>CM077305.1:23877500-26377500 GCA_039655065.1 Glossophaga mutica
GACAAGTATCTATTAGGCACCTACTATGGGTCAGGCACTGTGCTGAGCATTGAGGATACAGCAAGGAATAAAAAGGATACACCAAGGAAAAAATTCTTGGAGCTTACGCTATAGTGGGGGAGGTTCAAAATAAAGTAAATGGGTTAAGTAATGAAAGCATGGACTCTAGCCACACCCCACTGCGCGGAGTTCAAATCCCGGTCATCAACTTGGTCACTGAATGATGATAGGCAAGCTACTTAATTTTTCTGCACCTCAGTTTCCTTATCTGTAAAATGGGATCAACAGAGAACCCACTGTGAGGGTTCTCTCTGCATTGCTGCCGTGAGGGTTAAAGGAGAGAGTATGTGTGAAGCTTTTAGAGCAAGCCCAGCATATGAGTCCTATGGAGGGTTTGGTACTGTGGTGTCAGCATTAGATGGTCGCAAGTTCCCTAGAGAAAAATGAAATTGGAAAGTTTCAGATAGAGCCATTCAGAAAGGTCTCACTGAGAGGGGGACATTGGAGCAAAGACCTGAGGAGGGGAGGGTGGGAGGTATGAAACCACCTGAAGGAAGATCTCAGTAGGTAGAGAAGGCTGCAAGGTCAGAAGTTCTTGTTCAGAGGGAGTCAGGCACTTTGAAAAAAACAACAATGACAGGAAGAGGCCACCCCGCTTTGTGACACCCGCAAAGCAGGTGGGGGAGACAGGCCATGTAGGGTCCTGTAGGTCACTGTAAATATAAATATTGCTGTCCTAGCAAAGGTGACTTCCTGGAGGTGATTGTTGACAACTGTGAGGTTTTACAGAGCCCAGCACAAATCACGTCCCTGTTTTTATTACAAAATCATAAGCATGTAATTCTGTGATATAATAATATCACACTCAGGCACACCATATAACATTTTAGGTGAAACGTTCAAATTAAAACTATAAATTATTACACCCACATTGTTACCCTACCAACCACACTCAAGCAGGCCTTACTTCTGCTGCATCCTGTATATTCAGAGTCTGTGGGATACAATTTAAAAATTCCTCCTCTATGTGTTTAGTATTTGGTCTGTTATTCTGTGATAGATGCATAAGTCCTTGAGTTTCCTACGGAGTCTATTCCTTTGTATGAGCAAATAATAATTTAACATCAATAAAGGAAAAATGAAAGAAAAAAGTGACCTATGATTCTGTCACGTTAGCAAAATAACTCTTGATTTTATCACATTTCATTCTGGAAACTTTTAAATAAAAACAGGGATAGTAATATCTCCTTTCAACGTTGCTGATAATGGAACAAATATTATTTGACTATGAATGCGGGGGGGGGTGGATTCTGGCAAAAAAAAAAAAAACAAAAACCCTTCCCAGAATCTACACGTCCAGAGGCTGGGGGCCCTTGTGTGAAAAGGTGCACCATCGGGTCTACTGTTGGGATTCAGAAATAAATGATGCGTCCAATGATGAAGGTCTAGATGCAGCCAGGTTGCTGGGGCGGGGGGAGGACAAGCCACTGAGGGGGAAGAAGTCAGTGGATGATAACAGAAAATCGGGAGTCCCCATTTTATAGAAGAGCAAACCAGGATTTTGAGAGTGATTTAAACACTCTTTCCTTTCACCCTTTTTTGTGGTCACCTCCACCCAGAAAACTCCAGGAGAGGGATTGCTGAGTACCAGTGGGAGCTAATGAAGGCCAGAGGCCTGAGAAGTGGAGTCGGCCTCTGCAGTGTGGTGTCCATGTGTCTTTGAGCCCCACAGGCCACCAGAAGCCACCCCAACAGACCTGAGAGAGGCCCGGCTCACACTGAACAACCCCACCATCACTCTCTGAAATCTTTGGGTGCAGGGAGTGAGCTTTGCAAGGCACTGGAATGCCTGTGTAAGCCGGAAAGCCTTGTTTGAAGCTTATTTAGTTGACACTTGGGGATTCGAACTAAATAATGATTAGAAATAATCCGTACAATAGGTGCCTGACACACAAAAGATGCTCAATAAAATGGAAGCCATTATGTCTATGTTCTGTTTCTTAGGCTTTCTTTTAAATATAAGCCAATATCATTGCCATGACTTATTGGATATAAGTGACGATTCACAGGAACAAATTTTTACTGTGCACTAGCTGGGCTCCCTACAGGGCAGGGGCTGATGTTTAATTAAATTGAGATCTAAGTTGTGGGGATGTATAAAAGTGTTCCCTCATGGATAGAATTGAAGGCTACGTTAAATGGCAAAAGGGCATGCCGTTGCAGTGAGTGGCCGAATCTGATTGCTCCTCAGCGTGCCTTTGGCAATGGAAACCTTTCTTAAGTCCTGTGGGATGTCCAGCTATCCTGGTGATTCTTTGAGCTACTCAGTAACCTTCTTTAAAAATACTTCATTTGTTATTGAAAATAGCCAGAGTGGTTCCTGTTGGTAGCAATCTAGATGGCTGACCAATATCTTATGCTACTAGAGTTACTAGCTTCTCAAGGATACAAACCATGTCTTCTTCATCCTTTACTACTCCAGGGTCTGGTCCATGATGTGTTTACAATAAATGTTAAACCCAAATGAACAAAGTTCAGTCTAATCTTCACGAACGCATAGGAAACCATTTATAAGAATTCATGTAGATCAGATGTAGTGTTTTCCAATGATGCATAATACATCTTCCATTTCATAATATGCCATTCTCTCATATAGTATGTATTAATTAGACTGTCAACATAATATTTGTGGATATAGTTATCCTCTTAAAGGTGCTGAAGAGAAACATCTTTAAAATCTGATGTCATCTACCCCCAGACCAAGCCAAGTTTTCCCTGGCGAGATGCACTGAGTTTGATGCAAATACTGTCAGGGCCAAATGCACACGCCCTCTCTCTTCCTCATTAATTCCCTCTCCTACTCTCTCCATCTCACCTCTCCCTTTCTCTGCCCCTCCTCTTCCACTTGCTTTGACGGATTGCTGACTTCACGGAAACCAATGTGGAGTCCCAGACTCCTGGCTCCCTGAAGGCACCACATCCTGCTAGACTGCACACTCATTGCAGGATGTGCTGAGTCTAGACATTCACCATCCACATCAAGTCTTATGCCCACAAGACCCACAATACACATCATCTCAATGAAAAGCTCTTGGACCAGGAACAAGGGGAAGCAGAGAAAGTAAATGCACAACAGCTACTCCCTGCTCTTCATTGTATTGCTCTGTGCCTACCAGACAAGGCCTACCTCCTTTCCCTGTTTCTCCCTTCCTCCCACTTTCCATCCCTGCTACCTTTCCTCCCTCCCCCATCCTCTCTTTCTCTTTTATTTCAGATAGGGGAAATAACCATTGTATGATGGCACAAAAGGAAAAGGAGAGGTAGGGGGTAGAGAGAGGAATGATGAAGAAAATAGTGGCAAGAAGGAAGTAAAGGCAGAGCATACCCACCAGATCAAAGCTTTTTGATGTTAATAAGGGAAAGGTCTGAAGTCTGTCAGGAGACACACTAAGAAACAAGGGACCAACTGGCAGAATCTGCTCTCAGAGAATTCATCGATGAGCATAAACCATAATTTCCATATTCCACTTGATTTTCTCATCTGCTTCCAGTTTTGAACAAGTGCTACCAATGACTTGGATCCATTATTATGCTAGTAACCAGTGGAAATGCACCCCTCTCTTCTAAGCCTCGATTTTTACCTAGCACTAGGTGATGTCTCAAATCTTCATTCAGAGAAGCAGCTGGATTGCGTTTCGGGGAAAGAATTACCCCGACTAAATCTTGATATAAAAATGACAAACTATCCAAATTGACAGGCAGGCCATAACATCACTTAAGTCTACCCTTCCCTTTACAGATAAAAGAAAAGAGAGATTCGAACACTTGGAAGATCCAGCCCTGTGAGGGAAGAGCCCAGAATAGAGGATTTTCCACTGAGTCATGATAAGAGTGGCAAGGAGGATAAAGGCAAAGAGGAAGAGAAGATGATTAGGTTGGGAAGCTTGTGTTAATAATTCATTCTGTATTTGTGTTGTTCAGAATTTGAGAATGCTTTTTGATCAATTATTCATGGCGGAAGAAGGTAAAGAAAACATCAGATGCCATAGGACATCTGATCTGACCCTTTTGAGAAGAACCATTTCCTGGGTCTAGCATAGTGCGATGAAATTAATCCATCAAGGGTCTTTGAATATATTCTGTGAGCGTCTTTTATAAACATCCTAAAATATCCTAGAAGATAAAGGCAGCATCCGCCTCAAGGGAATATTATGCATAATAAGCATGAAGAATGTTTGCTACTTAAAGTTAGGTGATGACGCCTCTCTGAGAGGGTCACGAGGTGAATGTGAAAATTGGGTTTCTGCAAATCACAAAAGCCAAAGACGTGCCTCCCAGGGCGTGAGGGACATTAATGAAAACAAGATAGGAAATCATTACTGATGAGCCGTACTGTTTCAACACCTAGTTCACCTCCATCTGACTGGTAGGTGCTTACAAAAAGGCTTGATGAACGAAGGGTGAATGAATGAGTGAATGAATGAAAGAATGCTGGTGCATACTTTCAAGGAACGAAAGATAAATCTCAGCATGTAAGGCAAGATTGTCTGAAATGCTAGACATACGTTCCACCTTTTTGTTTGTTTGTTTGTTTGTTTTAAGGTCCTTAGTCTAGGGAGATTGTGGACTGAATTCGAGACTAAAAATAGTCACCCTCAAGTCCTATCAGATTGAAGTTACATATATAAACCTTCTACTACATGGGTAAGGTACACACCACATACTCAGGGCTGCTGTGTGTCAAACAAAGTAGATTAAAATTTTGACAGTGAGTAATGTGTTTTAGAAGTAGAAATCTTTATGGAAGGGTAAAATAATTCAACTTGGGCTGGACATAGTGTCTAGAACAGATGTGAACATTTTTTCTTTCTGGCTTTTAGGTTACCCAAACTAAAGAAAATAATTTCAAAAGAGCATTTGTAGATTTCTGCTTAAGTAGTGCTCAAGGCTCCAGAATAAAAGAACAAAAAAAAAAAAAAAAAAAAAATCTTGGGGTTGAGCGAATTATATATAATGTATATTTAGAAATGAATAGACAAATGCCTATATATAATAGTATCACTAGGCTAGAAGAGGTTTTCCTTGAAAATAAAATGGAAAACAACATCAGGATAGTAGTGTGGTTTCTGAAACTGAACTATAGTTCTGTTTTATTTGTCAGTCTGCACAGGAAATGCAAGTAGTCATCCAGCTAGCTTGCATCAGCTTCTGTGTTCACATTCCCCCCATCCACACCAGCCTCCTCCCTCATTCCCCCAACCAGATCAATACCTTTGTGAATACTGTGTTGGAATTCAGCCAGGAATATCTGAAAATGCCATCTCACGTTGCCTTCAACTATAAGGAGGAAATTATTCAGACGGCTGATGCTCCATAGGGCAGCATGTTAATTTGATCCTTTGGCAAGAAACACCTCATGTAACTTAACACAGCAATTCCCATAAATACCAATGTGATTATCAACCAGAAGTTAATTTACCTATTTCTCAAAACTAGACAAGTAGTTCCATGTACATTTTTGTGTCATTGTTATGTTTAATATGTGTGTATCTTGGAGTGCTCAAACCAACCATGACATAAATTACACTAATGAAAGTACTTTGTCAAGCTTGCAATGTTCTTGATGAAATACCTCCATTGTAAGATTTTGTTTTGAGTACTTACCTTTCAAGTAAAATTATCCTCTGAATTGACTTTTTCTGTCTTTTTCTTGGCTAAGTGGAATTGCCTTTTCAAAAGAAAGATTTACAATATTCCTTTCTGTGATCTGACTATATTTTAATGCTTTAAAATTGTGGAAAGTATATTTTAAACTATTGTTTTCTTATTATTTACCAAGAACATCTGTAAAGTTTTCTCTCCCTGGGATGGTGTTTCTTGCATTCCTCTGTTCATTCATACCCTCATCTGTTTATTCACTCAATAGATATTTCTTGAGTGCCTGCTTTGTGCCAGATCCAGGGTTCTAGGTCCTGGGTGTCCACCAGGAACCAAAACAAACCCTAGGTAATGATAAAGGTCCCAGGTGATGATAAAGAGGGCAGTTCAGTAGATGAGAGAGGTATTGGGTAACAGTGCCAACTTAGTGAGGGTTGTCAGGGAGGGCTTCTCTGGGGACATAACACTTGAACAGAGACCAGAGTGAAGTGGGCAATGAACCAAACAGATGGCAGAGGGGAAAAGGCTTGAAACAAACAGAACATGTGCAGGAAAGCCCTTGACCGGAGAACATGATGGGTGTTTCTGGAGAAAGTGTGTATGGGCTCCTCTACCTTTCAAGAACATTTGCTTTTAAGAACAACTGAGTTATTGGCCATGTGGAATTAATTGCTTCCTGATTTTGAACAGAATGCTTGTTCCATTGACCATTTATTTTGGTAAATGTGGCTGTTTCAGGATGTGAGAAACAGTTATTTAAAATTTGGAGAGAGGAGCGGTGGACGAGAGCATTGGCACGGACTTGCCCTGGCAGCGGTGATGACTGAGACAAAGAGATGAATAATTAATGCCTATGTGATGATTGCATGAGGAGGTTTTTGAAACGTTTCATAGGAAAATAATTAAAATAACGCTTTTCTCTAATCATTGTCAAGCATGTAAAAGATCTGGCTCTAAAAGGCTTCACTGGGCTTGGGGAATGGCAGTCCTCTCTCTCACCCCAATAATAATTAGTCTAGCTGTACAGGCTTTGTGTATTTTTTTTGTGAACTAAATAGAAGGAAGTTATCATAGCTTGCTTTTAGCAGTCAGAATTTTATAGGTTTTTGGCTGCTCTCTATAGATACGCCACAGGAAGAATGCCTGATGGGTTCAGATTTTTTTCTATCCATGACATCAAGTTCATACAGCTGGCTGTAGTGTGGCTGAATCAAGCAGTTGGGTTTGTCAGATCCCATCCATTCAAACTTTGAATGACGTTAGATACCATCCATTCTAACTCTAATTACACATGTAGCAGCTGAACCAATCCAACTGTACTCCTTTTGGGGTAGGTATCCGTATCTCTCCTTCCTCATCACCATAGCAACTCCTTTGCCTTTTTTAAAGATCTGAGCTCCTGGAGTTCCAGTCAAGGTGGTGAAGTAGTATATGCATTAGAAAAAGAAAGAAGGAAAGAAAGAAAAGAAGATCTGAGCTGACTCATTCTCTCCCATATTACTCCAGCCTTCAGTGTTGGGCATTTCAGTGCCCATGTAGCCTCACAGTTCCTTGACATTCTCATGCTAATGATCTTATCTCCATCTCAGCCCCACACTCCTTTGTCATTCAGTTACTACAAACTCCGAATCTCTCCTACATCCTACTTTTAACATTCTTTCTCACTAGTACCCTGATTCTGACAATCCAACAACCCTGCTACCCTCCCAGGGTCCTACTATCTTCTAACTCTCTGTCCCTCACTTCCCTCAAGTCCTAATTTCCTTTTGTATCTTCAACCCATTTGTTCCTCTTTTATTCAGCAGCTTTTCTTTGTCTCTGTGAACACAGCTGGAGAAAAACCGTGATGCAAATTGGTGTCACTCTAAATTCACATTCGCTAACATCAAGTAGACCCAGATATGTGTGGCCTGACAGTCACACAGTTTCCGTAGATCGTTTGCATCTCTTACTCTCCAAGTGACAATTTCATCCATTCTCCTTCCTTGGACTTCCTCATCTCAGCTGATAACCTTGTTCCTATTGCACTGAAAAGATTGAAGAAATCAGGAGAGAAATGTCATAGTCCTCACCACTACCTGTGTATGTGCTCACATAATCGTACTTCTCTTACCATGGATGAACCAACTCTCTATGAATATCCTATCCACTAGTGTCTCCTCATGGATTTTGCTCCAGTGATTAAAACCCTCTCCAATGCATTAGCAACTTCCCCCAATCTGCTGGATCATAATGGTCAACATACAAGCATGATCTTATTTCTTCATTCCTAGAAAAGAAAATCCTTCTGTTGAACCTATTTCATCTTCTAGCTATTGCCCAAATTTTCTTGTTCCCTTTATAACAAAACTTCTTGAAAATGTTGTCTATGTTCTCTGTCTCCAATTTTTCTTCTCTATTTGAATGGACTTTGGCCAATTTTTCATCCCTATAGGGGCACCAACATTACTGCTACCAAGATCATGACTGCTATCAACAATGGCACATCCAGTGGTCCTTTCTTGGTAGTTATCTAACTTGGCCTTCAGCATTTGACACAGTTGATTTCTCTCTTCTTGAAATGCTTCCTTCACTTGACTTCCAGGACACCCCATTTGCCTGGTTTCATTCTCAGGCTCTTTTTCTTGTTCTTCATCTCTCATCTTTGAATATGAAAGTTCTTTCAACCTCATCTCAATTTGTATAAGTATTTGATAGCTACAGGGGAGTAGTGGCTACCATGTTGGACAGTGCAAATCCAGAGGGCTCATTATATGTTTAGTGTAGTGTTTGAGTAGGTTCTGGGTCAGGTTCTTCGGATTTGGATGTAGGTCACCGTCCATCCACACACACACACACATGCACCTGTACTAGCTGTTTTTTTGCTCTAAGTCAGTTGGAAGTATTATTAGTAGCTACTTCTTAAGGATAATATTGAATTAAAAGAAATAATTTAGGTAAAAAGGTTAGTGCATAGTAAGTACTCAATAAACATGAGGTATTATGAATATGGTTGAAATGGTGGGTTTTCAATCTCTTACATCATGGATGCTTCAAGGTCCTGGTAAACCAAGTACTTGGCCTACTTTTGTATGCTACAGGAACACAACAATTGCTACACAAACACTTTATTGAAATTAATAAAATGATAAGTGCTGCTTCTGATAAGAAACTAGTGGGGTAATTACATATTGTAAGTGGATTGCCAATTATGTTAAAAAGCCCAAATGCAGATGAGGATAAACATGGATGCTACAAAAGTACCTGCTGCTCTTCAGAGTCCTTACTGCTCTCCCCTGGACTGTGACCTCAGAAACGCGTCTCACACCAGACAGTTGCTCTGGGCTCTAGTGTGCGCTTATTTACAGTTGAACTAGCTCTAAGGGCATACTCCAAAGAATATTTTGCCAAAGAGTGGGTTCCAGGTATGTTATTAGGGCTTTTATAGTCAACTATAAATTTGAAAAATTTTGGATTTTGCTTGCTTTTAAATGACAGGTCTCCTCAAAGCCTCTTCCATTTTTACCTTTGTGATAAAGCTTCACGGAACAATGTAGTCTGCAGGGTTTCCCAAACCTTTCTGAGGGTGGAAGACTTTAATGTAAATGAAGCATCTTTGTAGTATGCTGTCCAGAACATTTTTTTTGAAAAATCTTGGCATAGAGAATACCATAATTTACATTCTGTTTGTTTTGCTTTACCATTTTATCTTTGGGGTCTAATAACAGCTGTTTAATAAATATTTGTTAAAGAAGTAAAATGTAAGCAGTATGTTCCAATCTTCAAAGCTATATGTCAAGCAATATATGATTCACAAATATTCATGATATGGTCACTGCTCTTGGGTAGTCACTGATATGAGCAAGTCCTTTGGTCCCAAACTTAAGCTAATCATTATAAAGCCATCCCTGCAGGAGGGTTCAATATGTAAACGTAGGGGAAAAAAAAGAATTTAATAATCAATTTGTATTTAAAACAATTGATTATTAAAACTTTAATAATCAATTTGTATTTAAATACAAATTGTGTAAGTATTATCGCTTTAAGTAAATACTTACACATAAATACTTATGTGTAAGTATTATTGCTTTAAGTAAATAGCTTTGAAAAAATTTGCATACTTCATTCCTCAGAGAAGTTTAGATTGCATGGCCATGAAGCATGTCATCTGTTTATTCACTTAGTAACTGCGCACCTACTCTGTGCCGGGCACTGTTCCAGGTGTTGGTAATCCAGGAGAGACCCAAGCTCAGGAGGTTTGTTTTCCCAGAGGGTTCCTGATCTAGCAGA
The DNA here is from genome assembly GCA_039655065.1 of Glossophaga mutica. Taxonomy (NCBI): domain Eukaryota; kingdom Metazoa; phylum Chordata; class Mammalia; order Chiroptera; family Phyllostomidae; genus Glossophaga; species Glossophaga mutica. The sequence goes on from CM077305.1 coordinate 23,887,428, forward strand.
GGAAAAGGAAGCAGGCATCTACTTTTAAAAGTAAACAAATTTTAAAATGAAGTAATTGCAGACTAAGATAAGTCATGTTAGGGCAATGGCAAAGAAATAAAGGGGAAGGGAACCAGGGGCCAGGAAACCATCTGGGTATCAGAGAAAACACAGGGACAGGGACAGAGCCCAGGCAGGAGTAGCATCAGCGATAAAGTAAAAATCTGAGCATCCTAACTTGTTTCCACGGAGAGTCAAGGAGTCCTGGGCTAGGAGGGGGTGGGCCGGCACTGCTACACGGAGATGGTCAGCACCTGGGAGCAGACCGAGATGAATGCTGAGCAGGAAGTGCAGCTCTACAGGGAGAGAGAGGACGTGTAAGGAAGGGATGGTGTAAGGAAGGGATGGTGTTATACAAATGAGCCGAAGATGCCCTCTGCATTGGACCCCTTGATTGTTTCTTCACAGCAGGCTGAGGCCTATTAGCTCAAAAGCCTGTCAAAGTCAAACTCAACTTTTTACACACCCAGTTGTTTTAAACACAATCCAAATAAGCAGGTTTACATTTTCTTCCACTTAGCGCTTGCCTTGTTTTCAGACCTTGTGAACCCGCCCAGCATGTGCTAGCCATATAAAATAAACCCCAGGGGTTATAAAGACCCCAAGTCACTGCTGCTGCTCCTGAGAGCCCCCTGAGTAACATCCAGAGACGCTGTGCTGGCCTGCTGAGTAACACCACTTAGATGCAAAGGACCCTCTCTGATCCCTGTCTCCTCTGGGAGTTCCCTTGCCCTCCTCCTCTTCTCCATGGTGGTCACTGTGGGGTAGCCTCTGGACAGTCTCGTGCCCACAGGTACTTCTCTGCATGTAAACTTGTCAGAGCCATCACCCAAGAACAGCTCGTGTGTGCTACTGCCACCTCATGGTCATGTCTTCTTCCTTGATCGTCCCAGAAATCTGTCCTATTCTCTATGGATGGGAAAGCCGGTCACAGTAGGTCTGGTCCAGGAGTGGGAGGGGGCCTCTTCCACCTGTGGGCAGATGGAGTGACCTTGAACCAAAGTAATAAAGGAGCATGTATACATTCATACATTATATTGGTTGGAAGGGCTGGTGAAACTCTATTTTTGAAAATCATTTTCCGCCTTTAATATTCTGGTTAACTTGCTAATTATATAAAAATCTACAACCCAGGTATATTTCAGAAGTGGGTCTTAAGCTTTCTGATCTTGTGGAATGAGCTATTCCTATATTATTGAGTGCTTTAATTTTTGCCACAGATGGAAAAAGTAGTCATGCTTCTTGCTACCTGTCTCAATAAGTGAATGTGGAATGTGTGAATACAGCTGCATTAAACTTCACTTATTGTGAACTTGGAGCCATTGCATTTTTGTAAGATATAATCACTCACACTTTTAATATCAAAGCATGAGAATAGTTTACTCAGCTGGGAGCAGAGTGGGCACATTTAAGGTTGTTAGGTCAGTGCCTGGCATCAAGGACAAAAGAGTCGATGTTATTAAGTTCCTTTTTCCTGGCGCTTGACCCTCCTGTTATGATGTAGAACGTGAGTTCCCTGTAGAGTTTACCCAAAGTATTTCTTAGTGTTCTGAGAAATACTTAAACGTAATCGTGCCCAGGAGCAGGTCTTACTTACACTGGTCATCTGAAGTGCTTTCCTTTTGCTCCCATCCTTTCTCTGCTGTGCAGGGAACCTTGTCAGATCAGGCTGCTATAGCAAAATGTCATAGGCTGGGTGGCTTAAACAGTAGACATTTATTTTTCACAGCTTTGGAAGCTGGGGCGTCCAAGATCAAGGTCCTGGCTGCTATGGCAGAGAGGAATTACTCTCTCTCTTCTTCTTCGTATAAAGTCACTAATTCCATCATAAGGATCCCATGGTCATGATCTCATCTAACCCTAATTAACCTTCAAAATTCCTATCTCCGAATACAGTCACACTGAGGGGTGGGGCTTCAACATATAAGTTTTGGGGAGGGCACACTTTACTTCAATGCATACTCCCAAGTAGTTACATGTTGTGCTGCTTCTGCTGGTGTGTGGGCTCCTGCTGGGAGGGCTGGTACTTGATTGCTGCTGCCATCTCTGCTGGGAAGACTCACATCTGCCTGGTCCTGTTGTCCAGCCAAGAACAGGACCTGGAAGGTCTGTGTCTGTATTCACTTTTTGCATGTTGTTGTCTAGTTGTTCTAGTGCCACTTGTTAATAAGATTGTCTTTGCCATGTTGTGTTACTATTGCTCATTTGTCAAAGATTAGTTGAGCATATTTGTATGAGTATATTCATGTGGTTCACTCTCTGGACTCTCTATTCTGTTGCACTTATTTATTTGTCTGTTCTTTCACCAATATCATACTGTCTTGATTATTGTAGCTTTATAGTAAGTCTTGAAGTTAGGGAATGTCAGTCCTTCAACTTTATTCTTCTTTTTTAGTATTGAGTTAGATATTTTTGGTCTTTTGCTGCTCCTTAATTTTAGAATCAACTTATCAATGTCTACATAGGAACTTTCTAGGATTTTGATTGGAATGGGAATGAATCTATAGATCAAGTTAAGAAGAATTGATATCTCGCTAATCTTGAGTCTTCCTATTTATGAATGTGGACTATCTATTTATTTAATTATTCTTTAATACCTTTCATCAGAGTTTTGTAGCTTTTCTCACATAAATCTTGCACATTTTTTTTTTCAATTTAAACCTAAGTATTTCATTTTGGAGAGTATAAATGGTAATTTAAAATTTTTAATTACATTTATTTATTGCTAGTATATAGGGAAATGTTTCAGTTTTGTATGATAATGTTGAATCTTATAATTTGTTAAATTAATTGCCTATTAGTTCCAGGAATTTTTGTCAATTCTTTCAGGTTTTCTACATAGATGATCATGTCATCTGCCAGAGAAGAGTTTTATTTCTACCTTCCCAGTCTCTGTACCTTTTATATCCTTTTCTTGTCTTATTGCATTAGCTAAGGCACGCAGTATGATGTTGAAAAGCAGTGGCAAGAAAGGGCATCCTTGTCTTTTCCTGATCTTAGCAGGAGAGCTTCATGTTTCTCATGATGTCTTCATGACGTTAGCTGTAGGTTTTTGTAGATGTTCTTTATCAAGTTAGAAAGTTCCCTTCTATTTCTAGTTTGCTGAGACTTTTAAAAAATATCATGAATGGGTATTGAATTTTGTCAAATGCTTTTGTTGTGTGGTAGAAAGTTCATTCTATAGTCCTATGATTAGATCTTAGTCTTGTGGTGACCCTGTCTCCCTGGATTGTGAACTTCACTAGTTATTCTTGGTCCCTTTCCCTCCTCCTTTAGCTGGGACAGAATAGCCAGAGGGGGCTGGAGTTGGGTATTTGCCTCCCACAATGTGGAAGATTTTAGTTGGATATTTCTCTTCCCTCAGGGAGTTTAGGTCCTAGTCCACTAGTTTCCCTAATAGCAGGCCTTGTTAAAAAGAACAGAAAGCTCTGGAGTATTTTAAACTGGTTACTTTTTACCTCTCCCTTTCAGAAGCATGAGGATTTTTCTCCAATATTTACTCACAAAAATGTTGTGCCTTTACCTCTCCACTGCCAAGACTGTGTCCTCCTGGAGCTTTTAACCCGTAGGCTTGCCTAATCTGAGCCTTCAGTGATCAGGCCCTCAGCTATATTCTTGAAGTGGTTTTTACGCACAAGTTTCTGAGTCAGTAAATTGTGATTCTTGGTGTCTGTGTGTCTGCCTCTCCCATTTGGGGGACAGTGGTTAGCCCTGTGAGCTCCCTTCTCTGACGGATCTAAGAAGAGTTGTCGATTTTTCCAGTTTGTTCAGTTGTTTACTTGTTGGAGCAGACTGGTCACGTCTGCGCTTCTTACATGCCGCACTAGAAAGCTCTGAATTTATTTTTAGGTGTTTTGATAATTATATTTTAGAATTACTGGTTTCCTCTATAATAATGTTTATTCTATGTTATGGTTGTTAGCTCCATTGGACCAAAAAAAAAAAAAAAATTGTTTAAAACCCTTAATCCAAATGAATAGGGAATGAGAAAATTTATATTTGATTTCATTGTGCTATGCAGTGGGGGTCTTCAAGTTTGGTGGAGATTCTATGGAGTTTTAGGACAATGGGTGGTAATCACAAAAAGTAGCTTCTCAATTAATCCTGTGGCAACAGACCCTTGCTAAGTCCTTTTGTGCATTGAACTCATCCTCCACCTGTGCTGAGGCCCAGCTAGGAGCTTCTGGGGCCTCCCCTTGGCTACTCTTCAACAATAATTGGGGCATTAGTGAGAATGGGAAGGGAAATCGATGAAGGCATCAAAATACAATCAAATCTTCTAAATACAGTCCCCTGCAGAGGCCTGGTTTGTGAGCCATTCAACAACAGTTTCCCCATGAAGAACAGAACACTGACTCTTCCTGCATGAGCCACTGTGATCATCGTGCAGATTCTCACTTGGTATGGTCTCACATCCAGTGCAATGTTTCAAGCAATTAAAAATAAACAAACAACTCACTGCCAACAGCTGCTCCCAGCTCGTGAGGAAGTAAGTGTCTCATGCCGACTCGGATCTGGAGAGGGTCACACGATGGAGAAAGGCAGACAGGGCATTCTCATCGTCTGAAAGCCAGGTATTCTCTCTGGTGACCACTGCTGCGACCGCTGCTGCCGGGAAGAACCTGATGGCACGCCACTAGCTCGTCGCCCCGTGCAGGCTGCTGGCAGAAGCTGGGGCGATGATGCTCTCCAGGAAGGGCAGAACAAATGAAACATCCTGCAGGGAAGACTGTGGTCTGAGCCCATTTTTCAAAGTGAAAATTGAAGCTGGGCTGTTGGAGGACATAGACACGGATCACTGAACGAAAGTTTAGTTTAAAGGGAAAAAAAAAGTAACAAAAGGCCGCACTCTATTTCTTGCTTCAGCTCCCGTATTTCTAAAAAGACTAATATGAGGCTTCCATCTAAAGAGATGGCTTAGTTCTCACCCACCCCCAACTACACGTAAGTTTTATAACACTGAAGTTTGTATCTTTTGTTAAAAAGAAGCCACCAAAGAATTCCATGATTTCTTTATTCAAACTATTTTCTCATGAAAATAGTTAGGTGACAAGTTTTCAAGGGTATTTCTGATGGACAAGTTAAAGGATCTTCGGTGATCTCTCAGCTCTTCATTCACATTTACCAGAGAGATTATTAAGGCAGGATTTCATGGCAAACAGAGCCAGAAATTTCCAAATGAGTCTCAGATCTTGTAGAAAACACTCACTCCATGATAAAAAGAATATCCCACATATGAACCTGCATATCCTAAAGAGAAAGAAGAGAAAAACTGGGGAGCTCATGGTGTAGGAGTGATTTAAAAAACTGTCCTTAGAGTTTTGTTTCAAGATTCGGGTGTGTGAGTTAAGCAGCTTTGTTAAGGAGGGAAAGACCAAGCAGTTGCTCCAAACAGAGAGTAACATTTTGGATCATCTTTCTATTCCTCATCCGAACATTGTCGTTGATGAGGAGATAAGGAGGAGAAATCCATGAAGCCTCGTGTGCTTTGTTTTCCTCTTACCTGCCCAGGGGTATTCTGGCTAGTGTTATCAGTCTGGGGAAAAAAACACATAAAATTAGTTTAAATGAATTATTTAGAGAGGACATTTATTGTCAAAATGTTTGGAAGAGTAGAGGGATTGCAAGACAGGGGAAATATATGCAATAAATCTGGTATAATGTTTAAAAAATGGAGCCAGAATAAAGAGAGAATATTATCTACCCTGTGGGCATAACACACATATTTCAGATTGATTTCATCAGGGCTTCTTTACCTGGTGTCCGTGTATTGTAGAATTCAGGGAATATGCACACATGGATGGGAAAATTGTAGTCTTTTTTTAAACCTCTAACTGAAATTGAACCGTGCCTTTAATTATGAATATAGGTCTCATTAGACTGTCAAAGGGATTCATGGGACAAGAAAAGGTTAAAACCTCTGGAATAACAGTATCTTCATCAATAAATGGGAAAATAAGAATTTTCTTATTCTTATTTCGTTTTCTTTCATTTTGTTTGAACCAAAATATGACTGTATTCAACTAGTAAATATATGAATTTAGTAAGAAATGTTTTAGATCAAAGGATACTGATAATATTACCCAGTACACTCTAAATGTAAATCATTTTCGTCCCTACAATTGATATTTTCAATTCATTTTTACTTGTTCATTATCTACTCTGAAGCAGATATTATGCAAGGCTACAGTGATTGCAGAAGCTTCCAGTGTTTTAGAGGAGTCTTCTAGGTACATGATGACTATAATAGAAAGAAGGATGTGGTAATTTTTTTAAGCTGAGAGATAAGCAATTATTCAGTAACTTACCTGGACTCTGTATTTATTGACAAGGAGGGTAGGTCTTCAGAGCCTTCACCTATGCTTCTATCCATTCCTTTGTGAACCCAGTTTGTTGAGCATCCACCTTGGCAAAGCATGATGTCAAAGTAGGAAAAAAGCACTGATGGTCAGTTGGAGACACCCACACTCACTCACGTGAAACTAACACTTTTCTTCAAGGTGATCTCCTGCAACCCAAACCTCTCTCATTTTCCAGGTCATGTGCACCACTAGACAGAAGACTGCAGAGAGATTGTCACAAACTCATTCATTCTTCTGAACCACAAATGAAAGCTTGTTTCCCAAAAATGGTGGTCCAGAAATATTGTGTTTTCAATATATGCTGCTCTGAAATATCAAGATTTTGTTGGGTTTGGGTAAAGGTGACTCATTTGACTTATGCTCCTTATTCAAAAAAAGATAATTAATGGGAAGGTACTGGACATTTCAGTGGAAATGCTGAGTGTCTTGATTTATTGCTGAAACAGCTACTTTAATTTTCAAAAGAAATTGTAAAAATTGACTCTTTTAAGTGCCAGTTCAATTATAACAATATTTTAAGAATTGGCTGAGCACAATAGAAAACTGAGATCAAATTTCATTCAAGCCTTATGTAAACTAAGATAATTTGATGTTATGCTTGTTAGCAAATACCGAAAGTAGTCAAATCCTTGCTGCTCTGGTTCTTGGGCGATTCATGGTGATGAGTCCACTTCTGTCTCTGGATAGCACAGATGCTTACATTTAATTTGTAATTCTAGACTAATTTTCTAACAAAGTCAACACATTTTTCCATTATAAATATACTGCTTTAGATGTAGAATATATAATCAATTTGGAATTTAAGTAAAGACTTCATTAACTAACAAGTTTTTTTTTTTAAAGTTGCCATATCTTGATGATTTATTTAGCTTTGGAACTTCCTCCAACATTAACACCTGATCCACACTGTTGACCAATGATTCTGACTCGGGTTGTTGGAAGGTCCCCCCACCAACCCTGCTCCACTGTAATATGCTAGACTTGGCCCCCTACCTAGACCATTAAGTCATTTGAAGATAGGACTCATGTCTTAGGATCTTTTAAAAATCTCTCTAACCTTGGGTTTTATTAATACAGTAAATGCTCAGAATAATTGCTGGTCACTCTCGTCCTTAGGTTAGCTAAGGAAAGAACACGCTTATGGGCCATCAGCAGGGACTTTTTCTTGGCAGCATTTAAGGACAGAATAGACATTTTTCTGTTTATAGTCTTACAGGGACTCAAAGAAATGGACTAAGAACATCATGGCGATGTCTAACAGTTCCTTGGCTTGTGTATGTGACAAAAGATAATAGGCAAATCATTGTTTGGCTTACCCAGTACCAAGCACCTAATTTGACTTTTTTTTTTAAAGAAAAAAACAACATTGACTAAATTGTTTTGTCTTTTTGTAGACAGAGCCTTGGATCCTATTGATGAAACCATATTTCATGCCTGTGCTCCGAAGCAGCTGTAGTTCACTGATTTGAAATAACTTAATGAGGTATTGATTTTGCTGCTCACGGTGCTCTGAAACAACGACCACAATCATGCAAAGCAACATCACAGGGAGAGGGCAGAAGGAAAGGGGCATTTCTAATGAATATGCTAGATGAGTTTCTGTCAACTTGATGATTTGAATTGGATGCTTTAGCATTAGAGAAATGCATTACTTAATTGGAGATGAATAATAGCATTCATGTTGCTCATTTGGAATTCGGAATTGGAACTGAAATACATGCACTTCAGGAAACAAAAGTTTTTAAAAAGCTAGCATGTGAATTAATTATCTTTCAAGCCAATTTTTAGTTGTTCAAACTAGAAGAAATGGAGAAAACCTTAGAGTGGAAATCAGACCCCAGGGAAAGGAAATAAAGGAACTGTTCCTTTTGCATTTCCTAAACACTCCCACGTGGCTTTTAATGAGCTGCATTATTGCATTTTGGCCCTGGAGTTGGAAGGAGCTTTGCCATAAATTAGCAAGATGGAGGAAATTTAAATGAGGGTATTGCACACACTAAAAACCTCTTCCCCACAGTGCACTTAGCTAAGATTCTAATTGCATGGATAAAAGGTTGGTGTTGAGGGCCATCTTCAAGCTACCCAACTTTGCAAAGAACTTTCTAGAATCATTGGATCAACAACTATGATAATCAGGTAAGTTCACACAGACCAGGCAGATTACGACGCTAAACCACTTCCCTGCTCTCTTCCCACTCGCCCCATGGCCTTTCATTTAAAAAGCCGACCATTGATTGTTTGCCTGAACACAATAAGTTTGGTGTTTCCCATGAACAGATTAGAACCGGAAATGATGGCACAGTTTATCATAAGAGGAAATGGTCCTGTAGAAAAGCGGTGTAAATGAGAGAGTCAGAGGAAGAATTTCCAGGGAACTACATGGGGAGAAGTCTCCTGGGTCAAGAAAACGGAAGAAAATAAGCTCCTACTGTGCGAGAGGAGTCCTCTTAGGGCCAGTTAATTTTCAGATGCTTTCTTTGATTTGTCTTTTTAGTTTCAGGCAGATTCCTTTAAAGCAGGATTTTGCCTCCCAGGGGACATTTGGTGATTGATGTCTGGATATATTTTTGTTGTCACAACTGGGGAGTGAGGAGGTGCTACTGGCATCTAGTGATTAGAGTCCAGGGATGTTGCCTCAAATGTCAAGAGTGACAAAGTTGAGAAATCCTGGAAGGCAAAACAAATGTCTATGGTCACAGAAGAAAGAACTAATAAGAATTAGGAAAGCCTTGAATTCTGCTGACTAATGGATGGAAAGAAATACTAGCCAGCAGAGGCAACGATGTGACAAGATGATTCAATGCCCTTGTCAGGTGTATGAGGTTACATGGCAGTGTGTCTGGACAGTGTGGCTTAGAATCACTTTGGCTACTTGCCCGGAGCCTCAGGGTTGTAACTGATTTGCTTATAATGAAACATTTACATGAAGTATGTAGTTATAATAAATGCAAACAATGATGGGTGGGTAAATTCTTTTTTTAATGTATCTCTTTCATAGTCAGATAATAATCATTTTTTGAGCATCTGCTGGGCCCCGGAACTGTGTTCAAACTATTTTTTAAGCTATTCACATTTTGTTTCTTTTTTCCCAGGTTCATAATTTATTGTACAAATTGAGTATCACATGATGAGTGGACATTAGCTTCTCCAGGCATGGGAAACTAACAGATGAGGTAGTCTAGAGCCCTTTTAGGTTGCTTTCACAGCTGGATTTTCTTTCTTTCTTTCTTTCTTTCTCTTTCTTTCTTTCTTTCTTTCTCTCTCTCTCTCTCTCTCTCTCTCTCTCTCTCTCTCTCTCTCTCTCTCTCTCTTTCTTTCTTTCTTTCTTTCTTTCTTTCTTTCTTTCTTATCTTAACTTGAAGTATAAAACCAGCAAAGCAATGCTTCTATATGTGGCCAGTACACAATTCATTCCACCTATGAGAGTATAAGAGTTGAAATATTTTCTGATACCAACAAACTGGGATTGGGTGTCAGTTTCTGGACCTGCCACGATTTCAGTCTTGCAAACAGCACGAATTCCGCAGGCTGTGTCCCTCAATGTACGGACCTACCTCCTCTTTTGGTTTTAAAATAGCAACCCATACCGGTTATCTTCCTGAGGATAGTTTAATTGTTCCAGAAACAAAAGGAACTTCTTTTGAATCCCTTGCTTTTCCACATGTATTGTAGAGTGACTTAGGGCAGAGAAAATATAGCTTCGGGGTTGAAGGGCTTCCGGGGTTCCATCAAATAGGAAAATAGGTCTCATGCATTAAAATAGTAACAATCTTAAGGAGTTTAAAGGGATTTGTATGCCACAAACTCAACGATGTTATTCTAGGTCTGTTTCCTTTTGGCTCTCGTGAGCTCTAAAAGCCTTTTCTAAGAGTCAAGGATTCTGTCCTTCTCTGCCAGCTAGTTAGAAATGACAGTGGAGTCTTGTACTTATCTGAGCATGCTGCAGGATTTCCAACCATTTATTTCAGAGCTTTAGGAAGCTGGTAAAATTGGATGACCAACTTTTTGAATATGTACATTTTCCTGGAGTGACTTTCCATATGTACATAATAATGTAAATGGTCTATGACCCTGGAAAGTGATGATCTTCTGCAATAGGTTAGGATGCTAATAAATTAAGGATTATAAGTTTCCATTTCCCATGGCTAATAAGAGGGAAAACTGCATGCTGTAACTCTAGACCTCACAAATGACCTTGGGGAACTACATGCAAACGGGTGCCATTCGTCACAGAGGTGCAAAAAAGAGCAGCATATATGGTCAGGACCCCTCACCACCTTTACTTAACGTGGTAGTCACCAGTAACGAAGACTTGTTATGAAACCCGCAGGTGGGATTTTGGAGGACCAGTAAACGAGTCATTCTTCTCTCTAGACTTTGGAGCCAGTGGATAGACAACTCAGGTAAAGCAAACAAACACATAAGGAGTAAAAAAAAAAAGGCTTTATTATTAAGCTGATAGAAAAACATGGCTTTAATCAGAGAGATGCAAATTAAAAGCACAATGAGATACCACCTCACACCAGTCAGAATGGCCATCATAAACAAATCAACAAACAAATGTTGGAGAGGAAGTGGAGAAAAGGGAACCCTAGTGCACTGTTGGTGGGGTTGCAGACTGGTGCAACCACTTTGGAAAACAGTATGGAATTTCCTCGGAAAACTAAAAATGGAACTGCCTTTTGACCCAGCCATTCCACTGCTGGGATTACACCCTAAGTGCCCTGAAACACCAATCCAAAAGAACCTATGCACCCCAATGTTCATAGCAGTGCAATTTACAATAGCCAAGTGCTGGAAGCAACCTAAGTACCCATCAGTAAATGAATGGATGAAAACACTATGGTACATTTACACAATGGAATTCTATGCAGCAGAGAGAAAGAAGGAGCTCCTACCCTTTGTGACAGCATGGATGGAACTAGAGAGCATTATGCTAAGTGAAATAAGCCAGGTGGTGAAAGACAAATACCATATGATCTCACCTTTAACAGGAACCTAATCAACAAAAGAAAAAAACAAACAAAATATAACCAAAGACATTGAAATTAAGAACAATCTAACAATAGCCGGAGGGGACGGGGGAGGGGACAGTGGGAGAAGGGTTTTCATGAACTACTGTAAAGAACACATGGACAAAACCAAGGGGTAGGGTGGAAGTAGGGCAGGGAGGTGGGTTTGGCTGGGGTGGGGGAGTGGTTGGGAGAAAATGCAGACAACTGTAATTGAACAATAATACAGTAATTAAAAAAAAAGAAAAAGAAAAACATGGCTTTAAATGTGGGCCAAATAGGCTTAGTAATACACCCCTGATTTCAAAATGTTTACTCAAGGTGTCCCTGGACCAGTCAGACAACCACAAATGACTCTTTCCTCCAGCTGAACAGGATACCTGGTCTGCAGAAGGCCATGGTCTCTCCGAAGGGGCTTCACCTGGCTCTGCTCTGCTCTGTCTCCCAACAAGTCCAATATGTCCTTCCTCCCCAAGAGAGTGATGAGTGAAGGGCGGAGAGCAGTTTTTTTTCCAAAAACTTACCCATCTTGAGTGCATATTATTATCTGTTTTCTTTAGAACATCAGAAGATAAGTACGTTTTTTTCCTCCAAATTTAAGCGCATCCCTACATAAACTGCAGGTTGAAATACAGTATTGGTTGGAAGATAATCTTGAGTGGCTTATTACAAAAAAATTGAAGTAAAAGCCTGTCAGGCCATATACAGCATACTTATCAGAGAAGTTTCTGAGAGACTGTCCATAGTAAGGAATCTCTTTCATCAATATCTCTTAAGACTAACTGGTGAGAGTTAGACCTTGCTACATAGAGCTGAAATGTGCTGGGAGGAGGGGCTTCCAAACAGGAAGTACGGGAGTGGACATCAGAGAAGTGATCTCCTAGGTTAATTGTGAGCTAAAGATGTGTCACCTTCTGGGAGAGACTTTTCTTTCCATTTTCTTTCTCTAATGTTACCTTCCTTTACTCCACAAAAATGTCTCTGACTTTCTACCAAACATTGTTTAAACTCTAAGTGCTTTCAAGTTGTCATTCTTCTGAAATAATAACCATACTTACCTTTGGGAAAGGTCAAAGATCTTTGAGGGGAGGCTGTGTGTTCTCAAAGACTGTCAGCATGCTTTTCTGTATGGTGACCCAATGTCCCGATTCGTCTTATGGGTCTCTGTTTATACCTAGTATCCCGCCTGCCCTCCGTCTCCAGTGCAACTGTTACATACTCTTCCATTCACCCTCAGGAGGCTCCTGGTTTGGAAACAAAATTCTACTGTCAATTCCGTTTTCCTTAATATTTAGTTTTTTTCCTTTTTAAAAAAGGGATGTATTTATTGTTACTTGTATAGTAAAAATTAGTTTTATAAAAGGCTGTGGCATGATTTCTGCCTTCAAGGAGAGCTAGCTGAGTATAGTAATACAGCAGGCATGGATATGGTGCTTTTTGCCTCACAAAACACTTTAACAAGTTTATTTAATGGGTTGAGTGGTCAGGGTTTGGTATATTTTCGGTAGATGGATAATAAGTGAAGCTGAAGTGACAGGTGTAGCAGGCATTAATGCACTAGTTACACATACATGGTCCATGTCATCTCATACTTGTGTACTTTGGTCTCTGTCCGTACTAGTGACTCTATTGTGTGGAACTTCTTTGTTTCTTTCTTTGTCTAGAAGGCCAATGGCACTTGAAATTGTGCTGGTCTTTCAAAAAGTTAGAGTTTCTCTCCAATTCCTAATTCACACTTTCTTTAATCTCTAATTAGAACTCTTTATTTTTCTAGCCTCCATCAAGCTACTAATTATATATGAAGACAAAGCTGGTAAGTGCACGAACATTACCGGTCTCAAAACAAACTCCTGGGGGGACTTGTTTCCCAGTTTCTTCTGACTTACCTGCATGACCCTCCAGCCAGCTCTTCCCTCCTGTGCTGTGAAACCCAGCCTGTCATACTCCATTTATTAATGTCTGTGTCACACAGAGGAGGAGGACCCTAGGTAAATCCAGACAGATTGTCCCTCTCTTTTTCTTCCCTTCAAACTTGCTGTTGGGGAGGAGGCTTGGTGTGGCATTGGCAATAGCTGGATTCACACAAATGGTTGTTCCCAGAACTGATAGCAAACCCATGGTCCCCTAGTATGGTGGTACTGCTTGTTAAAGTAGGAAAATGTTTCTGAACCAGTTCGTAAATAACCACTGTTCCAAAGGCTCCATCCAAGTTGTCCTGCCGCCAGTTTCCTTGCCTTTCCCATCAGGCACCTTTGGATGACCCCAGATCTACCAAATAAGGGCACAGCAAGGGGCTGCGGGGACCTGCTCCAACCCATTCTGATTAGCTGGTCCCTGGGCCACACGAGTCGTTCCTCTTCAGTGTGCTTCATCATGAATTTAAAATGACTTTCCACAACTTAAAAAATAGGAATCAAAGCTAGTACTTTGGAATTGAGCTTAATTCTTTCTTGAGTGTGTGTGTGCGTACATGCAAGTGTCCTCACCCATAGCAATGGCCCTGGCTTATTTTTACCTTTTAGGACATCTGTATCACCATTGCTGGTGAACAGTTTGACCAGCTGTTTTGTTTCCATAGAATATACGTTTTTGAAGTACACATTTTTTCAAATAAAATATGGGACTTTCATCTAGTATCTACCTGACAAATGGTCATTTAGTTTTTGGATAACTTTGGTAATGGAGAACCCACTATCCCTGGAAGCCATTTCCCTTCTGAACTAAGTTACATGGGAGGACTTACCCCATTTCACACACTTTTTTTTTTTAAATCACAAAAAGTCATATCTGATAGTCAGCAACAGGATTAGTCTCTCTCTGGGTAGAAATGATCCTCTGGATGGTCTTCTTTTAGCCATTCTCTACATATGCAGATTCACAAACACTTCATAACGTTTGAGAAATATCACAAACCTAAAGAAACCAGACAGTCCTGATTCCTGTCTTTTTGCTCAGAAATATGTCTTGTACATAGTTTGGTAATCAGTCATTATATAACCAAGCATTGCTATCAAATGAATGAATGAATGACCAAAGGCAGAAAATTTTTTTAGACTTTAGAGAAAATCCCCAAAGATAGAAATTTCATAACTTCTGATTGGCCAATTTCAATATTTTATCATAGCAAGATCAAGAGTTTTCCCTTATGCCTAACTAAAATCTTTGTACCTTTATTTTAAGCTAATTTCTTTTTCTTCTTCAGTGCTCTGGGTGTATTTCCTTTGTCTGGCTCCATTCCCATATCATCTTTTATGTAGACAGGGCAGAGGCAGGAGGGAGAAAGGTCAAACATATATTATAAAAGTGTGGTATTGTAGAGCACTTTATTACCAAATTTATCTCCCCATATACTAATCATTTACTGTAGGGAGCATTTTTCTTTATCACTCTAGATATTTAATTATGTTAACAAGTTAAAAAAAATGCTTCTCACTTTGCTCTAGCAAGTTAGGCCAACTCTTTTTGCATAGCAGGTCATAGTTGAGCTTTGGATATTCAGGGAAAAGACCAGGCTGCCATTGCAAACATGTAGGGGAAAGCGCCTTTCCCTAAAATTTCTAGGAAAACTATGTATTCTAATCTATGCTCCAACCTAAAAGTGAAAATTATGTATTTTGCCTCTTGAGGTTGACTTTCTGACTTCTACTTAGGACAAGGAAGGTGCCCTCCCTGACCTTCCTAGAGTATAATCAAGAAAGCACAGAAAGAGTTTAACTATAAAATTCTCAGTTCTAGGAGTTTTGGTCCTGGTTCTGTACATTTCTGTACAGAACCATTTCAATGGGTTCTTTAATGGCAAAACTCATAGTTTCATTTGCCTTTTAGTTTCTATGACTTTTGAAAGGATGCAATGACTAAAAGGAACTTTAGAGAACTTACAGTTTAATGTTCTTCCTCTGCAGAGGAGGAAACTGTTGCTCAAGCAACAGTTTGTTTATGGTAATGTTGACCATAAACAAATATCCTTCCTGAAAGGATTGAGCATTGTAGAGTAGTGTAGAACATTATCTTCCTCTTTAGATAAACCTGGATCGGATCATTCCCCTGGCACCTCACCACCACAGCCTCTGTTAGGAGAAATACGTAGAGAGGAGGAATACAACGCATCCAGTATCCTTGGTTGGTTGAGGTAACCCTTAAGACCTCTAACCGTTTTTAAGTGAGTTCTATGATTATGGAATAACCTCTTGATCTTTGAGCAGTCTTTCCTGTTAGGAGGGAGTTCCCCGAGCAAAGAATAAATGTAAAAGTTGAACATTTCCCTGATGTAGAACAATAAATAAATCATCACCATTCTGATTTTTAAATGTTTCCTATGAGTGAGATTGTTTTGAGCTCTGTGTGGCCTTGAGTTTCCTTCATGGATTCTTTTAAATATGCATTTAGTGAGTGCCTACCATTCATTTGTTTAGTCAACAAGAATATGTTTAGTGTCTGCTATTTTCAGAACTGCTCTAGGTGCTGGGGATATAGTAAAAACAAAAACAAAAAAATGCCTACACTCATGGAGCTTTTGTTCTCATTGTAGACACAGGTAGATAAGGTAGACTCTGTCCTTGCTTCTCTGAGCCTGGAGTTCAGGAGGAAAGACAAGTTTTAAATTGGTTGCTACAATTAGTATGATGGATATTTATTACAGGGATACACAGGAGCTATGGGGTATTAAGGGTGCAGAAAATGGGGTGGAACCAACTCCTGAAATTAAGAATGTTTTGTGTTTTTTTTTTGAGAAAAGTAGAGAAAGACATTTAAACTGGTATCTAAAGGCTGAGGAGGAGTTCAGTGAACAGAAGGGCTGGGAGAGAGAATGCTTCACCTAAGGGAACAACACTGAGGGAAGAAACAACACACCTGAAAAACTGGAATAAGTTTGGTATAATGAGCAGAAAATGCATGATGGGGAAAAAAGCTTTGAAATGAGGCTCTATTGTTGAAGATTTTGCAAACCACAGTCTAAGAAGACTGTACTGATGGAACAGAACAGAGAGCCCAGAAATAAACCCAAGTCTCTATGGTCAATTAATATTTGATAAAGGGAGAATAAGCATAAAATGGAGTAAAAATAGCCTCTTCAACAAATGGTGTTGGGAGACCTGGACAGCTAAAGCAAAAAATTGAAACTTGATCACCAACTTATACTATACACAAAAATAAATTCAAGGTGGCTAAAAGACTTAAATATAAGTTGTGACACCATAAAAGTCCTAGAGGAAAACATCGGAAGGAAAATCTCAGACATTCCATGCAGCAACATCTTCATTGATATGTCCCCTAAAGCAAGGGACATTAAGGAAAGAATAAACAAATGGGACCTCATCAAATTAAAACACTTCTGCATGGCTAAAGAAAACAGCACTAAAATGAAAAGAGAACCAACTATATGAGAAAACATATTTGCCAAAGATACCTCAGACCAAGGTTTGATCTCCAAAATATATAAAGAACTCACACAACTCCACTCCAGGGAGACAAAAAACCCCAATTAAAAATGGGCAAAAGACTTGCACAGACACTTCTCCAAGGAGGACATACAGAGGGCCCAAAGACATATGAAAAGATGCTCAGCATCACTAGCTATCATAGAAATGCAAATTAAAAGCACAATGAGATACCACCTCACACCAGTCAGAATGGCCATCATAAACAAATCAACAAACAAATGTTGGAGAGGATGCAGAGAAAAGGGAACCCTAGTGCACTGTTAGTGGGAATGCAGACCGGTGCAGCCCCTATGGAAAATAGTATGGAATTTCCTCAGAAAACTGAAGATGGAGCTGCCCTTTGACCCAGCCATTCTGCTGCTGGGAATACACCCTAAGTGCCCTGAAACACCAATCCAAAAGAACCTATGCACCCCAATGTTCATAGCAGTGCAATTTACAATAGCCAAGTGCTGGAAGCAACCTAAGTGCCCATCAGTAAATGAATGGATCAAAAAACAGTGGTACATTTACACAATGGAATTCTATGCAGCAGAGAGAAAGAAGGAGGTCTTACCCTTTGTAATAGCATGGATGGAACTGGAGAGAATTATGCTGAGTGAAATAAGCCAGGTGGTGAAAGACAAATACCATATGATCTCACCTTTAACAGGAACATAATCAACAAAAGAAAAAAGCAATCAAATATAACCAGAGACCCTGAAATTAAGAATAATCTAATAATAGCCAGAGGGGAGCGGGGAGGGGATTGTGGGGAGAAGGGTTTTCAGGAACTACTATAAAGGACACATAGAGTTTGCTGTCTTTTCACTGTCATATTTTTGATCTTCTTTTTCTTAGATAAGTCCCTTTAACATTTCATATAATAAGAGCTTGGTTATGATGAACTCCTTGAACTTGACCTTATCTGAGAAGCGCTTTATCTGTCCTTCCATTCTAAATGACAGCTTTGCTGGAAAGAGCAATTTTGGATGTAGGTCCCTGCTTTTCAAGATTTCAAATATTTCTTTCCAGCCCCTTCTTGCCTGTAAGGTCTCTTTTGAGAAATCAGCTGACAGTGAAAAGACAGCAAACTCACAGCTATTAAGAACCACACCTAAAACAAAAGCAAACTAAGCGAACAGCTAGAACAGGAACAGAACCACAGAAATGGAGATCATATGGAGGGTTAGCAACAGGGGCGTGGGAGGAGGAAGGGGGGAAGGTACAGAGAATGAGTAGCATAGACAGTGGGTAGAAAATAGACAGGGGCAGGGCAAGAATAGTATGGGAAATGTAGAAGCTAAAGAACTTATGACACAAGGACATGAACTAAAGGGGGGAATGTGGGTGGGAGAGGGTGTGCAGGGTGGGGGGAATGATGGGGGAGAAACGGGACAACTGTAATAGCATAATCAATAAAATATATATATAAAAAAAAGGACACATAGACAAAACCAAGGGGTAGGGTGTAAGCAAGGGAGGGAGGTGGGTTTGGCTGAGGTAGGGGGGAGTGGGGGGGGGAATGCAGACAACTGCAATTGAATAACAATAGAGTAATTAAAAAAAACTACTGTATTTGAAGGGCAATGGGGAGCTATTGTGGGTTTTAAGGCCTATTTGCACTTATTCTAAGGATCCCTTTTGCAGCAATGGGGCTAGATAAGAATGGAAGGAAACAAAACTAGATTAAAGGAGTTACAAGACACTTGACATAATCCAGGTAGGAAATGGTGGTGATCAGAACCAGAGTGGTGGCAGAGGGAATGGAGTAAAATGGATGGACTTGAGTAACATTTGGGAAGTAGAGTGATTAAACATGAATGAAAAGAACAATTTACGTGAATGATCATATGTGCATGAGAAGAACAACTCAAGGTTGACTTCCAGCATTTTGATTTCTAGGTTCAGTCAGCTACAAAAGGCCAGACCCAGGACTATGCAATTTCCCATCCTTTCGTCCCTACCTGTATATACACTGAGCCAGTAGCCAGCATCTCTTACAGGTCTCTCAGCCAAGAAGAGCCCCCATGTCACAGGCTCCAGTGAGACCTTTTGTTGATAAAGTCACTGAAACTTCTATTTTAAAGTGTGGCCAACCTTCTTCTGAATTCTATTCAACAGTGAATTTTTGCTAAACTGAACATCTAAGACTGGTTATGCCAGAATTATCTCTGGCTCTGTCCACTCCATGCTACCAATTGATCATTAACTCACTCAACTCTTCCATAAGCCTACAAATAGCAGGTCGGAAATTCTGTTTTTCTTTTCTGAATTGACTGTTGTCTGAGGCTGAACTGAGCATCATCCATTGCTTTTGTATTGTGGAAACTCAATATATCTACTCCCCCGCTGGGTCAGAAGGGGGCAATTTGGATGAATATTTTATTATTTTAAAATGCTTCCAAGATACTCTCTGATTCATTCTCATAACAATTTGGGGAGACAGGAAGGAAGCAGGTATACACATAGTTTTTACTTAATGGCCAATTTAGTGTTGTTTTGTTGAAGATAAAAAATGAAGAAATTATTCATGTGGAATCTAATTTAAGATCATCATTCTTGATGGCATTTATGACTTGCTTCTGGCAGGAATTTTGTTTGCTGTAGCAACATGAGGAATGTTCTACTTCTTGCATTTGAAGGTGACACCTCTGTCCCTCTATTAGAGGCACATGTGTTGTGAGATGCCTTTCTGATGGAAGGGACAGATTTTCATTAAGCCATTGGCGCTTTCTCTTAACACTGTGACGACTGACACACATTTCTGATGTCTGACTTAGGACAGGTATTAGAGCCATCACCACAAGCAGAGAAAAACAAATTGCCTGCCTGGGAATTTGAACTTTTGCCACTGGCCTCATTTGTACAATGTGCTAAACAACTAGGGTAGCCAGGGGAATGTAATTATAAAACAGCATGAGTTAATCCTGGTCTAGGACCCCAAAATTTAACCTTTGACTAGTTAGTTCCATTAGCTTTGACTTATTTCCATGGAAGAATGTAGCCTTTCTTTAGAAGCATATACTGCAACATGGTTTACTATTATCTTTTATAGAAGTTTGTTTGTTTCAGATTTAATAAAGAGAGAAACACTAGTGGGTCTTGAAATAAAAGGTAGTCTTTCTATAATACTAGGTATTTATTTTTGAATGCTGTTTATAAATAGGTCACTCCTCTGTGATAACTGCTCACAGTAAATTCTTTTGAATAATAAGGGCATACTTAAACCACATCCAAATTTATGTTTATTTACATATGGGAGAAAATACACTTCAGAATTAGATCACAAATGTCAAAACACTGCCCGTAGTAGAAGCCTCACAGAAATTCAGAACATATAAGGAGATTCATGAAGGCACCACAGAAAACAAAAAAGCACATTCTTTGTAGGCAACATATTCCTGCAAACTATTTTGAAAATGAAGCACTTAATTACATTATAGTTATTAATGACTTGAAACAAGTTGAGATTACACGGATAAAAAACCATTCAAGGAAGTGAACATGAAAATGAATGTTACATTTATAAACTGTCTTAGTTTGATTGGGCTGATATAACGATGGACATATAACTGCTCACAATTTTGGAGTCTGGAGAATCCAAGATCAAGGTTAGATCTTCAGATTCAGTTCCTAGAGAGGATCCCTTCCTGGATTGCAGACTGCTGTCCTTTTGCTATGTCTTCACGTAGTGAAGAAAAATAGCCCTCTGGTTTCCTTCTCTTTTTATAAGGACACTCATTCATCCTGTCACGTGGGCCCTATCCTCATGACTTCATTGAAACCTAATTACCACCCTAAGGCCCCACCCTGAAATACCATCACATTGGGGGCTAGGGCTTCAATATATGGATGTTGAGAGGACATAAACATTCATTCCCTAATATGAGCTGAAAGCAACTTGATTATTTTGATTGGCAAACAATTTCCTCTGTCTCCTTCACTTCTCTTACTCAGTCAGCCATCAAGTCCTGCTGGTTCTACCATCCAAATATTTCTCTGATCAAAACCTCACAGCAGCACTCAATTAATATTTGACAAAAGAGCTAAGAACATACCATGGGATAAAGACAATCTATTCAGTAAATTGTGCTTGGAAAATTGACAGATACATGCAAACAAAGGAAACCAGACCACCTTCTTGCACCATATGCAAAAATAAACTCAAAATGAATTAAAGATTTTAATGTAAGTCTCAAAACCACAAAACTCCTAGAAGAAAACATAGGCAGTAAAGTCTCTGGCATTTCTTAACAATATTTTTTCTGGTATATCTTTTTGGGCAAGGGAAACAAACACAAAAATAAACAAATGGGACTATATCAAACTAAAATGTTTTTGCACAACAAAAAAACCCCTACTGAATGGGAGAAGATATTCACCAATGATACATTTAAAAAAGGGTTAACATCCAAAATTTACTAAGAGCTCAGACAACTCAACATCAGAAAAACAAAAAACCCAATTAAAAATTGAACAGAAGACCTGAAAAGACACTTCTCCAAAGAGGACATACAGTGGTCTATAGACATATGAGAAGTTGCTCAATATCACTAATCATCAGAGAAATGCAAATCAATGAGATCTCATGACAATGAGATACCACCTTACATCTATCAGAATGTCCATCATCAATAAATGAACAAACGACAAGTGTTGGAGAGGATGGGGAGAAAAGGGAACCCTTCTGCACTGTTGGTGGGAATGCAGACTGGTGCAACCACAATGGGAAAGAGTGTGGAGGTTCCTCAAAAAATTAAAAATAGAATTGCTTTATGTCCCCATGAACCCACTTCTGGGAGCATATGCAAAGAGACCTGAAACAGTAATTTGAAAGAAACTTTGCAACTTTATGTTCTTTGCAGCATTATTTACAATAGCCAAGATGTTGAAGCAACCCAAGTGCCCATCAATAAATGTATGAATAGCAAAGTGGAGGTACATGTACACAATGAAATGGTACTCAGTCACAAAAAAAGAATAAAATCTTACATTTTGTGACAGCATGAATGTACCTGGAGGGTATTATGCTAAACAAAATAAGTCAGACAGAGAAAGGCAAATACCATGTGATTTCATTTATATGTGGAATCTAAAGAACAAATAAACAAATAAAATAGAAACAGACTCATAGATAGAGAACAGACTGCCAGTGGAGAGAGGGGAGGGATATTGGGGGGCCAAGCATAAATGGTGAAGGGATTAAGAAGTACAAATTGGTAATTACAGAAGAGTCACAGAGATATAAATTACAGCATGGGGACTCCAGTCAACGATAGTGTCAACTTTGTATGGGGCCTGGTGGGTACTTGAAACACCTGGGGACCACTCTATGAAGTACATGATTTCTAACCACTATGCTGATAATAATAATTTAATAATATTATATATTATTTATTCTGTAAACATCCTTATACAGGTTTTTGTGTGAGCATATCAAGCAGCAGGATTGCTCGGTCTTACAGGAAGAGTATATTTAGTTTTGCAAAAAACTGCCAAACTATCTTGCAAAATGGCTGTAGCATTTTTATTCTCATCAGCAAGGAATGAGGGTTCCTGTTGCTTCACAGTTTGCCAGCATTTGGAATAGTCAGTGTTCTGGATTTCAGACATTCTAAGAGCTGTGTACTGGTCAGTAAACATTTATGTTAGCCGAAACATTGCTAAGTAAACATTTATGAATGTATTCCACCTACATGATCGGACTGGTATGACAAACTGAAGCAGCTGAGGTTTTCAATGCTATGTCTTCCTATTGTAAAGATGGACACATCAAGGGACTAGCCCACCATTTCTCTGATTTACTTCTATGGCTCATCAGTAGATTTTTTAGAAGAACTTACTTTATTCTTTGAGAGTAGGGAAGGAGAAAGACAGCAAGAGAAAGAAACATTGATGTATGAGAGAAACATCGATTGGTTACCTCTTGCATGCACCAGGACTGAGGACCAGGCCCAAAACCTAGGCATATGCCCCGATGGGGAATCAAACCAGCCACTTCTCGCTTTGTAGGACAACATCCAACCAACTGAGCCACACTGGTCAGGGCTTATCAGCAGTTTGTCTTCAGAGAGCAGGAAGCCATGCTTGTCAGTCACCAGATTTTTTGAACATTTTTTTCCTTTTTAATGAATTCATAGTAACTTGCTTCAGTGGGAAGAAAATAATTGATGACACTTATTTAAAAAAATAGATTGTCTGTAAATTTTCCCAATGAAGTCTTAACTGCATGTTTTTGCCTAGATAACAGCAGGTTCAAATTATTGAAAAGATTTCAGACTCTAATTAGTTAAGAACACCAGTGCAGCTTCATGTTAAAATTCTTCTCCATAGCTCCAAGTTCATAAATTATGAAAAGAGTAAATTTTAACCACATGGTTTTTAATGCAAAGAAATTCAAATAATAGTCAAATGTGTACAATGTTTTCTGAGGTTCAGTATTCTAAGATCTGTGTTTATGATCTGTAAAATTAGGAAATAAATAAAAGTGGTTTTTTATAAAAGAGTACAAGAGGTTTTCAATAAAGGCTGACCAAATTCTTAGGCATTAAGATCCTTTTATTTTTAGATAAATCTTTACTAGGAATAACAACTTACAATAACTACTAAAAATTGCATCTCTGTTTTCAATTTATTTTTATTTGTACATGCATAAATATAATTTAGTCCTCACATTATTTCTGTAAGCCAAATACAATTATTTAAATATAGGAGACTGGAGATCAGAATGATTGAGTAACACTCAGGATGACATAATAGTGAAGTACGGTGTCCCTAACCTAGTTCAACCCCTTCCTCTGCATGTGTCTTGAACTCCAGTTAATGACTCTCTTAAGAGCTGTCTGAATTACTGTTGTTTAAATGTAATTTTGCTGCACCTGATATTCCTAAGAATAAAAGGAAGTTTTCTTTCAGAGGAGTCCATACTCAACTATTTTTAGTTTCTTCTATTTCCACTATTCAGCTTCCACTCAACGTTCTCTCTAGTCTTATCATTGACATCCAGATTGGCAAATCTGATGGGGTCTTTGGCTTTCTTTCCACTATTTGAAATTTCCAATTCGTCTTCATTAAAAAACACTTTCCTTTCCTACTGGCTCAATCCAAATGCAACTCTGCGATCTGTTCCAGATCCATCTATGAAACTGCTTCAATGACTTGTTTGGTGGTTGGACAGGCATGTCCACCTTAACATGTCTGACACTGACCTCGGTTTTGTGCTCAAAGGCTTTTCTTCCTGTCTTCTTACACTTAATGATCAGTGCCACCGTTGTGCTGGTAGTTGCCTGTGATGGTTAATTTTACGTGTCAATTTGGCCATGCTATTTTGTTTAGTTGTTTGGTCAAACACTAGGGAAGATGTTGCTATGAAAGTATTCTGTAGATGTGATTACACTGACAATCATTTGACTTTAGGTAAAGCAGATCATCCTCCATCATGCAGGTGGGCCTCATCCACTTAGTTGAAGATCTTAAGAATAAAACTGAAGTTTCCTGCAGAAAGATTCTGCTTCAAGACTGTAACGTAGAAAGCCTGCATGAGTTTCCAGTCTGTGGTCTACCCCATGGATTTCTGACTCAACACCGAACAACAATTCTTACTTGACTTTCCAGCTTGCTGGCCTGCCCTACAAATTTCAGACATGCCGGACTCCATAATCCTGTGAACCAGTTCCTTAAAATCAATCAATCCAGCAATCAATTAATCAATCTTTCTCTGCTATTTGTTTTGTTTCCCTGGAGAATCCTAATATATTGCCTAAGTCAGAAACCAAACACTTTCCTAGACTTCTCCAGCTTATTAACCCCACCCCCTTGCTATCTAATTAAGTACCAAGTCCTACAGATGCCCGCTTCCTAGAGTCTCCCAAATCTTCTTCCTCTATCCCCCTCCTCCCTTCTTCCTTGGAGGTCTGGAGAGGACTTCTAAGGGACTTCCTTGACTCCCGTTTGATCCCCCTCAAGCCAATCTGCTGGAAATGTCACTCTTGTCATTTTAAATTCCCTTCACCTTTAGGAAAACCTGAACTCAAGGTATGTGCATGGCTCTCCTTGACACAATTCTTCTTTATTTCTGGACCCTCATTTTCTGTACTGCCCCACATTAATTTTTGATCCATATATAAGGACTGGTTGTTTCATACCTCTCGGTTTTTTCATATTATCGTCATTTCTGAATGCCCTCTCTCTCTTCAGAAAGACAGCACCTACTCACCTTTCAAGACTCAGTCCAGGGCCACTAATTCTAGCCTGTTCCCTCATCGCCCCTTGCTCACACCATCAACTGCTAAGCCCTCTGACCTGGCTTATTTGGTTTACCTGCTATCTTCTATACCAGAAAGCGAAGAGCAGAGACTGTTTTTATTGTAATGCATCAAAAAGCTGCCCTTTCATAGGCACTTAATAAAGGCATGTAGGAAGAATTAATCAATAAACAGATGAATAGACTGGTTTGGAAGCCTTTGTTATATGAAGAGTCCTCCAAATGGTAAGGATCATAATGTAAGTTCATCTGTGAAGCACCAGTGAGGAGTGGAAATTTTTACTTTGCATACAACTGTTTGGCTGGATGGGGCCAAAGGTGCTGCTGGCTGTCCAAGCAGAGGTGGGACTGAAGGGGAAAAGTGAAGAAGAAAGGAACCAAATGTTACAATTAAAATAAAGGAGTTACATAGCTATTAAGAACCACACCTAAAACAAAAGCAAACTAAGCAAACAGCTAGAACAGGAACAGAACCACAGAAATGGAGATCATATGAAGGGTTAGCAACAGGGGAGTGGGAGGAGGAGAGGGGGGAAAAGGTACAGAGAATGAGTAGAATAGATAGTGGGTAGAAAATAGACAGGGGGAGGGCAAGAATAGTATGGGAAATGTAGAAGCTAAAGAACTTATGACACATGGACATGAACTAAAAGGGGGAATGTGGGTGGGAGAGGGTGTGCACGGTGGAGGAGAATGTTGGGGGAGAAATGGGACAACTGTAATAGCATAATCAATAAAATATATATATATATATAAAATAAAATAAAATAAAATAAAATAAAATAAAGGAGTTAGAAAATAGAAAAAGAAAGGGGAGAGAAAGCAAGGGAGGAAATAAGGAAGAAATCCAGTGGGAAAAACAGAGGCCCAGGGAACCCTGATTAGAAGCTCTGGTATTCTCAGCAGCAGGAGGAGCAGGCGTATCCTGTTACTTGCCCTAGCTGGAGCCTGTGTCAGCACCTGGGCTCCTACCACCCTTCGAGTCTGGTTCCCTGCCCCTTGCCTAAGGTGGTTCCACTCTGACCTTTGACTGTGTGCACCCCTTCCCTGGAGCAAGGAACACCAAGACATGGGGAGGGCTGGGGGCGGTGCGTAGGCTGGTATGGGAGTAAAAGGCAGAAAACTGTACTTGAACAACAATTAAAATAAAAAAAAGAAGGAAAGAAAAAGATACACCAAGACACACCCACCTGGAATCCCCATCTGGGCCCTGGGACCCCAGAATGCCCTGCCCACGTGGTCCTAGCCTGCCTCCACGGCCCACACAGGCCTCCTGGTCTATCTTCCTGAAGGCAGGCAGCTGGGCAGGGACGTTCATGTCCGCGCAGGGATGCTCCAAATGAAGTCACAGCTAAAGCTTTCCACCTGGGTCTCGACAACCATTTTGGAGGCCCTGGACAGGCAGAGTGGGTCTAGAGTGACCTTGAGATGTCATTGTATAGATGGAGGAGACGGGTCCTAGGCGGTCCTAACATCCTTCTGATTCCAAAATCCCCACTGCATTTCCCCTCGGCCTGGACCTAACTGGAGCTCCTATAAAATCCTCCAGATTTTTCTTTATCTTCTTAGCTATTTGAAAAGCATAAAAAGTAATAAAAATATTTAAAAATCCAATCACCATACTCTCACCACCAAGAATTAACCTTTTCCACATTTTGGTATATTTGCTTCTAATTTTTTTTTCTGTGTAGATATTAAATGCAATTATGGTGGTAAGATATGAACATGTATTAGTAAGTCTTTAAAATAATTTTAAACTTAATGGGAAATTACAAGATATAATGCAAATAATTCCTTTATATCTTATACCCAGATACACCAATTGTTATATTCAAACCTAGTTATACATTAAGAGGTAAAACTCACTATCAGAATCAGGAACCTTAATATTGATACAATACTATTATTTAAGTCATAGCCCATTCAAAACTTTCCAATTGTCCCAATAATGTCATTCATAGCTATTTTGTTTCTCACTCAGAATTCAGTGCAGAATCATGCACTTAGCTGTCACGTCTCTTTAGTCAATTCCTCATCTCCCCTTTGTCTTTTATGACCTTGACATTTCTGGAGTATAGGCCAGTTATTTTGTAGAATATCCCTTAATTTAGATTTTTCTGATGTTCCCTTGTGATTAGATTCGGTTTATTTATTTTTGGCAGGAGCACAACTGGTTTTGGTTATTTCCCAGAATGCCATAATAAGTAGACTGGAAGCCCACAAATAAGATTCTTTTGACCATCCTGATTGTGTTCTTGACTCTTACATCTTCATCTCCTCTACCCCTCACCCAAACCTGGGGAAAAAAAGCAGTATTAATTATGCATCCTGCAATACTTTAAAATATATTTACAAACCTATTGATATAGTAAGAGGCAATCTATAGTATTGTTTTATACTTTTAGAGGAATGCACTTAGCTATACATAGAAAACATTTGTAATGCATGTGAAACTCGCCCTGGATGATGCACATAGACTTATGAGATTCCTTTTACCATTCTCCAGATTCTTCAGTGGAATGGATCAGGGACCTTTTTCCAGGGGGCTGGCATATAGATTCCACAAGACCATATCTAACATGTTCACTACCCTATCCCCAATGTAAGGTCTTTCCATCATAGGTGCTCAATTAATGTCCGCTAGGAAGACTGAGAGAGGGAGGACACCAGGATTAGAGCAATCTTCTAGGCCAGCTCCAGGGCAGTTGTCATCTGTTGCAGGAAAAACTTGGTTCTTCTTGCCAACACAGTAAAGAACTGTAAATCAGCAAGTTATTAGTGAGTAAGCAGGGTTTACCAGTGATATGTTCTCATGAAAGAGAATGGGCCTTGCCAAGGTCAGGGAGAAAGGCTTAGGTAAAGGGCAAGGCAAGGGCAGTAAAAGCATCAGGTCCTTTTTCTTGAGGACGTACATAGTTTGTGGGATGAGGGTGGGAGAGTTGCTTATAGATGGGTAGGTAAAGGTGATGCCAGCTTCCCTTTACCCAAACATAGTAATGTGTGGGGGTCTGTTTCCCAGAATTCTTATCTTGCTCCTGACCACGTGTTGTCATCTTGATGTAAAACAAATTCATGACAGGAGGCAGTTAATTAAAGTTGGGGCAGTTACCCAAAGTCATTTATGGGCTCTTTGTGTAGGGACCCCCTTATAAAACAGCTAGTGACCACAGACAGGCAATTAACCAAAGTTGTTTTATGGGCTTTTTCTTCAGGCACTGTGGACACCCTCCTTCTCCCCCTTCTAGACTTTGGGATGAACACACAGTTTCAAAGGCTTTCTCCCAGAGGGTGGAAACGATACGTACAGAACCTCGGGGGCTCCCCTCCTCCTGCACTGTCATGGCGTTCCCTGTGAGGCTGGAACACCTGGCAATCTTACCGCACCAGGCTCAGGACTGCTGAGTGAGTGGGTGAGACATGTCTCCCTCCTCCTCCCTGCTTAGTTTACTATCTATGCTACCTACCAGCTCTGTGGCCCAAGAGAACGCACTGATTCCCAAAACCGTGACACTCAAATCTGGGCCAGAAAGTTCTAATGAATAAAATCTCATCTTTCTGGAAGTGTTCTTAAAATTTTGTTTTTGAATTCATTGTAAGAGAATGAAGCTGGTAATCAGGATTAATGATAGGCATCGGATACACACACTTCCTTGCTGTTCATAAAAGAACATCATTAGTATTTGAGGATAGCAAGTCTCCATATATTGCTGCTATTAAAACTCCAACACAAAGCTCTTTCAGGATGTTTTAATGATCAGTGAATGACTTAATGAATTTTGATCTGCAGGCTATTAACCCTGACTGTGACCTCTATTAGCTATGAATTAAGGCAGAGATGTAGGCTGCTAAGGAAGGATCAGAGTAAATATGGAGAGTAATTAAGCTTCAGTGGGTCCCTAGATTTTTGCATTTCCCATTGTAGTGACCTGTGTAATTGCCAAAGAGAGTTGATCACTCTGAAGCTGAAAAACAAAAGGGTTTCTTAGGCTTTGATTCTGGATTTGCATGCAGATAAAATGGTGCACATTCTTTCTCACTTTGAAGAGAGGAGTGGGAAAAGAAGCTTCAGTAGAAGTAAAATAGAGGATAGAAAAAGTAACCGCCGAGCTTCTTACTGCCTAATACAATTATTTAAGGGAAATAGCTTAGTATTCATGTTTTCACCCAAACAGATTTCTGTAATTGGCCAAGTGTGAATGTAGAGGTTTTCACCTCCTGCACAAACAAGGCAAAGCACATTTCTTCCAATCAACGGAATGTCTGATTAGGCAGCGTATTGTTCAACTCTGGTTTATCAAATTCAGTGCTCTTTGAATATTTGTGAATCATACGGAATTCTGTAGGTCAACATATTTACCTTACAAGATTTTATGTTTGTTTTTTAATTCATAGCTTTTGAATAGGTGATGATTTGAAAGGTGGTTTCTCTTTTATGACCTAAATTGGGTCAAAATATATTTCCTTATTTTTAATCAGGTTTTTCAGTATAGGACTTTAAAATTCTGTAGACTTTTTACTTCACTTTTCATTATGAAGGAAGGATGGAAGGGAGAAAGGAAGAAAGAAAGGAAAAAAGGAAGATAGAAAAGGGCGGAAAGGAAAATAGGCCATTTCATAAAATTAAATTCTTCTTTTAAAGGGCAACATAGAAGCCTATAGATTACCCTGGGTTTCCCTGAACTACAGATATGAAAACTCATGTGTGGGGTTGATTGTTAGAGATCTGGGGAGTCGTTAGGCAGGAAAAGGGGCCCCATGATTGCTGGTCAATGCATAGAACATATAACAATACCTAACTTTTGGGTTTAAGTTCCAGTGTGCATCCCATATAAAACTAAATGGTAAAGAATTACAAGAGAGGCACAGTTCTTTGACAGGAGTGCTTGGAGACTTTCACCTTTCTCTCTTCTACCAGGAAAGAGGATTTCCTCCAAAATATGTGTCATCTGAGAATGGTTCTTGAAGAAGCAAATAATAAGATAAATAAAATATATGTATATTTATACATACCTATAGTATGTATATGTGTACACACACAAATATTAAACATTTCCAAAGATTGTAAAGATGTTTATTTACTTTTCTTGTGGAAGCGTGACCACTCTGCCATGTTCAGCCCCATTAAGGCAAGCAGACTTGGAAAAATATGCCAAATCTATGCTATAAAATCTAAGATATATAAACCTGAGAAAAGTACTGTATGCTTAATTAATAGCAAGTGAGGAAAATACTGACTTATTTTGTTGCTGTCAGTGTCCTTGATTTTGTAGAATTTTTCTAGCAAGGGCAAAATATCACATATCTTAGAAATATGAAAGTCTCTGATTGTTTTGATTTAAAAAAACTGAAGTATCCCACTGATTGTCTTTGTTTTCCCCCAAAATGAAATATGTTAAACAATCAGCAACCAATTTGTAAATTGTAGGGTTTTTCCCCTACCCCCTGTATTTACTCAAATTTCCCTTTCCTCCCCCACCCCCAAGAAATAAAAGCTGATGGCTATGGTAGATTATGCATGCCTGCTTAATCCCATAATCCTTTCTCCCTCTCCAGTTAAGTATTCTAAATTTGCTGTTTACCTTCCCCATGGTTATTTTGTACTTTTGTTAATATGTATGTATTCATAAACAATTTGTAGTTGCTTTGCAGATTTTTAAAATTTTATATAAATTTTAGCCTATTATATATATATCCATCTCAAACTTTTTTTGTGTTAAAAATTATCTTTTTAAGATTCATCCTTATCCATAGTTTTAGCTACTGTAGTATTACATTGTATAAATATAGCTTTCAGGCACTATAAACAGTGCTGTACACATCATTCCTTGTAAATATCTTCCTGTGTTTGCAACCGAGAGTTCCGTAGCCATGCTCCACTGGAGTAGATCCACGTACCTTCAGCTTTGACAGAAATTGATCAATTGTTCTCCAAAGTAGTTAATGCTAATAACACGAATTTTCCATTAGGTGGCATATGTTCTACGAACTTGTTTTGTTTTGTACAAAAATATCACCTAATCTGACCACTCACCTCAAATGACATTGTTCTTTTGGAGTGACTTCCGACTTTATCCAGAGAGCTCATCAGTACTCACAGGTTCAAGTTCTGTGGCAGTTTCTGAGCAGTTTCTACAGGATTTGACATAGGGCCTGAAAGCATATCATGAAAGGAGCCTTCCAAATATTTTAAGCAACAGTATCATCACCGAAATAAGCACTTCATATATCTTCCCAAACTTACAACTTTGCAGAGCTATTTCTCATGTTAATGTGTAACTGTATTGTTCATTCTGTTGTAGGTGGGAATTAGGCTTTTTTATGATACCGTGAGGGAAGCATTCCAAGGACCCACACCCAAGGGATGGAAGTGTGGTAAATGGTTATTTGTGTGGAAATAGAAACTGTCTCCTAGGTTTCCAATGTCCCATCTCCCTCTGTCTCACCACAGAAGAAATCCAGCCCTGTCCTCAGCAAGACAGGCAAAAACCAGTGTCCAGGGTTTTTGCTTCATTTTAAAATACGGTCCAATCCAGCATTCAGGTAGCTTGGCATTGTTTCCAGCGGCAGTCCATTGCTGTGCTGCGGTATTTTAGGCTCCCCTGGAACCTGCGTGTAGAGTCGCCATGGCCATGGGCCTCATGGCTGCTAAGGCCACCTGGTTATGTTGAGAGGATGTGCAAGTAAATGGGACAAGTACAGGTCACCTGGGTAAGAGGGAAGGGTGGCTCTTTGTTCCCATGGGATTATATTAGCTCGGTTTGGGGACAGACCAGGTGTCTTTTCAAAATGACAAATGAACTTCCCAAGCTTTCACGGGCTTTGACGGGTCCACCCTCTAGTTAAACTGACAGGTCTCTTTGGTCCAGCACCTCCCCTTGCGCCCCCTACCCCCGGCCCCAACAATCTGGTACTGAAGAGGGGAAGGCAGGAGTGTTAATCCCCTTGGCGGAGCACAGGGCTATGATCCTCTGCAGTGTGAAAAGCTGTAGCTTCCTGGTGAAGCCAGCGTGCTATATGCTCCCCAGTTTATTAGCTCAGTATCTAGTTCCCTTTGTCCCTCTTTCCTTTATTAATATCTAGTTAAACACCAACTTTAACAATTCTAAAAATATTACTTAATAGATATGTTAGTAGAGAAAACTGCAAAAAAAAAAGGGCTTAGAAGAGAAGTTAGAGAAATAAATATGTTATAAAATCAATTTAATCAGCATCACCTGCAGACTTTTCTTTCTATCCGAAACATCATAAATCTGAAAAGAGGAAGAAAAGGATTTTGCTGCTCCAGTCAGAGCCAGTTTATGGGACACAGTCTGGGGAAGGTGGTCAAAGCAGTGTGTCCACCGTGCAGGCCCATCTGCATTGCCTCCTTCCCCCAGCCCCTCAGGTTGGTCATTCACCAACATTTGGGGTGGAGACAGGGAGGGGGGAATGGGACTCTGCAGGGCTCTCTTTTGGCAGCTTCTATTATATCGTTTTACTTCAATAGAAAGTAAATCTCATCTCCTCCTCTGTCTAGCCTCCCATTTTCCACTCCTGCTGTTCTCTGATTCTATCACCTTTCGCTTCTTTTAATTTTTCCTCTGTCCTCAAAGTGGAAGATATAAGACATGCTCAGGTGGAGAGATCATGTCCACACTCATGCTTGGATGAGGCTGGGGGAAGAATAGTGGCTTTTCCTACATCCCAGCTTCTGCCTCCACTTCTGGGCTGCAACATTCTTCACCTCATGCCCTTTAAACAGGTCAGCCTTAATTTCGCCAAAGCCCTTTTGGGTTAAGCAACGACTGATGTTCTCCAGGTCTCCCTCACCACCTACAAGAGTATCTTACATTTCATTTTACGTCTTACTGCAGTGGGGAGAGGACCTGGTTAGGCAGCCAATTAAAAAAAATCCAAATAATTTGTCCATAACATTAAAATCCTATTAGTGAAAAAGTTTTGGTAAAAAATGCCACTTTAATTCAAGGCAACATAGTCCAACTGTCAACCTACAACTGCTGCTCTTTCCTAACCCAAGAAGGAAGTTTTCAGGGGGTCATCTGGTAGAAAATAACTTTGTCAATACCAAGCTTAGTATCACGACTGTGGCTGTGTTCTTCTCCTATTCTGAAGCACAAATAGACTTTGTAAAAATGCTTGGGTGGATAGAAGTTCACATTTTTCAGAACCTTAATGACATTCCTGAACTTGCTTTACTCAGGGTAATAAGAGTCTCGGCTTCAATGGAAGAGCCATTTAGAAAAATACATGCAGGCTTCCCAGCTCGGCAAACATTAATGGGGAGGAATAGGGGTAAAGCGAGGGACTTATTTTCATGTGTCCAGGTGGCTGAAACAAGGTTGCTCAACTTTTATGTCACTCACATAACATGTATTAGAGTGACAAAATGACTTTAAGTAGCTCTGAATGTTTTTTTATGTGGACAGCTTAAGGGTATGAGAAATTTTGTACTTGTAGACTTTAGAAGTGGTTGGGTTAATTCAAAATACATTTATTACCAGCTGACGCCATGTCTAGCATGCCATGACTCTCAGATAGAATATAATTCTGAAGCCCTGGTCCCTTTCCCCAAGTGTATTAGTGTCCTGAAGCTACAGTGACAACTTAGCACAAACTGGATGGCTAAAACAACAGAAATTTGTTCTTCCACAGTTCAGGAGATCAGAATTCCAAAATCAAGATGCTGGCAGCACTGCTTTCTTCTGGAGTATCTGAGGGAGAAACTGTCCATGCCTCTCTCCCAGCTTCTGGTGTCTGCCGGCAGTCCTCGGTGTGTTTTAGGTGGTAGATACATTACTCTAGCCTCTGCCGCCGTCTTCACATCACCTTCTGTGTCTCTGTATCCTGTCATCTTATGAAGGTTACCAGTCTGTGGATTTGGAGCCCACCCAAAATCTAGGATGATTTTATCTCCTGATTTAGCTAATGACATCCGCATATACCCTTTCTCCAAGTAAGGTTACCTTCTGAAGTTCTGATGGGCATGAATTTGGGCCAGGTAGACAGACACTGTTCAGCCCACTATACCAAGCAGATATGTAAGAAACAACCTGAACAGTACCTCTTAAAATACAGCCTGGGAGCTAGTATTCTCTGTGTATTTGGCCTCCACCACATCTTAAATTGCTTGTGTTCATGGTAAAAACACAATGGTATCTTTCACACAGAGACACCAGTCTGTAACCTCCATGAATGCCAAGAGACCTAGCCTAAGAGGGAGCTGAGAATAGGGCCAGATGATTCATATACTTGATGAGAATATCAGGTCTAATTATCATGCTTCCCAAGTCACCAGAGAACCAAGTTTCCCAGGACATTAATCCCCATACCTCCCTCAAATCCAACCAATCATATGATTCTCTCAATCTTCTGCCCACTGGAAATAATGAATGGTCTACCATCCACAAAATCCCATATTTTTAACCTCTTCTCTGCACAACCTTTGGCCTTTCTTGATCCAATTGACATCCATTCACTGTGGACTCCGATTTCCCTATAGACTACCCATATGGTGCTGTTTTTCTTATACATACCACTACCACGTGGCCTGGAAGTGGACTGGAAGACATTTTGCTCCTCATTGCTACTTGCAGACAGTGTGTCTTCTCTTTTCCCTCACAAGTCCCTAAACCTCTCATGAGAATCTGTCAGCTGATACTCTTCCCGGTTGTAGTCATCTACCATTAACCTGGTTATATTCTCATTCATTCAGATGTTTATTTCCTGGTTTACGATCTTTTTCTCCAACTCTCCTCCTGGTAATCTTGACATTCATTTACATTATCTACTCAAATCTTGGCACCTCACTGCCTTCACTTCACTTTCAGAGAGATCTCTTCCCCAATCCCACTAGAGCTACTCTGCTAGAACAGTGTAGTTCAATGGAAACAAAGTATGAGCCACAAATGCGGGCCATATGTGCAACTTTAAATGCGACAGTAGTCACATTTAAAAGTAAAAAGAAATGGGTGAAATTAATTTTAGTGACATGTTTTATTTGCCCCCCAAAATCCAAAATATTATCCTTCAACACATGATGAATATAAAAATATTAATACATGTTTTATGTTTTTATATCAAGTCTTTGAAACTTAATGTGTATTTTACACTTGCAGCATATCTCATTTTGAACTAGCCCTATTTCAGGCTCCAGTAGCCACATATGGCTAGTGGTTATCTTATTACACAGCTCTGCTCTGGAGAATGGTTATACTCTAGGTCTTCTCCTAATTAGTAACTGAACAACCACCACCACCCTGATTTCCAGAGTCTCATACTCTGACACTGCCTCCTAACTTCCCAGCTCATTGACCCAAGAACTTCCAATCCAAGAGCTCTTCCACTCTACAAAGACCTCTGATCAATTGATCTACCTCTTTTACTGTCTGTCATTTCTCCAATGTCCATACTTTCCTCCTTATGCAGCGTCTATATTGTATCTACTATAATGACTCCCTTACAAATACTCTCACTCTCTGCGCCACCTTTGTACTTGACAATAAAACCCCAGGTTTAGTTAGGCTCAGCTCTTGACACTTATTCCTCACAGCTGACTGCTGCTGGAGAAAACACATGACCACGGAATCTCCAGAGGGACCTCAGAACTGCCTTGCAATGTGCTACATTTTCTTAACCAATGAATTCTTTTTCTCCTCTCTTCTTTGATTATCTCACCCCTTGTTTCACTTAGAAAATAGACGTTATCAGCAGAGAACAACCTCATTTTGCTCCAGCAAATCTATCAACTGAACAGCATCTAAACCCTTCTATTCTGCCTATTGTCCTGTTGACATGATGGAAGGGAACTTTGCCTACCTCAGGCCAACCTCTCTTCCTGTGCTTGGATCCTATTCTAACTCACTGATTCAAGGACTTTAGCCCTGCAGCTACGGCCTCCCGTTCCTACATGGTCAGTTGGTGCCTCTTCACTGGATCCACCCCATCCATATACACGAAGGCTACAATGTAGCAAGTTTAAAAAATACTTCCTTGATCTTAGAATCTCCAAGGACCGCCCCACTTCTCTGTTCACCCTTTAGACAAAATTCCTCTAAGAGTTGTCTATATTTCCTATATCTAACTCTATGCCTCAAATTTTCTTTTTTAATCCCCACTACATAGGCTTATTCCCTTACCCCATCCACCAAAACTTCTAATGTTAAACTCACCAATGACTTCCATCTTGCCAGATCCAATGTACAATTCTTGATACTCATTTTATCTGAACATTCACACAGCTACTCTATCCTTCCTGAAGTACTTTATTTGCTTTGTATGACTTAGCATTCTTCTTGTTTTCCCCTTACCTCACTGGTTTCTTTCACTCTCTTGATGAATCCATCATCTCTCCCCTTCTCTTAATGTTGCAGTGTCCCACAGCTCAGTTCTCAAAATTCTTCTCTCTAACTGCTTTAAATACCTCCACATGAGGATGTCCCAGCAGTTATGCCTCTCTCTGAACTCTATCTCGTACTCCAGACTTTTATAGCCAACTGCTGTACTAACATCTTCTCCTTGAGGTCTGAAAGGTATCCCAAACTTAACATTTCTAACTTAAAATTGATTCTACCTTCTCCAAACCATTCCTCCTCCAGTTATTCATGCCAAAAATCTGTGATTGGACACCCAATTCCTTATTTTCCTTCATATGCCATTGCTTTTCCATCAGTATGACCTATTTTTAAAACATATGTGAATCCAACCCCAATTCTTATCACTTTTCCCTTTCTTCTTCCACCCTTGCCCAATTCACCCTTGTCTTCCTGCTTTATCTCCGTAACTCCCACAGAATGTACCTTTAAAGTATAAGTCAGCATATTTCCAACGTGACCCATGGCTTTCTATCACACATAGAACAAAACCCTAATACCTCAATATAGCTATAGACTCCTTCATGATTGGGCCCCTGCCCATCTCAGTGATCTCATCGCCGACTGTTTTTCTCCTTTGATTATTCCTGTCTATCTGCACTAGCTCTCATGCTGATCTCTGCATACACCCAGGGATCTGTACTTCTTCTTCCCTACCACTGGAACACTCTCCTAAAAAGGTCTTTAAAGAGCTTGTTCCTAAGGGTTTTCATGGGTCTCTTCTTCAATGTCATTTAGTCACCTTAGCTAAAATGGCTATTTCCTGTATTAATTTCTTTCCTTTAATCTTGGATTATTTTGATTCATAACACTTATTGGTCCCTGAGATTACATTATGCACTTATTTCCTTACTTGTTTGTGTTCAGGATTCTCCTTTAGAATTTTAATTACATGAATATACAAACTTAGTCTAGTTAGTTTACTGATATCTCCTTAGGACCTTAACAAGACCTCAGTGGGACCTTAATGCTTGGAATATTGCAGGTGCTTAGTAAGAATTTGCTGAATGAATGAATGAGGAGTCTCATTCCACATAGCACTCCATTATTCCATAAATTGTCACTGTATGGTATAACATAAATTTACATTTCAAATAATATATTACAAATTATAATTCTATAAGGCAAAAGCTTGCTGTAAAGAGGTTAGCAAATAATATAGGTTTTACTCTTTGCTGCAGTCCAGTCTAAAAATCTGAATTCCACTCAGATTAACGCTTTTAATGTGACAGTACCCATGTTTTGGTTTATGACCTAAAAGAACAATTGACCTGAGATATTCCGTATTTAAAAACTTGATTTAGTAGAGCAACAAGTATAAAGGACTCATGGACAAAAACTATGGGGGGTGGAAATGGGAGGAAGGTGGGGAGGGCTGGGGTGGTGGGCTGGGGCGGGGTAAAAGACAGAAAACTGTACAATATCAACAATTAAAAAATACTGATTAAAAAAATAATAATAAAAAAAAGAAAAATAAATAAAGGCCAAGAGAATTTATCACCAGCAAATCTGCACCAAAAAAAAAAAAAAACAAAAAAAAACTTGATTTAGGTATTTTTTTTGTCTTGCTATGTTACCTCATCCAAAGGGAGAAGTTGCATTTAAATGGAAAGAGAAAAAAATTGTACCCAAAGGAGAAAATTGCATTATGATGGTAAAATTTCTCAAAGGCAAAAGAAGTGAAAGCTATGTGACTAATGAATTTAAGAGCTTGTCCTGGTTTGAGAAAAGAAGCTCTTATAAGAATAGAAGTCACAAATATTGAAAATTCTTTCATAAAAGCAGTCAGATAGAACGCTATTAGGCAATAGAGAGCTATATGGGTCCTTGAGGGGAAGCAGTGACATGAAGAACGTGGCATTTGAGAACTATGATCCTGAAAGCTATATGCAGGAAGGACTAATGGACAGAGAATGAACTTGGAGATCATGTGGGGATCTACACATCCTGAGGGGTCTGGATAATGGCAGGGGACCGACCTACCCACACTAAAGTGAAATTTTGGACCTCTGATTTATACAGTGTAAGAATTTACATTTTTTAAAACAGAGCATGAAAGAGAACACATATTTTTAAAAGGTACTGATGTAGCATTATTCTTTCCTAATGTCATTTGAGCAACTGGTAGAATTTCCAGGATTGACAGGAGGAAAGTTAAGTAATTTATCCTTATGGAATTTATTCAGGAGGCAGAAAAGAGTAAGCAAGGGAGAAAAGTACATTAAAATTTGTCCTCTTGATGAGTAGGACCCAAACAGTGCTTTCTGCAAGGAACATAAGAAATAGTCTTATTGTAAGCTAAAATTTATTTTCTATTTTTTATTAGACCGATACACTGAAATATTTCTGTATAAAGTTATATCACTGCCTAAGATTTGCTTTAAAAGTATCCGGGCACAGGGGTGGTGGTAATGGTTACAAATGAAGCAAAATTGCTGAAACTGGAACTCTATCA
Organism: Glossophaga mutica; assembly: GCA_039655065.1. Lineage (NCBI taxonomy): Eukaryota > Metazoa > Chordata > Mammalia > Chiroptera > Phyllostomidae > Glossophaga > Glossophaga mutica. The sequence continues at coordinate 23,926,351 of CM077305.1, forward strand.
TGCCGTGTTCTCTACTTTTGTATATCTCTGAATGTTTCCACACTAAAATGTGTAAGTAAAAACAACAAAAAATATCTGGAACTTACACCGAGTTTTCATGACGCCACAAAAGAAATGAACAAAAATGAATAAATAAAACCTCCAAAATTATAAAAACAAAACAAATAAGAATACCACCAAACTCCTATTATTGTCTGTGATAGTTTCCCTTGGTCCCCACTCCCAGAGGATGCTAATTCATGATGGAGCAGGCCTGGAGAAAGGAAGGGCCTTCAGAATTAATGAAGGAGGAAAAGGAGGAGGAGAGAGCCTTAGCCATGTGCTGGTCCCCGAGGAATCCTGAACACCCGGACCTGGAAGCGTTTGCAGCCAACTCCCCGATTCCATCTCTGTGTTCCGGCTTCTGATTTGCTCTCCCTCTTTTATTCGCCGATTCTTTTTCTCCAGTGTGAACCTGTGCCTTTTCTCCTAGGCTATTTCTACCTCAGAGAACTCCTTCCTTATAGTTTAGCCCTAATCTTCTTCCCAGTTGACAGGCAGTTCCTCCCTAATCAATGCCTGTTCGACAGCTGATTCTTACCTGAGTCACTCTTAGTTTGGTAGATGATAAAACCTTACCCAGCCTGCTTCTCTCCCACGTTTGTTACCTAATGAAGGAGGGGAATATTCGTCTGAGGGCTTGTGGTCATTCACTCTACTTCTCCAGTGGCTAGGACAGGAGCAAAGCCCCCACGGGAACTACAGATAGAGGAGGCACTCAGAATACCTAACATTGCCCAGCAAGGACACCAATCAATACTTAATTCTGGAACAGATGCTATCAACTCCTGGCCAGAGCTGACCACTGATGACTCCCTTAATATCAGCCCTGCAGCTGGGCTCCCTGGATTTTCAAATAGCAAATTCTTCTTGGAAACTGGAATTCCACCTTCAACTGATTGAACAGTAGGCCAGAAGAAGATACTATAAACCATCAAAATCACTTATGAGAAGATAAAGATCGCTTACCTTCTAGAAGGTTTAGCAGTGTATGCAGGCTTGATACATTCTAATGAAACATTGAAGAGACTTCATGTGATTGTGAGGAAAGTTCTGAAATTACTTCCTTACCAATCTAGTGGAGATGAGTTGAACTGCTACCTAGCTTATGAGGCAATTACAGGTGTTCTAAAGCAGATATGATCAGACATGCATTACACTGTTGACTTTTGTTTGCTCAGAGGTGTAATTATATAATAACCCTTCTATAATTAAAAAGTAATGCAACTAATTCTTTTTAAACACACATGACGTGTACCTTTGCACACGATGACTACTAGACAGCACAGTTCAGTGGTTGAGCCATGTTCTGCAGCTGCTCTTGGAGAATTGCTTTATGTAGATCCTTTGGAAGGTTTGTGATTGTAGTGGCAGGTTGTTTCGCTGTGAGGATAGATTTAAATTTTTTTAAATGACTCCATTAGTTAGGAGTTCCATTTGCCCTTAAATAATTTGGATCCAAAGCAGCAACATCTAAGACAAAATGGTTGAATTTTCTCTCTGAGGAATCATGGCTGTGGTTCCATTCTCCAGGCTCTAGGGGCCCAGGCTCTTCCTATTTGTTGATTTGCTGTCCCTGTAATACCATTGGCTATTCCAAGATGGCTCAGTATCCAGTAATGAAGGAGGAGGAGAGAAGGTAGAGTATACCACTTGCCTTTAAAGTACTCACCTGGAAGTTGCCTACATTATCTCCACTAACAAAACACTAGGCAGAATCTGGCCATATGACCATGCCTAGCTAGCTGTGTGGGAGGCAGAGAAATCCATCTTTAATCTTTGTGGTCATATACTTACAATATCAGCTAAATATCAGGAGGATTATTCTTGCATAAAATGAGGTGGGCTACTATTGAGCGATGATGGGAAACTTGGATAATGTATAATATAATGTATGATATAAAATATAGGTATTTATAAATTTATATATAAATATATATATTTAGTGAAAAAAAACCCTCCAAAACTAGAAGGATGGTGTTGTAATAAGCTGGCTCTTGTGTATACATATGTATGCATGTGTGCATGCAGATTTGTGTGTGTATGAGAGAGAGATAAACTATGGAAAGGCCGGTAAACTCCCCCAAAGAAAAGCTCAAAGTTCTGAAGCACATCCTTGGAATAAGTCCATAACCTCCCAAGGCAATGGATTTTAGAGAGGACATCAATCATTTGAATTCTTAATGCCTGCTGTGTTTGTACTTTGTACAGATTATGTGAGAACGAACCTCATACTCTGTGTACTGGGAACATGACATGATTTATACCTGCATAACTAGATATGTGGCATAACAAAGAACTTTTTAATTTCCTCATTAGAATAAGTAATCATGACTGTAAACAGCTATCAGTGTGATTACAGGGTTTAGTGATACCTATGGATGATACAAGTTTGATTTGGGGATAATGGTCTCTCCTTCCTTCTCCCCCTTCGCCTTGCCTTGACTGCTGTTTAATGCTATCCTTTTAATCAGCCTTGATTGCTTTGCTTTGCTCAGAGACTTGCTTAGGGACTCCTCAGAGGCACATTGTTGGTGGGAAACAGCTGTTCTTCCTAGCTCAGACGACTGCAGTTATATATAGTGACGATAATAATAAATTGTCTACGCACCCGCACACAGAGCATGGGGACCCACTGGTGAACCTCAGTGTTTTGTGTGTGTGTAGTACTTTTCTTTGATTGCATTTACAAACATTCAGCCCCCCTCCCCCCTCCAGCTGCTGCAGTGGACCTCCTCAGCTCACAGAGGGATCCAAAGATGCCCCCCCCCCCAAGATTTGCTTGCAATTTACTATTTAACACATTTACTGTTCAAGTTGCCCCTTCCAGTGCTATTGTGATAGAAAACCATTCAGATCTCTAAGCTTTTCATTCTGCTTCTATCCTGTGAATATAAACTGATTTCTAGATAAAGTCTACTTACAAAAATGCAGTATGTGTGAAATTCTATGTTTGTAAAATTCAGCCATATTTTCACTTCCTGTGAGGTACCAGTCACTGTAAAAAATGGTGTAAAAATATCGATTACCACTGGGGAGAAATATTGAACTGGATCCTTATTAGTATGTTTGATAATAGTTCTTTGTTTAAAATAGCAATACAAGTTTCTTCACTGATCATATAGAATACAAAATAATCATATATTAAAATGAACTCTACCTATTCAAAATAATGTGTAGTGTTATTTTAAAGCACCCTCCCAAGTGCCATGTATTTGCTGGTGGTGTCAACCTAATTCAGTCTTGTATACACAGTGACAAACAGCCCCTCTCGCTGCCAAATGAAACATCTCTAAAGCAGAAAATACAATTGTGCACCACGCTGGCCTTTCAATAACCGTCTATGGCGAAGTTGACAGTTATATTAAAGGGCATGATATTTACACTCTGGCAAGCATTCTTCAGTCTCTGGTTTTTATTTGCTCCTTGGTCTTCATATTAATGTTATTTTTTTCTACTTAGTTTTATATATCCTTATGCAAACTTTTCATAGGTATAGAAAAATCTTGTTATTTTTCCTTTGTTTTTGTTTTTATTTTGGACATCACAACCTCATCTTTATTGTGATTTATTGCACGTTGATCACAGCGGCCTGAATCAGGGCCATAGTGTCTCTGTTGTCTGTTTGGCTTTCATTGGGATCGTATCACTGCAGAATGAACTAGATGGCCTTCCCCAAAAGAGGGAGCCTGGAGAAGGGCGTACTGTGTCCGAGGCCAAAGTTACAGCATTTCTAGCAGGAACGAACCGATATAACCCAGAGATGAAGCTTTTCCATAATCTAAAGTGGTATGGGGTCGGAGGAGAAGAACTTGAGAATCGGGGTATCCCTGTGTAAATGAGTACAACATCCCGCTCCTTTTCTGGTCCTTCATGGCAGTAGAATACAGAAGGCAAGATGGTGAGAGAGGTCTACCCTGGGCACATGAGTAAGGGGGTGCATTGTTTTCAGAGCACTGGTAAACAGTAATGACATTGGACTAAAAGTTGGTCTCTTTATTATCGGTGTGCATCACCAATTCCAAACCCTCGGTGATCATCAGCTGTTCCTTCCCCCAAATGTAGTGTTGGTGTAAGATCTGAACACTTGCTGCACTTATTATTGGATTTGAAAAAATAGATGTGTGAGCTTCCAATGAGTGTGTTTAAATTCGGTATCCTTTAATGAAAAATGTATTCTGCATGGAAGTTAATTGGGGAATTCATAGTTACACAGTCAGCCTGCGCCACAGGCTCAGCTCCTCATGTTCCTCTCAGAGCCAAGTTTCAGAACTCTGGAGCTCTTGAGTTGTGTGAAGTTGGTGTCTTCCGCCCCTTTGATACTAACAGTCCTGTGTTTAAAGAGCAGATGCAAAGTAAACAGTGACTGGCGCTGTGGCTGTCAGACAAAACCAGAGTTACTTTAACTCTGTCTCCCTATGTGGCCACTTGAAGTTTTTGTCTGTTTATAATTTCTCAACGGGAGAAGAAATTTTAAAGCCACTAGAAGGCATAACAAAGTCATGGGTAGTGTTGTGATTCCTGGAATTTATTGTGAGAATAGATTTTTATGACTGTCTATCAAACTTAGTCTTGAAGTTAAGACTATTTTCCAACTACTGTAGGTCTGCAACTTTGTGTGAAAGAAACTCTCCTAAAATAAAATAAATAAAAAGTGTGATTCAATCAACTGTGGTTGAGAATAGGTGGGCAAACGTGATTATGCTTGTGTAATGAATATGAATATGTGCAGATCAATGTTGATGAAGTCATTGAGAACTTGGCAAAGGTACGGTTTGAAAATAGACAGTTACAGTCATTGAATGAATGTAACGTTCATTCATTTCTTTATTCATTACTACGATAGACCAAATGTAGGTAAAACTCTTTTGCTTGTTTTCAGAAAATACATTTTTGTAATAAAAAGTACTAATGTGTTACTGTGTCACTTTCCTACTCAACGTGGGTGGCTTAAAACAACAGAAATATGTTTTCTCACAGTTCTGGGGGCCAGAAATCTGAGATCAAGGTGTCGGTAGGTTGGTTCCTTTGGAGGCCCTGAGCTCTCAGGGACTCCTAGACTCTCCTAGACTCTCATGGCTGCTGGCAATCATAATTTCTGCTTCCTCCTCATGGTCTCTGCCTTGTGTCTGTGTCTTTCTCCTCTTCTGATGAGACACTTACTATTGGGTTCAGAGATCACCAGTTAGTCCAGGAGCTTTCATCTTGATCACTTAATTACCTCTTCAAAGACCCTGATCCACGGGTTAGGACTTGGACAAATTTTGGGGACATCCCAATTCAATCCAAAACAATGAACTTTTTCCCATTTTGTACTGTAATACTTATTTTATTTTTTTTATGCTTTTCATTTTTGGCATGCATTTTATATGCAATATGTTATTAAAGCAAAATTTTACCGTCTCTGTTTCTTTTCTGGCCTTTATCATTATTAGTTTCATATTGTGATTTTTTCCTAGAAGTACTAAAAAAGGTCTGTGATATATGAAGAGGAGTATTAAAAAAGGAACTACTCCAAGTGTCAAATAGCTGGATGTGGGCTGCTCAAGGCTAAGTTGTCAAAGGGGCAAATCAGAAAGAGAAGTGCAGGCTGCGAAAGGGAAAACTGGGAGAACTGAAGAATTCATCATGTATGGTGATCTGTGGAGCTTAACAGGGTGAGCTTTAGGGTCTGAAAATCAGGATTCATAACCACAACCTGATGCCCTTACAACGATATCTGACAGCCTGAGTTCAAAGAAGTACAGACTTTTCAGGAGAGGGTGCAGGGAGGGAAAGCTGTAGTCATTTCAAAACAGTTGTGTGCATAGAGGGGTACAAATGCAGGGACTGCGTGGGCCCTGGAGAGCCAGCAAGAGCAGAGCAGGCCCTGGCTGCTCAGGGCAGAGGGATAGCATGTTTGAGATGAGTGGCTTTCCGCAACTAGGGGATGACACGAGGGCCCGGACACTGGGAGAGAAGAGGCCAGCTACCCTGTGTTTGCTACAGTGTTTGTTCTTTCACCTGTAATGGAAAAATGAAAAAGTGAAAGCAGAATGAATGAGATACACCATTAGTAAGCCATGACACATCAGCTCTAAATGGGCCTTTAGAGGAAAAGTCATCCAAACGCCTTCATTTTTAAAGAGGAAATGGGAAGTTCGCAGAGGTCGAATGTGTTATCAAAGAACAATGGGTGTGTTGGTGCGGAAGCCACCGTTCCTGCCTCAGTTTCTTAGCACCTGCACGGTGAATTCTTATCATCTCACCCAGGGACTTCTTTTAATTCTCCACTACACATTTATGTGGAATATCCAGCCTGAAGCAAATGTGCCTATAAAAGTTTTCCAGCTACAGTCTTAAATTTATTATAGGAAGAAAATTAAAGTAAAATAAAACAATAAAATAATAAGCCCAGGGAAACACGGTTACACACTCTCCAACACCCAGTAAAGCAAGCCTGCTAGTTCCCGAAAACCAAGGAAATACATGGACAAGGTCAGGGATCTCGGGGAAGCTGCTGCTGAAGCCTGCCCACCCTCCATGTCCCCTGTAAATCTTGCCACTGCACTTAAACTTCAATCGAATGAAATAAATAAGATAGAATACAATAAAATAATTGAGTCAAATAATACACCTTATTGAAAAATAGTTACCTTGTGTAAATTAGTCTCAGATATGTTAAATGACAACCATTTAGAAATGCACTACAGAATTCCTTTAATAAAATGTAAAATCCAGAGTTAATAGCGATATATATATTTTTAATGACACACATTTATTGCTGCCCATAACTCATTGCATACATTAAGTATGAAATTTCCTGTGGGCAATAATAAATGTGATTTATAGGTCACAAATTTGTAGGCAGTCTATTCCTTATTCTGTTGAGGAAGGTTCCAAACACCACCAAAAATTAGGGAAAAAAGTCTAAAATAGTTGGGGATTTGTGGAATCAGTTTTATTTTAATTCATTCTACAAAATAGGTTTTAAAATGAAATGAGATTATTTATATATTTATCATAAAATTATATGAAAAATAAAAGATGAAATTTTAAGGTTTACTTCATTCTGGTCACCCAAAGAACATACTAAGTTTCAAAGATTTTGAGTAATTGTTTTTGCATTTTTTAAATAAAAATGAACTTTCATTATTACAAAATCAATGAATATAAATTATAAAAAAATTAGAGGTAAAAAATAAGAAAATAAAACACTATATTCCCAACCCTAATAGCACTTTCAAGATACAGCTTTAAATTTTTATTTCCTTTTTTCTTTTTTTTAAATATTTTATTTCTTTATTTTTAGAGAGAGGGGAAAGGAACCAGGCATGTGCCCTGACTGGGAATCAAACTGGTGACCCTTTGGTTCACAGCCCGCGTTCAATCCACTGAGCCACACCAGTCAGGGCCTTTTTTCTTTAAAGATTTTATTTATTCATTTAGAGAGAGTGGAATGGAGGGAGAAAGAGAGGGAGAGAAACATCAATGTGTGCTTGCCTCTCACATGGCCCCCACTGGGGACCTGGCCTGCAACCCAGGCATGTGCTCTGACTGGGAATCGAACTGGTGACCCTTTGGTTTGCAGCCTGAGCTCAACCACTGAGCTACACCAGCCAGGGCTATTTATACACAGTTCTTAACAAATGAAATACTATGATATGTATATGTACTGAGTGATCCCCTATTGTCAGTGAACATTGTCTATTCTTCTGTGTAGACAAAGCTATCCTATCTCATGTCCAAATCATAATAAATCACCCCAATTATACCCCACATGTCTTTATAGGTGGTTTATTCCAATAAAACCTATGCCAGACCTATGCCAAAACCTATGCCAGATAGCATTGTGTTGTTACATCAAGTCTGTCACCTAGAACAAGGGCTGCAGGACAAATCTGTCAGGCTACCTGTTTTTGTAAATAAAGTTTTACGGGAACAGATTCTCATTGATTTAAGTTCTGTCAATGGCAGCTTTTCACCCTGTACAGGCAGATCTGAGTAGTTATGGTGGAGGCCATATGGTGCACAGTCTAAAATATTCATGACGTGGGCTTTGTAGAATAGAGTTGTTGATCTCTGACCTGGAATAGTCCTCTTCTTTCATGAAATGTAATTGTTGGTGTGTCTGGGCCAGTTGTCCTCCAGAATGTCACAGCCAGGTTATCTAGTTGCTTCCTATAGTATCTTTGCTTATTCTTCTATTGGATAATTTCGCCCACTTCGCTACAATAATCTCGATTACTTTAATGTCAGTATAACTGGGCTTTCCTGCAGACTAAAAGGACCCATTAAATGGAAAAAGTGTAAGGAATTTTCTGCTCCTGACAAAATTTTCTTAGTATTCTGAAATTTATCCCCAGTTATTGATAGGGATCTTTTTTCCCCTTTCAACTGATTGATAGGGGGAAAAAAAAAAGATTTGAAATGAAAATTGTAGGAGACCGTTCTGTGTGGATAGGTTCTCCAGTGGGGAATCAGACCTGAAATATACCTAGGCCACTTTGAGACTTGCTTTTGCTAAAACTCCCTCACCCTGAATTGAGACAGCAAGTGCTTACTGTAACTTCCTAAAATCCATGCTAAAACCCCCAGTATGGAGTATAACCAGTTCAACCACTTTTCCCTTTTCATTTGCAAATATTCTTGTTCTGTGATGTGATTAGTGCTATCAGCTCCTTTGTTTTCTGTAAAAGGTAACCACCTAAAGTGAACCTGTGCATAGTAAGTGAGGACCATCATGCAATGTGCCCAGGAAAAGAAATAAAGGCTTGTCATGGCAGAGGCCGAGATTTTTTTCTCCCCTTGAGAGAAAAAACCATGCCGTCCCTTTTCCTCCACCGGACTCAGTAGTCCATGTGAATTTCTTATATCTCATCCACAATGTGGCAGACCCCATGAGCCAGAGTCTGCATCAGAAAATACCTTGGGAGAAAGTAAAATGGAGGAGACAACACAGTGAATGATGGGATTTTAGGGCAGGAGATGAGGGGAGGCGGGAAAGATAAAGCATTGTTGGAAACCCAATTTTAGCTAGGTGTGAATGACTGATAAGGTCCCGGCCATTGAACAATAGAAGAAAGGGGCCTGCAGGAAGGTTTTGGTTTCTTGAAAGAGTGCATAGAAGAAAAAGTATAGAAAAGAAAATGGGAATTTCAAAGACAAACGGTTTATTCCAAAATTCGCTGGGAATGAATCCTGAACAGTGACTGTTGAGTGGGTAAGATGGAATGCCCAACCATTTCAAAACTGATTCATGGTTTCGCCTTCTCTGTGGTGCCATAGAACAGTCATACGGAAGAATGAGGAAGACACACCGCTTGCCCAGTGCAGTTCGGGTTACATTCCTGTAACATTGTTATCTGTAAACTGCAAGTATCTACAGAGGTCTAACTCTACCTTTAACATGCAGTACTTGGTATAAGCCAATGAATACTGCAGAATAATTTGAAAGCTATCCTAAAGCTTGCTACAACAGTAGATTTTCAGTGTGTACTAGATAATTCTTTGATTATAGCATATTGACGGACTCCTGCCCAAAGGCTTTTTGATTAGTGAAGCTGAATTTACTAAACTTTCTGCAGCAAAGATTATCACCTTATTTTAAAAGGAAGAAGCTAGGGAAGGATTATTTATCTATTTTTTTAAAATAGGGTTTTGAGGTCTGGGCCAAGTGTTTAAGATGAGTTTTTCAAAGCAGAGACTGAGTAGGATTGGCTAAGGCCCATGAAATAAAAATAATAGGTTTGGTGAGCATAGCAAAGAAAGGTTCTGATGAGCAAACTATTTGCATAGGTGAGCGAATCGCTGTTCTGATTGGAGAGCTGTTTGCCCACAGGAGCAAACTGTTTGCCTTGATAAATTGGCTTGTAAGAATTTCCTAAAGCGAATGGTAAAGTTAATTATTGGTTTAGAGTCTTATCTTCCAAGGCATGAATTAGCTGGAATAATCAGGTCATATTAACTTAGGGGGTCTCAGTTCTTAAGAACTTCATGTAATGTAAAATAATAATTAAAAAACAACTAACACATAAAGTTATTGCCTTAATTGCTTTTATACATTAATCAGAGATATTTTTTTTTTTAATTTTTATTTTAATTGTTGATCTTGTACAGTTTTCTGTCTTTTATTCTCACCCCAACCCACCACCCCAGCCCTTCCCTCCCATTTCCACCCCCCCATAGTTTTTATCCATGTGTCCTTTTTACTTGTTTCTGTAAATCCTTCCCCTTTTCCCCTGAAATTCCCTCCCCTCTCCCCTCTGGTGACTTTCAGCCTGTTCCCAATTTCTATGTCTTTGGTTATATTCTGCTTGTTTCTTTGTTTTGTTGATTAGGTTCCTGTTAAAGGTGAGATCATATGGTATTTGTCTTTCACTGCCTGGCTTACTTCGCTTAGCATGATGCTCTCAAGTTCCATCCATGCCGTTGCATAGGGTATGAGCTCCTTCTTTCTTTCTGCTGCATAGAATTCCATTGTATAAATGTACCACAGTTTTTTGATCCATTCATTTACTGATGGGCATCTAGGTTGCTTCCAACACTTGGCTATTGTAAATTGTGCTGCTATAAACATAGGGATGCATAGTTTCTTTTGGATTGGTGTTTCAGGGTTCTTAGGATATAGTCCTAGCAATGGAATTGCTGGGTCAAAAGGTATATCCATTTTTAGTTTTTTAAGAAAAACCCATACTGTTTTCCATAGTGGTTGTACCAGTCTGCACTCCCACCAGCAGTGCAGTAGTGTCCCCTTTTCTCCACAACCTCTCCAACACTTGCTGTTTGTTGCTTTGTTTATGAGGGCCATTCTGACTGGTGTCAAGTGGTATCTCATTGTTGTTTTAATTTGCATCTCTCTGATAGCTAGCGATATCGAGCATTTTTTCATGTGTCTCTGGATCCTCTGTATGTCCTCCTTGGAGAGGTGTCTGCCCAAGTCCTTTGCCCATTTTTTAATTGGGTTGCTTGTCTTCTTAGAGTGGAGTCGTGTAAGTTCTTTGTATATTTTGGAGATTAAACCCTTATCTGAGATATCATTGGCAAATATGTTTTCCCACACAGTCGGTTCTCTTTTTATTTTAATACTGTTTTCCTTGGCCATGCAGAAGCTTTTTATTTTGATGAGATCCCATTTGTTTATTCTTTCCTTTATGTCCCTTGCTTTAGGGGACATATCAGTAAAAATGTTGCTGCGTGTAATATCTGAGATTTTCCTGCCTATGTTCTCTTCTAGGACTTTAATGGTGTTACGGCTTATGCTTAAGTCTTTTATCCACCTTGAATTTATTTTTGTGTATGGTGTAAGTTGGTGCTCGAGTTTCATTTTCTTGCACAAAGCTGTCCAGTTCTCCCAACACCACTTGTTGAAGAGGCTATTTTTACTCCATTTTATGTTGCTGCCCCCTTTGTCGAATATTAATTGACTATAGACACTAGGGTTTATTTCTGGGCTCTCTATTCTATTCCACTGGTCGACGTGCCTGTTTTTATGCCAGTACCAGGCTGTTTTGATTACAGTGGCCTTGTAATACATTTTGATATCAGGTATTGTGATCCCTCCTGCTTTGCTCTTCTTTCTCAAGATTGCTGCCGCTATTCTGGGTCGTTTATGGTTCCATATAAATTTTTGAAGAGTTTGTTCTATATCTGTGAAATATGCCATTGGTACTTTAATAGGTATTGCATTGAATCTGTAGATTGCTTTGGGAAGTATGGACATTTTGATGATGTTAATTCTTCCGACCCATGAACACGGTATGTGTTTCCATTTATTTGTGTCTTCCTTGATTTCTTTCTTCAGTGTTGTGTAGTTTTCTGCATACAGGTCTTTTACCTCCTTGGTTAGGTTTATTCCTAGGTACTTTATTTTTCTTTTTGCTATATCAAATGGTATTTTTTCCTTGATTTCTACTTCTGTTGTTTCATTGTTGGTATACAAAAATGCCTTTGATTTCTGGATATTGACTTTGTATCCGGCTGTTTGGCTAAATTCATTTATTAGGTCGAGCAGTTTTTTGGCCGAGACTATAGGATTTTCTATGTATACTAACATGTCATCTGCAAACAATGATAGTTTTGTTTCCTCCTTTCCAAGTTGGATGCCTTTTATTTCCTTTTCTTGTCTAATCGCTGTGGCTAATACTTCCAATACTATGTTGAATAGAAGTGGAGAGAGTGGGCAGCCTTGTCTTGTTCCTGATTTTAGTGGAAAAGAATTTAGTCTTTGCCCGTTGAGTATGATGCTGGCTGTAGGTTTCTCATATATAGCCTTTATTATGTTGAGGAATGCTCCCTCTATTCCCACTTTGCTGAGTGTTTTTATCATAAATGGGTGCTGTACCTTATCGAATGCTTTTTCCGCATCTATTGATATGATCATGTGATTTTTGTCTTTGCTTTTGTTTATGTGATGAATTACATTTACTGATTTGCGAATGTTGAACCATCCTTGCATCCCTGGGATGAATCCCACTTGGTCGTGGTGTATGATCTTTTTAATGTGTTGCTGGATGCGGTTTGCCAATATTTTGTTGAGGATTTTAGCATCTATGTTCATCAGCGATATTGGCCTGAAGTTCTCCTTCTTTGTTGTGTCTTTATCTGGTTTTGGGATTAGGATGATGCTGGCTTCATAAAAAGAGTTTGGGAGTCTTCCATCATTTTGGATTTTTTGGAATAGTCTGTGGAGAATAGGGGTTAGCTCTTCCTTAAATGTTTTGTAGAACTCTCCTGTGAAGCCATCTGGTCCAGGGCTTTTGTGCGTCGGGAGTGTTTTGATTACTGATTCAATTTCACCAGCCGTTATTGGTCTGTTCAGACTTTCTGTTTCTTTTTCATTGAGTTTTGGAAGGTTATATTTTTCCAGAAACCTGTCCATTTCACCTAGGTTTTCAAATTTCTTGGCATACAGTTCTTCATAGTAATTTCTTACAATCCTTTGTATTTCTGCAGTGTCGGTTGTAATATCTCCTCTTTCATTTCTGATTGTGTTTATTTGAGTCCTCTCTCTTTTTTTCTTGATGAGCCTGCTTAAAGGCTTGTCGATTTTGTTGATCTTTTCAAAGAACCAACTCCTGGATTCATTGATCTTTAGGATTGTGCTTTTAGTCTCTATATCATTTAATTCTGCTCTTATCTTGGTTATTTCTTTCCTTCTACTTGCTCTGGGCTGTCTTTGTTGTTGTTCCTCGAGTTCTTGTAGGCGAAGGGTTAGGTTGTTTGTTTGAGATGTTTCTGTCTTTTTTAGATAGGCCTGTATCGCTATAAACTTCCCTCTGAGGACTGCCTTTGCTGTGTCCCATAAGTTTTGGGTCGATGTGAGTTCATTATCGTTTGTTTCCAGAAACTTTTTGATTTCCTCCCTAATTTCATTCTTGACCCATTCATTGTTTAATAGCATGCTATTCAATCTCCATGATTTTGAGGGTTTTGGGTTTTTCTCCTTGGGGTTGGTTTCTAGTTTCAGTCCCTTGTGATCAGAGAAAATGCTTGGTATGATTTCAATTTTCTTGAATTTGTTGAGGCTTGATTTGTGTCCTATCATGTGGTCTATCTTTGAAAATGTTCCATGTGCATTTGAAAAGAAAGTGTATTTAGCTTCTTTGGGATGAAGGGCTCTATATATATCAGTTAAGTCCATTTCCTCTAGAGTGTTGTTCAGTGCCACAATATCTTTGTTGATATTTTGTTTGGAAGATCTGTCCATTTTTGACAGTGGGGTGTTAAAATCACCTACTATAATTGTGTTGCTGTCTATATCTTTCTTGAAGTCCTCTAAAATTTTCTTGATGTATTTAGGTGCTCCTCCGTTGGGTGCATATATATTTACAATATTTATGTCTTCTTGGTGGATTCTTCCCTTGAGTATTATGAAGTGGCCTTCTGGGTCTCTCTTTATGGCCCTTCTTTTGAAGTCTATTTTGTCTGATATGAGTATTGCTACCCCAGCTTTTTTTTCCTGACCATTTGCTTGGAAAATTTGTTTCCAGCCCTTCACTTTGAGCCTGTGTATGTCTTTTGTCCTGAGGTGGGTTTCTTGTAGGCAGCATATGTGTGGGTCATGCTTTCTTATCCATTCAGCTATTCTATGTCTTTTGATTGGGGCATTTAATCCATTTACATTTAAAGTTATTATTGATAGGTATTTATTCATTGCCATTTTCGTACCTGTGTTCCTCTGTCTCTTTCTCTCTCTGTCTTTTCCTTTCTTCCCTTAAAGCAGTCCCTTTAGTATCTCTTGTAGCATTGGTTTGGTAGAGGTGTATTCTTTTAGACTTCTTTTGTTTGGGAAGCTCCTTATTTGGCCTTCTATCTTGATTGAAAGCCTTGCTGGGTAAAGTAGTCTGGGTTGCAGGCCTTTGGTTCTCATTGCTTGGAATATTTCTTGCCATTCTCTTCTGGCTTGGAGCGTTTCCATTGAGAAGTCAGATGCTAACCTGATTGGGGCCCCCTTGTATGTTACTTCCTTTTTCTCCCTTGCTGCCTTTAAGATTCTCTCTTTGTCTTGGAGTTTTGCCATTTTAATTATGATGTGTCTTGAAGTGGGCCTGTTTGGGTTCCTTTTGATTGGGACTCTCTGTGTTTCCTGGATTTGTGTGGCTTTTTCTCTCACCAAATTAGGGAAGTTTTCCATCATTACTTTTTCAAACAGGTTTTCTATCCCTTGTTCTTGTTCTTCTCCTTCTGGTATTCCTATTATACGGATATTATTCCGTTTCATGTTGTCTTGCATTTCTCTTAAACCCTCTTCATTCTTTCTAAGCCTCTTTTCCTTATCTTGCTCATTCTGAGTATTTTTTTCTATTTTGTCCTCCAACTCGCTGATCCGATCTTCTGCTTCGTCGATTCTGCTTTTCATTCCTTCTACTGTGTTCTTCAGTTCAGAGATTGTGTTCTTCATTTCCTCTTGGCCCTTGTTGATAGTTTCTATTTCCTTTTTCATGTTGATATAGTTTGCCGTGAGTTCATCATAACTTCCCTGTAGTTTATGGTAGCTCTTTGAGAGCTCATTGAGCTTCCCGACAACCATTGCTTTGAACTCGATATCTGATAGTTGAGTTGCCTCTGTTTCATTTAGCATTCTTTCTTGAGCTTCCTCCTTTCCTTTCATTTGGGGATTGTTCTTTTGTCTTCCCATTGTTTGTAAGACTCTTGTTGTTAGCCTCAACTTCTTAAATTGATCTGTTCTGGCTCCCTGGGTTTGTGGTATGACCTTCTGTGGTAGAATATCTGTGAGATTCAATGGTGGATTCTCCTTCGGATATCCTGTTGTTCACTGCTTCCACTGACTCATCAGCTGGAATACCCTCTTTTGGGGGCCAACTCTGGATCTCCCCCCGCCACAGTTCCAGGCTTGCTTGTTTGTTTGTTTTGTCTCACTCGTGTGTATTTACAAAAAGAAGAGGGGGGAAAATAAAAAAAAGAAGAAAGGGGAAACAAGAGGAAGGTAGAAAAGATAAAAATTGAAGAGAAAGGAAGGGGGGATAAGAGAAGAAGGAATTCAAGGAAGGCAAAAGGAGTTGGGGAGTAAAGAAGAAGAGATAAACAATGAAGAAGGAGTAGTTAAAAACTCATATAGATATACAGGCTTACAAACAAAAAGACACTAACAAACTGGCAAAACAAAAAAGAGACACGCACACAGACACCCCCACACAAATATAAGCAGCCAAAGGGGGGAAAAAGAAAAAAAAAAAAAAAAAAAAACAAGCAAAGCACAACAAAATATTTTAAAAAATAAAAATATATTAAAGAAATAAAAAAATTAAAAAATTATTAATTTAAAAAAAAAAAAGAAAGAAAAGAAAAGGAAAAAAAAAAAAAAAACCCTCTTGTTGTTTTCAAACTTGCCAGCCGGTTTTTTTCAGGTCTTGCTGGCTGCAATGGCGGAGGGGTGATCTTATTGCTTTTCTCTGTGTTCAGAACTCAATCCTCACTGTGCTATGTATCCCAGCGTTAGTGGGCACCTCTCCCCACAGGGTTTCCAGCGTGTGATCTGAACTTCCTGATGTGTGTGCACTTCTCCGAGGTTATGGGTGTGAGCTAGGTTCTCCAGACGTGCACAGCCGCCTGCCTTTGTCCCTGGGAGGCTTTCAGTGTTCGGGCACAGCTGCCTGCATTCGGATCTGAGAGAGGCCTGCGTTCCAGCTGCTATCCGGCGCCTGCACCTTGGGCCTGAGCTGTCCGCGTTGCGAACCCGCCGGTGAACTGGCGCCTCTGGCTCCACAGCTGTCTCCAGTGGCCTGCGCCTATGTTTTCGCGAGTGTCCACTAGCCCGAGACCGTGTGCGGTCCCCTGAGGGTGTCTATTTTCGTTCAGCTGTCTCACTTCGCCCACGCCTCTGTCTCTGTTGGGGCGCCTATGCTTTCGTAGTCGCGCGGCGACCACGAAAACTCGGTTCAAAGTCGCGCAGTGACCTGGTGCGGGGCACCCACTTTCGCTCCCTCGCAGGGCACCCACTTTTGCTCGGGCGCAGTCGCGCGGTGGCCCCTGAGATCTCCCAGCCGGTTCAGCGGCTGACCCAGCTCCCTCCCCAGGGCCCTGGGGCAGGCTTGGCGGAGCGCCGGGCCGGGGCCTCGGCCGCCCGTTCTCCGCGCGCTGGAACCCTGGGCTCTTATTGTTCCGAAGAGCTCTCCTTACCGCTTGCTTTTCAGTGTCCGCTACAATTTCCGACCTCTTATTCTCCAATATGCTGTATTACTGTTCCGTGTCTGTTCTGATCTTTACGTAGATTGATCTGGTTTTTCTCCCGTGTGTAGAGGGGGAGTAGGGTCTGCTCCCTCCTACCACGCCGCCATCTTCCCTCCCCTAATCAGAGATATTTTTTATACCAAAATTATGTTGATAATTTTCCACTTTGCTTTCAATAGTTGTTTATTATGTTCATTTATTTCGAGTGACATAATTTGTTATTTATAAGAACAAATACTAAAAATGTGGTACTGAAGATACTGGAGCTTTTTCCCTTAGTGGTAATTATAACCCCTTAGACAACTTTTTCAATTAAAAGAATGTCTCAAAGATAGTATTGCTCATTGAGAGCTTTTGAAGTGCCATTTCTGGTGAAATAGGAGAAAGGAACCTATGTTTTTAAATAGATATTTTAAAACAAACTTTTCCAGTTAAAATTACAGAGAAAAAGAAAAGAAACAGAGCATGCAGAAGTGACTTTCTAGTGCCCCTGGAGAGAGACCCCAGGGGTCCAGGACAGATGAGGCGTTGAAGAGCTCTCCTTGGACGCCACAGTTTAATTGGTTCTGGCACAGGAGGCCACTTGGACATCTTGGGCCACCTCTAAAGCAAAGGCTGATTTTTGGACAGTTTAAAACATTATCCTCCTTCAGTTCTAGAATGAGCAAAGTAAAAAGTTGTACTCTTAATTAATGAGGGAACCAGCAGGATCACAAGGCTGATTCAAAGAAAAATTTATGAAGGAGATTTATATAATGAGAAAGCCAAAGGAATGCAGGAAAAATTTCTAATAGATACAAAATTGGTTAGTGTGCTATGAGACCATACAAGTGCAATAAATAGAGTTCTCTTTCCTACTGGATGAAAATCTACAAGGAAACTTCTGATTTCATAATGTCTATACTTTAATAAAATAATTAAGAGTGAAGTCCCACACAGGAATAATTTCCTAAATAATTAATTGTGACATGTGGGAACTTGAAGGCTTTGAATTTTGGGGTTCTACCAAAAGTACAATGTTTTTAGGAGAGTGATGTTGGTGGCTTGGCTTAGGGCATTATCAAGGGAAACTGAGAATGCTCTGTGGATTCTAGGTATATTTTAAGGAGGAAGATCTCCAAGGTGATTATCAAATTACTGGCAAGTGCAACTTGGGGGGATCTGGGTGTCATTTACTGAGATAGAACTGGAGAGAGAGAAGATGGAGAAAGGGGATGGGAAATGTCTGTGAGGTTACTTAGTGGTTATTTTAGCAGACAGGTGTATACTTGGGTCAGGGCTCAGAGACAAGGTCAGAATAAGAGATAACTGGCAGTTTGGCATGGTTTTGGGCATGATGGCTCTGAGAAGGAGAGATTGCAGAGGGAGATGTGTGCCCAGAATGGAGGTTTTGGTGCTCCAGTACTGAGGGGTCAAGTAGCAGAAGAGGACTCAGCAAAGGAGACAGGCTGAGGGGCCTTGGAAGTAGGAGGAAAGTCTGGAGAATCAAGAGAAGTGAATGGGTTTTCAGGGCTTAACAAAGAAAACTGAGACTTGGTCACTGTTTGGATGGAATTGTGCCCACCCCTCCCCTGCCATGCCACCTCAAATATGTTGAAGTCCTAACCCTTAGTGTCTTAGAATATGACCTTATTTGAAAATAGTGTTGTTGGAGATATAATTACTGAAGATGAGTTCATACTTGACTAAGGTGGGCTTTTAATTCAATATAACTAGTGTCCATTGGATCAATAATGTGCCCAGCATTGGTGACTTGAGAAAGAGTGGCTTTATTGGCGATAAGGTAGTCCAGACTGGAGTGGGTGGTAGAGTGGACCATGGGAGATGAACAAGCAGAGGTAGCCTGTGTAGAGCTCTGATCCCCAAACTTTGTGTGCTCATTGAAGCTCTGAAGAGTTTTGGGGAATGGTGGACCACCAGCACAGTTGTACGTTGACAATATTTTTCACCATAATTGTGAGCAACTTCAGAAAAAAACATACATTGGCCTCTTTTGGGGTTTGCACCAATTTTAACCTGCGTGTGTGCATGGGTTCCTCCAAACCAACAAGCAACCTCAGACACAAGCAGGGTGTCCTACAATTCTGAATTCTGACATTATTTACCTGGCATTAGCATCAGATCCCACAGGTTAAGGACTCATTCCAACAATACTAAATGTCACCCCCCTTCCACTGCCAATCACAAGTCCAGGTTGTCACCTGTGCTCCTGAGTGACTAGCTGTAAATCAGAGGCTCCCCTGACTTCTTCCTTGGGTTCAATTAATTTGCTAAAGATGCTCATAGAACTCAGAGAAATATTTTACTCATTAGATCAACCAGTTTATTATAAAAAGATAAAATTCAGAAATAGCCTGGTAGAAGAAATGCATAGGGCAAAGTATACGGGAAAGGCTTTGGAGTTTCCATGCCCTCTAAAAATGGGCCATTCTGCCCAAATCTCCATGTGTTCACCAACCCAGCAGTTCTTTAAACCCTGTCCTTTCAGGTTTTATGGAACCCTAATTACCTACACATGATTGATTAAATCATTGGCTATTGGCAGTTCATCTCAATCTCCAGCCTTCCTTCCCTCGCAGGAGGTCACAGGGGTGGGGCTGAGACTTCGACCCTCTAATCGCCTGGTTGGTTCTCCTGGTAACCGGTGCCCATCCTTAGTGAGGTCCAAGAGCCACATTTTTAACTTAACAAAAGACACCTCTATCACTCTTTCACTGAGGACATACCAAGAATTTTAGGTGCCAGAACCGGGACCAAGTACATATTTCTAATTATAAATCACAATATCACAGGCATGTTGTACTTATTGAAATTTTAAGGTAAAACTACTATACAGCCCTTTAAAATATGCCTAGTGGAATCGACATATAATCACAGTTTGATATTCAGCAATTCACTTAAAATATTCATGAATGATTTGGAAATTTTGTGCCAGTCTTTTCCCCCATAATCTTATTTCCATTTGATTTCTTCTACAGAATTTTATCATAATATACCTTTATGCTTGGTAATATTTTTTGAGCAATCTTTGCTCTAAAATATGAACTTTGATATTCAATTTTAAGTAAAGCCTGAGACCATAAACTTCTAAGTATTAAATAGTTTTCTTCTAAATTAAGTTTTACAATTAATATTTGCATAAAATGGTGAAAACAATATAATGCATTATAAAATTTGATAATAATTGTTAAACATGTAAAAGATACTGAAAATGTATCTGTTAATGAGATTAATGGAGAGTTTTTCCCCAAGGAGTTTAAGTATCCATTGTTCAACATTATTTTTTTGTGAGAATGAGACAGAGTTCTATATCTATACTTTCTCTACTTTTTACTTTTATTAATAGAATCCCTCAGAAACCTTTTCACTGAAATAACTAGATGAGAAAGGAAGGACTTTTTTCCGGTAATACTATCCAATTTCTTAAACATCTTCTGAATTATACAGCAAAAATGAGAGTTCGATGATCAAAAATAATTTTGAATAGCCTATTGGTTGACAAAATGATTAGGTTCTCTTTCAGTTGTGTTTAAAGTGAGAATTAGAAAAGGATTTTTCACTTAGTTGCTACAGTTATTCAGTTTCTCAATGCCTATACCAACATTTTAACTTGCCCCTTTGTGCCCTGGCCAGGTAGCTCAGTTTGTTGATGCATTGTCCCATTTCCCAAAGGCTGTGGGTTTGATCCCTGTTCAGGACACATACCTAAATTGTGGATTTGATCCCTGGTCCAGGTGTACATGGTAGGCCTACTTGAAGTTGGTGATACCAGTTTAATTGGCTGTGGGATTTTTTTTTTTTAGCAGCACCTGGTGTGAGGGAGATGGGGGGGTGGATGAATATTTCCTGCATAAAAGATTAATGGGGACTGTGCAAGAGATGAAGGAGAGGGTCTAGAAGATTGAAGTGGTGTCTCTCATTTTATCCTCATAATATCCTTATGACATATGAAGACATATATACCATCACTGTTTTAGAGCTGAAGAAACTAAGATTCAGTCAAATGACCGCATTATCCCTGACTCAACTTACCACCTCTCCAGATTTAGTTAGCTTTGCCTGTCTCCTGCAACTTAGCCATTTGCTCAGTGCACAGACCCACCAACCCTCTAAGTCTGGTAGGCTGGGTGCCCTGAGGGTGTTGACCTTTGTCATGACCACCATGACACTTCTGAAGAAAGAGCTGCTCCAAGGGTGAAGCTCAACCTGGCTTAGCCACAGGTTCTACCTATTTGCACCACTTCTGGTCTTAGACGACACAATGCAGTGTGGCTTGTCCGGCAGCTACCCAGCAGGGCCAGGTAATACCACTCAGGTGTGTGGGCATCAGGGCCTCACATGGTAAATTGAGAGGAGACATAAATAAGAGCTGGCAAACAGAGTCTTCTCCACTGAAGGGTGATTCTGAGACTCAGGGGCTCTCCATGGCCCATTTGGATGACATGCTGTGCTGCTGGGAACCAGACTGTCCTTCTTGGCATTTGCCACTGGCTCAGTAAGTGTACACACTACGTTCAATTTGCTTTCTGTTCTTTCTGTTTCATTCTTATGCCTTGGGGTTGTTCTGTGAAAGGAGAGACCCTAGCACACAGTTCCACCTCAATTTTGCTTCCAAAAATGTCCTGAACCAGGAGAGCCAGCATAGAAGTCCTCATTGCCAAGCACTTAGTATAAGCCATGCACCAAGCCAAGTTCTAGGAATGTAAAGTAAAACAAGAAAGATGTGACCCCGTTCTTCTGAGGGTACAAATCCAGGTTTCGCCAGGATTTGTTCTTTCTAAACTATATCATAGTGATTGCAATGGATGATTCATCTCTAAAAAATGATGGCAATTTTCACCAGATGTATCCTACTGCAGAAAGTTAAATTCCCCTGTCACACTTCTCAGAATTCATTCATTTTGTTTTCTGAATGAATTTTATGTGAAAGTATAGCTTGCTCTTTCTGTATATATAGCACAGAAAGAAAGCAGCAAACAATTTGCCCCACAGAAATCACTGACCTTAAATGGGGAGATTATTTTTTTTTTCCTAGAAGACATGCTTTCCATCCACTCCGCTGACATCTCTGACAAATCTTATGGTAATCTAGGTTATCAGTCATTCTAACAACAAATGAATACACATTCAGCCTTCTCATTCCCCTACATGCGTCGCTGTTTCTACTCCACTCATTTATTCTCTCATTTACTTATTTATTCACCAGGAAAGGATTTTGACACTGAATTTAACAAAATAAAATAATGACTTCTGGTGTAACCTTAGCCTTAAGCGAAGAACTCAGCAGCCTGCTTTGAACAACAAAGTTAGACATTAGGAGGATTCAGAGTTGACAGAGAATGGGCCACAGGGGTCATTATTTTACACTGGAGGAAATGAGTCCCAGGGAGCGTAGAGATTCACCAACATTAGTCAGTGGGAGAGCTGAGACTCAAGCACAGTCAGGCCCTCTCACCATCATGATGTCTGGGAGCTATTCTCTTTATCAGAAAGAACAATTTCTATTTTGATACTCAAGTTTGCATCCACCTACGGCAATCCTTTCTTAAGAGTGAGCAACTGGGATGAAGTCTAGTTCTTAAAGAAAGGGCCATAACCTTGGAGTTAGACATTTGTGGGGAAAGCATTCCTATTTGCAACTGCCGCACAAGAATTTGGGAACAGCTGTAGCATAAGGCTGTGGTACATAATGCTTCCTCCCCCACTCCAGTGGCAAAGCCAAGACTATCTTTGCTAAATTTTCTAGGCAATTTCCCCTGCCTCATATTTTGTCCAGATTTTAAATGTCTAGAACACCCTACAATGTAATTTTGTGGAATTGACAGTATTTAATGATGCCCACATCTTGGTAATCATCACTTTGAAAATGTGCACCTAACTGCCTGGCCTGAGTAAGGAAAAATATTTGCCTTATCAGGCTGTTTAGTAGATTTTAAAGTGGATCGATCCACTGGGAAAGAGTTTATATGAGAATATTCTGTGTTTTTTTCCTTTAAGTTAATTTTTTGAAATTTGCGGCATAAGAATAATAACGAACTCCAATAAGATTAATTTAGTATAAGGACTTCTATAGTTAAATCCCAACTTAAGACCAGTACTGCAAATATGAGCATGCAACTAAATTAAATATGTTTTAACTAGGCTTTCAGAGTCTAATGGAAAATATATGTTGGAACCAAAAATTCGGGTATTATACAAATGAAATCTCTCATATTACATCAAACTATAAAATGGAAATCTGTTAAAATTTTGATAAAAACCTAAATACTTTGCCTCCATACATTTTAAACATATTCTCTTCTCACCCCCTGGAAGTGAAAAAAATTTTCTGTTTCAGTATGAAAATTTAGGAGAATATTTTGATGGTTAGTGTGGAATAGTTCATTAAAACAGCTTTACATCTTGATTTGGGGGACTTGGGTTTTCATTCCAGTTCTACAACAAAACAGCTTCTTGACAAAATCACTTAACCTGCTTCCTATCTGTCAAGTGAGAGGTCTGTCTGTCCAACAGACGGTGTCTGTGTCTCCTGTCTCATCCACATGAACACCAGTCTTTGCTACAGCATGTACACGAGTATTTAGCCCTAGCCATGATGCTTATCATCACACATTTGGAGAGCTTATACTGACTTATGTAACTCGGAGAAATAATGTTATACACAGAAATAATTTTATAGATACTCAGGATATTTAGTAATCAATAATGGTCCTTTACATTACTCAAGTCAATCTTATTTTAAACCCTCCAGAAACATCATATTCTCAAATTCTGCTCATAATAGCTTCCTAGGGGGCATTTTCTAAATGAAAGGAAATATTGACTGTAAATAATCATTTTCAATTAGTGAGGAAAGACATCAGGCCTCTTGTGGTTTACCGCACTCAGGTGAAAAGCTTAGTTATATAAATTGTTTATTTGAAACACACTTCATGATACAGCTTTCTAAGTTGGCATTTAGTCAAAGATTTTGCAGTCAAAGATTCCCCTCTCCCAAAGCAAATAGCTTCCTGTCAAATAAAAAATGTAGAAATATTACATTTGATCATTGACTAACTGCATGAATTAGATAAGACACATATTTATATTCCAATTTTACAGAAGAAGAAACTGAGTTTCTCAGAGTTTAAGAACCCTGGCCAGTTGTACACAGCTATCAAAGTAGGACGAGAATCTAAGTCTTTCATTCAGTTACTCTTTCTCTTACATCACAGGTTCCTTTGAGTTGCCTAAAAGGAGAAAAAACATTTTACATACATGGTAAGAAATGACACTTGAAATGGAATAAAGAGGGTAACAAAACAAAAGCAAACTGCCCAAAGAATCCCAAGGGAATTTAAAAATATTCAAATGTTTTTTCTCATATATAATTAATTGCTCTTATTAGAGATGGAATTTATTTGTTGAAAAAATAGGTTGAAAAATACTTTTTAATAAGGAGTGTTAGGCATAAAGTAGGCAGTGGCGGGAGAACACGCCACTGTGGAGAAAACGCTTCTCTCCTTCAACCTAGGATGTGAGATGGGAGTCAGCATCATCAGTTAGGTGAAGGTGCCAGTGCGGGTGGCTGTTCTCCGTGGCAGGGCAACGGAACAAAACCCAAATGCAAATTGATTCAAGCTTACATAGATTACAAGGTACAGAGTCGCTAGATATCTAATTAGGAATTCCAAGTCAGAAAAATTATCAATGACTGTCAATAACTGATTGCGGACCAAATACAAATAGTCTGTTTGTTATAGTAAAATTTCTCCAGATAAGAAAAAGCAACTGTATAATTGAATCATCAGTGAACTGATTATTGTAAAATAAATGCAAAGACTCCATTTCTTTGTTCTTCTATTTTGCCTTTTGGGACCTTTCCTTGAGAAAGGTCTTTGGACTCGTTAAAGCTGTGTTCACCTGTAAGAAGAAGCGTTGACAGAGGTAGTGCAGTGCAGTGATTCTCAGCCCTGTAGGCTCATCAGGCGAGTCAAAAGTGCAATGAGGGTGGAGACCTCCTGTTATAGAAGACTTGATTGTAAGAACCAGTTTCAAATTTATTAATTTAATTTAGTGAGTTAAAATATTAGATTAATTGCATTAACCTATTGTCTATAACATTTGCATTATAGTCCTTATCTGGTAGTGGTGACGGTTAACTGTAGGTCCTATAACTTGGGGGACTTTTTTGAGAAAATATAAAAATATCTTACCTTTGCAAGTATGAGAAACTGTAAATTCAAATGAACACATGGCTCAGTGCTGATAGGTTCAGAGTAAATTCCATTCTGAGTTTACCATCAGATTATTGACAGTGTGTTATCAAGGAGTGAATGTGAGTTTGTGTTACAGTTTTAAAAAACTTTGAGTGTCATGTTATTATGACATTGGAAGAGCAGAAGGATGAGGTTTGGGGATATCATATGTCAAGGACAGGGAATCTATTGATAAATTAGTAGACTGAAGAACTGATCATTGCAGAACGTACAGTGCTACCAACATTAGTACACATATATTTAATGAGTTTCCCTAATATTTCATAATAGATAACCACCGTCAGCTCTTTTTATTGTTGTTGTTCAAATACTTTCCTTTATGATTAAAAGAAGTCATCCTTGAAATCACCATCAGAAGTTAGGAATGTACACCTTGGACCTGGAACAGGGAATGTTGTTTGCTTACACAGAAATTATATATTCATAAATATAATATGAAAACCTCCCTTTAACTGTAATTATGCAATCTCTTTTCCTGTATCCTAGAGATCTCACCTAGTCCCATGACTTCCACAGCCACATGTACATTTTTTCTCATTTTACATATGTCGTGCTTACACATTCCATTTATGTGCTGATGAAACTCCAATATCGGTCTCCAGTCTTTCCTCCTGAGTGCGTGATGCATACAAATGACTCCCAGACCTCCACATTTCACTTCAAAACTCGTCTGTTCACCAGTGTAACCATAGCAACTACTTAGTTCCTTAATACAGCCCCTATCTTAGTGAAGGCCATACTATCCTCACAGCCATCAAGGCAGGAAGCCTTGGAATCAGCTAAACTCCCTCTTCTTCCTGATCCCTGACATTTGATCAGTTACTAAGTCCCATGGAATGGGTCTCTGTGTGCACTAACTTCTTTTCTGTCTCTCCACTGTCCCAAATTTGGACTAGGCCCTCACTGTCGTGTTTCACTGAACTATTGCAATACCTGATGAAGAGGTCTACCCTCCTTCCCATGCACTATTATGTGTTCTTTCTACAGTGCAAATTTAATCATATGTGCATTCCTTCAATAGCACCCCATTTTTAAAAATAAAATCCTCAAGAGCATGCCACACTCAGGACGTGACTTTAACCTGACTTCCCCTATTGCTCTTTGGTCCAATATGGAATAGCCTCTTGTAGTTCTTTAACATGCCAGCTTTCTCATAACTGTGTCTTTAGCCACGCTGCCTTTCCTGGCTTCTTTGTCTACTTCCGCATACAACACATGTGTATCCCTTAGGACCCAGCATAGACATCACCTTCCCATAGAAGCTTTGCTGGCCTGTCCTCACATCCAGGCCAAATCAGATGCCTCTTTGTTGGGAATGGGGGAAGAGGAAGTAGAAACAGCAAGTTTAGACAACTCATATGAAAGAGAACAGAAGATGAGGCAGTAAATCATACAGCTATGGCACATAATTGTGGCAGAGCATGGTAAACATATCTGAACTCTCTGGGAAGCTAAATTGAACTTAGTTTTGTGAGGACTTACCATGTTGCTGCAGTTGTGATGCATACAAAAATGTGCAAGAGGAGGTTCTTGCCTCTTGAACCTGAAAGTTTGGTAGTGATGAAAGATATGCAAACAAAAATGTGTATTAGTACAACAGGTCCTGGCTTGATAAATATTGTAATAAGACAGAAGGAAAGTGGTAGGAATTGAAGCTAGACAGAGAAGGCAGTGACAGTAGGGATAAAAAGAAGGACAGAGATTTGTGAGATACTGAAGAAGTGGACAATGGGAAGTGGTAACTAAATGGCTATGGTAGGAAAGGAATAAGAGGCATCAAAGATGGCAGGGGTTTGTTTGGGTCAACGGTTATAGGATGCTTCCAACAAACAACAGAGAGAATACTAAAGAGTTGGAAAATGTGTGGCACTGGGGGTGGAAAAATGAGTTTCATTTTTTTGCCATGTTGACTTAGAGATGTCTGCGGAAAATCCTGGTAGAAATGCCAGGAAGACCTTTGGATATATATAATCTTAGCTAAGAAAGAGGCTTAGACTGGAGAAGATGGTTTGGGGAGTTATAATGAAACCAGTGGACATGAAGGAAGCTATCTGGGAAAAGAGTGTAGAAAGAATACTAGTCCAGAAAAGAAATCCTGGAGAAAATAAAAATTTAAGAGGCTAATTCGAGTAAGAGGACATTATGAAGAAGACTGGGAACAGTCAGAAAGGGAGAAATCAGCAGCATCCTCCTGCCTCCAGGTCTGAAAGAGCCCTGTGTGCTGCAGGATAATGCCCAACCATTATTCCAGGGAAAGTGGATATTGATTAGACTGAGTAAATCCTGGAAATTCCCCATTTTCTAGCGAGCATGTGCAGTAAGTAGTTCTGGTCGGGAAGAAATAAGGGGAAGTCTGAGGGCTGCTATTGCTTTTTTTGCTCCTAAAAATAAACCCAGCACATATATTTGCCTGTTTTCAGCTCCTAAAAGAAGCTAAGGGTGAGATAACTATAACTGTAGCATCCATCTTGGACACTGAAGTAACAGGCATGGAAATGAAAGCCAACAACTCATGAAGGGCTCCAAGCAAACCTGGAAATGTGTGCCTCTGCCTACTTTTTATACGACAAATTACACTGTTATGGGCTGAACTGTGCCTCCCCCACACTCCTCAAATTCGTGTGCTGAGGTGCTAACTGCCAAGGTGACTGTACTTGGAGATAGGATCTTTAGCAGGTAATTGATGTTAAATGAGGTTATAAGGGTGAGGCCCTAATCCGATATGACTGGTGTTCTTATAAGAAGGAGAGAGAAAGATTTCTCTCTCCACAGATACAAAGAAAAGTTCATGAGAGGATACAGCAATAAGGTTGCCATCAGCAAGCCAAGAAGAGAAACTTCGCCAGGAAGAAAAACCACCAGGACCTGCACTGGCTGGCACCTTGATCTGGGACTGCTAGCCTCCAGGATAATGTTTTCTGTGGTAAGCCACCCAATCTGTAATATTCTGTTATGGCAGCCTGAGCTGACTAATATAAGACTCTATATATTCTTGAGAGAGAGAAAGAAAGAAGAAAAGAGGGAAAGAGTGAAGAGAGGGAGGGAGAAAGGCAAGGAGAGAGAGAGGGAGGGAAGATAAGTTATATTAGGAGAGAGCTACATGGAGATCAAGGAAGTTGGATTATTTTCACAGGTTCAAATGGTCAAAAATCTCTAAAGATTTACAAAGATCAAGTTTGATAAGATTGAAAAGACTTTCAGAAGCTCATTGTTAAACCAAGCAATTCAAACGATGCGGCCAATACCCACATGACACCAGAATAAGGAATGGATAGGAATTGAGCAAGGGAAGAGAATATTGCCAACATCTTCAAGAAGGCTGGTTGAAAAGGGAAGGCAAGGAAGTCTCTAAAGAAATGAAAGAACAAGGAAGAGTTAATCTTTAGAATAGGATTTTAAAAACATTTTATAGGCAGATGGTCAAGAGATAGGAAGAGGGAGAAGATGAAGATACAAGGAAGAGGGAGAAGATGAAGATACAAGAAAGAGAGAATTATTTATGCAGAAGGTCTCCAAGAAGTTGGAAAGGAGTAGGCTGAAGAAGAAAGACAGAGATTTTGACTTGAACAATAGCAAGAACACATCATTCTCAGATCACAAACAGAAATAAAGAGTGTGGTTATACAAATTAGAGGAAGAAATGGGCAACAGAAGCCAGAAGGGAGATAATATTCTTTGCCCTAAAGTGGGAGAGGATTTGTTTGCTGAGAATGAAGGAAGTGGATGCTGGTTTGGAAGTAGAAGTGGCCATAGTCTACATTCTTGGATGTGCTCAAGCAGCTGCCTTTTAGTTAACCGAAGAGTGGAATTAGCCCAAGAATGTGACCCTGTTAAGTCATGCATCTCATTGCATCCAAGTGAATGATGGACCATTAGAGTTGCTGCTATAATTAAGTTAAAGTACATGCCATAGGGCCTTATCCAGATTTGTAGTGATCCCAGGAGATATGTGACTACATCAGTAGAAAAAGTAAAAGATGGGTTAATACATTGAAAATAAAAAGATAAATTTTGCAAGGTTACTCTTAAAAATAAATTGTATTTTATCAACCCAGTACCTATGGAATGATGCGTAATTTCTTAAAAATTAAATACATGGATTACAATTTGAGCATAACGCATAATTTTCCTAGCCTGCTGGCTCATGTAAGCCATTTGCCTTGGAGAAAGCAGGATCCTCTCAATTTTGGTAGCACACGTAAGAAAGGTGGGCTATATGGTGGTTCTTAAAAAGAGATCTTGGGCCACTCATTCGAAATATTAAAAAACTAGACATTATATTATTAACTAGTATTTCTCCTGGTTTATTAAATAGCAACAAGCATGGACCTGGGCTACTTCTTGTTTTGTACCCATTGTACCTCCTGGTTATCTATTGGCCTGTAACAAATCACATCAAAACAACAAGAATCACTATGATTTTCCATCATTGTTCCGGGTGTTACTGGACTCAGTTTTTGCTTAGAGGCTTCAAGGCTGTTGTAGCAGATGGTGTTTGGGGCTAGGGTCATCTTGTGACTCAGGTGGTTGATACTGGCTATTGGCTGGGAACTCCTGGAGCTTTAGCCAGAAAGTTACCCCTGAACTTTGTGTGGACTTGCCACTTCCTCACAGCATGGTGGCTGAGTTCCAAAACAAGTGTCCTAAGAGGACCCGATAAAATCTGTATGGCCTTTTATGTCCCAGACTTGGAAGTTCCATGGCATCAACTCTGCTGTCATCACAGGCTTGTCAAGATTCAAGGGGAGGAACAAACACCTCCACCCCTGTATGAGAGGAGTGTTGGCATCACACAGGAAGAAGAAATGTGGGGCGGAAGCTCTTGTGGCAGCCACTCTGGAAAATAAAACCTGCTTACTGCTTGATTGACAGGTCGCACTCTGTCTAGACTACAGTCTTAGGGCAAACTCCTTACATCTCCCAACTCTAGTTTCTCCTTCAGAGATTTCTGTCTTTGTGGGCGTATTAGCAGCGCCTGCTTGGGCCATAAATGGCACAAATGCCGTCTGACAAGTTACAACTGGGAATATTTCTTGTCAGAGACTTTAAAAAAAGTAAAAAAAAAATTAGAGCAGTTTTAGGTTCACAACAAAATTGACTGAGGGGCATAAAAATTTCCCATATAATCTCGCCCCTCACACACATACAGCCTCCCCTCATCGTCAACATCCTGTGTCACAATGGGACATTGATGAACCTACATTGATACATCATAATGACCCAAAGCCCATAGTTTACATTAGGGTTCGCTCTGGGTGTTGTGCATTCTGTGGGTTTTGACAAATGTATGAGACACATACACCATTAAAATATCATCCCAAATAGTGTTACTGCATTAAAAAGCCTGTGCTCTGCCTGTTCACCTCTCCCTTCCCACCAGCCAACCACTGAGACCTTTTAACTAAAGCTCACTGGCTCTTCTTCCTGCTTTGTCTTTAGTGTACATTTTTATTGCAATTATATTTCCTTAAATTCTGGACACATTTCTCTTTGATTAAAATTTTTCGATGATTATCTATCGTATACACATTAAATTAAAAATGCTTCATTTTTTTGTTTCCATGTTACATTAATTAGAGAAAAATCAATGAATTGACAAATAGTAGGCACTCAATAACTAAGTTTGGGAATTACAAATACAGCGACACAATATTTTTTTCATCTCCCATCCTTCTACTCCTGACAGACTGCCTTCCTGGGATGTAGTACACACCTAGTTCTCTTTTCATGCCCTGGCTCAAAGAAGCTAAGTTAGAAGAAAAATTTCTTTAGTAAAACTAGAAATAAGAGAGAGATTTCAGGTACCTTAGCACCCTAGAGTCATGCTAAAAATTTGTCTTCTGAATCCTTCATCTTAAGGGCTAGATAAGAAAAGATCTATTTTTTAGTTTTTCATTCTTACCTCCATAATTGGGTCCTGCCCCAGTTCATCAAGGCAGGAAATCTGATGGGTTCATATAACTAAAGTTATTTGGAGCAAAGACAAAGAGTAGGAACAAATAAGATTCTTTGGAGAAGACTGAGGCATTGGTGGGCATAGAACAGGGGTCTATAAACTACAACCAATGGTCCAAATCTGGTCTGCCACCTACAGTTTAAAACATTTATTTTTTTCACTTTTAAAAAATTAATGCCTTTGTATGTGGTACAAATACAATATGGTATTTCATCAAATTCAGAGTACAATCAAAATAAAATATTGGTGATCAACAGAGCAATAAAAACAATGACAACAATTACCTTAAGTGGAATTAATTGTGCTCCAATAAAAGTGTTAGTACCACTGGCAAAGTATTAAATGACGTTTTATTGAAACACAGCCATACCTATCTTTTATGTATTGTTGATGGCTGTTGTCATGCTACAACAGCAGCGTTGAATAGTTGTGACAAAGACTATTGGACCTGTGCAACCAAAAATATTACCATCTGCCCCTTTTGGGGAAATGCTTGCTGGCCCCTGATGTAGAAAACCATGGTGAACAGAAAGGGTACCAAAAGCTGGAGAGGGCAGACTAACTCGGGAATCCTGAGATGGGCTCATTATAGGATGAAGGATTGTCAAGGGAAATGTATGAACTGTTTGGCATCAACCTCTGGATTCCGAATAATGTTGTAGTAGTGTGGACACATTCTGGAAATGAACTGTATGCTTATGCCCTTGCAAACAGAAACAGCAAAAGGGGTTACAAAGGATAAGTAAGGCATTCCATCCTGTTACGGTTTTATCTCCCACTTCATCCCTTCACAGCCTCTATACTTCCCTCACTTCAGCCTCTTCTTAGAATGGAATCTGAGCCCTCAATTTCCTGTGCAAATTCTTTCCTGGGTCCATAATGCTCCTCTACCTTGTTGAAGATCCTGAAGCTTCAACTGAATTGTACCACTTCAGAACACTTTCCCAAATGCCTACATCCTTTTCCCATTCTCCCCATGAGTCTGAGCTTCCTTCGTGCCATTTAGCACAACTCAGTTTGTACCAGATTATTAGAGCATGTCTATGTCTACCTTACCAGATATTCGTGACTGGAAGACACAAATATGGTGATATGAGATGATACTATGTCAATAAAGCAATGGTTACATGGAGATTATATCTGGAGAAGGAAGTTACTGTAAAAGGTACCCTCCTTCTACCCCAAGAAGAGACTAGATGCTCCCCCTTTACATACATCTACTCTGTGATTTTCCCCTTCAGTCAGGATTAAATCAGAGGCAAAGCAGAGTCCAGCAAGCCCGAATGGGATATTTTTATCCCAGCAAGTACATTTTGTACTAAGAGGGCAGAGAGTACTGATTTTGTACTTGGAAAAAAAAAGGATCCCATTCAAATATAAATTAATTTCTTCTCTTCAGTGGTAGTTGCCATCAGCTCCTTACTGATACATCATCCTTACAGTCATTTTGGGATTTTGATTAGCACAGCACACAGTGACCAAATTAACTACATAAAAAAACTTTAATACATCATTTTAGACATGGACAGATAATAGAAAGTTTAAACCTAAGACTATTTTTATTAGTAAGCCTAATAGACACTTTAAAAAGGGTATTTATATCACAAAATGTGTTTCTGCTGACCCGTGTAATCTTTGTTATTCTAAATGCCATGTAGCTTATTTTCCTTCCTTGAGTTTAGTCTAATATTGAATGAGTGGATGAGGGTTAAAATGATAGCACGCAGAAGGGCGGATTGAAGGGGTAGCAGCAGTGAGGGTAGTTATAGTAGCAACAGCAAGTGCATTTTAATTGTTCTGTTTTTTTTTCTGAAAATGTGAGTAAATGGATTTAATTTAAAGAAGTTTTAATATTTAATACAACATTTACTTACAAGCTTTGGGAAAATGTTTCTTTTATAAAACACATTTTGGTCTTAGGAGGTTACTATTTCAACACAATTTTTTCCGGTCATTGATCATATCTTAGAATATCCTCTATAATTATTCTAGCAAAGAATTATAATGCTCATTTTGATATAAAGAAAAGAAAAAAACAAACTGAATGCAAAAACAAACTCCTGAACATACTCTACTGAAGACCATCATGTTGATTTATAAATCAGTGTTTTCTCGCCTTCGCCCGATGAATGAAGGGCCTGGTGTCTGGGTCTCAGCCAAGTACTCTTTAAGAGCCATGAAGTACAAACACTAAATTTCCCTTTACTCAAATATAAACCTACTGCCTAATGTTAAGCAGTCTTCATGGAATTAATGTTCTTCCTCTCAACTTATTTTACTTAATCATATTTATTAGGGAAGCTCAGCACATCAAAAGCACATTTAAAAATAATTCCATGGTTAACCTTAGGGCAAAAAAGTTAATGCAATGTATATTGCCAAGTTTATTAACTACCTTCTTGATGGGCTAACAGCTGTGTGATGAAGACAGTAACCATCAATTAAATGAGCAGTGATCTTGAGACCAGAGTTTTCAGCAGGGAATAGTCAGCTAAGTTTTGGGCATTGAGAAGCAACCGCTGGATGGAAACATATCCAAGCATTCCTTAGTTCTCTGCTTTATATTTGTGAAAGGCCTATGCAAATTGGTCAATTTGGAAAGTAAAAACACATTTACATGGTTTGGAAAGATTTTAACAAAAACTGATTTTTAGAAGAGCAATTAAATGTATCATAATTATATATTCACACTGAAAAGTTGTTATTCATTTAAGGTATAATCAGATGTACATAAAAAGAAGTATAAATTATTAAGCTTGCCACTGTCCTTACTCCTTTACATGCGGATGTCATTAAATGTAGCAACTCAGCATTTTGGGGGGTGAGAGTATTTGCAAGAAAGGAAACTGGAATCCTACCTCCTGTCTCAGAACTGGCTCAGAGGCTCAGAGACCCACCCCCTGCTGCTACTAGAGAAAAGGACAGTTCTTGGAGTACCTGGGCTTTGTGTGGCGAAGAGTCTGTTGTCCAAATTTTGTTTGGAGAAGTCTGAACGTTGTAGGAAGCTGGCTGGGGAAACTGGCAATGGTAGCATGAAGGGAGGGGCCTGGTGGGCAGAGCACCAGTGCCGGGGAAGTGCCCGAGGACCTTGTGGGCTCTGCAGAACGCGACAGGGCCTGAGACTGCGAAGGGGACCCCACCCAAAGGCTACCTGCTGAAGGAGGGGATCCCAGGATGTGCCCCTGTGTGGAGCGGCTGTGCAGGTAGGTCAGGGAATGCATTGCTCACCCTGGGGAACGGTGCGGTGTGGTGGTCATGGTAGCGGGGGGCGGGGGGGGGGTGTCTCTGAAGAATGTATGATGTACCCTACAGGGAAAGGCTAGCACTTGGGTGTCAGCCATGACAGAGGGCATTTGAAAGCAAGAGACAAATCAAGGCGACACATATGTGTAAACCAGCCATTGCATCTTTCCGCTAACCCCTCCTCACCCTGTCTATGACCGGAGGAGCCAGATGTTCGAAGGGAGAAGATGAAACGAAAAGGGGTAAGGAATGAAGGGGCTCAAGTTTCCCGTTGGTTTCCAAGCAAAAGACTAGACCTGAGATGGGGAAGGCGCAGGCTCTACACCGCGGGTGAGATCACGTGGTCGCTGTTGTTGTTGCTGTTTTGGGGAGCGAGTAGAAAGCTGAGAGCACTGTCTGACGTAGCTTTCATGGGAAGGGAAGAGCGGTTTGACTGAGAATTTTGCAGAACATTGGCAGGAGAATTAAGCTCTTTTCTGATCATACCCTCCCAAGGTTAGCCCATTCTGTGACAAGATCAAAAGCTGTAAGGGAGAAACAGGTTTATTAAACCTGAGCATCTAAAAGAAGGCATCTGTGTCGGGAAAGTGAGGAGCAGAACGCCAGGAGGAGGCTGGTGTGATATGAGGGTGGAGAGGACACGGGGGCAAAGATTCCATCCGCTCTGATTTGCAACCTGGGATGAAGTGTTTTGAATTTCACTCTGAGCATTTTAGAAAGCCAGGGTCTCAGCAGGAAAGTAAGAGCATCTTATTTTCACTTTTCAAAACAAACAAACAAACACATACACAACACACACAAACAACAAACTAAGCCCTATGCCTGCTCTTTGGGGAATGGGGTGCAGGGATAAGAGTGGGAGCTGGGAGACCCCTTAGGAGGCTGTTGGAGGAGGCAAGGTGAGGGGTGGGACATGTTGATGAGAATGTTGATGGGCTGAGGGTTTTAATCTTCCCAGTTCTTGGATAATCAGGTGAGAGAAGTGACAGCTATATTTGTTTTTTCATTTGACAAATTAAAGACCATGTAGACAGTTAGGGGTCGGGTCAGGGTTACTTCTCAGTGCTTTGGACTGAATATGTAAGCAGTTTTCAGCCTCCAATACATAATGGCATCACCTGGGCAGTGGTTAACATGTACATTTCTGGGTCTCTCCTTAGCCCTTCCCGCGCAGCAGGAGTGGTGTGAGGCCCTGGAAAGTACACTGGAAAAGTGCCCGCATTCTCCTACAGGTGGTTCAGGGAGCCTGGAAAACCCTGGATTCTTACTCTGAAAGAGTCTCCGTGTCCCTGCAACTTTGGCTTTCTCAGCTGTCCAGTCAGCTCTGCACTCTGAAGTTCAGCACTTACTGAACATGCCCTTCTATTGCTTTCTATTTTCTTTCTCTTATGTTTTTTCCCCAACCCTGGTACTTTAAACATTTTGAGAGCTAGCTTTTTTCCCTTCCTTTTTCTTTCTCTTGTGTTAAGTTTCCTCCTTAAGGAACAGAATTTCAGGCACGTAAATACTTTTGAACTGTTTTGAAAGCAATATGGTGCTCATAGCGTAACAGTCATTTAAAGAACGATGTATCAATTGCAACCAGAATGACTTAGAGACAGAACACGTGGCTTAGTGACATGAAATGAAAGACCCATTTTTTTTAGGAAGTAACAGAGACAATATCGAATCATTCCCTTCCATAACTGAAAACATTTTGGGAGAACAGAATTCCAAGTTATAGGCAATAAACGGTAAATGAAAATATACAATGTCTTTGTCAGGTATTTTAATCTAAGAAGTGAAAAGCATCCTTCAGGTAGCACACATTTAATACTATGTTATGGAACCTAATGTAGGCCAGCTTGCTTTTACATACGACTAGATGGAATTTGCTTCAGATATCTGGATGACCTTGATGTACCAGGAAATACATGATTCAATCACAGGGGTGTAATAACTCATATTGGTACAGGCTGAAGTTAGCAAATGTCCCAAATTGTCCCAGACAAGATCATCCAGACCGGATGGGGGTATCTCCTTGATACTGATGAAGGCATCAAATCAGTCAAGCTGTTGATGGAGACAGAAGCAAAACCTGGGTGTTACAAGTAGTCTACTATTTTTTTTCCAACTAAATAGCTTTTTTCCCCTACCACCAAAGGAAGTCCAAATGACAGTCTAAACACAGAATATTTTTCGAACAATATTTGTATAGGCAAAGTTAAGAATTCATTTTGTCTAATCAAAACACATGATAGAAAGAGAGACCTCACAAGTGAAAAACGAATCTTTGTTCTCCTTCAGATTGCCTTCCTAAACCCAAAGAGACTACTAGCCAATGCAGACAAGTTATCAGAGAAAACTTACTTACCCCTAGCTGAGGCCAGGCCCAGAGGAAACAACTCACCAAAATACGGCATTCAGCAGACCTGGAGAGCAGGCGGGGTGCCTGGGAAAAGCTGTGGGCGGCATCCAGTCGTCCGTTCTCCACCACTGTGCTTCGGACAGGGAGACGTGAACTACGTGTCCCAAGCTGAAAAGAATTCAGTGTGCCTTGTGTAATTGCTTATTTGCTTGTTATACACAGCATACAAGTGGAAAGCAAATTGGCATTCTGTCATTTCTGTTTCAGTGATCTAAGGTAACATTCATCTGAAAGAAATAAAATAAGTTACCTTGCAGTTGTAGGCCAAGAGCTGGATGGTTGATACACATCTGGAATACACTATTAGCAACTTTTATGTAGGGAAACATACTTCCCTAAATAATAAACTACTCTTAATGTGACTGCATTCTATATCAGAGTGTGGCATTTTTAATGTTATGTCTACAGAAAGGGAGAGTACTAATTTTTTCCTTTCTTGAGGAAGACACATCCTTTAAGCAAAAATGAATGTCTGATAAAAACTATTATAAACATGCAAACATTGTTGTATCTGGTGTTTTATGGAGACACAACATTAAGGGAAGAAGTGAGACATTTGTGGAGCTAGTCAAGTTTTAAAAAATTACAATTCTTTAAAATTATTTATAAAAATTTTTTTGATGCCTGAGTGGAAATATTCTAAAGTACAGTAAATTATTGTAGTGGCATTAAATTCCAAGATGACACAAAGGTGTGAGATGATTGATCTATTATCTCAAAGCAACGTTTCTGCCAGAATCTACTTGATAGTTTTTACAGACGCTGAGAAATTTCCAATTTGGAAAAAGAAATTGACAGGTCTGGGCTATACGTAGAAGTATTATGTCATTTCTTTTCTCAAAAGAAAGCCTTTGGGACCAGGGTGGTTTTTATGTGTGTTATCAGATTGATCAAGCCATTGGAGCACACGTTTTCAATTGAAAAAGGAATGTGTCCAGTCCTGTTAATGAATACACTAGGCTTTAGAGGACAAGGGGGCACGCCTGGCTCTAACCTCGGAGAAGAGCATTTATGTGAATACACTTCATTACCTTCTTTTCTCTGTGAAGCCTATGAATCAGCATGGAAACCTCGAGAAGGAAACTCTAACCTGGACATTTACATAAATTTCTTGAAGGGGATTATCACATGGTACAGACCTGTTCCCCTTAGTTCACATGAAATTTCCTTCAAATATTTACCTTTTTAAAAAGAACTTCTCCCTTTACCCATCAGGTTAAAATCACTGCCCCCTCCCCCATACCCCGCCACACACACACAAGACCTGATTCAGGAAAAAGGAAGCAACTATACCATGTGACTTTTTAAAATGTACTCCTCTTACGTTTCAGGGCTTGAAATGATACAATAATGCCATATAATGAGTGGATGGAAATTTTTTTGTCATCTAAAAAAGTTCAAGGAGATATCTGGCCAGGGAAACCAATGTATGAAAAGGAGAAACCACTATTTAATTTTGTTTGTTTTTGTAGCTAAATAAGGTGATTGTCCTAGATATGTTCAAATTTACCATCTGGCTCTTCATTCGTATTCTCTTGGTATAAAAAAAATCACTAGATCCAGGACTGCCTATTAGGCTATTCTGATTAAGAAGAGCTGGGAGGACAGATGGTAGAATTCTGCGGTAGAGAAAGTGATAGGGGATAATGAACTACTTAAAATTAATACTATGCCAGCACAGAGGCTGATGAATTGTTGGGTGGGAACTCTAAGTTGAATGTCAGATCTAGAAAAAAATCCTGTGCAAAAGTCATCATGGACACAAGATAAAAAACTCCTGACAAAAGTGTAAGGACATTAATACGAAAAACCTAATTATGTGTGGATCACTATTGTTCTTATTGTTTGCTGTAGTTGGCACTTATTGAGAACTTACATATCAGGGACTGTACTAATTTCTCACATGCATGATCTCATTCACTCCTCAAACAGCCCTAAGCATCAAATATTCCCAGTACTTCATTTTTTCAGACCCAGAACTGAGACTCTGAGAGTTCCACAACTTGCTCAAGGTCAAACGACATGTAAGTGGCTGATGGGAGACTCAAAACCATTCTGAGGTTGAAGTTCTTAACCTACTACGCTACGCTGCTTTCTGTCATCTTGACAAATTGCTAATGTGGCCAGGTCATACTTATCTGCTTTAATCCTCCATTCAGCGTGCGTTCCCCAATGCCAGTCCTCTCCTTCCACTCTTCCTTTGATCTATGCCTTTGTCTGTGATTGAGGGAGTTTCTAAGTAATAACACATCCAATATAACATCACATTCTAGATGTCATCTTACCAATCCTTCACTTTTCCCTTCCCGACAGTACCTCCTCACTTGCCATACAAAACAGCATTGATCATTTCCTAGCCTATCTCAGTTCTGCTAGCATGCATGATTAACTTTGCCATTACCCTCAGGCCTTTTAGGACATTAATATTTGTCTGACTTCACTCATCCATTGGCAGTTCATGTTTTGAATTCATTTTCAGTTTTCAGATATATTGGATTGTAACTTACCAAGTTAAATTTCAGTTACTCTGTGGTTTTCTCTTCAATTTATTCCTGTCATTGCAGCAACTTCCAATTTGGAATCAGATTTCATTACTGTGGTGTTTTCACATGCTTCCAGGTTGTCGTTAAAGATGTTAAACCAGAACTTCAAAGTGACCCCTGCGTTCCCATTTGTACACGCTTTCAGGGAGCCCATCCAGGAACAGCTTAGAGGGAATACAAGCTGTGAAATCAGGTTGCTAGAGTCTTCTAAACTTGTTATCAAGGATCAAGATAGTTCCCCATGTGGTAATCAAATAGAAAATGCCTCGGAATAGTAGGACTAGAGCATGAAGGAAGTAAGAAGAAGGAAACGTAGTAAAGAGGATGAAACAATTTTAGTTCATGTTGCTAGAGATGACATGAGGAACAATGTCTAGAGTGCCTAGGATATTGTTACTAGGTTTGAAAAGAAATTATATGTCCCCTATATTAAGAAATAGTTAATGTCATATTACTTTCGCAGCACAGGTTTGTTTTTATCTCTTCAAATTGTGATACCAGAAGGCGAATGTTATTCTGTTTAAGGCATAGCAATGGCGAAGCACATGGTTACTCAGCAAAGCCATTCTGTCTTCGGTGTCAGGCCAAGGTCCACTGACCTCCCCTAGACCCTAAGAGACGTCTGATATTTAGTGATGCAACTAGTGACTAGAACATAATAAACATACAACAAATATTTGTGTAATAAATACTTTAACAGATGAAATCAGAAACTCTCATGACAATCTGAGATGTCTTTCTATAGGTACACCATACTACGATCTCCATCCCTTACCTCCCCTTTGTGTCTGTGGGGCATTTGATATTTATTACACCTAAAGTGATGACGTGCTGTCTAAGTCTGCTTGGGCTTCCACAGCAAAATTCTACAGACTGGGAGGCTGAAACAACAGACACTTATTTTCTTACACTTATGGAGGCTGGTCATCCAAAATCAAGGCGCTATCAGAGTAGGTTTCTGGTGAGAGGTTTCTTCTTGGTTTGTAGATGGCCGCCTTCTGTCTGAGTCCTCGCACAGAGAGAGAGCAGAGCGCTGCAGTCTCTTCTTCTTCTTATGAAGACACCAGTCCTACCGGATTAAGGTCCTACCTTTAGGGCTTCATTTAACCTTAAGTACCCTCTAAAGGCCTTATCTTCAAATGCAATCACATTGAAGGTTAGGGCCTTAATATATGAATTTGGAGGGTGGGGGGGACACAATTCAGGCTGTAATACTTGCTGGTGCTGCCTGTCACCTCCATAGCTGAGATAAAATTCTGATACAGGTGGGTTACATTTCTCCTTTACCCACCTCTCCCTATTGCTCCAATCACAAGCTCACTGCCCCAGGGCTGAGGGTTAGAGTCTCTGTGTATTTCACACTCTTCGCCACCACACTGCAATGCCATGCTTTAGAAGACAATGAGGCAGTTCATAGCCTCACAGGGAGACTGTCTGAGCTTCTTTCTCCATGACACTGGGTACTTGAGAGAGTAGTCCTTTGAGGAGAACTGTACAGACTCCTTGACTACTATACTGGGTTGCAGAGTTTCCCTCTATATTCTTGTCCACCCAGAAGAAATAAATTAAGATGAGGTCATTCTGGATTATGGAGGGCTAGCTGTAATTCCCATGACTGGTGATATTATAAGGAAAGGGAAGACCACCTTGTGAAGACAGAGGCAGAAAGTAGAGCGATGCAGCCACAAGCCAAGGATACCAAAGATTTCTGACAGCCACCGTCAGAAAATTCATGAGCATTTTCTTTCCCTCCACATGTTTCTATCCATTTCAAATGCAACATCCATTGAGGGCACCTCTAAGATGCGTCCTGAATCCAACCAGTTGTTGCTGTCTCTGTGCCTGTCGACCCCATCCGAGCCATTGTCCAGTTCCATGAGCCATTGCGATAGTCTCTTCATTTGTCTCTCCGTGTCCCCTCTGGACACTTTATGATCCATCCTGTGCACGGTGGCCTGTGTGATTTTTAAATATTTAAATCCGATCTGATCACTCTCCTCAGAACCCTCCAAAGACTTTCCCACATCAGTCGGGATAAAATGTGAGCTCTCATTCCTGTTTACACTGTCCACTTTATATCATCTGGCATCTGCCTGCATTTCCAGGTCCACTTTATACGCTCCCTGCTCATCCACCACACTCCAGCCACGTCTACTTCCTCCGTGCGTAGAGCACTATTTCCTCTGCTTGGAGTGTCTTTCTCCCAGGTCTTCACCTAATCTGTTTCTTACTCTCATGCATACTTGCTTAATTAAAATATTGCCTTCTTGGTGAAACACCTCTGGCCACCCAGTTTGAAATAGCCTTGATTTATCATGCCAGGTCTCGGTAGAGCCCTTGATCTCCGCCTGACATTTTCCTTGTGTATTCCTGTGCTTGTTTTGCCCCTTTACTGGAATGTAAGACCCATGAGAGCAGGTACCATTTGTCCTGTTCTGCAAAAAACAAATGATGTAATCACGGCTCGACACACAGGGGCTTCTTGGTAAGTATTTGTTGAATGAATGAAAAAATGTGCAGCTGAAGAAATCACTGTCATGGAAGAGATTTCCAAGGATCACCAAATCTCGGCAGGGAAGTCTCCTTCTTTCCTTTTGCTGAGAAGTTCTCTGGAGCCCTCAGCACTGCCAGTGGCCATTATCACATCATCCAGTTTCGGAACATGCATATTCTTTTATCACCCTGAATGTTTCAGTACTCAACTCTAACGTGGGTAAGTTACCAGTATTGCCAAGTTATATATTTTTGCCTGCCTCGAGGGCTACAAGATAATTAAAATATGTAAATACACAAGTGATAGTATGTGATATATTCCATGCAATTGAGCAAAAAACTCAGTTTGATTGCTCAACGATCCCTGACATTCCTTTACCTAGGTAAAGCTTCTCATTCTAAGTCAGAGATAAAGTTTACAGATAAGAGACCTGGAAGGAGGCTGTGTAGCAAGTTGCCATTTAGCATTGGGAAAGGGGGTTGGGGGACACCACCTGTAAGGGAAAGAGCTGAAGGTCAGTTCCTGCCTGTTGGCTTTTGCAATTTTCGTTCCAGTGTGGAAGTGAAAATGTGGGTCATGGAAGCTTATATTCTGAACTGTTGGCAAAAAAACTTACAATACTCCATTATGCATTGTAACTGCTTACTAGTCCCTTCCCTTGTTTTGATCAAATTTCACTCGTCTCTTGCCCGTGTATATTCTTTTTCTTTTTTCACTTTCTTCAGGTCTTGATATTTCCCTTCATCCTATAAATTTTCCTAGGCTATTCCTTAAGTGTGAAAAACATATTTCTTTTAGGCTTTTCTCAGCAAAATTCCTCTCCTGCAAATTTATGGTCAGAATTATATTTCACCACATCTTTCAAATCCAGTTCCCTAGTAAAATTTTCCCCTTAGAAGGGAAGGCATGAGAGAGGGCTCAGGGAAGAAGAAATGAGACTGAAAGTCACTAATGTATCATTTGTGGAATTCACCTTCCTTCCGCTGGCCTTTCTGACAGACTTATTTGGTCTGTTTCCTGTCCCTTCCTTGATGTCCTCAAAAGAATCTATAAATAACAAAAACACCTGCTATGCAGTAGTTTTCTAAATAGTATCCGAATTACCTAACTTTAGCTTAATTTTTTTTACAATGATAAAATATCCACACTGTCTTGATTCAACATCTATTTTCAGCGAAGGACACAGAGTTAATGTTACTTCAAGTGTTCAAAGCACAGAGCAAAAAGCTGAAGATATGGATCTAAATGTAGTAGCATCCTTACACTTTATTCCAAATTGAAACTCAGGCCATATTTATCAGAGAGCTTCTATTTTATATGCATGGGAAGGAAAAAGGCCAGGTGAGAGTTTTACTGGGGCTCTAACATAAAAATAGATGAGGCACCTAGATTTGCTTTGTAAAACATTTGTACGCAAAATAAAAAGTAATAATGTATTATACTGATAGTTGGCTTTTTTAACTTCAGACTAGGTGATTGTTTTAATCTTTCAGAGAAAAATTGTCTGAACTTCCTACGGAGTAGAAGAGCAAGGAAGGGAAGGGCCGTAAAAGGTAACTTTGCTTTCTCTGCTCTGTGACTGTGGTTGGGGATGGTTACAATTTGCTCAAGCAAACGGGTGGAGGATCTACTCCCTTACTTTCAGAATAGGTTCTGATATTATTTTGTTATCTTTATCTTTATTTCCTCAAGTTATGAATAAGCCAGTCAAGATTATATACACCCAGTCTATGTCCTGTTCTCAGGAAAGTATTTACTCCTTAAACAATGCGTCATTAATCATTCATGTTGTTAATTGGATTAATTGAAAGCATCTGATATATATTTTCCGAAGTTACTGAATACTTCAATAGTTTAAAATCTTTGTTTTCTTTATCTCAGTTAAACCCCAACATCTCTTAGAAGTAAAACCAGAAATGTATGCTCACTGTAGGTGGGGGCAAACTGAGGACCAGGGAAATTTACAACTAGAATTCCAATCAGTGGTTAGATGTTGAAGAACCAGCTCTCCTGGGGAGAGGGGGGAACTCCCCAAACCCTGACTTGTAGCATTTGCCAATTCTTACGGTGGAAAAACTCCCACCATGGCTGACCTTAGGATATCAATGTGAAGTCATTGAACATGAAGTTGGGAAGAGATGCACATAATTGGTTCTTGCAACAGCAGCTCAGCACCCTGCTGTTTCATGGCAACTGAGTGTGGCACCTTTAAGAATGCATTTCACTCTTCTAGGTCATTTTGAGTGAAGTTACAGTAACCAAGAGCCAGTCTAAGCACAAAAAAAAATAAATAAATAAATAAAGTAACTCACAGTATGGATGTGGTGAATAGTGATTTCTCATGGAACACAAAGAGGAACTGACCCACTGGGCCTCATGATGTGTGGGGACAGTGTTATGTCTGGGGGCTTGTGGAGAACAGGACCGATAAAATGGCATTGATCGAATCAAGAGAGCATAAAGCATGTAAAACAAAGTGGAGTCACTCATGTCAACAAAAATGGCTGTCAGTCAGCCATGACACTTAGGTTCAAGGGTGAAACTACCTAAGTCAGAGCAGAAGCATCTGGCAAAGAGACGTACCTAAAATATCTGTACACGTGACCAGAACAGTCATGTCTGTAGTGCGGACCACCCATAGACAGGCTCTTGGGGAAATTCCCCACTTGACATCAGGGGTGCCAAGGCATTTATCAAAA
This sequence comes from Glossophaga mutica, assembly GCA_039655065.1. NCBI lineage: Eukaryota > Metazoa > Chordata > Mammalia > Chiroptera > Phyllostomidae > Glossophaga > Glossophaga mutica. Next base: position 23,970,661 of record CM077305.1, read on the forward strand.
AGACCCAGAAGGGTGGAGTACACCACTCTCAAGGGTATAACTGAGGCAGGCTCCAGCCCACTGCTGAGACAGCTGAGTTCCACACACCAGAGGGCTGCTCGATTCCATACTGATCTCCCTTGGCATCGGCCACCAGAGGCTCTGCCCTGCCGGACTGAGGACTTCACCTGCCCTGCTGCCCACCTGGCTCCGGAGGTCCTTCCTTGAAAGATGCTGATGGCTCCCGTGCTCACCATGCTTTGTCCCAGACCTGTCAACTGAGACTCTGGGACTCTGGTTCATTATTCCCCAATTCTCTTGTGTGATGTTATTACTGGTTGTTTCTGAGTGATTGCTATTGTTATTAGGTTAGTATAGATTTGGATTAAATTTGCATTAATAAAACCCAAGTGAATAACACAGTCACCTGTGTAGGCTCCCTGTTATTTCTCAGTGCCGGTGTCACCTGTAGGACTGGTGGTTGTACGGGTGGCTCTGCACTTTCAGTTCTTAAGGCTCGGATGAGACAACCAAAGCAGGAATTGAGGGCTGGCTTATAGGAAAGATTATATATGAACATAGCTTGCGACAGGGCTTCAGCAATGAAATTTGAGTGTTGCTATCGTTTACTTGCTTTAGTTACTAATTAATAGCTCCTAATTCTACCTTATCGGCTCAATGTCCAAATTCCAAGGGGAGATCATCTGACTGGCCCATTTTTGATACATTATCCGGGGCAGGGGTGATCTTGGCATAGATGCAGCTATGGGGCCTCACCCTCACGGACAGAGGCAGTTTCTGCAGAAGCAGGAATCACAAGCCCTTCAGTGAGGAATTAGGCATCTAATTTGTGCTTGCACTGGGTTGTCCACCACCCATGCACCTTTCTGCAGACAATATGGTGTTAACATGTCCTCCCCATGTGAGTTGAGACTTCTCAGTGTCTTGTGTTCTTAGCCTAAATTGTGAATACAAGCATTGCCAGCACCCGCACTATACGATGATTGGGGAAGAGGAGAAAAGAGACAGAGAACTTCTATTCTAAGCAGGGGAAGAAAATAAAAAAGAGACGCTTTCAGTTAAACATGTAGAATTGGTTACATATGCACAAACAATTTTGCTGCTTCCCCAAACCTCACTAAGTTGACAATTACAAAGATTTTGAAAAGTCAAAGGCTCATTAGGATAAAAAGAATAAGACTAGAAAGAATAAGAATGTAATTTTGGAAGCTAGAAAGGAAATGGGCAAACGAGAAGTAACTGAATTAACAATGCAGAGGAAATTGAAATGTGGGCAGGAAAGGGAAAGTCAAGACAAATCACTGAAGTCCAGAAATGGAAGTTTTTGGAAATGGAAAATACCATACATCTGAAAATCAGGGTGTGTGTGGGGCCGAGGAGAGAGAATGTTTACAAGTACTTGTGAGAAGCAGTTACCCCTGGTTCCCTTTCTACTTCCATTGCAGTCTGGATTCCAGCTCTCTCCTCCCTGGCGGAAGACCAGAAAGTCTTCTCTACAGAGAGTCTGAAACAGAGGAAATCCAGGTTCCTGCCTCCCCAGAACAGGTTCGCCTGAGTCCTCCACCTCCCTCCCTCAAAGCTGATGCCGTGGTCCCCCCAGGTCTGAATCCCATGACCTCAGCTGGGAGAGGCTGCCTTCCAGCACCGCAGGGCCTGGCACAGCTGCGAGGAGGGCTGGGGTCAGTCACAAGACCCTTGCTGGCAGTGCCCAGGCATGTCTGCCTGCAACCGCAGAGTCCCTTACCTTCTCCCTGTCCTGGCACCAGCACAGAGGTGCAGTCAATTGTGTGTGTGTGTGTGTGTGTGTGTGTGTGTGTGTGTGTGTTTGGAGGGTCCGCTGTAGGTTGTGCCGTACTTTCTTATTACTGACTATAATTTTATTTTTCTTTGGGAATTGTAAAAGAAAATTGGAATCTGAGATAAAGGAGGGTTTCTCCAGGCAAAGTTTGTTGTGCTCCTTCAGATCCTTGGGGATTGCTGCTCACCTACTTTAAGTCAGTGTTTCTCAAGGAATGTGCTATTAGTATCTTGGGTGGAACATTTCTTCATTATGGAGGTTTCGTGCCCCCGTTTCTACCTGCAAAATGCTTTGAGCTTGCCCAGTAATTGCGAGAACTTAAAAAATATATCCCTAAACAATTCCTAGTAGTTCTTGTTTCAGATGGTGTCCTTACTGGACGAAAACCCTTATTCTAAATAAAAATTTTGTCTTTAAGCTTATTGGATCTCACAGGTAGTTTGAATTAAGGCTTCATATCCTCCCAGGGACCAACTGGTAGGTCCAAATTTTCAGGAGTCTCCTTCTCCTGTAATCTGCTTAGAGCCAAGGGTTGAGGCAGTACCCCAAATCCGACCACTTTTTTGTTTTCCCTTATGTTCCCTTATGTTTTCCCTTAGGTTAGGCTGTAGCCTCTTGGAATCTCATCTTCATCGAGACCATCACCTATTAGATTCCCACCAGGGGCTAACCCTAGGCGTTCTGTTCCGTTCCCTGTATCACAGCCGAGGCTGTGAAAATTAACACTCAAGTGCTTCTGTTCTGGCAGACAGACCCCAGTGCAAAAGCTGGATCTGGTGCTCTCCTGACCTCAGCGTCTGGCTCAGAATTCGTTTCTTATTTTTTTTTATAGTTATCCAAGATTTCTAGTCATTTTCAGAGGCTGGCAATCGAACTTACTCTATGGAAACCTTTTAAAGAAATCAGTAGTTACAAATTTCCTCACTTGATTCGAAAAAAATGTTATGAAAATGAGTACCTTTATGATAAAGGCAAAAAGAAACCATGGGATTTGGGAATAACATGAATAGCTCGTTATAATGAAAAAAAAACTAGAGTGTGGGAGCCAGGTGGGCTTTTGTCAGAATCTCTGGTGTGGCACCGACTGTCCACATGGCTTTGGATAAATTACCAAAGGTGTTTTTAAAGCTAAGTTTCTCCCTCTATAAAATGGGGCAACAATAATAGGGTGACTGAGAGGATTAAAGGGATGGCATGTGTCAGCCATTGCCCCTTCCTCTCCACTTCAGTTGTCAGGGCTCCCCAAATCCTCTTGCTCATGCTCCTTTCCTTTAAAAAAAATCTTGTCTTTTTGTCTTGGCATTGGGACTCTCAATGAGAGTGGAACACATTTAAATTAAATTTTAATTAAACTTGTAAGTAAACGCTCAGGGAGCAAGTTAAAGCATATCCTCAGAGATAGAACTTAGAGTTGTTTTTTCATTACAAAAATTTTATTTACACTTTTTGTTGTTAGGAATCTCAACTCTAAGCTCAACTACAGAGCTCAGGCTCTTAAGAGAAGCCCCAGTTGTAAGTAAACAGACCACTTTCCACATCTTAAGACCCAACGTATGTCCTCAGATGTGTACCATAGTGGACACGACAGACTAGCTAAGAAAACTTTCTAGAAATGGAACCAAAGACAATGGCATCAGGGCTCCCTTCTATGTTCATTGAAATATGTTCGAAATAGACATATCCAGGGAAGTTCAGAGCTCCAGCAATCAGATGTGTGATGATTAGAAATGGAAAGTGTTGGAGTACGCTGAGTAGACAGACAAACTGTTGGTTTTGGCTGGAGTTGTAATGAGCTATTGAGAACAGTTTTTAAAACTTCCAGTGTGGACACAGAACGTGCACATTTAACTTCTATGACTTTGAGAGAGAGAGGAGAGAGAACAGAATGTGTGGTGATTCTGCCCACTACTCACTCCACCAAAGAGGATATGCTCCTAAGCGAGAATGAAGAGAATGAAGCCTCATGTTGACCCCTGGGGCCTCTGCTTGCCTGATCCTCTTACACCACTAAAAAGTTATTCTTGTTTTAGAGATACATGTTATTCACACAAAATGGCCCTTAAATGCAAGCCAGTAACTTCACTGGGTGCGGAGCTGGCGAAACAGCAATCTGTGGTAATAAGAGGGGTGATTTGGCTGCGTTGAACTTGGGAGAAAAGGAATCTCTGCCTTCATTTGGGTGATCATCAAGGGTAACTTTTTTACACATGATTTTTTCCAAATAGGCTGTTTTTAGAATCTAACCTGGTACAATGCAACTTTACCATGATTAAAATTTACATGCTTCACACAATAATCAATATGTTAACACTTGGACTAGTAAAAGTGAACATGTTTTTATATACATTAGGAGCTATAAAAGATTAAACATAATTTGGATGAAATTAACCAACAGCTGAAGCAATCTACCCTCAAAATTATATGAAAACCCACTTTTCTTTCTAAATCTCAATCAAGGTGCAAGAGTGTTTATCAAATATTGAGGAAATTTAGTTACAGCCACCATAAAATAAATCCTGATGCACCTCATTATAGCTCTTCAGAGGTAATGTTCTAAAAATATGTGAAATTTCACAAATGGAGATTTAGAATCGGAATTTTTCAGGGCTAGGTAAACACTGTCCAGCAGGCAGAGCAGGGAATTTTCTATTTTCCATTATCCAACAGATAACTATGCTTAGGCTTGGAGAGCAGGCGGTAACACCAATGGGAGCCAAATCATTCTGTAGGTTATTTTATCCAGGTTGTGGTCCATTGGACAGTCTGGCTATAGAGAATTATCTTTCTAGGAGGTCCTGATTGAAGATAGTGGATACTTTAGTTACAAAATCCTATTAGAATCAATGCAAACTATTAAGTATTGAGCCAATGCCAAAGGTTCCACAGCACTTTGTTTCAAAGGATGTTTTCTATGGAACTATACAGAACGAACCATCGGTTTCAATATCATGGTCAGCACCGTAAAAATGAACATCTTGTTTTCGATGAACACCATTGAGGTTAACCTGAAGGTGTGAAACACTAATGATAATTTAATTCAACACTTATTGTGTGCCTAAATTGTATATAGCTTGGTAGAAGACAGTGGAAGAAAGACTGGGAAAAGAGTTACTATTTTCAAAGTGTTGACTGGCCAGCAAAACAGACAAAGGAATGCATGCAGATGGCTCTCATAGAAGATGTGATGGGGTTATTTATTTAAGACATTTATTGAACACCTATTATATGCCTGGCACTATACATAGAGCTGCAAACACAGACATAAGAGAAAAGTCCATGCTTTCAAGGAGATGACGATGCAAGGGCAGTGAGTGGAGACAAGACTACAGAGAGTCGCAATACACTGTTCTAAGTGTTGCAATAGAGGAAAATTTAGGGTATGCTGAGTCACACAGCAAGATAATCCTACTCTATTCTCCTTTGGGGGGTCTGGGGAAACTCTACCCCAAAAGTTGACAATTTGGCTGAGCTTTTCAAGATTGAACATAATTAGCCAACTAAGAAAGGGGTAATGTGGTACCAGGATATGACAGAAAGAAGAAAAATAACAGAGCAAACTATCACATTGACAAATCACAGACAGGAGAGAGAATGATGTATTCAAAGATCTGCAAATACATTTAGTGTGCCAGTGTACAGGGGCCAATGTAGCAAGAAGGGAGCTGGAAAGGCAAGCAGGAACCAGACCATGAAGCTCATTGGTTGATTCCTGTATGTGCCCTGACTGGGGATCGGACCAGCAACCTTGCTGTATCAGGACGATGCTCCAATCAACTGAGGTGCCAGCCAGGGCACCTCTTACTGATTCTTAGGTCAAGAGTTAACCAAAACTAAAACTATTGATTATTCAGGAAAAACGAGAAATAAAAAAATCATAAATCAAACGTACGGGTGAGCTTTCACTTTTGACTTCATGGATGTAGTTTTTAGCAGACTAATACCTCAGTGAGAACAACTGGAAGAGCTGAATACACTGTAAAAAGATTCTGGTTGAAGGCTTCAGGCCTTGCTAAAACATCTTGGACCTGAGGCGCAAGCTCCTGGAGAGAAGCGAGCTCATTGGGTTAGATTTCTGCCAAGGCTGGGAATTGAGGGACTAAAATCTCAGAGGAAAGGAGAAGATGAAAGTCGGTAGAGAAAGTATTTTCCCTTCCTCGGCCTCCCCTTCCCCGAAAGACTATGCAGAGGTGGGGCAGTTCACAGTAGCCCTCGGGGTAGGTCCCTGGGATGAGCAAGCCCACTTGCAGGCAATCATCTCATGTGACTCCCCCATCTCCCCATCCTCACTCCACTCCTCCTCATTCCTACTCTGGAAAATGGTGATTCCTGGTAAAGTAATAGCTCGTAAGCCCTCTGCCTGAAACTATGCTCAGTATTGAGACTAGATTCAAAATAAATAAATGGAAATGAAAACATTTTTAAGATACCGGTGATAGCTAATTAAGAAACATAATGGAAAAAACACCCCATAAGTTTTATTATGTTGTATTTTCATTATCAGTTCAAAATATTTTCTAATTTCCATTGGGATTTCTCCTTTGGAAATATAGGTTATATATGTGAAGTGCTTAAAAGGTACATGGTAAGCACCATGTAAATGCTAGTTTTTGTTATTGAAAAGTGCAGAGATACATACACACTCCTATATCTATATCCATATAAATATACAGCATTACAAGAGAAAGGCAACTTTTACGATATGTATGACAGACAGTAACAACAGCTTAACAGCAGTGGTATTTACAGAGTATCCTATACATGATCTCTGTATGACAATACTATGTACTATTGTCTACATTTTACAAATGAGGAAACTGAGGCACAGTATTATGGCCAGGTCATACAGTTGGAAAGTGATGAAGTCTAATTTTGAATGCAGACAATCTTGCTACATAAGGATCTTCTGAATTATGGTCCACTTTACATACAGAGGCATAGTAATCGGTTTCCCTTCTCAAACCCTATTCAAATAAGAAATTTCTTAAATAAACCCATAAGATATTGAAAAACCAGTGGGAGTGCCAATGGCATAATGAAACAAAATTCTGGAACATATAAAGCAGCTGGTAATCAATGGATAATAAATGCTAACAGAGCTGAGAAACTACAACCTTACTACCTTGTAACTTGAGCTCCAAAAGCTGGCAGGACCGGGCAAAAGCACTGTCTACGATGGCTGCCAGACACTGCAAAGGCAACATGTCCACCGCCAGAGAGAAGCTGCCTCTGGAACTGATTCCCAGGCTGCTGGTGTAAAGTGAAAGTTCCAGAATGGGCCCTGGGCTGGAGGCGAAAGGCTCCTTAGGATCCAGGTTCCCAGGGCCATCATGAGGGTCATGGAGACCTCACACCCACAACGTGGAAAGTCAGCACGCTCCACCCATCTTTAGATAACTACAGAGTTTTGGGCAATGCCAAGATCAAGGACCCATCTCAGCAAGCACAGCTAGCAGCTGATGAGAAATTCGAAGTTCAAGGTGAAGCCATTTGAATCATTCAATAAAAATACAGACTCTTACTTCTTAAGAGGAGAGTGAAGAGGGGAAGTTAACAAGACAGATGTGGAGTTAAGGACATGGAATTGGTCATGTCACAAGCAAATGTGTCAAGAGCAAAGGCAGTCAGAACAACTGTAAATGCAATTAGGGAATTAACAATGTACCATCTGAAAATCAGAACTCTTGTTTGTTTTTGTGTTTTAAAAGAGTGGCTGCAGCTTGGTTTTAAATTTGTGGTTTTTATCATTAAAATGTCACGGTTTTTAGTTCATATTTCTTGGACCATCAATACTACTTTAAGGGAGATAATAAGGAAAATGCAAAGACAAATTTCTGTTTTGATGCTCATACAAACATTATTAATAATAGCCTTGCCCCTCCCCTTTTACCATAACACAAAACAAACAAACAAAAAAACAACCCCTCCCATAACCAAACAGAAAGAAAAGGGGCAATAACCTAAATGTCCTAGGAGAGAAAAAATGATACATCTGTGTAATGTATGCCATCTCACCGTTAAAAAGTATATTTTAGAAGGATATGAGAAAATGGTCAAAATACTCTTGTCTGTGGAGAATTCTCTTAGTGAAGCCATAATGTTTGGGAAGACCAGAGGGCTTAGTTAATACACTAAAAAATTTTTTTTCTCAGTATGCATTCCTAAAGACTAGCGGGTGGAGAAGTCTTCTTATTAAGTTAATCGTGTTCTTGGTCCTTAAGGCCCCTCTTCTCTGGTTTCCCCCACTGAACCCATCTTAAGGTTTCCTCCTCTTTGTTTTCACTGCAGTCTACATACAGCTAGTCAACTGGTACCTTCCAGTTCGCCCTCCAGGTGGAGTGCAAAGGGCTGGGGAAGGCAGATTCTCTTGGTCCATCAGAGTGAGGCAAACAAAAGCAAAATAAAAAAGGAAGCACTTGCACAGCATATGGCTTCCTCCTAGCAGAGACAACTCTTTGACTCAGCCTTTGCTGCGTGATTGTTCCAGCAGAGACTGTGGCTCTTTTCTTTCTCTCACCCGAGACCCCTCCTAGCAAGGGGGTTCTGCAGGGAAGAGAGAAGATCCCTGGCTACAAATGCACACTTGTTACTCCTAGATGGCAGAATTAGGAGTCACTGGTTTCATTTTCTATACTTTTCAAAATTTCAACAAATAGCATATTACATAGGGGAGGAAGAAAGAATTTCCCCTCAACCTTTATGATTTCTTGGCTGATGTCTCCCTGTAATAAAAATAAGTTAATAGAAGAAAAGCTAGCAGAAGTTTAATAACATGTATACCTTCCGAATAGGTGGGGGTTTTACTCAGGAAAACTGGGCAAGTACTCAAAATGGCCCAAGCCAGCACCTTAAATGCCAGCTAAAGACAAAGGTAAGATGTCGGGGGAGAGGCAGACAGGGGAGGTGGCCAGGAAGAGCCCAGTAAACAAGGGTAAGGTTATTATGCAGATTTAGGGCATCACCGTCTCCACTGATGAGGATTTCTACAGATTTAGAGTTATCCTTCTTTCTGTTTCTGGTACAGAGATGGAGACACCCTTACAAATGGAGATTTCCTTATAAATGTAAATGTCCTTTTACAAAGAGTAACTTGCTTTTCAGAGCTTTTCTTGTATCTGCTGTTTCTGAAAAATAATCAGTTCAATATCATCCTTTGCTAAAGAGGCAATTTGGGGTACCGTATTCTGCTTTTTTCATATACGAATGATAATATTTGAAAAAATGAAATTGATGTCATATTAAATATTTTCTTTTTGTCTATTTAAGAGTTACTAACATGATCTCTTTGACAATTGGGGATTTCTTCTATGTGTTCTTGGTTTTGAAACACACTTTATTAGGATAACATTTTTTCTTAGTTTTGCTTATTACCACCATCTCTGGGTATCATTCTCATTAATGTCATCAAAGTATTTCTTGTTTAGTACATGGATTTCAGTATAAGTTATATAAGCATATCTCTTTATTTTAGAAGTTTTAAAATCTAAGTTACTGGGAGTTTATAATTTTTCAAGTATAATTTTTAGCTTCTATAAAGGTAATCTTAAAGCCAAAATATCCTTTAAAATCAGGGGGAAGTCTGTTCACTGAGCACTGAAAAAGATGAAAAACAACCTTAAAGGAAGTGACTCTCTCTACTGTTATGCTTTATCTCTTGCACATGCATTACTTTTAATCTATTTTAAATTAGCTCTTTATTCTGAGCATATGTTCTTGCATTATGCATTGCTGTCCAATTGTTGGTGGCAATGTGGGCTCTTGGTTCTCGTCTTTGTGCAGGAAAGATTTCACACCACAAGTCCAGGTGATTTTGAGAGTATGTTTATTAAAGCTGGGGACAGTGAAGCAAAGGAAGGGCTTAAGACAAAAAAGAGGCAAGATCATAGCAACAGAAGTAAGCCTAGGTGGAGCTGCCTTGGCCCTTTAGAAAGTCACAGATGCAGCAGAAGTGAGCTAGCTGGGCTGTGTGGACTCAGGAAACAAGTTATCTAGGAAAAAGCAGGGCCTTTGGAGAGAGGAAGCAAAGATACATGCCTCAGGAAAGAAGGACAAGAAAGGCATAGGTGTGCACACCAGAAACAGAGAGAGAGAGAGAGAGGGAGAGAGAGGGAGAGAGAGGGAGAGAGAGGGAGAGAGAGGGAGAGAGAGGGAGAGAGAAGGAGAGAAGGGGAGGGTGCAGGCAGGTAGGGGAGGAGAGAGCTCGGGAGGTCACACACTGGGTTTTTATCTGTTTAAGGGTTTTTATCTGTTTAAGGGTTTTCCAAAGGCAGGAATTCTAGGGGAGATCTCAGGGAAGGATCTTGATAGAATATTCATAAGCTTTCTAGGTGTGTCATTTCAAGGTCCTGGTCTCTACTGATCGGTTGGTGCTAGAGTAGAGGGTCATTGGTCATTGCATCTGGTGCCAATGTCAGCCACATCATCACTTCATCTGTTGTTGTTGTTTTTTATATTCTGTGCCTAGAGCTAATTTGATGCTGATCAGAACCTCGGTGTCTTAATGCTTAAGAGAATGGTCTTGCCAGGGGAAAGGAGACCGATGAGTCAGGTGCTGAGTGGGTCAGTTTGAGTCAGCCATGTGTCCCAGTTTCCCTATTCCACTTACCATGGAACTTTTCTGGCCTCAGAACTATTATCCTGCCTCACAATTATTCTTTGGACACTGTCCTTTCCCCCCAGCCCCCTAATTATTTCTTTTCTCTTAAGATTAAAAAAAAAAAACAGTCTACTATTTAACTTTTTAAATTTTTTATTCCTCAGACTTTTTTTTCTGTGCAATTAATCATTTCCTTTTCAGTGTTGCTTTTAAAATTGTGACTATTTCTCTTATACTCAGACCTTGGAAAGATTTTTACGATTACTTAGGGCAGGTGCTCTCCATCTTGGCACTATTGCAGTTTAGGGCCAACTCTCTATTGCGGGTGGCTGTTCTGTGTATGGTAAGATCTTCGGCAGCATCCTGGCCTATACCCGACTCTACTGCAGAAGCACCACCCACCAGCTGTGACAACCAAAGCATGTTTCCAGACATGGACAGGTGTCCCCAAGGAATGGGGACTAGGGACTGGGAGTGGGCAAAGTTGCTCCCTTTTGAGAACCACAGAGCTAGAATGAGTTTTAGGCTTGTGTTACCATTTGTAGTCATAATTTATAAATGAATTATCCTGAAACATCTAAGCAGGCTATTGTTTTCAGACAGTATACAGATAAGAGCCTGGGAAATACCACACTTACTCAACTCAGCGCCCCTTCACTCCTGTTATTTTCTCTCTGCCAGTGGCATCAGGAACAACTTTGGAGGACTGTGACTATGATACTCCATGCTGTCAGTCTCAAAAGGTCAGACAGGTGACACCAGCATTCCTGACTTTCGCTGCTAATCAGGAGCAGAAATGTAAAAATAAGATAAAATTCAAGTTTACCTCTGTTAAAAGCAAGACAACAGGCCCTAAGTGGACTCACTTATGCTAAGCCCCACATCACCAAATTGAGATTTAATTACAGTTTCTCTCCCAGAAATGGAATCTTAAACCAACCAATCAGGAAGAGCCTGATAAGCTCTCCTTAGGTAATCTGACAGACAGGTCCCTGCCATCCCCTGGAGCAATGATTTTTAACCCTTTTCATGTAATGGCCCACATAAATTACTACAATTCTATAGCACATCAAAACATTTACTTTTTGCTGATCTAACAACAAAAAGTGGGGTATAATTTTGATTAATCCTCACCGGACAGCCACTGTTGCATTGTCATTTTTAACTTGACAGTCTAAGGGAAAAGAGGTCAGTGCCCCTGGCCAAATGATCAGGTATTGCACTTTCTAAATATTCCGGCAGCACACCAGCCTGCCCGCTGCTGCACCCGGGTTGGAAATCGCTGCCCTGCAGGAAAGTAACCTTGTAACAACCAACCTCATTCTTTGCCTACTGTAACGTTCTTGTTCCCACTCCCTCTTCCTGTAAAAGTCTTTCATTCTGTCTACCTCTTTGGAGCTCCTTTGTTTTTGTTAGATTGAATGTTGCCCGATTCAAAGCAATTTTTACCCAAACTCTTTAAAATGTTAATATGCATCTGTTTATATTTTAACAGTGTACTCTCCTGCTCATTGCAGCATGATTCACAATAGCCAATATATGGAAATCACCTAAGTGTCCATCAGTGGATGAAGGGGTAAGGAAAACGTGGTGTATATATATGCAATAGAATATTACTTGGCCCCGAAAAAGAAGGAAATCCTGCCATTTGCAACAGTATGGATGAAACTTGAGCACATTTTATTAAGTGAATGAAGTCAGACCGAGAAGGACAAATACTGTAGTTTGTCCCTTATATGTGGAATCTAAACAAGTTGAACTCACAGAAGCAGAAGATAGAAGGGTGGTTAAAAAACTAAGTTTTTTGTTTTGTTTTTAAACTGGAGGAGCTACATCGATGATCTTAGCCACCTTTAGCAGCCTGGGTTTTTCTTTTTCTTTTTATCAATGACTTTTAAAAAGTACATAGTAGTTCTTTTGAAAATGAAGATTTCCGTTAATATTTACTCTCTTAATCCACATTTATTGAGCTAGTACTAATGTCAGCCATCATAGTACATGCTTCAGAGAAAGGGTTTGTTAAACAGATAGACTCTAACTCCAAGTAGGTTACAATCTTGCACGGAGCAGGGTGGGTGGGGGGAACCCAGATGAACACGCACCAAACCCCAGTGCAGGGTACACTATGACAAAGGTCACAGAAATCACATTCAGTGTTTGAGCTTGATATTAGAAATAGGTGGTTTTCAGCTGAGGGGCATCAGGACCAGCTTTATGGGAAATCCTTCCAGAGCTGGGGTGGCCCTGTCATGTCGCACGGACTCAACTGCATTCCAGATGTCAGTCAGGTTAAAGATATCAAGTGTACATGGTAATTCAACATATTTCTATGCCTTCAACCTGTCAGGTAAAAAGTCTCTCAGCATTTTCAAGGTTCAAGGCAGAGAGACCAAGGGAGAAAATAATGCTTGGTTATTTATTTATTTATTTTTCGTAATTTTTAAAACATACAGTATGATCCTTTCTAAATCAAACATGCTCTTAAGATATTCCATTGTTTTGAAGGTCTGAAAGCATTTTGGGGGAAGACTGAAGGAAGCATTTTTTTTTTTGGTAGAGATTAGGACACTAATTATGTCATAGCTTTGATGCTATTTGTATACAGTTTAGATGTCTGTAAACCTTCAGAGAAGATACCAGGTTCTTGGAGAAAAGTCAGTTCAAAGTTGGTGAGGATCATGCCACCTAGCAAGGGCAGAGAGGAGACTGGCCAGCTGGGTTAGATTTGAAAGCTTTAATGAGCAAAAGAGACAACGAGGACAGGGACAATGAAGAGATGCAAGAGGCAAAGAGAAAGAATGAAGAGAAGAACTGTATCAAACTCATGGGCAGAAACGACAAACGAAGGAGTGGAGGGTGGAATCCAATGAGGAACCTGATGGACGATCAAAAAGAATGGTCAGATATGGAGACCGCCCATCCATACACCTTCACTTTCCCTTAATGCCAGTACATGCACTTTCAAATTTCTGACGTCTTTGTTGCATTTTCAGATTTCTGATGTCTTTGTTGAATGTGAGATTAAGGTCAACCAGAACTTTGACTTCACTTGTACATGGCAGCAAATGACTAATTAGCAGCAACTATGAATTGCTAAGAGAACAGAATAAGTTCAGTTCACTTGGTTAAGTAATACAAAAGTTTATTGTATCGCATATGGAGCACACCAAAATGCCATGGCTACATTCTTAACTGTTGTACTGATCGTGTTCCCACCTGGAAATTACGGTTTAACCAGCTGCACAGTGACTTAACCACAGAGACTGATGAATAATTACCAGCTTGATCACCTGGGTTATTTAAATATCTGGCTGAGCACTGCTATGCTCAAGCACTGTTCTAGGCACTGGTAACAGAGGAGTGAAAAAATATAATCTTCGATGGAGCCAGTATTCCAGTCAAGATGTTAGATTAGAAAAGAAGCAAACAAAATACATACAATATGTGAATATGTAATGTTGATATTAAAGCGATATGAAAAAGTAAAATTGGGAAGTGGTTATAGTTAAAATAAAAATGGAGGCTCTATTCACACAGCAGGGTTAAGAAAAGTCTTTTCAATGAGACGCCTCTGAGCAGAGACCTAAATGAGGTGAGGGAGTGAGCCATAACACATGGGAGAAGAGTGAAGAGGGAGTGTACTTGGGGAATATTCAAGGTCAGCCTGAGGTAGGAGGGAACAACAGGGACAGGAGACAAGGTGATGAGGAGGGTATGGAGATGTCTTCCGAGACATAGTCAGGAGCTAGTGAAGACTTGTAGGGCATGCTGAGATTTTTGATGTGGCATGAAGTGTGATGGGCAGCCATTGGTGTGTGTGGTCAGCCAGGGGGTTGACATAACTGGACTCACATTTGAATAGCATCATCCTGGCTGCTGTTGGAGATGGACTCAAGAGTAAGAAGCAGGGTGACAGGAGGCTAATGTTGATAGTGCTGGTGCACCATGATGGTGGTTTGAACTGGGATAGTGGGGGGAAGGTGAATAGTAATAGTGAAATTTGGAGTATAGTTTCAAAGTGCATGTGAAAGAATTTTTTGATATACTGATTATATGATACAAAAAATGAAAGTCTAGGATAATTCCAGGGATTTTGGCATAAGCAACTGGGTGAACGAACACCTGGTTTATTGGTATGACATATATCAGGAAACTAGCAAGTTTGGGGGTGTTGTTTGCTTTTGGACTGGGTTAGTTTGAAATGACTGTTGAGTATCTAAGCAGAGCAGCCAAGGGGACAAAGTGTTGCCAGAAACACATGCTGTGGCCTTGTCTGCACAGGGAATTGGTGGTGCGGTGTTGACGCCACTTCAGTTCTTCCGTATAGCTGAGTCCACCCTGGATCGAGTCCTCAAACACACAGACTGTGCTTTGCTATGCCCTCTAAAAATCACCCTCCCACCCAGGCAGGATGACCTGTTGCTCTGTGACATACTTAAGAGTTCTTAATTTCTTTTCTGTTATTTGAAAATGACTGAGAGTTGTTAATTTCTTTTCTGTATTTGAAAACAACTGAGAATTCTGTGCATTGTACTCAGTGGCCACAAGGACAAATTCATGTACTGCAAAGGTGCCAACTGAACAATTATGGAGCATCTGTAAGGGCTGAAGCTAATAGAATTGAAAGGCAATTCTAAAGAGCTCCCTAGGCTAACTGTCCTCTTGTTTGGAGGATTTATCAAGGTCATCATACTTAATTTAGCTTCAAGGTCATTCTGAAACCATTCTGACCTAAGGTAGCATGGATTATTTTCTATCTACCAACACTGACATGACTCCAGGGGACAGCTAAGGGATGTGGTTACTAGGAAAGTTCAAAGAAAATATCTATTAACATCATTAAATAACTTTTTGGACAGACTTGCCTGGCTGGGCCCCTCCCTTTGCTCACCTATGCTTAGACTTGACTCAAAAAAAAATCTGGGTTTTGGTGAAGGGCACGTTACTCTGTGTGTGTGTGTGGTGGTGGGCAGACATGGGAATGGAGAATTTTCAAGCATTTGTTGTATTTTTTTTATATCTTTCTCCTCACTTATATAGGTTCAAGTGGGTTGGACGTACCTTTCAGTAGTTGCTCAAATTGATAGAATTGCCTCTTCCCTCCTCGACTTTTTAGTTGGTGAATGCACATTGGCTATGGGACGGCTGTCAGCATCGGTGGGTACCCTGTTCTTCATCCTCTGTCTGTGCTTTATCATTTCTCCCACTTGGGTGACAGCAGGCTGGGTGTGATTCACCCTTTTTGTGTTCTCCATTGTTATCTATTTTTACAACAGAAGATGAAGTCACTTATAGAGGTGTTCTTTTTTTCTTCTCGACCTACTGAAGATCCACTTAGTTAACTGAAAATGATGAGCATGATTCTCTTTTTTAGGGAGTGATCCCCTCTGGAGATCCTAGAAGCTGGAAAATGTTTTTATGTGGCTACTCACCAAGGAAAGTTCATTTTTTCGTACCAGAATTATGTTTCAGAAGCAAGCAACTGAGGGATACATCTAGCATTGTGGCTGTTGCCTCCTTTACCCATGTGTCTGCTGTCTGAGTCATGCTGCATTGTTTATCTGGAACCCACAGCTTTCATGCTGTCCTTCAAATAATGATGTACTTCATTACACCTGGTAGGAAGTAGTCACGAATTGACTTAGGGGATTTTTACCAAACCAATTTAGACACCTTTAATTCATCAACTTAGGATCAAGGCTTATGATTATCTTGACTGGCAATATGCAGACTTGTGCAATGTCGCTTTGACAGGTGAAGACTGAAAATGAAAGCGTGTCTACAACCGTGTTACTTCAATGTGATAAGTTCCTAGGGCATTCCGGGATTATTTTAAAAATGTGCTTGCTGCCTGCCACTCTGCTACCAAAAATAAGCTAGTCCCAGGGAGCTAAGTGTTAGAGGACATTCCTGGGAACTATTTCATTTGGGACCATTTGTGACAGCATTTTTGACTTCTTTTCTCACTACTTTCTTTCTGTTTTCCAACCAAACCAATTTCCGTCAAAAGAGCTGGGGCTTTGTTGTTGTTTTGTTTTTGTGTGTTCGTTTTTAGCAACTGTACTTCTTACCGCCAAAATAAATAATGGAAAAACTAATTTAAGCCGGTAGTTTATCTTGAGCATTTCACAACATCTAACTATCAGGGGGAGTCAGCGCTATCAGACACACGTGCTACAATACTGTTTTAGGAGGCAGGAGAGAGGATTGGGGAAAAAAAGTCATTGTATTCGAGCCAGAAAATCTGCAGTCAGGGAACTCCAAAGTTCTTTGTTAACAGTCCTACGGCCTTGAACAAGTTTCTTTGCCTATCTGGTTCTGGGTCTTTAGCTGTGAAATGTAGCCAAAACTGAGTGCCCAATGCGAGTTTTTTGTGCCCAAGACGTTCAAGTGTTACACTGGGGAAAATCACCATTGCTTTGTATTAGACACACTGCAGCAGACAAATGTGGAAGCACGTGCAAGGGCGTGGGTCTCCTCTAGTTCCCTGCAGGGAAAGTCTTTTCAGAGAACTGAAGGGGACGGTGGCCCTACCAGAAGATGAGTCCCAGAGAGGTTCTGCGGAGTGGAGGCGCAAACTGGCTTCAGGGCGCGTAAATCCGAGGTTGGAGCCACTTGACCGGAGGGGAGTCCTTTTATACAACAAGGATGAAAGTGACCGCCACGGAGCGTGGCACTGGGAGGCACCTCTCCAGGAAATGACTCAAGATACTTACAATGTCATCAGGATACAAATAAGTCCGGACACTCGCTGCAGGAGCGAGCGAGGGGAGGCGGACAGAACGAGGACACAGGCTCCAGAGACTTCTGTTTTTAGGACTCCGGTGGCCCAGGGAGCGTGCTCTGCAGGGGGAGGGCTAGGAGGGCCCGGAGCAGCCGCAGCGCAGAGGGGCTTTACCGACCCCAGGGTCCCGGCGCCCTTTCCCGCGCCCCTTCTCAGCGGGCTCGGGCGCGACCAGGGCACTCGACTCGCGCGCCTCTCAGCCCACGCGGGTCTCGGGTCCCACGTCTCCGCTGCATCTCGGCCGGCGCCGCCGCCGCCGCATCTCACTGACCCGCCCACTAACGGTTTCTCGCCCGGTGGCCCGCGACCCCGCCCCCCGCCCCGCTCACGAGAGCCGCAGCGCCCGGAGGGGTAATCCGCCCCGGAACCGACGTGCGCGGCCGGGGCGGGGTCGGCGGCGGCGGAGGGATCCCCCGCCCCGAGTTCAGGCCGCACCTCGCCCGGAACGCGCCCTCCCGCCCCGCGCCGGCTCCCCCGCCCCCCGCACACCCCTCCCCCCGCGGCTCCTCCCCGCTCCGGCCCCGGCCCCCGCCCCCCCGGCTCTCGCGCGCCGCCGAATTCCGCGCTGCCTCCGTCAGAGCCGAGCCGGTGACTCCGCGGAGCAGCAGCCTCTGCCGCCACCGCCGGGCCACCGCGTCCCTCCCCGTCCCGCCCCCTAGCCCGCGGAGCCCCGGTCCTCGCCCCCACCCTTCCGCCCCCTCGGTCCCTCCCTCTTTCCTCCCCCCCTCCGTCCTCCCTGCGGCTGCAGCCTGAGCCCGGCCCTCCAGCCGGGCTGCCGGGAGGGCGGCGGCGGCCCCACCATGAGCTTGGAGGACGGTTACGGCGGCGGTCGGCGCCGCGGGGCTGAGAGCGGGGACGCCGAGCCGCCCCCGCCGCCGCCGCCGCCCGGGGAGCCGCCCTCGGTACCCGCGCCCCCGCGCTACCTGCCGCCGCTGCCCGTGCCGCCCGCGTCCCCCGAGCGCCTCGCGGGGTCGGACGAGCTGCGGGCAGGGCTGGTCCCGCGGCGCAGGGGCGAGGACGAGCTGCCGCCGCTGCCCCTGCCACCCGCCGGCCAGGAGGTGTCAGCGGCTGGCGACTCCGGGGACGGTCCGAGGCGCCAGCCGGAGGCGGCGGTCCCCGAAGCGGCGGCGGGGAAGGGCGGCCCCAGGGAGTCCGAGGCCGGAGCGAGCCGGGAGGGCGAGCGGCGGGGCGCCGGCGACCAGCCCGAGACGCGCTCGGTGTGTAGCAGCCGCAGCAGCAGCAGCGGCGGCGGCGGCGGGGACCAGCGTGCCGGGCACCAGCACCAGCACCACCAGCCCATCTGCAAGATCTGCTTCCAGGGCTCGGAGCAGGTGAGGCCCGGGAACCCCGGAGCAGGTGGCGCGGGCTTGGGCCGGACCGGCGGGTCCTCGCCCACGACGGCCGACCTTTCAGCACCACGGACAGCGCTCGCCTCCCGGAGGCTCGGCGGCGGGGCTGGTCTGGTCCCGTCCCGCTGCCTGAGAGGCGGCTACTCCGTGTTTGCCTTTCCAGTTCTCTGAAGGCACCGGAACATGTCCCGGTGGCGAATACGGGGTTCCATTTGATGTACCCCCCCATATCTGGTATTGCAGTTACAGGTTCTTCAGGTGCTTTAATAATAATGCCATAAGTATCTTTTATTTACTAAGTGGATTTTGGTTTGTACTTAGAAACAAACCTATATCCTCTTTCTACAATTGTGTCCTGAGGCAGATCGTCCAGAATACAAACTGGGGTGAGACAGTCGAAAGCAAAAGGGCAACATCCTTCTTTATCTCAAATTGTGGTGACTTATTCTCAGTGATTTGACAAGTGTGTTACACTTTTACAAGAGAAATAGAAATGTACTTTGGTCGTGCTAAGGAAAGGCTGTTTAGGCATCCCATGCAGTTTATATTTCGTCAGAAACAATTCTAAAATGTAAACTCCATTAGAGTGCATGCAGACTTACATGAGAGGACTCGTGGAGACAACAGGATAATGTATCACTCTCACAGAATGTGTGGTTTGAGAAAACATTAGGTTTCCTATTTTTAAAAGTAAGGATATTGCATAAGAATATGCAGGCTTTCAGGAATATAGTGCCCTAAGTCAATATTTATGATGCTACATTTAGAAAAAAATAAAAGCATAATGCTATTGCAAGCTACTTTCTGGGATGCCATGCATTTCTTCTTTAGCAATGATTAAGAATAACTGCAGAGGAAATGCATCTGACCATCCACTTACAAGTTATTAAAGAGATTTAATAGTACAGCTTTCCCCCAAGAGTATTGGGAGCTGTATCTTCCAAACATTTTGTATGTTGGTAGAACATTTATGTCATAACTCTAAGCAATATCTTTGAAATAGTTTTAAGACTTTAGTTTCATTCCCATCAGAGGTATAAAAATTTAATTTCATTTTCTAGGATAGAGTTTGATGCTGATGTCCTTCTGGGTAAATGGCTTCAAAAGAAAAGAAAGCAAGTGTTAGATTTTAAAAATAGAGACATGAGCACGCATATTCACACTGAGCTGTTTTCTTTTCAGGGGGAGCTGTTGAACCCCTGCCGATGTGACGGGTCAGTTCGGTACACACATCAGCTGTGCCTGCTGAAGTGGATCAGTGAGAGGGGCTCCTGGACCTGTGAACTCTGCTGCTACAGATACCATGTCATAGCCATTAAAATGAAACAGCCTTGCCAGGTAAACCTTGGTGACATTTTTTCCCCCTGAAATAACTTTGCTAAACGTAAGTACATTTGAGTTCAGTTATTACTGGGGATACTTAACATATGCTACTTAACATTTTATGCAAATCACGGTAAAATCAAGATTTAGAATTTGTAGAGATGTGTTTTGAGATATCTGTGACATTTTTATCTGAGAAACTCAAAATACATTTTATTCAAATGGTTTCCTTTATTAATTTGTTATTTATTGATGAAATTATACCATCTTTTTTCTAAAATGATAAGTTGGCAAAATGTCATACTCCAATTAGATCAATTTTATTAGTTAGAAACATTTACAATTTATTTTAGTAATACTTTGTTAATTTAAGCATTGAAACCCTGGATGAGCTCAGTTTATGGAAAACAAATACAAGTAAAGCAGAACTTTACTCATCTGGAAACTTTGGTTGACCCCTTATTCAAAGAATAATTATTAGAACCTAGTTCTGATCTGAATACTTTTGTTAACTCACTAGGCTTTCTTTTTCATATGAGTTTTTTTCACAGTAAATTTTGATTAATTTCATTTTTTTGCTGTGGTCAAGTACATAGTGGACACAGAAGTATTCCCAACAGTTAACTTTCAATAATACTACTGAAATTGTAAATATTCTTAAACTTTTTGTGCATAATCACATAACAACACAATACCCAAAAGCCTACAAATGCCCCTGGAAAAATCAAGTTTTTTTTTTGTCATGATGAAACTGATTTAGTCCTTTGAAAAGACTGATGTCGTGTAAAATACAAAGTCGTAAGAATGACATTTTACACTAAAGCAGAGTAATGTGTAATTGACAAGATTTGGTAGTGACATAGGGCTGAAGTTAAGCAGATATAAAAAGGTAAGGGTCACAGCACAGAGACAGAGGAGGTGATGGAAGGGAAAGGAAGAGGGAATTAAAAAGTTAGGAGGGAAAGAAAGTCATGAAATCTAGTATTCCATGTTTCTATTTAAAATACAAAAAAACCCCCCAAATTTAGTTTGCATGCGCACTATAAAATAGTTGAAATTGATAGTGTTTGTAGAAGATATCTGAAAGCTGAATTACTACTGCGTTAATAATTTGCACTTCATAGTTTTTAATTTGTGCACCCTTCACATAATTTGCAATTAATTTGCATCTTTGATAGTCATCATTTAAGGCATGATTATCGGGCATGAAATGAAAATAATAATTTTCTCCAACTGACCTAAGGCTTATAAATAATTTGAAAAGAAGAAGGGTAACTAATATGGTTGAGTGATGCTATCATGCTGAAGACAGGCATGGACCTGACACATTTTCCCAGAACCTCTAATTAAGTGAGCTCTTTGGATAAAAATTTATGGATCCATCATAGTTGTCTTGAAAAATAGATAAAACCATATCCAAAGATCAGGATATGAGTAGTGTAATGGAATCTACAACACTTTTGTGAATAAAAACATGTGGAAATGACAAATGGAGAGCTTTGGGGCTCTAGTGAATAGTCTCATGAAAACTTCTGTAGCAGGTTGGATGTTCAAGAGCTCAAACGGAATGCCAAGTATTTAAAAAACTTAAACTTATGCTACTATATATTAATTCATTTGAGATGATTGCTTTTCAAGTAGGTATTGGTCCTTCATATAATTTTAAAGTATAAAGGAGACAAAATGCTGGGGCAAAAATACAGTTCACTTGTAATTCTAATCCAATAGCAAAATGAATTAAGTACCACTCTGTTTTGCTTTATTAAAAAACATGTAATAATTATTTTAGCAAAAGCAATATCCTAAAGTATGTATATGGCCAAAAAATCAAAACAAAAAAAAAATAACCAAAACAATAAATTAACCCAGTATTACTAAACATTTGGATTAATTTTATGACCTATGCAAATGCTGCCATGATCTGTAACCTGATCTGTTGCAGTGAACCAGAAAATAGTCTTTAAAAACAAAGTCAATAGGAGTGTAGAAATGATAGCGTAGATCACGCCAGAGGAAATCACTTTCCAGGACTACATGGTATGCGTGGAAAGCTCAGTACTCTTAATGAACAGAGATCAGTTAAAAGGTTCCCAAAGTGTAGATCCTTATACCTAGGAGCAGTTTATTCTCAGATAAAGTTTGACTAATTGTCTGACATTTCCATTATGGATGTCCCATAAACTGAGCATTTACGCTGATATTTGGTTTCATCCTGTGCTGGCATGAGGCCAATTAGATTTAGCATTTATTGCATTCATCATGGCGTGGCAGAGATCCATTTTCTCATGGTGCAGAACCAAGTAAGAAGGAAGTTGGGGCCCTCACCTACACCTCACCTCTGTCCTTAGTATAAAGCCATCACATAATTTTGAGCTGGTGATTCCTTGGACATGAAGGAGAATAGAGAAGAATATAGAATGTATAATAACGTTGAGAGAGCATTTTCTGAATACTTACTCTGTGTCAGGCACTGGTCTAAGTGCTTTGTATATACTGATACTGATATTTAATCTTCATTACAAACCTATGAAGTAGGGAATATTACTATCTTTATTTTACACAAAGGGAAACTGAGGCACAGAAAAGTGCAGTACCTTCTACTAGGTACCTATCTAGTAAAAGGCAAAATCAGGATTCAAACGTAGTCTGGCTCCTAGGTTCATGGTCTCAGTCACTGTCAGAAAGTGTTCTTCTCAACCTCATTGTAGCCAACTTGATATTTTGGGTCAAATAGCAACCGGTTTCAGCCTGGTCTGTAAGATGGTCTAGAAAGGCCTTCACTATTTATTGCTGCATAATGAAACATCTCAAGTACTTAGTGGTTTAAACAACTATCACTTATTATCTCTTAAGACTCTGGGTTGATTGAGGCCAGCTGGGAGGTTCTCCACGTGTGGCACCAGGGTGGAGCTGCAGTCATCCAGAGCTTTGCCTGGATTGAAACATCCACGGTGGTGCTGGCTGTTGGCTGGAAGCTCAGGTGGGGCTGTCAGCTGATGCCTCAGTTCTCTTTCCACGTGGCTTGGACATTTCACAATATTGGGTTGAGCTCCAAGAAAGCGGAAGTCACAGATCTCTTTAAGGCTCAACCTTGCGAGTGACAGTTTCACATCTGCTGCATTCTCTTGATTAAAGCAAGCCACAGGACCACCTCAGACTCAAGAGAAGCGAAGGTGGACAAATGGACTCCACCTCTGGAGTTGGCCCTTTTTTTAAAGAATAGCCATCTTTAATTTACCATAGGAGCTAGTTTCTAAAATGGCTCTGTTTACCTCCTCTGCTCTCTGCATTTGGTCCTCCTCAGGTCCAGATTGGTCAGCAGGCATTCACCATAATATTCCTCCCAAGGCTCAGAAACAAAAAAGATTAAAAAAAATGAATGGGAGGTTGACTCCATTAGTGGTGCTTCATGCAGAAGGGAAAGAAGCAGTTAGCCAGAAACCAGGTGTGTGTGAGCTAAATATGCTGCAGTGAGTCTAAAACCTTAGTTTTACTCGTTTTTCTCACTGAGATTAGAAATTTTTGAACATGTGGGTCTAAACTTCCCCATTTCGTTGGATTTCAATGATGCTCCGTGACATGACCCAATAGAAAACTGATGTATATTCTGTAACATGTTTAAACCTTAATTGCTGTATCGTTAGCAGTAGGAGTTAATTAAGACATTTGAAGTAATTAACATGCATTTATCCTTCCACCTACTTCTAGAATGTATTTTATTGATTAACATAGTCAAGATGATGCATTAATGATTAAGAATAAAAGTCAATTCTGTTTTGAATCTCATAGTATCGTGTAAAACTTGTGAAATGTAACAACATTAAGATCAAATATATTTTTAGATGTTAGTGACATTTTAAACTAATTAAGCCATGTTTAAATTTGTGAATGCTCTCAATACTTTGTCAAGAAATATAAATGCTTGAAGAAGTAACATTTACTAGATGAAGTGTTGTATGAGAAACTTCAAACTTGTTGTAAGAACCGGACTGTATTTCCTTTACATAGAAACATACAACGTAAGTGGATGGCAACAGCTATATTGCCTTGGACAAGTTACTGTAACTCTTTGTGCCTCTGTTAATTCATCTTTGAAAGATAATAATGGCACCCGTTTTATACATTATTTTGAGGATTAAATATACAAATATATGTAAGGTGATGAGAATAGTGCCTAGCATATTTTAATGTTGGCTTTGATAATTATTACATGTTCCAACAGATGGGGACCTTCAGCCACTCGCCACAGTGGTGCTCACAGGTCCCTGTGGTTTTTCTTAAGTCTTGTCACCGACGTGAAGTTAATGACTCTTTTCATTTCATTCTTTATCCCTAGATTTTACTTACTTTTTCTGGGGGAGCCCATCTCAGTTTTTGGCTAAATTTGTTACAGTAAATAATGAATGAATCAGCATTTTAAAAATCAGGTGTAATAAGATACAGTCATCTCAGTACACAGCAGTGTATTTACTCTCCAGTTGTCCCTCTTCGTGGGACTTTGCTGGAGTTACGAGATGCTTTTATATGTGGCCCAGCATAGGACAATGTTATTTAGGGCACTCAAGCACCCATACGAGATGCTTTTATATGTGGCCAAGCATAGGACAATGTTATTTAGGGCACTCAAGCACCCATACGAGATGCTTTTGTATGTGGCCAAGCATAGGACAATGTTATTTAGGGCACTCAAGCACCCATTGTTTGTTTATATTTTGGCAGGAGGTGGGGAAGCTCCCAAGATCGGGATGGGGAGGGGTGTGGAGGGGCGGGTGGGGGGAGTAATCTCAAAAGAGGCACAGGCAGGTGACCAAGCATCAGTGTTGATTTCTGGTGTCTTTCAGATTTCCTTCCCCCTCCTCTGTCACTCAGCACCAGAGGAAAGGACTAGGAAGGGATTTGCCTGGGAAGGGTTGGAGACTTGCATGTAGGCCCTGTACCTTGCAGATGTTAGGCTCCTGGCCATTTTTACTATCCTTTAACATTTTTATTAACCTTCTTACTGCTTTTCCTTTCAACACTTATAATTTGTTATCAGCAACAGGTCTTCCATAGCAGTAAGAATGATGGAGAGTCTCCTAGGAAGGAGAATGAGTTGAGTATTTTTCATCTTTATCCATAGTCTTAAAACGCTGGTACTCATCATTATACTTTTGAATTAGAGAGGGAGTTGGCACCAGGTTGGTCCATTTTGGCAAACGTTCTAAGGTACAGCTTCTGAATGTATTTTTGTAAAGTCTTTATAGGACTTTAATTAACTTCTTGAGGACCCTGGGGTCATTATTTTCCTAAATGGGACTCTGTCATGAAAGAGGTATTTTCACCTGCAGAAGTGATTAAGTCATTCTCCTGATGGAGCTGATGCACTAGGAGAGGCTGACAAATTATCATTGAAAATTGACTATGATTTGAAAGTGTGTTAAGAAAACATCAGAGCATGAACCTTATCAGCATGCATGCTGTCATTTGAAACACTTCAAGGCATTTGCATTTTATGGATTAAAATGTCTGCATACATACAACCTGGTTGACATAGCAAGCCACTACTTTTCTTTTACTTTTTCTGTTACTAGCATTCTCTGTAGGTTTAAGAGAAAATGACAAGCTGAGGGGAAGCTTTTCCTTGCCATATCTGAACAACTGAGAAACAATGTTAAATGTAATATTTACATGCATATAGTGGCAGATTTCATGGATAATTAAAAACGTTAAAATAAAGAACATATCACAAGGCACTTCGCTCACCTTCGAAATTGTTTTTGTTTCATTTGCTTACTAATTTTCAAAACATAAAGCCAGGCGGTGAAAGACAAATACCGTAGTATGATCTCACCTTTAACAGGAACCTAAATCAACAAAACAAACAAACAAGCAAAATATAACGAAAGACACTGAAATTGAGAACAGGCTGACAGTGACCAGAGGGGAGAGGGGAGGGAATTTCAGGGGAAAAGGGGAAGGGTCTAGAGCAACAAGTATAAAGGACACACGGACAAAAACTAGGGGTGGGGTGGAAATGGGAGGGTGGTGGGCTGGGATGGGAGTAAAAGAAAACTGTACAAGAACAACAATAAAATAAAATTAAAAAAAAATTTTTGTTTTACTCATTAGAACAGATGAATGATTCTCTACCAAATAAAATATGTAAATTGTACTCTGTCTACTCCTTACAGCCGTCCTATGTACTGTGTAGGCACATGATTTTACAGTTTGTCTCAGAGTCAGTTGATTCTGAGCTGGTAGTAAAAAGAGCCAGAGTCTGTGCGGGTCTCCGTGAGCTTTCACCTTTTCGAGTAAGAGGGTTGGGGACGATGTCCCAGTAGATGATACTCTCCAGAACTTTCTCTTCCACACGTATCTGCTTTTCCACACTTTTCTAGCTCTTTTAAGTGTGCTTCTCTTTTGATTCCTTTCTCTTTGCTCTTCTGGCCCCACCCTTCAGCTGCCTGTAGCAGAAAGAACCCTTCCCTGGGTGGAGCTGGGCAGACTTGCTGGTCCGAGCACATTCGGGAGCAAGATTTGTCAGTGGTCGGGTGGAGGAACCTTGCTGTGCCTCCAAAGTGTCTTCACTTGATAACGTTTATCTTGTTATTTAAACCAGAGGTCAGCAAATCCTTTCTCTGGCCAGATAGTAAGTATTTTAGGTTTTTTTTTTTTCTTTCAGATTTTATTTATTTATCTTTAGAGGGGAAGGGAAGGAGAGAGGGAGAGAAACATCAATGTGCGGTTGCCTCTTGTATGTCCCCTGATGGGAACTGGCCTGGCAACCCAGGCATGTGCCCTGACTGGGAAGTATTTTAGGTTTTAAGGGCCACCCTAACTGCTGTCCCAGGAGGAAATCAGTCACAGACACTACAAATGAATGACATGGCTGTGTTCCAGTAACACCTTATCTGTACACCTGATTCGAATTCATATAACCTCAGTGCCTCAGGCAATAGTGTCCTCCTTTTGATTCTGCCCTTCCCCAACCATTTAAAATTTTAAAACTGTGGGCAAACAAAACCAGGGTGAGCTGGACTGGCCCACGTGGATTTGATGGTATTGTGCCAGCCTCCGATTTAAACAAATCGTGTATTGATACGGATGTAGATGTTTTCCATACTCGTAGTTCAATGGATGAAGTGTTTTAAAATTTTTACGTTTCTTTATAATTTTGAATGAAGTCTTTATAAGCTGATATCATTTAGAAAATGGCGGTAATGTAGCTCCGTAACAAGATGCTATTAACTCCTTAATATAAAATCTTAAAAGCATTTGTCTTTAAACAGTTTCTTGATTGTCTCAGACTGACATCTTAAGCTTCCAGTAGTTTTAGTTGAGTCACAAGAGAAAGGCAGGGCCGTCTCAGAATAAGCCCTCAGTGTCCCTGAAACAGGCCAGCCCCTCCTCACAGTGAGTTTTGGGAGGCGTTTATGTCCATCTCCCAAACAGGTCCTCCTAGGTTCTCTACTCCCCAGCAGGGTTGAGTAGAATATCCTTTACTGAATGTATTAAAATGATACTGTTTTAGTTATCGTGAGGTTTCCAGGCTTGCCTTCCAGGAGGGCATAGTCATGAGTGGGACAGATTTTTAGAACAAATTATGTAGCATAGGTCAGTAAAGCTTGAGGTTCACTTTTTTGTTCACTTGGTGGGCATTCAGTGAGTATTTGGGCTATGAATGAATGAATGAATGAACAAACGAATGAATTAATGTTTTGGTAAGGTAGAAAGCATCATGTTCATAGTTGTGTAGTGAGAAAAAGACTTGAGGAAATCAAGTGGCATTCATTGCTTACACATTTGCCATTTACTGGATGTCAGTTTTCACCTTGCTTCTAAGTGGCTCTTTAATAATCCTATTATGATTCTCCCTGGGCAAACAGATTCTGTCCTTGGACCACGGGAAAAAACCTTAAGAGTGGTATCTATTTTGAAAAACCTAGAATTAAAAAGAAAGTTTCCAGTGAGACATATCTGCTCTTTTCAAAAACATGAAATGTCATGGAAAAAGACTCAGTAAATGTGAAATTACCCATGTGTGACACACTTGCTTTCTTGAGGTTGTCACTGGTTGAAGGATTCTCTGAACAAATGTTGTTCAGAGAATTCAAATAATTCACTGGAAATTTTACTGTGTTATCGTGGGTATAGATGAGCTGCTAAGGATGTCTACTGGGTATAATTTTTTTTGGGGGGGTGTGAAATCTGCCACCAGGCTGAAAACAAGGTGATGCATTTTTTTGATGAGTGGTTTGTACGGTTATAACATACTTTCAAAAGGGATTTTCCACTGGTGAATGCAATGCTCTGACACGGGGAGATGTAGCCAGAGAAACACGCTATTTCCTCCCTGCTCATTTCCTGCTCCGCCTTGACGTGTGGCTTTGCCGCGATGTGACTGATGTTTGCTGAAGAGATCGGAGCAAAGGATACTCAGCTTTCTTCTATTTTTGGACCTTCTAAGAGCGGAATAGGATGACTTGGAGAGCAGAGCAAGAGTGCTTCCGATCCTTCTGAGCATCAGGGAGTGGACTGATGAGGAAATAATCACCTGCAATTACAAGTAAATGGATGGCAGACACTGAAGACTCGGCCAAGAAAAATGTCATGTGACTTGTGTTCTCTGAATCCTGGGATATTTGACAGCATCTTCCCTGTGAACGTAACTCACCAACAGATGTTCTACATGATTTAGCTAAGTGAAATCCTGCATAAGTAAAGGTGGACTGGAAGCAGTCACCTGGGAAGACATGAAGAGTCCTGGAAGCATTATTATTTGGACAAAGTCAATAAGAAAACTTACCCGGGAGACATTTCTAATTTCATCCTTTAGGTGTAGTATGCTCTGAAAATTACTGTCTAAAATTGTGCTCTTTCTCCAGTTTTTATCTCTTCAAAATAGTTCATTTTGACTGATCATACCTGGGCAGTATCTCCTTATCAGAGTAACAAAGGTCCATTGCCTCAATGTGCCTTTTAGTTTTGCTTCTCGTTTTGGTGTGCTAATTACGTGCAAGTGGCCAAGGCTTAATCTGGGCCCAGGGGGTCCTCCCTGGGTGCATCTAGTTCTTGCGGGAGCCCTCTCCTCCCCCAGCACTCCTTTGTTGTACATGGGCTCGCAGTTGTGCCGCACGCTGATTCGTGTCATCGCTCGGAGTTACAGAATGGTTCAAAGAAACAAGGGACTGTTGCAAGAAATTTAAATGCCCTGGGTTGTTCAGCCTGTTAAAAAAAAAAAAAAGATGTTAAAAAGGATTACACCGCTCACAAGTATCAGTAGATTTTACTTAACGTGTGTGGAAGAACATTCCAGAAGTAGCAGAAAATAGTTTTTCTCTGTTTTCTCCCCACCTCCATCCCCAATATTAATATCTTTTCTGTTTCATTTGCAGATTTTTAACATAAATATGTATGTAAGTGGACTCTGTATTAATTTAAAGGAAAAATACAGAAAATGAAAAGCTTGGAGAGTAAAAAAGAGCACAGGATTTGCCAGGCATATATCGAGTGTTCAGTAAATACCTGTTCATCCTCCTCCTTCCATCTCTTCCTTTTCTTGACAACGTGGCACTCTTACACTTTTTGGCAGGGGGGCAGGAGGCAGGTAGGCGGGAGGTTTCCAGGGGAAACTTGTCCTCTGGAGAAAAAGAAACAATAAACAAGGGGGACAGTCTTTACCCACGTTGCGTTTTCTAGGACTCAGCATGCCCTGGCTCAGCTCTGGAAGCTGAAAGAAAATCTTTTCGTGTAAAACCACCTTTCAGCCTCCCCTCAAACTGTCTTTCTTTACCTTTCATGGTAGACTCTTGGTCACATTGCCATTGCTTCTATTAAAGCCACTTTCACATCAAGACAAGACTTTTCGGAAATTCGAGAAGTAGTAGTAAGTGAAAAAAAATGTGAAGCCAACTAGGTTGGAACCTATTTTACCAAAATTTGTTTGGTGGCTTTGGGCGACTCATGGTTCTGAGGCAACAGAGGGAGGTTTTGAAACCTTTTTGAGTAGTTGAGTGAAGCATACGGACGGGGGATGAGGCTCACTACCTCCTGTCTGTCCTCTCTATCTTGAGCCCTACCAAGGTGAAAGGTAGTATCTGTTGCAGGAAAGGAAATTCGAGATAGAAATAGGTTACTTCATTTTGGACACAGTTAAGCTCTCCTGTAGTAAACTGCGGGGGAAAATTGCCAACCATTCTTTGAACTGCCTGTGGGAAAAGTTTCAGTGTAAGTGGCGATGAATGTATGGAGGTGAATAATGTAACAGGGTGTAGTGATGGATTGATTAATATATGTGTTTATTTTTGGTGTAGAATATGATTTTGCTCACATAAAGGCGTAGCCTCAAAATATTTTATCTTTGTTTCTTTCTTATTATTTTTTCACTCATTCAACAAATTAATTACTGTGTAGCAGACACTGTTCTAGGCCCTATAGCTACAGAGTTTGTTAAAATAGGTAAGACCTCTACTTCTAAATTTAAATTCTTGACGGTGAGGGATAGACAATAGATACATAGATTGTGTTAATAACTGGATGATTGACAAAGTGTATGCTAGAGTGAACCACGTGACATTGGATTAGAGCTTGAAACATCAGTGTGAACTCATATTTTGTGTATTATAGATACAAACTATTACATATGGAGATATTTATAAATATGTGCTTATGTGTGGATTCCTATACAAACACCCATTTCCCAGCTCTGTCTGTTGAGAGGGCTTGAGAGTGACACTCCAGTAAAAAAAAGCTCACCTAGCACCTAGCAGATCTTGGTTTCCAACACCATTCTCCAATAAAAGGGATCAGTCTCATATAAGATGGTATTCTTATACAATGTGAAACTGTAGTACCTTCTACCAGAACATAAAGAAGTGCTCAAAAAACACAAGGATGGGGGTGTGGCATGTACTTTAGCAATATGTAGGTCAGGGTCCAAATTTTAGCTCAGACATATACTAAGCTGTGTGACCAATGGTGATACCATACATATTAATTCCTAAACATTGTTGGGAAGTTAAATCCAATAACATTTTCAAAGTTCTTGGTATGTGATGGCGTTTTATTAATTCCTGACTCCTAACCTTGTTAGAACAAGTTTTAACAAATGCAATTCTGTCAGATTTTGGATTTGTTACTTATTTTTTTATGCACTGAATAATACAAATACTAATTACTTACTAGGTGCCAGACACTATTCTAGGGATTGGGATGAACAAAAGAGTAAGCAGAAGATGTAAAATCTCTGTCCTGGCTCAGCGTGGCTCTGTTGGTTGGGTGTCGTCGTGCAAAGAGAAAGGTCACCAGTTGATTCCTGGTCCAGGCATGTGCCCAGGCTGCAGACTGGGTCCTGATGGGGGCACATACAAGAGGCAACTGATTGATGTTTCTCTCTCACTGTGATGTTTCTCTCCCTTTCTCCTTCCTTCCCCCTCTCTCTAAAATAAATAAATAAAACATAGAATCCCCACCCTTTGGGAACATCTGTTCCAGAGAGGGGGACTGACAATGTGTAAGTAAAAATCTCAAGTACAGTACTCCCCCTTATAGGCAGTTTTATCTCCTGCAGCTTCAGTTACCCCTGGTCAAGTGCTCTCCAGAAATACAACATGGAAAGTTCCAGAGATACACATCTCATAACTTTCAAATTCTAAGTAACATGATGAAATTTCCAGCTATCCCTCTCCATTCTACCAGGACCCGAATCATTGCTTTGTCCAGCATACCCACCCTGTATATGTTACCTACTCGTTATTAATAGCCGTCTTGGTTATCAGATTGGTTGAGGAGGGTAGACCACATCCACGTAATTTTTATTTCTGTATATAGTTATATTTGTTCTATTTTATTATTCTTTATGGTTGTTAATCTTTTACTGTGCTTAATTTATAAGTTAAACTTCACCATGGGTTATGTGTGTCTAAGGAAAAAGTAAATATAGGGTTTGATGCTATCTCTGTTTGAGGCATCCACTGGGTTCTTGGAACGTATCTCCTGAAGATAAGGAGAAACTACTGTAAAAGAATTAGTAAATTAATTAGTAGTAAATGCTAAGAAAAAAACACTGGACAAAGAAGGGGGATAGGAAATATCAAGAAGGGTGGGTAATTTTAAATATGGATACTTAGGGAAGGTGGCCAATTTTTGATCTTTGACTTTGACAGTTTTTCATACATGGCTTTCTAGAAATAAGGTATGCTAGTGAATGTTTACCATGAGTGGTTTTTCTACTGAAGTACATTTTATTCTGAGTTTTGGTTTTCTATGAGTGAGTTGGATAAGTCAATATTTACAGCCTATAGTTTTATAACTTGCATCAGTATTAAAAGCCTTGATAGGGGACTCAATATCTTTAACCCATTTGTATATTCTGGATATTATGGTGAATTGGTTTCAAGAGCAAGGATAAAAAGAGTACAATCAGACACAATAAGAGAAAGAGAACAGTGAAAAATGTACTCTGTATTCTGACAATCACAGATGCTCAATTTGCTCTTCCTGAGTTATTTAAATTATTTATGCTGCTACATTCACTCTTCAATCTACAGAATTATCAAGGGGTTAGGATTTAGGTAAAAGCCACCATCTATGAGAAATTCAACCTGTTTTGGATTATAATTATTTTTATATTGATTTTTGTTATTATACTGATAATAGAACAGGTAAAAACCTAATATTGGGGTTATTATTTCTTGGACAAGTACATTTTTTTCTGTTAAAAGCACACACATTTTATAAGATGGATTGTTTTGAAGAGAAGCTCTAATATCTTATTGATTGTTGTCAAAAAAACTTGGCTACTTGGAGAATAAACGAGGCTGTAATTTTCAAGGTCATGTAGCTGGGCGATACCATGGTCATGTACACGTCATGGCCACTGTGAAAGCTGCACACCGTGAGGGGAAAAGGCTTCTTACGTTGTTCCTGGAGCAACCGAAACTGACATTTGGGCTTCCAAAATCTATCTGAAACAAATGGCTCCCATTAATCAGTGCACCAAGATTCTGGGCAGCACTTCTTTTGTGCATTTCCACCGTTGGCAGAGAATATGAATGTAGAGGAGTTTTGAAGGGTGAAGATTCCTGCCTTCTGTTAAGGAAATTTTTAATAATATGGAGACATTTTGCTTGAGCTTAGGGTACTTAGTCAACCAAAATGGAATCACCAGTTCCCCAAATTTGATGGGAAATGTCATTTGTAACTTAAAACCTTTGGCTTTTAAAGCCCATAAGCACAAGTAGGTTATTAAGAATCTCTTATTCGGGAGAAAAGTGATGATCATTTTATAGGGAGTGAGATGTTATGTTGATGAATACATGCAGGAAAGAAGAGTGATCACTCCTAGGGTAAGTAACCTCCATTGGACTCTTGTTTGGGTCTCCTGTTTGCTTGAGTGTCTTGCGTGGACTCGATTAGATCTACTGTTAGAAGTTTAAAATCTTTCAAAGTAAGTCAGTACCAACAGATCTTGAGGCTTTATATGAGCAAGCATCCCAATAATGGTATCCCTTTCCCTCATTAGATGTCAGGAGAGCTTCACTATGCGACTCTGCCCTCTAGTGTTTCCTGTAAACCAGAGTGGTGGTCTTGAAATTTGACGCATGGTGCACAGAATTCCACTAGGGTAGAGATATTTCTCTATATTTTTCAATCTTGTTTGAAAATAAACCTGGCCCAGGTTCCACTTACTCAAAATGGTTTGACATCTGTTATTGTTTACCCAATTTGTCTCAAGAAAAGTGCCTGCTTTTCTGTCTGCTTAGCTATTGATGAAATCAAACATTTTTTTCTGTTTTCTTTATTTGCACTCTGCAATTTTCGGAGGGTTTAGTTTTAATCTGTTCAGAGAGCAGGAAGAGCTACTTCTTGAATAGTTTGAGGATATAAAGTATGTGAACTTAAGCAGAATGCAAAATCCATTTAAAGTTATTTTAGGGAGTGCATTCATATTTTGAATGCCCATTGAATATCTGGGAGCAATAAGTTTAAAGAGAAGACAATTGTAACATCTAGTGTTTCCTGCCAAAACATTTGTCATATATTGATGATTTAGTATTTTAGATATTTTTGTCAAATAAAACAAGAAGAGTATTCCTTATCTGAATTCATGTAACTAAAAGCAACTATTGAACAAATATTGGGGCAGTTTTGTTATTTGAAACAGAAATAGTGATTGCGTTTTGGCTTTTGTTCAGTTTTAGTTTTCTCAAAGAGGGATTTTTAGTTTGCTTAGGACAATATTTTAAAGGGAATTAGATGGGAAGCAATTTTTATGATGTAAAACTTATGAACTGTATTTGAAAATGAGGGTTTTAATTACTGCTGATTGTTTTACTAATGGCAAGCCATCTTGCTGGAGGGAGAACAATTTTCCAAGCAGCTTAAGTTCTTAGTTAACAACTAGAGGAACCTTAATTAAGTGCTAACTGTTGAGGCACACCATCTCCTGAGGTTCCAGGTTGGTGGGAGGAGGGGTGGGGAACAGTCTCTCCCCTGGTTGTGAATCCCAAGGAAAAGCTCTATACTTGGAAATAACTGGGACTAACAAAGAAAGGGAGGAACAAGGAGAGACAAATGTAATTTTCTTTTTCTAAATGGGAAATGCAGTTTTCCTTCAGAGGTGCAAAGCATTTCAAGAACACTAATAGTGGATATCAGACAGATTATTTGCTTGGAAGACATGCATACCCATTGCAGATCAACGAGACCACAATTCTTTTGGTTTGATGCACAGAAGATATGACATTGGTTATTGAAAATAAACACTGTGTGTATAACTTTAAAAACTTGGTTTTTCACACTGTCCCTATCATCTTGGCAGAGTAACTCATTTACCAAGAAGTACAAGCTAGCGTGGCAAAAGGTACAAGGAATGCTGTGCTCTAGCAGGGAAAACCATGTCAGCTCTGTGGTTTTCAGAAATCACGGGTGGAGCTGGGGCCTCTAGGACTGTGAAGCTTCTGTTAGTTGATGACTTGGTCATAACATTCACTAAACATATTTTAAATAGGGACAAACCGTGGTATTGAATTTTAAGTGAATAAATATATAAAATAAATATGCCATCTTTTATATAAAGATGTACACATAGTATTGGGTTGGCTAAAAAGTCCATTTAGTTTTTCCATAAAATAAAAGACACATTTTTCATTTTCAGCAATAACTGTTCATTTGGATATTTTGAGTATGTCAGCTCTCTCCCAGGTGGTATAATATTGATTGTTCTCAGTGTCTTGATTTGATCACTATCACCTTTAACTGGTCCACCTGACCGTTGAGCATCTTTCAGCAAGAAATCTCCAGCATGAAACTTCGAAAACCACTTTTGATCAGTCACAGCACCTTCCCCGTACACTGCACAAATCTTTTTTTGCATTTTGGCTGCATTTTTACCTTCCTTGAAGTGATAAATTATAGTATGCTAAAAATGTTGCATATTTTCTCCCATCTTCAATATTTAAATGGCTACCCAAAAATTCACCAATTTTGATAAGTTTTTTAAAAATGCACACTGATATGACAGCTCACACAATACAATGTAACGAAATTGTTTTGAGTGAAGTTAAAGACAGCTAAGCATATCAAAGCTATCTTATGGAAAAAAACGTACAAACTTTTGACCAACCCAATACTTTGGCCTTATCAAACGCTGAAATGTATTTCTAGTCCAACATGGGTTTCAGAGAGTATTTAAAAGCTAAATAAGATTTGAATACATCGTTGTGGTTAATTTATAAATTGAATATCTTGGTCGCATATGCTTTAGTTTGGAGAACTGGAAAGATATTCTTCACCAGATATTAATACAGTGAGAAAAGTGACCTATGTTACTTAGTAAGTGACTTTTTCTCTCAGCAGGAACCCCTAGGGCACTAAATGATATAAACACATAGTAAATTAAAATTATTTTTGCATGGACAATAACATGCTTTCAGCAGTTAAAATCTTTAGCAAAATAGAGCATATTAATTTTTATGGCAGTATTGCAGCAAAGGGTTGATATAAAACTGGGACATTTTTCAATGAAATAGCATTAAAGTTTCATTGAGAGTAAGGAAAGAAATGCTAACATTAATAACATATCTACATTGTATGTTCTACATTAAAATATATTCATTTAACCTTTTCCTAGCAGCTCCACAATGACATAAGATTCTATTCCCATAAAGCACTAAAAGAATATTGGCCATCGTTGAAGGCACTTTTAGTTTATAGTCTGAAGACAAGGCTCTTACTTTAAATAAGGTGCTAGGTATATGTGGCTGACAGATGTATGATATGAAAAGTAACACAGAGCTCCTTATCAATGTGAGTCACAATTTGGCCAGCACTTCAGAAGTTAGAGCACTCATTTCTCCTATGGAAGCAGTCTGAAAATGGATTCCTTCTAGATGTCTGACCAAAAAAAAAAAAAAAAAAAAAACCAACAAAAATAACCCCCAAAACAAAACCCAAACCAAACAGTGCCAGCAAAGTGACTTTACAGATATTAAACTATGCAATTATTATCTTTCAAGCATCTGTTAAATCCATTCAGAACCCAGTACAATGAATATATTGTTTATTATGTATTTATAGATATTTATGGATTGAAAATAACTTGATTGCTTAGCAAATAGAAGTAGAAAGTGGTATAGATTAGATCAATGCTTACTTTAAGCAAATCCCTGCATGCCATTTTCAGGATTGAAAAGTATGGTTGAGAATCATCTGGATTAGGAATTTAAGGGTATGTCTGGGTATCTCCCGGGCTGACTGGCTGAACCTTTGAGGGGCTCTGAAAGTCAGCACACTGGTTAGAAGTTTGTGTTGCACTGAAATGACTGCTTCTAGATCGTTCCTGATAACAACAGTAGCTGCTGTTTATTGACTCTTCTGTGCCAGGTGCCTTCCAAAGTGCCTAAGAGGCATTGCTACAATTAATTCTCAAAAATGCTGTTAAATGAGTGGTCTAGAAAAATGTATCGCACTTTGAGGTGTTTCAGTTTAAGTTGTGCCAACGTTTAACAAGATCAATCAAAATCTCTGGAATTCAGAAAGTTTACATTGGTTTGGAAAACGGAAAAATACTTTCCAATCAGTTAGGGAGCCTGAATGTTAGTTTATGAGTCACCACACATCACTGAGGGACTTTGGGGTAAATCTAATATTTTACTAAACAATACCCTTAATATGTATGTAAACATTTAAATAATTGAGATAATACGAAAAGCAGGAGTGTAAAATGAATAATCCCTCCTTTTACTTAGCACCTCCCAGAGCCCACCCCAATTCATCACCCCAGTCTAGGTAATTGCTATCAAATGATTCATCTGTACAGCCTTTTGGACTTTTTGAAGAACACTGGCTGCGTTGGAAGTGGCTAAACGTATGCCCACTTCCTGTGCATTTTATAACCTGTGAACCTGCTAAAGAGTTACTGTGTTTTTCCAGCGTAAGCCGTGAATGCAGCCTTAGTTCCTGTACCACTGACCCTCCTTTCTCCTCTAGAAATGCCCTTTTTCTGTTTTCTGCATGGAGGCATCTCCTCTCACTTTCCAAGTGCAGCCCAAGAGCCACTTACCCACTAAGATGTCTCTGATCACTCCGACCTGTGTGTAATCTTCTTCCTCTGGGGACTGCCATGGAATTTTATCTTTTTTGAGTTTCTGCAGTTGTGCATGCACTTTGGTCTCTCTGCTACACTGGGAGAGACTCAAGGGCAGGACTGACACCCAGCCACGTGGATAACATTGGACAGTACCCCAACAAAGGAAGTTTATTAAAGTGAATGATTGTGTATAAAATGTGTGCATTTAGTGCCATCGTATTTATTTTTTCACATCTACATTTTCATGTTGCCTTACTGTAATTTATTCTCTGTGTGGTCCAAATGCCATTGTTGGTTTTTGGTCTTAGTAATAAGCAGAGAGGTGCATGTAGTTTGGATAGCATAACTGGCTGCAGGTGGTGAGAAAAAGCCTGATACTGCTTACTGGCGTATCTTAATATTTCAAGAGATTTATGCTTAGCCAAGTAAAGAAAGCAGAATTTAAAAACAATGCTGGCTCTTGCAGTTGGATTTCTCAGGGGGCTTTTCATGCCGTAAACTTTGGGGCAGAGTGATGAAATACCTGGGGTTCCCTTTGTGCCTCTGGTTGAGGGTAAGAAATGGATGTCTGCTTTTGCTGCGGAAGTTCTTTGTAGGTGATCTTATTCTGTGGTCTTACACGTATCTTGTCTCAATCAGGATTTCTTTGCATAAGGCTGAATCCTGCCAAGATTTGGCTTAGTTTCTCTAAGATGAATTAATGAATAGTCCTTAAAATGCCTAGTGACATGGATTTTTGATAACACCGTTATTACTCTTATGCCATGCGTATAATTGGAACATGTATTTTAACTATATTTTTGCATGCCTGTCCAGAAACTTCGAACAAATCTCATGTTTGGACAGAAAGTGAAAAGGTCTTTGTTAGACAAATAGGTAGGTAGGTAGAAATTGTCTGGTTTATATCACACACGTTGTAATATACCAATCACTGTGTATTCATACTGATGGATACACAAAAACCCATATGGTAGAAGTTATTTTATCATAATATAATTGTGAGTAAAATGTAAATAAAAGTATAAAGCTCAACAAAAACCTTTTCATGATTAATGACTGAGATACTGGAAATACAACCATTGGCTAGAATCAAAGCATGAGTGCCTGTCGTTGCCACTAGCATTTGAGATTGTTCTGGAAGTGCTAGCTAACGCAGCTAGGAAAGGGAACAGAAAATGGCGTGCATGCCATTTCCTCACACTTGCATCGACATGAAATGTTACTCTTTGCTTTCACCCCAAGAGGACAACAAGAAGAAAGCAAAACCAAACAAGTCATTTTTCTTTTATTCACAGTTTCCTAGTGAGCAGGGAGATAAGACATCTTTTAATACATTCATTGGCAATGGTGGGAGTGAGGTGAAGCGCTCACTTGCAGCAGTAACTGGGGGAGTTCTGACCGACATCACCTTTCAACAGCTCCTACCACATACATTCTTGAGGCAAAGGTTCAAGGCTGCCTGCTGCCATGTCTTTGTTCTTCTGGGAAACAAAATAACGAGTCAAGCCCCAAAATGTGGAAAAGGGACTTGGAATGTATAAATGGATACAGTGTTTTTGGAGAGTGGATCTAGGACCGTTTATCTGAATATAAAATCTTCCACTCCTTGATGGGCAGCCACACCTCAAGAGGTTTATTCTAAGGATATAATTCTGTCTGAAGTGATGTATGTATGTGGATATCATTTCAGTCACGCTTGTGGTGGAGGAATTTGGGGGAAGACCTGAATGCTTATCCGGAAGGGCTGGTGAACGGTTATGTACATTATGTCCCCTCAGCACCAGGGAAGCATTCTGAAACCAATGGCATTTATTGACTTGGGAAGTTTGTGCAACCTACCGTCAGGGACAAAAAAACAGTTTATAGAACATGTATATGCTCTAATTTCACTTGGTGATTTATAGATCCATAGCTATATGTCAACATATCTGTGAATATAGAAAAATAGTTAGAAACAAATCGTTAAAGTATTGACATTGATAATTAAAATAGCAAGAATAGTATGGGAAATGTAGAAGCTGAAGAACTTATGACACATGGACATGAACTAAAGGGGGGAATGTGGGTGGGAGGGGGTGTGCAGGGTGGAGGGGAATGATGGGGGAGAAATGGACAACTGTAATAGCATAATCAATAAAATATATTAAAAAAAGAAATAAAATAAAATAAAATATAACAGGGGAGGAACATGCCAACATGAAGCCATTGGGGAGTAACAGAAGTTATTCACAGTGAGCTCTCCAGGCCACGGAGTTTCAGAGAAAGGAAGGCCAGTACAGCAAGAGAGGTCAGAGAGGGTTTTGTGCAGTGGGAAGCACTTGAGTTCATTCATTTTCTAGCTGTCGGGTTTGAATGGGTGGAGAGGCAGGAACAGCATTCCAGGTAGGTATAAAGCACTCCTCCTCCATGTTTGTGTTAGGCTGTGAGGCAGGTGCTGAGAATCACATGTAAGTGATGGCCTTTAGACTCAAGGAACTTATTAGGGCCCAGTGAAGAACAGAAGCGCATACATTACAGTGCAGTATGGAAAGTGCCCAGGGCACTCTGAGAGCACTGAAAACACCTCCTAAGCCTTGAATGTGTGGACAGGGGTAGAGGGCGAGGGGCTGCATGGGGGACGTTTTTAGAAGAGGTGAGTATCAGTTGTGCTAGCTCTGTGGAGAAACAAACATCAGTGATTGTTTATCTCATACTTGACCATTACACTGATACAAAAGGCCATTTCCAACTCACTAACAGATAATGTGTTAAACCCTTTTGGAAACTGCAACACTTCACTCACAGAGACAAGGTGGGCTTGCCCACAGAGGCCATTTAGCCTGAGTGCTCTTTATTATGGGTAAATAGATTTCTGGATTTGGGGAGGCAGGAAACAATTTCTTCTTAACTTCAGTGTCTCCAAGTTCAAGACTGGCTTTCAGGGCCCAGGAAATCAAAACTTCCCTACTGTGTACCAGTTCTGAGCAATGAAGCCTTCTTCTCTTGGTAGACTGCCGCCAGAATTGGTTCCTACAGCTTCCTGCTCTCCGAGGCAGGCATGGGACCCTTCAGAAGTCTAAAAGTTATATTATTTATTTCTAACAATGTGCTCTTTCATCAAGGAATGACTCCTAGAGAATAAAGTGCATACATCTATCTGAAGTTGATGAATTTTTACATGTATCCACACTTGTATAACCACTACTCAAATCAGTCCCCAGCAGGCTCACTTACGCTCCCTGTAGATTAACCAATCAGCACCGGTCCTATTGTGACTGGCTGTGCCCTACTCTCAACACAGCCCCCTCAAGCATTACATCTACCATGACAGCAAATGAAAGAGAGCTCTTGGGAGAGTCCCTCCTTTGAGAAAATGAATCTAAGATCTATTGAGATACTTCCAGTGTTTTCACTCTGGTAAACTTGAAAGCTGTTAGCTCAGCAACCTAGTGTGTCTGTTTCTGTCTTTTTAAGGTTTTTAGCACAGAATAGCTACACTAGAATTTCCAATTTTACCCTTGATAAGTACTCTTCTACAAAGTACTACAGGGGAAGGTAAGAGTTGTACTGCCTAAGAAATGCATCTGTAACAGCCTGTATTTCTGCTTCTGTACTAGTTGGCCTGCTTTCAAATTGTGCTACAGCAGAAAGCTAAAATGAGATTATTGATTATCCTCCAGTTTAGTCATTATGCCCAAAGTGTGCAAACGATCCACTCCAGTTTCCTGCTTCTTTCAGCCTTTCAAACCAGAACTTTGAATTTGTTTCAGGTTTTTATTGTTAGAGCTGCAGTTATCTTCAATATTACATATATATATACTCCATGCTCCTGAGATCGTAATGCTGGTGGATTGGGCCCAGACTCCGTGGTCCCTGAGTTCAGGGGTCTTTTCACTCTTCTCTACGTGGTCATGAACTGCAAAGAATTCTGCACTTTTGGCTGGAGGTCTTCCTCTCTCAGCATGAATACTCTTTTAAAAACTATTTCAACTATCTAAGGTAAAAAGGAAGCAAAGAATGCTTTTAGCAAAATTAAAGCTTTTGCTTAACTGTACCTTGTTTTCCTTATTTGTGGTATTAACTGATGAGTAGCAGACATCAACTTCCACGAGTTAGAATATTCAGTATAATATAAAGAAGACCGCTGGGAGAAGCGGTGGAGACCCTACCTGCCCCTTTAATTTAATAAAATAGAAGCAAGTTGGGTCTTGGCCTTTAAACAGGAGTATTATCAAGATCACTCACCCATGACTGAGAAGGCTGACCTTATGTCCCAATTCTTTTATTTACAAAAGCAATCAATTTTCTGCTATTCTTAAAAATTATTATGAACTTTACATTCATATGTCCAGTAACTAAATGCAACTGGATGATACACCCCATTTATGAAATTTGGGGGAAGTATTATTGAATTAGATAAGAGATTTGAAATGCTTCCACACAAAACCATCCTGAAGATCCAGTGCATAAAAAGGGTAAAAGTTTATCTACTTATTTCCTTGGACAAATATGGACAAAACTTATCCAGAAATGGAAGGAACTTTACTATGAGGGCACTGATCTGAGGGTTGTGTATTGCATGAGTATTGAAACACGGAGATAGTGATTCTGTGAAAAGTAGCACCAGTGACATTCATCAGGAAGAAAAGCATCTTTATGCATTTGATCAGATAAAAAAGCATGTGCTAGAATGAGAAAAAGGACACAGTTTATATTTTTCCCAAAATACACTACTTTTTTTTCGGTTTTGGTTTGGTTTCTGGTTCCACGTATACATGAAGTCACATGGTATTTGTCTTTCTCTGTTTGACTTATTTCACTTAGCATAATACCCTCTGGGCCCATCAATGTTGTCACAAATGGCAGGATTTTTATTCCTTTTTTATGGCTGAGAAATATTCCATAATATATATGTACCACGCCTTTTTTTATCCATTTGTCTGTTGATGGACACTTAGGTTGCTTCCATATCTTGGTTATTATAAATAAAACTGTGATTAATATAGGGATGCATATGTCATTTTGAATTAGTGTTTTGGGTCCCCCCCCCCCCCCCCAATGTGGAACTGTGTGGGGAGTCCTTCTTTGTCTCTTGTTACAGTGTTTCTTTTAAAGTTTATTTTGTCTAATAGAAGTATTATGGCCCGGGGTTTGTTTTTGTTTTCATTTGCTTGAAATACCTTTTCCCATCCCTTGACTTTCAGTTTGTGTGTGCATTTCAATCTGAAATGGGTCTCTTGCAAGCACCGTATGCATGGGTCTTGTTTTCTTATCCATTCAGCCACACTATGTCTTTTTATTAGAGAATTTATTCCACTTATATTTAATGTAATTATTGATAGATATGTAGTTTTTCCCATTTTATTCACATTTTTGGCCTGTTGTTTTTTTTAAAAGAAATCCCTTTAACATTTTTTTTGTAGTATTGGTTTGGTGGTGATGAACTCCTTTAGCTTTCTCTTCTCTGGGGCAAAATACAATTCTATCAGTATCAGCAAAATGATCTTTTCATCACA
The DNA here is from genome assembly GCA_039655065.1 of Glossophaga mutica. Lineage (NCBI taxonomy): Eukaryota > Metazoa > Chordata > Mammalia > Chiroptera > Phyllostomidae > Glossophaga > Glossophaga mutica. The sequence goes on from CM077305.1 coordinate 24,013,572, forward strand.
CATGCCGTTTTATGTAAATAAGTATATTTGGTCCTGTGTTCTAACACCACTTTTTCTTTTATAAAGAGCTGTATTAGTCTGCTTGGGCTGCTATAGCAAAATAACACAGACTGGGCAGCTTAAGCAACAACAATTTATTTCTCACAGTTCTGGAGTCTGAGTGCAAGATCAAGGTGCTGGCTCGTTTGATTCCTGGCGCGGCTGTCTTCCTGGCTTGCAGAGTGCTGCCCTCTTTCTGCATCCCCACATTGAGGACTCTCTTCTTCTCAGACCATTGTTTATGAGATGAGCCCCCGACTAATGATCTCATTGAACTCAGTTACTTTGGGAAATTCCTATTTCCAGGTACAGTGACATGGGGGATTAGGGTTTGAACATAGGAATTTTGTAGGGGACATACTCAGTTCATAGCAAAATGTTACTTCTGGACTTAAGTAGATAACTACAAAACAAAAGCATTTTAGGTGTCAATTTTATTTACAGTCTGGGATGGACACAGATTCAGTTTATAAATTATGTCCGACTGTCTTGGTGAAGAATGGGCCCTTCCACATTGCCTTACCATGATGGAAAAAATCCAGAAAAGCTCATATTGCTCCCAAATTTGTGGGCCTTTCCAATTAAATTTACTTCTTTCCTTTAAACATTACTCCAGGGGGACTGTAGATTATTTAAGAACTGTTGATAACATTAACATTAGTGAATGGATCAGTTTCTCCTAGAGAACCGCGGGTGGAGGTCATGGTAGGGGTCAGGAAAGGGAGTGAGTTTAAGGCCCTGTGAGGCGGAGCTGGCTAGAGATGAAGGCCTGCCCTTGGAAGTCTGGGCGCAGATACCTAGCACCAGGCCACACAGGAAGACAGACAATGATGAAATAGGAGCCCGATCTGGAAATCGAGGCTACAGAAACAGCAGCAGCATATAACTGCCTCTGATTATGCTAGTCCTACGGAATGCTTGCAATAAAAGTCATTCATTTATTTAGTTTTTGCAGTTAGTGAGTGGTCTTTGACATGTGGATAAACTTTTAATTTTAGAATAGTTTTACATTTATAAGAGAGTCACGAAGGTAATATGCAGTCTTCGTTTATCCCACACCCAGTTTTTCTTGTATTACTATGGCGCTCCTGTCACAGTGGAAAGACATTGACACATTATCATTGACAAGCTTCACACGCTACTAAACTTCTACTAATTTCTTCTTAATATTCTTTTTCTGACTGAGGATCCTCTCCAGGATATCATATTACATTTAGTTGTCATGTCTTCTTAGGCTCCTGTTGGCTGTGACAGTTTCTGGACTTTCCTTGTTTTTGACCTTGACAGATTTGAGGAGTATTGGCCAGGTGTCTTTTAGAATGTTTCTCAGTTTGGGTTTGCTGATGCTTTTATCTTAGGTAGACTGGAATGCTTTTTGGGGAGCAAGACCTACAGAGTTGAGGCGCCACACTCATCCCATTGTATTGGGTGTTTCCTGTCCACGCGGGTTATTAGTGCTGCTGTTGACCCCAATCACCTGATTTGAGGTCGTGTTTGTCAGGCTCCTCCCCACTGTGAGGCTCCTCCTCCTTCCTCACAATCTGCTTTTTGAAAACAAGTCAAAGGGTGGAAGATCTTTGATTTTATTAAGTGAATATATCCAGCTCTTTTCTATTAACCTGCAACATTTAAATGACTCCCAGTTGTAATCCTTATTTTAACCCTAACGGGAAGATTTTGCCTAGAGATGGTGCCATGAGCTCCGTGTACTACGTCTTTTTCTCATTCCTGCTGTCAGCTGCCACTCTTAATTTTGCTTTTTGTTTTCCTGATGTGGGTGCATGGCATTTAAAATCAAGATTAAGATTGAAAAAATTAATCAGCTATCCTCATGTCTCCATTTAATTTAAATGTTTGCCTAATAGCCTAAAAATTCAGATAATTAACTGAAAATTATTTTTTAATCACAGTGTTTGGCACTGGTAAATGATATGCTTGCTCTGGTACCATGAATTTCTCACTTCGTTATTAAATTACAATATAATTTCACTGGCAGTGGGGCCATGTGACTCATATCTGAGCATTCCTCTGTGTGCTTCATCAACAGAGTGCAATATGTTGCTTTGATTAAGGATCAGAATGCACACTTTAACAAAAAGTGCAAACCCCCAAATCAGTCAAACTGGCTGATGGAAAAACAAGAAGTAGGATTTGGGGGTAAAGTAGAGAGAAAGTCAGGGAGCACATGTGTAATAGTGGTGGAGAATGAAGGAGAGAGAATGAGAGTGTGGGGGGATGCTGTTGGAAAGTGCTCTGTTACAGAGAGGGCAGTGAGGACCTGCTGCTTACTATATACATCCAGGTGAGTACCGCACTGGGAAGTGTTCTGGGTGTCACGGAGCAATTCGATGAATCCCATTTTAAAGGGCATAGAGTTATCTTAATGAATGTTTAGACAGTGCTCAAGAATATATCTTCACTTTACTAAACTTACTTTACAGTGTTCATTCTGATTTTCTCTGAGAAATAATAATGAGCATTTTCTTGTTTTTCCACGTATAAGGTCTTCACATGCATTAATTCAAAAATCCGTTAAGAAAAATCTGTGATGCTGATTTTATAAATAGTCATTTTACAGGTGGGTACAGTGAGACTAAGGGAGGTTAAAAGTTCATTCTGGATCACTCGTTCTGGAATGAAGAACCAGGAACTTCCATCTGTTTCAATTCATTCAAGTCCCTTGGTTTCAGTTGACACGGAGTGAGCAGCCTCCAGTGCTAGGGACCCCTGAGCCAGAGGGAGCCTGCACGCTGGTCTCCGGACTGCAGCTCCTGCCCGCAGACCACAGCCGTGCATTTAAATCCCACTCCCTCGGAAGTCCTGCCAGTGTTTTGAAGAGATTTCATCATTTGGATGCCTAAGCTAGGTCTGTTTTTGGGGGGCTCACCAAACTCAGACCTAAGGATTATGACTACAGCCCCACTTCATGCCCATGTTCCTAGACAGACCTAGGTGAAATTCTCTCAAACACCTGCCTCCCTCTCTTTGACCTGTTCCATTTTGCAGTTAATCTCTCTGGTTTAGGCAAACAGACTGAATTAGAGCTGAAGAAAAATGCCTGTGTTCCTTGAACACTAATAGGGCTTGCTTTTGCATAGGAGAATTCTCCTCCCCAGGTACTTGTTGATGAGTGTATCCAATTAGCTGCTTGAGGGATCATGGGAACTCTAAAGATGGAGGGCAAGGCTGGTCCATTTTAGAGGGGGAGAATATCATTCAGTGGCATGGGCAGCCAGCTCCTCCTGAGAAATGATGGGAGGAGGAACAGTCTAGCCAGGGTGGACCAGGGCAGCCAGATTGCCTTGGCTCAGGGCACCGGACAGAGTGTTAGAGGGAGAGGGAATGTTTGGGGAACAGGAGCCTCTGGCAGGACGTCTCCCCACCAGCTGTCCTCGCTCACCCCACCTTACCTCCCTGGCTCCAACATGTTCACGGTGGTCTCTTACCCTCTCCCTCCCTAGGCTATGTTAAGTGTCAGAAACAGAACAAAGTAATCAGCTAGAGAGCTCGCCATACAATGACGAGCCAAGGACAGGTAAAGAAACTAAGGAATAGAAAAAGGAGAAGGGAGGAGATATGGGCACAGGGTGTTTTGCCCTTTTTAATGTCTAATGCAGTTTGCTTTTATACATTAAAAGGTAAAATGCACAAAATGTGAACAGGGCTTTCTCTTTCAGTGGAGCTAACAGAATAGAGAAAAACAGTAGAAGCAGTAATGATGAACTTGACCTGGGTCTCTTGATTGCACACACACTGTGCTGCCGTGAAATGCTGGTAGTCCAGAACTTGTAGGCAGTTTGAACCCTCAGGGCAAAGCTAGGCTGCACTGTAGTCCTCTAGAATATATATATATATTTATCTGGTTGCTTTATGAGCCATCCACTTGGTTTAAGACGCTGTTGGGCTCAGAAGAGGCATTTTGGAATCTGTCCCAAAAGCCCTAGAGTGGAATTATTTTAATGTTATTTTAACAAGGAAAGTGAGCTTGAGTGGGGGAGATGATGACTTAGGCACCAGGTTGCTCAAAAAAAAAAAAAAAAGCATGTTATGACTGTAAGTTCTTGGATGCCTTTGTCTCTTAAAATCTTACCTTAGAGATGACTTGCCTTTGCAAAATAGAGTGCAATTTAATAATTTTTACCCATTTCAACTACTTGTTAGCTATTTTAGTTTTAGAAACCATTATGCCAACTCTTCCAGTGAAGTTTTTAGTTATTTTGGCTTGTGATGAAGATAGAATCTGCTGTTTTTCCTTTTAAAAATGCTCGCAAGGCTGCTTTCTCAATTTTTGGCAGCGAGTCAGTCATTTGGAAATCATGGGGTGGCTTTGTTTTGCCTTTTAAAATCTTTATATTAAAGTGACTTGCCAGGATAAAGGAAAAGAAATCTCCTGAAAAATCAAGCAGCATTCTGATTGCTCAAGATCTTGAGTTGGGGTGGTGGTGGGGGTTGGGGGGATGGGTGGTCCTTGCGTTGTGAGGTAATGAACTTGAAGTACCTGGAGAACAGAAAGTACTTTCCACAGTATTGATGTTTTGGAGGTAGTGCTACTTTTTTTGCTTAAGGTCAGAATATATTGTTCTCATGTGTTTTGGCTCTTGAGTTTCAGTTCACATTTTCAAGGTAATTGGAAAGTAGGTTTTATTGGTTTTTTAAAATGTCCATTTTCATCAAACTACTAAAGTGAACGTGCTGTGTAGTTGATGGTGCCCTAGGCTGTTTAGCCTCCAGTGGATACCTTTCCCCCACATTTTCATTTGAAGACTTCCCCCTGCCTTTCTGCTTTTATTTTGCCCATGGAAAACGACTGGGGTGTTTACAGGTCCTCAATTTCCAGATGGCTGTCATGTCCTTGTGGACGGTATGGACTCCTTAGGAAAGGACCACATTTTGGTTTAGTTTTACTCGGTAGCTGAGATTTGGGGAGTGTTTATTGCCAACAAAGAGGACTTGTGCTGCTAAACACTTCCTGCTTTTAGATTTGGACCAGAAAGTGAGCTGGAGGAGGATGGTTTACCTCTGCTGGTAAACCTCTAAAACCGAAGGCAGCGTCTGGCCCCCAGTAGGCATGCCGGAAGGGTGTGTCTGCATCCGATGTGTTGTACCTCAACTATTGGGGAAGGCAGAGTGCTTCCCACCCAGCCAGGTGTCCTGTCCAGAACTCCGGGAAGAAGATCCTAGAAGGTTCTTTTCTGTTGGTTTGGCAACTAGATGATTCTTCCAACTTTCAGAATAAACCAAGAATCCTGCAGTGTTGGCTGTGTGCCCCTCCCCACACCCATGTATCCCCACTACCATCGCCTTGCTTCACCAGTACTTTAGGAAAAGAGTAAAGAACGATATTGAATAGATACCTGTCCCCTTAAAACCACACCAGGCACATAATAAGCACTATATAAAGGTTAGGCATTATTATGATATTACTGATGTTTCAATATTTTTTGACAGAGTTTTAAAAAATTAAAAATAGGTAAATTTTAAATGTTACTAAATTGTGTTCAATTCCTCCTCAGCATTAATGAAGAATGTAAGATTTCTCTCTTTTTACTTCAGTGGAACATGAAGAATTACACTGACTTATTTTCTAATATCGAACGGTCCATGCACACCTGGCGTGAGCCCCATTCTGTTGCACACTTGGGCTTGCACGTGTGTACTTTGAGACTTTTGCACTGGGATTGCAGTGGCAGTTCCCTGCGGTTTCTGTCTACGTGGGTGTGCTGTCTTTGTCAGGCGTTGGTGTGGATGGTATGCTGGTTTCCTAGAAAGAACCAGGAGCTTCCCTTACTTTTCCGTGCTCGTTATAAATAGCACTGAAATTAACTATTCCTTTAATGATTTGAGGGATTCACAAGTGTGGTGTATTTTGGGAAGGTTATTCTTTGAAAATGTACATCAGTTTTATTTGTGGTCATTGGTAATATACAATATCACCCATTCATTTCAGTTTTTACACTTATTATAATATTTTTGAGCCAAGAATTTTTTTCTGATTCACATATTCCATGAATAATTTGTGGTTATTTCTGTTTTTTTCCTTCTTGATTTTGGTTAGTTAAGGCTTTATCTTATTTATTGTCCTCAGATTTTTTTTGACTTGACAAACTCTTTGTTTCTAATTTATGAATGTAAGAAGTTTAGGCTGTGAATTTTTCTCTGAGCACATTACAGCTCTATCGTAGAGATTGTGGTAGAGTATTCCATTTTCACTGTTTTCTGCATATTCTGTATTCTTGGTTTTGATTTTATTTTTGACATTAAGTTTATTTTAGAGAATTGAAAACTTCAGATGGTAGGGTTCCTTGATTGTCTGTTTTTTGTCATAAGTTTTTATTTTTATTGCATTATGAACAGAAATTATTTTGTCATAGGTTTTTATTTTAATTGCATTATGAATAGAAATTATTTCATATTTGTTTTTGTAATTGATTGTGGCTTAATTTATTTATTTTACCTACTTAGTGGTCAGTACAGTCCATGGAGATTTGTAAAGAAGTCACATTCTCCATTTTAAGATGTGGAATTCCATTGTTATAACAGCTTTATGATTGTATTTTTATTGCTTGTTTAAGTGGTTCTTTGTCAGAAAGAGATATTGTCCATTTCAGTACTTAATAATTCTTTTTTTTTTAAATTATTTATTTCTTTATTTTTAGAGAGAGGGGAAGGGAGGGAGAAAGAGAGGGAGAGAAACATCAATGTGTGGCTGCCTCTCACATGGCCCCCACTGGGGACCTGGCCCCCAACCCAGGCATGTGCCCTGACTGGGGATCGAACCGTGACCCTTAGGTTCACAGCCTGCACTCAATCCACTGAGCCACACCAGCCAGGGCAGTACTTAATAATTCTTACACTTTTGCATTTCATATAGGTTTTGCGATATAAATGATGATGCCATATTCATAACTGTTAGATTCATTGTGGATTGCACTGGCTATAGTTTTCAAGTAGCTTTTTCTTATTGGATGCTAATTGCTTTGAATTCATTGTATCTGAAATTAACATATAAAAGCCCCTGAGTGTTTGTTGGTACTTACCTGGCATGCCTTTGCCCAACTTTTTTTCAACTTTTCTGAGTCACTTTAAGTGTTTCTTACATAAAGCATACCATTTTTTTCCTCTGGGAACCAGTCTGTAGGTCTTTTTGTTTTGATATGTAATATAATGCAAACGTATTTATTTATATAAAGAGGTATTTAGTCTTAAATCTGTATTCATATTTTATGTTTTTCTTTATTTCTCAACTTTTTATTATATGGTCTTGGTTTAATTGTTTTTTCCCCATTATTTGGAAAGTTCTTGTCTTTTGTGTTGTGACTCTTTTAGTGATAACCTTTTTAACTGTAGCTTCGTAGTTCTGTTTAGTTAATTATATTTATTTAGGCAGTATATTTATGCCCCAAAACCTATCAAGAAATAAAAATAATTCCACTTATTTCTACCTCTCATTACTTCCTTTTGCTACCTAATTGAAGTGGATTATACTATATATTTTTAGCTATTCTGTATTTACTTCTATATTTTAGTATACTTACATTGCTTTTGTAAGTATATGTAACTTACGTATACTTACAAAGTATATAACTTACATATACTTACAAAAAAAAAAAAGGATTTCCTTTTCCTCTACCAGATTTAAACTTTATGAATTTACCCTATCATTGCACTTCACCTCTCCGCTTCTCTTCCTGTCTGCAAAGTTTAGTTAGTTAGCCGTCTCTACATTGTCATAGCACGTTCTGTTTTCATTCTGTTCTACAGCCATAGCTTCACAGTGGCTTTAATCCTCAGTCTGGTTAAATGCACCGAGCAGTCACTATTAATCATTTTGCTAAGGTTTTTTATTTGTCTTAACTTTCTTGGCCTGAGGTCTTTGGAGGTCTTCTGCCATGTTTTAATATTGAATGTTGCTGGGGGGAAGCCCAGGGTCAGCTGATGTCTTTAAGCCCTTCAACATAAATTTATCCCTTTGTCCTAGCTGGATGCCCAGAGGATTTTTCTTTGTCGTCGAAGTCCATTAACTTCATGTTTATTGTTATGTCAAACTTATTTCTGGTACCTGAAAGCACTTTCAATCTGTTGTACTTCCCAAACATTTTGTTCTATTACCTCTGCTTCTCTCTCCCTCCCTCCCTGGCGCCCCCCCCCCCCCCCCCCGTTTGCTGTTTTCTTGTTCTGGGTCACCATTTATGTACATAATAGTACCTCCTTGTCAACGGCTACCACTTTCTCCCTGAGTTTTGTAAAGAGCACATTTTATTTATCGTCTTCCTTAATTTATAGAGAAGGAACTGAAGCACAGTAAGCAACAGGGCTGGCTAGAATTCAGACCCAGGCCTGCTTCCCTTGTCTTTTCAGGAGTGCCCCCCTTTTTCCTACAGAATGTCTTTCCCAGATTGACCTCCCTCCCTCTCTTTTGACTTCCCTCATTCCCTCTTTCTTCCCCTCACTCCCTTAACTCCTCCTCTCTCCCTTTTTGTTTTTTTTTTTTTAATTATTTATTTATTTTTAGAGAGGGGGAAGGGAGGGAGAAAGAGTGGGAGAGAAACATCAATGTGTGGTTGCCTCTCACATGGCCCCTACTGGAGACCTAGTCTGCAACCTAGGCATGTGTCCTGACAGGGAATTGAACTGGCAACCCTTTGGTTGACAGGCCAACATTTAATCTACTGAGCTACACCAGCCAAGGCATGGTCTCTCTCTCTCTCTCTTTCCTTCCTTCTTTCTTATTATCTTTGATATGTTTTCCCACATCTTTGCAACTGAGGAACATGTGCCATATAGAACTGTGGTTAGTGGGGGGCAGGAGGTGGTGAGTTGGGGGACAGAGAGGGAGATGACACATTATCATATGATTCACTCATTTTTGGGGGCGTTTTTTAGTAGACATGGAGACCACCAGACCAGTGCCAACTGTGTAATAATTACTTTTCATCTATTCCAACATTTAAATCTTTTCATCAGTGTTTTCTCTTTGATCTAATTTCTAAAGAGATACTAGTATTCATGTTTTCCTTTGAACCCTTCTTCTTAAATTGTGGATCCAAAAACTATAGGTGATATTTATAAAACACTATGTACATGGCCAGTAGGATGGGGAGGAATCAATCTCATGTTTTACTTGCCAATTTAGGTTTCAATAATGTACTTGATTTTATATACAGCTTTCTAATTCATGTTCAGTTTTTGGTCCACTAACTCCGAGATCTGTTTCAGACACACCTGCCCTCAGTCTCTGTGTTACACCGTGTAATTAGTTCATCCTCTGTAAATGCTCCAGCAGTGGTCCCTTTTGAATCTCATCCTGTGTATCTCTGATGGCCTCAGCATTTGACAGTGCCATCCAAACTCATGCTGTCTCCGGTTTGGGCGAGGCCCAAAGCTGTTAAGTTTATGTGCTGTGCCAGTGTGCAGTCACTGATGTAAAGGTTGTAAAGTGTACTGAACCAGGAAATAATCTCTAAAGTCACCCAGGGCTATAACAAATAGTTTAGAAAGTGAATTTATTGGTTGTAGTTATAAAATTAACGTGTACTTAGAGTAGGAAGTTTGAAAATTGTGTGTGTGTGTATGTTAGAGATATTCGTATATGCAGAATACAAAAATTACTTAACATGACCTTGATTTTCCTTAAGTATATAAACACAGAGTTTATTAAATTATAGTCATGCTTAATATGCCTGAAATTTAATACCAAGTTTATCTTTTTGTATTGTTCTTATTTTATTTTTGTAAATATTTATTACATATGGTTTTTGTAATGGTTGCATAATTCTTTATTAAAAGGATATACCAGAATATATGTATGTATGTATGTATGTATATATAGTCACTCCATTATTTTTTGAAATTCTTATATCATAAAATTTTTGTCCATATTTTTAACCATTTCATTAAGTCTGAGTAGAGTTAATGGTGAAAGAGCATGAGGATTTTTTTGTACCAGTTTTTTGGTATGTTTTTGAAGTGTTTTATTATGCAGTGCTCTATGTATAAAACATGAGCGTGAGCATTTTTCAATCTCATGATACAATCTGAACTTAGTTATGAGAATGGCCGCACCATTTTACACTCTTACCAGGAGTGGCTTGAGGTTGCCTTCTCATGGCAGCCTCAGCGTTTGTTAAATTTTGCTGCGTATTTATTTTATCAACCGAGTTGAGTAGATTGTGATGTCTATTAGTTAGCCATTTGTCTTTTTTCTGTGAATTGTCTAAAGAGATTATTTTGCTTGATTGGCTGTTGGAGTATTTAAATTTTGCTTATTTCAATTGAGGATATTTTGAATATTTTGACATTTTTCATATTTTTGCAAATATGTATGTATGTGTCTATGCATGTTACAATGTTTTGTTTCTATGTAGGTAGATTAGTTAGTGCTGGGTAACAAAGCCCTCAAATGCAGTGGCTTACAACAATGATCCTTCCTTACTGTTTGTTAGTCTTTGGGTAGTCTCTGTGGTCTTCTGGTCTTGGCTGAATCCTCTCATGCTTCTGTGGTCAGCTCTAGGGGAGAGAGATGCTTCTGTGGACCTTAGGAGAGATCTCTCACGTTGTGGACATGCGCAGGCTCGCTGAGCTCTGACCTGGACTAGGACGCTGGGCTCTATCTCGCCAGGCTAGCTTGGCTTATTCAAATGATGGCAGGGATCTAAAAAAGGCTCGGAACTGGTACACAGCCATTTCTGGCATCTTTACTAGTAAAAGCAAGTCACAGAATCAGACCAGATTCAAGGGATGGCAGAACAGACTGTACCTCTCAATGGAAGGAACTTCAAAACACAAAAGACATGGATATAGGAAGACTGAATAATCGTGGCCATTCTTTTGATTTTTCCACAGGCAGTAACTAGTTCTGTTTTTTTAAAACCTGGGTTCCTTTAGGATATTTCTTCATGTTTTTATTTCAATAATTTTTTCTAGGATGTACCTAAGAGACATTTCAAAAACTAATTTATTCTTTTTAAATACAGGAAAGTTTTATCAGCATGTCTTTGATTATTGCATTTGTTCCTGTTGTCCATGTTAATATCATTGCTTACTCCAATGTGAAGTTTGGTTCTCCTGTTATATTTTATTATATCCTTGCAATTATTTATCATTTTCTCTATTGCAGCTGCTTGTATTTCTGTGTGTTCCTGCTGACTTTTCATCTGAGGATTTTTTCTCCTTGTTAACTTTCTACTTCTAGTTCTTACAGGGCATACCTTTTTTCATATTTCTGAGGCTTTGAAGAAGTCTTTTAAAATTTTCTTTGGGTTCTGTTAATAAACATCAGCTGTCTTCCTTTTGGTCTCCAGGCTAACACTCCACACTGTCTTGTTCCCTTACATTGCATATAAACCATCCATATCCAAATAAAACTCTTTATTTGCTTGTCATTTAAACTTTTCCAAATCCAACTACTTTGCTTATTAAAAAAAAAAAAAAAGTCTCCTTGTACAAGTAGATTTCCATCCAAGTAGATACACAAATTTTCCATCAACTGTCATTGGTTCTGGGAATCCAGGCACTGTAAGAGGGTTATGAGGACCACTTTAAGGAGGAAGAAGCCAAAGATGGGTGTGAAGGGGAAGCCCCTAGTCCAGTAAGGATGGAGCCCTGAGACAGGTACGCAGCTGGACTGGTGAGCCACACACAACTGGCCTGAAGACTGATAACATGAGAGCAAAATGGATGTGTTTAGATGGCCGCACATCATACTTTGTCTCTTCTTCTCACCTATTTAATGAGTTCTGCTCTTTGGCCATTTAAACACCTGGGGAATAACTCATTTTATACTTGGTTCTGAACACAGCAACGGATCTGCTCTGTAGGCAAGAGGAAGAGCTGCTCCTGCTGCATCCTCTCACATCAGCTGGGCAGCCTTCCTAGCCTCAGTCCAAGATGCTGGAGCTCTTGCCTGGGGCTCTGGATTGCGGATGAAAGGAATCCTCTGGCTGGCTCTGGGCTACATGCAAGGACTGTAGACAGTGGCTTGTCTTGGCTTCTGTTTTCTGTTCTTTCTGGTGAACTTTACCCTACCTCAGAGCATCTATGACTTAATTATTGTTCTTTCTTTTAAATGATGCCACATCACCACTATTTAATATCTCATATCAGAATTTGGCAGAAGTTAGAACTGAGTAGGCATTTAGAGAAAAAAAGGACACATATTTCAGTTCCTAAGCAGAAAGTAAACTAATCTTTCTTTTTGAGCTGTCCTTTGTGAAATGGCAATGTTCCCAGAGTATTTGAGCTGGAAAGGATCTTAGAGATCATGTAGATCAACTGGTGGAAACTGACCCTGAGAGAGTTTGGACTGACTCATTCATGATTTCAGAATGGGTAACTGAAAGAAAGAATTCATACCCATGTCCCCTCAACCTGCTGCCTTTTTATTCTTTATCTTTCCCTAGTTCTTCACACTGCTTTGCTGACATTACATTTTGATTTAGATTGTGTTTTTTTCCTCCCTTTTTACTACAAGGGTCCATTTTTCACCCTTGTGTTAATATTATTACACATCTACATATTTATTATATTTTAAAATTGAAAATAACAAATAAACTGAATTTTACTATTTTCTGCTTCCATTTCTTCATAGAAGGTAATTCTAATGGGATTACGTTGCTGCTTACTGAACCAACTACATCACTGCATGCCTTTTCTTCTATAATGATTTTTTCCTTTCTTCCTTACAAACGAATTAGGAGTTATTGGCATTAAGATTAGATTTCTGAGATTTTGAAAAGAATGACTTTCAACTCTTGTAGCACTTGCCTTAATATTATGTGTAAATTCAAGTAAGTTTACTCCTCCTTTCTATCTGCTTTAGGCTATCCTGTGTTAAATGGAATAGTCAAGGTACTGCTGGCTTTAAAATTTATATAAAAGGTGTGTGTAAATATTCAATATTTTTCACTTATTTAAACTGCAGACTCATGGTTGGAACTGGAGAGCATTATGCTAAGTGAAATAAGCCAGACAGTGAAAGACCATTACCGTATGATCTCACCTGTAAGTGAAAACTAATCAACAAAACGAACAAGCAAGCAAAATAGAACCAGAGGCATGGAAATAAAGAACAAACTGACAGTAACCAGAGGGGCCAGGGGGAGGGGAATAACGAGGGAAAGAAGGGGAAGGGTCTTCAAGGAACATGTGTAAAGGGCTCATGGACAAAGCCAAAGAGGGGGAGGGTAGGATTGAAGGTGGGAGGTGGGTGTGGGTGGGGTGGGGGAGAGTGGTGGGGGGAAGATGGAGACAACTGTACTTGAACAACAATTTAAATAAAGGGCAAAAAAATAATAAACTGTGGGATCCATTAGATCATATTTGTCTGGTACATTAACATGAGCCTTAAGGCATATGGATTCAAATAAATTTTGGCAGGTAGGAAAAGTTTTAGGAAGTGAATTTCATTGAAAATGGACAGTGTGCCTACAATATAAACCTGTCTGGAGATAGGCTGTCAGCTTGTGGTCTGATCTCTGGTAGTGATACTAGGCTGATTTGTTGTGACAATGATTGTCTTCTATCCCTGAAAATTGCAGTGTAAGTTAGAAGTGTATCTTAAGCATTCCTGACTTCCTTTAATAATGTGTTCTTCATTGTTTTTATATATGAAATTGTTACTGTCTGTTGCCCTTTTATTCTACTGCTTTCATATATATCATCATCAGATTTTTTTAAACCAGAACCAATGATGTTTTATTTTCCAAAGAGTGATTTGTCCTCTGTTTACTGTACCTTGCACTGATTATATTCTGTAACAGCCCACAGCTGTACAGATATCTGCAAAACAACAAAACTATATTTGTAATGCCCAGATATCACCAGCACAATATTTTGTATCGGTGTCCTAACTGTGAAGTGTGAATGTACTGAGCATAGCAGAAGTAGCAAGTTCGAGAGCTGTGCACACTTAATCTTACTGAAATTCTTATGGTCTTCACTGTTTAGAAACATGGCTCCATGGTTAATAGATGGTTAATAAAAACGTGAACACACATGTAATGTGTATGTGTGTTTGTGATCCAGAATTTATGATACTTCCACCCACACAGTTGTTAATATGAATTATTAGCTAAGAAGTGGACCAAATTTCTAAAACTGAATCTGGATATAATGATTGAATGTATTAACATGTGATTTTATTTGCATTTACATAATTCAGTTAGACAAAAATGTTAGGACAACAATTATCTCTCATTTTATTTCTGTAACTGGAGAAATAGTTTCTCATTTCATAGCAGACATTTGACTGCATACTTTTTTTTCCATTTTGATTTATCTTTCTTTCAGTCCTCACTTCACTGATAGACATTCCTTACTGTGGTGACAACGTATCCCTAGTCCTGTAAAGATAAAAGTCAGTTGGGACAGGTGTCATAAAATGACCTCAATCAAAAGAATCATGTAACTCATTGAAATGGATATCAATCAGTTACTGTTTTTCTGTCAAAACACCTGACAACAAACTCGAGAAGGATATTACAAATATCTTAACTCAATTCTGCAGTTTACTTTTATAATTTTTTTTTCTGGAATTGCTGAAACACTACAGAAACTAAGTATTGCTGAGCAGGCAAGTTGTTTGAAAAATAATTTACTCTACTAAGGTGTAATGGGACTATAAAATAACTCTTAAATAAATATTTTAAATATCCTTATTTGGACATCTTTATATTAAGTAAAATTAAATTTGGCATAGCTACTTCAGTATAAAACACTTAAAAAATAAAGAATTTATTTCCCATTGTGTACTATGTCTTTAAAAATTTATTGTAACATGTTACTTTATAGAAAAAAATGGTTGGGAACAAACTATATGCTAGAAAAACCTTTCCTTAGCAATGCCCAGAAGATATAACCAAAGAAACACTGATAATAGTATGGAGATGATAGAAAACATTCCCAGCTATCCCACAACTTTAGATAATCTATAAATGTCTTTGGATAGCCTGATGTTTACTGTTTCAGTTGTAAGACACCTGCCTCTTCAGAAATGAAAACAAGTGTCATGCCAAGGTAAGCAGCAGAGGAGCAGCTCATTTCACTTACTTGTCTCCTGCATAAACTGTGGTGAACAGTCTCTGAGTTCTGGGTTGCCACATAAAGGACCGAACGATGCCATTAGAATTAGAGACATTCAGCAGTACGCTCATTTTCTAATCAGCTCTTGCCAATCAAGGGTTAATGGGCCTTATAGGTGTTGAAAGGGAGATCTTATATACAAAATGAAAGGGCCAGTTTTGAAAATGGAAAGAACTGGGCCAAAAGGGCAGAACAAGTGAATATTTCAGGTTTAAATATCCATCAGGAATTGATGCTTTATGAATTACTTGTATGAACAAATGACCAAGCTTGCTTACATTTTTTAATCCAAATTTTTGAATATCTGACTGGTTTTCTCATGGACTTTGAAATACACATTTGAAGTGGTGCGCTCTCTCTCATTTTCTCTCTCTGCCTCTGTCTGTCTGTCTCTCTCTCACACACACGCACACATACACCACGTGGCATATGACTCTAAAACTTAAAATTCATCCCAAAGATGTTATTTATTTCTTTGGTTAGGGCACATTTTCCCACACCACCTTCTCTAAGAAAGATGATGTTCCCACACCATGCCAGCTTAGAATTACTTAGGTGGTTATTTCAAGTACATCAAATTCTATTTCTGCTTCCTATGGTCGGCCCCCAAATGTCTTCAAACCCTTTCCATCCATTTCTGGGTATCCTCAGGGGTTATCTCAGTGGGCTTGAGCTTGCTGTGGCAATTAATAAGCTGTTGAGCAATTTGCAAAGCTGTGCAGAAGTTCCCAGCCACTGCCTCTTGTGTCCATGTTTGAACGCCCTGCAACAGGTGCTGTCCCTGTGAGCCCTTTCACCCCCAGAGGTGTGAGTGCTGCTTGGGCAGTGGCTGGAGCCCTGCACACAGCCAAGCTGCATTGTGCCTCAAGTCACAGTAGGGGCAACAGCTCACCTGATAGTGCTGCTGTGTGTCTTGGTGTCTTACAGACATCTCAGTAAAGATAGTTTCCGCTTTATTATTTATGCGTATCCTCTATCAGGTCTTGTATGGAACAGATGGATCGTTCAACAGGTTTTGTAGGTGGAATGAGCAGAATAGAGAGAACTAACAGGTATTAGACACCTTGGCGTGAGGGGGCCGCTGGCGAGTTCCTGAACACTGTCTGTTCAGAGCTGTAATTGTGGCCATAAACTGGGCTGTAGAAGAATGTAGCCACTGCCAAGTTCATAGGAAGGGAGGGAACATGGAAGCAGATGTTTCCCCACTTTCCTTTCTTTTCTCCCTCTGACCTCCAAGCCCCTCCCATTGGCCCCATCCAACCAGAAGCCAGAGGGCAGTGGAGCTAATGCGATGGTTTTATAAAAAACATGACAAGAAAAGACAGAAATAGACCTGCAGGGCCAAAGGAAGAGTATTTGACATACAGCCTTTCACTGTCTCCCCTCCCCCATGCCGCACTAGACAGGAGTCCTCGGAGCTGGGTCAGTGTAGAAATCTGCAAAGCGGACACATTGCTACATTCAGAACAGTTCGTCTTCTCTGTGGAACAATGACAAATTGTAATGGTGGCACTCCAGTCCCTGTCCATAGGCTTTGTAATCATGCAAATAAACTCCTGCTGTGTTGACCCAGACATCACATCAGACTGCTCAGACCTACCTTGTATTAGTCAGAGGAGGTTGGGCTGTGCTCTGGAGGCAAATCCCAAAATCTTAGTGGCTTAACCCAGTGGAGGGTACTGCTTGCTCACATTCTAGTCCAAGCACTGTCCTCCATCAGGGATACATTGTCTGCAACACAGGGTCTTCAGGAACTGGAGGAAGAGACAGGGTCACCCAAAATGACCTTCTGGCCTGGCCTGGGGTGACTGACATCTGGTCACTCACATCCTATTGATCACTTGGTCACATGGCTCCAACTTAAATGCAAAGAAAGACAGGATGTTTGAAGAGCACGAACAGTCTCTGTTTGGTGCCTGGGCGCTGTCAGTGAACATGCCTGAGAGCGAGCCAGACTCTGTAGCACGTGTTACCTGAACACTCAGCCCCGTGTCTGTACATGTCCCTTTATTCCTGTTGTCCTACAAATTCCTGTCCTACTCTGCGGAACTTGAATGCTTAACCAGTCACTCTAGATATGCTACTTTAATGATTTATTTAATTATGTCAGACTTCAGTTACCTCCATCATTTATTATTTGGCAGAACCATGGGAGATACTATCTATCTATCTATCTATCTACTTATTTTTCAACTGAGTTGAGATGATGTAAGTAGGTAGATTTATGTTGTTACTAAAGATTTACAGCCTTTCAAAAATACTCCTTCAACTTTAGTGCTTTAATCAAGTTACTAACTTGATTCTTTATGAAATGTTTATGCCTATTAAAAGTAGATGCTAAGCAAAGCAGGACTTTTAAAGATGCCATATCTTAAGGCTAGAAAAACGAGTTGTATTATAGTGAACAGTTAAGATAGTGAATCGAATTAATGTCAGTGTTCACTAGAATCTTAACTCTGAGATTAGAATCATAACTCCCTATGTCCCATTACATGAGATATTTTGAGATATTTGAAACCAAATATTTAAGACCAAAGACAGAGGTCCAGGGGAGAATATATCATTTAGCTTTTCTTGCCTTGAGACGATGGTTAGAACAGGATTTATGGAACTTGAACCATGTACCATCCCAGTTCTAGGATTTACATGTGTCACCCTCAGTCTGCGCACTGGAGGCTTTACCTGTGTTTCATATCCAGGCTGACCTTTGTGTCAGTGCTCAGGTTGAATGTCAGATGGTGGTGACTGTGCTATCAGCGGTGTTCCAAAGAGCGAGCGGTTGGCAGCGCCACTCTCTCATGTTGCATTTCCCCTTAATGTGATGCATCACAGTTACCAGGCCTCTGGAGTGGAGAGTGCAGATTATAGTAGTTGGTTTAAATTCCATTTTACCATCACATAATTGACAAGAGCCTGAAAAATATTCCTGCAAAGAAACCTCAGATCGAAGGCAATCATAGTAATGCGAACATAATCAAACAGTAGGAACATGGCCGGCATTTTTCATACTAGCGTAGCCATGTTTCCAGAAAAAAACTGACAAATACCAGCTCTGCCAAAAAGTCAGCCAAAACCTTCGAAATGATTAAGAGATTATCAGAAATGTAGGTTTTCACCTTCTGTTGTTAATTACAAACCTTGCCCCAAAGTGTATTGTTGTATCCTAGAAACAAACTAATGATTGTATAAATCCCTGCTCAGAAATTTATGCCCTTAGATCCCCGGGGGCACCACTGAATGTTGTGAATTTTCAAGGAAAATACAGCACCATCAGGAGGGCGGAGGGTGAATTGCTAGCTCAAGGTAGCTCAGCATTTCAGGTTTCACCATTAGATCTCAAATGTTCCTTTTGACATTGTATTTTTGTGAAGCCAGGTTTTCAGTGATTGTTCTGATAAAATGCAGTGCCCCCTAAAGATCAGGCTGGTACAGGGAATGGAGGTGGTAGCGTCTTATTTGAGTCCAAAATTTGAGAAGCTGGTCGGTGTCCAATAGGGCTATATGTCCCATTACAAGTAATTGTGATCGTTTAATAACGATATTTATCTATATTATGGTTTTTAAAGACTACTAATTTATTAGGAAATAAGTATTCATGAAGTTGTCTGAATCCAACTACTTAATAAACAGAACTGTAAGTTGTTTATCATTTGTTTGTTTGGCCTAGGATATGAGAAAATTTACTTTGACGCTAAGGGCTCCATGAACCAAAAAATTCTGGAATCTCAGCTGTAAACCCATAACTACCAAGACCTTTTCAAAACACTATGCAAATTTTGGAGACAGATCTCCTACATTGTTTCTGAAAGGTAGTTTCAAAACACATTTGAATAGGGCATACCATTTTTATTGATGCACCTTGAATTTTTTTGAAGGTCTTATAAAAGACTTTGTCTATTCATCTTATCTTTTGTGACAGCATGGATGGACCCAGAGAGTATTATGTTTAGTAAAATAAGCTAGTCAGAGAAAGACAGATAGCATATGATTTCATTTAAATATGGCATCTAATGAACAAAATAAACTAACGAACAAAATAGAAACACTCTTAGATACAGAGAAAAGACTGACAGCTGTCAGAGGGGAGGGGTTTGAAGGGCTGGGTGAAAAAGGTGAAGGGATTAAGCAAAGCAAACAACAGACTGGTAGACAGACAACAATATGGTGATCACCAGAGGGAAAGGGGGGCAGCAGGAGGTAGGAGACGGTAAAGTGGGGGAATAAACGGTGATGGAAGACTTGACTCGGGGTGGTGAACACAAAATATAGATGATGTGTTACAGAATTGTACACCTGAAACTTGTGTAATTTTATTTACCAATGTCACTCAAGTAAATTCAATTAAAGAAGACCTTATCTAATAGTTCTTACCGTGTCTACAAATTTGCATTAGGCTAACCTCAGTTCTTATCTTGAGACATTAATTCCCCTGAGTTTGCGATTGAATTTCCAAGATTAATGGCTACCTGGATTTTAATTTGCTTGGGCGACTGAGATGAAACAGGCTGAGGACACACCCCCAACACCCCACTCCCTGTGGCTGTCACTAAAGTGAATGTGTGTGAAGTCGTGGGATAGTGTCTTTCACTTCTCCCCATGGGACGCAGAAATCTCTGTTAATAGAGCACAGAGATAGACCACACCTCTAGTTTTGACCTTCGCTTCTACAAAACATGTCCTTGTATTCCCTGTATGTCTGTTATGTCAATATTTTGCTTAAGCAACAGAAATTTATTGTCTCACAGTTTTGGAGGCTGGAAATCCGAGATCAAGGTGTTGGTGGGGTTATTGCCTTCTGAGAGAGCCGAAAGGGAAGGGGCTGTTCAGCGCCTCTGTTCTTGGCTGCTTTCTCCTGCATTTTCACATGGTCCTTTTTTCTGTATATGTCTTTGTGTTCAAATTCCCTCTTCTTACAAGAATACCTGTTGTGTTGGATTAGGGCCCACCTTAATGACTTTATATTATTGCAGTTACCTGACATTATGGACTGGATGTTTATGCGCCCCTACCCCAAGTCATATGTTCCAATGTAATCTACAGTGTGGTGGTATTTGGAGATAGGGCCTTTGGGAGGTGATTAGGTCATAAGGATAGCATCTGAATGATGGCAATTAGTATCCTTATAAGAAGAGGGAGGCCAGAGACAGCTAGCTCTTTCTGCCACTTGAGGATATAATAAAAAGGTTACCTACCTAAAGAAAGTGGCATGATATGGAAGCCAGAGAATAGCGCAGCCTTCTAGGTGTAAGTTGTAAATGTAAGTTTAGATTGCATTCATAATGTAAGCGAAAGCTCCTTGTGGGCAAGAACTGCTTGATTTTGCACAGGGTCCTCAGCATTGGACATGGCTGGCACTTGGTAGATGTTCAATACCTATGTGTTGAATGAATGAATGAGTAAATGAATCTGTTGTACTTTAGATTTACAAGGTGAATATTCAGAAACAACTTAGAACCCCATTCTCAGAAACTCCATAGGGGCCCTGCTGGCTCCTGGCATGCTGTGCAGATGCAAGCTTCTGCTTACAGGGTCAGTGAATGGAGCTCCTTGTCCTTGGACCGGCTGCTGGGATGGGAGTGTCCTTGAGTTAAGCACTTAGCAGCATTTGTATGGATATAAAGCCTAAGGGATTCCATTTGTGAGGGGTTACTTAGTAATACATTTTAAGCTAGTTTATTTTACTTCATTGCATTCTGCATGTTTATTTTAATCTGTGGGTTGAATTTTTATTACTATAAATAGAAGTAATAAAACACAGACCCTTCGGTAGTTCTGCCTTAGAAAAGTAATTGGTGGAATAAACTCAGAATTTGAGGGTTCTTAAATGGCATTGTCAGCAAGTCAGTAAGCACAATTGTTTTGTTGGCTGATAGGACTTCAGTATCCCAAATGTATAATGTTCATGAATGAGCATCCTTTAACGTTCTTAAGTTCTCAAGCCTTCCAATCATCACAGGCCTGGGAATTTGGAAAAATTAAAATCTGTTTTTTTTCAAGTCCTTTGTGGAATGGCCCGGTGATGCTTCCTGTGTCACCTCTCTTCCTGGACCAGGGCTCAGCAGCTCAAGGCTTTTGTTCCTCAGTTGTTTCTTAGCGTTCCTGACTCTTTGGTGTCTCCTGTCTGTGGGATTATTCCCAAGAGTAGTCCTATAGAGTTTGATAGGCTCCTCCCCCGATCTAAGAAACAGAAGAGAAAAAGCAAAAGCTAACAAAGTTCCTTGACCCACTCCCCCCCCCCACCCCCCCAGCCATTGCTTTTTTCTTTTCTTTTTCTGAGCCATTCTCCTATGACCCATGAACAACGTGGGTTTGAACTTACAGGTCCTTTTATGAGCAGATTTAAAAAATAAATTTTGTAAATGTATTTTCTCATTTTTATGATGTTCTTAGTGACACTTTCTGTAACTTACTTTGTTGTAAGAGTAGAGCACATTAATACATGTAACATAAAAGACATGTGTGAATCAACCTGTCTGTGTTATCAGTAAGGCTTCCGGTCAGCGGTAGGCTGTTAGTAGTTAGGTTCTGGGGGAGTCACACATTATGTGCAGGTTTTCACCTGAGTGGGGTGTTGGCACCCCTAAGCCTCTTTTTCAAGAGTAAACTGTATTGCTTGTGCTTAACTGTTTCCACCTTCTTAATCCCTGTCCGTTTCAACCCACTCTACGCTAGCTCCTTTCTGCCTGTTCCTCTGCTGAAACTGTTCTTGCTGAAGTCAGCCATGGCCTGGAAGAGGGGTCTTCAGGCCTTTCCGACAGGCCGCAGTGGGCAGTGCCCACCTCTTGATTCCTGTTGCCAGGTTCCCTGTTCTATTTTGTTTTTATTTTTATCCTGTTTCTTCCTTCTCTGTGGAATATGGCACTTCTTTCCTGTTCATAAATCCAACAGCCTACCTGATCATCTTCCCTTGAATGTTTAATGGGAATTTCAAACTAACTGTCTAGCCCTGGCCAGGTGGCTCAGTTGGTTGGCGCGTCATCCCTTACTCCAAAAGGTTGTGGGTTTGATTCCCGATCAGGGCACATAAAGGAGGCAACCAATCAATGTTTGTCGCTAACATCGATGTTTCTCTTTCTCTCTCTTTCCCCTCCTCTCTCTCTAAAACCAATAAAAAGACATCCTTGGGTGAGGATTGAACAAAACAAGAAAACCTCAATGCCTATAGCAGAACTCGTGGTTTTCCCCTCAGACCTCACCCTCCTCTTATTTCCCCATCTCAGTGGACCTCCTCTCCATTCACTTACCTTCTCCAGCACCATCTGGCCACGTTGGCCAACTGTTATTTGAGCCAGGTGAATGACCTCCTAAGTGGATTTTTTACTTCTCCCCCGATCAGATCTATTTTCTAGGCAGCAGAGAAGGAAACATCACCTCCTGCCTTGAGTGGCTGGGTCCCCAAGTGAGCTTGGGAGAGAACTTTCAGTCCTTAAATGGAGGCACAGGCTTTGCTTAACCCAGGCCATGCCTGTGTCTTTGAGCTCATTTCTGGTCACTCCCTCTTTCTCCTGCCACATTCCATCTACAGTTCGACATGTTCCTCAGAATCGGCACAATGCTCTTCCATTTGCCGGTGGCACACCTGTCGCCCTGCTTTTTGCTCGTGCTCACCGCTCCCTCAGGTCTCAGGATCAAGTGCCTTTTCATCAGAGAGGCTTCCTTGAGCCCCTGAGCCTCAGTGAGCACTCTCTCTGTTCTCCTTCTCCAAGCAGCCAGTGCTTTCTCATAGTGTTCGTCACAACGTACAGTTGCACGCCATCTTCCTCCGTGCCGTTTTGGACGACTGTTCCTGTCTTCTGCTGGCCCGTAAGTTCTATGTGAGGAGGACCTTGCCAGCTTTTCACCAACACATGTCTGTCCAGCGCCAGGCACAGAGTGAGCACTAAGTTACAGGACAGACAAGTGAAGTCTGTTTCTTTATTTTGGAAAGTGATTGAGTTTAAAGAGAGCACTCGACCAAGTTCTGTGGGCCTATGGCTTTCTTGAGGAACCCAGTCCAAATATGAGTGCGGCTGTGCTCTGCTGCTGTGTGGAGGGTACTTCCCATGTGGATGCTGTTTTTTTCCAGATGCAGAGATGAAAGTTAGCTCGGGAGTACAAAAGGAAGAAGCTAGTCATGAAACAGCTTTACCCAAATGAACCGATTTAAGAAAGATTTGCACCATTTTATCAGATGGCTTTAAAAGGTTAGTGAATAAATATACCAAATGGGTACATACTCAGGAATAAATAATTCACAGCTTCCCAAGTGAGCCATATTATAGCATGGCTGATTCAGTCATATTTTATTCATCTCCATATGGAAGAAAATCAATTGGAGAAAATTTCCAGAGCAATCCTGGGGCTCAGCTCCCCCTCCTCTGTGTGTTAAGTTAGGTGGTTCTCTTCGGACGGCACAGTCGCAAAGCTCCTCCTTTCTCTTGCTCTTATTTCTCCTCTGGTAAAGAGTCTCCAGGCTGTTACTACTGCAGTGTTTACGCATCTGCCCTTCTCAGTGTGTTTCTTCCTTGAAATTTAAATAACGCCTTTGAGGTTCTAATTGCCAGAATGACATTATGTTAGAGTTTAGTTCTTTCCTATTGTCTCTGTCCTCAAATGACCTTACTGGGCAATGTCATTCTGGGCTCTTCCCCTTGAGCTTTTATCCCTGTGCCCAAAGAAAGTCTTAACCCCTCCCACTGGCGGCCCCTGCAGGAGGTGGTAGCACTGTGTCTGAGTAAGCACTTTCTGTGGGAATCACACCCAAATCCAATCTCTTAAACATTTGTCTCTAGGTTCAGGTATTTTTGTGCAGCTGTTCATTGTATGAGGTTATACCTCCGTACAATGGAAATGGAAATGGAAAATCTTTCCACGTATTCCAAAATGGGATGTCATTGTATGGGAAGATAGCAGCTTTTACTAAGTATTCCAGTAGCCCAAGTAGCAGCTTTTACTTACTATTCCAAATAGCAGCTTTTACTTATGATTCCAGTAGCCTAAGAATAATTTTTCACAAGTCGCTACATGGTCCTTTTAGACAAGTTGCAATCAATAGCTCAACACTTCTTTCTTTCAGAAGTTCATATGGTAGCAGGAACTATTCTCTAAATCACATGTAATAACAGTCCTCTGCAACTTGGGGGCAGGGGTCACGCTGAACTAATCGCTTTGAGATGCTTAGAGTTGTTGGGTGAAATCATAAGCGTGGAAACGTGGGTATCCTGGCTTCCTGTTAGTCGGGGCACGTGTGTGGAGGCAGTGGGTGGCTGCCTTGTATCCCCTGGTGGGAGAGAGTGCCAGGCCCAGGCACTGAAGTCCATCAGTTTCATTTTATACAGACAGATTCAATCTGGTTGTCACAGACAGACAGGAAGCTTCACATGATTGGAGAGCTTCCTTTGAGGACGCTAACTTCAGGAACACTGTGCATGGACTTGATAAATAAACGTAAAGGGACGATTTTCTTTGTTGCTTACTCTTCCTTCTGATGGTCATTCATAAGTACCTGCATATTCCAAAGACCGGAATCATAGCATTAAACTGCCATCTCACTCCAAGAAATTTTCTGCCTCACAAAATGCACGTCATCCTGTGCTCAGGAGACCGTTTAGCTCCTCAGAGGAACGTGCAAAACTATGTCAAAGCTTCCAGTTGCAATTCAACTGGCACAAAACTTTAACATAAATCTTTTTATTCCTTCCCTTTTACCCAATATGTGAAAATACTAGGTGACTACTAACATCCATGCTTTCTGAAAGTGCTTTTTGAAGAAAAAATTACTTTCCTTTCATGCCTTCTATCCTCTCTTCTACCTTCAGGCCTCTTGATTCAGATTTACTGATGAGTTCATTCTCTTCTCCTAAACTGAAGAGGCTGTGCCATCCAGCTGCACTCGGCAGTCTCCTCGGCTGGGGAGAAAGCCGGCAGCACCACACGCGGTCAGAGGAGCACGGGAAGAGGCTGCGAGTGCTTGTCGAATGTCAGTGTTAGGACGGCAGTCAAACCCAGGAGCAAGAGGGCACTCCTTCCAAAACGGTGGCTTAAATTAGACTCAGAAATTTTATCTCAGTGAGTAGATGGACTCAATATTTCATTTTAAGTTATGCTTGTTGAAAAATCCCCTTTCCAAAGATGCATCTCAGCCTCCATTAAAAATGTTACTGCAGAATCAAGATTCATAATCTTATTCATGATCCTCACTGATGACGGGAATTTAGTCACTGGCAAAGGATAAAATAATCTCGGCACTGTGAGCATGGGGTGCAGATAAATGCTATGGATAAATGTCAGTGACTAGAAAAGCTTTGATAAATGGTTTTGATTCTACAACGCAGGTTTTTATTCTTAAAACAGCAATCCAAACAATCAAAGTAAATTTAATCAAGGGGAAGCGTGAGAAACCATGCTGTATTACATTTTCGTATTAATAATTTAGGCAGCCATTTTTCTTGATTATAAAAGAAAGACTTCCAAGAACATCAACCCTTTCAAGAACGCACACATGCCACGAGGTCCTCCACATCTACTGGTCAGGCAGTGTGGCAGCTCTGGACAAAGGGGAGATGGCCGTTCTGCCAGGAGAAATGATGCTTTCTGGGAGATTAACAAGCTGGAAGTGAGGAAAAAAGGGCATGTAAGCAATTGTCCCTCACATATAATTGCTGCAAAAATGAAACACAGTATTTTTTCAGACTTTAAGACTCTTTCTTTATTCTTTAGTTGTATAATCTCAGTTTACATCTTAAAGCCAAGGTTTCTGTTGCCTTTAATTCTGGCATTATAAACCAGCTCTGTGAAAAGTAAGGTAATAGCTTTCCTTTGAAAATAAACATATTCCCTTGATATCAAATATTGAAATGAGGAGGGTGGATTGTATTGTTAACTATTTCTCAGTATTGCATGGAGTGGAGACCAATGTCGTTCCTCAGTTACGCCCTCTTTGTCCTCCTCGTTCAAGTGCACACAGGGTGGAGCAAAGGTACTTTCACAGCTGCGAGTATGTGAGACCGAAGTTTATGCTCGTATTCTTACTTACTAATTACTGTACCGTTTTCCATATGCACAACTGTAAAACTGGTTTTGCCCAACCCTGTGTATACTTTAACTGGAGAAATAGCCTCTGATCTAAAAGGACTCTCGTTCTAAAACTGTGTTTGTTTTAAAGTCAAGGCCTAATAACATACTGAGTTTTCAGTATGCTTAGGAATATTCTTCCAAATTTTAGTCATGCTTTTCATTTGATCATTAGTCCACATTAATTGCGGTTGTTGTATTAAAATGATAAACTATATGTTGGATTCCTTTGGAATGGAAATTTCCATTCTCCACCACCAAGAAAAAAAGTTATACCTTGAATATTGCCAACCCATTGCATAAAGAGCTTCCTATAAATCATGTTAAGCTACTAATAATTTTGAGGAAAAATAATATATCTACCAGAGCAAATTTTACTTTAAATACGTCATATATTACCTAGACTTAAGTTTGCCAGTAGTGTTGGCTGTGCGTTAGCAATTTCCTATCATGGATACCATAAAAAAATCATGCTTTCTGGCCATGTCATTCTTTAATTTGATAGATTTTGATATTAAATGAATTATCTTCTTGGCAGACCTCAAGGAATATAGGAATTATTAATTCACAGGCTGGAGGTTAGAAATACAAATTCACGTCCTTTTCGAGTTTGCTATTACTAGTGGTAACGTAAAGATCTGTGATGTTTATGGTGTTGATCACTAGCTGTGTGACCCTGGGTAAGTCAGCTTACCTTTATCCTCAGCTTCAATAAAATGGGAGTCTGGACTAGAATGTTTCTAAGCATTTTTAAGGTCTAATATTCCATAGTTCAAATAAATATCCATTTTACATTGTATGTTATATTATATTGTCTTGTGATTTCCACTTCATATATGAAGATGCTGCCTTTCACACATAACTGGCAGCCCATATTACAAACAGTACAATAATGGGAACACGAAAAAGCGGATGGATAGTCTTCCTCATTTCATCCAGTCTCTTCAGTCCAGTGACACAATTTAATGGCTCATTTGTACAGAATAATCTTACAAATACAGAAACTGAATTACGTGATCTTGGTCTCAGTATTCTAACCAAGAATTCTTTGTATTACCATTTTTTGTCTTTTAAGGGAGGCCTTTAGAATTGCACATGTTTATAGTATTTTCTAAGTCAATGAAAAATATATAGATATAATTTGCCAAGTCTTTCTAGAGAACTGGGAAGACTACGTGTTCCCCAAGTGGGACTTCACTGATGTGCTCCACTCGTGGTCCTGGGAAAAAAGCTGCTCCCTTGACAACATCCCGGGCTTGCTTTTGTGCACTGCTCCGGTGGTGAATTTTGGGAACTCCATTGTCTTAACATTTAATAGCTAGATGCTTTTCTTTGAAGGTTTATGTTTTAGGGGTGCTACTAGGCCTTTCCTGGAAATTTTCTCCTGAGATGCTCATAGCAGTCCTCTGGGGTAGGTATTGTTATCCTGTGTTGCAAATGAGGCAACTGAGATTTTGCAAGGTCAAGCAAATTTCCTAGGTTATACAGGAAATGGCAGATTTGGGACTCTCAATGAAGTCTGACCACATCGAGGCTTGTGATATTAACCATCATCAACACCAGGCAGAAGACACAGGTGCATAATCAGAAATGTGCATGCACACACATGAACACATGTGCATACACACTTACACAGATGCTGTCTCCATGAAGGAGAAGCATAGCCCAGAGCACACTCTGTTACGTGCCTCCACTACCTGGAGGTGCGCCAGCCTCATCCTGTGTTGCTCACTCTCCCACCCCCCAGCCGTGTAACGTCAGTGAGAGCAGCTTCCAAAGATCCCCCAACTGTGGGCCGCCTCCATTGGCCTCACCTCCCATTTGTTCTCTGAACCTCTGGCCTTGCAGCCCCCTCTCTCCCCACCTCCCCAGCCCCAAGCTGGCTGAGTCTTCCACAAGTGAGCAGATGTGGCACTTAGCTCCTTGCCACCATCTGGAGTTTGTCCTGGCTTGGGAACAGTTGGACACCAGCAGGTCCCCTTCCTCCTCCCAGGACCTTCCAAGTTCTGAACCCCCACTGCAACCCCATGTCTGCCCTTCCTCTTCCCTCTCTTAGCCCTAAAATGTCGAGATACAGGCTTTATTTATTTTAGTGGGGGGCACATTTTATGTCATAGCTATTTAACAATTTATTGATTATTTGGGGGTACAAGTTTCCTGTTGCAAAGCATGCTTAGCTCTAGTTGTGCATTTCTACTTCTAATTACAAAACTTTTGTCAACAAAATTTGTTAAAGAATCAGTTGTCTTTTAATAGGGACATAACCTCCTAAAAAGCAATAATGCAGGATCTGATTACCAAAAAAATCAATAGTGCTTCCCTCAGGCCCTCCTCTTTTCTCCAAACCACTTAGTTTATTTTTTCATTCTAAACATCTCTTGGGGAAAAGAAAACTCTAGAAAAATTTCTTTCACATCTTTTATTAGGTTATGTCTTGTTCATAGGTAGTTCAAAAACTAGTTCAGCTGTCATGTGGATGAGTTCATATTTATCCCTTCTGAAATGTTCACTGTTTTGGAATGTTTTTCAGGATAGACAGAAATTTCATAATTGTAGAACAGCTCACCGGCAGCCAGAGCGCCAGCTGTGGTCAAGGTCCCAGGCTCTCCCCCAGTCACCTCTGACGTTATGGGTCATGGGGCAGGAGGTTTCTGCCACTGTCATAAATGATGGGCTGACTCCCTTGGATCGGCAAGACAGACTTGAGAGCGAATAGTACATGAGCCTGTAGGACTAAGGAGATGACCCAAGTGAAGAAAGAATGAGGTTTCAGGGTAAATTCGGAGGCGTCGTGGCAGAGTAACAGGAACACTGGACCAAGTCCAGTAGCCATGTTATGTACCACCAGCCAGCTCGGTGTCCTTAACCACTCTTTTCCTAAAAATGAAGGGCTTCTGAGGAGCTTTCTGTCTCCTTCCAAATGTGTTTATACGAGGGCACTTCTAAACTGTGTATGTTCAGATATGGACTAGGCTGGATTTGGTCAGTGGACACGTTTTTCGTCCCTGCCCTCTGCGTCTCACTACCAGAGTGCTTTTGCTCTTCTCCTATCTGATGAGCCATCTCTTCTCCAGAACCACCAGTCGTTTAGTCTGTAGGGTAGTTTCTCCTGCCCAAAACCTAATGGTGGCCTGTTCCAGAAGTTGTTTGGCACCAGAATATTAGCATCATCCTAACTCTTTTGGATAGCTTTCTTCCAATCGCCAAACAAAGCCAGAGAAGGCCAACCATTTTTTTTTTTTTAATTTGAGTGATTATAGTGTATGAAGACACAATGCACGATAGCCATATAGCATTATAAATGTTACAGTGACCTTAACTGTGGCCTCGGATGAGAGCAGGTTAGTCTGTTTGTCCATCCACCTATCCATTCATTTGTCCATCCATTCGTTTGTCTATTCATCTGTTTGTCTGTCTATCTATCTATCTATCTATCTATCTATTGTCTATCATCCATCCATCATCTATCCATCTATTATTCATCCATCCATCCATCCATCCATTTATATGTGTGTAAATCTATCGATCATCTATTCATTTATCCATCCATCCATATTTCTTCCCTTCCTTCTTCTACCCTCCCTCCTTTTCATCAATTTATTCTTCTGTCCATCTGTATCTATCTTCCCATGTTATAAAGAAATCTTTCCTTAAGGAATGTGCTTTTTCCTTACTCATCTAAGTGCATTGAAACATCTGTCATTCATTTAACAACAAATTAGCATGCTGTAATAATATATACATGTAGGTTATTACAGGCAGAGTCACAAAGAATTTGAACTTGCTTAACTAGGCACCTTGAATACATCAGCATATTAGTCACTGTTTGACATTGTCCTCTCTGCACCATCCATTTTTCATGCAGTTTTCTGGCCACAGTCACCATGTAATGCAGTTTTCTGGCTGATGACATGACCGATGACACACTTTGGACATTGTTGCTGTTAAGTTTCCCAGGAAACTGAGTAATTATCTTGAAAAGAATCAGGCTCTTTCCCCTTCATTTCTTTTAAAAGATAAGCTTGCTTTAAATTCAGAAGAGAACACAACTAAAACACCCCAAAATCCTAACATGGCATCTATTTTAGTCTTAAGTGTAATGGATTAGAATGAGGTTTATCATTCTCCCAGGGGTGTCCAGCCTGCGACCCCTGGCTGTATGTGGTTCAGGATGACTGTGAATGTGGCCCAACACAAAATCGTAAATTTATTGAACACATTATGAGATATTTTTTGTGATTTAAGTGTCACAGTGTATTTAGTGTGTGGCCCAAGACAACTCTTCTTCTTCCAGCGTGGTGCAGACTCCAAACAGGTG
The DNA here is from genome assembly GCA_039655065.1 of Glossophaga mutica. Classification (NCBI taxonomy): domain Eukaryota; kingdom Metazoa; phylum Chordata; class Mammalia; order Chiroptera; family Phyllostomidae; genus Glossophaga; species Glossophaga mutica. The sequence continues at coordinate 24,044,059 of CM077305.1, forward strand.
GACACCCCTGCTACACTGTTGACGATTTGGGTCAGTTTTTTGTTGTGGAGTTCGACTTGTGCATTGTAGGATGTTTAGCAGAATCCCTGGCTTCTCCCCGCTAGATGCTAGTGGGACCATCTCCAGTAATGACAGCTAAAGAGGTCTGCAGAGATTGTCAACTGTCTCCTGAGAAGTGGATGGTGCAAAATTAGCTGTGGCTGAGAACCACAGGCCTAGAATTAGAAAGTTAAAGTGACTTTTGGGATCCCTTCATACTGTCAAAACGAGTCATGTGAAGAGACAAAGCAAAACCAAACATACTACCTTCTTTGATCATGCTCTTTTGTGTAAATTGACATTTGACATAGTTATCTCAGAATGACTGCCTTCATGCCCGTTCTCCTTCCTTAATGGGGTTCTGGGGACTGACCAGTGGCTGTAAGACTATATCAAGTGGAGAAGTCAGGAATAGGACCTCAATGTTTTTCTCTATAAAGTGACATTTGGTATTTCAAAATAATGGGGTACCGAGGTCCTCATGAGAAGAATAACTTGTTTGGTAGTAGAGCCAGTTCACAGCTCTCCGTCTCAACACATTATGCTGCCTCCCCATCACTAAGAGAAAGCCACTTTGTAAAGATGCTGCCTAAATCTCATGGAAGTGGTGGTATATCTCATGCTGTGGTCCCTAGTTCCCAAGGGTGCTGTTCTGACCAACAGGAGAATAACAGTGTTTGGTCTTAAGTGAACTGAAGTATTGCAAATTGGAAGGTAGTTGCTTTCCAAGAAAATTCTGCTCCAAAAGCAAGACTGAAAACAGTAACAGTCCATTGAGAGTTATAATAAACTCCTTCAGCAAAGAAAGCTTTTAATTCCTTATGGAGAGAACAAGCGAATAGGATTATGACCACCTACTAATTACTAGATAGAGATCCCCTGGGATGCCTGTGTTTAAACATAATTAATATCGAATATTGAGGAGAGTAATGAAACAAAAATGCATTATATGCAGACACATTTAATTCATATGGGGCAAAGTCTAGTTACTAAGACTAACTCTATTAGACAGTTGGTACTTGGGCCAAATATCCTTGATTTGGAATAATGGACAGCACCTGCTTTTGTTACAAGAAATAATTAACACGCAGAGGGGAAAAGGCCACATAAGCTCTTGAACATGAAGAGCTAAAATGTCTTTATAGTTCAGCTTTGGACTGCTAAATGTGGACCAGAAAGTCCTTGACAAGTATGAAAATCTATCATAATCAATACATCGAACGAAAATTACATTGAGAAACAAGACATGATAGTTCTGGAGAAATAAATGGGGGAGTAAATACGCATTTTCTTAACTGAGATCCAGGCCCTTTGGCGTTCCTTATGTGGACTCCATACGCCATAGTTGCTGAATTAATCTTGCTTGCTAATCAGTTTGAAAAGTAGTTTTTCTTGTTAATAGTCATTTGAGAGGTTTTTCTCAGATGAAACCTTCTAACTAAGGATATTCATCTTTTATAAGAAACAATTGCACCTGTCTGCCATTGAGCTACTACTTCCCGTGAATCTGGAAATAGCCAGATAGTGTAGTCTTCAGGATTCAGTCTCATGTCTCCACAGATGGGGCATCTGGGTAATAAAGGACAGCTTCTGCTGGAAGGGGTTTTCTGGACAGATGTTTCTTTACAAGGCCCATCCCACTCTTCCAGTTGGTGTCCTGGTTCCTGGCCATCCGCAGATGCCTCACCCATTTAGCATCCCTCCTACTCCATGTCTCTGGGCTCTGCTAGTCTTGCTTCTCACTTAGTAATCAAACCTTCACTTTGGATCAATTTCCTCCCCTCCTGGAATTGCGTTTTCAAACTGCACAGGCTTATCCAGCCGCTCCTGCTTACACCTGGATTCTCAGTCCCTTTGCTGCCCAAGTGGCCTCAGGCCAGTTTCCCCTTTGTTTGAATTCTTCCAGGACTTTATTTTTCAGGCTCTAAAGTCAGAGGTTATTCATGTGTCCACCCCAGTTGAGCCCATTGTCATGGAGAAAGCTGGGAAGAATCTCAGTGCTGGAATGAAGTGTTCTAAGAGCTCCTCTCCTCCCAGGGACTTCCTTTCTGGAAGAAGACAGTTTCTCTCTTAATCCTAGGGCCCAGGTCAACAGTCCTGGACACTGATCCTACAAGATGACCCTCACCTTGAGGTACAAACCGAATTGAGCACATTTCCAAAGTTATGAAACATGGCTTGTGAAACCTCTTGGAATTTCCAGGTTTCTGGAGAAAAAATTTGCTGTTTTTCCGAGTTCTGTACAATGATGTGAATCCCTCATAGCTTTCTTTCCTTAGCACACATGGGGAGCTGCCCACCCACCTCTCTGCATTTCTGTTGGTCACGTGATCTAGTTCCAGGCATTTTAATTAAATAAAGAAATGATCTGTGGCCGAGACACTGTCCTTCAAAGGGTATTCATTACCAATAGCGAAGGGAGCTCTAGTCAGGATTGTTCCCCACCAGGAAGTGGTGCGGAGGGCTTTCTTTTGCCTAATTCTTGTAGAAATTGCAAAAGCTGTGAGTTAAACTTCAATTGATAATGTCAACTAATTGATGATTACCCTAAAGTAGTTTCTTTTTCAATAGTGTAAACAATGATAAGACACCTTTGTTTTTCAGATACTATTTTCTATTTTAAGTATAGAAGTTAAATTTGGGGAGAACGATTATTTGGACAATGCTGATTCTTAAAATTCTTAAGTGTCAATTTAAGTCTTCTTTAGTTTTTTTAGCAAGGATTTGTAGATGATTTTTAAAAAAAAATTTAGTCCTATGTAATTTCGGATTTATGGTTTTTTTATATATCGATAGTATTGTTTTGTAATTTTATTTTCCATTTTTTTGCTGCTGGTATTTAAATACAATTGGCATTTGTTTATTGATCTTATATTTTGAGGTTTTGCTAAATTCTCTGATTTATTAGGTTTTCTTGTCAATTTTGTAAGATTTTCTACATAGATTATTATGTCATCTACAAATAGAGACAATTTTATACTTCTTCCTTTACAAACTTTATACTTGTTATTATTTTATTTTTGCCTTTTTTCATTGAATAGGACATCCAGTTCAGTATTGAATAGAAGAAATAAGGATAGATATCTTTGTCTAGTTCCTGATCTGGAATAGGGTGCTAGGGTATTTTTTTCACCTTAATTATGTATTATTTTAGCTTTAAGTATTTTGTAGACACTTTTTTTTCAGGTTAAGAAGTTTTTTTCTCTGTTTGTAGTGTTTATCATGAATGGATGTTAGTCATAATTTCACCAAATATATTGAGAGACTCTCTGTTTTAGTTGGTTGATAAGGTCAATTTAATTGATTGACACTTGAATGTTATAGTCACCTTGCATTCCTAGGATAAACTCCACTCCTTTATATATTGCTGGATTTGATTTTGCTAATGTTCTATAGAGATTTTTTAAGAATCTGTGCTCATAAAGGATATTGGTCCAGCATTTTTATTTTCTCATTATGTTTTTGCTAGGTTTTGGTATCAGGTTTATGCTGGCCTCATAAAATGAATTGGGAAATTTTCTGCCTTTTATTTTCTGAAAGAGTTTATATAAGATTAATATCGTATATTCTAAATGTTTCATAAAATTTTCCAGTGAAACCATTTTGTCCTGGAGGTGTTTGTTCATTTGTTTGTGAAAGGCTTTTGATTAAAAATTCAATTTATTTTATATGGGGTAATTCATACATTCTGTTTCTTCTTGAGTCACTTTTGATAAGTTATGTTTTCAAAAATGTCTATTCTATTGATAATATTGAATTAATTGTGATTAAGTTGTGCATGAAATTTCCTGACAATTTTTATCTGTAGGATCAGTGATTGTATTTCCTCTTTCATTTCTTGGTTAGTCTTGCTAGAGTTTTATCCATTTTAGTAATATTTTAAAGAAGTCATTTTATGTTTTCCTAATTATTTTCTTTAGGCTGTTTAGATTTTGCCTTTCACAGAGGCAAAGTAAATTTCTAGCACCTGACATTTATCTCAGCTGTGGTAAGTTTATGAAGATATTTTTCTTTTCTTTTTTAAAAGATTTTATTTATTTATTTTTAGAGAGGGGAAGGGAAGGAGAAAGAGAGGGAGAGAAACATCACTGTGTGGTTGCCTCTCAAACACCTCCACTAGGGACCTGGCCCAAACCCAGGCATGTGCCCTTACTGGGAATCGAACTGGTGATCCTTTGGTTCTCAGTCCAGCTCAATCCACTGAGCCACACCAGCCAGGCTAAAGGTGTTTTTCTATCAGAGAAGACCCATACCGAATCATAAAATCACTTTTAACATGCAACCTATAAATGCAATTCTACAAAAAAATGGGAATATAATTAATTGAATGTTGTATCCACATGTCAAATTGATTATACATTGAGATCTTTCCAGCCAGCATTTCAAATCCCAACTTTAGTGGTTCAATTTAAAAACCATCTGAAGATGATTGAAAATAGGTTTTAGTTAAATTCATTTTACCAAAGAGGACACTTGTTCAGAGCAGGTGTTCTCTCCCGTGACACTGGTGAGTAATCCCATCTGTCACCTGTACTATAAATCATTGTACTACAAATCTATTAGTTTATGATTCATATCTGGCCTTTCTCGTACAAACAAAGATGAAACAGTACTTTAGACTGAATGATTTAATGCACACTGAATGAATCTACTTTCTCTGAGTTCAGTCTTGTTCTCTCTGAGCATTTGTTATGTGCAGGAGGAAACTGAATTCTGAACTGAGAAGGTATATTAACTCTTTCAGACAATGGGATGACAGGTGCAACTTCTAAATAGCTTGCAGGAGGCCTCATTGAGTTAGGCCTTTCTTCAGTTCTTAACTTGCTGGTTGAAATAGATTTTTACAAGGGTTGAGTCTTGGTCTTAATTTGGTTTAGGCTCCCATCATTTCTTTGAAGAAAATTCTTAGCTTTTTCTTCTGTTCCTTTTACTCTGAAGGCAGAAATAGACCTGTGTTGATGAGTAGGATTTCATTGGTAAAGGGCAGTAAGTTTTGCTCTGGTTTCGGAGCAGCCTGGGTAAGTGCTGGGGCAGTCGTCTGACTTCCCATGAAGAGTACCACAATAGCATGGCCCCGCACACAAAACGATGCTCAGCTCTGGGCCATGCACAGTGTATCTTTTTATGACTGGTGGCCCTTACTTGGTGCATCTGTGAACAGTATGAAGAGGATATTAACTAATTTCCAATGTCAGTTTATTTAATTCTTTCCAAACTTCATTAAAATTTAAAGGAAATAATGCTTTGAGATTCTCTCCTTTATGTTTATACTCATTTAACAAACTGCAGCTTTCAGATTCAAGAAGTATTTGAGGATGCCATTTGGAAAGCTACATAGGTCAGATTTAGTTGGCACTTCTGAGCTGCTTTTTTCGTATTTGACTGTTTTCCACCCCTACAACTGCCTTTTAGATAGGTATAATGATGTCTAGACAGAGAGAAAGGCATTTTAGAAAGAACTTATGCTTCGGGAACAGATCTAAGTTTAAATTCTCACTTCTCCACTTACTGGTGGTTTAGACACAGGTGTAGCTTTATCCGGTAGGTAGTAATAGAGTGGATGTGGAGAGAATGTTACTCTGGCAGTCAGACAGATGATGGAACTCAAATCAGGGTACTGTGTATTTAAAGCATTTACTTGGTGTTGTCAGGGAGGGGGCAAATTCTCTCCTTCTGCCTCTCTTGAGTTCTTATGGGTGGACTAACAAAATGGAAAAAGACCAGATTAACAGGAGAAAAACTAATTTAATATGTGCACACAGGAGATCAAAAGTGATACTTTCAGAATGATGAACGAGCAGCTTTTTATACTCTGTAGGCCATGAAACAATAAATTTGTGAAGGAGTGACAGAACAAAGACACTTCAGTTTGGGTTGCTCATTCCTGAGGAATCTAGATGAAGTTTGGGCTTGGGTAGTGAAGGAGTAACAAGGTTTGTTATGTAAGGCTTTTGGTTGTGGATTTCTTAACTCTAGCAATAAGGGTGTCTCTCTTAGGACCCTCCTCCCACCCCCCTTCACCCCACTGGAGCATGGAGCGCACCTTTCACGGTGGAGATTTGTATCTTGCATTCAAGGCAAGAAACTTTAATTCAAGGTAATCATTGTGCCATTTGGGGCCCTTTGGGCAGTCTTCCCTGAGCACCAGCAGCGTGTTCGGCTCTTTGGTGTACGTAAAGGGAGATGAGACTCCACTTCAGTTATGAGACCTGTAGTCCATCGACAGCAGGGAGAGAAACACTTCCCCGGGGTCCAAGTGAGAAAGAAATCTAAACTAACAGGAGTATAAACATTGGGTTACAGGGACCAGAAAGACGGGTTCTGCTTAGAAGAGGAGCAGCACGAGGCGGATGGCTTCAGATGGCCGTAGGGCCTTTTAGGGATAGATGGGAGATTTCATCTGGTGAAAAAGGGGGAGAAGGGCATTGCACACTGAGGAGGGAACATGCTCCGAAGCAGAGAGGGACCAAAGTTAAAAGTAGCATTTGGGAGAATACAAGGAAGTTAGATGAAGCGACATTGAGGAGCGTGCCTCTCCTTCTCTCTCTTCCTACCCTTTTTCCTTCCTTCCTTTCTTCCTTCCTTCCTGCCTTCCTTCCTTCCAACTTCCTTCCCCCATCTTTCCTCTCTCCCTGGCAATACTCCTCCACCCTTTCTTTCCTCTTTCCTGCAGCAGTTATGTGCCAGGCACTGGGTATATGTGCTGGACCTAACACTCGACCTTCCTTGACCGAGTTTAGGGTCCAGCCCAGCAGGGGCAGTTCTCCTTTCATTGGGAATGTGGCCTTGGGAGTTACATAGAGGATCGGGGAATGACTCACAGCTAGAAGTCCAGCTGGAAAGCTATTTCAGTAGATTCAGGGAGGAAAGACTCAAAGCCTTTATCAGGAAAATTGCTGAGGCACCGAAATGACAGGGAATACGCAATTAATTAGAGCTCAGTGGTGTTGTTACACAGTATAGTATAAGGATTAAGAGCATGGACCTAGGAGCCAGACTACCTGGGTTTGTTTCTAGTTCTCACTAGGTGTTTCGCCTTGGGCAAATTGTTTCTCTACCTCAATTTATTTATTTACGAAATGGGGATTGTAATAGTACCTTCCTGATAGAGTTATCGTGGGGCTTAAGTTAGTTAATACATGTAACCTCTTAGAAAAGTACCTGGTACGTATTAACCCTATGTAAATATAGGCTAGGGTTATTAAATTCCAGTCCACTAAATGAGGACAAACTTCCAAAAGAGGAGCTGTCGGGCCTAACTTTGCTAGATCCCATAGGTTGTAAAAAATTGGATTTTTCAGGAGTATAAAAGTGTAAACACATACCTAAATGTTACAGAAAGAAATAAAATAATAGCAGTTATTTAGAGCCAATAGGGTTATTTTTCTATTACTTCTCTTTTCAATCTTGGGAAGAAATTTAAGTGAAAAAAGTATTGTATACATGTATTCATATAGATCAAGTTTTAGAAAAGAAAGTGTGTTCAGCAGTTGACAGATTTTGTTTAAGATTCAGAAATGTCTTGCAAACTGAAATCGAGGCCTTGGATACCATTGGGTAAAGACAGAAGTCCTGAGAGACTCATCTTCTATTTTTATTGCCCAAGCTAATGGTCCATTAGCACAGCTCCTTGAGGCTGAGCCTGTAGATAATGTGTGCCTTCCGGGGTAAGGATGCCAGGTGGATGTTTCCTAGTGGTGGAAAGCCACATTGTTTTCCTGGGGGAAGAATGTGAACACATCCCACTTATTGCACATAATGGCAAAAAGGAGAAAGATCAGTATCTAGTGGGCAAAGAAATTACCAAGGTACTATCAGTGTTCAAAGGGAAATGCCTGTGTTCATAATTGGTTTAATAATTTTGGTTTCAATAATGGTTGGTTCTTATTAGGTATTCAGTGAAATGGTGTTGATTTTAAGGTTCACTGGTTTATGAAGAACATCGATGCACTTTTAGGCAGAGCTACATTGTTAGTGAGGAGATACAAATTGAAAAATTTCAGTAAGCTCATTAAAGACTTGAACAGTTTTTCCTTCTTTAAAAGTAAGCTTCAAAAATCTCAAATTCTTATATCCACAAAGAAAAGTTATGTTTATGATAATAGTACATAATTAAGCTTCCCAGTGTACTATAATTGCGTTTTTAATTTCTTTGCTTTCTGACATAATGCTGACCATATTTATTCCAAACTGCCAAGTATTTGAATTTCAAACCATTTTAAATTTGCTATCACACTAACCAGTGTGAAGCAACAATGCTGCTTATTCCTAGGAAGTCTATCCCTTTAGTCATTCACTTTTTCTGCTAAGGAACAGTTAAGCCTCATGTGTCAAAAGGCTGCCACCGGAGCGCCCCTCCCACCCCCCTCCTACCCCCTTTTGCCCTTGTGCTAACTGTGAGTCATGCTACTTCTGAGAGCCACCACAATTTCCTGTGTCTCAGGAAACTTCACAGCCACATCAGATGATCCCCACCAGTTCACCCAAATCCAAGAGTCTGGTAGGGCCTCTGGCCACCATTTGTTACTGAATTGGCATGCAGGCAGTCTTGGGTCAATTAATTAGTAAGACTAATTGAAGCTAAATATAATTAACCATACAATATTGAGCTGTCCAAATTTAACTCAACTAAAATTATGTGATAAATCTGGAACATACAGGATTACTGGCAAACACCGTTGCCTCATGGATTTAAAAGTATGTGATGTGACTAATAAATCAGTGGAGGGTGTCCTGATGCATGCAGACACGGTAGCACCCACATAGGGTAGATGCTAGTTGAAAGTCATTTTCTATATTGCCTTCCATGTAGTGGAACTTAATGCAGATTTGAGTGAGCATCAGCACTAAACAAGAACAGCAGGTAGTGATGCTCACATTGTTTGGTGACACCAATTTAAAATGGTTTGAAGTTCAGATGCCTAGTGGTTTGAAATTCATGTGCTTAAAATTATGTCAGGAAGTTAGTGAAAAGCCAGCTTGAAATACAACATTGATTGATTGGTAATGATAAAATAATGTTGACTACTTTAATTATTATTCATCCAGAAATGTGAGAGCAAGAACCATTTTTCAATAAGTGAATCTTTGTATTACAATGATTAGAAATATCTTCCGTATAGAATTTCCACCAAACTTTGTCATTGGGTTCTGTTTTTAAAAGAAAAATAAATGACTCTAGAGAATGAAATATTTCAAAAGCATTTTGATATTTAGTCTTTCATAAATGTAGAGTTTAAGACTGTCCATGAATATGCATGGCCAAATGCATGCTTAAATATTGTATGTAAATTATTTATGATGAAAAAGACTGAGAGACAATGAAAGGGAGAAAGGGTGGTGCGGGTAGTGATAGACTAGCCATTTGTGGATGCGCACATTCAGACTTCAGGTAAGTAAAGAGTTTAAGAGAATTCCAGATTCACCCAATAGACGCTGGTCCGCTTCAGCTCATTTGTTTTTAAAGGTTATTTAAACTGTTTAGGAATTCTTCTGACAAACCATATGTTGCAACAGTTGGAACTCTTTCACACAAAATGAGATGCTACAGGTGGTTTTGAGTTTCATTGTCTGCTGGCACACCATATAGTGATTTTAGTTTTGTTTCACCAGGCAAAAGTGTGAACATGACTAATTAATTCTCTCAAGTTGATAGCACCCTTGAAAGGTTTTTGATCATTTGTACTATGCATTGTCTCAGATTACTTTCCCCATTGAATAGAATGTGCTTTATACAGTTTGTGAGTTTCAAAGGTGCTCCATTTGTGTACAAATTCTAAATCTTGACAAAAATGGCTTCATGGATTACCTTATAGATAATTAAAAGTCAGTAACATCTGAATACATGAGAAGTGCCAATAACAGATGATATATGATTTTATAGTTCCCTTATGATTATTCTAGTATTTTACCTTAAATAGCTTTTTCACTTTTGTTCTTATATAACCTAATTATTTGTTTTTTACATTTTCTCACAAAACAAGAAATTCCCTCTTTTGCAGTAGCCGTATCTGTTAAGAGCAAAATAGAATTCCAGGTAGAGGAGTCCTCACCATGTTTCTCCAGAGCGTTTTTAATTCTGTGCATGCGGAAAGATGGTAATGTGATTCCCAGGTGCTAAATACTCCTCAGCCATTCACGCTCAGTACTGTGTTCCGGCATAAAACTGGACTGAATTTGTTGAATGGTGAATTACTGAAAAGAATAAAGTTAAGGCAACTCATTAATATTTATCTCCTTGTCTATTTTGTATAGCCTGGATGAAATGGAAAAACTCATTTGGGGGCCAATCAGATTGAAAAGGGTCTAAAATTACAAAGAGAAACATGGAGATAAAAATGTTTTTTTTTCCTTTTTAAAATTAAACACAGCACCTTTTTTCTTACATGCCTCTGTTTTTCTTTTAGTGGCAAAGCATTTCTATAACACTGGTTGAGAAAGTTCAGATGATTGCTGTAATCCTAGGATCCCTGTTCTTAATAGCGAGTGTGACCTGGCTCCTCTGGTCAGCCTTCAGCCCCTATGCAGTGTGGCAGAGGAAGGACATCCTTTTTCAAATCTGCTATGGAATGTATGGTTTTATGGATCTAGTGTGCATAGGTAAGACCATGACGTTAAACATTCACAAACTGTCAGTAATCCATTTCTTGCAGCAATTATATTTTCATCAGATGGATGTGACATAGAATGTTGTGATTCACATGATCTTGATTCTCCAGCTAATTAACTGTCCGGGGCGTCACAATCTGGCCATTTTTCTCAAAAAGCATAGCATCTTCATTCTTGAGTATTCTGAAAAAAAAAAAAAAAGAACAGAATAATGCCCATTTTAAGTGACCTATTTTGCAATGCAAAGGAAGGGAGGACTCAAAGACATTATTTGGGGTGGGCAATGGAAGGACAGTCATTTATTTCTAAGGAATAAGAGCAAATCAGTCACGCTTCACAAAGCTGGGATAGCACTGATGGACACCAATGGTGATATTGTGTATTTGGGGAGAGGACAGGGACTTGGGGACAGTTTTACTTACTGTCCTGTGCCTCTGTGTTTCACTTATTAAATTCAGTGGCTTAGAAGAGAAAAAGGATCAAACTGACCCTACACAAAAAGGTTTCTTGTTTGTGCATTTCACTTCAGTCATCTGTTATTTCCTTAATATTGTACCATGAGAAAAACAGAAGCTGACTCTTTCGATGTGCTGCAGGCACCTTGATTGGGACCAGTTGGCCATGAGAGACAGGGCTGAGGAGGGCAACATCATACCAAGGAGACTTTCCCTGCTCTGATGTGCTTTATATCTCCGTGGGACGTGGGGAGAGCTGAGGGGGGCAGCTGTGGTTCTCACACTGTGGTCTGCAGACCACTGGCAGCAGGAGCAGCATCTGTCACACCTTTTTTAAGGAATGCACATTCTCAGGCCCCACCCCAGACCTGCCAAATCAGAAACTCAGCCCCATCTGTTTTACAAGCCTCCTAAGGTCTGATACACGCCAGTTTCAGGGAATGGGTGCTCAACTTGGATCGGATGACTTGGCCTCTAATCCTGGCCTCTGCTTGGACAGATCAACTTTGTCCATATTCCTGTTTTCTCACCTATAAAAATGGGAATAACACCCTGGCTCAGAGGCCTAAATGAAGGAAATAATGATTGTAAAATAATGTTATCAGTTGCAAGTTGTAAATTAAGGATATTTGAGTAAATCACAAACGTTGAAATAATTTAAATCACTTGAATGCCTCTACTCGTGAAAGCCTTAATTTAGCTAGCAGTTTTAATATTCTCAGTTATTTTTTTCTAAAAGACCTTTATAAATTTTAAAATATGATCAGCCTGAATTTCTCCTCCTTCTCTTCTTTTCTCCTTTGTCACTAGTACAAAGCTAGTGAGAAGAAAAAAGTAATCAAATTTCAAGCCAGAAAGGAAAAAAGAAGGCAGGGAAATGTCATGGGTAATATGTAAACTGAGCAGATGTTGCCTGAATAATTGAGCTAATCATGTATATGAACAATTTGCATTAAATGTGAAAATGCCTATGCATGCTTTTAGAAATTCAAAATCTCTATACAAATGTAATCTCGAGGGCAGTGTTCTAAATGAAGAAGAATTACAAAATTGTTCTACAAGTCCCTGAACAAATTCAGAGATAGTGTTTCTTCTGTCTTTCAACGTAAATGTTGCGAGGTGTGATATTTCATTAATATTCAAAGGGGAGGTGAAAAGCAAAAGAACCACTAGGTTCCCAATCCAACCTAGAGGGGGAAAAATCAGCTGACTTTCTTGATACTAACCAAAAGGAGCCATGTATTTCCTGGTCAGGAAACCATTGTCCTGAATTTCATAGTTTGCATTTAGTGTTGAGTAATTATATCTCAAATTTTGATTGCTAATGTCAGGTTTTTAATCAAGATTATTAGAATTTTGCTTTAAAAAGCACATACATGTGAACTAATGATATTTCAACAATATATGACATATTTGGGATTCCCTTTTGAAATCTAGGTGTTTGCCCTTTTTATAAAGTTAAATTTCTTAGGAACAAAAACCAATTGACATTTTCTTGGAGATATTTTAGAGAGTGAATTTTTATCTAAGTTTTAAATATTGACAATACTGTTGTCTTTTGGCTCATTAAATCTCATTATTCAGTGATTTATTTGTATACTTTGAAAAATATTAAAGAAATCGGATTGAACAGCATTCTTGATTTCACTTGGAAAACTCATTAACAGTCTGTTTGGGGTCAAAAAAATCTCCCCCCCCCCCACAAGAAATCAGGAAGCTACTAGTCAAGAAAGCAAATAGAGATAAGCTTCCAGTAGCCAAATAGATTATAGCCTGTAGTAGCTCTTGCCAACATTTGAAATTAATTTAAATGTCTTATAATTAAGTGTAGACAGTGACAAAAGTAGATTACATTGATTACACCTCAAATATCCCCAACAGCAAGACTTTGAAGTCAGAGTAGAGTGAAAAGCAGGTTTGAGCCCTATTGGCTCAGCTCAGTTTAATACATATTTATGGAAGGCATTCTATGGGTCAGACACAGTGCTAGGTGCTGTGAATAAACATAAGAGTCCATTTCTTTCTTGCCCCAAGGAGCTTCCAGCCCTACAGGCAGGACAGACGTGTAGTAGGTGACTGGAATGTAGAGATGGGCGCAGCGTGAAAGTATGCAGAGGAGATGGTAGTTGGACAAAGCTGGGAGAGATTAACGCTGGGCTGTTGTATGCAGGGAATGGATGATTTCAGGCAGATTTCATGGGGAAGAGAGAGCCAAGCTGGCTGTGGGATGAATAGATGCTTGGCACATGGGAAGATGGCCCCCTTGTCACCGTTGGAGGATGTAAGATTGGCTGGCCGTTCAGAGGACTTTAAAGCAGTTCAAACCATTCTTACATCTCTCTTCATCCAAGCTTTTCACCTTGTTTTGTACCTAAATGAGGAGTAAGTTGGCAGCCTCATTAGTGTTTTTTAAAGAATGATTTTAAAAATCTATAGATTACTTCAGAATCAAAAAATGTTATAATCCAGCCAGCGTATGTAATGTTTAGGAAGAGATTCTTACTGGATTGCTAGATAGAAGTGTAAAGATTTATAGAAAATTTATTTACTTGGGAAACTTATTTATCTATTTTTAGACATGGTTAATTTGTTGGTACTTTCATTTATTATTAATATGTTTTCTGCTTTTTCCATGATCCTGTTTTTTCTTTTTTCCTGTTTTTTTTTTTTTTTTTTTTTTTTTAGAATTATGTTTTATTGATTATGCTACTGCAGTTGTCTCAGTTTTTATCCTTTGCCACCCTCCACCCAGAACCCCCCACACCCTCAGGCAATCCCCACACCATGATTCATGTCCATGGGTCATGCATGTATGTTCTTTGGCTACTTCATCTCCTGCACTGTATTTTATATCCCCATGGTTATTCTGGGACTGTCAATTTGTATTTTTTAATCCCTTTACCTCTTCACCCATTCTCCCTCTCCCTCTTCCCACTGGCAACCATCAAAACACTCTCCATATCCATGATTCTGTCTCTGTCTTCTTGTTTGCTTAGTTTGTTTCTTAGATTCAATTGTTGATAGGTACATATTTCTTACCATTTTATTGTTCATAGTTTTGATCTTCTTTTTCTTAAATAAGTTTAACATTTCATATAATGGTTTGGCAATGATGAACTCCTTTAGTTTTTTTCTTGTCTATGAAGCTTTTTATCTGCCCTTCGATTCTAAATGATAGCTTTGTTGGGTAGAACAATCTTGGCTATAGGTCCCTGCTTTTCATGACTTTGAACATTTCTTGCCAATCACTTCTGGCCTGCAAATTTTCTTTTGAGAAATCAGCTGACAGCCTTATGGGAACTCCCCTGTAGGTAATTAACTTCTTTTCTCTTGTTGCATTTAAGATTCTCTCTTTATCTTTAACCTTTGGCATTTTAATTATGATGTATCTTGGAGTGGACCTCTATGCATCCATCTTGTTTGGGACTCTCTGCTTCCTGGACTTGCATGTCTATTTCCTTCACCAGATTAGGGAAGTGTTCTTTCATTTTTTTTTTTTAATTTTTATTTTCATTGTTGATCTTGTACAGTTTTCTGTCTTTTATTCTCACCCGAACCCGCCACCCCAGCCCTCCCCACCTCCCTCCCATTTCCACCCGCCCCCATAGTTTTTGTCCATGTGTCCTTTATACTTGTTCCTGTAAATCCTTCCCCTTTTCCCCTGAAATTCCCTCCCCTCTCCTCTCTGGTGACTTTCAGCATGTTCCCAATTTCCATGTCTTTGGTTATATTATGCTTGTTTGTTTGTTTTGTTGATTAGGTTCCTGTTAAAGGTGAGATCATATGGTATTTATCTTTCACTGCCTGGCTTACTACGCTTAGCATGATGCTCTCAAGTTCCATCCATGCTGTTGCATAGGGTATGAGCTCCTTCTTTCTTTCTGCTGCATAGAATTCCATTGTATAAATGTACCACAGTTTTTTGATCCATTCATTTACTGATGGGCATCTAGGTTGCTTCCAACACTTGGCTATTGCAAATTGTGCTGCTATAAACATAGGGATGCATAGTTTCTTTTGGATTGGTGTTTCAGGGTTCTTAGGATATAGTCCTAGCAATGGAATTGCTGGGTCAAAAGGTATATCCATTTTTAGTTTTTTTAGAAAATTCCATACTGTTTTCCATAGTGGTAGCAAGGGACATAAAGGAAAGAATAAACAAATGGGATCTCATCAAAATAAAAAGCTTCTGCATGGCCAAGGAAAACAGTATTAAAATAAAAAGAGAACCGACTGTGTGGGAAAACATATTTGCCAATGATATCTCAGATAAGGGTTTAATCTCCAAAATATACAAAGAACTTACACGACTCCACTCTAAGAAGACAAGCAACCCAATTAAAAAATGGGCAAAGGACTTGGGCAGACACCTATCCAAGGAGGACATACAGAGTATCCAGAGACACATGAAAAGATGCTCGATATCGCTAGCTATCAGAGAGATGCAAATTAAAA
The DNA here is from genome assembly GCA_039655065.1 of Glossophaga mutica. NCBI lineage: Eukaryota > Metazoa > Chordata > Mammalia > Chiroptera > Phyllostomidae > Glossophaga > Glossophaga mutica. Next base: position 24,059,616 of record CM077305.1, read on the forward strand.
CCACAATGAGATACCACTTGACACCAGTCAGAATGGCCCTCATAAACAAAGCAACAAACAGCAAGTGTTGGAGAGGTTGTGGAGAAAAGGGGACACTAGTGCACTGCTGGTGGGAGTGCAGACTGGTGTTCTTTCATTTTTAAAAACAGATTTCCAATTTACTGCTCTTTCTGTTCTCCTTCTGGCAGCCCTATAATGTGAATGTTTATACTTGTTGAACTTGGGAACTCTTGAAGTTGTCCCAGAGGCTGCTTACACTATCCTCATTTTGGGGGATTCTTTCAGATTGGTTGTTTTTTTGTTCCTTATGTTCCAAATCATTGATTCGATTCTCAGCTTCATTCACTTTATTGTTGTTTCCCTGTAAATTGTTCTTTATCTCAATTACTATACCGTTGTTTCCAACTGTATCTTTTTTATGCTGTTGCATCCTAAGTTCCTTGAGCATCCTTATAACCAGTGTTTTGAATTTTGCATCTGATATGTTGCTTCTCTCCATTTTGTTTAGCTCTTTTTCTGGAGTTTTGATCTGTTCTTTCATTTGGGCCATGTTTCTTTTTCTCCTCATTTTGGCAGCCTCCCTGTGTTTGTTTCTACATATTAGATAGAACTGCTGTGAGTCCCTGTTTTGGTAGTGTGACCTAACATAGTAGGTGTCCTATAGGGTCCAGTGGCATAGCCTCCTAAGTTGGGTACTCAAAGTGCACCCTTTGTGTAGACTGAGTACACCCTCCTCTTGTAGTTGAGCCTTGATTGCTGTTGGCAGATCAGTGGGAAGGATTTACCCAGACCAGTCAGCTGCAAGGACTGACTGTGACCATTGACCACCAACCTCCCCGCTCCAAGGAGGATCAGCTCTGCATGAGCAGGGTGTTGGTACTCCAGCATGGTCTGTAGCTGTCCACTGGGTGCACAGACCCTGGAGTTTCCTAAGGAGTGCAACCCAAGGTCAGCCCCTACCTGTGTTCTGCCCAAGGTCACCTGCATGAGCTATAAAGCGGTCTGAGATGGCTGCTACTTGTGCTGGGCTTGGAGATTCCCAGGTGAAGTCAAGCTGTGAATCTAGGCTGGCTGCTGCTAGTGCCAGGCCTGGGGCCACTTAGCAAAAAGTACAGGGGCTGGAGGTTTACTGAAGCTGGCCGTTGCTTGTTTGGTAAGATTTAGGAAGCACGAAGGATGAGCCAAGACAAGCCATTCATACGGAAAAGTCATGGTTAGCAGTTTGGGCCTATAAGTTGGGAAGGACAGAGCTTCAGGGGATCTCTAAGATGAGGTTAACCTTATTAGCTAGGTTGATGGAGTCTCAGATGTGGCAACAGCCTGCCAGTTCTGTGGCTTTGTGGTTCTCTGGGGGAAGGGCTCAGAAAAGGGACAGTGGCCTCTGCCTGACTTTCCGTCTGGGGAAAAAACCGTCTTTCCTGCGTTAATGTCAGACACTTCAGTTCCTCCCTGTATGCCACTGGTGCCTTTTGAGATGCTACCCTAGTGCTGGAGCTCATGTGGAGTGACTCTGAGTAAGTCTATGTGTGGGTTCTTTAAGAGGAGCTGCTTGGGACTCCAGCAGTTTTTTTTTACTTACTCAATCCCCATTGGTTTTTGTAGCCAGAAATTATGGGGACTTATCTTTCTGGCACTGGAATCCTCAGCTGGGGGGCCTGGTGTGGAACTGGGATCCCTTGCTCCTGAGACACTCCTCCCAAATTTTTATCCACCACATGGGGGTGTGGGACCAGCCTGTTCCATACCTCCACCTCTTCTACCAGTCGGAACGGATGTAGTTTCTTTAATCCCATAGTTGTCAGACTTCCATTCAACTCGATTTCTGATGATTCTGAGTGATGGTTCTATATTTTAGTTGTAATTTTGATGGGCTGTGTGAGGAGGCGAGCCGTGTTTACCTATGCCCCCAGTTTTTTTTCTGCTATTAAACTTGAATTTTCTCAAGGGTCTGGGTACTATTAGAGTTGAATCAGGACCTACATCAGGGCTGTCCAATAGAACTTTCTGCAGTGATGTAAACATTGTATATTTGTGGTGTCCAGCACCATAGGCACTGGCTACACTTGGCTATTGAGCATTTGAAATGTGGTTAGTGAGAAACAGAAACTGAGTATTAAGCTAATTTTATTTAAATTAATTTAAATTTATTTTAAATAGCCACATGTGGCTGGTGGCTACCCTATTGGACAGATTTCTAGATGATCGAATGGCACATGCATAAGGTTTTGATTAACAAGTTTTACCATGTCTGTATAAATAGGTTGTGTTTCCTCAATGGTCAAAAACTGTTCCATGAGAGATGAATACAGTGAAAATGAGTTTAAGAGGATGAAAAGAAGGAAGGGTACTACAGGTGAGCGGGTGGTGGTCAAGAGGTAGACAGAGAGCCATAAGAGGAAGCTGTGTTTTAAGGAAATGGAGTTATATATAAAGAGATAAAACTCTTACGTTGTATTTGGGGAGATCTTTTAAATATTTAAATAGATGGCATTCAGACTATCTTTTTGCACCAGGAAAACTAATATAAAGGATTTAAACCACCCAGATGTTGTAGCCCAAGGGCAATAATTTAGGGAGAAGTAATAACCAGAGTAGACTCAGATAAGCTTCCTCCTAAGAAGATTTGCATGGTGGACAAAGGAAGGTTAGCAAACTCAGAAATGAAGAGCAAATGTGTGGCTGACGGCACTGGGTACAGCATCTGGCTCCTAACTCTGTACTTTGTGCATTGAGAAAATAGAAGGCTCTTACTTCCATTGGTGATGTGATTCAAGGCAAGTTCGGGCCACAAGAAGAATACATTTATTAATGACTAAAAGACTGTGGGACTAAGATAACTGTAAAAATAGGGAGTCGTTTGATTCACTTGCATCTAAAAAAGAAGGGCAGTTACCAAGTCATTTAGTGTCTAGCAGAATAGAGGTGATTCCAGTTTCTTGCAGAAGCAACAAGCTAAAACTAAAACCCTATTTTTTTCCAGTGGAATTCCTGAAATAGAGTTAGCAATGCTTATACCTAATCTCATTAACACTATAAAGTGGTATCAAATCCCTGTCTGGAAAACAGTTTGATCTTCCCTGAGATACTAAGGGAAGGAACTAATTAAGATTACAACTAATGTAAAAGCTTGGATTACTTGTGTTCTTCTTAAAAAATGTCTTAATTGTCCTCACAAATATATGCATATTCAAATTTAAAAAAACCTTTGTATATATAATCTTGAAATACATCAAGTTTTAAAAGGACCATTTTACTCACTTGGCTCTGTTACGTCACCCCATTTGAAGGAACACCCCCCTCTTGACATTCTGGTGCATGTCCTCCAGATCGTTTTCATTAGGTTAATATGCACATGGGTACCGAGACATTTACGCATTGTATTTTTCATGCAAATAGTTGTCTTCGTTCAACAATATGATCTCGAGCTCTTTTCTCATTAGAACAGATGTACACGATTTACTTAAACTTTCTTCTGTTGATGGATATTTTTGCCATTAGGAACGATGCTGCGAAGGACATCCTTTTATGTATTTCTCTAGGCCAGATTCCAAGAAGTGGAAAGTCTGGTTTGAGTAATAAGCACATGGTAACATTTTGTACCCTGAAAAGGCTTTAACAATCTATATTTTCCTCCACCTCCCACTACTATAAGAATTTCAGTTTTCCCACACCTTGACAAGCATGGAGATCATTTTGTGATAGTGTAGCTGGTAGTCGGAACTGTATTTAAAACCATTAGAGCATTTTTTTTTTAATCCATTCTATAACTTTATAAGCCTGTGAGGCAGTTTTATCTAAGAATGGAAGGGTGGCCTCACCAGGCCACGCAAACATGCAGCTTGTGCTTCCTGGTGTCTCTCAGGATGCAAGGGATGGGGTGTGCAGGGACAGAGACTGATGATCTGTGCTGTAAACACTCACTCCTTCTCTCTGAAAAATGAAACCCAGCAGGGATGATCAAAATCAAAGATCACCGCCCCTCAGGAACCGTGCCTTCCCCACACACTCAAGAGCTCGGGGGCCAGTTTTTTCTGTGACACTGTTGACATGAGGGGACTTCACTCCTCAGTCTGTCCCTTTTGTGTGTAGAAAGTGCTCCCTGAAATTGCTTTAAGAAAAATATCTCCTGTTGGTCACTTGGCTGTGTGGCTAAAGCACTGATTCTGTTATTGCTTGTTTTCAGCATTTTTCTAGTTCTCACATTAAAGCACAAGTGTGCAGATCAGGGAGACACACACACACACACACACACACACACACAGTCTTCCCATCAGGAACCAAAAACCAGAGCATCATTGCAGTGCTCTCTTGAAATAATGAAATACAGTATGATAGGACTGTTTATGCTTTCTTGCTTCTGAAAGCTGCGGAGATTAAGGAATTTTAAAAATAACCTGAGATGTCCTAGCATGAGGATCAGAACAAAATGTCTTCTCTTTACTGTACCAGTTATAGTCAATACAAAAAAAAAACAAAACAAAACAAACAAACCCCTGCTTCTCTGCAGGAATGCCATACCCTCCAAAATATTTATTTTCCTATATGTTGAATCTAAAATAAATTTTTTTAAAAATTCATGCAAATTTTATCAATATTATTATAGCCCTTTTAAAACTCTTTTTTTTCATAATTGGTAATATATCTAACTAAAACAACTAAAAACTTGTACGTACAGGAAAACTATTTGGAGTTCCCATTTGGTAACTTGTATTCACATTTTATTATAGAACTTCAGAACCATAAATAAACACAACATATTCTTACGGTTTTAGACTGATGATATCAGACACATGTTTACATTTTTAAGAGCCAAGGTAATATTTCTCTCTTGCTTTTGTTACTACTTCACTTTGCTATTTTTTCCCTCCAAGCAAGGCAACTAAGAGTTCTACATGACTTAACATTTTATTGACATGAAATTTAAAACGTACATTTTATAATTCTTTGATAGTAACGAGGAAAGGTGAGGAAATTTGACAAAGAATTTTAGGATAGCAAAGTCTCAGTTACCACAAATGAGGGCTTGCCATTGAGAATGACCAGTCTTCTGTCTATTTAATGCCTGCGTTGTTTCCTCCTAAAATGGAGCTTTTAGGTCATCTTCCTTCCTGTGGCTCACTTTCAACAATTATAAAGCAATTAGCTTAAGCAAAGGATAATTAAAGAAGTAAATCAACTAAAGAAAAAAACTCTAATGCATTCCAAGCAAAATATAAATGATTTTAGACTCTCTCCTCTTTAAGATTTTCCATGCTCTCTGGCACTTCTCAATCAGCATGATTCAGAAATTGACAATACTTTAAATGAAAAACATATTTACTGAAACGGTTTGAGGGAAATTAGCATTGGAGTTGAAGTGCCGTAATGCAGAGCAGAAAAGAGTGCGCTGGCTGGCTGGCTGGAGAGCGTGGAGGGGCCTCTGCTCCCATGTAACCACACAGGGTCGTCGCCCACGCAGAAGAAGGTGCTCGAAAGAGCGATGGTTGGTAAAGTTGCCAGAAAGTACAGCCCTTGGGTCATTGTAGAGAGAGCATTTTTTAAGCTGCAAAATATTTATAGATAAATATAAAATTATATATCTAAAATATAAAATTATCAAGTAGTTCCAAGTGAAAATGTAAAAGTACCGGGAGAACACCCATGTGGACCGCACTGTTCCGGGCCTGCCCAGGCGCTGTCCTGCACAGAGGGTTTGCGGATGTCGGCTGGAGGAAGCTCTTCCCTAGCCTTCCGTGAGGAGCGCCGGGACCCCAGCATCCAGTGTGATTGGACGCAGGCCAGCTCCACGTTGAAAGTACTTTCCCTGTGGGGAGCGGAGACAATAGCTGTCAGCTGCCTGTGTTGCACACCTGCCTCGCCCCATTCCAAATTGTCAGCAAGCTTGATTTTAAGACTTCAAATCTGTGTAGATTTTTTTTTTATCACAAAACATTGGAAGCCCAGATCCAAACTTCCATCACTCCACTTCCATCCACCCCAATAACCACCACCACTCCCACCAAGTCGGGGGTCTGAGCACTGAGATGACTCAGGACAACGGCTTTGAATGTCAGTAGATCCAGCCCCGGAGGGGGACTCGGAGAGCTGCCTAAGTAGGAGGTTGGCGTTTTGCATTACAGTGTAGAAGGGTACATTGTCAAAGGTCTTGCCCTTGTTTCATTCTGAAGTTCGTGGGAAGCTATTAATCTGGATAAGTCTGCCTGAATTTTAGGCATGTGAAACAAACAGACTAACTCAAACACTGGTAAAGTAACTAGAAAAGTTGATTCTCCCAGTATGTCCTTGTTGAGTCTTCATATCACAATTTTCTTCCTGACATAGACTATCAGCCACCCCTACTCTGCTTCCTGATCTATAAGTTGATCAGGATCTAAACCATCCAGTGCAGCCTTTTGGCTACCTAGGAGACCTTTGCACAGCTGCTAGTTAGTGCAGCGTAAACAGAAACCTTCTTCCCCTCTGGCTTGAGCCCCTCTGGGTTTCACTTCTAAGTTCCTCCTGGGCCAAGGACTGGGTCGTGAGGTTGAGCACACTGGCAGGGGCTGTCCCCCTGCAGCCAGGACTGTTACCAGAGTTGCATGCTCCACCAGCTTGTTTGGAAGGATTTCTTGGAGCAGAATTCCTTTACGAGCAGTGATCATATTTCCTGACTTCAGAATATTTTAGTGTGCTTCTTGTCCCAGGAAATGCCACAACTTCATTTATGAAAAGGTTTCGATACAGGGCAAGCAGGAGGGTGTTCTCCAGCCCCAGCCCCAGCCCCAGCCCCAGCCTCCGGCTGTGTGCGATTCTAATTTCTGAGCTCATCCTGGTCAGGCCTTGTGGAGGGAGAGGCGGAGTGGCCCTTTGTAATCCAAAATTCCTAGAGATGAAGCACATTTTTATCCTTTTTAAAAAGTAGGCTATTATTATCTCTTTACTCTGGAGGTACAAATTATAGGCTTTTGTATGCCTTAGTCATACTAATGTTTACAATTTCTCTAAAGATTATTATCATAGTTAGTTATTAGTGATACTGCTGCCTTTAAAAAACCCCAGGAAATAAAATAGAAAGGAATTTGTTTTGCTACTTGCCCTTCATGGTCTCTCAAAACTCATTAACTCCTCAGGCCTCCTCTGGAGATAAAACCCAAACCAGCACCTTTCTTTCATTTGACCTTGTAAAGTTCAAGTTCTTTTGGAGAAATATTGGCGTTATTAGCAGAGCAGCTGACCAGATATATTGTTATTGTGCACTTCCATTTCCTCCATAAGACATAGTGTGTCTCTTTGAGCCATCTTTCTCAGTTGGGGACAGTTTAGCCAAAGAGATTTTGTCAGTCATCAATTGACTATTTACTGTGTCCAAAGCCTGGAGTGCGGAGTAGAGGTATAAATAGCACAAGGACGTTCTTGTACAAGCCATGATCTAAGAATGTTTTACATAGTGAAATACTTGGAAAATATCAGAAGAATAATATTTTGTGACATATGAAAATTGTATCAAATATAAATTTTAGTGCCCATAAATACAATTTTATCAGAATACAGACATATCCATTCATGCATTGTCAATGAGTCGTTGGAACCTTTGAGATCATAATGTCACGTAACCTAAAACACTTAGTATCTGGCCCTTTGCAGAAATGGTTGTCTAGCCCTGGAACATAACCTGCCCCCTGCTCTGCAGCCGCTGGAGAGGGATAAGGAAATACGCAATTCAATTACAACTTGCAAATTTGGAGGAGAGAAATACATGTGGGAGCAGATGGGAGAAAGTTAACCATACTTAGGGTCAGCGAAGTCTATGGGGAGGAAGAAGTCTTGAGCTAACTTTTAAAGGAGATCAACAGAGGGGACCAGAGAGAGGCAACTGCTTGGACTTGGCAACCCATGGAAACGTGTAATATTTTTAAGGATTCATGTAATTTCGTGTGGTAAGAGCAAAAGACGGTTGTTGACAAGTTGCAATGAGGGAGTAAGTCTTGAACAGCTAGAGGACCTTTGTGATGGAGCCTGGGAGTGGGAACAAATTGTGACAGCTCAGGGGCCCCTAAGGGTAGTTTGCTGTACAAGACTGATCAGCTTGATCTTGAAGAAAGGGCCTTGATACCCATCGGACAGTGGAGAAGAGGGGGTGAGAGGGTTTTGCTGGAGAAGTTATAGATACTATAAAGTTGTGATTAGGCCTGCATTAAGACTGGTGGTGGGCAGCTGCTACACTATCAGAATATTAAAAGAAGTCAGTTGGAAGATAAGGTGATCAATTCGATGGCAGTAGGGCAAAGTTGGGGGAGTAATGGAAAGGGACCATCTGATGTGATTCATAGAGGCTGATTGGTAGGAAAGGTAAGTTCCTTTGAACATTTTCTTTTCTGGGGAGTCTACGTGATTATGGCCGGCAAGCAGCTGGATTTAGGAGTCTGGAGCTCAGGATAGACATTCAAGCTAGAGATTTACAGTATATCTGGTGGTTGAAACCAGTGTCGGCAAAGGAAAGTGACTCAGGTGAGATGATCGGCAGTTTGAGGAACACAGAGAGACTCGAAGAGAAGGCAGAGAGAAGTATGACCAGTGCAAAAAAGAATGGGGTCAGGTGAGGGGAGGGAGAACTTCAGAGAGGAGGGGCAAGTGACCAACAGTTCCAGATGCCATGTCAAGAGCAGGCGAAATGAAGCCAAAGTGTGTTCATTGAATTTGGCAGTACGGGGGTTGGTTGGATGAATAGACACAAAATTACAGTAGGCTGAGAATGGCAGGGATAGACAGAAGGGGGCTCAGAATATGTTACAGACCTCAGCTGAATGAGGACAGGATCTAGAAGGGGCTTGAAAAAGCCTCCATGTTTTAATGGTAGAGTTAGGCATGGGCAAATGCTGAGAAGAAAGACCCAGAAGATTGAATATCCAGGTGGGAAGGGATACTTTGATGCCCCTGAGAACACAGAGAAAGGACCCAGCACACGGGGGTGGGGGTTGCCTTGCACAGGAGGGACCTGGTGCCCCTGAGGTGGGCAGGTGGGAGAAAACGATGGCACAGCTGGAGATGGCTGCATTTGCTGCTCCGGAAGAATAAACTGAAGGGACTTCTTGCAAAATACCTCTGTCAAGTCGGCACTATGGCCATCTGCTGAGACAGAGAAGCACAGTGCGGAGAAGGGAGTCCAAAGAGAGCCACAGGGGACTTTGGGGGAGGAAGCTGAGCCAAGAGACATTACTGGGCATGATAGAGAGCCTTTTTGAGGTGGGAGTAGGGGTGGCCTCAATTGACAGGGTTTTGTGGCCTTCCCTTCTTACCTAGCAGGGATGAAGAGTAAGTGCAGAGCGATGAAATGGTGAGACTGGGCTACGATGCGTTTTTTATATGCAGAGTTGCTGGAAGACGGTGGCAAGTTCAACCTTGCCTTTCACCTTCCGTGATGGGAGAGTGATTAAGCAAGGGTGTCTACCCTGTGGCCCAACATAAAATCGTAAATTTACTTAAAACAGCGTGAGATTTTTTGTGTGTGTGATTACGTGTCACAATGTATTTAATGTGTGGCCTAAGACAATTCTTCTTCCATTGTGGCCCAGAGACTCCAAAAAGTTGGAGACCCCGGTACAGGATGAGATATGCTTTCTCAGTTCTTACAGAAGGGATCACAGCCAGAAAGAAATTGGCGGTTTGGGCAAAGACTGCGCAGTCCAGGGGCTCCAAGTCTTCGGGGGGTGGAGCAGGGCATGCTGAAATCAAGAAAGTGAGTGGGTGAGAAGCACTGGAGGTAGTTATTGTCAGCAACAAGTGGTAGTTTCAGAGTTTGTAATTAGAACAATTTCTGGAAGGGCAAGTTCCTAGCTGGAGTGAAGGAGGAGCACCAGAGGGCAGGGGTTAGGCACACCGGCTTGTGGCTGAGTCGCCCACATGGAGCTGAAGTGCATGGGTCGAAGAAGCTGAGGACGTCTGAGAGTCAGAGGACACGCTAGCCGCAGTTGTGGAGGGCAGCTGAGCGGTCAGGCGCCGACTCTCTGTGTGTGCAGGCAGGAACGTCTGTGCGCACGGGCGTGCAACTTGACTCTGTCTGTGACTTTACTATTTTCCAGAAGAGTGGTTACGAGAATTCTAAGCACATGAGGCTTGGGAACAACTGCAACATTAGAGAGAGCGGAGTGCATTCCCAGGCCACTTCGAAAGGAGGTTATTAAAGAGGCCAACCCATCTTGGAAAAGGGAAGTTTCCCTTGGAAGAGAGAGCAAAGTAGATTGTGTGGTAATGGGAACCATGACCAGAAGAGGCAACTTTGTTGACCTACTGACCTGAGATCGTTCTTCAGCACTGGCACCCCCCTCTTCGGGGATCTCCTGATTTCTTTCTACTTTGCGGCAACATTTTTTTTTTTTTTATTGAAGAGAATGTGAAATGATTATTCTTCTAACTGATGCTTTTATGTATAATCCAGAGGACGAGGGACTGGGTGTGCTGACAGGGAGTGGGGGACACACTCTTACCTCATGAGGAACCACAGAGATGATCAGAGATACGAGGGCCATGTATGTTTTCAAGTGCTTCCAAAGTGGTATCTCTAGTGATAGCTGATATCATGTTTTTGCAATCCAGGCCGCATTCTAAGCACTTTTATTCAGTTTTCACACTTAATCCTCACCACAGCCCTACGAAGTATAGGCACTTTTATTATTCTCATCTCAGAGATGCTAAAACTGAGGCACCATTAACAGATTTCCCTGAGGTCACACAGGTTGGAAGAGGCATCCAAGACTGGAATCTAGACCCTGTTGATCCAGAGCCTGTGTATTTATGGGTCAGTTAATTCTGTTTATTATGTGGTAAAAACTGCTTCTTATATGCTGAGCTTGAATGGCTAATTTAGAAAATGTCTAGTCAATAAAGTGAAACTACTTCTTCAGTTGCTGCCTCAAACACCTGAGGCAGGACATCAAGGAGAAATACTTTAACTATGAAAGGTGTTTTAGATCAGAAATGGACAAAAAAATTTTTTTTCTAAAAACCCAAAGTAATGTAGCTATTTTGTGAAGTCTTTACACATGCTAAATTAATAAACCCCCAAACATACAGAAACATTAGTAAAGAGAATGGGAAATATTTAGCGCATTCTACCAAAGGTCGCTCTCTCTTTCCATTGGTCTGAGTGAAACAATTTCTTAGTGAGAATTGTTTATATAAGGAACCACATTTCAACCTTGAATTCTGTTGCTAGATCGCACAATAAAATATTAAGGAAACAGAGGTTTGAGCATTTTTTATAGTCAGCTTAAAAATTCCCTTAATATTTGCCATTAAACAAACTTGACAGATGTGAATGAAAAGGAAGAGTTAGAAATTTTATTTATGCTTGGATGGTAGCTTCTGTTCAGAATTTTTACCCTCTGCCTGTATGATTTAAGAGAAATGAAAAATAAGGCCAAGAAAAGTTAAATAGCCTATTATAGGTCACAAAGGTAAACAAGTTTTTATTAGATATTTCAATTTAGATTTTTAAAAATGTTATTCTTACCATGAAAGGTGAAACAAGCAATGCACGTATGGTTTACCCTGAAGACTAATAACATTGTGTTCTGTGAGTTTGCAGTAGACAGTTTGTCCAATGCAGAAAAAAAGGGGGAAATTACTTGTGTTTATTTCTACTTCCCATGAGGAAGTCTATTAATAGTTTCCTTCTAAGAACTGGCTTTGGTCCACACACTAGAGTGTGGGAAACAAATGGACATATATCAAAGTAGATTACTGATCCCAAAAGGTTTAATTAACGCAGAAGATGGATTTTGATCAGTTTTTAAACCGCGTACTGTTGCATCGGCCTTGCAGAGTGATTTGTTGTTATAAATTGTAAGGGTCACTGTACTTCTCCCATCTTCTATCCAAATGCTGAGGCTAAAGGCCAGAGAACTTACACCCCAGCCTCTGGTTTAACTGAAGAGAGATTTTGATTGTATCTACTTCATAGTCGGTATAATGCCCCTTGGGCCAAAGAGGCACAGTGAGGGCTGGCTCCGCCCGAGGATGGCTCCTGAGTCTGCGATCTTGCAGGGTGAACACACTGGACCTGGCGTCGAGCGGCTGGCTCTGGTTCTGGGCTCGGACACTAACCAACCACGAACGCTTTGTCAGGCCCTGTTGTCAGGTCTCATGAGGGTCCTTAGGGCCCTCATGCCCCAGAATGAAGGGGGTGGATGAAGTCATACCCCACGTTTTCTAATTTTGAAATTCAGTAACCGCGTCTGTCCTCACAGCCCTGTGATACGCAACATTAACCCTTTGCTATAAGGTGTTTCATCTGTTCATGAATTGAGGGCAGGACTGAAGTTGCATTCAACTGAAGTTAAACAGATTCTAATCCGTGCTCCCAGTTTTATGAGAACTCTAGGATATCTTTTTTTTTTTAATCTGTAAAAGTATTGGGCTCATTCCTTTATTTCTTTTATTGAAATAATCATATCTATAGGTTTTTTTCTGTTTTCTTACCTCAGGCACTTTTTGGTAGAAACTTAGATGATATAACAGTTCTTCTCTCCAGTGAATTCTTTGAATCCTTTTACAAAGAAAAATTTAACATCATGTATTTTGTAATATATAACAAAGTTTGCAGCTTTTGAGGACTGTTCTGTGAATATAGCAATGGTACGTTAATGCTCCAGGGCTAGTAATCAAAAGAAAAGGGGTCTCCTATCTAATGAAATAATTAAAATAATTAATTGAGTGATTGGCTTCTTAGGCAAGCAAGTGGTCAGATGAATGGATAAAATCTTTTTTATTCTCCCTGTTTGCCTGGAATCCATTCCTGTCTCTTGGGCTTTCGACCTGGGCACAATAATTTTGTACCTGTCTGGTGTCATGATTGATGCAGGCAAACATTTGGTGACCAGGCCAACAAAATAATGGGGGAGGCTGTTATGATTTACTGGGGCTGAAAACAAACCCTTGTAGAGAATTTTACCACTGCTCTCCTCCCGTTGGACCCTCTGCGTGCGTGTCTGTGTGTGCGTCCTCACGGTCACCCACCCACATGGCCCAGAACCCACTGTCACAAATATGGGCCCTTCTCATCCCTAGGCTTAGAGAGTACATCTGTTTGTCTCTGACACCAAGGTATTGCCCTAGTGCCTCAAAGAGCAAAACCTGAGATCGCTTTCTGTTTTAGTAACAGTCATAACTAGAATGTGAGTTCTCATCATCCTTTAAATTCCAGTGTTGGGTACTTTCTCATGTCCTCTCATGTAGTGCAGATTTATTGGATTCCTACCGTGTATCAGGCATTGAAGTAGGAAAGGGGTTCCTGTCCTCAGAGAGCACACAGATGACTAGGGTCACAGGCATATAAACAAACTGTTCCAGCACAGGTAATGAGTAAAACAGTGCAGGTTTTTCTCGTGTGGAATGGTAGAAGGTAGGAGGGAGTGATTAATTTTGAGTGAGTCAATGAAAAAAATTATGAGAGCGTCTGGATCTTGAAGCATGTTTAATACTTCATCATGCAAATGTAAGAGTGTTCCTTTCAGGGAATTCTCTGATTTATGTTTTTATCTCAGATTTGCTAAGGGGATAGAATTAGCAGAATTTAGTGCAAGGGGATGGAGGAGTCCAGGGGATTTTCAGGTTCCAGCTGACTTGATTTGGGAGATGGTCATTAACTGAATAAGGATGGCCCGTCAAGAAGCACTTCAGCCTGTGTCAGGACCTTTCAGTAAGGGCGTGCTGCTCTCACTGCCAGCTGGTAAGAGACGGTACTCCTTACCGGTGTTTGGCTGCGCCGTCTTGTTCTATTCCCAGTCAGTGATGTCATCAGCATTACAGCCGCAGCACTAATGTGCTCTTTGCATCCAGGCTGATGACTGCAGGTTTCATTGAGCAGAGAGGGGGACAGAGAGTGTCAGCAGCCATGAGTTTTCTTTTGTGAGTGCTCAGAGAAACAGTCACTTAGGGCCTTTACTATTCAGCAATCATCTCTTCATGTGCACTGTGATCTGCTTTGGGGGTTGGGTGGATCAGATCACCAATATTTGGAAGTTAGGCAGCCTCTAGTGTCAAAGGTGGTCAGGTCATGGGGTGTTTCTGAATAAGTTGTCCTTATCATGGATTTTGCACAGATTTTGTTTTTACCGGTTTGAGTGTTGAGCATTTAAGCTTTAAGCTCTCATGAGCAGTCTGCCGTTAACAGCCTGGTTCTGTGAACATGTATCTACAATTTGTATTCAACAGTAGAAAATTCAACCTATCTTTTACGGATGTAAGTGCATTTCATGTGGGATTTCGTTTACATTGTTTGTTCTGATATGGGAAACGTTGGAAATGTGTATTCACAAAAATTCCCACATATAAATCAGGACATTGTAGTTCCCAGAGACTTGCCATTTAAGTTATCGATTTACTATGGCTTTGTTTTGTGAGCTTAGTGACTTCTGTGATGGTACATGTATGGCTTTCTGTCTTTATCTAAGTTTCATATTTTTGCATTGTCATTTTTTTCTTTAAGCTCCATCCATAGTTTAGCAAAAAACATTCAGTATACATAGCAATGATGATTTATGGTTATCTCAAGATTACATTAACAAGATTCAACAACGGAGGAGTGACTTTTAAAGCCATCACCTCTACACACACATCTAAGTTTCTATGACTGTTGGGCATTTAAGTTTGGGGCAGGTTGGGACAATGTGCCAGGAGGATTGATGCCTTTTATTACATTCTAGCAAAGATTATCACAGCAAAGGGTACCTTGAACCGAAGTCTCATTTAGTTAACTTTCTTTGGTCTATACGTACCCTGGCCTTCCAAGTAAGGATGAAAATTAAGATGTCAAAAACCAGGCTACTGTATGAGACTGACTCTAAAATATTCTTAAATGGGATCAGACAGGACCCAGAGTCACTGTTCTTTTGCTGCACAGTGACTTCTCAGAATGACACAGGATTACATTTGTAAAGCTTGGTTACATTTGTGCAGTTTTCAGAGAGAGAGAGAGAGAGAAAGAAAGAAAGGAAATAATCTTGGCAAGGGAGAATAGTAAAATTGAATCTAGAAACCTTGGACATTTTCACAATCAAGAGCCCTTTCTGGCCAAATATCTATTGTGAGTTGCAAGCTCTTTAGCTTTCCCAAGGGTTGGTTTTGATTGAACAACACACTCAGGGCTTTAGCTTGTGTCTCTTTGTGGTTTCCTCAGGGCTTTGCATTGCTTTGGAAGGCTCAGGGTGCGTGCAGCTTACCAGATGAAGCTCTGACCACATAGTGTTGCCTTCAAATAAGGCTCCCACCCCTTTTCTCTTGCATGGCAGGTGAGGGAGGGAAGAAAGGGGCTGGCCATTTCCTTGGCAGTGACACACCAGGATGTTAAAAATGGCAACTAATTGTATAACTTTGCTCCAACCACAGTCTCCAGGACTTAATTTACTTATATTTTAAATGAGGGTGTTGTAGTGTATCTGCAAGGTCTGTCTTAGCTTGTCCAAGCTGCTGAAATAAAATACCATAGACTGGGTGGCTTAAACATAAACAAACCTTTATGTTAAACAGTAACAAACATTTATTTCTTCCAGTTCTGGAGGCTGGGGAGTCCAGGGCACAGGTGCTTGCCCACTCCGTGGCTGCTTAGGGCTCTCATCTTGATCTGCAGATGACTATTCTCTCGTTATGTCCTCATGTGGAAGTTTTTATAAGGGTATTAATCCCATCATGAGGTCCCCACCCTGATGACTTCCTGTCATGCTCATTACCTCCCAGAAGTTCCACCTCCAAATCTTGTCACATTAGGGACTAGGGACTTCAACAAGCGTTTTAGGGAGATACATACCTTCAGTTGATAGCAGGCCTTCTAGTTGGTCATCATTCCATGACTGGGAGAGGCTGCCTTACATTCAACATTTCCCATGAGTGGGACTGTAGGACTCAAGGTTTGTTTGTAGACAAATTGGAGTTTTAGTCTCGGCTCTGACTCTTTCATCTTCATGATGTTGGACAGGCTCTCTGTAAGTCTTGATTTCCCCAGCCGTGAAACTGTTCAGTAAGTTTCTATTTGTACATTTGCCATCAAGATTAAATGAAAATTGTACTTATAAAGCACATAGCACAGTGCTTGGCTGTCAAAATATATCCTCGATAAAAATCTGGTTTTTAAATTATGAAAATAACTGAACTTATTTGGGTAAAAGCTGAGTGGTAACATAAGAAATGGAATGGTTTGACCAGCACTTTGGTCATTAATATCAAAATTTGTACTTGGTTGTGAATTTTGGAAGTCTCTTCCAGTTACAACACTCATTTGTCTGTGTTGACGTAATAGACATATGGTGTGTGTGTGCGTGTGTGTGAACATGTGTACCCAATAGCCTGCCCCATAAGCTCTTTTGGTAATTAGCTCATTTTCTACTACTTTAAAAGAATTTCAGCTAACACACCACTTCCGAATTTCAGTTACATTTTACCTACGTGAACAAATTGCTTTTATTTCAACAAAACCAGAAACTATTCAACCTGGGTTTGTTTTTAAAGATTATTCTCTAACAAAAATGCTCTTGTGCACCTCAACAAAGGGGTGCCCCAATTAAATGTTACAGCAAGAAAATGCTAAAAAGCAGCCACTCACACAGAGCTCAACTCTTAAAATCCCAAATCCCCATGAATCACCTCTTGTTGACATCCATGCCATTAATAATGTAGCAAGTATCCTAAAATATTTAATGCTCACATTTTATCGAAATTATTGATTTTCCCTTTAGGTTTAGTGACTCAGATGAAAAGGTAAAGTTAAACCTGTTCTTCTCTGACCTAAGTGTCAGGGGGATCAGTTCTTTTTAAAGCTTAACTTGCGTTGCTCAGAGCGTGATAGCTGCTGGAGAGAGGGAGCATCTCCACTAGGAGGCCAGAGGAGACCGGTCACCAGTAAGAAAGGTCAGCGGTAAGATTTTAATGGCTGGATTTTTCAACACAGGAACTAGAGTTGAATGAATTCTGCCCTCTGGGTTTCAACAATCACAGGAGTCTTGTCTTCTCATAACCACTCGTACAGAAGGCACTTGCTACAACTCCGGAACATTTGAGGAAGGAAGGAAGGAAGGAAGGAAGGAAGGAAGGAAGGAAGGAAGGAAGGAAGGGGAAAATGCCCATTACAGAGCCCAGCATTGGGGATGGGACGGGGTTCCTCATAAACATTTAAGCTTCTAGAGGGCAAGGAGTAATTCTGAAAGCTTGTGGGGAATAAAACACAATCTAAGCATTATTCATAATTTGAAATGCAATTAACAGACAGCACTTGGAGCTGGAAATTTAAGAGGCTGTGTCTTCATGAAAACTTCAAGCAGTTCTCTCTTTAAATTCAGTTCAAAGTGCTCTAGGAAGACCTGTGGGATTTATTTCTGCGCACTGGGTAGATTTATGTATCTAGAAGAGGGCTACCAGGAGTGTATGCATGGAAAGTGACTTTAAGCTCTAGCAAATTATCTGATTTCTGGCCTTTCAGAGGAAATCAATAAAAAAAAGAATAGGATTCTGCAAAATGAGTGCTTTTCCCTGGTGAAGCTGTTCCCCTATCATGGCACTTATCTGCAATGAACCTTTCCCAAGCTGTAATGGTTTTGTGATTAGTGCAAATGAACGTTCCTCACCACATAGATTTACTATTGATTTTTAATTAATAATAATATCTTGTATTTATATAGTTACCATCTCTGAGGAAATCTGAGTGCTTTATAGTTGATGAATTCCAATTTATCTTCATACTGTTCTGTTGAACGTATAGATTAGGTATTCCAATCTCATTTTAAGGAGGAAATATAGAACCAGAAAAATTAAATTATTGGCGACTGAGCTTTCAGAAAGCTGATAATAGAATCATCCATTAAAATCGGGTAGTTTTGACTTCGATTTCTGGCTGTTCTCAAAATCATCTCATCAGTTGGGTCAACTCTGAATATTCCTTAGGAAAAAGAAATTGATCATAACAATTATTTGAAATTGTTGTAATTAACAGACATTTCTACATTTCCTTGTTAAGTTGGTGATGTACGATAGTTGAGTTGAAGACATTTTTATTTATTAGACCCTGTGCATTTTTAGTAGCCTATGACAATATCTTTGGAATGCTGATAAGGCACATGTGCCCGAAGTTGGTCTCCGGGTAAGAGAGCAATGTAAAACTGCAATTCTGCTATTGGGTAGGTGTGGCGTTCCAAGGGCTGGGTGTCTCTCTCACCTGTGGTGTTGCTGTAGCTGACAAAACTATGAAATAATCTCCCAGCAAAAACATGTTCAAAACTCTCTTACTCATTGATTGTACTCATCCTCTCAGTCACCCAGTTCTCCAGCCTTTAACGTGTGGGGCACTGGTTTACCTCTTTTCTGTATTACAGTTGCTGTTCAGTTTTCCTCTGACAAGTGCATTACTTTGTCCCTGTTTTCTCCTTACTCCTACCCCTCTACTCCTCACATTTATATGGGTAACCTCCTTACTGTCTCTCCTGCTTCACCTGTCAAGTCCTCAGTCCAGCTTCGATCAATTTTCCTCACTCTCCGTGATTTTTGAAATTATGAGTTATTGAGGCACACAAAGAAGGACACAATAACATGTTGAACATCCATTTCCTGGCACCCGCTTAAAAAAATACGACATTGGAGGTACAGGTGGAAGTCGCCACTGAAGTTCTCCCTGGTCTCACTTCATTTTTTCTCTCCCTGCTATTTTGAGTTTAATGGTTCTTATTCTCATGCATGTTTTGTACTTTTATTTATTGTAATATGTATTTATAAAAATACGTTATTTCTTTAATTATTTCTTGAAATTTCATTTTTTTTCACTGTGGCTTTGAAGTTTCCACTACTGTTTTCAGGGTTATCCATGTTAGTGCCTGTGACTGCATTCCCTTCTGTTTCATTGCTGAAGTCCTTTGGATCCACACACCACAAGCTTCTGTTCGTCTAAGGATTGACATTAAGGTTGTGCTGATACTTTTTTCTAAACAAACAAACAAACAAATATGTGAACAATCATTTTGAACATGCGTCCTTATTCACATTTATGAGAGTGTCTTGAGGGCATATACCCAAGGTTCTAAATGCAGGAGAGGGAAGAGCTATTCATTTTCAAATTTATTGTTAAAAAATGGGTCATCTGATGCATTCTACCAAAAAAAGGACTTCATTGGCTTCTCCAACAACAATCAGTGGAACTGCAAACTCCTGAACCATGAGAGCCCCTCTTCACTCTTCTCTCTGAAGGACTCCCCCTGCCCAGGACTCTTTTTTGTGAGTGGCTCACAAATTCAAAAGCTTTGGGACTCCCTGCTAAAATAGAAATTTATGAAAAATGCAGGGTGTGGCGGGACCTTCGGTGGACAGAGGACATGAAGCCATGTATCAGGGTACCATATCTATCCATGGACGACTAGTTTGTGGACTCTGAGGTTCTTGTATTACCCAGTTTATTTTCCCAAGATGCTATCTCAGAAATGTGTGATCATCCAATTCACTGTGGAGCAGCGAAGAGCCAGGGCCCTGGAGCTGGCCTGCCTGGGTCTGAATTCCTGCTCTTGCGCAGCTAGTTGTCTGCTCTTGGCCAAGTTTCTAAATGTGCCAGGGACTCGGTGTGTTTGCTTGTGAAATGGGGGGCATGCCCATAATGACTTCATCAGGCTGGGATAGGAACCAAATGAGATCCTATACACAAGGCTCTCAAATAGGCGCTTAATAAATTTTTGTTGACTTGTTGAGGAAAGTAAAAATAACAAAAAATTGTATCATACTTCCTTTTGTGTCCAGCATCGTTTTAGGAACTGGGGAGATAGTATCAATCTCAATACCTGTCTCTTTCCCAAAGTAAGTTACCAGGTGGGACCAGCCCCTGAGCACATTGTTGGGCTCAAGAAATATATGTTAAATATAAGTTGAATGAATAAATGAACATAACATTTCTCCTAAGGCAATGAAATGCCCAAGACACGTCCTGGGCCATAATGGAACAAGTAAATTATATCCATGGTAACTGTGCTTTCTGTGTGGTAGTGGGTTCTTAATGGTTGAATATTGATCATTCCCATGTA
This sequence comes from Glossophaga mutica, assembly GCA_039655065.1. Lineage (NCBI taxonomy): Eukaryota > Metazoa > Chordata > Mammalia > Chiroptera > Phyllostomidae > Glossophaga > Glossophaga mutica. Next base: position 24,079,637 of record CM077305.1, read on the forward strand.
ATATGGTTCATTTTGCTCTTAGCTAAAATATTTGAGTAGTCAAAATACCATATTTTTAAAGATGATGAGGGGCAGATCTGACCAAATCCTTAATTCCTTAATTGCATACAAAATAACATTCCCAACTTTTGATCATGGCCAGTCTTTTTAACTTGATTTTTTTCTTGAATTTTAGGTCTCATTGTGCATGAAGGAGCTGCAGTTTACAGAGTGTTTAAGCGCTGGCGAGCTGTGAACTTGCACTGGGATGTCCTAAATTACGACAAAGCCACGGATATCGAAGAAAGTAGCCGGGGGGAGTCTTCCACGAGCAGGACTTTGTGGTTGCCGCTGACGGCGCTGCGCAACAGGAACTTGGTCCACCCGACGCAGCTAACCTCCCCCAGGTTTCAGTGTGGCTACGTGCTGCTGCATCTGTTCAGCCGGATGAGGGCCCATGAAGACCTGTCAGAAGATAACAGCTCAGGGGAAGTTGTGATGAGAGTGACGTCAGTGTGACAGCAGGCTCTGACGGTGCAGCGTGGACCGCCCTGCACGTTTTGGAATGTAATTGCAATGAATGGCAAACCCATAACACTTCCGAAAAACACACCTATAAACTTTTTAAAATTGATGCTTTTTATATGAACATTTGAATTGCAAATACATTTTTCTGAAAAAAAGAATGCTGGTGGTTTGCTTTCTGATTTATCACACATTTTATAAGTTGATACTTGAAATCACGATACGTATAATTTAACTCAACTGGGTTAAAAGAATGGTAGAAGTTATCCTTAGGGTCCAAACTATCTTTTTCTTGCTTGTTTTACATGTATTTGTATCAGACTTAGCGTTCCATGCGTAACTTTTCAGACTGGGCTGTGAGGGGGGGGCAGTGTAGAATTCTGCGGGCAGGCTCTGAAGCGCCCAGCAGCTGAGCGTCCCAGAGGGGCGCCGCACTGCTCTGCGCTGGGCCTCCTCCTGCCTCCTGCTGGTTGGCAAACTTGACCATGACTTTGTAATTTTTCTGCTGGGATGAAATAACCTGACACCAGGAAAGCAAATTCTAGGAGTTAGGGCTTGTTTCCTAACTTCGGAAACAGTTCAGAGAGCTTATAAAAAGATAAAGTAAGATCTTTATATATTTTGGAGATTAAACCCTTGTCCGAGGTATCATTGGTAAATATGTTTTCCCATACTGTCATTCTCTTTTTATTTTAATGCTGTTTTCTTGAGCCGTGCAGAAGCTTTTTATTTTGATGAGATCCCATTTGTTTATTCTTTCCTTTATGTCCCTTGCTTTAGGGGACATATCAGTAAAAATGTTGCTGCGTGAAATATACCATATGATCTCACCTTTAACAGGAACCTAATAAACAAAACAAACAAAGAAGCAAAATATAACCAAAGACACTGAAATTGAGAACAGGCTGACAGTGACCAGAGGGGGAGGGGAGGGAATTTCAGGGGAAAAGGGGAAGGGTTTAGAGCAACAAGTATAAAGGACACATGGACAAAAACTAGGGGGCGTGGAAATGGGAGGGAGGTTGGGAGGGCTGGGGCGGTGGACTGGGCTGGGAGTAAAAGAAAACTGTACAAGATCAACAATTAAAATTAAAAAAAAGACATAGAAAAAAAGATAAAGTAAAACAGTGTTACTCCAGTACATGTCACTCAGGCAGAGCATCCTGCACCCTCACAACCCTGAGTGCTCCCCAAGTGTCCAATCATTAGGTGTGTGATGATAATAGTGCCTCACATTTGCATGAACCTCTCATGGACCTATCAAAATCATTCTGGTTAATTATTAGTGTCTTGATTTCTATGAGCACCATCTTAATTAGATTTTCTTTTTGCAGAAGCTTGGGTATCTACTTAATCATTTAAACACCAATCTTATTACTTGGTTTAACGAAGTCCTGGGGAAATATGTTCACCAGCTGCGAGAAGTGTTTCTCTTTCACTTTAGATAAGTATGTTTTAAATGAAAAGAGAAGAAAAATGAGGCTATTGACTCCCCAGGATCAGGCTGCTAACTAGTGTTACCTGGAGATTTCCACCTTTTAATCCTCCTAATGGAAGTAAATGGCACATTTTAATCACAGTGACAGAATAGATGAGGAGGCAGGTGGTCATGCTTTCCTTAGAAATGAGTTGAATAATGTAGGTCATTTGAAGTAATTGATCAGATTTTAAAGCATATGAAATAAAATGCTTTACATCCTAATAATAACCTTTGAAAAAATTGATGATAGGATAGTGAATGTTTACAGGCAGCATTGTGAGTTCTACACAGCAAATTCTACCAACACTTAAAATTCTTTCCCAGTTGAAAGATTGCCACAAGTGAGTTAAGGATATGATAGGTAATTTTCAGAAATGTGAATGAAGTAGGAAATCGTGAAAGAAGGAAAATGTAGCCATCATTGAGGGGCAGATCTAGGATGCGAGAGTGTTAAACATTCTTACTCCAAATGCCTGCTTTAATCTGATACTACAGGAGCGCAATCTTGGATGAGGCATGAAGACGTGGAGGTCGGTTCCATAAAGCAGGTCTCCGTTTCTCAGAATCTTGCCACCTGGGACAGAGAGGCAGATTATTTAATAGACACACTAGGGATGCAAATCTGTGAAAGCAACAATCCATTATTTATGTCTAACAGGTATTAATATTTGTCCTGGACAGTTTAACCACTAATACATAGCACCACAGTTAACAGAATAATTGTGGGTACCGTTTGTAGAGCTCTGTATTAACAGAACTGGATAAAGAGATTTTAGTTACATATTAGACTGTCACTGCTACAGTATTTAGCAAACCCACCCTTCTAATCAATGGACACTTTGTATTCCTGTCAACTCATCCGGAAACACAGAGGGGCAGAGGATGAGAACCCATGTCTGCAAGGTCTGCGCGGGGTGCGTGGGGTGGAGATGGCTGGAGTGCCAAGTGCAGCGTGGGTTTGTCAGACTGAAGGGAATGCGCGCCCTGTGACTCTCATTCTTCCGGAAACCTTGCCCTTTGGGTGGACCTTTTGTCCACACCTACTATTTCCCCTCAGTGTCATGTCGGCCACCACCCCTTAGCACACCCCAACACACACCCCGCATGTGGGTGTATGGATCTGACAGTTTCCACTCAACGAAATGTGCCACTGGTGAAATTATTATATAAAAACTCAAGTACTCATCGGGTTGTGGAGGGAGCACATTCAGAGAATTGAATTCACTGCTTAAAAATGAAATTCTAGCCCTGGCTGGCATAGCTCAGTGGACTGAGCGCGGTCTGCGAACCAAAGGGTTGCAGGTTCGATTCCCAGTCAGGGCACATGCCTGGGTTGCAGGCCAGGCCCCTAGTGGGGGCCACGTGAGAGGCAACCACACATTGATATTTCTCTCCCTCTCTTTCTCCCTCCCTTCCCCTCTCTAAAAAAAGAAATAAATCTTTAAAAAAATGAAATTCTAATATGCAAGATGAGTTATGAACAATTAACTTTCAGTTGTAAATGGTGTAATTCAAATATGGGCTACCATAAAGTTCAAAAACATTTTCAGTCAGGAAAGAAGTTGGAAATATTTTAAATTAATTCTTAAAAAAACTTCCAAACATAAAAACAGATCTGTATGCAGTCTGTCTGTTTCCAGCACACACATTTGTGGAGCGCCTTCTGTGTGGGTCAGACACTGTTAGCAGCAGGCAACGGAATGCCCCAGGTCCTCAGGGAGATGGTGTTTTGGGACACAGGTGAGCCAAGGGAAGTGGCAGTCCAGAGGAGCAATAGGTTTTCCCTGGGGCAGGTGCAAAAGTCACTGAGGAGCTGTCAAGACTTGAATCTTAAAGCATGAGTAGAGGTTGCCAATCAGACAAGTAGAGAAGAACATTCTAGAAACAACTTGGGAATAAAAGAGGCATGTTCCACTACTGGTGAAAGATTTCACATGGGGAAGCATAGGATACATGTGAAGACATGACCCAACCCTGTGGGGTTGGCTGGGTAGCTGGAGCTGAGTTCTGCATGGAACCATAAGAAGAGGGTTCAAGCAGCAGGTGGAAGGAGCTGGCAAGGTCATCTCTGAGGGATGATGTCTTCTCTGCACCTGATACCTATGGGTGACAACACTCCCACTTCTTAAGGTTGGGGTAAAGTAATATCATGAATTGTGATCACATCCTCAAGAGTTTAGAGAAATCCTCCCTAACGAAGCAGGTAGAAGTCACACACCAAGTGCTGTTGCTGTAAGTGACATAACACAACAGACACTTTGGGCAGAATGGGCTTTCTCCCCGCTCCCAGAAGGCAGCCACGCCCGTAAGTCTGAGGAAGAAAGTACATCATGGCTCATGTGAAGTAGAAGATAGTTTCTCTTTTATTTAAAACATGCCCAAACACCTCCCAGGGTAAATAAAAAACTCATGAGTTTTTAAAATATCATTTTAAATTATTTTCTTCTATCTTTCTCATTAACTAAAGATATGCCAAAATAAAGCAAACTCTCTGTTGCATCTGCTTCTGTGTGGAACTGCTATTCTTTTCCTCCCGTTTTTTTCTCACTGCTTAGCAGTAGTAGAATAGCCTGCCGTTTTGATGGTGCGCTGATGCTCAGTTCTCCTTCATCTGTGGCATGGAACAGCAGCATTCATTTGTCCCTGGTAATCCAGAATTAGATTAGCTGTCACCTAGCCATTGATGTCATTTTAAACAGAGATTATACTGTATCTGTATTTTCCTTTATAGTCTATTTGTTTGACTTACAAATTTTAATGGCAGTAGGTTGTATATAGCTGATATTTTAATTTTTTCTGTCCAAGTTCATCCTTTATCAAACTTCGTGACAAAATTCATTTTTTAAATTTTCAATATATATGTTTGTGTCAATTATATAACCATATAAAATAATTTGATGTTCCATATATTGACATAGTTGTTTAAAGGCCTTAAGAAGATTCTTTAGGCAATTACTTCAGTCGCTAGTTTATCAGTCCAGAAAAAAATGTTCCCATCACGTGTGTGAGATACAGCAATGTAACAGGTGCCGTGATCTGTAGAAAAGCTCAGAGTTCCAGGCCCTGCGGGAACCTAGAGATTAAATCACAGCATTCCGTAAAGATGCCATTTTACATGCTGTGGATTTATCTGGTAAATTAGTCAAAGACTTCAAAGTTATTTTAAGATACTTTTCTCCCTAGGAAATATAGGGAGCCGATAGGAGAATGAAAACGGTGCACAGTCTCCTGTAAAATTTTGGTGGTATGATTTTAAAAAACACATCACATACCTCGCCCAAAGCGTTTTATATTGATTTTCTAAAACAAGTTAGAAGTCACTTGATTTTCTTGTAACGTTTTAATATATTTTTAGAAGTTTTACATGGCTTTTCAGGGAAAATGATCTTTTTCTAGTGTTACAAGTAGAAAAAGGGGTTTATTCTAAGATGCACAGGGAATGCAGCCTAATGGGCGTAGGTGGATGTGGTGACCTGGGCATTTTAAAACCCTGCTTTCTGGAGCCATCACGTAGGAGCACTCACCCAGCGGCTGGACCACGGGACGGGTCACTGCATAGCTGGAATTGGTCTAGCAGCTTTTGAATAACCAGTCTTTCATCCTGTCAGCTTCCCGGGGAGTCTATGGGCTACTAAAATGCCTGTGTGATTAATGTCTAAACGCCCTCTGTAGCATTTTGGTGACCAATGGAGTCCAATGCAATTAGTCTTTTAGTTGCATAGAGGTCTTTCCACCTGGAGAAAGAGTGGGGGTCTAGAAAAAGTCAAGCTGAGTGAGTGGTCCAGTGTCAAGTCAGGAAGAATCACTGGATGCAGGAGTTGGCCAGAGTCCTTCAATGTGGGGTAACTTCTCAGACTGTCAGCTAAACAGACACTGGATGCTCTGGGAGACAGTGTCGAATTACTTTTCCCTAAATCTTTTAAACTAATAAGGCATGTGTCAGAAGTTTGGATTTGGCCACTGTAGCTTGAGACAATGTGTCAAGTAAATCTCATTGGGTCAGGTTGGATTTCCACAGCCTCACTTCTGGTTGGCTTTCAGGCAACTTTGAACAGTTCCCATTTCCCAATGTTTAATGGAATCCTGCTTCTATAAACCTACTCCTGGTGTTCCCAATGCATCTGGAGATGCTCCACCAACTAGACCCAGTGCCTGCAGAAGAGTTGAGTGTGTGTCTCTGTGTGTGGGTGTGTAGGGGCTGAGCAGAGGGGCATGAGCCGGAGGAAGGACCAGAGCTGTGGCGGTTCATGTCTCAGTGTTACTCACTAAGTACCTTTCAGCCTGGCCTCTTCTCTAAGAGACTGAATAATTCATGAGAAGGGAGGCGTTAAGACACATGATCATGAAAACGGCAAATGATAAGGTCTTGTATTAATTTCCTGTTGCTGCTGAAACTAATTATCATGTACCACAAATGGCTTAAAACAACACAAATATATTACAGTACATCTCTGGAGGTCAGAAGTCCAACGGATCGAAAGGCACTAAAAACAACGGGACTGGTACCTTCTGGAAAGGCTCTAGGGAAGAAATTCTTGTCTTGTTTTTTCTACATTCCAGAGGCCGCCCACATTCCTTGACTTGTGTTCTCTTTCATCTTCAAAGTACCTCACTCCAACCTCTGTCTCCATCTCACAAGGACCCTTGTGAGTACATTTGGTTCCAGGATAATCTCTCCATCGCAAGATCCTTAACGGAAGCATATGTGCCAAGTCCATTCCGATGTGTAAGGTATTTACAGGTTTGGGGAAGTGAGATATCTCTGTGGGGACATTATTCTGACTATCACAGGTGTGATGTTCAGTCCGTGCTCTTGTGTAAGCACATTATTTGGAGCCTCTCCCAAGCCTGGGTCCCAGCTGGGTATGGGTACTGCTAAGCAAAATTTTCTGCAGAAACCAAATGTGTTTTCAGAGATGTCTTCACACTCAAATCGTCAATTTTTTTTTCCGTTAAGTCTCAAAACTGTGTAGAATCTAGGTAACTACCCAGCCCAACCTGGAAGGCTGGGAGAGGAAAGGTACTGTTCTGCTCTTACCTCCAGGACCCAGCGTGGCTCTTCTAGTGAGATGAGCTCTGGTTTCACCAGTCCTATCGAAGGTGTGAGTTGCTCACCTGCTTGGCTTCAAAAAAGAGTGCCACCACAGAGCAATCTGCTGTAGTTCCTTAGTCATCCCTCTGTTGCAAAACACCCCTGCACCCCAGGACTTCCTCTTGAATTAGAAAGCCCAGTGGAATTGACTGGCGATGAAACGGAGTCAGATAGACCTACAAGCAGCATCATGTCCCTCTCCCAATACCCCTTGCTTTTAGTTGTTGATTTGTTACTGTTGTTTAACCTGAGAATTACTTTAAACATCCAATTTTACTTGGAAATTATGGGTAAGAATGGTTTCCGGAGGGCACCACTTTAGACAATAAATTGGTCGACTACCTTTTTACATGTAATTTTTCATTATAGTATTTAAATATAATGACGCGTTCGAAGACCTTCAGAGTACAGGATTTAATAAAAACAGCTAAGATTAACGAGTCTTTGCTCCATGGTGGGAAGTGTTTAGGATGTTTATTTCTATTTTACGGGTGAAGAGACTCTGGTGTCAGAGGCTGAATGATACGTGGCAGGCGACCCGGGTGGTGAGGAGCAGAGCTGACTGCACACTCTGGCAGCCGGATCGATGTTCCTTTGTCTTGGGCTCGACAACACCCCGCCTTCCATCTAGTTATTTTAGTGTCATATAAAGATAAATCTATCCAAATCTCTCTCTTTTTTCCTTTTCCCTAAATATTCAAAGGAAGGGGTTTTAAGAATCTGTTAGGCCAAAGCATCACAACTCTGCCTAATTTCCTACGCAGACTTCCTCAGCTTTACTTACCACCAGCACCTGTGTGTTGCTTTGGACTCGGCAAACACTGGTGCCCGGCCAGCCCAACACCCATTCCCTGCTACCTTATATCTTGCCTCTTGCAACTATAATTAAACCTTTATAAATATACTCATTTTTCCAGTTTGTTTGACTAAGCATGGCTACGCAACCCCATTCTGGGCAAAAAGACACAGGCAGAAGCCAGGTAGGTTAGCCCTTTTAACTCCCCTTTGCCATGCGAGGTAACATAGTCACCACTTTCATGGGTTTGGATGTATTTGAGGGACCATTCTTTGGCCTAGCATACAACTATTCCCTGCACTTCTCGCTTCCCAGCTCTTCCAGAACCCACGATAATTATCCTCAGGGAAAGTAATAATATATGATAATAATACAACAAAACTCAAAACTGTCCACAACAGGATAAAGATGCAAACACAGCCTTGAGGATGGGGGAAGGAGAAATACTCTTTTACATTTTAGTTTCCCATACACCTAGAGGGGAAAATTAATTAATAGTTAATAATTAATAGATTCCACATAGTTTACTTTCACTTCCCTCGCATTCATGAAAATGTCTAAAAAAATCTCTAAAGATGAAAGTACCACTAAAACATCAATTTATATAATTCTTGGCTATTGTCTATGCCCAGAGCACCACTCATGAATTCAGGTAAAGATGGATTTCCTGGAGCTGAGGGGCGTTTTAAATGTCAGAAGGAGGTTTAGAAAGGGAGTGTGACGTTCATTTCTCATAGGCTTAATCTTTGTGCTGGCCTTAGACATGATACAGCCTTACAGAAGATAAAATTCTAAGTGCACTTATGAATTGCACCCTAGGGGAATCACGCTCCAACAATCTCTGTTTTGCTGGAGATCTTCAGTCAGCCATGTTTACGAAGAATTTGCATTGACCCTCTTCTAAATAAAAGTAAATTCGATTTATTGACTGGACTGCAGGTGGAAATTTTTCTTTTTCTTTTACTTAAAATTCCCTGGGTTATAACTTACATTGGTCTTTTTCTGAGGCTAGTAGAACTCAGTTTTATCAAAATGACAGGCAAACTTTTTTTAATGAAAAATAGAGATATTTATTGAAGATACAAGATACAAGAAACTTTTTACATAGCACAATTACACCTCGGTTCCCTTCAAGATAGGCACCTCGGGACCTCACACAATTCTCCCAGTTGCCATCAGCTGCCACATTGTATTTGCCTGAATCTCATTGATGGTATGAAATCTCTTCCCTTTCAAAGGCAATTTTAGTTTTGGGAAAAGCCAGAAGTCTCAGGGAACCAAATCTGGGCTCTAGGGGGGACAAGTCACCTGGGTGATTTGAAGTTGCACCAAAAAATCTACACAGGACGTGATGCCTGAGCAAGTGCATCAGTTGTCTTGAGGAAACTGCCAATCATCAATTGTTTATAGCTGCGGCCTTCTGAGAAGCGTTTCCATGGATGGATGTTCAAAATTTGATGAAGATTCATTGCTGTATATGCTCAGTCATTTTGAATGTGATGGCCACACAGTACACATGCTCACTCAACGGTGCCTACCGCCCCCACTGGCTAGTATAGCAAAGTCTTCATTGTTCACCCATGCACATTCCAGTCCACTCTCTTTGGCTGCCAGTTTATATCGATGCTGTGTAAAACCTTCTCCTTATATAAAAATGGTTGGACTTTTTCCAAACAGACCTCATACATACATGACAGAATTTAAAGGAAAATCAAGCAGAATAATTAATACAAAAGTTAAGATAGTAGAAATGTAATTAAAGGAACAAACAAATGCTAAGGAACTAATATTTCTATGTTTTTAAAATATTGATAGTGAGAATATAAGCGAACTTTTAAAATAAGATTTTTTGACTCACGTTCTTTAGGTTTGGACTAAAATAGTATTAAAACACCTAGCTCTGATGAACACATCTACCTCCATGGGTAATGATTTTCTGGATATGGCAGTAAACAGAGCAGTAACACAACAAGTGGATTTCAGTCTGTGACGCACAGGAGTTTAGAAGGTCTGTGACTTACAAGTTGGTGAGTTTATGCTGCTGCTACCATTATTGGTGTTGGATGTGGAAGGTTCTGTGATTCTGCAGGGGCTTCTCTGAAGATATAATCAGGATGAGTCGTTCTTTTTAAATAAATTCCCTAAATGCACAGTTGTTGTAATCTACAGAGCAGCAAAGTAACCCTTACTCCAGTCACTTCCACTTGACTTGGTTGTCATTGCCAGAAGAATATGTATCTTGGGTAGGGAGAGGGGTGGTCTCAGCAGGGCACAGGTGTAGGGGAGGGATGACAGCAGTTTGTCAGTGTCAGTGGAAAATGTATTTTCAGGATGAAAGGTTGGGATAATCAGTGCTCAAGGTTTCATTCTCAAATGTCTGGTGTTTGCTTTGTGTCACCATTCATTGAGCCAAATTGAATTGTCTTCCACCGTGCTTCCTCTTTGGAGTCACTTTACAATCAATTTTCTAGCTGCACTCAGAGGTGTTTGCAAACCTGGCTCCTATCTCAGCTTCGTGACCTCACTCAGGGCTGATCATCTTAGACCCCAGCAGCACCCAAGATTGAAAATGTAAAATTTGCCTTTGGGGATATGGATACTTTATTTAGTAAATATTTACTGGTCCTCAATTATGTGCCAGACACTATGAAGGATGGTGAGGGAGGTTGAGAGAGAAACACCAAGTGGGCGGTGGAGGCAGTGCTGTCCTTAGAGCTGTAAAGAAGTCCCACAGGGTGCTGCTTCACTGCCCTCTAGCTGCACAACTCATGGGGCACAAGGAGACTGTGGAGCAAAGGTACATGCCCACCCAAAGTCCTTCCAGAACCCACCTCTTCTTCAGACCCTGCTTCAGGCACTGCCCAAATGGCTCAAGTCTACTTCCTGAGCCCACAAGAACTCCTCCCTGGGTTCCTTCTGCTGGGGCTGACCACTATCCAGTATGGCCATCCCTAGGACCTGAGGCAGGGCAAGAGACAGCTGATAGGGCCACAGAAAGTGTGAATGAACTTGGATGTATGGATTGTAGGTTACACATATGTGACCAAAGACCCTGTAATGGGGAGAGGATCCAGGAGTAGAATGAGAAGTGGCAACACCATGGAGTCCAAGAACTCTGACCCGACCATTTCGATTCCATGAAGGTATTTGTAAAGTTAAGAGGATAAAACTTATTTTAGTTAACAGTTTTTAACCTTTAAGTATTGAACTTCTGGCATTAATTTGTACTCTGGCCTTGGACCCTGTAAATATGAAGAGCTTATCTATAAGCATGGAGTTAAGAAATCAAACCAAAATGTTAAGTTTCTTCTCAATTTATTTTCAGGGATATAGTAATATATCAAATAGTTCTATAACTAAACTAAAGTTATAGTTTCCTGAGTTCAAAACGAGGCTATGTCTTTTAATTCTGTAATATTAAGGAAATTTCAGGGCAAATTTATTTAACAGAGTGCCTGGTTGATGTATGTTCTCCATTCCCTCTGTGAAACACATCAGTTGCACCCAAAGCACTTATCCCAGTTATCTACTGCTACATAACAGACCACCCAAACTTAGTGGCTTAAAATAACTATCTTCTATTTTGCTTACTAATATGTACTTGGGAAGTGCTCAGCAGGGATGGTTCATCTCCCCTGTAGAGTGGCTTGACTGGAACTGAAGGACCTGCTTTCAAGATAGTTCATTCACATGGTTGGCAAGTTGATGCTGGTATCAGCTGGGAGCTCAGTCAGGGCTATGGGCTATGGGAATTAGTTTGGAATTAGCTTGACATTCAGGTAGCCCCAATTTCACCATACTCTTTAATGTGGTCACCAAGTCACCTTAAGTTTTGGGGCAGAATCATTTAGCATAGATTCTAAAAGAGCATGTGAGATGCTACATGCAGTTTCAACCATTGTGGACTATAGAATCCTCTCTAATAGACTTAACACTTTTGCTTTTACCAGGTGATTTAGCTGAGTTCCTTCTCAAATCTATTAGTACCAGTTGCCATCACATAATTTAATTAAATATAACTAATGATGAAATCTGAGTGTGAAAAGAAAAATGCTTTTTCCCCCTGTGAAAACTAGGCTGAATGTTTTGGAAGGACTGGGTAAGAATGAGCCATGCCAGTTGGATGTTGGAAGGATAACTATAAAAGATTATAAAAAATAAAAGAGAAGTCTAGAAGGATTCTGCATTGGATTGCTTCACACATTTCTCCAGGTTTATTTTGCATCAAAGAAACTGAAACTAGGAAATGTTGAACATATGTTTTGTGTGTGGTTTCTGCCAGAAAAACAGTGCTGAATTCCATTTAGCAATTTCTACTGAAGGGGAAAACCTTATCAAATTGATCTACATCAATATGTTTTAAAGAAAGTAAAGTGTCTAAGGTATGCATGAATACGTTTTTAACAATTTCTTGTTTCAATTTGCATTTTCAATTAACTGACCAATTACTTATTGCATCCAATAGGAAGGCTTCCGTTGTTCTCAACCCTCTTTTGTCTCAGTTTTCTTATCTGTAAAATGGATATTATAATTATATTCATTTCACAGTGTTTTTGAAATAATTAAAACATGAAATTTACTTAAGACATTTAGCATATAGTAAGCATTTGATCATTATAATTATTATTATTATAATTACTTCGGCTCACAAGGAGAAGAGACATGCTTGAGATACTGCAAGTGATGGGGAGCTAGCAAAGAGAACCTGGTGAACTGAGGAGGGACAGGAAACACCTCCACTTTCCCACAGTAAGTGTCCCAGTAATGAAGCATCAGTCCAGATCCTTAGGAGCTCCAGTGCCCTGTTGTCCTGTCTGTCAGTAGCATCTGTTGGGACTCTCACTAGTGAGTTTGCCCTTCCCAACATTCAGCTTTCTTCCTAGCTGTTTCTTTCTCTACTCTTGGGTTCTCTCTATGGCTGTCCTGCCTCTATTTCCTACTTCTGCTTTCTGTATCACTCATTCAACTACTCCAGAGAGTTCTCTCTCAGTTGGCTGCCTTTGATCCAAAAGATAACACACTTACCTGGTACTTGGCCACCTTGTAAGCCACTGGGGTACTACATACATCATGTAGCTTTTAGCTGAGGAGTCAATTTGTGGTTTATTCTGTTATGGCCAAGATATCTGTATCTGATGGTACAGAGCAAGACAACACATGTACTTCCACCCTGGCCAGAGGTGCAGCAAGGGTACAGAGTCTCTGGAATATCAGTTCATGGCTGATGTTCACCCAAAGCATAGTTGCAGCCCATCTAAAAGTTTACAGCTGGCTTTCATTCTGTTTGAACAGTGCTGGGGCTGCACCAATACCCTTGAATCTCACCTTTGCATGGTGATTATTTGATGATAACCATTTACAAATAGAACATGGGTGGGAATCAAATCCTGGTTTTAATACTGGCCTCTTCACTAGAATCTCTCTTTCTGCCTCTCTTTTCTCTTTATCACACATACACCCCCCAATTCTCATTACAATTGCTCTTAAAACTACCTTGAAATAAAAGTTTTTATTTATTATTGCAAAATATCCTAAAAGTATGCATATGAGTAGATTCTGCAAATTCATCTGGTGAGGCTTACCCTGGCAGGGTTATTGTATCAGACACATCACTGAAGCATTGAGAAAAAAAATGAGAATTGAAGCCATTTGCCCAAATGGCTAGATTTGCCATCCTAGTTGCTTAATATTTCAGCATCCTTCAGTCTTTGGTGAATATGTACATTCTATCTTTAGGATTCATTTAGAGAAAACAGTTCCAACAATGATACAAAGAAAGTCCACCTGGAATCAATTGTTTAAAATATTCAGCAACACTTGCCTCCTTTTTGGAAGACTCCAACGTCCTAAATGGAGTTAAAATTAAAATAAGTCTCCCATCTTACCCCTGGTCAGAAAGTGGGGCAAAGAGATATTCCATTTTTATAGAGTAAAAATTCCCACAAACGTTTCCTTTACATTATTAACCAGCACAATATCTAACTGGTTTCTTCTGGCCTTACACCTCCCTACACTCGCTCTTAGCTTGCACGAACATAGCAGTTCATTTGTTTTCTAAATAGAATAAAGGAGTCGTGAGTTCATCCAAAGAAAGAGAAGTTAGCAGCAGGAGGTACAAATAAAATGATCAATAATCAAGTGTGTTATCTTGGCATCACACCAACCTCAGCTGATAGTATCCAGAGCATTGTTCAGTGGTGTGCATTTTACAGCTTGGGGCAGAATAAAAACTGTCTTTCCATACTGGCTAGGAACAGAAGATTCATTCTTTAATAGGGAATCCAACACATTCATGTTTCCCAGTTTGGACCCTCAGGCCCCTTCAGATTCAATTTCCTGGAATGTAGTTTTATCAGAAATATTCTTGATTCTTAGTATGTGCAAACTTCAGGGCATAGATAATGGATCAGACATTATATGATGTGTTTTTCCAAAACACCAGGAAGAATTGGTTTCCAGTGACTTTCACTACCCACAATCCTAAGCTTCACATCTCCCTGTGTCTCTTTTTATTCACCCTAATTAACAGTAAGTGAATCCAGTCATGTTCTGTGGTCAGCCAACTTACAATTGGATTTTCTGTGCACTTTAGACTCTGCAACCTGCTGTCATTCAGCTCCAGGCACTGCCTCATGCATGGTCAAGAGAAGTGTCTGCTTTTGATTTATTTCTACCAGAAATCAAAAGCTTGATTCTGGGTGCATATCCAACACATTGGTACCATGCTTGTTTTATATATTTCTAATTTTTGAGAAGTTTAAAGATTTAATAGGCAGTGACTGATCTGTGCTGCTGTGCTGAGTGTACAAGGATTCGTTTCCTAAAGAAAAGCTATCCAAGGTCACAGTGCTGGTGCAAAGGCCGGTGGATGGCAGATGACAGAAAAGGACAAGCCTGTTATCGACTCAGAGTGGGCTTTACAAGCATGGATTCAAACACAGTCCTCTTTGGTATAAGCCTACTTGAATGGTAACCTATTTGGGAATGTTCTCTGTATCCCCTTCTCTGTCCATCCCCTCCCTCACCCTTACCTTAGTGATGGGTGCTTTGCAAAATGAAGAGGAAGAAATGAACTCAGCATGTACCATCCAACTGAGGACAAAAAGACCCTCTCAACATCAATGGTTTGCTCTCCAAGCCTCACAGACCATTTTCTAATAATATAACATAGACCCAGCTGCCTTTTGGGAATTCTGGTTTATCCCATCCTGGCTCAGGCTGGGCCTGCTGGGAGTTCTTAGCTGCTTCTTAGAGTGAGAGGGAACCACTTGTAAGCTCAAAACATCCCTATGGAGTAGATCCAAGAGCTGCTGCAAAAAGTTTCACCAGTATCTCAAAGCGCCAACCTTTTAAGCTCTTATTATTGCCCGACAAAGCCCAATTTCAAACTTGAAATTCCCAGTTTCCCTTTTTATTCATTTTGATTAGCCATGAGTGATTCCCACCTAGGGTCATGCCCTTGGTCGGATTTGGGGAGGGAAAATTTCCCTGTGGACTGGCCAGGGTTTGACCTGAAGGAGCAAACCTCTGTTCCACAGCCAGCTGGGGACAGCAGCCCCAAGTATTACGACTGCACTGCAAGTCCATCTGGTTCATGCTTCTGGTGGCCAGTGTGGTCCTCCCAGGCTTGAAGAAGGCGCTTCATACTCCGTCCCAGGTTCCACACCAAAGTCATGATCTAGAGCACCCTCAGACAGAGACTGGCCAAAGACGCCACCATCTTCACCAACCACTCAGCCCGCATCCCCAAACAGCTGCTTTAACAGAGGCCCAGGAAAAGGGCTCCTGGAACCCACCTGTGACATGCTTTTCATACTAGCCCCTCTAGGGGAGCTCTCGTGCAGCCCTACTCTGAAATCTCTTCTCACAAAAGACTTTGTTACCACAAATTACACAGTTTAAGCTAGTCATTTCCAAATCATCTGTACTTGCAAATATATTCAGTGGGGGAAGGGAGGAGCTAGATACAGAACTATGCATTCATTCGTCCCAAAATTATTTACTGAGCACCCACTATGGGCAAGAAATGATGGTTGCATGAATTCCAATAACGAAGACAGTCTCTGAGCACAAGGACAGGACCGATCTAGCCCGTATGCAACAGTGACTATGATAAGGCCTTGAGACAGTAAGCCTGGGGAGCCGTGAAGTCGAAGAAGGACCTGACCGTGCCGTGCCAAGGCAGAGTCTGTCCGTCACAACCCATCCACTCCCCCACGCGCTTCTTCAAGTGCTGCTTATGGATGGAATGCGCAGACAAATTATTTTTTCAGCTGTATGACATTAAGGTAAAAGTGATAATTGGATGTATGGACTCTTTCTGTCCTCATGTGGATCCTTTGGTGGAAGCACACCTCCCATTAGGAGAAAGCACAGTAGAATTGTTCATTGTGGGGCTCTGAAATCTACCTAACTTCTGGGTCACAACTCAGCTCCCCCTTTCCAGCACAGTGGCTTTGGGCAAGCTACGCTAGCTCCCCTGTGCCTTGGCTTTCTCATCTGTAAAATGGCCTGATACTACTTACCTCGTAGAGATGGAATGAACATTAACAGAATCAGTATACAGAAAACACTTAAATGGGGCGGGCTCATGACAGTTCTCTTAAAATCTTAGCTACAACTACAACCGTGGAAGGGGCATGACATATTTTGTAGTTAAAAATGGGTTCCTGGTCCTGGGAAAGTTCAGAATGAAACCTCTTTTGCAGGGGCCTAGCTGGGAAGAACTGAGCCAGTTCCACCCATGGTGGTAAATCCTGCAAACTGTTGTCAGGAGTCCCAAGTCGTCAGCACGTACTGTGACCACTCTGTTCAGACCTATCACGTCCAGTTCTTGCCTGTGTCCTTGCATACCGGTAATGGTCAGGGCGGATATCACTGCCTGAGACTCTTCCCTGCTTGAGATGTAGGAGATGTGTGCCATTATTTCAGGACATGTAGTCTTGATGGACTCTGCCCTCCAATGCCCTTTCTTCCAAGAACCTGCCCCCCACCCCAGCCTTTACTTCTCTTCCTCAGAGTGAATCTTCTCACTCCTGGGCTCCACATAAACCTCCTAGCTACACAGTGAAAGCTGAGGTCAGAAGCATGTTTGGCAGGAAGAGGAGGTGAGGGGGTGAGACATTTATTGGAGTCCTGATGGAGCTGGTGGCTGAAAACGTGTAATTAGTATGGGGAAAATATATGGTCTCTGCTCTGCCGTTTTCACTTAAGTCCATTTTTAGTATCTGAGTAGGTTTAACTTTTTCTTTCTTGTCCATGACCTCCATTTTCCTCGGATGTCTCATTACTCAGTAATAAGAAAGAAATTCAAATAACCAGGACATGCAGTGAAACCTCCTAAGGCCAAATGTTAC
This sequence comes from Glossophaga mutica, assembly GCA_039655065.1. Classification (NCBI taxonomy): domain Eukaryota; kingdom Metazoa; phylum Chordata; class Mammalia; order Chiroptera; family Phyllostomidae; genus Glossophaga; species Glossophaga mutica. The sequence goes on from CM077305.1 coordinate 24,096,865, forward strand.
TTGCAATTACAAAGGCTTTGGATTCAGGGAGATTAAATGCTGACATCTCCTGGGGGTGTGGATAAATCAGAGACAATACTTCGGTCCTCTATCTCTGTCTTTCCATTAGTCAATTTCTCTCTCTCTCTTTCTCTGTTTCTACCTCTCTACTTATGTATGAATGTATCATACATTTCTCTCTCCATGTCTCTCTGTCTATCTAGCTAATGTATTTTGTCTCCAGACTAAAGAAATATTGACAAGAGTGTTTCCAAGAGATCTGGACTTTGGGTGTCCCGAAAACTGTTGGAAATGCTCATGTTCGGTATGAGACAGAAGTGCGTGAAAACCCACCCAGAAAATAAATCACTGTGCAACGTCTTGGTGACAAGCATTGTCCTAGATGCCTTACATAGATCATTTTATTTTATTTCTCAACGATGCTGTATGGCAGGTCCAAATCCCTCTAGTTCCCCAAAGTGGAAATACAAGCCTCAGAGAAATTAGAAACTCTTCGCTGTGTCACACAGCTGAGAAGTGGTAAATTTGTCTCTGTTTAACCTCCTGACACGCAGGAAAATGGATCCAGGAGAAAATAATTTTAAGTCAATTAAAAATAAATTAAATTAAAAACAAGACCTAATGCGTGTTTTGGGGACCCAAATGTTCCTGCAGGTGCACACAGCAATTAAGTATCCTACCAGAGCCAATAATCTGACAGCCGTCCCTCAGCCCATGTCTCTGCTGCCTCTGTCGTCTTTCTCCAACCGAACATCCTGTCGCCCACCACTCCTTCCTGGATAGACTTCCTCACCTCTCCAAACGGAGCACCTTGGCCATGAGCTGCTGACCGGTCTGGGTGCCCCGCCCCACAAGCTGATTTTTCTCAGGCTGATTTTGGCAACAGACTCTTTCTTCACCAGCACAGTTTTTGATAAGATTTCAGTGAGGTTGGGTTTTTAAAAATATTAAATATTTCCGATCTTGTTTTGTTCAGTACAAATTTATGCTTTCACAAGTCCTTCAAGGCTAGTGAGTTAAAAGCAAGTGTATACTGTTAGAAGCTATGGCCAAGTTTATCAGTAACCATAGTGCAGTGCTGGAACTGAATTGTTGGTGTTAAGCCTTTGCTCTGAGGGCGGAAGCAAGGTCATTCAGCAATTGAAGGAGAGATTGGTGGTCCAGCGAAAAGAACATGGGATGTCTCTCTGACACTAGCGTAACTAGCTATGTGACCTTGGTTGAGTCACCTTTACCTCCCTGTCAGATAAGACTCAAGTGGTGCATCCTGCTGGCCCCAGAAAATGCTGTCAATCAGATGAGATAGTGACTGTGGAAGAGATCCTAAAATTTATTTTATATAAAAATATATTCTGTAAAATTATATCTACAAATACATATGATATTATATACACTATAAACACCACTCTCATTAAGCCAGGAGCTGAGTCACTCAGAATGGCAATGAACAAACGATGGAGGAGAAAAGGTCACGAAAGATCTACATGTGGTCCTGAGCTGAATCATTCTCCTTGGGCCCTTGTTACATTGTGGCAAGTCAGCAAAGGGTGACGCAGTGGAGGGCAAATCAGGTGAGCAGTAGGAGAGGGAGAAAGGTAGAACTTTTGTTTGGGAAGTGATTCAGGTGCTAGAAGGTGGATGAAAAGGGAGGAATAGATCAGCAGCTGAGGAAACCCGGCCAGTGAGCTATTATCCACTCATTCATTCATTCATTCATTCAATCTATCTACTCATAACACTGAGTATCTACTATGTATAAGTTACAGGGCTAAATGCCATGGGAGACTCAGTTTACATGACATAGTTCTTGCCTTTAGTCACGTAAGTGACAAAGCCTAGTGAATTGAAAGTTGAAACAAATGTTGTAAATGAGGTATGGTAGTCCCTCCCCAGTCATGTCTTATTTCCTGTGTACATTTTAGGCAAGCTCAACACACCACCCCAAGAAAGTATGTAGGACTAGCTCTTCCTATGTATAGAGAGACTTAGGTATTTCCATTTAGAGGCTGGGCATTTGAAGGGGAGGTAAGCCAAATGACAATGCAGAAGTAGAGGCGACAGAGGATAGTGAGAAGCTGGGAAAATTCTTTGGCAAGTGGAATAGGGAAATTGAGACAGACAGCTGAGCACAGTGGCTGAGTAATTTTCAGCCAGGGGCAGAAGGTCACCACGGCAAAAGCAAAACTGGGAAACCAGGACCTTGCTCCCAGGGTAACCTTTCCGCCCCTGGCCTTTCCTCCTTGGAGAGAACATCTAGGCCTCAGTTGTGTTCCAGTTCCAGGCCCAGAAGAGCAGCAAAACCAGGTGGGGGATGCCAGAACCGACTGCAGTGACTAAAGACCCTGTGTCCTGGCACTGACCAATCAGAGGAGGCCATGATCCAGAAAGGGCACACCTGGAGAGCTGATGAGACCTTCCCAAAGGTTCCTGCCTGCGAGAGAGATAAATGCCTCAAGACAAAGGACCCAGCAGAGCGCTCTTTCTCGGGGGAGCAGCCCGCACCATTCCCTTTGCCCTCTTCTTCCCTCACAGGCACGCAGCTCCTAACCTCTAAAGCAACGGGCAGCTGGCAGCTTGTCCCAGGCTGATCCCCCGAACCTGTCCCTAAAGCCCCTTTTTCTCCAATTTCCCAGTGGGCTAAGGCAGCCCAGCCTAACCCCTCCTGTTGCTCCCTCAATGCTAAACCCTTCCTTGTTTCACTGTCCCCAGCTTTAATAAATGGATCCTCAGGTCACCTGGACTGGTGTTGTGAACTCTTCCCTACACGAAGTCAAGAACCCACACACAACAGTTGGCCCTTGGCAGACCAGCTCAGGGCCAGGCCCCCATCTAGGAGCAGAGGTCTGGTTGTCTTGAAAACAGAACTTTAAAAGTTATTATGCAGAGGGATCTGACATGGTCACTCAATACAGGATAGGACAGTCTTCAGGTCGGCCTAGGGGAACGGCGTCGAGGGACAGCTCAAGTCTCGCTTCCTGGGCACTGGATGACCTCAGTGTACTGAAACCCTCAGTGTCTCTGCGTCCCATATGTAAAATGCAGATCACAATATCTACCCTTGGAGTGTTGGGACAATTAATATAATAATAAATGTCAACCACTAATCACCACGCAGGGCAGATAGGTGCTCAGTAAAACTCGTAGCTCCTTGTGCCAGCTTTGGCCTGAGTAAATACTGCCTCAGTTATTCTGCAGCACATGCTGCCTTGGGTAATATGGTTGGAAGGGTGCATTTTAATAACATTTTTCTTGTGACTAAACAGCTTGTTTAAAAATGCCATATCAGTATCAAATTCCACACCCTCCCCCCAGTTTTTTGGATATTCTTAATATATAGGAAGGACTCTGTCCTCTATCGAATGCCATTCTTTCTCTGGCAGGATGCAAGAGAGGCTGGGTTAGTGAACAGGAAGCCTGTGCCTCGTTGCCTTCGCATTTGTCCCAACGGGGGCCCCATTTTTTGGGAATGTGATTTTCAAGGGGACTGTGATACTTTTTTTCTGGGTCTGCAGTAGGCTGCAGTGTATGGAAATAATTTCACCTGCAATATTTAGAGCTGGGACTAATGAATCTTCATATCTTTTCAAAGCCATCTATTCTTATTTAAAAGCAATGAAAAGTGGCAGTTTGGGAAGATGTACTTGTTCAATGGCGCAATAAAAAATAGATGACATTACAGCACAAAGTTCTTAATGTCCTTCCCCAAGGGGGGAAAAATAATTGCTACAAAGAATTAGAATTTAACTCCTTACTCTTATTTCTTCACAAAAGTTCAGTAACATTTTTTACCTTTTTCAAAACCTTTCCCCTCTATAACTTGCTCATTCAAGTGCAGAATATTTTATGTTCACATATACACTTTAATATTTTCTTATCTCTCTTTGGCATATCGATAACAAAAGAAACTTTCATTTGAAATGTTTTTCTAAAAAACTCCAAGGGCTCTAGAGACTTAAACTCAACATGAAGAATTTACACTTTTGGTATCACTCTTCCCAATTTACAGATGAGTAAATAGTACTGAGAGGCAACCCGTATCTCAGAATTCCTAACATAAAAAGAGTCTCTAGAGAAAACTCTAAGCAAACACAAAGTGAATGTCCTTGAGGGAAGATGGATAAATGGGTGTGAAGGAAGAGAGGCTTTTAATGCTGCTTCTGGGATTACATTTTCATAGGAGTCTGAAAGACCAGTGTTAACATCTGGAGGACGGAGTTAAGCTATATTCATGCTACTAAGATTTTTTCAATGGTGTAGTAGAAAGGGAGCCAGGATAAATTGATTCTGACTATGATGTTTTTGTTAACTAATGATGCGATCTTAAGAATATCATTTAACATTTTTTGCAGCTCAGTTTCCTCATCTACAGGAGGAAAGAGTTGCAACAGACATTAATATCAATTCGGTCTTGGCACTATTTCCAGTTGAGCCCACATTTGGCCTTGGCACGTTTTCAACATCATGCTCTAGGTAGCCATAATCAATTAATGAGAGTTAACAAAGTAAAATCTCTTTGCCACCCTTGCACTGAAAGATTTCAAAGGTACCATCTAAAATCCCAGGCTTCTCTTTCCTACATAGCTTGCCTGCATTTAATAACAATGATTTAAAACAATGGGAACATTTGGAAAGCACCCATTATACCTTTTGTCAGATGGAAACCCCAGGGAACAAAGCCCCCGACTAATGAAGTACTTAAAACATCACACGCATCGCCTGCGGCAACAACAGCGCAGTGCTAACTGATGGGCTCTTGGGGGCTGACCTCAGGATGTAGAAAAATCATCTGGTTTCTCCTAAACATAAACTGCACTAGTGATTTAAAACTATGCCACAAGCAAAAGAAAGAGAGCACTTAGCAATAAAAGATCCAGCTATTGGCAGCAATATACTATTAGATCTCTGTGAATTTTTGTTGTTGTGGAGATGACCCTGAAAATGCATACAACTCTTGAGTCCTATTTCCCTCAGCCTCCTGGACCCAGCCAGGATTGACATAGATTAGCGGGCTAGGTCTGTAGTAAGAAATTACTCGTTTGCATACATCACCCTAGGTAAGGGAATTCCCAGAACATATTGTTTAATGATTGCACTGATTAGGTCCCTAGGACTGGTGCTGATGCATCTTGTCCCAGCTTGTTTTATGTTATTCTGGATTCTAAGTCTCTTTGGCCTGGAGAAATCAAGACATTTATAAAAGAAACAAGACATTTTGAACCACACTATTGATTTATACTTGCAAATGGTGAATAGCCTTGGGGAGAACAAGGGCTTTGCTTTTATTTGTGGTATGATTTGAAGCTCAATGTCCTTCCAAAATGAGTCTATAAATTGATACTGATGAGGACGCTCTGTTTTCCTCTGTCTGCAAGTAGCTGCAATTCTTCCCGGAATTTCCTTGCTGATTTAGGAAGAGAATCCAGTGATACTGCTCTGGGGCCAGAAAGTCAGAGCTACCTGAGGCAGTTTAAGGAGGTCAACCCAAGGGGGAAGCTATAATCCTGTCAATTCTTCTGTATTGTTCTTTGGACACCTTCATTTTTCCCTCCCTGCCCTTCTCATCTCTGAATAGCAAAGGTATACTGAGCAGTTACATTAGTTTCTTTGGGCTGCCACAGCAACACTCTACAGACTGGAAAGGTTAGGGACCAGAAATTTATTTTCTTGCAGTTCGAGATCCAAGTGCAGCAGGCTGGTTTCTTCTGATGGTTCTAGCAGAAGGTTCTGTTCTAGGTTTCTCTCCTTGGTTCTGCATCTCAGTTTCTTCTGCAGTCACTTTCATCCGTTGAAAAGCTCTGTCAGATCAGACAGTGTTTCCTGCTGCTTGCAAAGATACCACGTATGTGAAAAGGCACATGACAAATCTAAAAAGAGAACATTTGTACGGTTATTCTGTTAGTTCCAACTGGAGGCCACCATCAGCTGTACTATTTATTCACACATAATTCCACAGCAAAATCTTTTTCTCTTTATCACCAGAGCCAGCACAAACTTAGCCTGAATCCATTTCAAAAACAGAGTTAGCTTAGCTACACTCGAAGATTTTCCTTTGTTCCAAATCCACATCTGCAGGACAGGGATCCCATAATGTCACTCCCTGGATTTTCTTTGTTCTTGTCCTGTCTCCCTTATAATACACACCACAGCACAATGAGGAATACCGTGATTATTTTTTATTCAGATTTTTTGTAAACTTTAAAAACTGGTAATTTTATCAACCAATGCCACCCCAGTAAATGTAGTAGAAAGTTCTTACTAGAAGTGCAATTCCTTTGAAGACAAAGGCTTAGAAAGTATGGTGGTCCACTCCTAGACCCAGAGTAGACTCAGAGCTTACTGCAAGGGAAAAGAGGGGAAAACAGAACCCAAAGTGGGGTTTTGAACCCTAGCCTCTGCTTTCCAGACGTTCTGCATGGTGAGATCCAAAATAACTGGTGATCAAACGACCCACTATAAAGAACCAGATGGGCGGAGGAGCTTTGGCATCACACCGGGTGTTCTGTGGCTGGAAGACTTGGCGTAACCGTGACATTACCCAAACTTTAATGGATATAAGCCAGACTCTTAACCTGCTTTCCATGTGGTTTTTGAGCCTGAGACACATACTTACATATTGCGTACAGCTGTGGCTGCTTGCAAAAGCAAACCTCTGGGATGAAGGTTTTGTTTTGTTTTGGAAAGAAATATCATACTTGTATTCCTCAACACTCCTCTCAACTTTTCCTCTCAATGAAACCAGCAGTTTTATTTGGCCTTTGGTATCTAATTTACGTCTCTAGTTTGGCTTTGATTCCAGGTGAGTGGCTTCTTCAAATGTTATTTCCCTTGAAGACATCATTTGTCTGGTCCCACTGTCAAGAAACAGCTTATCTTGCATACGTTATGCTCCAAAATCTATTTGTGGGTCAAAAACCCAAGTCTATTTATCTTAAGAACACAGGGAATTATGGGGTAACTATCACCAAAATACTCCTTTATGGCTATGGATAACCAGAGTTGAATGAGAATATTTCTCAGTGTAGTGGGTAGAAAAATGTGACTGGTCTATACATCAACGTCACTTTAAGAAACCTAACTGAGAAGCAATACTGAGGCATAATTTTCCTCCAAATGTAAAGCACATCATTCTTTGGTTGTGGCTATGTCTCTCTTGTATTTCAAAAATCAAAAAAGAAGCCAACAAATATAACTATTACGCTGAAAACTCTCGGTTAGCAGGATAATGCTTTGTAGTATCATTGTATTTCCCCTTTGGATAAGACAGCCTTTTCCTCATTAACTCTAGGTCAGGGGACTGAGGTTTACTGTTAAGGAGAAGAGGGGGGCTACCGCTTAAAGTAATAAATGGCGATAATAATAGTAATTAATGCTTACAAAGTATATATTGGTTTCTTGCCTGGTATTGTTCTATGCAGTTTGCGTTAGACTCTCATCTTATCCCTTATACTAAGCAGGCAAATATGTACCTCTAGGCTCACATTCGAACTATCTTAGGCCACTGAAATAGGAAAGAATATGGTAATTTGGTATCAAAGCCTTATTTAGAAATAATAATACAATATATTTCCATGACAGTTTCTCTATGCGTATAGAGAAATTCCAGAAATTTGCATTTAGAGTGCTCTAGCAATGTGCTTTGGGAGTAGAGATCTGGCCATTTGTTTTTCTTCAGAGGTTGGTCACTTCATGGGACATAGGTATGTCCCATGAGGGCATGTCCCACACCCTGAATAGGTATGTTCAACTGCATCCTCTTCTGCCGCATCGTCGGGTCATCTACAGGCGTCTGTGCTCATATAAAATACAGGCACAGGTCACTCAAGATAGCTCTGGCAGAGTTAGGCAATTCTGTCATTTCCATAAAATGCACATTTTCTTCACAGAGTACCTTAATATCGGACAATTATTCAGGTCTAAAATTTGTGCATTTTGCATTCAGACTGAGCAAATACTGCTAGCATGAAAAAGACACACTTTTTTCACGATGATGTTTATAACAAATCCTCACGTTGTACACTTTTAAGTAGCTTTACCTTTTATGTACGTTAAGTAGCTTACACTTTTAAAAATAAAATGAAGTAAAAATAATTTAAATCCACTTCCATGATTTAAATACTCCATTTAGATCATGCTCAATCTCACTAGCAAATTGCTTAGTCATTCAGAAACCTCTTTCTCTGGATCCTCCCTGGAGTTGGATGTAAATGTGTGTGGGAAGGTTGCACTTTATGTACACATCTGGCTGTGGGAAGAGCAGAAGGTCCTTCCTCGTCATGTCCTCTGGCTTCACCCCAGGACTGTGCCCTTGTCCAGGCCTTGGTTGTTTCCCAGTGGGCACAGTACGTGGCTGGCATGACTCAACATTTTGTTCTTCTCTTTGTTTTTGTTTGGTCTGCGTTATCAGATATTCTTTTATTGTAAGTAGAAAATATGAAAGCTACAAAAATAACTTACAGACTACATGTAGTTCAATATATATATGAAAATGAATAATTAATATTATTAAAATCGTATTCTATAAACACTCCCCTCCAAAAAAAGTGAAGATGTATTTACTAAAATTTAAAAAGAGACTTTTGAGAGCATCTAACATGCTGGGATATACTACAGATGTATATTTCTTCATCCAAGAAATGAATATCATCTCTGGGAAGAAGCATGCCATGGTGGGGCGTGGCCATGTGCCCTGCAGGTGAGGGTGAGGGTGGGGTACACAGGTGTGGGTGGGGTGAGTGCTGGGGACATCCTCAAGGAGCTTGGTCTTCCTTCGTAGGTCCCTGGGTTGTAAATGAGCACCTGCCTTCATGTCCCATCCTTGGAGAGGCTTGTAGGGAGAAAATGGCTGTGCTGAGACCAGCAGGCAGGAACCAGGGCCAGGTCTCCTAAACATCACTGTTTGGGGGACCTGCATTGCTCATCAAAGGCCAGCTACTACCAGAAGTATCAGAATCCAAATTCTCAGGTATCTGTAATAAAATATTATTTAGTTATTAAAAAAGGAACTTCTGCCATTTGTGACAACATGGGTGAACCCTGAGGGTGTTATGCTAAGGAAAGAGAAAGACTAAAACTGTATGACCTCACTCCACATGTAGAATGTAAGAAAGCCTAATTCATAGAAAGAGAGTAGAATGGTGGTTGCCAGGGGCTAGGGGTGGGGCGTGAAAGAAGTGATGAGATATTTGTTAAGGGTACAAACTTATAACATGAATAAGTTCTGGGGATCAAATGGGCAACATGGTGATGACAGTTGACAACACTGTGTTATTATATACTTGAAAGTTGCTAGTAGAGTATATCCTAAATGTTTCCACCACCATGACAATAACAACAAAAAATGGTAATTATGCCAGGTGAAGGATGTATTAACTACCCTTATTTTGGTAATCACTTCATAATATTTACATGTATCAAAGTGTCACGTTGTATACCTTAAATTTACACTACATGCAGTGTTTGTTAACGCTGGGGATGGAGCTTCACAGCTGGACGCTGTGGCATGGGCTTCCTCCCATTCGGCAGGCCCCAGTGCACCCCAGCCGCAGCTTGGTTTGGCTTCCCCACGGTTTATCCTGCACTGACAAAGAACAAGGGGTTCAACTCAGAGGACTTCTCTCAAAACATGTGCATCAATCCTGTAAGAATAAAAAATTGTTTTGTTTTAATTATTTTGACTAAAAATGTCTAAAACATACCATGAATTTGTCTAACTAAAAAAAACCCTATGGGGAAGAAATGTTATTTTGATTGCTTAGGGTTATAATTATGAATGGTGGACATATACAGTGTATGTTGCATGGTGTTGTAGAAGCAAATTCAGCATCGCTGTCAGGGTCAGCCAGTCCTGGGTTCAAATCCTGACTTTGCCTCACACAATATCTCCATCTAAAGATGCAGTTAATAATTCCTTACTGTGTAAAAAGATAAGGTGCATAGAGTGTATTGTGTTATCTGGCACATGTTAGGCACTCAGTAGGAGTTCACTTCTCTCCTTCTTCCTTCAGTTCTTGACTGACCTTCCCTGGAGTTTTCTCAGAATGTAGACACATGCAGAACTGTTCCTTACCTTCCTTATGACAACTATGGTGAGTGGCTGATGTCTAATGCTCCAATATTCTCCAAGTGGGAGGGTCCTTATGGAGTGAAGAATGAAGTCTTTTTCTACCCCCACCCCCAGTGAGAAAACGAACCAAAGACCCAGGGTCTTGTGAAAGAGGCCTATTATATTCCACCAGATTTACCCATGTTTCAGTCTAAAGGTTGGCTGAGCTCCTATTTCCAATCTGTAGATGGAGGAGTTGAGTTCATTATTTGTTGTTCTGCTTTAAGGAAAAGAAAAATGATACAGGGCAGGAAGTTCTTTTTTTTAAAGTCACACTTCATTACACATCTAAAAGGAATAGAATGATAGAAGCTAACCCATACTAGGTCCTTACTACTCCCCAAGTTCTGTTTTTTGTTTTTGTTTTTTAAAGATGTTATTTACTTATTTTTAGAGAGAAGGGAAGGGAGGGAGAAAGAGAGGGAGAGAAACATCAATGTGTGGTTGCCTCTCACACACCCCTTACTGGGGACCTGGCCTGAAACCCAGACATGTGCTCTGGCTGGGAATTGAACCAGCGACCCTTTGGTTTGCAGGCCCGTGCTCAATCCACCAAGCCATGCCAGCCAGGGCCCGAGCTGTTTTGTGCACTTTATAAATACTAGCTCACTTCACTCTAGTAGTGGCCCTATAAAGTAGTTTCCACAGATGAGAACACTGAGATACCAAGACACTAAGTCCAAGGTCACAGGCTGGCAACTGGCAGGGCCAGGATTTGAACTCAGGATGTCTAGGTCCAAAGTCATTAGATATACTTCATACATATATGTGTCATCAAGTAAAACTTGGAAAACACTTTAAATTTACTGGCAGTAATAACTTTTCTAATGTATACAACCTGTGTCTCAATATAGGAATTGGTTAACAGGAAGAACAAGAAAATTTGCAGAAAGTAGAATATATTCAAGCATTATGAACGAAGTACCGTACTTGAGGGAGGAAAACATTATTTTGAATTAAAAAGGTAAAATTTGGGGGGTTCTATGTGGAAATTACACCCCTTTTCTCCACCCCTTACAGGTACCACCTATCTCTGGAGTGCTCCTGTGGTGTTGGGGCCCCTGCAGCAGCCAGATCAAACATATTGTCCCTGGCAAACAATGGGCAACACATGTCAAAAGCAGGCCACCTTCATATCCACATGAACTGTCACTCTCCACACTTGCTTTCTGCAAAAAGATTTCCTGAATGAAGGAGAAAGAAAGGTCAGGTGGAGAGTTGGCCTTCAGCTAAGAATCTTGCCTCAGCTGTGGAGGCCTTTCAAAGCCAAAGGCAGGTGAGCTGGTTCAGCCTGGCCTGGAGGTGCGGGTGGGTGCCAGGGAGTTTGGGGACTCTGCTTCATGTGTGTCTGGATTGGAACCCAGTATCTGTATGTTTAGAAGGCTTCCCCATTGATAATTTGTTTTTTCTGCCAAAGATGTCTAAATCCATTCCAAGGCCTTGGGCTTCCTGTTTACTTTATATGTGCAGGCTTTTTAGAGTCACACATGCAACTCTGGAAAGTTCAATGCTTATGTTTTTAGCACATTAAAAATCCTAACACATTAACAAGGGCAAGGTTTCAAGTGAGCGTTTTGCCTAATCTTACTGTAGAGAAGCACTGTGGAGCTCATCACCTCCACAAACAGACAATTTCTCCTGTCTCACCACTGACCTTGATCTCCCTTCGCTCACTGCCTTCAGTTTCTGGCTCTGCTTCTTGAGTGAAGACACTCTCAGGCCCCACCCAGACCAGAGCAGCAGAGGAGTCTTAGCATTTCATTGGTCAGTAGTGACATCATACTTTAAATATTTGACTCTGGGGATTAGAGTAATTGAAAACATGCTTTTATTCTCCAAACATGACTATAACACTGATTGTCTCTTACATCTGTAAATTTTTTGTTTCATATCTGTAAAATTTTTCTCCAAGTACAATTGCCAGTGTATCAATATTTTCCCAAATATAAGGTTTTAGTCGACTCTGTTCATTTACAGAATTCTGTTCATTCTCCATTTGAAAAGGAGAATGTTCAGTAGCTAACAGACCAACCAATCTCTCCCTATTTCATAGTCCCCAAATGTCCTTGATCTCTATTCACTGGATATTTCAGGGAAACATACATGTGTCAGCATATGAACATGTGAATATGTTGCATGTGCATATGTGCACATATTTGATGAGTCTGTTAGTTATAAATATTTCAACTCAGTTACATGAAGAGTGGCCTATTGGTGGAATGCTTTATTACTTTCAAAATTGTATACCATTACATTGCCACTTTGGATTTCAAAGACTCTTCGAAGAAATATGAAAGACCTACTAGTTCAAAACTTACATGATTTTTCATGTTACAAGATGTAAAGCAAATTTTAAACTATATTTTATTGATTATGCTTTTACAGTTGTCCCATTTCCCCCCTTCACTCCCCTCCACCCTGCACACCCCCTCCCACCCACATTCCCCCCCTTTAGTTCATGTTCATGTATCATACTTATAAGTTCTTTAGCTTCTACGTTTCCCATACTATCCTTACCCTCCCCCTGTCTATTTTCTACCCACCATCTATGCTACTTATTCTCTGTACATTTTTCCCCTCTCCCCACTCCAACTCCCCTGTTGATAACCCTCCCTGTGATCTCCATTTCTATGGTTCTGTTCCTATTCTAGTGGTTTGCTTAGTTTGCTTTTGTTTTAAGTGTGGTTGTTAATCATTGAGAATTTGCTATCATTTTACTGTTCATATTTTTAATCTTCTTTTTCTTAGATAAGTCCCTTTGACATTTCATATAATAAGGGCTTGGTGATGATGAACTCCTTTAACTTGATCTTATCTGAGAAGCACTCTATCTGCCCTTCCATTCTAAATGAAAGCTTCGCTGGATAGAGCAATCTTGGATGTAGGTCCTTGATTTTCATGACTTGGAATACTTCTTTCCAGCCCCTTCTTGCCTGTAAGGTCTCTTTGGAGAAATCAGCTGACAGTCTGATGGGAACTCCTTTGTAGGTGACTGTCCTCTTATCCCTTGCTGCTTCTAGAATTCTCTCCTTCATTTTAATCTTGGCTAATGTAATTATGATGTGCCTTGGTGTGTTCCTCCTTGGGTCCAACTTCTTTGGGACTCTCTGAGCTTCCTGGACTTCCTGGAAGTCTATTTCCTTTGCCAGATTGGGGAAGTTCTCCTTTATTATTTGTTCAAATAACTTTTCCACTTGTTGCTCTTCCTCTTCCCCTTCTGGTACCCCTATAATTCAGATGTTGGAATGTTTAAAGATGTCCTGGATGTTCCTAAGCCTCTTCTCATTTTTTTGAATTCTTGTTTCTTCCTTGTTTTCTGTTTGGTTGTTTCTTTCTTCCTTCTGGTCCACTCCATTGATTTGAGTCCCAGTTTCCTTCCCATAACTCTTGGTTCCTGTACATTTTCCTTTATTTCACTTAGCACAGCCTTCATTTTTTCATCGAATTTGTGACCAAATTCAACCAATTCTGTGAGCATCCTGATCACCAGGGCTTTGAACTGTGCATCTGATAGGTTGGCTATCTCTTTGTTGCTTAGTTTTATTTCTTCTGGAGCTTTGATCTGGTCTTTTGTTTGGGCCATTTTTTGTCTTGATGCACCTGTTAGTAGTGAGGGGTGGAGCCTTAGATGTTCACCAGGATGGGGCAGCCCAGTCACTGGGTTGTGATGCTGTTTGTGGAGCAGGGGTCTGAGAGGGAACAATGGCGCTTGCTCCACTCTCTGCCGGATTTCAGTCACTTCTGCCACTTCCTCCAAGCAAGCTGGGCCCTTCTGGTGCTGATTCCCAGGTGGGTGGGCTGGTGTATGTCCTGCGATCCTGTGGGTCTCTCCAATGAGCTCTCCTGTGAGGCTGCGGGTCTCTCCCAGCAGCTCAACCCCCACAGGTGTTTTCAATTGGTGGTTTGAGGCTTTATTTCCCAGCGCTGGGGCCCTGGGTTGTGTGGTCTGTCTCACTCCCCAGTTTTGCCAGGTTTCTCTGAGCGCTCTATTGTGGGACCGCTGGGTTCCGCCAGCCACCTTGAGTGCCAAACCCCTCCACAATCCGCCGCCCCACTGGGGCCACCTGCTGCTACTTTGCATGCCCGGGATCCTCCAGCTGCTGCTTATTTATTTATTTATTTATTTATTTATTTATTTATTTATTTGCTGCGACCCCTCTCTGCCAGTCCACCCAACTCCACCCCTCCTACCGGTCTGGATGAGTGTGTCTACTTTAACTCCTTGGTTGTCGGACTTCCATACAGTTCAGTTTTCTGTGAGTACTGGTTGTTATTTTGTTTCCAAATTTTTGTTGTCCTTATGTTGGTTGTGTGAGGAGGCACAGTGTGCCTCCACCTATGCCTCCATCTTGGCCAGAAGTCGTAAAGCAATTTTTAAGATCCCAAATCACAAGTTCATGATATCTTCTTTGGAAACAACCTGCACTTCTGGCTGGTGCTCTGTCTTTTTCTCTGGCACCATATTAGGCCTTGAAAATCTTCTCTGCATATATTGTGTTTTGTATGTCTTTACTTTCTCTGCTTTGAGTAATACTATATCTGATGACAGTTCCTACAGTTAGATGATCGGTATGTGGATGTACACACAGACCTACAGGCACATGTCTGTGTGTGGTGTGTGAATACGTATTCTTAGACCAGGGCCTAGGACCCTGCATTTGTTATTATTATGGTAAAGACAAAGGACGTACAGCGTGCTGTGAAATTGCATAGCAAATTATGTTTTAAGCAGATACCTGATGATGGGATGGAAGGTGGGCAATCAAAAGGGAGGAAGGTATGAATAGGTGAAAGAGAACATGCGAAATCTCTGGGGTAGGAAGGAGGAGCACAGTGTTTCACAGGAACGAAATGTTCATTGTGGCTGCAGCACCGTGGAAAGGGAAGAAAGAGAGGCAGGAATTGAAACTGGAGAGGTAAGCAGAGGCCAAAGGCAGGACAAAAACCATGTGGCGCTTACTCAGGCCATTCACAATCTCGAAGATTGATATGCTAGCCATGAAAGTGACTTTTGTTTGTAAAATAATGGTAATTGATAAACCAGTAATTTCATAATTGTTATATGGAACAATGTGTATATTATTTTAGAGAAATGTTGGTGGGTTCAAATGAACTCAGTTTATCTTTCTGGTTTGTTGCCAACATTTATAAAGGAAATATAATAAACTTTAAGTTACTGAAAAAAAAAAAGAGCAAACTCAGCTGCCTCAGCATTTCACTTCCCCACCACCACCCAGGCGGGTGTGAGGGGCCAGCTCTCCTTCTCCGGCAGGTCAGCTCAGTTGCTGACACAGTCCCTGGCCAGGAGACAGCTGTCCCTAAAGTCCTGCAAACAGGGAAGCTTTGGCTTGTGTCAGTACATGTGTCCTTGAGCCTCCTATATCTTTGGAGACTTCTTGAAGCATCAGTCATGGGACACGTCTTCCCTCATTGACATGAGCTAACCCAACGCTGTCGTTTTAGGGCAGCAGTGTTTTATGGCATCTCACCAGTTCTGTGGTGGCCAAGGTGTAGTATCATGCCATATAGAGTAGCACCTAGGAGGCTGGTCTTGTTTTTCTCTCTAATGGGAGGTAAGACACCTCCACAGTATTTTCCTTGCTTAGATACAGCGGCAGTAACTGACTCTGAACTCACGCGGTTGCCAAGCTTGCGTCCTATTTCATAGCCAGAGATTTGAAGCATCAGATATTCTTTCAGTATGGGGAACCCATACTCTGCTTGAAAAAAAAATCAATGCTTTTGATTTTCATAGCATCCCCATTGTGTGATCTGGTCTGTTCAGCCCATCTTTCTGGGTCATTTGATTTTTATCAAACATACCTGGAGTTATTTTCTTCTTCTTTCTTTAAAACCAGTTGCTGAACTTTTACTGACTTTTACAAGATAATTTTAAAAACGGTTTTTTCTATTGAAGAAAACTAAGGCAGTAAACAATATTTGCTCAGGGTTGGCATTTTGGCTGGATCAAAGTTGGGTTGGGAGGTTTGGGCTGTTAACTTTTAATAGTTTATGTAAAAACATTTTGTAATTGCCCAAGTGTTTTGCAAAAGTTATTGTTATTTCTGTTGCTCTCCTTATGGCTATTCATCACTCCTTGCCTGCACTGAGGACGATGTAATTACTGAAATGTGAAAAGATCTGAACTCTTACAAGCTAACCTTGACTAATGTTGAAGGGGAAGAAACACACTTTATGTGTTTGAAGAGGTGGGAGGCCTGTTCCTCAAAATGATAGAGGTCATGGAGATTCCATAGCTTAAAATAATGGTTTTCGGGATCTGAAGGAGGAGAAGATAATTAAAAGTTAAGGAGCCTGCCCGTTCTGGTTACAGGAGAGCATCAGTAATAAACCTATTCACAGAGGACTTTTTTATAATTACCATGTATCTGCATTGGCACGAGAAAGAGAGACGTATCCCATTACAAAATGCTAGTCACTAACATGAATATCACTGATTACGTGTGCTGGTATGAATTGGCAATAAGCAGGCAAATGAAGAAAGAGTTGAAGATGATCAATGAAGCTACTCATAGATAAAATCTTGGCTTTGAAAGATGTTAAATAATCTCCTTAGTACAGGAGACCCTTTATTTTTCTTGGGAGTTTTGCAAATACTGAATACAGAATAATTTCTGATGATTTCAAGAGGAACCAAGGCCAAGACAGTCAGACTTTATCATGCACTTAAGATTTACAATGCAGCCATTTTATATACTCAGATTGAATTTGGCTGGAAAAGTTCAAGATAAAAGCCTCCTTTTCCTGGCACTGCAGCGTCTGTGCCCAATGCTTGCCATCTGTGCCCAGAGGCATATTCGTGTTGCATGCCACTCAGAGACAGGACTTTGTTTTTGCCTTGGCTTTGTAACTTGAACTGAGAGTTAACCTTACCTCTCCAAGGTCATTCACCTGTTGTCGGTGCTGGGTGGGTCAGAACTGCACAGTCAGTGCTACTGAGTCCAGCAACGTCTGCTCTGTAGCCTTGACACCCACCTGCCATAAGAGCCTATCCTGAGTCTGCGTGAACCAAGAACAGTGTCCACACAAAATGTCGGCATTGGTGATGCTATGGACTGAATGTTTCCCTCCCCTCAAAATGTATATGTTGAAGCCCTAACACCCAAAGTGATAGCATTATAAGGTGGGGTGTTGGGGAGATAATTCGGTTTAGATAAGGTCATGGGGCTAAGAAGAAGAGACTAGAACTCTCTCTCTCTCTACCAGTGAGGACACAACAAGAGGGTCCCATCTGTAAACAAGGAAGCAAGTTCTCACCAGACACCAAATTGATGAATGGCTTGCTCTTGGCCCTCCCAGCCTCCAGAACTGTGAGAAAAGTTTGCTGTTTCATTTACCCAGCCTATGGTATTTATTATAGCAGCCTGAAGGAGAATTCTGTCAAGTGTCTGTCTTCTTCTTCTTCTTCTTCTTCTTCTTCTTCTTCTTCTTCTTCTTTAAAATGGCTGGATAGGAAACATTTTAGGCTCTCTGGGCCATCTGTCTACAAGGAGATAGTAACTACAAACATACCTTAAGCCAGACCCCTAGTGCTAAGGGTGAAGGAAAAATGAGAGGGAAGGAGCCTGCATCTCTCACAGCCTAGAGCCCCTCTCTAGTTTATGTAAGAAACAAATACACTTCTAGCTTATTTAAGCTGTTGATAGTATGAGTTTTAGGTTGCTTGCTGCCTAACCTAACCATTTCTCACTACTATAAACACTTAAACTGTTCCTTACAATATGTTGAGTGAGACTGATCCTATATGCTATCCTAGTATGGCATTTCCCAGAAGGGGGAGAATAGGTCTAGAAGTGACGTTAGCACAACAAGAGCAAGTTTATGCCCATAAATCACATAGAACTGGAAGTTGCATGGCTCACATCTCAACTCTGCCACAAGACCTACTGAGCACTTGTCTCCAGTGGGTCACATATCAGTCAGCATTTTTAGTTGCAAGAAATTAAAAAGCAAACCCAAACAACACAAAATGTAAAACCTTTGGTTGATCTAGGCAGATAGGTATTAAGTACTGAATTGAGAAGGCATGGGGTAGCTCTCCAAACAACCAGGAAGGCCATAGAGCAAGGCTTGGTCTGGAGCATGGGCTGCGGGCAGCAGCTGGGACCATGAGACAAAACCAGCTGGGACGGCATTGCTGTCTCTAGGACCGAACAAGAACGCCACCGCTGCAGCATGGAGCCTGCACTTCCGACAACGCCACTCCCACCACCCACCGTCAGAATGGAACCTCCCAGCTTCGTTACATCTCCAGCTCCCAGTTCTGAATTTGGGATGAGTGCATCTGATTGGAAGAGCCTTGGACCCACGTCCAAGCCACGTCCAGCTAAGCCCATGCTTTAGCTGCAAGTAAGGATAAGAATGTAAAAGTCTGGCGTTTTTAGCGTCTTTAGTGAGAGTCAGGCTTCGCCTTCCACTGAGACTCATGAACTGAGGGATCATCCATTTGTAAGATGGTTTCAGCTGACCAACATCCAGAGATGGAGAGACAGAGAGACCATCTACAACAGAACTCCCTTTGCTCTTCTGCAAGCTGAACAGTTTGACTTAACTGATATCTGAGGTTTTAACTTTTCTGGTGTTCTGAGTCTAGAAAAGTAACCCTTGAAATCTTATGCATATTATAATATGTTCCTTGGCATTTAAAAATTGTTGGAGGACGCAGCACATAAAATATCTGCTTACTGAGCTACTTGGACTTGGCTAAGAGTCTTGATGGCAAATCTTTCATCCTGCATGCTAACTTCTGTTGATTGATTGTCGCATTCAAAACTCTTATGCAAGAAGTAATTCAGAGAATGACCTTGAATTCATCGGGAAAGAGAGTTGGGGCCAAGTATCAGGGACTTCCACACAGGGGCAGAAGGGGAGAAGGGTAGTGTCTATGTGATCTACCTACTGATTCGAGACTAAACTGAAAATAGGGGCCAGAGCTTCCCCTGTGCATACACGATGCCATTGTTCCCCAAAGAGGGAGCTACAAAAGGGAACCAGTCCCTTGGGAAAACTTTAGGTCATGGTTAAAAATAGCCAGGATATGAGGGTTAATTTTACGTGTCAACCTGACTAGGTCATGCTATGTCCAGACCTTCAGGCAAACGTTGTTCTGGCTGTGTCTATGAGGATGTATTTGGATAAAGTTAACATTTGAATTGTAGACTGAGCAAAGCAGATGACCCTCTCTGATGTGAGTGGCTCTCATTCAATCAAACGAATGAATAGAATGAAAAGGTTGAGTAAGAGGTAACTGCCTGCGTGACTGTTGAGCTGGAACACTGCTGGTCTTCTCCTGCCCTCGGACTAGAACTTACAACATTGACTCTCCTGGTTCTCACGCCTTTGGACTCATACTGGAAGCATGCACTCTACACACTATTGTTCCAGACAAGGGGAGGTGAAGGAATAAAGCTCAGATTTAATAGGAAGTGGACCATGTTTTACAAGGAAGCACTTAGGAGAGATGGTGACCAACCTAGAGCTGACTTCCAGCTGTCAGGAAAAAAGCAAATGTGCCCTGTTGCTAAAGCATAATATTAAGGAATGAAGCTGCCAGTGTTAGTGGGGAGACTGAGCAGCTTTGGGGGTTGTCACTCCTTAGACAGCTGTACTGTTAATGCCACGACCAACCCAAGAGTCGCCTTGGCCATGGTAGGAGCAAATGTCTCAAGGGTTTTTGGGACAGTTTTTAGGTTAGCCAAGGGACACAGCACCCAAACTGAAAGTCTCAGATAGTCCTCACAGACCTTCAGTATTTATATTCTAAATGTCTCCTTGCCCTAATTGCTTCTCCACGTGTTCAATAAACCCCCAGCGGGGTTCCTCACCAGCCGGGCTGCTGACCACTTGCCAACAACAACAGAAGTAGAAGGGTGACATCCTGGCACGACTGGCTTCACACTTATATCAAAACAACGTTTTTGGTCTTTGTCATGAATGAGTGGATTAAAACAACTTCACTTATGTCATAAACAAATGGATTTGAAACTGTATTGAACCGATACACAATAAAGTTATTTTTATTTCTAATGTAGTCATATGGTCTAGAACTGGTGAAGGCAAACATTAGTGCAAGTGCTTGAACCACGTAAGATTTTGCCTCTCATCGTTTAGTAACCTCCCTTCACTGGCTCTAGGTGACTTTTGGTTGTGCTTACGTCGCATCGGCCCTCCTAAGTGACAACAGCCCTTTTCAAAGACATGGCAAGGGAGTGCATTACATTCCCTGAAGGCTCTTTTTGTGATGAGGTGCCGAAGAGCGTCTGCCCAAAAGTAATATTGTTGGAATCAGTGTAAAATTCCCAGAGTGTTAGCTTTCATGCGATGACAATCACTCAACTATATAAATTCCTGAATGTCCAGAAACTTCTGTCATACAATTTTATAGTCAGGTTATTTTCAAAGGCCTTCATGGGAAGAGTTTCCATAAATTTTCACAGTAAGATCTGTAACCTTTTCTTCTGGGAAGCTCCTATTTATGTCAAACTTAAACCTCTTCTCCTGATTACATTTTGCTTGACCCTGAATTGTGATAACCGCAGCTACTAATTGATCCTCAAAATGGCTCTCTACCTATGAGGGGGCTATTATTATAGTGCCTATTTATGGATTAGTAATAATAGGTTTAGTGGGATGAAGTACTTTACCCCAAATCACACAGTTATGCTGGAGGAGAACTGGGGTTCACAGCCACTCAGATCTGAGACCCTTCACCATTGCTTTCAGATCCTCACTATAGAAGATGGCTCCCCAGAGGCAGGAACTCATTTTTCCTAAAGGTAGAAATGGACACAGATCTCCCAACACATAAAGAGGACCCACCTTAGAATAGGTCGTTTCATCTGAATTACCCAAGTCTTATAAGTGTGATAAAAGTGAGTGGCCTAGCATGGAGCTATACCGAGGAGTGGTTGTCTCCAAACAAGGTTCCTCTAGAGAAGCTTAACTCCACTTCTTTGCAAGAAGACTGACCTGGCTCCTTTGCATTGGTTGATGGGTGACTCACCTCATCTGCCAGCCAGAATTATGATGTAAGGGAGAACATAAGAAGTCTAAAAGTAATCCTCTCCTTAAAATCCTTAAAGGATCCATTTTCAGCATGTCCCTAGGCCTTTGGGAGACTCTATCACAAAAATACATGCCACCACCATCTAAAGGGAGGCAGAAGATGCTCTTTTACAAATCTTGGACCATAGCCACGCACTCCGTATCATTCCTGGATTTTCTGCTTTGAACATTTAGAATCTGCCTTGTGAAACACAAACATACATTCATAAATTGATGAGAAAATCTCAAGGGGCAAACTATACAAAGCTGAATAACCAATGGAGCCTTAGTCTGTTGTGGAGTCTGCCCAGCATATCAATCTTCAAGTGTTCATTTCTAGTCCCCACCGAACAGTCTCTTCTTGGGAAAATGTACAAGCTACCCCTACCTATTTCAGGTCAAAGTAACTTTTTCCAAAAGTCACTTAACAACTTCTCTAGTTTAACAACTTATTTAAAATATTTCTTCTTTCTGAGCTGTTGTATCCTGGGAGAAGATTTTTTAAATAGCATCCTGACCTCCCAATAACTTTAGCTAAACTTCCCTCAGAGAAGCTGATGCTCTTCTTTACCTCAGTTCTATTGGAGAAGTTTAAAATATTGGCTCCAATTTTTCACTATCCTGTTGTATTACATTTAAGTTTGACCACAGCCATATGATAGAGAGAATAGCCTTTCTTGACCTTTGACTTTGGGCTTGGCTACCAGACTTTCATTGGCTGTACTTGTTTCTATTGCTATCACGTTGAATCACCCCAAAGCTATTGACTTCAAAAAACTTCCATTTATTATCTCGAAGTTTCTGTAAGTCAGAAGTTCAGTGGACTCAACTGAGTCCTCTGCTTGGGGTCTCACAAGGCCTTGATCAAGGTTATGGAAGGGCTAGAGCCTTACATGGAAGTTCTAGGGATGAGTGTGCTTCCAAGCTCATTCACGTTGTTGATCAAATTTAGTTCCTTGTGAATGTAAGATGGAGAGTTTCATGTCCTTGCTGGCTGACAGCTGGGGACCAGGCTGCTCCTAGAGGCTCTCTGCCTTTGCTTCTCATATGTTCCGTGTGTCCCCCTCCAGCAATGGTGGGCTGAGTTCCTCTCATGCTTCAGATCTGTCCAACTTTTTATTTTGATGCATCTCTCACTCCAGCTGAAAAGAGCCCTCTGCTTTTTAGAACCCAGATGATTAGATCAGGCTTACCCAGATAATCTTGGACATCCTCTCTATTTTAAGGTTCACAATCTTAATTACACGTGTAAAGTCCTTTTTTTCTGTGTAACATAACACATTGACAAGTTCCAGGGACTGGGGCATGGGCATCTTTGAGGTCCATTCTGGCTACGGTATTGGTTAGCAGGATATTAGCAGTGAAGGTGCAAGCAGAGTTTTGAAATGTACCTGCAAAAAGTGGTTTTATCTCTGGTTCTTCCATATTCATTATGAGAAGAACTAACCTATGTAGCTGATGGCCCTTCTGTTGGGGCCCCAGAGTGAATACTCTTGGAAGACCCCAACACCTAGTGAAATCCAAGCTCAGCCCAACCTGTAACTTGAAGCAGAGCCACACCCCAATCTCAGCCTGGATCAGCCCACGTGTAGCTGGTTGACCTTTAGACACATTGTGCTGAGAATAAACTCTTATTTCCATCTGTCACTGAGTTTGAGGGAATTTCGGTAATACAGAATTATTGTGATGAACACTGACATATAGCAGCTGACCTTAAGTATAAAAGAAAGCCCATCTCTTTCTTCTTTATTTTCATTGTTGACATTATTACAGGTGTCCCCAGTTACCCCACTTTGCCTGCCTCCACCCAGCCCCCACCCCTTCCTCTGGCCATCATCACATTGTTACCTCTGTCTATGGGGTATGTATATATGTTCTTCGGCTAAATTGCTTCACCCTTTCTAAACCACATCTAAGCTTCGTTTCAAAGTCTGTTCCAACCCTACTTCACCCTAGAATCTGAGCTTTGTTGCTAGGTAAATGGCTATAAATTGCTAGATAAATGGCTTTAATGGCTCTGGTCAAGGACAAAAAACTTGGTCTGGAACTCTGGCTCAACCTATGACTCATGTGATCTTGGACAAATCATTTTCTGTCCATATGTTTTGAGTTTTTCATACATAAATCAAGAAAATGAATCCAAACATAGGATTATAGCAAAAATTACATAAAATAGTAAATTCTTTCATTAACTGTTCTTTGGTATATTCATGAAGTTAATACTTATTGAGTTCCTAAGTTGAGCCAGATATTTTGTTAAGGATTGAGCAATCAAAGGTTAGCTAAGACAAATTTCTTACTTTTAAGAAGTCTACATTCCATTGAGAAAAATATTCTTTAAATGCTAAAGCAATCTACAAATCCAAGACATTATTTTTATGTTGCTTATTGTTTTTCTTATCCCTTCCCTGTTGGCACAAACTGCCTTTCCATATTTCCTGTCCTATTTTCCTCTAACCTGTCAATCAGTATCTCTCAAATCCTTCCTTCACATTCTTTACCTGAAATAAAAGGTAGTTACACTTACTAACTGTGGAAAAATAATTTACTTCAGAGAGACCCGAATTCATTAAGCCCTATAGGCAAGCATAAGTATTTGTCAGTTGAAAAGAATTAACCTTTCTTAAGTCTGTTGACAATTATTTTATTTATTTGTTTCTCTCATAAAATGAACCTCAGGGTATATATGCCTCAGTACCAAAACCCAACATCAACATAAATAAATTACATGCACTTCCAAATAAAAGTTTATCATGGATATTTGTCTGACTTTATGTTTTGCTACAGTCCTCCAAAGCCCCATCTATTCATTTTTCCTTCAGCATGGGATCATTTCTATAAATGCTCACAGGCTTAAAGGTTCTCTTTCCCAGACACAGTCATTATTCAAAGTGTAACCCAATGGAATATTTTCGGAACATTGTGCTACTGTCATTTGCCACGCTATTTTAGCTGCCGGTTTCCTCCTCTGCTTCTCCTTTTCCCCTTGTATTATGTCCCTGGACCAGAGCAAATGTTCTTTTCCTTGGGCTGGCCCAATAGTAGAAAATAATGCTAAGTGTGCATAGCTTGATTTGTTTTGGAACAATTTACCAATGATCTAAATGACAGAATATTGGCATAGAGAATCGCCTTGGGGACACATCAACACACACTGGAACTGTCAGGAGGGCTGCTGTCCCCTGGTAGGCTTCACCTGCCCTCCAGTGCCAACATTGGCAATGCCTCCATGGAGCTATCTTAACTGTGCCTTGAGAAGGGCCTCTGGTCTTGGCCCCAAGACCATTTGAAAGCTACCGGAATGGTCACTCAATGCTCTCCATGGTCAGTCAGGTCTCTTCAACACTCTCAAAGACTTTCTTAACTTGAAGACATTTTCACATAGAATCAATGATTAAGTGGTTACAGACACTCAGTACCATCATGCTTTCAAAGGAAGCAACCAGCAGGGTGGAATTGAAAGCCACACCCAGTTAAAGGGCAGGTCACTTACTGGTCAGGTACAGTGTGTTTTTGTTATTTTGGTCATCACGTGCACCTGAACATGATATCCAACATTTGGGCATAAGAACCAGAGAAGATGTGATGCACTCTGGGAATGGGAGATGCAGTCTACTAGTGCTGGCCTTGGGGGATGTGCAGTGAGGTGTGTCAGAGAGTCATGTCAATGGAATTAGTACAAAGCACCCTGGGTAAAGAAAAGAAGACACTCTTTGTACAAGGCAGTAAAAACATGAAGGTCAGATCTGGAGGGATAGGTAAACAAAAAACAGGAAATAAAAGGAAGGCTACGAGATATCAGAGGTTAAGGACAAGACACAGAAAAAGCAGAGATGGAATGAAATTTGAATTAAAAAACTTTTTTATTTTTGTTCAATTAGAGTTGTCCCAATTTTCCCCCCAGTTGCTCTCCCCTGCCCTGCCTACCCCCTCCCATGTCCTTGTCCATGGGTCCTTTATACATGCTCCTTGACTTGACCCTTAATCCTACACTCTTACTGGTTCATCTGGCCTGAAGCTTAGGATAAAGTGTGGGTTAAAAGGGGATGTCTTAAATTAGCAGGCTGCAAGCATATTCCATGTCTTAATTCTGTAACTTAAACAAGTGGCTTCAATAAAAGCCTGCTTCTGTTTCCTCCTCCCCCAAGTGCGTGAGAAAACTTTAGAGGATTGGCCTGTCTGTCGATGCCTGACGACATTATGATTAAAAGATAACTCAGAGGCCATTTGGGTTACTCTCTTGCTTTTAGGCAGATCTCTCTAAACCATCCAAGATTACTCTTCATGTTAATATACTGATATTATTACATAAGTAAAAGCAGACAAGTTAAGACCCCAACAAACAAGTGGTGAGAGCATTCTCTCTTCTTGAGAGTATCTTTACCAGCAAAGTTCCTTAGGCTTGTCTATCCATTTTGATAACATAGACCCTATGATAGCCTCTCCAAGATGGATGACACTTGTTCTCACCTCTGCCCTCCCCTGGGCTTTCCAATGCTCAGTACATAGCAGGTATTTCAGAAATGTTTGTGGCACAGAGGAAAGACTCAGATGCAGATCCTTGGCACTCTTGCAGCTGATGAGGTCTGTTAAGAATTGTAATGACACTAGGCATGGAAATACTCATTGTGCAGGTTCTACTCCTGGAAAATGGAATCCAGCATGACCCTTATGAAGAGGGAAGTGGTTTGCATTTTTAAAATATTGCATGGATGTGTGGGCTGTGGTGAATGAGCAGGTGGAAAAGAAAGAAACAAAGGCTTCTTGGCCAAATCAAACATATTCTGAAGAATGAAAATTAGCAAATTGTGCCTATGACAACGAGTTAATAAACAACAATGCTACAAGACCATTTTCATGCTGCTCTGCTGCAGAAAGAAGCCTGGACACAGGACAGTGCCTTTATACACCGAACTAGTGTTCAGATGCCAAGTGACTCAGGAGAGAGGGCAGAGACTGTGAATGAGATGTGCTGGACTTTTTAAATTGTTTTTATTTTTCTAGTTTTATTGAGATACACTTTACATACGGTATACGATGTAATGGTTTGATATATGTATATATTATGCAAAGATCACCACAATAAATTTAGTTAACACTTTGCACTTCACATAGGTAGTTACACCATTTTTCCCTTGTGATGAAAACTTTTCAGATCGGCTCTCTTAGCAACTTTCAAATATACAATACTGTATTAATAACTATCACCACTATGCTGTACATCACATCTCCAGAGCTTACTTCTCTTCCAGCTGGAAACTTGTACCTTTTGACTGCCTATACCCATTTTCCTCATTTCCCCACACCCCCGTTCCTGCAACCACTGATCTGTTACCTGTTTCTATAAAGTGAAATTCTTTCAGATTCCACATGTAAAAGAGTCGTACAGTATAGTGGTCCCCTCCTATCTGTGGTACTTTGTTTCAAGACTCTCAATAGATGCCTGAAGCTAGGAAATTCTATTGTTTTTCCTATACATATATACATACTCACAATTAAGTTTAATTTATCAATTAAGCACAGTGAGACATTAACAACAACTATGATAAAATAGACGATTATAACAATATACTGTAATAAGAGTTACAGGAATATGGCCTCTCTCTTCGATGACAGATTTGATAACTGAGATGGCTGTTAAGTTGGGAGATGCTGGACAAAGGTATGATTCATATTCCAGGTGGGATAGAGTGGCTCAGTGTGAGATTTTATCACATTACCCAGGATGACATGGAGTTTAATACTTAAAAATAGTTTAATTCTGGAATTTTCAACTTAATGTTTTTGGATCGCAGTGGATTATGGGTAACTGAAACCTCAGAAGGTGAAACCCCAGATGGTGAAACCCCAGATGGAGGACTCAGGGCGATTACTACATTGCTCTTTCTCTGTCTGGCTTATTTCACTTAGCATAATGCAGTCACGATTCACCCATATTACTGCAAATGATAGGACTTCCTTCCTTTTTATGGCTCAATAATATTCCATTGTATAGATCTAACAGTTTTTCTGTATCCATTCATTTGTCAATGGACACTCAGGTTGTTTTCACGTCTTGGTTACTGTGAATAATGCTGCATGAACATGGGAATACTCCCAAAGAGATATAAAGATCTCTTTGAGATAGTGTTTTCATTTCCTTTAGATAAACCGCACGAAGTAGAATTGCTGGCTTGTATGGTAGTTCTATTTTTAGTTTTTTGAAGAAACTCCATACTCTTTTACATAGTGGTTGTACCATTTATATTCCACCCGTGGTGTATAAGGGTTCCTTTTCTCCGCATCCTCAGCAGAACTTTCATCTCTCGTATTTTTCAAAATAGCTGTTCTAACAGGTGTGAAATGATATCCCGTAGTTTTGATTTTCAGTCCCCTGATGATTAATGATGTTGAGCTGTTTTCATGTACCTGTTGGCCTTTTGTATGTTTTCACTGGGGAAAAAAGTCACTTTAGGCCCTTTGTTCATTTTTAATTGGATTATTTATGTGTTTTGCTAATGAGTTGCATGAGTTTCTTATATAGTTTGGGTATCAACCCCTTATCAGATATGTGGTTTGGAAATATTTTTTTTTTCTATCATGTAGGCTGCCTTTTCATTTCGTTGGCTGTTTCTTTGGCTGTGCATAAGCTTTTTAGTGCGATGTAGTCCCACTTGTTTATTTTTGCTTTTATTGCTTGGACTTTAGGTGTAATATCCAAAAAAAAATCCACTGCCAAGACCAACGTCAAGGAGATTTCCCCTCATGCTTTTTTAGGAGTTTTTATGCCTTCAGGTTTTATTTTTAAGTCTTTAATCTACTTCAAGGTAAATTTTGTGAGGAACTGGCTGGCGCTTTTTGATTTTGTGGCGAGGGGATCTTTCCCTGTAAGTCAGGGCAATTCCAGTTGATGTGTGCACAGTCCAGGCTACAGGTGGTCATGTAGGACACTGACTGGCCCATGTACAAACATCCTTGTACGGATTAGGAAAAGGTGCCTACGCATGGGGGATGCAGCCCAGGGCTAAGGTACATAGTCAGGTAAGCAGGACAGCAGCTGTATTTCAGTCCTCACCACCTTGGTCAGTCTCACTTGCACAGGGCCAAGCCTGCATTCCCGAGTCTGGTGGCCTGGAGGATGGGGCTTGCGCTTCCCGGGGTTCATCCTGAGAGGTCGAGATGGAGAGATGAAAAATTTCTGGGTCTCTGTTTTCTGGTGTTTCCCTGGATACAAGAGAGGGATTTGAGCTTCTGTAACTAAACTTAAAAAAATAGTTTCTTTAGATTCTTGAGTATCCACCGGCAGGATTTTTTAGGGCTTCTCTAAATTTTTGAAAATTTAGATAGCTTTAACAAGCATATGAATATAGAATTCTTTTTAAGAAAAAAATTTCATCTTTTCCACCAGTCTCAAAGGGATCAGTAACCCCCAAATGTTAGAATTACTGGTCCAATTATCTTTTGTAATTTAAAGATTAAACCAATAAACACAAAAGGGAAGGAAAAATCTGACAAGAAGCCTTTTCTTTCCTTGGCTTTAACTGTTACGGTCCAATGAAGATAAAATAAGCATGACATAAACTTCACGAACAGCTGTCCACTCAAGGAAACTTGCTCTCCCTACCTGCTTCACACAGTCTGGATGGTAACTCTGGGCCACTTTAATGAACAAGTCATTAAATGAATAGATCTGACGTTCTTCCAAACAGAACAAAGACATTTAAAGTGTGCAATTCCATAGAAATGTGGCGATTGACTGTGTGCCCTGGGCAGGCGGAAGGAAGCCCAGCTGCTGTTTGAAGTCAAACGTAATTCCTGCCCTTGCCGTTAAGGAACTGGGGGCTGCGGCAGGGGTGCCTCCAAGTACCCACTTTCTCATTGGGAAAACGGAGTGAACTAACGGGCCTGCTCACCTCATAGGATCCTTTGACTGGGGAAAAAAGCGATCCTACATGGCAAGTGCTTTATATAATCTTTGACACATAAGAGCTCTATAAATGTGAGATGTTTGATCATTTTATTATTATTTTTACTGTAAAAATGGAGCTATTGGAAGCAGATTTGGGAGTTCTGTAGTGTTTGGTGGCTGTTCCTTTTTTCCTGTTCCTTTTCTCAGGGCTAGTGCCATTCTTTGTAATTTTTGAATGCCCAGATTTCTAAGATAAGATGTACATCCCCCTTATCACGCCTTTGAGATCCGTTAAAATAAATTTAACCTTTAAATCATTTAATAGCTATTAACAATGTCCAATAAATGGGATTTAGAAGAACAAACTTTGACAAATGGGGAAAAAGAGTAAGGATAAGTTGGCAGAAGGAATAGATCCATTGGGTCAACAAATGCACAAAGATTAGAAGCAATTTTATTTCCTTTGGATTTGGCGTTAGGGCCAACTTTAAACTCCTTAGGTTTGGGGAATCCTTTTGAATTTAGAAAGGAGCAGCCAGTGCATTGAGATCTGAGTGCCAGAGAACATGACACCTGGCTTGATCCTAAAACTCCCCTCAGGCCCCAGCTGACTCGCTGTATGGACAGCACCCTCACAAGGTCCAGGACACTCAGCCCATTGCCCTAGTCATTTCACTAGTGTTAGTCGAGAGGTTGTACGTAGGTCCTGGGTGCATTTATTTGAAAATGTTCTGAGATGTAATTCAGTTAAACTCTGGGGAGGGCAATGGAGGTCAGAGTTTACAACAATAATTAGCCAGGTGGCACCAACAGGCAGTAAGACACTTGTTCTTCCCATGCTGTGCATCATGATCGATGGACACATGTCTGCTAACAGATATCCATGGGCCTGACCCAAGCTGAGCCTGTATGGTAAGTCTGGGTGAGGTTGATTTCCTTTTGGAGATGTTCCCCAAAAAGAAGAGAAAAAATATGTATTGCTTTACTAGGAAAATATAATCAAGATGAAATTTGTGTACCTTTTGAACAATAGCCAATACATATACACTCACATGCTTCAGTGGCAATATACAGGTACTAGGACAAACAACATGAGCTAGAGAACATAGGGGCATGATCAACTGTACTGTGCATAGGACAGGACTCAAAATTGGAATATGGAGATGGAAGGCACATCTCTTCAATGGGAACAGAGGGGTACAAGGGAGGCAGAATGGTGTCAGGTTCCCATGGGTCTTCCCAGTGCTATTTCTGTGCTATTCTGCTCATTTATTTATGCAAATCATTTCTCCCTATTCCACTACTGAGATCCAATGGGACACACATAACCATGTCTCGCTACCCAAAAGACATAGGTGTAAGGGTATATACCTACCTCAGAGTGACTCTCACATTTCAGGCCCCAGGCCACAGTGACTGGTGCAGAGCTGTGCTATCCAATATGGTTGCCCTGGGCAGTCCTGGCCATAAAATTGGACAGTCCTGGAGCTCAACAACAGTCCTTTTCACATTTGTTGAAACAGAGTTGGCAAATAGAAGTCCTTTCTTCATAGATGCCAAAGATGGAAGCTACTGAAGGTTGAGTACCCTGGGAAGCAGATCCTGACACAGAGATTAGCTTGCTGGAAGTTGTGGAAGTTGCTTTTTTTTTTTTTTTTTTTTTTTGAGGAAGCGCTCTTGGGATCAATAGTTGTGTAGAAGAGGGGAAAGAAGCATCACTTGGAAAGTAAGCAGTTGGAAATGTTGGGCTGAAATGTACTGTCTGTGAAGGTCTTGGCTGACCACGTGGAAGCTCTTTAGTCAAGGCAATTCATGAAGATGGCTGACAGTTAAGGCACCTGCGGCATAAGTATTCTAGTCATGGAGGCAGCATATTACAGAGTTCACACAGAATCTTAGCACTGCTGAAAGAGAAAGAGGGAAAAACCGAAGAGATCCTGATGGCATCTGAGTCCATAACTCTACCCATGCTTGCGCTTGTGGAGTTTGTTTACAAAAGCCAGTTAGGCTCTTCGTCATATCTGACCTGTTCAGACTGGGTTTTCTTCATCTTCTGCTAAAGGAATTATGTTTAAGACTATTAAAAAATATACCTGCTTGGAAATCTATAAAACAAAGAATGGAAGCATGTCAGGAAATTTAGCCATGGGAGTGGGTAAAGGAAGAAAGTAATAAAATTATTATCGATTGAGCAGACCATGGAGGATGTTTTACAGACACATTATAGTTCTAGTTTAGCAACTTGGGCCAGAGGAGGATTCTACTTTTTTTAAAAAAAATACTTTAAATTTTTATTCTGAAATCTTTCAGACGCAAAAGGTATAAAGAATAATACTAAAAACCCATGCACTCACCACTCTGTTTAAAAAATAAACCATAGAAGGATAGTGCCTAACCGAAAGCCACGTTTCCTCTTCCCAATCCTACTTCTCACTTTTTGCCAAAGGAGATCACTCTCATGTTTGCTGTTCTCATTTTTGTGCATCTTTGTCTCCAGACATGTATAGATCCCTACATAATTATACTAACCTGTTGGTGCTTTTAAGCTTTCAGTTTGCTGAAACACATCTTTCTACAACTTGCTACTTTCAACATAACTCCCCAAAACTCATTGAATTTCATTTTACTTTATTTTTTGCTTTTTCACATGCTGGTTTTGGGTATACAGGTTAGTGGTTAGATGATCATACACATTATGTAGTGTTCCCCTTGATATTTCCAGTACCCAACTGGCACCACACATAGTTATCACAATATTATTGACCATATTTCTTATGCTTTACTTACTTCCCTGTGACTGTGTTGTAACTACCAATTTATGCTTCTCAGTCCCTTCACCCCTTTCACTCAGCCCCCCCAAACCTCCTCTGGCAACCACCAGTTCTTTCTTTGTATCTATGAATCTGTTTCAATTTAGTCTGTTTGTTTATTTTGTTCTTTAGATCCCACATATAAGTGAAATCATATGGTATTTGTCTTACTCCGACTGACTTACTTCACTGGACATAACACCCTCTAGATCTGTCCACGCTGTCACAAATGGTAAGACTGAATTCTTTTTCATGGCCAAATAACATTCTATTATATATATTTATATTTATTTATATAATTAAATATATATTCATATATATATATAATGGAATGCTCCATTACAGTTGTCCCCATTTCCCCTGATTTATATAATATATAAGTGTACTTATATATTATATATATATCACATATAAAAAAAATATATATATATTTTAGCCACTCATTTATTGATGGGCATTTGGGTTGCTTCCATAGCTTGGCTGTTGTAAATGATGCTTCAATGAACATAGGGGTGCATATATTCTTTTGAATTAGTGTTTGGAATTTCTTCAGATAAATCCTCAGAAGTGGAATCACTGGGTCATTGGACAGGTCCATTCTTCATCTTTTGAGGAAACTCCATACTGTTTTCCATGGTGGCTGCACCAAGTGCACTGGGGTTCCGGAGGAGGATTCTTTGAGGAAATTCAGTCGCATGACCATCTGCTGGAGTAACATTGGACTGAAAGTAGAATGTCTGATACATTATTGACCAGCTTCTCTTACAAGTCGATTTTCCCAACGATGGAAGAAATAATTTGGAGAATTTATCCTATGGCCTCAATTCTGATGAACAAGAGGACTTGATTGCAGAGGAAGAAGTTGGAGAAATCATGGAAGAACATGTCTCTATTGCTTAGGGGATGTTTTGAAAGGTTGGAAAGAAAAGATTTGGTAGGATTGGGATCAAACTTCAAAGAAATAGATAATTGCATGTTATGAGAATTGGTCAGGGAAAGGGCTCAAGAGAGTTGGGATGCTACCAAAACTCAAATTCTGAGTATGCAGCCCCCGACCAGTAGGAAATAGAGAGGAAGCAATGTTATATTCCCAAGATGAATACAGCCTTTAAGAACTGTGCCAGTGGAACTCAAACCCTTGCCTTTGACTGAATGTTTGTGCCCCTCTCCCCAAGCTGTATGTTGAAATCTAATTCTCTCTCTCTTTTTTTTTGGTGGAAGACTTTAAATACTTTTTATTGTTGCTCCATTACAGTTGTCTCTATTTTTCCCCAATTACTCTCCCCTGTCTACCCACCCCCACCTCCCACATTCAATCTTCCCTCCCTGTTGTCTTTGTCCATGGGTCCTTTATACATATTCCATGACTTGAACCTTCCCCTTCTTTTCTCCATTATCCTCTTGCCCCTCCCCTCTGGTAACTGTCAGTTGTTGTTTATTTCCATGTCTCTAGTTGCCTGCTTGCTTGTTTTATTGATTAGGTTCCATCTATAGATGAGATTACATGGTATTTGTCTTTCACCTCCTGGCTTATTTCACTTAACATAATACTCTCCAGTTCCATCCATGCTGTCACTAAGGGTAAGAGCTCCTTCTTTCTTTCTGCTGCATAGTATTCCATTGTGTAAATATACCACAGCTTTTTGATCCACTTATTTACTGATGGGCACCTAGGCTGTTTCCAGCACTTGGCTATTGTAAATAACATTGCCATGAACATTGGGGTGCATAGGTTCTTTTAAATTGGTGTTTTAGGATTCTTATGGTATCTTCCCAGCAGTAGAATCACCAGGTAAAAGAGCAGTTCCATCTTTAGTTTTTTGAGGAAATTCCCTACTGTTTTCCACGGTGGGTACACCAGTCTGCATTCCCACCAACAGTGCACTAGGGTTCCCTTTGTTCCACAACCTCACCAGCACTTGCTGTTTGTTGTGAAATCTAATTCTCAATGCAACGGTATTTTAAGGTAGGGTCTTTGGGAGGTCATCAAGTCATGAAGCTAAAACCCTCATGAAGGGTATTAGCACCCATAAAAAAAGCAGCTCCAGAGAGCTCCCTTGTTTGTTCTTTCTTGTGAGGACACAGCAGGAAGAATCAGGAAGAATCAGGAAGTGAGTCTGCACTAGACACGACGAGATCTACCCACACCTTGACCTTGGGCTTCCCAGCCTCCAGAACTGTTAGAGGTAAATTTCTGTTGTTATAAACTATACAATCTATGACATCTTTGTCATAGCAGCCAGAACAGACTAAAAAAATACCCCCAAAGACAGTAACAGTGGCTTTCTAATTTCTCTTGAGAAGAGAATGATCACAAAGGGATGGTTTTGTAGTTTGAACACACACCTGATATAATTGTGTTATATTCTGGATGACAATCTAGTTGTAACATCACTACTCTCAGTGACTATTTTCTGTTTTATTTGTAGTTTAAGCATGAAGAACCTTCATTGGTATGCGGAGGCTGAAATATAAAATGTATGAATAAATGAAAATGAAACTTTGGCTGTTGTACTTTCTTGGCTCAGACCCTTGCCTTCCAAGGACCAGAAGTAATAATAGCTATGATTTATTGGATACTTACAAAGTTCCAGGCATCGTGCTAAGTTCTTTATGTGACTTATCTCATGTAATCATTACTTAAATTCTCTGCAAGTAGGTATTCATTAATAGCCTTATTTTACATATGGTAAAAGTCAGGCCTGGGAAGGTTGGATGACCTGTTCCATGAGGGTAAAAATGAAAGTTATGATGAAGCCAGTGTTCCAGACTGCTGGACTGAAAGCTTGCAAATGAAAAGGGTAAATCATTTTTCATGATTGTTGAAGTTTTGTGAAAGAAAGAAATGGTGCTCCTTAGGATAAGAATAGAGTGCAAGGCTGCCAGAGTGAAGGTGTCCAGCATGGGCTAAAATACAACCAGCTCTGTGCCTGTGGGCAGGCCTCATCCCTGTGGTGGGATTGCGATGGCCCAGAGAAAGCGGTTCTTCTTTCTGGTCTACCAGAGGGATCCATTTACACCTCCTCTGCCTAGAAGTGAGAACACCCTCATTTACACTGAAGTACTTTGTGCTCTTAGAGGTCCAGAATGAAAAACAGAATCAATCAATAAAGGAACGATTGTGAGAAAAATGTTAATGAAGTTTGTAAGAAGATGAACATTGTAGATTTGGAGAATTAGCAGACTTCCATTAGCAATTAGAAAACTTCCATCCTGGGCAGATTCCTAGAAGGGCTTATGATGTGAATGATTTCTCCTCTACTGCTTAGTTTGTCTGAGGTCTTTTTTGAAAAGTTGAGAGCAGGTTTACATTAGGATGAATATACACCTACCCCAGCAGAGGGAGTCTTATATGGTCTTAGCACACATGTTTAAAATACATGTATGTGTATGTTTGTATTTATTTATTTTAAGATAATAGATGCTCAATAAATATTTTTTGAAGAATGGGTAAATGTATACTCTGAGAATAAGGTCAAAATGAGCCCATGTATTGATATATCCCCTTTGAAAATTAATTTAGTTATAGAATCCATTAATTGATACAGTAATAGCCATGATCTCATTCAGTGTCCCTTCCTTTGAAAAACCTTCTTTGATTTCAAAATCTCAATCAGATCCCTCCTATTTATTGTTGTTTAAAGCACCCACATTCTTTGTCTTCATTTTACTTATCACACTGTGTAATTTGTGTCTATTCACTTGAAACTCATATCTGACCACTGCAGTGGCTGTATCTTGCTGTTCACTATTGTACTTCCAACACCCAGCCCAGTATCCAGCACATAGTATTTGCCCAATAAAATTATGTTGAATTATTTCATTCATATATGGAATCTAATGAACAAATGGAACTAACAAGGAAAATGGGGACATACTCATTGGAGAGCAGGGTGACAGTATTAGGGGTGGGTGGAGGGATTGAGCAAAAAGGAAAAGGCTCATGGACATGGACATCAGTTTGGTGATTGCTGGGGGTGCGGAGTATAAAGGGACTAAATTGTAATGGGAAAATATACAATAAAGATTAAATTTTAAAACATAAAAATATCAATGAAAGAGGAGGTAACATTTCTGCTTAGTAGGTCAGATGACAGTGGTTATTGCTGCCATTCTGGATGTCACAGTTCAAGTACTTACGGACAAAGAGGAGCATATTGAGAACAGAAAAATAACCCATTATCAAAGTTAATCCTGAGCTAGAGAGGAGGTTTCATTCTAAGTTATGTAAAAATGAAATTATTTAGCCCATTGAGAAAAGTCTCAGGTCTTGGACAATGACAGCTGGCTAGCTGTCTGCAGATATTATAAAGGTTGTCTCTGAAGAAGTAGATATTCACACACACATCCATCCACATGTTTTTCATGTGGCGTTAGGGGGTTGTCTGAAACCCACGCTGACCTCGATGATTACCAGAAGGTGAGCATTTGAGTTTAGTGTAAAAAATTATTTTTAGTAATTAAATGTGCTCCCAAATAGATTAGACTATTTTAGAAAGTCTTGAAATATTCAATTAGACAACCACTTAGTGGGTATATTAGAGTGAAGATAATTAAGAAATGGTATGAGAGTCAGAACAGCAGGATATAGCACCAGAGAGTTCTGGCTTGTCGTGGCTGCTCTGAATGTGTGGGCTGCTCAGATGATCTTTGGCTTTTTCTGGCCCCCACATGCATAAATGATCAATTCATAAATGAAAACCCACAACTGCTTGGAACCTTGATCATCCATGTTGCTCTTAAATGGGGCTGGGCAGAATATCTGGCCTTTTATGGTTGGTATACATAGGGTATATCACTGAAACTGTAGTGCTTTCTAAATTCATATCAAATGAGTAAAAATCTAATAACTTCACTTTTTCAAATGAAAGATGAGAAGTCTAAGCAATTGTCCCAAACTGCTAACTATTTACCTGAATTTATTGGTAACAAAAGCAATTACATATTCTCGGTAATATAAGCTCTATCTAGACACACAGTATTAGTATTTATGAAAACAATTTTTTTTCTGTACAGCAAAAAAGAAGTGAACTATTTTTTCCAGCAAACCAAAATTCAGCAGCTTTTTGACTAGCAAATAATATTGTTACACAGGACTATGAGCATGTAATTCACATTTGTCATCTTGTCCAAACCCCATAAACCTTGATTGAACCGCTGTAAACGGATCTCCTAGGAATAGATGCAGTCCCGGCCAGTTGTCTTGTTCTTTCTCTTTGTTTACTGAGTTCAGGTCACAGAATGACTGTTTTAATATTCTGAAAAGTTCTTGTCCTTGTCAACATGTAAGATGATAAAATTTTTCAATATTTTATTTTATTATTCATGTACATTCGCATATATTTTCCTCCATCAGCCCACATTCCTCCAATCACCTCACCAAGTCCTAGTGGGAAAGAAAACAACCTAACAGCTTTCAGAGTCTATGGCGTTTGTAGAGGTTGCATTATTATTTTCCTATCTTTTATGCCTTCTTTTATAATTACTGAGAGGATTGCATAAACAGTCACTGTGCATCGGATCTGTTTGACTGAAAGCCGTGGCCATACATCAGACAGTCTGGGGGACTCTCGTCTCATGTGCGTGATGAATAAACATGGCCTAGATTTGGAAGGGATGTCTTCTTCTCAATTACAATCAATACTGCACAAACTCCGTTGCCAATTTTTCTCAACTCATTTTTCCCCTTCACATTTCTTTTTAATCTTACTTCTTTCCCACAAATTATGAGGCAAACTGGCTGTGCTGAGGCAATCTTCAGTACCAATAAATCAGGGGTCCCCATAAAACTGTACAATTTCTTGCTGTTGGCGCTTGAAGAAGAAAGTTATTAAATCATTACTCATTTAATATGAATTTTAGGATGCTCTAATACTTCTCACTACATGCTTTGCCTAGTATTGTCATAGTGTAGAAATGTAGATATTGCATAGAAAATCCAGGCAATTTCCTAGTGATTTTCAGGTTTAATACTTGGCCTGCAGTTGCTAATGACAGAATAAGTGAGCAGTTAATTTTTAAGAATGCTCTTTTTTCTTTAAGTGCATCAGCCAGAGCCAGATGCCATGCCACATGGACAAATGCACTGGAGTCCGGGAGTGCAGGTATGCCACACTTGCTGGGATATCTCATGAACTAGCATTTTCTTGTGCTCATCCCTACATTCCCATGGCCTGGTGCTGCACACAGCACATTGCAGGTGCTTGGTGGTTGATGAGTTTAATGCTTGGTCATTAGCAAGGAGAGGAGGAACACAAAACCATATAGATGAAGGGAGAGCCTCATTTTCTTTGCAAGTGGGTTGACCCTTTGCTTTTTTGGAAGTGATGTGGCTAGAGAGGGGTTCCCTGGAGTGGGGTACCTGTAGGCTCTGCAGCTGGGACAGACACTCCTCTGCATGGGTGAGAACGTGATCCCTAAGAGCACCTGCGGCGTGACCATCTAAGCATGAGACTTCAAAGTTTTATTCACAGTCCACAGTCAGGAGGACTTAAAGGACAAGAACACCTGGATCAAGGCTATATTTTTATAAAAATCTGCTCTTCCATAAGCTCCAGGGGTACATGTACTTCTCTGTGGACAGCAAGAAAATTTCCCAAAAGTTGACTTTTAGTCTTTAGTCCTCTACAATCCCACTTAGTAAATTGCCACCCACGACACTGCCTGGTGACCTCCTGCATGACTTGTGTTGAGTGGAGAGACCAAGAAATCCAAACATTTTCAAAGCATTGTGTATATAGCATGAAGACTTTTACGAGTATAATGTCAACTGCAATGATTTGAACACTAAGTGATACAGTTTAACCAGCTGCACAGCTAGGACCAACCTGTTGGAAGGCTGCAAGGAAAACATTTGAACCCCAAGTATCTCTTGCGTTTAGGGACCCGTACTTAAAGTGTTACTGTTAACAACTCATTTCTTTGCCTTAAATGTTGTTCTTGTCCTGTAGTTCCCTTTATCAAATAGCCCACATGTATATCAATGTATTAAGTCACTAACACCTTAGGGTTAAAGAGTTGGCTAAATCTATGGACAACAGAAAAAGTAGGGAGATGAGAAGCTTTAAGCATGATAGGAGAATATGAAAAGAGTCATATCAAAAATTTATATTTTGCCTGGGATGGCAAAACAAAAAACTCTGGGGATGGAGGAGCTCACCCCCAGTTGAAAACCATTGGTCTAGTATAAATTATAAACTAAATGTTAAGGGTAGAAGTCTGTATAACTGATTTCTCCCATAGGTGGAGCTCTTGTTCAACTAAGTGCTTCATTAAAAGGGCAATAGTGACTCTCACAATCAGAAGGAATAACACAGTTCACTGGCAGCTCAATCAACTGCAAATTGTCCCTTGGTTTTGCCCCTCTTCTGAATCAGCAGGAAATGAACAGCACTGGGGAGTTCTGGTTCGTAATGTCTGTCGTGACCCTTAATGGGCCAGTGAGAAAGGCTGATTTTGAAGGTGCAAGGTGCTAGCTCTCCAGACTTCATCCAGAGAGGCTCCCAGGCTGGGCTAGGTGAATGCCCTGGTTAGCTGAGCATTGCCCAAAGCAGCAGGCCACTCATATGCTTTTGATATTGCAAAACTGTCCTCGTTCCCCTGTATATTTTGTCTCTAAATTGCTTCCATGGTTTTATGTGGTCTGTGGTACACACCTCATTTCTCTCAGCTTGCAGCCATAATATTTCCAGCACTTAGCTCATTTAACAAAAGTTCCTTGTATTTTTAGGCCAAGGAGTCGACATTAAGAGTGAAGGTGAGGGGTGTGGAATATGAAGCCCTGTGATGGGTGGCAACTAACCACTTCTTATAAAACATGTTGTTACCCAAAGAGAGAAAGGATATTCTTTAAGCACACAAAGTGATGCTAAGCAAGTCTCAAAACTCTCTTTGACATTTTGCTGAGATTACATGGGACTGGTTATACAAATTTCAGTTACCATTTACCAGGTCAGGGCAAGGTCACGCTACCCAGAAGTAACAGGATGCACCTTCCAGGTGCATGTGCATTGCAACCCTAATGGTTTCTCTCCCACCTGTTGAGTGGGTTGACAGGTACAGGGTACAGTGGAGAGTCAGAGCTGACATTATCTTTATTTGTTACTTGCAGCAAAGTGTCCAGTGTCAGGACCAAGATTCATTATAACCGGGAGGTGTTGCCCGGGCCCACTTGTTATTTATTATCTTTAACGAATTCCATAAGGACTCCAGGTGCTCAGATAGATGTCCAGATGCCAGAGATTCGGGCCCATAAGGAAATTTCTTTAGATTCATTAATTTAACATGTACTTTTTTTTGAGTGTCTACTGTATGTAGATGTAAACTTTATTCCATCTTAGGCAATGATGTTGCTCCTAAACACCAGCACTAAGTGTAGCCCTGCCTGGAAGCATGTAAACCCACATGCAGGACACCACCTTGGCCAAGTCTGCTTGTCAACACTCCAGCATCTCCTTGGAGCCTCTGTGGGACTATGCCTTTGTCTGTAGCAGCAGCAGTGGGCCATGGGCAGGGATGCTCCACTGTTCCTTGGGTGAAGAGTTCAAAAAACAAGTCACAAGTGGTCTTCCCTCGTTAACAGCATCTTCTATCAACAGCAGTGAGAGAAGTGGGAGTTTTGCAAACTAAGGAGCCTGATTTGGGCTGAGGGGGCTTCTTTCTGTTTTCTATTCCTCTCTGGATGTCTTCTGTAGGTGCTACTGGCGTGGACCCCTTGTTTTGAGACAGAGATTCTCAGCCCTGGCTGCACATCAAAATTGCATGGGAGAGCTTAAGAAACATTGTTGTCTGGACCCTATTTTTCAAGATTCTGATTTCATTAGTCTGGGGTGGAGTTTTCTCCGTGGAAAAGAAATAACATTTACATCAGTGGTTCAAAATCCTGGCTGTACATTAAAATCAGCTGGGGACCCTTTAAATATCTTGATGCTTGAATCCCATCCCAGAACAATTAAAAATAAATCTATAGGCTAGAGCCCCAGCATCTGTACTTTTTAAGTTCCTCAATGCATCTCAGTGCATAGGCAAAATTGGGCTCACTGATGAGAGTTCTTTTACTTTCATGTGGAGACAACCTATACCAACAATTAAAAAGGGAGAAAGGGTCAGTAAAAAAACAATCTGACTGGGATGGTCCTTTGTGCATAAGGAATTAAAAGCCAAACATCTCTTCTCAAACTGTTGAAAGGGGTGTGTGTGCATACATGTGCCCATGTGTATTTATGCACGCACACACATGTATATATGCACGGACTGTGTGTGCACGTGTCTTTGTGCATGCATGTGCACAAGTGGGCATGTATACGTGCATGTGTGTAAGTGTAACTTAAGTTCTGTCTGGAAAAAGTCCAGTGGTTGTTAACATAACGAAAACACCTTGTGTAACATCGGTGTAACCCGGCAGCCAAGGAGAGTGGACTGGAATGCTCATGTGTGAACAATGATGACTTTAGTGTACTAGTCAGTGGGGGTGGTAGATGTCACTGAATGAGCATGAGTACTCTGTGGCTGTCATATTCAAAATGACTGAGCTAGTGGAGCAACAAATAGGCATCAAATTTTGCATTAAGCTTGAACATTCCTCTGTACATACTATTTGGATGATTCAGAAGGCTGCAGCTGTGACTGGCCACTTCATCACTGCAGTGCACGCATTCATGCATCACATCTTGTCCAGAGTTTTTTGGTGAAACATCAATCACCCAGGTGACTCAGCTCTATAGCCCAGATTTGGCACCGTGAGACTTCTGGCTTTTCCCAAAACTAATATCATCTTTGAGAGGGAAGAGATTTCAGACCATCAATGAGATTCAAGAAAATACAGCAGGGCAGCTGATGGAGATTGGGAGAACTGTGTGAGGTCCTAAGGTGCCTACTTTGAAGGGGACTGAGTTGTCATTGTCCTATGTACAATGTTTCTTGTATCTTGTATGTTCTTCAATAAATGTCCCTATTTTTCATGCTAATGGATGGATACTTTCTGGACAGACCTTGTACACGTGTATATATGTATGTGTATATAAACAGCAGCAGGAGGGGTAGGATGTTCATGGTTCGAGAGCCTGACCTACTGCATTCTGCTCTTCTGGATAATCTCCTGTCTTCTAGAAAATCTTCCCACTGCCTCACCCCACATAATATGCACTCACCTGTGTCCTGAGGATGTGGATTATTCCAGAGCCCACCCTTTTCTCCACCAAATGATACACCCTGTCTTCTATGCGTTGTCCCCTATGAATCTTATACTTGGAAGTCCCCATTGACAGTTGATTTGGCCATGCAACTCTCCACAGGTGAAATGCTAATGAATGATAATGACATATTTTGTTTCCTTCCTAAGCATTAGTGATTGGGAACAAAATGTTCAGAAAATATATTTCCTGGTGGAGTTTGGTAAAATGTTGGGGAAAGCCATGGACTTCTCTGTGAAGCTCCTTAACTGACCCCTGGAAGAGAGTTGCCTGTTCTGCCTTTGAGGGGCCTGGGTACATCATCACCTCAATCCAGGAAGCTTAAACCCCACTACAAGGACACATGAGGCTTCTTCACTCTGCCAGCATTTGTCAATGTAAGAAATTCACTAAGGTTAAAGCACCAGAATTTTATTCCTTTGAGAACAGTAACTCCTGCGTGGACCAAAAAGTCCCTTTAGTTTTTCCCACAAAATAAAAGACACATTTTTCATTTTCACCAGTAACTATTGACTTGGATATTTTGAGTATGTCAGCCATCTCCCATGTAGTATAATATTAATTATTCTCAGTTAATGTCTCTATTTGATCACTATCAACTTATACTGGTCTACCTGACCCTGGGAAACATCGTCCAGTGAGAAATCTCCAGCATGAAACTTTGCAAACCACTTTGACATGTTTGATCAGTCACAGCATCTTCTCCATATACTGCACACATCTCATCTCTTTTTTTGCATTCCAGTTGTGGTTGTACATTTCTTGAAACAATAAAGCATAATATGCCAAAAATGTTGTGTATTTTCTTCTATATTCAATATTAAAATGGCTACACAAAAATTCACCAATTTTAATGTTTATTTTAAATGCATGCTGATACGACAGCTGTCACAAGCTAACAAAATTGTTTTGAATGAAGTTAACACAACTAAGTGCTACTAGAATCGTCTTACAGAAAAACACCAAATGAACTTTTTGGTCAACACAATAATTTCCAAAGCAGTCTTTTTTTTTTTTTTTCTTTTTTTCAGTTGAACTGAATCCAGGGCACTCTGTGTGGGAATAGCATTTTTAGAAACAAATAGTGATATCCTGGCTTTCTACTAAAGTGATAGAAAATACGGTTTGTACATCAGACCAGGATCTTGTACCATCTTTTTTATAAAACTTGTGTTATTCCAACAAGAAATGATTACTCCTTTCTCTGAAATTTCTATCTAAATTTACATCTGAAATTAATTTCCATTTTTAATAATATATGACTCTCCTCATATGAAAGTTATTTGGGTTCTTAATGTATTTTTTTGAACCAAACTATAAATCCTTAAGGGAAAATCCCATTTTCAGAATGGTGTTGTGCTCAAATGTTGAGCGGATCCAAATGAAGGCAAGAAGTTGTTTATATTTGCATGTTAAAATAATGTAGGAAGACAGAAATAAATCCCATCACACATATAAAGGGGGAATATTTACACAAAACTGAATTAAATTTGCCATTCATACGTCATAACATTTTAAGTGACTGGATCTTTGGGCATTTATAGCAAGGCCTTCTGTGATGTAAAGAAAGCTTCTGTGTTCATTGGAGCAAAAATCAAGGTGTTGATCAGGCCAAGTTCTTGTCTGGAAACTTTGAGGGAAAAATCCACTTCCAACTTAGAGTTCTTATTGGTGGCAGAATTTACTTCCTGTAGTTGAAGGACTGAAGTCCCCACTTCCTTGCTGGCTGTACACTGAAGACTGATTTCAGCTACTATAGGCTACAGGGACCCTTGTCATGTGACCCCTTCCACCTTAAGCCAACAGTGGCACATCTCATACTTCAAATCACTGACTTCTTTGTCTCTGACCTGAGAAGCCAGATTTAAAGGGCTTGTGTGATTAGGTCAGGTCCACCTGGATAATCTCCCATTTTCAAAGTCAATTGTGCCACATAAGAGGACTTAATCAGGGATGGGAGATCCATCACATTCGCAGACCCTGGGGATAATACAGGGTGTGGACCCCAGTGTTGGGCATCTTGGGATTTCTGCCTACCTTAGATTTCTGCCTATCGCATCACACCTTCGAGAAGCTTTGCTATGAATAAAAAGATACTGAGAAAAATAATCTAGAAGGAAGTGGGACTGAGTTTTTGGAAACCATGATCAAGAACAAACCTTAAGAATATTTACATGCTGAAAAAAGAGAAGGGATATAGAAAAGGGGTTAAAACTCCAGGAGAGGGAATAACTATAAACGGAATTGAGGAGATGGGCTCCCAACGCAGGATTCAGCTTCAAGGAAGGACCACCTTTTCCTCAGAGGATGGATGAGAGACTCTGAGGGTGGACACAGAGGTGGGAAATGGTAAGTGCAGGGGCAGAATTTTGATGGAATATTGTCACATCACTTTGATGCTTTCTCTTAGAAGTAAAAGGCAGAGGAGAGGCAGGGACAGAGATGATAGATAGCATGTGGAGGAGGTTGAGAGAGAGGATGTTAGAAATGTGACTTGAGATGGATGACCCGGGGCAGCCACAAATGCTTGAGGGATTAATAACATCATCCAATAAGCACAGAGAGATGCTGGAACTGCCTCATACCTGCCCATGCATGCTTATTATGTGTATCTCTCCCCAAACCTGAGTTCAGTGGCATGATGTTAGTACCTGGCAACATGGTGGGGCTATTTATACCTTGGATATTGGCAAACACTACAATTAGGACTTTTTAAACAGAGCTGATTATTAAATATTTACCAGCACACTAGCGCTACAACTGCTACAGGGACTACCCTTTTGGTTCCAAAGGCATCAGCCTACACTAAATTTCATCTGTTTGTAAACTCTAGGTCATTCCACAAAGAGGTCATAGGAGCATCTGGATAAGTGG
Organism: Glossophaga mutica; assembly: GCA_039655065.1. Classification (NCBI taxonomy): domain Eukaryota; kingdom Metazoa; phylum Chordata; class Mammalia; order Chiroptera; family Phyllostomidae; genus Glossophaga; species Glossophaga mutica. The sequence goes on from CM077305.1 coordinate 24,141,793, forward strand.
CACAGGGAGCATAGCTTACAGAAAGGTGCCCGAGGTTGCTAAGGATTTCATCTCTCAAACCAATTGTATGTGCACTAATGGCAAGGAGGATAAGGCTAAGGGGGGCTTCAGGATCAGATTATAGCGTAAGGATCAACTCTTTTATCTCCACAGCACACTGTTTATAGACTCACAAATCCAAATACAACATTCAATCGGAGTTCATGATACTAGTAGTTTTTAGATGTTGAGATAAATATGTATGAAAGTAGAAACATTTCCTTCCTTCCTTCCTTCTTTTCTTCCTCCCTTCCTCCCTTCCTTCCTTCCCTTCTCCCTCCTTTCTTTTTTTCTTCCTCTTTTACAAACGTGGGTTTGTAAGAGGAACGTGGTATTGGGACTTCCCTAAGAAAGCTAGAAAAAAGGCAAAAGAAAAAAAATTGAAGTAGAAATGGAGCAAGGTGAGCTGCAAAAAGAAAAAAAAAATAAGCAAAGAAAGGTACAAAGGAACTGTCAGAGTTATTAATATAACATACAAAAATAGAATAATTTCCAATGATGAAATCAATTAAAGTCTGTATTTCTTTTAATAATTTCTAAATTGCCAGTGATTTTCCTAAGATCAATAAGGTTAATACATTCTTTGATTCTTTGGTTGACCAGTTATTCTCTCAGTGCCTCCAAATATTCACAGGGCAATCTGCAGTATGAATCTCTTCTTCAGGAAGAAACGCAGAAAGATCTCTTGATCAGTAACAAGAGACTCTTGTCATGCACACTGCCCACCCTCCAAAATATCTTCTGTAATTCACATTATTCTCTGCTTCAAGCAGCTCTCTAAAAGGAGAATATTGAGTCCAGGGAAAGTCAGAGCAGGCAGAACATTATAGAATTTTGACTTCTGTACAATATTTTAGCCCAATGTTATTTGTGATGAAAGAAAGTACTAGAAAAGTACAATAAAAAAAAAAATCACTGACATCCACACTGTTCAAAAGATTCAGGGCCTTTATTCATTTTTAATCTGAGACAGTTGCCATTTATTGATTCATATAGTCTTATTAAAGAAGTCAACATAAAAAAAATTGAGAATAAATTTCATGTTTTTATAAGTCTACCTAGTGAGATCAGCCTAAAAGTCACACTTAACTAGACTCTTAGAAAGTAAGGGGCTAAAGGAAAGGCTACATGGCAGAGGGGATGCTATGTCTTGGTTTTCCCGGGTGCCAAGATAGTTAGCCTTGGCCTTCCTTGCTCAAGAAACTTCGGGACAGTAACTCAGAAGCTTCATGAAGAATAAATTTGGATTCTGTTCTGCTCCTTCGCATGTCTTGTGTGATGGACTGTCCCCTTCTCTGCTTCATTAAATGATTCACCAATGTTCTCAAAGGTTGCTGTGTGTATCCAAGTGGGATGTTCCAGTGGTTGTACAAATTGAAGTTCATTCAGGAGTCTAGATAAATTTTGAAAACTAAGATTGCTTTTTCTATAGGGCTGTGATTTTATGCAATAGGATCTCTACAAGCAGCTTATTATACCAGTCTTATGACCTTTTAAAAGAAATGTATATATCCCCCCAAAGGTAGACTACTAATTCACTGATTCCTCAATTTGCTCTTTTAAAGAGTCTAAGGAGATTATTTAACTTCTGACAGTTGAAGTCATGGGAGAAGTTGAATTGTAAAATTAACTTTGAGTAAATGTTGAATAATATATAATATCAAAATTCCCAGATCAGAATAATTTAGAGATTTCTGTGTATAAATATAAACATATAACATAAATGTGAAAGTAATTATTTACTTTATCTAAAGATATGTTAAGACCATTTGTTGAAGAAGCTATTTTTACTCCATTTTATGCTTCTTCCCTCTTTGTCAAATATTAATTGACCACAGAGACTTGGGTTTATTTCTGGGCTCTCTCTTCTGTTCCACTGGACTATGTATTTGTTTTTATGCCAGTACAGGCTGTTTTGATTACAGTGGCCTTGTAATACAGTTTCATATCAGGTGTTGTGATCCCTCTTGCTTTTTTCTTTTTTCTCAAAATTGCTGCAGCTCTTCTGGGTTGATTATGATCCCATATAAATTTCTGAAATGTTTGTTCCATATCTGTGAAATACATCATTGGTACTTTAATGGGGATTGCATTGAATCTATAAATCACTTTGGGTAGTATGGCCATTTTGATGATGTTAATTCTTCTAATCCATGAGCATGGTACATGCTTCCATTTGTGTCTTCCTTAATTTCTTTCTTCAGTGTTGTATAGTTTTGCGTATAGGTCTTTTACCTCTTTGGTTAGGTTTATTCCTAGGTACTTTATTTTTCTTGTCGCTATATCAAATGGTATTTTTCCCTTGATTTCTATTTCTGATATTTCATTGTTGGCGTACAAAAACGCCTTTGTTTTCTGAATATTGACTTTGTATCCCACTGTTTTGCCAAATTCATTTGTTAGGTAGAGTAGTTTTTTGGTGGAGTCTATAAGGTTTTCTATGTACACTATCATGTCATCTGCAAATAGTGGAATTCTATGCAGCAGAGAGAAAGAAGGAGCTCCTACCCTCTGTGACAACATGGATAGAACTGCAGAGCATTATGCTCAGTGAAATAAACCAGGTGGTGAGGGACAAATACCATATGATCTCACCTTTAAGTGGAACCTAATCAACAAAAGAAACAAGGAAGCAAAATATAACCAGAGACATTGAAATTAAGAACAACCTAACAATTGCCAGAGGGGATGGGGAGGGGAGAGTGGGGAAAGGGTTTTCAGGAACTACTATAAAGGACACATGGACAAAACCAAGAGGGATGGTGAAAGCAAGGGAGGGAGGTGAGATTGGCTGGGGTGTGGGGGAGTGGGTGCAGATGCAGATGGCTGTAACTGAACAACAATAAAATAATTAAATAATAAAATAAAGTTTTCTTTAAAGCAGGAAAAAGATAAAGATATGTTAAGAATTGAAACAAATAATATATACTAATTTTAGTCATTAAGTAAGAGTAAAGAAGATAAAAACACTTGGTTTACACCGCTGGAGTACATCCTGACCCAACTTCTAAGAAAGACTTTATGGAAGATGAACTTGGTGAACCCATGTATGTCTGAAAATGTTTTATTAGACACTCTGGCTAAGAATTCTAGCTTAAATTTTTCTCAATATTTTATTTTATATCTTGTATATATTACTTATTTTTAAGATGATCTTTTTATTCTTATATAAAATATGGACACTATTCATTAATTATCCTAGCACTTAGGAGGCCTTTCCAAATATAAACCACTTATATTCCTTCATCTTTTGTAATTTTTTTCTTTGAAAGTTCCTCAGCTCTATTTTTGGCCTCACCACCTCCCTTTATCCCCCTTTTCCTTTTTTCTTTACTCATTTCTTGTTGTGATTAGTTGATGTTGTATTATATAGCATTATTTTCGGATATTATCTGAATGTTATAAATGAATGACATTATGTCATTAATGAATAAAATTATACTATGCTAATGTTAAATTATATTAGATAAAGTTAATATATGTTTCCAGGTAAATAGAAACCTGGCTGATGTGGTTCATTCAACAGAACACAGTTCTGAATTTTTCTGCCAAGTAATCTGGAGGTAAGAAGTCCGAGAGAGCAATTCCACAGTGACCTAGAGACCGAGGGTCATTCTCTTTCCCCTAGTCCACACCTTAAAACATACCAATCCCCCTCAGCCTCCAAGGTGGCTGCTCCTTCTCCAGGCATCCTTCCTGTGGTCAGGTCGAAAGTGGAGGGAAGAGTGAAGGAGAAAGGGAAAAGCCATCTGGGGTCCCCTTAGAGAATGATGCTGAGTAAGCAATTCTCAGTGTTTGCTAGAGACTTCCCGATTTAATCTCTAAGTCCCTTATGATATCTCCCATAATTATGGTCTCTATTTCTTTTTGTTCTTATAGATTTCCTTAAACGCATTTTCCAACCCTCTATTGAATTATTTAAAGATCTGAAGAATCATGATTTTAATTTGTTAAAGTTCATCTATACTGGTTTTATGAATGCAAAAATCTTTTTACATTTCTCTGAGGGATTACTGGAAGGATTTATTGATGAAAAGTGTCTTTAGCTATTTGAAATATCTCTCTTTGTTATGGGCCAGAATGTTGTATCCTGACCCTTCTCCTTCATGTTTCATGTTTTCCCAAATGAGTGGTTGGGAACTCTGCATGCAGCTGGGGCATTTCAGTCAGTAGACTATTGTAAATGTAGAACGACAGCCCTGCAGTCCAGTCCCTACTCCCCAACCCTTGCGTCCAGCACACCCCTGCTTAGGCACCCCTGCAGTCCACTCTCTTTTGCTGAACATGGAGTTCAGGGCCCTGTGTAAGCAGGATCAGACAGTGAAGAAATGTAACACTACTTGGAAAACGCTATATTCGAGTTCCCTTTTGGAACACAGAATCGTATCCTCCTTGATCATTGGGATCTTTTTGATCAAACTCTTTCAGAAATAAATTAGAGGTGATTCAACTTAGGAAATCAGTGAACTAAAAAGAACAAAAAAAGGAATGACATTTTGCAACTCCAAGTGAAGGCATTTAGGATGAGAGCCAGACTCTGAAAGTGCTTGAGACCCACTTGAAGTTAATTTTGGCATAAATTATGGGGTAGCTAACTCAGGCAGCACCTCTCATGCACCTAATTTGTACCATCTCAGCACTCGTTGTAATTTGTTTTTCTGAAAAAGTAGTACCGATGGAAAAGGAAATGCAACAGAGTTTGATGAAGTCTCTTTTGCAAGTAAAATTTATACTTTTCTATAAAAAAAGAACTATCACATTTTTAAATTACTTGTACACTTAGGTGGCCCCATATATATTGTGCTACATATTGTGTTTGATTGCAATGTGATTATGAATAAGAAGGTGAAATTGGGGTTGATCTTTCTGTGCTGGTTTGTTATTTTGTTTTTGTTTGTTTGGTTTTTGTGTGTGTTTTTTGTCTATTGCAAAGTATCTCATGAAAATCTATTCTGACGACCTCATTCTGAACAGACTTCTAAGCTTTTCAGCAATGATAGGAAACCACTTTCTATCAAGAGTGACTAATCTCACACATGCTATAGCGATTTAAGGTTTACATGGAAGAACAATTGCCTTAATACATCTCTGGCCTTTCATTTTGCAACAGAAACTTTTTAAAAGCTTAAGTACAGAAACTGTAAAACCTGATAATATCAGTTATTTAAAAATACACTTGAGTTCTATGCTAAGTATTAGCATACTGCGGAAGGGTGGGAGAAGGTGGGGGAAGAGGGAAAAGGAGAGACAGATGGGAAGAGGAGACAAAACAACAGATTTGGAGACCAGTGAGAACAGGGAGGAGATCAATAGATTAGCAAGTGTGAAATTGTTTTTGTTACAGGATACTGTCTCCTGGGGCTGAGTTGTGTATTAACAGCACCTTCTGAAGCATTCATTTATTAGCATCTGTTCATGCATCCATAATTATTCTTGATTTTTATATGCAGTGAAGAGTCACAGTAGCTTACTACAGGGCTACTTTTTTAGGTGGCATTAGGGTAACTAAGGGAATTTTACTAAAGAGCCAGCACCTAGACCCTTACTTTTCTCTTGAAAAAACACACACACTAAACTATAGGCTTAATGAGATATTATTAGTCTTCCCACTGATGTTCTTTTCTGGCCCATGATGCAGCTCACGATCCCACATTGCATTTAGTGTCTATGTGCCCATATTTTCTCCCTACCTGTGATAGTTTCTCTCTCTCTTTGTCTTCCAGAACCCCGATACTTTCAAAGTGTGCTTTGCAGACTGTCCTGCCATTTGGACTTTTCTAATGTCTTTTCATGAATAGAATGAGTTTGTGAATTTTTGGTAAGCGTAGCACAGAGATGATGAGCCCTTCATAGTGCATTGTGTCAGGGGTGCGAGATGTCAATATGCCTGCTCACCTTGATCCCTTGGCTAAGGTGGCATCTGCCAGGTCTTTCCATTTTGAAATAACTTTTTTTGGTAATTAATAAATATCTTGGGGGAGATAATTTGAGACTAGGCAAATACTGTGTTTCTTCTTAAACTTTTTACCTGTTAGTTTTTAGCATTCACTGGTAGACATTGCCTGCAACCATTGTTACTGTGGTGTACTTCTATTCCTACCATCATTTCTGCATTTATTAATTGGAAGAACTTCTCTCATTTATTTATGTATTCAATTATTTATTTATGTTATTATGGACTCAGTGATGCTTATTATATTTCATTTGTTATAATCCATCCAATCACTACTCATTTTGTTGCTCAACTTGTTCCAGCTTTGGACATTGGGAGCCCTTTCATTCGGGCTCCTGTAACCTTTTGACATGCTCCAATCTTTCTCTGTGTGCACTTCCTTACTTTCTGATACCACAAGATGCTCCAAGTTCATCTTACATCTTCCCTGCTCCATCCTTGGAATCAACTACAAGAAGGAGTTCTGGTTTCTTTTGTAGGAAAATAACATTTAGAATAAAAAATCTGGTCTCCAGGAGTGTTTGTTAGTACTGGGATGTCACTGATTCTGTCCTCCATCGGTGGTCCTTGCTTTCACCCCTAACATGTTGTCCAGGTTCGTGTGGCTTAACGCTAAGTCTTGAAATTGTATAGCAAAGGTTCCAGCTTTGTTTTCAAAATTATTTTCAGTATTCTGGTTGCTTTTCCTTTACATGAAAGTTTTAGAATCAGCTTGTCATTATCTATAAAAAAAAAAAACTGTTGGGATTTGCATTGGGTTTGCATAGATCAGTTTGGAGTGAACTGATAGCTTAACAATATTGAGTCTTTCAGACTTTTACTCTTTTAAAACTTTTATTTCTATATAATATTCAAGCCAATGCATGGAAAGCTATTTAAGGAGGCTGAGGTCAGGAAGCAAGCCTATATACTAAAAACAGATCATAATGTTAGGCAATCCAAGAGTTGGGTAGGAAGTAGTTCACAAATTCATTTTTTAAAAATATGGAATACCTCAAGAATTTGAGTGTCACAAATTCATTTTTAATTGGATTGAAGAAAAGACTTCCATATGGTAGCAGAGTAAAGGAACTAAGAGCAGAATTTACCTCCTCTAATGCCCTTGATAACACCCTGACCAGATGTCCTGCTAAATATGAAATATTTAAAAAATATTCTTCATTCACAGAACTAAAACATTTCTCTTTTGCTTTGTAAACATTGAAAGCAGGCCTCCTGATTTGTTTCATTTTTATACTCACCCCATATATTTTTTAAGGGAAAAAACTGTAGGATAAGAAAACAAATGAGTACAATTATTTTGCACCTTCAGAAATGCACCATTTGTATAACCACCTTGGATTTTATTTGTCACAGAAACTTTAGAATAATCATTCCCAATGCATTCATTATGGTTTGGAAACTAAAGAAGACTAGCATATGGTTTTTTAAAGCATGTTTATGTATTTGAGATTTTCTAAAATTAATATTTTTAGCTGACATTTTCTTTAACTTCATCCTATTACACACAGATTGGAAGGACGCTTGATGGGGAGAATATAAGTCCATTTCTGTGGTGGTTTAGAAATTAGTCTTATAAAGGCAGAGATAATTCAGAAAAGTTTAACTGTTAAACTCTGAGAAGGGTTACACTGAGAAATTCATTTCTAGAAGCCCATGTTTCCAATGATGACTTTGTAGAAAATTTTCGATGGAGCAAATCACATTGTGATGTGGTACACATATGTCCTTGTGATTTTGGCTGCCAGCACCTTGGGCTAGAAAATAAAAGGAATATGATTAGCTATTGAACGAAAGACACTTTTTTATAGTGCACTTTACTATTGGTTCATAAAGAGTTGTTTATTTAATTTTTTATTGTGGTAAAACACACATAGCATACGCTTTACAGTCTTAACCATTTTCAAGTGTACAATTCAGTGGTAACAAGTACAGACTGTTGTGCCACCATTACCATCATACGTTTTCAGGACTCTTTTCATCTTGAAAAAATGAAACTCTATACTACTCACTAAAAAAGAAATTCTTTCCTCCTTCCCCTTTCAGTCCATGGCAACCATCAGCCTGTCTCACGCATCTGATCACTCCAGATACCTCATATTAGCGGAAGCACGCAGTATTTGTCTTTTTTAACTGGCCTGTTTTACTTAGCATGAGTCCTCAAGGTTCATCTGTGTTGTAGCATGTGTCAGAATTTCCTTTCCTCTTTAGGACTGAATAATAGTCTATCGTATGTGTGCATCACATTCTATTTATGTTCCCATTCATCCATTGATGGATACTTGGGTTGTTTCCATGTTTTAGCTATTAGAAAAAATGCTTCAATGAACATGGATGTACTAATATCTCTTTGAGACCCTGCTTTCAATTCTTTGGGATATATATCCAGAAGTGGAATTGCTGCATGGTAATTCTATTTCTAATTTTTAAAGAATTACCACATTATTTTCTACAGTGGCTGTACCAGTTTACATTTCTACCGAGGAGTTTCAGTTTTTTGAAAATGTCCTGTGTGTACCTGAGAAGAATGTATATTCTGTTGTAGAATCTACTGTACATGTCTGCTAGCTCTAGTTGATTTATTGTGCTGTTCACACTTCATATTTCCTTGATCATCTTTTGTCTATTGTCCTATTCATTATTGAAAGTTGGGTGCTGAAGTCTCCAACTACCACTGTAGAACTATCTATCTACTTTTTCTTCCAATTTTGATAAATTTGCTTCTCATACTTTGATGATATATCATTAGGTGTGTAAGTGTTTGTAATGGTTATATCTTCTTGATGAATTGAACCTTTTATTAATGTACATCTTTCTTTGTCTCTTGTAAACTTCTAAAATTTAAGGTCTATTTTGTCAGATAGTCTAGCCACCCTTGTTTTCTTATGGTTTCTATTTACATGGAATATCTTTTTCCATTCTTTAACTTTCAACCTATTTGTGTCTTTGGATTTAAAGTAGGTGTCTAGCAGATGGTAATTAGTTTTATTTATAAAATTGAAAGTTGATAGTATCTCCCACAGTTTTAAAATTTTACTGCTGTGTGAATTTCTAATGATGGATAGATTAATTTCCCTTTGTTGTTTTAACAAATTAGTATAAACTTGGTGACTTAAAACGAACACTTTTATCAAACAATTTTGAAAGTCCAAAGTACAAAATGGGTCTCGTCAGACTAAAGTCAAGATGTTAGCCAAGTTGTTTTCCTTCGGATGCTCGGTGCAACAATCTGTTTCCTTGCATTTCCAGCATCTAGAGTCTACCTTTGTTTCTTTGGTCATGGCCTTCTTCCTCCATCATCAAAGCTAACATTGTAGCAATTCAAGTCTGTCTCACATTCTGACTTTCCTCTCTCACTAATAAGCATACTTGTGGTTACATTGGGCACACGCAGATAATTTAGGATAATCATCCCACCTGAAAATCAGCAGGTTAGCAACCTCAATTCCCTCAGCAATTTTGATTTGACCTTGAAATATAACACTACTTATTCAGAGGTTCCAAGGATCAGGATGTGACATCTTTAGAGGACCATTACTCTGCTTACCATGTAGGGAATATCTGCAGAACATTTCAGGCCTCCAGGTCACAGTGAAAAAGTACAATGTGGCATAAAGGGACAGTGGAGTGGTGGGAAGGAGCCAGGTAGTACAGAAACTTTAAGGGCAGGTCAAGGGCCTGGCACTTGACCTACTGGAAAACCACAGAAGTCAGGCCCACCAGGTACATCTCTTCTTAGATAAACATAAGACAACTGATTATGGACTCTAATTACATGTGAAAAATCACTTCACAGCAGCACCTAGAACAGTGTTTGACTGAATACCAGGGAGATGGTGTCTGCATGCTATCAATTTGCAGCTCTCTTTCTTCCACCCTTCCACTCTTATGAGAGATATCCTTGTAGCTCATCTGAACCACAAATATACTAGAAAGGAAATTCTGGAGATCATAGTTCAGCCTAGCCAAGATGACTTATTGCAAAGCTGTCACAAGGAGGGAGGAGTAAGGGATATATGAAGATTCCTGTATGAGTGATGGATGGATTTTGGGAAGGCAATCATGCTGTGAGGTACAGTGAATCACATAGTCAAGACATCCTTTTCTATTTTATATTCTTAGTTGCTACATGATCCCACAAAGAAAAGTTGGGGATAAGGGAGGGTAAGAGAATAGAAGGCACAGAACTTCAAGATCAATAAGCCTCATTATTGGATATTGCCTCTTTTCCACAGTTTGTTGTGACTCAGCCAGGAGCCATAGGCAGTAGCCCCAGGGAGCCGACAGATGACGTGGTGACTAAGACTTGTAGCTTTTGTCTGGAATTTTACTGCCTGGTAATAATATTCACACTTCTTAAATTCTTGGCCTCCTGGACACTACAAAAATGGTATCTTCTCTACTCATCTCTCTGGGGTGTTCCCAGGAAGCTGGAGCTTGTTTTTGAAGAGGGTGGTGGTGGAGGGGGTTTAAAGCTGCTGCTGCCTTGGTGTCCTGTTGCATTAAAGTGCACAGATGGATGCTCCAAGGAGTCATCTGCTCACTCTGGACCATAGACACAGCTTGTATCATATGAGAGGGCACGCCTTTGCTTTCTGATGTCATCATTAGAAAGCTAGAAATACACTTGCCCAAAGCATCCCTTTCTTCCTAGGACCCATGCAATTTAATACCTTATATCTTAGAGTGAACAGTGCTTCACGATGCTTCCTCATGCACTTGCTCTAAGTTATTAAATTTTATGATTTTAAAAACTTTATTGATTCTGAAATTTAGAAAAATGCTTAAAACCACCATGCATGGAGCATGAACTATGTGATTTTTTTTGGTATACATCTAATTTTTTTCTCCACAGTCAATCCAAAAGATTGGGCATTATCACTCACACTTTGGAAATAAGGAAACTGCCCAGAGTCATACTCTTAGTTAATGGCAGAGTGAGGATTTGCATCAATATCTGTCTGAATCAGCTAGTATATTTTATTCTCCATGATATAATTTGCATCTAACCCCTCAATGGCAGTTCAATGGCTTTACTTTAAAATCAAGTAATGCATACTGATATCAATGATAAACTTGCAAATTAATAGACTGTCATCCTCAAGTACTCTGTTATTGAAAATTGTCATTGAACATAAGAAAAAAACACCACAAACTAGTAATGAAAACTAGTGATAAATGGCTAGGAAAGTAATGAGATCCAATTGTCAAGTAATGACAAGGACTTAAAACCTATTTATTTAATGATTTATTAATTTACATAAATAAATACATTTATTTAATGAAAAGACAATTTCTTTTGATTTATTTAAATGAAAAGACAATTCTGATATAAATTTGGAGCAAAAAGAGTTTTGCATCTGAGTGGAGGAAAAATATATGACATAGATTATCATAATGTATTATAGAAAATGCCTTTTTGCCATGAGGGAAAAGTGGGTAAGGTTTTTTGGTAAGATGGAGATTTATAGAATAGGCACCAAGTGGCATAATGTTGACACTCACAGCCAATCTACTGCATTGTGAATTTCTACAGTTGGAAATGTGGTCTCCCCAGATTTGAGCTGGACAAGCATATGACCCTTTTAGTTTACACTGTATGGCTGGTGTACAGTGGTAGAAGGACATGTAATATATAGTAAAGTCTTATAGTGGCCTTATAAATGCAGGGCACTTTCAAACAGTGTGTGTGAGTTACCAGCATGCAGGTTAGCCAATTCCTGGAATGGTCTGGGTTTGTTGAATAACTCATTCTACTCTCAGACTTTACACCAGCATTTAAATGCTGCTGCTGCTGCTGCTGATGATGATGATGGCAGAGAGAAAGAAAGGGAAAGAGAGAGGTATGAAAAGGGATTTTATTTACAATAGTAGGCCCTAGAAATAATATCAGCAAAATAAATTCAGACTGCTGTGCCTTATATGAATTCCAAATTATACCCATATTTTGACCTCTCATTTTCTTAGTTAATATTTGTACTTCCCTTGCTTTTGTGCTTCTTAGTATGAATTCATAGCCACATATTCCTAATAATAACCTTCCTGAATATGAGTGCTCTGTGAGCCGGTTGTTACTCCAAAGCTGGTTTTAGGTCTCCCCCATCAGTTCTAGCTCTATATCTGGCAGGGAGAAGGGTTGCGAACGTTCTTAGTGATCCGATTCTCTGAGGCATGGCAGCTTCTACCAGACTGGTACCATCCCTAAAGACAAAGTGGCTGTGTGCCTTGAATTCACTTAGAAGTTCATTTTAAAAGTCAGGAATCCTTTTCCCTTCCTATTGATAAGAGCAATATTATACAAGGTGTTGACACACCCAAGGAAGCTCACAGAAAATAACAGAAGGCACAGTATAAGCATACTGACCCCACCCTCATGAGTTTAAGTGTTTTGTTTATTTCTAGGGAAAGTGCTACTTTCCTAAGTTTCAGTTCTTTTCTCAATTAAGCCTTGCAGGGTAACACAGTAACAATAATGAGGCTTCGAGCACCCAAAGGACTAGAAGAAATATCTCTTCATCTTTCAGAGGAAAGCTCGGAATTAAGGCAAACCACTCCGGGCATTTCCTCCCAGGAACAGAATGCAGGATCATTAGAAAAGGCTGTAGGACACTGACCAAGACTGGAATGCTGTAGGTAAAAAGAATCATGCAAGCATGTGGACCGAGGGACAGCGGAAAAGCATATGGCATGTGCTGTGTCAGCTTGGTTAGGCAAAACCATACTTTCTTTGATTCCCATTCCCTGAATGGTCTTGAGTTGCACTTGGCCATGAATTAGTGCTCTCTTTGGAAGGCAGCAATTTGAAGGCTCAGGCATTATGCCTGAAGTTGTTGTGACTGCCCCTCTATAGACCCACACTTGGCTTCACAGGTTGACTGGTTGGTGACTCTTCATCATCCAAGTCCCCTCCTTAACCTTCACTTCCCAGCTCTTTTCATACTTGTATAACATCCAATCCCTACACTAAATACTTAGTCCTAATAATTTAGGACTTTTTTGTACATGCTTGGGTGAGCCCTGACTGTTATAGGAAGTGACAAGGGGACTAGATGTCATCATCATGAGAACTAACCCTACAGAAACTACCCAAGGAAGGCTCTTGCTTAGCACTGGGAAAAACAAAAAATAAAACTGGAACATGAGTGCCTAGGATGTAGTGGGTTTTCATTCATTCATTCATTGATTCAATAGATATGTTGGCAGCTCTCAAAAGGTGTCAGGTACTCTAGGTAATGAAGACACAATTAAGCTAAAATAGGCTCACCATTCAATTTATTGTCCAAACTAGAGCTGTTTGAGAGAAAACGGTGCATTATTAATAAATATACCAGAAAGAAACAGGCACAAACTGGGACTGTGCTACACAAACCAGTATACAGATAAAAGAGACCTGATACTGGTCTTCATGGTGCTGATGGTTAAGTCCAAAAGACAGACAATTTAAAAATAATCTCAAATATAAAATGTAAATTTACAAGGATGAGAAGGGCTAAGAAAAGAGGTCCATAGAGCAACACATCATAAGGTGACAGACCTACCCCAGGTCATGAAATGCTGCAGATTGCATTGATATTCTGGGTGCTCTCTCCTCCTTCTTCTCTTTCTGTTCTTCCTCCTCCTCCTCCTCCTTGTCGTTCTTCTCTTCCTTTCCCTTCCCTTTTCTCCTAACTGCCCTCTCTCTCTTCTTTCTCTCTCTCTTTCCTTCTCTCTTCCCTGCCCCAGTGGATATTACACAAAAACTAATAGAAAACCAGGTTTGCCAAGTATGTGGGTCATTTACATGGAGAGTCAGCATGCAGGTAAAAATGGAAAGAATAAAAATTAGATGTTCACAAGCTGGGCTGTGTCTGGGCAGAAAGAGAGCCCTTCTCTGGAAGCTTATCTGGTGCAAGTAAACGTGACCTGACCCGGGTGATTTTTATCTTTATTCTTTTGTTTTTAGAACATTTTGACCTAAATGCCCATCTTAGTCTTTGCTGGTGTTTAGACAAGTTTACTTACTGGTTTTTATTCCCTTTTAGCCTTAGAATACTCATCTGTAAAGTGATTACCATAATAATACATCTCAACATTATTTCAAAGGTAAAATAGAACAAAGAATGGACATTCTCTGAGAGTGTTTGGCACATAATAGCTTTCATATAAATATTACTTCTTGTTGTTATTATGATCTTTATTATTATTGAGTCATAAAACTCCTCAGTGAAATTCTTTCATACAGTTATTCCTTGAAGATAAATCATTGTTAAAATGCTTTCATGTTTCTTTCATTAATCCCTTATAGATCTAAGACATGGTTATTATCAGAGTGTCTAAAATACCATGAAAATGAAGAAAGTAAATTTCCTATATTTCTACATCTTAGAGATAAATACTGTTAACATTTTATATTTGATTTATATTCCTTCCATCTTTGTTATGAATTTTTTATGTGATTGAGTTAAAGTATATAACATATTGTATATGTTGAATTTTTAAAGTTTGTTTTTTTCTGACTTAAAAATTAGACATGTTTATTATAGAAAAATTAGAAATGCTTACATAATTTATACTCAAAACAAGGAAAATACACAGCTGTTAGTTAATATTTTGAGTATATTTTCTTATAGCTTTTTTTAAATCCTTACCCAAGGGCATTTTTTCATTGCTTTTACAGAGAAAGGAAGGGAGAGGGAGAAACAACGCTGTGAAAGAGAAAGATGGATTGGCTGCTTTCTGTATGTGCCCGGACTGGGAATTGTACGCACTCCGATGGGGAATCCAAGCCACAGCGTAGGTATGTGCCCTGACTGGGAATTTAACCCATAAACTTTTGGCTATAGGACAACACTCCTACTAACTGAGCCACAATGGCCAGGGCTCCCACAGTCTTCTTCTATGCTTTTAAAGAAACATAGTTGAAATCATACTGTGTACACTGATGTTTAAGCTTCAACAGGGGGCCCTTTATAGTGGCCTCATATGAGAAATGTTGTAAAGAACTATTCAGTAACATCTAATATCAGCACCTGAGTGGATTTGTTAGATTTTCCTAATTAAAAATCTCTAATCACTGCTGTCTTCACATGAATTTTAAAGAGGCCAAAAATTATTATTGAAGTAACTCGCAGTGCATTATATTGTGTATGCATCCCTAATTTTATGAATAAAGAAAATTTTTAGCGCTCCCAATTCAGTGCCTCAAATAAGCAAGAATTTAGCTAGGGTTAACAAGGGTAGGTACAAAGTAAACCTAAAAGATGATGACATCTTTTGTTCAGATGTCATCAACCATGACTGTGGGGTGATTATAAAAAGCAGATCATCTGTTACTGAGTTAAAGCCAAGGGAAGCACGCTAGGGTCAAGTTTCATCCCTGCATTGCAGAATAGATGATAACAGGCAAGCCTTCTCGATTTTAGGTTTGTGATGAATGCTGCAGAAGGGAAAACTTAGCAAATCTTTTATACCCTTTACCTCTACCCTCACTTGTCTAAAATGATAAGATAAAAAGATGAGTCAGACAGATGTGGCTGGGTTACTTTGTAGAAAGCACTATATTTATGTTGTTATGTTCACATAAGTTATGCTGTATTAAGTTATGCTATGTAGACTATATGTTAGATTTACATTTTGATTTACCCCTCATTCATTGAAACTGTTCAAAATGCTTTCTGGACTGTTTCCACGGCTGCATCCAGAGCACAGAGGTTACTTGGGCAACCTCTCCTCCCATAATGTTCTTATTCAAGCCTCCTTCTTATTGCTCATAAGTTTCTTGGGAGTTTCAGTCCCCAGTGAATTTAAGCAAAAGGTACTACCACATTTTCAAAATCACATGTAGTACCTCAATTGGCATTTCCATGTAGATAAGAAACTATGGTCCAATTTTCCAATTGGTACCATCCTTACCTTTTTGAGTTAGAAGCAGACGATACGTAAGTTTCCATCAATTTTTTAGCCATTGAAAATTCCCTCATTTTGGAAACATTTGCCCATCAGTCCTACTTTGCAGATCCACATGAGTCATTACTAATTCATTGATTGACTGATGGATGGATTGATCTTGAGCCAAAAAGATCAGAAAGTGAAGTAAAATGAGGAAGCTGGGAGAAGTTTTTCAGGAACTGTTAGCCAGATGTCATTTTAAAACATGAAGTCTGAACCCAGCCTGCCTGATAAGGGGATGGGATTCAATTCCACTTATATAAGTTAAGCCTGCCTACTAAAGCAGACACTTGATTGAATCAAAGTGAGCTTCCTTTTATTTTCTCCTTGAATGCTCTGGCTAATTGCCTCAAGTCTCCATTCAGTGCATGTACTTTGCAGAAATGGTGTTCAAGGTAGTGGAAGATGGTTCATCTAATTAGCGAGTCTGGTTTTATAAGCAAGCTGCTTTCATCTTGTTCTTCCTTGGAAATCACAAGGTTTGTAAAATTATTGTAAATACATGTCTGAACATGTAACCCTCCTCACCTCTCTCCTCATGATTTCATAAGCAGCTGGTGTTGCCGTGGTAGTTTAATGGAATAAACTGGCTCTTTTGGGGACATCTGTATCCAATATAGACTATCTCTGGCATGTCTGTGTCCCTTCTCTGTGTGCAGCATGATGGAAAGCAGGCTTGGAGTTTTGGGTCCTTGCCCCGTGTACTTCTTTGTATCATGAAGTGAACAGCCACTTCCTCTCCAAGTCTCATAAATGCTAGGGGGATTTTCATTTTCCATCAAGAGGATGAGATTTTCTTTTTCCTGTGATCTCAGAAGTCATTGCAGCTGGCACTTTACAGAAAGTGAAGAAAAGGTCTTTAGGCCCTTGATTGTATCGTTCGCTCTGCAGCCTCATGATTATGAAAACACAGTGAGTCCAAGCTTTTCATTCTGGTTTTCTGAATAAAAACCATAGACATAAAACAGGCCATAATTGGTATCCAAAGTTGTTCCAGGCTGGGTGATGCCTATATGATCAAATCAATATCCATGTCCTAGATTTGTTCTCTATTTTCTTTTTTGAATTTTCCATTCAAAAAAATCAACTTGTAAAACAGTCTTGGAAGTATAGCTCTGCTTATAAATTCTGATAAGTTATTTGAAATAAATCACAAATAAATTAATGTATTTTTAACCTGATCTTATCTCATTTGGAACAAAGGAGTTTGCTTAACAGAAAAAGTATTTAACAAAGCCAATGGTCTGTAACAATGGTTCTCAGTGTGGTCCTCAAACCAACAATATTAGCATTCCCTTGAAATTTGTTAGGGATGAAAATTCTCAGGTCCCAACAAAATCAGAAGATCCAGGCATGGGACCCATCTATCTGTGTCTTACCAGGCTGTCCAGGTTATTGTGATGCAATCTAAGGTTTGAGAACCTCTAATCCCTAAAGACTAATTGATGGAGTGGAATTGAAAATAAAATTAATATATCTACAGTGTGTTTGTTTAGGTATCGGCAAAGTAATTTTAGGGCTGTCTTACTTTTTCTGTGAGGAATAAGTTGAGTGCTCTTCTGCTTTACCTGTATTACTTTAATTAATTCTTCCAACAATTCCATGTGGTAGGCACTGTTATTCTTGCTTTCAAGATCAGGAAGCTAAGATTAAGTGCCTGCAACACGGTCACCCAGCTTCATCAGCAGTGGAAGTGCCATCCAGCTTGGGAAACCTGGTGCTGGGAAATGGTCGCCCTACACTGGATTGGCTGGGTCTGGGAAGGGGCTGCAGACTTTTCATAAGGAACCCAGGGGCCCCTCTAGGGACCTCAGGAGGGTGGGAGGCTGGGCCTACTCCTCAAAGGACAAAGAAAGCATCTCGGAAAACCTAGGATAGAACTTTATATGGCAAAGAACTGTTGCTCTCTGATATATAGGCAGCTTTGTCTCTGGAATCACACTCGGGTATAGCATAGATTTATATAGGTAAGTCCATTTCTCAATACTACAGCTCACTCTCAGGGGATATATCTCATATTTTACTTCTAATGGAACACTTTCCATGAATTTCATTTTCAAAGTCCAATGTTACTGATGGCTAGAAAGTTCTGCATCCTTGTGGAGAATAAAGCTCCTGGTCGATTGGATCTCCTGGGGATTATTTCAAGTGTGTAGGCTAAACCTGCTTGTGAGTGTTCAAAAGTGTCTGCTTATGCTTTTAAATTAGAGTTTAGTTTCCTTATGCTTTGAGCATGTGATAGAAACCTGTGTAATAAAGTGAACTTCCATTTATCTAGAATAAAACAGATGAAAATTCAAACCGTAAAATTCCTCCTAGATTGTCACCATAAAGCACCATTACATTGTTTGTGTATTACTGGTAAGAACGTTTTATTGTATTATAGACCTATGGTTTGAGAAAGAAAATCAGGAAAGTTCTCTGTGGGAAAAGCGTGCAGTTGTGATACAACAAAGATTACTCTGTGCTTCCTTCTGTTGTTGTGCACCCATTGTTTGGATGGTTCCTTCTCAGTGGCTACCTTGGACCACCCAATCAACAAAGGGTCTTCTAGCCATTCAAGGACCAGTGAGCAGAACCCAAGAGCCTGGGCTCACCTTTCTGCCCAACATGCACTGAGTGGGTGTTCACCACCTCCTCCACAAGCCCTAGTCAGTTTGGTCACCTCTTCCCCATACAGCTGTGGCTACCCTGCTTACCTACTCACCACAGTTGGGGCTGCTCAAATGCCCAGAGCTGTGGGCTGAGCACAACTCCTCGGTGTGGCCGGTAGGTCCCTTCTGTTCTCACTGGCAAATATGGCCAGACCCATCAGCAGTGGTTAGAACCTCCATCAGGGTTGCCTGGGCCTCTCACTCACTGCCACTCTCCTGGGCTTTTCTGTCACCACCATGACATTGCTTTCTTCCATGCTTTTCCCCCCTTATAGGCCAAAGCAAAATAGAACAGAAGGAACACATAGAACAGGAAAGGACTCGAGGTAACTTCTCAGGACCAAGAAAACCAAAGCACCTGGTGCCTAATCCTCCCATTCTCCACACGAAGCCCTTACTACCATTACAGTGCCTGTGTACTGACAGCTTCTTTGAATAGGAAAGTGATTTGTCAATAGCATGGAAAGAAAGACCAGATTTAAAACATGCTGGTAGTTTTATGAACTAAATCCCAAAAGATTAAGTTAACTCTACATTTTCAAGCTGCACTAAGCTAATTGCTTACTCAGTAGGTGAAGAATTACCATTTACCAAGACATACAAGTAACCAGCAAAGCCTATTCTTGAGTCTAAAGCATGTCAAAAATCGAGCTTAAGGTTTTTGAAAAAGAGTATCATTTTGGTATGGAGAGATATAGATTATAGATTGCTTTAGAATTAAAAGAAAATTCCCACATGGGAGAGATGAGACCACTGAGGAGTGAAAAACTAAGTGACCTACCAAGGTCATATAGCTGATAAAACATAAAGATGGCATTTCTGATCCCAAGCCTATTGGTGTCTCCATGACTCCAACCATCTCAAGAGATGACAGCAAACGCCTCACTTTGGCCACTGACTCTTTGTTCCAATAAAATGGTGAAGGAAACAGTGACAGGAAGCAGCCAGTCACAGGAGATGAGATGATGACAGTGATGGCATTTTCATAGCCACCACTCATACCTCCTGATCGCCCCACCCAAGAAATGGTAGTTGATGAACTATACTTATCAGTCCTGCTATAATTAAAAAAAAAAACTGATAAAAGAACACACCATCAATATTTCTAATGTATATATGTCTGGCACCTGTGTACTTGAATCAGCAATTACACATCCTACTTTCTTCATTTAAAGGCTTGCATCCTTGCATGGAGGGGTTCAGCTGACATGTTGTGGAAAAACTTCATCATGTACATTTGGCAGAGATCAGAAGACAATGGATCTAGGCCCTCACTTATCAAGGCTGGCCATTGGCACAACAGCATGAAAATATCTGGAATAGCTGTGTCTGTATCCCATTCTGAAGATGATAATAGAAGCTGAGTGTCACCAGCAACACCATCTTTGGATGCATAAATATTTACATCCCCTTTCTGTAAAGGAAATACTACTATAGTTTTTTTAAAAAAGGAAGAGGGAAAGAAAAGGAAATATCTGTGTGCCTTTTAGCTTATCTACAGGAGACAACTTTTCCTGGTTCTGAATTTCTACTCATAAACTCTCCTCTCCGTCTCCCTAACAGTCCTCTCTTTACTAGACTGGAAGATCAAAGTAGATGCTGAAAATGCTCTCCAGCCATGATTTTAGCACACTTGTGCTACTGCAAAAAATCCTCTGGGCCTGGAAGTGCTCTTCTGTCTCTCCTTGGGGAAGCAATAACGTGTCAATGGGATTTTAATGTGAATATTGATCTGTGATGCCCACATTTCAAGATCTCTCCACCAGACCCAGGGTAAGGTCTTATGCCTTCCTACCTGTCTTCATGTTTAACACAGGCAGGGATTTAAGGCAATTTCTAAATTTGAACAGAAAGTGGTCATTGGTAGTTTTGCCCTAAGAGGATATTGCCAAATAAGGTAGTTAAGAACCAAGTGGGGGGAAGCACAACCTTTGGGCCAGAGAGGAAACAATCTTTTCTTTGATACCCCCTTCCTTTTATTAGCATTACCTTACCCTAGAGAGTTCTTAGAAGTGAGTTTTTGATTAGACTGATCATGCTTTAAATATTTCCAGAAGTTCACTTGGGATGTAGTTGATACCTGAAAGCATAGTTGGTTTCTGGCTCTATTTCCTGTGCTCAGCCTCTACGTTAATTTCATATCTTGAAACCCAGTGTGGTCAGTTATGGTTTGACCCTATTTATGAAAACATTGGGGGCTCCAGGTTTTACTCCTCTGTGGGAAGACATCATAGTGTAATCGTTTACTGGGCCTGCCATAACAAAGTACCACAGATTGGGTGACTTCGATAACAAAAATTTATTTTCTTACCATTCTGGATGTTAGAAGTACAGGATCAAGCTGTCTGTAGGTTTTCTTTTTTTCTTTTCTGAAAACTTTCTCCTGAGCCGTTTTCTCCTCGTACCTTCAGTTGGTGTTCCTTAGGTACATATCTATGTCCAAATTTTCTCTTCTGATAAGGAGAGCAGTCGTGTCGGATTAGGGCCCATCCTAATGAACGCATTTTAACTTAACCACCACTGTAAGGATCCTGAACCAAGTACAGTTCATTCTGAGTCACTAGTGGTTAGGACTTCAACATATAAATTTTGCTGAGGAGAATACAATTCAGATAGAACAAGTAGTGTTTTGGTTGAGTCAGAGGAAGGATGAATCTGAATCATCTCTTGCTAACTCCATAATTTTCAAGAAAAAACTCATATAAAAGAGTGCATATTTCTCAGGATGCTAGAGGGATCAGCTAAGAGTTCTTCATTTTCAGTAGCGCCACTGGAACTGAGTGATGGTGCCAAACTTTGGAGCTTGAGTCAAGAATCGTTTACTCTTAGCAGAAATTGGTATATTTACTATTATTTGGAATATAAATCCTACCTACTGCAAAAAGATTGGAGATGGTGTATAACTTTAAACATAATGAAAAAAAGAGAAAACGGGTAATCATATGAAACTTCAAGAGTAAATAGATGTTATCAGTTACCTGGAGAAAACTAAAGATTGATCTTTAATTATTTTTTGGATTTCCTGGAAACAAACAAAGACAGATAAATACACTGAGATATGTCATTTTCATGGGCTGTTAAAAGAAAGCAGGCAAGCTTGCCTGGGGAGTGAATTTTTTCCCTGAAACTAAACCCAAGGAAAAATTTATTGCATGAGACATTTCACAGCAACTTGAGTGAATTAAGAGTGTCAGATGTTGAACAGGGTCAGTGGATCATAAAATAGATGTCTTCAAATAGGTTTAATGAAATTGATTATTTATAACAAAAAGTCCTATCACACTTTAATGTTATACGGGGAACATTTGGCATCATTCATATCTTTTGGGAAATAAAATTCTTAGGAAACCCTCTTTTCCTTGTGATGCTTGGAGTGCCTGACAGTATGAGAAAGAAATGCTGAGATACTGAGTGAGCTACCATATTACAGCAGAGGCCACTGAGGAGTCTTCAGATGAGAAACAGCATGTTTAGAGGTGATCTGGGTTGAGAGACAGGAAAAATTAAAGAGACTTTTCAAAAGAAAATGCAGAAATTTATCTTTTTAAATTTTTTTCTTCTCTTCCTCTATTTCTTCCTCCTTTTTTCTCCTTCTCCACTCCCTCCTCCTTCTCTTCCTTCTTTTTTCCCTTGGCTCCTGGGAGATGGATAAGAAGAGGTGATCAATCACATGACTAAATAAGAGCTGAGCAGCTCTCAAGAATGGGATTCTACATGTTTGAGGCAGACAGCCTCCAAGATGGCCTCCTGATGAACCTGGACTCCTGGAATTCATGGCTTTTGTAGTTTCCTTCCACCTTGTATCAGAGGCAGTCTGTGTGACTAACAGGGTATCGCAGAAGTGATAGTATGTCACTTCAAGGCAAAGTCATTAAAGACACATGGCTTCCGGCTTGCTATCTCTTATCCTCTTTCTTGGGTCACTCGCTCTGGGGGGAATCAGCTGCCATGTCATGAGCAGCCCCATGGAGAGGCCCACGTGGTAGGGCTTCCTGCCAGCAGTCACTGAACGAGGTGGAAAGTGGGTTCTCCAGCCTGTCTAGTCTTCAGATGACTACAGCATGGGCTGATATCTTACTGAGAGAACTTGAGCCAGAACCACTCAGCTCAACTGCTCTCAAGTTAAGTGAGATAAAGAACTTGTGATACGATTCGATGACCCACAGAAACTGAGAGGTAATAAATGTTAGTTGCTTTAAGTTGTCAAATTTGGGGGTGATTTGTGATCGGTAGTAGGAAACTCATAACGACATTCGATTGCAAATTGTTTGCATCGCTATCTAAAATAGGACTCTCCACCTTCCTGGGCATTTACTTTCCCCTTTATCTACTTCAGTTTTCTTCATAGTCCTTATCACTACATGATATTGCATCACTTTTTATTCGTTCATTGTTTGTCTTCCTTTAAGCAAAGGAAGTTTCACAAGGGTAGGGAACTGTCTGTTCTGTTCATGTTGTCAGCACCTAAGAAAGTGCTTGGCACATGTTGCTGTTCAGTCATACTGGTTGAATAGTTGAAGTGATTAACTAAGTCTTTGATAACTGTTGGCTCACAATGACTGAATTTTGGAAAGAGCAGCGTCACCGGGAGGAACCACAGAAGAGATGGCCAAAGGGGCCTTGCTGAGGGCAGGATCAGCAAGAATCCAAAGCAGGCTGGTAACTGGAGGTGTCCAGTAGTCTCAGTGGCTTTCCAGAAATTTCCTTGGGAAGAGAACTAATAGACAGTGGCAATTCCAGCATTTCTATAAAGAGGTTTTATTGGGAGGCAAATCTGGTTGAAGATGAATTCCCATAGCCTCTCATGAGAGATTGAGAAAAACTGAGGTGTTCATGAGAAGAGAGTGTTTGATGGAGGGTTGGAAGGAGCCATTCTGTGTATTATCTGCTCAAATTGCCAATGCGGGTAGATGAATGGACTTCCCCTCATGAACGCGACAGATTTTTGAGGTTTTTGTCATGTAGATAGCACAGAAAATAATGTCTAACTTTATTTTGTTGTCCCTCCCAATAAAACGAGAGTTTGTCTCAGTTAGCTTGGAGTCATCTTTTGATTGCTCTCTGTCTCTCAATCTGCATCCAATCTGCAGCTAAGCCTTTCGGTGTTATCTTCAAAACATACCCAGAATCTCACCACTTTTCCAAGCCCTGGTCCAAACTACTCTCATCTCTCACTTAGACTGTGGCAATAGTTTTCTAGCTAGTTTCCCTGCTTGTGCCTTGTTGTCACTTAAGTCTTTTCCCATACAAAACCTAAAGGTACTCTTTAAAATATACACCAAATCATATCATCCCTTCTGTTTCAAATTCTCCAGTCTTCCTTGGAGTAAAAGCCAAATTCCTTGCTACAGCACCAGTTTCCCACAGCTGTCCTGGTACCTCTGCCACCCCATCTCCCACTTTCTTTGCCCCAGCCAATTTGTCCTCCTTTCAGTTTGTGGAGCGAACTAGCAGGGTCTTTGCTCCTGCCTCAGGGTCTTCGCACTTACTGTTCCAGCTGCCTGGAATGCTATTCCTCTCTGGACATTTGCCTGGATATCCACATCACCTCTCCCCTCATCTCTTCAAGTCTTTCTCTAATATCACATTTCAGTGAAGACTTTTCTGACTGTTCTGTTAAATACTGAAACCTCTCCACTCTGTTCTCCCTATTCCCTCTCCCTGTTTTATTCTGCACCATAGAATTTCTCATCTTCATCCATATACACATTCTCTCTATACACACACACGTACACACACATACACAATTCACTTTATTATTCGTCTGCCTCCAACACATAAGTGCTTCTCAAAATTTAATTTGAGGATCCTGTTAAAATGCAGAGTCTGAATTTTTAATATCCCAAGTGTTGTTGATGCTGCTGGTCCAGGGACCATAATCTGAGAAGCAAGTGTCTGGAGCTGTGCTCTCCAGTATAGCAGTCACTAGCCACATATGCTCATTTCAATTTAAATTTATGAAAATTCATTATGGTTTAATACTCAGTTCTTCAGTCACAATAGCCACATTTCAGGAGCTCACGAACCACATGTGACTGGCGGTTGTCCTATCAGCACAGATATAATACATTTTATTACCACTGCAAGTTCAGCTAGATAGCCTTGCTCTAGAACCACTCTGTACAGTATGGTAGTCACTAGCCACATGGGGCTGTTTAAATTTAAAACTAATCAAAATTCAGTAAAATGGAAAAGTCAGTTCTCTACCCGCACTAGCCACACGTCAAGTACTCAATAACCACACGTGACTAGTGGCTGCTGTGCAGCAGACATATAGAACATGTCTATCGTTGCAGAAAGTCCTGTGGGATAGGACACAGAATATAAGCTCCATGAGGGCAGGGACTTCTGTGTGTCTTGCTCACCACTCTATCTTCGGTGCCTAAAACAATAGGACCCACAGGTGGGCCTTCAAAAAACATTTATACTTTGGTCTTCCCTCAATAGATGGTGGTATTTTGAGGAAGTAATTGTGACTGCCTTTTGCTACGCATCCAACTGTTATTGCTGGAAGACCAGTAATAAACATTCCCTAGACTGAATGTTTAGACCACTTCCCACCGTCTAGCTCCTGAGGGATCAATGTGCAGCAGGACAGGATGGTATGCAAGCTGGAAATTGGGCACAGGCAGAGCCGTTAGCCTCTCGCTTGTGACTCTAGTCCCCCTGCTTGGGCAGAGAGAGCGAGCTCAGGGATGTTGCCTTTTACACTCTCACGGAAGAATTGCACGAGTCAGCTTTCGAAGCCAATCCCCCTGGTGTTCCTGAGCTTGTGCAAACTCTGATCTGAACAAATATACATTACAGCCCTTTCTGTCTCCTTAGACATGGCTCCACACTTCCAGATAGGCCTTTCTAAAAAAAGATGCACTTCATTCAGAAATAGTAGCTAAGTATGACCTACATAACCAAGAGTTACTTTGACATCTTTAGAATATAACCAACCCCCGCCCCACCTGTCCTCAGCCCTTTCATTGTGCCTTCACAGTCAGATCTAACTGCTCTGTAACAAAGAAAACACTAAGAGGATGCACATACAAAAATGTAGCTGTGTTCTTTGGAAATAGTTTCCCTAGAGTTCTAGCTGGCTACTTCTGATTATCAACGGTATTCATCCTGCTGTATTTTTCCAGGAAAATAAATCTGGCTAGGGAATTTTAAAAATCTGTACAAAAGACACATTTCACTACTACCACATTGGAAAAAATATTGTGTTTGGCAAAGGAGAGACTTTTGGATGCCATTAATAAATACCCTCATCGTTGGTCCCAGTAACCAGAACTGAGAGGAAAATCTAGGCCACGAAGTCCTGTCTGCATCCTAATTCAGATGGGTTATTTATCCCCTTGGCTTTCTCCTACAGCGTTTCAATTTTATTGGCTGAGTCAAACATCTTTTTCTGTCCTTATTCCAACATCAGTAGAATATCTCTATTCTTTTATTCTTTTTAGTTGGCCAGACTGGCAGGATTTAGAATGATTTTGATAAAAACTGAGGGGAGATGCAATATTCAATATTTTTGATAGATGTGGCTCCACTGTTGTTTTATTTTGTTTTGTTTTTGCCTTGAAGCTAATGTGTCTCCCAAAGCTAAATGCAATACTTAGCAAGTGAGAATTTTAAGAATGCCAGAAACTTTAGTGAGATGGCATCAATGCTGGGTACTCCTTGACCAAATACATATGTGTCTGTCTATTTAACATCTACCTACCTACCTACCGTCTATCTTTAATGTGAAAACTAGATCACCATTTAAAATATAATGACAATACTCATAAAGAGTATGACCCCTCAAACATTGTGTAGTACAGAAATAAAGTGATTCTTCCAAACAGGAACAGGAAAACAGTGGCAGAACCAAAAAGTAGATTCTGGACTGTTAGATCCTAATCTAACCTGACCATGTTATGAAAAGTTAAAGGCAGCTTATTCTCTGTATCTACAACATGTGCTGGGCAGAGCTGGGCAGTGTTTCTGAGTTTGGGGTCTGAGGGTGAGGCATTCTCTTTGTACAGAACCACGTTGAAATTCTGCTACCATGGCCTCCTAGTGTCAAGAGGAAGGCTACTATAGACACTGATATTACTTTAGAAAGCCCCGTTAAGATGTCCCAAATGCTGGACCAAGGCACATTCAGGGACACTTGGACATTTTTCATAAAGAAGATGAGAATGAATGAAGTGCCTCAGGGCTAAGTCTGTTGGCAGTCCTCTCGGCTTGGAGGTTAGAGGGGTGGGAGAGATTTTAGGAAGTCTGGAATAGGGCCTGCAGGACGTTCTACTCTTTGTTCTGATTGTGCGAAGTCAGAAGGATAGTGGCATAAGGGTTTTTGGAGGTGCTCAGATGCATATAAATCTTACTGAAGTTAGCTGCTTGATCCAAACTTCAAACAGACTCGAATTTATTCAAATACTAATGATATTTTGAAATAAAATCAGTATCTATAGGTCTTCTTCTACATGATCCACAGGTTTGGGACTCATTACAGCCCCCAAAGGAACTGTATTTACGTAAAGCGGTGGCACCGGCAGGTACGCCCATGGCACAGGCAACCGCCATGTGCAACGTCCAATTCCAGTCCTTTCCACCGAAGTGGGCACACTTCTAAAATGAAACTTAATGTTTTAAAAATTCAACTCTGTATTTCTAGTCCATTCCTGGACCTATAGAAACAATGCATTTGGGCATGAGAAACCAAACAGAATCCCTACAAACCCCTGATTCCTGTGATATTCTACCTGGAACAAACATCGGAAAGAACCTTGATACATTTCTCTAAAGTGGCTTTTCGAAGTTGTTCAACCACATGTGCTGAAGTGCTTACCTTCAGTTTTATAACAGTTTTCAAGAGGTTTGCCGATAGTTACTGATCCTTCTCATGAGGGGCTCTGGATGTGAACAGAAACAAAACGTACCTTTGCAGATGCTGCTCAAACAGAACCATGCAGGAAAATGGGGAGGAAGTGATGAGTGACCAGTAAACAGCTACAAATAGATCAGGAAGTAAAAGGCCCCCACTTGGCTTACAGTTATGGGGTAATTAAGACTCTGACTATGGTTTGGGTTCACCTGCTAGCAGTGAGCAGGCTAGCTCTGCAGTCTTTCAGAGAAGCTTGTTAAATGTCCAGGATCCCCTCCCCAAAATCTCTGTCTCCCCGACAAATTCGCTCTTGCATTCTGACAGTGATATGTTCTGCTGGGCCTTAGGTTATCCCCCTTCAGCAAAGTTATCTGCAAAGTTCTTTGAAATCACCACAGACCTGCCCCTCTCGACCCCCCCACCCTTTGGCACTTCTGAAAATGGGCACCGCACAAAAGTGGCCCGTCCACCTAGTGCAACTAAAAAAATACAGAAGAAAGAAACGTGCAGGACCCAAACCTGAAGTTGTATTTCATCAGTGGCTGCAGAGAACCCAAAGGGCAATACTCTACAAAGGAGATGGGTGCATGAAATGTATCTCACTGAAGTCCAGAAAGAGTAACCTTAAAGAAAAGTTTTAAATATTGCATTTGCTATTACCATAAGAATTATCAAGTGTTTCTTACTTTGAGCCAAAGGAGACATTTGGTCTAATTTTCCCAAGGCCTTGGTTGGATTCCAGTTCCCACACAGTGTGACATTGGGTTCCAAGGCCTGCAGAGCACTTTGCTAAGGGTAGAATATGTTGCATTGTTTAGAAAATCGGATAAGAAAGGTCACGTTTCTTCCTGGCCAGAACAAGCTATTGGCTGTGAAGAAGTAGGCATTGGAGCCCCGAGGCCACAGGCCAAGGAAGTTAGGCGAGCGAAGTTAAAGAAACAGAAACACTCAGCACCTGAGACAGTGTGGCTTTCCTTTTCACAAAAGCACAAGGAGCCGTTACATCACACGATCCCCCTGAAGGGTATTTGGCCACCTGCATTTGGGATCAAGCACAGGTTTTAAAAGGGAGGGAGACGCTCCTGTGGCTGTGTGTGTATTTCCTGTGTGCGCTATTTTAAAAAGAAACATTACACACCGGAGGCCCCAGGCGGTGGTACTGGGGGAAACAATACCCGCTTGGAAATCGGAGGGGACTCTGGTTTTCATTATGCGAGTGAGAGGTCATTATTTGAACGCTTCTCTCTTTTTCTTTAAATCCACAGCCTCTTGGTCTCCAACCCTCTAGTGGGGCCGTGGTCCATTATTCTTTGGCTGTTTTAACATTATAAACGTGGTGGAAGAGAGCCAACCGGAGTCCCACCGTCTGACTGGCTGACGGCAGGCCTTTGCTGCGGGTCGTCATTCATAAAGATCAAGTCGGTCGTAAATCACCTACTGGCCTGTGGTTGGAAGGAGAGCTAGAGCAGTGGTCTGAATCCTGCCCCTCTGCTTCTTCCACAGAGACAAGGATTGGTTCAGCAAACTGATCTTTTCAGAGGCTTTTCCTAACTGGCAAGGGAGCATGAAAAACCAACATTTCTCGCATTTCTCCATCAACAGGGGGTGGGATTGCAGCCTGAGGAATTAATTGTATAGTTGAAATCTAAAGCATTTGTGCAGGTATTCTGGAAGTATGAAAAATGTAAAATTTTACAAAGGTAGTTATATCCACTTCGGTCTCCAGCTCCAAAAGAACGGCTTTGAGGTAAAATGAAGGCTGTTTATCAGTTGTGACAGCGTTGTCCCTTTATCTAGGTTCTCATAAATGAAAAAACCTATGACAGATTTGTTAACATCCTAAATGGAAGCACTCATGAAGAATCCCTTTGTGATGTGAAACCTGTATTTTTTAAATTGTTGTTCGATTACAGTTGTCCTCATTTTTACCCCCATGACTCTCCCCTGCCCTCCCCCCTCCCCACCTGCCACATTCAATCCTCCCCGCCCCCCACCCCGTTGTCTTTGTCCATGTGTCCTTTATACTTGTTCCTTGACTTGGGTCAAGTCATGGAATTTTTTTGTTACACTTTATTTGTAGAGGGCGGCTGTGTTCTTTAGCAGTTGGTGGTAAGACTGGAGAAGAAAGAAGTACCAATTACTGGTTAATCTTTCTAATTGGAAATCCTCTCCCCTGTATCTTTTGTGTGACTATCTGGAAGTGAGCTTAATAAGCCTACTGTGACTTGGGGAGACATTTGGGGCTCTGAGGATAATAATGAAAAATAATGAGGATAGTTACCTCTGACTGCAGTGGAACAGGGATTAAGAGCCTTCCTGCCACACTTTCTAATAGCTTTCATTGTTTAGTTTATTGTCACTGTGGGCAGATAATTTCCCATTCACAACCCTGATAATATTTGAGGTTTCAAAGAACCCATCCTTAGTGGGTTTATAAGTACAATCAATTTCTTGGTCATTTTAATGGCTACCTAATCAATCTTCCTTGGCTATCTACTATTTCGTAAATTGCCAACATAGGCTAGTTTTCAATAATCAGACATGGTAAGTTGGGATTCCTCAATCATTCTGACCATTACCATCATAAGTTCGTGACAATGAGAATGACAGAGAAGAGCAGCCGTGTCGGCCGAAGAATCCGAGGATCACTGAGGGAGGGAGCGGCGGCCATCCCCTCCGTGAGCCCGATTCAGGGGAAATCGTGAGTGCGGGTTCGGAGGAGCGCGGTGTGTTTGGACTGTCGCTATTACCTGTGCTGTTTGAGAGGACAGCCAAGCTGCTCTGAGGTTCTTAGAGCTCATCCAAGACATAAAGTTCCATTGTTATATGTTCAGAGAATATCCTCCTCCTTTAAAAATATTGTGTGAGTGTGTGCGTATGAGTGAGAGAGAAAACATAAGGATTGGACGCGAGTCTTAATCTATGGAGTGACAGAACAAAACAGAACCTGCTATTTCCATATGACTAATTCAAGGCCATGACAAAGTTAACTTATAATAAATATTACGATACTGTTAAGCAATGGTAGAAATTGCCTCATTAACTTCATCAAATATCTCGCTGAGTGTGCTCCATGTATGCTGTTTTGAATGTCTGAGTGCATCGTGGCTTGTGGTGCTCACCTGGTCTGAGTTATAAAATCCAGCCCAAGGGTCTTCTCTGAGAGGAGTCCCTGAGCTTCATCCCTCTCTCCATATGGTGATGCAAATGGTTTCTCTGGTAAATGCCACCAAAGTAAGATTCACAGGACCAGCACCGCACCAGGCACACAGCAGGTTCTTAGTAAATACTCGTTGGATGAGTGAATGAATGTTGTCGCTGTTTTCGTATTCCCCTTCCCACCCTCTGACTCATCACGTGATGCCAGTTGATCCCAGTTCCATTTAGAATATGGATATGATATCTTTCTTTTTCGTCCAGATTCTGTCATAATACCTGGTCAATGAACCTTTGTTAAAGGAGTTGAGGGTTGCCGAATACCATCTATTCCTTCAGAAGAAAAATGATTGGGATTCCTTGGGAATTCTTTGTTCATGAGTATTGATTTCAATTTCAGTCTCCATCATATGTCCATCATCACATGGACCAGGACTGGTTTCAGGCACACTGATTTCATCAGTATAAAATTCAGTCGTTCATTGGCTGTAACGAGAAACATTCTACAATATGGAAATGGCTAGTCTCAGAAATTCTCAGGTCAAGGTTGTTGTTGTTGTTGTTTTTAATGATTCTTCAAGGCCATCTTTTAGTACCTAGACGATGCCGTTTGCTGATATCTGAGCAACAATTTAAACTTCACGGTAGCCTCCCTGGGTGGTTCATGAGACTGGCATCCTAGTTGCAGATATTTCCTGGGACAGTTCTGCAGATGCCACAAATGTGCTGTTGACAGGTAGGGACTGTTTCGTATCTAGTTCTCAAATAGAGAGGTTCTGGTCATCGCATGTGGTTTCAAATGCAAGCTGATCTGCTGACTTGAAACAAACAAAAAGAAGGCTTTAAAAAATGGACCTGTGGCTTTAGGAGATGGCGGCGAGCTCAAAGGGAAAAGGAGTGACGGCAAGGGTGCATTCCTGGTTGCGGTGTTCCCAATATGAGTGTCTCCGGGAGTATTTCCTCCTTCATTGAACAGCTTTGCGCACCTGGTGGGCATCTTAATGAAATCCTCCTGAGTTGCGGTTGGGCAACTGGAGCTGTGATTCGGCAAGTCCCAGTGACAGCACCAGCTGCACACAGCTGGTGACAGGCGCCCCCTTCCCCCTGCCCCTCTCCTCCCTGGAATGGTAAGGACAGCTTCTGGTGTACGGGTCAAAAAGAAGAAACCATTTGGCTCACAGCACACGGACACCAATTCGTTTCGCAGATTTTCCATGCGAATATTTTCACTACAATATTTACCTAGTCTTTAAATATTCTCTGTCCTTCTACTGTCTATTCAGCATTTTATCAGAATAACTCTTTTCTCAATGAATCATGATTGTCAGCTATTGAACAAATGAGCTGCATTTGGTGACTTCTCTGTGAAAACTTAGACCTGGTAAGCAATGTATTGTATTACTTTCCCCTTAAAAATACTCCATCTTTACTTTCCCGTTAAAAATACTCCAACATTTCATGTTGCATGCTCTTGGACACCAAACTTCTTGAAAACTTGTCCTAATTCTGAACACATGTAAAGGGAAAATGTATTTAACTTACTGCTAGCCTTATTCTGAGATCTTGATAAGATGCAGGAGGCTAGCTCAAGTTAATGCTCCAAGGAAGTTAGCAGCCCTATTGGTTTATATGAGAGCCATTAAGCAGCTCACATAAGGTGAGGAGAAGGTTGAGGACAAATAGACTTAAAATCAATATCTCTTAAAGCCTTTTTACTTGCCGAAGATGAAATTTGCCTTTCATCTGTCAGTACTTGCTTTCTGTCATATTGATTTCTCAGATCTAAAGGTCTGAGTGAGCAGAGATTTGTCATTTCTTTTTTTCCAACTGATTGATAATTTTTCCTTTTAGGTCAAGTTGCCATATTATTCTTCCAGGTTTTAATGCTCTAAGACTTTTTAATTTTTTAAAGTTGTAATAATTAATGGTCAACATAATTTTGAAGATTTCTCCAATGTTTGCAATCAGTGCCAGGAAAAGTAAAATTAGGTGCATAGTTACTTATCCATAATTCTGAAATCTAGAAAGATCTGAAAAAAATAGAAGTTTTTAAAAAAATTATGTTTGGCACAAATTAATTTAGTGGCAGAACCTGACTTAAAGGGATGCAAGCTATTTACAGTTTTCAATAATCTTATGCAGAAATATTAATACACTTAATAAAGGGTGCCATGCCAGACTCTACTAGGTGTGTTACAAAGTATGCCACAGACAGCTTCCTAAAATGTGAAAAACTATGAATTCCAAAATATATCTGGTGAATATAGAATTGAAGACCCGAACTAAACTCTGATGATAAAGACTTTTCACTTACTTGTTCACTTTCAGCCAAAGTCACTGAGCCAAGGGAAGTGACAGAACCAACGATGCAACTTTATAGGGACGACAGCCACAGTGATCTGACTTGCTCTTGACTTTAACATAAGGCAAGTTTCTTGCCCACTTTTCAGTGTCCCATCTGAGCACCAAGTTCGTCTGGCCAGGATATTAAATGAGGCTTGACCCAATTACCAACATATTGCTTTATTTCTTGGTGGTAGTAAATTAAGGCTTTCTAGATTCATACAGCACGCAGTGATTTGAACATTAGGATAAAAAAAAAACAACAATGAGCATTCAATTTAGCAGAGGCAGGAAGGAAGCAATGTTTTAGAACAGATAAATTTCCTAGTGAGGCCTTTTGTTTGGTTTCTAAAAATCTGCTGAGCTGTTTCCCCAGTAACCTCTGTTGGAGATTCACAGCCCAAGGGGAAGCAGAATGGAAAGGAAGATTGGGGGAAAGGGAGAAAGTGGGAAAGACGGTATGTGCTGGGCAATCAGTATGAAAGTTGTCTTTGTCTCCTATTTGGAAGACACTGTAGATATTGTGGTCAGGTGGTGGTGGTAAAAGTATTTGCATTAGACTTCCTTTCTCTGATTCAGGGAACCATTTCGGACCTCCCTTCTCATTCTGGGAGTAGGAAAGCTGCTCACTTGGAAGATCCCAGTGCCAAGGGTTAGGAACAATCCTTTGACTCTCAAATTCTAAAGCTTTAGACAAGGTCACAAGTCACAGAGCAGGGAATGCTACCTTCAACCCCTTTTATCATTCTAACTCTATGGCTATCACTAGATACTATCTCCAGCCAAACAATTTATCCACCCCTGTCCTCCCCAGCCCCCACCCATGGCCCTGATTGCAAAACTGATTTGTTGATTGTGTTGACTGGATAGAAGACCGTATCTCACATGATGCATGAAAGAAATCTCCTGGGCAGACACCACCTCACTCTATCTCCTTCCCAACAGAAGACAAAGGATCGCAGGGAGCCTACAGTGGGAGTGCAGTTGTCGAGTGGTGTGCAAGCTTGATCTGAAACAAATTCCACGTGCTTGCCTTAGAGATGCAGAGGTTCTGGGTTTGGATGGTGGACACTTTGAGAAAGAAAGGATGGGTAATTTGAACACTGATGAAGGAGGGGCGTGGCCACAGAATAATTTAGGAAAGGTCATGTGTTTATTGACAAAAGGCAAGTCAATTTGATGAAAATAAGCAATGGAATTTCTTCTGGCATCCTGATTTCACATGAATGAGTCTAACGAATGGACTGCTATCCAAATAGGACCTTTAAAATTCATACTTGGCAATGACTTTAATGTTTTATTCCAGGGCCCTGGCTGGTAAAGCAGCGCCTAAGCTCTATCAGTGTGTTCCCTCTTCCATTTGTCTGGCATTTCCGAGCGAACAGTATTTGAACACCTGGAAGCCTGCCCTGCATTCTTTGACAGAGAACATGCAGACAGCCACAGGGGAAGGCACACAAAGTGGCAGTCTGCACAATTAAACGTTACGACTTAACCCCAACAGGCTTTATGTGATGAAGTCTGGATGCACAAAAAAATAAATAGATGAGAAAAGTAGAAATGTGATCGGAATGACAACCAACCGAGGTGTCTGTTCCTGTCAGCTGCAGGGCAGATGTGCATGGAGCGGAGTCAGGAAAACCTTGGACTGCTCCTTGGGGCCTTGTTTCTTCGTTAAAAATCATGAGGGTTTTTCCTCCATTTGAAAGATCAGCTTGACTGGGGGATATAGGCTTTGCTGGGATTAGGGATTTCATGGTGGTATTAAGCAGGCTGCTCTAGCAGAGTGGGAGAAGATGCCCAAGAGATTCACTCCCCAAACCACCACGGATGGGAGTGATACTCAGGTTGGAGTGAAGGACACTCAGGGCACTGGTATTGGCACTTCTGAATCTCCTGAAAGCATCCCTAGAATTTGCACCCTTGAAGGAGGTAGTAGATGCCCGTGTGCTCTATGCCAAGGTACTTTTGTTTATCGACATCTCAGTTCCCTCAATTCTGAAATGGACATCAAGCTAAAACTCTTGGGCTGGATGGTCTCTGATTTAGTGCTGGAAACTAAAGCCCAGAGTGCTCACATGTTTTGTCCAAGATCACAGAGCTGGTCAGTGTCAGAATGCAGGTCTCCCCTCCACTGTGCTGCTTGTTGGAAGAGATTCTTTTAAAAGGTTTCAAAGTACTTTGTACCTAACAGGTGCTGTGACATGAATTTAATAAGAATTTGCTTGGATGTAGGATTGAGGCATGTGGCTTAGGCCAACTGAGCATAAGGAGGAGGAGGAGGTATGGGCGGAATTACTATTCTGATGATTTGATGTTGCTGCTGTTGGAGGCAGAGGAATGAGGGAGTGAGGGATGGGGTATAGAACCCCAGAAATGTGGTCAGGAGGAGACAGAGACAGAATGGGGTGTCTCCAACGACACGGAATCAGCTTTCTGAGGTACATCTGTGGTGGGAACAGAAACTGCTTGCAAATGACCTGAACTCTACCACCGTTTACCGTAATAGAACTTTACCCTGCCCACCCAGCCCCTTCCTTTCCATGACCTCTGCTGCCCCGGGCAATTAGAAAAAATCAAAGCCAGATGCCTAAGAACCTTCCTGGAAGAAAGAGCTGTTATGAGTGGGTGTCGGTGCTTACATATGCTGCTTTAGAAAAACACATTTTGCTTTGTTCATGTTTGTCTGAAAACAGCGCCGGCTAGGAGCTGTCCCTTCAGAAGAAGGCAGGGTTGGTGTGCTCGATGACGCAGCGCTTGCAGTGGCGCTTCACGAACCGCAAGGCCTCCACGGACACCTCGCAGTCCTGGACGTTGAGCAGCTGCAGATCGAAGCAGTTGGCTGCCACGATCTGCAGGCCCTGGCCTGTGATGCTCTCACAGGACTTGAGGCTGAGCCGCTTGAGATTGAAGCAGTTCAGGGCCAGGCACTCCAGACCCGTGTCAGAGACCAGAGGGCACTTGCCGATGTCCAGGGACTTGAGTTTGGTGCAGTTCTTGGCAAGGTACTCCACACCGTGGTCCGTTATGCCTTCGCAGCCCCTCGCGTTGAGGTAGCGCAGCTTGCTGCAGTACTTGGCGACATAGCGGATGCCTACATCGGTGATGCGACCACAGTGCGCAATGCTGAGGTACCGCAGGCGGGACTCCAACTTGGCGATCTCCCGCAGGCCAAAGTCGCTGACGAAGCGACAGTCGCTGACACTCAGCTCCTTGATGGACGTGCAGTAGATCATCAGGTAGCGGAGGCCCTCGTCAGTGAGGCGGACGCAACGGCGCAAGTACAGGTGGGTCAGCTGCGTGCAGTGTGCCGCGATGGTGTGCAGGCCCTCGTCCTCCAGCACAAAGCAGTCGGTCATGTCCAGGTAGCGGATGGAAATCTGTTTACCATGCAAGGGGGACAGTTTAATGGAGGCCTCCCGGGTCAAGCTGATGCAGGTCACTTTGGAGCACCCTACACAGAGAGACAGAACACACGCTCAGAGCAACTGCCAGGAACAGGGTGGTGGGCTCACCCCTGGATGAGGAATGACAGATTCCTGCCCTCCTCCCAAGACCGATCCCCATGTTACCCCTCCTTTTTTAACTTAACCTCTACAAAGAAGGAGCGCAAGAATGGGTTCTCTGTGTTCATTGATTTTTAAAAACTACTTCGGGGCTTAAGGGGATTCACAGGCTTTAGAATCAGAAAGAGGATGGTTCCAGTTCCAGATCATCACTAGTTGCCACACACAAGGCAAATCAAGCCTTCTGAGTGTTTCCTTTGTCTTAAAATGGGGACAATGACATTCTCTGAAAGGTGACTGTGAAGAAGAAATGAGACATTTGTGTAAATATCTTGCCTTGGTCCTGGAATGTTCTGGAAGCTCAATAAAGGTTAGCTTTCCCCTACAATGGTTTGCTGCAATGGCCTGGGAGCTCTCTGCTCCAAAGAAGTATCATATGTAAAAGAAGCCTTGGCCTTGGCCTTGGTTTGGCAGAAGGAGCTCTGATTGGGAGTCATACATGTTTCAAGTCTATTTTTAAGGCCTCAGGCAAGAGGCTTAACTTTTCTGTCTCAAGACTTTCCTTATGACATGGGAATCAACAGGAGGTGTGCCTCTAACTTAGGGAAATAATGAGGATGCAAAACCAGTTAACGGATAGGGACATATTCCGGAAACTCTCTGGGAAATACATGTAATTATTAGTTTAACAAGGCGACCATCTGGGGATTCAATTCAACTCTCCTGGGTAAAGAAAGAGTCACTGTGTCATCTGGATTATTGTTCTAGCCCCTCTGCCAGTCTCCCTGCCCTGCCTTACCTCCAACCTTCTAGTCTCCTCACAGCTGCCAGAGGGATTATGGAAAGGGGAACTGCAAACATGTCACTCAGCTCGCAGCCTTTAGATGGCACCCATTTCACTCCCAGTGTAAAATACAAAGCCTCAGAGGGCCTCAAGCACCTGCAGCCTGGGTACTCTGACCCACCTCTTTCCCCACTCCTTGGACCCCACTGGCCTTCTTGCTACTTTGCACACTCCTCCCACTCTTCCTGCCTCGGGGTCGTGCACCGGACAGAGCTGTCCCAGATCTCCATGGACCTACCCCCACTTTCTTCGGTCTCAGAGCACAGGTCAGGTTACCAGATGATTCTTCCCTCCCCTGCCTGACATTTTCCTTTCATTTTCAGCACTCTCTATCACTTCGTAGCATTCTATATTTATTTGTTTGCTTTTGTATTTGCTGTCCCCACTCTGGAATGTCAACTTCTGATAAAAAGGACTCTGGGCTGTTCACCGCTATATCCTTCACACCTGGGTCATAGCTGGTGCTCACTAGATACCTGTAGAATGAATGAATGAATGGCCTGTGGAGTGAATAGTCTTCTATAGGAAGGTCAGATAGGATAATCCAATTTCCAACATTTAAATGTCCTCAGGACTTCAACCCTGGCTAATGTAGACCTACATTGAAAAATAGTTCTCTACTTTATTATAACGCATTTCATTTGTGTTGAATTATGAAGTCTACAAAGTGTTTTTATAAACATTTTTTTACCAGATTTTCAAAACAATCCATTTTGCAGATAAGGAAATTAAGTTCAGGAAGATATCTTTGGATGCCTCTCTAAACGTTGTTTTTAACCCTTCTTCCCCTAAGAACATGTGTGTGTATAAATTATATACATATATACACTACACATTATATAATTATTATATATTTACATACCATATGAAACATTTTATTGTATAGTTCAGTTCACTACATATTACCATGTAAAATGTACACAGTATATTTTTAGCATGTAAAGAATTAATATGCATAGTCCATAGAAACAAATGCATATGTATACATAGTTCACTTCACTACACAGACTGCTCACTTTCCCTCTGCTCTCTCCAAGTCCCTCTGGCAAATCTTAAGCTCGGTGCCTCACCTCCGGCACCTGTGTGCCTTGTTGCTCAAGTAGTATCCAAGGCTTCCAAGCAGCTGCATAATAGTGCTAACTGGGACTTTCCTCCCACCTCCTGGCAGGCTGCCCAGGAAACTCATGTAAAATTCAGGTCCTGGGAGAAACGAGATTCAAAAGCCACGTGCTACCAAGTCAAAGAATTTCAGGAAGGAGCAAACCATACAATGCAGCACCGGAGAACAAAGATGCAGCTCGTCAGAGGCTCCCCACACAGTTCCAGCGGGCTCCCTGGTTTTGTAGAAGGTGGTTGGCACCTCTCAACTTTGGCTTTGAAACCTTCCTTTGTTCTGTGTTTCCTTTTCTAGAGGAACTCTGATTCTGCTTACGCTGAATTTGTATGTCCATAGTAGTGGTTGCCTGTCTGCAATGCCTGTGAGGGCACTTTGTTTCTCAAGAATGTATGATAAACTTTGTTCCTAAATACTTAGTTTTGTTTTGCTATTTTTATACATACGTATTTTAAATGTCAAGCAAAATTTGTTGCCCTACAGAAGAGAGACTGTATTTGGGCCAAGGAAATACATGCTTTGTTTTTGAAAATTAGTTCCAAATTTAATGAAATACTAGTTTAGCTCAGTTTTCGTAAAGAAACTAGTTTGACATGCTTATTTTCGATCAATAATTTAAAAATTTAACTTCAGATTTTAAATTTTAACTTTAAATTTTAATACTTACAGATTTTTTCAGTTTGGGTTGAAAAGACATTGGTCCATGGCTCAGCAGGGACTGTCTGTGGCTAGCTTGTGCATTCACACATTACAGACAAGGAGAGAACCTTAGAAGTCATCCCATTTAACCTTTGTTTTTTAAAGACGAGACATCCCAGGCTCAGTGAGACTAGGGCAAAGTTTCTCGACTCTTGATCCACTGTTGCTTACGTTTCCCTGGAGAACCCTACCTAACATTTATAAAAGGTAAAATGTGATAATTAAAAAAAACCCACTATAGCTAGTTAACAGTGATTTTCACTGACTTGAAAAGATAGCTTTCAAGGTGCGCATGTTCTGCATTGCTGGAGACCGGAGAGGCAGTCTCATGTCCTCGGGGGCAATTAAGATGCAGACCAGCAATGACTGTCTACAGTCAAGCCTATTGCCTTTGAGAAGGTGGCCAGTGTCAGAGTCCAGCTGGAAAAACCAAGGAGAACCAGGCACAGGTGAAATCACCTGCGGCAGCCCTCTGGCTGCTCCCTGTATCGATATAACGATTTCCAGGTTCCCTCAGAAACGGAGGGTGCCTTTCAGAGGTAGTGTTACATTCATCCGTATGGCTTGTTGGATCTTTTAAGTCCATCTACCTGAAAATCTACCCCCTCCACCCCGTATCTGAAATTCTGTGCTCTTGGTGAGTTACAAGGTCCCCTTGTTTTGGTTTTTATGTATACATACCACAGAAAAGGTTTTGGGAGACATGTGAGGACCTATGCAAATACAGGGCCCAGCACAAATAATGCCCTTTTAAATTACAAAATCATAAGCATGTAATTCTGTAATATAACAATATCATACTGAAGCATACCATATGACATTTTAGGTGAAATATTCAAATTAAAGCTATAAATTATTACACCCATATTATTACCCTACCAACCACACTCAAGCAGGCATTCCTTCTGCCAAACCCTATACATTTGGATCTGCAAATTAGTCAGATTGGTATAGAGGATGGGCATCCAGACTTATACAACGGTTAGTCAAAGAGGCTAAGCAGGACCCACTCCCTCAAGCTAGAAGCCCAGGAATTTCCATTCTCAAGCAGCCAAAGTAGTTTTTGCATTGAATTTCAACAGGACTCCAAACAACAGGGCACAATTACTTGCAGCCTGTACTAAGGTTGCATGGGGAGTCCCTTTAATGAAGATGGGGATTCCAAAAATAAATCATTTCCTCATCAGAGAAAGGAAAAGAAAATGAGGTGTTTATAAAAGAGGCCCATAATGCCCAGAATCTTAGAATGTTAGAGTCCAATCCCCTGCTTTTTTTCCCCAAACCGAAGACGAAACACATCTAGAGAAAGCTGTGAATTGTCCCAGATCACAAGGTTTTGAAATAAGTTTCCACCACATCACAGTGCTTTCTCTTTCCAGAATTCCTTGGAGGAAAAATGTAAGAAAATCTCTTCGTTTCCTGCTTCTTTATGCCAATGGCTGCTCACAACTGAACATATGGTTACTATGGTTTTGTACTGAAGCCAGCTGAAGAGGGGAGCAAAGAGTTGCTTGCCAGCAAGGGAAAGAATCTGCACAAAATAATTGACTGTCATCTGAAATATTTTCAGATGTCGGCTTTCGAAAGAGAGAGCACGCTGAGAGGGCTGGCTTTTACCTCGGGTTTTTTTCAGAGGGTGTCATGTACCTCAGGTGCTTGCAAATCCCAAATTCTGTTTATTTGCCCATCACTGTGGTTCTTACTTCTTGACCCTCCCCCAACTATCCCTGCCGTCGTGGCTCCCGCTGCTCATTTCTTTAACTCCCTGATGCATCTTACATATCTCAGCCCCTCCAATGCTCATCTTTTCACCGGGCAGCAGAGGAGATAAAGGGAGGCTGTGAGTCTGGCTGGATCCATGTCTGGCGCCAAAGTGTGAGTCTGGGTTTTAATTCTTCCTGCCTGAGAGAGGTTTTCAAGCAAGGCAGCCACGCTGGGATTCCCCTCAATTTTTAAAAGAACTAAAAGCCCCACTCGATAGGCCTTACCTTTGGCCTATGTAATTGGCCTTTGCTTAAGCAAAGGTACAGAATCAACCCACAGGTAGGCGAGTGGGGTGAGATACAAGGAGACACTCGCCCCCAGCGCTGCTCTCGGGCTCTGGAGAATAGAAACCCAGGGAGGTGGGGGTGGCCGAGTGAAACACTTGGTCCCTTTTTACCTCTGATAGGGTCCTCGGTTCTCATTATCTATGGTTGCTCTGAAATGACTGTGAGAGTTATGGGGAGGAAAGACATTTAAAAGTCATGCTAACTTAAAGTGCCAGATAAAAAGATGCCTCTAAATTCTTCTAAGAAGTTGACATCATTTGATGGAAGAGATACCTCTGGCCTCTGGGGTCCTGCTTACACAGAGACAGTTTCTCTGGAATTCAGCTCCTTTCACACCCACCCTCCATCTGTGATGGTTAATAAGAGGTGGAGCCTCCCAAGTGACAGTGTCATCTACGGCTTTGGGACAGTG
Source organism: Glossophaga mutica (assembly GCA_039655065.1). NCBI lineage: Eukaryota > Metazoa > Chordata > Mammalia > Chiroptera > Phyllostomidae > Glossophaga > Glossophaga mutica. Next base: position 24,183,351 of record CM077305.1, read on the forward strand.
ACGAGGGAAGGCCTCACTGGTCGGAGGTGGGTTGCCCTTTACCTGACACATCCAGGTGCTCCAGGTTGGGGCAGAGGGACACCACGTCAAAGACAGCCTCGTTGGAGATATTGTAGCAGCCTGAGACTTCCAGGCGCCTCAGTTCTGGGCAGCACTGGGCAATGGTGTAAAGCCCTCTGTCCGTGAGCCGCCGGCAGCCACTGACAGTTACGGTTTCCAGCATGAGACAGACGTTGGGTGTGTCCTGGCACAGCCTGCGGGTCAGCACCTTGAGGGCGCGGTCCACGTTGATGGTCTCGCCCGTCAGGCGGATAGTCCTCCAGAGGCGCGGGTCCCAGGCCAGGTTGTACCAGCGGCGGCACACGCGGGCGCAGCGGCACAGCTGGTTGGTGGGCAGGAAGGAGAAGATCTGGACCATGGAGTGGTCCGGGAGCCGCTCTATGCTGGCCTGCTCCTTCTGGGGTTTGGAGGCCAGTCGGATGAGCGGGTGGGTGAGACGGGTCGGGGGCGGGGAGTGGACCAGGGCCACGGTCTCCCCGGTGATGGAGGACGAGGAGGTGGACGAACCCCTTCCATTCTGAAATCCGGGCAGGTTCGGTGGACATATCAGGGCTGGGCTGGGCGTGCTCAGTGTGCGCATGCTCAGGTCGGAGTCTGGCAAAGGACAGAGAGCAAAGCGTTAATGATGGCCCCAGCGGAGCTCCAGAAGGAGGCAAGTGCCCGGCGACACCCTCATTCCACTGATACCCATCCTAGGCAGACCCTGCTGAATCCATCACCAGAGGCAGGAACTCATGCAAGTGTCACCAGTTCTGGAAAGGGGCTCATCCTCTGTACCAGAGGCGGGGGGCTACGGGGGGTGGGGTGGGGGGAGGTAGGCAAACTTTTCTGTAAGGGGCCAGGGAGGAAATACTGGAGGCACTGTGGACCATACGGGCTCTGGCTCTCTGGCAATTACTTAACCCTGCCAGTTGTGCATAAAGCTGCCATGAACAATATGTAAAAAACAGGTGCGGTAGTTGCAATAAAATTTGTTTTATGAGAACGAACCAGCTGGATTTGGCCTGAGGGTCATAGTGCGCTGACCTCCGATCTGCAGGAATGGTGATTATCTAAAGGGCACAACTTCAAAGTTTCATTATTTCTATTCTAGGAGGAGCCTTCATGTATTATGAACGCAAACTGATTTAATTTTTTAATTATATTTTGGTTAGGCAAAAAATATGCTTCATTTACAAATGAGGAGAATGAGTTTGAGAAAGGAAGTCAGGCCAGTGGGGTAGAAAGGTTCCTGTCTTTGCCCTCACTGGGGTCCCTAGGGTCTAGCCCTATCTTTTGGTAACTGCATCCCGAACTGTGGGGCCTAGGGTCTGTGGAGAACCCCCTTTTTTGTTAGATTTCAGATGGTACTTCCAAGCCCTGGATATCTATGACAATATTTATTTTTCCTTCTTATGAACAACCCCTTCCCTTTACACCTGAGTAATTCAAGTCATATTTTGTTCCTTGGAACCAGACAGCTCGCTTGATGAGGACACAGTGGTTTTTAAGTTTGTGAGGGGTTATGCTCTTCAGAAAACTGTCATAGGGAGTCTGCTTATTTCGTATCCCCCCCTGTGTGTGTGCGAGAAAGAACGAATTCTCTATAAATATGTATTTTACATTGTAGGTGGATATATTTATCTAGGAAGTCAGTTATTCTTTCTAAATAGGTTTATATATTTTGTATATCTTACACACACACACATATATATAGATAAAAAGAGAGTTTTTTTCCTCCAAAATATAGATTTTTTCATCTGTGAAGCAGTGAGTTGGACTAGATGATTTCTAAGTCATTTCCAGTTCCAATTATAGCTCTAAAGACTTAAAAATTCTACCCTTGTGTGTTTTTCCACATTTTATACCTTGGGGATTTTCTAACACTCGTTTTTTTTTCAAAGAACTTCCAGTAATAACATATAACACAAAATTCCGACACCTAAATTTCCACTGATTGCCTATTTGTAGTTTTCATACCCAAATACTTTTTTAATGCAATAATCTTTTCTTTTAATTTACTGCTTTATAACCTAACACTGCAAATGCCCTTCACATGTCCACAACTTTGCTCATGGAGCCTCTTTGAATTATTGTCTGCCTCTACCCACTCTGTCTGCCTCTTGAAATACATACACCTTTTGCAACCGAGCACAAAGGCCTCCTTCTCTAAGAACATCTTCCTTGTGTCTTTGAGAAGTAATTAATTCCTTCCTTTTTGAATCCCCACCCTTTGTTATATAGGCATTTGTAAATTTATCTTTCCCTAATGTGCTTGATTGTATTATTTTTATCAAGCTGGCACCCCTCCCTGTACCCCCACACCCTTTGTCACTTGACTTTGCAGCCTCTCCCAGGCAGAGTATATTTCTTTGGTTTAAGTGATACTGGGCTTGGCCCTGTGCCTTCTTTTGGCCAGTGAATTCTAGGGAATGTGATTTGCCCGAAGCTATTAGTACGACTGGGCTTGCCCTCCGGTGCTTTTCTATCACCATGAATAAAATCATACCTGGCTAGTCCACTGATATTGGGATGTGGAGAGTCTCATGGAGTAGGCAGAATTGGTCTCAACCTGCTGCTGAGAGCCAAGCTCAACCAAGCCCAGCTGGGGGCAACCAATGCCCAGATGAGACACAGATACGTGTGCTAAAATACTGAGTTGGGGGCTGATTTGTTACACAGCATTACTGCCTTCTATTACATTAAAAATATCTTTAAACAAGGATTAAATCCTTTTTTATGTGTGCCCTGGCAGTATCTGGCATGGTTTATGGTACAGACTAGGTGCACATAAATGTCTTTAATTGAATGAAAATAATTACATGTTTAAAAACAAATAATTTATAGCTCAGCATGTATTTTTCTTTGGCAGGTAGTATACATACTGCATTTTAAATTAGTCATTAGAAAAGAAACATGTACTTTTCCTTTTTGCAATCAGCTCAAATGAATGGTAAAATTTTAAGAAAAAACATAAGTTAGGGATTTCAAAACTGCCATCCAAGCTACCATGGTAGTTGTGAACTCCAAGAACTGCCTCTGAAGTTGAGTTTTTGTTAGGCAGGGGCAATTTATTTTGGGCCAGGAGGGAAAGGCAATCTTGGACTTTCAGCTCTTACATTTTAGCAGCTGTGAAGGCTCTGAAATCTCCCTCTTGCCTGCTTAAATTCTATTCATCTTGAAAGAAAAGACATTTGACAGTGCTCCAAGGGGACCAGTATAGCTTCAGTTAGGCCCTGAGGCATGAAATACACTTATGGCGGGAGTAGAGGTGGAGGCCTAGAACCTGCCTCTTTCAGGGATCCACTTACCTTCAGTCTTTGATGCTCTTGGCCCTGACGGGATAATGGGAGTGCACCCTCAATGCCTAGCACTGCTGAGCATTCAGTAATGCTTTCTGGTTTTCCTTTCTTTCTTTTCTTTGTCAACAATCATAGCTTAGTAGTCATGGAATTCACACTCAGAGAGCAACGGCAGCCTGACACACCTCTGAGGAACGGTCTATGCTCGGGAGGACTAAGGAGCATGACAATAGCTCTCCTGCTCTCCTGTCCGGAGCTTAGCAGTAGGGTTCTCTGCAGTCCTTCCTGGTTGTGCCAACTGCTCACTGAAGTGGGGAGACAAGCAGTGGAGACAGGAGATTTTGACCAGGAGAGCTGGATGTCTCATTTACTAGAGTATATGTCAAGATTGTTTTGTTCTTTTCTTCTTACTCTTTAGCAGGTCAATAACCCTTAGAGAATTTTTGAAAGGATATGATTTGTCATCATTGAATAAATAGCATCTGATAATTAAAATTAATAAAGAATGATGAGTAATGTGATGGTCTGAATGTTTATAACCCACTCAAATTCTTACGGAACTCCTAACCCCTATGGTGTTACTGGTGGGTGGTCGGTTGGGGGCTGGGGAGTCTCCCTGCCTGGCCAAGATGGTGGCAGGGGAAAGCTCTTACACTGAACATGTGCAAGACTCACAAGATAAGTGGTAGAGAGAAAAGCACTGCTGTTCACCTTCCAGTACCAATGGGGGGTGGGACCAGGGAAAGGCAGGCACATGGGCCATAGAAGTCCAAATGGCAGCAGGGGGAGGTTCTGGACCAAAGAGGCCTCTCAGTCTAGCCTGGGGAAAGATGGGATTGGTTGGGAGGAGGACCCACCCAAAGCATGAGAAAGCACTTGGTCTGTCCCACATCCAAGCTAATATACTCCCAGGAGAAGAAAGAAATGCCCTCTGGCTCTCGCTTGCTCGTGGCTTGTTGGCTAATGTCTTACACTGGCATGGTGCACTGACATGGGCCTTAGCAGCCATGTGGCCCATGGCCTCTAGTAGGGTCCGTTTCTTTTTCCTCCCACCTGGTGATGCATCACTGGTGCACATGCATGCTCTCCGGCCTGGGAGTATGTGACCTTGAGGCCCTAGCAGCTGCATGGCCCATGGCCTCTAGGAAGGAGCCTGAAACAGACAGCAGTTGGGAACCAGCTAAGCTAACTGGATGCCCACTTAGTAGCCACTGGCCTGTTCCAAAGGACTACACTTTAATTTGGAGCAGAAACTCTGGATACTAGTTTGTGTTTTGGTGTTGCTGAGGAGGTGGGCTTTGAGACAGGAGTCCACCATTCTCCCAGACTGCACAGCACCTGAGTAAAAGCCCTTTACTTACGCACCAACATATGCCTCACGAGTTTGGCTTTTGGGGTGACAGGCAGCCAAGCCTCTGTTTTTTCTGTTTGGTAACAATGGTGATGGTATCAGAAGGTGGGGCTTTGGGGAGCTGATTAGGTCATGAGGGTGGAGTTCTCCCCAATGCGATTCGCGTCCTAATGAAAGAGACCCCAGAGAGCTCCCTGTCCCTTCTGCCATGGGAGGACACAGTGAGAAGACCACTGACTAGGAGGAAGCAAGTGTCTCCAGACACCAGAGCTGCCAGCGTTTTGATATTGAGCTTCCCCAGCAACCAGAACTGTGACAAATAAATTTCTGTTGTTTATAAGCCACCCAGTCTGTGGTATTTTGCTATAGCAGCCCAAATGGACTAAGACAAGTAACAATAATTTACCTAAATATATAATACATATATTTATATAAATATAAAAATTTAATGTGTCTTATGTATAATTTGTATTATACATATTTAATATTATATATTTAGTATATATTTATTTAAATATAAACATAAAACATATATATATTTACTCTAAATACACACACACATATATATTTTAATTTAGAAATAAACATTATTATGAATAAAATATGCATGTCTGCCACACAGTCTTTCTTATCCTTTGATACTAGGAGCTATTTATTGCCACTAGGTATGATCGATAAAAACAGAAGTGTTTCACAGAGAACTATCAAGAACCCCAGAATATCAATGTCTGTATACCAGGAAAATAGAGCATGGCTTCTCACTCCAAACAAGATCACATCCGCCTTCCAAGTAGGAGGTGTTATTTGCTCAGGGGATTGCAGAAAGACCTAGTGCACTCTCTGTACATGGTTTTCTCTCCTTCGCCTCTTTCAGAGGGCCGGCAGCTAAGTGGACGTTGGCAATAGCTGCTAATTTTTCTGATAGAGTTTAGAAACAAGGATGCTGATGCCTGACCGCTGGATACACATTTGGAGTAGACAGGGTCTAAGACAGAAGGAAGTTGGGGTACTCCTTCTGGCCTTATAACATTACAATATAAACAGAAGCAGAAAGAAAAAAATATGGATTTAGAATATTTTGGAGGCATGAACTTATTTTCATATCTGAATACCTATTCCAAGCAAATCTCTACCGCTGTAATTTTTTGAGGGCAAAGTCAGCCTGCATCATTTAGGTGACACGTGTTGGGCTAAAACACAATTTGACAAAAATGCTGAGGGATATTATTGCTGATTTTAATACATTATGTACATTTGTATGCATTTATGTAAAACTTAGCCATTATACTACATCTTTCTTTACCTTTCCCCCTAGGCAACAGTGAGATGAGAGTCTATGGACAGTCTCCACACTGCCAGACATTATTTTGAGCAGGAAAAATAACAGGACTCGCAAAATGTGCCAAATGAAACATACATTTCCAAAAGCTTCTATCAAGGACCGAATTCATTGATGCCACATTGGTGTCCTTAAATTCTGAGAAGGCCTTTTGATAACTGGAGGTGGGGATCATGATGAAATGGCACATAGCGGTTTGTTTAACAGCCTTCCTTGCCTACAGCTTCTGTGGTATCCACATGGCAATAAGGAGAGATAGCACTCACAAAGCTTTCTTGGCAAGGAACATTGCTAAGAGGTGCACAAAAATGCTCTCAATCATTTATTTGAAGATAAGATGTCCCTTGAAATGTCAAGAAAAGGAATGCTCAAACTGTTAGGAGAGGCATGCACCTTCATAACTTATAAAATATTTCCAGAAAGTAAAAAGCAAGAGGCTTTTCATCTACTAAGACCACTGTTTTCCCTACGGATATTCTTTGAGCAAACTTTTTTTCAAGAGTAAGTACATGAATTGATAATGTAATCTTGTAAAGGTAGGCTCTAAAAATTTTGTGGTAACATGGATGGGTGCACGGGGGGATGGACAGAGACAGACACAGGGATTAGAGGGAAAATCTGCAAAAAATGACATGTCTAGCTAATTACAGAGATAAGAACTAGAAAAGAAGTTGTTAATTATGAACATGTAAGACTCAAAGAAAGAGAGAGATAAACATGTAAGTATCACAAGGCAGAATGGGAGACTTTAAAGGAGAAATAATCACATAATTTGTCAATAGGATGCAAATTTTGTGGCCTATGTCACTTACTGATATTGACAAGCTGGATATATTCAAAAGCTTGAAATAGAACAAAAAACACACATAGCACTGATATTTGCAGAAAAATATACAGATGGACTACAGGGATAGATCCTGGGTGTTAAAAGCCTGCAGTTTGGGCTGTTACAGCTTTTCTACAGTAACGATTCCTTCACTCACCGGATCATTTAACACACATTGTTCCTGCTGCTTGAGTACCCGGTTGGGCTCTAGGAAGGGAGTTTTTGCATTTGACTAGATTACGAAGCAAACTTCTAGTCCATCTTGCTTTGGCCTCCACCACAGCCCCACTAAAGTACTGCCACCCTAGACTCTGACTTCTCCAAATTCTTTTTTTCCTTTAGGGAGACAGAAGATTGATTCTCTCTTGATAATGCACTGAAATCACACAAAATCCAGATGGTAAAGAACAGAAAACCAAAGCGGGGTGGGATCAAGAGTGGGGCGCGAGGATGGCTGGGGTGGGGGGAGTGGGCTGGTAAAATGGAGACAACTGTACTTGAAAAACAATTAAATAAAAAATTAAAAAATAGAAAAGTTTGTACAAATCTAGGGAGGAAAGTCAGTTTTCATTAAGTCTAAGGTGAACACAATGAATAGAGAATCTCACGGTAGTGAAAAACATTTGAACTAAACAATACTTTTGTTGAGTTTTTGGATTTTCTCGAATCTTTGTTTCACACAACGGAGATATGGAGTCAAATAAATATAATTACACTTCTTTATAGTGATATTTTCAACCATTGTTTAAATGAAGAGATAGTCGATTCTTTAAAGTAAGAGCTTGTGGCTCCATTAATATTTCAATAATTGAAAACATTTCCAAGTATATAATTTACACAAAATCACCATGTTTTGTGTTCTTAAATTACTTTAAATATGCAAAGAATACCAAAAATAGCTGTCTTTTTCTGGGGGGAAACCCTAAGAACTCTTTTTCTCATGGTTTCAGAAGTCCTGGAAATTGTACATCGTTAGTAATTACAGTGCAGTCTAAAAATATTCAAGGCATCTCAGGCACACATGCTCATTAGACACATTTTCTTCTAACTAGACAGCTGCCTGTTTTGTGCAAGTTTTTATTTTCAAACCACTGCTGTTTACACTCTAGGAAGTCATATTTACATTACACTGGCTTTTCAAAGTCAAAATTTACAAAGCTACTCTGCATGTTCCCTCTCTGATTACCAAAACTTTGGTGCAAGATGCTTTCCATTATAAGTGGTCTTTCTACTCAAGAACTCTTGCCATAAAAAGCAAGGTTTCTTTTCTTAGCTTAAACTCAAGCTTAAAAAAATACATCTATAAAACCCAGCTAGTGAAGAAAAAATACCATCTGAAGGATCTTTTTTCTTCTTGTTTTATTTCAAAATATTTTTTCTTAATGCAGTTCACATTATATACGCACCTAGACCTTATTTAAGGAATTGGTGGCAATAAAGTGGGCATTAATAGAACCCAGGTTATCCCGCATTTTGCCTGGAGGAGTCAATTTCAGGACTCCAGGGTTCTTGTTGGCAATGTCCTCCAGAAGGCGGCACTCCCCCGCCCCCGGATCAGATCTTGGACAGGACTCTCTCCGAGAACAAACACCCGCTTTGTCAGTCACCTGGCCTAGTCCCACGAGGGTAGAGCTATGGTGAGTGATCCCTGAGATCCTGAGGATGATGATGATGCTCCTGTAATATCAGAGTCCATGGTCCGGCCCAATGCCTGACTCGATTTATGCCTGACCGTCAGTTCCCCAGTGGTATCCCGTTTCTGAGTCTGAACTGAACTGAGGGCATGGATTCTGTTTTGCCCTTTAGCTCCCACAGAGGAGAATTAGTGATTGCTAAGAAAGCCGTTAAGCCACATTTTTCTAAAAGTCATAAATATAATCACTGAAATGTCAAAATGGCCTGTGTCTGCAACATGAATATGTAGAAAGAAGCTTTTAAGAAATTTATGCTCAATGAACTATCAAGTGGCCTCAAGAAACTATATGTAATTCATCAGCTTCCTTCTGGTTTTCTTTTATGTTGGAAGGATAACTTCTTAGTACCTTCCTTTTACTCACATGTAACATGGCAAAGGGAGATGATCTTACACTACTTATTCTCTAATGGAGAGCAGGACGCTCCACCCCTGACACGGAGAGCGCCCTGCTCCTCGGGGTCACCCTTCTCAAAAGGCAAGGGTCGAGCACGTTTTTGGAATCTCTTTCAATGTTTGTTAACCTTCCTTTTTTTTTTTTTTAAGAAAGCAGGCCTTAGGTTCAAGGTCATTGACAGACAGCAGCATTTAGCTAGCATTTAATAACATTTTTATTGCTTGAGGTTTTATTTTTCACTATAATTTATTTTTATTTAAAAAAACCACCCTCTATTTCTGGCAAGTAATACTGGTTTTCTAAGTAAGGCAATGTTGGAATATTTGGTTTCTAAACAGTAATTTAAGTTTACTTGAGAAAAATGTTGAGTGAATAAAAACCAGGATGGCATTTGTAAGTGTCTTCAGTCCAGGAAATGCTGTTCAGGTGGAAAGAACATGGAAGAAGACACATGAACTTGGACTCCTGTCTCTGCTCTACTAGGTGCAGTTGCATCCTCTGAGGCAAGTGGATGAAACCTCATGAGCCACAGGTTCCCCTTTTGTAAATGGCAAACAATTCCACGCACTTCGCAGAGTAGTTAGGTGAGATCTGTAGAAAGTGACCCTGTGGGTGGAGGCATTCAAGAACAATTATACAATCTTGCGGAGGACGTTCTGGGGGAGAGATTCTGCGCCCTCCTGTGACGGGGGTATGTTTTTAGGGGCATGGCATTCTGGGGTCCCTGGAATAGTCCCATCTTTGTAAGTTTCTTACTGTTGTTTCCAAAAACCTCTGCGATGTTTTCTACACCAGCAGGAGGGAGGGGGAGGAGGTGGTAGAATAAAAATAAAAATCCAGGTAAAAGGCAGAAAACTGTACAATATCAACAATTAAAAAAAATACTGATAAAAAAAAGAATTTAAACATTTGGAAAGCAAAAAAATAAAAATAAAAATAAAAAATAAAAATCCATAGTTGGAGCACAGTGTAATAACTCTGGATGAACTCAATATGGTCATTGCACCTACTGGTAAATGAATGTTGTAACTGTGAAAGCTTTTTCTCATTGTTTGTTTCATAAAATCTGTTTTTTCTACAACACAGTGCACTGCCCTCTCTTTGGAATTTCTACTGTTCCTTTCGCAGAACCATTCTCTCTTCTGCTCTTCCTCTCTCCTCGGGTGTTGTTAGCTCACCTTTGTTGTGGTGCATCACTTACATGCTGGTGTCCCCCAGATTTTTCATCCTTCACTCTTCTCTGTTAGCCTCTGGTCTCCCCCTGGGTGGGCTCTTGCACTCACATGGCTTCCTCAACTGCTTATACGCTGACTCCCAAATCTTGATTTCCAGTACAGACCATTCTCTCTCTCCATTTCTGTGTCTCTCGCAGACATTGAACACATGTATCCAAGTGCCTGATGGAGCAGTGCTGTCTATTAGGGTAGCCACTAGCTAGGTGTGGCTATTGGAAATTAGATTTATTAAAATTAAACCAACAATTCAGATCCTCAGGCGCACTGGCCACATTTCAGGAGCTCATTGCCACAGGTGGCCAATGCCTGCTGCACTAGACAGCACGTACAGACCGATTCCATCTCTGGAAAGATTCTACTGGACAATCCTATACCAGCCCTTCCCCCACAGATGGATGGGATGTATCTCCAATACAACATACCCAAGGCTGGATGTGTCCATATCTTTTGCAAAACAATCTTCTTTCTTACATTCTGTGTTAGTTACTGTTAATGGTATTGCCATTCGTCAAGTCTGCCTGCCTAAGCTAGAAAACCTGGGAATCATCTTGAATCTTGCGTGTTTCTGATTGGTTGCCAAGTCCTTTACTTTGATTAGCTTATAGATCTAATGTTCCCCTCCATTCCGTCTCCATTGTTACCACTCCAGTTCAAGTTATACTCACCTCTCTCTCTTTCAACCACTTAACTGAGATTCCTGACTTTGACTTTCCTTCCATACCCTCTACCACTCTAACACAGCCGCTGTCCTGCAGTTAGAGAACACTTTCTAAACTATGATCCAATTTCCCTGCACTGACACCTTGAGTGGCTCATTGGTTTTGTTGTGGGTTGAGTTGTGTCCCCCACAGCAATCGGTTCAAGTCCTAATCCCTGGTGCCTGTGAACGTGACCTTATTTGGAAAGAGGGTCTTTGAAAATGTAATTAAGTTAAACTGAAGTCATACTTGATTCAGGTGGTTCCTAATCCACTATGTCTGGTGTCCGTATGGAAGGAGAAGGCAGAGACACAGAAACACTCACACCGCGGTTGGAAAGTAGTTCAAGGATGGAGGCAGAGACTGGATTTATGTTGCCATAAGCCAAGGAATGTCTGGAGTCACCAAGAGCTGAAGGAGGCAAGAGAGTATCCTCATGTCCCTGCCAGCACCTTGATTTCAGGCCTCTAGCCTCCAAAGCTGTGAGACAATAAACTGTTATTTTAAGCCACCTGATTCTTGTTACTTTATAACAGTAGCCCTCGGAAACCAATACACTTCATTTCACACTTTTTTCCTTGAATGCTTCCTATATGCCAGACATTGTACCTAGGAAATAAAATTCAAATTTTTAGAGTGTGTTGGAGACCTTTTCCCAAAATTCACAAATCAGAGGACCTGCTGATGATGTTCTCCTGGCCTAGGATGTCTATTCCTCCAGACTAACTGGTTGATGCTCAGTTGTTGCTCAAGTGCCAGGTAGGAGGTCAGCTTCTCTGTCAGGACTTCCCAGAGCCACCCAGGCTGAATTATTTAGTTACTATTAGTGTTTCCATTGAATTTGGATATGTCAGCATCATACCCCTTTTCACGTAGTGTTTCTCCCCCCACTAGACTGCCAGCACCTTGAGGCCAGGTGCTGTCTCGTTCGTGTCTAATCAGTCCAGTCTCACCTGGATTCGGCCACCCAGAAAGCGTTCAACTAATGTACCAAAGAGAATGCACAATGCTTGGTCCTGAAACAAATCCTTTTCAGGGAACCACTTTTAGGAACTACTTGGAAGAACCAGATGCTTCACATAGAACAAGTTGGAACATCTTAGTGCTTCATCAACATTTTATTTTTATGTCTTTTTTTCTCTCTTCCCCTCTACTTAATTTAGGCTGAAAGTAGTACATAGACTTAGTTCAATAAGATTAGTCTACTCGGAAGGTATTTGAAAAACACATGCACACACAAAAACAATCTCTTGCAGTGACATCATCAGCCAAAGGGGATCAGAGCCAAATTCCTGGTGCTTCTGCTTTCATTATACCTGCTATTGTAGATTACCTACATCACTGTTCACTCTTAATAACAATAAAATGTAAAAATGCACAATAAATAAAAAAAGAATAACACTTTTACACTGGTGTAGAATTTTAAGACTTTTTTTGTTTAAATTTATACCTAAGATGGAATAGGAACTCTTTCTCCCCCTCCCCAGAACTAATTCATACATCAGTTGTAGCAATCAGAACTGGCTTTTCTATCACAGTGTGGGAGAGACGGTAGTATTTATTCACTGTCCTCCAGAGAGCTCCCAGACAGCTTTGCAGAACTGGGGAAGTGAGCCAGCTCTTGTCTTGACAAGAGAAGAAACATAGATTTTTGTGAAAAGAATTGCAATCTATAATTTCCCACCTTCAAGTTACACTTTATATGGCAGCCTTAATTATTTTCTATCTTCAATTGTCAGATAGAGCTTTTGCCTTATTTCCCCATGAATAGTTAGGAAATTCCAGCTTTGCACCTTTCAAAGCACAATACCTAGTTCAGTATTGAATTTAGATTCTGTAAAGAGAAACTTATAAATTTTCAGTTAGCAGCAGAAGCAGGCCCCACAGGGAGCCGCAGTCCATCTCACAAATTCAGCTCTCTAGTGAGAAAAAAAGAAATTGCAGTAAACTTATAAACATGTAAAAGATCAATAATTAATCAGAATGTTCTTAAAGCACAGCAAATCCTTGATTTCCTTAGCTATTTGAAAATGTAATCCACCATTGTTTAAATAATTTACAATAATTTCTTTTAATGTAAAATATGTATAAAGCACTTATTATCTACCAGGCACTGTTCTAAGTACTGTATAAATATTGACTCATAAATACAATACCCTATTGTCATTTTTAAATACTTGAGAAAACCAATGACCAAATGATGTGGGGGAACATTTTATTGTCTCTATATTATCAAATAGAAAAGGTAACAACTAAAGGAACTTAGTACATTTAAAACTGCTTTATTTACCTACTGAGAATCTCTGTATCCTGGTGGGTGGATGGACGCCTTTCACTGACCTGGCACACATTTTGCATGGGGAGTCCTCTAGGCTGACTACAGTCCAAGTTCACGATCTCTTCCTGAGAGACCCCAGGGCCATCTGAGACCCTCTATTTGTAAGCACGAAAGTGGGCTGCCAGCTTTTTCATGGGCTGCCAGCTTTGGAGACAGAACTTTACATGACCAGCTCACATGGCCTCAGTTTGGACGATTTCATTTTCCAAAACTTATTTTTTAAATATATTTTATTGATTATGCAATTACAGTTGTCCCACTTGTCTCCCCCATCATTCCCCTCCACCCTGCACACCCCCTCCCACCCACATTCCCCCCTTTAGTTCACGTCCATGTGTCATAAGTTCTTTAACTTCTACTTTTCCCACACTATTCTTGCCCTCCCCGTCTATTTTCTACCCACCGTCTATGCTACTTGTTCTCTGTACCTTCCCCCCTCTCTTCTCCTCCCACTCCCCTGTTGCTACCCCTCCATGTGATCTCCATTTCTGTGGTTCTGTTCATGTTCTAGTTGTTTGCTTAGTTTAAATCACATTTTTTAAAGGAAGCCATCATTTCAAAGGAAAATTAATAATAATAACCTTTTGGAAATTCAGCTGCAGAATAGAATTCAAGCAAAGTGCAATATTTTGGGGAAAGCCTCCCATACCAACTGCATAATTATGTCTCCATAGAATTAGGGCCTTTCATACCTTGCCAATTCACCCATATCTCAACCAGTCCATAATTTCTGGGTCATATATTTCTCTTTAAAAAGATATCTATACATTTATATTTATTGAATATATGTATTAACAACATTTGCATCAAGATTTTGAAAAAGTAAATCTAAAATTTATCTCCTAATTACATAGCATGTGGCTCTACTCAGTATTTAAAGCTCTCACTTAGTCCCAAAGTCATTCAAAAAAATGACTCTTGGAATGGAGGTTGGGCACCAGGAGGGGACGAAGTCTACATTTGATACACCGGAGATAATCTCTACTTAGGATTGTTTTCTGGACCACCTGTGCTTTTAGTTCCCTTCTTATCCAAAATTTGAGATTTATACTTTGTCCTAAAGCAAAGTAGACAGTAGATTCTGGTTCATCATTTATATAGATACACTCAACTGCCCTTATCCCTGGGAGATATGTTCCAAGACCCCCAGTGGATGTCTAAAACCAAGGGTAGCACCAGACTCTCTCCATACTGTGTTTTTCCTAAACGTACATGATAAAGTTCAATTTATAAATGAGGCACAGTAAGAGATGAACAATGATGACTGACAGTAAGATAAAATAACTATTAGAACAACATGCTGTACCAAAAGTTACATAACTGTGGTTTCTCTTTCTGGTAACCAATTTGATAACTGAGATGAGCAAACAGTGTGTGGAGACACTGGACAAAGCGATGATTCACATCCCAGGTGGGATGGAGCAGGACGGCTTGAGATTTCACCATGCTACTCCGGATGGCGCACCATTTCAAAACATGTATAGCTTATTTCTGAAATTTTCCATTTAATATTTTTGGACCATGATTAATCATGGTTAACTAAAAATGTGGAAATAGAAAGTGTGCATAAGAGGACACTCCTGTAGATCATTCACTAGAATGTTTTCTTTCTATTGAGTAGGTAACAGTTCTTGGAAGCTGTGGCTTGATCTTGTGACATGGGTTAGGGAGGGTGCGGGGGCTGATGAGTACCTGAGGAGGGAACCTCATCCCCTCCATCCTGCCCTTTTCATTCTTCCCTCTGCTTCCCCAGCCCCGCTCTCCTCAGTGGACCACTTTGTTTACCCTCATGAATTTAGATCTGAACTTAAAAT
This sequence comes from Glossophaga mutica, assembly GCA_039655065.1. Taxonomy (NCBI): domain Eukaryota; kingdom Metazoa; phylum Chordata; class Mammalia; order Chiroptera; family Phyllostomidae; genus Glossophaga; species Glossophaga mutica. Next base: position 24,198,383 of record CM077305.1, read on the forward strand.
ACTTCATTTTTCCAGAAAATGTTAACACTCTGACATTTATATTCTGGGCTGGTGGCTTGAGTTTTCCTTAAAATTTTTTGTTGTTAATTTTTTTCATTCGGTTTTAAAATATCTCTATAAAATTCGTGAAATCAAAGATTACCAAAGATGACAAAAACATTTTCAGTTCAGTCTTCAGAGGTTGACTAGATAGAAGCCTTGAGGCAGAAATTGTGTTGGTTCATTCAGTATAAACTGTCTTAATAGATATTCCATAATCTGGGCCAGATTATTTGCAGACTGGCTTCAAAGCAGGAAGTTAGTCCTTTCTGATAAAAAAAAAAAAATCAAATCTCTTACAATGGTTCAAGACGGGACAATACGATGAAAACAGCGCATTAGTTTTCAATTTTAAAGAGAAATTTCAATGTTTTATTGTTTTGGAATTAATTGCAGGTCATTTTGAACAACAAAAAAAGCATGATTTATAGCTAAAAGATTGCTTCGTTTGCTTCATGGATCAGGCAAATCAAAAGATGATTACAACAGCATTTTGCAAAATGGCCAATTTAGCATTTTTGGCCATGTCAAGAGCCTTATGAAATAATATAGCCAAATATCCAGCAATTGACTGTTACAATACTTCAGTACAGTGCAGAGTAGCATAAGCCACAAAGATGTGGCCAGATATTTGTATTTAATAGTCCTCTTTGGCCAGTCATGTTAACTAAAGGACATACCTTTTCTCATTATTAAAAAAATAGTCCACATAAATATAGTCAAATATTTATGAAATAGAGATTTTATTTTCTTGGGGAATATTGAGGAACATCTTGACCAAGATTAATGTGCCAGAACTTCCTTTTTGGACCTTACATTCCTGAAAATAATTTTGAACTTTGACTACAGCTATCCTTTATCCCTGGAAATAGTTTTACTTCTTATGATTTTAGTGTGTAAAGATCAAAATAAAATTAGAAGTAACCCATCACAACCATAGTCCAATTAAGAGCTAGTCATAGCAAGGAACCTTGTTTTTGCTACAAAATCCAGCAAAGGGCTGGTTTATTGTTACTTCTCTCAGAGTTTGGCATTGATGCATAATGAAAATAGGGAACAAAGAGCATTGTGTCTTCACATCAGCACTATGAGTTTTGTATGTTTTCACTGTGAACAAGTACATAAAATATGAGAAAATTGTCTGCTGCAATTTACATTACACTAATAGATAACCTAGTATGAATAAGGTGGCTCAAATCTTAGAAATGCATATATCAAAACGCAAGAATACATGTTTAAATCAAAGTAGCCAAGAAAAATAATGCATGAAGCAGTTCTATGACTTTAATAATAAAAATTTAAATTGTAAACACAATAGAAAACTATGAAAATTTCAAGATACTAATGTATTGTACCTTGAACTATAGGATATACTAAGGGTGCTGTATTTCACAGTGCCAACCTTAAACAAAAAACTGTCCCAATGCTTCCCTTCTCTTTTCATAGACTGTAAAATGGGACAACTGTAATAGCATAAATCAATAAAATATATTTTTTAAAAAAAGTAAAAAAAAAAAGAAGAAGAAGAAAAAAGTTAGATAAAAAGAAAGCCATTATCCACACTTCTGATTCCTAGATTCTGAAAGGGTAGGGGATAGCACAGAACATACCCCTGTGCTGGATTTCCTTGAATGAATTAGAAGCACTTTGACCTCTAATCTGTTTTTAAAAAAATTGAATTGGATGGGAAATAAAAACCCACTAAGGCAGTTGCTTCATTGTGAAGTTTTATAATAACTTTTAAAGGAGGTTCCCCAACGTATCTGTTAATGTTTCTATCTTTCTAAATTAAGAGTTAAAATCATGTATAAATAATTCATCTGAATAAATTCTGGGGTACTCTACCCTCTTCATATTTTTTCACGAAGATAAAGAAGAATTCTTGCTATTCAGCAATAACCTGTTTCCATGTGGACAGAAAAGGATAAAACCACATCAACCAAGAAGCTGTTATTTATTGTTCTGAAGAGAAGTGTGTCAGAATATTGAAGGATGAGGAGAGCCTAATCAGATTTCTTGGTGTTTACACCTAAGCACCCTCCTCCTGACTCCTGTCTTTGACATCTGCACCCAGTGTAACTCTGCAGAGAGAGAGCGTGGTGGGGGTGGGAAATCGGAGAACAGCCTCAGGTAGGCATCCTTTGTCGGAATCCTTCAACTAAAGAGTTTAGAGTCAGATCTTTAAAGAAGAAAGCATTTCCTTTCCTTTCCTTGATGGGTCCCGTTTTTCACTCATTTATTTCTGAAATGTTATAACACATCCTTTGAAATGGCCTCTACCCCTCAGTGTATTCATAAAGCTTATCTGGCTTTTAACCTGCTTGGTTTTCTTTGGGGGCTGCCAGCCCTGCTCAGAGTGCCATCACTGTGCCTTTTCTCCCAGCACTTCTGCCGAAAAGCTTTTGAGCCTGGACATTTGGTGGGCTGGCCACTAGTCACTCCTGCAGGACTTGCTTTGCTCCGATCGCCCAGACCACAGGTAGCAAACACAAGGCCCTCGCCCAATCCGGCCCTCCACCTTGTTTTATCCAGTCCGGTACCTTGTTTCTACTTGGTGGCAGTGCTGAGCTCTCACTTAACTGTTAAGGAGTAGTTACATATGTACAGTTCTAAAATTACATTCAGCCCTTCGAAGGCAACCGCAAGGCTGATGTGACCCCTGGTGAAAATGAGTTTGACATCCCTGGTCTAGACCGACCACTCGACACCTTCACCATCAACATTATGACAACTTTGCTGAGGGTCTATCACGCGCCCACCTAGAGATCAGAAGGGCAAGGCTCTGAAGCAATGCCTGAAGGACTAGCAATGACAACATGGTGTGGATTTCTGAGGACAGCTCCATTAATTTCTTCAAGTTTGGGGGACTTGGTGAAAGAACTGTACTGAACTGCTGCCTCCTGAACTATACCAAGCCAACCTGAAAACGTTCTGGAGTGGGGAGCAGGGGCGCTAAAAAGAAAGCTACCAAATTCTCACTTAAAGAGCAAGCCTCCACTCCGGCATGGGACGCTGTGAGTGCCCACATCACCAATTACGGCATAGTTTGGGGTTATAAGAGCAGATGGAAGTAGTATATCTCATGTGGAAAGCTGGGTTGGAGCAACTTCCTCAAGTCATCTGGACACATTTTTCTTTTAATCAAAGCATTGATTTCTTCCTTGTATATTATTCAGTTGTCTTCTGTCAACATAACGGCAGCAAATGGTGAAAATGTGCTGGCTCAAAACATTAAGCCATTTAGATAATAATAATTGTGTAAACATAGAGGCAATGGTGGGCACTTTCTGCTATGAGGACATTAAGAGCTCTGGGACTTCGCATGTTGGGGCATCTGTGCCTTCTAAGGAAAACAAACTGATAGCTTTGTAACTTTAAACATCCTGTACTGTCCCAAATATTAAACATATGCTCTAAGGGGGAGAAAAGCACATGTGGACGCAAGACAACCAGTATAAAACTGTCACGGTGTACTCTACAGGCACAGGGAGGCGGCTAGGAGCGACAAGATGGGAGGCAGCTGCACGGGACTTTTCCCACTCAGAAAAGTAGACGAGAGTAGAGAAGCAGGGTCCCTGGGGTGGAGTACTTTGGGGTCCTAAGTAAATGAAGTTTTCTGATCATCCGATAATCACATTCCTTTGACAGTCTGCACAAAGCAAGTGAACTGTTTACTGAAGGATGCGGTTCAATCCCCTATGCATTTGCATTCTAAAATGAGTGAGAGAAACCCCAAACAATTAAGCCTCTACAATATACAGCAAGGCATGGCAATCACACCCAGCTTCCATGTCATTCAGAATGCAAAGCTAATCACTTACAAATTCATGGCTGAGTAGTTCGTACCTGGGGCTGGGTAGGACTGAAAAATCCTTCTAGAGGTGGGAGAATGATCTGGGCCTTCGATCTACTCGACAAGGGTAACACGTTGTGTGAAATTTTGTGATGTGACCTAACTGAATTTATCGGCTTCGTGCTTGCTCTAACGTTCTGTGGTTCACTTAGGAAAAATATTGTGGGGAAATAAATTATGACTTACTAATTAACAACAACAACAGCAAAACAGGAAGAGAGGGAATATTGGTACTTCTGGCCTCATTATGCAGTAAACTGTGTGGTAGAGTACATGGCTTTCAGAAACTGGAGTAGCCACCGAAAAATCTATTTCTGGAGTGGCAGCTACAGAATCTGTTTCTGATTTTTATGATTTTTTTCTACACAGGATGAAGTTAAGTAGGTTTCTACTTGATACTTTATGAAAGGATTTATATTTTAATAATAATCCAGGGGTCTCTCCCTTCTAAAGATTCTTAATTTCAAGTGAGCCCTTTCCACAAGTTATTCACCTAATTTACCTTTGGATTGTGAAGTAAAATTGTTCTAAAGAAAACTGGAAATCTACTAATTGGGCCCATGGGTGCAGATGCTGATAAATATTATGAGAAGTTATTGTAAGAGTGATTTTCTCCTTCTATGAACTAAACTGTTTACATTTTCATGCTTCAATTTCTATAATCACGGGCTTGTTTTTTTTAATTGGTTCATTTATTTGATTGGGAATATGCGTGGTATACTCCAATGTTTTCTCATAAGATTCTAGAGTTTATACATTTGATTTATTTTCATATGTTGCCTTGACTCCAAGAACCACAATAGCGAGTTTTCTGGGAATTATAAAGTATTTCACGTAGAAGGTAATAACATTCTTATTCAGAGGAAGTGATTCTCTTGCTTACTGTCTCCACCTGCCTGTTTCTCACCAAGGCCGGCTTGGCTGCTGGTGGCACCATGAACAGACCTGATGGGCCTGAACACCAAAAAAAAAAAAAAAAAAGAATTTCTTTCTTTCTTTGCAATTCTTCAGTACAGATCTTAATACAGTGGTGTAGGGCCAGCTGCATGAGAAGGGATTGTGTTTTTGGTTTAGAAACATGGTGAGGATGGCTTCCCTTTTCTGTCCCCAGTAATGGGTTTCTGTCTTTAGAGATGCCCTCCAGTGACCTCAAGTTAAAATGACAATGTCTCTGGAACAGGTAAATGCAAAATACCAACAATCAATTATTGCTTCATGTGAGTAAATTGATTATATTCTTGTGGGCATAGATGACAAGACATTTACCCTGAGAAGAATCACTCTTCGAAACTTTTAATAGCCAGTTAATATTTCCATCCCCACAGGAAAGTGGCTCTTGAGTTCATACATCGTACCTTCTACCATTTTCTATAATTCTCAGTACCAGGGGCAAATTTCTACATAAAAGGTCCTGAAGAAATACTTGGTGACATTTCCTCAGGTACATATCTTTAAAACAGAATTAAAGATCAAATTTCATCCTTAGTCAATATCATCAATGTTCTTATAGTAATAAGCCCATTCAAAGAGCCGTCCCTTATCAACTACAATTGTAGGATGATTCTTACGGGCTCTTGCTAGTTTTTCTTTCTATTAATTAATTATCTTGTGTGTTTCGTTCCTCTTTCTCTTCAGGTCTCTCCGTAGCTGCTGACGGCGCCGGACTGCATGGCTTCCTCTTCCAGGCTTGTCTGTCTAACACACTGGTATGGCTGTGTCTTCAGAAGGGAAACCCCGGAGTTTTGCATTTTTTTGTTTCCTGAATTATTTTAGCATGTCATTTCAGATCAAAATTTTAAACTTATAAAAAGTTTATTTTTCAAATCTTTTTATCTAAATGACAATGCCCATGTGAATGATCTTACATGCTATCATTTTAATAAACAGAAACCTTGAAACATGAGTATTTCAGAACATTTAAATTAAAAATACTGTATGGTTGATAGCATGATTGATATATTATGTATGTATATATATCTTGCATACATTTATATATATCCTACCCAATTTATGTATATGAAGATATATACACACTCTCATATACATAAGAAATATGTATGTTCTTAGTTTTGAATGTGCTATGAATTACTCAGTCCTCTTCAAAAAGAAAATCAAACAAAAAATCCCTGTAAGAAACAGAAATAGCTGGCCAAAAATAAATACTTGGTAGAAGATGAGCAGGTGCAGCGCAGTGACTTCCCTCTGAAAAGGAAAATAAACAGAGGACTGGCCCTGCAAATGCACGTGACACGGAGCAGCAGGTTCACGGTAAATGCTGAGCTGCAGCTCTTCTGCAGGTATAATGCAGCGGTAGAGCCAAGAATACATTGAGTTTTATCCAGGCGCCTATGGAAACTATTTCAGGTGGAGAGCTAAATCCACTGACACATATTTTTAGCCTGAGGCTGAAATCTAAATTTTACTATGAAAATATTTTTCACATAGCTTCGCCTAAGGACACTTTTGTTGGAATCAATGCATAAATGTCCTTTGAGAATGGTGAGTGCTCAAGTCAGACTCCTCATTTCTCTCTTCTTCTGACCGATACGCAGGGTCTCTTCCTCTTTTCCTTTCTGTCACACACATAAACCTTACGTATCTGTCAATCAGTCTGGCTGCTGGCTGGCATGGCCCTACAACCAGAAATAATGGCTGGCTTTACAGATTACTGTTGCTTATGGCTTCGCCTTCATGTTTTCAAGTAAATTAACAGAATTTCCTAAGTGGTTGGGGAGAAAAGAGGACGAGCCATTTCTCCTCTACCAGAATTAGGTCGCTGATGGCTTCATTGCTGCCTGAGCAAATATTCTAGCTTGTGAGGTTCCTGGCTGTGGCTGCAACACAGGTTTCAGTCTTTTCTGCTAGTACCTCCCGTGGTGTGGTCCACCTCCAGAAAACTGGACTAGTCACTGTTTCCGGGAGCATGATCTAAACTCTCCCCTACCCAGGTTGTCTCCTCTTCCTTCATGGGAATTTATGTTGTTTTAAAATCTTTTCAGGCTTGATTCAAGTATTGCCTATTTTAGGAACTACTGCCTGGGCCCATCAACGTATAATGAACCATTACAACACTTTCCATCTTAATTAAGGCATTTCTTTACCTTCCTATTTATTAGGCTGTAAGCTCCATGATGATTGGTACCCTGATTATCTTCCTCACAACTATTTTCCTAGCATCTTACAGAAGTGCCTCATTCTTAATAGGTATTCAATAAGTATTGTTGAGTAAGGAATTATTATTTGCTTAATATATGGGATGAATAAAGGCTTTAGGTTTAGCTGTTGGAGTCTTTCTTTTTATCTCTTGCAAGCTGAGTGATTGCACAAAAGACTCTAATATATATATTTGTTGAATTTAGAAGTCCCTTGGAATTTTTGTTAAATTAGAAAAAAAATTGCAGTTTCACACGATAGTGTATAAAGCACTTTTAGGTATAGTATTGTTATTTAGAATTAGTGCCTTACTGTGGGCAAGTTAGGTGTTTTTCATTTTTCATGTTGAGTTACTAAGGCCTATAGAGAAATGGTAAATAGCAGCCCTGGGATAGGACAACATCTTCTAGTGTTTGTCAACAACAGCAGATGGCAGAGTAAGCTGTCCAGGAAATCTGTATTTCAAAGGGTCAAAGGAGGAACCAACTGGCAGGAGTTGTTACTCCATTAGTCTGCAGGCACATGGCTGGAGAACTGGGGTCACGCACCTCTCTTGATTTTCCAGAGCCAGGATAAACAGATTGGCTTAAAGGTCTGTGAATTATCTTCACAACAGGTGAGATTCTTTCACTCTGTTGCTGGAACTATGAGATAGGTAATTTCAGAGGCTATTTTGCCCACCCTAGGCTCTCAGGATACTCAGATGGTTTAAATCCCAACTTTACAACTAGCCTGGGGCTTTAAAATATGAACAAGTGCCCTAAGCATCAGAACTGGATGATCATCCCTATAGACTGTGAAATTTCAAGGATCACAGATGCCTAAATTGCAATGTTTGCACTTTCATCTACTAAAATGCAATACATCCAGCTTATTTCTAGCACCTTCCTCACTTACTACACTTTAACTTGACATTGTTTTTTTCTGGAAAAAATTGTAAGGATTTTCAATGATTTTTAAAACCTTTCTGTGAGAGTTTCTGTGTGCGTGTGTGCGTGTGCGGGTGTTTAACTGCATGCCTCCCTCTGCTAGACTGCAAACTCAAAGGACTTCATCTAACTTTGGTTTCCTGATGGGTCTCCAGCTCCTACAACAGATTGAGCTGACACAAAATATGTACTTAAAAATATGTGTTGAGTGGATGGATTCTAAAATACAGAAAACTGTATGTAGGATTTTTTGTTTTTCCAAGATTTTAAATGGTAAAGGCAGTGATTTAACATCAACAGAGACCACTCTGATCTGTGCAGTCGGGGGCAAAGCAGACATGCTGTCTTTAGTTCCTTCTAGCTTGATACCTGTGTTGGTGGCCAGAGAGCTGTTTTCTGCCTGGGGCACATAAAATTAAAAAAAAAAAGTAATTGGTACATCTCTGACATAAGCAAGAACTTGAAGATACTTAAAGAGTCTACTTTTCTGATGTAGCTGAGTGCATGTGGTAAAACTGGGAAGTGATGAATTACTCAGTGCCATTGCAGGTCTTTTTAAATGTACTACATCTCAGCTGAAGCATCCAAATGGTAATAGGTTATAGCAAAACCATATAAAAAAGGGTAAATTGTGCAGACAATATACTAGTAATAATATGGCTGCAATTAAGCTTGATTTCTCTCCCCACAGATTATAGGTTTTAGCATTTCTTAGATTCTTCTAATAGTGGAGATTATTTTTAAATATACCTCTAGCAAGTGATTTTATCTTATCTAAAATATTACCAAATTTTTTAACAAGAAATTAGTTAATAAACCCCTGATCTCCTTATGAATTTGTTTACAGCACATAGTTTACAAATTGAAAGGTAAGGTGAATACGCCAAAATTCTTGTTGGAGTCTCATATGGATTTCCATTTTCAGGTCATCTTCAGAGGATACCAAAGTTGAGCTTTGTCAATGTTCTCTTTCCTTGAAAAGAGATAATGAAGCCTGATATTCCCAAGAATTTTGTCCATTATAAAGTCAGCACTCTGAGAAATCTTCCTCAGGTTATGATTGGTCTACCTTCCTCCCACCTCATTTCTTAAAGTGGCATGGTTGAATTTTTGTTTGTTGTTTGACTTTGCAAGTCTTACCCTTGGTTTTTGTGTGGGGGAGGCTAACGAATAATCATGTGTTTGTGGAAGGAAAGACTAAATGCACCCTGGAGGTTGAAATGCTCACAGCACAGAGCTGTGCACCTGCAGAAATTTACAAGTGCTCTGTTTAGAGCAGGGATTCTCACACTTGACTGCACAGTAGAATTACTTGGGGAGTTTTAAAAAATGACAGTGATGCCTGGATATACCTCCTGAGACTATGATTTAATTGGTCTAGGATACATCCTAGGCACTGGAGGTTTTCAAATATCCTGGGTGTTCTAACATGGGAAGGGGTTGAAGAGCCAGTGATTTAGAGAACATGAACATCGCTGGCATGTATTTAATGCAGGTTTCAGCTGCTCAGGTCATATGCGGCTTCTGCTGCTTTAACTCTAAAAACACCATAGGTGCTCTCATATTCCCTCACTTTGGATCATTAGGAAAATTCCCGTTGCTCAATGTTTTTTTAAGAAATATGAGCTTTTGCTTTTCAACGAAGAGGACAAGCCTCCTGATCAAACTCACAAGGAGGAATCTTATCTTAATCTCAGGTAGGGCTATTTGGGGCTGCATCAAGAAGGTTGGACAGAATTCCTTGAAGAATAAACTCTTGGCCTGTTAATCTTCAACCACTAAAACCCACAGGGGAGGGTTTTCATTGGCTTGCAGACAGCTATTGATAAAGTCCACAGTGTCAAGTACCATCTATTGTCCCTGGGAGGATACTGATACGCCCCTTCCACTCACTTTTCTCTTCTGCTTATTTGTCCACCTGGACTTGTCATGACTGCCTGTTACGTAGAGAAAGCAGGCCACGTGCACTCACAGGCATGGACAAAGAAGGAAGTCTAAACAAGGGAAGGGACTTTGGTATTGCCTGCACTCTAGGCTTCAGGAAAGATCAAAACCAAGTTTTTTTCCTTTTGCATGAAATAGAGGGAAATTTGCATGAGTGGTAAAATGAACACCAAGAGTAAGGTGCAGAAGGTTATTTGTCTTGGACTTCATCTTTTTATTAAGACTTTCTAAAACCTGACCAAGTAGTTCTGTTAAGAACTTAATAGTTTAAAAATGTCACCGTGCTAAAGTTAAAATCATGGCAAAAACTCAATGGTTTCAGGAAGAGCGTTCGTATTAGCAATTTTAGGTGGAATTTATAGGCGGGTCACAGTAACCACTTCAGCAGAATTTGGAAGGCAAAATTAATAGCTATTGATAAGTTCCCGGATGATAATGCAACATAAATTAGATTTAGTTACTATGAATGCACTTTATGAAATCCCTTTAAACTGGCCTCTCAGATTGTCCAGTCATGAGAAAGCTCAACTGTAGAGTTTGGTACCCAGGTGCCTGGAGGAGCAGGTGGGTGCTCAGCGGGAAAGCATGGCAGCCATCGAGGATAAGGAGTCTCAGAATAGGTCGTCATTTGCTTTTCAGCATTGGCATTTCCCCTTCTTTCCACTGGAGAAACACGTAAGAATTTCAGATAGTTTCATAGACACTAACACACAGTCAATCCTCCTGAGTTTACCAAAATAACCACATGCGATCCATCTGAATTCCCACAAAAGTGCTATTTTATGCATGATTGTAAGCAGATTCCAGAGTGACAACTGTCATAAGCGGCAGAGTTAGTGTCATACTGAGTGTGTTTAGTACGGTACTTATTAGCTCACCATCTTCAGGGAGACCCCTAAACAAAGCTAGGAAATGCACGTGGTCAACATTTACATTTCCCAGACACATCGGGGTGGTTTGGAGTCACTTCCAACAACAGCTGTGCGAATGGTTGATGTTGTGGTACATTCTCAGACTTAAACTCTCCATTTGGCAATTCCTACATATGTCCAAACACTGAAATATTTTCGCTTTTGATATGTAGGAGAATTCAATTTGGGATTTAAATGTCAAGTGAAGAGAAATTGTCCATTCTCCTGCTTTCCGTTTTGCATGCTACTTTGTTTTCCTCCTGTGCTGTCCTTCTCAGTGACGGCGCATGCTGCCATGACTTCCCCTCGAGAAATTCCCAGAGCAAGCTCTTTTGTGCTGTCATAAACACAAGGGGTGAGGCACTGGCTGGAAATGTAAACTTGGATCAGGCTTCCAAAACACAACAGAACAATTGGTGGTCTTGTCGGGTCCAGTCCTTTAATTGGAAAAAACCATAGCCTTGACTCGGCTGTACTGTTTATAAGGCTCATCCCCACATATAAACCATTTTTAAAAATTATGGGAGACCCACGTTTATAAATGCAACGAGTCTTTGTTTAAAAAAAAAAAAAAGCAATTTATCTGTCTCTTGAATTGTTAACCTTTTTCTTTTTCCTCTTTCCAGCCCAAAGCAAAACAAGGCACAGTTTAGCCTTTTTTTTTTTTCTCTTTTTAGCAGTGGAGTTTCCCACATTTGGGGAAATTGCAGGAGTCAGCGCATTTGGAGTGCAACGGGTAAGTCTCACCCTGGGAAAACCACCTTCGTGATCACAGTAGCTCCCTGGCCAGGTACGTCCAATTGGGTCTTTTAATTGAAGGTGAGCCACGGGGAAATTGCTGAAGGCAAAGACATCTTCACAGCACTTTAAATCACTCTGGGGAGAATGTAATGTTAGATCAGTTAAGTTGCTTTGTGAGCCTTGACTCTTGGAAAGTATGTGCTCGTGAGTCATAGGTGCAAGGGGTCAGTGCATGTGCATGTACACAGGCAAACACACATGCAGTTTCCAAAACTCGACTCTATTTTATTTTATTTATTTATTTATTTATTTTTAAAGATTTCATTTATTTTTATTTTTTTTAAGATTTTTTTTTATTTGTCTTTAGAGGGGTAGGAGAGAGGGACAGGGAGAGAAATATCAATGTACGGTTGCCTCTCGTGTGTCCCCTGCTGGGAACTGACCTGCAACCCAGGCATGTGCCCTGACTGGGAATAGAACCGCGATCCTCTGGTTCGCAGGCCCGCGCTCAATCCACTGAGCTACACCAGCCAGGGCTCGACTCTATTTTATTAGAAAAGGATTGTCACCTCGGCTCTGTGTACACAACTTGTACCCTGCGAATTAAGGGTCAAAGGATCTTTGGTTTACGGGGCGCAAAACCCTACTGGCAGGATGACCATCCAAAAAACAGCATAATGAAGGGGCTAAGGAGGGACAACTGAAATTAGGGTCCATCTGAAGACAACTATAACTTGGGAAACGCACTGAGTAACATCCACTGGGACTGCCATCAGAGAAAAAAGAAAACAGCACATTTCAGGGACAGAAAATGCTGTTTGGAGACAGGACTAATGTAGGTAGGCCTCTCCAACTTGGAAAGTCTCTCTGCCCAGTTTTGCGGCCGTAGTGAAAAAGGAGCAAGGTAAATATACAAGGTCACCCACTTTTCCCTGCACATGTTCTCACTGTAACAATCCCCACGGTCGCACACACGTGTGAATGAATACACACAGGTGTGCATGGATACACACAAACACACAGAGCTCAAAATGATTTCTTGACAGTTCTTCCAGCTAAGCAGTGGAAACAGAAACAGGGGCATAGCATATCCAGGCTGCATTTAATACAGGCTATATTCCAGCTGTTTGCCTGAGTTGTTTGCCTCTCCTTTCATGCTTGCCTCTGGTAATTAACTTACACACATTTTAAACAAAAAAAAATGTCATTTTTAAGTGTATAACAAATGATAATATGATTGTTAACTTGCCCAGTTTGGCTTATACATATGGTCATAGAAAGTAAATCAGGTCCTAGAAACACAATGATGTGTATATATACTTTAACATTTTGGAGGAAAGTCATTGTGGGAACTTAAATATTTCTTTGATCTTCTACCTTTCATTTTGTCACCATTGAAGTGGAAACCAGTCACTGGGTGTGGTAGGTACCTTCCGACATGGGTCCCAATGATTTCACCTCCCGCGTAATCACTTCCTCTGAAATCACCTCCTTTTGAGCATGGACTGGACCTAGTTACAAGCCTCTAATAAATAAAATTTGGAAAAAGTGACAAGATGTCACTTCTGAGATGGTTTTAAGAGGCTGTGACATCCCTCTTACTCGTACTCTTTCTTGCTTTCTCACGTGCTCACACTAATGAGGCAAAATGCTACGTGTGAGCTGCCCGATGACGAGGCCCCCATAGCAAGAAAATGCAGGAGGCCTCTAGCTAACAGCCTGTGAGGAGCTGAACCCTCAGCCCACCACGTGCAAGGAACTGATCCTGCCAACAAGCGTGTGAGTGAGTGTGCAGTGGAACCATGTCTGCCAGGTTTTGAGATGGCTGAAGCCCAGCTGACACCTTCACAGCTGTCTTGTGCGATAAGCAGTGCTCGATTCCTGACGATAAGCAGTGCTCGATTCCTGACCCACAGACACTGTGCGATAATAAAAGCTGTTGCTTAAACCACCAAATTTGGGGGTAATTTGTTACACAGCAATCAGTAGCTGATACACCATTCTAAAAACAGTTTCCATCATTCACTGGTAGGCTGATTTTTTTTTAAAGGTAAACACACACTTGTGCAAATTATTACAAGTTTCCTTCCACATGGTTTCTTGGGGAGGGAAGTATTATTTTGAATTTCACTACTTTCCTTTTTCTAAAATAATCTGTTAGATTAGCTGTAATTAAAATGGTAATAATGTTCCCAATGAAATAAGACTGTTTATACCAACTGAATTCTGTCTTTTCTCTATTAACATGTTGAATTTGATATTTTAACTACCTATGTTGAATTCATTTACAAGTTAATTGTGATTTTAGCCCAGTTTTGTTTATTCTTTTTAGCAACAAAGTAATAGATAATCAAGATAAATAATGAATATTACTGCCTTTTTTGCATAAAACTAATTCCATAAACATTTATTAGGTAGTTCATTCTATTTGAATCTGTATTACACATGTTAGGGGTTAATTTGGTATTTATAAATAAAACAGATGATCTTTACTTGGAATAGTCTCTCAAAAATAGATGGGTCTTAGCATTTAATTAGCTTTAAGGTTTTAGCCACATACTCTTGTCCTCTGCCACCCACTAAAAAATTGTCTCCAGATGTTCAACAAATAACCAGCAGAAGTGGCAATTTGGCTAGCATTGATCTAGGACTTAAGGAAATATACCCAAGACCACATCTTGGATTGTTGCCAAAATCTTTCCAACAGAAGGATGCCTGTCTCCCCACCTATAAAGTGGTGAGTGAGTTCACAACACCGAGTTTAGGGTTGTAAAAGCCATTTCTTGCAACACCAAAAACTGCTATGCATTTAACTTGTGATGAGAAACCAATGTGTGGGAAACCTTGTTTGGTGAATAACAGCTTTTCTATACATGGGTTTAAAAACCATTGAGTATCTCATGATCTATGTTAAGTAAGAGTGGAACACACTGGTAGTACTTTCTCTTCTGGGAAACAACAAAAACTAAACAAAAACAGGTTAAACCTTACAACTGTCCGGTTGTGAATAAATACTTGGGAATGTGCATTCTTCTGAATTCCCTGCCCTGTCATAGTGCGCTCTGTCAGCATCGACCAAGACGGTCATCACGCCAACACTGGAAATGTAGAGACGTACATGCTAACACGTGAATGATAAATGTGAGAAGGATGGTTTTAATTACACTGAAGAAGTTTTCAGCTGATGAGAGCTGGCCGACATCTTGAAAGATGAGAGAAAGCGCAGGCTAGGCCTCGCTTTATTGATTTTTAAAAATGACTAGACTGACATATCAAAGATCCATTTATTTTATAATACATATTTTAGTGAAAAAATGCTACACTATTTTTCAACCTGAATTTCTGAGACTGGAGCTATATTAGGCTTCGAAAGTACTACTTTGCTTGGAGATCCCACACTCATCTTATTTCTGCTCTGCAAACCCAACAGCTTCACCTCAGGGGTTTGATCAAGGAGAAAAAACAGTTCTGTGACCACTGAGTAAGGTTTTCTTCTAATGGGGAGTAGACGGAGAAGAACCTGATGGACGGCATTAAATGCCATTGGATTTTACAGGATTCATAGCTAATATCGCCTTCCTCAGAGCATTCATATTTTTCTGGTTCTGTATGGAGACTTCTACAAGATCTGAAATGTGGGTTTTCTAGAAATATTGGCTGTTTATGAAGAATGGGAAGCTGGTTTGCTTCCTGGTCATGACAGCAGGCATTTCCTGCCTGGTGCAGCCACACCTTCGACAGGTCAGATGCCCAGGGAAAGCTCTGCATTTGGACAGGACACCAGCCTGGGTCCCACAAGAGTGCTTCGTGCCACTCCTGGCCCTGACCCTTCAGGCATGGATGTACTCATCTCTCCTGGGTCACTGAGACCAGCAGCACAGGTGGCCTGCAGTGAACACTTCTTGTCTGCCTTGTGGCCTCTTATGCTCAACATCTCCACTTTCTATAGGAGGCAGAACAGAGACATGACTGGAATTTAAGTCTCAGTGGAGAAGTCTATGTAATTTGACAGAGAATCACATGATCTCTGCAAAATGTAAAGGATTAACAAAATGAACTTGCTTGAATTTGGAAACAATGATAACCAATCCAGCAAAAACAATAAAATCATCTTTTTTTGCAAACCATTGTCATTTTTAAAATGGTTTTTAGCTTACTCAGAAAAATAGTGAATCTGGCCCCCAAAAGAACAACTTTTGACAGTGAATAATACTATTACATTACCCCCTGGAAGCCCCTAGGTGGGGGCTTCCATGCAAAAAGGTAGTGTGGCTTGGTGGTAAAAGTACACTTTCTGAAAACAGATTGCTTGGGATGTTACTTAACCTCTCTGCTCATTTTCTCATCTTAAAAATTGGAATAGAAATAGTACCAGCCTCATAGGATAGTAAGACATCAATGAGCATGCAATTGAGATAGGATAGAATAAGTACTCAGTATATTATTTTTTATTATTAACGAAAAATATAAAACTTTCCCTGGCTTACATGATTTGAAATTTATTTTACTAAGTGCAAATTACAAACCAATCTATTTATATGGTAAGAAATAGTGCTTTTCAAATTCTATGTTAAAGAGCATTTTTTTTCCTTCCAATCCATCACAGACCGATACTGCTGCAAAAATAATAAAAATGAATTACTAGAAAAATAAAATAAACATGGGACAAAGATATATAAGACCTAAGCCTAAATTTCAGAGTCAAATGTTTCAGAGAGCTTCCTCTGGATTTCTGTACTTGTCTCTTTGCCATCTGGTCACACAGCTCACAGATGAACACCTGTCCGCTGACCCCACCAGGAGTCATGCTGCTGTAGAAGGCAGCTGTTTTTCATTGGGACTGCACCTGTTTCTCTGGTGTCCGTAAATGCACCTGTTTCTCTGTTAGGGAATTCTCTTCCTTTTGAGGGGGCAGTCCCCTCTAACACAGAGACACCCAGACTTGGATGGGAAGCTAGATAGGAGAAGAAGCAGAGAAAGCACAGAGCTGATTCCGGGAAATGGTGGAGACGGCAACAGCAGTGCTCTGAGCCTCCAGAAGCAATGGTAACAGTGATGCCAAAAGCAGCCCGGGAGGTGTGGGCCAGGATCTTGCCATGACTGAGGTCTACTCCCGTTGGTGGGGAGCTCCTGGGACTCGCTCTCAGATTCTCCTGGAGAGTTAGCAATCTACTTAATGTTCTCTTAATGAGTTCTTTCTGCTTAAATTACTTCATAGATTTGTACTGCTCAAAACCCAGCACCTTGAGAAATTCACAAGGATTTGAACGACGCAGTCAAGAAGATGGGCTGCCTTGACATCTGGCATCTTGTTGACTCAGGCCACCCTGTGGCTGTTTACAAACATATTTTGATATTATCTCACTACTGACCCTAGCGCTACTGATTTCTTTTTCATCTTGTTCCCTATACTATAGTCATACCTGTAAAGACACCCTTCAGTTTAGCTCCAGAATCACACCAAAAATCAATGAACATTTTGTACTGACAAGTTGATGTGACATGGGCCAGGAGGTAGGCCACCTGTCACAATTCCGAAGGAAACTGGTCTTCCCAGGGTGTCCTTTTTTATGTTGGGGAAATTTATACTGGGAATTCACCCTTTTGTGGTCTTAAGCAAAAAATGCAGCCCTGCAAAGCTGCCTTCCCATGGGGGAGATCGTTCAAGTGCCTCTAAAGGATGACAGAGGTCACTTTTCTGCTCAGTCCATAAAGAGCTTGTTAGCCCCTGAGGCAGCACAGTGTGGTGTGTGTTCACCTCAGGATGTGGGCCCTCCCGAGAGCGGCACAGGGCTTGCAAATGCTGTCTGTCTAGACTTCTTTTAGGGAAGTTTCAGATTTATAAAAGGTGGAGATTAGGTCTGAGGCTTCCTTTCCCCTTCTTAACCCTGGGAAGCTGGTTGCTGTCCTTAGAGTTTTCCTCTGGCCACTGTGTGCACTGAGCTTCCCATTTGATTAGCTAGCACAACCTGCATCAAAGTATTTCCTCTTGTGTGATCTCTGCCAGAAGGTCAAGGATTAAAACATGAACTGCCTGAGATTATGAAGATATGACTTGCATGGTGGTATAGATTCCGCATCAAAATGCAGTAATTATTAAAAGAGGGAACACTTATTATTGGGAAAAAGCAGGGATCTATGTTTCCACTCAATCCTTGTCTGAGTAGGTAGCTAGCTGACAGTCAAGTTCTTTTGCGAATGAGGGAGTTCAGGGCAACAGTTCTTGACCGTGGCTGCATATTAAAACAACCCAAGTACCTTGAAAAATTATCTATGTTTAGTCCCACTTCCTAGAGAGTCTGATACTATAGAGAGTTTTCAATGGATAATGCCTGAAACAGAATCCTCACCAGTTTCTGCACACGAACCTCAAAATAACAAACTTCTTTAATTCTTTTTTTAATTTTTAAATTATTTTATTGTTGTTTAATTACAGTTGTCTGCAGTTGTCCCCCACCCTCTTCTCCCCCCGATCCCAGCCAAATATTATCCAGCATCATTGTTTGAACCTTTATACTTTAAAGTCAGGTATATTTGTAGTTCAAATTCCACTTATTTTTGATAAATGGGGGCTTCTATTTCAATTTCCTTAAAATACATAATTCTTTAAAATAAATAATTACAAAATCAAACACAGGTAACACTTTTAGTAAGCCAGAAACAATTGATTAATGTGAGACACAAAACCCTGTCCACAGGAGATAAATATTTTATGAATTGATGAATGAAAGACTGAGAAGACAGCCTAAACATAATTTCATTTGGTAAACCTTTATGTCAAACAGCCGAGATTTAAAATATTTAACATCTCTGCAAATTTGCTTCCCTAGAGAAAATTAAATTTCTTATAGATAACTGCATATTTCAACTACCTTTCTTCCAAAATTCAGAAAGGTCAATTGTCTTGTCTCAGCTGACATAGTCCCAACTTGAACTCCCAACTTAAAGTGACCTACTCCTACTGAAAGCCACCACTGGATTCATCCAACACCAGCAACTGTTCTCATTCACAGTGCCTTTTCTTCAATAACACGTAGACATTGTACCAAGTATCTGAAAGTTCCCTACCTATTCCATGATTATATTTTGATTATGAAAAGAGAAAGATTTAAAGATTTGAATGAACAATTTTGCTTAGTTTCTATTGACTTTAAAATATTCAAAGAAAAATTAGAATAATGTGAATAGTAACAGAGACATTAGTTTCCTTCACGTTGCTTGTTAATTTATGAGAAGGGTTCATTTAATCATTTTTAAATTTCATAGAGATTAAAGAGATGCAAAAGCAAAAGATGAATGACCTATCTTTGTCATTCTAATTCTTTGTTGTATAGGTCTGTGTAGTTGGCCAGGTAAATAACACTGAATAATGAAATAATTTTCAAAATATTATTTAGAGCCATCTCTTGGTGGGTAGCAAAAGATAGATCCTGTGATAGAGGAAATTAACAAGCCAAACAGAAAATTAATTAACATTAGTGTCTAGTCTGCTATGATTTCTACATTGTTGAGCCTATCTGCAGTGCTGGTTTTTTGCTTTAAATTAATTTGGAGCTCTTCCTTAACTCCTGTTGATCTAATCATATGGTTGCTGGAGAAATTGCTGTTTTTTAATATAGCTGCAGAGGAGAGGCATTACCATAATAACTAGTTAAGTCTCTGAAAGAATATGAATCTTTCAGTCCTGTTCATCTTTAAAGGTTCATACTGTTCTATGTCTCTTCACATATGTTCTTGCGTGACCTCTTGGCAGACTTTCAGGCCTAGTCCTAAAAAGGGTTTCGGCCTCAAGTGATTGTAGCTTGATTCCCCAGATGCAGACCACAGCCCACCAGCTCCCCAAAGTGCTTGACCACGAGGACAATGTGAGCATAAAAGGACCATGTGAATCCTTTGTTGTTCTTGCAGACAACATAGAATACTCCACCCTTGAGATCAGCCACATCTTTTTGAATAAGTCCCAGGGAGCTGGCTTTCTTATGGATGGAGTATGAGGAACTGAAGACATCACATAATAACTACAATGGAAGCTGTTTATGTAGATGCCATTATTTCTGTAAATAAAATCCCTATACATTTACATATGGAACTACATGATAAACTCAAAGTGATGTTCTTCAAATAATATCTATTTGAGCATTTAACTGACTGCCCACTGATGGCGCCTTCTCTCCCAAATCTCCATGTTTCCCAGACACTCCACTTGAAGATGGAAGATTTAGCAGCTGCATGAGGCAGCTGTTGTTTAGGACTTAATCCCTAACCTGCAGAACCTGGAATTGATCTTCAAATTGTTTATAATTCATTCTCAGATAGCACTCTGGCTTCCACATCTTCAAGTCCTTGAGGAATTCTCTAATGCTTAGACCTATTCATTTTCTGCAGGAACCCCATTCTTCCTGATTGTCTTCCAAATGGACCACGCGGCCATCTGTCCTGACCAAAGCACCACACATGCAGCCAACCAAGGTGTGAGGGCGGCCAGGCTGAGCTATTCTGACCCATCAAATTTTGGAGAAGGTAAAATGGTCCTATCCTCCACCTCCTTCCTGTTTAAACTTCCTGTAGCTGATCTTTTTTTTTTTCCCCAAGCTGGAAAACTTAGAGCTTATTCATCAGTTTGCCGAACTGGTCCTTTTGCAGAAGCACAGATATTATCCAAAAATTTTCTCATATCCTTGTCTTCAACTGTTGTGTCTTGCCGAATCAAAGCAGCTGAATTTGATACAAGTTCAATGTCATTTCCTTCAAGAATAAACTCATCTTTCTGGGTTTGAGATACTGAACAAATAACATCTGACTTCATCCCAACCATGCAGATATATTTTTTTTGCCCAAGAAATTTCTAATTTCAACAAGAGAGCCATTCTCCTGAAAAATAGTGTTGATGGGGAAGTGAGTGTCCATGCACCTCCACTTCATCCTATAATGGAAGCCCAGTGTGACACCCTTGATCACTTTCTGTGAACGTAGATTGTGTGAAATAGGTGGCCAGTGCCTTTCTATTTCCCCACCATTTGTCAACCTGGAGCCTCTTATTTTTCTTTCCAAAGAAACTGAGCTCTATGTTGATGTGTTTGAAGTCTCCCACAGGGTGCCTCTGGGGCCCCTCACTATGGCTGTGAGACTGCCGTCGTCGACATTTTTTGGAATGTCAACAGTTTGATGGTTGAGAATGGTCTTCATCCTCACAGTAGATGCCTGTCCTAGGTAGCCTTGATGCCTCCTGGCTGACCTGAACCTGGGCTACACCAGCCCCAAGAAGTAAAAGCAGAACCTAGGATTCCCACCAGAAACCAGAAGGTGTAGATACTTTCAAAAAGCTTCCCAGGTGATTCTAATGTGAGTCCAAGACATGGCCCCTGCGCACCTCTGCTTCCTGTATTCACCCCTTCTGTAATCACCTCCCCTCAGGTATGCGCCAGGCCTGATGACTGCCTTCTGAGAAACAGAATTTAGGGAAAGTGATGGGATGTAGCTTCTAAGATTCAGTTATAAAAGCATGTGACTTCTGTCTTGTCACTCTGTCTTTCCTTCTAGGCCTGCTCACTCTGATGAGAAGCCCATATGGCAAGAAACTGAGGTCAGCCTCCAGCCCACAGCCAGTGAGGAACTGAGGTCCTCACGCCAACAACCCATGATGAATGGACTACAGGCAACAACCATGTGAACAAGGTGGGGAAGTGGCCATGTCTCCAGCTGAGCTTTCAGATGACAAAGTCCCAGCTGACGCTTTGACTGTAGTCTTTGATTGCAGAGGGATCCTGAAGCTTAAAAATCCAGCTAACCTGTGCCAGGACCCTGACCCCAGAGACAGTGAAAGAAAAAATATGTATTATCATCTTTACTTGACAAATAAAAAGTATATATATTTAAGGTGTTCAACATGATGTTTTAATATACCATATGTTGTGAAATAATTACCACTATTAACCTAATTAACATATCTCTCCCCTCTCCTAGCCATGGTATTTTTTTATTGTGATGCAAACACTTAAGATGAACTCAATGTGTACTGTTTTAAGTCAGTAGTCCTTGGGGTAATTTGTCACACAGCAAGATAACTAAAACACAGTCACTAGTGATAAATGCTATGGGAAGAAAACAAAGCATAAAAAGGCTCTAGAAAGTGATAGGAATGGGAGTGAAGGAAAGAACTGAAATTGTAAAGCGTGTTACCAAGGAAGGCCTCATTGAGAAGGTGCCACTAAATAGAGACTTGAGGGAGGTGGGGGAGTGAGTCACGCAGACACCTGCAGGGAGATCCTTCTAGTCAGAGGGGCACAGATGTGCAATGGGGTAGAAGGAAAGACTCTCTTGGGTTGGCCCTATGTTGAGGGCTTTACATGTATTTTCTCAGGCTACCCACACAGAAGCCTAAGAGACAGACATGAGATTATATCCATTTTCAGATGAGGGCTGTCAGGCTTAACACCCCAAGAATACACTACAATAAGAATTGGGGGTGGGCACTAAATGCAGGGCAGTTGAGTCCATGTCTATGCCAGAGAAGGCACGTTACTTTCCTATTGCTGCTGTAACAAATTACCACAGACTTAGAGGCCTAAATACTGCAAATTTATTATTCGACAGTCTTGTAGGTCAGAAGTTCAACACTATTTCTCACAAGGCGAAGATCAAGGTGTTGGCGGGGCTGCATTCCTTTCTGGAGGTTCTAGGGGAAATCCATTTCTTTGCTTGTTTAGGTTGTTGACAGAATTCAGTTCTTTAGGGTTGGAGGACTTTGTTTTGTACAATAGGTTGGAGGTTCCAGCATAATTATGATTATCAAGAGATGATCAAACATTTTATTTTAGGTGTTATTTCCAAAGCTTTTTCATTTTTAGTTTAAAATCTCAAGAAATTTCCTTTGGCCATTCTGCTTCTTCATTTTCCTCTTGTTATCTCTTAGCAAAGAAGTCCAATGTGCCAGGTTACCAGTGAGGAATTCTGATTAAGCATTGCACGTCATATTGGGATAGCCTAGTGTTAGTGATAAATATTTGACCCTTTGGGAAGCTGAGTTTGTTTTACATTCAGATGAGCTTATTCAATGGAGGAGAAGGCTGAAATGGGCCACCTTGCCACACTGAACAGGAATGTCCCCCCGAAGCAGCTGAATGGGGTGGGAATAAGCAACAGGAAGGTGAGCAACCTTGAGTAGGAATTGCAGCTGGGGAGTGCTGACCTGCAGCAGAAAGGAACCTCAGCTCCATCAGAGTCCAGGTGGGGAGCCATGCACTTACTCACCTGATACAAAGGGAACCTCTCCCCTCACTCTCTTCTCTATGTCATGTCCAAGGTGAGGCTGACATGGCTGCTCATTCCCATCTAAGAAAGCCACTGGGGACTCCAGCGTTTTCTTGTACGTGCGTGTCAGTGTGTGTGGAGGGAATGAACTTCTGTATGGTTGTGTGTACGCACTTCACAGACATATCTAGATTGGCTCTAGTTCCCACGCGTTATATATACATGGCAGAAAGTTTACACAGTGACCTGCTCTACTAAAATTTCCCAAAGGCGCTGCCAAGTGGCAGACCATCCACTCTAAATTACATCTCATTGTATCTGCTCTCTTGTTCCAGTGCCAATAAGTAGTAAAAACCCAAGAGTGGAAAGCCATTAAAGGGCTGAGAAAATCCCTAATAATTAAGGATTTCCAGTATTAATCTCTTCCACTTGGAGCATGCACTTTCCAGTCATCATTTCATTTTTAGGGCCCGTTTTTATTGAAGAAGAAGGAGTGTTGATATCTTTTCTTTTACCAGAGAGTATAGAGTTCTGTTCACATAAATCAAGGCAGAAATTTGATGAGTGCCAGGTTAGCTTGATCCACATGGACTTGGTTTTAAAAACATTTACATGGGAACCTTGGAGAGTGGTGGATGTGATCTCACTTTGATGACAAAATTCTCCTTACTGCCCACCACTGTTTCTCTTACTGTTTCTGGAAGCCCCGTCACTGATCTGCCAAGGCCAGAGCGAGGGCAGGTGCCACTGCTGTGTTATGCACTAGACTTGGGGCTGGGTGTTGAGCACTCAGAAGCGATTACAATGGACAAAATTATAGGATTAGCCCTCAGGTCTTCTGGGGAGTGGGGGAGGAACAAACCTTGGCAGAAATAATGCATCACAAACATCACAGAGCAAGTAGAAAAACTTAATGAGAGAAGCCAGAATGAAGAAACATAGCCAAAGAACATGGGTTACGTTTCAGTTGGACCAAATCAGTGGATTTGGCAGAACCAGTAGGTTTTTATTTCTTATCACAATCAGACTTAAAAAACATATTAAAGAAAATATTTCCACTATAAGAAATAGAATGCCACCTTAAACTAGCCTTCAGGTAAGATGGAATCTCCTGGCTGATGAACCTAAAATGTTCTGGTGGTGGCTTACTTCAGGCTGGCCAAATTCAGGTGTTTATGAATGGTCTCAGAGAACTGACTTTTCTCCAAGGACCTGGCTCTGATTTCTACAGTGTTGTTTTCATCCACCAAAGGATTCTCTTTATGTGATGGGAAGGATTAACATTTTAAACTCATGAGGTCCTAATAATTCCAACTCTCCTCAGAAAGGAAACCACATAGACATGAACTAAAGGGGGGAATGTGGGTGGGAGAGGGTATGCAGGGTGGGGGGATGATGGGGGAGAAATGGGACAACTGTAATAGCATAATCAATAGAATATATTAAAAAAATAAAATAAAATATGAAAAAAAAAAAGAAAGGAAACCATTTCCAGCTCCAAGCATCCATTCCAGTCCCCAGAAGGCCTCTAGTGGGCAAGCAAGCATCATTTGTCCAGCTTCCGTGGAAGAGGTGGAAGCCCCTGATTGACAGCTCCATCCCACTCCCATGAGTGGGGATGAGCAGGTCCCACGAGGAAGGATCCAAAGAGGGCCAATAGGAACCACAGCTCTCCCTTGGAGGCCTGCGGGAGATCCTGGTCCCACAGCAGGAGAGACCACCTAGAAAGGAAATGGGAGCCGACCTGGATAGAGAACAAGGGCATTCCCTGGAGTGCAGCCTCTCATAGAACCAAAGGGAGAAACATTTGAATTGGCATTAGATTTATTAGAGAGATGCAGAAGCCAAGATGATTCTGCAACTGTAACTCCTATACTGCATAGAGCTGAACTCTCCATCAGCACTTCACAAATCTATGGAGGAAGCTAAGAATTGATGACAAGCTTCGAAATTGCAAAATAACTTCTCTCGTAAACCCTCACATCCTCACTCAGCATTGTGCTTACCCAGTTCTTGGTTTCTGGGTCTCTCTCCCCCTTCTCCCTCCCCACTATGCCCCCACCCTCCAATGCATTCTCTCTTTAAAATAGCTCTTTGAAAACAATACACAATAGTACTATTTGTGGAGGACAATTACTTTCAATCCACTTTTACTTAGAGCTGTTTTCACCATAATTGTTGCTGCGATGAAATACCGATCTTTCCATGTTGAGAAAATTAAAAGTGCCTCAAGGGTCAGAGAAAAACAATCCTCTAAATACTAGCTTCAGGGAAAGTGCCCACATAAATTGACTGCTCCCTTCCTGACACCACAACATGTAATTCCCTAGTTTTCCCAGAAGAATGGATCTCCTACCCATTCTTATTATCTTCAAAGATGCCAGTAGTGCGACCCCTCGGCCCAGAAGGCCCACAGTGGCCAAACGATTCTTACAAACAAACAATTGTGTGGATTTTTTTTTTCTAAGACAAAATCTACATGACCAAATATGTTATGGGAGAAAAGGCTCCCTTTTCCCAGAAATGGTGCACAAATGGGACAAACGTAGATCTTCTTTCAGTTATACAAGGCATGGTGGCAATTCTAAACTTTGTCACATGCGGACACAACGGTGAAGCACGACACAGCAGTTATGGGGTGAGCGGAGTTGGTAAGTGGTGCTGACACAAGATGTTCTCCTAACCATTTCTGGAATTAGTTAAATGACTGAATTCAAGGTCTAATATATGATATGCCTAGCAGAGAAAACCAATAATACATTTATAAGTTAGAAATATATATTTATTGACACACGAGTAAACACATATGTGCATATATTCATGCACAGAGCTACATGTGATCAGAAATGTCCAGATGTCAATTTAATGAGAAATGGTTCCTGTATTTGTAACTTTATCTGTGACTAATCTATTCTGTAGGAAAGACCCATTTTTTGTCTAAACCTAACCTGAGAGTTCAGTTAGAAGCATTAGAAAGATGCATTATGGTAAGAAAATATATTCAGAGTGTGTTAAGACAGAGAAACACATATTTTCCAATTCACATATAAATCATTTTTAAATCTTACTTAAGTTGAAGATCTTGTAAATTTAAACCTGTACCTTTCAGGAAAAACTTCCAGTACAAACTGCACACGAAAGCCCCTTCTCTCAGACCTGCAACTTCTCATCCCTTCCCTTTCTGAAGGCAGGTGGTGTGAGTTATTAACATGGAGCTTTGAACTGAGGGTGCTGTTTATCAACTCAACGACTTTACTCAGGTTCCCCTCTCTGGAAAGATCTGCCCATCAACTCTGCCCTTCTCCTGAATATTCTGCCAGACTTCACTCAAGTCTACCTCCTACAGAAAGCTTTTCTTGACAGTTACCCAGTCTGAGGAAGACGGTGGCTGGTCCCATAGATAACATTTATCATGTAGACTGATCACACAGACCAATCATAGCAGTGATTGATTACTTGTTGTTTAACTCCAGCAGAGCATCTGTGTATCTTCAGTAATTCTGATGATGTTTCCCCAGACGTCCTTCTGTGGTAAGCAGAATAACTGCCCTCACTATATCCACAGGCCAGCCCCTGGAACCTGTGTTACATTTCACCGCAGGAGGACTTTGCAGATGGAATGTGCGTATTGACAAAATGTCTGATAGTCTCCCAATATTCGAAACTATCTATAATTGGATGTTGATCTATATGTTCTGATTTTCTTACTTACTACCTGAGAAGAACTGAGTTTTAGCGATGAAGATAATCACTCTATGAGTCATTCACAAACTGTGGGACAGGCTTTCTATACCTGGCACTATTGAAATTTTGAGCACAATAATCTAGGCAGCATCCCAAGATTATACTCACTAGATACTAATAACAACTTTCAGTTATGACAACCAAAAACGTTCCAGACACTGCCCAACATGCCCCATGGGGCAAGATCACCCCAGGTCAAGGATCTCTGAATTGGGGTACGTATGCTCTCATGTGTCACTGGCAGGATGGAATGAAAGAAGACTAAGATGCTCCTGGAACGGCCTGGGCCCAGGAATTGCCTGTGCACTGTGCCTCTAGTCCTGGTGGAGACACTGGGACCTTCCCAGACCCCACCCCTCCACTTCTTGACTCACTGCACCATCTACTCAATGCTGGGGCATTTGGCTACTGTGATTTCTGCTCAGCACCTGACCATGCTGATCAGCTTTCAAAACCTAACTTTAAATGACATTGATGAGGAAGAAGAGGAAAAGGATCAGTGGTATGTTTTTTAAATCCCAGCATACTAAAAAAACATTATATATGGAAATATTTATTAAGCTATATTAGTGGAAATTTCACCAGGCCATGTTGTGTATTACTCATATTCTAGTTCATAGCCATAAAACAATATTTTATTACATCAAGTTTCCGGCAATCCACCATATACCCATAAGTATAGTAAGGATAGGTCTATAAAACAATCCCCTAGATAATTTAAAAGTAAAAAAATAGTAAAATCTGAAAAATAGTTCTACTTTAGTTTTGATCAAAAGGGTAATCAGGCTAAAATATAAAAATGATGTAGCTCTTTTAAAAAGAAAGAAAACAGACTGAATTGAACTTCCGGCCATGATGGAGGTATAGGTAGACACACTGTGCCTCTTCGCACAACCAAAATAAGGACAGCAAAAATTTAGAAACAAAAAAAAATAAAAAACCAGTACTGACAGAAAATTGAACTGTATGGAAGTCCGACAACCAAGGATTTAAAATAGACACATTCATCCAGACCGGTAGGAGAGGCTGAGTCGGGCAGCGGGGCGGAGAGGGGCTGCGGCAAAGCGGTGGTAGGTGGAGCCCGGGCGCAGGGTGGCAGCGGGCGAACCCAGCGAGGCAGCAGATTGTGGAGGGATGCAGTGCACAAGGCGGCTGGCCTACTGGGGGGCCCACATTCACGCACAGAAAAACCAGGCGAAACTGGGGAGCGAAACAGACCACGCAACCCAGGGCTCCAGCGCGGGGAAATAAAACCTCAAAACATCGATTGAAAACACCTGTGGGGGTTGAGGTGCCCGGGGAGACTCCCAGCCTCAAAGGAGAGCTTGTTGGAGAGACCCACAGGGTCCTAGAATGTACGCAAACCCACCCACATGGGAATCAGCACCAGAAGGACCCAACTGGAGGAAGCGGCAGAAGGGACTGAAGTCCAGCAGAGAGGGGAGCAAGCACCATTGTTCCCTCTCTGACCCCTCCCCCACAAACAGCATCACAACCCAGCAACAGGGGTTGCCCCGCCCTGGGGAATACCTAAGGCTCCACCCCTCACTATGTAACAACACGTCAAGACAAAAAAAAAAAAAAAAGGCCCAAATGAAAGAACAGGTTAAAGCCCCAGAAAAAATACAACTAAGTAACGAAAAGATAGCCAACCTATCAGATGCATAGTTCAAAGCCCTGGTGATCAGGATGCTCACAGAATTGGTTGAATTTGGTCGCAAATTAGATGAACAAATGAAGGCTATGCTAAATGAAAAGGAAATGCACAGGGAACCAATAGTGATGGAAAGGAAACTGGGACTCAAATCAATGGAGTGGACCAGAAGGAAGAAAGAAACATCCAATCAGAAAAGAATGAAGAAACAAGAATTCAAAAAAATGAGGAGAGGCTTAGGAACCTCCAGGACACCTTTAAATGTTCCAACATCCGAATTATAGGGGTACCAGAAAGGGAAGAGGAAGAGCAACAAGTGGAAAACTTATTGGAACAAATAATAAAGGAGAACTTCCCCAATCTGGCAAAGGAAATAGACTTCCAGGAAGTCCAGGAAGCTCAGAGAGTCCCAAAGAAGTTGGACCCAAGGAGGAACACACCAAGGTACACCATAATTCCATTAGCCAAGATTCAAATGAAGGAGAGAATTCTAGAAGCAGCAAGGGATAAGGGGACAGTCACCTAAAAAGGAGTTCCCATCAGACTGTCAGCTGATTTCTCAAAAGAGACCTTGCAGGCAAGAAGAGGCTGGAAAGAAGTATTCCAAGTCATGAAAGTCAAGGACCTATATCCAAGACTGCTCTACCCAGCAAAGCTTTCATTTAGAATGGAAGGGCAGATAAAGCGCTTCTCAGATAAGGTCAAGTTCAAGGAGTTCATCATCACCAAGCCCTTAGTATATGAAATGTTAAAGGGACTTATCTATAAAAAAGATAAAAAACGTACGGTAAATGACAGCAAATTATTAACAATTCACAATTATTAACAACCACACCTAAAACAAAAGCAAACAAGTAGAACAGGAATAGAACCACAGAAATAGAGATCACATGGAGGGTTAGCAACAGGGAAATGGAAGGAGGAGAGAGGGGGAAAAGGTACAGAGAATGAGTAGCACAGATGGTAGGCAGAAAATAGACAGGGGGAGGGCAAGAACAGAACGGGAAATGTAGAAGCTAAAGAACTTATGATACATGGACATGAACTAAAGGGGGGAATGTGGGTGGGAGAGGGTGTGCAGGGTGGAAAATGGAACAACTGTAATAGCATAATCAATAAAATATATTAAAAAATAAAAAGAAAGAAAACAAATGATAAAAAGCTAACACTTGGCCGAGGTATCTTGTTCCCTTTTGAATTGACTGTTGGAACTTACTAAAGACAAAGTAGTACAAATGTTATATTAGACAATTCCCTCCAAAGCATCTTTGCAAATGAAACTAACAGACAGGTGAAGGTATGGTCTGTCCTGTATGAAGGCAGGTACTTCCTAATAAATGCCCTCCGAGAACCCTACAATTCTCAGATCCCTTGGAGCTACCCGCTACAGGAAGGCGTAGGCTGCAAAACCAATGGTTTTCCCCTAAAAGCCCTTCTTTCATCCAGTCAATCCCAAAAAAGAACCAAAATGCTGGCTAAATGGTTTAGTGTAGAATAATCCTTTATTTTTACTATCAATGATGATGTGTTATTTCCGATTATTTCAACTGAGTATCTGACTCATCTTCAACAAGTTTTATATAGATTTAGTTATATACAGATTTATTTATATATATAAATATACAGGCATATATATATTTCCTTCATTTTTCATCTTCTAATAGCTGTAAGGTTGAAATTTGCTACAGTTCTTTCAGAGTGTAGTAGAATTTTAATGAGAAAAAAGAAATAAAATAAGTCTGGAATATGAAGCCATGAACTTGGAAAGAACCCCAAACTGCCATATTGATGAACTCTACATTTTCTTGAGCCCATGTGCCTGCTTGGAACAATTGTTTGACTTGTCTGTCTCTATTTCCTCAATTTATGGCTTTTGGTCCTTGAAACAGAAACATTTAGAATATATGCATCAAATAATTATATATATATATACAGACATACATCAGAAATTGTACATTATACACTAAAACCCACCCTTTGCAAGCCATCTTTGCATATATCTGTTAGTAGTTAAAAACATTCAGAACTTTATTGGAGGAGAAAGGAAATCACCCATTTCTGCATAATTAAAACTAAGCTCAAATATTTTCTGGTCACAATCCAGTTGTGTTGGTTTCTCACTTTGCCTTGGACTACAAGGAAACATTCATCACTTTTACCAACTTACTCCTTTACTAATCATTTTAAATAGCGCCTCATTTCTAGAACATGGTTTTTAAACTGTGCTCCTAAGAGCTCCAGGGTTCCATGGACCTCTGTCAGGGTCTGCCTGTGGAACGAGGGAGAACCTTTGTAGCTGGTTCAGGAGTTCTTCTCTATCCAGTAGTGCAGCTTTGAATCAATCTGAATAACAAATGGAATATTCATATTCTATAGATTTTCATTTCAAAGAAATTTCGAAGAAGGACCCACCACTAGAACCAAGAGTTACCAGAGCTTTCAAACCCTCGTGGAATGACAGCTTGGACCAGAGAATGTGAATTCATTTCACTAAAATCTTCTTCTTCAACCTGAGTCCATATTAAGCCTGATTTTAGGAGAAGATGAGAGAAGAGGAAAAGGGGAGTTAAAAAGGAGAAGAAGGAGAGTTTTAAAAAACAGAACTTGCAGAATGTGAGTGGAACAAGGCATGTACTTCCTCCATCACTAAGTTCTGTGGCAAATGGCAGAGGAAGCCTGGTGGACCATTCCCTGGCTCGGGTTTGCAGAGCATCAGGACTGGTAGACATGCCAGGGCACCAGGAGATATTGGAGGAAAATGGTCCTGAGCTGGCAGAGCAGTGGAGGGAGTCACTGGGATTCCCAGGGATGTTCAGGGAGAGGAAAAGAATCCCCAAAATGTTGTGGGGAGGGGGCCACCCACCTTGAAAGGGCTGTGAAGAAATGAGATCCCTGTACACCCACAGGATGATATACATAGGAAACACACATAGAGCTGTGTAACCAATTTGAGTGGAGAGTCTCAATTTGAGGCCTAAAGTTGAAACACATTTCTTCCATAACTTACTAATTGTGTTCTTTTTACCAAATGTAGGGAACACCCTGCTGATACCTCATTTTTAGTAGCTTTCAGTTGTGAAGATTTTTCTAGTCCCATTTGTACCCCAGTCTCATATTCTATTCAAAGCCTTTCCTACCTGTCACATTTGTGTCTCAAGTGGCTTGCAGAGAGGGGGGCTTGCAGTCTCTGCTCTCCCTTCCAGGAAACACCAGATAGAGTTCATCACTCAGAACCGAAGGCACGTCCTCCTCTGATTGCCCAAAGTGCCTTACAATCTTTTCCAAATGCACACAGACACACACACAGTTTGGGTTGTTTTAAACTCAGAATCCATGATTCTGCTCTTCCTCTACGTTTGATAATAATATGAATTTTTTATACTCATGATTTTTTAATAGACTTGGGCAACTTGGTTGGAATAACTCCTAGTAACAATTTATTTTTTAGAAAAAATGTATAAAATAGAAATGTGGTGTGCAGGTTGAGAGCACGGGCTCTTGGGCCGCGTTGTCCAGTTCTAATGTGTTGGTTTGAGGGAGAAGAGCACCTCAGGCCTCAGTTTCCTTATCTGCAATCTGGGCGTAGTGACTGCACATAATACGGATGATTGTTGTCAGGGTTAACTAATTTTATAAGTGTGTTGAACAGTAGCTGGTATTCTGAAGTGTTGCCTATCATCATTATTCTATTTTATGTGTTAATATTTGACACTATAATCTCTGCTGGGTTTGAACCTGATTACTACTACACTTAGGACGATGGGCAAACCTTTAGCACCTCTTTGGCTCACCAGTGTTCTGATAGGTAAATGAGAGGGATAAATGACCCCTTCTTTCCCTCCTTTGGTTAGGGTTTACGGACCACGGCCGGGCCAGTGGAAAAAGGAGGCACTTGTACGTGAGAGCATGGGGATGAAAACTGGTGAAACCTTTTTGAAGTTCATGTTGTGACATTGTTTACAATTTAATGTGTGCATGCTTTAGTCTCAGGAATTTTTATTTTTTGAGATTTATCCACCAAAAATACTTGTATACATGCAAAAAGATAAATATGCAAGAATGTGTATTGAAGCACTGCTTGTAAAGACCCAAAACATGCATTCATTAGGAATTGGTTAATTATGATAAATAATGCTACCTTAACTTACAGTCATTAAAAAGGAGTTTGGTACTCACCAAAGTAAACAGCCAAGTGAACGAAAGGATAAGTTGTAAAGCAGTGTGTATATTATGATCCCATCATTTTAAAAAAAGATAAGGAAGAAAAAAGTGAATGAAAGCAATAAAAATGCATGTGTGCCTTTGCATATACATAGACCATGAGTTAAAAAATTATCTGGTGGAATTACCAGTGCTTTTATCTTTCTGTGTCATATTTTAGCAGTGTGACTGTAGGCAAACTATTGAAAATCTCTGAATCTTGGTTCCCTCAACTGTCAAATGGATAATACCAAATTTTCCTTATTATTGCAAGGATTAAGTAAGATAGCAGATTTAAATTCCTTGCCCCAAAGCCAGGCATACTGTAAATGTTTCATAAATGTCAGGTCTCTTCCCTCCACTCCCTGGTAAACTGTTCATCTTAAAAAAGTAGAAATAAAGTTTCTTGACAATGATTTCCATTTAGCTATGTGAGTAATGCAAATTTAATATTATAAAACAAATTTTTGACAACTCTTACCTTAAATGCATAATTTTTCCTAGGATTATTATTATTTTAGATGGAATAAAAATGCATGTAACTTAAGGTGGGGAAAAGTGGCTAACTACTTGTAGTATTTTGTAGTTGGCTGGCCTCTCAGGACAAAGAATATACATAATTTTTGTGTCCCAACCCATTTATAATCCAGTAATGCAGTGTAAAGTAAGACTGTTATTTCACTCTAAATGTTTATATATATATATATATATATATATATATATATAAAAGCATAAACTTATATAAATATATACATGTGTAGATAAAACTTCTTCTTACCTTAATAGTGGCTATCTTTAAGATGCAAAATTACAGGCAAAATTCTTTCTGTTTTTTGAACTCCTCTATAGTTTCTATATTTTAAAAACTTAAAATGTATATTTTGAAATAAAAATGCACAAAACTATTGCAAATTTTTATTGGCTTATATCTAAACTATGTATAATTCAGCAGTAATAAAAATAAGCCAAGGTCTTTGATAATAATTTTATTTTTATTTTCTATTAAAATTATGGGGGCAAACTATTAAGCTAAGTGCATTCCTAATTTGGATGAGGTCAACTGAACTCTGCAAAGGAAGTGAGAACAATGGATTTTGACTTGTTTCTAATATTAGGATATGCACTGGTCTTATCACAACAGTGGACTAGTACCCTGGTTTCACTGCAAACAGTTAAACACAACAATAGACAAGAAGTGGATAAGTATTATTGAGAGAAGAAGATCTGCTTTTTGAGACTTGTCTGGATGGTTTATGATCATATTAACTAGTGTATTTGTGAGAAACAAATAACTATCACATTGCCTACTCCAGATAGAACTCAACTCAAAAATGTGGGAAAATTAACATAATGGACAACTCTTATAGGAAGTGGGGGCAGTTTGTTGCTGGTTTGGTCCAGAATGACCTACTCCCTGCTGAAAGCACAAATATGTAGCAGGTGGATAAGCATGAGGGGAAAAAAAGCATACTCTTAGCATATTCAAATTCAAAAAGGATTAAAAAGTTCATCCAGCTTAAAGTCTCTTTTATAGAAAAACACCCGAATTAAACTGGAACTTTTTCCTGAACTTGAACCTGAACCAGATATCCCAGAGTCAAACTTCTTCCTTTTTTCCTTTCCACTAAAGCATGCTAATACAATTAACGTTCACGGAAGGTCACATGGCCAACCCGCCTGAGTTTACCTACGCAGATTCCACATCCTATTGAATGGGATAGTTAACACGATGGGTAACAGGATGTTTATTAACAAAATGCTTTCTGCATTTGTTTTTTTCATGTTTAAGTTGACCTATTCATTATAGTCAACTCTTAAACATACACACTTATGAGGACAAACACTTGTGAGTGTTGCATGTCTAAATGAGCCTAGCACGCCTGGGCTCCCTATAAATATTTGTCAGATAAATTGATAACAGATGGTTATTTGCTATGTGGATTTCACAGCTCTTTTACCTCTCTTTCTTATTTCTGCTTCATATTGTGGTGCCAGAACCATTTCTCTCTAAAAGCAGAAAGATGAAATCAGAATAAGGAGTCTCCCAAGTGGTCCAGTTTATCTTATTGAATATTTTGATCCAATGGCTTGGCAGAGAGGAACTTAGTAAATGTTGATGAAAACAATCTGTTACATCTTTGTCACTGTTCATTAAGAGAGTTGAAAGGATCAAATATCTGTACGTCATTCAAGAAGATAGCCAATGCTGCAGTTAATGTGAAATTTAGAGTTGTGTCCCTAACAAATTCAAGCTCCATACAGCTGCCGCATTGATTTTTCTAAAACCATCACTATAGGAGACTTTTCAAGTTCCTGATCATAAACACAAAACCCTTGTGATCACACTCCTGCTGATAACCTTGATACCCTTAACTTTGTGCCCTGCCTTTTCCTGCTGTGTATTTAGGAATCCCGGGCTCCGAAAGGCTTTACTCTGGAGTCAGAGCACAAATACAGCTGAATGCAAAGGATGTAAAGGACTCTCAGACTGCAGGAAGACAGTGTGATATGTTCCTCCAGGGGGTCTTCTCTTGGATACTCCACTTTAAATATTTCTATTGCCTCCTTAGGACCAGGATTGAGTCCCATTGCTCTCACTATCCCTCCTACCAGCCCACCAGCTCCCACTATCCCCTCCCACCAGCCCCCAAAGGTCTCAACTCAGGACCTTTGCCATGTGGTGCCCTTTCCTTGGTAGGCTCTTGGGTCTCTTCCTTTAGCTGGCAATCACTTTCTCATCCTTTAAATGTCCATTCAAGTCACGACCTCCCTAAAAAGACAGAAGTACAGGTAGAGACTATACCCTGAGTCCCACCTCCCCAAACCTGCCATGGGTGAGGCCAGATGTCTCTTCTCTGCGCTCCGTGGTACCCAGTGGCTACATGTTTAACCCTGCACTCACTGTGTTGTATCAGAGCATGGCATTTCTGAACAGAAAGTCTGAAACCAGTGCACCTAGGCTCAAATCCTGTCTCCTTCCCTTGCCAGTGGGCTCAGTGCCCTCATTTGTCAAATAGACATGATAGTAGAAATTAACTCATGGAGAGGAGGATTAAGTAAACCAATATATAAGAAGCTTTACACTAGTAGGCTTCATACCTCGTTGAGTATGAGCTATTAATAGTGTTTATTTGTATTTGTTCTTCAGCCTTGATATCTTGGTTCATATTCTCAGGGGAAAATATCCTAATTGTTGTATACGTCTCCCTGCTCATATCGTGCTTGGCTAGTAAGTTCTGTATACACTGAATTTCTAAGAATAAATTACCAGAGTGCAAGGGGGTGTCGGAGGAGGTAGAAGAGGGTGAAGGAGGTCAAGTATATATAGTGACAGAAGGAGACCTGATTTTGGGCGGTGAACACACAATACAATGCACGGAGGATGTATTATAGAATAATACACTTGAAACCTATACAATTTTATTAAACAATGTCGTACCAATAGATTTAATACAACTTATTTAAAAAATAAGAGAGCAATTTTAGAGTCATGGAATCCTGGAACTCAAAGTGTATAAGCATCAACACTTAGTTCCGAGTTCGTGGAGCAAGCAAGCACTATGTAGGCACGGAGAGCCATTTTTCCAGGGAGGAAACAATTAAGCGTTTCAGATGACTCTGTCCTTGAGTGTAAACATGGCCTCCTTCATCAACACAGTCCTTGTAGAGCTTCTGATTAGTACGCAAAGGCTTCATGTCCACGCAAGGTAGTCACTTATAGTTTTCAACAGAAAGTGTAAATTACAGGATGTCTGATAAATTCATCCAGAAACGCTAAGAAAAACAGATGTTATTTTCCAAATCTTATCAAACGATTCCCTTTCTCTTTATTCAGCAGGGTAGTTTGGGGCCAAATACGATGGAAAAGTCATTTGCCTGCCCCCAATCATATGCACACTCCAGAGGGAGGGGCTGTCAGAGTGAGTAAGATATTTGGGTTTCCCACACTCTGAGCTCTTCCTTCTCTGGGTGGTTAAAACAAACAGAGTATTTGATTTCCCCATTTTTCTACTGATGAAAGATGACAGATCCAATAGTTGAGCTCACGAATGGAAATCTTGATATTGTATAATTACAATCTTTCTTTCTGTTTCCACTGTAAGCAATCCAATGTCATAGAGATTCCAAAGTCTGCAAGGACAGCGCTAAGGGAGATAGAGTCTAGCACGGATGGGTGGACTTCTCAGCAGGATGTTATCTGCCTGCACCCTCAGAGTCCTAGCTGGCTTTGACCTGGAAGAAACAGACAAGGTGAGCAGAGGAGAGAGGATGGATTGTTTGTGCTTAGCTATTTGTATTCTAGATAACTGTTCATTGTATTTTAGACATATTCTTCACTAGAGAAAAGGGAACTGGTTATATATCTATCTGTGAATTAAAAATCTTCCTTAGAAGGAAGGGTAGCTTCAGGTAGGAAAAATTGCTGGTTTTTTAGATTATTTACACATTTATTGAAGTTTGCAGACTCATTTTTCTATTTTGCTATTTATTTCCTTGACTATAGCAATACACAAGCTCATATTTGTCCTTAGCTCCCCAAATTTCATCAACTCCCTGACTGTTAGAAGGAATTAAGAAGACATGGAAACTATAAGCTGAGGTACATGACAAGGAACGTTTATTCAATTTGTGTAGATTTGACCTGGAGAATTACTGTACACTAAGAGACCCCTGCTGACTAAAATTCTCACTCTTAAAACAAGGCAGAAAAGCTGTCATTGTGTTGCAAAGCAGGTTTTAAATGATAGGAATGATCCATTATTTCATCAGCTCAAACAGATTTCTGTGGCTGATAAAATGAGTTCTACTCTCATGGAGGACAGGGAACAAAGTTCCTAATAGGCGTCCTTTCGATGCTTAGATGCTACAGTGACCCAAGTGCATGCTGCTGTGTGATTCTGACTCTGGGCAAGACTGCGTTCCACTTGGACTCCATTTTGCCTGTAGGCTAAAACAGGAAAAGAGGCCACTTAGGCATCATTTTCAAATGGGAACTACTTGATGGATGAAAAAGTCTATGAACAGTGGTAAGACTCCCAAATAGACAAGGGAATGCCAAAAAAAAAAAAAGGAGTGATTGTGAACTGAGCTGGCAACATGTTCTCCAGGAAACGGCCGGCTGTGTGTATCCTTGCTGATTACACGTATAATAGCTACACAGCCATGCTCTCTATCAAGAAAGACTGCATTTCAAAGCTGTGTTTTCAAAAGGAAAAAGAAAGAGCCCTCTAGTTGAGCCCTTGGAAAGAGGCAGAGCGGCTGCAGATGCAGAGAAGGAACGGGGAGCTCCCAGGGGATGGCGCCGGTCAAACCGGACACGAGGAAGAGATGCGCAGGCGCACAGCACCCAGTCAAAAGGAACATCCAGGGCTGACTCACTACCACTGCAGCATTTTAAAAAGTGATCCAGGAAAATCAAAAAATCAAAAGCACAGATCATTATATGGGAAGTTCATCTCTGTTTTTCATTTTGTGAATGAGATTCTGGAAGGGGAAATGTAAGGTAAGGGTAAGAGATGTAGGTGCAGGTAAGACATGCAGATTTTAAGTCACAACCAGGGTATCTGAACGCCGAATGATAATCAAAATTAACTGTCTGCTATGCCTAGCCAGCTGGGGAGGAAAGGGTGTGAGAATTAACCGGGAACATGCATGAAAGAACTTGCTAATCACCCAGCAGTTAAGTTCTGTAAACAGTTATGATTCCTAATAATAACAATAATTATAACAAATGTCTGGGTTTTAAGAGGCCCTTCTACCTCCTTCATTCTGAAGATGATGTAGAAATGGTCATAGTATGTACGACTGTGTAAGTGGTCTCCCTATGGTCCCATTGTCTCAGGGCTCACTTTCAAAGAGACTGAAATGGCCCTTTCAAAGAGATGTTTCCTCCTCTACAGAAGCTGTGGTCCAAAGGAACCATAAAGTAGACACTACTCTGCGAGGAAGGACATGAGAGCCTGGAACAGGAGTTTAGTGCTTAGAGCCCAAATGGGGAATTATATCGCACAATTTCTTTTCAAAATGACTGCTTTTACTTGGAATCACATTGGAACATGTCCCTTGAATTTATCAATTCAAAAGTTTCAAATATACATGCCTATTGTAACCTGTATTACCTTCATCTCTTTCCATGCTTCTCACCACCCCTCAACATTTATATAAAGCTTTCCTACATTAAAAAGGAATCATTACTAGTTTAATTTAAAACTGTACAACAGTGTTAATTAGTGACACCCTTTCATGATTTAACATATATGGATATCTAGAACTCTAAACTCTAAGCATATCTAAACTTTAATGTCTCAATGCAGGATTGCTTTTGCTTGAGAAGGGAGGTCCTGAACCAGCCTGTTGGGGTCCAAATCCTCGCTCCATCTCTACTGACCTAGCATGTCAGGCAAGCTGAGCAATCACTCTGGGCCTCAGTGCTCTCATCCGGACAACAGAGACAATAAGAGTACTTTTGCTCCTGGAAGAACTGACTGAGTGAATACTTAGAAGTTTTGAGAACAGGTAAGGCAGAAGCAGGAAGATATTAAGGAACTTCAAGATTTCACAGGTAGATTGAATTCAGGGAAGCTGTCTAAATATCAATAGTATTAATAGTCTTATTTCAAGATACAAAAATTAACGTGTAAAAAGTTTGGATGTTGAATTAGTAGTGATTTGTTTCGTCTCATTCATTCATCTATTTATTTATTGACCAACTATTTATTAAGCTTCTTCTGAATAGAAGGTCTCTTTCAGATAGCAATGAAAAGAACAAAAGAAAAAAATTGATACTAAATTTTACTAGGCAGATCAAAGGAGAAATCGTACACTGCATTCATGGTAAAATCAGGTGCCTTTTTGCAAATATTTAAATCACAATCCAAAGGATAAAATATGGGAGTAGGTCAAAGCTAATGAAGGGCTTTAAATCCATGGAAGAATCACTTCCGTAAACCATATATGTCAGTGAAGTTCACTAAATTGCACATTATTAGAGCAATAACTTACACTTTCAACTTTAAGAATACCCCAAAATATATTCCATTTTTGCAGCTGCCATCTTGGATTTACTTTTTCAGAAAAGGGAATCATGTCAGGCAAACATTAAAGCATTAACTTTGGCTTCGTTTCCTTTTAAACAGCAGCTTCAGTGCTCCTGAAAGTACTATTTGAAATAACGATGAAATCCCTGGATTTTCTGGAGAAGCGACTCCTTTGTCATGAAATGAGTTTTGGGTTCTCAGCCTCAACAAAATCCTGCAGTTAGTTTCATTGTATTGGAAATCTTAACTTTCCCAAGTTCTCCCTTAGTTAAGCAATTCCGTCAAAACAGGCATGCATGCATGCACACTTCATTCACTTTTGTACCCTTTCCTTTAATTTTGCAGTAAGTAATCTTCGATTTCATATTTGAGAAGAAGATCAGTGATGATGTACTGATATTTAATCCAATTTCAACAGGGCCCTTTGCATTTTATTGTATCTGAGTTATTTGAATACTGTTAAGTAATGTTTTATATTTGAGGGATATTCATTTGGCAACATAAACTCTTCCCATTCCTTCAGATGAGGGGTGTTGGTCCTAATTTCCCCAGTGGGCAAGAGGAGATACCTAGGTCTCAGTGAGTCTGCTACTCGGCTAGCAGTCAGAGAGCTGGTTAGCACAGAAAACGGAACTGTAACCACACGCTCAAAATCATATCAGAATATTGATTATACACTGTCACCCGCAATGGGAGTGTACTGCGTACATGTCACATTGGACTGGGCCAGTATATGCAGAAAGATGAATTAGAAGCCCAGGTCAATTCACTGCACCAGGAGAGCACACAGAGGTACCTGCTAAGAAGACAAAGGAAATCGCCCACATATTTTCCCCCTCAAGATGAAAGAAACCGTTTCTCAGAAGCACCAATGTTCACACAATGGTTAACTCACAGGGTTTAGCACAATGAAGTGCCAAACTGCACAGAGGAGGAGGCAAGAGGCTGCCCATCTTGCAGGATGGCTTTGTGTTTGGGAGCACAGCACAGAAGGCTGGCGGCTCGCCTGGAGGTCAGGTGCCTCCTGCTCAAGGGAAGGAGGGAA
The DNA here is from genome assembly GCA_039655065.1 of Glossophaga mutica. NCBI lineage: Eukaryota > Metazoa > Chordata > Mammalia > Chiroptera > Phyllostomidae > Glossophaga > Glossophaga mutica. The sequence goes on from CM077305.1 coordinate 24,238,883, forward strand.
AAAAATGGATTCGGAGACTAAGGAAAAGGACATTTTCCTACAGGGTCCCCAGCAATCTGGAGATTCTTATGCTCCTGACTCCATTATCTCTAAAGTCTTTTTTTTGTTTTTTGGAGGGTGGGGGTTGGAGGTATAAGTGACGGTACGCAGAGGGTAAAAACACCAGAGGAACTGCTCCCCTTATGCAGCCCTGACGATTTCTCTTCATTTAGCTCAATTTGTATGCACACTCATACAAATAATGCACGCTCATGCACACTGCTGGCTGCCTTCTAGCAGTAGGGAGAGATGGCTGCACCCAGCCTGGCTTCCCCTCACTGTTCCCAGGCCAGAATTGGGAAGAATCCCGGGGGAGTTGCCCCAGGCAGTCCCAAGAACTGTGCAGTGGGTTCAGAGCAGGAATGACTCCAGAAATGTGACTGCTGGAGTTTGGAGTCTCTTTAACTCCTCTCTCAGTGGATTTTCTGGGGTAGCTGCTCTAGAAAGAAGGCAAGACTCCCTTTGGCAGCTAAGTGGAAGCAGACCTCCAGTTGAAGCAGTTGAGGTAATACTTCCCCTTCCCTGGCACTTGAACTGAAAGGACTGAAGCAAAATAAAAGGGCAATCTGTATGCAATTAGAAGCTTCTACTGGCAATTGCGTTTTTCCCCTTGTTAAAACAGTAGAAATCCAAATTTTCCACCTTCTCAGGCTGTCCCCCCTCCAGCTCTAAACTGCCACAGTTGGGAGTAGTGTCTCTAAGCAGTGCTGGCAAGGATAGATCCATCAAAGAAAGGAAGGTTTTTTTAAATTAAAAAAAAATTAACATATGGCATTTCTCCAAAGCAGTAGTTCTAAACTTTTTAGCTTAACCTTCAGAAAGTATATATATTTGTTGCCCCTGAGCACATATTCTTCTTTAAGAATTACTCATCTGCTGCCTTTTTGAAATTTTAATTAACTTTAAGATTTTAAAACTTAGAGCATCCCCCCCCTCAAGAAAATAAACTACATCAATTATTCAGCGATCTGTAATCTTCTGAAATTCTTAAAAAATCCAGAGGTCCTGCCATCCTCTTCTTTCATTCAGTGTACAGAAATTTGAAGAGAGTGATACTGCACATTCATTTGTCTGCTAAGCACTTGCTCTTTGACTCCTTAGGATACAGGACTTTCTGCACACTTTGAGTTCTATGACCAATCAACCCCATAGGAGGAGAAATTCATTTCATTTTATTTATTCAAATGTTTTCTGAATTCCCACTGTGTGGTAGGGATACATCAGGAGAAAAGAGGGGCAAAATTTCTAACCTTAGCGAACTTTCATCTAGTAGCGCAAGATGGTCAGACAGACAATAAGCCAATAAATATATAAATGTTGCATGAGTGTGTTCACCAAAAGTTAGTTTAGAGGAAGATGCATTGTGTTCTGGGTCTTCGACCAACTTGACTTCTAGCCATCCTTAGCTCTGATAATGTCTCAACACTAATCATCATAATAATATAGGAAATAATTAGGTAACAGATTATCTACAGAGGGTGGTCTCAGTCAGCTCTATCTAAAATTGGCTCAGTTGTCCTTTGCTGGATTTAAGCTTAACATGTTTGTCTTAAATGTCAATTGTAAGCAAACATAAATGTCTTGTTAAAACAAGTTTATCTTCATTCAACTTAACTGTGGCCTCTGATTAGCTGTTTGGAATTTGACTAAAGCATATTTATGGTTGTTTTTGCCCTTGACTGTACATTGGCTATAAATGGTCAAACCGTATGTCTCTGATTCTTTAAAATGGCCTAGACTTTCTTCTGTGAACTTTGAAAGTACAGGGGCCATACTTCATTTTATCCAACACATGTAGTTAAAGATAAATTAAGAGTGTTCACTCCTTTATGAAAGGATTTACTATTGAGTTTCTAATAAGAAGGAACTACTTAATTTCATAAAATAATATTATTTATAGTATCTTCATTTATGTTGAATTTTTATATTTGATTGCATGATAACTTCAGTCAAGTTGGGCAAGTGCTCTGGATTTGTGCTCTAGACTGAATGTCTGTGTGCTCCCCAGAATTCGTATGTTTAAACCTAGTCCCCGATGTTGGTGGGTATTAAGAGGTGACTCACCTTTGGAAGATGACAAGGTCATGAGGGTGGAACCCTCATGAATGGGATTAGTGTCTTTGTACAAGAGTTGCCAATAGCTCCTTCAGCTCTGCCTCCATGTGAGGACACAGAGAGAAGATGGCATCTGGGGTCCAGTGAGCAGGCCCTCACCAGACACTGACTTTTCCAGTTCCTTGCTCTTGGACTTCCCAGTCTTAGAACTAAGAGAAATTTCTATAGTTTACAAGCTCCCCAGTTTACAGAATATTTGTTATAGCAACCCAAATGAACTAAGACAACTTTCACCAAAGAATCAGGGATCTTGTGGCATAAATTAGTGAGTGACATGTTTCAGCCTTAGGCTACTGAATCCTATGTAGTTCTGGGTATTTGTTAGAACGGAGGGATACAAACCAGCAAAGTCTGGAGACTCCAGTGCTTTCTTGTAATGAAGTAGCAGAAGATGCCAAGAGCTCACAAGATGTCCAATAGGGCATCCTGCCTAGACAAAGGATGGAGCTGCAGATGACCTCTAGTTTATCTCAATTCTCTTACAGCCATGGTGTTTGGTTGACAACAGGCTGAAACTGGGCAGAAGCCAGGTCACATCACCCTCTGTTCCAAACCTTGCAGGGTTCCTCAAAGTAATTGGGACATAATATGTCATATACTGTGACCTCATGACCCAGTTCTTACCACTCTTCCTCCTTTCTATTCCAGGCTCCAGTGCATCATTTGCCATTGTTCCTTGAAGATGTCAACCACACGCCCACTTAGAAGCCTGGCACTACCTGTTACCTTTGTTGGAATGCTCTCATCCTGAACATGTACATGGCTTATTCCCGGCCATAGTCCTTTCATGCTGCTATACTAGAATACAATGGACTGAGTGGCTTATAAACAGGAGAAATTTATTTCGTACAGTTCTAGGGGCTAGAACCCCAAGATCAAGATTCAGTGTCTGGTGAGAGCCTACTTCCTGGCTCAGAGATGGCTCTCTTCTTTTTGTGACCTCACACAGAGGAAGCTGCTAGGGAGCTCCTGGAGTCCCTTTTCTAAGGACACTAATCTCATTCATGAGGGCTCCATCTTCATGATGTAATGACCTTCCAAAGTCCCCCTTCTCATACCATCACATTGGGGGTTAGGGTTTTAATATGTACATTTTGGGAGGACATAAACATTCAATCTATAGCACTAGGCCACCTCATGCAAATCTGCTCAAGTGTCACCTTCTTGATGAGGTTTGCCTGTGGCATCTTGGTGAAAATTGCAGTCTGCTTCCCTCCCACCTCGATCATCCCAATCTCTCTGAGCATGGTCTATTTTTGTTGTCCTTTTTTCTCTAGAGTACGTATTGCCTTCCAAAGTACTATATAGTGTTCCCTAATTATCATGTCTATTGAGTGTTTTCTACCTTCCTTTGTTAGAATTCATGCCCCAGAATAGCGGGCATATTTATTTTGTTCTCGTAGCTGTGTTGTATCCCAAAGCTCTGAAAACAATTTCTGGCACATAGTTAAGTGTGCAATAAATATTTTATGCATAACTGAATGAATGAAAAAATGAATGAATAAAAAGTTCAGAACATTGTACAGTGATAAGCTATCAGGGAAGAGACTCCCTGGATTTTGTTCATCATGACATCCTCAGCACCTATGACAGTTCCCAGCAACATGTTTTTATGGAGAACAGTGAATGAATGAATGTTATTGGGTGGGAGGAGGGGGCTCATAAAACCTATATAAATATTAGAGAAAAAGAAATGCTTTTGGGCCAGGATTGAGGTACTTTCATGCCCCTAATTCTTCCCCAAATAATTTAGCTGGATGCAGGTCATAAAATTACCCAATCCTCTTCTGCAAAAAAGGTCATTCTTTTTAGTTATTGGAGAACTCCAATGGCCTACAACTACAAAAGAGAAAGTCCTCACAAGGTGGCAGCATGTGTTACACGAAGAAATAGCACATAAAAACGATCTGTCTGGACAGGATTCTGTTGCTGCACGGGCCTCTCTGTTCAGTGCTGCTTTCCTCTGAGATTGGAGATCATGGGCTTCAGAGTCAGATTTCCGCCCCATCACGTCCCAGGCTGCGTTACTCTCAGAAGGTCACTTTGTGTGCGCGGACCTCCATTTCTCATATTTTAAAACAATACCCACTTTTCAGGATTGTCGTGAAGCTGAAAAGGATGTGTCAAATAAAATGCTTAGTAGACATTCCAAAATCCATCACTATAACCTCAATGTCTTTTCAATGTATAACTCTAATATTTCTGTTGTGCAGTAATTGCATAATACGCATAATAATATGTGATTACATATTAGGATTTTAAATAAGATTTTGTGTTTTCATCCAAGGTCTAACCATTACACCACTTTGTTCATTTCTTTTCTTCCTGCATTTTACACTGAAACTATAGCAGAAAATGCCATGAGAAATTGGAATTAACAGTGAGGCCATTTCATTTCTTTCCTCGGTGCAAATCTAGCTGGTGATAGCCACGAGTGGTTATTAATGCCAGATTCCTTAAAATTTATAGCACTGCATCAGAATATTTACTAAAAGGGCAAAGCAATGACTCATAAGTTATCCACTATTTACATCTGAAAGAAGCTGATGGTGTATATATCTCTGATACATGATGACTTATTACCAAGCCGAAGTGACCATTAAAAGATAAAACTGTAGTGTACAATGCGTGGCAGAGCTCCGTTACTTGGACATATTTCTTATTGAAATGTGATTAACATTTAGCTTCTGAAATGGAATAAGCAAATTAGTAGCCAAGGAATTTGCAAATTTTTTCTGTGGCCTACTTAGATCTTCACAGACACCACTTGCATGATGTAAATCTTATTGAGAAAGCACTTCTGTAATCTGCATACTTCCAAATGCCAGCTTTTCAGCTTCAAGGCTATAAAACATACACACTGTAAGAAGAGGAGGTGGAAGTATTGAAGAATGGGGAACTTTTATACGTCCACACAGCTTCCCACTGGCAGAGTTGTGATTGGAACTTCCTGAAAAAGGAGCCAGATAAGGGCAAAGGATGTGTGATCTGAGAGCAGTGCACTGTGGTTTTCTGGAGGGCTTCCAGTCCCTCAGATTCAGAGCAGCAGTACTCCTATCTTGTTTACGTCTGTGTTTTATGGAAAACAAAGATCCTATTTAAAAATCAATAAACTACTTATGCTATTTTCACAAACTGAAGAACATGACTTTCATATCCATAATGAACAAAACATAAACATTTTCTTTAACTCTTCAGTGAGGGAACCGATAAGGTACAAAAGAGAAGGAGAATGTATGCATAATGGAAAAGTAATTTTGCAGTAAAATTTCTGGGTCGGATGCACAACTGAGCCATGTCCTATAGGGCGGGTAACTTTTTCTGAAAACAGAGGTCATTTGACTTTTCCTGGACAAAAACCTACATGTTAGCATATAACTTCATAGAATCTAGATGTTTGGTCAATAGTACTTAGCAAACAAAGTCACACTTCCTAAGTAAGCATGCAATCCATGGGTGAGCCTGGTAAAGGATGTCCTTACAGGACATCACAATGGCATGTTACCTTGCTTTGCCCGTTTCTGAGTTTCAGATGACTTTTCTTAACTTTTAGTGCCTTGCTGGAAATTGAAAATAGATTAATAAATACAATGAAGACAATGTTTAATTTACAGATGGCTCTACAGTTTACCATTTTATAATTTATGAAATTACTTAGATGGTGAAAATGATACTTAGATATGTCTGACGCAAGAGGGCATGACTGCTACCTTCTAAAAGGAGATACCAGATCCTACCTATAAAAAGTGTTACCAAAATACATTATTTCAAATGAAAATGATTGTTTTGGTCAAAGTAGTAAATAACATCATGAAAATCTGAGAATGCTCATGAGTTCCTCTCAGACAGCACTGAGAAGTCAATGCAAAGGAGGAAAAGTGATAAATTGAAAGTGATTTCTGGGAAGATAAACAAATTGTCTTTTCAGTGGTACAGCCTTCTTCAGCTTGACCATGGGTCTCTGTGCATTCATAGGAAAAAGTGACAAAACCTGGCCCAGCACACTGCAAACAAAGCCAAAGGTAGGGCTGAAAAAACTTGCCTTGTGTGGTCATTGCTTTAGAGAAGAAGCCTTGCTCCATGTTCGCTGAATGAAATTCAGAGGGAAGGCACTGGCTGGTCTATGACAGCAAAGCAGGATGGGTAATCCACCGGACTCCCTTTAAATTTCTGAATCAATCATTCCGATGCTTCTGAGATCTCTTACTGCCTGGGTCCCTCTTTGCATCTGGAGAGAATTTCTATAAATATGGAGTGTTGTGTGTCACCCCAGCATCTGTATTCTTTCACTGCTCTACCTGCAAAAACTTCCTTAATTGGACTAGCTGTTCGCACGAAGGTTCATCTAAATACCCTGTAGGATAAATTGACCCAACATGGAATCAAGACATTTTTTAATTATATACTTCTGAGAATTAGTCAAAACTCCATTACTTTTAAATACATAACTTCCCATTGAGGTATAATAAATGTATTTATTAAGGAACAAATGATGTTCTTGCTTGATTCATTCTCTAGTAAGTGTGATTTCTAGGGTTTGTAAAAACATCCTGTAGACAGATATAACAAAATCATATTTTACGATGTTACAAGGCTGCTATTCCCTGAGGTTGGTTACTTGTTCTATGATCCTTTTCTCCACTATTTAGGGTGCATGAAAAGCTTCTTCTATGAACTGCCCTCAGAGAAACAGTTATGCAAGGAGAGCTTCAAAATAGGCTTTTGAACTTCATAGCAGAGACGACTGTCTTGAAGACAGGAATAATTTAAATTTACAGGAAAGGCATGGGACTTTCCTGGGAAAGGAAGATGTGTGGGTTCCACAAACCAGAGTCTGGAGTATTTCGAGCATAAAGTTTGTACTATGATTCTGGAGCAGGGAGGGCTGTGTTAACACTGATGGCTGCTTTCTTACCCTGAAGCTCAGAGGTTGGGATGAAAAGGATGGTAGAGGTCCTGACCATGGACCATCTTTTGCAAGTCACAATACGGGGCTGCCACGTTTATAGAGAAATGTTCCTTATGTTCTTCCCTAATGAAAGATGTTATGCATGTCTCCGCCATACCCCCTCGCCCACTGCCACCCCCAGGCCCACATGTCCTGCCGCATCACCCACCATCCCTTTAGAATTTATGTCGTTTTCTGCAAAGGGGAATATTCTCTCTTCCCTCTGTGATGGCAGCCTGGCGTGACAGTGGAACAAGGTTTCTTAGGATGAGTTCCAGAGAAGACAATTTGGAAAACAGACTTCTAGACTCATCCTGCACATGGAGCCTTCTAGAAATTTTATGAGTTCTGTGTGGGACAGGAGAATGTCTTAGTGTTTCCCTAGAGTATCTATCTGACCAGAGAAAATCCATGAAAACACAGATACCTCCTTCCCTGGAATTACACTGGTGTCCTGTGAGGCTACTGGCTCGTGATCATACTGTGCAGGACACTGAACCAGCTGTCTGACTGTGGGCTCGGTGGATCCTGGGTTGCCTTCCGATCTGGGTTTTCTCAGAATAGGTATCATGCCACTTAGCCTGGTGGGCAGTATCAGATGAGGGGTGCTATGCAAATTGTTCAGAATCTGGTCCTGGGTAAGGCACCCTGTCCCTTTCGTTTCCTTCCCTTTTTTATAGACAGACTTCCGAGAGCATTCTGACTTTTATCTCCTCCTGTCTGCCTATATCCTCCTCTGCCTTCACCTTGAAAGCACATCGTTAAATTCCAGGAAGAGTTTAGTGATGCCTCTGACATGCAATCTCCCTTAAGCTTCTAAAGCATTTGGTTTCATTGAAGTTAGAAGAATCCTGGAGGTCTTTAGTATAACGAACTACTCCTTTGATTGCTGGCACTGAAAACATTCTGTTCCATATTATCATTATCTGAGTATAAGTCTATATTCTCCACAGACAGAAATTTCCTTGAAGACTGAGACTTCAGATGCATTTACGGTACGCTTGAATGTTATGCATCTAGATTCTACTGGGATCCTGGCCTGCGAACTTTGTGTTTGAGTTTCTCCAGGTGTAAAGATTGGAGGAAAATATGCTCTGTGAACAAAGGAATGAGGTAGAGGAGGTGAACGCCAGGGGAAGGGCTGGGGATTGAGCTTGGTGGGGGCCTCTCCTCATATCCCCACTCCTTTACCATCCATCCCACTTGCCCTTGGGGCAAAGTTGATAGGGACCCAAAACTGGCTCTAAGAAGAACATGTGACCAATAAATATAACTTAAAAAATATCCAGCCTCACTTGTAATCCAGGATATTTAATTAACCCAAATAGCTATATCTTAGCAGCAGGAGTGGAGACTGGTTTAGTGTGGTCTGGGGCTTTTACCTTTGGGCGGTCCTCTTTAGAAATGGAGAGGAGAGTTGGAAAGAGATTTCGGTCTTACTCGATTGTGATAAAGTACCTTCTGAAATTTTGAAGTCCATGTAAACGCATTTATAAATGTCTCCTAGGACCTTGGAAGAACCCAGGTGAGTGTGGGCCTTGAAGTGGAAGCCTTATGGGCCTCAGGATAAATCCAGCATTTCTGGGGAGGGTTTTAAACAGGGACAGATGTAGCCAGGGAATATGCTGAATGAGTTCACCTTTGTTCATTTATTAACCCAACATGTAATTCCCTGGCTATGTCTCCAGATATCAATGATTCGGATTTCAGTTTTATTGTAAATTACCAAAATAACAGTATTGTACTAATGGAAGATGGAAAATCTGAGGGCTATCACTTTTCAGGTTCTTTGCAAGGAAAATATCCAAGTGCCACATATTCTCATCTTGCTAATAAAACATTAATATTTCAAAAGCAAACCTTGATGTTCAACTTTCCAAAGTTATGATCCCACTGCAGAATAATAATTCATATTCTCACTTTCAGGAGCATTTCTAGGAAAATGCAGACTGAGCATGGACTGGCGACCTTAGATGCCGACTGGTGAATTTTAAGGCAAAGAGAGCCAGTGCTATTAAGATGAAAATAATTGCATATGATCCGGAATCTTAAATCATTACCATATGTTACTTGGGTGACTCCCAACTTAGAAAATATGTAAAAATGAAGAAAAAACCCCTTCCATGTTTTACTTTTAACCATTTATTTCTTGAGATGGCATTGAAACCTGAATTTTAAATGTACTTAGAGGTGCAAGCTTTCCAAAAATATGAGAAAACTTTTAAAAAGTCTATAAATGTAGTAATTTTTGACATTAAAAATTTCCAGGGATAAACAGCATAGCAAACAAACAAACAAACAAAAATTGCCAGTAATAAGCTGCATTAAAAAATCAAAGGCAATTATTGTACTACAGAGGGCAAGGGTAACAAGAAAGGCTTAGGCTGGCTCTAAAGTCTGAAAGGTTAATTTAAGGTCCCTATTAAATAACGATATAAAAGTTCACTGTTACTTAATTAGCTGACTAAGGAAACTTGGTGGAGCAGGCTGTATTAAAACCTAATCATCCAGGGTAGTGGCCCAGGCTTCTGAAGGTCATAAATTACCATTTAAATTAAGGGTTTGTTATTACCACAGATCTTTCTCCTCCTTCGCTTCTGCTATTTCCTTAAAATGTTAATACCAAAGGCAAGATAAGTTCTCAGAAATTGGAACGTATTGGCAAGGTAGGAAAGCTGACAGGAACAGGCTCCCTGTGGCATTCTTCGCACTGCCTCCAAGCCCTGTCTCAGACCCAGCCAAGCTGTTTGCAACTTGGTTGACACCTCATTTGGCAAACACAGTGTACCAACTGTATCACTCTATCTAAGATTTCGACTACACCTTCTGTTCAGCCTTTCTCACATTGCATGGTGGGGTTAGGGAGAGACTAACCCTAAACCTACACCTTGGTTGGCACTGGATACCCAGGAACTTCGAATCTTTGGTTCAGCCTGAACTGATTCCATTTCGGGCACCTTCCTCACTACCTGAGCCTATGGTACAGCAGGTGAAGAAGCCAACTCAACACGTTCCATCAGTTAGAAAAGGTCCCTGTGGGCGGGGCTTCATATATTCTGCTCAGGTGATTAAAAACTGCCCTTGAAAGCTATATTCCTAAATTTCAACTAAGTTTGTTTCATTTATTCAACCCAACCAGATTACATACAGGACACCAGTTAAGTCTAAATTTCAGAGAGTAACTCCTTTCTTAGCACTGGTATTGCCTGGATATTTGCATAGAAGGTATGTGTAATAAACACACAATGCGTTGTTTTTTTAAAAGTCAGATTTACCTGGGAGTCCCATATTTTTATTTCTAAATCTGGAAGCCTAACTCAGTCTGCTGTTAGCATCCTGCTGCAGCAGCACGGCACGGACCGCGCCAGGTACTCCGCATGTTTTTATCTCCTGCAGCAGCCCCATGAGGCCGTTACTGCCTCCATTGGACAGGTGTGAAAATGGAAGCACAAATAAACATTCACTTATGAAATTAAATATCCTAAACCTGAACACTGCAAGCTTAGGGGGCTTCCCGTCTTGTGGAGGTTTTCCAGAGAAAGCAGCTCCAAGCTGCTTGAACACAAGGACAAACGCTTCGTCCAGATCCCTAACGATCTTTGGCGTGGAGTATTGTTGTATACTTTCAGTCTGGAAAATATGCACAGCGGGCGTTACCCATTGCCAACCGCAAGCCATCGAAACTCACAGAACCCGGAATTTTGAACAAATTCTGGGTGAGCCTTCCAAGATAAACTGGGTACAATGCATGACGCTTAATAGCCAAATTATTTGACTTGGTATTTGTTTAAAATAAACTATTTAAATGAGTACCCAAAACAGCCAAAATAAAGATTTCTGTTCTAACACAATTCCCGTTATTATTCACCTCCTGTGTCAGATCTAGTAGAAAGACACATAAAGAAATACTTATTTAAATGCAATAGGAGGATGGAGGCCAAAACCAAATTTATTTATAAAAATTGTGTATTTACTCTTATACATTTAAATTTCAGTCATCTTCAAAGTACTCTCCATTTGATGCGGTACACCTCTCGAGACATTTTTCACTGCTCAAACAGTGTTTGAACTTGTCAATTTTGATGCCTTTTAGTGCTCCTGTCATTTTTTTGTTTCACCTCTTCCATGTTGGCAAAATGTTTCCCCTTGAAGGACCTTTTTCATCCGGGGAAACAAACAAAAAAAGTCGGTTGGGGCTAAATCAGGTGAAAAGGGAGGGTTGGGCACTGGAGTCATGCCATTTTTGGTCAAAAACTGCTGAACAGTCAGCAGGGTGTGGGCAGGTGCTCTTGTAAATCACCATCCATCATGCAATGGGCAGATGCATTAAAGGGGTCTCCAAAAAAAATTCACTGAAGCAGAACGCAGCCTCTCACAGCAATGCCAGCAGGTACACTGATACAGATGGGTTCTTAGAACACTCACTTAGTGGGGGAAGCCTGTACCACAAGGGGTCCGCCCTCCAGAAGATAGTTCCAGTGTTTGTAGGGTCCTCCCTCATATACTGAATGCTAGTGTGGAGATGTACGCAGCAGCAATATAAATGCAGAGCCGAGCAGGGCTCTCCATCTCATGATGAGGGAACAGCCACAGGGATTTCATGGAGATGTGACTAAACTGAATCTGAAAGAATAGAGAAGTGCTCATGGAGTAGGAAGTTGGAAAGGTTGCTGTAGGTAAAGGTGACGGAATGAAATGGAGACTACCTTGGCTTTCATCATCATTAGGAGCCAGATCCATCATGCCTTGGGTATATTCCCAATATTAAAAAAAAAAAATGAAGCTATAGGGACAGCCTAGAAGGAAATGTTTGACTCTTTGTAATGTCAGGAGACTACCAGAAGGTACATTCTCTGCTATCTCAGGCTCTCCGCTTTTTAACGTTGTTTCTGGGCTGAGATAGACTGGGAAAATGACCAGGTTTCAGTGCATGTAGAATAGAGCAAGAGAAGGTCCTAGAGAACATTGGTGCTACGTGTCCTTACCTTGTACTTAGACTGAAATATACAGCTTTTAACCCTTATTTTCTGAAAGTATTAAAATCTTTTTAAAAATTTTTTTTATTGTTCAATTACAATTGTCCCCATTTTCCCCCATTACTCTCCCCTGCTCTACCCACGGCCCACCTTCCACTTTCAAAGCACTGAAGTCTTAAAGCTCATATACTCTCCTATGTTTTCTGAGTTTCTCAACTGTAGACATTTAGTATTCTATGAAAGGTCTTTAAGATATTTTGAAATGTGAATTCTTTCTAGAATTTTCAACTTGTATGTTTGGAGCCGAGGAGTGGAAAATAAAGATTTTGCAGAAGTATGAACTAATTTAGGTATTGGTTTGTCTGACCAAAAATATCATACAATGTTGGCTTCGGTACCATTAATTTTGCATTCAAGAGAAGTCTTATTCTAAGCCTGGCCCCTATTAACTAGAAACAAAACGTGAACTGTGTCTTCAAGCTTCTGTAAAATGTCTCTCGTCACTTTGAAGTTCACCAAAAGCTCCATAAAGAGGCTCAGATAATGTACCTCAGGCAGCCTGTATGAGAACTGGCCCAGGAGTCAACAGAACCTGAACTTGCTCTTGGTTTTGTTTCTTACTTAGACAAGTCATCCAACCACTAGGTTTCTCCTTTTTTTTGCATCTCTAAAAAAGGACAATTGAAATCAGCAATTGCTAGGATCCCTTTTAACTCTAAGAATTCTACGAGTATAACTGAAGTCATTAGAAGAAATTTCTTTTACCAATTTGCATTTCAAGTCTTTGGAATAATAGATTTAGCAAAACTGCAAGTAACCCAGGATAGTATCCAGAGAAAGGGTGATAATACCTCCTCTGGTCCTAAAGCATATGAATTCAGAAATGAGGTAACATTTTGTTCATTAGATTCCCCATATGAGTGCAATCATATGGTATTTGTCTTTCTCTGACTGGCTTTTTTCACTTAGCATAATGTTCTCCAGGTCCATCCATCCATGCTGTCCCAAGGGGTGGGGAGAACCAAATATAAACAATTAGGTAACTTTAAAAATAGAATCTCCAAAGCTTTCCATTTGCAATAGGAACTGGAATAATTGCCACTTCTGACAGAAATATGACAGGCACTCCACTCAAATGCGTGTGTATTCCTTCCTCCTGTTGACTAAACCCCAGTGAAAACCTCACATAATTCTAAATAAGGAGATGGTAAAGTTGCTCAAGTTAGGAGTATAAGATCTATTCAGTATTTCACAACATATGTGGTGTTTCAATGGATGAAGACCTTATACACCATATAAAGTCATATTTTTAACCAAATAAAGATGATTTTACTGGATCAAATTCAGGTAACATTAATATTTATAAACAAATTCCAAACTTTCTTTGGTTTCTAACAATCATATACGAGCGGTACGACAAGTCTATCAATGTATTCACTCCCGTCAGCAGCCACGTTAGCAAGTGTAACAACAAAACATAAGGAAACAAACACCAAAAGTTGGACTTTCAAGGCATCCATCATAGCCAATGAATTTTAGTTAATAAATGCCAAAATAATTAAATTACTGCAAACTTTTAACTAAATGTTTAGTATTAATTTTGGCTTAAAATAAAAACCTGGGAAGTTGATAATATCTCATGTTCCAAAATTACTACATTTGAGTTCCTAAAATAAAAACATATCACAATGAATTAGGTTCACACTGGAAACCTGCGGACTGGCTCTGACACTTGGAAATTTGTCTAACTATTCGGAACCTCAGTTTCTCACTTGTACAAACACTGGCCTATTAATTTTAAAAGTGTCTTCACGCTCTGTGAGTTTATGATTCAACATAACAGCTTTCGAAAGAGTAGTGAAAGGATCCTGAAACCATTTTGTTAGTTCGAGTCCAAAGATCTAATGTAGAAAATACCTTGTGTTTTCAACATCAGCCTGCGTTACTGGGAGCAAGCAACACTGGTTCAGGGGGCGAACAGTGTTTGTCAACCACGAGGAAGAAAATTATTCCTGTTTTAAATCAGCAGGTGTTTTATTCTCCTTTGAATTGCAGTTAGCTTTTTCTTGGAAAATGCAAACGTTAAGAACTAACTCTGAAGAACAGCAGAGGGCGGCACAATCACAACCAAACCACACAAAGGAAAACCTGGGCATCAGATGGATCCGGTGCCAGCAAGTCCCGAGCCCGCGTCTGAGCCATCGAGCCACAGCCAGGTGAGAACAAAACATTCTCAAAGTGGATTTGAGAATCTGCCAATGAATAGCCCTGGCTGGTGTAGCTCAGTGGATTGAGCACGGGCCTGCGAACCAGAGAATCTGCCAATGAAAACGGTTTACATTTCATCTCAGTTCCATTCTCCGCCTTGGGTACCTCGGGAGCATTTCATTCACTCTGGGACACTGTGTTTGACAGAGGCAACAGTGCCGGGTTAGAGCATGCCAGCGCAGGAGGCAGGATGGGGGGTGGTGTTGGACAGGGAATCCCTGGAGAGAGGGCAGGCGTAGCTTGAGGTCAGACTCTTCGGGGTGGTGGATTTGTTCACAAAAAGGTCTCATGGGAAGCACAGAAAAGGCTTGTGTGCCACTGGAGGGCACAGGTCTAGGACCACGGAGGGAGCTCACAGCGGGGCCGGGTCGGGGAAACTGTGGGAAGGAGCCTGGAAACACGCGGAGCCGCCCACGGCGGAGTGGGGTGACTTGGGACGTCTCCAGGCCACGGCTGACTGTACTGCTTTCCCAGATCGCACAGATTTACACGTCTGGTGAGAGGTTGGAGCTGATAACGAAGCATCTACAATTCTAACACATTAATTACACTTATCACTATGTCAAATCGTATGGAGTCTGATTTACTTCTAGGAAATTAGTATGCGATTACACATGCTTTTAAAACACAAGCTCATTATTTCCCCATAACAGGTTATAATGACTGTGATGAACTCAGAGATCTGTTATTAAAACAAACAGTTATAATTGTTCTATGTATGAGAATGGTTAAAGAATTTAACCAGGTTCAAGAATTTGCTAGTGGTCATTCTCTGTTGATGCATGATTGGATTCAGTGAGGTGTCTGGTTATATAGGCCTGTATATTCATCCACACATATGCACAGGGACCCATGCAGGCAAGCACATTTATGAGCAGAAAAGTAGAAGTTGCCTTACAGGGAAACACAGACATTCTTCTTGTGCAGGCGTATCAGTCCTGTCCACTTACTACACAAGGCAATACAAAGGCTTCCTTGTCAGGCTTGCTTGCCTGGGTTCAAATCTAGCCTCTACCACTTATTAACTGTGTGGTCTGGGCAACTCACACCATCTCAGTGGCTCTCGAATGTTTCCAGGAAAAGCAGTGTTAACATCAGCATCCTCTGGGAACTTGCTAGAAATGCAAATTCTCAGACCCCACCCAGCCTTCCAGAATGAGGAACTCTGAGGGTGGGGCCCAGAAATCTGTTTTAACAAGGCCTCTAGGTAACTTCTGATGCATATTAACACCTGAGAACCCTTGTTCTACCTCCATGTGCCTCAGTCTCCTCATGTATAAAATGCGGGCAAAAAGGGTATTATGAGAAATAAATGAGTTAGTATAGACCTGCAGTGTTTAGAACAGGGCATGGTACATGCTAAGCGGTATCAAGTGTTGTCTAATTAATACCCAAATCTCAATAGCCATTAATACAATAAAAGAGTAACATCGACTACAGTGTTAATGCTATCAGGAAGTTGAAACAATGGAAACACTTTGATTTTACCAAGAGCAAAAGTTAAAAATAATTAAACCCATGGGAACATGGAATAGAGAAGTATCCAGGCTTCGCAAATGCCCATGAAACTGTGTGCTTCAGCCAATCACCCTCGCTGCCTGGGCCGAGCGTGACCTGACGGACATTACTGGGGCAAAAGCTGGCCCACCTCACACCCCAGACAGGATGATTTTTACTGAGGTGGCCAAAGGAGCTTGCTCTAAAACACCATGCCTTCACGATCAGCCTTAAAATCAATGTTCATCAGCTCTGCACTTCTTCATAACTGAGAAGTTAGAGATGAGCTGATCCAGGGGATAAAGGAGGGGGGGGAATGAAGACCTCAGGCACTTTCAGCTCATCCGCCCAAACCTCAGAAAAGTTTGTCCTGACTTTGGTGGTTATGAATTTCTTTTAAGTGTGGGAAGTCTTTAATCCTGTTTCCAAATATATAAGACAGGATGGTGATAATGATGACGGTGATGATGATGACAAAAATATGTTAATGTTACTTTCCTCATCAGGCTGTGAGAGTCAGATAAGAGGAGAAAATGGCAATCACCTGGCAAGAGTCCCCTAAGCATTGACCATTGCGGAATTACTCATTTTCATAGCTAATAAAACGACATTTTGAGAAGTTAGGTAGATCGCCCAACATCCCACAGCCAGTAAGGGGCACTTTCCAGTAAGTAGACTTCCCAGCCCAGTACGTGGGCTGCTGGAATGAATGTTCTTCTCCCTGCACAAGGTCTTCCTGAGGACTGGCATGTTGGAACAACTTGGGACTGGTCTCCCTTAGGAATTATTAGAGATGTAATTTATACACAATTATGAAATTTGAAAAAAATCTTCACAACAGGAAGACTCATGTTAATGATCTAAACATCTATGTAGGGAAAGGTGTATCTAGGTAATATAAAGAAAATTATGATTCTTATTGATGAAACTGTCAATGAATTCTTACCTTTGGAAATTAATTCACAACGAAGCCACCCAACTGGAAACCATTTCCCCGGGAAATATTCCTGTGTAATACTCTTGTCTGGCCCTGCTCAGTGGATGGGAAAGCAAAGTTGAATAAGGAGCCTCCTTGTCACCAAGGACCTGGTCGCTCAGTAGGACAGCAGATCATTTCTATTATAGCATTTATTACTCCAGACCAATTATATCAAGATTTCAGTGGTTTGGGGGAGAAAGGGGTATTTGTGATATAGGCATCAGTATTTTCTAAAATTTCCTTAGATGACACTACAGTGCAGCCGGAGTGGAGAACCATGGTAGAGGAAGGGGCTGATTTTTTTTCCGGACCCCAGGCAGGTCCTGTGGTTTATTCTCCCTTCTGTGCCCTGTGGTGGGTTAAGTGCCCTTTCCTGACTGATAATCATCCCTAATAGGGAGAAATCTTGAACTATCCCTAGGTATTATGGAGCGATTCAGTCCTCAAAAATGAAAGCATAAGATGGGGAATTCAGTGGACAGAAAATGGGATAACTGAGATTGCATGCTATGGAAACCCACACATGTCTGGGAGACTAGAAGAACCGAGATCTGAGAGAGCTTTCTTTGGTAGAACTTGGCCCTGAAGGTGAGAAGGAGGGAAAAATGGCACCTGAACTGTAAGCAGGAGGGAAGGTGGGCGGGGGGGGCGGGGTGTAGAGAAGAGAATTGAGAAGCTTGATTGCACTTTTGTGATTAAATACAAAAGTAGAAAGGGTAAGTTAGAATGCAGCTGAGGCAAGGGTAACCAATGGAGTCCTCTCGGAGAAAAGAGGAAGGGATGGAATCCGGAATCAGGTGCAGCAGCTGCTTCCTTTGCTAGAATTGACGAGAGCACCAGAGACCTGGGCGGCCAACAGTGTTTCTGACACTGGGAAATAACAATAAAGGTGCTTGGAACATGAAGTATGAGGGGCCTTCCAGATACGGGCTGGAGTTCATTCCACAGACAAATACACCAACCGACAAAGACTGTTTTCCAGCATTTGTAAGGAATACAAAACAATCCTAACATCCTTTTCTCTAGAATAATATTTATTTTCTCTAAATATCCAGATCTGGTCTATTTCATTCTGGAATTCAATATGGCACCCAGCTTTACCTTCCAATACAATTTTGAAAAGGCGAAGCCACGGTTAGGGTTTATCACACATATTTTCCTCATGCTATCATTTAAAATGAACAGCCACAACAACACCCAGGAGAGCATGATTCTGCATCTTTCCTCTTTCTGAAGTAAGGGTTCCCTTTGAAGGCTGCCTTTCCAGAGTCAGAGCTCAGATAGGGGTCAAGTGGAGAGTATGTGGGTGGTGGCTGCACGTCTGGTATCCCGAGGCTGGTTAGATCTCCTAACAAAGAATTTTCACTTTGTGAACTGGTTGATATCAAACAAACTCAGTGCTATTGTGGCTTTAATCATGATGGTTATAAGAGAGTGTCTGATATTCAAAAATATATTATCTTTTACTAGAAACATCTTTGCCTCCATTGGCCTTTGTTTTACAAACATCAGATTCGAAGTGAAAAGAAAAAAGGTACAATTTTACTTTGTTTCCAGCTTTTAAATATGTTGAGATCACTCTTGGAATGAAGTACACAAAAGCTTAGTAATAATCATAATGATAACGTAATAGGTGTTTTTTAAACTTTAGATTTCCAAACACCCAGATGTTTGGCCTTTGCTGAAGGTATCCAGATGACTGATTGGAGCTTTTCTGTTTTCATACAGCTACAAGACTTTATGGAGCCACAAGCCTTTTAGTTGCAACAATGTAATTAGAAATCAAAATTATCCTGCTGTCATGTAGGACCCCTGTGAGCAAACTGAGGTCTGCAGGCCAAACCCAGCCCGGGCCATTTCTTTTAACGCCTTGTCTCTGGCGCCTTTCGTGCTGCAAAGGAGAGCCGCGTCGCTGCAGTGGAGACCCCACAGCCGCCACGCTGAAAGTATTTACGACCTGGCCCTCCGCAGGAACAGTTTGCCAATCCTTTCTGTAGGTCGTCTCCTTTCCTTAGCTAATTGGCTTTCTACGATTGCCTTTAGGAAGTTCTAATAAATCAGTGTATTTTATATGTATATGAATGATACACTCTTTGAGAAACTGCACTGATGATTTTTGGCTGTTGTTCAGAGGTGAGCTTAATGGGATTTAATGTTCAGGAGGCCATGAGGTTAACTGCTCTTCTCCTTGGAAATCATTACGAATTTGGTTGAGAAAATGGCTAACTTTAGTTGCGCAGGTAAGTTAATAGCTAATATGTTCTTCACAGCTTCCATTTTTATATTTCACCCCATGGGAGTTTCAAATGACATATATTGCAATAAATAATCTAAGGAACATTCAAATTCACTTCAATGCAAAGATTTAAGTCTCACTGCATTTTATTATGTATGTACTAATTATTACTAACATGCTTTTTTAAAAAAGATTTTATTTATTTATTTTTAGAGGGGAAGGGAAGGAGAGAAGGAGACAAATATCAATGTATGGTTGCCTCTCAAGCGTACCCTGCTGGGAACTGGCCTGCAACCCAGGTATGTGCCCTGACTGGGAATCGAACAGTGATCCTTTGGTTCACAGGCCCGCGCTCAATCCACTGAGCTACACCAGCCAGGACACTAACATGCTTTTTAATAACACATATTAAATTGACATTTAGATATAGAAAGCTCAAGAATAAAGAAAGCATTTTAAAATGATAAATTAGATGACTATTTTTCTATATGATTTAGAACTCAGTTTTGTAAAATTCAGTTTTTTGGCTTATTATTTAGTAATTTTTAATAAGAAAGGATTAATTTAGTCATTTTAGTACTCACAATTTATAACAAATCTGAATTAATATTTACTTAAAAACATAAATAAGCTTCTCCTATAAGACATATTAGAAAGAAAAAACACAATGTTTTGCCTTCTATTTCAATGTCTAGCTATGAAAAAAAATAAAGTGATCCTTTTTTTTCATTGGTTTGTAAAACAGTAAGAAAAAGCCAAAGCATATTTATTGTCTATCAATTCTTAGATTCTCCTTTAAACATGATCTTGGAGTCTCTCCTAGTATAGACAGTGCTTTGTCAGAATTCACCTCTTCATAAATACTACATACAGTATTTACTGTATTAATATATAATAATAGTATTATATACATATGTGTGCATATATATATATGATGTCTGTCTGGAAAAAATCCAACCAATATAACGAGAACTGTTTGTGTGACACTGATGTAACCTGGCAGCCAAGGAGAGTGGACTAGAATGCATGAACAATGACGACTTCACTGTACTAGTCAGTGGGGGCAGTAGACGAGACGCTGTTGAGTGAGCATGTGTACCGTGTGGATGCCACATTCAAAATGACTGAGCAAGTTGAGCAACGACTCTGCATGAAATTGTGTGTTAAGCTTGAACATTCCTCTGTGGGAACTATTTGAATCCAAAGGCCGCAGCTGTGGGTAGCTGCTGATGGGCAGCTTCATCATGACGACGTGCCCACTTATACATCATATCTCATGCAGAGTTTTTTGGTGAAACATCAAATCACCCAGGTGACTCAGCCCCCTATGGCCCAGATTTGGTGCCCTGAGACTTCTGGCTTTTCCCAAAACTAAAAACACCTTTGAAAGGGAAGAGATTTCAGACCAGTGATGAAATTCAAGAAAATACAGTGGGGCAGCTGATGGCAATTGGAAGAACTATGCGAAGGCCCAAGGTGCCTACCTTGAAGGGGACTGAGGTGTCATTGTCCTGTGTACAATGTTTCTTGCATCTTGTATCTTCATAAACAAATGTCTCTGTTTCTCATATTACATGGCTGGATACTTCCTGAGCAGACTTTGTATGTATATATACGTATATACATATATACATTCTATATATACACACGTATATACCATGTGTGTGCGTAAGTTATTGAAGATGAAGAATGGTATTAATG
Source organism: Glossophaga mutica (assembly GCA_039655065.1). NCBI lineage: Eukaryota > Metazoa > Chordata > Mammalia > Chiroptera > Phyllostomidae > Glossophaga > Glossophaga mutica. Next base: position 24,259,642 of record CM077305.1, read on the forward strand.
CCTGCCGTGGCACCAGCGGTTATCACACAGACCTTCTCTCTGGCTCCTGACTGCTACTTTGCTGTAAAGGGCGTACAAACACTTGAAGCTGCATTGCAAAGATGCATACCTTCTTTTGCCTTTATTTCCCAAGGTCAATCTGCTAGTATCCAGTCTCTAAATTCCATTGTCTAGGGTTTTTTTCACTTGTTTAGTCCTTACGCTAATACACTTACCCTAAACTTGACTTATCCATTACTAATTAGAAAATTCTACCAGCTGGCCAGGTATTGTGATCCAGAGAAAAATGTAAATATTTATTTTTTTAAGTTACCAAAAGTCATGCATTTAGGAAAGAAGGTCTTTGTGACATCATTTGTCCTTTAAAAGCATTTCTGTCTGCTCCCTATGACACATGCTTGCAGCATCAGCAAGGCCTCAGGTGCCTCATCCCACCACTTTTGACTTGTGGAAGGAAGGCCATTCCCATTTCACAGCTGAGAGCCCCGAGGTGCGGTCAGAGTTAGTGGCTTGCCCAAAGTTTACAGCAGAATCCAGGATCTGGTCCTAGGTCTTTGAGATCTAAGTCCATCAAACTTACCATTAGTTCATATTCAATCACAGACTTCCCCTAGAGAACCAAAAACCTACATACAAATTAGAAGTTTCTTCTTTCCAACTCTGGTTTTTGATAAAGATCGATTTGTAATGGAATTACATTTTATTTTCTGACAAGACTGTCAAACATGATTATTTTGTATACAATAACATAATAAAATTATCAACTTTTAAAATAGATGATAAAGTTCATTGCTTTCTGTAGGGAACCGCCTTGTATGGCTCAGTCCTCACGTGAAAAACCAGTGGGGAGCGAGTGGCACACAGGACCACATCCACGGAGAGGTTCTCCCATGGGGAATCAGGCCTGTATTGTACCCAGACTACTATGAGACTTACTTTTGTTAAAACTCCTTCACCCTGAATTGAGGCAGCAAGTGCTTACTGTTAACTTCCTAAAATCTGAGCTAAACCTCTCCAGTATGGAGTGTGACCGGTTCAACCACTTTTCCCCTCTCTGCAACATCCTTCTCTTTGAAGTAATTAGCAACATTCTTTCCTTTGTTATGTGTAAAAGGTAATCCCCTCCAGTGAATCTGTGCATAGTAAATGAGAACTACCCTGCATGTAATGTACCCAGAGAAGCAATAAAAGCCTGGCCAGGCAGGGACTGGGGCTCTGGCCTTCTCTCTCTCTCTCTCTCTCTCTCTCTCTCTCTCTCTCTCTCTCTCTCTCTCTCAGAGAGCGGCCATGCTGCCCCTTTTTCTCCACAGGACTTCTGTTGTCCGTGTGTATTTGTTCACGAGCAGCTACAACACACACAGATCCTGCCGGCCAGGATCTGCCACCGCTTTCATCATTAAGAAAAACTATAGTGGAATGTGAAATCTTTAAATTAATTTTGAATTTAAGGGTAACACCTAAAGTGAGTCAAATATTTGTGTTGCAATAGTAAAAACAATATTAAAAAAATTGGGGTGAGGACGCTAATACAAACCAGCAAAGCAGGTAAGGTATCGCTGAGGCACAGTCTTAGATAATTCCTCATTTTACAGGTGAGGGCAATGTGGCTGGGAAAGGTCAGAACTATACTCACAGCCATTTAAATCAGACCCAGTACCCTTATCATTAAATTGTGTTGCTTTACTGCCATGTTATGTCAGGGTTTGGCCATCAAATTAACTGTGTAGAAAGGCAAGGCTCTTCCAGGTGCCCCAAACCAAAGGGCAGTCACAGCACCAGAAAGACCACCCGTCTCCAACAAAAAAAGAAACCCTTCTGCTGGTGGGTTTACCATCGCATCGACTCACACACTCACAGCTTCCTCAAGTACACAGCAAAGAAAGGGAAAACAAATTAAACACTTGGTATCTGTATACCTAAGAACAGAATGGAGTAGTGGATGAATTAAAAGGAAAACAAGTTATTTTGGTAGTATATTTTCACCAGTTAATTTCTGAGTGTTTTCTGTCACAGTGATAAGATCAAATATAAGAAAATTCTATTAACAGCTTTTATTACAATAATATTTTTGAATATCCAAATGTATTTTAATTACGCTTTATATCTAAAAGTCTTGAGATAGATATGGAGAATGTGCATTGGGCTGGTGAGAATCCAATAGCACTTTCCACGTACAAACATCTTTTTATACTTTCCCTAGACAGTTTGAAATGAAACATATATTACAAATTAATCTCAAATAAATTACTTTTCTCAACTGCAGCCATTGGCTGTCACCTTACTAAAAACACCATTTAGCCAAAACTCAATATCTAGCTATTTGATTTAGTGCAGGCCGCTGAGGTTTGATGAAAGCAAGAAAGTGTGAAAATTTAAAACCCTTAAAGCAAATACAGAACATTTTATAGGTGATGAAAATAATTGAGTACGAATCTGTATTTTATTGCAATTTTTCACAAAATTGCCCTGTCCTAAATAGTCAAGTGTCTTGATTGAATAGACTTTAGTATTCCAAAAATGACCTATCGAGGCAGACTTTTCCCATCAGCAGCACACAGCTCTCATCACCTTCAAAGATTTCTCATTTTACAGGGATTAATTAGTTCACAGGGCCTTTACTGTGCTGAGGGCCCACTGTCAATTTGACACAGTAAGTTCAGGGACAGTTGCTAACTTTGTTATCAAAGGCACTGATGTCCTAAAGCACTTAATCAATTTGTCTGTGTAATGAGTCCACGAAGAATTTGGTTTCCGAGGAGGATGGACAGCTATTCTGCATTGGAACCCCGTTCAAAGTTGCGTGTTTACGTTTCCTTCCCTCCAGGAGGCACGTCGTTGCATCTCTTCCTTTCCTCGTTCTTTTTAAATGACGAGGTAATAGGCTGTAAAAATGTTATCAAATGCCAGTTGTTACAGAGAAAGATTCTAGCACTACCTCCAAACCTGGAGCGAGGAAGTAGGTGAAAACACTGGTTGGTGGAAAGCAAAGGGAAAATCGTACTTTAATGAAGAATTCTTGCATGTCTAACAGAAAGTCCTGTGTCAAATGAAGAATGTATCTGAGAGAGAGTGCAGAGGTGGGAATGACAGGTTCATCAGAAACTGGACTCCTCCACGGGTTGCTTAGGGTCGGGGAAATCAGCAGCCCTTTTCACAGCACCACTCACAGCAGGGCGGCCAGCCCAGTGCTGGGCCCCCACTGTGATGTGCCCAGTGGGTGTCCCCAGGGAGGGTCTTCAGGGGTGTGAACAGTGTATCCTGCTGACACAGGCTTTCCCCCGCCCCAGAGTCGGCATCCTAAAGTCTTCTCTTGAAGATCCCTTGTGTATGGTAGCATATTAAAATAATCTTTTCTTTTTTAAATATTTTATTTATTTTCAGAGAGAGGGGAAGGAAGGGAGAACGAGAGAGAGAGAAACATCAATGTGTAGTTGCCTTTCATGTGGCCCCAACTGGGGACCTGGACCACAGCCCAATCATGTGCTCTGACTGGGAATCAAACTGGCTACCCTTTGGTTCGCAGGCTGGTACTCAATCCACTGAGCCACACCAACCAGGGCTAAAGGAATCTTTTATATTTGGTCTTTCCAAGTATTTCTGAAACCAATCCAGGCACGGGAGATTTTCATGACTGTGTTGTTAGGAGCTGAATTGTGTTGCTCCATAACTCCTAGGTCGAAATGCTAACCCTTGGCACCCCAGAATGTGACTGATTTGAAGGGAGGGTCTTTAATGAGGTGATTAAGTTAAAATGAGTCCTGGCAGAGGTGGGAGTGGAGGACTCTAATCCGATACTACCAGTGCCTTTTTAAGAAGAAGTCAGGACACAGCCATGCACAGAAGGAAAACCATGTGAGGACACAAGGAGAAGGTGGCCATCTGTAAGCCAGGGAGAGACGCCTCAGAAGAAACCAAACCAACCTCCTGACGCTTGGACCTTGCACCTCCAGCCTGCAGAATCATGAGGTTATAAATTCCTGTTGCTTAAGCTACTAAGTCTGTGGTATTTTGTTATGACCAAACTAATCAGTTGCCAGAGCAAAGTAACAACATTATCAAGATTCAACGAACGGAATACCATCTTACAGCAAAAACGTCCCTACACTTGTAGGGACGTGTGGACCGTCCATGGCCTTGTCATGGTTGCCTCCCACCATATGATCGATGGCCACTAACATATGATTAGTTACTGTGAGGATAGTTATTTTTGTACACTTCTGCGTTGTAGGTTTAGAGATACCTTTGCAGCTTGTTTTAATTTTGTCCAAGGATCTTTTTGTTGTTGTTAGGAAAAACAGAAAGGGTAAAAATGCAGATATAATGTCTCCACATCTGCAAGTGCCTACACACCCCAGGAACTGTGCTGCACATGGAAAAATAAAATAAGACCTGCCTCTTGATTTTACAGTTGGGAGGAGAGGGAGACATTAAATAAATATCACTGCAATTTATTATTTCATTTCAGTTTTGATAAGTGTTATAAAAGAAAAATATAGTGGCAGCTGAACTATAATTACATATGACAGCTTTTACTGAACAAATCCAAGGCAGATAAAATAATGTTGGAAATGAAATTTGCAATCTTGCTATTCACATTAATATATTAAAACCTGTATTTTCTTTTTAATTTCAAATAAGCTTCATTAATGATCATCATTCAGTGGTACCTATTTATTCACCTTCTTATTTTTGGTGAGAGAAAGATCTAGAAAATATTAATAAGAAATATACTTCAATATAAAATATTTCCCTCGCGCGGGCCTGCGAACCAAACGATCCAGGTTCGATTCCCAGCCAGGGCACATGCCTGGGTTGCAGGCCAGTTCCCAGCAGGGGACACATGAGCGGCAACCATACATTGATATTTCTCTCCCTCTCTCTCTTTCCTACCCTTCTCCTCTAAAAATAAATAAATAAAATATTTAAAAAAAAAAAAAATAAAATATTTCCCTCTATTATTTTTCACGTAAAATATAAAAATATATGGATCATTATTATCTGATTTCATTACTGATATGTATTTAAACTTAAACAATCATACCGGAATAGATTGCTATTTGCTAAACTATCCAAAAAACTGTTCTGTGTTTCCAAAGAAATGCTGGGAATCCAGATTTCCATGTGTATGTTGCACATTTGAACGGCATGTCATTTATGACACTGGGGAAAATAGGATTGCAGCTTTGGCTAATAAAATATTGTAACAGTCAGATACTCTATTTCAAATGGGCATGCTAACATCTCTTCATTTATGCAAAATACAAGTTACTCTCCAGTCATCTGTTTTCACTTTTGCCTTTCCCTCCCAGCTTCGCGCCGAGGCTCCCTTTACTGCCTAGCTGAGCAATCCTGGTCTCGCTCCTCTGTTGTTGCAGTCTGGCTGCTGCACTTCCATCAAACATATAAAGCGGTTTTTCTCTTTAAAAAATGGTTTGTGTTCTAGGAGTATAATGCATTTATGTGCATAAATAATTATTTTAATAATACTCTTAGTTCTTTGAGTGACACTAACTTTAGTTGAGGTCTGGTAACCCACTACCATCGGACCAGCTAAATACTCTTAGTTCTTTGAGACTCTAGTGATCATATATCACATGATATCAATGGCTAATAATTATCAAGGGTTCATTCTGTATTAGGCCCCGTGCTAAAATCTTTACATACCCTATTGAATCCACCTAATATCCCTGGATATTAGTGGACATTGATTCTATTATTGGCGGTTTTTCTTCTTTTTTCCAGTAGGAAATAAATTTTAGGGAGGTAAGCAATTAAGATTCCAGTCCAGTCCTATTGGATCCCTGACCCCAGATCCTGAGTTCCAAGAGCACTGACTGACAGAGTGAGTGAGAGTTTCAATCTAGGAAGAGGCTACAAGTGCTGAAGGATGAAGATTTTCCACAAGCAATTCTCAAGCTCAACATTCAAATAACCATGTGCATAAATTATCCAAGATATATGCACACATCATCCAGCTTTAAAGTATACAATTCTACAGAAGTTTGTGATATGGAGTCACTGATACACATTTTGGTTAAATTCACAACTTCACATGATGATGTTTATGGGTTGATCACTAGCAAAAAAATATTTGTGCATAGTTAAATCCGCAATGGTGGTTTGATATTAAAAATAGGACAATTCTCTTTGTGAGTTCCACTTAAGGAAAACAGCTGGGGTTTGGATTGTTTATGAGGTTAAAATACCCAATTTTCTTCAGAAATCCAGGATGGGCAAAATGATATAGTTAATGCAATTAATGCAATGAATTCTGCAGGACCGTAGTTTTCAGGACAAAACACACCTACACAAGCTCACCAGGTGTGCTGTAAATAGAATTCGCACATCGAGTCTCTATGATGGGCCAGGAATTACCCAAGCTCTGGCAACACAGCAGAGTTCAAAACCACCCCAGTCCTCACGTGTGTGGAGCATCCAAGCTTTCACTTACAAAGGAAACATAAGAAAAGGGGGTCGCCACTGGGAACTGGCCACTTGGGACAAACCTCTCTTAAGCCATAATTTATCAAGCTTAATTTTTTTCTTTATGTGTTGGGTTTGAATAGGGAAAGAAAATGGGCAGAGACTATGTCATGTTCATCATTACTTGCAGGGTTCAGCCCACCACCCTTCACTCCAGTGGCTATTGAAGCACTGACTCAAACACCCCAGGGGCACCCCTTGGGAAGTCTGTAGCTACAACACAGCACCAGTTAAAGACAGGGAAGGGGCTGGTCCAGGCAGAGTGTGAGGAAGGGGCCCCGAGGAAAGCTATCCCTGACCATCAGGAGTCCACGGCCACATATGGAAGGATTTACAACTGAAAATATATTTGAAATAAATTCAGGAGTCCATTGTATCCCACTTAAATAGAAGACAGACGAGTGTAAATGGAACACTTGGCCTAGAGATCTTCAGAATCTGATACTACTTTAAGAAAGCCAATAAAGGAAATCTAAAGACAGATGCCCAGTGTGGACACGACGGGAAGCGGGAAGACTTCCACACACACATATTTTAGCTTATTTGGAAAAAGGAAAACAGTAAATTATCCAGTCCTCAGAAGTGTGTGAGTGATTTCCAGCACAGATGTGCCCCCTGCAGCTATCGATAGGCCTGGAGTGGCTATCTTGTCTCAACAGCCAGATCCTGGGCTGTGGTCACAGACAGAACCGCGGATGGTCTGAGGCCTCTGCACCTAGTAGCCAAGTCTTCGCCATCACCCAGCTGAGGAGCCCAAACATGATCAGCTCTGGACAAGCTGTGGATCCAGAGCGCAGTGAGTTATTATATTGTTTCGCCCAGCCAGGCCCAGGCTCAGACACTACTTCAAACACTGGCCAAAATACCCTCCCTGAACTCCTGTTAGAAATCTGTCATATTTTGTGATTTCAAGGAGTAAGTGGGAGCTATTTTGGGGAATGATGTTTTAGAGTTTGGAAGCTTCATTTAGGATACCTCTCCAGAAATGTAAAAGAATAATAAAAAATAAACACCGGTAGTTAAAACCAGTTCGCAACTTAACCTCCTACTCAGGAATGCTGAGTACTTAGTATTATCGGACAGCTCCATTTAAATCCTCTAGCTTAAGTTTCATCAGAACGTGCAGGACTCTGCCCACTGGAGACTGCGGAGGCTTTTTCCTCTCCAGCCGGGCTGCTTCCTGTTTCCCACGGGAGCTCTCGGGGTTTCCGGGCACGCAGGTCCTCCGTGTGGCCCGCTCCTTCCTGGAACATGCAGGGCGACGGCTGAAGCGCAAGCGGGCAGGGACTCTGACGGCAGGGTGGCCAACTCCTCATGCCAACTCGGTGTGTTGCACCGCATCCAAGCGCTCACTTTTTGTTTCTTATCATGGTATGCACATTTTGCTGTTTAGAAAGGGAATCGTGCCTTGGCTTTAGAAATGCAAGGTGCTCCCCAGGGCCGTGCACATTGGACAGATGGGTCCAGACAGGTGGACTCGGGAGGGCCACACAGCAAATCACTGTGCACCTCGCTCTGGGCCGCTTCGGCCCTCCTGCAAGGGAAAAGCTGCTTCTGGCCAAGCCCGCGCCCCTACTCCTTCTAGCTGCTGCATTTGAGAGACACACTTACCAATCCATGATTGGTCCAGTCTGTCCCAGAGTTCTCTGCTGGGTCAACCTTCTTAAAGAATAGGGCGAGCCTATGTCCCAGTCTGGGGGAAAAGCCTTGTTTTATACCTGACGTCTCACCTTGATAATTATCGAAACTCCTACACTCACAGATGAGCCCAAGTGTAGAAGATCAATCCGCGGCGTGGCCCTAATGGTGCTTCCCCGCTCAAAATCTTTGTACTCCGTCTCAACCACTGCTACCTCTGTAATTGTGCACACTGTTTTAAAACAATGATTTATTTTTAGCTTATTTACACTTTTTCCCCAGGCTGTGCCAGAAATTTATGTATTTATTTATTTTCGTATTTACATTTGTCAAAACTAATTTAAGCAGATTAAGGAAGGAGATTTTTGAGATGAATTTGCCACAAATCAGCACATTCGGTACAAGGCTATGGGGAGTTAATTGTTCTGCTTTGACTAAAGAAACAACAAGCACCAAAGTGGCGGACCTTACATTATGTCGGAGACTAAAAACACCTATCTTATGTAGCCTATAAACAAGCAAACTAAATAATTGTTGTAGCAAATTAAACCGGCATCGTTTAAAATGTTAAATATTTGGTTAAATTGTTTGACCTGTAGTTAAGTCAATTTGCTTTTCTTGGATCTTGGTTGCTACACCTATAGATTATGGGATTGGATCAGATGTCTTAACTTAATCCCTTGTAAAATTTGGTTCTGTGATTGTGAAGTTTTAGGCAGGTCACCTTGAGAAACAAACGTAAAAGGTTATACAACAGAAGTCTGCCTTCAGTTTTCTCTCTATTTACTCACAGCCTTCAAAAGAAAGGTGAGTCTTCCACTACCAGGAAGTCCAAGAAGCTCAGAGAGTCCCAAAGAAGTTGGATCCAAGGAGGAACACACCAAGGCACATCAGAATTACATTAGCCAAGATGAAAATGAAGGAGAGAATTCTAGAAGCAGCAAGGGATAAGGGGACAGTCACCTACAAAGGACTTCCCATCAGACTGTCAGCTGATTTCTCCAAAGAGACCTTCTAGGCAACAAGGGTCTAGAAAGAAGTATTCCAAGTCATGAAAGGCAAGGAAGGACCTACATCCAAGATTGCTGTATCCAGCAAAGCTTTCATTTAGAATGGAAGGGAAGACAAAGTGCTTCTCAGATAAGGTCAAGTTAAAGGAGTTCATCATCACCAAGCCCTTATTATATGAAATGTTAAAGGGACTTATCTAAGAAAAAGAAGATCAAAAATAGGACAGTAAAAAGACAGCAAACTCACAGCTATTAACAAATACACCTAAAACAAAAGCAAACTAAGCAAACAACTAGAACAGGAACAGAACCATAGAAATGGAGATTATGTGGAGGGTTAGCAACAGGGGAGTGGGAGGAGGAGAGAGGGGGAAAAGGTACAGAGAATAAGTAGCATAGACAGTGGGTAGAGAATAGACAGGGATAGGACAAGAATAGTATGGGAAATGTAGAAGCTAAAGAACTTATGACACATGGACATGAACTAAAGGGGGGGAATGTGGGTGGGAGGGGGTGTGCATGGTGGAGGGGAATGATGGGGGAGAAATGGGACAACTGTAATAGCATAATCAATAAAATACATTAAAAAAAAAGAAAGGTGAGTCTTCCATCTCCTTCAACACCCAAATGATTTTTCAATTAAAATAAATTAATAAAAGTGTAGAAATCTTTTTTCTATCCATCAAACTTAAATGATTAAGTAAATCCCATCAAATACTTATTATCATAAAGAATTTAGCTTTTTAAAAAATCCCCTAGATGGATTTTTCCCCCTAAATGGATTATTTTTCTCCTGGAATTGATGATGGTTGATACACTCAGTGACCTTAGAAGTCAGATAGGGGCTTTGGGGACCTGTGTCAACTATTTATAAAGGTTCTCAGTGTTTATGGTGATACAGTTTCTCAAAGACCTTCATGAGTAGGAGTCATTATATGAATCCACAGTGATGACCTGGCCCTTAGACCGCAAGTTAAATCCACAAAAAAATTAAAAATCCATAAAAATTAAAAAGTTATGTCTTAATATATTCTAGAGCTTTTAATATTATATTTTATTTTAACTTCAGACTGTGGAGTATATAAGTCACCAAATTCAAAGAGTGGGTCTCTACTTAGGAAGGTAAAGTTTCAGGATCTAAAGGAGACGCCATCTCTCCTCACTGCCTGCAGACGGTCGCTGTGCTGAGGAATTCAGCTGAGCACGCTTCTTCTTGGTTTCTCTCTATGAAGTCCTTATGGGTCGAGTTGTGTCCCTCCCAGACTCAATTCATATACTGAAGTCCTAACCCCTAGTACCTCAGAATGTGATTGCATTTTTAGATAGGGCCTGTAAAGAGGTCTTAAGGCCAAATGAGGTTAAGGTTAAATGCAGTCATTAATGAGGTCATGAATAAGGTTAAGGTCAAATGAGGTCATTAGAGTGAGCCTTACCACAGCATGATTGATGTTCTTGTAAGAAGAGACGAGGACTCACACAGGCACAAAAGGGAGACCAAGTGAAGGCGCAGAAGGCGGCCACCTTCAAGCCAAGGCGAGAGACATCAGAACAAAGCACCCCCAGCAGCACCTTGACAGAGGACTGCTAGATTCCAGAGCTATGAGAAAATATGTTCCTGTTATTTAAGCCACCTAGTCTGTGGTACTTTGTTAGGACAGCCTAGCAAACTGATACAATAATCAACTGTAAGATTTTCATTTTACATGTGAAAATAAAAATATAGTTTATTTCAGTGGAAATAAACTATAACACACACATATTCTGGTATTTACAGACAATACTGAAATGTAAAATCAATTATTTTGCCATTGGGTTGGAAAAAACAGTCACAGATACTGACAAATGATGGTAAGAATCTTGTGATGTCTGCTTCAAAAAGTAGAGCTGCCGCTATTCTACTGAAAGGGCTGACTGTTTCTTCTTCGAGTGACGTAAAGGATATGCGTGGAAAATTCTGGTGGGCTGCTGTGAAGTGTCAAGTCCTGTCCCCAAACGTGGTGACTCCCACCTGTGTGAGTGCCTGCACCTCTCCTGGAGTGCCAGACTTCCCCCTCACAAAGTGCCCTTGCAGTGGTTAAGAGACAAGCGTCTGGATATAGGTTATGAAGTGAGAGGCAGGAGCATGAGAAACTGATGCTATTAAAAGTCGTCCCCCCTGTTTATGTCTAAGGGAAATCATGGAGTCTTTGGTGAAAGGTAGAGACCACCTGATGAGCTTTCCCATCTGAGGCTGCATGGAATGTGCCAAATCCTGAAACAATGGTAGGACTGCAGAGAGAGGAAAAGAGGGAGGAGAAGGAGAAGGGAGAGAGGGAGGGAAAGAAACATGAGAAGCAAAGAATACATAATTTGGGGTAACATGCAATTGCCATCGCCAAATTCAATATGGAATATGTAGCAAGATAATTTATGCTTGGTTTCATGAAAATTGACTGAGTTCCTTTCAACCACTCATTTGCTAAAGCTTTTCTTTTCTTTTAAATACAGGGAGAAGATAATGTCATTTGCAAGAAGAGGACAATGTGATTATGGGAAATACTAAAATAGGGTTTTATCTGAATCAGACTCATTGTTACATAGATATGTCTATGAGATTGGGGGGTCAAGGCTATCTTTAGTATATTTAGAGATAAATATACTAAAGTATTTATGAAATATTTTTAAGTGGCTTGTTTTCAAAGTCTGAGCATAAAACTGCTAAGAATCAGTCAGTCCACAGACATTCAACAAATATCTATTTTGGTTATGGATACGTCAGGGCTCTGAGCATACGGCAAGAACCAGATGAAGTCTGTGTCTTCAAGGGTCTTACTTTCTCCCAAAGAGTGACAAATAGACCTGAAATCCACCAACAGACTGAAATGTATGATTTTAGACATAGGAAAGAAAGAGCTAAAAAGAAAACATGCGAATACAGCAATTTGGTGAAGAATGACTCAGGGGTGCTAACAGCAGTGCTAATTTAGCTAGGAGGGCTGAAGAAGGCACTTGGAAGAGATATTTAAGCTGAGACGGAAAGGGGAGAGACAAGTAAAACTCTGGGGGAGAGATATTCAAGAAGAAGGAAGAGCCAGGGCAAATACCCTGAGCCAAGGCCCAGCTTGGCATGACCAGGGAGAGACACGAATGGCTGGGTGGCATTGAACGAGCGGAAAGTCAGACACAAATGTGGATGTCTGGACTCAGGTGGGCAAGATCATACAGATCCCCCTTGGCCAGACAGAGGAGCATGGGTTTTACCTTAATTGCATTTGATTTTAAGCAGGACTTGACTTGATCTGGTTCATACTTCTAAAACACCCCTCTGGCTACTGGGTCAAAAATGGACTGTTTCAGGTTAGAGGATAGGGTGGGAGATTTAAAGAGGGGTGAGATGACTGCCTCTCGGAGTAGGTCATCGCAGAGGTGGTGAGCAGTACTCAGATTCAGGGTAGAGTGTGGAGGTAGAGCTGCGTGGACTTACTGATGAATTAAATAGGGGGTGTTAGGGTAGGGTGGGAATTGGAGAAACTTAATCACATGTGTGTGGACTTCTGTCATCTTGAAAGCTTTCTTTTTTCTGTTGAGGTAAAGAATACACCATCAGCCCTGACCGGTATGGCTCAGTCGGTTGGAGCATTGTCCTATAATTGAAAGGACTGTGGTTTCAATTCTTGGTCTGGGTGTATATCCAGGTTGTGGACTCAATCCCTGGTCCACACAGGAGGCAACTCATCGATGTTTTTCTCTCACATTGATATTATTCTCTTTCCCTTCCCCTCTCTCTAAAAGTAATGAAAATATGTCCTCAGGTGAGGATAAAAAAGAAAAAGAAAAAAATAATACCACCAGGCTAAACCTTCTTAACTTGAAATACCAAACATCTTTGAATGTCATGGGTAGAATGGAAATAAACCTTCTTCTCTTAAAAAGTTGATCAAGTGCTTCAAATACATCCAATCTATTAGTAATAGCTGGAAAACAAAACTCTTGCAGAAATATGGAATGGGGTTATTACGTTGATCATGTGTACTTAGAATCCTCTGCACTGTTAAGTAGATACAATAAAACCCAATTTCAGAGAAGACAGTCGAAAACAGAAGGCCACCCCTTTCCCACTTTTATTCACACACACTCCAACCCCTCTCTCAATAAATACTTCTAATGCCAGGAAAGAATGCCTCAGAATTCTGGCTTGCTTTTTTCATTTTAATTCAAGAAGGAGGATTCTGTATCCATCAGTAAACAAAAACCTACAGTGAAGTAAATTCCTTACACTCTTCTAGAAATGACATGTTTTGTTTTATCTCATCAGAATGAAAGGGGCCCAGTAATGTTTGATGCGGACCCCGGCTCGTGGGGTCCGCCATTGTGGATGAGGCATGAAGCATTCACACGGACTACCAAGTCCGGTGGAGGAAAAGGGACAGCACGGCTTCTCTCTCAAGGGGAGCAAAAGCCTTGGCCCTTCCCGTGACCAGCCTTTATTGGGTTTCTCTGCACATTACATTATGGTCCTCATTTACTATGCACAGGTTCACTTTAGCTTGTTACCTTTTTACAGACAACAAAGGAGATGATGCTGTTAATCACATCACAGAAGAAGGATATTTGCAAATGAAAAAGAGAAAAGTGGTTGGACCGGTTACACTGGTCTTTGCAAGGTTTAGCATGGGTTTTAGGAAGTTACAGTAAGCACTTCCTGTCTCATCTCAGGGTGAGGGAGTTTTAGCAAAAGCAAGTCTCACAGCTGTCTAGGCACAGTGCAGGCCTGATTCCCCATGGGAGTACCTATCTGTGGGCATGGGTCCTGTGCATATCTGAGTGAGAGCTGGGCCCATGCCATGCAGAATGGCCTCCTACAAATGTTCTTTCTTGTATGGCACTGAGCATGTCACCTATAACAACACATTGATATTGCATGTGTAACTGCTCATTTACACTGGAGCCTCCTCTGGGCTGAGTGAAGGTCTTGTTCACTCTTGTATTTAACTGCTTGGCCAGCGCTGTGAAGGTGTCAGCCATTTATTGCTTATCTTATAAATGAGTCCCAAGTACACTGGATTGCCATTAAATAAGAAAATGTGTAATCATCTGCAATAAACTCTGGGAAAAGGTACTGTCTCACATACCATGTTGTGCCACAAAGTCCTTGTATACGATCACATTGGATTTTCGGTCTAGGAGAGAATTCTCATTTGCAGCAGGAACTTTACTCTCCATCAAGCTGACCAGGCAAAGTTAGAGGGAAAGTATCTTGAGACCTCTGACACAACCATGTCAGTCTCATTCTATCAGAAGACGGGTGCCTGCTAGACCTTCCAAAATGTTACCAAGCCAGAGAGTGTGGGTGAAACTTTGTTCAAGTTCCTGCTGTTGTTTCCCCTGTAATTTTAAAAATATTTTAACTTAAACTTTCTGAATAGGTAACAATGTCACATATACTGTAAGTGAAAACAAAACAAAACAAAACAAAACAAGATACACAGTGAAAAGTCTTCTTCCAACACCATTTCCCATCTGTTCAGCAAATACTTCCCAGCATCACCATCGTTGCTAGTTTTGGGGGATCCCAGAAACTTTTTCATATATGCAAATATAAATTCTTATTTCCCACTTTTTTCACAAAATGGTACTTCATTATTAAAAAATTAATTAATTAGTGCTGAAGAAAGTTTAAGACAATGTAGAGAAACGATCAGATTCATACATGGAAGAAATTAAATTGGCCCAAAGGAAAAAGGGGAACTGGAAGAAAAGAAAATCATAAAGTGCTTAAGTGATTTTTATTTCCTCTCCACCATCCTTGAGCAGAAGAGAGAGTCTCCATGCAGCACACTGTGAGGGTTCTTGGCAAGCCTGTGGGTGTCTGTGTGCTTCGAGGCAGACATGTTTGGTCATCAATCTTTCCAAATAAAAAGCTTAGGGACTGCCAGGAACTTGAAAACAATAGCAGACTGATGGCTCGCTACAGCTTGTGGTCAGAAGAATTACATGAAATGGCACCCATGCTCTCCATAGGATGGCCACTTTGCTTTATTCCTCCATCTCAAAGTTCCTATTTTTCTTTGCTACCTCTTTTCTGTCATCTGGGCTCTATTAATGAAGAAATGGGGAGGAACCACAGCAATTATCTGGAAAATTAAATGGAAAAAATCCAAATTACTTTCCCCTGAAAGTTCCAGGCAAATCTAAAAGCCAATATTCCTATGATTGAGCTGACTTGAAGTCTCAGAACATATAGTTTCTTTCGGGAGTATAAAGCTGTATTTTTTAAAACACAGACATCACAAATTTCTTATCTAAATTGCAGGCTATTCTTAAGAACTCTCTTAATTTGTTTTTATTAAGATATAATCTTTTCCAAGTATCCAAAATATAAAAGTTCCACAAATACAGATTTTTAGATCAAGGCTGAAGGGTTGCATGTATTGAACAAGATAAATCCCCATGAACTTACTTTCACTACTGTTACCTTGTCCAATGCCAAGGTATATGGTTGCACTCTGTCAGACATTTGGCCAGGGGTCCCAGCTTGGGGCTGAGATTCAGTCTACTATTCAGTGTATGCTCGGAGCAGGGCTGCATCACCTCAGGGAAAAGAAAGCCTATCTTTAACTGGCCACAGGAAGTAATGCCTTTTTGTAACTCTCATAAAGGCTCTGCATGATCTAGCTCAGGCAGGAAGTGAAGCATTTCCAAACCATTTGCAGAAACAAGGGCCATCAACGATCATGTTTATATGGAAGACTAGATATCAGGGTTGTCCAGGATAGTCCTAATTATATCAGTTGATCAACTTAATTATTACTAGTGCCCTCTCATTCTTAAGAGTGTTTGGGACTAGATGACCTATTATACTGGTCACCCTAGTCTTGTATGTTCTATTGCCCCTCTGTTTTCATAAAGGAAATTAACTTACCAGGCAAAACTGAGTCCTTTTAAAAGCTACACTCATGGCAACAGCCAAGATGATCTCTTAGCTGAGTTGTTTTGTCTTTTTGAATCCACTTTGTAGTTTGGAGTCCTACAAATAATTGTATTCTTAAAAACTGACTAACAAAGCATACTGTTTCATGATAATTGTGATAGTTGTGCTCTTTCTCTGACTACCAAGTGCATGCAAGGAAATATATAGTCAATGTGAGTAAACAACCATTCTGCAGTGCCTCTCTGAGTCTCCCATTGAGTAATTCTGGATCTTATTATGCACATTTTAAATCCGTTCTGGGCCACTTTGTGTCTAATTTGGTATTGACTTGGCCAACCTGATCAGCATCTCAAGCAACTGAGGAAATTCCATAATCTTCACTGTTGTAGCCCAATGAATCACAGTGAATACTGAAATGTGCCAGTAAGAAGAAAAATATTTAGTGCAGAGGTGCTGAAGGTATGGATCTTCCCTTCTTTGAAAATCATATAAGAAGAAATGGATATCATGGCAGGGTATAAAACCTGACTGCTTAGAAGTTTTTTTCTTATGCTATCACCAGTGTCTATATCTAGGACTATTTTCATTTGGCAGTTTGGGTTGAGAAACGGTGCACATTCTAAATAGACATGCAGACAGCAGGGGCTGGCAAGCTTTTTCTGTAAAGCTACAGAGAGTAAATACTTGAGACTTTGCATACCAACGTCTCTTGCCAGTACCCAACTCTGTGCTACAGTGCAAAAGTGGCTGCAGACAAAGTGTTAACAAATAAATGTGACTGTGTTCCCATAAAACTTTATTTACAAAAGCAACTGGCAGGCTAGATTTGGCCTGTGGGCCAGAGTTAGGGGATGTACCAGCCCTCTGGTGTGCTCCACTGGCAATTTATTGGAAGATGTGTTCTTATCATCGTTATGCTTCATAGCAAAGTCCCTACACCTTGTCTTTTCTTGGCTAACAAGACATTCTTAGTTTCTGTGGCAGAAAACCATTCAGAGATTTTCAGAGTTGATTTTGACCATCCTATTATACCTCACAATGTCATCATAATTTAATAATTTATTCTACAGGCAATCTATTTGATGGAGAATTCACAGCATTGATACATTATGAATAATACAATGGCTTAGCATCAAATGGCACACTACATTAGTCCTAGTTACCTAGGATAAATATTCTGTAAAATCATAAAGAGATTGTGGATCATGTATTATCTAGATAAATAGATTATAGATTATCATGAAGACATTTGAGAATAAGAAATTTGGTATTTGGGGCCTGCTATTATCCCAGTTTTAAGGTGTGACTGTCTTTTCCCTTCATCTATTGTGTTTGTGGTAGTAATTGGATGAACGTGCCTTTGAAATCAATGAGATGTTGATGACCACTTGAATCTCAGAACAGGCAAAAATATTAATGTGTGTGCTCACTTCCTTTAACTTAAAATAAAAATATATTTCTCTCCTCTTTTTCCCACTCTCCCCACATGATCTCGAAAAAAGAACAATAAAGGTTCTTGAAAAAATACATAAAGCAAAAACCTTGAACTGATTTTAATGATCAAATACACCAACTGTTTGTTGATAATTAGCAATGGTTAAAGGACATGGATTTAAAGTTATCACCTTCGAAAGGTAAATGGATGATAATTGTAGTAACTGGCTTTTAGGTATACCTTCATTAGAATTCTATACAGGCTTGCAGACTGCTTCAGATTTTGATAATTATATTAAGCTTCCCAAACAAATAAGCATTAAAAACTCTTGTGTGAAAAACAGAACCATTTTTTTACTATATCCCTTTGAGCTGCAGGCAATTGCACGTTAGAAAAATGTTAGTCAAATTTTCAGAATAAAGTCTAGTTCTGTGTGTTACTATCTTGTTATTCCATTTCATCCCCCAATAGTTTTTCAGAGAGGCCTTTCACCTACTCTTCATCACAGCCATGGATTTTCTAGGCTCAGAGTTGGATTCTTGGAGGTATAGAAGGCTATTGAAAAACCAAACACAAAACCAAAACTAGACTGGTGTTTTCTCACCAGCGACAAGGAGCCACAGAATCACACGTAAGCCTTCCTTTGGCAAAGCTGATATCCATCAGCCTAAACCTTAAATTGTCTTTTAAAGTTTCACGAGCACCTCATGCTAAGGCATCACAGTAAGAAAGGAAGCTAGAAAAGGTTGAAAAATATTTCCCACAGGAAATGCGCTCTGGCCTGTACTGAAGCCAAGTGTCTATCTATGGAGGAAGGATCTTTTCTGTTGCTTTTTTTTATCCCGTCTCCTTTTGTACATTGTTATTAGGTTGCAAACAATAGGTTTTTTGTTGCAAATCAGGAATAAAGGAGCCTAAAATCAGCATACAATTGTGTGATCACTGGTTAGCCTTGTATCCCAAAGTTGTTAAGAAAAAAAACAAAGATATACTATTCACAAAGCTAGGCATTCAATTCACACTAAAAGATAAGGGAAGGCCAGGGAATCTGTGAGCAAAAATCCACACTACCCTGTTTATTAGGCTCTGGAAATGTTTTCCACAAGGGTCTGCCAGTTTTTAAACACTTTCTCTTGCTTCATTTACCCATGTTTAGTCAAGGGAGACATTAGTTCTGACCAGTCATTCATTCTTATGAACATGAGGAGCAAAACAATAAGAACCTATAAAATGCTCACTGTCTTAGAACAAAGCATTTGGCTAGCATCTTTTATTTATTTATTTTAAATCTTATTCATAATTTTCTATCATTTCTCAGTCAGTTATCTCTGACCTTGGCCAGGAGATGTCACTGTAGTTGGTTTAAATAATTAGCAGAGAGATCTGAGTATTACCAACTTTCCGTGGAACTGTCATAAATGTGTACAAAGGCACTCTGGAGTAAAAGTGCACACACAATTCTGCTGTTAACTAATAGATGTAACACAAAGAGAATGCTCATCCCCTCCCTCCTTGCTAAAATGCAAATATACTAGTACAAGGTAGCATCCTAAATGTAATGATTTGTTCATCTGGGTAAGCAAAGGTTTTAGGGCATACAGGCATGAGAGAGCTTTATTTCTGTTTTTCACAGAAATAGAAAAAACAATCCTAAAATGTGTTTGAAACCAGAAAATATTCCCAATTGCCAGAGCAATCCTGAGAAAGAAGAACAATGCGGGATGCATCATACTCCTGATTTCAAACTACATAAGAAGCTATAGTAATCAAAACATTATGATATTGATATAAAAACAGACACGCAGGCCAATGGAACAGAACCCAAAAATAAACCCTTGCATATATGGTCAACCAATATTTCACAAGAATACAAAGAATACTTAATGGGGAAAGGATAGTCTCTTCAATAAATGTTGCTGGGAAACTGGATAACCCCATACAGAAAAAATAGAACTAGACCCTTATGTCACACCATACACAATAATCAACTCAAAATGGATTAAAACTTGAATGTAAGGCCTGAAACCATAAACCACATAGAAGAAAATATAGGTGGTAAGCTCCTTGACATTGATTTTGGCAAAGATTTCTTAAATTTGACACCAAAAGCAAAGTCAATAAAAACAAACATAAAGTGAGATTACATCAAACTAAGAGGTTTTTCTGCACAGCAAAAGAAACCATCACAAAATGAAAAGGCATCCTATGGAATGGGAGAAAACATTTGCAAACCACATATCCAATAAAGGTTTATCCAAATTATATGCAAAGAACTCATGCAAATCAATAGCAAAGAACCAAATAACCTAATTTAAAAATGGGCAAAGGACCCAAATAGATCCTTTTCCCAAATAAGACCTACAAATGTCCAACAGGTACATGAAAAGGTGCTTAATATCACTAACTGTCAGGGAAACACAAATCAAAACCACCATAAAATATCAACTCATACCTGCTATAATGGCTGTCATCAAAAGGTCAAGAGATAACAAGTGTTGGCAAGAATGTTGATAGGAATGTAACAGGTGCAGCCAGAATGGAAAACACTGTGGAGATTCCTCCAGAAATTAAAACAGAACTACCATATGGTCCAGCAATTCTATTTCACGTGCTGGTACATGATCCAGCAAAGTCAGTTTTTCCTCATGACAGTCCATCCTTCAGAAAGGTAAGACTGTAGCCCACTTATGTCCATAATGCAGTCTGGAAAACATGTGAAAGTTGAATGTCTGAAGGTCAAGCAATAGACTTCATGCTATTTAGTGTGGAGTATAAGAAAGGAGTACTTTTATCTCTTTTCTTAGCTTTATCAAGGTGTAATTGACCAGCACATGGCTATCTTGATATGTAATAAATTCATGCTAAGTCTACCTGAAAGAAAAAAGTAGAGTGAAAATGCCCTAATTATTGCTTGTTCCCAAGCAGATACTTGAAGAGTATCATTTAATCATGAGGTCAAGGATATGACACAAAATGCTTGACAGCTAAGCCATCATATGTATTATCATTTCTTTTCTGTTATTTTTCCTGCCTTTATGAATGCAGAGAATCAAGATCTTGACATTTATTATTATAATATCACAGTGGTTAGCTATTAGCTATTAGTAAAGCTCCAGAAGACAAAATACTTCTCTCTTTAATTACTAACCAAAATTACCTATTGTTCTTGCAAGGTAGTTAGTAATTGATTTTTTTCATGGGACACTCTTTGGAGTCATGTTCTACATTTATTCTACCAGATCCACTCTGAAATCTTCCATACCTTGCTCTGTGCCCAGGATTCTAAGGATTACCTCTAGACAACAAGGCTGCTTTGTTCTCTGGCTCCTGGTTGGAACCAAGCAGAAGAAACAGAAAGGGTGAAAGAACAGAAAGGTCATGGCATTTATCTGACACCTTTCACAGTCGGCCATTCCTCTACCCAACAAAAGATTCTCCTTCCACATAGCTCCAGCTCCCTCCCAGTTCTGGCAAGTATCCCGGGAAAATGTCTCCTTTTATACTGTCAGGCCCAGGATCTAGGCCAGGGTACCACCCATCTTTTGTAGGGTCCCTTTTAATCTTGTCCTCAACTTTGTAATGATCTGTGTAGTAAATCTTCTCTAATCATCTTGTTTGAATGTGCTACATATATACACATCATTTCTGGAACCTAGGTGGCACCTGAAGTATTACCATTCAGATATACGAGTAGGCATACATCTTGATAGGTGCCTTCCATCAGGAATACAATAGTGTTTATTTGAATTATCAAACCCAAATTCTTCATGGAGAGAAGAAAGTGAAACAAGACAACAACAGAACATTTGAAACAAAGAATCCCAGAACTAAACTTGTTAGACCCAGTCATATGTTTATTTTAAATACTGGTTTCATTTTATAATACTAAAAGTGAAGTCCAGAAGAGGACACTGACTACAGAGCCCACACTCTGTCCACTGTACCACTCCACCCTGTCCCGAGGCACACTGAATTCTCAGGGACTTCCCATGGCTAAATGGACTTGAAGAAGTCTGGAACCTTAACGCAAGCCTGTTTAATTTTGCTTACTCTAATTTTCCAAACAGATGTCCTCGCAGAACCATTCACACAGAAAACTGATTGACGTCTCACTTGTGAATCACAGTTTGGAAAGAAGGTGTTTTACTGCTGCGCCTCTGCCTCCCGCCTTTGTTCTCCTAGTGTCAGGTCTATGCCCACCATTCCTTCCGGAGTTAGTGAGAAACTTTGGAAAGGCTGTTCTAACACTTCAGGTGCACTGCAGATTCCACCCCCCCCCATGTTGTTTTCAAAAGGATGTATTATGTTTGTGAGATTTTCAAAGCAACTCATAATTTGATGATGATAAGGAAAAGGAAAGAGGAATCTTCGTAAGAGGAAGTTTTCGTTAGTACTTAATGATTTAGGCAGTGACTAGGCTAGCGGTCATCTGATAAAATGATTTGCTAAGAAAAATGCTTGTGTGGGAAACTTTCATAATAAATGGACACAGAAATAATAGCTAACATTTCAATCAGCACGGAAAAAGCACTAGGCAACATGCTCAGCTCTGCACAGGAGTTACCTCATTTAAAGTTAATGGTCTGCTTTGAGGCAGATACGATTATTAATCTCTGATGTTGCCGATGAGAAACTGAGGCACAGAGAGGTTGGGCAAGTCACCACTGTCAGACAGCTTAGAGGAAACGAAGTGTCCTTAGGCTGTGGGTAGTCAAACTCCAGGTGCTACGCTCAGAGGAAAGGTTTCATCTGCTTAAGTGATGCTACCTTCTTTCTGCTGTAAAACAGCTAGATTATAATTAAAAATAATAATCATGCACAGTGAGCTCAACTTACTACAAGAATGAATTGACTTCAACAACATAAAATGTGGTCAGGTTAAATTTTAAAATCAGGAGTGATACTGAAATAAACCTAGTTTCATGAGTTCAGGGAGAGTTAAAATTTGGCGTCATCATAGAAGTGACGTGGAGATTTTCTCAAAGTAATCTAAATAGAAACAAATAGTGTTACGGGTGGACAATGGGGTCTTATACAGCATCAGAGGAAGTTCAAGGTTCAGAATGTGCCCCTCATGAATTCTCCAAGGCATGTCACATTACAAAAAAAAAGCATTATTTTATTTTGAGTGCTACATTTTAGAAGGTCTTTGTTCAGAGGCAAGTCATCAGTATAGTGAAGCAATTCATAGCCTCATCTCATGGTCTTCGTACAGCAGCCCTGGTCCACTCTGCCTCTCACTCTATTGCCCCAGAGCTGGTCACAAGCCATGGAGCTAGAGCCAGGCTTCAGATGGAAGTGAAGGAGAGACGCTGGGAGCCGAAGGGGTCTGCAGAGGACAGGAGAGAACCCCATGATGGGAAAAACACAGCCAACACGCACATAGAGGCCACAGCAGGACAAAGGGTTGTGATCTCAAAGCTGAGTTGGGAGCTCATTAGGGATGGAATCAGGGCACGAACAGCCTGGAAACCTGCCAGGGTTGTGGTGGCTGATGGCCCTGAACATCACCACTCTGTGCTTCACCTATATGCTCAGCAGATATGCAGCTGAGGAGAGCACTGGCTGCCTTAAGGAGCAGAGTAAATTCCCTGCAGGACAAAGGTAGTCTGTTTAGGTGGAAGAAGCTGTAGGTTGGGCATGATGATAGTGTTAAAATACCTGAGAAGCTGTCATGTAGAAGGACCTATAGAACACTCTAGACACTGAGGATACTTCTGTGAGCATATTAGGTGAGCTCTTGTCTCCATGCAACTCCTGGTCTAGGGGAGGCGGTATACATTAAACAATTATTATATTCAACCCTACCCTACCCAGCCCCCACCTTCCACATTCAATCTTCCCCCCATTGTCTTTCTCCATGGGTCCTTTATACATGTTCCTTGACTTGACCCTTCCCCCTTTTTTCTTCCATTATCCTTCTCCTCTCTGGTCACTGTCAGTTTGTTCTTTATTTCCATGTGTCTGGTTCTAATTTGCTGGCTTGTCTGTTTTATTGATTAGGTTCCACTTATAAGTGAGATCATATGGTATTTGTTTTTCACCACCTGGCTTATTTCACTTAGCATAATACTCTCCAGTTCCATCTATGCTGTCATGAAGGGTAGGAGTTCCTTCTTTCTTTCTGCTACGTAGTATTCCATTGTGTAAATGTACCACAGTTTTTTGATCTGCTCATATACTGATGAACACTTAGGCTGTTCCCAGCACTTAGCTATTGTAAATTGTGCTGCTATGAACATTGGGGTGTATAGGTTCTTTTGAATTGGTGTTTCAGGATTCTTAGGGTATAATCCCAGCAGTACAATTTCTGGGTCAAAAGGCAGTTCCATTTTTAGTTCTTTGAGGAAATTCTATACTGTTTTCACAGCGGCTGCACCAGTCTGCATTCCCACCAACAGTGCACTAAGGGTTCCCTTTTCCCCACAACCTCGCCAGCACTTGTTTTTTGATTTGGTTATGATAGCCATTCTAACTGGTGTGAAGTGGTATCTCATTGTGGTTTTAATTTGCATCTCTCTGATGGCTAGTGATGCTGAGCATCCTTTCATATGTCTCTGGATTCTCTGTGTGTCCTCCCTGGAGAAGTGTCTGTTTAGGTCTTTTGCTCACTTTTTAAGTGGATTGTTTGTCTTCTTGGAGTGGAGTTTGTGAGAGTTCTTTATGTACAGGGTAGGGGAGAATAATAGGGGAAAATGGGGACAATTGTAGTTGAACAACAACAAATATTGAAGAAAAAAATTACTGTATTGTTAAAAATGTGGTTCCAGTTTGTGACAACTGTGAACAAAGGGTGGCCATCACTCCTGTAGGGCATTTGGAGAGATGCCGCCTTTTTGAAGAAGTGCCATTTAGGCTAAGAGCTAAGGGTATGACACTAGTTAGGTGGATAGTAGTGAGAGGAATGTTTCAGAAAAATGCAACCTGAAGAGGTTGGAAGAAGGCTGGGGCCCAGGGAACAGACCGGCTTGGGCTAATCTTACAGGGCCTTGTAGGTCCTGTTAGAAATTTTGCATTTATACTTCTAAGCAACACTTCTCTCTTCCAACTCCCTCCTTTTGTATTTTCCTTCCCATGTTTTATTTTTTTAGCAATGTCACAGAGTTAATGAATATTACAGGTCTATTTCCTTAGTCCACGCAAATTTAATGGTTACCGATTTTATGTCAAACACTGGGTTGGCCCTATGCATCAGATGTACAGTGGGTTGCAGACTGTTTCCTAAAACTTGTGCTTGCCAAGAACCTCAGAATGTGAAACGTATTTGGAAATAGGGATTTTTGCAAATGTAATTAGTTAAGATGAGGTTATGCTGGATTGGTTTGGGGATTGAATCTAATAACTTGTACCCTCACAGGGGAGGAGGGGACCCAGAGGCCCAGAGAAGGCCCTGTGATGACGGAGACAGAGAATGGTGTGATGTGTCTACAAGTTAAGGAACTCAAAGCCTGCCAGGGTCACCAGAAGCTAGGAAGAGGCAAGGAAGGATTCTTTCTAGAGCCATCAGGGGGAGGCTGGCCCTGCTAACAGCTTGATTTCAGACTTCCAGCCTCCAGAAGTGTGAGACGATATATTTCAACTGGTGTAAGCCATCCGGTTTGCTGTAGTTTGTTGCGGCAGCCTAAGAAACTAATGCAGGCTGCATCTCCCTGCTCAGGTAGGCACATGAATGGAGACAGTTGTAGAAATCAGTGCTTGCTAAATACTTTATAATAAGTGAGTATCTAAAGGCATTATAGAACTTAGGACCCAATGATCATATCGAACTCATGCTAAACCACAAACTTCACCCTGGTGTATAATTATATTTCTTCTGCCAATTAACTTTATTACCATATTTTTCGGACCATAAGATGCACCTAGGTTTTAGAGGAGGAAAATAGGAAAAAAATTGAAGCAAAAAATTTGGTAAAATACTTAAAAATATAAATAACATAATATTTCACCAATGTAAATGTAAACGGAACTTAACAGCAGCATTAACAACCATTTTTCCTCCCAAATTGGGGGGGGGCGCATCTCATAGTCCAAAAGTATGGTAGATATTGAATGACTCTTCCAGTAGCAAAGAGACAGTTGGCACTGTAACTCACAGAGTCTTCAATATTGTCATGACATTTAAAGAACGTGACCTGACAGAAGGGCAACTTAAGAAAATGGGAAATATCAAAAACAATGCTGATACACAAAGCTTTGAGATCTTGGTACTGATAGACCTAATTTGAATTCCACTTCCACCTATTGGTTGTGCAGTCCTGGTGAGTTCTATAATATTGCACTTTTATTTTATTCTTAGGGCAAGGAAGGGAAGACGGAGGCAGGAAGGGAGGAAACAAACAAAAAACCCACACCAAACCTCCTAATGTATTTACCTTTAAACAGTATTCACCTGTGCGAATGTCTGGCAAAAGCCTAGAACTTGGGAGGACTCCAAAGTTAGTAGCATTTGTACAAGGAGAAAACAAGTTATAGAAAATTAGGTCACAAGTCAAAGCTACTTTTGCATGTTGCATTTTTTTTCTGTTTACTTTATAGTGACAGTCTAGCCCAATTAGTCAGATAAATAGAGTAATTCCAATATTGAATATTTTTTGTGTAAAGTAGTTTCTGTTTCTCATGAAAATTAAGAAGTGTGATTGTTTCACAGATGCCACCCAGAGCCACACGCTGCTCCAGCCAAAGCTGGGAATTTCACACTGTTGCAAAGTTAGAGCAAAAGTCCACAATACATACCAGATGCAGCTGAACTGAGACGCGGCTTAAAAGGATTAATCGAAAAAGTCTCAAATCTACTTTGCCCAAGCATTGTCACCGGGACTGTATGCTCTTTGATATGGTAATACAGGCAGCTGCTAGTTCATCTCTGTTTCCAATATGGTATTCCACACTGCTTTTCATCTTCTTTCCATCAAGCACGTGACTTTCAATAGAAGAAGGACTCATGATTCCATGGATGAGGCTCATTTCTTTCCTTTAACTGCGAGTGGGGAAGCAATGATTAGCTTATACTCCTGGAAGCACAGAGAGATGAAGGCACCATTCTCATCTACTGTTTCTCTTGTTCTGTGTACAAGAAACACTCCAAAGTAACTTGTCTGAGTTTATAACCAACTGCTGCAAAGGGGATAAGGTTGCTTCTGGAAGCCTGCCCCGTAGTGGTGTCTGTGTGTGTGTGTGTGACATGCACACACAAACGTGGGGCTCACCCAGTGCTGCAGAAAGCCACCCCGCAGGCAGCCTCCACTCTCTCTTCCTGAGTGCTGCCACAGCTGTTGGCTGAGAGCAGTGGCGAGCACCTGAGTGCTTTCGTGCATGTGCTGATGGGCAGTCATGAAGGCCAAGCAGTGAGCCTTTTAAAACTGATGATTAGAAGCTGTTTGTCGGAAATGATGTTAATCGCATAGCTCTTGTGCTGGTGAGATGGAAGCTTGTTTCACCATGCCCAAGGCTGTGTTATGAACTGATTCGTGCAAATAGGCACACCTAATCCTCAGATGCACAAAGGAACAAAGGGAAAGGAATATAAAAACATAAAAGAAAATGAGGGTGATGGTGGACAGATATGTTTAATGCATTTATGCACAAATATGTATTCTTATAGCTTTCAATTACAAATGGCAGAGTAATACATAGGCCCCAAAAGGAAGCCCATCAACTGTGCTTCTTTATAAATCTAATATCCTTGAGTATTTCTGCTTGATATAACAACTCAAAATCCTTAATTTTAAAATGCTACAAGCATACTTTCATGTATCTAATGTTATGACCACAAAAAATTGAAACCAGGGCTACCTACTTTCCTTCTTTGGTGGAGAACCTGAGACTCACAGAGTTACGTGATTTGCCCAGGTTACCAGTGAGACTGGTGACAGAGTCACACTTGCCCTGTGAGGCTCTCCTCTCATGGCTACAAGGTATCACACTGTTACATTCTTTAAGGTGACCTTGACCAAAGTGATGGCAGTGACTATTGTGGGAGGTGGGGTGCAGCCACCGAGAACTGCTGCGACAACATTGGCTGGGGGAGGGACGTTCACCGCCATGGTACCAAACTAAGTGTTAGGGGTCACTGTGCCAGAGCTGAGTGCCCATCTGCTGATAAGCACGTCAGGACTGCTGCATCGTGCTGCACACCCCTGTTTACCTTGGCCATTGTCAGAAGTTCAAGCTTCCTGTGAAATCTGATAACCCTCACCCCGCTTCCCATACATCCCTCACATGACCCAAAACTTCACTCATCCGTTCCCTGCTAACCCGTCCCATTATATCCACTGGTGCTCTCAGTCAATAACCCAGCACACACCCTCCCCTCCTCAACTACTCCGAGTGCTCCCTTCTCTTCAGGTTTTGGCCTGAGAGCTGTCCTCTGAGCTCATTCCCTTCTCTGCGGCCCTCTTCAGTAAGCTAGGTATTTTCTCCAGTAGTCCCTGGGCTTCAGGGCTTGGACTTGCTCTTCCTAATACTCCTTTCAACCACTCACCCCCCGCCCCCTTGTTCTTGCAGTGTAGTGCCCCTTTGAGGCTTGCACCAACCAGTGACACCACCTGCCCCCTCATCGCTGTCAGGATGGGTATCTCATTCATGCATGACTCACGATGATTGTTCTGGGAAACTTCCACATCCACCAGTATCCTGGCCTTTTAGTTCCCGAACCTCACCTCTAGGGGCCTTTTCTCCCACTCTACCGTAGTCATCTCCCAACATCTCCAGGGTCTTCTCAGGTCCAGGAGCTGCATTGCCTCCTGGCTCCCTAACACTCCTCTTCCAGCTCACCGCTGGAATTGATGACAGGTCCACGATTCCAGTTTTTCAGCATTACTGACACTCTAGTGTACGAATCCCACCACTTCCTCACGATTCCTCAGCCATCTTCCGTTTTCCCGTCCTCCTTTGCTTGGCCTAGATTCCCTGATTCACCACCATTTTCACTTCCATGGAAAAGCCTTCACTCTCTTGCGTCTCTGTTTGTTGTTGGATTCATGTGTCAAATCCCAAATCTCATTGCTGTTACTTTCCGTCCTCTCTCGGCCTGCACAACAGTGGATTTATGTTGCTGGAGAAAAATTATACAGCTGCTTGGTTCCACTTTAAATTTATGATTGCATATGTTAAATAAAGTCTCGATATTGCCTGGCAACTCTACTACATTTCCTTCCTCGTGTTGCTTTTTCTACTCTATGTGCCATTTCTTCGTAAACATCTCCCACCCCTTGGCCACATGCCCAGTCTCAACCCCTGTCTCAGAATGGAGAAAATATGCCGTATCCTTTCAGAGGCAAATGCGTTTACTTCGGATACAGATCATATCCCCCCTTCCATTCTCAAGAACTGCGTCTCTCTGATCTTTCTCTGTTTCTCCTGTGTTACTAATGTCTCCTTCTCAACTCTTCAATCTTATAAATAAGAAATACACACACGAATCCCTCCACCTGAAGGAAAGGCCTTCCCTCACCTCAGCTGCCCCATCTTTGTGCTCTTCTTTACAACAAGACCGCATATGTGGTCTCCACTTCCTCATTTCTCAGTTACATTTACATTTCTTATTGTTTTTAAATCAAAGGAAGGTAATTACTTTATTTTAAAAGTTCAAAGCTTTCTTCCCAGAGGCAGCCACTTGAAACTCTTTTAACTGAATCTCCCAAGATTTACCCTAAACAAAGGAATTTACAAAGTACATCTCTATTTCTCAATTTTAGACACTTACATTGTCTCCCTATTACTGAATGAGCCATTTTACTTGTTTATAAACACCCCCAATACACACGCACATGCGCACGCACACACTTCTTTCTCCACCCTCCCAATGTGGTTATTATGTCATAGTTTTGGGATAACCCAGTTTCAATAATATGGCAATACTGTTTAAAAACAAGACTGTGGCTTACCATGAGTGCATTTTAGTTTTTGAACAACTTTTAAATTTCTCTATAGTTATCAATAGCTTCAATTTTCTGATTATTTTTCTATTTATCACAAACAGAGATTTGTAGAACTTCTCTTAAAATATTCAAATATAACAGATTTACTATCTGTACTGATTTCTGATGGTGAAATCCTTCCTGGAGTCCTCTACCCTCTGCCTCAAATTAGGCCATAGGGGTAAAGGGGAGAGAGGAATTCCCAGAAGCCCTTGGGAACCATGGTTACAACTGCTTGTGCAGCAAACCTTACAAAGAGGGCCTGGCCATGAAGTGTGAGGAGGTGATAATGAGATGATGAACAGTAGCAGCCTCGGGATACATGGAATCAGAGAGCTAATCCTTTCACAGCCAAAAGGAGTTATTGTACCTGAAACAAAAAGACAGCAACAAAAACAAATTTTCCTAACTTTTTGGCAGAGGCAAACTCAGTTTCTGGTGGTTTAAAAAAATGTGACTAGGCCCTGGCTGGTGTAGCTCAGTGGATTGAGCGCGGGCCTGCGAACCGAAGGATCGCGGTTCGATTCCCAGTCAGGGCACATGCCTGGGTTGCCAGGCCAGTTCCCGGCAGGGGACATACAAGAGGCAACCGCACATTGATGTTTCTCTCCCTCTCTCCTTCCCTTCCCCTCTAAAGATAAATAAATAAAATCTAAAAAAGGAAAAAAAAAAAGGAAGTATTGTTTGGCATAACTTATTAAAAAAAAATGTGACTAAATGACTGCTTTCGCTTATTGATTTGTGTACTGAATTCCAGTTCATCCATTTCTACACTAAGTTCTTCAGAATATTAACACTATTAATATAGATTCAAGGGCAATGTTTTGTGAAAAGTCTGAAGAGAAAAATCACTGTTTTAATCTTTTGTAGAATGATTCCAACTACAATTCCCAGAATTTCTATTCACTTAGAACTCAGGAACTTCCTGTGATGGAGGCACCTACCAAATAAACAGTGCAGCTGGGTCCAGCCTCAAACCCATTCCGTCTCTACGTAACTTGGAGTTAGTTCATGGGATCAATATACTTAATGATTTTGATTTCCCTAGAGAGTAAGGCAGGTATCCATCGGGCAATTTTAAATCAAATTATGGCGTGTTCTGAATTAGTAGAGTGTGAATGATATGCAATGTAAAAAATATATACATATTATATATCCATACATATATATTAATACATGAGAAATTGAAAAAATGTATACAGTAGAGTTTACCTGAGATTCTGTCCAGCAACACAAATATGGCTTCCTTCAATTCAATAAATACAAACAAGTTACCAAAGCTAAACTTTGCTTTTTTTTGAATAGTTATATACTGAATATTTACCATTAATCTTGCTATTTATTTAGTGAAACAAACCAGAAATTCTTTTTGTTTTCAACAAAGAAACACACTGGACATTGTGACCAAACTGCACATCCTCCCCCCTCTCCTTTGTAGATCCAGGATCCCCTTGCCGGCCTCGTGTTCCAAAGGAGAGCTGCCCACAGCGAAACCCTTTCTCATTTTCAAGCCCACGTGATGTGGCAATCAGTTTTCAAATACATTTTGACAGACGCAAGTAGGATATCTGGAATGATGTAGGGTTGATTAGGCTTGAAAAGAAAAGAACAATAAATGGAGATTTCAGAAATCTTTACCAAAGAAACAAGTATTCCAAGAGTAAGTGGCTCTGTCTTTAAAATAAATTGCTTTTTTAAAATAAGAAAAAGCTTATTGAATTTTGCCACAAAATAGATTTTCCACCATTACTCTTGGGCAAAAGCTATAAATCAATAACTTAAGCAATTTTGAAAAAGATCACGTAATGTCTATTGTATATTCTTATTATATTGCTATTAGTTTGTTGACTATAAGAATTTAAAAGTCTCAAAGACAAATATTCAAATTTATTTTGTATAGTTTATGACTCAAATACTAAAAATTAGTTTAAAGCCATGCTAATTTTTATCTAAGTGATCTGAAAATTTTTTTAAAATATTTTTAATTATGGTTGACATGCAATATGATATTAGTGTTCCATGTGCAACATAGTGATTCAACATTTACATGCCTTACAGAGGTATATGCCATAATAAGTCTAGTAATCAACTATCTTTGCAGATAATTATTACGATACTATACACTACATTCCCTGTACTGTACATTACACCCCCATGACTTGTTTCATAACTGGAAGTTTGTACTTCTTATTCCCCTTCCCCTTTGCTGCCTGTTCTCCCACACTCCCGGGAACCATCACTTCGTTCTCTGTGTCCATAAGTTTGTTTCTGATGAGACAGCTTTTTAATGGGCTACAGATGATTTTCCTTAGAACTCAGAATGGCACAGAAACCAACAATTGTAAAGGTACATTGCTCAAAAAGGCACTCCCTGTGAAAGACAAGAGAACAGTTGATCCTAAGGCACTCTTTCCCATGCTTAATGACACGGCTTTTACACTCTGCTTCAGATGTAGTAACAAAACCCACTATAATAGTATATGCCATTAACTGTGCTCAAATTTTTAATACATAATGATCTTACCCATGAGCTAAGAGAAAAACAAAAGGCCAGTTAAGAGTAATCTCTCGCTTTGACCAGTGTGGCTCAGGTGGTTGGGCATTCTCCCCAAAAATGAAAGGTCGCTGGTTCGATTCCTGGTCAGGGCACATGCCTGGGTTGTGAGTTTGGCCCTTAGTCATGGCATGTTGGAGAGGCAACGGATCAATGTTTCTCTTTCACATCAGTGTTTCTCTCCCTCTCTTTCCCTCTTTCTAAAAATAAATAAATAAAATCTCACAGTGAACTTTATATCATGTAGACAGTAGCAAACACATGCTTTTGATCTTGAGGAGAGGGGCTCTGCAATTGTAAGACATTATCACTGGTGAGATCATCCTTTCATTTGTACCTTTGGGCATGATCAGTTTTCACTTCTGGCCAAAATCTCCTACTGTTTCTTTGGGTTTTGGAAGTATGACCTTCTTAAGTCGTTTCAACTGCACTGGAAAACTGACTACAGGGCCTGCAGCTTTCTGTGCATTCTGTGTCTGTGGGGGCAGGGTATGGGGACTTTTGGGCTAATGTGGGGGGACGTGAAGAACTGAGCTGCTTAGCAGGATAAGAGAAATAAACCATTGGCAAAGAAGAATGATGACAATGAGAAAGAGGTGATTCAGGAAGCTGTGCCCCTGAGAAGGAGGCGATATGGTTGTGACCTCAGGTAAAGACCTTGTTTTGACAAAGCAGAGAGACATTCGTTCCCAGGGGAAAGGATCAGTGGTTCTTAGCCCAGATTTTTAACTTAACAGTCCAGGGTGGGCCCAGTGTGCACTCAGGGGTGAGAACTACTAAGAAAGGAAGAGTAGGAAGGCCAAAATAAAGAGGTGTTGAATTGAGAAGCTGAGACGGAAAAGGTAGTAGAATCTATTCTCTCAGTAAAGGGAGAGATGTAGTCATCATTTTAGTTAGGAACTGTGTTGGTGGTTTGAAGAGAGTAAGAGATATTGGAAAGAGGGAAGGTTAAAAATGCAATAGGACTTTAACCAGAAATATCTTTCAAATAACCTAAATATATATTACAATGAATAAAAGTTATATAATGACCCTATATAGTTGAGAAAGGATACCTGCATTTTCTAAGCATCTTAGATACCCATAAATTTACACCATAATTACTGGATATTAGCTAGTTATTAAATATAGGAAATATATTTTAGTTATTTCCTGCTTGCACTTGCAAATTTCAATGAATTTTATATAAAATACTCTAAGATACCACATCTATTTTCAAAATATTTCCCATGTACATGAGTTGTCGATGTGTGTAGGGGGCAGAACTGTGGGTCTTGTTTCCCACATCGCCCTGACATGGCTATGGGAAGATAACTGACATCGTCCTAGACCAAAGGTGATAATGGTGCTTCTTGCGCAAAGGAATACCATACCAATATAAAAAAGTCATTCACCCTTGGAATTCACTTTAAAAAAACATAACGGGGGATTGCACACTATATATACCCTGTTTTCTTAAAAGATAAATTCTATACGTCTCCTAAGATCCAAAAGATCTGTGTTAAGGTTTTACATTTTGGTTCAACTTCTCTGTCATTATTCAACAGCATGCCATGTGTATTTGTAATTTTATGTCGGACAATCTCACAACAAAATATGAACACAGCCACTGTGTATAATTTCCTGCTAAATGATTGTGGTCCCCATCACTGTCAGTTTTACTCTTTGAACTTCCAATCACTTACATACAAATAAGAGAAAGACACAGGTAGACTACAAGGACTAGCATACATGTATATTGCTAACTGATGAGTTTCACCTATAAGCCCTTTTTGAAGTAAAGATTCAAAAGCTACACTGTTTGATATACTAGTGGTTGAGATCTAGGTGCATTTAATTTTAAGCTAGCTGGAAAGCCGTGTTGTAGAGTGAAAATAACACTAGGTCTAGAGGTACAAGATTGAGGTTTGCCCCTAATTCTACTACTAACTACAAAGTGTGATGTCAAGCAAGTCCCTGAACCTTTTATTGAATATATGTCAGTTTCTTTATACACTAAATGAAAATACAAACCATCCTTCTTCACTAGGTTGTTAAGAAGATGAATAGGATAAGGTATGTAAAATACATTTTAATGTGAATTATCTTCAACTGAATTCTCTATTTTGAAAATGCATTATTTTTGCATATTGAGCTTCCTGAAAACAAAGCACATGAATGCGGAGTAATTAGGAGATTAAAATTAAGATACATCAGTAATTAGAGTTCCACTGGCATACAAGGATTAAACATCAAAACTCGAAATTAATGGTTCACATATTTCATTTAAGCTCTATAATTCTAATTTTCCTAAACATAAGCATTCTGCATTGGTATATATAAACAATAAGCATAAGACTATTTAAAAGACAACTTATAAATACACTTCTGAACTTAGAGTTAGCTCGCTTGAAGTTCTTTTCCTTCTCTTGTGTTGATGTTGGTGCCATGTCGTTATAAGAAACATATGAGAGAAATTATCCTAAAAAAAGTGAGAATTTTTTCCTGCCTCACCATCACATATGTTGAGGCCCAGACACAATTATCCTTTTAGAATGCATTACAGATGCAGCACTTAGCAAATGGGTGCAAGATGTTTGTTCAGATATAAACTTGCAGGCCAGTGCTAGGAGAAGCTGGCAAAAGCTTTTAGCAGGCAATGTTTCTTGTAGGTTGCCAATCTAGATCGTTTTTTCCTTTTTCCCTGAGACTTTTGGCAGCTGTCTTCCATCTCTTCAGTTACACATCTAATTGGTTGTTTCCATGGAAACACGAACTTCAAATTATAGTCTTCTTTATTAACTAGTTATAAAATAGAGCTGTGCCCTAAGCAAAACTGGAATTTTGGGGTAACAGTAATTAGGATAAAAACCTACTGCATTTTTTGTATGATGCTAATTCTGCAACCAAGAGTAGCACACTCACAATTTTTTAACCTGAGTGTTTGCAGACTTCTATCCTGACATCTTTCTATAATGTTTCACTTAACAAAGGGCTCCAGAGTCAGATTTATTTATATATGAGCCTATTTATTATTATTATTATCATCACACAAACAAAACTTTGGCTCACACTTTGCATTAAGAAAACTCACAACATGTCACAGGTGTCTATTTTTAATCCTGCGAAATGAAAACAGAAATCTGTTTTAAGTTTTTCTAGTTTAAAACCCAGCATTTTCAGGTGGAAAATTACATAATCAAACTATTGTTACATCCATATGTCTAAAATCTCTGGTGTGTCCAAGTAAATATCTCCAATTAATAGAGTGTGGGAGAAAAAGCAGATGTTTTAATAATGCAAATACAATAAGGTTGCTTTGACAGGTCTTATCAATGTGTAAAAAGACTGCTATCATTGTTTTTAATTATCAAAATGTATGTGCAGCAGACATGCCTTGCCCATGCTCCATGCCTGCATCTTAGCAAAGTCCTGAATTAGTGAAAAAATGTGTAATCACTGGTTTTTGTGATCAAATAATGTGAGTTGTAGACATCCAGCACCCCAAATCCATTCCTAATTCCCATTCTGTTCCTAAAGACAGGAGGTTTGCAAGATCAGGAGGTAAATGTAAATGAGTCTCCCAGACAAGGTCAAGGATCAAAAGTGTAGTTTGTGTTTGATGGGGTGGGCATGGAGGTGAAGGGAATTCATGAAATGGTGTGTTCTTACCATGATGTGCCATGTCGGTGTGTCTGGGAGAGAGGGAGGAGAGTGGGGGTAGGGCAGACAAGGAATTCCAGAAACAGGACAGAGCTGTCACAAGCACGACACAAAAATGCAGGTAATAAATTATACAAGGTAGTGTTTTTATCATGTTACAAATGAAAAACATGACAATTTTGAATATTTTTGTGCAATTCAACTAATAATCACTATGTTATTTTTTTACCTATTCTGTTTGATGTATGTACCTTTTCCACTGTTCAATCCACAAATGTCCTAATCCCCTGTAGTTATTTGGTATTTAAACAATGGTCAATTGTGGTGTCTTTTTGTGGTTATAATTATTTGAAAATTGTGCCATAAATGATTTTCTGTTTTTTATCTGACAACGTACTAAGAGGTATGCCTGTCCACCAGCCTTCGCCCACTATGTACTCTCGCACTAAGCTCCCTTCCCAGCCCTAATCACTTCCTTCCTCAACTGCACCAGAATTTTCATGCTAGACAGAGAAACTGGGCAGAGTCCCTTGTGTCCCAAGGGTCAAGAGAAACAACTGAACCCTAGCATGCAAGTGGTTCAGGACCATGGACAGAAACCTCAGAGGCACCTGCCTTCACCTCCAAATTCAACACTCAGGATCTGAGAAGGCAAGGACAAACGGGTGTTCAGATTAGTTGGGAATTAGTCAAGGATTATTGTCAAATTGTTATTATTTTTTACTTTTAGGCTGTCAAAATTTCCTCTACAACCAGGTTAACATGACTTCATTAAAGTGGCATCTCCTTAGAAAACAACAGGCTAGCAAAATTTATCAGGGCAGGCCAG
Source organism: Glossophaga mutica (assembly GCA_039655065.1). Classification (NCBI taxonomy): domain Eukaryota; kingdom Metazoa; phylum Chordata; class Mammalia; order Chiroptera; family Phyllostomidae; genus Glossophaga; species Glossophaga mutica. Next base: position 24,296,061 of record CM077305.1, read on the forward strand.
AAATGTGACCTCTCCATTATGAGAGAGGGCATTCCAAGCTCAGAGGCTGAATTTACAAAAGTGAGAACAGATTCTGAAGTCACAGCCGAGTGAACTGGTACACAGAAACTCATAAAGAAATAGTAAGATCTAAAATAAAAAGCACAACTAGGTCTACATATGTGGTAGGCTGAATAATGGTGCCCCCTCATAGATATCCAGGTCCTTATCCATAGAGAGTCGTAAATGGAATGTGCAGATTAAATTAAGATTATCAAGAAGAGGACTATCCTGGATAGACCAGGGTCTATAAAGACCAGGGTCCTTATAAGAGGGAGGCAGGAGGGTTGGAGTTAGTAGAAGGAAATGTGATGAGGAAAGGACCATAAGTCAATTAATGCAGGTTGTCTCTACAAGCTAAAAAATATCAAGAAAAGACTTCCTTCAGAGCCTCAGGCGGGTCCCAGTGCTGCCATCACCTTGATTTAGACTTCTGACCTCCACAGGTCAGAAGAATGACTTCAGAGAATAACTTGAATTTTTTAAGCCATTAACTTTATGGTAATTTTCTGCAGCAACAATAAAAACTAGTATGATATGCAGAAGAAGAATCCATGTGCAAAGAGAAGGCAAGGGAATCAAGCAACATGGGAATATTTAGGAGCAGTAGGGTTTCCAGATTATTATTTTCTTCTGTCCATTTCCTTAAACTGACTGGGACATCCAATAGGCACACACTTCCTTTACTCATCCATCCCCTTTACCCAAGTAGAATAGATTAGAACCATCAATGTTTTGCCCTAACTAGCCTATGTAACAAACAATGACAATCAGTATGAAACTCAGTAGATTATATTCTACACCATTGATAATTTCTTTCATTATTTAAAATTCTCCAAGTTTTGGAAAACTGTGCTTAAAGTAAAACATTTAAAGTGAAGCCCATTTCAATAAGGTTGGGTGGGGCTGAATGAATGCAATGCAAATAAAGAAACATATTTTATTAATTGGGTCTTTCCTTTCCATTTAAACTCAAACATTTTAGACCTTGAAAAAATGGTCACATTATTTTTCATACCTCCACTCACTACTGAGATTTTCAGAGAATTGAAGAGGCTCTAAAAGGCTAGAGATAGAAGAACCAATATGGAAATAAGAAGAGAAGCAGTGAAGGGTATTTGGGGTGGGCACAAGTGGTGAGGAGAAGATTGGTGGGCACCAGCTCTTTCCTCCACTACTTCCAACCACTTATCAAATCTGAATAGACATTGTGCTATAATTTATGCCAGTATTTTTTAAGTTCATGAAATCACACCACAAGAGGGTATTACTACTCCCCTTTTAATTGGCTTAAAGGTCTAAGTAACTGGCTCAAGTGGACATAGCTTATGTGGCTGAGCCATGGGTTCTAATTAAAAAATACCTGACTCCAAAGCCTGACCTTTTCAATCATGCCTTTTAGTGATGGGCATACATAAAGCCTTTTAGTGTAACTCTTTGTCTTCCATGCCTTGGAAAGATACGATTTGGTTTGCTCCCTCCCCAAGGGAGCATAGTTTTCACCAAAGTTGAACGATGATTCAAAAACCTCTAAGCCACCAACCGCCTCCCCGCTTCTTGCTGATATAACCAGTATTCCACAGAACAGGTTCCCAAAATACGAACGTAGTTACCAACTGTAAATTTGTGTCCATAGCATCTTCCTTGGTTTTAACTATCCTGTACCATTAAGTGGAGGAGAAGAAATGGAGGCTACTAGAAAAATAGGAGTATAGAACATGTGTGTTAATATTACTCTTATTATTTTCATGCATGACATCAATTTATAATATTTTTAGTTCATTTATGGATAGTTTCTTTTTTAAAACTAGTTTATCCTTTGACCTTCTATTAGTCTATATAATTGTAGTTATGCAACCAAGGAGGATCTGGTTGGGATGGGCCACAGATATTTTTGAGCAATAATACCCCAGACTCCTCTTCAATACTGACTTCCATTGTTACAGCAATCAGCCTTTTAAAAGCAGAGCTGGCTTGGAATCAGATCTAATTCCCAGTCAGAGCTTCTACCATTTAGAGCACACTGATATTTGTCCTCCTCCCAAACGTCAATATAACCCCCAGGGTACTGGTGACCACCTCTCAGATCCCATGCATATATTCTGTATATATTCTCAGTGTAGCACAGACTGTACCCAAGTATGTACCCAATGAAGTGCCATCACATATGATGGTGTGTTAGACATTGTTCTTCTAATTTGGAAGAATGTGAACTAAAGCCTAACTAACAATATTCAGAACTGAATTCCTCCTCTATTTTTAAAGTCATTTCATTGTAGGCAAGACCCTTTTTTATCAATGGTGTCCGTGAGATTTATCGTTTAGGGACAAGTTAGCAGGAATTTAAGATGAAAGTGAATGTCATGCATTAGAGCAGACTAGCAGGGAGACAGGAAGCTAACATCCCCTCTCAGGTCTACTGATGAGCACCTTGGGCTGGTCACACAGCTTTGTTGCAGAGAAGTCTTCACTGTTAATTGCAGGGAAGAAAGCTAGTTCTATTCCACAAGGGTGTGCAATGATAAAACCATATTAGAGATATGGAAACCTTTTGTATGCCTCACTTGCCAAGTTATATAGAAATAAAACCAGGCTTTGAGGAAATTTGGAGTCTTGTCTTGATACAACCCCTACTACTTGGGTAACTCTGGACAAGTGTCTTAATGTAGCATTTTCACTGCCATGTAATGTGTAGAAGTAACCATGTATAGGCAGTGTGGTATGGTGAAAAGGGAGGAAGCTTAGAGCCAGGCACACTTAGATTCTACGTACAGATCCACTCATACTTGGATGACTGTGGAGAAGCTAATTAATCTCCGTAAGCCTCAGTTTTCCAATGTGTATAATGGGCAGGATGATGATAACGCCTAATGAAAGGATGGTTGTGAGCATGAAATGAAATGGTTCATGTAAATATTTTGGATACATTAAAAATGTTTTCAGCTTCAAGTGACCAAAAACACATCACTGGATCAAACTAATAGGGATTTAATTTCATCTCACATCAAAAATGTCTGGAGGTAGGCAGCTGCTGGTTCGTCACCTTGGTGCTGGCATCTCTGTGGTTTTCTTGGGCTCTGCCTCTTGGCCACAAGTTGGCTGCCAGAATTCCATTCATCATAGCTACATTCAAGGTAGGTAAAAATGGGGGTAAGGGAAGAATCAGATGTGTCTGTTCCTTTTATTAGGAAAGGAAAATTTTCCTAGAGTTTTTTCCTGCATCTTTTCATTTTATCTTATTGGCCAGCACTGGCTCACATGGGCCATCCCAGTGTCATGGCAGATTGGACACACATGGCCCTGAATCAAGTCAGGGTTTGGATGGCAAGACAGAACAGGCGAGAGGATTCTGGGCAACAGCTAGCAGAGTCGGTTACAACCTGGCACCTAGTAAACTAATTGTTAAATATTGCTTTATTTATCCTTCCTCCATCAATAAACTAAATAAGTCTTTCCAGGTTTAACAGTCTGTGATTCCACATGGATTATTAAATTACAATCAGAGATCAATACTGTAGGAAACATTCTTTAAACTGACCTATTTGAAGATAAATATGACAGTGAAAAATCTGATCCATGGAACATTTTAACTCTTTATTTTGAGATAATTTCAGATTTGCAAAAAAGTTGCAAACAATAGCACAGTGGGTTCTCACATACCCTTTGTTCTGCTCCCCAAAATGTTAACATATTATATGACCATAGTATGATGACCAAAACCAGGAAAATAACACTGACCTAGTGTGATTAATGAATCTACAAGTCATTATTCAAATTCCATCAATTCCTCCACAAATGTACTTTTCTTGTCTAGGATACAATACAGGATCCCACTACATTTATTTGTCATGCCTCCTTAGCTGCCTCCAACCTGGGTAAGAAATATTTTTAAAGAAGGACATATTTATTATTTCAATAGTGACAACAACAGAGCCATTTGTTTTAAAGTATTTTGAATGTGTCATATCGAATTTTAAAAATTACATTACTATATGGTGCCTGGAAGATTAAATGGTTGATTTGCTATTGCTGATTTGTTTAATAATCTTTTACATAGAGAATAAACACATGTTTCAGAATAAAAAGTATAGATGATGAAGCTACAGCTGAGTACAGTATAGATTCCTGGGGGCTTTGTGCACCTCGTTCTGGGTCATACTGAATTTCCCCTTGGACCATTCTCTTACCCATGGCATGTACATTCATCATGTCATAGTGGGTTCAATTTTGAAGGTTCCAGATGGATGCATTCAAAATATACCCTCAAATAGTGATAATTAGCTAAATGGCTACAGTATCACTTATTAGAGGGTTTTAATACCAAGTGCTTGGCGATGCCTGGAACAGCAGACTTCTCACAGTCCCCTGTGAGGTGGCAGCTGGAGGCAGCGCAGGTCGCGTGCCAGAGGCCATGTGGCGAGGCAGCCGGGGACTGAGCCAGGGCTCCCCGCACAGCCTCCTCGCCTCTCTGCCCCGCTGCCTGACTGCTCATGGAATTAGAATGATTTATGATCTTGGCAAACAAATTTAAATATTACGCCAATATTTTGGATCAATTCCTGGGGGCATTTCCCTAAACGATGCATCTTATTGACTTTTTTACCAGTTTGCTGTTTTGATAAATTGTGCCTTGTCTGCCTTGAAATGGGAGTCAAATAAATCAAAATGTCCAAATTTCTGGGCTTTGATGCACATTTACATCTCTATGTTTAGTCCATACCTACATCCCCTGGTTGATGTCTCCAGCACCGCTGTAGCCACAGTGCACGGCGATGCAAGGCTGAGTGGAGCCTCGCCTGACTCAGCGCTACCAGGGAAATGCAACACGCTGAGAGTACACCTCCGTGCCGACACCATCACCACTGACCGAACAGTCTCAGGAGGGAACAGTTCACCATCATTCAAAGCTCTAAATGTTGGGGGCTTTCTTTGCTTTCCACTGCTGTTCTGCACCATATTTCTATCCTGGATATTATGAATGAGCAAATCTGTGACAATGTAGAAGATCTCAAACACATGGAAAAAGGACAACCTTATTTAACAGTATTCTTTTTCCTCGACATCAGTGGAAAAACAAAGACAACAGATTTCTGACTCTGATACTGGCTAAACTGTGGACTTGTTAACCAAAGCAATGGGACATGTATGTTTTGAATATTCTTGTTATAAAGTTGAAGAGGTAAAAATCAGATAACTGTTCTTGAGGTGAACATGACCAAAAACATGTGAATGAGCAGCATTTCTTGCCATATGTACACTTATTATTCCTTTCTTAGATTAAAAAAAGCTGTTTTACAAATAAGCATATAGTATATTTCAATATAACCTCTGTGCTTGCTTTTTCTAGTGGCACCTACTTTTGTTGTGAAATATTTATCTTCTATGTTGCACGATATTGGAGCCTGGTAGTGACACATGACTAATAAAAATAGTTGAAAATCATAGTGAATTAATTAGCAAACGTGAGCAGTGAAGAATGAAAATACAACTTCTCCAAGAAATTGCCTACTTTTTTTTTAACTCAATGAATCTTCTCCAAATTTTTCACCTGGTATTTATATAGGTGCTTGCTGGTTTTACTGTCTCAGTTTTTCCTCATCCCTAGAGTAGCCTGATACATTCACAACCAAGTTTAGGAAAACATTTGCTAAATAGCCACTGTGGTTCTTCGGTTTAGGGGAACACTTTCATAGAGCTGTAGCTGCAGCCTACACACACAGGAAGGCTGTGATTCTGGCGGCACTTACAACTCTCAGAATAGCAAATCTGAGCCCAGTCTTAACTTTCGTCCTGCCGTGTGCTATGGCTTTTAGCAAATCAGTGTTAAATTGCTTCATAGTAATTTAAGGCATTCTTTTTAATGAAAATTATGGATTTTTAAAACAGAAGACAAAACAAAGCTGCTTAGAGGAAAACTACCCTCTTCTCAGACTGTCCTGCCCATCATGGTAGAATGTGGTGGTTTGCCTACAGTGTATTGAGTTTCCTCAGCAGTGTCTACCAACTAGAAAAGTTCAGTTCTTTTTCCTACCATTTCTTTGGTTTGATGAGGGTAGAGGAAAAATACAAACTACAGTGCGAGACAATATCGTTTACTTCCAGACTTCACCAAGGTCAAGGTTGTGAAGAACCAGGAAGCCCATGCACAGGACTTGAGCAGACAGATCCCTTTGCAGCCCCAGAAGAGCAGAGATGCGTGGGCATGAAACTCCGGGTCCTGTCTACGCACGAGAACATCTTTGGGAGTGTGGAGTTCCTGTTCACGGAGTTCTGCTTCCTGAAACCAGACTGTGATGATTTTGGCACCAAGACAAGCCATAAACAATTATTTTTAAAGGGAGGGAAAAGGAAATTACCCACTGAAAAAATTAATGCTCTAGATTACTCAGAAAGCAACACTGAAGCCATGGAAAGGAAATGGAAGAAGCAGATTGCTTCCAACGTCAACATAATCCTACCTCTTAAAGACTTCTTCTGTCCACATGCTCACATGTTGTACCTGCCCAAGACAATGGACAAAGCAGTCGGGCTAGGGAGGTGGTGGTCCAGAAGAAAGATGAATGGTTTTCATGTTTCCTACCTTTCGTTTTCCCATTCATGTACTAGTCTTGTAACTGTCTAATATCTCTTGTTGCACCGAAACACAAATGACTGGTTATTTTTTCTGCTTTATTCCCTAGCTATTTCTAGCCTATTTCAGGTTTCTAAAATTTGTCTCATTTGACATTTTGCTATGTGGGAGTTAGTTTTTTTGTTGTTGTTGTTGTTGTTGTTGTTCAATGAGCTCCCTGTACTATATAATCTATGATTTAGAAGTAAGTTTGTCCCCATTACTACCACTTTTACCATCCCATTCTCTCCACCATCTATTCCAGCAAAGACCATGATTCTTGCAGTGAAAACCCAGCTAATGCCTAGGCCTCTGCCTTCCTGGCTCAATGCTGGCTATGGGGATAATCGGATGGCATCTGTGCTCTGTAAAATAGTGAGTTCCTGGGTCCAGAGAGCTGTATCCCTTAGTTTTTGCATCGAATCACTAATTATTCAAAACCCAACGAAAACAGCTTGGAAATCCCAGTTTATTTAGTGATGATGAGCCTGGGGAAAACCTCAGCAGAAATATAGTTGAAACCTGGTGAATCCTAATAATTTCATCCAGGACTCTCATCTTGTCACATTATTTTTCTGCTTCTACAAAATGCAGACCGTTCAATCCCACTGTGCTAAAAAACATGACACATGTTCCTAAAATTGAATACATTGCCAGGCATTCTAAGGTAAAATATATTTTAATACCCCATGGAAGGAAATGCCACAGCCAATCGTTTTTCCATGAGATGGATAATCAGAAAGATTAGCTGCGGCCCACGCATGTCTTGGAAGTGTGCGTAACTTGGCGTCAAACCACCCAGACGATTAAGGAGAGCATCAACGCCTCTCAGCTCTGCCCTATATCTACTTTGTGACATTCTGGACCTTAGTTTCTTCGTCTTTAAAAATCAAATGTTTGGAGCAAATAGTCCCAAAGATCTCTTCTGGCTCTGCAGTTACACTTCTATGGCAGTCACTGCCTCATTTATTGACGTCACAGAGTAAAATGCTCAGTGCCTTGTTTTAGTCATCTTCCATTTTCCAAGAGAAAGGCCAGTTCCTCCTTGGGCACAACACAGCACTGCTGATGCCAAACTCTACCCCGTTGGCTCGGTGTTCCCATATTCCCCCGTGGGAAATGCCTACTTAATTTTCCACCATGCAGCATGCACTGGCTGCTTCTCTCCGGCTGGGTTAGGTCTCCCGCTGCAGTTCTGCTGACAGCCTGCGCAAACCTCCACATAGGAGCTACCACATAATTGGGGTTAATGTGAAATAATTTACATTTCCAGAACACAGACTACTAAGTCTAGAAAAAAATTTTATTGTATTTTTTTAGAGAGAAAGCCTTAAAAATTTTTAATTTTCAATTACAATTTATATTCAATATTATATTAGTTTTAGGTATACAGCATAATGGTTAGACATTTATATAATTTACAAAGTGATCCCCCAATAAGTCTAGTAATCTCATGATGTCACACCTAGTTATTACAATATTATTGACTATTTTCTTTTGTGTTATTTTCTATTACAGTTGTCCCAATTTTCCCCTGTTGCTCTTCCCTGCCCCACCCACCCCCCAGCACTCAATCCATTCAGTCACACCAGTCAGGGCCCAGAAAAAATATTTCTCATAAAGCCTAATGTCAAAGCATAATTATTTTGTGAATAAGTACAAGTAAAAATGTTTCTTCAACTTTAGAAGCTTGTCAACATCATGTACTAAGTTATTTCAAAGGTGGCCAATGGAGTCTGGGAAAAATCACATCTAAGAAGGATGAAGAGTAATTTCATTATCACATTTTCCTTTCAAGCCCCTGGTTGATTTTAGTACAATGACAGCTATGAACAATTTTATGAAATCATTTGCTCGTACTGGAGTCCATATTATTTGTGGATTCCATAATACTTATACTTTACTTTTCATGTTTAACAGGCTTTAAAAATGTGGTCTGCCATTAATAGAATTATATTAACACAGGATTAAACCAATTACTTTAGTTTCTGAGAACCTTATTTCAATTTCATAGGCAGGAAAAGCCTAAGAAAATAACTACTGGTGCACGGAATATAGCTTCACCTTTGTAAACATCCACGGGTGGGTCAGGGGTTCGGAGTGCGCACCTCCGGCCCACATGGGGGCCACATCTATCGAAACAAATCCAAGAATGATAACCACCGGTGAGCAAATGCATGCATTGCTGTACTTCAATTACGTGTAGTGTCTATGCTAATAATATACATGCATTGTAAAGACTTCAAAAAAATAATAATAGCAGTCTCTCATGTGTTTTCTCAATCAATAGATCCTAAAATTGTAACTCTTGTATAAACCCATCATATGATATTAAAATTCACCAGGGCTAGTTTTATTAGTTTTTTTTAAAATTTAAAAGCAATTCAAGTTAATTATGCTATAAAGTATATTTTAAAAAATAATTGACTCACATAGAACTACATAGGGATAACCCCTGTAAGTATCTGGCAATGGATACATTTTATTAAGTCTACGTTTTCATCCCCAAATGGGATCATACTACCTGTGACTGGCTTTTTCTAATGCAATATGGAAAAGCTTTCCATATCATTAGATATATTTTGGTAACACTTTAATTGTTGCAAAATTGCCCATCATATAAAAGCACCATAATATATTTAGCTAGCCTTCGTTTTGGGGTATTTAGCACATTAGTAAACATTCATGTATACCAGGATTTGCCACCTTCCATACTGGAGCACCATGGGCTGGATAATTCTTAGTTTTGGGGGTCTGCCCTGGGCATTGCAGGATGTTTAGCAGCTTGGGGGTCTCTACCCACTGCGTGCAGTAATACCACCTTCCCCAAGTTGTGACCACCCAAAATGTCTCTAGCCAAATATTCCCTGAGCAACAGAAGTTTCCTAGACATTGCAGTTGGGAAGCACTCCGTGGATAACTAATTGCGTATATAGTGGACTGTTTCCATCAAATGTTTTCCCGGAAGCGGAGCTGCTGGACCAAATCATGAGCCCTGTAGAGGGTCTGCATGTGTGTGGCCAAATGGCTGCTTTTGAAGACAGATCACGTCAAAATCCCATCCAACTGCAGTGAGATGTTGTGTTTCTCCCTCTTACCAGTTTCTTTTGTAAAAAAATCTATGCTAATCAGAAAGTATCCCATTGCTGTTGAAAATGCATTTTTTTAAACTATTGGGAAAACGAACATTCTAAAATATGTTTAGTCCTTTCCAGCCTCAAAATAATATAAATATTGAACTATAGTTTCTTATTGTACTTTAATCTTTTTCCTGTTTTTAAAAATATTTAAATAGTTTAAGCATTTGCCTTTTTAATTTTTTACCTAATGGGGTGATTTTAAAAATATTTTGATGTTAAAGGGGGGTTGTGATTTTTGGATGAATGGGACCTGGGGCCAGCTCATTCACTACCTTTCACTCTGCCAGCTTTACTTGGCTGTTTGAGTCTCTGATTCTTCCTTGCTATTTTTTTCAAATAACATTTTGATCAAGAAAGAGGTACTGGCTGAGCCAAACAGAATATAACTGGAGAATACAGAAAGAAACAGAAACCATTTGACTTATCTGTTCCCTTGAAAACAGGAATCAACGAGTTGTGGGCAGAAAGGAACTGGTACAATAAAGGGGTTGATTGAGATTACTTGGTCTTGGCTGAATTAAGCCTTATTCCCTCTTGGCTCCATCCTTCAGTCCTTGGAGATTTGTAGAGTGCCTTAAGTACACAAAGTGTTTCCACATATGTAACCTTCTTAACATCCTCAAAAGAGCCTGAATGGAAATTCTAGTCTTCTCAGTTTACTAATGAGAGCACAGCAGTTCAGGGGCTCCGAGCCACTGCACAGCTACTGGGTGTCAGAGCTGGAATGCAAAGAAAATCCTTCATTCTTCGGGATCGTACCACCGATAGCTCCACTACAACACGAATCATCTTGTCACAAAGGGTTCTTGCTGTTGTTGATGCTGAGAAAATAAATCTATACAGGACCTTGGCAGGAATGTAATTCAGCTTTCTGTTTGTCACAGTGAACTAATGTCTTCCGGACTCAGTGACTGTACTTGGGATTAGTGTCTGAAGTCTGAGAGCCTCCTAGGAGTGTAGCAAGAATTTGAAACCTTCTTCAAAAAATGTAAAGGCATTTAAGCGCCCAGGTCTCAGAGCTGCACAGCTTTAGTCAATTTCCTCCTAATGGCCTCCTTGGAGTTACTTCGCCATCACTTTGATAACTTTTCCTAACCACAAAACCTACCTTTCAAGGAAAAAAATCCACACTCTTCTAGGAAAGGGTTCTAACGCAGGAGAAAGCTGTAGAATTTGAAATGACAAGGCAGCCATTGTTCATTTATCCCTGATTCCCAAATCCACACACACCGATTTACTTCCTGAGGTTCACAGAAATACCAGTTAATCTGTTCTCTGTAGGCACTACTGCTGACTAAAGGAGAACTTTCGGCCTTCTGCTGTCTTTCCAGGCAAAAAATACTTAGAAACCTTCCTATTTACCCTTCTGCTCAAACTGCTGACCCTAGTGCTACGTAGAGAATAAAAAATTAGGCTGCCAATTTCTTTTTCTTAAATTGGTAATTTGCAAAACATTTTCTCCTTTTCTTTCTTGTTACCTGACCATCAAAGCTATTTCAAGTATTAGATAATGTTCAAGAACACAATTAGTTCATACTTGAGAATTAGAAAAGAATTGACTAAAAATGAGTCTCTTAACGACTTCTGTTACACATTTTTTACAAGTGGCTCCTGGCAAGTCATTAAAAATGACCCACTTCGCACTCAGAGCCCCCATTTTATTGTGGGGACTCGGTCTTTGAAGTCTTTCTTTCCCCTCATTAGTAAAGGCACAGTTAGTAAAACTAGAGTCGTATCGTTTTAAACTGTTGGTATCTAATGCTGATACTTTACAAATGGTCTGTCTGTCTCACCAGTTAGGGATTTACTCTGCAAGACTTCACACAGCCACAGCAGGACTAGGCTATTAGGACTGAAGACGCCCACTCAAACCTGTCTTTTTCTTGGAGACAGTGTGGACTGGGAACAATTTGGATATAAGAAATATAATCAGAATGCGCTTTTCATTACTGGTAGCCCTTTGCTATCCACATTTTTTGCCATCTGGAAGCATCATTACTGACCAAACCAAATATTTCCAAATGGGTAACAATTGATTATTAAAATGAATAGAGGACAAAGAGTAATATGCTTTCGGCTAATACTGAAATTCTTACAAGGAGGGGATAAGATTGAAAATAATAAGTTATGTTATCATAAAGCTACATATAATAATTTCATTTTATATGAGGGTAGAAAGAAGTGTTTAAAAACATGGTTTTTGAGGGTTGGTCTTTTTTATTTTCTCTTGATGTATGGAACTGTTAAAAATTATGTATGGAGTTTACATTTTTGGAATGAAATACATTTGAGTAAAATATTTGAAAACACTGCCTAGACTTGTGATAACAAAGAAAAGAATGTGAGCCAGGTCTTGGGACAATCCTTTGAGATTTCAGGAACATGCAAATCAGTAGCTAGCCTGGAGGGCTTCGGGGCTCACCCTGGACTGTGGAAATTCTCAGTATACCTGGAAATAACAATGATTTGTTCTGAGCCAAGTTCTCACGAAGTAGATGTTTTTCATGTAACTGGCTAGTAAGGGAGTCTAGAAGCTGACTATTCACATTCATTCATTCATTCACTCATTCATTTATATTATCCTCCCTCCCCGCTTCTTACCTTCCTCTCTCCCCTCTCATCTCCCCTTCTACTACTATAGAAAATCAGAAAGCAGTTGATTCAACAAATGCAATAAGTTTTTTTCTGGCTCAGGCATTGGAATGCAACAGGTTTCTTCTGTGATAATCTTTCTCAGTTCATTTCGGCAATTGTCCTTGCAACAGTCTGTAAACTGTCCATAAAATTTTATAGCAGTCTGATTGGCTAATACTATGTGTCTGGTTATTTCTTATTGGTTAGGAATTTGTATTGGTTCAGTGATGCTTATTGACAATTTCCAGATATAATGAGAAAAAATCTCCCATCCCCCAACACACACACCCAGCAGAACTAGTCAGATCTTGGAAATCCATTTTTATGCCTGCTCCTTCATGTTTTCAATGCCTTCATCCTTTCCTTCCTTTGTTCTTGCTTTTCTTGGCTGGGATCTGTGAAAATCCTCAATCACATATCACATTTTTTTTTGTTGCCAGTGCACAGAGGTCCACTTTTACCTACCAAATTATAAAATTAAACTTCTCCTAAGCTGAACGTTTTCTAAGATGAACAGAGTCTGTATATATAGCAAACTTGTTTTCTGCCAATAATTTGGTATAAGAAAATCTAAGGATCATTATGGTGCTTCGGAAAATTCAGAAATCTTGATCAACAGCAGCAGATGAGATTTTGTAAATACTAAGAAATAAACTTAAGCCAGTCCCCTTTATTTTTCCATCATCAAACATTCAAGAACGAAAAAAATAGGTAGCTATGAATTGTGTTAACCAGTTCCTCTGTCATTCCCCTATTTACATCTAGAAGTCACATACTTTGGCCCCTGCAGTGAACAAGGGTTTTCCTAATAGCAGGAAGTGAAATGTACTTAAAAACAACTTGATAGTATTGGGGGCAACTTTAAAAAAGCCAAGGGTTTAATCCTTTCCAGAATCACTAATAGAGCCTGTTGAGTCCAAACAACAGAGAAGAAAGGCAACACTCTTCAGAGTTGATACTGTTTGTGTGGGTGCACGTGTGTTTATTTCAATGCTTTATGTAGCAGTTTATTTCACTGCTAAAGGATAGCAGTGCTGCAGACGCAACTCGATGTTGTTTCTCTTAATTTATGGAACAGCATAATTTTCTCATTGATATTAAGTTACATTAATGGTAGAAATTCAAAAGCGTTGGTTGCTCAGTTGCAGACTTGTGAATCCATCAAATTATTTTTTAATCCAATATCTAATACACTCATTGAAATCTATTGCATCACTTATCCTGAATTCACCACTTCAGTAGCATGCCAGCTCCCTGCACCTGTCACTGGTGTGTTCTCCCTGCCACTAAACTCCCATATGCCAACTTTTTGCAGTTTTACAGCACTAAGTTCAGGGCTACTGTTAATATCTTGGGCTTTCCCACTGTCAAACTGATCCAAGTTTCTGCCCTTACTAAAGTCTACTGGTAGCATGTTCCCAACTGTACCTGCCACAAACCATGCATTCAGAAACTCCATTTAGGCTACGGTGTGCAGCCACTGGGCATGAGATAGCCACCTAAAGTAAATGCTGGAAGGGGTGAGAGAAATTGCCAATCCAGTGACTCTCAAAGTGTGGTCCTTGGAAAGGCAGTAGCAACATCACCTGGGACCAGGCTAGACAGGCGACTTCTCAGACTCCCACCCCAACCCTGCTCAATCTGGGAGGCCCAGTGGTTTGCATTTCAACAAGCCCGCTGGTCGATTCTGTCAATTCATGTTTGAGACCCACTGATGTATTATATCCTACTATTCTACTGGGGAGAATGCTGAGACTCACGAAAGTTAAATGAGTTTACCCACAACTTTAAACTGCACTGGTGCTGAAATCAAGGCTAGAACCACATCTACTGCAGTCTAGGGCTCTCCATGTTCCAGAAAACATTATTGTTCATCATGCCATAGTTTGCTGACCCTGTCTCAAACAAATACATGTAAGTTAGTAAATACACAACTTTTGACATGGACTGGAGATAGTGAGAATTGAAGGCTGTTGCTCTAAAGCAATATGTGTCATTACCTAACCCTGCTATGTTTACTCCCCCAGCAGATAGCTACACCTTCTAGGAAACAACATATGCACTATGAGAAAGAGATTAAATCACTTAACTAAGTCTGATTAATAGTGTGCAATGAGAACACAAGTAATAAATTTGTACTAATTAACGTTCTTAAGGGGGGAAAGCAATACAACGTAGATCTGTGGATTTGATCTCTAGAACAAAGAGCTGCGAGAATCTCCTGTCCACACCTCCTTATCTGCAAATAAAAAAAAAAGTCACAGAATTTTGACAAGGAGGAGGGCTTTTCAGACTTGTTTCATGTGTGCGCTTTAGAACTTTTGATGAGTGCTCACAGAAAGCCAGTTGTGATCAATCGCTCTGCTAAGTCACACATTCTAACATTAAAAATGTGTATCATCTAAAGTGGAGGTCAAATATTCCCGTTGATTGCCCTTGAGCTTGTTCAGATAGCTGATTATTCACTTGCCAAAATAAGCTCTCAAATAAACAAATGGCCTGCTGAAAGAACAAAGTAGGAGATAGTCAAGTGCTTAGTGAATTCATCAGTCACACACACTAGAAGGGGAAAGCAAAGACAGAGAGTGTGTCCTAGAGAGCTTGCGTCTGGCAGCGCCTGGCCCACGCCTACTCCTGAGGCTCTGCTCTGTGTGCAGGCGGGACTGCAGCCCTCTGAATCTGGCAGCTTTCCAACAGCCCCGTATGACTTGAATTGCAGTAACAGAAATGTTCAGAGTCTTATCACAACAACAGAAACAACTTTGCCCTAAAGTTAACATTTTGCTGAAGAAAAAGATTGATTAAACCAAGGACAAATCCCTGGATACATCACTCTGAAACAAGAATGACGGTGAGTGAAAGTGCAGTCATCTCTGGAGCGGTTTACAGTTCCCCAAGAAACTTCTAGAAGGATAATTTATTGTTGGTGAATTTGGACATGATTGTAAAAGAAGGATTGGGTGACTGGGTTAGGGGTGAACGTATGCAAGTCTCTATCAATATATGTACGTTTACTAAAATGAAGCAATGAACAAGTACAGGAACGATGCACTCTGTGTTTGGTACATAATAAATCAGCAATCATGACACCATGCTGTTGAATTCCATTTATCATTCCTTGATCGCATCTCTTGTTTAAGATCTTCCTCTACAGAGTCAATGTCTGTAAATTATTTTGTTGCATACTAAGATGCATATTTTTCCAGGTTTTTAAAAAAAGCTAAACTCCTAATGCTTTTGACATTCTCAAGTCTCACCTTCTGTTACTTGCCTTGGTACAGATGGGTTGTAGAAATGCAATGGTATGAGATTAAGATAAAAGAAAACACAACAAAATGCTGTGGGAAATCCAACTCTGTTAATTATTTCTCAAACTACGTTTCCTTTTCCTGACATTTTCTTCCCCCGAAAACTTCACGACAAAGCTCAAGCCAACAGCCTTCCCATCCATCTCGGCTCCTTCACGTCTCCGGAGACCACCACCACGGCACGTATCTCGTTTCATTCCCCCCTCACCCCAAGATTTTATTTCAAAAACCTCTAGCTCCTTCCTTGGGATTGAAAAAAATATTCTAGTGTCTATGTTTAATCCCAGGTGCATTTGCCATGAGGAGTGATGGTGTGTTCTAGAAACTAAAATTCTGCAGCTCGACCAGAAATAAAATCAAAGTATTAAAATTTTTGCAGGGCAACTCACTCCGCCTCTAAACCCTAAAGTTACTACTTACTGCGGTAACGTGATCTGTCTGTTTCTCCATTCTCTGATGTTTCCCGAGTGACACTGGGGATTGGCCGCTCTGCTGCACGGACCTTGAGTAACTGTGGGGGTCGTCCATTGTTAATCCTCTACCGGTTTCCTGACTGCTGAGCTCCATACTCCTGGATTGCCCTCCTGCTCCTGGGTGATCGCTGTGCACCCAGGGAACACATTCCTGCTTGGATATTAACCTGACAAAAGAATATGTCCTCCTATATAAGCCCATACGAAAATAATGAGAACAAAGACCCTGAACACTAAACGCAAAGGCATTTGAAGAGAAGCCATTGTCGCAGACCCTGCCCACTGCAGTCTTGTCTTCCACACGTTATTAAAAACTGACACCAAACTCTGAGTCCCACCTACTTCTGCTTATTATAATACTCACTCTCCAACGTGACAGGAAGAAACACGATTCTACTTCATTTATATAGGAATCCTGTGGTTTATAATACTCTCAAGCCTTGAAAACAAGTCAAAATTCACCTAGAAGACACCAAAACTTCTTAGTAGACTCCAAAACAAACAGCCGACGGCTTCCTGAGCCAGCCCAAGGCTATGGATGACTTCCTTGTATGATCGGAAGTCGGGCCTGTCTCAAGTCATGTGAGTCCCAGTCAGACGCTCAAAGTTCATGCGAGAACCCTTTTTTCAAGTTCATCTACTACAGTATGGACATCCTTCAATCTCCTAATGGTCCCCT
The DNA here is from genome assembly GCA_039655065.1 of Glossophaga mutica. NCBI lineage: Eukaryota > Metazoa > Chordata > Mammalia > Chiroptera > Phyllostomidae > Glossophaga > Glossophaga mutica. The sequence continues at coordinate 24,312,944 of CM077305.1, forward strand.
TTCTGTACCCCAAATACTAGTCACCACCTAGGAACTGATCAAGAAAAGGTGAAAGGAGAAAGAGCCTTAAGGGACCAATAGGCAAGTTTTCAATAATAGTTAGGATGGTTTGGTTACATACAAGACTAGTTTTACTGAATAGCATGCAGATGTCTCCCTAAAAGCACACAATCTTCAGAAATTATAGCACCTCAGAATCAAAAGACAGAAAGAGAAATATGTTTGAATGATAGCATCTGAATGAGGTCTTTTTGGGAAAAATGCATTCATATTCCTCTTGTTTATTGATTTTTGAGATATTAATTTGTTGTTCCATGTATTTATACATTCATTGGTTACTTATTGTATGTGTCCTGACCAAAGATCAAATCCACAACTTTGGCCTATTGGGACAATGTTCTAACCAACTGAGTTATGTGGCCAGGGTCTCATTTTTCTCTCTCAGTGTAATAGGTGTAAGTCGACATATTTTAGAACAGACATGACTGAGCTCAGTAATTTATACCATGTAGATGTGGGCATTGTTTTCTTCTACATTCTAAAGGAAGACAGAGGGTAATTCACACTTTGGCAACCACACTTGCAGCTGCATTCCACTTCCATGAGCTGCTCACTGCTGCCTGCTTTATCAGCTTTATCTTTAGGTTTTGGTTCCTATACTTGCTTTGCTCTGGGACTATGGGTAAAAAGATGGTGGTGTATAGAAACTGGAGTAAAGCAGCCACTTATGACATTGGGCCAACAGAAATCTCAAAACCCCAAAACAGAAAACACACACACACACACACATACACACACACACACACACGAAATCTTTGGACCAATATGGCCCAAGACAGGCTTTAGGTGCCCAAGAGCAAAAAAAAGCAAGCAAAAAAGCAGGAAATGTCTCATAAATTCAGAATGGCCCTTTGAAGGCAAATGTTCAAACAGAGACTTGCCAGTAACTGCAGGTGAAGCTGCTGGAAGTGTTCAGAGTCATGCAGGAGGTAAAATGCTTCCTTCATCACTAAACCAGGCCATTAGGAAAAGCTTGAGGTGAGAGAACCGTATTACAGCCAGTGCTGCAAGAAACCAGCTGCCCTGGACGTCAGGATGAGGTCAGCTGGAACATTCCGCAGCAAGAAGAAACCCCAGTTCAAGGCAGTGGTAAGATTTAAACCAAATCACTACTCTCTGTACCTAGTGATTAAATTCTTCAGCAATTTATTATTCTTCACCTCGAGTATACAGTTATTATGAACTTCATATCATACACTTTTAAAATGCAACCTCCATGACATTGTAACCCCCGCCCCCACCAGAATATAAGTGCTAGAGGGCAGGGATCTTTACCTACTTTACTTACTGGCGTACTCAAGTGCTTACAATAGACACATAGTAGGCAGTTAGCAAATATTTGTGCAGTAAATAAAGGACCCCAAAATAATAATAATAACCCTTACCACAAAGATATTGCTCCAGCAGAGCTGTTGCATACCTTTGTGCAGGCGTGTTCTACGTAAGAGTACCTGGTCCAGCTGGCAAAGTAATGCTGGATCCCATCCAGTACGTACCACCAAAATCTGGCTCGCAAGTGGAAAGCTCACAAAGGGGTATCTTTTTGCAATTTATCTGCTCAATGTGATCCTTTTTTTTGGACAGAGATCCCTGGGCTCTGCCAACGAAATCTTTTTTGGGTAAGTACTTTGGTAAGCTGTGTAGGTCAAAGCACAGAGGTTCTCAGAAATAATGCTATGCCCTTCATCGAAACCATTCTCCAATTCAGACATTTCCTCAGTTCCTTTCATTCCCGAGGTCCTTCTGCATCAACATCGCTGTGCAACAATGGAGGATCTACTTTTAACAGAACTGTCAAGTCCTTACAAACTTAACTCACAACTTGAATTTAAAGTCTTGAAATGATAAAGACATGTTTGCTTTATTCCTCACAGAATTATATTAACTAGCCAACATGCTACTCTGTGCATTTGGATAATTTTTGTCCTTTTTTATTATACAATCAAATATAATTAGTAACTGAAAGCATCCAAGATATTAAGGGAAAAGAAATATTAGCATGGAGAATAAAATGGTAAATGGATTAATAATGTGGTATACAGCAAGATTTCTTAACTTCAGCAGTACTGGCATTTGGGGGCAGATAATTGTTGTCAGGGGCGGTCCTGTGCATTGTAAAATATTTAGAAGCACCTTTGATCTCCATCCACTAGATGCCAGTAGCATTCCACCCCCCAGCTGTGCCAATCAAAATGTCTCCAGAAGTTTCCAAATGTTTCCTGGGGAGAAAAATCATCCCTGGCTGAGAACCACTGATACAGGTAACACTGTCATATTGGGATTGGGGTAAGCCAGAAGACGTTTAAGTTTTCATGGGTAATTAAGAATTACAGCAATGTACTAGAATGGGTTTCAGCCCTAACATCAAGCTGGGAAATGGTCCAGGTTCAGCTACAGAGAAGGTGGTAAGAGTGGAGGGATGAGTAGAGACAAGCACCAGGCTAAGCAAGAAGTATGGGGCAATATTTATAAATGGATGCAAAAGTTATAGATGGAAAACCCAGACTGTGCAATTCCATTTAGGCTCCACACCACGTAGGAAGCTAATGCTGGATCTACATGTGTGCATTTGAACCAACTAACAATTGTCCGTAGATATATTTTTTCTTTGCCTGAATAAACAATTTTTGCTTAGAAATCAAGAGTGTCACTACAGTGTTGACCTGATTCAGAGAACATGTTGACTGAGACAATATCTACTGCTAATAATACATAAGAATGGCCTGAATACAAATGACTGATTTAATAATGACTATGATGGCTGTGTTGACCTCCCAGCCTCCAATCTAAGAGTTAGGCCACTTGGCTTATGGTTTTAAGGAGAAGATGTTTAAAAGTTGGATCTAACTTTAACCTTGGTGATCCTATTTCTCTCTTTTTGAGCTTCTTCATTCAGGCTTGTCCCCAAACCATCCTACAACAGACCATGCATAGACAAAGTTAAGACAGGTAGAACTGTATCCTCATGAAAGCTTATGGGGGAAGAAAAGAGTAAAAGCAGCTTAACAATAACTGTACTTGAACAACAATAAAAAAAGTTAAAAAAAACAGAAAAGAGCAAAAGCAAAATAGCATCTTTGCATCCATTCTGGCCTATTTTACCATTACATTTGATAGCTAGGAACAGGTATTTTGCATATACTAAATTTTGTATCTGTATATACATATATATGAATGAACACATATATATGAGGTCTGGAAAAAGTCAAGCCATTGTTCATATGATAAGAACAGTTTGTGAGACATTGCTGTGACCTGGCAGCCAAGGAGAGAGGACTGGAACGCACATGTGTGGACAATGACAACTTCACGGTACTAGTCAGTGGGGGGTGGTAGATGCTGTCGAGGGAGCATGTGTACTGTGTGACCTTCTCATTCAAAATGACTGAGGTAATAGAGCAATGAATGTGCATCAAATTCTGTGTTAAGCTTGAACAGTCCTCCACAAAAACTATTTGAATGATTCAGAAGGCCACAGTTATGGGCAACTGGTGACTGGCAGCTTCATCATGACCACACACTTGCTCATGCATCATGTCTCATGCAGAGTTTTTTGGTGAAACATAAAATTACTGAGGTGATTCAGCCCCCCCCAGCCCAGATTTGGCACCTTGTGACTTGAGCTTTTCCCAAAACTAAAATCACCTTTGAAAGGGTAGCGATTTCAGACCAATGATGAGATTCAGGAAAATACAACGGGGTAGCTGATGATGATGAGAACTGTGTGAGGTCCCAGGTGCCTACTTTGAAGGGGACTGAGATGTCATTGTCCTATGTACAATGTTTCTTGTTTCTTGTATCTCCTTCAATAATTGTCTCTATTTTTCATAGTACATGGCTGGATACCTCCTGGACAGACCTTGGTGTCTCTCTGTGTGTATTTGCCTCACTTTTCTTGAAACAACATCTTCATCTGGATTCTAGGAACCACAGTCTGATGACTTCCCACTTGCCCCCTCGTCTTGCTGAGGGCTACAGTTGGAGGCCCAGGGCTCCCTCTCTCTGCACTCATCCCCAGTGAGCCTCTGGTTGTTAACAGCCTGGGGCAACATAAGTATGGAGTGCCAGAATACGTGTTTAGAAACTTTTACAGCTATTTGGAAGGACAATTTTATATCTTTTATATTTAATAGCATAAAAGCACCACCACCAATAACAACACCACAAATGTGTATTTTGCATGTCTTTATTGCACTTACACTTCCTTTTTTATGTTTTATTCTTGACTCTAGTCTAGATGTCTCACTTTTCTACCCCTTAAAGTTTAATTTAATTTTCTCTTTAATTTGCTTTTACTGTATTCAACAAAGTATTAAGTCCACAACAAACTGGAAAAACAGAGAAGTCCTTCAGTCGAGATCAGAGATATTTTGAGAAAAAAAATCTTGAGATGATCTCATTTAATCCTATGGTTTTAATAAAACTATCTATATGTTGCTGGCATTCAGTTTTATGTCTCCAGCCTCAATATCCCAAGATTCATTTGTCCAACTGCCTTACATTTCCTCACAATTGGAAGTCTAAATTGTGTCTCAAAGTTTGCATGCTCAGAAGTGAAGTCTTGTTTTATGCTCCTAAATCCTGCTGTAGTACTCATTAAATGGCACTACTATCCACCCAGTTTTCCAGGTCAAACACTGAGCGATCCATTAGACTAGTATCCTTCTCCTTTATCCTATGCAGCAGGTGTACTGCAGGCTCTTAAACTAGACCAGTGAGATATCTCAAACTGGGCCATTTCTCACCAGTTCAAACCATCATCCTCTCTCACCTGGGAACATTTCCCTCTGCGTCTGCTCACCCTTTATAGTGAATCTTCCCCCACAAACACACTAGTTTTTTTTTAAATATAAACCTGATCAAGTTCTCTAATTCCAAAGTCTCTGGTGAACTTCCATCATGCTTAGAACAAAGCCCAGCATGACCGCAATCTGGGAGACCGCACACAGTCTGCCTCTCCATTATTGACTGTCACCTGCGCCCAGCCTCCTGCTGGCTCACTCTGCTCCAAACACTGGGCCCTCCTCTAGTTCTGTAAACAAATTGAGCACCTTCCTATCTCAGGAGGTTTTGCATTTTGCTTCCCTCTGTCTGAAACATCTTTTTTCTAGGTATCTGCAAAGGTTACTCTCTTGCTTCCCTGAAAACATTTTTCAGGTAGCATTATCACCATGCTTCATCTTAATCACTCTATTTTATTTTACTTTACTACATCATGACTAATTAATAATATATTTTAAATATTTTAAAATTTGTTCATTCATCTGTCTCTTTCTCCTAGATTACAAGCTCCATGAGAGCAAAGACTTAGACGTGTTCATGGATATCTCTCCTGCATCCAGAATACCTGACACAGAACAGAGGCCTCAAAATATATTAGAATAAGTTAGTTTACTTCAAAAATGTTCATGAATACATAAAGTAGTAAAAACACTGTATTAGTTAGCCCAAGGGTTTGCTACCTAGGTTTGTTGCTCATCCATTAATTTTATTCCATATGTATACAGTTGTTATTTTATTTTTGCCGTATTTTTCCATGACCATTAAGTACCTTTATACCACACCCCCCTGCAATTACCACACCGCTGTCCCTGTCCATGAGTCCTTTCTCCGTTTTGCTCAATCCCTCCCCTGCCTTAGCTGTCATCCTGCTCTCCTGTAATATTTTTTGTTAAGAAACTATGCACCTCATAGTCACAGTTTCCAGAAAAATAAATATTTGTAACTAAATATTTAGACTATTCAGCAATAAGCCACAGACATGTCAACCATGGAAAAATGTATTCATTCAGACTCACTTCACTTATTTTGTGACAGCAGTTGGAGTTTTGTTCAAGAAACCATGGAAAATTCGATATAATAGTGTATATAAGATTGAAAAGAAATGCTTTCAAATTTTTAGGGATGCCAACTCAAATATCAAGGAAGAAGCCATAGAAGTACAAATAATCTCGATGCTAAATATGATGCTGTCTCCTCCATGCATTAGCACCGGTCACCCACAGCTCTACTAGACAACATTCATTCCTTCATGCATTTTGCTACTTCAACTTATCTCTCATTCATTCATGCCACAGGTGTTCATTGAAAACTCCTATGTGCTGGCCACTGTTCCAGGAGGAGGGGAGGGAACAACGCAGCCATCAACAAAGCGGACAGAAGGCGTTTCCAGAGAAGGGTCGTTATTTTGGACGCCTGTTTTTGAAAGCAGCCTGACTACTTTTCATCAGCCAAATTCTGTAATTCAATGGCTTCAGGGAGTTTTAGAGTCCTCCTACTTAGAGATGGGTTTGTTTTTTTCTCTCCAGACTCCATATTTTAAGATGTCTGAATAGCTTCAAAATTAAGATTATTCTCTCCACCACCGCAGGGGAAAAACACTTAGGAAATGGTTTTCAGATTTTAACTCATTAAAGTCAAAACCATTTGTATTTTTCATGAGGGAGTATTTATAAAAATATCCCCTTTAGGTAATCTCATTAAGTAATTTTGGATAAAAACATGTTAAAAACAGATGAGACTGTCCATGAAGTAGAAGCAGACTTAAGAAATCTGTGTGCACAATTAATAATTCACTTCTCTTCTTCCGAGCTGTGGTCAGTGCCAATGCATTGCTCATTCTGGCCTCAGTAAACCATTGCCTCTGATTTTTATTCAAACCTGACTGTAACCACAATGAAGCAAAGGGCTTGGTGTATTTGTCACCTGACCATGGTGCCCTTGAGCATTCAATGGATTTGCTCTATATTTGTGAGGTAATCCTTCTGTAGCTGAGTGGCTGTTTTCTTTCAGGGGGCGGAAATCTTATTTTAACTTGTGTAAGTGGTGTTACAACTCTTAAGAATGGTTCTGTTTCCCTTATATGCCATCTTCCATCCTTCTTTTCCTCATCTTGCTTTTTCAACATGACAGCCCCAAGAACACACATATTAATATCCACTGCACAGAACCAGATGTATTTTAAAAATTTGTTATTTTTGATTCTTTTTAACACCCAAGAGCAGCATTTCAGGGAAAGAAGAAAAACAAGACCAAGGAAGAAGATTTAAATATCCTACAAATGTAATGAATGCCAAAGAATGACTTCCTATATATAATTTCACCCTACAGATAACCCACAACTTTTAGAAAGAAAGTTTTTTGTTTTCTGTTTTTTTACTTTTAACATTGATGTGAAAACTATATGAGAAAAAAGTTACAAGGCAGAACTTGTCATAATTGAAAATATCTACAAATAGACTTAAAATGGGTCTGTGTTCCTGTGAAGGGTCACAATGAGGCAATGTCTACACCACTAATAATTAACATCACGTTTCTATTCACAAGAACAACAATCTTTGGCTATGTGCCTTCTGTTTGCATTGAGGAAAGTTCCAAGAAAGAGCTTGAGCATGTCTGCTGTTGCTGTGGGTGATGCTGCCTTTTAGTCTTCCTCTTCCTTCAGCCTTCCATTATGGACACACACGGGCGACAGCTCTCTCTTAGGAAAATGCATGACTGTCCCCAGCAACTACATTCTTTATGTCTTACAAATACATCGAACTGTGACACTCACTGTGTATCCCTCTGTTTGGACAGGTAGGGAATTCAGCCATACCTGTGACCACCTTGGACAAATGTGGCAATGCCAAGCATTTGTGAACGTTACTGATTCCTCATTTTTTCCCCTATCTTTACTTTCCTTTTGCCCAATTTCTTCTGTATTGATTTTATTGCTCTGTGGTTTAGCCACCTCAAATCCACTTTATCCAAAAGGTAAGGATTGTAAGATGTAAGAAGACATATTTGCCAGCAAAAGTAATTTCTCATTAGAGATAAAAATACTCTCACTTGTGATTCATGACTATTTTCAGTAGTCTATTTTTTTTTTCAGGGAAGCCAGTCATATAAAATGTAATTCATTTTAAGGGTAAAATAGAGAGGGTAACACATTCTAGTGAAGTCTGAGGCGGTCTGTGCCCAAAATAAGGAGCTGTAGGGAGACAGTAAATGGCAGATCCGTGTATCTAAAGGTAATTCATTTGTAACCCAATGTTAAATGGCCATTTCAGCTGAGGCCCGAAGAGCCTACACCCAACATGAGAAAGTGAAGAGTCAGATCCCACCGTGCGGAACTGGTGGAAAGGAAATTGGGGAAAACCAGAGAGATGACTCTCAAATCCCTCGTCCTTGTCGAAACAGAAGGTTGGGAGGCTATCATGAAAGATAATAACGAGTTCTGGTGAGGAGGTGGAGGAGTTGGAACCCTCATACGGTGTTAGCGAGGGTATCAAACTGAGCAGCCATTGTGCAAAACAGCCCGGCAGTTCCTCAGAAGGTTGAATCCAAGAGTCACCATGTGACCCGGAACTCTCCTTCTAGGTACATACCTAAGAGAAGTGAAAACACATGTCCGCACAAAAAACTTGCAGTATTATTCATAAAAGCCAAAAAATTAGGGAAAACCCAAATATCCATTAACTGATGAATGGATAAGTAAAATGTGGTAAATTATAAATAAAATATTACTTGACAATAAAGATAGAAACTATTGATATATGTTGCAACGTGGATGAACCTTGTAAATATCATGCTAAGTGAAAAAAGCCTGCCACAAAAGACTGCATATTGTATGATTCCCTGCGTGGGAAATGTCCAGAAAGGCAAACTTACAGAGACAGAAGGGAGACAGGCTGGAGGTTGCCGAGGGCTGTGGGGCAGGAGAAGAGGAGGAGTGAATTCTAATCAACGTGGTGTTTCTTGTGTGAATGATGACAATATTCTAACATTAGATTGTGGTGACGGCTGCATAACTCCGTGAGAATGCCAAAACCATTGGATGGACACTTAAATGGGTGAATCACATGGTATACGATTGTATCTCAATAAATCTGTTATAAAAAAATAGACCTTCTGAAGAGCTAAATGTTTAATTGGGACAATAGCTGATGAGTTCCAGTTGGAAGCATCCCAAGGACTAGACCCTGAAGCCGAGTACAGGGCAGCAGTTTGGGAAATAAAGGTACTTCAGGCATGTTTCCTGTGGCCCAGAGATAGACAATGAGCAAGTGAGAGTCTAAAATTGAGGCTCTAAATCCTGACCCTGAGGCCCAGCTGGACATGTGAGGAGGCCATAGTGGATGCCAAGATGCTAGGGAACAGCAGACCAACAAATACTATATACTCATATTTCTCATTGGACAGAAGTATGTCAAGTGGTCCCCTGTGGCTGCAAGAGAGGCTGAGAATTTGAATATTTCACTTTCCAGCTTGTAAGCTGGAGGAAGACAAAGAGAATGGTTACTGAGGAGACCAGACTTGGGGGGGTACACTTGTCTAGCTGCTAGTCTAGCGTATAAATTTTCTTAAAACCAGCCAAGGTTAGAATCAGGGACAAAGCTGATGAGGCAAAAACCAGCCCAGTGCACTTACATTCTTGTGTTTAGAAATAATTTGTATATATTTGCTGTTTTATGTATTTATCAGATTTAAGATTGGGTAATTTATTTAGATGTCATTTTAATTATAAACATAAAAAAATTTACTAGTTTATAAAACAATATTACAATATTTATGAAAACTTAAGGGTTACCACACTTATAAATTCAATATATTATATTTATGTGGATTACTCCAGAACGTAAGACTGATTAGTTTGTTAGATCTTTGAAAAGCTGAAAAAAGAATAATGAATATATTAAATTTATGAATGCTATTTAAATATTTAATGAAATTTAATTTCCAAGTCCCCTGGAAAGTGATTACTAAACTGTAGTAGATTTATAAATAGAATAATGAGAGCTTGAGTTGAACTTAAGAACTTAAGTAAACTAGGCTTTGTAATTTGCAACTTTCGCACATTGAATACTAATTTAAAAAAACCAGTAGAGGTACAAACAAATTTTTCTTTGGATGTAACACCCAGAAAGGTGGAGAATCTTACATGGAAACCATTAGTAGGAAATGAGCCTTGATTTAAAATCTTGACATCAAATTCTAGAGTTTATATTATCGTGTCCTTCTGAGTAGTCAGGTCCCTCTTCTGATTTCTCTGATCACTGTTCACCATTCAAAAATTCAGTCTCACCATCCCTCAGATCATCTCATCTCTGCCTTCTTCTCCTCTGACACTTATTATCCTTGGACATTTCTTACCTCAAAATCCATGGCTTCTATTTACCATCGTGTTGGAAACACCACTTCCCAAATTTCCAGCCGGCACCTCAACCTCCTTGCAAGCCTCCTTCTTCAATGCATTGTCTCTCTATGACCACAGCCATTCCGTCCTTCCGTCACCGAGCCGACAACCTCAATCACCTTTACTCCCGGGACATGCTTCGCTCCCTCCACGCAATTAGCTGCAGTCCCATGAGATCACAGTTCCTGTTTCAACAGCTCTTTCCATTTCACATCACTACTCCGATTCAAACGCTCTGAAATGGGTCCTTGCCCCACCCACAGTCTTTTCTACCTATTCAGTTAATCACAAATGCCATTATCAATGACCAACTCCCTGGAATATATGCAGGACATTATTTAAAAAAATCTTCCAAGACCCCCACACACTGCCTAATAGAAGATGAACACTGTAACCTAGGATGCAAGGCCTTCATCTTTCTGTCCTTCCCACATCTATTCAAACTTCAAAACTGACATCAAATGCTCTTCCGGAATATTTCTTTCATGCCTCTGATGGTCAGAAATCTCCTTTTTTCCCCTAAATTTTGCCCAACACATCATGGATCATTCTTTTGTGGTTCTTACATTTCAAAAATGAAATGAAATGAAATGAAATAGTATATAATAAAACAAAGAATGAAAACAAGTGGGCAAAAGAAGGAAAACAGGCAAGAAGTATATGAAGAAAAGAAGGGAAAAAAGGAGGGAGGGAGGTAGGAGGGAAGTGAAGGTCAGCAGATATGACTGAGGGGACTGTGCTCTGGGACAGGCCCTGGCAGAACCTTTCTCACCTGTTACCCACTGGATGCTGACAACCACCAGCCCTGTAAGATCTTATAATGATCCGTAGTTCTCAGAAGGGGACGCAGATCAGAGAAATTAAGTACCTTGCCAAAGTCTAACTGGCCAGGAATGTTTAGTGCAGGGATCTAAGTCCATGACAGTGGCTGGCAGCCCCAAGTGGCAGCACATGGTAGAGGGGACTGAGTCAGGAGGGCATGCGTCTCTCTCAGGGCCCATGGAGAAGCAACCATGTGTAGTGTCAGAAGGAACTATGACAACCACGAGGAACTGTCTCAGCCATGTACTCCCCAGTCAGTTTTCTTGGGGAAGCTGACAACAGTGGGTCACTCGGCCCAGCCCAGAGGCAGGTTCCTTTGGGAGGGATATAGGAGGAAGTTCCTGTGGCCTGCAGCCTGCAGCCTGCAGCTCAGGAAGGTGTGGGCTCAGCCACACTGCAGGTGACAAGCCCAGGCACTGTGCCACAGCAAGGGCTTCAGCAAGTTACTTGATGGAATATATATATAATAATATGCTTGAAAAACACTAACCTGCAATTTATCACAAAGTCTTTTTTTCTTAATACAGTTACTATCTACCCTTGGAGGGGCATGCTGCCTCTACTCCACCCACCCTGGGCAACAAACATTTCAGCCTCTTTAAATCTATGCCAAACCCCAAATTCTAGCCTCTGCCTCTTCCACAGGCAGATAGGTGGTGTTACGACAACTACATCTGAGTCATCTTTGCAGCATCAACTCTCCCCAATATAGCGCTCATTAACATGGCAAAAACGCATTCAATATTTTGTTAGATTCACAAGTTTTATTCAGATTCCATCAATCACTTTAGGAAAAAATATACCAATATATCAATTTCATTATTCTGTCATTGTAGTCATATTAAATATAAGTTCTAATATTCCTTCTTGGTCCAAGTCAATGAACACTATCACAGCACTCACTCTCCTCCTTGTCAGGATGAGACTATTTCTATAATTTTTTTTAGTTTTACCTCTTTTAAGCATAATAGTTCTGTACAAAATTATGTTGTAATACCAAAGAGAACCATCGGGCTGACATCACCTAATCCCCAAAGAGAGGGAAGTCCTGAAGGTGCAAAGCTCCTTTGTTCTTTCTGGAGTCAAGTCCAAGGGCAATGTCATTACTCTGGATGGCATTTTGTTCTCTGTACTTAACTTCAGGAAGCTGAAGGAGGAAATTGCAGGTGAGAGGAAATCCTTTTTGACAAAAACTTGTGGTTCCAAACACACAAGTTTTGCAGTTTAGACAAAGTGGGGTTTCTATAAATTGTGATCTTAAAATATGCAAACCATTGACTATAAATCTGACCTTCAGCCATGCTACCTTTAAAACAGAATTCCTTAAATTGGGCTCACACATGCCTCTGCAAATTAATAAATACAGGAAGCCTGTATTTGACATGGCAGGGTTTATTACTCTTACCTAATATGTTATTAAAAATATAAAAGAGAAAAATAAGAATAAACATTAAAGGCTACATTTTAATTACTAATAATAGTTTCGTTGCTATTGTATTATTTGGTACATTCATTAATACAAATTTGAAAACACTAATACTCCTTTCATATTAGTCAAACTTCCCCTCTCTCTTTTTTGTTTTTATATTTTGCTTGTTCATTTAGTATAGTGGCTCTTAAATCTAGAAAGAAGAGCTCATTTTTGACATGCCCTGGTTATCCAGAACAACGATTTGAGTAGTTTAGACGTGAATAAATAAACACATCTGTGGAATTAACATAAGAACTATCTGGTTAACTTTGCCAGAATCAACTTTCAAATACTGAGTTTTCTATGTGGGGGAAAAATATTAAAGCATGGAAAACAGACATACCATGGGCAAAAGAGCTTGTAAGATTCACCAGAGGGGAATGGAACAAGTAAGTTCGTCCATCTGTTCATACCTTTTTTTCATTGCACTTGGAAATGTGCTGGACAGAGATAACTTTGTTCGATCCTGAAGTGCGACTTGACATGACTGTTGTTTCTGGCGCCCGACGCACCGCACAGGACCCATGAAGTGCAAGGAGCGGGCCAGCAAGAAGCAGCTGCCAGTGACTACGAGGGAATCGGAGCCTCCAGCTCAGCCGCCCCCAGCTCTCGCCTCCAAGCGCACTCCGGAACTCAATCCAGCAAGAAAATCCATCATCTGCAATTCCTAGCAGCACAACTCAAATGAAAAGGTAATCGTGTGCTGTGTGACACGCCACACCTCACCAAGATGATTCACGAGGGGCTGTCAGGAGGCTTATGCTCTGCACTGACTTATTTTGGTCGTCCGTGTCCTGTGCTCATTAATTTTTTCAACCAGAAGCAATAGTTTTTTTCCCTTTTCCCCCTCTTGGATCCTTCCTCGTCTCTCCTCCCAGGGATGCTATGGAGCAATCTTTTTTGTTTTCAGCCACTTTCTCTCTCGTAAACAAGAATGGATTCAGCAGGCTGTATCTCCCAGGGTCAATGCTGCCTAGAGAACCCACGCCCCTCCCCGCTGACTGACTGCATGGATAATGACGTGCTCCAGGTATGGCTACCAAGAAAGCTGAGCAACCTGGTTTACAATGGGACCTCTACCATCTCTCAATGATCAGCACGGAGTTTCCATCTCCGAATTGTTCAAGTAATCAATTCTGAGGTCACTGAAAAGTTCTAGGGGTCAGGTTTGTTACTAGGTCATCCAAAATAATACTATTTTATAAGCCACCTTTAATCATTATTACCAGGCACCGGAAAATTGTCCCTTTTTTGTCACACAACTAATTGTGAATGGAAAAAAATATCATCTAGAAGTAGCTTCACCAAAATAGAACACAATTTATTATTACAATATGGTACACGACACAAGGTTTCGTGTAATAATATGGTCATCTCTAGGCTCTGTCCCTAAAAGACACCAAACTAAACTAAACCTCTCTCTCTAATTTAACAGTTAGAAAATCTCAGTAGTGTATATTTATTATTCTTTTTTAAATAAAATAACTTATTTAGAAATTGTATGTTGCATATTTTAGTTTTGATGCATTTAGTCCACACCTCAGTAAGACTCTGAGAATTACCTTGAAGGCATTTTTATAATACAACAGAATGAAGAGTAAATGGCTCAAGAAATGAGAGCCCAAGAAAAATCAGGCAGAGAAACAATAGAAAGCCAACAATACGATCATTATCAGGGCATGCTAAAATCTTATACAGTTCTTCCAGGTTCTGAACTTTTTGGTAGCCAAAGAAATAAGAGAACATGACTAATGATTAAAGTTCCTAGCACATACTATGCAAGAGAAAATACATGAAAGTTCGAGATAAATTTCTTCCCAATTTCTCTACCCTCATAAAGTGGAGACTTCATGAAAGAGGAAAAAGTTTATAATTTATTCTAGTTCATTATTTTTACATCTTGTTCTTCAAGAGAATTCTGTGTGCATACCTCTTCCTGGCCACTGAACTTGTGAACTTGAGAAGGCGGAAGTAGTGGACTGGACAGTTTGCAGTTTGTGAGGCCTGCTGCTGTTTCTCATGGAAGCTGTTACTGATCGTATGTCATATAACAGGATATCATACAGTTAGGAATGGAATCTGGAGCGGGCGCGTTTATCTAGCAGGGTGAACTGGTTGACCTGCTTCATTATCTGAACATCATTTTTCTCATCGTAAAATGGTGATAATGCTAGCACTAACATTTTAGGTTTCTTGTGAGGATCAAATTAAATCACTTACAATACTCCCTGCAGTAGAATAAGCACAGAAAATGTTACTTAAAATTATTATTATTTACTAGTAATATTTATGTCTGTATACTACATGTAATATTTATTACCACTTAATTATTAATGCTTATGTCCACATAGAGCATTTAATAATGTGCAATCATAGTGATAACGCTGCCTTAAAAGATAAACACCATTACCAATAGATTATGCAAGAGCATCTATCGCAAATGAAGTTTCTATGTCTATTAAATTAATTTAGTGCTGGTTTAGAATCACTGTATCTTTTCTTTTTTCTGTATTAGGTAGTCATAGTCAAAAAAGAGGCTAATAAATATTTTACATGTCACCATTTGGAACATAGGTCGTTACAAAAGCTGTCATTGGGTGAAGGCCCCCATTATAGCATCAAAGGACCCTTGGCTCTCTGCTGGTGTTAAAAAAAAAAAAAAAAAAAAAAGAACAACACTAAATTATCCAGAACAATGAATTCAGAAACTGAAAAAAAAAAAAAAAAAAAAAAAAAAACCTTTGAAAAATTGGCACTATCTGTAGGCACCATTGATATAAAAATAGTCCATAAAGAAGCACATGCAAAAATTTTTGTCGTTCTTCTTGGTGTGTTATGTCCAGTGGAGAAATGGCTTCTTTAATTATATGTGTTCCAGTTCCTGTCTCACTGCATTTCTGTTATGCATTAGCTCTGTAGAGGTTCCTTTGTTCATTTAACTAAATTAGGTCCATACACACGATAAATATTGCAGTCCTCTGTGACACTAATAAGTCACTCATCATCCAATCCCAAGTGCTACAACACTGAGCAAAAGCAGATGATGTAAGGGTCAAATCATGTGGTTGTTTCAGGCAGGGATTCATGAAATGCCTGATCTATGCTGTATTGGAAAAGAGTTCTACATGGAGAAACAGAAGACTTTTGTTTATAGCTGAGCTTCACCACCACGAATTTGTGAATTTGACTAGATACTTAAATCTCTTAGCCTCAATTTACTTAACTCTGAAATAGGAAAAATGTTGATCACTAAAGACATGTTGCAAAGATAACATGAGATGTTTGTAAAAAGCTTTTGAAAATGAGAAAACATTATGTATAAGAAGAATCATAGTTCATAACCTGACCTTCACCTAACAATAGTTTCATTCAGAAACATGATCCTAGAGGTTTAGGCAAGGATCAAACTCAGGGAGAATTAATTACAAATTAGAATCCTAGTTTTTAGACGTAAATCGCAGGACATAATTGATCCAGACTTTCTTCAGAGAGTACTTTTTTCTAATAGCCCTATCTTCTTAAGACCCCAAGTTATGCATTAAAAGCTTGCTTTATGAGCAGGATAGAGAAAAAGTAGCAGAGGACTGTTCCAGAAGTTAAGGGTGAAACTGTGGGATCAAACTGCTTGCGTTTGGAATACTGGTCCAGTGTTTGTTTGTTTGTTTGTTTGTTTTCTATGCCTGTTAATATCTTCATGTTTCAGGTTCTTTACCTGAAAATATGGAGGGAATGATAATAGTTGTGAAGGCTAAACGAGGTAATAGGAATGAAATGTGTGGTAGAGTGCTTCACATATATTAAATAAATGTTCAGATAATGCTTGCTCTCATTATCTATTAACAGATCAAAATACTACAACATGAAATGAAGAATAATCTATAATGAAAAAGATTAACTTCTTCATTCGAGCATGTAGTTTAAGAAAGGACACAGCGTACAGCAGTGAGGAACAACCAGGTGGAGAAATGACCTAATGTTTGTAAATCAGTCAAATTATTTGTGGTTAAATAGATGACAAAGATGATGGCATCATTTACTTTGTTGTGTTAAAGATTTTGTTTTAAAAAAATATGAAGACAAACATTTCAAGATCTATCAAGGAAAAAGTCTCAAAAAGTGTACTGTTTTTTAAAAAGGAATAAAAATAAAGGAGAACTAAAAACATAGTTGCAAAATAAAATTTAAAAGAAATGAAGTGGAGAAAATACTAAACGTATTTGTGATGTAATACAAAATGTAATGTAATTTAACAAAACTGACTCAAGAAGACATGGAGGGTATATACAGTGCTAGTGTCTTGAAAGTATTTGAATCTGTTTTATTGAAAAGAGTCAGCAAAGTACAGTCTGAGAAGTAGCTGCCAATTTTTTGTAAATAAAGTTTTTAAATATATTTTATTGATTATACTATTATAGTTGTCCCACTTCCCCGCCTCATTCCCCTCAATCCTGCACACCCCCTCCCACCCACATTCCCCCCTTTAGTTCATGTTCATGTGTCATAAGTTCTTTAGCTTCTACATTTCCCGCACTTTTCTTGCCCTCCCCCTATTTTCTACCCATCGTCTATACTACTTATTCTCTGTACCTGTTCTCCCCTCTCCTCCTCCCACACCCCTGTTGCTAACCCTCCATTTCTGTGGTTCTGTTCCTGTTCTAGCTGTTTGCTTAGTTTGCTTTTGTTTTAGGTGCGGTCGTTAATAATTGTGAGTTTGCTGTCATTTTACTGTACATGTTTTTACCTTCTTTTTCTTAGATAAGTCCCTTTAACATTTCATATACTAAGGGCTTGGTGATGATGAACTCCTTGAACTTGACCTTATCTGAGAAGCACTTTATCTGCCCTTCCATTTTAAATGACGGCTTTGCTGGATAGAGCAATCTTGGATGTAGGTCCTTGCCTTTCATGACTTGGAATACTTCTTTCCAGCCCCTTCTTGCCTGCAAGGTCTCTTTTGAGAAATCAGCTGACAGTCTGATGGGAACTCCTTTGTAGGTGACTGTCCCCTTATCCCTTGCTGCTTCTAGAATTCTCTCCTTCATTTAATGATGATGTGCCTTGGTGTGTTCCTCCTTGGGTCCAACTTCTTTGGGACTCTCTGAGCTTCCTGGACTTCCTGGAAGTCTGTTTCCTTTGCCAGATTGGGGAAGTTCTCCTTTACTATTTGTTCAAGTAAATTTTCCACTTGTTGCTCTTCCTCTTCCCCTTCTGGTACCTTTATAATTCGGATGTTGGGACATTTAAAGATGTCCTGGAGGTTCCTAAGCCTCTCCTCATTTTTTTTGAATTCTTGTTTCTTCCTTGTTTTCTGTTTGGTTGTTTGTTTCTTCCTTCTGGTCCACTCCATTGATCTGAGTCCCAGTTTTGCTCCCATCACTATTGGTTCCCTGTGCATTT
This sequence comes from Glossophaga mutica, assembly GCA_039655065.1. Taxonomy (NCBI): domain Eukaryota; kingdom Metazoa; phylum Chordata; class Mammalia; order Chiroptera; family Phyllostomidae; genus Glossophaga; species Glossophaga mutica. Next base: position 24,330,871 of record CM077305.1, read on the forward strand.
TCTTTCATTTCACTTAGTGTAGCCTTCATTTTTTCATCTAATTTGCGAGCAAAATCAACCAATTCTGTGAGCATCCTGATGACCAGTGCTTTGAACTGTGCATCTGATAGGTTGGCTATCTCTTGGTTGCTTAGATGAATTGGTTCTGGGGCTTTGATCTATTCTCCCATTTGAGCCATCTTTGGGTTTTTTGTTTGTTTGTTTGTTTTTTTTTTTGGTCTGGTTGGGGCTGTTACGTAGTGAGGGGCGGAGACTTAGGTGTTCCCCAGGGTGGGGCAGCCCAGTTGCTGGGTAGTGATGCTGTATGTGGGGGCAGGGTCCAGGAGGGAACAGTGGTGCTTGCTCCACTCTCTCTTGTATTTCAGTCCCTTCCACTGCTTTCCACAAGTAAATTGGGCCCTCCTGGTGCTGATTTCTGTGTGTGTGGGCTTGTGTATGTTCTAGGACCCTGTGGGTCTCTCCATCAAACTCTCCTGTGAGGCTGGGAGTCTCTCCTGGCACCTCAACCCCCACAAGTGTTTTCAGGTTTTATTTCCCAGAGCTGGGGCCCTGGGTTGTGAGGTCTATCTTGCTCCCCATTTTCACCTAGATTATCTGCACACGAATATAGGACTGCCTGGTCAGCCAGCTGCCTTGTGCAGTCTCTATGGGTCTGCCCGTTGCCACTCTGTGCCTGGGGTCCGCCAGCTTTTGTCTGCACACCGGGGTCTGCCAATCTCTGCTTTTTCCTGCTGCAACTCTGCCCCTCTTACCGGCCTGGATGAATGGTTGTCGGACTTCCGTACAGTTCAATTTTCTCTCAGTTATGGTTGTTTTCTTGTTTCTAAATCCTTGTTGTCCTTAATTTTGGTTGTGTGAGGAGGCACAGTGTGTCCACCTATGCCTCCATTTTGGCTGGAAGTCTGTAAATAAAGTTTTATTGGAACACAGTTGTGCCTATTTGTTTACTTGTTATCTATGATTGCTTTCATAATACAGCAGCAGAGTCGAGTAGTTGTGATGGAGAAACTGCATGATCTGGGAACCCAAAATATTTATCATCTGACTCTAAGAAAAAGTTTGCCATCGTCTGCTGTATGAAGCCAAACTCACTTAGGAACATATGCAAAAAAGAACATTAAAGGAAAAATTGATTATCAATAGCTACAGTAAAAAGCATTCAATAAAGTCAAACTTGCAATAAAAAGAATTTCCTTAGCCTAATAAAATCTTTTTACATACCACATATGGGAATCATTAAACTTAATAATGAAATATGGAGATACATTCCCCTTAAAAAATAAGAGAAACATAATTACTATTATAATTTCAATTTAACACAATGTTCTGGCTAGTACAATAAGACAAATAAATAAAGTGTATAAAGACTGGAAAGAATTAAATATGTCATTATCTACAGATTCTATTATTACATTAAAAAACAAAATAGTCTCAAATACATTATTGGTTTTAGTAAAGGGTTTAACAATAACTGTAAGTAAGACAATTTTCAGAAAACATAAATGTCATTGACATGTACCAGCAAGTCCATAAGTGTAATTTCTGGGACAGAACACTATGCTGAGCAAAAAGAGCCAGGCCAAGAAAATGAGCCTACTGCACGATTGCAGAAAATTCCCGAATGGGCAGAATTAATCTATAGACACAGAAAATGAATCAGTGGTTTGCTGAGGCTTGGAAGGGAGAAAGGATTTGACTAACATGGGGCAAGAAGGAACTTTCCAGGATGACAGGAATGTTTTATATCCTGACTGTGGAGGTGGCGACATAAGTATATGCATTTACAAAATATGTGAAACCATATCTATAAAATTAAACATTCCATTGTATGTGACTTAAAAAGAAAATTGAAAGGTAAAATTCTTTATAGCAACAAAAATAAAAAGTATTAAAAAGAAATCTAAAAATTTTTAAGCATTTTAAGGTTATAGTGAAGATGTGAAAGAGGCCTGAAATGGAGAGTTACACAGTACCAATGCATAAGAAAACTCAACATCATATAGACCTCTATGCTCACCAAACTAACCTGTGATTCAATGCAATTTCATTAAAAATTCCAAATTGTTTGTGAAATTCACAAAATAATTATAAAATATGCATAGGAGAGGGAAGTGCCAAGATATCCCTCAAAAAGAACAGCCAAGCTATTGTTGAAAAAGAAAACTCTAAAGGGATTGCTCTTCCAGATATTGAGTTGAATTTCAAAAAGGAATTAATACAGTGTTATATTGGAGCAGAAATGAACCAACAGGCAAATAGAATAATAGAATAGCAAACCCAGAAACGATTCGCATACAGTATTTGGTTCATGGTGTTGGGCAATACTGCGTGGAAGCTGGTTTCAACCAGCTCACAATAGTTCCGTTAAATTTTAAAAATTAAAACTGTTAAATTGTGAGCTATTGTTAACATGACCTTTATTAAAAAGTAAATTGTATAATTAAGTAACTTACATTATAACAAAAGAAATAAATACTCAAAACTCATCAATTATTTTATTGCATTTTATTAAACTCTCTATCTTGGGCTCATTTATGGCTTTGATTTGTATGGTGCAAACACTATGTAATGTGTACATGTTTCTTAACTTTGTGTTCAGTAATGCCAATGCAATAGCTTGAAACTGGCAATTTTGGGAGTTTTTATACCCCCCAAATTTTTAGTGTTACAAATCATGGCTTAATTTATTGTTTTGTGGATTGTCTAGGCTTAAGAGCATAACAGAAAAAATATTAATAATGTAGTTCAAATTTAAAAGGGGTTATGTCTATAGCCATTACATTGTGAGTAGTACAAAAATTAAGAAAATATTTTTTCTGTATTTAAATATTACTATCTGATTCAACAAAAAAGTCAGTGATGTCACTGACAAATAGTGAATTTCCAGCACATCTTGTTTCTCTTTTGTATTAATTGTTAACATAAATAAAGCTATCCAACATTCGGTACTACATTCCTTTACCAATTGCAATTGTAGGTTGGCTACAGATCCATCAAAATCAGTAACAGTATTCTGTGATAATCAGTTATATAAAATTTACCATAAATAATAGTTTATATTTATACTATGAACATATTAATTTTCTGTGCTTTATAGTATTGCATTACATAACACATAATATCTAATCCCCCGTCAACTGATAACTGAACTGCTCACAGATTAAAAAAATGCTGGTATGAACATTCCTATGAAATCTTCCTAGTGCATTTGTGCAAAAAGTCATCCAGCCCAAGGGGTGTGTCCACCTAAAGCTCGCACCTTGTTCTAGCCCACACTCAGATATCACGGACCTGCCCACGGGCCCTCGCCCAATTCCAGGGACTATGTCAGTCGATTCCCTGGCTCTCCTCTCCCAGCAGCAAATGGTGTCATTGCTGCATATGTAAGGACTTCTAAGCTGAAGGATAGTCAAGAGCAAATTATCTGTGGGGACTTGGGCGGGGCTTTGACTTGGAGGTTGTGTGATGTCCAAATGTACGTGCAGAAGTTTCCAGTTAGTACGGGACAAAGTGGCAGAGGTGGGAGGGCAGCATCTGAGTATCAATGAGACAGCAAGAACCCCAATTTCTAAATGTGGAAGTTAACCTTCCAGGTTGCTCTGAGGATCTATTTCTCAAGGTTGGAACATATACTTCGTAAGTGTGACATCTGTCTGTTACATATCTAACAAATGGTAAGTAGTCTTAAATTTGTACACTTGCTGTGGTCTCTGTAGGCCTACTATTGAAGGTGATACTAATAAAATACTTCATAATAATGTATTTCCTAAAAAGAAATAAAAACATGCTAAGTACAGAATAATATACATTCTTAGTCAATACTAGCAATTTTTATAATAAAAAATTCAGTATCAATAATTTTATGATATATTTTTGAATGATCTGGCTAGACATATATGTGTACAATACAAATCCTACTTATAAGAGTATCTTTATCTGGGATGAAAAGAAGCCTGGGAAACATCACTGCAATGCTAACAACTAAAACACCGACACAAAATATGAGCAGTGATGAAATGAAGGGAATATGAAAAAATATTTGAGAATTATAACTATAAAGAAGAGCTGAGAAATGGCATAGTTAGAAGGGTCTTAGATTAGCTCTCCTTTCTAAGTTGGAAAATATTTATTTTTGGTTCTTCATGGAATAAACAGAGATAACCAAATTGTAGAAGGTGCACAGAGAGGAGAAAGAAAGAATAAAACTGATTTTATTTAAAATGAAAATAACAAGATAGGTCCTATAATGAATAATTTTTCCTGTATGTTTTGTTCTTTGTTTGCTGTAGTTTCAGAAAGAGTATTTTCTAGATTTTGTGGGTGACCTTTCTGATTCTTTAACTTCACAAGCTTGGAACTCTTTTATCACTTTAAATGTTCACAGGTCTTTTAAAGTCAGACGCCTAAAGGAATTTAGAAAGAGATTGTTTTGTTTGATAGTGTAGATTTCACACTGAGAAACAGGTCTTTGAAAATCTAAGATACAGTCTGAAAGCAGAAAATAAAATGAAAATTTACTTAGTCCTTACCGTAAAGTAAAATGTTGCACTTCAAAAACATGTGAATGAGAATTACATACATCTCCTCCATTAGTTACATTTTTCATAAATATTCTATCATAAAAACAAAACTATATATTTGAAATTTAAGAAAAGGACTTTTTAAAGAGTAAAATAGTCCAGAATTAAAAACAGATATTGTTCAATGGCATGATTATGTGGGAGAGTCTGGCTGCTGTGTTACCCTTTGGAGGAACTTTGACCTGGTCCAGTTAAAAGGCTCCACCCTGAAGAAGGCCTTTGAACAAAATGGACACCCCACAGCCAGTCCACTGAGAGTTCCTGCGGCGGGCGGAGTTCCCGTGGTGTATGATCTACTCGAAAACCCGGGGACAGAGCGGTCAAACTCGATGTTCTTTGCCCCTGGTGTCAAATGCCCAGTTATGAGTCCCTGAGAACGGATGAGATATGCAAGGTGATCCTCGCAAGCTTCCTTGCCAATGGTGGATGGAAATGGATACCAGGTGATAAAAGAATTACAACTTAACTCGGGTGGCCAAGATGTTAGTGTGGTTTCTCAGTACATCGCAAAAATGAAAATAATTTATCCAGTAGATGAAAGTCAGATCATGTTTTCGGCAAGAAGTCGCTATCATGTAAACTTTTCTCTAATATTTCTCTCAATTTTGGCAACTGTCATTGTTTTATACTAATAGCCAAAAACTCTCCTTGCCACTAATGGGTGCAACTGCATTTTTTCTCAAATGAGATTCAGGTCTGCCTTTCAGGAACTGTCTTTGTAATGGTGTATACCATCCTCATGGGCTCCTAGAAACTGAGCTTAGAAGATTGCAAATGCAAAAACACAGACAGCATTACTCAGGACAGACAACTTCGTGAACGCACAGGAAAAGAATTTAAAATGAGCCCTATGAGGGAAGGCTGAGCATTTTTAGTTTACATATGTAAATTTTAAGCTGTTCAGAATGATACTTAATGGTTTCCTCTCTTCATAATTATCAATAGCCCCAAGTTCATGGAGGTCAAGTCTCTGGTTTCTACTTTTTTTAGCAACTGTTGTTATCGCAAGTTTAACGGACTAAAAATAGGGTACTATTCTCTCTTGTGCCTTTGATGAGTCAAGGACCAAATGATGCAGCAGATAATGGGACAGGCCAAGTCAAGGGGCTCATTCACCCAGGCACGGGAGGAACAGGGCGCCCAGGTCTGATTTACATTTTAGAAGAGAAAACGCTACAGGACATGCAGATTTCCTAAATAGATATTTGCTAAGGAGTAGCAGCATGGTAACTCATACATAGTATAAGCTGTTTATCATTTCATGAGATTCCCTCAGTTCTGACTTTATGCTTTTTCCTCTCTTTTTTAACTTTAAGGTATCATGAGAAGAGGACATTCTAAGACCAGGTGTAATTCTATACTTGCACCTGCCCCCCCCCACCCCCCAGCAAGCACCAGAACTGTACTTACTTGAGTCACATGACAAACCCACCTACACGCTTCCTCCCCCCACTATGGAAAACCTAGAGGGGAGACAAGTGTTGATTTTTAAAATGGTATACGACAGAAGTTTGAGGTCAGCTTTGCCTCCAAATCTGAGCTATCACTCTGAAATCATTTTCAAGTTTGGATAGGAGACCTCCTTCCTACCTGGGAGAGAGCCCCTCTGAGTGGGTGCTCAGAAAGCACCCAGCCTGATGCGGGGATATATGCCTGGAGAACAGAAAGTTCTTAAGATGGTAGTGGGAGCATGTGAACCTGCTCAGCACTGCATAAGTGATCCATTCAGAAATGGAAAACTTTATCTTAAGGAATAGTGAACACCGCCCCCCCAACAAAGAGGAAGAGAGAGAGAGAGAGAGTGAGCGAGCGAGAGCGCACCTACCTACAATGACAGTAAAATATATCAAAACCAAACAGAGACTTGTGTGGACCATAAGGGGGTACGGGAGGAGTTTCTGGGCGCTTGGCTATTCTATGTCTATGGTGGTTGGTCACTCAGGCTTGTTCAGTGTGTGAAATCCATTGAGCTGCATGTTTATGATATATACACATTTCCAAATATATTTATGCATAATCAAAAGTTAGAATAATAAAAAATAGTGAGCAAACAGCAGCTAGACGTTTGGAGAGAGAATATGTTTATTTCTTAATGTTTATAGATATTTAGTACTGTTGATACAAAATATACTTTTTCATTTCACGACCTCTGTATTAAGCTTGTTGCAGTAAAATAATATCTCAGTTCTATGTGCATATACATTAGCTACAAATGAATAAATGTCAATATGATTGTAAGGAAAATTAGAGAAAAGTGCTTTTGGGGTAATTTTTAATGCTTGGCCTAGTGAAACAGGATATATCCTACTGGAGCACAAACTTTGGAGAACATTTTTGTAAGTTTTCGAAATAAGTGTGCTTGTATTGCACAGTGGTTTAAGAAATGACCTCAAAATGCTTTGCAGTTGTAGGTTCCAAACAATAAAATTGAAGATAGGCTCTTAAAAAATTAAAAAAGTAAAACAGATATTCCTCTTCAAGGAAAGTTACACCACGAATATAACTTGATCAAGCAAAAAATACTATATTTAAAATTATTACTTTTAAATATATTTTCCATGTGACTCATTGTTACCTTTATTTAACAAATAACTTGCACTGTCAAACTTTCAAAACACCCAACTTTTTCTAGAACAAGCCCATTCTCTGAGCCTAGTATGTGAGGTTTTAGAATTTTGGCACTTTTCTCCCAGGTTTTTACAATTTTTTCAGAGAAGCAGGAACAACTACTAATGTGGGTTGAAGAACTCATATTAATCTGTTATATACATTGCATGATTATATGATATTATACTCTTTCCAATAGAACAGTTTGAAATAAAACAGCTAAAAACATATGGTGTTAGATGAAGCCTTTGTTGCCAAAGCTGATGTCTTGCTGTTTAAAATAATGGGCCATTTTATAAGAAATAATGGTTGCCCAACATACTTCAGACAGTGAGGATGGCTGAATTTATTAAATGGAAGAAAAAATAAAGTAGGCTAGGTATAAAGACCAAATCAGACTTAGGATTAAAACAATGAAGTTTAAATGAACTATTAAAAGTTTTCCCAACATTTGTAATCTATATTCATGCTTCCAATGGTTCCCAATAGAAATCCTGTAACCAGGCACAATGCATGACTTTATAACACCATTTTAAACATGGAGAAGGATCAAAAGATTTACTCAACCATCCAAGGTAAACATAATCAAAGCTTAATGTTTACAACATGAAAGTTTCCAATTGGTAATCTTTAACCTTAATCCTGAAAGTTTTCAGGGAAATATCCAAGGAAAGGATGCAAGAAAAAATGTCCCTGGGGCATCTATAACGTGGGCTCCTTATTACTATACATGGAAGATAGTGCTAATAGTCGTGATTGCTAAAAAAATGACTGTATTGGTGTTGGTATTATGGTTTATTGCTAATATCCTACTTTATACATAGCAATTCAATAGAGATTGCAAAGTTCAGCTTGTAGGTAACTGTGATGTTTCTTCTGAGTGACTTCAGTACAGAGCCCAGTGCCTGGCACAGAACTGGTGATCATGTTTGTTGAATAACAAACCTCAGAAGCAGTAGCTACTGATGCTGAATATGTACTCAACTTTTCACCTGCCAAGTTTTTTTGAGTCAGTGAATGGATATCTGTTGATAAGCCTTATTACTTCAGTATCTCCCACCACTGTTCTCTCCTTTCCAAAAAGGATTCTTGCAAAGCTGACTGAATTATTCCATGATCTCTGGCCAAAATCAAGGCAAGCTACCGTGACATTAATCATTCCTGTAGAGTGTCTGTTATTTCCTTTGGTCAGTGGTACAGATTTTAGTTGACAAACAAATTTCCATCCTTGTTGACACTTTAGAAAGATAAGTACATTCCAAAAGACCTAACTGAGCAGCTGGTAGGAAAAAGTAATATAATTGCCACCTTAAAAGAATTTGTTTTGATCTATTTGATTGTATGTTTGTATGTAATCACAAGTTTTAAATGAATGATGGAATAAAACAAAATAAATATCCTTAGCTTTTAGGAAGCAGTCTATTGTCACAGTGAGAGAAAGACTTTATTATCAGACCAGCTGCCACCTACTAACTTAGGTGTGAAATTTTCCTTCTCTGTAAATTAAGGTAACATTTCCTGTCCTACCGGGCTCTTGTGGTGTTTGTATCAAATAATTGTAGGTAGTTCACCTAGCACAATATCAGAAACATTATAGCTACCCAAATAATGATATTTGCGATAACTCTTGATTTTGTTAGTTAACGAAAAAAGAAAAAGTGGGAGCAGAATTTAGGGTGACAACAGAATAATTATCTCATCTTCTTGCTAAAAGATTTATCATGTCAGATTGAGGGAGTTCTCAGGAAGAAAGCCTGAACTTGTTACTATTTCTTCATAAGGAAAAAAATAAGGGTGTAAAATCCCACCCAAAAGATGTCCTCAAACCTTGTGCTATTCTCTGGAGAAATGTGTGGGTCCTTTTAAACCCTGTCTCGGGAAATTTATAAAGGCAACTGCATCACTCAGAACAACCTGGTTTGAGGCAATTCCTAGGAAGTAAGTAATGACATCCCCTGAGCTTATAACTCCATTCTGAATTGTGTTCAACACGCAAAATCAGGATTTTAGCAGAAAAGTGTAGCCAACATGCTTGGATAATATTCTGGGCTTATCCTTGGGTGAAGGCCAGAGGGCCTTGGTGCTGTTTAAAATGATCGAGAAGCCCTTCTGTGACCAGCTTTGTAAACACCTCTCACCGAAGTGAGATTCTGTCTCCCCAATACATATTCATGAATCCTTTAGTTGATCTTATTGTTTAAAGAAAAAAAAATAAAGGTCACTTATGTTTTCTCAACATGGCAAAATTGTACTGATGATATTTATTTTAAACACCACCGTGTGTTTTTCCCGTAGCAGAAAAAGCCCGTTATTATTACAGCTGAAAGCAATAACTCGCCAACTGGGAAACATTTCCAAATCAAAAGCTTGTGATTATCACGATGCCTGGCTGTGTCATTTTATTTGTTTGCTTATTTAACAGGCATCCCTTAAAGGGTCAAATATATGTGAAGACTTATTTATTTAGCTAGTCTTCAGCTGCCCTTGTCTATAAGTACAAAAATATCCAAATATTATAAAAGATTAGAACAGATTGTTTATTTTAGTAGCTTGCAGATTTTCCACATTAGTTTATCTGAACCTTAACAAAAGCCGGAGGGAAAGGCCTTTGGGCATTTGTTATCTTTTTTTCCCCAAATTATTATTTTGAAAAATGTCAATCTTATGGAAAAATTGGAAGAATAGCACAAGATTTAACAATTGTTAACATTTACTATATTCTCTCTCTCATTTACATTTACATATACATTTACATATACATGTATGTATGTATAGGTACACACACCTGTACCTATTCTCTTATTCTAAATTACTTGAGAGTTAGTTGCAGATCATGTGACTACTTAAGAATGTACCTGCTACGAAGACTATTATCCCACATCTCAGCAACACAATTATCATACATGGAAATGATTTGATACTTTTACTAATATACACTCCACATTTACATTTTCTCCATTGACTAAATAATGGCCTGTAAAGCTGGAAATTTTTATTTTATTTTATTATTTCATTTATTTAGTTAGTTAGTTTTCCGGTGGTTTGCCATTTTTACCATATGGGGATCTATACTCACTTGCCCAATGTTTACCCTTGCCACACTGTGGGCGGTATTCATTGGGTGGATTTTTTAGACTATTCTGTTGTCTGTTCTAGCACTCCCGATGGGCGTGCCCCAATTTATTTTTGAATTCAGGATCTGATCAAGGATCCTGTATTCTAGAACATCTCCTGACTTCAATGACATTGGCATTTGTTAGGAGTCCAGGGCAATTATTTTGCATAACATCTCTCCATTCGGATCTACCTGTTTTCTCACACTTAAATTCAGGTTATACATCTTTGGCAGGTACACATAAGTGGTAATATTATGGAGCAAGGTCTTGGGTCTATTTTTACCTAATTATTTGATCTCCACTTTTTATGTACCGTTTCTCGCTCATCCCAATAATACAATATGCAAGATGGCAAGCAAGAACTTTTAGTGTACGTTCTTGGTATTCGTATGTCCTGACCACTGATCTGCAATCTTTCTGGGCATCAAAAGATCTATTTCACTAATAAATCATGGTAACCTTTTCAGTGGAGTGGAAGCACGGTGAATTTAAAACAGCAATGTCTAAGCACTCGGCACTTACTCAAAGGGACATCCTCAGGATAGTCTGTGACGAAGTCTTGGTGGAATTCTTTTTATACCCGCGGGGTAGCTGGGAGTATACACTGTCACACCAGAACAATGACACAGTCATTATACCTATGAGATACCAGAATGTGAGGAGCAGGAGTTTCTGGTTACTGGAAAGAAAACAGAAATACACTGCCAAGCACAGCTCTCCATACTACGTGGTATATTTATTGAGGCCAAGCAAATGGGTCGGATCTTAATGGCAGGTTATTTAGACTAGAATCAATCCATGTCAGGAGACCATGGGGTTGCTTTCTCTGTCATTCTTTGAAGATAATAAAAATCCTTAATCATCTGGAATAGTTTAGGTGAAGTCATGCCAAAGTTGAAAATATTCAGGACTACCTCTTAATTATTCTATGCTTCCAAGACATGAAATGCTATCATGAAATGTAATTTTTAACATAAATGACAGCCACTAAGCAAATATGGAAATAAGAATAATTGCTTTCTTTAAGATATTCAAGGAGGAGGTGAACATGCTGTAACTTAAAAGGTATAACAAAAATAAGAATTCCATTATAAACCACTAGCACATTTCTCAATATAATGTAATGTACCTATATTTAAAATCGAAAGAAAATCCCTTTCTTAGAAATGGGGAAATCAGTAAGAACATAACACCATCAGTCAATTAGATATAATTGACATCTACATGCTACTTCATCCAACAACAGCAGAATACACATTTTTTCAAGCTCACATGGAACATTCACCAAGATAGACCATATTCTGGGACATAAAATACACCTTAAGCGATGTAAAAGTATAGAAACCACACAATGTCTGCTCTTAGACCACAATGGAATTTAACTACAAATCAGTAACAGAAATATAACTGGAAAACCCCCAAATATGTGCGAGTCAACAGCATACTTCTGACTAACACATGGGCCAAAGAAGAAATCTCAAGAGAAATTTAAAAACATCTTGAACTAAATGAAAATAAAGACTCAACTTATCAAAGTTTGTGGGATGAAACAAAATTGGTGCTCAAAGAGAAAATGACAGTTTTGAAGGCACAGGATAGAGAAGAAAGATCTAAAATCAATAGTCTAAGTTTCTGTCTTGAGAAACTAGAAAAAGAAAAAATTAAATCCAAAGTAAGCAGAATTTTAAAAAAAGAATTAGAATAGAAATCAATGAAACCGAAAACAGAAAATCAATAGAGAAAATCAATAAAACTAAAAGCTGGTTCTTCAAAAAATAAATAAATAAAATTCACAAGACCTTAGCAAGGCTAAGAAAAAAAGAGGAAGGACCAAATGAATAATATTAGAAATGAGAAAGGGAAGATCACTACCTATCTCATGGAAATTAACAGCATAATAAAAGAATACTATAAACAACAACTATGACCACAAATCTGATAACCTCAATAAAATGGAGCAATTTCTTCTTAGACAAATTCTGCCAAAATGAACATGAAGAAGAAATAAAGGATCTGAAGAGGACTGTATCTATGTAAACATTTAATCAATAATTGATAAACTGAACTTCCGGCCAAGATAGAGGCATAGGTGGACACACTGTGCCTCCTCCCACAACCAAAATTAAGGACAACAAAGATTTAGAAACAATAAAACAATCAGAACTGATAGAAAAATTGAACTGTACGGAAGTCCAACAACCATTCATCCAGACCTGTAAGAGGGGCGGAGTCGCAGCAGGAAAAAGTGGAGGTTAGTGGACCCAGGTGTGCAGGCAGTGGCTGGCAGATCCCAGGCGCACAGGCAGTGACTAGAGGACACAGGGTGTGGGGTGGCAACGGGCAGACTCAGTGAGGCTGAGCAAGGTGGCTGGCTGAATAGGCGGTCCCACATTCACATGCAGATAATCCAGGCAAAAACAGGGAGCGAGACAGACCTTGTAACCCAGGGCCCCAGCACCAGGAAATAAAACCTGAAAACACTTGTGGGGGTTGAGGGCCAGGAGAGACTCCCAGCCTCACAGGAGAGTTCGTTGGAGAGACCCACAGAGTCCTAGAATGTACACAAGCCCATCCACACAGAAATCAGCACCAGAAGGGCCCAATTTGCTTGGGGGAAGCGGCAGAAGGGCCTGGAATCTCAGAGAGTGCAGAACAAGTGCCATTGTTCCCTCTTGGACCCTGCCCCCACATACAGCATCACTACCCAGCAACTGGGCTGCCACGCCCTGGGGAACACCGAAGGCTCCGCTCCTCACTATGTAACAGCCCCAACCAGACCAAAAAAACAAAAAACAAAAAACAAAACAAAACAAAAAAAACAAACAAAAAAACCCTCCAAAGATGGCTCAAATGGGAGAACAGATCAAATCCCCAGAGCCAATTCATCTAAGCAACCAAGAGATAGCCAACCTATCAGACGCACAATTCAAAGCACTGGTCATCAGGATGCTCACAGAATTGGTTGATTTTGCTTGCAAATTAGATGAAAAAATGAAGGCTACACTAAGTGAAATGAAGGAAAATGCACAGGGAACCAATAGTGATGGGAGCAAAACTGGGACTCAGATCAATGGAGTGGACCAGAAGGAAGAAAGAAATAACCAAACAGAAAACAAGGAAGAAACAAGAATTCAAAAAAATGAGGAGAGGCTTAGGAACCTCCAGGACATCTTTAAATGTCCCAACATCCGAATTATAGGGGTACCAGAAAGGGAAGAGGAAGAGCAACAAGTGGAAAACTTACTTGAACAAATAGTAAAGGAGAACTTCCCCAATCTGGCAAAGGAAATAGACTTCCAGGAAGTCCAGGAAGCTCAGAGAGTCCCAAAGAAGTTGGACCCAAGGAGGAACACACCAAGGCACGTCATCATTACATTAGCCTCTTTGAAGGAGAGATTTCTAGAAGCAGCAAGGGATAAGGGGATAGTCACCTACAAAGGAGTTCCCATCAGACTGTTAGCTGATTTCTCGAGAGAGACTTTACAGGCAAGAAGGGGCTGGAAAGAAGTATTTGAAGTCTTGAAAGGCAAGGACCTACATCCAAGATTGCTGTATCCAGTGAAGCTGTCATTTAGAATGGAAGGGAAGATAAAGTGCTTCTCAGATAAGGTCAAGTTCAAGAAGTTCATCATCACCAAGCCCTTATTATATGAAATGTTAAAGGGACTTACCTAAGAAAAAGAAGATAAAAATATGACAGTAAAAAGACAGCAAACTCACAGATATTAACAACCACACCTAAAACAAAAGCAAACTAAGCAAACAGCTAGAACAGGAACAGAAACACAGAAATGGAGATCATATGGAGGGTTAGCAACAGGGGCGTGGGAGGAGGAGAGGAAGAAAAGGTACGGAGAATAAGTAGCATAGACAGTAGGTAGAAAATAGACAGGGGGAGGGCAAGAATAGTGTGGGAAAAGTAAAAGCTAAAGAACTTATGACACATGGACATGAACTAAAGGGGGGAATGTGGGTGGGAGGGGGTGTGCACGGTGGAGGAGAATGATGGGGGAGAAATGGGACAACTGTAATAGCATAATCAATAAAATATATTAAAAAATAATTGATAACCTTACAAAATAAAAAGCACCAGGTTCATTTGGGTTCACGGGTGAGTTCTAAAAAAAAGTAATTATAATAATTCCATAACTTTCAGAGAACGGAAACAGAGATAATACTTTCTGACTCATATATGTGGCCAGCAATACCCCAAACTAGACAAAAATATTATAAGAAAAGAAGTTATAGACCAATATTTACTTCATGAACATAGATGCAAAAACTTCAACCAAATATTAGCAAATCAAATCCAAAACTGTATAAAAAAGTATACACCAAAGTCAAATGGGATTTAACCCAGGTATGCAAGGCTGTTTCAACATTTGAAAATCAACTAATATAATTCATCACATCAACAGACTAAAAAAGAAGACAAAAACTCATATGATTATATCAATAAGTGCAGAAGGATTGACAAAATCACACACCCATTCGTGATAAAAACACTTAGTAATCAGGAATAGAGGGAAACTTTCTCAACTCAGTAAAGACTATCTACAAAACCCTATAGCTAACATCACTTACAATGCTGAGTAGCTCGAAGATTTCCCATTAACACCAGGCACAAAGCAAGGGTGTTCCTTCTCACCACTCCTTTTCAAAATCACACAGGAAGTGCTAGCTAATGCAATTAGGCAAGAAACGAAAAGAAAATGTAGAGATTTGGAAAGAAAATTTAAAGCTGTCTTTATTTGCTGATGACATAATGGTCTATACAGAAACTCTGAAAAAAATCAACAAAAAAACCCTCCTGAAATTAGTAAGTGATTATGGCAAGGCTGCAGAATGCAAGATTTATATACAAATGTCAATTGTTTTCCTATATACCAATAATAAACTAATGAAATTTGAAATTAATACCAATTATATTAGCAACCACCTCCCCAAATGAGATACTTAAGTCTAACAAAATATGTGCATGATCTGTGTGAGGAAAACTACAAAACTCTGATGAGCAAAATCAAATAAGAGCTAAATAAATACATACTCCTGGTTCATAGACCGAAAGACTCAATATTGCCAAGATGTCATTTCTTCCCAATATAATACTGGAAAGGAATAAATTAGTAACAATGACAGTACCTTACTTCCAGACTTTATATAAGGCTACTGTAATCAAGATAATGTGGTATTAGTGAAAATGTAGAGAACAGGCCAATGGAACAATATAGAGATCCCAGAAATAGACTCCCATAAATATAGTCAACTGATCTTTAACAAAGGAATAAAGGCAATACAAGAGAACAGAAACAGTCTCTTCAACAAATGGTGCCAGAACAACTGGACATTTAAAATATGAATCTAGACACAGACCTGACATCCTTGACAAAAATAAACTCAAAAGGTGTCATAACCCTCAATGAAAAAACAAAACTATGAAACTCCTAGAAGATAACATAGAAGAAAACCTCGATGACATTTGTATGGCAGTAACTTTTTAAATCCAACACCAAAGGCAAGATCCACGAAAAATGTTGATGAGCTGGACTTTTTAAAGTGAAAACCTTTTGTTTTAAAAAAGACAACATGAAGAGAACAAGAAGACAAGCCACAGATTCGGAGTAAATATCTGCAGGGCACATCCGACTAAAGACTGTTATCCAAAACATGCACAGAGCTCTTAAAATGCTGTAATAAGAAAACAAACTACCCGGTTAAGAAAACAGACACCTCACCAAAGAAGATATACAAATTCATAAAACTTATGAAAAGCTGCTCCATATCATATGTCATCAGAGAAATGCAAATTAAAATAACAATTAAATAGTACTACACCCTATTAGAATGGCCAAAATCAAATAAACTTACAATACCAAATGCTGACATGGATGTGAAATGACATGCACTCTAATATATTCCTGGTGGAAATGCAAAATGGGATGCCAACTTTGGAAGATAGTTTGGCAATTTCTTACAAAACTAAACATACTGTTTACCGTATGATCCAGCAATCATGCTCCTTGGTGTTTCTCCAAAGGAGGTGAAAACTTATGTCCATAATAAAACCATGGATGTTTATGGCAGCTTTATGCATAATTGCCCAAATCTGGATGCAACCAAGACATCGTTCAGTAGGTAAATGAATAAATAAACTGTGCGAAACCCAGACAATGGAATATTATTAAGCACTAAAACAAAATGAGCTATCAAGCCATGAAAAGACATAGAGGAGGCTTAAATGCATATTAAGAAGTAAAAGAAGCCAATCGGAAAAGGTTGCACGCTATATGATCCAACTATGTGACATTCTGGAAAAGACAAAAGTATGGAGACAGTAAAAAGATCAGTGGCTGTGTGTATGGGATGGTGGGGAGGGGAGATGAACGGGCAGAGC
Organism: Glossophaga mutica; assembly: GCA_039655065.1. Lineage (NCBI taxonomy): Eukaryota > Metazoa > Chordata > Mammalia > Chiroptera > Phyllostomidae > Glossophaga > Glossophaga mutica. The sequence continues at coordinate 24,347,568 of CM077305.1, forward strand.
ATAGAGAAATTTTAGGGCAGTGAAAATACTCTGTAAGACATTATGATGGGTATATGTCATTACAGATTTGTCCTAATCCACAGAATGCACAACATCAAGAATAAATCCTTAAGTAGATTCTAAACTTTGGGTAGTTAGGATGTATCAGTGTACATTGAAAACGTACTTTGATAGAAAATGTACTATTCTGGTAAGGGTGTTGGTAATGGGGGAGGCTATACATGTGTGGGAGTAGAAGGTATATGGGAAATCTTTGTACCTTCCTCTCAATTTTTCTGCAATCCTAAAAGTTTTCTAAAAAGATAAAGTCTTTAAAAATCCAAAGATGAATCCAGTAAATCCAGTGATGAATAAGTTAGAAAATATTTATTGAATATTATACTTAAGTTTTATAAACTATAAATGGATTTTAAGCTAGCTTCTGAATATGGGCATCGGTATTTTAGTAGGATGCATGCAAAAATCACGGAAACAGTGAATTTTCATGTGACAGTAATGAAGTTATCTATGTAGACCAAAACAATGTGAGGAAAAATGGCAGAAGTAATGATGAGGCAAGCCTGATCGCAGAGAGGGCAGGACTGCATCTGAGCAATTGTGATTGGAAGTCAGCGTGATGGGCAAGGAGGAAGGGGGCAGAAAGCCAGCAGGCATGGGAAGGGGGCAGATGTCACATAACCCTGATTTACACGCGATGAGGACAGAACTGTATTTGGCAAGCCAGGGATAAACAGGCTGTTTGCACTGGTGACATCTGCGCAGATGGCTAGGGTCAGGTTCACAAAGCAGAGAGACTCTAGTACGAACCCAGCCTAATAAGTTTCCCTGCGTGCAGCAATTTCTTTGGCTAAAAATCACACTGTCTGTACAGTACCTCCTCTGCCGAGAGAACATTTGCCTCAAGAGAGATGTCCCAGGGAGAAATTATAAACAAAACAGTGCTAGCAATCCTGAAAGCTGTACACGAAAACATGGTTTTACAGTTTAGGTTAATCCTCTGAGGACAGTGCTTGATGAAATACATTTTTATGAGCTGTGCATATACTTAGCATTAGAAATGCTGGCAGCTCCCTGAAAATACAGTATGGTCTTCTCACTGGAGCAGATCAAGCCGGAGAAATTTACTGCTACTATTGACGCCTCTAGGAAACACCTTTTACATGTGTAAATACTGAGAAGTTATAGATAACCGTGGAGTTTTAATAATGAGCTTGACCTTTACAGATAAATGTCTTAATATTTCTGGTTGGAGAACCAACTACAGACCACTGGCGAATATTCTATATCTAGTTCAGAGGGTCACGAAACACACTTAAATAAAAATCAGAACTATAAATTAAGACAATAAATAATTATGAGACATGGGTTTATACCATTTATCAACAAGCTAGAGCCTACAGGCCAAATCCAGTCTTTGCTTATTTTTGTAAATAAAGTTTTACTGGAACATAGCCACATACATTTATTTCATATTGTCTCTGGCTATTTTCATGGCAGAGTTGAGTAATTGTGACAGAAACCATATGACCCACAAAGCCTAAAATACTTACTATCTGGTCCTTTACAGAAAAGCTTGTGAACCCCTGGCCTCTGTTTTTAATTGTCAGAGCCTTAATTTCTCTTCCTTAGAATGTGTGTGCCAGCTTCCTGTTACCACTGTAGTAAATTATCACCAATTAAGTGACTTGAAACAACACAAATTTATTACCCTACAGTTCTGGAAGTCCATAGCCCTACAACACCGTGTGAGCAGGTCTGTATTTCTTCTGGGGACCCGAGGGGAGGATTCATTTCTTTGTTTTCCCTAAGGCCACCTGCAGTCTTTGGCTTGGGGCCCCCGTCCTCCACCTTCAAAGCCAGGATTTCAATCTCTGTGTGTTCCAGTCACCATGATGCCCCTTTCCCCCTCTTTGCTCTTTTGCCATTACATCTCCTTCTCAAGGTCTAACTCCCTTCTGAGGACCCTTGTTATCCACCACATTGAATCCAGACAGATAATCCAGAATAATCTCCACATCTCAAGCTCCTTTGACTTAATCATATCTGCAAAATCCCTTTTGCTGTACGAATTAACATGTAGGTCAAGGGACCACTTTTGGGGGGAACAAGGTTTGCCCTTGCTCTCATTTTAAGTTATTCTGTTTAGCATCCTTAGGTGCCAAGCATTGTTGAAGGCAAAAGGAATATAATAATAAACAAAATCCCTGTCCTTGTGAGCTCATGTTCTTATAGACATGAGCTTAAACGTATGTATACCTTACAGTTCTCAGCCTTTCACATTAATATTGTCAATCTCTTTCCATGGATTTGACATCAAAAACACAAAATATTATGTGTTTGTGAAGATCCGATGCAACACTCCTGCAGATCACGGAGAACTGTGAGGATGCAAAATTAAAGGCTGCGACAGCTTTGAAGCTCTGGGTGTCATAATTCTTTTAGCTCACTTAAACCAGATAAAAATTGCTCAAATAATTTTTTTTATCTAATCCACCCAGTCAATCTGAATGAACTGCCTATGCATAGAAACCTGCTTTATGCCCAGGACAATTACTGGGATTCAAGAGAGAAAGAGAGAGACACAGGAAAAGAATGCCCGGGGTTGAGGAACGAGGTCAGACAAAGGAGACTGACTAAGCCGGAGCCCTGCCCTTCGAGTGCTCTGGTAACTTACACCACATTTCAGACATGTGAGTTCATTCCCGAAGTATTTTAAGTAGTTTAATATGTTGCACTTTCAAATGACAAAGAATTCGGGTTTTAAAAAATAAATAAAAACATACCGCCTAGTCTCCAGCGGAATTCAACTCCAACTAGGGATAAAACAGCAGAAATGCTGTATATCCTGACTGAGACACTGCTGATAGCGGATGAGCAACTTTCACGGGGTTTGAAACTAGTTGTGGGATTGGAATCACTGCAAGGAGCTCTGCATCATAGTTCTCTTCTGAAATCATCTTTCGGAATCTCCATGTTGAATGCTAAGGTGGTGCCTCAATAATCTCAGAAGAAAACTTTTTAACCTCCAAAATTGCCTTACATTCACAGGTAAAAATAAATAGACTGTATTGTAAGTTGTTAACACGGACAGAAAGGAAGGAAGAGAAAGAAAAGACCTTTACCACTGAATTATAGAACCCCAAGTCTTTGAGCATCAAAGCTGAAAGATGTCGTGTGCCAAGTCCTCATTTTACAGGTAAGAGAACTGAGATGCTGAGAGACTGAGGGATTTTCCTATGTCACCATGCTAATGAGCAGCACAAGCAAGGTTTAAATTTGATGACTTGAAAAGCAACCCCTTCCCTCTTCCAGAAAGACCTGCTGTCTTTCTTACCTTCCTCCTCCGCGATGATACCTAGGGCTCTCCTTCCATTCTGCAATTCCACCCCGAACCACCGGGAGCAGTAGAAGGAGCAGAAATCCAGGCCACCGAAAGAGAGCAAATATGAAGCAGCCAGAGTTTCAGTGTGAGGCCAGCCTACGCTCAGGGCAGAAGGACCCGCCACTGTTGAGTGGGACCTTGTTTATCTGCTCTGCACAATATAGGTTTGTCCCATTTCTGTGTTCTGGGGGAAGACACAATTGTGTTTGTTATTACATGTTGCTGTTTCATTAATGCTATGCAGATTTAAAGTTATGTCGAGGTCATTTTTACTTAGGAAACTGAAATTGACATTAAAGTTATATTATTAAAAAATAAAATCCCAAGACTCCACTGCTGAATCAAAGTGGTCACACCCTTTAAAATTAGCACCTACTTGTTGTCATTTTACTGTGGACTCACCACTCTGCCAAAGGTTTCCTGACCTCATGAAATCCACATGGCATGGAACCTCTTGAAGAAGCACTGTTATAACTGCTCCCAAAAGTTAGAAGATATTTTAGGAAGACTGTGCCTAAAATTGCCAATTTATCGTGTGTGGCTGTACAATGTACACTGACATAGCAGTCCATGACCCATGACTTTTCAATCTATCAATCAGTGCTTTGCTGAGCTAATTGTACTTGTTCTCAGTCCCAAGTTGCTTTATGCATATAAAGAGTCAAGCAATAATTGTCATTCTGTTGGTTCCATTAGCAGAAGAACTTCACACAAAGATAAGTGATGCCAATTTTATGTCAATATCATCAGATTCTTTCAGTGAAAAATAAAGTTAAGCCCTGGCTGGTGTAGCTCAGTGGATTGAGCGCGGGCCTGCGAACTGAAGGATCGCGGTTCGATTCCCAGTCAGGGCACATGCCTGGGTTGCCAGGCCAGTTCCCGGCAGGGGACATACAAGAGGCAACCGCACGTTGATGTTTCTCTCCCTCTCTCCTTCCCTTCCTCTCTAAAGATAAATAAATAAAATCTAAAAAAAGGAAAAAAAAAGTACTTAAAAAAAATCTTAAAAAAAAAAAAGAAAAATAAAGTTAAGTCAGGTAATAATTTGGTTTCCTTCATCCAATTCTTAGAATCAAAGTAAATTTTGGAAATCCATTCTGTTGAAAGTGAAACATCTGACATTTTTGTGAGTTACTACTGCAAACTCAATAAAAAATTTTAAACTATAAATAAAATGTAAAAATATACAAGCTAAAATAGTTACATATTTTCATAACAAAATTAAAATTAAGAATAAACTCTATCTAGCAGAATTTGCTCTTAACTCAGTGGGTGCCTAACCAGTTCAAAAGAGTATTTGCTGAAGTAAAAATACTTTTATCGCCCTGGCTGGTGTGGCTCAGTGGACTGAGTGCCAGCCTACAAACCAAAGGCTGTAGGTTTGATTCCCAGTCAGGGCACATGCCTGGGTTGTGGGCCAGGTCCCTAGTAGGGGTGCATGAGAGGCAACTACACATCGATGCTTCTCTCCCTCTCTCTCTCCCCTTCTTCTCTCTCTAAAAGTAAATAAATAAATAAATAAATAAATAAAATACAGAGAGGAATCAGTTGGAAGTGTCAACGATTTCCAATGTGTTAACCATAAAATACAATGTGGAAGATGAGTGCAGGCCATTTTATAAAAAGAAAAAAACGTCCCTATTTAAAAAAAAAAATACAGGGTCCAGCAGACGTAAGGCCTGCTTGAGTGTGGTTGAAAGGGTAATAATATGGGTGCAAAAACTTGTAGTTTTAATTTGAACATGTCACCTAAAATAACATATGGTATGCTTGATAGTGTGATATTGTTACACTACAGAATTACACATTTATGATTTTGTAATACAAGATTTTGCAATCAAAAAGGGCGTTACTTGTGCCACACCCTGTATATTGTTCAGTAATAGACTAATGGCTGAGTACTGGGGAAAGTCTATGTAATAGGAAGCAGAACGAAAGCACGGAGAGTCCCAGAGCCTGAGATAAACTCAGAGTGGCTACCTGATGGCCCGTTCTCTGACACCAGACACTCTCTGTTATGATTCTATGAGAAGCTCTCATGCCTTCCAACGCTCTCATTTTTATTTGCGCTTGTCTGAGTGGAGGGTCTTTACAAACCAAAGGACCTCACTTTATTTACATCTCAAGTGCTCCAGACTCTGTCCCATAACAGCCTTCAGTTCCTAAGGCAGCTCTTTTCACGAAGCTGTGGTCATTCACTTAGCTGTCTTCCTCTCAACCTGTACAATTTTAGGGCAAAAATTAGGTTCTGGTCATTGTTACCACATGCCCAGTATGTGGTATAAAGATCAATAATGTCCTCCTTAACTAGGAGATTGTCCATTTCACAAGGAATGTCTTCCTACCCAAGGGTTTCTTATGTTCTTTCTTACACATTTTTTTTTTTACTGTGTTTTGCTCAGGTCATTTATCATGTTCTGACATTGGAATTTTTCCTCATAGATCTATCTCCTCAATGACACTGAGGGCTCCTCTTAACTTGTCCGACCCTCGTGCATGCAAGCAGCAAATATCTGGAAAATAGTTAGGAATTAACTAATCAATACACAATGGAAGAACCAAAGCCTGATAATGAAGCTGTGCTGTGGCCAGAAAGAAACCGCTCCAACCGAGGGACGAAACCCAGGCACTCTACGGCGAGCAGCTGAGGAATCTGGAGACTGAACTGCACACTCTACTCTTTGCTTAAAAACATCGCTTCCCGGCGAAGGTCTGAATATTTATGAGGAATGCTGTCAACAGTCTTTGGACTACGTGGAGTGTTATTTCAGCTGGGATTCCCCTGCTTCTCTTTGATAACTTTTGACCCAGACACACAGAGAATAGCAGATCTGTCACAAGAGATAAGCAACACTTCCCTAAGATTCTGGACAAGCGAGGTTAGAGTCTCATTGGAGACTAGATGAACCAGAAAGATATCATGAATAGAAAAAAATTTTTTTTCTCTAATTGTATCTCCGAACTTGACCCTGAGAAAAGTTCACGGACTTCATCTGCATTGTCACACTCTTCCTAAATCTGTACCTACGTACACTGTATAGAAATGGATTAAACATTTAACTAATTAACACTAAAAAACACTTTCTATGAAATAATAATTGAGGAAACATGTTTTATGTGCCAGACTTATGCAAGGAATCGTCAGAAGTCTGTTCCTCACTTCATCTGCAGTATCACCAGGGAGGCAAACGGACCGGAGGAAATTTTGCCATCTACACTCACATCAGTAACAATGGCTCTGTAGAAAAATAAAACACAAGTATAACTAAAAAATAATCAAAGGAAACGATGACTCCAAGTTATTCAACCATTGGATGTTTGTCTTTTCAAAACATGGCATTTGAAACAGCAAACTACATAATACAAATTATAAAATTAACTCAACATGTACCTCAATGCATCTGAGGTATAGCTGTTAAGACTAAGGTTCATTCCTCTGGCTGAGAAATGGGCCCAATGCAAAACCATAGTTTGTAAAACACTTGAAGGTCCGATCCTTTGCTCCAGCACGGCCACTTCATGCACGCAGCCACTGGTAGACTCTGCTTAATCTCATACTTAAGGACATGCAGTGTGAATTATCTTAGTCTCCAAAATCAGAAATTGGTTCCACAAATAAGCCTGCAATTACTCGGAAACAGCCAGAGATGAACAACGTGGGTACAGGTAGTTGGGTGTGTCTGCTGCAAAGAGCGCCTTTGGCTTCGGTCTATCTACATTACATCTGCATCTACATTACATCTGCATTCTATCTTGAAAGGAGGATTTTTAAACATGTCATTTTGATCAAATATTTGACCTCTTTAAGTCCTGAGAGACTTGGATGAACTCATCTTTACATTTTGGTTGCATTTCAAGAAGAGCCTTTGCCACTATTTAAAAACAATAGTGATAATGGGAGTGAATGACCCAATTTTCATCATCCCTTTGATAATTAAAATAGTGGAAAAATGTGAAACATTGAAAATGGATTTAATTTGATAAGAGGTCATTCTTAGGAGTAGCTTTAATTTTACTTAAAAGCATGGGACCAACAGTTAAACAAGTATAGTCTGTGAACACCGCTTCCCTGCCCCTGCCAAAGGGAACGAATGCATGGTGGCAGTGCACCTGAAGAGGCTACACACAGTTACATGAGGTTGTTACGTAAGTTTTATGAAGTTACAATGTATCATTTACCCAGTATGTTCTGTAAAACATCAATGAAGCATACGCTTCCAGCAGGCTTCCTCAGAGTGGAAATTTCCTGCTGAGTGGTCATATCGTAAAAATTCTAGGCATATTCTCATACTTTCTAAGTCAGAATCTTCAGGTCAGGTGAGAGGAACCTGTAGTTTCAGTCTGTTCTTTAAGAGACCTTTCAACAGTCACACTGAGCTAGTTACTGACTCTGGTGTGGGAACCCCTGACCTGTTCCAGCCACATAACCTTCCTCCCTCTGTTATGGATTAAATTGTGTTTTCCGAAGACACATGGAAGTCCTTGCCTCCAGTACCTCAGAATGTGACCCTTATTTGGTTGTATATGTAATTAGTTTAGTAAAGATGAGGTCACACAGAAGTAGGGTGGGCCCTTAATCCAATGTGCCTGGTGTTCTTGCAGGAAAAAGAAGGAAGCGCACAGGGAGAACATCCCGGGATGACAGAGGCAGACACGGAGTGACTGCAGCTACAAGCCAAGGAAGGCCAAGGCCGGATGGCCACCAGCAGGAGGGAGGAAGAGACAAACAAGCACTCTGTCCAGTCTCGGGTGGCTAATAACCCTACTGACACCTTAATTTTGGACTGCCAGTCTCCGGGGCTATGAGACATTACATTTCTGGTTCTTTAAGCCACCTAGTTTGTACTATTGGGTTGGCCAAAAAGTTCTTTCTTTTTCTTTCTTTTTTTTTTTTTTGGTAAGATGGCTCTAGTAGTGCTCAGTTGTCTTGAACTTCATTCAAAACAAGTTTGTCAGATAGTGTTGTGACAGCTGTCATATCAGCATGCATTAAAAAAACATTGAAGTTGGTGAATTTTTGTGTAGTCATTTTAATAGTGAAGATGGAAGAAAATACACAACATTTTTAGCACATTTTGCTTTATTGTGTCATGAAAAGTAAAAATGCAACTGAAAGGCGAAGAAAATTTTGTGCAGTGCATGGAGAAGGTGCTGTGACTGATCAAATATGTCAAAGTCATTTGCAAAATTCTGTACTGGAGAGTTCTCACTGGATGATGCTCCATGATCAGGTATATCAGTTGAAGTTGGTAGTGATCAAATCAAGGCATTAATTGAGAACAAATAATGTTCTACCATGTGAGAGATAGCTGACATACTCAAAATATCCAAATGAATAAAGTGTTTGATGAAAATGAAAATTGTGTCTTCTATTTTATAGAAAAAAACTAAAAGGACTTTTTTTGGCCAACCCAATACTTTGTTTACGCCACCTCAGGAAACTAATATACCTCCCAATTACATACCAGGAAGAAGATTCAGGGAGTGAATTGTACAAGGAGACCTTCAACTGGGATTGACGTTGCACTACAAGATCCTTCCCAAACCTTGCACAGACCTGGATGTTTATTCTCTATCACCTCTATCACGACAGTCACCTTCTCATCCAGGGATAATCAAAGAGTGCTCTAGGACACCTCCCTCTGAATCAGTTTGGGATCAGCTTCATACAATAAATGCATGTTCCTGATTTCCATCTAGGGCCCAGTGTCTCCAAGCCTCCTACAGATCGGATATAAGAATCTGCAGAGTTAAAAGTCTAGGTTATTCCATTAATCACAATTAGGTTGCAAACCCTGTCTAAAAGAATCAGGTTTCCGGAGATTCATTTGATTTAGAGTTAACTGAGTGTTATTCAAGCCATGCTTTGATTTTAAGCTTGGTTATGGAAAACTGTTCTACACTTTCATTCTAAAATCGTTCTTAAGTGACTGAACCCAATCATGCTAATTGAAAGTCATTGTATAACAAACACATTTGAGCTGTTTGGATTTTACAGAGGAAGAGAAACAGAGAGATAGTGAGAGAGAGAAAGAGGGAGAAGGAAGCAATATATTCTTGAATTTATCATCAGTTTTTAAAACTTAAAAATTAGGATAAAAAGGAAGAGTTCTATGTTTACAAAACAGAGCATATCATCCTTATTCTTCTCATTTTACTATTGTCTAGAAAAGATAAAAAAGTTAGTTCCTAAGAATCACTACTCTAGCTCCGTACTCAACCTTTTGTCAGGGTTCTGGGATAAACTAATGAAACTTTTGTCAATATACTCTATAAGTACATTTGCAAAATTAGTATGCAACGCCGTGCTGGAGGTTAAAGGCACAACTGAGATTCAGGTGATGGCTACCAGGTTGGATAAATGCGGACTCTACCACATTCTGAAAGTTATGCCTTCATAAAAATCCTGTATAGTCATTAAAAAACCCCAACCACTAGTTGTTATTTTTTTTAAAGATTACTGGTGTTCTGGGGTGGGTTTTTTTTTTTTTTTTTTTTTTTTTTTGGTAATTTTTCAAAAGGATTCCCTCCCTATTGTTTTTTGCTAGGCTTATTGCTGTTTGTATCTCAGCTTTTGGAAGACACATTAAAAATGAGAAAGAGAAGTGTCTGTTCAAGTCCTTTGCCCATTTTTTACTTGGGTTGCTTGTCTTTGTAGAATGGAGTCGTGTAAGTTCTTTATATATTTTGGAGATTAAACCCTTGTCTGAGGTATCATTGGCAAATATGTTTTCCCATACAGTTGGTTCTTTTTTTATTTTAATACTGTTTTCTTTAGCTGTGCAGAAGCTTTTTATTTTGACGAGATCCCATTTGTTTATTCTTTCCTTTATGTCCCTTGCTTTAGGGGACATATCAATAAAAATGTTGCTGCGTGAAATATCTGAGATTTTCCTATCTATGTTACCCCTATGTTCATGGCAGCACAATTTACAATAGCCAAGTGCTGGAAGCAAGCTAGGTGCCCATCAGTAAATGAATGGATCAAAAAACTGTGGTACATTTACACAATGGAATTCTATGCAGCAGAAAGAAGGAGCTCCTACCTTTTGCAACAGCATGGATGGAACTGGAGAGTATCATGCTAAGTGAAATAAGCCAGGCAGTGAAAGACAAATACCATATGATCTCACCTTTAACAGGAACCTAATCAACAAAACAAACAAACAAGCATAATATAACCAAAGACACTGAAATTGAGAACAGGCTGACAGTCACCAGAGGGGAGAGGGGAGGGAATTTCAGGGGGAAGAGGGAAGGGTTTACAGGAACAAGTATAAAGGACACATGGACAAAAACTAGGGGAGTGGAAATGAGAGGGAGGTGGGGAGGGTTGGGGTGGTGGGCTGGGGTGGGAGTAAAAGACAGAAAACTGTACAAGAACAACAATTAAAATAAAAATTTAAAAAAATGAGAAAGAAACATTCTCCTTTCACATTGCAACTTCCCCTGTTACTTATTGTAAGGGTTGTGAATCATCACCAATTTTCCCTCTAAAATATAAGTGAGTAGGTACATCTCGGGAGAACACTGCTACAGTTAACCTTTGGACAAAACAAGGTTTAGGGGTGTGATGTCCCCCTGATATACTGTAAAAAAATCCACATATAACTTTTGACTCCCCCAAAATTTAACTATCAATAGCCTACAGTTGATGGGAAGTTTTATTGGTAATATAAACTCCCTATTAACACATTTTTGTATGTTGTATGTATTATGTACTATACTTTTACAATAAAGTAAGAAGGAATATTAAGAAAATTAGAAGTTTTCTAATTTTCTGTGAGTTTTTTTAAATCTCTAAAAAAATTCTCTACTGTATTTAATGAAAAAACATTCCACATTTATGTGGATCTTCACAATTCAAACCCATGTCACTAAGGGTCAGCTGTATTTTACCCTCATACCAAGTTTGAAGCATTTTATTTTGTAAAATAGCATTTTTTAGTGCTTTGCTTGAGGATGTTGATTGGTTTTAGTAAAGTCCAAAACAGCACTGGCTTTAAAGTTGAAAGTTGGGTTTCCTTGTTCATATTTAAACACACTATGCAGAAAATAAAAAAAATTCAATTTTGCCTTTCAGGGAAGTTTTAAAATATACAAGAGAGAGAAGCAAGTGAGTTCCTTTGACAGCTTCATTAAGCCTTGTATGTATAGATGGTCTGCCAACTTAAGAAAAAGGTCTCCGCCACCGCCACCATCTGTCCCCACTCCCCCACTCCCAGTGTATGTCTCCTTACCTCAAACCTGAAACGCTAAAACAGACTGTTAGGAGATTTCTCTGCCCATTAACTTACAATCCTTAGATACACTACATACTACGGTCTCATTAATCTCATGGTACTTTTCCAATCTTATCATTTTTTGACTCAAAGTACTACATTTGCTCTCCAATTGCCTTTAAAATTAAATATAACTCCTTGGTCAGACATTTAAGACCCTGTAAAATATATCACCGAAATGTGTCCTTTTCTCACTCTTCCTATACGAGTTTCTATCTTCTACTCACATTCTGTTCCTGAGTGTGACTTGTATGTTTAGGCTTTCCATACCTGCCTCTGGAATTCCACTCTATCAGTCTCACCTAACTAGAGGTGATCTATGCCTTAAGACCCAACAGAAATACCAAACTGCCCTGGAAATCATCCTGGTTCTCAAGAAGACGTGACCTCACACTTACGTATACGTTGACGACGTGGTGCCTCCGGCTCGCGCAGAACTTCCCAGTCTGCCTGGTGTTGAGAGACCAGTGAACTTCTCTCAACCGCCTTGCTTTTTTTTTTGTAAAAGTGTATGTATTCAGTCAGTCACTCAGCACAAACAGTTATTGATCATCCACTACAACTGGGGTGTAAAATTACTGGAACAAATCTTTATGTGATAAACGCACACAGCTTGTTTGGAAAAGGTTTAGGTGGGGCATTCGAGCCACACAGGATGAGAGAAAATGCTCCCAGAGATGAACTGCCAGCGGGCCTTTGTCCTGTCAGTAACTGTGGGAGACGGATGAGACTCCAGGAATAGGCAAGTGTTCCCCAGACTCTCAGTGCCCATGTGGGAACTTATCTTATTCTGATAGAAATCAGTACTGAAGTCATTTTGAAAAGAAAAATCTGCGCCTGTTATAAAGCCATGTTAATACGGTAGATTGAGCATTTATTTAATGGAAGGTTCCCTTTAAAACTCCACCGAGGCTAAAACCTGACTATGAGCAATATCCTAAGGAAGCTGGAGATAGTGGCATGGGATGACTCTGATATAAGAGTTGGCGCAGGACAGAGTCTTAATTAAAGAGAAGAGAATATACATGGAGGTTCAGTTTTTGAAACTATGAGTCGTTGACAACAAAACTAGGTCCTACCACAGTTTTAATTATTTTAAATTCTAGGATGGTCTGGAAACTCTTCAAAGTCAAAAAATCCCTTTCCTCCCCTTCAAGCCCAATGTATAACACCATGGAGGGAAATGGGTATATACAAAGACGACTGCAACTTTAAAGCATGGCAAGGATTATTTAATGTTTAAAAAACACTAAATCGTACTTATTTAATTTCTGAGACAGTAAAATGTACTAGTGCTTTTTGGAATAACAGAAAACCCTGAAGTTGCAGTTAACCGCACTGGGCCGTATACATTCCAGTAAAGCAGCCATTCACTCCCAGACAGCAAGAGCTTTGAGGCACATGCACTCTAGGACAAGAATGAGCGAGTGAGGCACCAAGGACAAGGGGTGGCAAAAAAAAAGCAAAGAGAGCCTCACGCTTGGCCTGAGGACTCAGTCGGCACACTTCTTACACAAAGCAGCAAACCTCTCGAAGATTTCTGCCTGGCAACTGCAATCAGGCTTACGCAGAGAACAGAAGCAGACCTGGTATTAGGCAGAAGAAGCCACTGCCTCCAAAACTGATGGAGCTCCATTCTTCAACCCTAGGCCCTTCATTAAATTCTAAAATCAAGTGCTGTTACTTTTTTTTTTTTTTTTTGGAATAGGGGTTAGGAGCTTGACTTCTGGATTCAGACAGGTCAAAGTTGATCCCATCTCTAACTTTCATCTGTTACATAGTAATCTGGATACAAATCCCCCATCTGTAAAGTGGAGATAATAAAACCTACTGCAGTGTTGGTTGGGGGATGTGGAGGCAGTCCATATACAGGACCTCGTACAATGACTGACCCAGTGAGAAATCTACAGCTCAGGGCTGTTGTGATGAGTTACTGAGAAATTGCCCCGGTGCTTGACCTACCTGTGCAAGCACTTTCACTAAAGCCTCATATTCATATTCAACCATGGACCTCTTCAGACTAACTTAGAAGGGCCTCTTATTTTTTCATTTTGTTTTTAATTTTACTAAATTTACTGGGGTGGCATTGACTTGGTAAAATTAAACAGGTTTCAAGTGTACAGTTCTATAATACATCATCTGTACATTGTATTGTGTGTTCACCACCCAAAGTTAAATTTCCTTCTGTAAGCCTTTTGTATACAAAAGTGCTGTCATTTGGAACTGACTCATCCCCTGGCTAAAGATCTTCCTGGCAAGGTAGGGCTGAATCCCAGACTTGCTGCAAAGTAAGCAAACAGCCCTGGGGCTTACAGACTCCAGCTTCACACACTCTCCGCTCCTGAGGCCCTGGATGCTCCCACTGACTTCTATTTCCTCCCAGCCCAGGTGTCATGGGGGGTCCAAAGTGGGGAGCTGTTCTTTGCAAGGACTCCTCCTGAGGCTTCAGGACTGTGCAGACCTCAAATTTAAAAAGCCACAGATGAAAGCAGACTGAAGTTATTTGTCAAGTTCAAGGTCATCTTTCCTTTCCCTTTCTTTAGACTTTAAAAGCAAAAAAAGTTATTAATTATACCACACTCCTGAAAAAGAATTCTCCTAACCCTGGTGATTACGGAGTTCGGTCAGACACTCAGGCAGCAATTTCTGTTTTTGTTTATTTTTGAGCAGGTCTGTTGCCTATGTTTAAATTCCTTTGTTAAATCTCTCTGTTTTCTAGCTAATCACATTTTTATAGCAGGCATGAAGCTCTCTACAAGGCTGTTGCTGAGCTGTTCCTGTAAATCAAAACCTTACTCGGCGGCTCTCGTAGCTGGCAGTGGGACAGGGTTAGTTTTACCATTTATGGTTGCAAAGTCCATCCAGACTTTTTCTCCCCTTGAGCACTTTGCTTTTTTTTCCACTCAACCCCTCCCCTCCTCCTGCCCTAAAAATGTATATTCCAGGCGTAGCTATAACATGTATGAATAGGTTATTTCATTCCTTACCATGGCACATTAATAAAGGTATCAAAAGGACAGAGGATGCGTGGCCTGCATTCTGATGTCCCAGTGCTATTTCTTGAGAGCAGCGGCAGCAACGTGGGAAAAGGTGATCCATTGGGCTCCTGGAAGCTGACTTGCGATGCTTATTTAAAGTGTTAGAACACTTTCTAGTAAAATACGTTGATAAAAGGGACAGGGCACTTAAGCGCATCTTGTCTTCTTAGGCCACTCACACCTGCACATTGTCGTGCTCTCCTTCCTGGGCCCTGAGGACAAGGGGAGCCTGGCACTGAACCCAAGATCGCCCACAGGAAGGACTCTGGCTGTCAATGTCCCATCTGTGTTAACACTTGTTCGAACACGTGCCTCATTGCTTTGCTAGTTATGGTGAGGCTGACACGAAGGAAAGGTGTGAAGCTTCATGAAAAAAGTTGGAAAAGACATATATAAGTAAGGGGGGATTATTTTTGAATAACAAGTTAAAATAAAGGTAGGGAATTAGGGAATAATGATCCCATCCAATATTTCTTAAGAAAACAAAAAAGACCCCTCCCACGCTCCAGGGGGAAATTGTCCTTATAGGAATAAGCAAAGGGGAAAATGATAGCTTTGGCCTGTCAATAAATCCTGTGCCTGCTGGCAACCGCTGTCACCTGTTCCAGGTGGAAATCCCAGCTGGTCCTGCTCGCAAGAGACAAGAAGATTCTTTCTGGTTGTAGTAATTTACCAAAACAGGAACAGCATAATATTAGAAGGAGCAAGGCACCAGCAAGCCAGCACTTCACAGGAAGGGCTGGGGAAGCAACTAGACAAACATGTTTATGCTTTAGCTGGAAAGGTCAGAATATGGTAATCAGTCAGCCCTCACTCATGGTTACAATACATAAAACATCCAGTGGGTTGATGATTGTCCTCGTAGAAGCGAGTAACACCCCTGGACGATGCCCCTGGCCGGGCAAACCCCTGGTGCGCCCACCCTATGAGATCCAAAGGCAAGATGGCTGGGCAAGTCTGCCCTTCCAGACCTTTGTCCTGTGCATCCTGCACAGGACAAGGGTGACATGATCGACAGAGAAAGCTTGGGAGGAGGATGAGAAGGGCATGTGGCTCATGGGGAAGGTCCCACTTTTGCAAACTTTTTAAAATGAAGTGTTCTAAATAAAGATAAGGGGACATCCCTTCCCTGAAGTTACGGAAGAGGGCCAGTCACCTCAGGCAAGCTGACAAGACTCCGTGCACAGAAAGCCCCCCTCGCTCTCCTCCGACCCCTCACTTTCTTGCACTGGCCGCACTCAGAGCCCCTGCAGCCGTGGTGAAAGGCCCCGGCGATACCTGCTCCGCACTGCTTGCACTCCCACGCTGGGAGCCGGGGAGTTCTGAAGAACACAGTATATTTATTCTAATCATGGACCACAGGAAGAGTTTCCTAGCTGTGTGTCATTATTTATTTTAATTGAATTGGGTTTTTACTATAGCTGCAAAGCTGATTATTTAAAGGAATAACACAGTTTGAAAGTTGGAAAGCAAAGCTTCTTTTCTGAAGTGGAGAAATGCCTCATCACTTAGTTCATTTGTTTAAAAAAACATAGAAGAGGATTTTCCTTCATGCTGGGCATAAGGAAAATGGCAGAGAACTATTGCTTTCCATCACTGGTTCTCAACCAGAGGCAAGTCTGCATGTGACCTCTGCCCCTGGAGATGCATGGCAATGAATGTCTGGACACATTTCTCAGTTGCTACTGCTTCAGGTAACTGGCATCTAGAGGGTAGAAGCCACCGATACTGCAAAATGTCCTAAAATGCACAGAATGGCCCCACGACAAAGAATTACACAGACCAAAATGTCAGCAGTGCCAAGGTTGAGAAACCCTGACTCAGATACACCTGGATCTATCCATTGTTAGCTCAATGTTTCTTCACGGACCAATCACCTAAAATCTATGAGAGTCTCATCTGCAAAATGATGTTAAGATTGTTGTGAGCGGATATGGCTAATCTGCTTTTAAAACCATTACCCTACTGAATTTAGTGAGCACTTACTATGTGTTATGTACTATTCTGTGAGGTTTTGTGTACTTTCAGTTAATCAGTTCAACTGCCTTATTATCGCTCCATTTTACAGATCAGAAACTGAGGCACAAAGAGGTAAGTATCTCACCTAAGGTAAGAGCTGGTAGAGAGCCACGGGGTCTGCAAGATAATATGCGTATCATTAGAGGTCATGTTATTGCTACCCATCTTAAATGCTAAATAAAATATTATACTTAAAAGACAGCGAAAACGGACATCCCAGAAGCTCTGTGTTAAGACCTATTGATAAAAGGAGGCAGCAATCACTCATCAAGCCAGGTCTTTCTTTCCCATTTGCATTGGAAAACGCTGCCTTGAGAGTTTTTCTAAAATATATAATAATTTGAAAATGTCAACCTGAGAACAAGCAATAGTAATATTACTTAGGAGACAAAGGAAACGAGTAGGAGCAAAGAAAGAGAGAAAAGTCCCTGATGTCAATGACACACAAGCCAGTCAGGCTAGTGGTGACAGCGCCTGTCACGTTGCCTGTCCTGGCTGAGGCTGGGGTTCCTGCCAGGAGCCCAGGGAGCCAGACATGACGGTGATGACATCCTGGGAGATGGAGGACAAGGCCTGAGTCCCTAGCTCTGCCCTTGAAAGTTGGGTATGGAGAAGATCTTCTTTTCTAGTCCCATTATCCAGTGTGGATTCTAGAATGTTCTGCTCCCATTACTCTGTATGTCGGTCTTCCTGAGCCTTTTCAGCCCCATTACTACTTCACCGAACAAAATTGCCAGGTGGTCCCTATGTATGTAAAGTTACTCATTCCGGGGTCAGCCCCACTGTCGTCCGACTTTGAATATTATTAGAAATGGAAACCAAGGGGGTTCTAGTCTTGCTGATGGTTGGAAACCTTTAGACTCAGGGATACTATGCTGTTCCCCAAGCTCACCATGCACGTTTCCCAAATGAGACACGCATAGGTGGGAGCTGGCCGATCTACGTGGAGCTCTTGGGTACAGTCCGGGGGTCGTTACAGGGGACAAGAATGAGGCCTTGTTTTAAGGTAGTGATAGAGCCTCTGACTGGAGGCAAACTGTGGGGCAGTCGTGAGCATCGTCTAAGTTGCTGGACCTACACAAGTTCGACTACCAGTTCCAAATGACAAGCACTTTGCTGACCCTCACTAAGCAAGCTGCAGTCTTCTAATATGTCACTTGGGATACTATTGCCTAGCACTTACAGTGGCTACATATAATCACAGCACCTGTACCACAGCACTGGAAACATGATAAGCACTAGGTCAGTGGTTCCCGCCCTCAGTGAAATCCAGCACCCCTATACAATGTTTAGGTTGTGTCCTCTTCGTTATCCTTCAAAAGAAATAACATGCTGCCTTAACTACATAACAAAGGAGAAAAAGAAGGAAACTAAATTATAAAAATATTATGCATTTAAATGTATGATTGGTTGGGCACTTCCACACAGGAAGTTAAAAAATCAGTTGCACACTTCACCTTGAATGCAAGAGCTATAAATGCAGATGCAAGTGTGAGAAGCTGGTATTGTTATATCACAAACAGCATGGCCACAGGGATGGGACTGTCTGAAATAGTGAACAACTCTTGGGGAACTCCCGAGTAAAGACAGGACAGTTTCATTCTTGGAAAGGTCAACATATATTCACACTACAAAAGAGTATGTCATGATTACATGTGGGAGTCAGATCCTAGACCAAAATCATTATTAACAATTGCTTTTAACTTTTGTGAATGCCCAACAAGCTGACGAACACTCCATTGTCTTTGCTCTGCACAACTCTTCTACGCACAGCAGGCCACCAGCACCCCTGTCCCCTCCACCTGGGTTCCAGCGGTACCCCTCCAATCACGATGATAGCCAGTTACATGCCCAGAGCCTTGGCCCAAACACCACCTTGAGAGGGACACCACACAATGGTTTCTGCTGAGAAGCCATGACCCCAGAGCAATGGTATCACAACTACAACAAACACCGAAGATCCTCCAGTTCCATAGAATGATCGTTATCTACTTCTTTTCCCACGTGGCATTAACTGCATTTAGAATTAGAACCACCTGGTGAAAAACAAGCACGTGCAGGCCTGTTGATGGAGCATGAAGGGCTGAGAAGAACGAGGGCAGTTCTGAGTAGGGGACGGACCATTGACGACGGCCCACATGCCGGGTTCCTGGCCTCTGAGTGTCTTTTCCTGCTGCCACACTTGGGATTCACTAAGACTGATACCAGGACAGCAAGAGTTAAGCTCAGACATCTGAAAAGGAAAAGGCAGTAGTTATATTTAGGTCTTTTGAATTCTAATCAGCCATATGGATTTATTTCTGATGATTTTTCAAATACAGGGTTTCCTGTGAAGGGATTCTGTTATTACGATAGCCACCTATACTAATCCAGGGTGGCCTTGGATTGTTATTCCCTCTAATGCTGTCACTTGTTATGCTTTCAGTGGGGGCAAGAGAGAATTTTATTATGGAGGCAAGGCAGCATGGTATTCTAATTCATTCATCAAACATGTAAGATCTACAACCTGCTAGGCCTTGAATTCAGATATTAGGACCGGCTCACTTGGAACACTGCATAGGTGCTAAATCGACGTGACTGGTTCTAGAATTTCTCTGGCCCGGATAGAAATTGTCTTCACTTAATTCTAACTAGACTAGGCCTGGAGTTTAACAATCACAAATCCAGGTTTGAAGCCCCAATGGGTGGTCACCAAGCTCCTTGGCTCAATGGTGCAATCCATTAAAAGTTAAGTAGGTCACAATTTCCGAAACTCTTTCCTTCCAAAAATTTACATTTTCAAGCATCACTGCACTTCCAAGCTATTAAAAATCTAGCAACTAAAGATGCAAGTCCAAAAAAGTTCATTTCACCTTCTAAATTACATTGAAAATTATACACAGTGAGGTTTTTCTAATTCTGTATGTTTAAGTCTTGGATAAGATGCAGCAATTAAAATAATACCCCTAGAGGTCAATAGACTTTGTTCATTGCTGCACAGGGAGAGGTAGGGAGAGAAAAAGAACACAAATCGTGTAGGAATAAGGCCCCTAACTTAGACAACATGGCTTCCAGAGAAGAGGCGGGTCTCGACAGAGGAGCTGCAGAGGTGTTGTGTGGTCTGACGCTGAGGGTATTTGCTGTGCAGCTAGAAAGGAATTTAAATACTATCGAGTTTATCTAACAACAGTTAATTGCTTAAATGCGCTGAATCTGTCCAATGTGGGGTTTTCTAAGCACAGCCAAGGTACTGAAAAGATAAACTTGGTTCTTTATGTTCTTGAAGGATGTCAGTGAACAGTTGATCTCAACTGCGCATCAAGGGCAGGACCAGTCGGTGTGAAGCTGCCCACATCTTGAGTCCTTGGAATGAACAGGTGACCCAGTGAACAAAGCCATTCAGACAGATGAATGCATTTGGAGCTACTGTAAAATCCCAGTGTGGGTTCATGGAATCCATAACCCCCTTCTATGGGCTTTTCTGAAAAACACCTCTTCACTTCTCTCCGGCAAGCGATCAACAGTCATTGCTAAAAACTTTGCATATCTGCTCTACTTTCAGCTACCTAACTCCAATGCCAGGTCGGTGACTATGGATTGGAGAAGAGATCATGGTAAGAAATTTGCCAGATCTGATGCACAATATGCCATAATAATAACTACATTTATTGAGTGCTTCCTGTGTGCCAGGCATAGCGCTAAGCCCTAAATATATATTCTTTCGTTGATTCTTGGTAACAACACTGTGAAGAAAGTATTGTTATCCTATTTTATAGATGAGCACACTGAGCTGCAGGGCAGTTAAGTGGCATAGGTCATACACATAATAAACGGCAGAGTTGGGACTTGAACCCAAGTCTGACTGTCTTAAAAGCCTGCACTTTGCTCTGTAGCGGAGCAGCCTATGTTTTGCTAGCATTGTAGAAATAGATGGAATATTCTATCACCCACATATTTCTTTCTAATATCTGAGCTGTACTAGATACCATTCCTTTTACCTGAAATATTCCCCCAGGTCTTTCAGAAATTATTCCCATTCTGTGCTTTGAGGTGCTATGATTGCTCCTCTCCCTCATGTAACCCTGAGCCACTCCACCCCATTCAGCTGCAGTAATTCTGGTTGCTTCCAAATTTTTTATCCTCCTGTGTACAAATCCATAAACGACTTGCAAGATGCATTTGTACATTTAGGTACTTAATGTCATGTTCAGAGTCTGCATCCCAGGTTATAGTCACACTATGAACATAATTAAAAATTAGTTCCCCAGCTGCATTCATGAGTTTTATTATTTGTCAATATTCAAGAGGAAGAATTTTTGTTGTTGAAGACATACTTCTGTCTGGATTGACATTTTTTCTGACTAGTACACTGTTGCTCCCTCTTGGGAGGCCCTGTATGATGACATCGGACCCACCCAGATAATTCAGGATAATCTCTCCACCTCAAGGTCTTCAATATCATCAGTAAAGTCCCTTGTCCCTTTCACGTAAGATAATACATTCAGAGGTCCTGGAGAGTAGGACACAGACATCTTTGGGGACCGTTAGTCTGCCTGCTACATTTGCCCATTGTTGATTCTTTTTTTTTTTTTTTATTTCTCTCTGCTGTAATGCTGCTATGTATCCTGTGGTCACCCACCCTAACCTGACCCATACACAGCCCATGTAAGTTGAATCACCTGTGTCTTCTCTACACTACCTTGCATACGTCTTTCTCATAGCATGTAGCATATTATAAAATCATACCAGACCACAAGATCACTGGACATCTTACCAGTGCCTAAGTTCGCTGGAAGTAGGTACTTAGGCTTATTCATTCACTCACCCCACTAGTTAGCACTGTGATTTCGAGAACTGTATGAGAAATAACTATTTGCGATATAACTGTATTGGTGAAAGGAGGGCTGGATGAGTGGGTATAGAGCATCAACTAACAGTATCGGGTTGGCCAAAGGTCCATCTAGATTGTTCTTCAAATAAAAGACACATTTTTCATTTTCACCAATAACTTTACTGATTCGGATAGTTTGAGTATGTCGGCTACCTCCTGCTATTGGCTTCCAGTGAGTAGAGGCCAGGGGTGCTCCTAAGCATCTTCCAATGCTAAGACAGCCTCATAGCAAAGAAAATGTCAGTAGCACCAAGAAACTTCACAAACCATTTCTGATAAATTTGATCAGTCACAGCACCTTCTCCAAACACTACACGAATACTTTTTTCTTTGCATTTCAGTTGCATTTTTACCTTGCTTGAAATAATAAAGAATAATATGCCAAAAATGTTCTTCCATCTTCAATACTAAAATGGCTGCATAAAATTCACCAATTTTGATAAGTATTTATTAAATGCATGGTGATGTGACAGCTGTCACAATGCAATCTAACAAGATTGTTTTGAATGAAGTTAAAGACAACAAAGCTCTATTAGAGCCATTGTGGGAAAAAAAGTAAACAAACATTTTGGCCAACCCAACAGCATATCACGAATAAAATTTAAACTATATTATATATATTGAATCATTATGTTGTACACGTACAATGAATATAATGTTATATGTCAATTATATCTCAATTTTAAAATATTTAAGCTATATTGAAAGTTGTCCAAAACATCTCAATGTGGAAAAATTAGTAAGATATTTTATTAACCTTTCATCATTTCAAATGTTAAAAGGGCTTTGTGTTCTTAAATTGTGCTCAGTATACAGCACTTGGGAGGCACTACAGGTCTTCATTTTCCACACAAACACAAACACTGGAATTTAAGAAAGTGAAGAGATCCAAACACGTATAAAGAAGGTGAAAGAAGTGATGGACTTCCACTTCCTGGCGCTGAACCCAAAGTCTTTCAAGGGGAGGATTTCAGTAAAATTATGTACTAAGCAATTTTTGCTTTAACTGGGATGACTGAAGTAAAAGATCGTTTTCCTAAGTCTAAAAATGACTTAACTCTCTGAAAAGCCACGCCCCCTACACCTGTCACCACAGAGCTGCCCTGTTACTGCCGTGCTTTCAGGAGGACCTCTGCTGGGCAACAAGTTTCCTTCCTGCTCAAATACGCTAAAACTTCCACGCTCATTATGCTGCCCCAGAATACGTGTTTTCTATCTCCTTAAAAAGGGACTCATTCATTGTACCTGGAGGGTAGATGCAAAGTATTGGGAAGCTTTGGGCGTGTCCAACCTTTTGGCATCTCAGGACCACACTGGAAGAAGAAGAGTTGTCTTGGGCCAAACATTAAAACACACAAACACTAACAAAAATTGATGAGCAAAAAAGGACCTTAAGTTATTTAGCATTTTGTGTTGGGCCTCATTCATAGCTATCCTAGGCCGCATGCAGCCTGTGGGCTGCGGGTTGGACACCTCTGCTGTGTGGAAATTCCTGCAGAGTCCAGGCCTGGGGTGACAGAGGGCCCTTGCAGAGTTAGGTTGTTCCCTGAAGTTGTTCAACTCTGACACAGCCCAGCCTCACTTTCACACCCAGTTAAAGCCGCATGACCTAAAAGTGCCTCACCATGGTAACAACATTTGAACAGACACATTTTTAGCTGATTAGTTAAAAATGGCAATAAACCACTCTGTGAGTTGAGAGCTACAAGAACAGACTCATTTTAGTTCTCTAAAGACTACTTCCAGGAGCTCCCGGAGTAGTGGTCAATTCCACATTAGAAACAGAAACTTTCTGTGCTTCAAATGAGTAAGCAGTATCAGCCATAGTACCTTCACCCTTCATTTTGCTCTCTTATTTCTATTTACACCCCGCCCTTCCCTTTCATAAACATTACAGGAAGGATAATCGGGGCTCTAGTTTATTTCTTACAACCAGACATTGCCTAAAGCTCTAGATCTGAAAAATGGAACCAGGTGATTCCATTTGCTCAAAATTTATTTCACTGCCATCTTCAACTAATAGAAAATTTCAGACAGTAAAGTGTTTTTCCAGTGTCTGATACAAGCTGAAGAGTTTCCAATCAGACATAAACACTTTTGAAGCCAGGGGTAACAGACTGTATCCATCAGTTCAGTTGTCACATGTCAAACAGGTAGTTACTAAACAGCTTTGCTCTTAACCAAGAGCCATTTGGGAGTCTTCTTGAGGAAATGTGTTATGTTCTTGGGCACCAATTACTCCCTGATAAATAAAATTAGATTTTCTCAGCTGGATATAAAGATTTTACCACAATGCACTACAAAAAAAGAAGGTATTAAACGAGTTACAAAATCTCCCATTGATGAATATTTATATTATTCCAAATGTCATGTTTAGCAGAAGCAATCATAAAGTGAATAAACACGTAGAGAACTCTTTGCTTCCTCTCCAATTACACATCTCAGATAAAATCCTGACACTGAAGCTGATGAAGCTGAGAATATGGCATTTTTAAAATGCAAAGCTTTTGAGACAAATTGCCAAATTATCCTCCAGAAAGGTTGTACCAATTTGCATTCCTACCAGGTTGTCATGTTCACCACATTGCTCCCTAGGTAACTTGGCAAATTTATTCTTTTTAAAAAAGATTTTATTCATTTATTTTTAGAGAGAAGGGAATGGAGGGAGAAAGAGAGGGAAAGAAACATCTGTGTGTGGTTGCCTCTCATGAACCCCCTACTGGGGACCTGGGCTACAACCCAGGCATGTGCCCTAACCGGGAATCAAACCAGCAACCTTTTAATTCGCAGGCCAGCACTCAATCCACTGAGTCAAACCAGCCAGGGAGACAAATTTATTCTTAAATGGTATCCATACCCATTTCTTTGTATTCTTTAATAATCACATTTTCCCAAGTGATTCTTGCTGGCAATAAGAAAGACATTAATTACTTTTTTCATTTACTATCTCATTAATGGCATGGACTTTGGGGTCCACGTAAAGTACTATCTCTACTCTACCCTAAACTTCAATTTCCTCATTTAAGCAATGGGAATAACTAAAACAGTAACCCTTATGGAATTATTATAGCCACTCACTAAGAGAAAGCATTCAGCCTAGTATCGAAGAACCTATCAAGCAATTGATAAAATTCAGTAAAGCGATACACTGACCGAGCAGCCTCAGACATTTTCAGAAGTCCACGTTTGGGTCAATGTCATTGGCAGAGATTAGACCTTACTCACACTCAGCATGTCAATGGCTTCAGCTCACATATAGCACAAAGTATTTCCTTAAATATTTCTGGCAGCCATCTCATCTCTACAGTTGTTTCCCCTTTCTTTCCATGCGTTCATCGGAAGTCTAGCAAAATCCAACCAAAGCCAAAGGCCATGTCATCATTGTAAGTCTGGTTCTTCCCTCTCCACTTGACTGTAGGTCAGGTAGGAAACACTACAGCCATGTGGTGTGTGAGCAGGCTTTGGGGCACGTGTGAGGGTGGCCCCATAGGGTTATCATGGGGCTGAGAAGTCCTACGATCACAGCCATCGCAGGGATTTAACACAACATCCTATACAACACATTCCTCACGCGTCCGTGGTAATGCTGGTGTGAACGAACCCCCTGCACTGCTGCTGGTAGAAAAGCATAACACGTGCAA
This sequence comes from Glossophaga mutica, assembly GCA_039655065.1. Taxonomy (NCBI): domain Eukaryota; kingdom Metazoa; phylum Chordata; class Mammalia; order Chiroptera; family Phyllostomidae; genus Glossophaga; species Glossophaga mutica. Next base: position 24,372,800 of record CM077305.1, read on the forward strand.
TTATACACCGTGTATACTACCTCATAATGGTAATCAATGACTACGTGTTTATGTATTTACTATACTAGACTTCTATCATTATTCAGAGTGTACTCTTCCTGCTTCTCAGTAAAATATTTTCTGTGAAACAGTGTGCTGTGTTACCCTGGCAGCGGCCTCATACATTTTGTGTTGACTGTGTCTCTTGATTGTATCGCTTTCTCTTTTGCTTGATTTAATCTCATGTCCTTTTGTACAGTAACCTGCTGCACAGGACTGCAGCCTAGGGGCAACAGGCTCTCCCACGGGCTCTAGGTGTGCAGTGGGCTATACCATCTGGGTTTGTGTAAGCACACTCTGTGATGTTTGCACAATGACGAAATTGCCTAACAATGCATTTTTCAGAACATACCCTCCTCATTAAGCAGCACATGAATATAGATAGAGTTCTGACTCCCAGAGTAATTTATGCCCTGAAAGAGCCGCCTGGCGCATTTGCTCAGGTTGCGTATTACACAAGGGCACCACATCTAACGGGTTATAATTCACATCTAAGCCATCTGTTTTTCATTATAACTTCATTGCCTCCAGAGATGAATGTTTATTTATTAAGACAATTTTTTTTAAAAAAAGGTAGTGCATTTTTTTTACTAATGAACTTAATAGAACACTTTTCTGACAATTGGAAATAGAATGTGCCAGAGTTTTCTTTCTAAAATGCACACGAAGGCACCATGTGTCAGTAGGACTTGTCCTCAGGGACCTCAGTGGTTTGCAGCAGTGGGCACCTGAAGCACTGAATAAAGCTGGATTCAATTGTGACCGCGGATACTTGTTCTGGGGAATCGCACGCAGTCTTCCAAGACCTCGCCAGAAGCTGTTAACGCCTAAACATTTTAGTCCAAGCTCAGGTGTCCGATAGACATTGGCACTCTAGTAATTGTTATTTTTGTTTAAAAAGTATAATTTTTCACAACTGTTCATAAAACACATTTTAGCTTTTGTATTTGAGTGTGACAGCGACAGTATTCTAAAACTATGACATATCTCATGGGCACTGATATTTTCCAATCATGATTAATACAGACACACCTCATTTTACGGTGCTTCCCTTTACTGTGCTCTGCAGATATCGTCTTATTTTACAAATTAAAGGTAAGGCCCTACATCAGCAAAAAAGATCATGACTCACTGAAGGCTCAAATGATGTTAGTATGTTTTAGTGATAAAGTGGTTTTAAATTAAGGTATGTACAGTTTTGGCCATAATGCTATTTCACACTTAGTAGACTACAGTGAAGTGTAAATGTAACTTTTATGTGTACTGGGAAACAAAGAGCTTGTGATTTGCTTTATTGCGACGTTCACGGTATTGCCGTGATCTGGAGCCAAGACCACAGTATCTCTGAAGTATGTCCGTATGGAGACAGTTCCAGCACAATCACCAGAATGGTGTGCAACTTACTCTAAAAATGAACCGGAAAACTGTAACTAGGCATTGCGATCACATCCAAAACAGGGATGCTAAGAAGCACTGCAGTAGTCTGGCTAAAGTACAACCCATTGTTAACTTAGATTTCGGCACAAGGGTATTTTATCAGTGTGTAGCATGATTAAATGAGGTTTTTCTTTGGTCTTATCTTTCAGTGAACATTGATGGAAAAATAAACAAGATTTTCAATTAAGCTGGTACCAAGTCACTCAGCTTTTACACACAGTTTTGTAGGTAGCTGTTTTTTTTCCAAAGCTGCCTGACAGAAACTGTTGGTCAGAACACTGGAGTCAAGGGGTTTAGTCAAAGTCACTTCATGTGGTCATGGAAATCGAAAGAGACAACAGAATTTTCAGCAGTATGGTAACACAGAGTGTGAAGAAAGAACAGGACCATGCCCCAGCTCAATTTTCTCAGCCTATAAAAATGAAGACCAGAAGCTCAAAGCCATTTGAATCTGCCTGCAATTATGTGAACCCCAAATGCCATTCTTCCCTTGGACATTCATATGCTCAGAGAAAGAGCTGGGGTCTTCTCCCCTTAAGATGCAGTGATTGTTTCCCAGGATGGCTTTCTGTTGCTAACTCACAGGCCCCCTCTTGAAGATGTCTATAACTACCGATGACTGAGGAATATTTCTTACATATGTGACGTTAGCAAGGAAACCAGATTTCTGTAGGTTTACATCTCTCCTCTTCACTGTGCTGAACCATTAAGAATCTGAACTCCTGTGCCATCAAAACCCAAGCAAGAGGGTTTTGTATGCTTCCATCTTCTACACTCGAGAGCAACACATCCATGCTTTATTTATCCTTGGAGAGGATTAATTTAATTTTGATTTCCTTTCTTGGTGTTTGCTTTGGAGGTGTTCACATATACTGCTGAAATGGACGAGAACTTGGCAGTGAGGAGGCTGCAGCGTAATGTATATCCCTTCAGCCTCGCTCCGCCGACTTGGCGAGGCCTGTCCATGGAGGCAGGGGGACAGCTTCGTCTCCCAAACAGGAGGCAAAGAAGTGGGTAAAGAAAAACAAAGTCCAACTCCTCTACTAATGATCACAGCATTGCAGAAAGGTTGGCACTCTTAATGTTTCAGGCGAATGGTGTCCTCCATGCTATTACCTTTCTTAAGACAGGAAGCTAATCGGACTGGAAGAGAAGTGAAAATTCAGAATTCCCCACTGTCCTTTTCTCCCACTGCCCAGGTGTTGATATTTAAAAAATGGCCAGTCAGGGTGATAGTTTAGAAACTAAATCCACGTGTAACTTGAGATACAGATCCCGAGACATGCTGTTGCACTAAAAAACTGTTTCTGACTTTGATCAATGACTTTTAATAAAATTCTCTCCAAACTAGGTTATTTCCACATCTTGGCAATTGTGAGTAATGGTGCAATGAACACGGGAGTGTAAATACCTCTTCGAGACCCCAATTTAAATTTTTTTGAATAAATACCCAGAAGTGGAATTGCTGGATCATATGGGAGTTCTATTTTTAATTCTTGGAGGAACTTCATGCAAGTTCTCCATGGTGGTCACTCCAGTTACACTCCCACCCTCAGTGAACAAGGGCTTCCATTTCTCCACACCCTCACCAGCACTTGCTATTGTTTGTTTCTTGATCATAGCTGTCCTAATAGATGTGAGGTACTATTTCATCATGGTTTTATTTTGAATTTCCTGGATAAATAAAGAAAAAGTGGTATATAACTACAATAAAATATTATTCAGTTTTTAAAAAGATGTAAATCCTGCCACATGTGATAACATGGATGAACTGGAAGACAGGGTGCTAAATGAAGTAAGTCAGGTCACCGAAGGACAACTATTGCGTGATTCCACTTACATGTGGGATCTCGAATAGTCAAACTCACAGATGCAGAGAGTGGAATGGTGGTTGCCAGGGGCTGGGGTTGGGGGGAAATGGGTAGTCACTACACAAAAGTTACGAAGTTTCAGTTATGCAAGATGATTAAGTCTAGCATTGCACACTTTTAAAACATTCTCCCCAATCTAAGAAAAGATTTCATGGAGAAACAGATGAGAATTAAAGCTCACACTTTTTTAAAATATCTATTGACACATTCAATATCTCCCCTACACAGAAATATCTTAAGGACAGTAACTATATTCCATAAACATTTCTCTACCTCCAAAATAATAGTATGGTACTGATGAGCCATAAATCGTATTGCTATTGATAAGGATAATAAAAATTGTGATAATTTAGCTAACATGAAAGAAACTTTTAACATGTTCATTTTCACCATAAGAGCTTGACAGTCCGACATTAAAGGGTGCTACTTTTAAAGACCATATTTAGTTTTCAACTTTGCAAGAAAAGAAAATCAAATGGCAGGTGTGAGGTGCTAGGCCAGAGACTTCCCAGGTAGGATGCGTAATGACAAGTCGTTCCACTGCCGTCAGGATTTATCACGTGGACCATTTTCTTGGGGGCCAGTTCATAAGCTCTTTCTTAGCTGAAAAGCATTTGTCTCATCTTCTGTTTCAAGTCTCAAACCAGTGTTTCCCTTGGCCAGCCCCTCGTGAAGAGCAGGGCCCTGCGGCGTGGTGACCCATGGCCTCACTGCTGTAATCGGAGCCTTAAGCCAGAGAGAAGTGTCCTCAACACAGAGACGAGTGCTTGCAGAAAACCAGAGAGGATGAAACATGTAACTGAGTGGGAGGTTTTTTTTCCATCTCTATAAGAAATATTATCAATAAGAGTACCTGAGATAGACACTAAGACCAGAAAAAGTGTTGCTTTGAAAAGCCTGAGTGAGATTTAAAAAAAAAAAAACAACACTAAAACAGAAACCTTTACAGTTGTTTTCTAAAAACACTGCCGTATTTCTGCTTGTCAACTTAAAAAGTCTAATGAAAACCTTGGCACCCACTACTGCATTTTAAGGATCAAAGAGCAAGGTCGGGAAAGAATCTGAGACCAATCAGGTATGAGAGCAGAGAAGTGAAGAGGAAATATGTCTCAAAGTCTTCCCTAGTTCGCTCGCAAACCAAGTCGTTACCTAAAGGTCATCTGCAAAGGTGCTTAGAGTCACAGAATTTTAGAGCTGGAAAGCACTCTCAGAGATGGTTTCGGTCTCATTTTATGAATAAGCAAACTGAGGCTCTAGGAAGTTAGACATCATGGTCAAGATTAATTAGAGAAATGGGAGATCTTAAACTTTCTGACTTACTTCTTTCCCTTTATACAATATTAGGTAAAAAATGTAAACACAGTTAAAAGTGTAAGAGTTGTAACTTCAAAGATCATAGCACAACCCTTGACAGCCATTCATGGGCTGTGCGTTTAGCCATCACACGTTGACAGTCTGCTCTGGGCAGGCCAAAGCATAGGTAAGTATCTGACAGACAGCAGGACTCAAAACTGCCTTTATGTTCAGTAAGAGAATATTCCAGACACCATGGAAGCACTGAAAACTGAGTGCTGAGCGCTGGTTGGGATTGTCAGAGAAGACTCAAAGGTAGGTAGGGATGCTTGAGTTACATCTTAAAGAATGAGTAGACCTGGGCCCTGGCTGGTGTGGCTCAGTGGTGGAGTGCAGGCCTGCAAATCGAATGGTCGCTGGTTCAATTCCCAGTCTAGGGCGCATACCTGGGTTGCAGGCCAGGTCCCCAGTAGGGGACGTGCGAGAGACAACCACACATCAATGTTTCTCTCCTTTCTCCCTCCCTTCCCCTCTCTAAAAAAATAAATAGAGTCTTTTAAAAAAATGAGTAGACCTGAAACTAATACAAAATAATATTTAGTGTAAACAATAATTGAACAATAAAATAAATTAAAAATAAAAAAATCTTGCAATAAAAAGTTAACGAAAAGAATGAGTGGAAGTTTGCTTACAGGGTTAGGGGAAAAGAACAATTCAGAAAGGTGGGAACATCATGTGATCAACCAGCACAGTGGTATGTTGGGGAAAGTTTAGGTAGGTTGGTCTGGCTAATATGTGTTATTCAGAGCAGAACGGCAGAAGGTGAATTTCAAGGCTGGGCAGGGGCCTCGTATGACATGCAAAGGAACTACAGCTTTATCTTGGAGCCTATCATTTCCCAAAATACAGGGTGTAGCAAAAGAAGGTTTATAGTTGTTCATATGGAGAATAATACCATAATTGATAAATAATGACAAATAGTAAACTCTGTACTTCGCATACTCACAACTGTACGCCTACTTTGCTCAGTCCTGTGTATGTCCTGGAGTACTAGTCTGAGAAGATGATCTATGGAAAAACAAACAAACAAAAATGCATAGCCCACCCCTGAAAGATCACAACTCCTGATATTGTATTTATAGTTTCAAATATCCAGCAAAAAAGAATGATTCTCAATTTTGGTTTTACCTAGCACTGAGACGAAGACCATGATTTGAAAAAACATGCTAAACAACTGCTACTGGGAACACAGTTTGGGAAAGGCTGCTGTGCGTGAGGAAGAGCTTATCAACAAGAGGATCGTTCAGCTGGACTTGTGATGAAGAACACCACATGCTGCTAAGAATTAAGAAAGACAAAATGGGAACTAAGTGGAGCCACTTCTCCCCAGAGGTAGAGGGGAGATCCCGGAAGCTGGAGCAACATGAGTTAGAGATGGCACAAGGAGCACGTGATTCGTGGAGGGTACACACAGCCAGCTGGAAGCAGTGAAAGCTCTGCTTCGCAACAGCCCCGTCTCTCGTGTTTGTTCCCTTGTGTTCGTAGTCTCCTAATGAATGTCACCATTACTCTAGATTCCATCCTGATGGCCAAGCTCTATCATCCCAAAGTTGTGAAAAAATAATAAAGGAATAAGACAATCGTACACTTCTTCTGTTTGATGGTCTCCCGAATCTAGCCTCAAACCAGGGAGTGAGCATTCACACAGTAAAAGGAATGGTCTTATTAAAAGTAATCAAATACACTCAGAATCCTTCAAATTGCAACAGGACAGCCCACCCAGGACCTACAGAAGGGGGAATCTACGGACTGCAGGGTAGCAGGAGTTTCATCCAGCAAATCCGTGGGGATGCGAGCGCCCTGAGACAGGCGGCAGCAGTGGGCACCGAGGGCTGGGCAGCGAAAACGGCATCCTGCTGTGTTTCTCCTCCCAGGGGGTAAGCCCCACGAAATAAGACATTACATGTAGGCTCAGGAAGGAACGACTTTTTTTGAGCACTTATATATGCTAACCTGAAACGGTGAATAAAAGCAATGAAACAGACTTTTTCAGCCTTTACAGGCCAAAACTCTAATCCAAAATATCCAGGAAATTGAGATGATATGAGATTACTTTATTTGTTAAGTTTTCCAGATAATGAGTCGTCCATCTTTTATTATTTATTTTAGATAATGCCTAAATTCAGGAGAAAACCTTGCATATACAACATTTTTAACAATCAGAAGATACAAACATAGGTATCATAAAATCAAAGGTCAATTATAATAAAAATACTTTCAATTAGTATCTAGGTAATATAATACAACATTTTGAATACGATGCATTATTTTGGCTCAGTTGTTGTTTTAGGGAGTTAACATTCCACTACAGGCACTGCAACTGATGCGGTACACGTGTGATTGCTGATTTATCTTGTGTTTCAACAGAAACGCAGATAATCTATCTGAACCAGAACGCCGCAGTTCGAACAGTTCTTTGGGGCAAGCCCGCTGAGAGCGGGTTCGTTTGTACAGCCAAGACTGGAGGCTGACACGGACGCACTGCTCTAAACTCCAGGGGTCCTTCTAGAGGTCACTTTGGGAATCTGAATGATCTCTCTGAAAGAAATGCTGTCAGTCTGTCAAAGCAAACAAAAACCTTCCAGTGAACTAAGAAAACTTAACATTTTGCAATAACATAGCAACACCAAAACCTCCTACAGATGGCAAAATACCAGAATCACCTGGATAATTATCAATTGTGTTTTTGTGGTCAAGAGATTGTGTTGAACTGTAACCCAATGGGAGGGGAGGGGGGGTTGCTATAATGCTGAAATGTAATAATTTCCCTCTTCCTACTTTTTTGATAAACCTAAAAACTCTTAAGGAGAACAGTGAAATTCCAAGCTATGTGCATTACAACTATAAACACTGTGGATTAGAGTTATTCCCTCAAGTGATGGAGTTCACATAGCAAGATCCTCTTCTGAAAAAAACCCCTCAGACTCAATCTGGTTATATTTGCTATGCATAATTCAACTATCTCTAAATATCTCTTTTAAACATGAGAGCCATTTTTGGCAGTTTTCTTCAATAACCTTGATCTTCTTGAAATACAACTTTAAAATTTTTTTTATTTTAATTGTTGTTCTTGTACAGTTTTCTGTTTTTTACTCCCATCCCAGCCCACCACCCCAGCCCTCCCCACCTCCCTCCCATTTCCACCCCACCCCTAGTTTTCGTCCATGTGTCTTTTATACTTGTTGCTCTAATCCCTCCCCTTTTCCCCTGAAATTCCCTCCCCTCTCCCCTCTGGTGACTGTCAGCCTGTTCTCAATTTCAGTGTCTTTGGTTATATTTTGCTTGTTTGTTTGTTCTGTTGATTAGAAATACAACTTTTAAGCAGTCAATAATTGGGTCTGGTCCTTCTTAACCACTTTACAAAAAACCCTCATCATGTATCTGTTTCTAAAATGTAAGAGCTGGTATTCAATAAAATAGCTATACCAGCAAAAAGCTACATGAAGTATTCGAGCTATGCGCAGAGTGTCTGATGACAGTAACATCTTCTATGATGTTAATCATAAAATCATATGATGTTAAGGCCCTACTGGGCCTGCAGTGACCCCAGGCCATTGCAGCAGATCTTACTCTAGTTTGCAAGGTTGCTCCTCACAATTCCACTTCACTGCTGAGGAAATGGTAATTCAGGAAGAAGCTTGGTATTACACAGCAAGTAGCAGAACTGTCTTTGAACTAATCTGCAGAACTCTTTAAAGCCTTTACTTATTTTCCTCTCCATAGTATTACAGTGCAGTGTGACTGATTTCCCCATCACACTTGACTTACATCCAAATGCATGTTCACACATGAACATAATTTGCTCAGGGAATTCCCTGCTTTGTCCAGTGTGCTTCTATTTATTCGCATATTTTTTTGAACTCTTCCTTTGAGAATTTCAGAGTTTAAAACATAAATGGCAACAAAACTCTGTTCTTTAAGTATGTGTTTAGTGAATACTACAAAAAATAATGAGCAAAGATATATAAATAATATGGGTTATTAGGCTTAGGATGCTTTTCTGGGTCAAAAATGAGCTACACATAGAAGCAGAGGACTAATTTTCTTCTGTGGTTCATGGAAGATAATTCCAAGGAGACCTGAAAATGCTTAAGCAGTGGTAACATTGCTGGAGTCAGTGCACGTTCTCATCCTGTGACCACTCCAAAGGACCAAATTCATTTTCAAGAATAATGTCAACTTAAAAACATTGCTGGAATCGGCACATGTTCTTACCATGTGCTCCAAAAGAAAAAAAAAATCACTTTCAAGAATAACATCTACTTAAAACTTTATTTCTATGTTTCGTGGTCCATGTTTACTGTAAGTTAGCCACAAAGACTCATTACAAGACTTTACTCTGAGAACTAAGGGATTAATAGATGACTACCTTTCTAGAGTATTATAAGCCATCAGCAAAGATGAGAGTTGCTTCCAGTCTGATTATTTCGCATTTTTCTCTAACTTCAGTGCCTTTTAAAGGTTTGAGAAAATTCCATTCAATATCTTTTCAGCATCTCTCTCAAATCATACTTTGGAACATCTGGAAAATCTGGTAGGACCTTGAAAAGAGGCTAAAAATAGCAATAAAATACATTTTCAAAATAGAAAGGAAAAGGACAGGTGGACAACTGACAAGGATTAAATTTAGGAAAATAAATTACAAAATCACTTTTAAATTTACAACTTCAGATTTTAAAAGACCTCCTAGAATATTATTTCCACCATAAAACCTCTCTGTGAAAAGAGAATCAATTTTAGAAACTAAATGAAAACATTGTTATATATCTAATTTTAAACATGAGGAAAAAGAGATGTAATACTGGCCAAAGGTGTTTCAACCACATAAAACAAACTCCAAGGATGTTTTAAAGACTTATTAGAGTTCTTTAAAATAATACCTCTTTCAAGTTGTTTAAAAGGTATTACTTGCTGATGTTCCTGGAATAAGTCCACTTAGAGACACTAAGAATCTTGAAAATATGCCTCTTTTTTTGTGTGTTCTTATATGGCCAAGAAATAAAGACATAGGGACCAAGTACCATGGTTTTCTCTTTCCTTGAAAGGCAGGACAAATGAAGTGGAGGTCCCTGTCATCCACAGAACCTAGAATTTAGCATGGCACAAATGCGGGTTGTTTTTTTTTTTTTTTTGTAATTTTAAAATAATTTGTATAGCAACTAACATTATCAGTATTAGTAGCTCCTGCCAACAGAGGTGGTTTCAAACCTACTATAAATGCTTATAGCAAAAGAGACTTTTGTTAGACGTCTCTTTGGCCCAAGATACTTAAAATTCTTTATAAAGGTAGTATATTTTTCTGTGTATGTATCTCCATTCATAAAGCCCAAACCTTCAAGACAACCCTAGAAATCAAAGCTGGATCTTCTCATTATTGAATGAACCAAATCATCTAAATATTTGTTTTGGTTTTTATTCAACATTAGGCATCTAAATTGTACCACAGTTGATACAACTCTTGGACGTTGCTATACACTCATTTCTTTGGTGGTCACTGGCTCTAAAAAAAGCCATTCAGAGGGCCCTGGCTGGTGTGGCTCAGTGGACTGCGAGTAGGCCTGCAAACCAGACAGTTGCCGGTTTGGTTCCTAGTCAGGGCACATGCCTGGGTTGTGGGCCAGGTTCCCAGTGCGGGTGTGCAAGAGGCAACCACATATTGATGTTTCTCTTCCCCTCTTTCTCCTTCCCTCCTCCTCTGTCTGGAAATAACTAAATAAAATCTTTTTTTTTTTAAAGAACCATTCAGAGGCAGACAAGAGTAGTTTCATCTTAAACCCAATGTCTGAGTTAGGAACTTTCTAATCTCAAGTCCTAAATATTAAAAATATTTATTAGCCCAAGCCTCAGCTTGGCCAATTATTAACCTAGAATTAGTGTGAGTACATATTTATTTTATAAACTTCTAATATTATGAACCAGTGACTAGAATTTACTATGGTCCATCAATATGTCCCCAGACAATTTCTTTTTCATTTGTCAAAAAACAAAACAAAACAGAAAAATATAGTAGAGGTCTCCAACTTTCACCACACAGTAACAGTATAAACAAGGTCATAATGTACCTTGTAATAGACTGCTGATGTTAAAATCAAAGACTCGACGTCAAATTAATAAATGACCAACTAAGATCAAGCCAGAGATAAAAGCTCTGCTTGGAGCCGACACATAACACGAAATGACAAAGAGAGAGCTCCCACTTTACTTTTGTTTTCCCTGGCAATACATATGAGCTACTATTTAAAAATAGTGAAAAAAAATAGGCAAATGCAAATGAATTAAAAAAAAGAATACAGAAACACAGAGAATAGTTACTATCTGATCCAGAGTTCCTTTTCAGCTTCAGGTTAAATAATTCCCAGAGTACCAGTAGAATATGCACCTAAAAATCACTGAACATAATATTTAAATAAGTGTAGAAAATGCAAATGATGCCAGAAGAAGACAATATATGCATAAATGTTAGGATTTGCAATACATGAGCAAGTGCACTCCCCAAACCAATACAGTAGACACTACTATGGAGTAGTACGGATGGTGTGAAAGTAGCTCTAAGTTGAAGCAGTACTCGTTAATAGTAAGCATGGCTTTACTATAGACAACTAGCTCAAATTTATTGGGTAATTACACCAATAAATATAGTTCATAAATCTAGTAAATAGTGTATGTGGACTTCTGAGAAAGCAACTCAGAACTATCATGTACTCAATTTTATGACCAAGAACAACAAAGGATAAAAACAAGGTTATTTCGGCGGACTTTGTCAAGTTGAATGCACCAATCCAGGAATCAGTGTCAAACTTGGGAGGACTTATTTCCGGCAGATCTCTCTTCAGACTCCACTGTGACCTACTCAACACTTCATCAGTAACTCACTGAAAGAATAGCCACTCTGTTGAATGAAAGGGTAGTATTTCTCAGATATAGATGGTCTGAAATATTACATTAATCCCCAAACTAGAATTTAAAACAACAACTTTTAAACCTTGCTCAAGGGCTCAAACACTACTTTCCAAGTGCAGGGTTGGGAAGAAATGGTTAGCAGTGGCAGGATGCATGAAAAGACTTTTCAGATATTTTGATAGTAAACACGTTATGATCCGATGATCATAAGTTGAATCGACACTGAAAAATATGTGAAAAATTATTTTTATTTGGGGGTAATTTAAGTAAGTGGTAAACAAATTATAATCTGTTCATAAAACAGCATCTAGAATGATGAACAGCCTCAAAACCATAGCAAATTCTGATGCAGGGAGTTGCAAGATAATGTTGTTCCCACTGTGGCAATGAGGGAAAGGCCGACAATTGTGATTCTTATCTGAAAGTTCAGCTCATAAAGCAACTGATTCCCAGGAGAGACTGGAAACAACCTTGGGCAGGATACCAATACTAAATGCCTACATCCACGGTCGCCATACAAACAAGAAGAACTCAGCTAAAAGGTCAATGGATTATTAAAGACCACATGTGGACTACGGGCTCAGCTCGAAATAGCTGAAAGTCCAAGGGGCAGGGAGATTTTTACTCATTAATACGTTTTTGCACTGGTTTCCACCAGGCATCATGGTAAAGATCGGGGGGCAGGGAAGAAGAATGGAGGGCACCCTTCTCAGTGGTGCTGGTGTGCAAGAAGTGATCAGCTACTTTTGGGGACAGGCATCAAACAAACATTCCCTCTTTTCCGGAATCTTCCTTTTACTGAAAGTATACACTTTAAGCCACAAGGGAGAAAAGTACCTTAACATGCTGAGGAATAAAGACAGAAGTAACAGCCAACTTCTTGTCAGATTCCATGCAAGTCAAAAGACAGTACAGTAGCATCTTTAGTGGACTAAAAATAAACAAACAAACAAACAAACTTTGCAACTAACATTGTACTTGATGGTAGGTAGACTCATCTCAGAATCCTACACCCTGTGAAAACATCTGTCAAAAATGAAGTAACAGTAAACACTTTATTAGACAAAGAAAAGCTGAATTTATTACCAAAGACCAAAGGAAAAAAATGTTAAAGGAAATTCCTTAGAAAGGAGTATGTTACCAGATTAAAATTTGAATCTTCAAAATGTAACAGTGAAATCCAGAAAAGATAAACGTGAAGGTGAATATTAAAGATATTTTTGTCTTTCTAAAGATAATTGAACAGCTAAGTAACAAAGTTACATGAGTTATAGAGTTTATATCATAAGTACAAGTAAAATCCATGGCCATAGCACAAAAGTTGGAAGAGAGAAGGTAGATTTGCATTGTTACAAGGTTCTTACATCACATGTAAGATCCTATAGTATTATTTGAAGGTAGACTGCAACAAATTAATAATGGTGTACACTGTGAACCCTAGAGAGAATGCCCTCAAATAAAGAATTAAGAAACAGAGATTAACAGAAAAACAAGAGTATGATAAGGTGGGATTATAAAAAGCATAACAAAGCAAGACAAAAGAAGGCAGGAAAAGAGGAAGAAGATCCTAATAGAATGAAAAGAAGACAACTAGTAAGATAATAGATCCGGTGTCAATCACATTGATAATTACATTAAATATAGGCAGTGAAAGACAAATACCATATGATCTCACCTTTAACAGGAACCTAATCAACAAAACAAACAAACAAGCATAATATAAACAAAGACACTGAATTTGAGAACAGTCTGACAGTGACCAGAGGGGGAGGGGAGGGCATTTCAGGGGAAAAGGGGAACGGTTTAGAGCAACAAGTATAAAGGACTCATGGTCAAAAACTATGGGGGGTGGAAATGGAAGGAAGGTGGGGAGGGCTGGGGTGGTGGGCTGGGGGTGGGGTAAAAGACAGAAAACTGTACAATATCAACAATTAAAAAATACTGATTATTTAAAAAAAGAATATGAACACTCCAATTAGAAAAAAATAAACTGAAGAGATAATAAACAGACTTTAAGAGCAAGATCCAATGATCTCGATAGATGATCAATAATGGCAAACAAAGCAATTGACAAAATCTAACACCTATTAGTAATAAAACCTCTTACCAAACTGGGATTAAAAGGAAATTTTCTTCAACCTGATAAAGGATGTCTACAAAAACCCCTTACAACTAACATTGAACTTCATAGTAAAAGACTGAGTGTTTTCCTCTATGATTGGTAAGGATATATGCTGTTACCTCCTCTATTCAATATTGTGCAGGGTCCCACTAATGCAATAAGGCAAGGCAAAGGAACGAAAGGCACACAAGTTCGAAAGAAGTAAAACTGCCTTTATTTACTGATGACAATCACCTACCTGGAAAATTCCAAAGAACTGACAAAAAAAAGCTATAAGAACTAGTAAGCAACCTTAGCATTAGTAATTTTAAGTTATGTTTGTGTCATTCTATGATCAAAAGGTGAAAGGTAGAAAGAGTTAAATGACTTTTCAATATAACAGATTGCTCCCTAACAGTCAGACACATGGAAAAATCACAGAAACTACTCAGGGGCTTCAAGAAACTATAGCTGTTCCATCCTACAATGGCATCTGAAAGGAATTTCAAGGGAAAGCAGTAAGGTTCTCAGTCTTAGACAATGCCACGATATGTCATAGGAAATGCAGCAAAAATAAAAGAAAATGGGACCAGAATCACTCAGAATCATTACATTACACTCTGAGTTCTACCAAATGGACATAAATGCGCTGTGTGTATAAGACTGTGTGAGGAGCCTAATGCGCTATCACGCGTATGCATATCATCTAACAGCCCAGCTCTGCTGCGTCATAAACTCGATCTCAAGCTAATGTGTGGGCAATAATAAACATTGAACTAACAATAAATTTGTTTGCTTTCATGTGACGGGAGTTTGGCAAAATACAGTGGATGGCTACACATCCTTAGGAAAGCTACAAGGAGGTTTGAGCAGGTGCCTCCCCTACTCCCCGTAAATTTCTCTTCTTCAAATCCCAGCAGCCAGTCCTTTCTGTGGAATTTTGATCTACTTCAGTGATTGGTAGTAATGGCAATGGTTCTGTTTCTTGTGAAAACGGAGAAAGCAAAAGAGTGAGGGAGTAAGAAATGTACTCGTCAGAGGGAATGGAATGGGAAGAATCAAAATGCTCCCATTAGAGCTTGGCCTATACTACTGAGCATCCACGCCTCATGGGGACACTCTTGCTGACTCATTCCTCAGGGGGTTATATTCCAGGGAAAATAAAGTGGGTAACAGGATCTCTCAATTGTACAAATAATACCCTGCTGGGTAGAAACTGTGATGGTGATACAAAATTCACTATCATGTATTTTTCATAGTCATTTTGATTATAAAATCGACTGTGTCAAATACAAAGTCTATAGAATCATCTAAAGTTTACAGTTTCTCTCTTCCACATCCAATATCTCCTCCAAATTGTAAGCCCGATTTGGTGTGTATTTTCAATATTCCAGGCATACCTTGAATTATCGAACTTTGTTTATTGTGCTTTGCATATACCGCATGTTTTTACAAATGAAAGGGTGCAGCAACCCTGCATAAATCAAGTTTGTAGGTGCTATTTGCTCACTTTGTGCCTGTGCCACATTTGGGTAATACGTGCAATGTTTCCAAGTTTTTCATTATTAGTACATGATATTTCATTAACATTATTATGTTATGGTGATCTGTGATTAATGATCTTTCACATTACTAGTGTAACTGTTTACGGTCACAAACTATTCCCATATGAGACTTCGAACTTAAATGATAAATGTTGTATGTGTTCTGACTTGCTCCACTATGTTCCTCTCTCTCTCTCCCTTTCCGTGGGCCTCCCCATTTCCTGACACACAAAAGTATTGAAATTAGATCAATTAATAGCCCTGGGATGTCCTCTAAGTGTTCAAGTAAAAGGAAGGGTCACATGTCTCTTACTTTACATCAAAAGCTGGAAATGATTCAGCTCAATGAGGAAGGGACCTTGAAAGCTGAGAGAGGCCAAAAGTCAGGCCTCTTGCACCAAACAGTTGGCCAAGTCATGACCGTTCTTGAAGAAACTTAGAAGTGCAACTCAGTGAACGCGCAGTTGGTAAGAATGCAAAACAGTCTTACTGTCTCTGTGGAGAAAGTTCCAGTGGTCTAGCCAGAAGATTTAACCAGCCACAATACTCCTGTTATACCAAAGACCAACCCAGAGGAAGGCCCTATCTCTCTTCAATTCTGTGAAGGCTGAGAGAGGTGAGGAAGCTGCAGAAAAAAGTTGAAGGTGGCAGAGGCTGGTTCATGAGGTATAAGGAACTTAGCTGATAAAAGAAGAGGCGGGGTTTGAGAAGGTTGACCCCAATTTTGAAAGAAGTTCTAGTGTGGGTAAAATGCTATCAAGCAGTATTACATGTTACACAGAAATTCTTTGTGAAAGGAAGGGTCGATTGATGTGGTGAGTGTCATTTGTTGTCTTATATTAAGGAACGGCCACAGCCACACAGCCTTCCGCACCCACCCCTCCTCTCCGATCAGTCACCCCATTAACATGGAGGCGCAACCCTCTACCATCAAAGTGGTTATGGCTCACTGAACTCTCAGCTGATGGATAGCATTGTTTAACAATAAAATGTTTGTAATTATGGTATGTACATTGTTTTTAGACAGATGCTATTGCATACTTAACAGACTAAAGCGTAATAAAAACATAACTTTTATATGCATGGAGAAACCAAAAAAAAAGTTTGTGACTTGTGTTACTGAGATATTCACTTTATTATAATGGGCTGGAACCAAACCTGCAATATATCCAAGGTATTAACTTTTCTTATAAAGTGTTTACATCTATGATCTTTTATATTATAATGAGAGTATACTTTTATGTTTGCATTTTATAAAATGTCAGAAACCATCTTCTAAGGTGATATGCACAGACCGGCTTTAACAGCACTGTAGAACTAACTCCAGAAGATGGATATGACCCTCCTGACACCATCACTCTCCTTCTGATGACCATTCCACTGTTCCCACATTTCCTATTCCAAAGAAGCCTGTGAGAAACATCCCTGTTTGCATTTATGTGTGCTTGTGTTTGTGTATCTTAGAAATTGAATGCGTTTGGATAAATGTCTGTAAATGAATGCCCACGTTTTAATAGTACAAAGTAATGCCACATCACAAAGCCTCATGCTTATACAGTCCCACCAATCGGTATAACAGCATTTTCCTACGTACTTACAAGCCCTGAATTTTAACTATATTTTCAGTTTTAACAAATATGATGGTTGAAACCTGTGATTTTATGATTGTTTCCCTAATTATTCAGGGATTACGCAGCTTCTATTTGCATATTTTTTAGTGGATTGTCTGTTATATAATGTGAGTATTTTTTTCCTTTTCAAATGTTTCGAACCTTTGTTGTTTGGATTGTAATTATCTTCTCCCAGCCTATAATTTATCTTTTGACCTCGTATGTGTGTGACTCTGACAGATTTTTAGTTGCAAATATAACGTATTCTTACTAGTGTAAGTAGAAAAGGTCTTTATTAAAGGTGCAAGGTAGATTACAGAAGTTCCAGGGAGAAACACACAGCCAATCTCTGAGGTTACAAAGCTAAGGAAAATGTCCAAATTAAGCTGCTGCACTGTTCCACCAGATAATTATTTTGCCCTCTCCCAAACCCCAATGTGCAGAATGTCTCTGCCATTGCTTATTCCAACAGGAAGATGTTTCTCTGTTGCTCTCAACATTCATCCCTTGAAGCACCTCCTTCTTCACATCATGCTTTTCTGAACCAGAATTTATAATGGATGCATCTTATTGTAAGGCCAAAGTCTCAACACTAGCTGCAAGGGAGCCTGGAAAGGTGGATTTTTGGCTTCTACCTAAGGAAAATAGAATTTATAAGGACTACAATTCCTCAAGCATCAAAATGACACTCAAAAGTTGAAGGCTAACCAGTAAACATTGAAAGGATGTCCTTTAATGAAGTCTTGGCTTCACAAATGTTTAAATTTCTTGAAATCAAGTGTCATATTTTTTCTTTATATAAATTTATGGTTTTAGTCTTGCTTTTAAAAAAAAGACCATCAGCACATGATAATTACACAGATATTCTTTTGTGTCTTCTAATACTACTGTGGTCTTATTTTTAGTATTCATATTTTTCATCTATCTGTAATTTTTGTTACATGAAATATGAATAAAATTTTAATCTCTTCCAAAAGCACAGCCCTTTTTTCCAATTGTATTAATTAAATAACACAATTTATTCACTGACTTAAGCCACCTTTAATATTTTAAATAATTTCTATTTGTTTTATAGAATTGTTTGTTTATTGCAGGCCAGTACTGTACTATTTTGTTTAAAGTAGCTTTATGTTAGGGTTTCATTTCTAGTAAGGAAAGTTTCTTTGCTGTTCCTACACTTCAAAATTTTCTTGGCAATTTTCATGTTTATTCTTCCATATGCACATTAGAATCACTTATGTGTTCCAAAAGAGGGGAAAAAATGAATTCCGATTGGAACCGAGTTAAATTTATTTTAATTTCAAAAGGAGTGACATTTTTATGATATTAAGTCTTCCGATCCAAAACATGGTCTGTCTTTCCATTTATCTGGGTTTTGTTTTATGTCCTTCAATATAATTTTATAGTTCTCTTCATAGAGTCTTTCTCATTAAATTCATTCCTAGGTATTTCATGGCTTTATTCCTACAATATTATGAATGGGATTTCTCTCATTTCCATTTTTATAGTGTCAATTTGGCCTGCTTTTCTAACTCCATCTGATTCTATAGTATATAAAATATATCGTCTACCTTTCATGTAATTCTCAGGTAATTTAGTCTTTTTAACATAAAATAAGTTTGATTGGACACATGACCATCTCCTAATTGAAATGTTGTTTCATTCACAGAACTACTTATTTTTTCCAATCGGCACATTAGTTAGATATTCAGCAGCTCGAGCCTGTAGTTTCCACTTGTCTTCACTGTAATAACAACTGTGTGCATGTACATCCTTACTGTTTACAAAAGCAATGTTACCTTGCAATTTTGCATGATCACAAATTACAGTGATTCACATGAACTTAGGCATTCACAACTTCTCAAAGTTTATTTCTAATCTGACCTACATATTCAAGTCTTTAGCAAATGTTGTGAAAGTATCTGTTTCTCTATATAGAACCTATAGTTGCCATTTCCAAATGATTGTGAAATCAGGAGTCACCACGTAAACAAAGAAGTTTTATTTTTCCCCTAAAATACTCATAGTATTTTAAACAAAAAAAAAGAAGGATTACAAACACAAGTTTACAGAAAAAATAATTCTTCTCCTCTGCACAAAATGATTGAGGTTGGGGGCCCTGGCAAGTGCCGGGTTCTGGTCATGACACACGAAGAGCACAGGGCAGTAGAGTGATGGCGCTCTGGCTGCAACAATGGCCTGGGGCCGACAACCCAAGTTACGGGCAAGGCTTTGTGAGTCTCCAAGTTGTGTGACTCGTTTATCTTCTCCATGTGCCGTTTCTACATCATCTATTAAGTAAATCAGCTATTCTAATTCTCACTGAAGTCTCTCTCTCCATTTTCATGTTCCAAAATACCAAGTTTTGGAAGTGGACCCTGTTGCTCCCTCAAAACCATGGGAAATGGTTGACATGTCTGAATCTATAGAAACAACAATTTCAGATACAGTGAAGCCACAACTTTCACCCAAACCGATCAACATAGTTTGTTTGTAAAGGCATTGTACCATAGCCTGGATTGTGGCTGATTATGGCAGCATACCTATGGAAGTGCAGATTAACTTAGTCGAAAGCTGTATTTCTATATCAATTCAGACACCACGGAAAGAAATGTAGCCTTTGCTTATTTGCACACCTTGGAGTGGCTGACACAGGATGTTCAAACGTGACTTGGACTAAAATGTGTGTGGAAATTAGAAGCCATCTTGCTGTGTCCACTTCAGGAGCACGTGTGTTTCTGAAGCCAGGCACTCCGCACGTGCCACGGCCAATCAGCCATCTCCCAGTCTACAGTCAAATCTGCTTGGGCCACATTCTGAGAAATTTTTGAGCATGTGCATAGTATGCAAACATAAAAATGAACGTACACAATTTCCAACATGTAGTTTATATTCTACAGACTTGTAATTACAAAACCCACATGTATATGTCTAAATAAAGTAAGGCTTATGGCGGAATCCTGTTACATGACTTTTAAAATCTAAAATGAAATTTTAGGCTCCACTCTTCCAAAATTTATCCAATACACACAGAAAAAAACCACCAAAAATGTTAGGCAATATTTCTCATGGTTCAGTGTTTCAATAGGCCAAAGCAGGAGCCTGTTTTTCTAATCAGGAAGTTTCTCTGTTTCAGAGATTAGAGCTTTGGGGAATAGTCCAAAGTTTTAAATCCTTTAAATAACCTTGAATCCTTCAGGTATTAAATTCAAGACTAAAACGAGCCATAAGTAATAGACACCAAGAATATTAAAATTGAGAGGTGGCTACCAAACATGTATTAGGCACTCCGACTATTATAAAGTCTATGGCTTGGCAGTAAGTAAACTACTAAACAACCGTTTGGGGAATTTGTTCTTGTTTTACAAATTTCCCTCATATCTAGAATTGAGGCAGATCATCATCCTTTTTTAATCTCATCTTTGAACAAATGGATTCCTAGTCTCCTTTCTCAATTTTGTAAATGAGTCTCATTTAAGACTCTGCCATTTACACATCAAGGTAACCATATGTGAATTACTGTTTTCATTTAGCCTAATTTGGAAACCATTCAGGGGTATTCAAGGAGTTACAGACCCTTACCCTGAGTAAAAATAAACAAACCGTTCTCTGAGAAATAATTGGTTCCACTGTCTGTGGGAATAAAAACCAGTTTAACTAAGTCTAATCAGTTCACTGTTTGGTGTATTTGACTCAAATGTAGTAAAATGGACATTTGCATGGCCATGAACCTGATTTCCATGTGCTGACAGGTTTGCAGCTGCTACATGCTGTTTACTGGTTCTCCAAGTTTGTGTCAAAGTCATTCATGTTCCCAGTAAAATTCCAGGGCAAGTTTCTGTAAATAAATACCACACTGAGGAAAAGCGATCTCAGTTTGGTCATACAAAGTCAGGACAACTGAAGGAGCATGTCATCTCTGGTAGCTTCTGTGCAGAACTCCCCTGAGGGAAATGACAGCATTACTGTAGATAAAAGTAGGAAGGACAAATGGGTGCAACAAGCCCATTTTATTTCATTAACTTTTCCCACTAAGGGTGACTTTTTTGAGAATTGAAATCAGCTTCACATTTCATCTTGCTCTTTCTATTGGCCAATGGCTCCTACAGCCTAACCTCCTTCATTGTTAATTCTGTTCCTCAAGAGCTTCGGTGGACTTACAACACACTGTTCCAGATGGGTGAATGGCAAAGGACTTGGAAAATTTTGATAAACTTTCTCTCAGAAATATAATCCCTATCAGGGAAATCAAACTCATAGGTCACGAGTCTTTTTATAGTGGACCTGAATAAAGGTTATCAGCAATTCCAGACAAGCTCTGAAATGGAATCTTAAGGCCTTTCTTTCCTCTGGGTAACAGCACAAACTTCCACAGTCTGAATGAAATCTGCTTACAAAATTGTGCATGAATGAAGCTAGAGGCTGAGGTGTTGGCCAACAGCTTGAGAAAAATCCTTTATACTCAACAAAGGGTGCTAGAAAGGAGGAGAAGAGAGAAGCCCAGACAGAATGTAGAAGCTACTTTTGAGTAGAGAAGCTTCCGAGTACAAGTAAATCTCCAAGACTGAAAAACAGCTGATGTGAGACGGACAGAACTCTTCACTCTCAAGACAACCGCGGCTTCGCAGACACAGTGCTGCATTAGATCATGCAGGGAAAAACTTGCCACTTGCAGTGCATGAGTTATCACTTTCCGCACAGCCATCTGGAAATGCTGTTTCTATCCTATTCAAAGAAAGTAAAGAAAATTGAAGGCAAGGGAGAGGGGAGGGAGGCTCATGAGCAAGGAATGAACAAGTAAAAACAGAAACACGGGTACGAGTGTGGGTACTGAGGTGCACAGAGCAAGGTGTAAAAAGAAAAGATCAGCAGAAAAGTCAGATGTGAAAACAAGATATGTTGGCATTTATATTTCAGATTAATGTAAGAGAAAGAAGAAATACACAAATGAAGGAAAATGAAGCCAAATATAGCCCAGAAACAACAGAAGGAAACAAAGCAAGTATAAAAAATTCGCATCTAATACATCATAAAACAAAAATCCAGGTCTGTGTTCGATCTTAAATAATAAACATCAAAGGACATTTAAGTTGATTCCTCCCCTACTTGAAGAGCGTGCATGGATCTGTAGTGTTTCAGCAACAGTTAACAAAATGGTCTGTCATTGCAGCATGTCCTTAAATTTTGACCACAGCCATATCACAGACAACAACTAGTCAAATTTCAGAGATTAGTGTCAGGAAAAGATCTAGCAACTGATGAAGGGCAAACTTGGCGAGGGGCAGGACGAGCAATGAGAGCATCTTAGGTTCAACAAAGGAAGTGAAGCATGGTCTGGGAAATACCAGTTTGGGGAGCAAGGGGAAAGCACCCTGCTCCTTGGGCGCATTGTCATGGCTCACCGAGGGCAAGATATAACACAGTAGCACATCCCAATGGGGAGGGAAAGCACACTGCAAAGAATTCAGTGGTAGGCAATACTCAAAAACAGAAATAGGAAGGTGAAAGCAAAATTGGAAAGAGTATCAGACCACAAAATGTGTAGGCCGGCTGAAGCAGGTCCTACAGGTACCAGGTGTCACACACAATGCTGAGACAGGGGCTCAGGTGGGGGGCACACATTTCCAAGAAATAAGATGCCAGGAAGAAAGGGAATCACAGTCCACTTTCTTTTTTTTAAAACTTTCATTAGTAGGATACGTTAGCACTTAATTGATGGTTAAAGAAATTTTTATTTTGCTTTATTGAATTATATCTGATATCCAATAAAGGCATATATTTAAAAGGTACAGTTGGGTGAGTTGTAATTCATGTATACAGCCTTGAAATCACTGCCACAATTAGGTAAATGGACATAACCATTATCTGCCAAAAGTTTCCTTGTGCCTTTTGTAATCTCTCTCCTCCCTCTCGCACTCCTCAATGTCCCCAGGCAGTCAATGATTTGCTTTTTTGGTCATTAAGATTCATTCACATTCTCTAGAACTTTATAGAGTCATACAGTATGCTTTTGTCCGGGTTCTTTCTATCAACATGATTATTTTGAGATTTATCCTTGTTAGTATGTGCTTCACTCATTTATTCTTTCTTTGTGAATAACAGCATTCTATACTATGGATATGTCATAACTTGTTTATCCACTGAACTACTGATGAACATTTGGGTTATTTCCAGTTCTATGCTATTATAAACAAAGCTGCTATGAACATTTGTATGGAAGTCTTTGTACAGAACATGCATTTTGTTTCATTTAAATAAGTGCTTAGGAGAGGAATGGCTGGATCATATGGTTAGTGTATGTTTAACATTCTAAGAAACTGCCAAATTGTTCTTTAAATTGTGTATAACATTATACATCACCCCCAGCAATGAGTGGAAGTTCCAGTTGCTCCACATCGTCACCTATATACTTCATATATTCAGTCTTTTCAATACTTTCAGCCATTCTAATAGGTCTGTAGTGATGTCTCATTGTGGTTTTAATTAGCATTTCTCTAATGACTAATGATTTTCAGCAATTCCTCATGTAATTTTCTGACATTCACATACCTTCTTTAGTGAAGCATCTGTTGAAATGTTTTGCCCTTGTTTTATTGAGTTTTACAATTGAATTGTAAAAATTTTTATATATTCGAGATTCAAGCACTTGTCTGATGTATACTTTATAGATATCTTCTTCCAGTCTGAGGCTGACCTTTTTTTCTTAACAGTGTCTTTTAAAAAGCAAAAGATTTGAAGTTAAACAAGTCCAATTTACTGTTTGTTTTTCTTTCATCATTCAGACTTTTTGTGTAAAAAGCAAAAGATTTGAAGTTAAACAAGTCCAATTTACTGATTGTTTTTCTTTCATCATTCAGACTTTTTGTGTCTTATTTAATAAGTCTGAGCAAACCGAAGATCACTTGCAAAAGTTTTGTATTGTCTCTTTGTCATTGCTGTTAGTCTTAGCTTTTACATTTTGGTCTAGAATCAATTTTGAGTTATTTTTGTATACAGTGTAAAATAAGAATCAGGATTAATTTTGTTGCATATGACTATCCAATTGTTCCAGCACCATGTGTTATAAAGATTACTCTTTCTCCATTGAATTGGCTTGGCACATTTGTCAAAAATCAATTGCATAAGTCTGTTTCTGGACTCTGTTCTATTCTACTGATTTATTAGTCTACCTTTGCATTAATACAGTCTTGTTTCTCGTAGCTTTATAGTCTTGTGATCTGACAGCAGTCCACTTCTAACGACTGAACACAAGGTCAATACCAGATAAAAATAGGTGTCATTTGGTGAAGAGGTCTATGGAACTCAGAATTCCTTCAATCTCTCCAGCCAAAGCCAGGACTGGCTCTGGAGACCCAGTAAAGCCAACATTACCAGGAGGACTTCAGCAGTCCCAACCACAAAGTGGAAGCACACAAAGAGAAGATTACAGAGGACTACATAAGGCCTATCAATATCTGACTTCAGACCCTTAGACACAGATTGAGAAGATATTGGAATAACCAATTCAGCATTTTTTTCGTGCAGTGCTGGCTAGATGATGCATGAACAGTCCGCTGCGGTTCTGTGCCTCTGTAACATAAATATCTAAAAAACCAAGACATGAGAACACCTTTGAATGTCTACGCACTACCAGAGACAAACGCACTTGTCCAATCACAGGAATAGGAGAACTGAGAGAAGTTTAACTAGTTAACTTAGAGTTACCCTGCCAAAATGCAATAGCCTCTTTTCTTTCTTTTCATTCTCAGGATCTTATAACATAAATTTTCCTTAGATGTTCTATTGTTCCCTAGGTCTACACATAGCTTTTATAACTAAAAGACTTGTTCATATCAATAACTTGAACCAGTAATATACTCATTGAGCAACCAATAAAAAAGGTTTGTTAGATTTCTGATGTCGAAGTATACATGTATTGTAATAAAAAGAAAATAAGTATATCAAAAAAAGGAAATGAAAATATATCCATTTTCTTAAAAGCATAAGAACAATTCTGGCTCCAAAAAAAGTTAAAATTGACTTGGCTGGAACTCTGATGAGCACAGTCTGGGCCAGTAACACAGTTACAGAGTCTGAGTTTAAGTGGTCATTTCTCCATAGTTTCTAGGGAAGATCATTTCAGCTGCAGTCCATTGTGCAATAGAAGACTTCAACAAAGTCTTCAACAAAGTCTTCATAAGGCTAGAGGATGGGACACATGGAAAAGTACTGTGGCTAAGAGAGCTCGAATAGAAAAATAAGATTCCCACAAATGCACATGGAAGTTGGTAACAGAGACCTTATCTTGTAGGAATGTGGCCCCTTCAATCAGCCAGGTTTGAGCCATCCTGGGGCCTGATTAGCTTGGTTCTGTGGATACTGAAGAAGTTAAACTGGGTTTTAGTTCAGACAGAATAAAATGATCGCTACAGAAGTGTTCCAGAGACTTTAAAACTGTACAAACGGCCATGTTACTAGAAGAGAAAACCTTGCAAAGAAAGCCTAAAGCCAGAGTGCGCTGTCCCTTCATGTGCATCTAATTATAGATGTCTTTATTTTATGCACCTCAGAAGATTTTATATCCACCCTTTCCCCTGTACTTAAAAACATGGACTTCAGTGACACGCAGGTGCCTTCATTCCCAATTCATATGTAAAAAACAAGGCACGATATTGAAAAGAGCACCACAGTGGATCCTACAGAACCAATAAATCCAGCACCCTGACTTTAGTTCTTGGATGATTTAAAATATTAGTGAAAATGCACTTCAAGGTATATTGGAGGCACATCAATAATGAATGCATGCAAGGCAAACTAAATTCAGGAGCAGGTAGCAGCAGGAACATGAAGAAGTATGCATTCAGAACGTGGCCATTCACTCATTCTATCTACTCCATGTTCTTGTTTCTTCATTAAAGTTTTCATTAAAAATGTGTGCTGTGGCAAGTGCTAATAATGCATTGTTACACACTGATATTTCTTATCATCAACCCTCACGTCCACGTTTTAAAGAGGCAGCATGAGACGGTAGACACAAGGCACGAATTCTGGAACAGATACTGTCAGCTGCATGCGCTGTGCACAGGACTTTCCCTTCTGTCCTAAGTTTATTCATCTGTAAAAAGGGGGCACCATTTCCATTTCTGTGGTTCTGTTCCTGTTCTAGCTGTTTGCTTAGTTTGCTTTTGTTTTAGGTGTGGTTGTTAATATCTGTGAGTTTGCTGTATTTTTACTGTCATATTTTTAATCTTCCTTTTCTTAGATAAGTCCCTTTAACATTTCATATAATAAGGGCTTGGTGATGATGAAGTCCTTGAACTTGACCTTATCTGAGAAGCACTTTATCTTCCCTTCCATTCTAAATGACAGCTTTGCTGGATAGAGCAATCTTGGATGTAGGTTGAGAGAGGAGGAAAAGGTACAGAGAATAAGTAGCATAGCCGGTGGGTAGAAAATAGACAGGGGGAGGGCAAGAATAGTGTGGGAAATGTAGAAGCTAAAGAACTTATGACACATGGACATGAACTAAAGGGGGGAATGTGGGTGGGAGGGGGTGTACAGGGTGGAGGGGAATGATGGGGGAGAAATGGGACAACTGTATTAGCATAATCAATAAAATATATTAAAATAAATAAATAAATAAAATTTAAAAAGGGGGGGCCACCATCACCTACCTGGTTTGTGGTGAAGATAAAAAATACCACCTTTTTATAGCGTCCAGTAAGATGCCAAAACACTCTAATAAATGTTATTGCCCCTCGGTTCCCTCCTACTCTATCACTGGTAAAAATGACTTGGCTATAAAAGTGTTTTTTCTGGGGTTGTTACCACTGCCTACTCCATAATATTGAAAAGGAATAAGCATGGAAGGGCACACTACATGAATTCACTACATCCACCCTGAATTCTCTATCGACACTCGTTTTTCAGCTCCCCCTTTTTCTAGCCACTTACTTCTTACCTCCTGGATTTCAGACTTTACTGTGGTCTATTTGGATTTGGGAGGTAACATATTAGGAGACAGCATGGAAAACTGACAGCTGCCTTTAAGTACTGACAGATAGCAAGAAATAACAGAGATGCTGTATAAGGCAGTAAAAATGTTTGGTGTCTGAGGCTTGCATTTAAGTCCACAGCAGAACACTTATTGGTTTGGTTTTTCTGAGTCTTACCTCCCACATTAGAAATGGGGCTAATAATGCTTATCTTATGTAAACCATGAGAACTGGGAGGATCAGATACAATCGTTTGTGAAATTTCCTTGTAAGTGCTAAATAAAATTCAATAATGGACACTGTTCTTGTCATTATAAGGTTACACAGATAGCCTGGGATGATTTCTTCCCACTGTCATCTTGCTCCCATCCTGAAGTCAGTCCAAGCAAATTGAATGCGGCACTTCCACGGACTCTGAGCTTACCAGAAATGGCCTTGGAGAACTTCAACTAGTGCCACTTAATGCCTGAGGACCAGACTAAACATGTGGTTGTTTTGCGACGTGGACCAATGGGCATAACGAGTACATTATCTCTGGCCAGTTCAGTTCCTCAAAAAGTGATCTGAAGCCTCAGCGAATTCTAGAATCAATCAGACTACTTCGGGCTCTTGAATTTTCCTGGGGCATCGCTTGATCACATGCTACCCAGGGGACGACTGTTAGCTGGGCTCACCATAAAACAACCTAAATTTCTGAGACTCAGTCCACAATGTCTCGGCGTGTGGGGATAACAGTTGTTCATTAGCATCATATGGTAACACACCATTAACATTATAACAGAGAGAGAATTTTAGGGGACTGAAAAACAACAAAATAAGTTAAATCAACAATGTGGTGTTTAAACATTTCCAGCAATTCCAAGGCTCTGACACAGCTGAAAATGATTTGAGGAATAAGATTCGCCAAGGAGAATGTCTAATTTCCATTAACGCAGGAGTATCTATGCAGCCCCTGCCATAGCCAGAGAAGCAGCATTTAAGACAGTTTTCCAGCCTGGTTCCAACTAAACGGTGAAAATGATTTCCTGGCACGGCTTCAAGTTCTTCATTCTGGAGCCAGACTGTCTGGGTTCAATTCAAAAGCTGACCACTTACTAGCAATTTAACCTTAGGCAAGATCCTTATCTCCTTGAACTCAGTTTCTTCATCTATAAAATGGGGCTAATAATAAAGCTACCTCATTCGAGCAGTATAAGGGTTAAATGGGAAGTAACAACAATAATTACAGACAAAAAGTTGTTCCTAAGTGTTAGTTATTATTATCTTAAGTGGTGTGTAAGTGCTCAATAAGAAACAACTTTTCAACATTCCTTTATACTGTACCAAACTGATGCCTTCAAATGTATGAGAAGTGAGGCACGTGCCATTATCTTCAACTTATAAATGAAGAGGGTGAGTGTTAGGAAGGCTGGATCACCAACATCACCCAGCAAGTTGGTGGGTGAATCGTGATTTCTAACATTTCCCCTCCCCTGGTTCCTCCACCCCCTTTAAACCTCAACGCTTCCAAGAGTTTTAAACTTTCTTAGAAACACGAATGAAGTAATCACTGCGGGTGACTGTTAGAACAGAGAACGAACACTAAACAAGCCAAAATTCCATGTTTGAAAGGAAGGCTAAGCAATTACATTGTCATTTTCAAGTGAGCAATGCAGCCAAGTTATTTTGTTATTGGACAGAACTTTCAATCTGTAAATTTTCATATAGGATTGAACCAAGTAAACCCTGTTGCAAAGAGGACAAAGAGCTACAAGGATACTTTTTAAAAACAATCTAAGTATGAAAACATGAGATAGCTGCCATATTCTGGAGGTCTGTACTGAAGGGAGGGCTCCTTGATGTCAGGGTGTAGCTATATATGTGCTGGCTTAATGAAAAGGAAACAAAAAAATAGCTAATGAATGTCCAAAATCAAGAATCCACATATAGAAACATGTCCAGATTGTGGTAAAAACTGCCTGACCCATACTGGCTTTGTGTGTCACTTTGTCGTTGAGAATTGGTTATTATCAGAGTAGATCAACACCTTAGCTGGGAAAGGAACAAGGCAAATATAAAATCCCAGGAGTTTAAGCTCCAGATCGGCACAGAGGTGCTTGGCTTCCAGTATCTTCTGCTCTGTCATTGTCCTGGGTCCCTCCGAAAATAAATGTGGCACTGTGACCACATGTCCCGTCACACAACCAGAGCGCACCTGGGTGTCCACTGCTCTCCTCCTTCCAGTGAGGTGGGCAAAGGGCTTTACTTCCTCACGACTACGTGCAATTCTGTACACTCGAAAACCAGAGACTAAGGAGCACTTCAAAGGTACCGTTAATTCTATTCAAATAGCATGACCTATTAAGACTTCAAGCTTCTTGCACACCTCTAATGCACTCAAATCCAAAGCAAGTGTCCAACTGAAGTCATCTTGAGATTGAGGGAGTGTGAAGCATCACTCAAATATGATGGATAAGTTCTCTCTTGCGCTCTCTCTCTTTCCC
The DNA here is from genome assembly GCA_039655065.1 of Glossophaga mutica. NCBI lineage: Eukaryota > Metazoa > Chordata > Mammalia > Chiroptera > Phyllostomidae > Glossophaga > Glossophaga mutica. Next base: position 24,402,112 of record CM077305.1, read on the forward strand.
CCTCTGTCTCCCTCCCTCTTCATAGATGTGTCAAAAAAGAAGGAATAATTGACATTTTAACATTGCTGCTATATCATTTCCCATGTAAGGAAAATAAAACAACTATTCTTTAACTCCTCCCTCCAAATCATCAGCATAACCAGCAAAATACCAATGAGGACAGATTTGCAAAGGAAAACTCCAGGGAGGTTATTGTAGCCTGACAAGTTCACTGTCCCTTTCAATGAATGAAAGTACAAACTGTCAAGAAAATGTTTAATTTCAAAAATCATTGATTTTGGTTTTACGATGGTGGAAAACATTGAGTTAGACACAGATACAAAAACTAATTGGGATATAATTTCTCTCTGTATTTGTTAGGCCACGATATGGCCTCAGGTCAAATCCAAGTAGCCACATGTACAGTCAAGAAACAGATTATCCACTCACAGATGATTACTGTTTCCAAACAACAGACACTCGAAGCATATTACATCAACTGCACATGCGGGAACTACTTCCTCCTTCTTGACCAAACCCATCTTCATCTCCACTAGCCTTATATTGTAGGAAAGCAATAGCTTCCTTTAAACTCTCTGAGCTCTGCCTTCAATCCTTGCTTTATCCAGGGTAAGCAAGCATGATTCAAAGTTCCCCACAATATTTCAAAGAAGTTAAACACTTCATCCCCCCACCTTTCCAACCCTGGCAATGCAAGATGTAAAGAAAGTAAAAAAAAAAAGAAAGAGGCAGAGGGAATAATAAAGGCTTTCCCATATTGTTCCATCTAAGATCAGTTGCTCCATCCAAGATCTGTCTATATATCCACCTTTCATGTATGAGTTTTTACAGGCATACACTACAGAGAACATGGTGATTCTTGGCTACATCTGACGGCTCTAAAAAATCAGAATTCATACAAACTTCTAGCTAGATTTAGCTGGTTCCTCTCTCCTAAAATGCTGCAAGGGGGAAAGATGGGGTTGGCTAGATCAATAATAAAAAATATATATTGAAAAAAGAAGCTCCTTAAGAAAGGCTGAGGATGGCAACCCTTGTTGCTAGAGTTCATTTAGATGTAATAAAATGTGAACTGTCTTTGTGCAGTTCATAAAATTTATTACATGAAAAATTTACCTGCTCACTACACCATTCATTCCAGACCCTCTAAAACAAAGAACTGTTAAACACATAAAAAGGTTCATGTATTAAGTGGGAAAAAGCAAATGAAACCTGTTAAAGAAATTATAATTGAGATGAATAAAATGGTACCCTGTTCATAAGAAAGGCAGAAGGTGCTCAGAGTTTTGCACTTCATTTATGAGAGAGAAGCAAGTTTTTTTTCTTAAATGAAGTCACAAAATCAGTTGAACAGGTAGGCAGGTTGTCGTTGTGGGGTACAGGGATTTGAGGAAGACTGGACATGTCAGATGATCACCAGATGAAGGCTCTGACACGCACTCCATCTCTCCTAGTCCATCCCTCCCGCCTTGCCACACGAAAGCCTGCCTCGGTCTGTCTTGTTCGAAGGGTCCAAACGTTAAGCTGGTTTGCAGCATGGCATCAGCTGAGTGGAGAACAAACCAAATTCCTTTCATTTAGAACCACCTGAAAGGCTCGGCTCACACCACGTGAGGGTTCAGATTTAGGTAAGGAAGAGCAGGTTTCACAAGCCACGGGCATGCCCCTGATCCAAATGCCTGTGTATCGGAAATGAAGTGGTAGGCAGGGCACTCTCCCTCCAGTTCTGAGTTGAACAGGTCCTGAGATCTGTGACCCTCAGAAGCTTGTTAGCATTGAAACTGGCTGTGAGGCCCAGGGCGGGAGGGGGCATTACACATCCTGACCACTTTCCAAACGGATTTGAGTGATGTTCTTTTCTCTTTCCATATCAAACAGAAAGCACTGGAGAAACACATAAAAGTCATCCTCGTGTGAATTCTTCCATACAGTGGAACATAAAAGCAGCCCAGAGACGTGGAAAGAGCTCACTGGGCGAAGGTTGGGTAGAACATCTCTAAGATCTCATCTGAGCTATCAAATAACAATTATTTTAACTGCTAAGTTATTGAAATCACATATCAGAAAGTGATGCTCCTTCCAAGTCTCATTTAGTCCCCAAACATGCCAACAAAGATCATGTTTTAGTCTGGATTCTCAGACAAATGCAATCAACAGGAGATAATACATATACGTAGATTTATTATAAGGAACTAGGTCATCCAATTAGAGAGGCCAAGGTGACCTGAGATCTGCAGTTGGAAAGCTGGAGACCCAGGAGGGCCGGTGGGATGGTTCCAGTGTGAGTCTGCAGGCCTGAAAACCAGGAGAGCTGATGGGGTAAGTTACAGTCCAAGTCCAAGTCCTTGTCCTTGTCCAAAGGCATGAGAAGATGGATGTCCAAGCTTGAAGACAATCAGGCAGAGAGAAAATTCCTTCTTTCTTAGCTTTTCATTCCACTCAGGCCTTTAATGGGTTGGATGGTGCCCACCCACACTGAGGAGGGCAATCTGTTTCACTGAGTCCACTGGTTCCAAAGTTCGCCTCATCCACATGCACTCTCACACACCCTGAATAATGTTTAGCCAAACATCCAGGCACTCTGTGTGGCCCAGTCAACTTGACACATAAAATTAACTGTCACAACTAAAATGGCAGTTATGATGGACTGGTAGAGATGACACTTACCCCACCCCCGCTTCCTCCTATTTCCCTGTGAAGGAATTTCCATGCAACCAGAACTTCCTGCCTTCCCTGACATCTCCCACTTCCTCTGAGGGAAGAGGTGAATTAACTGACAGTAGAGTTTGGAAGGAACAGGTTGCCTTAAGTGACTTAAACTCTTGGGGGGTAGGGGTGCATTACCAAACTCGGACGGTGAGGCCTCAGCAAGCACCAGCTGTGGGGGCCTTGGCGCTCTCACTGGACTCTTCCAGGTATAACACGTGAGATGCTGCAGCTCATTCTTAGTTCATTCTACGCAGTCTCCCCTAGGCCTGGCAATACAGGTAAGATGGAGGATACAGAAGAGAGCAGACTAGCCTCCTAAGACTCTATAAGGGGTAAAACTGCAAGCTCCAACAGATACGTTGAAGTCCATACCACCCCGTAGCTTAGAATGCGACCCTATTTGGAGTGGGGTCACTGAAACTGTAGTTAGTTAAGATGAGGTCACAGTGGAGTAGAGTGGATTCCTAATCCGATGTGACTGGTGTCCTTATAGAAGAGGAGAAGAGACAGGGAGGCACAGCCACGTAGGGAGGATGAGACGTGACGGCAGAGGCAAAGGCTGAGATTCTGCAGCTGCAGGGAGAGGAACCCCAGGCACGGCAAGGAAGGGTTCTTTCCTACAGGTTTCAGAGCTAGTGTGGTCCTGCCAATACCGTGACCTCTGGCCTTCCAGACTCCAGAACCACGAGACAATAAATTTCTGCTGTTTTAAGCCATCAGGTTTGTGGTACTTTGTTATGGCAACCCTAGGAACTTAATATAGAATAATATAATATTCCTTACAACTCTGGACAAACACTGAGACATACAGAAAGGTTCCTTATGGTGCTTTAAGATGCAATCCAAGGCAACATCAGCCTTTTGCTAAACATCCTAGGATAAGTGCGCATGCCTCAGCTAGGGGCAAGGTGCCTGCATGGCCCTCGGTTGGGAGGTGCAGCAGGCCGGGCACAGCCAGGCAGAAGCAGCAAGAACATCAGGATGCACCCACCCAGCACTCAGCATCCCCTCCACTGCCAGGGGCTGGGCATTACTGTCTGCTGACCTGGTCTATCTGTTCATTATTAAAACTAATTACAACTGTTCACAAAGCATTTTCCATGTGTCAGGCAGCAATTCAGCAGTCTTTACACAGATTTTATTCTGAGGCTTGAAATAAGTTGAGAGGTAAGCATCCGTATCTCTATTTTTTAGAAAGAGAGACTGAATCTCGTATAGGACCAACAAATTATGGGGCCTGATTTTGTGGACAGGCTGCCCTGAGTCCAAAGCCCGGCTCAGTCCTGAAGACGTTTCTGGACATGAAGAAGCAGGTGAACTCTGCAATTTCAACACTGAAGGGTACATTATTAGAATGTTAGGGATAACGCAATACAAGCCTCCCTCAATATTATTCATGAACATATTTTTCAAGACATGAGGGATCTTCAATGATCAAAATAAGATATAACTGTTCTGAGCGAGAGACTGCACTGAAGCGTCATTTTCTGAATGGGCCAGGAAAAACAAGACTAGGCAGAGAAGTCAAACATTGGTTTCTATAGCTCTCATTGTACTTTAAGGTCCAGAGAGTAAGAAGGAGGGTGCCACAGGACTGGTTTTATTCCTAATCTGTTGCCCAGTATCACAGATTTTGGAATATTACCTTCTACAAACACTGCAGAAACACAGTTTTTGGAAACTACGAAAAGGGCAGTATGCAGACTGCCTTGCAAGGACCAAGCACACAAACTATTGCGCGACTGCGCTCAGATTTCACAATAGATCATCATCGTCCTTGGGATACAGTCTGAAGTCAGCCTGACTGTGAGACATATTTGTCAGTCCCCTCTGTCCCTCACACTCCAGCACCCCACCCACCACCCACAGGCACCACTTTCTGCGTGTACTCAAGCCTGGAATCACACACTCTGCAAGAGTGTTTTCTCAAACTTTAATGTGCCTGGGAAGACCCCAGAAAACTTGTTAAAATGCAGGTCGGAAAGGTCTGGGGTGAAGCCTGAAATTCTGCTTCTCTAACAAGTTCACAAGGATTCCTGCTGCTGGTCCTGGATCCTAGGCTGGGTAATTCCGTAGCCCAGGGCTGGATGACCAACCGATGTTCGCAAGCTTCCTGGCGCTTTCACACTCTGAGTGTTTCCTCCCTGAGTGTTTCCTCCGATGAGGGCAAGACTCTCTCCTCCAATTCCCACCGTGTAACTCTCATCAAGCAAAGCCCAGATCAAACATCAGCTCCTCTGTGAAGCTTCAGGAAGATCTGCTTCCCCAGGCACCGCAGAGCCTTCCTCCCCCTGCGTCTATCACGGTTTCTTAAGTAACACATGAAAGAGCATTAAAGATCTCCTTCATTTCTTCGTCTTTGCCATAGATTGTACTTCTGGAGGGCCAGGATGATGGCACTACTCGGCAACTTCTTATCCTTGCCACTCTACACAGTGCCTGATGCAAAGGAGGGGGTAAACTGCGTTCGCTGGATAAATGAGACAGACAGAACAGGCTACGATTTCAAGAGTTTACACTTTCCCCATCCTTCGAATTCAGATCGCTGTTTTATTTCCACTTCTTTTAGTCCTTTGTGCTGTGTTTGATTCAGTCTTGTTGACCTGTACTCATTTTTTGCAGATTCTTTAAAAAAGATGTCATTACTTTTGGTGGGCTTTAATTTTAAATCATAGAGCCTTATTGTGAAGAATGGCATCCAGAAAAAAAAAATGTGCCTTAATTCAAGTCACTTAACCGCTGCATCATGCTAACCAGACTGGGTTTGCTCTCTGGCCCAGTATGCTTACTTCTAAAATGGTTTTCATACAGGCACCTGCCCCATCGGTTCTGAGCTTAAAGGAATTTATATATATATATATATATATATATATATATATATATATATATATATATATGCAGCACACTTAGAACTGTGCGCTATAGAATGATCAGCCGTGGATATCCTTTATGCCTTTCAGTATTTATAAAGACATGCTCCTCGCTACTGAAGGTATGTATTGAAGGCCAGGTTTGTACCGTTCTGCTTTCCCTCTGTCACCTGCTGAATGATACGATCTTCTACCGCTGCCTCAGGCTTTCTTTGGCATATTTCTGCTTTATTTTCCTGCATAACTTCAAACGACACGCTGTTGTGTAGTTTTCTGCTTTTGCATTCCTGCCTGTCTCGGCCCATTTGTGGTGTTTCTCCTATTGATACTAGTCTTGCAGATTTCGCATTACTTTTCCCTTGATTCCGTGCCTGTCTTTATCCCCTTTATTTGGGGTTTAGAAATCTGAGATTGTAAAAGATCCATTCACACTGGCTCCGATTTCTGCTCATTGGAAATGGTCTCAATTAAATGATTAGAATTTCATTTTTTAGTTTTTTATTTTATCATCTTTCCCGTCATTATGTTTTCTAACTTCTGAGAGATAAAAACTATCAGCAAAGAATGTCTGAATTTATCAGATGCTCTCTATCAGCAGAATGGACAGGAACGTATTTGAGGAGCTGGGCGGCCCATTCCTCATCTTTTCTCACTGCTACAACACAAGGCTGTGTCATTCATACATCCAATACTGGCAAGCAATTACTGTTTGGGCTTTTTTTCTCCTTTTATTATAATAAACATGAGTTATTTCTAATTTCCAATAGATATATTTCCAATTAAGTATCACTTTTATATTGTATCCCTCTCAATTCTTTCTTGTGGTTTGTTACTTTTGAAAAAATAAAAGTGTATTTCATCCTACCAAGTTTAAAAGTATCAAAACTGAAAATTACAAAGGATACATTGCTGTATTACCCATGTAAGAAAAGCTCTGCAGAACTCCAATGTGTCGCCATATATTCAAAGAGAAGGTTTTAAGCTAACTTCAAAAGACTAAAAAATGAATATGCTTTGAGTTAAAAGAAAACATTTACACCTTACATGTTAATTTGTAAATGATTCCCTGTTTTCATCTATTTTTTCTAATATTGGCCAACCATAAATCTGGCCCTGTCACTTGTGAGCAAGAAGTTAACATACCCAGAGAACATAATTCTACAATGTTCTAAAGACTAAAGATATGATGAACAAATACTGGCCAGATTTTTATGAAATAGCAGTCACATCAGGAACTTTAACAGGTTATTTAAAAAACTGCTATATTCAGGACCCCAACAGTCACATATTAATTGAGCAAACTGGAATGAGTCTGACCTCTAGTTCAGTCTGAGAAACCCAGCATGTGTAAATGTAGGTGTTCCTTTTCCATAAGAAGAGTCCAGGGAGACACAAAGGGAGGATATGATATGTGCTCAGGTAACAGATTGTTTTCTAGGAGGGTTGTTTCTCAGTCTATGAGTTGGAAAAAAACAAAATTTTTTCAAATTCCTAACTCATATGAATACTTTGTAAAATGCAACAAAAAAGAAAAAAGTAAAAGCTAAAAAACCAAAAACACACAAAATAAAAGTCCACACTCACCCCTTTGGGTGTTGCAGCATGGTAAGTTGCTATACCAGGTGCTAATGGCCCCCGATTTCTGCATTTGCCTTGATATACACAAAGAGTTCACAGACTATCACAGACCACACTTCGATGATCACTCCTCTAATATAAACTACTAGAAAAAAATCTGCCTGAAAATGAGCCAGAACCATATCCGTCCCAAGTACTGTTATTTCTTACCTGGCCTACAACAAACTTTCTTTTAGTGGGCTTCCCTCAATGCCCATTCCAGGGCCACACAGCAGCCAGAGCAGGTCTGTCCCTGCTCAAAGTCCTCCAGGGCTCCTACTTGCTCTTAGAACAAATCCATAACACATACATGGCCTAGAAGCTCCTACAGGAAATGGCCTGCCTCCTAGTCCAGAGTCATCAGTTCTCTCCTTTGCAAATATACACAGGACATTGCTCAGAAAAGCCCTGAGCTCTCTCCAGGTCCAGGGCCTTCCCACACATTCATCTCTCATCATGGAATTCCGCACCAACATCGTCCACCCTATAGGTTTGAAACAGCTGCAAATACATCACCATTCATCCTATAGAGTGCTGGAGTCAGTGCCCCCACACTCAAATCCTTGTGGCTCTGTGACTGTTGTGACTAATAGAATATGGCAGATGTGATGGTGTGCCAATATCTAAACCCAGGCATCAACAAACTGGAAGCTTCTGCTTCCTGCCTCTTAAAACACTCTTTCTGGAAACTTCAGCAACCTCAGCAACCACATAAGGAGTCCAGTTACCCTGAAACCATCCTGCTAGAGGGATCACATGCAGGCTCTCCAACAGACAGCCCAGCCACCCAAGGCAAGGATCAGGCATGCACTGTTGACCTTCTACCAGAGGTGTCCAACCATTTGGTGTCGCTGGGCCACACTGGAAAAGAGGAGCTGTCTTGAACCACACATTAAATACAATGTGACACATATTCACAGAATAATGTCATAATATTTTAAGTAAGTTTATGATTTCATGTCGGGTTGCATTCCCAGCCATCCTGGGCCGGATGTGGCCCGTGGGCCTCGGGTTGGACACCTCTAGACCATCTTATCCACTAGGTGAATACTACCAGTGTCCTCAGTCTATTCCACACTTGGAGCCACAGAAATACAGTCAAGCCCATATTTCTGATTGAAAATGAACTGTGAGATACGATACAATGGTTGTTAAGTCACTAAATGTCAAAGACAGAATAATGGCTTCCCCGAAGATGCCCACGTACTAATCCCCAGAACCGTGACCATGTTGGTTTGCACGGTAATAGGGTCTCTGCGGATGTGATTACATTCGAGATTTTGAGATGTGAGGTTCTCCTGGATTATCCCAATGGGCTGAAAGTAATTACAGAGGTCTTTACAAGAGGAAAGCAGAAGGAGCAGAGTCAGAAGGAGAGAGATTTGGAGGTGTTATGCTGCTGGCTTCTGAGATGAAGAATCAGAACATGAACCAAGCTAGAAAATGCAAGTAACGGATCCTCCCCAGGAGACCCCGGAAGAAACACAACCCTGCTGAGACCTTGATTTTAGCTTTCCGAGACTCAGGTAGGTCTTCTGACCATCAGAACTGTAAGATAATAGATTTGTGTTGTATTAAGCCACTAAGTTAGCAGTGATTTGTTACCCTATCAACAGGACATGAAGGCACTCAATTTCAGGGTAATTTGTTACACAGTAATAGACAACTGGAACACAGCTCTCCCACTCCATCACACTTCCCCAAACACAGACGTCCGCTTACATAATTACCGGGTTAATTCCTGTTCATCATTCAGATCTCAGCTTAAATATTTACTTCTAGGCATGTATTGAAGGATATATTCCTAGTGTGTAATTTATTTTTGAGATCAGAGAATACCTGTGATCCCCCAAAAATGAAAAGTTGCAAAAAGTCAGGTCTGTGTCTACTTGGCTCACCAAGGAGTCCCCATTCCCCAGGCACAATACTTTCAGTAAATATTTAATGAGTCAGCCAATGACTGAGTACATGAATACAGAATACATCACAATACATGCAATGTACTGGAACCTTAGTTTGTAAATGAATATAAAGGAGAAAAATTGTGTTGGAAAAAGAAATGTCCTTTAAATGGATTATTTAAGAAAATCATGAAAGCCAGTGACCACTACATAGATGGTGTGAGTACATATCTGAATACCAGGGATGCGAAATAGCAAGGTGGATTTTTATTCAAAAGTCTTAATCAATAATGAAGAAATCTAATAATTGAATTTTTGGTCATATTACATTCAATAAAATTCCAAAAATTAGTCAAAGAGACATTTTCAGCCCTTAAAAAAGAACCAACTTGAATTTTCTATAAATTGTTTTGTAACAACAAGGAAACTTGGACAATACTGGGAAAAAATCTATAATTATGTCACACAGTGATAACTGTTGATAACATCTTGAAATATGTCCCCTCAAATTATTTTTTTCAGATATAATCCTATGCACAATTGGGGTCACCTAGGAAATGCTGCTTAATAATATGCACTTCTCATAAATATTTTCTCACATCATTAAAAAGTGCGAATACACTGTATGTTTTTAATAGCTAAACAGGGCTTTGACATTCCAATATCCCAATATTTTACCAACATGTTTATAATAGAAAAATTAAGAAGCATAAATCTACAAATAAACTTGTGTTTTTAAGGTGATTTCCTACTGTGAAACTTCTAGGTCAAAGTATGCACATATTTGTCAAGACTTTCAACTCACATATGTCAGCGTTTCCTGGTTGCGCAGAATAAAAGCAGTTTGAGAAATAAAATATACTATTTGAAGATTAACAACATGCGCTAACACATCAAAAGCTCTAAGAAATCGAGCAATAAAAAAGAAACTTGTGTTGAACTTTGCTCAATGGAAAGACGCACATTTTTGACAATAGAGAGATCTTTCCTACCCCCCGGAGCTTGCACTACTCAGGCGTGTGCTGGCAACTTCTTTAGCTTTCTGTCAACTTTTGTTTTCATGCTTTGAAAGGTCCTTCTACCTCAAGAATGTATATAAAAATCCATCGTATTTAATTAGAACACTTAAATCTTTCATCCAACAAGAATTTTATCTTCGCATCCGAAACACATTAGAGCCCTCATGTTCCTTTTTAAAATGAGAAGCTGATTTCCCCGTTAGCGTTAGGATGTATCTACCACCAAGCTTACCTCCCTTACGCATTTATGAGGCCATCTTTCTCATACGCTGAATCCCCATTCGTAACTAAGTCTACCTTGAGCCCTCTGCTTCATGACACTGAACTCTACCCTACCATATTTCTTAAACATTTGTAAGTGTATAATATATTTTCATGACATCAAGAAAATGTTACTCTCATTACTCATTTCCAAAAATTTCCTGGATATCCCCATATGTAGATGGATTCACTCAACAAATGGGTTCAATGTACTTAAGTAATTCAACATACATAATGACATACATATGTAATTAAATTGAATCCCATGTCCATGTACAGTAGATTTATTCTTCCAGGTAAAGAAAGTAGAATTTGGTCCAGTTTTCAAATTAAAATCTTAGTGGGTTTCCATGGGAATTATGTTGAATTCATTTAAGAGAGACTTTTCCATACAAAGTCTTCCTGTCCCAGAACAAGGTAGGATATGGAACTTACATAAAGTGGTTGTGATTAAACTGATGAAACTAAACCAAATAATATGCACAGGCTTCATGATATAGCTATAGATATAGATATAAATATGTATATATCTTTTAAATCTAATCCTCAATGACACATGAAATTAGTTATTATTACTCCTAGTGTACAGAGAAGAAAACTAAAGCTAAGTAACTTGTGTCAGACATAAATAGATAGTAAAAAAAAAATCACAAAATTTTCTTTCATTCATTTAAATTAAGAGTTCACTATCTTACTTCATCTTCCAAATGTATCCCTTAACCAGACTTTAGCTCTTTGTAAATCTCTGACTTAGATGAATTCCTTTTCCAATCTCTGTTGACTAGCCCTAATCCAGATAAACAAACCATATGAACTTTATCCAGCTAAGCAAAACATACATCTTTATAGTTTCCCAGGTTTTAGAAAACAGCATGTAGCTAGCAAGAGATAATCTGAGGTCAAGGTTAGTTCCAGGTTAATTCCTTTCTTAAAAAGATATTATTTTCTCCTTTAGGAATGCTTTTTCTAATATTTTCTTCATAACAACCAGTGAACCCCAAAAAACCTAAACACATTTGTTAGCTGGACAGCCATATTTTGTGCCAATTTAATGACACTTACTTCTCCAATTTCATTAGTTAAAGAATCCCAGGTTCTAATTTGGTACTTTGAGATATCAGTAAATGAAGAATTGAAACAATTCAATGCAATGAAGTTAAGAGATTAAAAAGGGATTTAGTAAAATTAAATAGGTGAGGGGAAAAGAATACTTTTGTTTTGCCCTTAAAATTAAGGCCTGGAGACTGAAAAGACCTAGAATTCTAAATTTCTAAGTTTATCTCCTTTGGTGATCTCAAAAATTCTCTGAGAGAAAATGGTTACTTATAGAGTAAGTATTCATAGACAACTTCTTTTGGTATAAAATTATTAAAACAAATGAAAACAGAGAAACTAGAAATATCCTCTCTTCCATCTTCCTTCCAATATATCTAATCTTCTTACAGAAGTTATTTGTTCCCTAACACAGAAGGCAACCAAAAGTAAACTTATGGAACTATTCCCATAATGTGACTTCAGTTTCCCTAATAGTAGCATTCCTCTTTATTTTTCTGAAAAGGAACTATACTTCTGATATATTACCTTGGTTTTGCAAAGCTTTTAAGAATCACAGTCTTTATGACTACAGTTGGAAAACTCAGAGGGCTACTCCTCAAAATTTCAGATAAGAACCCATTCATTTATTCAACAAAGAGTTACCAAATGTTTATTATATATCAAATATGGTGAAGGCCACTAGATATACAAACCTAGACAAAACACAGTCCCTTCCTCAAAGAAGTTCAAGCAATTGCAGAAACAACACAATGGAAGTCTCAGCGGAAATCACACACAAAACTCTTCCACAGTAGGTATCTTGATGTTGTTGTAGCCTATTACTTGTCTCTGCTACAGATGATGCATGTCTGGGAGCGTTTGGAGACCTGATGGGGAAGGCCCTACATAAATTACACCTTTTGTTGCTGAAGAGTTGAAACTCTTACTGGCAAATGAAACCTCATACTATAGGAATATAATTAAAGTGCAGGAATTTATAATATATAATACCATAAATTGATAAAATCAATGTGTACTGGTTCCTTAAAAAATGCATTTTTCTCCATCTCTAACACCACTAAAAGCAAGCCCACAACAGGAACCCTTTGCTTGATTCCAAGATTTATGTCTTGAACACATTTCTCCACTAAAAGGTCCCAGACTCTTTGGCCATGACTGATTTTGTGCCTTGGGCAGGAAAAAAAAAAAAAAAATAGAGTGGATCTGGAACATTCTTTTGTGGTCAGAAAGTAAGGATTGTTTTACAGCGTGATTATCTGTGCTGGGAGGACAGAGGAGATTCTTAAAGGTTTTCCAGAGAAGTTGTGAAAGTCAAGTATTAAAGAAAAGAATAATTATTAATTGAAACAATGTGTTTGTAATTAGACTCAAAAGAGAAAAGTTAACATAAATACTAAGTTAATATAAGTTACATAAAATACTGTTAGATACAGTAAAATATAAGCATAATAGAATGCTTAAATCTGTGTTAACTGTAATTGTAGGGGAGTGTTAATTGACAAATTCCTCAGCAGCTTGCTTTTGCTGTATCTTTTTAAGTTGGGTGATGACAAAAAAAGGCAAATGAAGTCTTGAAATCCAGCCCTTCAGTGATTTCCACAGGAAATCCACCCCTGCCAAGCATTTTGTGAGTTTAGAAAAGATTGACTAAAGATTTTCGGGGACACGGGAAGGTGTTGCCTTAGGAGCCCTACTCCCCATGATGTTGAAATGTCTCCTCTCCAGCTCTACCACCCCCCCCTCCGCCACCTTCCCATCCATCTCCCCCTTCAGTCTCCTGGGGTACCCCCTGTGTCTCCTTCCTTTACAGCCCAGAATCTCTCTACTGTGGAGAGAAATCTGTTTTTCTAAAGCCCACATTGGAAAACTCAAAACACATGCAGATACTTGTAAGAACAAGTGCCCTTCAGTGCACAGGCGGCCCACCCCACCCTGGAGGGCAGAACCCATTATAGACAGTAGAAATCCTCCCAATTCCATTTACAAGTAACTGCGTTACTATCTGCTTCCCATGGACTACTCTTATAACAATCCTTTACTCATCTCTTAATGATTACAAATAACATCTAAGTTACTTGTATACACTATTCCCTTCATAATGTGGATTTGCTATGCTTAGTAAGTATATAGGACGTAGAGGAACATGCTTTACAACTAAAGTGTTTTTCTCTCATTACTTGTTAATGAGCCCTACAGCCTTGGGAAGTAAGGACTTCCTGAGGAAGTTAGTTTATCCTCAGCAAGTTATTTCCTAGTCAAAGAGGAAGTAAACAGACATGTTAACCTGATTTTTAAGGTCAGACTGTGTCCGCAACTGTAAAGGTCAAATATTTCCAGTATCAGGACACTGATTCTAAAACATGGCTACACAACCCCCTCCATATGCCCCCTTTGCCTTAGATGAGTTCAGAAGCCTTCGCATTAGTGTAAATCCTTCCAAAGGGCCCAGAGAAAGGTGGCACAGTGCAGAGTGTCATAGAGTGATGGCTTGTTGTCACTGACATCTCCAGCTATGTGTGATCCACTGAAAACCTAGTACAAAGACTGTAGAGCCAATTTATACTAAATAGTTTAGTGAAAACTGGATGTTCAAAGCACTTGTAGACCTAGTCAACGTTTCTGGGAGACGAGAGGGGGTCTGTTTAGAAGCTTCCACTTTCCCCATGTGAACCCAGATGACTTTTTCCAAACTCCTCACATCCTTACACACCACACGATAGCCTCTCCACCCTTCCACCTTCTACTCACACAGCAAAGTGCCAAGTCCAAGGCTGCCAGGAGGCCTATCCTGACTGCCTCACCCCGGACTTATCTTTCTTCCTCTCCAATAATAGCACTTCTTCTGGTCACTCATGGGGATACAGTTTCATATCACCCCAAATTACTATTACTGTTTAACTGGTTCATAAGTAGTTACATCCCCCAGAAGTTGCTGAAGTTCTGGAAGCAGTAGATTCTGCCATAAAATCAAATCCCATAGGTAACCGACTAGCAAACAGCAGGATATCGTGAAGGATGCTTGTTTAAGACAGAGGCAAGGATGGGGATTCAGAAGCCACAGGGTGGATGTTCCACCTAAATCCGTTCGAGTAAACACAAAAGCAGTTCTGAAAACCCTTCCAGGGAGAGAAAACACGTGTGGAAGTGGGGATCATTCTCTGGGCTGCCAGTCTGTGAGTGACAGACACTGTGTGCCCTGTAAGTGGCAAACAAGTATTTGAACCTGGCTTACATCCCTTAATCAATTCCCATCGAATTGAATTACTAAAGGCACAGATAAGAAATCTTAGGAGTAATCCAAGCCTCCATTACAAATAGACTTAGCAGTACTTACATGGATCAGAATGCCTATTGCTGGAATATATTGATTATTTATTGAGTGCTTTTCCGCAAATGGCAAAATGTAGGTGAAAGAAATAAACATAGAATAATTTGGCCGTGAGATTAGAATATTAAAGCTCTAACTTTTCTCTCTCTCCTAGCTCTACATAAAGACACTGAGAGATTCCGGGTATCTCAAGTAATACTTTAAAATGCCCTTAACTGAATTTCCTTCCGAGCCTATTAAATAACATTTTTACCATTCTGGATGATTCATTTTGGAGGATAATTCCCTCAAGAAATTAAACTTAGATCTTGAGTCTCAGAGGGTATTCAGGATTTCATTGTATATTTGTAGGCTTATATAACAATTTTGTGGATACTGAGCTGATAAGCTTTCCATTGCTTAAACTAATCATCAGATGCAACTTTGACTTCTTTACTAAACTGGGCAGACTGCATCTGTAACATGCTCAAACCACCAGATATAATCAGTGCAATTTTTCAAAAGTCACCTAACTCGAAATCAGTCAGTAGCTTCAACAATAGAAGAAGCTTGGTGACCAAGCAGTGAGTTGCTAATTTAATTACCAAAACACATTAAGCTTCAGCTAAAGCCTCTCAAAAGCTTTCCTCAAGGATCCTGAAATGTTCAGAGATGGTTTAAAGTTTACATGGTAATTTTTAAAGGTGAAACAAATCTTTATAATAATCAGTCATCCCTCTCCTCATGCGAAGACTAAAAGCTCCTAACACCGTATTTCATATTTTAGAATCTCTCTCCCCTGAAGGTGCCCCACCCAAGCTTCCAATTAAAATAGGTGTCATTTTATAACTATTTTAAAAGATACTTCTTTAATGTCATTTTCTTTTTCCAGTTCTTTGCTTTTGTTTCCTTTTCCTGTTATCTGTTTTCACTCTATCTTCTTTTGCATCACACATAGAGTATTTGATTGTAATAGACTGCTTCCAGGTACACACCAATCTTCCAAGGCTCATGCTTTGAGATTGCTATCTTCTACTTGTGTACATTTCGAATTAAAGAATGCTCCCTGGCTCAGTTTTACAAGGAAACAAGCAATGCAACCAAGCAGTACATTTGCATTACATACACTACAGACCCTACATGATCAACTTACATATCAATTTCAAACCCCCAAGTCTGCCTGGTGTCCTATGTTAAAGGCACAGTTATGGTACCTCCGAAACTAACCCCCAACATAAAATCAGCTTGGAATATTGACTTTTGTTTTTTATAACTAAGGATTCAAAGTCAATTTATAAACTCTACATAAGTCATGAAAGTGTTTCCTTGTATATACTGTTGGTGATCTAGACACAATTATGAGTTGGCATTTGAAAAGGAACTTCTCTAAGTACTTTCAAAATATACTTTTATATAAACTTCTAAAAATAATTAGCATAAAATTCTTAGTAGATTTGCATATTTATAAGGCAAGCATTAAAAATTAATCTTAGTCAGAAATCACAGCTCAAAGTCTATCTCTGCTACTTGCTAAGTTTATATGACTTTGGGCCACCCTGATTCTTTCTGAGTCTTCTCCCTGTTTTCATCCGTCAAATGGAAACTTTTATATCTACATCTCAAAAAAAGTGTGAGGATGGATGAAACAAAGTCAAATGCAATCAAGCTCTTGTAAGAGCATGAAATAATGTACTCCGACAAATGTTGAATTTGTTGGATAGTCAAAGAGGCTTTTTGGAAAACGGAATCCACCTTGAGTTAAAAGCATCCTCCTTTTCTTTCTGAGTGATTCATGTGAATTTTGTTTGAAGAGTATACTTAAGAAGTAGAAAGAAGATGATACAAGGAACACAAAGAGAATAAAAACAAAACCAGATGGCTAAGCATTTTCCAAATAACTCTATTTAAAATTGCTCTAATTTGGGCACTGAAAACATGAGAACCCATGACTATATAAATAAACTGGTGATTTTAGCTTCCATGAAAAGAATATTACCACATATTTTTCACAAATCAACTCATTTCACATGGGTCAAATGAAACATTTTAAAATGAACTCCTTTCAGGGAGTTAATTAAATGGGCAATTTCACAAAGTACTGTCAAGTGAATCTATGGACAGGTATTTTAAAACCATGAGCTGCCTTCAAAGTAGTTTTTCCATCTCTAGCTAAGAAGCTAATCTACTCAAGTAGGTTAAGATCCTTTTACCATTGAAGAAGTAGTTCCCATCTGAACGACTGATTTTGGGCTCAACAATCTTTCTCACATGCTTCAGAACAGCCTGCCCCAGCTCTGTAAACAGCTCAAAATAGGCAGCTAAAAATCAGGTGGACAAAGAGAATCATCTAGTTTCATGCTCAGAAGGGAACCCCTTTTTTAAAGGCTATGCTTTTTCCTAATTTGACCCTCTCTCAACAGAACACTATAGCGTCAAATTCCTGCTTGACAATTTTTTAGACGTGTAATCTTGAGCAAATGTTTTTGTCTCTCTGTGCCACAGGTATTTCTTTGTACTATGATTATATTAGATCAGAAAATAGTCTTTTTGTAGCTCTAAATACCCTATGATTCTATGGTTGTCTTGCTTGATAACCAACATTTATACACAGCCATCACATCTACAAACTATGTTGTCGTTGAATTCAATATCTGAACTTGAATATGTCTAAAGAGCAACTGGACAAAGCTGACTTTTCATCAGCAAATTACGGTTGGTCTTTGAACTGCCTGCTTCACCTTCCTCCAGCTGGAGAGAAGACTGAGTTGCTGGGATGCTGCCCTTAAGGCCATATCCACACACCCTCACTTCCATGAGAGAAGTCCAGGATCAGCTCACGGTCTCTAGGAAGAGTCGTCATGATTTAACCCAACCCAGCTGCTCCTGCTCAAGGCTGGCTGCTGTGTGCTCAGTTCCAGCCATGGGCCGGATGTGACTTTCAGAGCTGAAGGTCAAAGCCCATTCTTTCCAGTACAAGGGAACACTGTGTGGATGAATATGACTGAAAAAGTGGAAGAAAAACAATACTAACACAACTGTAAAGAATTATGCTGTGGCTTATGATGTTGGAATGTAGATTTTGTCTGGAAAAATGGAAAGTTTACAGCTTTCTACATTTGAACCCATACCCCCTATAGTGTCAGGATACCAGGAACTTAAACGGTCACAAGAAATATAACGGGCATTAAAGAAAGCCCGTGCCACTTACTGGGGACAAAGCACTACAGGCCACCAATTCCTTAAAAAGGGGTGTGGCTTTAGAGTCACAAAATTAAGATACGTAGAATTTGTGCCTGAGACTTTGCACCAGAACACTATTATCAGGTCAAAGATGCCATTCTTTCTTGTATTAAAACCAAATTGTGCCTTGGCTGCTGTGGCTCGGTGGATTGAGTGCTGGCGTGTGAACCAAAGGGTCATGGGTTCAATTTCCAGTCAGGGCACTTGCCAGAGTTGTGGGCCAGGTCCCCAGTAGGGGGCGTGTGAAAGCACACATCGGTGTTTCTCTCCCTCTCTTTCCTCCTCCCTTCCCCTCTCTCTAAAAATAAAGAAATTAAATCTTTAAAAAAATAAAAATAAAACCAAACTGTATCACCATCTGTGCCCATCATGCCTAGGGAAACAGCTTTATGACCTCGAGCGGATAGGTTGGAACATTGGGTAGATAGCAAGAACACACGTCCTTAGTAAAGAAACAGACGTGCTAGGGCACAGGCGGCAAACACAAGGCCCGTGGGCCAAATCCAGCCTTCCGCCTTGTTTGATCGGGCCCAGCACCTTGTTTCTACCCAGCAGCAGCACCGAGCTCCTTGCCCTTAGTTAAGGAGTAGTTACATTTGTACGGCCTTAAAATTACATTTGGCCCTTTGAAAGCAACCGCAATGCTGATGTGGCCCCTGGTGGAAATGACTTCGACACCCTTGTGCTAGAGTGATTGAATGGGATGCCTCGACCATTAGGGCTGGGTGCTAGAATACTTAAAATATGAGCTGAGGTTAGGTGTTATCCAGGGAAAGCTAAAAAAAAAAAAAAAAAATGTTTGGAGAACCTGTGGGTCTATAATCTCTCGTGTCTTCAGATATGTACTATGGTAAGTCAACTCTGACTAGGTACCACGCACAGGGCTATAACCACCAATCCCAAGACTCACTACTCTGGCTGCCAGGCTAGTTCTGGCCCCAAGGTCAGAGTATCTCAGAGAAGCTTTCAGATGGTAGCCCTGCACTTTGTACTCACCCTCTTAACAGGTCATCTTACTGTTGCTTATGACCTCATCCCAAAGGGTGGCAGCATTTGCAAAGGATAGTTTGTGATGATTTGGGTACAAGTCTGAAGGTCCTGCAAAAGCAGCACCTCCCCCAACACTCTTTTTCATGCATACAATTCAATGATTTTCAGTAAACTTCCTGAGTTGGCAACTATCACCACAATCCAATTTTAGAATATTGTCATCTTCTCAACAACATCCTTCATGTCTGTTTACAGTTCATCTCCATTCCTAGCAGCAGCCCGAGATTCAGCGAAGGCTATGTGAGTGCAGCCCCCTTCCCTCGGCTCCCACATCCTCATTTCATGTGCCAGCATACATACTGCACAGGGCAGTTACCTACACCTTCCCTGGTAAGAAACAAGGCTTGTGCCATTAGCTATCTTGTGGAGTCCGGGAGAAGTCCCACACCATGTGCAGTGGCACAAAGCTTCCGACTCAGCTATTCCAGGTATAGGCACAGTTTTCAACGGGTGCAGGAAAACTGAGTATTATCCTTCACAGTAGATACCATTCTTAGAAATCAGTGTCACTCAGACCTTAAAGCTGGGGATCCTGCCTGTGCGTCCTTGCCTCCTGCAGACAATATTGATGAATTCAGAGGTTGAAAATCATAAGAGGATCAAGGAACTGAAGAACATAAGCATAATTAAATAGCTTCCAGAAGTACACCACTCACTCAATATTTTCTTAACATTAAAGGTTAAACATAGTTCTAGAAAACAGCAGGGAGAGAATCAGAGAAGCGTTTTTAGGCTTGCTCCTCTGTAGCATCTGTAAGAAATCAAAGTACACCGTCTGTTTCTCTGCCAGCGTTTTGCATAGACATATTTTTCAGTGGGAGGAAATGCGCCTGCCGTCAAGGAAATTTGCTCTGTGGAGGCTGGAGGATACGATACCCTAATAGCTCATCCGCACGGTGCACCAGGACTCTGTCGTCTGTGCACTGAGACAGCCTTCGCTACTGTGCTTCCATCATGAAAAACCAGGCTTCTCAGCCCAATTATGCAGCAAACATCTGTGAAACATTTTAATGTAACTAATACGCACCCCAAATTTATTATTAATAGTTTTAAATGTTCATTGATTAACAACAGTAAACAACAATTCATACAAATAGAAAAAACAATACTTTCTTTTAAAGGTTTTCAGATATGCAAAAGTATGAAGATCATCTTTCACAGATATAAGGTTTTTTGACTTAAGAATTGTAAAAAATTTCATACTAACTTAGCCCAGTTGCTAAAAATCCTGTTTCATAGGAACACAACATTTTCCCATTTTTCTCTCCTGATCTCACCCACAGTGCGACAGAAAATGTGTTGTGACAGAAATGTACAGAACGTTGGCTGGGCCTGCACCAAAGAAATCATTTGAAGGAAAAGCAAAATAAAATAACAATTTTACATCTCTATAGTGCATTTTTTGAAACATAAAAAGAAGACTTTTTAAGTGCATTAAGTCCCACGGTCCCTTCCCCTAACCCTTTCAACACAGCTCATATACTTTTGTATTTTCTCTTTTTGAAAAGGAGAATAAAACACTAAGAGAACTTAAATCAGGATAGGGAAGCATGGAGGGGATCTTTAATGTACTTTCAACTTTCTATTTTCACAGCCACTCAAATTAGACAAAGGACTATGACACAAGTGACTGTAAAATAATGGTGGGAAAAAGTAATAATCTTACAAAACATAGCTTTCTTGAGTGCAGAGGGCCATAAATACATTAAATTGATTTCCTCGCTGGCTTCAAAGAATGAAAACCTCAAAGGTAATGTTTAGAATCAATTTACCTGATTTGTACATTGCCTTAACTGAATTTCGAGAATGATCTAACGCCCACATTTGAATTAACAGGCAGAAAATTAAAACTGGATTGCTACCTGGTGCTTCACTGCACAGAGGAGAACACCCTAATCTGCCTGCCTTACAATGAGAGCAAAACGATGCTCAGACATTAAACACAAGAGGCTATAATCCAGTTATAAAAGCTATTTATGCATCAGTCTGGGGATAATTAACCCAGGGAAGGGTACCTGTGCTACTTGAAACACACCCAGTCAAAGAACACCCAAAGAGAAGACAAACATAGCAGCAGAACACCATCATTACTAATGCACGAACTGCAACGCAGAGTAAGAGCAGTCACTCAGCTGAGATGACCAACTGCAGGCCATGAATATGCTCCCCTGTATCCCAAAGAGCAGAAATTCAGCCTCCGACACAAAGACTGAAAAAGTGCTTCCACAACACGCTGTACTCTTTAGGAAAGCAGACTTTACACAACGTCACGAAAATCAGGTGACATCTCCCAAACAGTTTTTCATTCTAAATGGCAGTAATGTCTTAACATTGGACCTTCATTCAACACTTCGTTTAAAAGTACTCTCCAGAAAAGAAATCATTTAATTGTGTTTAATATTAAAATAAAAGGAGCCGACTCCACACGGGGGTCAACTTTCCACTAAATGACTAACGCAGAAACAGTCATTTCCACACTCACACAAGTAGGCAGTTATTCAGAAGCTTCTCAACTATTCATTGCAAAGCAGTGGAATTTCAACATGTACTACATACAGTCAGTCAGATTCTTCATCAAGAATACCAGTGTGACTAGTCCCTGTTCTGATTGGCAGGACTTTTCAGTTTTTCTGTAAATAGTCAAATGAACCTCTTTCCTACTCTCCAACACTGGTGATCAGTTCAAGGTCTACAAATCACATGACTATGTCCTGGCCATTGTCACAATTCTGAATTCCAAGGTGCCTATTCTGAAAGTTATTGCACAACTTTCAACTTCAGCACAAGGGTTTTTTCTATACCAAAAAAAGAGAGAGGTGGTATCATAAAGGCTTCTCCGAAGCCAGCCTACTGTTTTGTCACAAAATAATAGCATTTGCCTTAGAATCGAGACACTTCAATCCCACTGAAATAACTGTAGTGGGCAGTGACGCAGCACAACAAAAAGAGAAACTTGGGAAAACCTTTGCCTTCTCATTTTTAAGACACTCATATGCTCCCACTCAGCACAACAGAACTCAGACTCACATTTTATTTGTCTTCCAAAAATAGCCAGCACTGTGAAGAGAGGGCACGAGATAATGAAGACCAGATGCCTACCTTCACTGGTAGCCACATTCTTCTGGGCTTGGGTTGGTGTGTGATCTGTACTTGAACTCACGTCGGATGAGATGCTTGAGCTGCCTTTGCCTGGAAAAAACCGGAATGAGCAGCTTTTGAGTTTTGTAATTTCAGAACTAACTGTGACTTTCACTCTGTCCCGTACCAAGCCGCACCTCTTGTTTCCCAGAAAGAAGCCATAATACCAAGAAAGGAGTTTATGAGGTTTCTTGCCTTATGTGTTCAATATCTTTGGGGAAATGCCTAAGCCGTGTGAGAGCAGAGCCGAAGCCCTGTTATCATCTCGCTTGACTGTAAACTCAGACACGATTATAAAACACAGTCAAATATGATAACGTAATCTAATTTGGATGTACATGTGACTAAGAAAGTGCCTGTGTGAAACACATCTATAGCATTAATTTTTTATTTGCAGCTATAAACTATACATTTTCCAGTAAATGACAAATGCGAATCTAAGAATGAGGCATTATCCAAGAAGGAAGGGCCTACTAGCTCCTAAAAGCTGCCTCCCCCTAAAAAAAATAAAACTTCCTGTTTTAATAGGTTCTTCTTTATAAAAGAAAAAATGCTTCATTTTTCTAATGCAGTAATGGGGATGCTTCTCCATGGCAGGTGACATTTGGCAATGTCTGGTATGTTTTTAGTTGTCACAGCTGGAGAGGGTAGGCTCCTGGCACTAGTGGGTGGGGGCAGGGATGTTGCTTAAACACCTTAAAATACACAGGACAGCTACCCTACCAATCAAGAATGATCCAGCCCGAAATCATCAATAGTGCCAAGGTTTAGAACCCCTGGTCTAAATAATCTTACCTGAGCTGACAGCTCAGTTTCCATTCTTCTGACCTTCTGACTTTTAACAAGAACATACAGAATGATATTGCTAAACACTCTCTAAACATCACATGAAAGCTTACGAATATGAACCACACGCAGTGCCTAGTGAGGGAGGTGCTAATAAGGATGGTGGTGGGCAGAATTCTAGGATGACTCCCACAGTACCTGCTACAGACTAAATGTTCGTGTGCCCCGAAATTCATATTTAAAACCTAATTACCAAAGAGATGGCATCAGGAGGTGACTAGCCTTTGGGAGGCGACTAGTTCATGCGATTAGTTCATGTCAGGAGACTAGATCGTGAGGTGACTCCCTCATGAATGGGACTGTAGAAGACAGCCGCCAGAGAGCTCCCTGCCCACGTGAGGAAACGGGAAACAATGGCGGTCTGTGAACCAGGAAGCAGGCTCTCACCAGACTCTTTGATCTCAAACCTTTCAGCCTCCGCAAATGTGAGGATCCAACTCCTGCTGTGATAAAGCACCTAGTCTATACGGTTGCTGTAGCAGCCCAGCAGAGCTAAGACAGTGCCCGTGCCCTCGGTAAGCTGCTCCCCTTGACTATGGGCAGAATCTGCCACTTGCCACTAAGCTATAGAATATGATGATGGTAAGAGGATTTTGCAGATGCAATTAAATTTCCTAATGAGTAGAATTTAGTCAAAGGGGAAATTATTCTCGGTGGGTCTGACCCAAGGAGATAAGCCCTTTACAGGAGTCTAGAAGAAAGACTTCCTGCTGGTCTCGAAGAAGCAAGTTATCATGGCTTCTCCAGCTGCAAGGCAATGTCTTCTACAACGCCCACATGTGCACGGAAGAGGCCCTGCGCCCCTGATGAAAGCCTAGGCCTCGCCAATGCCTTCACCTCAGCTTTGCAAGACTCTGAACAAAAGTCCAGCCCAGAGTTCTGACCCAAGAAAAAGGAGCTAATGAATGCATCTCGTGGTAAGCTCCTGCAAAATTGGCGGTAATTTGTTATATGGTAATAGGAGACTACTATAATGACCAACCAATTATATCACAAATGAACTCTTTTTGTTCCGCAAGTTATGATGAAAAGTCTTACATGCAGCCGAGAAACACTGTTTTCCAACAGTCTTCCCTACACAGTGGTAAACACTCCAGTTAGGTGGCATGAGCTTACAGTCTGAAAACAGACTAGTAAAGCACAAATGGGAGATTTAAAGAGTTTCAGGAGTTTGTTCACTAATGTTGATAGTACTGGAACAATCCAAGTTCATGAGTGACAACACCTGACAGGGAAGTCATTGTGATTTATGATTCTGAAACAAGTCTGTCACTCCCATCACCCCTGCCCATTTCCCAGCCTCCTCCCTCATAGTTAGCCAATGCGGTGTAGAAACTCCCATTAGTTCATGCTTATCCTGCTTCTGCAGTCGCCACTTACCGGCCGTGGTTCACCTTTGGAGGGTGTGCACATGTTGGACTGGGTACCTAGTTAGAAATATGTCAAACTCATCTCTGACCTCAGTCTGCTGCTCCCTTGCTGTTTGACCTTGGACAGTGTCCACCTCTGATAGGCGAGATGGGTGGACCAAACCATATCTAGCAGGTCAAATAGTTTATGATTCTATGAGTCCATTACAGAACTCTACAAACCTGCAAACATTCCTTTTAATTTGGAAAAAAAGTGTTATTGTGCGCCATGAATGCACAGACTTAAATTATTTTTAGTATATTGTTAATTAGCAATGCACAAATGAAAACTAGAAATAAACTCCATATGTATTAGCTGTGATTCAACAAGACCAAAACAAAATAACCAATTATACACAAAACAATAAAGCCTATTAAAATTCCAATTAGCACCATTAATTTCATGTGGCAGATGATGTTGTTTTGCTGACATTAAAATGCCTTTCAAAATGTAAATCTAGTACTAGCTGCTAAAGCCTGTGCTCTCTGGGTTCTGACATGTCCATGCTACCTCAGGCTGCACGAGGACTCAGCCTGCCCACCCCATTCCTCCTCTAGAACTCGGACTGTCCTTCCTGCTACAGCATACCCCATCAGCAGACGTTCACTGGGTCTGACTGGGTAATATGCGTTTTATTGTCTGCTCTCCTTTTATTGCTCATTGGCCCAAACCACTGAAGCACAGCTCCTTCCTCAGAAAACAAAACCGTATGTCAGGACCTGGCCAGGTGGCTCAGTTGATTGGAACGTCGTCCTGAACACCAAAAAGTTGCAGGTTCAACCTCCGGTAAGGGCACATACCTAGGTTGTGGGTTCAATCCCTAGCCAATTGATGTTTTTCTGTCATATTGATGTGTCTCTCTCCCCCACCCCACTTACTCTCTCCAAAATCAATAAATAGCCTCAGATGAGCGTTAAAAAGAAAACCGTGTGTCAGGACTCTTATAAAGGGGAACCAGTAGAACCAGTATACAATCATTTATTATTTTTAAGATTATCACCAGAAGGACAGCACAGCTCTGGCTGACGTGGCTCAGCTGGTTGGAGTGTCATCTCATAACTGAAAGGTTGTGGGTTTGATTCCCAGTCTGGGTGCATATGATCCCCTCTCTGGACACGTTCATACTGGAGGCAACCAACCAATGCTCCTTTCTCACAACAATGTTTCTCTTTCTCCCTTCCCCCTTTCTAAGAAAGCAATGAAAAAAAATGTCCTTGGGTAAGGATTGGAAAAAAAAAAAGGAAATCGCAAAATAAACAATTTCAGAAGACATTTGCAGACAGGTCTGAGAACGTGTATGCATACCCTTCAAAGGACCACAAACTCCACTTTAAGAAATGCTGGTGAGTGGAGAAAGGAAAGATTGAGGAAACAAGTAATATTATCAACGGCATGTGTAATAATAGCTACACTGTGTCGTGTACTCTAGTAAACACCTTAGGTGCATCATCATATTTTCATTGTGCCTTACAGCTGTGTTTTTCGATAACATTTTGTTATTGCCCTCTCCCCAAAGAAACTCTGTAGATATTTTTCTATAATCACTCCCACAAATAAAATTGTAATACCACAGATATACTGTGTATTATATGATGTGCAGTGTGTATATCTCTACCTTTTACATAAAAAGTGTAAGAGTTTTCACCCCCCAGTTTTTGTCTCTTTGAGGGTAATACTGTCCCCCACTGAGCATGTATGACCTTTGATAAATACAGTTTTAAATGCCTGGCCAATTAATGAATTGAGTGATTATGGACAGCAAGATAACAGGGACTCAAATACAGTCCATTCTTGTTATTCATGGTAGTTGTGTTCCATAAAGTCACCGCAAACACAGAACTAACACTACTGGATTGTTGCTCTGAGGGGAAACACAGGATTAGGATTCTGTACCTCTCTGGTCAATTTTGTCACCAATGCATGTGTTTCTGTTTGGAGACACCTTATTCAATATATTTTTTTGATTCATTAACATTCAACTGAAGGCCAGCAGCACTGGAAGTCATGCCTAAATGAAGTTTATCTAACACAAGTAAGGCACATCACAGGCTCCGTTCTTAAGCACGGGCTCCCTTCTTATGATGATTCTTATGCGTGATACTTGGGGGGCATTTTAAGTAGTGAAATCATCACTAAACAAGCACCAAAATGTGAAAAATGTGGCACGAAATAGAGCACAAAAAGGACACTCATTTACAGAGTGAGAGCTGACCCAAGGAGGCAGAGTGCTGCCTGTTCAACCTCAGCTTGTACCGAACATGTTGGATGACTCAAAAATCCTCACCACTCTGCACGTATTCACAAGCGACCATGGAATAAAGGCTACTGATTTGGGGGTTAGGATTAAATTTTAGTAACTATGCAAATTCACAAACACAGAATCCACAAATAGTCAGAACTGACTGCACATGATCTGGTATTAAATAAGGCTTCACGGTCCATCACCAGCTTTCGGGGGGCTGCAGTGGGTAGGGTGTAGCATCCGAGTGAGGAAGCTGGGTTGATGTCTGACTCCGTCACTTACCAGTGTTGGGACGATTATTAAACCCCTCTTTGCTTTACTTTTGGCAGCCATAATCAGAGTAGAGAAAACCAATTCCTGCCTCATGGGGCTGTTTTGGGCATAAAATAATGCTAGGATAGTACCTTTAGGAAATGCTAAAAAATCTTAGTATAACGGGATTCATATTTTGGATACTATCAACCTACTCTATTCTTCTGCCTCATTTCTTGAAGCAAAACCACCACTTCAGGAAGTTCGGGTGGACAGGGAAAAGGTGTGCGTATGACGGCAGTGGGGTGCTTACAGGTTAAATGTTAGAGAAGGAACTCAGGGGTGATACTCGGTTTCCAATGGCCAAAACCAGACATCTGCAGTATGACGACATTCGTGCAACACAAGCTACTGCATTAAGAAGAGCCTGCCTTCATGTCTCAACTTCAAACAGGGTCTGGTTAAATGACTAGGTCCTATCTCTTGGCCAAGGTGACACACAAAACTGTCCATCACAGTGTCAGACTCACATGAGTTTAAATTCCATATTTACCACTTCTAAACACGTGGTCAAGAGAAAACCCGTCAAATTCTCTGAGCGTCATGGTTTTCATCTATAAGATAGAAATGAAAACAAACAACAAACAATTACCTACATCGTCTACCAAAAATGGGGGCCTTGCACCCACTTGTCATGGTTTGTTGGCAGTTATTATGAGTAAGGAGTAATTTATGGCTTCTGAAGTGTTCAATTGCATGCAGGGCCAGCGGGAGCCCACACTGCACTGCTTAGTGTTGGCCCTTTTATCACAGTCCAGTTTGTGTCAGGAGTCAGAAATGAAATCCCAAACCCTAATTGCTGCTTTACTATTCCATGCACATAGAATGGTAAACAAATATTATGCACGCATATAAATTAAATTACACAAACCTTATATATTCGGTGGAAACCCGTCAGGTAAAAGCAAAGTTGACAATTCTGCTCTCTATCCAAGTGCCTTACCCAAATGAAAGTGTATTTGTTTATTGGTCATTAGGGGGCTTTAGCCCATCAGAAATGTATGTACCTATTAGATTTGGTAGGGTAAAATTTTGCACTTTATTAATTTCCTCCCAAATAGATTAAAAGGCCCAAATGAGGGCAATTGAACAATTAGGTATCAAATACAAATAACTATCAAAGCAAATGAAGAATAACTGACACACCGAAGCTGGCAGACATGATCTGTAACATGTTAACACAGGCGTATAATTCTGAATCACAGCACATGAAATTAGTAATGGATCGAGCATCGAGGTCACTTGGGACACGTGGCTGGCCCAGGAACGCTAGCAGAAGAATGTGCTAGTCTTCCATTCCACTCACACTCCCTTTGGGCTTTCTGTTAGAGTGTGCCATGTTTTCCCAAGGTTTGAAGAGAAAGAGAATGTTCATTAAACGGGGATCCTATTAGAGAGGGATTTTAAGTCTCTTTTAATTAAAAAATTCCCATAGGCAAAATAAGTTTCTTCTCTCCTCATTCCCAGTGCCCAGGCTGATTGTGCAAATGCAGATATTTAAAACAAGACAGTCACACATTCCATGTTGATTTATTGATAACATGAAGAATGTAAAGAGAGAAATAGAAGAGATCAATCAATACATGACAAAAAAAAATCAATCAGCGGGTCCTATGATTTCTAACATTCTTAAGAGTCCAAGATACCACCTGCAAACTTGATTCCCTGTATCAATTCCAGGTTAAATGCACTGAATTAACCTGTATCCAGGTTAAATGCACTGAATTAACCTGTATCCTGAATTAACCTGTATCCTAGATCCAGGTTAAATTCACTGAATTAACCTGTATCCAGGTTAAATGCACTGAATTCCTGTGGATTTCAACCACAGACTTCTGACATGAAAACCGGAAATAAGCATATGGACCCATGTGGGGGGTGCTTAGGCACTGATTTTCAGTTTCTTTCAGTTACCTTGTTTTCAAATTGCTGTTGGAGCACCGAGACAGCCTGACTTCATATTAAATGTCCACACCAAAGAAAAGAGAATTTTTTTCAATATCTCAGAATTAGATCAAGGGAATGTCTGGTTATATTATTTTCCTGATTATTATCTTATATAACAGTTTCTTACCTTCTCTGATCCAGACTTCACTGTCTGTACATACAGAAAAATAGTATTAAATATCTCAAAGGATTATCTGGCTTAATCCCTGACCCAGGTGCATATTAGTTTTTGGAAAAAAAAGAAAGCTGAACACATATTGAGAAAGCACATTGGCTCTTTCAGGCCAACGGGGAGAGATTTAGTACATGAAGGCCCAGAGCCAGAGACTTCACAATACAGGGAAAGGAGGAGAAATCGAACCCTGAGCTCTCTGCCTTGTTTTATTGAGCGCAAAAACAAGAAGATGGTGTCTATGCTTTTGCTTCTCTTATTCTTTGTCCTCTCCTGGTGAAGACTGGAAGTATGGGCTGAAAAGAACAAGAAGTAGAAAGGAAATGAAATAGAGAAAACTGTTAGAAGTTTTTTTCTTCCTTTCAAGACATCCGATGTCCTAACTGGTTCTCTACTACAGTTTCCCAAAAACACCAAACACGTGATCTCATGGCCACTGAGCAGGATACTCACTTCTGTAACCGGGGGATGGGAAGGGGTTGACAGGGGCATGGGTCTAGGGAATAAGTTATTCCCTTCCCCTAAGAAGCTGCCATTGTAATGGGTGTATGTCCAGCCTGAGAAAAGCCAAGGACCCTTTGCAGCATTTGCCTCGTTGCTGAGAGATGCAGTCCCTCTTCAAATACAAGACCTGGTGCAGATTGCTGGCACATTTTTATTTTAAAAATACACATAATGTAAAATTTGCCTTTGAACTATTTCTTAAGTATTTTAATCCAGTGGCCTTAATTACATGCACAATGTTGTGCAAACATCACTATTACTTCTAAAAGTTTTCATTACTTGACACAGAAATTCTGTATACATTAAGAAATATCTCCCCATTCCTCTCTCCCTCAGCCCCTGGTAACCTTGAATCTGCTTTCCATTTCTATGAATTAGCTTATTCTAAACACTTCTGGGTGGAATCATCCAATAGTGGTTCTTCTGTGTCTGGCTTTTTTTCAGTTATTGTAATGTTTTAGGGTTCGTGAGGTTTTGGTGCATGTCAAGCAGTGCTTCATTCCTTTTTATGGCTGAATAATATTCCATTGTGTGTATGCGTATGCCATGCTTTGTTTACTCATTCATCTCCTGATGGGCATTGGGGTGTTCCACCCTTTCGCTATTGTGAGTAATGCTGCGACAACAGGGCAGTGGCTTTGACCGTTTGTGGTTCTGAACTTTCAAACTTCTAGTGCTGGCAGAAATCAGATCCCGAGAGCTGCGGCTGGAGCAGATGAACAAAGTACACAGAGTTCTTCCAGGAGACAAAGTGGGACAACCCCACTGCTGGGTCAGCAATTCCTCGAGAGCCATTAAAACCCTGCTGCACCATGGGGTGGGCAGAGTGCTGGGGGTAAGGGAATGGAATGTAACATACGATACCTCCGTGGGTTCTATCACCTACAGGCAGGGCTGTGTGGCTGGTGCTGCGGGCAGCTTGAATCTAGATGAGCCAACCAGCACATGGTGCACATGCTCACAGAGCAGACACAGGGCTTCAGGTTCCAAACACACACCTGCCGCAAAGTTCTGTTCTGCTAAAGCCTAGGGGTTCTTTGGCTCCTCCATTTCCTATACTGCTCTTAATATCTCCCGTCTATTCTGTACCTTCCAATTTGTACTTCTTAGTCCCTGCAGCTTTTCCCCCATTCCCCATTCCCCTTCCAAATGATCTCCATATCTATGATTCAGTTCTGTTCTACTTGTGTGCTTAGTTTGTTTTTTAGATTCACTTAAAAATTAAAGATAAAAAGAGAGTCTTAAAAGCAGCAAGAGAAAAGGAGACAGTTACCTACAAAGGCATTCCCATAAGACTGTCAGCTGATTTCTCAAAAGAAACTTTGCAGGCTAGAAGAGACTAGCAAGAAGCATTTGAAGTGATAAAAAGAAAAGACCTACAACCAAGATTACTCTATCCAGCAAAGCCATCATTTACATTGTAGAGCAGATAAAGTGCTTCCCAGACAAGGTAAAACTAAAGGAGTTCACCATCACCACAACACTATTATATGAAATGTTAAAGGGAAATATATAAGAAAAAGAAGATCAAAACTAGGAACGTTAAAATGGCAACAAACTCACAATTACATGGGGACTACGCATGTTCTGTCCAGGATAGGTAAGAACTTTGGGTTCCATTCAGAGAGCCCAAGAGGGGATATCCCACTCTCAAATCATACAAGCAAAACCGTGATGTGAAATGCAAGTCCATGGCTGAAACACACGCAACCCTGAAGGCAAGCTAATCGTTTTGGTAGCAATAACTTGGAAGCTGAAGGGTAGAAAGAAAAAGAATTAAATAGAAATAATATGAGTTGATCAGCAATCATTCTACTAGTGATGCTAGTAGAATGATTACTGATCAATCATGATCCTAGCATCATTCTCTTTTTCTTGGTAAAGAAGGTATCCTTAGACAAAAATCTCAGCTAAAACCAGTCTTCTCTGTATTACTCCTAGAGGCTGTCATCACTAACAGGAAAAAGAAAGAAAGGGTGTGATTTTAACACAGCCCTCTTCCATCCATGGAAGGGAGCAGATGGTTGCAGTCTGTGGGGAGCATGACGTGCCACCTTGGAGGGCATGGAGCCTGACCTTGGACTGCATGGACTGGCATCTTGGCTTTGCCACTGCACTAGCTGGATGAACTTGAGGGTTACCTTACTTTCTGAATACCTCACCTTCTCCATCTGCAAAATGGAGTATTGTTAAATACAAACTAATTGAATAGTTATGGGAATAAAATAAAGTTAATAAGTCAATTACTTATAATAGCATACATATAATACTTAATAGATATTATTAATAGATCATTAATCATCCTCCTTATTAATATTCTTAATCAGTAACTCAGTTTATGCAAAACTGAAGCCACCCTAAGTCCACTGTGTGCAAAGGATTATGATTAGCACTAGAAAAAACAAGACTGTACATATTGGGTTGGGGAGATAAACCGCAAACATGTGAATAGAAGTATGACCAAGTTTTTGAGTAGGATCATTAGGTGATATTTCCAAATACTATTTGATTCACACAGTTTTACTGCGGTTTGGTGTAACTGCTTTTTATTCTTATAGTGATGTGAGAAATACATAGGTTGACCACAAACAACCACGTCTGTCTTTTCCACTGGCTCCTCAACTTCATGCAGGCAGTTTCCATACCGGCTTTGCTCACGGCTCTACGTCCCAAAGCGAGCACTCTGATTGGTTTACCATGGGCACTCAGTACATACATGTTAAAGGAGTTGGAATGAGAGTGAGGGTCTGATTCAGTACATAAACTGGAAGTTGCTTCCTAATGGAAGAGCCTTGTTCCTACAATAGTTCCTAATAACCACTGTCCCTTTCTGATAGGCAACACTCCAGTCCATGTTTACCCCAAAGAGTCTTTACACAAGCATGGTATGCTCAGAGTGCAAAACACAACTGAGGAAGTTCACACGGACTCCGGGGGGGGCGTGCGACACAGTGCTCTGTGTTAGTTCCCTCGGGCTGCTGTCACCAATGGCCTCTAACTGGATGGCTTAAAACAACAGAAGCTTCGTGTCTCACAGCCTGGGAAGCCGGTAGTCTGAAATCAAGGAGATTCTTCTCCAGGCTCCTCTCCTAGCTCCTGGTGGTTGCCATCAATCCTTGGCATTCCTTTGTTTATGGGAGCATAACTGCAACTTCTGCCTCAGTCACCACTGGCCATCTTCCCTCTGGGTTTCTCTGTGACTCTTCTCCTAGGGACACCAGTCATACTGGAATAAGGGCCCACCCCATTCCCGTGTGCCCTCATCTTAACAATCACATCTGCAATGACTCTATTTCCAAATAAGGTCACATTCTAATGTTCCAGGAAGGACATGAATTGAAGAGGGTGGGGTGGGATCACTGTTTAGCTCAGTAGATACTTCCATACCATTTTCTACAAGATTAAACAGAAACGCAGAAAATTCCACCCTGACGCTATCATACAAACATTTACTCAAGTCACATTGCAGGGAGGTATTATTATGGGTACAAAAGAAGGATTAGCAGTAAGATTTAATGCATCATGGAAAGCAAGAAGTCTTGAAAAGGCCTCCCCACTTGTGAAAAAGCAAGCACTTGGCACGCCGTCCTAGGGGAATCTCAGGTTGAAAAGGCTAGGAGATATGTCACTAACAGCACCAAGGCAAAGCCTGCTTCCCCAGCCTCACGCCCACCTACGGACCAGCAGGCAGTTCCACAAGAGTTAACGCAGATGTCAGCTGACACAAAGACAGATGCTGCTGCTGCTGACAGATGGTGCGTCACAGCTGGGTTTCTGAACAGAGTAATGAGAGGATCAGACCATAGACAGGCTAAAGGGCATGTGCATCAGCAGAAGAATTTCCACTGTAAGTCATCGGAAAGACAGTTTTATGCTAATAACAATATCACTACCATTTTTACCAGTCATTTTCCTCCAAAGTTCTAATGGACTGCTGTGGCCCAAAGATCAGGAGAAGGCTGTGCTTGTTTAATCCAGATGCACAGGGAAAGACAAGAGGAGTTCTTTCTGAAGTTCAGTGCTGTTTCAGCACGATATGGGCCAGCTTCAAAGCCATGTGTTCATTTTCTGGCATCAAGAGCCTCTGGTGTCAATAAACTCATTACTGGTCCTTCTGATTCACTCATTCATTCATTTAACATCCCATATGCCAGACACAGACACCATGTTAGACACAATTCCATGACCAAGCCATCTTAGCAATAGAGGTTGCTTTCCTCCAGGGTCTTAAAGGCGGGGAAAGGGTGTAGGAAACAACTCCACCTTTCAACAGAGAACATAATGAAGGGACAGGCAGTGACGTCCTTTGAATTTTTGTGGCTTCACATGACTCAACCCCAGTCTAAAGTCTTATATAGTTCAGACCTTTGTACCCAACAGCCAGTCATTGATTTCAGGGTTGTTACACATAGTGTGTTTACCATAATTATCAGAGATGATCAATCTAAATTAATGGAAATTCTGAATAATAAATAATTCTTAAAAGGATTTAATTCTCCTACTTTCACACATAAGCATTAAACCTAACAAAACTGAAAGGACTATATATTTTAAATCTTAACCTTATTTAATACAAAACACTCTTGGGCTCTAATTATGTTCCTACCCACACTGCCCATTTATTAAAGAGTCATATACCAAACTCTGTATAAGGAAAAGAAAAAGATCCAAAATGCCCTCCTTGGTAGAGTGGATTATAATGAACAAGTTTCTCTACCGTAGAGAAGACACAGGCAGCTAATATTGTTAAGAAAGCACTTAAAAGGAGAAACAGAAATTCAGAGCTCAGACCCACACTTACTCCTTGACCAGCTGGGAAGTGCGGAGCAAGCTACCAGGGCTTTTCAACAACAACCCTGGCACCTCTGATTAACGGAGAGGGACATTGGAGGAAGGCATCTTCAAGATTCCTCTCCACTCCCACATTCTTTACTCTCCTCAATGCAAAAAGTTATTGACCTTCTACCACAACTACAGACCACTTTATAACCGCAACCCAAGATCCAAAGAGAGTTAAACATTGTAAGTCAAGGGGAAGAGACAGAGTTGTTAACTGACTTCCTCCTTCTCTTACTGATCGAAATTATACATACATATATAGTTTCCTGTAATTAAGAAAAATGTACTTATATACTTATATATATGCCCATAGATACATATACTAATATATCTGCAAATACACATACATATTTATGTCACCAAATAACAGCTGCATCATGTCACTGCTGTGCCTTGAGTGTGTGACTTCTGACCCTGCCTGTCCAGTTTGATCTTCTTAGTCTCCAAATGAGAAACCCAATTTTATTGCTTGCCGTGCTCTCTAAGACTATAATTATTCTCTTTCTATATCTCTTCTACTTTCCTTCTGTTGAGAGGAGGTTTCCTTGTAACCACAATGGGAACCTACAGTCTATTTCACAGGAGTAATTATCCCACCAACAGGCATCTCCGATCACAGGGCGGCTGAGAAAGTGTAAATGGCAGCAGCAGAGTGCCTGAAGATTGCCAGAATTCTTCTAAATCAGAACTTGAACCGAGGAGAGGCTAAAGCGGTACACTGAGTGCAGTGATTGTCCCCACCCCTAAACCCACCCCATCCCCTGATTTTGTGTAGCTGTTGCATGGCTGGCTGCGAGTAGGTTCACCATGATCTCCAGCAAGGAGCTCTGCCTGTCCAAAGCCTATCAACGGGAGCCCATCCTTATTGTTAGTGACTGACAGGCCAGGTAGTAAGGGGCCATTAAATGGTCAAGGTTGTTCAACAGCAGGGAGAAACATGCTCTTTCTCTTTGGATTATAACTGTACAGTTATTAGCAACCATGTTATACCAAAAAAGCAGAATCTACCTTAGCATGAAGATTCACGCAGCAAGATGGAAAAAATAGAAAGAAGTCAAATAATGATATCGCTAATACATTACCCAGTTCATATCGGTACTCATGCCCATCCTACTACCGGATTTCTGTTCTGTGAACTGATAAAGGACAAAGGAAGTGTTCTGTCTGCTGCATCTGCTGGTGAGCATCGGAACTGTAGAAATTGTATGCTTAAAGATAAAAATTGGAATTCAAGAAAAAATGTCATCCTGAAGATATTTTTTTAATGTGAAAACAGCACTTTCTAACTGTACAGACTGATTCTAAAAAAAGGTTGAGCAAATACAAAGTAATAATTTAAAAGTGATTAATTGTAATGTTTTCAAAAAGTATAACCAAGTAGAAATAAGAAGCAGTATATATATAGCCACATATAAATCTGATAAGTCTTCCAGACCCTGGGAAAGAGTATAATATGCTCTGAGAAATGAACAGATGACTTGGTAGGTCTTTCTTCTTTTAAAAACTTTAATTCACCTTCCACCTATAATCTAGGTTGTATTTTACAAAGCTCTATGCATTAAAAAAATTACTCTCCTTAAATTTTGCATTTGCAACCCTTTTATGATATAAATTGAGGTCATAACCTAACTTAAGGCTTGCAAGGGCCACTGAAGGGAAAGGTATGGTTTCTATAAAACAAGATACACTAAGCAAAATAAATCTTTCCTGGAACTGGAATAGTTCTTGAATTCAGCAATTTAAAAGCTAATCTCTCTTCTCTTTTGAAAATATAATAGCTTTGCCTTTTGGCCAAAATAGATCAAATACTCCAAACATAGCTGTTGTTCCTTTTCTCATTCTCTTTCTTGAAGGACTGATACTCTTTCTTGAAGGACTATTAATAATTGTAAAATTCTGCAGACTTCTTTTCCCAAACTCTTCGAGCACAAAGGCATGGCTTCATCCAGAAAAGTGACAGGGACATTCTGGCTGTCCCATCTGGTCTAAAGGAAGAACAGGGCATTAATGTCTTCCTCTAACTCCAGGCCTCCTTTATTCACCCTCTTGTAAAACTCATTATACTCATCTCAAAAAGCAAGCTGCATCGGAGGGACACATTTTGTGGAACCCAGACGGAAATTCTAGAGTATGTTTATGCTATCAGTATGTTCATAAACACTTTGGAATGCAATTTACAGGACTTCAACCCATTTAAATAAAATGTAAGAATTTCAGGCATTTGTAAATGCTGTTTTTCCTCAATGTGATGCTATCTAGGGAGACGTTTTCAGACGTATGATTTGGATCGGGCAGAATAATCTTGCCTGCCTCAAGATGTCTATCTTTTATAACGAAGAGATGGAATTTAATGGGTTGACCCAAATACTTCCCCTCCTGCCCTCATTACCCCTCTCTCCACACCATGCCACAATGTCGCACACCAACACTGATGCTTGCATCAACAGATCGCGTCACCAGCCACATTC
The DNA here is from genome assembly GCA_039655065.1 of Glossophaga mutica. Lineage (NCBI taxonomy): Eukaryota > Metazoa > Chordata > Mammalia > Chiroptera > Phyllostomidae > Glossophaga > Glossophaga mutica. Next base: position 24,439,020 of record CM077305.1, read on the forward strand.
AAAACTCTCTAACAGTTCCCCACCGGCTTCTGCCTTAAGCCTAACTCTCTACTGTGGACGGCAAGACTTTGTGTGATAAACACCCACTGTCCTCCTCTCAGCACTCCCGCAGGGGTCCCCAGAGAAGGAGTCTGTCCATCCAGATCACTGCTGTCTACCGTGCCAGGGGCTCTCGGAGAAATTCAATAAATACTTGCTGAGAGAACTAGGTAATCCTTGCCGTGTAAATACAGACTTGGCTTTTTTAACTTAACCTGAATTACAAAACTACCAATGTTTTTAAAGACACAAAGAATCTTTAAGGACAGAAAAATAAACAATTAATGCAGATCAATATGAGACAATGGTTTAGTGGGAAGTCTGAATGTTGACACTGAAAGGAAATGCCACTCCTATCACTTTAAGGTCACAGCCAAACTAGTAAAAATAGCTCTGGCCAAGTAGAAGAAACTCGGAATAGATCAGAAAATAAATTAGTTGGAGGTAAGGGAGGAGGATGCTGGGAGGAGAGGGGTAAGGACCCAGAGATGTGGCACCTGAGGAGAAGCTGGTGCCCAAGCCTGGACATTGACTAGGGCAGCCCCTAATATTTTCATCTCTGCTTAGAAGTCAGATAGGGAGCTTCGTCAGCGTTGCTCACGTCCAGCCCAGCCCCTCCTGCCACTGGATGACAAGGGACAACAGGGCAGCAGAGGGGGTACCCCACCCCTGGGGCCCGATTTCCCGGTGTCTCTGAGATCAGGGAGGGCCCAGAAAGGGGACAGGAGATCATGGATAACAGTCAGGGCTGCATGTACGTTGTTGGATAAATTCAGCACACAAAAGACGGCGTGGGCATAGTAATGTGGTGAAATTTGTATTTGAAAGCCGACATTCATCTTTATTTTAATGTAGGAAGAAACATTAAAAATACAGAAGTGAAGAATTAGTAACTACCTCTGACAACTTAGTTGTGTATTTAGAAACAAAACAAAACAAACTCTCTCGCTGCATACAAACATGTATCTTCATATTACACATTAAATTCTACCATGATTTCTCCATCCAAAAGCAGAAATTACTTTAAGATGCCTTTGTCTTAGTTATTTCAAAAGCAGGCCTTAGTCCATTTGGCGGGACCATGCATTCTGACTTAGCAGGTTGCGTGCTGTGGAGAAAAGGGCCCTTGTTTTTACAGACAAGAGCACTTTATCCTAATCCTAACTTTGTACTTGAACAAACCACTTACTATCTCTGAGCCCTCATTGTTTCTTTTGTGATGCGAGAAGATTAGGGCTGAGAGGTTCCCCAGGCTCTCAGAGCAGCCAGCCCCCACTGAGCAAGGTGGGAACCTTGCAATTCCACTCCCTGGGATAGGGCCTGCGTGGTACCCACAGAGAGGACTGGGGCACCGATTGTGTTACCTTCCCAAAGCTTGTAAGTGGAAGTACCAGGCCTCAGAGGCCTCAGTCACCACACTACAGCATCACCTTGGCTTTTTACCATAGTCTCTTGGGGAAATGCCCCAAGTGCACTGGAATCAGTGCGCTTGGATTTGAATCCTTTGTCACTTATCACCTCCTTGACCTTGAAAAGATACTTAACCCTGCCTCAGTGTCCTTACTTACCACATGGGGATCAGAGTGGTGGGTTTTCTGTGAATTAATGTATGTGAAGCACCTACTTCTATGCTTGGCATATAGAATGCGCTTGGTAAATGTTAACTATTAACACTGTTCTAAGAGTATGAATTAATCCAGTTGTATTCTACTGTGAAATTAAGGTCCTAGACCAGCACTTTAATCCAAATAATTTATTCTTCATCAATGATCAAATTAGAAAATTCAGACCAGGTCTGTTTTTCCAGGTGGTTCTTTTGCGTCTGTGTTGGCCACTCTGGTCTGCCGTGGTTCCCCAAACTCACCTCGCGCTCTCTTCTGACACTTCTGCCAGTGTAGCAAGGCGTCTTGTCCCCTCCTAAATATGACTCTAATCCATTATAAACTCCTCCACAACCACCACCTTTCTTGGGTTTCAGGGACCCCTCCCCAACTGGAATGTTTATACCATTTATAGTCATTCAGTCCTTAAAATTATAGCAATAGCAATTGACATTTATAGCCTTTGTGGGATTATACCAATTGGGTTTTACGTTTGTTTTTTCACTGTGCTGGCCTTCCCACCTTTTTGCACGCCCTTGGATCATAGCTTCTCATAGGATGCAGTGGGCAAAGAGACTACGCCCTCAGGAAAAGTTTACTGCTGATAATAACAATGCTCTAGAAGACAGGAAGTGAAAACAAAAAAGTCACAGTGGACTTCTTTTCACATACAGGTCTCATTTTAAAATGCAAAGAGTAACCATGATTCTACATCAGGGTACACAGAACCACGGAGAAGCATCACAAAGTAACTGCAGTTAGCAATGCAGATGGACACAGAACTAGGGGACAGGCCCAGCATGTCCACTGCAATCCAGAACATTTCGATATTCAAAGAAGAAAGCTGGTGCTGGCGTTTTTGTCAGCAGCAGATGGAATCTAGTGTGTCACAGGTACAGGTTATTATGGGAAAGGCCAGTCTACAATTCTGAAAACCTGAGCCCTGGGTTATGTCCAAGGCCATCTGGAAATCTCTATTTTAGACCACTTCTGTAGCATTGGTCTCTTTAGGTACCTTAAGCTCATCTTCAGCTTCATCATCTCAGGCACAGCCCACAGACACAGTCCACATTCACCTCCACCCCCAGCGGGAGCTTGGAATAGGAAAGCATGCTCCCGTTCCTATCCCTGCGTTACAGGCAACAGGAACTGAGACTGCCTGGTGAGTCGCTAATGAGCCTTCCCATGCCTCAGGCAGAATAAGCCTCCCTCACCACCCAGGAAGGAATAGAAATACCATTTCAAAGAGTAGCTAAGTTTACTGGCCAAGACCGCCCAAGATCAAAACAGATACACTTTTAACCTTTTCAACTGTTTACTTTTCAAATGCCTTACCAAATTCTTGACCTCCTTGACCCACCATATGTCCTCCCTTCATATACTATGAAAAGGCTGGACAACCAAGACATTAAATCTCCTGTTCAGCCAACTCAGCCTCATGATATTTAACTCCTATTGACGACTGCATGGTGTAGACAGCAAGACAGCAATGGAAGCCAATGCCCTAAATTCTACTTAATCAGTATCACTGAGATCAACTCCAGGCCCATTATCCAATTAACAAAAAAATATTAAGTGTCTCATATACATGGAACATATTATGAGCATTGGAGAAAGTAATTTACACGAGAAAGAAATGAATGGACTAGATTTTTATTATCATGTAAAATCCAAAAAAAATTACCATTTTGTAGGTGAAAAAGGTCAACCATTTCTCTTGGTTCAGCCTAATAACGAACATTTCTTGAAAATTACACGATAAGGTTGGTGATGAGTCTGACATAACTCAATTCCATTGGATGGTGCTCAAGATACAGTCACTTATACCAAATTCTTCCCTACAGCCTATAGTGTCATGGTGAGTTACCAATGAACTTATTTATAGACATCGCATCTATTCAGCATAAAAAACAGAAAACAAACTTCCAATAACAAACATGAAAAAACATCATATTAATTAAACAAATAATAACAACAAAACCTGTACATTTTTACAATAGTCTTTTATGCTATTTAACTTTTTACAAAACTCTTGGGAAAATTAGCTCATTAATTTCTAATCTAAATCTGTGCACCAGAATACTTGATGAGAACTCCACGCTGAGCAGACAAAGACTAAGTTCTGCTAATTTCCAAAGAAAAGGCAAGTGAAAGCAGAATCTGGAGGAAGTGAGAAAGAGGAAGGACCACATGAGGGAACAAAACATAAGCAAATGTTCACCAGCCCTCTGCTGCAGTGAAGCTACCTGGCCTTCAGGCAGCCCATCCTCATTTTATCAGTTCTAGCATTTCAAACGTTAGCTAGGAGTGTTGTTCTGTTAGGAGAATGGTTTTACCGCTTATCCTTAAATACTTCCCAGGGTCCAACCACATCGTATTCATGCAGCCGCGTGAGATCAATGACACTTTGCCTGTGTTTGAATATGCAAATTTTATCCTGGACTCTGTGATTCATTCTATGTGTTCATTTTCAAACACAAACAAAATTGTAGTTCTATGCTAAAATGTGATATAAGCATAGCATCAGTTGTAAACTTCTCCGAAAAAATGAAAATAATCTCTTGGTAATAAAATTTCTTTTTCTCTCTATGTGGCTAGAAGGTTTCCTTTCCCTCTATGTGAGCTAAATGTTACAAGTAAAAGCTCAGTTTTTTATTCTATTGTAGAAAATCTGCTTGAAGGGCTTGGACTATCTGTACAGACACACAAATGTCCTCCTCTCTCTGATGGTCCAGGTCTCCAAATCAGATACCAGAAAACACGCAGCCAGGAGCAAATGATAAAACATTACTACAAGCTTTCAGTGGAACCCCATTGTAAATGGGAGCGGGAGCTGAAAATGCTAAACTGTGTAGATTTCAGGTATTCCAAACAAGAGGAAAGAATGTCTATGACAGTGTCGGGCAGTATGTTAGGGACCCTATGTGCACAATCTAATTGAATTCTTCCTAACAACTTTATGAACCAAGCATTCTTCTCTCCATTTTCAAGGTAAAGAATTAGAGGGCGGAAGTCTAACTGGCCCAAGGTCACAGTGCAAGTCCCTCATAGAGCAGAAACAGATCCACAGATTTCATTATCTTGTGCCACTATAAATGACATGGAGAACTATCAAGTTTGGAGAAGAAGAATATCAAATTGGAATGGAGGATGAACAGAAAAAAGACCTAGATTCCAGTCCAATTTTTAGAATTTTCTTGTTAAGGGATTTACCATATTTTGCCACGTATTATGTACACCCACATTTTTGGACCCAACTTTCAGGGGGAAAATCTTTCATTTTAACTTTTAACTTAATTATTGATTTATTTATATTTAGATATTTGGTTTTTGAATGATAAAGGTATTTTGTTATTTATTTTGGAACATATGGATACTGTTATTGCTTTCTAGGGTTATACTTTTAACACATAAGTATAAATAAAAGAATTAAAAACATTTATGTAGATATGGAATTAGTACTACCCACGTATAATGCTCATCCTTATTTTTCCCTAAAAAATTAGGGCAAAAATGTGCACATTATACACAGCGAAATAGAGTTAAGTTCTCTGAGCCACAGCTTCCTCTGAGCACAAACATGGCGTTCAATGAGCACCCGTTGAACCCAAAGATTTCTGGGTGTCTCTGAAATGACTTCGGTGCAGTGGCCTGCAGGTGGCCTCTTACCACAATGAGCAGATGGCTAAATGTGAGGCCAATCTCATTCCTCACAAATTTCAAAACTCAAATCACAAGCCCCAAGGCAGAGGGGACTGATGTCATTGAGCTCCTGGCTCTGCTAAGTGTGAGAGGGACATGAAATCTGACACTTCCAGAGTCCAGCTTTGGTCTAAGCCTAAGCCTCCTGGTACCTCCAAGACTCCCCCTCCATCCTTTCCTTTAACAAGGAAATTATTTCCGTTGTATAAGGAGAAATTTGCACTTCAGTGCATCGGTCCACGGCCTGTAAAGTTCTCCAGTCTTATCTGAGAGCTATCACAACCCACTACTACCGAGGGCCAAACGGTGTTGCAATCAATCAGGCCTGGGGAGATGCTGAACTCCAGGAAAACCAGATTTGAATCTCTGAAACACTAAGGGAATAAAAAGGACGAGCTGTGGTCAATGTGGTCGAAGACTCATTCACACAATTTAAAAATCTGCCTATTTTACACAGAATTTTTCATGCTATTAAGACAGAAGAGAAATGAGACAAGAAGTGAAACAATAAAACTGTTAATTATAAACATTTCCCCAAACACAGCTACCTGACTCATTAATTTGTACAACAGATGCTGATTTACTCCCTGCTTTACAAGTAGGCGTTAGGAGCTGGGAACCTACCAAGAGCATCATCTCTGCTCTCAAAACATGTACCATCCAGAGGAGGACTAACCTGGTAAACATAACCATCTCCACAAATGCAATGATTAAAGGCAGGGTACTCCGAAAGTCACGGCAGGGCCACCGAATGCAGACTTGGCTGAGGGAACAAGATGATCTAGAAATTTAGATAAAGGTGAATGCACATTCCAAGCAGAGTAAAGTCCAGAAAGAAAAGAAAACATGGAGCAATTGGGAAACACGTAATTTAGTGGAACTGGAGAAGATGGAAAAAGGAAGGAAAGAGGTAGGGGACAGTTGTGAAACAAAGGCTCACAGATCCTGGTAGGGAACTTGGACTGTAGAGAGCAGCAAGGCACCGTCCAGGTGTTTGAACCAGGAGGCTGGCATATCAGATTACAGACAGGCCAGTTGAGCTGCATTGCACAGAATGGACCGGAGAGGGTAAAATTGGAGGCACTGAGACTGATTAGGAAGATATTACTGGAAGTAGCAGTGGTGGGTGGAGAGAAATGAATAATTTGAGAGATGTGAGCCCAGCAGAAACACCAGGAAGGTGTGATTGGAAAGCTGGGCTGAGGCAGGCAGAAAAGTCACAGATGGCACCTAAGGTGATCCTCTCAAGTGTTCAGAGGAGAAAATGTCACCTAGCATGTTACATATGGACAAGTGAAGATGGGAGGTTCTCTGAGTCATGCTTGCACCCAGAGGCAAGCGGAGAACAGACTCCAGATGGTACCACACACGTGCACCTTCCTCCACTCACTCTCCCCGTGCCTGTGCAATTCTCGAACTCCAGTACAGACCCGTCCTCTTCACCTTTAGATCAAGCCCAACTAGGACTCAATGGCTCCCCTCTCTTCAACTTGCCTCTTCCAAGCAATGTTCATACCAATGTTGACTCTCAAAGTCAAAGATGTCTTAAGACATGTTATTTTAAAACATCATTCTCTTAAGAAAAAACATGGCACGGACTTGGGATGATAAATGAAGTCCCAATTGTAGTTGCTTTAAAAAAAAAAAAAAAAAAAAACAGAGGATTAGGTGTCAGCCAATTTTTCGCAGCAACATTCATTAGCTGTCGAGCAGATGGAGAAGCCACTGAAACACGTGGGCAAAGCCGCCATCTGAACCTCATCTGTGCCTCTGACTGCAGCGCTGAGGACTCACTGGCGGAACCCACGGCTGGCTTGGGAAACCCAGCAAAATACAAAAGCAGCTCCATGGGCCACATGTTGGCCTGACGCTACTACCACCAGAGGGCTTCTTCAAGGGCAGCTTCCACAGCCATTCCTTCTGACTTAGAGATTTAACAGCAAATTAAATAATGCAATCCACTGAGCCTTTTTAATCACAAATATGCAATTTGATGATCCCTCCCCTGACTGCACACATTGAGTCCATGCAGGTGCAAGCGGGTTGCCTACTAATACCCAAGGGAACTGGATGCTCAGGTCAAGAATTGTGACTTTCTCCTCTTACGTATTCATCCTTCTTTCTCACCGAATATATTTTGTAGGTAATTCCATTAATTACAACAAGAAACCCTCTGACATTTCTATTAGGAAAGGGGTTTTTGTGCTCCACTTGATCGAGTTCACTAATTTCTATATGAAGAACCAAGAAGCAGCAGATTAGTAATGTCAAAAGAAACAGGAAAATGACTTGAGTTTTAAAAAAAGAAAGAGATTGCACTAAAATCTTCAAAGTTTGTGCAAAGCAAGTTTCTGATGGCACTGGCCTTCAAAAACTCGTATTTTAGTAATTATTCCATAATTTGCATGAAAATGGAACATGGATAGAGGTCAAAGTAACATTTTAGAACTGGGGGAAAATCAGCCCTGGCTGCTGGGGTTCAGTGGGTTAGAGTGTCAGTCTGAGGTCAAAGGGTCAAGAGTTTGATCCCAGGTCCCGGCACACACAGGAACGCAACCAGTGGATGATTCTCTCTCATATCAATGTTTCTCTCTCTCCCTTCCTCTCTGCCTTCCTCTCTCTCTAAAAGCAGTGAAAAAAAAATGTCCTTGGGTAAGGATAAAAGATCTGGGAAAAATTCGCATATATTGTATATACGTATATGTATGTATATCCCAGCTGCACATAAACTATTATTGAATCGAGATTATAACATTACTTTGGCCTTGGGCCACAGTTTTTCTAAGTGATGACCAAAGTCATGGATTTACACACCAGTACTTTAAAATGTGTAGTCAAATAAGCCTAAAATATTTTTTAAAGTGACAACTTATTTTGGGAATAATAGCACAGCACTCATTTTAAAAATTTGACCATTTAGTTCTGACAGTAAATAAATCCTACAACAGTCTCTCCGAAACCTACCAACACTAAGTAATAAATCTTTGAATTCGACATTACACCAGACATAATGCTGTAAAGTAAAAGTCTAGCTTTTACTCAGTGACCTCAGTTTTGCCTCTGCTGGACAGTAAATCTGATGCAAAATGAGCAAATATGGGTGGCTGAGTTTCAACCTGGCATAACAGTGAGGCTTTGTCAAGGATCCCAGAATTTAGAGAGTTTTTACGAACAAAAAAAAAAAAAAAAGTTTGAAAAACAAAAACATATGCTAAACAGCTGGGGATAGGGTAACGAAAGAATGAGAAGGGCTTTTGCTTTAGCTTGTAGACATTCGTTTCATGACAGTTCCTTTAAACTGACCCATTTTAAAGTTTCTTTTCTTTTTTAAAGATTTTATTTATTTATTTTTAGAGAGGGGAAGGGAGGGAGAAAGAGAGGAAGAGAAACATCAATGTATGGTTGCCTCTCACTCGCCCCCAACTGGGGACCTGACCTGGACCGCAATCCAGGCATGTGCCCTGACTGGGAATCAAACTACAGATTGCAGGCCAGTGCTCAATTCACTAATCTATACCAGCCAGGGCTCTAAAGTTTTTTTTATTAAACTGTAAAACTATTCTCTCTAGAAGGCACATGTTAGATTAATAAAGATGCATTCATTCAATTAAGATATATCAAAGAGTGTTTTCACTTATTACTAGCTCTGGGACCCTGAAAAAATAATACTTAACTTCACTGTACTTCAGTTGTTCCATCTACAAAATGGGGACAATACTTGTATCTAACTTACAGAACACTTTAACCTTGCATCTTTTGTATCAGACACCATGCCAAAGCTGCGATTTATAACAATGAGTAAAGCCAACCAGATCCTAGTCTTTAAGAAGGCAGAAGAAATAATTATGAAACAAAAAGAAATATAGAATTTCAAAATCGACAAGTACCTGGAGGAAATGCAGAGGGTACTACTGAATAAAATGGGGGAGCCTATTTAGATGGCAGGATCACGGAAGGCTTTGATGTTGGGGGACCTCTGAGCTGAAATCTAAAAGATGAGAAAGAGTCAACCATGCAAAGAGAAGAGTCAAGTACATTCCAGGCCAAAGACTTGGGATCTGCCCTGATGCTGGAATTTGCCAGGTGTGTTCGAGGAACTCAGGGGATGAAGAACAGGAGCAAATCATGCAGTACACCCAGAGGCAATAATAAAGGATTTGGCTTTAGTGAACCTGTCTGGTTTTCTAGGGGGAGAATGACAGTTTTTTTGTTCTGAAAGATGGTGCTAGCTGCTGAATAGTAAATGGACCAGTGAGGCTCAGAATGAAAGCATCAGGGAGGCTACAAAACTCATTCTAGTGGGAGGTGATGACCATTTGGCACAGCAGGGACAGGAAAGGTGGGGAGAAATGGATAGAAATTAACATACCTCCTGAAATCCCAAAATGTCTACTTTGGCATTCTCTTCTCAGATAGCACACTGACGAGAGAAATGGCAAAAAGAAAGTTTAAATAGACTATTTTACTGAAGTTCTTCGAATGGCTCTCCTTGTGGAAGCCAGTGGTCAGTGAGGTTAACTGAGTTTTTCACAAGATAACTTACAGCTGCGAAATGACTTGGCAGGTCTGGCTGACTTCTTGGTGTAGGTTAGATTGAGAGCTGTAAGACCCGTTACTCGGAAAGTAAAATCAAGATGCATAATGGCACTAAATCCATACTGTAGACAATTCTTCATTGTGCTCACTTTAGATTGAATTGTAAGTTGTCTTTTGAAACAGGAGCTGGAGGTTTGGTGCCGTCCAGGACTCGTAAAGATTGGTTTCTCCATCATCGCTTCCTGGTAAAGTGTCAAAAGCAATAACTTTGTTTTCAGCTTTCCCTTCACAAGTTCGCATAGGGAATACTTCTCGAAAATTACGTGCTTCATTCCAAACTATCACTTTGTGCTTTGGAAAAGAATAGAGAGGAAGGAGAGAGAGATGGGGAGGAGGCAGGAGGAAGATGGGGAGAGAGGGAGAAATGGAAGAAGACAGGGAGGGAGGGAAAGAAGGAGGGAGGGAGAAAGAAAAGGAGGGAGGAAGGGAGAGAAAGGCGGAGGCAGGGAAGGTGGAGGAATGGAGGGTAGGAGACAGAATATGAATATAAAAAAGGGGAGAGAGCTAAGGCATGATTTGTCATCACCCAGAAGTGCTAACGCTGGCTCCCAACCTCAAGCTTTGACTCCTTGTTCAATCTTAATACCCCCCAGATTCTGTGTAGAACAAATATGGAAAGAAAAAAAAGTTCTTAGCCAAATATTAGCGTCTAGCTTGGAAAAATGAGCTTCACAATGACAGCACATATTTTTAAGGGCTTATTGGGATCTAACTAAGGGGACTGGCTCCAGGCCTTGCAGTTCCACATAAAAATGATTCCTGAGTAATCATTTTTACATGATCTGCTTCAAAATAAACCAACGGGAAGCTTCCTCCAGGAACAGCCATTCGCTGGCATTGCACAATTAAAAATAAGATCACATTTGTGCAACTATCCTTGAACGGGAATTTGATTTAGATTTAATATGATACATGCTCATGTGTCACGCATACCAATGTGTCTGACAAGAAATATTTAATATAATACGACTCTAGCATAAAACTAAATGAGTTCTAACAACTCATCAGGATTTATTAGGCACAATTTAAGCGACGTGACAGAGTTATAGTTCATGGTATCTGAGCCTTCCAGGGAAGAAAAATGAGGATAAATTTTTCCTTTTCCTAGCAACCTATCTTAAGCACACAATCCATGCTCTTCTCCATTAATAAAACCCCAAAGAAAAACAAGATTAAAAATCTAACTTATACAATGGCATTTGGAGTATCAGGAAGATTGTTAACAATTACAATTGAGATTCTTAAAATTTAACTTTTAATTTTAGTCTCTGCTCTGCAAATTATCTTCCAGGTGTTTTAAGAGGGTAGAATTTCCATGTGGTTCCTTTATCCCTTGGAAAATAACATGAAATAACAGTAGCCTAAGCTATTCTTAGTCTTCTTCTTTTCTGAATTGTATCATTGATGTAACTCATTCAGTTGGTCTCATCTTTCTCTTTCTACAAGCAAAGGCAGTAACTAACCAATTGGTGCAAATAGGTTCATGGTTTTGCCTCAGGATAGTTCTTTTGGTCTTTTTTTTTTTTTTTTTTTTTTTTTTGGTACAAATGTGCCTCCTTCCTTTTGATGTGTCCGAGGGTGTCAAATTTCCCATATGGCAACCTTTATCTTCCTTCACCCCACTACTAAACACAGACACACATTTTAAACTAAAGGGGAGAATTACAATTTGTTAATGATAAATCATAGACTAGAAATGCATTTGATTGTTCAACACCCTACAACAGAATAGCTGAAAGGGGTTCCAATTAAAAGCTTTGCTGAACCGGTATCCACGACACCACAAAACTAATTGGCATAGAAGCTTATGATCTCAGGCAAATGAGACCCGTTTGTATTTTTAGAAGAAATCTTTTTCTCAGGGGCATTCATTATGCTCCCAGGAGCCTGCTTTCCAGCCCAGATTTTCCAATCAAATAGTTTCCAATCAGATCAACTATAATTATAGTCCATCACAGTTTGGTGTCAAGACATGCCTACCTGAACCTTATGATGATTTTTCTTCCTCTTCCCACCAACCCCCATCAAAAAAAAAAGAAAAAAGAAAAGAAAAGAAAGAAACCAGGAAGTTCACTACTTTAGGCTAAGGGCAGCATCATGGGCAACTAGTACATCTGTCACGGAATTCATGGACCAGGATAAAGACCCTCAAGAACCAAATGAGTATCGGGCAAAACGAGATGAGCTCCTGCTGGTGACTCCCATGTGCTACGACCAACCAATCCCAAAGTGTCATCAACTCCAAGAAACCCCATTATTAGGTCTGGTTCAGGAGGCAGAACAAGGGCAGGAATTATGTGTATCTGACTCAGGCTTGAAAATCGAAGGAGGCTCAAGACACAGGCAAACCTGCTGGCACGCCTCCTCTTCAGAGAGATCCCGAAGATTCATTTTAGCCCACCCCTTTTCATTGTGTCATACATGTTCAGGCAATAGAGTTCCATTACTATCCAAAAAAGTAATAGAAACAATGTCCATTCATTTATTCATCTGCATCCAATAAATACCTATTAAGGGCAACCACATAGCTGGTGATGGGGATATAATTACAAGCAAAATCAAGCTTATACCTGATTTTGTCCTGGAGATGTAGAATTTCCAGACTACTGAGGGAAGGAGATACTAATCAAGTTATCACACTTACAAATATGTGTAATTATACAGTAAATGTAGTTCTGTGAAAGTCAATTAAAAAAACAAAGGTATGATTCGAAGTCAAAAAGGACTTCCCTTCATAATTAAGAAGTAAGCTACAGAGGAGCTTGGGTACAGAAAGGGTGTCAGGCAGAGGGAACAGCCTGTGTGTGCAAAGGCTCCAAGCAAGGAGTGTGCTGCGTCGCAGAGCTCAAGGAAGCTCACAAGCTGATGACCAGAAGGCAGTGACAGATGTGGGCAGGGGAAGATCATGTAACACGCATAGGCACGTTCGGGGGGCTATGTCCCAAAAGCAATGAGAAATACCCAAGTGTTAAAAAATACACTTGAGTTACATGAAAGTTCGGTCCATTGTAAGAGTGGCATGTCAAATTAACAGGTGGAAGGACAGATGCTTCAATAGATATTTTTGGACAACTGGTTAGCAATTAAAAAAAAATAGAAGGCTAGACCTGGCCTCACACCTTTCACTAAAATATATCACCAACAGGCAGACAGAAGCAGGATATTACCACCCTTTTTTGGAATAGGGTACTATACATTTAATGTCATATAAAGGCTAAAGGAGGTAATACTGCAGATAAATGAGTGATTAAAATGCATACACTGAAAACTGAAGGGTCACTAGAATTACATAAAAGTTCTTCTACTCTGGATAAGGGAAATGTTTAATTCTATTAGGAAGGGCTAAAATCACATAGGAAATGATGCATAAACACGACTCAATAATAAGGTAAAACTTCTATGTAGTTAGAAAAAAGAGAAAGAAATGCTTAGAATAAAGTACACACAAAAAGAAATAAAATCACCCGAAAACAATGATATGAAAAGTTGAAAGATTTTAAAAAACTGCGAAAACATTAATAATACAATTTATGGACAAAGCAGAGTTAACAATACAGAATTAAACCCCCAACATAAGAATGAGCAATGGATGAGAGTGGGCTATTTATCAAAGAAAACATAGAAGTGGCTGGGGAACGTGTGAAATGTTCTATCTTACTAGTACTAATAAAAATGAAAATAAAAATAAGAGGAAGTTTGGCACACGCATGCTGGTGAGACTACACATGATTTGGAAAGGCTGACCAAACCCACATGGCCAGGGGCCCCACGCACTTGGCAGCACTCGGTGTGAGCAGAAACTGCGCCATAGTTGTGAAGGCAATTGAAAATAGGTATCGAAATTTAAAGTGGGCATAGACTTTGTCCCAATAAGACTTCTCAGAATTTAGGCTAAGAAACTGTACAAGTTCGAAAGATTCATACCTAAGGCTATATTCATCTAATCACTTGTAAGACTGAAAAAGTGAGAAGGATACAAAACTGGTTAAGTAATCTGCCAATGACGTCCAAAGGAAGGTGATACAAACATTAAAATCTGATGCATTTATTGACATAGAAAGATGGCTACAACACTGTTGAATGAAACAGAGAGTAGGTTAGAGAGTAGCACGTGTGGCATCATTTTGCATGTACAGTGTGATACTTATGTGGTTACTTTTGTACGAACATACAAGAGATTTCTCCTTTTTTCATACATAGAAGGGCACAGAAAAGTTCAAATTGAACATTGCCTGTATGCTTTCCTATTATTAAATTATATTTCTCTAACCCAGAATATTAAAAAAATATATGCTTATGTTCTTCTAGTACCACTTCAAATTTTAGTTTACGTATTTCAATCTTTCATCTATCTGGAATACGTTTTAGTACAAGGAGTGAAGTCAGAGTGTTCAGAAGGATTAGGTCTGGATTGTGGGATTGGGCTTCCAGGAGGGAGCCGGGTATCTGTCAGGAACAACCTTGTTTTCTCACCCCCACCGCCTCTCCTGGCCCCACAAATTCACACACAAGCACACCACACCCGCAAACGCTCACACAAGCATATAAACAAATGGAGGAAAGGAGAAAGACATACAGAAAAAGAGTCTTTTACTTTTTTAATTATGTTTTATTGTTGTTCAATTACAGTTGTCCCCATTTTTGAGTGTGGGAGGTAGGGGGTGGGTAGGACAGTGGAGAGAAAAAGAGGTTCCCGTTTATAAGAGCAACGTCCGAGAGTCTTCAGGCTGCAAAGGGACAGCCTGTTGAGCAGGCCTGAATGTTTTAACTCTGACAGAAACTCCACAAGGTCCCATAAGGCAAAAAATGGCTATATTGTTACCCCCATTCCTATGGTTCATGACAAGCCCTACAGGCTCTTCCTCCAAATGCAGTGTCCTGAACCAGCAGGGAGGAAAATTGGTGGGTCACCCAGGGGTGAGCAGCGGGGTAGATGCAGGGTGGGCATGGGCATCAGTTCACTGTTACATGGATTAGGTCCTTCAGGCATCTTCTAGCTCATGATAAAGAGTTAATCTGAAGTTGATTTATAAGAATTACATAAAGAATAGCTAGTAAACTTGTCAGTAGCAGGGAACTGCGATGCTGATCATTACAAATGATATTTGGTATGCCCAATGTTATACTCAGTACACATCAAGGTGAAATTAATATATTGAACCTGGCCCCTAATATGATTTTTGAGGACTTTTAAAACATGACACCCAATATAAATGTGACCTTGGTTATATGTGAGGAAGCAAGTGGGCTCTGCCCATCAGCTAGTGACGCCTGTCTGTAACCACAACTGGTGGTTGGCAGACGCATAATCTGGGATCTAGAGAAGTGTCTTTCCTGGGTCACCTGGGCAGCCCAGAGTGGGACTAACGCAAGATTCCTACCTCCTGCGTGCCATTTTTCTTTCTACCATGCACTACACATCGCTGCATCGGTCAGCGTCACTGAGACATTCTGCCAGGCCCGTGACTGCTTGCCTTGGACAGCTGAGACCAACCATGAACAGCCAGGAGACTCTCCACAGCCTCAAAACACGCATAAGCAGGGCAGCCCGTGAGACCCTTCAGGATCCTCCCCTCCCCTCCCTGTTCTAGCACCTCCCACACTCCCTGGCCCAGAAGTTTACATTCATGGTGACTTCAATATTTTCCCCCGGGGGGCATGGCCTGGGCACCTGCCAGTTACATGAGAAAGCATGAGTTAAATATTCCAAGACTTATTCAAAGACTGTAAAAGGATGACCACTCGGTTTCCTTACTCAGCACAGAAACTACAAAACCCGTTTAAGAAATTATAAAGCAAAGTAGGGCAGATTGTATTTTTCGCAAGATGAGCACCCAGTATCTTCTATTCCACTGCCCTCTGGACCTGCCATGACCCTATCAAGACATGGAGTCTAATTTCCCTCCTCTTGAACCCAGGTGAAAAATAACACGGCATGACCTCTGACATATGTCCTTACAGGCAATGCTGTCCCCACCTTGGACACTGGAATAAACCACTCTGGAAATCTTTTTGTGCCATGTAAGCAGATTGACTCCATGAGACGACCATTTTGTGAGGAAGCCCAAAGTAGCCTTTGTGGGAGACCACAGGAGAGGTCTTGGGATGGGGGTGTCGGGGGAGAGAGAGGGGGACAGACCAGCCATATCCAGAACTGCTCCAGCCTGTTCCAGCTTTGGCCACTGCGGGTCCCAGAATCACCCGGCCCAGGCCCTCCCGAAGTCCTGATCCACAGAAACCGAAACAGGTCATAAAATGATGACTGTTGTTTTAAATTATTGAGTTTTAAGGTGCTTTGTTATGCAGCAACGGTAACTAGAATGCACTGTGACATAAAAATAAAGAGACTAGAATTGGTTTATTTGCAATGTAATTTGCACTATTGTGAAACATCTTTTTTTACCTTAGAAAAGCATCTGTGTTTTATAACTTCCATTATTTCTCTTTAGATACATTGTGGAGTTTTTTCTGGATGAGGAATTATAAGCTATATTCTAGAGCCATGTACTAATAGACAAATTTTGGCCTGTGGGAGATGCAGCATCCTGGGATCTCAGGTCCCACTAAGATGCCAAATATTCAGAGTCCAATGGCAATACATCCCAATTCCCCCTAAGGGATCTACTTCCCACACTGCTTATGGCCAACTACTGCTCGGGAGCCGCTCCTCACTTAAATGTGGCTACACACTAGTGATGGGGTAGAAAACCTCTTCCTGTCTGCTTTCATGGAAGATGAGGAATATCACTGCTTCCTTCTCTCGTACCGTCAATCTCCCATGTCCAGGTAAGGGTCTTATAAGCCTAAAGATGATAACACCCAGAAATCTGAAAAGATGAAAATGCCGAAGAACATCACACCGTTTAATTTCACCAAATGAACATACTAGCATTCACCAAAAGGCAACGGACTTGTAGGCAACAGCTGTATATCTATCTACATGGATCTATTTGCTGTCGACTCAACTTGCAAACAAGGAATGACTAAAACAGCTTAATGATTTTCTTCCCGTCAAGATGTTCTACGTCATGGATGACACATGTAAACATTTAGCCTATCTTGAACATTCCATCTCAAGTTAATGAAACCACCAACATTTCAAAAGTTTTTTGGAAGGGAAAGGGAGGGGGCAAGAACAGTTGAACATATCCGTTTTGTAGAATAGTACACCTGTGTTTGCTTTATATTGGATTGGAATTGTATCAATTTTAAACATATGGTGATTGTGCTGTTTCCTGCTTAAATTATGAAAGTAGTTTGGATCTCTTATAGCATCGAGGTGGGGAGGCAGGAAAATCTCATGAGGGGTTGGGATGCATTTACTGCACTCACACTTCCCAGAACAACGTCTGAGGCCATAGCGATGGGGTAGTTTGTTTAGACTTTACTAAGAAGATACAGAAGTTCCAAATCCAACGGGCTTACACCAAACCACCCCAAAGGCCAACCAACCAGTCAGGCTCACTGATGTCCTTTGATATTTGGTATCATGCCAGGAGCAACACCGTTTTTCTCTGAGATCAAGTCTCTCACTTCTGGGAACCACATCCTCATCATTGCTCCACAGGGACTTTTTTCAAAGCACTGTTGTATCTCATCTCAAGAAATGCATTAGTTATTTCAAAACATGACCAATATGCTATATTCTCCACTTCTCTGTTTTATATGAGGACTTATTTTTTGGCAGAAAGTTTCAGAAATTTCTCTATTCTCACAAGAATAGCTCGAGGCACTTTCCCAGTATAATAAAGAAGCATTTTATGTTATGGGTGATGGCCAGTTAACATTTGTATTTCCCTGACGAGCTACAGCATTCCTATCAGCCAAGGGAAACACCTGCATGGCCCTGTGTTCCTAAATTACATCCATGACCACACATCCCATAAACAAGGAATCAGAATCCAAAGGAAAAAAACACAGGTGCTGGGGAAAAACAGCTCCTCACAGATCCGCAGTGTGCAACAATCTCTTCAAAACAAACAAGATTGTAAGGGTGTAATTATAGCCGGGAAACGCGGACATCAACCCCAATAACCTGCAATTATTTTTATAATGCATGGGGTTTGGACTAAACACAACCGCAGATGAAAGCATTAAGGCCGAGTTCCTTGGAGACATATGGTGGCTGACAAACACAACAGACTGTATTTGTAAAATAATTAGCCAGACCCTCTAGCTTCTTTTTCTTATTTTAAAACACAAATTTGACCAAAGGATATATGTAGAGCTCAACACCTCTAAACTACTACATCCTGAAGCCTATCAGTACACACACACACACACACACACACACACACACACACACAATGTTTTCTATATTAATGTTTCACACGGGAATTAGGACAACAGAACAACCAGAAACTGTTTTAACTTATTCGAAAATGATTAGGCATCTGTCTTTCAGAAGTCTTACTGATGAGATGCGATACCGCCGGCGAGCAGGCAGCCAGTTACTCCTTGTCAAGTATTGAATCACTTCCATTTTACCTGACTTTCCAGAGAAGGTAAGTGACAGCCACAGACGCTCACCCACACCCAAGGAAGAAAATAATTCCCCTCATTCCACTGAGGATGATGGAAGCCAGTCTTTTGAAGAACCCAGGTATTGTGACGTATACGGAAAACGACAAGTGAGGCATCTGAAACGATGTTAAGATGATGTCATCAGACACCACGTTAAGCCAGAGGGTCTCGGATGAGATGAGGCTCGTGACTAGACTAGAGAGAATAAGTGAACCAGCTATGCTTGTCAAAAGTAGTTTCATGGAGGGCAGATTAAAACAAAAGAAGTCTCTTAGGAGGCACTGTCGACAAGGCTGCTTCTCAAAATATTTTTACATAAAATCTCATAACTTGGGAGTCTACACTTAATAAACATAGACTTCGAGACTACGCTTATGGCAAAAGAACTGATACTGTTTTCTTTCAAGTCAATTCAGCTTTTACTTTAAAAAGAAATAAATGATTGTATTTCTGTTATATTCACATCACTGTGTCAGGAAAGGCCCAGGATACAAAAATAACCAGAAAAATCTCCTGTCCTTCGACCAGTTACAAAATAATAGGAAAAACAGACAAACAGATCATCAGTGTATCAGAAATTAGTGATGACTGCTGTAATGAGATGTATAAACATCTGGGGGTGACTTTTCAGACTGATGGCCCGCACCCCAGACAGCGAGCTACCTCCTCTAAACTTTATGGTTCCAATGAGTTATTAAGGACAAAAAAAAAATCAGTCTTTTTAAAGGTACCTTAAATGTCAGTGATGTACACCAGCTGCTCCGCAAAAGCTCTAGATCAGCCGTTTCTTTGCCTGGTGAATTCTGCCGTACACTGAGCAGTAACAGCATAAATATTATTCTTAAGTCCAAAACTATAACTTCTTGCTCATTTATAAAGTCTAGCTACTTAAATGTTACCATCCTACTATAAAAGTTTAACTGTTACATTTTAGAAGTCACATCTTTCATAAGGCTATGAAAGGGGTGTGCTATAAACCCAGTCTGATAACTTAAAAAATGACAGAATATTAAGAATTTTTCTGACAAACGTTACTTTGGACGTTATTTAATGTTCCAGTTCTTATTTAAAATGTAAGTGAAACACAAAACATTATAGGGCAGACTAAAGCAGAGAATGGAGAATGTATTGTTGAGGACCAGGAATGTGAGCTGCCAATAATTTAGCTCGAGGTTTATAGGTCTCTAGTTGTTCCTTTGTAGAAAACTGTAGCTACTTGCTCCCTAGACTAGTGAGCAATGAGACAGGCATATTGCATGTGTTGAAACAAAAAAAGAACAAGTAGCTAGGGATTATCCCATATTTCCCCAGAGACATAAACAAACACTTAATGCATTTATTTCAACTCATATTATTGCGTACCAGCTTGAAAATAATTGAAGTATATTTGAAAAAGATAACTACTATTACCAGCCATCCTTCACAGAAAATGAAATGTCCTTCCTGCTAAGCAGCCCAAATACTATGGAGAAACACAGACTATATTTAAAGTAAAGCAATACTCACTTATTATCACAGACTTAAAATATAAAGCCACCAAGAAAGAGACATCTAATCTGAAATAGTAAGACCAGCATTTGTTCCTCAAACACAAAAGGACAGTCTTTTCTGGTCACTAAAACAGAAAGCTATTATAACTGAAAAAACAAAACAAGAAAACACCAAGAAACCCTGTTTCATGTGATTTTAAATTCCCTCATTTGGATCACCCAAGAACCAAATTCCAGAATTGTTTCATATTTCAAGGAAAGACAAAGCACACACACACAAATGATAAAAGCACACAAATAAATGCACAAGGAAGAGCTTGTACATGAAATCGCATCTCCATGTCAGAATAAGTCAGAGGTGTAAGCCTTGCATACTCCATACATAGCTCAAGCTGAGAGAGACTCAGTGTGGTTTTTGAGAGTTGGCTTTTGCTAATCCAGGGCTTTTCAGTCACAGCACTGTATCTTTTTTTTTTTAAATCCTCATCCGAGGATATATTTATTGCTTTTAGAGAGAGAGGAAAGGGAAGAAAGAGAAAAAAAATATTGATGTGAGAGAGAGACACTGATCGGTTGCCTCCTGCGCAGGCCCCAGTTGAGGATTAAACCCACAACCCAGGTATGTGCCCTGCCCGGGAATCAAACCCACAGCCTTCTGGTGTAGAGGACAACGTTCCAACAAACTGAGCCACTGGGCTGGGGCAGCAGCATACTGTTTCAATCTGAGCCAGATCATTCTTTGTTTTGAAAGGCTGTCCTGTGCACACTGAGGGATGTTTAGCAGCCTCCCTGACTCCTACCAGCTAGATGCTGGAAGCACCTCCTTCAATATGTGACAGCCAAAAATGTCTCCAGACCATCAAATGTTACCTGGGGAGCAAAACTGATCCCACTGAGAGCTACCATCCTAAGGCAGTGATGACAAGGTAAATCTCATCCAGGCCAGGCACCTTTTGTTTTACATTGCAGATGCAATTAGCCTATCTCTGTCCAAGGTGCTCAAGTGAACCCACTATGTTCCCTACTTAAAGAGACAGCGTCTGGGACAACAAAAGGGGGGAGCTGCCTATATGAGTAAAGCCTATTGAACACACACCTAGATGATACAGAACCTTTGGAAACAAAGAAAGAAAAGGAGAGGAAACACAAAAAATGATCAGAAAACTGAAAGATCCAAAAAATACTGGAAGAAAGATTTGCAAGATGCCCCATGTTTTTTAAAAGACAAATGATCAATTCACTTAATAAATATGCATTGGAAATCTACTATGATTCACAGCATGAGATGCAAAGATGAGAGAGAAGTGCATCCTGCCATTTTAGGGAGTTGAGGGGCCTGGGAGATCTAAGTCATGTAGACTAGTGCCATTCTCAAACCCGGCTGTATATTCAAATCGCCCAAGGGAGCTTCATCAAATTACCAATGGCCAGGTTTGCACCAAGGCCAACTCCATAAGCATCTGGATCCTGGACAATTCTTAACGCCTTTGGGCTAGACCATGAAAGCTGGTCTGGGACTTGGACACAGACAGGGGTGGGTGGGGATAGTATTTCTAGTTAAAGAATTACAAGAGAAAGATCACATGATGAAAAATCAAGGGCATATTACAGTAAAAGAATGAAAGCAAGTCACTCAATAGCCTCCATTCACAGGGTCTGGCGGAGCAGTAAAAAAGCATAAGGTAGACAGAAATCGGAACCTGGGGGATGTTACACTTTGTAGAGAATGGACAACCTCTGAATTTTTCTGAGAAAAGAACAAAACCGTACTTCAGAAAGTTATCTTCCAAAATCTCTCATAATAGAGGATCCCGATACAACGAGAAGGGGGGGGCAGGGAGTCAAGTTTCCTGTCTGACTCGGTAAGCCCAAACTAAAGCGTGGGCTTCCCTACAGTCCCACGGGAACTGTCCTGGTGGACTGCTCTGCAGGCTCATCCAGCGTGGCTGACTCCCGGAATGGTCAAGGCTAGACTTTGTAGTCTTCTTATTCTGGTTTGTTTCCCTAGTTGATCTTATGTTTGTACATTCAGTTTTCATCTGTATGTACACAATTTGAAAACTCTCCACCAGACCTCACCTCACACTCAGAATGGTAGCATGAACTGCCCATTTAACATTTCCCCTGGGATATGTTGAAGTAACCTCACGCTCACCGTGTTCAAAACTGAACTTACGATATGCCTCATGGAGCCCGGTGTTCTTTATGTCCCTTTTCTCTGGAAATAGCACCACATTCTATCCAGTCATATAGGCCAGTCACTCTTGATACTGTCCCTTCAGCCCCATACCCAATCTACCATCAGGTTCTCAGGATCTTACTTTACATACGTCTCTCAGATTCTTCCTGCTCTCTTCTCGTCTACCAGCACCTTCGAAGCCCAACCTGCCATCCTTCTTCACTTGACTGTTTCCATAATAGTCTTGACTAATTGCTTCAAATTCAGGTCTTGCTTTCCTATTGCCAACAAAAAGTCACTACTTCAAATTCTAAAACTAACCACATCACCACCACCTTACTTAAAATTCTTCAATAACTACCCACTGATCATGTAACATGTACAAAGTCTTCTTCAAGGCCTGACTGTCATCTCAAACTAGCCACGAATGTTTTAGTCCTTCATATTCACTTGCTTGCTCCAGCTTCAGGGCCACTGTACTTATGGTTCCGTCAGCCAAACTTGGTCTCTCTGTTTGGAATATTAAACTTCTACTCACCCTTCAGGTCTCAGTAAAATCATCACTTCCTCCAGGCCTTTTTCCCTGATCTCCCTGCCTTGGAACAGTCTCTTACAGCACCCACACATTTCCTTTTAAAGCACTCGACCTGGGTGCATCCTACATTTGGTTGACTTACGCTTGATGAAAGCATTTGATTCATACCTGTTCCCCACCAGTTTTACCAATAAGTGGTCCCAGTAGAAGGTTGGAAGGAACAAAAAATGTATAGGAAAGAGTGCAAAGAAGATAGATTCAAAAAAACTTCTAATGTAGATGTACTAAATTTAAAAGGAAAAAGAAGAATCAAAGGTGACTGCAAAGTGTTCACATCTGGATAACTAAGAAATATGAGCCACCAGTTTACTATTCACACTGATTCCAATTGATTTATTTCATTTTTATGTTATTTTTCTTTTTTCCCACCATTCCAAAAAGCCCCACAACAAAAAGCCCCAATGTTTTATTTAAAGCAAATGACCAAAGGGTGACTGCTACCAGAACATTCCACCCAAAAGCCCAAGTGCAATAATTAGTACTCCCACAGTTAGACCCACTCTCTCGTTCTCCTGGCATTAAATATTAAACACCAACAGATGCTGCAACTTTACCTTAGGGCAAACAGAACTTTCTTCATGTCGAAATGTACAGTGCACTCATGAGTAATGAAGTTACTGGCTTCCTTCAATCTTTCATGGAGCTTATTTTTAGTCTTAATCTAATTCTAATCATCCAAAATATTAACACTAGTGTCCACTATATCCCAACACATTTCTTCATCAAATAATTGAGTACATATCCAAAGACTGCTAAGATTTGAATGTTTCACCCGAAAAGACATCCTTCTCTTTATGCTAGAGAATATTAGGTTGAACCTGTATTACTTCATGGAACCTGGTAAGTTCCTGCTCAGTATTTCTATTGTTAAACCATATTTTACCCCGTTGTACTTTTATGGTGAAGGCATTAAAATCTTTTTAAGACAAAGCTGTTATAGATAATAAACCATTCTGGAGATAGCACAGTTTATGCATTCATAAAATGTTTCTGAATTTAAAAAGATATATATTGTTATGGAGTTACTGCACCTACCGGTGTTGCCAAATATTTGCAATAGTTTTGCAAAAATAAAAAGGACAGATATAGGCAATAAAAAGCTACCAAAGTATTTCTGGGAAAATAAACTGCAGTCAGAAATTTTAAAGAGTTTCCTAGAAGAAATTAGGGGCTTCACGTGTCTCAGGAAAGCACTGCGTGTAAGGCTAACACTCAAATCTATCATTTTTATGATATGCCAATATGACTCAAAAGTTTCCAGCTCCATTATTTTTACTTTGGTGGGGGAGTTGAGGGTAGTGGTACAAACGTTTGCTAATGCTTACCTACCTTTATGATAGTGTAAATCAAGGACATGTAATAAACCTTATATTCACGGACTCCAGAGACACGAGACCCACTGACACGACTCCTGAT
Organism: Glossophaga mutica; assembly: GCA_039655065.1. Lineage (NCBI taxonomy): Eukaryota > Metazoa > Chordata > Mammalia > Chiroptera > Phyllostomidae > Glossophaga > Glossophaga mutica. The sequence goes on from CM077305.1 coordinate 24,463,161, forward strand.
GGCTGACCGACTGAAGCAGGGCATCTGACGAGGTGGACGAGACATCCCCTAACAACGTAAGTGATCTGATTTATGTTGGCAGAGTTTGTACAAGACCATGTAGTTTTGGAGGGAAACAAAGAACATTTCAGCCTGAAACAGTAAGGCTGCCTTCCTGTGCAGTACGGAGGGATTGCTACTACGCAATTCCACTCTGATGAACGTCACCTGTGCTAAAAAATATAAACAATAAACAATATTTGTTTATTGTTACTACCCTCTTCCTTCTTTATACCAAGCAAACTGAAACTACCATTTCACTGTGACTTTTTTTTAATGGGGGAAAAGATCTTTTTCTTTTTCCGAGCTAGGTTGACTATCTTATTGGCAAAGTTGAGAAACTTTCCTTGAAAGTTCCTCCCTTGTAAGACTCCTTGCCACCCCCTAGTTCTCTCTGTTTAGAGTAAATGAGAATGCGTGTCCCATTGTAAACAGTGTACATTCTTCACAAACTCGAAGACATGGGGGGGCCCAGAGTCACTTAGTGCAATTAAAGAAACATGTATTGACTGACTGTATTGCTCACCGGGCCTTAGAATAAAAAGTAAAGGACATCCGGGCTGTCTCCTTTCAAAGACTTCAGCGTCTATGATAGCAGACAAATACCTGAATAAACACAACCAGTGAAATACCAGACATGTGCCCAGGTGCTGCAGGACACAGCAGAGGGATGGGAAACGCTCAGTTTTGTCCGATGAATTTTGGACCTGGTAGGGTTTTCTCAGGATATATTCTCTGCATCCTTTACGGAGCCTTCCCTAACAACAACAACAACAACAACAACAACAACAACAACAAAAACGTACGTTTACATCAGTAAACTCACATTAGTATAAATCAAGAGAGTCTTCCTTAAAGGTGGAAATGTAGAAAATAGAGTTAAAATATATTTGGGCTGGATTGAGAGGGCTTAGCCATGAAAAAAACAAAAACAAAAAACAAGGTTGATTTCAGGTTTCCAGTGTCCATGCCCCTTTCTTTAAACCATCTGCTTTCTGAGTTCATGGTCAGTGTCATCCAGCCAGCATGACAGCAGCCCATTTCCATGCTCAAAGCCCAGAACTGAAGCCATCGCCCCGAACTCCCACACCCTAGGGACACAGCTCTCCTGAAATCTGTAGACTACAATCTAGACAATCCTTTCTCAAAGTCAAAAATGACACTTCATAAACAGAGCTGCTGGCTACTATCTCTGCGTGCTATTTCAGCATGAGAGCGAGGTTGGCTCCTGCCCACTGGGGCTGAGTTCCCGTTTAGTGAGAGGAGTGTGGCCGGGAAACAGCTGGCACGGGGTGGGGCCGCAACTGGTGGTTCCGCTGAAGCTGTTCTGAATGCTAGCGGATTCTGCCCTTGCATGCCACGTGTAAGGCCACTAAAAACACTTTGCAATGACAAAGTGTTTCCACTTGCCCTTTCTGATTGTATTCTCATTATTTTCTAAAGCAAGCATTATTGTTTCCACCTTAAATATTGAAAACTAGGCCTTAGAAGATTAAATGGCTATGTCAAATTTCCTCTGACAGTAAATGTTAAAAACATTTGGATGGACCAAGGAGCCCTGACACCCAAGGTCGCAAACGGGTGAGTCACAGATATTTTTGGTTTGGCCCACTTGGTGTTTTTTAAAATGAATACTAAAGTTCTTTCTAAAGTATTTAAAAGTTGGATATTTCATATAAAAATACAGATTTCTCAAATCCCTGGAAAAATTGGAACCCAGAAATTTCCGACAATGCTGGGATAATTTTCTGCACTAGCAGCAGAGCTGGAGATGGGGCATTTGCAGCTGCCACAGTCTGAACTCCACCCTCTCCATCCCCAGATGATCTACTCATCCACCTTGTCTGCCTGGCCCACGAGACAAGCTTGAGTTTGCCACTCCACTGCTAACCTCTGTTGCAACGGGAAAAAGCACTAATGAAGACAGAGATCTACAGTGACAGAGGGTATCTCACCCAAAAGGCTGCAAGTATTCTCTTTTATGTCACAGACGCGGCCCCAGGGTGATCCCACACCCATCACACAAACTTCATCTAAACATCATCTGCTCAACAACTCCATGCTACCACCTCCTGTGGATCCACACAGCGACCGGAAAAATGGAACCACTTCCTCTGAAAATGTCTGCCTACACTCTGGTCAAATCATTTCATTGTTATAAACTATTCACATATTTGTGGAGAGGAAAAACCATCGAATTCAAATCACTTTTTCTAGCCCTACTTCTACCTCCTTATTTTAAAGCAAACAACTTCAATCTTCTGGCATCCCGCACCTGTTCCTCCTCCGATGACTACTTGACAGGTCAAGGTTAAAAGGTCTTAGAAGATTCCCCCAAAGTCATTTCCATTGTTACTAGTATAATTTTAAAGAGATGATGGTCAAGCTAGGATACTTATCACGGTTTCTTTTCTACTAGTTTAAAAAGAAAAAAAACTGAAAGCCCCATTGATTTAATTGACAGAGTGAAACTCTTGGTTAGGTTTTATGATTTCAATTCCACTTTGGGACTTGAATCTGCTGTAGAAAACAGATGTTTAGCTGGTAAAACAATGACATTTGTAAGTTTCATTTCATAAAAAATTACAGCACAGCTATAAACCAGAAGCTCCAAAGGAACCAGCCCACACAGTTATGGTCAGACGAAGGACAACTGGTCTCCCAAGTCTCAGCTGAGGAGCCGGTGGAGCTGCAGAAAACACACACCCTACAACCTGACACTGGAAGGAATTTTTTCAAAAGCTGGAAAAACACACAGGGCCGGCCTGAAGCAAGAGGTGGATGGCCCATGATCTCGAGTAGCGCTGGATGGCCGCCAACCCTGGTCACCTTCTTTATCTTGCAAGTGCACCCGCTGAATTCAGCAGAACTGAACAATTCAAACAACAAGGAAGGTACAGGCTTCAGAAAAGGGGGGTCTCAGTGTAGATCATCTAGATCCCCAAGCAATGGCCACTGAATGTCAATTTGTGAGACAGACACTCATGTTTCCTGATTAATTCAAGTCAATGAATATAGTTTCATTGAGAAGAAAAATAAACCTTGGGGATTTTGTTTTCCAGCAGACCAGGGGACATTTTTAGACATATTTCATTTACATTTGGAAAAACCACCTAATTTTTTCTGGCCTGTTTGCTAATGTGTAAAATGAAAGGATTTAATTCTGTACCACTTTCTTTCCTTCCAATCCAGTTGTATGAGTCTACAGATCTCTATTTAGTTCATATATTTTAGCAATAGCAAAAATGAGTTCTTTTCTCCCAAATGTTTGAAATATTTACTATTCTTATTTACAGTTTGGAAGAAAAAAAACCCAAACCCACTTTTATGAATGGACAAAATGTATAAACTATGTAAAAACCACAGCAGTCATGAATTATCCATAGAAATAAAGTCCCAAAGATAGGGTGCAGGGTGGGATGAACAGGCGGAGCACAGAGGATGTCTGGGGCAGTGAAACTACTCTGTATGATACTGTGTGTGTGGATACATGTCATTGTACATACGTCTGAAGTCATAGAATGTACAGCACCAAGAGGGAACCCTAATGTAAGCTGTGGAGTCTGGATAGTGGTGAGTCGGTGCAGGTTCATCCATTGTAACAAGAGGCCCACTCTGATGGGGAATGTTGATGATGGGGGAGGCTGAGTATGAGTGGGGGCAGGGAGGCCTATGGGAAATCTCTGGACCTTCCTCTCAGTTTTGCTGTGAACTTTAAACTGATCTAAAAAATAAAGTCTTAAAGAAACAAGAAAGGAAAAGACATAAATCCCTAAAAGTGAGGCTGATGAGCTGCTAAAGTAGTGAAAATTAGGGTCCTAGACCCTTTATGGTCAACAGGTTTAAAACTGTTACACGTGTGGCAATGGAACAGATCACAGTAAATGCACATCACTCAGATAAAAACAGCCATTCTCTTAGCTCTGCCACTGGAAGAGGCCTGTGTGACTCAATGCCTAACTTGGGGGAGAAAACAGTTCTGCAGTAAACCTTCTCTGACAACCTTTCCACACGTTTAAATGCAGCATTTATTTCCAAAGTGATTTGCAGGTTTCCAGGAGAAAGGCAAGTCACTACAGATAAGTCACCAAAGGCAGGACATAGTCTACGGCACCCGTACGGAGAAGCCCCTGCCATTTGAACCACTTTCGGAGATAGCGGAAAAGCAGTCATTTGCTTTTTTCAAGTGCTTGTAGTATCTGTTCATTTGTGATAAAATATCTCTCTTGAAAACTCGCTTCTTGTAAAAATGTGGGGCTTATGAGGTTGCAACTAAGTGTCTGGGTCTCGAAATTCATGCTCACATTTCAGAAAGCCACGGTCCTTTCTACCCCAGAGAGTTTGCTCTGAGTCACGTCCCACATAACCATACCTCGCTCGGAGCTGTGCATGTGGTAGTTCCTCCAGTTTGCCAAGTTGAATTAAATGCTTTGCAGACATCCTTGGGGAAAATTACTCAACTATTGTTTGGCATTCCAAAATTGGCCTGCCCAAATAATACAAGAGAAGCCAACTGCACTTATAATTGAAATGCTGGTGGTTCATTTTTACTACTTATGCTCAAATTTAAAAAAAAAAAAAAAAAAAGGATACTGGAGCCCAGGTTCTGGGAAACCTGCTCAATTTAAGTCTTATTCTCATCCAAATTCTCTTTTAATATAGTTGTGAACTTGGACCCTGAACTCTTCTATCACTATAACATAAAAATGTCTACATCCTGAAGCATTTTACTTCATCTTTAATCTATTTTCAACACAGGACATGGAAGAGATATGAATTTTCCAGGATGGATTTCTGTAAATGCCTTAAGTCTACTGTCTTCCATGTCCTTTTTCTTTCTATCCTTTAAAAATAACATCTTTTCTGACATGTGGAATGGTTAATTTTATGTGTCAATTTGGCTGAGTCACAGGGTGCCCGGTTATTTGGTCAAATATTATTCCAAATGTGCCTGTGAAATATTTTGAATAAGATTAACATTTAAATCGAAAGACTAAATAAAATGGATTACCTTCTCTAATGAGAGTGGGCCTTATCCAATCAGTTGAAGGCCAGAATTGAACAAAAAGGTTATCTTCCACCCTGACCTGGTGGCTCAGTTGGTTGGACCATCCACCAGTACATCAAGAAGATTATGGGTTTGATTGCTGGTCGGGGCACATGCCTAGGTTGTGGGTTCAATCTCCAGTTGGGGTGAGGATGGGAGGCAACTGATCTGTATTTCTTTCTCGCACCTGTTCCTCTCTGTCTCTCTCTCCTCCTCGCTTGTTCTCCCTTCCTCTACCTCTAAAATCAATAAATACATTCTAGGGTGAGGATTTAAAACAAAAAGAAAATGAGGCTATTCTTCCTACAAATGAAAGGGAATTCCTCCTGCCTGTCTGGAGCTTGAACTTCAGTTCTTTCCTGACTTTGAACTTGAGCTGAATCATCAGCACTTTCTGAATCTGAAGCCAGCTTTTAGTCGTGGGGGGTCAGGAAGACCTCAGGCCTTCAGACTCAGACTGGAACTCCATCACTGGCTCCTAAGGGTGTCCAGCTCACCCACTGTGGACCTTGGAACCTGTCAGCCCTCATGGTCATGTGAGCCAATTCCTAGTGTGTGTGTGCATGTGTATGTATAGTATAATATATATAAAATATATATACACATGCATATGTGTGTATACATAATAATTCACCCTTATCTGAAGTTTCGCTTCAGATAAGGGTGTGTGTGTGTGTGTGTGTGTGTGTGTGTGTGTGTGTTTAGTAATTCATCCTTATCTGAAGTTTTGCTTTCCATGGTTTCAGTTACTGTCAGTCAATTTCAGTTGAAAATAGTAAATTGAAAATTCCAGAAATAAACAATTCAAAAGCTTTAACTCATGCACCATTCTAAGTAACATGATAAAACCTGTGTCCATCCACTCTGTGCATATAGGATATGAGTCATCCATTTGTCCCCATATATGCCACCTGCCCATTAGTCACTCAGCAGCTGTCTAGGTTATCAGATCAATTATCAGGGAGAGAGGCCACATTCACATAACTTTTATTATAGTATCTTGTTATACCTCTATTTTAGTAGTTATTGTTGTTAATCTCTTATCATGCCTCTTAAATTAAACTTTATCATAGGTATGTATGCATAAAAAAAGGAGTATCAAATATGCTGGGTTTGGTATCCATGGTTTCAGGCATCCACTGGGTGTCTTGAAACACATTCCCCATGAATTTTATTGGTTCTGTTTCTCTTGAGATGTATAAGCTTCCATAATCATCATGGGTAGACAGATATAGGGATATATAGATAGATAGATATAGATATAGATATAGATATAGATATAGATGATATAGATACACACACAGCTGAGCCTTGAACAATGCAGGGGTCAGGAGCACCAAACCTACGCACCGTCAAAAATCCATGTATAACTTCCGAGTCCCCTGAAACTTAGTTGTCCCTCAGTATCCACAGGGGATTTGTTCCAGGAACTCCTGCAGATACCAAAATCCGTGGATGCTCCAGCCCCCTATAGAGGATGGTGGGGTCAACGCACACAGTCAACCCTCCACAGCCACGGATGCTCAACCTCAGTCAAAAAACAGCACAGGTACTTACTGAAAAAAAATCTGTGTGTATGTGGATGCATGCAGTTCAAGCCTGTGCTGTTCAAGGGCCAACTGTACACATAAACACACGCACGTGTGTATATACAGCTATAAATAGAAACATCCCATTGGTTCTTCTCTCTGGAGAACCTTGAATATCACAGCAGGACGTGGAGGGTCTTGAACAAAGACCACATTTGTCACTTTTCTCCTCTCACAAATACTTATAAGCAAAGCATAAGCTCATTTTGCTGAATGAAAATGAAGGTTTCCTTTCATTTGAATATTACTTTTCCTCAGCTTCATATTTTTACTGTAAAAACATGGTGTCATGTTAAAAACAGCCCAAGTTTCAACAGATATTTCCTTCATGGAAGCTTGACAGACTTTTCTTAAGCACAAGTTAATCATTGTTTTATGGCTGGAAAAATCATATCAGAAAGACAGGAAAATGTAGCCAACTGCCATTCGCTTTAATGCCATTTTTCTCTCTAAAATAGGAAAATCTACTATTTCTATTCCCATTACTTTTAGTAGCTGCACACTGGAAATAGCTATAAATACTTAGTTTTATTTAGTGTTATCTTTATGTCAAAAAGAAGCCATATACAAATACATCATGTTTTTATGCATTGAAAGACTTAAAATGTTCACATTTTTTTACAAAGACCATGGAGCTGTTAACAGGTCTTTTTAAGATCAGTGCTGTGCATCATTACTACGGAGCCAAAAAAGCAAACCTTATAACATTTGGATGTATTTCAGGCATATCAGGCACCAAATTGCAATTTCACCTGTGCAACTCCAGCTAAACGGACTTCCGTGGATTTAGTGTCCCAACATTCCTGAAAGGCATTTGGCATCCTGGACCCTGGACCACATCGAATATAAGAGGAGAGAAGAAGAACGGGACATGATGGCTCACAGAAGAGGTACGTGGTAAGCAAGACACATTTTCTCTATTGAACTGAGGTTCATGCTTTGTTTCGATTTGTTTTTCATTCCTTGCTATGCTATAACTGATATTGCGAGGGTGTGCAGCCATTATTTATTTACTCAATGAATCTCATGAATACTGGCATTTACTTTATGAAAATGTTTTACAATTTATTTTATTTTATTTTTCCATTGAATTTACTGGGGTGCCATTGGTTAAAAACTATATAGGTTTCAGGGGTACAATTTACTTTCAGGGTCTTCTTTGAGAAAAGTGAGCAGAAGGCTCACAGTACATCAGATGTGCCCACACGTCCATACATACGCACATGCAGACACTATTGACGCTGTGATTTTCTGATCTAGACTGAAGTTGAAAATTATTTTTAAAAGCTAAAGCCGGAATTTAAGGATGACGATTTATACCAAAATGGCAAAAAAAAAAAAAACAACCCAACCCCCACAACCCACAGCATTCTGTTGTTGTGTACTCATATGACGAAAATGCACGCTGTGTACTATGTAAGCTGAAAACCCTTTCATAGCAAGAGCACTTTATCCCAAGTTTTAATGAAGACAAGTAAGTCAGTAACTAAATGGCTCTAGATATCAGAAAGAATTTGAGGCATTCAAAAGTAAAAAATAAAAAATCACTGACAATTTATCTGTTAAACAATTCCCAATGACTGCATCTAAAACGGCTTCATGAGGAATGAATTTATTTATTTTAAATGCTGAGCCTGGACATTTTAAAACATGATGAGACATTCATACACAGAACGAATGGATACAACCACCCAGTTTTATTTTAAATATTTAGAAAGTAAAGGCACAACTCTGGGGCTTGTCATATTTCAAGAGTATTTCAGCCCAGAACTTCATTTTATGAGGCACCAAGCCTTCCCAAGCCCAAATAATTCCCCAAGTACCTTAGATTCATTTTCTACAAGCAAGAAAGGATCAATTTTAAAGTGCAACATTCTGCTTGCCAAAACATCAGCCAGTCAGGAATGTTCAAAGGGGCAAGTTCAAGTGTAGACTTCTGATTCCACACGGGAAGCTGGAGAGCACTGTCTTCCGGCAAGCTCCAGAAGCCAGGAGCAGAGAGGCAAAGGGGATGACATCCTATAAAGAGAACTTGGCTTCTTCGAAGGCTGTTTCGAACAAGGAGAGAAAGAAATACTTGCAATAAACAGCTGCAATCGACTCACAGTGCTGCTTTATTGTTAAAGAGGCCTTAGCAACTCCAGTTGTCACAGCCAAAGGAAACGGAACAAAGCTCAGAAGGCATTCTCTAAGAATAGTCTGGCACAGAAAATGAATAGGAGGCTTATTTCTGCTTTACCTGCAGGGCCTGGTACGTAAATAGCACAGCACAATTAATACGACAAAACGGGTTTCAAGGGTCAGCTCTTGGGTTGTTCTTGTTTGTGTAATAAAGTTCTACTGGGTCCAGTGGAAACATCAGCCCAACTCTATGCCATATACTATGATAGGTACTGGAGATGCAGAGAGGAATGAATCATCAATGGAAAACCATTTGACGTACGTAGAAAATCCAGCAGCCCCACCCCCAGGAACACCTAGGAGATACCTCTGCACCTCTGTAGCAGAAGACGCATAAAGCGTTATCCAAAATGGCAGGAGTACAGGTAAACAAGTTGTACTATATTCCCTAACCACCCTTTTCAATGCCCAAAATCATCCCTGCAAACCAGGCTCCCTACACCTTTCATGCCTTACTTTTCTGAACAACAATTACTGATATCTAGTATATGAACACTGTAACAATTTATTTTGTTTAGCATCTGTGTGTCCACCTGAAACTTAAGCTCCATGAGGACAAGGACTCTGACTTTGTTTTATTTATTGCTGTTTCTGGCCACGGAGCCACGAACAATGTCTGGCACGTGGAAAGAATTCAATAAATATGTGTGGAAGAAAGGGAGGAAGGAAGGGAGGGAGGGAGGTGTGGAGAGAAGGACAGACAGATAAGAAATTGCTAAAAACAGTGAAAATAAAAGAATTATGTGTAGCTACAAGCTTCAACATGGGCAATTATCATGACTATGAACCTAATGGGAAAGAGCAAGATATAAAAGAACACATACAGTATGATTCCATTTACATTAGATTCCAAACATGCAAAATCAATATTATGATATGTGCATAAGTGGAAAAGCTGTGAGTAACAGAAGTGACAAACACAGGAGAGGGGGCGGACGGCCCAGAGGGGCGATGGAGTTGCAGAGAGCACGGAGGGGACTTGCACGGGCTGGAACATTCCATCCCTTCAGCGGGGAACGTTGTTATTATTCACCGTACCACATACGTAGTGAACATGCTTATGAATTTCACAATTGATGTACAAATATCAAGTCACTTACAGAGCCCACATTTCATGAGAAAGTCACACCTGACAAGATACACAGTCCGGAGAGGATAAGGTCTTAGAACAGCAAGCAGGCAGCTGGTCAGACCGGAGCCACTATAGTTCTAAATGCATTCTTCTGTTGTACATGGTGGGGGGAACCAGGCCCCCGTGCTTACTTGATTTATATTTTTTAAACCTATATTTCATTGGCTACTATCACTTATCAAGATAAGCATTTTAAATAATTGTTAATAATATTTTAAAGAAGAGACCTCACCCAGCTTAAGGAGAATTTGGAAGGTTAAAGCAAGTACAAGCGACAACATTTTATTAGGTATTCTTAAGGTCATTTGGGTAGGTGGTATTAAGAACAGGCTGACTTAACTTGAACAACAATAAAAAAAAAAAGGAACTGACTGACTTAATTGCATGCACTACTTTGTTCTACTGTTTGTTCATTCATTACTCGTTCAGAAACTATGCCTGAGCAACAGCAATGTGCAAGATACTTGCTAGGTACCCAGGGATGCACAGACATCTGTAAGCTGTCTTCAATGAGATTACACGCTAGTGTTAAGACATGTACCTAACAAGCATACCCTGTGTGCAGGTACGAAGGATACCCCCAAACAATGAAAGTGACTGTGGTGATGGGGTTCTATGTGAAGTCACGAGGGTAGAAGCAGTTTGGTCTCATGCAAAGAAAAAAAAAAAGCTGAATGCTGCCTTGGCGTACATGTTCTGTATCTGTTCTAATCTTACCATCAGTGTAAACAGTAATCGTTCACGCTTCCCAGTGTTGTGCTGCCAAAGCAATCCACATATGCTGCAAAGCTTTCCAGTCTTGGCCCTGACACCACTAATCTTCTTCTTCTTTTTCTTTTTGTCAAATATTTTGCTTTATCACATACTAGGTACATTTTGTACACTTAGGTATTTGGCAAAATAGCTTTTTGTCCCTTGTTCATGAGATATGTGGAAAACTTGCCCACAGAATAATGAAAAACATCTTCTACATGATTATCTCTGAGTCATTTTTAGTGAATGTTACTTAGGGTAAGTGACAAGTTCTGCGATGCCATTTTTATTTACAAATTAAGGGAGTTAGACTACATATACAGAGGCCTTTATGAAACACGCACATATCCATACATAGGCACCCAGATATTTTCGCTGTCAGTTTCTTGACTCTGTGGCCTTTAAGTGGTTATGATATCTACGCATGACCCACAGCTCTTTCACAATCTCATGTTAGATTAAACTGAATGGCAAGCGTTGTTGGGTTTCCAGCAGTTTCAAACACGTGCCTCCCACTCACAACACTTCATGTCTCCTAATGTGTCCTTAACTTCCATCTTTTACCTTCCTATGAATTCTCCTTCCCAAGGCACCACTTGCTTCTGCTGGAGTGTCCAAACAAGCAAACATACTACCACAAAGACCAGCTCTAGGACTACTGCTAAGAATGGCCCACGTGGGTGGGGTGCTTCGTACACGCCAGCCACTGTCCTGACAGCTTTCCCTCTGTCAACTCCTTTAATTCCCATGACAACCTGTAGGAGTTAGGCACCTTGTGGAGATGACAGGGCCCCTGCATGAAGAACCCAGGATCTGAATCTAGGTCCAGGATGTCTACGCCTCACTCACCACTCTCCACATCAGAACTGTGGATTCGTGCCAACGCACACACACACATTTGATTCATGTCTGAGACTCGAAAGGATAATAAAAGCAACCTCAGTATAAAACAGGAGAAAATAATTATTGATATAAAACCAATCCGACTTAAACATCATGCACTGTGGGTTTAATTCCTCCTCTGTGGCCTCACCTACAAGAGGTTGCCATTGCTTGGAACTAGATGCGAGGCCCCAGGTTACTGAGGAGACGTGGGTTTATTTTTGGAGCCCAGATGCAGGGAATGGGCTATTTCCATATTCAGTCCCTTGGGCCTAGCGAACAGGGTACTTAGAGACCACATATGCCATTTAGAGTCGAACCCAGCCTGGCACCTGTGTGATTCCCTTGGCAGGCTCCCTTTGGCCTGGCAGCAATAAATCGCAGGGCGGGAGCCAGAATCCATGCTCGGCGTTCTGAAGGGAAGTGAGGATTTATCCCCTTGGAAAGCAAAGGCAAAACCCGCCCAACTTCTTCTGGCTTCCGAAGGGAGCAGCTGAGGCCCTGCTACCCGCCGCTGACGCTGTTAATAAGATCTTCACTGTGCATAATAATCCACTTCATGGTTGTTTTCTTTCCTTTTTTTCACTTTTGAAAAATGTTTTATATTTAAATGTAAACTATATATAAGATGTAAAATTGGGTAAAATCTGTAAAACAAGGAATTGCCATATATGTACATATCTTATTGGTTCTGTTTCTCTGCGGATCCCTGACAAATACACCTAGAGATTACACCTTTCTTGTATTTGAAGTAAAACGACATTTCTCTTTCTATGGGCACAACTGTGGGATCATCCCTCTGCCCTTCTCTGCTAGCCGGTCCCCAATATTGCTAAAGTCCTGGGCAGAGTGCCGTTATCTGGCTGTGACCAGCTTTCATGAATGGACTGTAATGACTGGGGGTGAAGGCAGGGTTCTGGGAACAGTATTGTCTACCTGACAAGAGAGAACATAAGAAGAAATTCCCTTTCCTGGTTCTTCCTCCTGGACACTGCTGTGCGACAGCGGCCATGTCTGTGGGGAAGGCCAACAAGACCATGGAGAGCCCTACATCATCAGCCAGACTCCAGCTAAACCGATCTCAACACAGGCCAACTGCGGAGGCCTGGAGAGCTCCCACATCAGCCCGTGTCGGACAGAGACTCTGCCAGACAGACAGCCACCTGAGGCTGAAGGTCCCCTAACTGCTGCACAGCTGCTGCTGCCTCTGGCTGCTGCTTCTCACGTGGACCCCACCATCAGCTCTCTACCTTCTGGCTGCGCAGCTAAGCCTACAACGTAAGTCTCCCATTTGTAAGAAACACGGGTAGGGGGAGCTCTGTAGCAGAAGTGAAAATTTAGTTTTCCTGCTTTAACCAGATAATGTGTGGGTGTGCATGCATGTATACACACGTGTGCCTGTGTGCACACAAATGAACATAGATACATATTTGTGTGTTTAACTTTAAGAAGAATTGGGGAAAAGTTTGTTGATTGTAAGTTAAATTTGGATCAACAGAAAATGGAGGGATGGCACCCTGCAAAGCAAGGATAGGAGGAAAACCTGTTTTGGAAATGCCTACACCGCACAACCACTTCAAGTCATATTCAATCTGGGGGTCAAGAGCAAGCAGTGTTTTCGCCAAGAATAACAAATTTCACAGGGGAACTCTATTTTTTCTCTGAAAGTACTTCACTGATTCAACTCACCTTTTAAGACTGCCCACCTGGTACCAGACATTTTCACATGTGTTTGTGTGTCCTCGTTGTCACCATTCTACAGAGGAGCAAAGGGGGGACATGTGACATCACCTACCTTCCACAGTGTGAGCCTTGCTCAGAGAGAAATCAGAACTGGGTCCTAGGAATTCTAAACCATTGCTTTCCCCTGAATATGCACATGAACCAGCGAGGGATCTGGGAATACGCCCACCCTGGCCCACTCCGGAGACGAGGCCTGGGGGTCTGCCTTTCTAACAGGGTCCAAATGGGGCTGAGGCTGCCTGTCTGCAGACCACCCCTCAAGTATCCAAACTCTACAAGGGCGGCCCATGGGAGATCCCTTTGTAAGATTTCAAGTGCCATATTTTTCATCAGTATGTAACTTCTCTTATTCTCAGTTTTCTCATCCAACAAAAGAGGTGCAGATACAGTGCCTCTCACTGAGCTGTTACAAAGTTTAACGAGAGAAAGCATTTAAGATGCCCTAAAATGCATTAAGATATGGGGCACTCACAACTGGTAGGTATGCCTGTCATACATCAAAGCACAAGGTTTACCGAAGATTTCAAAGTTCACAGATGAATTGGTCAGGTTCTGCTTAAGTTAGGGGACCATGTTGGGAAGCTGGATGCAAAAAGCTATCCTGGGATGGAAGCTGTTTGTGGGGGATGAGGGGGAGTGTCTGACCATCCCCACCCATCAGCTCTTACAACCTGTTCTCAGGATGGGAACCAGGTAGCTCTGGCCCACCCAGAGCAGAATGAACGTAGGGTAGGCAGAAAAGATTCGGAGGCAAGGCCCAGCCAATCTGACCTCTTTCCCAGGAACTTAACAGGACCATAATTGTCCCACATTTTTCCCTGTGAGTCTGTTGTTCACAGACCTCAAATGTGGATGATATCGGGGGCTCTGTGGCCATTTCCACCAAGCAGAACAGTAAAGATGAACAGAGAGAAGCAAGGATGAAAACCTCACACGGTGAGGCTAAGAGCCTGAGAAAAGGGGCAGGAAAAAAGGACGGAGACACAGCGCACCACCCTCCTGGTTGCTTATGGATTTCTCTTCTTGGTTCAAGTCCCACACCTGTATTCTCTGTAATTACCCTGTGCCCCCTTTTTCCCCTTTGCTTTGGCTAATGTGTGAGGAACTCTGATGCTTACAACTAAACAATGCAAGTGCAAGCAACTTAAGAAAGTTTTCAACTAACCTCTTTAAGCCTTAGTTTCATCATTTATATTTATTCAATAAATATTAAGTGTCTACTCTTTGCCAGGTACCAGCTAGGCAGTGGGAAAGCAATGGTTAGAAATTCCAGGAAATAGTCCTACCCTTGTAGACTTGATGATAGAGTAGAAAAATAAGCCTTAACAGATAAATTGATAAGAATAAAAAGAACTGCAACTAGAGAAGTACATGAAATACTAACATATTCACAAGGGGCTGACTTATTCTAAGATACTTATTCTGAGATTCTAAAATTAATCACTATTAATTTTAAATAAGGTGTTAAGTGAAATCTGCCTTTGAAAATGTGCTAGTCACAGTGTGAAGAACATATTGGAAGAGGTAGGAGTCAACGTGAGTGGACCAGGTAGGAGGCTGCTTCAAAGGCCCAGGGCAGAGAACCAGTTACAGAGGCAAGAATCATGAGTTAGACTTAGGATGCACTGAATTGAGTGATCTTTGAAACAGCCTAGACAAAACTGTCATTGCATCTCACTAAGCTACTATATATATGTGTAGAACCTGGTGGGAACACCTTAATGGGAGAGAAAGTTGTGCGAGTCAATGAGACCGATGTGTAGCTTTAAAGGAACACAGGGGTACAAGTGACTTTGCCAAGGGATGGATGATGGTGTGAGGGAAGGACAGGGCCTGCAGGGTGAGCAGGGCGCAGTGACTACCACACAAGGGGATGGCCAAGGCAAGACCAAGGAGACTGCTGTGTCATAGGTCACGGATGAAAGTGTCTCCACCATAGCAGGAAGCAGTAGCCAATGGTGTTCATCAAATGACACGATGGCTAATGGTATTAAACTAAATAATTGATTTCAGTGTGCCCTGGAAAAAAGGCAATTACCATTCTGAACGGTTCGTGATTTTATGAGTATCACACCAGACAATCCATATGTCAAAGGACCTGACAAGGCAGGCTTTCAACAGATGTAAGTAGCAACCCCTGTTTCCCTTTTGAAATTCAGATGACATTTTTATTCCATAAATTCCTCCAAGAACAACGGATACTACAGGACAGGTATGAGGATGAGAGGAATACTGAAGAAACACGAAGCAACAAGAAGGGATGAGATTCTTTGGAACAAGAAAAACAAGGAGGCCTACTGGAGACCTAAGTGGGGAACGAAATCCACTTCCTGGCTTTTCCCAGTGCCAGCCCACGACAGAAGCAGAGGGCTGCATTCATAGCCGTGCACAGACACGTACACGCATGAAATACGGCATCGCCTTCAAATCCAGAAACACGGTATGTAGGCACTGAATGCATTTCCTCAGAAAAATCCTTAACATGTTTCTTGAAGTTGCTAATTATTTATTCCATATCGAAAGAAATATGTTAAAATTACTTTTAAAAACAGGGTAAAGATGGACAGGAATCACAGCCAGGAGTAGCGTGTGATTGGGCAACCACTTAACTACTTGGGGCAATGGCTCATTCTTGTGTTTGCTAAAATTCCTTCCAGGTCCAAATGGTAAAATTCTTGCTCTTACATCCCTTGTAATACACACAGGACAGACCCCTAGTGTTACTGCCAGTTGGATAATTATGCAGGAATAATGCACTGTTCCTGAGCTTTGTAGAGAAACTTAAAGAACACTGAGGCTTTCTGTCCTGAAAGGGAAACTATTCAAAAGTTGGTGCCTAACAGCTAAAGAAAAGGAGTTCCATGGCAACACAGACACTCCGGGGTCAAGTGCATGTTCTGAGAAAACAAGGGACATGCAAACGAACACAAACTGATAGACCAAGGCCTGCACTGGCAGTGTCCTGTCTAATCGAGTCCTTGTCCCGGCGTAAGGTGACAATTCTGTGGCAGCTAAACACAAACACCACAGAAGGAAAGGCAGGAGCATCCTGGTAAGAGGTTTGCTGCTTCATTTGCCCAATCCATAAAAGTGGATGTTCGTCTTACTTAAAATTGGCAGAAAATAATAACTCCCACCCTGTTTTGTATGGCTAAAAGCCCAGATTTAAATTTTAACATTTGCTCGTATGCTACTGTTTAAGTCAAGGCTTGAACCGTTTCAGCTGCCTGGAAGGGAAGGTCAGAAATGGTGGGTGGGCGAACTCGCAGCCTGGTGGGCACCACCTGAGTCAGGATCCAGGTGGGGCGTTTAAGGTGATGGCGGTCTCATTACCTGCGAGCCACTCCCAGAGCAGAGTGTGAGGCACTTTCATAATTTGGGTCACCATGAAGAGATCTGAACTTGTTTTAAATGTTAAGCAAATTTCAGAAACAAAAGGTGTAAAGCTGTTAGATGGCAAAGCATATAAGGATGCTTGCAAGATTCACCTCTTGGCCTCCCACCAGCTTGAGCAAGACACTCTTCAAGCCCTCGGGGTCTCCACATCTGCATCTGTGAACTGAAAGGGCCTGCACAGCCCAAACATCTCGAGGGAGGTGCCTTCCAGGCCTCAGTGACACCCTCCAGCATTCCATCCCTTTGGTCTGTTTTTATTCAGTAAAACCAAAATCGCCATGGACTCCTCATCACCGATCACACCATCTCAGCTACCAGGGCCTGTTAAACACGTTACAGAAGCCATTTGTTACATGACTTTTATTCCAGGCATCAGCTATCTCCCAACAGCTTAGTGGTGTAAATGAGTTTTCCAAGCTTTCTTCAAGGGAAAATAAAAATACTTGAAGTTGCTTTTGAAAAGTCTTGCCAAGCTTCTAGGCTTACATCTTTCGAGGACATTTTTTATTTAGAGCACCCCTGAGAGGTGGGAAGAAAAGTGGAATCTTGGAGAACGTTTCTATTACGACAAACTCAGCCGATGCGCCGGAGCAGAAGAGCGTTCAGACGCGTACTTGCCTATGCATTGGCACTGAGGTGACTGCTGGTCACAGGCTCCTGCCCAAATCTCTGTGGCTGTGTTACAGGTGGCAGCACTGTGAGGGCTCACAGCCCTGTTTCTGGAAGCTTCCTCTTCCACCTGCCTTGTCTGCCTGGCTTCTGCGCCCTGCACCCGATTTGTAATGACCAGGTCTCTGGTTTTGCAAACTTCCTCCCAAAGGGACCACACCCGAGTAGTTAACAGAAAGGGAGGCAGTGACGAGTGATTACAGCAGCTCCAGCAAACATTTTCTGGAAAGAACCAGAGAGGAGTCTCTTAGGTTTTATTCCTAGTGTCAAAATCAAGGTCACTATGTAAATATGTATAAAACAAGAGAGAAAATGCATCACATTTTTTTGTTCATGAAATCTAAAATACAATAATAATTGAATACAACAGCTTGTGGAATACAAATCTACTAATGAGAGATTGGAACAATCTGGGGGTGGCGAGGATGACATTTCCTTTAATTTGGGTTCAAAGGTTGTGTTTCCAATCATCCATTCAATTGCAGTGTCCCCCCCCACCCACACCGGGAGGCCATCCTAAGCTCCAAGCCTCCCAAAGGCAGAATCTGGCCCACCTGCTGTGCTGCACTGACTCAGGGTGGTTCAGGGCACAAGCCCGAGATTCTGGTTAAGTTCAGGCTGAACACTGGTCCTACAACCCATTTCCAGCTTCTGATTCCCTTCCCCAACACATAATTTTCTCATCTTTATAAGAGACCAAGAAGACAAATGTAAGCATTTCATGAACTAATGGCTAACATTTGTCAAATTCCTACTGTGTCTTAGAAATTATTCCATGGGCCTTGTGTCCCTCATATATTACCTTGTTCAGTGATCAACACATTCCAACAAGGCACGTACAATTCTTATACCCATTTTACAGGTGAGGAGACTTCAGAGCAGAGAGCAAAATGCCCATGGTTACCAGCTGGGTGCAAACAGGCAGAAGGAGAGTACTCTTCACTGCCCTGTACCCGCAAGCTGTGTTTGATGAGTGTTAGCTATTATCACTTTTCTCCCTGTTAATGAAGTATGTCGATGAAATAATTACAATAAATTTTTAGTGTACATTCCAGAACATAACAGTTCAAGATGAGTTTTGTCTTTCAAAGGAGTTCACCTTTGGAAGCTTTCAATATTCCAAATAAACCATATTTCAAAATGTTCCAAATGTTCCTGGTTTTATCCTTCAAAATACAGTGTTTAAAGCTCCATGGGCAGTCACTCTCACTACTCCCTTGTTCTGAAATTCCCTTTCTCAATTGTAAACTAATACGTCAGCTAATGAAATATTAGACTGTCTCATAGTGACTAGTGTTGGCTTAGGAAAAGAACTACTAGCATCCTTTCATGGTTAAACAGGAAACTAAAACGCCAGTCTAGGATGTTTCCCAATTTGTCAGTGTCCGTCATTCTGATCCCCTTACCAGGATCACCCCTCCTGCAGCTCTAGGCCACCCGGGCAGGGCATTAGCATGCATGGCCTGACGTCACAGCCCCCTTTGCTGCCGCACGTGGGTCTGTCATTCATCTTTCATGAGTTCGAGTTCCTCACACCCTTCACACAAGCTGCAGACACTCCTCCCCAAACATCAGCTTAGTCCCCTGTCAGTCCTGACAAACTAGACTGAAGAGGAACATTTCTCAAGAGGTAATCGGCTTTCTCCATTTTTGTTAAACATGGCAAGCAGAATAAGAGGCACAGGGTAGCGGCTGCAAACCTTCTGGGAAGCTGCTCATAAACGATGCCCTAGAGGTCACTGCAAGGCATTTTTCCCCTCTGACAACCTCAGATACTCTCCATAATTTTAAATGCAAAATGACAGCCATGTTTCTAACCTAAATCTCCCCTCCAAGTCAAAGACCCCTCTATTCTGCTAGACCATGCCCGCTGGATTTCCCACTCACCCAAGAAACTCGATGTGTCAACTATGAAGTGCTCAAAAAGCTTCTTTCTCTGGCTTTCCGCTTGATTCGTGATCACGTCCTCACCACACAAGATTTGGTCCACCTGCTTCCCCTTCCCTGGCCCCTCCACTCCACTCAGTCTGCAATGCCCCCTCCTATCTCTGTGTGCATCTACCCAATAGACGGAAGATGTGAGCCAAAACTGTGAGCTTTATATGCCACTTTGAATATTCTAGGAGCCACGTGTAAAAGATTTTAACAGGTAAAACTAGAGTTAACATATTTAATTTAATGCAATACCTCCATAATGTTATGATTTCAATATGTAATCAATATAAATTATTAAGAATATAGTTTACATTTTCGGTGTACTAAGTTTTTATAATACGCCCTGGCTGGTGTAGCTCAGTGGATTGAGCGCGGGCTGTGAACCAAAGGGTCACAGGTTCGATTCCCAGTCAGGGCACATGCCTGGGTTGCAGGCCAGGCCCCTAGTTGGGGCCACGTGAGAGGCAACCACACATTGATGTTTCTCTCCCTCTCTTTCTCCCTCCTTTCCCCTCTCTAAAAATAAATAAATAAATAAAAAATCTTTAAAAAAAAAAAGTTTTTATAATACGATGTGTATTTTATGCTTACAACAGGTCTTGATCAAATCAGCCTTATTTCTAGTGCTCAACAGCCACACGTGGTTATTAGTTACCCTAGTGGGCAGAGCAGATCTAAATTCTACCCAACACTCAAGGACTGGCTCAACTCCTTCCGCCCTGCAAGATTTCTCTAGTTTCTGTAACCCTTAAGTACCTTTTCCTTCTTTGAATTGCCATTATACTGATAACCAATACACGCTGTTGGACACTTTTCCCCACGTATTTCATAACTGTAAGTTTTATCTTCACAACCAGACTCCAAAAATCTTAATAATAACATCTGTTTCATCCCTAGAGTATCTGTCATAATCCTAGACATAACCACTCAATAAATATATTAATTTGTTGATGAGAAATCAATAAATTACACATCAGTGGTAAATAAAGGGGAAATTGAGGGTAGACTTATTTTAAATTAAAAGAGGCAAAAACAATGCCATTCGGTTGATGAAAATGATAAATTCATATGAAAATATATCATTATCCTTCTATAGCACTATTATTCAACTTAATCTGTATTGTGTACATGTGTATGTATAAATTTCAAATGCTAGCATATTAAAACTGTGCCCTTAGTTTTACCTTGTCTGGGAAGCGCTTTATCTGACCTTCAAATCTAAATGATAGCTTTGCAGGATAAAGTAATCTAGGTTGTAGGTCCTTGCTTTACATCACTTTGAATACTTCTGGCCAGTCTCTTCTAGCCTGCAAAGTTTCTTTTAAGAAATCATCTGACAATCTTATGGAAACTCCTTTGTAGGTAACTATCTGCTTTTCTGAAGAGCAGATAAAGTGCTTCCAAGACAAGGTAAAATTAAAGGAGTTCATCATTACCAAGCCACAATTACATGAAAAGTTAAAGGGAACTATATAAGAAAAAGAAGATCAAAACTATGAA
The DNA here is from genome assembly GCA_039655065.1 of Glossophaga mutica. Taxonomy (NCBI): domain Eukaryota; kingdom Metazoa; phylum Chordata; class Mammalia; order Chiroptera; family Phyllostomidae; genus Glossophaga; species Glossophaga mutica. The sequence continues at coordinate 24,484,027 of CM077305.1, forward strand.
CATTAAAATGGCAACAAATTCACAACTATCAACAACTGAATCTGAAAAACAAGCTAAGCAAACAAGCAGAACAGGAACAGAATCATAGGTATAGGAACATTTGTAGGGTTATCAGCTGGGAGAGGAAAGGGAGAGAATGGGGGAAAAGGTGCGGGCCTTAAGTACAAATTGGTAGTTACAAAATAGACAAGGGGATGTTGAGAACAGTATGGGAAATGGAGTGGCCAAAGAACTTATATGCATGACCCGTGGACATGAACTAGGGTGGGGGACTGCTAGATGGAATGATGTAATGGGTGGAGGGGGAAAATGGAACAATTGAGACAACTGTAATAGCATAATCAATAAAATATAGGGTCTGGCACAAGTATCTCCTCTTTTTTATTACAAAATCTTTTATTACAAAATCCTAAGCATGTAATTCTGTAACCTAACAATATCACACTCAAGCATACCATATGACATTTTAGGTGAAATGTTCAAATTGAAACTATAAATTTTTACACTCATATTATTACCCTACCAACCATACTCAAGCAGGCATTACTTCCGTGGGACCCTGTATATTAAAATTTAAAAACAAAAACTGTGCCTGCAATCAATCATCAATGAATATGAGAAAACCCTGGAGAAAAGGCAGAGATGATAACATAAACACAAAGACAGGTTGGGAAGAAGCTCTTTATCTCACTGTTTGGGGGTTCCCTGATTACTGGGAAAGGCCATCACTAGACAGTGGTGTCCACTAGGGACTGTCTGTCTTGTTCATGTTGAATCTTCAGCTCTTGGGACACTCAGTCTCCTTTTGCAACTATTCCTAATTTCCCTTTCTAAATTATAAATTAATATATCAGCTAATAAAACATTACACCACCTCATAAAATATTGCTCACTTTGGGGAAAAAAGTGGTGCAGTGCCTGGCACAGGGCCCATACTCAATAAAGGTTTGTTGACTGAATTAGTAACAGAGAGAACTGGTACCCAAACCATGTTGATAAAAATTAGCATGGCATGTGTGGTGGGAAATATGGAACCAGTGCAAGCAGAGAGGATAGCATAAGAAGAAATAAACCTGCCTTCCTAATTGTTGTAAGGCTGTTCCCATGAATCAGATTCAGAAGCACCTGTACCTGTAAAAGCTGTGCAGAATGTGGGAGTTGTGTCTCCAGGCAGGTCCTTTCCTTCCCTCCTCTATATGTAGAAAATCTCAATAATCCTTCATAGTAAAGAGATGGTAGATTTTACCTCGGCACACTAAACGGAGATATATAATGAGCCTCTGAATCAAAAATTTAACAACTAAAAAATAAGATGGGCTAAAACAAATGAGGTCAGATGAAGGTGAAGTTCACATGATTCATGGAGAAAGACAAAGTTTGCTGAGTAGTTAATAGGACATTATGTTGTACTCTTAAGCATAAAAAGGTTCAATGAGCATTTCAAGTGACCTCCAGTGGGCTGTTTAATTTCCCTAATCACAAGCAAATTCTGTATCCACATCCCACTCTGAAATTAATCATGAACATAAGCCTAGACCCAAAACTTGAAGTAAATATAATGTATTCTTCCTTCTTTGCTATTTATTTTTTGTGTCATTTAAGGTATATGTGGAGGGGCAGTGTGTTCATATGTGTGTCTTTGTGTGCTGTAGAGGTTACACCAAAAAATGCCTCAGTCGGAGGCATATTGGACACCTTAATGACATACTAGATGCTAGAGGCAGCTGTCAAATCAAACCAACAAGGAAAAGGGTAATTGTCAAAACTGGGCTTACGAAATAACTAATTCTTAAGAGAACACTTTGACTGTCACATTTAAGAATTAAGTGTATTTCCAGGGAGTGTTCATTTGGAGTTCCCTTGACCTACTAATACAGATGAGAGGCACGGATGGATAAGCAAGGGCAATCTAATTGCTGACAAAGGACATATAGCAAATGCAAGTTTGGCAGACCCAGTACATTTATTTCCTGGGTCTATTAGTTTTTAAAACTATTTCAGAACAGTTGGAAAACTTTAAAGAAATAGACCTCTCTTCTACAGTAACTGTCACTATTCATTGGCCCTCCCACTGAGCTTGACCCTTCACTCTTTACCCTTCTGTGCATGTGACTGATAACCAGACCCTGGCTCGTCAGATTCCCACTGACCCACCAGCTGTTTGTCCCCACACATTTCCAGTGTCATGAAGATACAAATCTGAGTCAGTAGGCTTTTGCTACACTAGTTTCAAGAGCAGCGAATGTGCTTTATTCATCAGTTTATCCCCAAAGCCTAACTCAAAGTCTGTTAAAAACAGTATAAATGGCTGTTGGATGAAATTGGGGTTGCTGATTTTCTTTCGGAAACAGTGAAAGAAGATGATTCTCTTCCAAGGCCAAGTCCCCTCTGTATTATTGACAAATGGGCATCCATTAAACCTATATTTAGACGTTCACTGCTCAGGAACCTCGAATTTCCTGTCAGGACGGAAAGAGCATCTGGCAGCTCTCCCCATTCACTGCACTTTTCCTAGCTTGGGAAACCAAAAATTCTGTATTCTGAAAGCCACTCGCCATCATTATTTGTGTAAAGGGTCATTAAAATCATGGGGCTATTAACACAAAACAGAGTAAACTTGTCCATGTTTTAGTAAGTTGTATGATTCAAAACAAAAGAAAAAAGACTCTTCAGTTTGGAACATTTTAGATTTGTCTCAATCAAAACATGCAAAAGGACTGAAGTGTATCTCTCTGTTCCATGTCTACACACACAACAGAAAGGGTCGTTTACGATATGGGGAATAAAAAGCAGGAGTTTGGAACTTCTGACTCTTCACAAATAATGACAGTTGTAGGTCTAAGTGTCTGGAATATATAATCAGACTCCCCGTAGTCCAGATAGTTATGATTACATTAGGAAAAATTAAGTTGTAGAATGTTCTAATATTGTAACTAAAAATAACATGTCATTACAGGGCCGTAGAAGAATGTTCACAGGTAAGCTGATGGGTCTCATAAAAGAAAAGTCTCCTAATACTTTGTGTTCCATCATTTGTTCATCAGTGAAAACGGGAGAATCAAGAAAACACAGACATACCCACATAATCTCACTTAATGCCACTCATGAATTAGATGAAAGCAAATGAAAAAACATGCATGAAAGTTATTTGAAAATATATAAAGAACCACGCTGTTATATTATTAGCTGAAGATAAATATTTAGAGAACTGCTGTTTTTTTCCTTAAATAAAGCAAGGTCAATGGTATAAAGTATAATGATGCATTGATTCTGATGTTTAATTCAATTATGTTATTTCTTAAAGAGGATTATCTGTCAACTAACTAGTCCTTAATTAGAGAAGATCTGTAGGCACTTATAGAGAATTATATCCAGAATACATTGTCAAGTGCACACACAAAAAGAAAGCCCCATCTAAAGAGTATACAGCATGTTGTCTTTTGTGCGACTAAGGAAAGAGAAAGGAAAATCACACTCAAACACTTATTTTTACAAAAAGAAACAGAGGAAGAGCACACTAAGGATTAATGAAAATAGCTTCCTACCTGGACAAATGGGAGCAGGAGGGAGGTAGGGGGATGCACATGAGAGCAATGGTCCTCCTGTTGCCAGTGCAAGTGGAGTTTCTTGCAGTGCCACAAGGGAAGCATTCCAGGAGACCCACGAAACGGGAGACTGTGGCACAGTAAGATTTATTTGTGGTGCCAGATACAAAATCAAAAGAGTGCTTGACTGCCCCCAGACTCCCAATGTTCTACCCCTATCCATCCTGCAATCAAAAAGGTCCAATCTTGCCTTCATCAGGCCCAGAAATAGGTCCAATGTCCAGATATTTTGCAACATTGGCTCAGTCCAGCTAATACTGTTTGTCCCTGGCTGGTGCTGTGTTCAGGACCATACAGTCTGCCACAAGCCCAGGGAAGGTGCTAGGGCCACAAGGCTACTATGGAGAGAACATGTGAGTGAATGGGGTAAGTGCATGTTACAAAGAGAGGGACACAGACAGAGACAAAGAGAGAGAGCGCTCTTTGTTAACCTGATCATATTATCTCAGGCTTGGGAAGGACCAGGGGCTTTTACAAAATAACCAAGAAACTTTCCAAACTTTCTTGGGCTTCTGATGGGTCCAACAACTAGCAAATTTATTTCCTAGATCTTTCCAGGGTTACGTCTCTTATCCAATACAATCCCTTTCCGAGGCTAGGCAGACAGGCCTCTGTGGTCACCACCTTGGCTTCTACAGCGCATGTGCTTACCTTCCCCCTTTATTGTTCTATCCCTTCCCCTGGTGATCTGCAGGGGATCCCACACATGGAACCCCTGCAGACTGTGTAAAGCTGTAGCTTCCTGGGGGAAACAAGCAGGCTTCTGCTCCCGAGTTTATTACGCTTAATAATGTCTGAGTCCCTTTGCTCCTTTCTTTTATTAGTACCTAGCTACCTAAGTTGACATTCCGACTATAAACACTTTTCTATATACACAGTGTTTTGAATTCTGAGCCATGCAACCACTTCCCATATTTAAAAATACAATTAAATTCAAGAAACAATGAGAAAAATAAGCTCTGTATTTGAATACAAACAGAATCGGGTGGGATGTTGGCATTGTGATTATCTAAAAGACTGTCCTTACTCTCATGCTGGACTATCTGGGGGTGAGGTGACATTATAGCTGCAACTTACTTGCACATCATTCAGCCAAAAAGGAAAATGTATATATAGGTGCAGTCTCACATGGGAGCAGGCACACACCTACACACGCACAGAGGGAAAGAGATAAAGTCAATGAGACAAAAATCCTGCAGTTCAATGAACCCAGGGGAAGCTTACCAAAAAAACATTTTACCTTTATTCTTTATCTCCCACAACTGGACAGAATTCTCCTGGGAGCCTAGGAAAGCAGCTAAGGACTGGCTGGTTGTCTTGGTAGAGGCTAGAGGGATGGGGGATCAGGGAGGCAAGAAGATTGCTCCTTGGAACATGAAACTGGGCTGTGGAGACTTTACTCCTATGGAGAAATATTTGGACCTAGTCCTATATGGTTAAGAAAAATAAAAATTAAAAAAACATGGGACAAGTCTTCCTGCCGTTGGAGTCCTGGAAGTCAAATGGCTCAGTAAAAGTACGCAAGTTATACATTTTCACTGACAATAACAAATTGCCTTACAAAAGGACTATATAACCACCCAGTGAAATGTATTTTGGGCATTTTATTTTAAAAAGGGTTCCTTCGCTTAAACAAATACTTGATTAGAAGGGCAAGAAAAGAAAGTTAACATTGACCCTGATTCCTGAGCTTTTGAAAGATAACATCCCTGCCAATCAAGGCAAAGTGCTCTGCTCAAGGCTTTTCATCCCCTCAAACTGGTTCTTCTGTTGCCTGCTCTGGTAGCCATTGTTAAAACAAGCAGAATGCGGTATTTGCATCTTTACCTGGAGAAAATGGATAATCAAGTCATTCTGGGGAAAAAGCTATTATCATAAAATAATAAGAAACATAACCAGGAAAACAGATTTTCACTCAACTTTGTATTTCCTGAAAACTCACAGAGTAAAATGAGGGTTCTTTATTAGGAATTATTTTATTTTTAAAACGAACTTTTAAAAGGATAACTTTGAGTTTGAAAGCTGCTGTTTTGTGAAATAATTGAACTATTATTTACATAATATTCTTTATTTTTCAAAAGAAAGCCTAGAAGATACACATTGGGAAAATGACCTTACGCAAGGTCAAGGGAGAGGGGTGAACTCCAGGAGAAATATTTGCTCACACGGCTTTAAAATAATTTTACAGAGTATCCAATAAAATCTCTCTTCTAGGACACCAAGGGTCCTCAGTCTGTCTTCCTCATCCATAGAAACTTTTACTATTTTTTTAAAAAAGCAACACAGCACAAAAGATAAACTCACAGATGAGTTTTAAAGTCAGCTTTAAAAAAGGTGGCAAGTAAGCACGGTACTGTGTAGACTAGCAAGAATAATCCAGTTTAGGAAAACCTTTCTGTGAAATCCAAGGAGATTTTCCACCATCTTTGTCCTCCTGTTTTAGAAGCTCTGCTTTTTTTCCCTGTGGTTCCCTGTTTACAATGTCACTCATCACATGTCTGCTGAGATGTGGTTGCCATCAGTCATCTGAGCTCAACCCTACAAAGCAATCTAAGACACCATATAAGTCATTTGCTATTGGGTATAAGGAGTTGATGCTGTTGCATTTTTATTGCCATTAGAATAAATTGTTCACAAGAGAAAGATGCTTCAACTATTAAAATAAGTGAAGGGGAAAAAAGCCCAGGTATATAAAGTATGTTTTATGTGAAATGCTCAGCTGAACATCTGCAAATCATTTTAGTTCTGTAAGCTAATAAAAAAGTGTATGTGCTTTTTCCTCCTGTTTATCCTTCAGATTTTTTTCTGTCTACCACTCATAAGAATACATTTTTATTTTCTCCATCATCAACATTTTTTTTACTGGCTCCTCTAATATACGCTGTCTAAATCTGTTCAGAAGAATTGCTCAAACATGCTTTCTGAGTTTGTGTAAACCCACAAGTAAGCAAACAAACTGATTCCCCCCACATTTCAGCTGGAATCATACCAATACAATGCCACTGACCCCCTACTTCCCACCGGCCCCTCCAAGCGCACACTGGCTTGTGTGGGGCCTTTCATAATCAGAGGAGATGCATTTAAATAGATTTAAATAACAGGCTCTGCCAGGATGCATGGAAGAGAGAGTATCAGATTCCCTAAGCACATTTGCCATTAATATTCTGAACTCATGAATGCCAGTAATTTCTTGCAAACTTGACTTTCAATGTCAACTTGAATCTGTTGATTTCTGTCCTATGAGTTAGCAAAAACCAATTATTCTACCTCCTCCAATGGTATTGATGCAATTGCGCTGTGAAAGGCACAAGAGGGGGTTCTAGCATCTTCAGTCGACCCCCCTGAAGATATAAACTTTTGCTGGAATTTTTTATGAAGAACAAACTCCAATGAAAAGCAAATTTGGGATCTTTTCATTCTGTATTAGCAGATGGGGAAAGTAGAATATTAGTGCTTGCTTCTAAAATAAAAAATCATATTCTCAATATTAAATCAGATCAAGAATTTTTTTTCCTGTGGGTAGTTACAACCTTACAACTATTTTTCTCATGGTACCACCTTTCATATGAAACTGGCACATTGAATAAACAGGACTCACAAGGTGCAATTTATTTCGTCCTTCACTACCAATTTAGAATCTATTCAATATGGAAAAATTGTCCCCTTGCTCCTGGATAAAAACACAGGGGACTGAGTCCTATAGGAAAGAGAAACAAGATAAGCAGAAAAGATTTTACTTCATGGCGCTGACAGAACCTGGGTCTGACTGATATGTAATTCGTTTTTCTGAATTCTATGGGCTATCCCTCCTCGCTGTAGCTCCATACATCCCATGGCAGCTCCCCTGATATGGAAGGGGCCAATTTCTCTAGCTAACCACTTACGCCATCTATAACTCAAGGCAGAATGATGCTTCTGGCTTCCCTCTACTGAAAGCTAGTCACTCCCAGGAGAACCTATTTGACAGCATCTAAGACCATCTGTCCCTTAGCTCCCGCTCATGGGGGTTCACGTCCTTGGAAAATACTCAAGCATCCTTTTCCCCATAAATTTACTTTGCTTTGTACACTGAAGTAGCTAGCCAGGAAGATTTTCCAAGCAGGAGAAAAGCCCATACCTCAGTCAATCCTCCCAATTCAGGGAACATTGCATGTTGTCTGGTTGAAGCCTTCTCAATGACCTTGAAGGAAGAGCAGGCAGCCCTCCTGTCCCCTACAGGCTAGAGAATGGGGCTCACAGAGCACCAGTAGCTCTCTGTAAAGATATTTGCTTTCATATCTTCTCTTTTAATCTTCGATAATCCAACCCCTTTTTAGTCTCTGTGCAATGAGTGATTCAAGGGTTTAAAACTGGTGTTTGAGAATTCATTGAAATATTTGTATTTGGTCTGGAGTCTTTGGTGTGTCCTATCTACTGTGCTTTCATTTCTCAATCAAAACTTGCAACTTCACATGTTCTTAAAAATGCTGCTCTCCGAAGATGATACACAGGTGGAAAATAAACCTATAGCTCCTCATCACATACCGTTAGGGAAATGCAAATTAAATCAAGAGTGAGATAGCACTGCATGTGTATTAGAACGGCCAAAATCCAGAACACTGAAAACACCAAATCCTGGCAAGGATATGGAACAACAGGCATTCTTGTTCATTTCTGGTGGGAATGAAAATGGTGCAGCCACTGGGGGAATGCAATTTGACCGTTTCTTACAAGACTGAAAACACCATAGGACCAGCAATCACATTCCTTGGTATTTACTCCAATGAGCTGAAAGGTTATGTTCACACAAAAACCTAAACATGGATGTTTATGGCAGCTTTATTCATAATTTTCAAAACTTGGAAGCAGCCAAGATATCGCTGAGTAGGTTAATGGGTAAACTGGTATACCTGACAATGGAATATTATTCAGCACTGAAAAGCAATGAGCTATCAATCTTTGAAAAGACATGGAGAGACCTTACTAAGTGCAAGAAGCCAATCTGAAAAGGGTGCACACTGTATGACTCCATTATACCACATCGTGGAAACGGTGAAACTATGGAGACACCTAAAAGAACGGCAGTGGCTAGGGGTGAGTGGGGAGGGAGGGACGAACATGCAGGGCATAGCGGACATGCAGGCAGTAAAACTATTCTGCATGACACCATTATTGGGCATACATGCCATTATACCTTTTTCCAAGCCCACAGAGTGTACAACACCAAGAACGAACTGTACTGTAAACTATGGACTTTGGGTGGTAATGTGTCGATGGTGGTTCATCCATTGTAACAACTATACCACGCTGGTGGGGGACACTGATAATGAAGGAGGCTGTCAGTGTGGGGACAGGAGGTGTGTGGAAACTCTGGACCTTCCCCCCAGTTTTGCTGTGAACCTAAAACTGTTTTTAAAAAAATAGTCCCTTTAAGGGGAAAACAAAAGGAAAAAAACACTTCCCCTACATTAAGTAATAAGAAGTATTTTGTTGAATATTCTCAAAAGTACCTTCCTAGTCTCATTATGCATAGTAAACAAGATAGTGAATATTCTGGCTAAAAAAGTAGCCAGCTTTTGGAAATAACCTCTAAAACTTCTTATATTCCTTATCCTTCCAAAATTTCCATACCTAGAATTAATCGTATTTTGGACTTTGATTCTGCCGGTGCACCCCATGAAACTCCTGACCCCCAAATTCCTCCAGCATGATGCAACACTGGCACATTTTGCAAATGTACAGCCTGGAGGAACTAGGGTCCCTCATTGTTTAAGTGATTTTCCTGGCCTTCGAGTTCTTCTGGCATGATCTTTGTTCTCTTCCTTTGCCTCCAAAATAACAGGCGTTTATTCAAACATTTCTGACTCTTGGAGGATCTGATAAAAATTATGGCCCCTTTACCCATTTCTGTATATAATTTCAAGTCTCTGTGGGCTCTCCTACACTCATTCATAAATACCCTCAGCTTCCTACATGTAAGCAATGCTTAATAGTACTTATAACCACACGCCATACCCTCTTTATCCTACCACAAAAATGTTTTGTCATTTCTCTGGAGCCAAAATGAGAAAACAATTTATCCCCATGAGCCAATCAGTTGTTCATCACTTTAACAAAATGTTTATAGAGCAGCCACAGTATGCAGAACATTAAGACAAGAGTATGGCTTACACTGAACTCAGTGTGATTCTCTAAGAAATGTTCTCCTGGGCCAACCTCATGCTCTCTAGTTATTTCAACTACAGGACCATGCTCCCAAATCTCTCTCACTCAGATTTTCCCCCACGCTTTAAGCTTGAATGTCCACTGACCACCCTCATTTGGGCATCCCTCATTCACCCCAACTCAACAGATTTGGAACAGGCTGTCTTGGCCCCGAATCGTGCTTGTTTTGCTGCATTTCTTCTCTCCATGAATGGCACCCCACTCGACCATTCAACCATGTCAGAACCACAGGGAAACTCCCCAACTTTATTCTGATACCCAGTGAATCAGCACGATTCTGTCTCTGTTAAGCCTTAAGTGGTTGTTGAATCCACTCACATTTACAACCAGTGCTCTGGCTGCATCTGACTTAAAACATTGAGTTTAACTCTGATAGTCCCCCTCTAAAGGCTCGGATGCCAAACCTCTTCAGTCTCTGGCTAGAGAGCTAGAAGGTGCACTCAAGGATGAGCAGACGCTGGAGAATGATGATGGAAGTGGAGCCCATGAGAGAGGACATTGGTCACCGAAACTTTATTTCTAAAGACAAGGCACTTGTGATCCCCATTGGTCAGTAAGGATTTTAAAAGGATGGTACTTTAGTCACCCTTAATTACATCCATTAACTTCTAACTTAGCCAAGGAAATATCTGACTGGTACAAACAATAATCTGTCCCTTAGAATATACCCTCAAGGATTATTTTAGCAATGTGGTCTTTATCCAAGTGCTACATCCACAAAAATAAAGAGACTGTTGAAGAAACATTGTCACAGCTTCTTCCCCTTAACAACCTAAACTATTGTCTGCGCCATATTATTTTAAGAGTGTTACTTCTCAAAGTATTTTTTAAACCATGGAGGGCAATAACATTGAATATTAAAATAGGGAAATCTATTAATATGCTAAGAATTTTCAGGAAACCAAAGCTCTTCATTTTAGTGTCTACTAGAAGTAGATACTGCAAGAATACATATCTGACTACGCAAATCTTAACAGATTTATTCACTGAGTATATTTGGATACGCATGGTTTAGTTTGAGTAACAACCAACCAGGAAAAATGTTTATCTAACACTCACTGTATATCAAACAGCATGTTAACATTTCATACAAAACATGTCATTGTCACAGAAGCCTATGATATTCATAATGAAACCACCTCGTTTTGTAGTTAAGACATCAAGGCTTAGTGAGGTTAGTAATTTATCAATGATCACACACTTTTGACCCCAACCCAATACTACCAACAAAGGGTTTCTTTGAACATAACACTGTATTGTAGAGAAACGGCAGAAAGACGAGACATGTAAATTAAATGATATAGTTCATGTCCCAGAAGAGGAGGGAGGGGGCAGGGACAGGACTACGGCAGTGTGCAAAGACTAATTTAATGCTAGGTGTACAGTAGGCTTCAATAAACTATGACTAAGTTGAATGTGTAAGTAATTAAAGATAATCACAGTGCATTTGGGGAAGTCCCCAAGATTTCCTATCCAGTATCTGCCATGTGTCCTGGAGTGTCAAAGTGAAAGATTCTCTCCTTGACCAAATTCTAGTTAGGAAAGGAAAACAGTTATCTAGAGAAGATAGCAAGAAGAACATTGTTTCTGAAGATCAACAGGCAAAACTTGCAAGAAAACAGATTTTGTGCTGACATACAAAGCGTCTTGAAACAACGTTAATTTGAGAGTCAAGATACTGGTGTACACAGTTACGGTGGGATGGGAGACATTCCTTCCTGGATAAGAGGTTGTACCACGTAAGGCCCTGCAACTCTGTGATTCTCTGATGTTCCTGAAAAACAGTTCTATGAATAGTTTATGAACCACATAACTGGAATAGTGAAACCACATAACTGGGTAGTGAAATTCCGGTGACTGTAATTCTACACTTTTTACTTACTTATAGCCTCTAAATGTTTTTGTAATGGAAATTTTAGAACATTAGAGAAAGCCCTTCAAGGTGAAAGGATGAATTCCGTCTACCTACACTTGAGAGGTAGCCGTAGATAAGCCACTAGCATTTTAAGCCACATTGGCTTCAATTCCTGATGAAGTGAATTTAAAATATCATCGTGGCAGAATAACATTGAGAAAGTAATTTCTGGTATTGGTCAACACATAAAGACAAATATTTCATCATGTGCCATGTTCATAACAAGAAAAAATAACCATGTTGCATACTTTATTTACTTCCTCAGTTCACTCTTGTGGAATTAAATTAAGTTTAGGCACTGTGATACCAGACTAGAGTGATGTAAGGTGGGACAGTGTGCAGGCCTTACTAGTCTTATTATATCTCACATTCTTATTTTCCAAGACTCTGACCTCACTTTTGAGTTACTGTAGACTCAAAGCAGATTAAAGGCAAAAATGAAAAAAAAAACCTGAAAATGGAAAAAATACACAATTTTTCACTGTTAAGGGTACCTCGTCTGCAAAAAACAAATCAGCGTGTGTCAAGGTCAATAATCCACCTGAACTACTGCGAAGCGAACAGTGAGCAGGATTTAGCACAGCTCCACCCGACTCTGAAAGCATGCAGACTCCTTCTGAAACAAACCCAGGAACGATGCTGAGAGCCCAGGCACTGTGTGCACTGCGGGAAAATTTACAACAGCTTCAGGTACTTTCTAGGAAGACTACACTGGTTCCTTGGCACAGATGATCCTCACAGGCACCGGAACACCACCGGGCCAGGATGGTCTAAGTGAAGTATATATTTGTATGCCCCTTAATTCTCTCAGATTAGATTTGTTTAGGAGATTTCCCATTCCCAGTGATGACATGCTCCTTCACTCTTCTTTTAGTTGGGGTTGGATTTTATGCAGGAATGTTCTTCTTCTATTTGTAGACGTATTGTTCTTTCTTTTCTCTTCTCTTCTCTTCTCTTCTCTTCTCTTCTCTTCTCTTCTCTTCTCTTCTCTTCTCTTCTCTTCTCTTCTCTTCTCTTCTCTTCTTTTCTTTTCTTTTCTTTTCAGCAGGCCTCCCTCTAGTGGAACATCAAGCTTTAGCCCTATTCCTTTGAGTGGCCAGGGTCTGTTTTGAATAAAGGCTCTAATTGTTTTGAGATTCCAACATGAGATACTCATTGTTTTACACTGATTAAATGGCTTCTTGATCATTCCTCCCAGCATTGGATGTTAACCAAACTTTTCAGGGTAACCAAAAGCACCTTTGGAATTCCTGTTCCCACAAACGGGCACTCTGCTTTTCTCCCCAGATGAGGTATAAGCCAATGAGTTAACATAACAGAATCCTCAGGAGACTTTTTGCTAAGTAAATTGGGTATTCTATGTCAACACTTCTTGTATACTTCTTGCCCAGGATCCCTGGTCCAGCCCACAACCCTGCCTGCTATTCCCCTCGTGGAACTTATTCCCAAATGTCCACCCCATCACACATTCCATCCCACGCATCATTCCCTTTGACCCTATGCATTAACTCAAAATCCTGTTCCCCTTGCAGGAGTCCTCCTTCACCCCACCCACTGCAGATGACCTCATTCCCTCCCCAGTTTCTTTCACCACTTCTACCTCATTTCCAACAAGCACACAGAACACCCTTTCACTTGTTGGTGAGTGACTTCATACTAGTAACTGTTCGCTCTGTGTGTGTGTATGTGTCCTCTACTCTGCGAAACCCAAAACTCAAGCATTCAGGCTCCTAAACAGCATGCGGCATATGTTCTCATGCCTTTATGGCTTTTCAAATCGCATCGTGCAGGCAGAAGGCTGCCTATTTCCAGAGGTGAGTCAGAGAGATGCTAATGAGGTAGAATCTTTAAAGTGGGATCCTGGTTAGCCAAACTCAAACCATTCAAAAGTCTCTTCTCATCACATTCTGTGGATTCCTCCTATGTCTATGGATATTATGATTTCTCTCCCCTTTACCTTCTCTTATATCGATATACAGCCCTTGCCTACAAATGGATATATGAATGGATGTATACATAGGTATGTACACACACACACACACACACACACACACAACTAAGAGCAATGCAGACACCAAGAGGCAAAAGCACCCTACTAGAAAGCAAGAGAACAGGGCTACAGTACAATCCAACACCTCTGTACCTCTGCACTACACTTCTTCACCTTCAGTGACCTCATTTGCAGAATGAAAGGATACAGTCAAGATCATGGAGAAGGTAGAGTCTTATTCTAAAGTACCAAGATAAAAAGGCAGCATTGTTATGACTTTTTAAATGGATGAGGTGAGAATCATTCATTAGTAACAACAAAAGTAAAACAGGTTTGAAGAGACAGGCCCGCTAAAGTGTTCTCTAAGAGCAACAGTTTCTCTACTGAAAGATGTGCCTAAATTGAATAAATACAGAGAATAGCTACCACTTACAGAGCACTTCCAGTGTTCTAGGAGCTTTCAATTCACTTGCAGAATTTTTAACCTATGTAAAAAGGTGAAAAGGATTAAGAAGTACAAACTGCCAGTTCTAAAAACAGTCACAAGGCTGTAAAGCACAGCATAAGGAATATAGTCCATAACACTGTAATAACCATGTATGGTGCTGGAACCCAGACTTACAAGCGTGGTCACTTCATAAGGGATAGAAATGACTAATCACTATGCTGTATATATAAAATTAAAATAATATTATATGTCAATGGTAATTGAAAACAAATTTTAAAAAATAATCTAAAATAGATTTTCAAAAACCTCACTTTTGCCCTGAGAGTTAGGTACTACCATTCTCATTTTACAGATGCAGATACTGAGGCACTAGAAGGTTATTTTCTGGCTCAAGGTCAGCAGCAGAGCCATATTTCATACTGCATGATGGCAGGCATACATGTTCTATAGAATGGTTTCTGTTGAGATCTAAACATTAGAAATTCCTGACATGCTCAAAAATGGGAAGCTAATGGGAAGACAATGAAAATCACAGACTGGGGGACCTGGGGGAGCTGGCGACATGAGTCCACTCACTCGGACATCTTCCCAGTCCATAGGCTGTTCCTTGCCCCTTCCCCATGGGACAGGACCTAAGTTATAATGTATAATACAGCTGCAGAAAGATTAATACAGGCAAGTTAACTATACTATCACTCAGTCTCCTATGGTAAATGAATAAAACAGAATCTAGCACACCATCTAAGAAGAGATAAAATTCAACATGTTAACAGGAAAACAGGGAAATTCCTGATCCACAGTAATTAATGCAATTGTACGAAGTAATGTCCCAAGCTCTAACCAGTATATAACCTCAACTCTGCACAGTACAGTCTAACACTCGATACTCCTACCAGGTTTGGCTTAAGAGAGGGAAGGGTCAGCAGCACTTAACTGAGAAACCAACAAAAATGTACAAAGGTAATTACCATTTTGAGAAACAGGAAGGTAAAATATAATTCTACTACTTGAAAAGAACACCTTCGGTTTCTCTAGAAGAGGTTTATCGGTTCATTATAGAAACAAACCTCTCAAGAAGAAAGTGTCATTTACTCACACTAATAGGCCATAAAATTTATTCCTTTAAAGTATATTTCCCTGCCTCAGGCAAGCAAGCCTTGCACTCAGAGTAGCAAGAGTGTCAGCGTCTTCAATCCCCAAATGCACCCGGCACTGAGAGCCCTGGGAAACCACAGCCCCGTGGTTCCGGTTCCACCTGAGACTCAGAACTGAGCCACTCCCCGCACTCAGGTTCTGTGCGGGTGGAAGAACAAAGCCTGGCGTATAAGATGTTCCACTTCACATTACTAGAATCTTATGTTCACACTCAGAAGACAACATAAAACAGCTGTGAGCCAACCACTCTTGAAATGGACATCTCTCCTAACACCCAAATTAACTGCAGCGAATGAACTGTCACCTTAAATATCATATTTTTACACAGAATATTATTAGCTCACGTGGTAAAAAATCCTCTCCCCCCTTCTTCCACATTAATGGACTAAGCTGTTAGCATGCTGCCAAATTAATTGCCATATTTCCTAGTCTCACGTGTGGCTCAGTGTGGATATGCGCTCCATGTAAGTCAACATGTTGGATGTGACCAAGTGATGTCTACAATGTCTCGGTCATTCTCAATCTGTAAGAAAGCCACTTGCCCCAAGTTCCTCTTGTTCTCTCTGTAAATGGGAACACATTTGGGCAGGTACACCATGGGAAAGGTGGGACAAAAAGACAGAAGGAACCACATCGTGGTATGACTTGGGGAGAAGAGCAGCACATGTGATCTGGACAGCTCATGTCTTGGATATAGCACGAAACTTAAAAAAAAAAATTTCTTTCATTTACCTATTTTGTAGTCTCTTGTGAAAGCAGCTTAGTTTTAGCCTAACTAATCAACTCTATGAAATCTACTCAGCGCCATTTAGCCTGACCTAGATCCCCTCCAACAACATGACCCAAGAGGACTTTCTCAATGGTGGCACATGCGTTGGCCAATATGGCAGTCACATGTAGACACTGAGCCCCTGCCAGGTAGCATGTGTGCCCGAGGAAGTGAATATTGAATTTCAGCTAACTGAAGTTAAAAATTTAAAAAAACACATGTGGCTACTTGCTGGTTGCTTCTTCACTTCACAATACAAGCGTCTGGGACATCGAAGATTGTGACAGTACAACCATTAGGAAGACCCATTATCGTCACAGAGACACTCATGTTCTAAAGCTAAGAATTTTTGCTAGAATGTTACCAAGCATTAGAGGGCCTCAAACCACAGTTTCTCAAAGTAGAAATAAACTTTGAGCTAAGACTTTAGTATGACGTGTTTAAGGTTGCACCGTCATTTTAAAGCTGACACTAGCTTATATTTCAACATGAAGGACACCTGGGATTCTTTTGTAATGTCATCAATGAATATATCTTCCATAAAACTAAACTCAGCGGATTCTTTCTGCTGAAGAGACAAATGCAAAGCAGTTAGCAACAATCAAGCTAACCAGTGAGTCGCTATCTTTCTGCCATTACACGGAGGCCTGGGACAGTAGATTAACGTAGGGATCTCTGGAATGCCTTCCGATCCATTTGGGTATTCACTTAGTGAAACCCCGTGTTGGAAAGGTCAAGTTTGCATTTAGACTTTAAAACTCTACAAAACTCCAGGAAACAAATGACATTTCAAACATCCATCTAAAACATGTAACTGAGTCACTAAATACAATTATGAGAAACAAATAAACCAAACTGGGCAGTCTGCCCAGAGGCCACAGTAAAATATAAACTTTGGAAAGAGATAGCAATGAAGGGAGGGTTTGAGGGCTATAGAGGGTAGCAGGGGGAAAGGGCAAGAGAGAAGGGGCAGCCATGGGTGAGGAAGGAGAGCAGGGAGGGAGGACAGGCAATAAAATAGCAGTGAAGGAGCAACTCAAACAGAGAAGTCTGGCCCAAAGCTCTGAATGTACTCACAAAAGCCCTCATTTGGGCGCTCCAGTGGGAGATTTACAAAGGCATATATACATACAATTTACACGGTTTTTGCCCCAGAGTGAGTTTATTAGTAATCTTAACAAATGGACACTCCAGCCTCCTTTGTTGGGTGAATTTTAACAGCGGTGAACACAGTAGTGTCTAATTACTACGAAAAGCTTCAGATGAATCTCAAAGAACTGTATCATTTCTTAAAGATTTAACCCATGCAACTATAAAGCAACAGCGAATTGAAGAAAATGCATGCGGCTCTCACACCCTCTTCGCTGGCAAGCAGAGTGAGGAGGCTCATTCTTTCATGGGAACTTGGATGTTTCTTTATCTTCCTGCTCCCAACAAGATAGGGGCATCAACTTCGACGTCTTTTAGGACTTGGAAATACAAAACTTAAGTGTCACAGTAGTTTTAAGTCAAATGATATCCTCCGCAGAGGAGCAGTGTCGGTGTGCTCAGAATAAACAGCTGAACTTTTCATTGCCCAAAGTGAAAGTGTCTGAAACTGCAGTTCATAAACGTTACCCAGATGCACGACACAGAACAATGGGCTGAGGAGTGGACTCGGAGGTGCAGCTTCCAACTCCAGTTCTGTCTTAGGTCGGCCTGATGATGATGATGATGATGATGATGATGATGATGATGATGATGGTGATGATGGAAACAGCATCCTTTCCAACTGATTCTAAACCCCACCCACTTAACACCATCTTACAACCAATACCATCATAAAATCACTGTGACAAACTGTACTGCAGTTTTGTGAAATCTTCCACAAAAATCTGAGATGGAGAAAGCAGCAGCCTCATTCTATCCTAGATTTAATGAAATGCAGACCATAGTAGACTAGTCAGCAGCTACGGCTATGTGCGCACACTATAACGTTTTTGAACTTTGTTTTTATTGTTGGCACTATTACAGATGTCCCCATTTTCTCCCCTTTGCTCACCTCCACCCAGTCCCCATCCCCTTTTTCTCTGGCTGTCACCACTCTCTCCCAACAGCTCTTGGTGGAAAAAAACTGTTATCGACTCCCTTTCCCAGACGCAGAACTGACAAACAGAGAGGTTAAGTAACTTGCACAAGGCCACACAACTAGGAACTGGCTGAGGCGGTTTGAAACCCAGCACGCCTGGCACCGTGTCTTTGCTCCTGGCCGTCACGCTCACTGTCACACTTCATGTGGGACTTTGCACAAGTCTTTTCAAGCAACCGGTACCTCAGACTCCTCTTAGGCCCCAAAGGAAAAGCACTGGACCAAGTCATCTCCAGAGTCCCCGCCGGTTTTCAAACGTATGGATCTCTGGCATAACATACAGCCCCTCACATCCCTTTATAAGACAGATGCCATGTTATTAAAGAAACTAATAACACGTTAATTCTAATTATATTTCTTTACAGAAGAATATTGTATTTCACTCTGGCTACAGGACGCAATCAACTTATAGAAAAAAACTGAGACATTTTTGTTACCAATTAAATGATGGTAATTTTAAATAGAGCAAATACTATCCTGTAGGAAATCCGATCAGTGTCTTTGTACCACCTCCTGTCTAATTAAGCTATCTTCTTCAGTTTCTGTAACACTGGGGGGGGGCAAACTAAAATCATAGCAAATAAATGTGCTGAAATCTGTCAGGCACATGGCATCCAATTTGATCTTGTGACTACTGAAATAAGAACAATAAAGTGTGCATATACATACTTCACACATGGGCATGCACACAGTTTCTGTGTGTGAATACTGTTTTACGTTGAATCGAGGACTCTTGAAACAAAGAAATTTTTGCCACCGATTTTAAAGTCATCAAGAAATCTCTTATTATATGAAATGGCATTAAATGCTACAAATCAGACTGTTCCTCCCTATGATACCACATCTGTCTTCAAATCACACTAACACCTAACTTCTCTACTTCCTAGGAATGCCCAGGTTTGCCATAATAAAAAAAAAAATAGTTCAAACTCTTTTTGAGATCTTTCATGCAATAAGAACTCAGAATAAAACTTCCCAAAAAATAAGCTGCATTCTAGCTTCCCTCCATCAAGTGCTGATGTGAAGGGATTGTCCAAAAGAGCGAGCGATAGAGCATAACTCAGGCTGCTCATGTGATAACGTCTCCTGGCTATGGACAGGAATTTCCTGTTTTAAAAATGAATTCCAAAAACAATTTTCTCAGTTTCTGGCAGAATTTATTGATAGCCAATCCACTAGTTTACTGGGCCAAGTCAGGAGAATTTGGAAACCGTGTGAAATAGCATTGAGGTGAACACCGACAGTGACCTTAAAAATGAGACTATGATTTTACCCGCATTCAGACGTGGGCTGTAGGCCTCCAAGCCTAGCTGATACCTTCTCCCCAATTTCCACTGCATGCTTTTCTGCCCCCCTCACCAGACTCAGAGTCCCTAGAACATAAACTACCATTTTCTTCTTCCCTGTGTCTCACGGGCAGGCAAAGCAGAGTGCCGACACACAGAAGGAGATGAACAAGTTTCTGTGGCTCAGTGAATTACTGAAAGAATGACCAATTTAGATGAACAAATGCCCAAGTGTATCAGTCCCGAAAAAAGTCTCTCAGACCTTGGGTGGTGGTGATGAGGCAGATGAGCAGACAAACTAACTGTCTTGACCTTGAGATCCAACTCAGTGGACACTCCCAGGTCAATCAGAAAGTTAAGGTGTATGACCCAACGTGACACCCGACCACCCAAGACAGAAGGAAGAGTCTTTCTAGCCTTCTGTCACACTCAGCCCCTTCAGCCAATTGGTCACCAAGTCCTCTACCTTCTTTTCATCGCTGAAACCCACACCCTCTTCCTGCTGTCACTCAGCTGCTCCCAGCACACCCCACTGGTAGTATCTCGGTGGGGCTCAATGATTAGCACCCCATTCTCCCACCTAGCTGCAAAAAAATTGAGGAAATAGTAAGGGAGGTGTGTCAGATAGAGAGAAAAATGGTACCTCTATTACTAGGATCCTCAGTTCACAGGTTGTGGTTTCAAGTTTACAGTCAAGCAGCTAATACTGAACCCAAGTGTTGACGTCAAGTCCAAAGCTGGTCTAATCGTGGGCCACAGAGCTTCACCCAAAGGGCAGCTCCCTCCCAAGAGGAAAATAGAATGGAGTTGAGATGTCAATTTGAATTCTTCCAAATCTGCCAACTCTGGGCCAGGAGTAATACTAGTGAGTAGAAAGAGTAGTCCACGCACGCCTCCAGGGAGCTCTCTAAATGTGTCCAAGGCTGCCCTGCTCAATACATGCTGCTGGCTCCCTCCTGCCATCTACCCACCTACACACCGCTTTCATGACCTTGTGACCCTGCCTACCTCTCCAGGTGTGAGGCTCAACTCAGATCATCCTCTCCTCCCATGTAGCTTACCCACTGGCCGCTGCCCTCTTGTCTGATCTTCTGTTCCTCCCTCTTACTCACCTTTCCAGACTCAATTCAAGGTCATCTCAGATAATTAGTCCCTGTGAACATCCCCAGTGAAGCTCAGCACAGCCAGACTGGTGTCTCCCATCACATGCTTAGTCTGCCACCCACGGTTACTCTACTACTTTATTATAGTCTACCCATTAGACTATACTATCCATTAAGTCGCCCTGGTGGGTGTAGCTCAGTGGATTGAGCGCAGGCTGTGAACCAAAGGGTCCCGGTTCGATTCCCAGTCAGGGCATATGCCTGGGTTGTGGGCCAGGTCCCCAGTGGGGGCCATGAGAGAGGCAACCATACATTGATGTTTCCCTCCCTCTCTTTCTCTTTCCCTTCCCTTCTCTCTAAAAATAAATAAATATTTTTAAAAAAAAGAAAGTTTAAAAAATCCATTAAATTAAGAACAATTCTTTATATTTTTTAACCTCCCAATACCTAGTACAGATCCTGGTACATGAACACCTACAAATATTTATTAGGTTAGAGAGATGCAAATAGCTAAATGCAAAGTAGGACATAAAAGTTCCATGGAAATAAAATGTCACAGTGATTCTGAGGAAAAAGAGAACAAACGCAAGCAAGAGAACCTGACATATTTTCTCAGAGGTTAAGCGTTATAAACCAAGGTATATCTAGATACATCTTTGGGGAACCAGAGAAAATTTCATTTAAAAAAGTTAAAATTGAATTGAACAAGACTCAGTGGATAAACATATGGAAAAAGTATTCTAAGGGGAAAAAAAGGCAAAAGACACCAATCTGGAAAAGCAAAAGATATATTTAGGGGACACCTGAGTCTCCCAATTTGTCTGTGTTTAGAAGAGCAACCTGAAAGAAAAATGGAGCAGGAATCTGGCTAGAGCATTCATGAGGCCTTGAATATGCAAATAAAATAAATTTCAACATAATTTACAGACAATGGGAATCAAAGAATGTTTCCTGAAAGAGTAGCTGTTATTTATGCCAAGGAAACTATATAAATCCTGGATCCTTGTAGTGGTAATAATAATCAACTAATAATTTGTTTTTCAATTACTTCCAAATTTTTCAGGAACATAGTGACTGAGAGCTTATAATAGTTTGATAAATCTCAGTGGAATAGTACTGGAGCATAATAAAATGAGTAATAAACTATTTAGGATGATGATAAGACTACATAGTAATTTGTAGTCATTTTTCATTTTGTTTATGATTCTTTCAACCCATCCCTGAACGCCTCATCTATCTAATGACTCTGTCCTCGACATTGGTCTATCCTGTAATAAGCATTGCCTATTTCCCAGTTCTCTTAATAGCCATGAAAACAAAAACACTAATGTCAGGTGATAACATCTATAACCAGGTTTCTACTTCCCTATTTTTTCTTCCCTAGTCTGTACCAACTATGGTGAGTTTCAGAGATCGCTCTTCAAAGAATAGTAGACAATCAGCGAAACAGGCCCACGTAGGAACTATTGAGATGCCTGATTTCAGTGCTACAGTTGAACACATGGATCAGACAGATAAATGGTCTCTAGACCCATCTGCAGTCAATTCTGAGTTACAGCAGCAGAACAGCTCTGAACAAATTCCAAGATGGCTCTTCAAAAAATGGCACCAACAGCAGCAGCTGGGGACTGTAAGTTCCTCTACCAACTAATTATGTGCTATTGGTCAAGTCACTTTAGCCTATTGGGCTTGATTTCCTAATCTATGTGATCAAAGGAATAAACAATGTCCCCAAGTAGAAAACCAGTGCATGTCAATTAACTTTCAGCTGAAGACTCCCTTTTAAGGACAGCCAGGACTCCCAGGAGGAAGACGATTTTCCAGCAGTGGCGTCCTGCGTTTGACATCTGCCAGAACAGCATTCCAGTCCAACTTCTCCACTGTCTTATGTTGGGTTCCCCAGTAAACACTCTCCGAGAGGATCTAAAAGGCAGAAAGTTTCTAGGGAAGTACCTTCACTTTTAAAGGGGATCACACTTATGAAAGGCAAGGGACAAGGTGGATTGGACAGAGACAGCAGTTGGTCTATGATTTTTTGTAAAAAAGGACTCAGCCAACTCCATGGGGAGCTCTGGACTAAAGAGGGTCAGTCCTTCGGAGTGATCTCAAATTTTACCTCTGACTCATCTAGTCATTGGATGGGGCTGCTCCCTTGCCCTGAGTAAGAGGAATTTCTGGGAGCTACTGGGGTATTAGTCATCTGTGACAAGTCTCTGTGCAGCTGGGGGTACGAGGCAGTCATTCTTGGAGGGGCTAACTGGACAGAGAAGTGGCAGAGCTACTACATTCACCCCAAATTTTCTGAAAGTAAGAAAAAGAAAAGCAGGGTGAAGAAGAGAGAAATGGATTGGAAAGAAACAGCGGGACTGAGGAAATCAATTTTTCTATCCTGAAGCCTGCTTGGCAAGGCTGTTCCATTGCTTCATGCTTCCATCTCTTCCTCTGTAAGGTGGCCCAAGGTCACTTTCCCCACTCAGCTATCCGGGATTCTATTCCACAAGTCATTCTTGGGCAATTTCCAAAGCCCTTCTGTTACCTGCCTCAGGCTTACAAATACCACAAAGGAAGAAAGAAAGCCCACACATCCCAAACATTTCCAGCAGTATCTGAGTTCACCTTTGTTAAGTGTGAAGAGATGACCAGCAGTAGCAGCAAATGCAAATCTACGCACAGCAGTGGGCACACAGCGATCCCCGATTAAATTAGATTTGCAGGCAGCAGCTTGGGGATTTTGACATTAGACGGAATACGATTATTCAGTTGGTTCTATCTTTATTACCCATGCTCCCCCTTGTGAGGCAATTTTCCTTATTGGAAGTTAAGCAACCCCAACCAATGCATTTAAAAATGAGACTTTCCTGTTCTTATTAGCCAGTATCAAAAAAAAAAAAAAAAGATTATTTGAAGCACAACCAGGGGGAAGGAACTGGCTCCTTATTGCAGCTCATGTTGTTACTGCTTTAAAAGTGGAGAAAGACTCCCCAAGGAAATACTGTCTCTCGAAACAAGCTCACAGGGCAATCAACAGGAGAGGTCCTTCAAGAGAGATAGGAAATAGGGAAAATTATTAAACTGTAATAAAATAAGCAAAGTGGACACAAAACAAGGTTGAAATATAAGCTGTTTGGGACAGAAATGCCACGTCTTGATATTCACTTTCATAGTAGTATTAATAATATTGTCCAAATAGGGTTACAGAAACCTTTCCAACCAACACAGTAGCTGTCAGTCCTTGGGATAAAAAAACCCCAAATCAAAAAGGAGCATAGAAATGCAGCCTAAACATGGGAATTTACACTCTAGCACTTTAAAACAAACGTCTACCAGGCTCAGCATCACGCAGAGTGGGATTCCCACCAATGAGACATAGTAATGGCTATTCATCTGAGCTGAACATAGATTCAAGTAAACAAACTAAAATCTGCAGTTCCAAGTGGATGGATGTCGTGTCATGGAACCATCACCAGTCCTTTGTTCATAAAGCACAGTCACCTCTATCCCAAGTTCCAGCTCCAAGGAGCCCACTGTTGGGCTCTGTGCTTCTTTTGCTTGATTCTTATGGTGACCCTTTGTTTGAAACTGTTCCTCTAACACATAGCAAATTACTAAAGAAACAAACGACACTTTCATTTTAAATGTATATCTTCAGTTCCTTACAGGAGATGCATTTCCCTCCATTTACAAAAAAGACATAAGGAATAATGGAGGTTGCTTAATTTATAGCAAAGGGTTAGTTAAATACAGTCTCATGTATGTTACATAGCCACATATCTTACAGCTCAATAACATTTTTCTTTTCTCATTTTAGTAATGTGGGAAGTCACGCAGAAGCTCTACTAGAGATCATTCCAAACATACCAGATGTATATGATAGTTTTCATATTTTATATAACAGAAAGGAGAAAATAGAGATGTGATAAAGTAGCTTAATATATGAATTTTAAAGGATTCATAATCTTATGATCCTTTATCTCAAAAAGAGAACAAAGAGCCAAAAAATGATTAATTAACTTAACTATCAAATTTTTAAATGTTTTCTAGATTAATTATTTACTTAAACTGTCATATAAATACAACTTGCAATCAATTAAACAAATATTACTAAGCAATATGATTTTCAGTAAAAAATAAACAGCAGCATTCTACTCAGTGCTAATTGAAAATAGTTAAGTTGACAGTACTGTAAATAAGTAAAGCTGAAAAGTCTTTAGCAATGCTTAAAGTACATATTTTATTTTTCCTTAAATACACAAGTTAAATTATTTTCATCCGTAAGAGGGTGGAACCAAAACATTAAAAATAACAATCCAAGTTAGAAGATCCTCAGAAGAAAACATGTCCAGAGAAACATTTTTTTAAGAGTAAAATGTCAAAGTCTAGGGAAAAAGTTCACTGAAAACACAGTAGGATTTTCATAAGTTTTTTTTTAAGAACGATAAAGATCATGATTTCAGACTCATCTTCATTTAGTTGTTTAACAAAAGATATACTGAGGACCTACTATGGGAACTGGGCTACAGTTATGCCATGGTGAGCGCGTGATAGGATGAGCAATGAGTAAATACAAAGGAACAGAAAACAGAAAAATCAGAAATTAAAATACAAGATAGTGAATAAAAAGTAAAGCAATTAACACTAAATGAACAAGATGGATTTCTAGCACAACCATGAAGGAACCTCAATGACTTTTTTCATTGTTGACACTATTACAGGTGTGCCCCATTCCCCGCCTCCCGCCTCACTTTGCCCCTCTTCACCCAGCCCCACCCCTAGACTGTTACCACACTGCTGCCTGTGCCCATGGGCTATGCCTAAATGCTCGTTGACGAACCTCTTCCAGTGCCCCTACTCCCTTCACCTCTGAGATCAGTCAGTCTGCTCCATGTGTTGATGCCTCTGTTTTTATTTTGTTTATCAGTTTATTTTGTTCATTAAATTCCACATAATAGCAGCATTATTTACAATAGCCAAGATCTGGCAGCAGGCCAAGTGCCCATCAGTAGATGAGTGAATTAAAAATCTGTGGTACATTCACACAATGGAATACTACTTGGCTGTAAAAAAGGAACTCTTACCCTTTGCAATAGCATGGATGGACCTCTACGACTTGTGATGTCAACTCACCCTAAAGGGCTTGCCCTAGGATACAGACCTTCCAAAGATCACTAAGAAATGTGGCTGCTCAACAGCAACGCACACGACAGTGAAGAGAACCAGGACTCCTGTGATGCCGAGGGTTCTGATTTTAGACTCGACCTTCTGACCTTCCCAGCACTAAAATGACTGTCACTGCCAGCGGAGGTTTTCGGAGGAGGGAAACACCTCCTCAAAGCCCCAGCTGAGTTTACGGACTAGCACGTGCACTCTGGTGAACAACACCATTTTGTCAGGAACATTTATCTAACAGTAATTCACTCTGTTGTCCCATTGTAACACATTTATCACCGTGCAGCTGCTGCCCCACGCCCTAGCATAGCTCTGTGGCCCGAGATGGCCACTGCTTCAAGGAGAGATGCAAAAGCCACTAATAGACGTGTGTGTGCAGACCCCAACTTTCACCCTGGGGTGTAAGCAACTTAAAATACTCAAGAACACCTGGTGATAATCCTCTAGCGTGACTGTATCCTTGTTTTCCTATAGCACTTAGAATGATGGCATCATGGAAAGTGTAGTAAATTTAGAATCAGACCTCATCTAATCTTCAGGAGAAAATCAAGGCAAATCATTTAATCTTCCAAGGCCTCAGTTTCCTCACCTTTAAACTGGGGAAATGATGGCCACCCTTCCCATAGTCCTTCTGATGATAAATGAGATTAATTTGTGAAATGCCTTATAATTTCCTAAGCAATTTCATGGACAAACCCATGAAGAAGTCTCCCAGGAACAGGCCAAAGAAAAGGGCAAATTCTCAAGCAGATATTGGAATAATTTCCTAGATTAACGGCTGTCTCAAATCCATAGATTTACACGAGAAGGAAATATAAGACAGGAATTAGCAACTATTTACCAAAGAAAGAAAATGGCTGCACCTTTCTCTACCTTTCATTAGCTTTGATATGTGGGCAGGTACCAAGGCTATCCCAGAACAAAGATAATTAAAAGTTCATAACCCTCTGCAGAATCGGAAGGAGAGTCTCTCGGGTCTGTCTACCTTGTGCTCTGTGGACTCTAAAAAATATGCTGATTATTTTATGCACTAAAGTTATTATAGACATTAGATAGTCTGCCAATTTGTCAGTAGATTATTGCCTAATGAACAGTTAATTTGTCCTTGGGAAAACAGGTAATAGGAGTTAAAAGTTTCCTTCAAAAGATGTCATTTTGGTCACCTAATCCATAAAACTTTTTTGTTTGTTGGTTGGTTAGGCTACTTCTCCATCACTGCAAGTCTTTGAAGCACACAAAACAAAGATTGTGGAGAATGTTGGCTGCAGCAATGACAAGATAGACAGGGCCATGGGCCCAGGGGAGAGGCCACAGACTCTAGCACAACCACAGGGATCTCAGGCATGACTGGGCCACTCACCAGCTGTGTGCCCTGGGCAGGGGTTAGGCTGTCTCTATGCGTTCATGCTGACATCTTTAAAATCGGATCATCAACTTCCGGTCAAGATGTCGGCATAGGCAGATGTGGCTCACCTCTTCAAACAACCACATCAAAATTACGACTAAAATATAGAACAACCATCACTCAGAACCGTTATAAATCGAGTTGAATGGAAATCAAACAACTACAGAATTAAAGAAACCACATCTATCCAGACTGGTAGGAGGGGTGCAGATGGGAAACAGACTGGTCCTTCACACATGTGTGGTAGATAAAAATTCAGAAGTGATATCTTGGGAGCAAGGAATCCCGGTCCCTCACCAGGCCCCCCAGCCCAGGATATCAGTGCCAGGAAGATAATTCCCCACAACTTCTGGCTGCAAAAATCAGTAGAGATTAAGTCAATGGAAGAAACTTCTGGAGCCCCAAGCAATTCCTCTTAAAGGGCCCACATATGGACACACCTACCTGGATTCACTCCTCTGAGCTCCAGCACCCAGGTAGCAGCTTGAAAGGTACCAGTGGCATAAAGGGAGAAATTGAAGTGTCTGGCATCAAGGTGAGCAAAGGCCATTGTCCTTTTTCTAAGCCCTCTCCCCATAGAGCTGGCAAGCAGGTACCATATCTAAGACTCCATCAACCTGGCTAACACTGTTTGACCCACTTAGGAGATCCCCAGAGAACCCGCCCCACCCAATTTATGAGCCCACCCGAACCGCTTTTCCATATGAATGGATGGTCTTGGCTCATGCTTCACAATTTCCTAAATCCTCTCAAACAAGCCATTGCTGGCCTCAGGGAGCCACAGGCCCAGCACTAGCAGCAACCAGCTTAGATTCATACCTTGGCTTTCCCTGAGAATCTTCACACCCAGCACAAGTAGCAACCATCTCAGATTGCTTTATAGCTCAGGCAGGATAGCCCCACATAAAACATAGGTGGGGGACTAACCTTGGCCTGTACCACCTGGAGAAACCCCAGGCCAGCAGATCCAGTGGACAGCTACAAACCACACAAGATTACCACCACCTTGCTCCTACACAGCTGACCCTCCTCGGAAGGTGGAGGCTTCCGAGTGGTCACAGCCAATCCTTGTAGCTAACTGGCCTGGGTAACTCCCTCCCATTGATCTGTCAACAGCAATTAAGGCTCAACTACAGGAGGAGGATGTACTCAGCCTAAATGGAGGGTGCACCCTGAGTACCCACCTTGAGTGATAGGGAAGGCTATGCCACTGAACCCTACAGGACACCTACTACATTAGGCCACGCTACCAAGACACGAAGTCAAAGCAGCTCTACCTAATACATAGAAACAAACACAGAGAGGCTGCCAAATAAGGAGACAAAGAAACATGGCCCAAATGAAAGAACAGATCAAAACTCCAGGGAAAAAAACTAAATGAATGGAGATAACCACTCTATCAGACGCAGAGTTCAAAACACTGGTTGTAAGGATGCTCAAGGAACGTAGTGAGGACATCGGCAGCATAAAAAAGACCCAGTCAGAAATGAAGGATACACTAATTGAAATAAAGAACAATTTACATGGAAACAACAGTACAGTGGATGAAGGTGAGAATCAAATCAATGATTTGGAACATAAGCAAAAAGAAAATCAGCACGCGTGTGGATGTGCTCAGAGGAGGAGCGGCGCTTCCTCGGTGCTCAGGAACCATTAACTACTATTAAAGTGACCAAAAATGAAGCTAATTTGGCAATAGCCACACGGACCGACTATCTACTATTAATCCTTTCTGTTCTGGGAGCTAAGGTAATTTTAAGGAAAAAGAGGTGCATACAACTCTGAGGTTGCTCTGTACATTTGAAGGCAATCAGTGCCCGAATTCCCATCCACTGAATGTGGCCCCTTCTTCCCTCTCCACGCCCTTCTGTTCTTCCTCCCACTCCATCCTCAGAGGCAGAAGGGTTCTTCTTCTTCTTCCTGAGGTCCGAGCTCCCTCTGACAGCTGGAACCTGCAAGACCTGGCCTCCGTCTTCCATTGAACTCAGATGCCCCCACAGTTTGACTCACATATTGTATTGGGCCAAGAGGTTCAACTGCCCCATAAGGAGCCTTTTCCTGACTCCACCTTGCCAAAAAGTGGGCTCCTTCCAGCCAGAAGCTCAACCTATAAGCATAAGAAAAGTTCCTAACATTTTTCTCCAGAAATTTTGATTCTCTTCCCACTGCTACATCTGTTGGGGGGGGAAATGAAGCAAAGGAATTTACCACAGAGAGGGTGGAAAACATAAAAATATATAGATTTTAGTAACATTTCTACACATTGTTCAGGGCTTCTGAAGTTTCAAGTTCACACAACGTGAAGAACTGCTTTTCATGTTGTTCGTGGTTTAGAACTTACACAGGAATTGAGAGAAGGAGTGTACCTAATGCGCAAGCTGGTAAAGGTTTACAGACAGTCTCCACCTCTTCGACCACGGAACAGGGAAAGTGTTGACCATGCGTTTGTATTTCATCACCGAGGAAAATTCAAATGGTTAATGATTATTCATGTCCAAACTCTGAAAGCTATAGTCTTTGGGGTGAGTAACACGTTTTGAAAGTGTTTGCCCACACACTTTCTTGGTGCCGTGCAGCAAGTGTGGGAAGACACCAAGCCAGTCTGATACCCCTGCCTGTCCTCGGGGGGCTTTCCAAGGTAGTCACTTAGAGAACCCCCTAGGAATTGTTTCCCATGAAATAAACTACATAAAAAACAGACCATGCAGATTTGAGGGAACAATTAGAGAAAGTCTCTTAACAAAACATTCACCTTTCCCCAAAGGTATAAGCTCCTCCTCCTCCAATTTGCCTGCTTTATTATGGTGGTTGTATTAGAACGCATGGGCATCCTTTAGTACTCTGGGAACTGCAGACACCATCCAGCACTGTCCTTACTTAGAGAGTAGCTCCACTCTTACATACACTCTCCCCTTATCACAGACAGCCACGAGTAGCACACTACAGAAGTGGGCTCCTCCCGTGACTGCACGCTGATTGTCTTGTTCTTAAATCACCTGCTTCCCCTCTGGCTTCTCAGTTAGACACTAAACTTTTAGAGCAAGTCTTATTCTACTTAGAGATTTAATGCAGTGAGCGAATGGGAGGAGTCGTCTAAATTTCTATAACCAGAAGAAAAAGTATAACTACAGTCTGGGAAAGGTCAGCTGACAGGGACTTCATTACCATGTGCTGCTCTGGCTCACTCACCACGGACTCTGTGGTTCTAGTCAATTTGTAGCTTCAGTTCAAAAAGCACTAACCAATAATACCAAATACATGTCTTATATGCAAAGTTGAAACATTTATTCAAGATGTGGAACATAAGCACAATTAAGGGTCTTGCTTCAAATTTAGTAAAGCTTACTTGTTTTAGGACAATCATGAAAGTAACAGTAACCCTAGATGTAGAGTCTCTGTCCGTTACTGCACTGAAAAGGGTTTCCCATCTTTGTCTTGTTTTAAACATGCAGAAGGATCCCTCAAATCTCTGAAAACACCTTCTCATTGTCAGACCACAGATGGTATTGTTAGCTACACTAATGCTTTGATTCAAGCAGAACAGAGGAATCAGTATTGCTTATCTTCTGATTTTCATCAGGATAAAATTATTTATTGAAGACAAGAGACAAAGACACACTTCTAGCTAAGAATTACAGAGACCCTTGGAGGTTACATACACTGTAAATCAGGCAACATCTGCCCATCGCAGAAAGAAGAGCATGCCCTAGGCTCCCCCTTTTCTCCCCGCAAAGCAGCCACAATGTATCTCATATAACTGGGTAAAACATATTTGCAAAGGCTCTAGGCAAATACACACACACACACCCAGTGGCCAGACTGACTTTGTCCCATCGCAACTGACTACAGAAGACTGACGATGCCACCCTTATATAAAATGATGACCGTGCTCTCCAGCGTAAAGCACGCCCACCTCCGTACAGCACAGTGGTTCGCAGTAACAGTCACCAGGCCCCCTGGATCCTTAAAGGTCAGTCCTTCATACCCATTAAGTTTTCGTCTACATGCCAAATTTTCAATAAGGCCCACGGTGACCAATCTAATTAAAATCGAAAAACCCTTTTCCTCCCAATTCCCAATCACTATAACTTGAGGATTTTCTTATTCAGAAAATTTAGCCACTTGGAATGTATCACATGGTTAGTGAATCATCATGTGTGTGTACACATGTTAATCATTTTACTTCCCTTCCCTATGCACATACACACACACATTGGTAAGAATGATGAGGACAGGATCTTTATCTGTTTACTAATATATCCCAAGAACCTAGAAGAATCCCCAGCACATAGTGGGAAATAAATCAGCATGTATTAGTTGAATGAATGAATGAATGAATGAATGAATAAAGGACTCAGCTTAGACGGACTTGGCCCTGAGTCCCAATTCCACCTGCACTTGGCTGCAGGACCCTGGGTACTGGCCATCCCCCCTGCCGCTGTGTTTCCCCATCCGTACAATGGGGACCTGAGGAGCCCCTGCCCCTGGGACCTTCGTGCGGAATGGGTGAGTCAGGGCATGTCAAGCGCTTAGAATCATGCTTGGACATGGTGAGCTTTTAATAAATGCTAGCTGCCATCATTATTATTATTTCAAGATATGCTTCCCAAGGTGATGATAGATTTGTGACGATTCACACGCTCAGGCCACTGGCTCTCCTCATATCTGACATTACAGATCTGAGATTGTCAAAAGGGACCCAAGGCTCTTGATAGAGCAGCAGAGTTACCCAGGGTCAGACACTATCCCTGTGGCCTCGTCAGTTGCAATTCAGTAACAGGCAGGATTTTGCAAGGAGCTGTTAAGAGTGTAAGTATTACTGTCTCAGACCTGCTGGAGTAGAGTAAACATAAGGATGAAACCAATGAGTAAGTGAGGGCGAGGCTCGGAAACCTTAAAAGGCAGGGAAGGCAGCTCTTCTCTTCCTACTTGACCAGAGAGATTTGTTTATTTGGCTTAACAGGGGCTGAAACTCACACTTTATGAAAGAAGATAAAGGGAAAAGAAACAGCCCTGTTAAAAAATTTACCAGAACATACTCTAGAAAGCTCATGATCAGGAATGTTGCCATAACTTTTTCCTGGAGCAAAATCCTAGTTTGTGTCAAAGTTGAAAATTGAATCATTAACCTAAATGTTCACTAAGTATTTAGGAAAACAAAACACTTTGGAAACACTATTGATTTACAAGGAAAAAAAGCAGGGAGGTGGGGGTCAGAACTGATTAAGTGAGGAGAAGAGGTGAAAATGAGTGAGGAAGATAGAGGTGAGGGATAAACAGAAAGACAAAAGCAAGAGGGGCATTTACCGACTTCTTGGCGATCGGAGTCTTAACTTCCCTATTTATTACAACGTGTCTCCCCACAAGGCTAATCTCCTCCTATAAATTGTCCCTGAAGAGCAAAATAAAATGAATGACTACATGCTCAAGGATTAGATCATGACAAATCAGGCCAAAAAGAAATTTCTCTCCTCACTCTAGAGAAGACCCCAAGATTTGGGGGAATTGTGCAAGGTCACAGTAGCTAAGTTGAAGCTGGAATCAAATTTCCAGACTCCCAAGTCAATGCTCTGAGCTCCACACACAACTTCCCCAAACTCCAATGAGCGCATGATAAATGATCCAGCAGTTTCAGGAGGAACCCAAGATTCTGCACTTCTGACGGGTCCCGGGTGGCGCTGAGGCCACTGGATTACACTGAGCAGCAGGCCTCTGCGCATTTCACCTGCTAAAGTAAGTCTAGTAATAATTCGTTGTTGTTGTTTTAATTTAAAAAGAGGTGTTTTCCGGGAGCAGGAGAAAGTAGCTTATATATGAAACGCTGACATTTTAAACCTTCTAATAACTCAACATCATTGGTAAATTGAAGGGGGTTCATATTTACATGGCAGTGTCAACTGTAAAATATAATAAAATTGCAGGTGTTTCATGTTGAGCCATCACACCGCACCCTCTGGATATGCATTTATTGATAGTTCCCCCTTTGTGTTTGAAATACACCGTGCCTAAATTGCACTAAATCTACTACAACTGTCTTAACTCCGTCTCCTACGGTAACAGAGACACTGTGTCTAGGGGGTGCTTCCGCCTGCTTTGAGACTGCATGTTGTAGATGAGAAAATGTGGCACAGACACAGCCACTTCCAACAGCTCATGTGCACAGGTTGTACCTGCCACTAACCCAGAGTCACAAAACCGACCACACCCACTCACGTGTGTCATAGCCTTGTTTAGGAGGCACACGGCAGTGTAACTGGGGGAGAGAAGAGCTAAGTTCGTCACTCTTGTTCCTCTGTTTTCTCCTATCAGAGGAGTCCCCATGCATTTGAAGAGAGTTGATGCAAACTAAGCACAATATGTTCTCTCCAGCCAAAACTCTGTTAATCTCCCCCACCTTTCTATTGGTCCCCTTGAATCAGCTGAGCCCAAGAGATGTTTCCTATAAAACTTCCACAGTGTATCTCAATCTGCTCCCAGTAAAATTTCACTTCAGCTGAAGTGAAAATGCAGAGGTAGCATTTACGGATAACAGCTGGAGAACATTAGTTCTCTGTCTCTCCTTTTCTCTCCCAAGGGTTGAAAACTCCACTGTTCAGACAGGAAGTCGTCATACACCACACACTGTACAATACGGGAACGCTGGGATATAAGAACAAGTTGCAGAGGATTAGGGGAGTGTGCAGGGGTTTTGTACAGGAACACAGAGCAGCAACTCTGGGAACCTCTTAGGGTGTCTTTTCCCCTCCACAGTATTCAAGCAGCATGATGTATGCACACCTAGAATTGTCACGCACACACTTCATTCCCTGAAAGAGTTTTAATAACTCAGAATAAGAAGGCTTACTCTTCCATTTTTAAAACACGAGCTCCAAGAAGTTTGGGGGAGTGGCTAAGATTCTCCAATAATCTTTTCTGGCATACTTTCATATTTTCTATCTAAAAAGACAAACATTTATCTTTTTACAAATGAAAATTGTCACACACACACACACACAAAACCCTCTCACATAACTGCCCAGAATAAGGAAATATATATGTATCTCACATACATGTGGAATTCAAAACATGATGATCTGGGAGAGAATGATTTAAACAAAAGGTTCTTGTGGATATGGTTTTTAGGGTCGGTTTCTCCTAAAATTTCACAAAGCGGTTGAGGACGAACACAGCCGCAAAAAAAGGAGCAAGGCATCCACATTCTGCGGCCACAGCTCAAAGTTTTGGGTAGGATGATAGGAGCTTCCCAAACACCACAGGCTGAATAGCCGTTCTGCATTCCTACCCGTCTGCAGGCGCTGGACCCGGTTTGTAACCGCCTGTCCTCTGGGGGCAGGCTGTAAAACCAACCCTGTCTTTTCCACGCCCCTCCAGCCAAGTTCAGGACAGACAACCTTTCTAACTTTTGAACTACGAAAATGCCTTTGCCATATGCATATCAGAGACGTGCTGTTAATCAACGTGGTGACAACACTACGGTTTTATGCAAAGAGGGGGAGGAGGGGCGAAGGGGAAGCCAACCCACACATCCATCATCCTTTTAGGAGGAGGTGGAGTTTAAAGTTTCTCCAACTTCCAAGTTCCCACTTGACAGGCAATATTTCTGTGCAATTTCCAGCCCCATGGAACAGATGGTCCTTTGCCCGTCTTGAGCCCCGAGAGAGCCCAGACAAAGCCCCCAGCCACTGCTCCCCTCAAGGGGAAGATAGGTGGTCAGTTTCACGAAGCTGTCAGCCCAGGGGCAGTGAGTAGGGAGAATGGAAACTTAACTACTCCTTCCAGAAGTTTTTCCTGGTACAGGAGAGCAGAGGGGACTGGGACACAAAGGCCTGAGAAACTTTTCACTGCGTTATTTTTGAAAATCGTCTTTCACCATCTGCCAAACCATCATCCTAAAGCCCAGATGCCCGGGGTGGGAAAGTTGAGGCACATGCATCCAGAAACACCGCAGCAGTGCAACTTGAGCGGTCCCGAAGACAACCTGGGAAGTTGCTTAAAGGGACCCCCACGGTGGGAAGGCATCCTTGAGCGCCTGAGCACTCAGTGCCAAAGGGGAAGGTGACGGCCCGGACAGATTGCCAAATGGGTGTGCGCCATCGCAGCGGGCAAGAACCTTCCTTCCCAGACCAGAGGGCGAGGGGAAGGGAGGGGGCGCGATCCGGAGTGTGAGGACTGTCGGCCCACTCACCCTCACTGCCGTACTGTTTGCCATTGTTCGCGCCCATCCTGCCGCCGTCATGCCCGCCGTCTCCTGGGACACTCCATAGCTGGGGCGCACCGATGCGCGCTCCGCCCGAGGAAAGCCCGCCCGACGGGACCGTTAGCTTTGCATAACCCACGCTCGAGGGCCGATGTCCAGCCGGGAGCGTCCCCTACACTCCGTTGGGAGGGGGCGCTCTGTTCCCTCCTGGCACCCCTGATGGCTCCGGGCGGGGTTGGGGTCAGCCACAGCTCTCAGAATCCGCGTTCACGGCCGGCGGGCGCAGCGCCGCGGAGAGCCCGCGCCCCGGGGCAGCCCAGAGGCTCGCCGCGCCGCCGCCGCCGGGTCCCCATCCGCCCGCCCCGATCCCCCTGCGGTGGGCGCTGAGCCGCACGGGTGGCCGGGGCTCCCTGGCTCGGCCACCTCTTCCCAGCGCCCTTGCTCGCCCGCGGCTTCCCCGGGGATGGGCGCGGCGGCCACTTGTTGCGGATGTCCCGACCAAGCAGAGACTCGCGGCCCGGCTCGGCTAGCCCGCGGGCCGGACTTTTGTTAGCGCCAGGCGCCTCCTCTCGCCTCCCAGCGTCAATCACAGCTGGAGCCCGGGGGAGGAAGGCCGGCCCGGAGATGCGCGGCCTTTTAAAGGGGCAGCGCTCCTTTTCGGGGCTCTGGCTCCCAGCCCCAGCCTCCGCTCAGGCCCTCGCGCCACCCGCGAACTACTCTGAGCGAAGGAACGTGCTCTTGGCTGCATTTTACTATTGTTCTTTAACGGCCTTGGCCCCCAATTTGTAAGATGAGCTTCCAGGCGTCGTTTGGAATCCCTTGGCTTTGCCTGCAAATATGGCCTAGTTTAGGTGTGGGGGCGTTTAAAATAAACATGCCTCAGAGTCTCATTGTGTCTGGGAATGTCAGGTATATATGCTGGCATTCTCCTGTGGTCCCACGTTTGGGAACTGAGGCGGAGAATGGAGGGGAGAGGGAGGGAAAACTTGAGGGGAAATTAGCAGGGAGTCTCTGGAGGCTTTCCCCGCCCTGGTGCGGGAGGTTTCCTGGCTCAGAACTTTTAAGAGCTTCCCAGCCAGGAAGTGTATTTTCTCCCTGGTCGTACGACTTTTTTCCTTGTGGTTGGTGTACCCTTTGTTTAATACATTACTACCTCTTTTGGAGATTTATATGGTACTTCTAGAGTCTTAAAATGGCCCTGTGGTGTTCCCTCCGTTAAATGGAAAAAGAAAATTCTTCTTAATGTTTTATTTCCTTTCCATGTAAATACCTAAAATTTTATAACATTGCATCTTAGTAAAGACCCAGACATTCCAAGTGCGAATTTCTTTCCGCGGAGGCAAGCGCACAGCAGTTTTTCCTTAGATGCTTTGAATTAAACATATATAATGATTCTTGTGTACATATAATATATAAGCATGTATGATAACTGCATGGAGAACCAGGGTTCTTGCAATTACCTCTTTTCTTAAAAGGCTTGTAGTCATATGCAGAAATTGTTAGTGATTTGACTTCCTACAGATTCTATTTGGGTAACTTCCTTTTTTTGGTATGAGTTTCTTTCTTAAAGGTAAGATATAACATCATGTATCAAAAATTTAAAATCTAGCTTTCTTGTGCAGAACAGGTCATGTATTGAAAGAAAAAAATCAGAAACTTACCTATTGTCCAGGACAGGATTAAAGTTTTGTGTTGCACTGGGAACATTTCAACTGTCCCAGTGCAAAGAGATTAAGGACTGAATTGTAATTTGTCTTTTCATATCTAGAATCTAGTTCACTGCCTGGCCAACAACATGTGCTTCCCATATCTGCTGAGTTAAATTAAAATCTTATGGAATAGGCCCTAAATAGGAGATATGGGTGTCACAAATTTGGAAGAGTTAAATGAGTTTTCAGAGATTCTACCTGAAAGCATAAACCCAACCTAGAAATGAGCCTATATCTACATTATCTTCACCCAAAGTGGG
Organism: Glossophaga mutica; assembly: GCA_039655065.1. NCBI lineage: Eukaryota > Metazoa > Chordata > Mammalia > Chiroptera > Phyllostomidae > Glossophaga > Glossophaga mutica. The sequence continues at coordinate 24,521,367 of CM077305.1, forward strand.
TTTCTGCTTATCTGATCCTTGTGCTTTTCCATTACCTTTTAAGGAGGCATACTTAGTTGAAGAGCAGCCCTCCATAAAGTAGTGGGCAAGGGAGCTCATCTCCACCCGTTGGTGTTGCCTTGACAACATGCTTGTTTGTTATCTCCCTGATGCTTTCAGTTGGAAGTCTACAAGTCAGGAAACTAACAAGAGAAGGAACAGGCTCAAACCATTTAGTATATAGAGTCACTTAGTTAGTTAGTGCCCGATAGACTCAGGTTCTCCGACCCTCTCCTCCTAACTCCACCGCCTCTCTTGACCTGGCCCTTATTTATCTTGGGGTCACTGTTTCCTTTTTGGGGGGATTGAGTCACCTTCCAGGATCTCTAATGTCAAAGCAAAGCTAATGGTGAAAAGTAAATTGTAGTGAGGGACTGCATTTATCTCCTCTGAAATTAAAGTCTGTGGTGTGCAAATAGGGGGAGGGGTGGAGACATCTGTAATAGTGTCAACAATAAAAATAAAGTTTTTAAAAATAAAGTCTGTAAATATGTTCAAGGCTCGATCGCCTGCCATAAAAGGAGATAATGACACACCAGTTTAAGAAATTGCAGTTTAAAACAAAATACAAAAAGAAACTTAACTTAGATCTTCCTTCCGATTATAAAATATAAATACATGTTGTCATAGTCACTGTAAACGCTTGTGTAAGAAGCATGGATCAGCAAAAAGAAAGAAAGGCACTACTTCTTTTTAAAATAAAGGTGTATTAATGTTTTGATTTTAATATTAAGATATTGTACAAATAGATGATTTTAACTAAATTCCCATCTTTTTACCCAGCTTCCAAACCAAACCCTTCAATTTCAATACAGATTTGCAAGATTCTCGAGAAAAAAAAATGATGCATTTTTCACCAATGGGTTCCCAATATCTAGCATAATTCCTAACACAGTCGTCACTCAATAAGTACTTGCAGAATGAATGAATGTTGAACAAAGGGATAAAATGATTTGAATGTTACTCTACTTTCTCTTTCTGCCCTTTGTAAAAGTCTGCAATCCCTGAAGAGATCAAAAATCAGTAAGCATTCTAAGTCATCCAGAAACTGAATAATAATGTATTAAGCAATTGCTGTTTTTCTCCACACAGTAACTTTTCTTCCTGGTTCTGGGAGCACCAGTTCCTGTATTTTGGGAAATTGTTTCACCCAAATTCTAATTGTGGGCTTCCTGTGGGAGCTTATTAATTATGGTCATTGTGGTCAGAGTCCTGGGCAAGTGAGGGCCTGTATGGTCAGCCTGACCCAACTACAAACCACCTGCCCTGGTAATGGGAAAGTGAGCAAGTGTCTCTCCCCCTCCCTGCTAGGCTGGCATCAGAGGAGGCCTGGTGAAGTGTCAGGAGTGTAACTATGGGATTGGCTAGAACACTTGTTTCATTTATTCCATAAAATAAAAGACATATTTTTCACTTTCACCAATAACTTTACTCATTTGGATATTCTGAGTACGTTGGCTATCTCCCATGTAGTATAATATTAATTGTTCTCAATTAATGTGTTGATTTGATCACTATCAACTTCTATTGGTCTACCCAACCTTGGAGCATTGTCCAGCAAGAAATCTCGAGCACAAAACTTCGAGAACCACTTTTGACAGGTTCACTCAGCCTCAGCGCCTTCTCCATACACAGCACAAATATTTTTTGTGTTCCAATTATGGTTGTACCTTTCTTGAAATAGTAAAGCATACTATGCCAAAAATGTTGCTTATTTTTCCCATCTTCAATATTAAAATGGCTACACAAAAATTTACCAGTTTTAATGTTTTTTTTAAATGCATGCTGATGTAGCAACTGTCACAATATCATCTAACAAAATTTTTTTGAATGAAGTACTACTAGAGCCATCTTATGGGAAAAAACAAACAAATGGTTTGGTCAACCCGACATCCTTCAGGATCGCAGAGGCACCCTGGCCACAGTGACAACGGAGGCAGAGTGGGGAACCGGCAGTCAGGTGGAGGTTAGCACCTCCGGTGTCAACAGACGCAAAGCGGAGAGACTGGATTGCTACTCTTACCCAGGAGTTGTAAGCGGAGAGACTGGATTGCTACTCTTACCCAGGAGTTGTAAGTCGGCATATTTAAAATACATGCTTTACATGAGACCCATAGTCTCGCAAAGTACTATGAAAATGTTTGGGTTTTAATTAAAAAAATCACTCACCATACCAAGAATCCGGAAGGTTTCAAACTACATGAGAAAAGATGATCAACAGATGCCAGCAGCAAGAAGGTCAAGATGGTGGGGGCTTTAGGATTCTCAAAGATTTGAAAGCAGCCGTGGGGCAAAAAAATGCTTCAGCAAGCAATTTCAGAAGGGTTTTCAGTGATAATTTTAAAAAACAGAAAGTCTCGGCAAAGAAAAGAAAAAGGAGAAAAAGAACCAAATGGGAACTTCAGAGCTGAAAATTATAACTGAAATAGCAAAGTTCAGTGGATGGGCTGAACAATGGGTAAAAGAGACAGAGGAGAGAATCCATGGATTGGAAGACAGAACTATTAATAGATACTATTCAATCTGCATAACAAGGAGAGAACAGACTGGGGAAAGAAAAACATGACAGAGCCTCAGAGACAGGTGAGACTATAATAAAAGGTCTAACATTTGTGTCATCACAGGCCCCGAAAGGAGGAAAAAGGAAGAGCTAAAAACACCCACTCGAATACATAATGGCTAAAGCCTTCCCAAATTCTGGGAATGACGAGATGGAGAACAGAATCGTGGCTGCGCGTGTGAGGGAGGGTCCTGGATGGAAGTGAGTGTGGTTGTCCACGGGCGACGTGCGCGGTTTTCATGGTGAAGGACAGGTCTGGAGCTTCACCGGATCAATGTCAGCATTCTGGCTGTGACAGCTGCCAGTTGTGCTGGTGACCCTTGGGGTAAGCTGGGTCAAGGGAAAACAGGACCCCCTGGAGTTATTTCTTACAAGTGCAAATGAATCTCTAATTATTTCAATATCAGAGGTTAAATGTGACAAAAGAAGCCTTTTTTTCATCAGAAGAACTAGTTCTATGGATCCTTTCTGTACTATCAGTTACAACGCCTCCCACATTCTCTTCACACACATACATTCACCTGGGAGGTCAATAATCTTAATGGTAAGTGGTTCCAAGTGTTGATCAGACTTACATCTGTGTCTACTCAGCGTGGAGTGACTTAGACGAAGTTGCGTAAAACCATCCATACCCAAAACATTGGATTTTGGATTATCAAAATTAACAGACTTAACGTCAATTAACTGGCCAATTGCTAAAGTAAAGTAAATTGCCCAGTTACTTTGTCCTGTATGAACCTGATATAAAAAAGAAAAACATAAAAAGTAGAAAAATTTAAGTTTGAATTGATATTCTGTTTGTCAGGGAATAACTCGGTGGCTTTCAGCTACTTTAATAACTATACCCACCCTCTGAGCACTGAGCACATGTTCTCCTAGTGATGAGCGGGCTGCTAGAATGGCTTTAATGGACCCATAAGTCCAGGAACCAATCAGTGTCTCTCTATTCTTCAAATGGATGGTAGGTCTGCTGTCGGGCTTGTCCAGAAGCACATGATTGACCACAGGCTCCCCCAGACAGGGCTGTCCACCCTGTGGCCCACGGGCCTCATGCAGCCCAGGATGGCTGTGAATGCCGCCCAACACAAGATTGTAAATTTACTTAAAACATTGTGAGATTTTTGTGTGTGTGTGATTATGTGCTGCAGTGTATTCAGTGTGTGGCCCAAGACGACTCTTCTTCCAGTGTGGCCCAGAGACCGTGAAATGTTGGACACCCCTGCTATAGATCAAATTAACTCTCCCATGAAACCCATTTGGGGAAACATTCAGAGCTAATTTTTAAAAAATCATAATTTTTAAAAAATCACAAAAATACTACTTTGCAAAGGAATAAATAGACCAATCATATAGGTCATTCACATTTACATTGACTATTTTTCCTCTTAAGCACACTAGGTTACCTTCAGAAGTCTGAATCACTTCCTTATCTTTAGTTATTTTCACATATCAGAATATGATTGGATTTGCATATTTTATTCTAGACTAGACTTCTGTTGAGAGATATGTGCTATATAAAAAGAAAATATTGTTTTTATTTAATGTAGATTTATTATCAAAATATACAGTTGGGTTCTTGACAGCACATATTTGTATAGAAAATGAGGCTGTAAATGATTATTGTGTCCCCAAGAACATTTAGTGTATTATTAATCATCTGTAAAATTAGAGAATAAAAGAACATGGACTAACTTTATTTTATTATTGCCATGGTACTGTTTTGAATTAAGTGTTTTGCATGTCTCAGTTAATGCTCAAAACTTAATGAGGCAGTGCTTCCTGATGCAACTTTGTTGATGAAGATACTGAGGCTCAAGAAACTGAGTGAATCTTATAATGATGCACAGCAAGACTGGAACCAAGATCTATTTGCAAAATCTATGGTATTTCTCACTATTTTCTGCCACCAATATCATGCCATTGTATGTTAGCCTCCTTTTGGACCACGCCCAGTTTTCAGTGGAAGTAGTGTTTAATTTAATAAAGAGTGAAACATTTTTTACATCTGTGAAATTTAATTAGATTTCAAAACAAATATTTATTATGCAACATGAATCTTCATCACATCTGTAATGATGAGTGGCTAAATGTTTTAGATATTTAATTTAGATGTTTTAATAATTATAAAGTAAACACTTAGCTTGATAGAATGGGTATATTATATAGGATTCTTGAAACTGTTTCCTCACGAACGTTTCCTTTCCAGCTCTAGAAACAAAGTAACCATTTTCTCTAATTCCAAATATTACAATATTCACACCTTCTGCCAAACAGTTGCACTTCACCCTTGATTCTACATTTAACATGTAATTCCATTTTGCTTTCTCATTGGTCCTTTATCAGGCAACTATGTCATATCAGGGGGCCACCTGAGACCCCACAATAGCCCAAAATGGCATCACAAAGTTTATGTGCTTAGCTCAGAGTATTGTAACATTAGTTCTGAGTCCTAACACACTTAATTATCTGGCTTCTTAGAACACAGCCAATTAGAAGCAAGGATTTAGAAGGAACATTGCTGAACATATCCGAGAAACTGAAGAAGTTTTACAGCTAGTTATAGAGAAGGTGATGAGAAAAATTATCTATAGGGAAACTGGAAGAACTGAATAAAGCAAAACAGAAACAAAAAACAAATGAAAAATTTGGGGCAATGTAGGCATGTGCTATTGCCTTAAGGTAATGATAGTGCTTACAACACAGAAACCTCCGGATTTTAGTCATCTGTACTAATGCAATAGAAATCTATTTCTGGCTCACGGAACAGTCCAAGCACGTGTTACTAATCCATTGGAGTTTATTCTCCACTTGGTGACTCAGGGACCCAGGCTTCTTTTCTCATCCCCCTGCAGCTGGCAGAAGGCACGAGGAATGAGTGAGAAAGTCATACCACATCCCATCTACTCCCATCCCACTAGTGAGAACAAGTTCAGTGGCCACATGTGGGTGCAAAAGAGTCTGGAAAATATAGTCCATGGTTGGCTTACTGTGCCTGGCAACAACCCACACCAAGGAGGGGTGGTCATCCTGGTGCATATGCATGTGGCTTAACATTTCCCATGTCCTCCTTAACAGTCGCCTCTGCAGAGAACATGGTACTGTCCCACATTCATACACATAACTACTGTACTTCATGCACTGTTGGCTGCCTCCCACAACACACGTTTCCTCCTGCTTGTCTCCCTTGACTTGCCCTTCTCTCTAGACCAGAAGTTAAATACTTATTTTCCCAGAATCCCCAGAATTTCTAAGAATGTCCATATGGCCATGTCCTGGACAAGGAAATGTAAATGAAATTCACTAGGAGCAACTGGAATAGATTTGGTTATCAAGATACAGTTCAGAGATAGCTCTGCCACTATTTCTTCTCTCTTCTCCCTACCTTCGCTTCACCATTTTTTTGAAACTGTGGTAACCATTTTTCGAACTTAAAAGGAAGGCCAAGAGAATTGCGATGATGGTGACCCAGAGACCTGAGGACGTAAAGCCACTGGAACATCACCAGCAACCTCCTTCCTCCAAACCCCCTCCAACAGAAGGATAGGTACTACCTTTAGTGCTCCATTACTTGGCTTTTCTGTTACTTGAAGCCAGCTGCAGACCTGAGAGATACACATTTTGTTTACTGAAGAAAGAAGAAAAAACAAATAATATAATTGTATTTCTATTCATAATCATTAAACTGTATTAAATACATTGATACTTAAATGGGACATTTTTAGTTATGTAGAAAATATATATGCACAAAACAGCGTATTTTCCACAGTGCCAACCCCTTAAAATGGCTCTCCCTTCACTTTCCATCACAACTAAACATATCGCATATGTGAGTAGCACACATTTATTCACCACAAAGAAATTATGCTTTTAATGTTGTTATCAAGTCTCAGTACATATAGCCAAAATCTTAGGTCATATAGGAAAGATATAAAATAACCAAAGACTGTAACATCACATTTTCTCTCAAGTATGGACGATATACAACTTTCCTGGAATTCATTTAAGATTTATTAGAGTTTACAATTTGTTTTAAGGGATAGCTTGTGTATTTGTTCTTTGGTAGCAATAAATTAATTCCCTGCTGTAGGTAGTCTTCACATGCATGTCACCTTTCTCTGCAAAAACTCAAAGGCTTTCAGTACTGAACCAACTACCCCACCTCCAGCTATAAGTGGGCACAGAAAGGGTTGTGTATCTTTAGCCTTGTGGTCCTGAGAGCCATGCAAACTAGGGTGAAAGCCAATGGTCCTGTACCTGGCAATTCCAACCAGCTTCACAAGGTTCCAGGACGGTCCAACATTCACAGCAGAATAGAATCATCTATTCAACACTGTTCCAAGCCCTGGAAGCATGGTGGTCACTAAGGTACCAGCCTCTGCTCTCAGGGAAATGGAATCCGTCATGGTGGAGACAGGCAGCAAGCACTTTCACATATAAATAAATAATTTCAGATAGTGGAAAAATGCTGTGTAGAAAATAAAGCAAGCTAATGGTGTATAGGAGATGATTTTGTAGCAATGGCTAATGTGGTTGGAGTTATCAGAGAATGTGATTTTGTGGCTGTGATATTTATGCTGAGACGTGAACAATGAAAGAATACAGACTTGGAGAGGTTTGGGGGAAAGAATGTTCCAGACAGAGGAAACAGCAAATATAAGCCCCTAAGACTGGAATGAGCTGGGCATATTTCAAGGCCAGGGATCAGTGTATCAGTCAGCTATTGCTATGATAATGTTACATAACAGATCATTCCCCATACACAATGTATTTCTCATATGTCTTGATTACTGGTTTGCAGGTCACTTGGGGCCATTTAAGTTCAGGCATGTGGGTGAGCTGGGCTTGGTGCCAAATTTCTGGACAGGTTCGGGTTTCCCCCACAAGTCCCTTTGGAGCCCAGATCAAAGTGGCTGAAGCTCAATAGTGTGTGTTCTTCTCATGGTGCGTCACAGGGCTCAAGCCAAATCCTGCAAGCTTGTTTTAAATCTTTGCAGGCATCACACACAAAAAAAATCAAAGTCACAAGGCCAGGTTCAAGTCCAATGGACAAGGGAACTACTTGGCCCACTGTAGTGCATTTCAAGGTCTCACGATAGGAGGGACTGAAGGATTAGGCATATAATCTACTGAAGCCAGTATGGATAGAGTGTTGTAAATAAATGGAACCTTTCAGGTTTGCCAGAAGGAAAGAAGGCCAGGTTATGTAGGGTTTTGTGAGCATGATAATCATTTTGAACTTTATTTTAATTATAATGCAAAACAGGTAGGTTTTAAGTTGGGAACTGATTTGATGTGACTGATAGAGTTCAGATCAGCAGGCTGCAGTGTGGAGAGCTGACAGACTCTTCAGAGCCCAGGGACCTGTTAAGAGGACTCTGCTCCTAGAAAAGGTGAGGGAAATTTGACTTCAATTACCACAATAGTACAGAAGGTAAAAACTGGTCAGATGCAAGGTGTATTTTGGAGGCAGAGCCAGCAAAACTTCCCTGATTGTGTGTTTTACAAGAAAAGAGGAAAGTGAAAGATGGCATCTAGGTTTTTGCTTGAGCAAAAGGGGGAAGGGTGGTTGGAGAATGTGGAAGAAAAGTACTTTAGGACTGGTTGTCAAGAGGGAGGTTTTGGTGACCAGAAACTTGTTTTGGAAATGCTAAATATGCGAGCAATTAGACACACAAATGAGATGTCAGGTAACAGCTGAGTCAATGAGTCAGGCATCACGGCAGGGAACATCACTGGATATATCTATCTGGAGGTTCAGCACATAGACATTATTTAATGGCGTGAATCTGGATGAGGGGAATTAGGAAGAAATGTAGTTGTTGTAGAAACTAAGGACAGAGCCCAAATACATGTCAGCATTTTACCATCTCACAGAAGAAAAGTACCTGGCAAAGGAGACTGAGAAGGGGTGGATAACAAGGTGAATGAAAATATAGGAGAGTGTAGTGTTAGGAAAAGAAAGAAGAAAATGTTTTGGCACACAAGGAAGTAGCCTTGTGTGCCAAAATCTGCCAACTGATCAAATTCAATGACAGATCTTGGATTTGGCAGATGCCCATGGTGAGTTCATATGGAGTCATTTCTCTGGACTGGTAGGAGAAAAGGCTGTATCATATTGAGGAGGAACAGCCCCGGCTGGTGTGGAAGAGAAAAGGTTTTTGTTTGTTTGGATGGGATCTATTAGGTGATATTTGTATACTGATTGGAATAATCCAGTGTAGAAATGTATAATGAGACAGAAACAAAATCCTTGAGTTGAAGAGAGAGATTGGGAACTAGAACACAAGAACAAGGGTTGGTCTTGGCTAAAAGCAGGAATAAGTGCTCCATCCGAAGAGAAGGAAGGTGGGTTCTGGAATCTTACATAGGTAAGTGGTTGGATCTAGGGATGGGAATGTAGACTGTGCTGGTCTAATGACTTTCCTAGGGCCACACCCACCAGTAGAGAGAACATCATCACTGCATATATCCATGTCAGAAGCTCCAGCATAGAGAAACATGGCACTTTGCTAGGCAGTCAGGCTTATTGCCAGAAGAGCATCTTGCCTGGTGCTCACACTGTCCCTGTCAGCCCAGATTGGCTGCCTATATGCTGGTCCAACAAGGAGACTGGTCAAAAGAATTCCAGTTGGGATGGATTTCCAGGGCTTAGCTGCTGCTAAGCAGTAGTATCACAACAGCCAGGGGAAATTGCTCAACCTTTTGTCATTATCTCCACCTTTGCTCTCTAGTCTAAGCCACTATCATCTTGCACAGAGATTATTATTATAGCCTCCCTACTGGACTTTTTGCTTCTCCATGTTAGTATATATATATTTTTCAAACTACATTCCCTGAAAAACATCAGCCAGAATGATTCTTTTTTTTTTTTAACAATTTAGACCATGCTCCTCCACTGTCTTAAACTCTCCTGTGTTTTCCCTTCTCATTCAGAATAACGGCCAAGTCCTTATACCTGCCACATCTGTACTTGCCTAATCATCCTGATTCCTGGTACAGAGTTATTACCTGCTCTTTTCCCAGACTCTCAACCTGGATTCTTGACTTCTGCTCTCCAAACTTGCAGACTCTTCATTGCTTACTTCCCCAGACCCAGAGTACAGTACCTGCTGGTTACCACTCTCCAGCTCTCTGCCCTGACTCTGCATCTTCTATGACTTAGCCCCCTTTTCGTCTGGAGTCACCTTCTTTCTGTGTGCCTGTTCTGATTTTCTCTTTTTAAACCTTAGATAATGATTATTTTTAACCTCTGTGGTTTGGGCGGGGGTGCCAGCCCCAACCCTCTCTCACTATGCTCCTGATTTTTGTCTTGACCTTCTGCTGCAGTTTCTGCTTTACTTCTTACTCTAACATAACTGTGATTATACTTGGAGGGAGGTACATCTGTATTCTCAAGGGACAAACAACCAACGTGGGGTGGTTTTGTTTATTGGATCACTTATCACACCTTCCTGCAGACTTGCAAACCCCAGGAAGACAACGCTTCGTGGATATTTTATCAAGGCTACAAGTTTAAAAGGGATAAGACATTTCTCAGGAACTCCTTACATTATAATGCTTTTTGGGTTGCCAAGAGTTGGAAATTAATGTTTTCATCCTCCAGTTCTCCATGGGTTTATTCCCAGGCTCTTGGCTTAATTGTCCTGCCCAATTGCCTGTGCATCCCCGGGACCAGCTTTGTCAATTACCAAGTCAATTACTTAGTATATATGTGAAAATTTACAAAGCCAGTTAGTGAACCTTCTAGTTTCATTATGATTGCACTTGGCCCCTCTGCAGAAACTCCTAAGTTTTTGGCAATTTGTTCACATGAATTCATTAGTAAAGTATTTTTGATAATATATACAGGACAAGTTTGATTAAATATCTCTTAACACCTTCAAATCCTCACCAGTCCTGAAATGAGTGCAGTTACTGGTTTTAAACCAAAAATGCATACCCATTTTCACAGCGCTCCTGTTCCCACCCATCCCACCAACATTTGTTGCTATTTTCTAATATACAATACGCTAAACTTTTGCATTCTATAAACAACATTTTAAAGCTCCAATTAAAGTTCCAGCATAGCCTGGCTCCGATGGAGCAGTGGGCATTGTGATTCAGCAAGACTGTAAAAATAACAATGGAGTAATTCTGATGAACCAACCAACTTGTTACAAAGAGATACTACTTGCATTTTCTTTGGGAAATGGGTGCTTTGAGTTTTACTATCTTTTATGATGTAAAAGGATTTTCTTCTATTTCTTTCTGTCTTTTCTTCTGAACCCATAACATAATGACAAGGCAATTCAGAAGGATTTGGAGGTAAAGAAGAATCAGTATGTCAGGAAAGACTTTTGTGGATTCTATTTTCTCTATTAATACTGTCTAGATTAGTAAACAGTGTAGATTACAGCCCAAACCAACCCTTTCCCCTGGCCTCATTCCTACCCCCTTAGTACATGCAATCCCATATATCTCTTTACTTGAAGAGTTTCTACTTCTTTTTCAACAAATATTTCTAATATTTTCTTCATGTTGAAGGTATGAGTAACTTTTCTCTGTCTGGCCACTTACTTTCTTGTTCACACTGTATTTTCCATATACCACTATTTATTATTGTTGGTCATTTACATATATCACTTTTGGACTGAAAAAGAAGATTCTCAAGGGCAAAGGCCATGATTTCTCTTTCATATTAAGTGCATTATATTCAATAAGCAATAAATGATAAATAAATTGATGACAAACTGAGTAAATGAAATAGATTTTATTACCTAATGAACAAGAAAAGAAACAAAATTGGTAAAAGAAAATAGACTTCTAGATATACTAGATAAACTAGAACAATTGACTCTGGGATGAAGGGGAAATGCTGTATTAATTCTATCCTCCTAACATGTGAGTATTTATTTGTTTCCCTGAATGTAGAGGTTCATGGACAAAATATACAACATCAACATTATTTATAACCTCTTCTTGAGAAGACCTTGGGTCAGAATGGCCTTGATTTTCACCTGGACAAGTGAAAGAAACCATGACCATAAACCAACAGAGAACATACATGGGATCATTCTTCTCATCCTCAGTAAGAAAAGCTAACTTTGGAACCAACAAGACAACACTGGCACCAGAAGGGAGGAGAAAGGAAGCAGTAAGGTGAAAGTGAAGCAAGCTCTCATGGGAGAACAATTCTGTTGTTATCCTAAGGAAAGGGGCAACTACAATTCAAGAGGCCAGGAAATGGACTCAGGTGAAGGTCAAGATCATGACTTGGCACTAGTATGCAGTACATTTTGGTCTTTCAATCATAGATGAGAAATGTAACCTGTGCCCCTAGAACACAGGTGGCAAGCACAAGGCCCAGGGGCCGATTTCGGCCTTCCACCTTGTTTTATCTGGCCTGGCACCTTGCTTCCACCCAGCAGCAGTACCGAGCTTTTTGCCCTTAGTTACATTTATACAGTCCTAAAATTACAGTCAGCCCTTTGAAGGCAACCGTGAGCCTGATGTGGCCCCCGGTGAAAATGAGTTTGACTACCCCTTCCCTAGAAGGATTAGAGCCCATCTGTGGTTCATTAAGAATTGTCTAAAGATCAACTTGAAGATCATTGGAGCAGAACAGGGGATCAGGGCACACTGGGAGGGATATGGGCCCTGCTGGTTCAGGAGAAGAGCGAGAGCAGAATGAACAGAACCACATTTTCCAAAGGGTATTCTCTAGACCCCAATTGGTCATGCATTCCATGAAGGGTTCCTCAGACAAATAGCCAAACAAGCGCTGCCCAGCACTGACTCTGCTTGGTACTGGTGCTTTCTAAATGATTTCTTATTCTCAAGGGATAAAATACAAAAAAGATATAACCCCAACATGACTGTTGATTCTCCCTCTGAGCAAGGAGGGTCTGTGTTGCTTGGGCTCCCTCTAACCACACTCCACACTGGCCCCAGGTCAATGCTCTCTCTAAAATGACTTGCTTGTCTTCCTCAGGAGATATCTATCTGCCAACTTCAGGAGAGAAAAACGTTTTCTTTCCGAACTGACTGATTCAGGGGTGTGGCAATAACCTTAAAGTGACCACTTGATTAGTATCTAGAACTTACCCTATTTCTTACCTCTACAAATTGCCTTCAGGCATTTTCCAGGGTGAATCCCATGGAATGTTTATTCGTGTTTGGGTAGGAAGAAAAAGTCTCCGTGGAAAAACAAAACAAAAACAAAACCAAAAATTCTTGGGCAAACACTGAGTTAGAGAGAATTTTGTTCCATAGGGCCTCTCACTACTTTATGTGAACTGTCACTGTCCAAATATCATCATTATCCTCCTACTCAACAAGGCCTTCGACTTTTCTTTGTTCCAACCAAGCAGCAATTAAATTCAACAGTGAAGCAGACAGCTCTCAAATGGCATCTGTGCAGCAGAGCACCAAAGGCCTCACTCCTTCAGTTCACCTGAAATTCACTGAAGAGCACCCCCCAAGATGGAACTCACCATCCGCCAGCAAACTACAACTGCCCAGGGGCTGACCCCTTATGGCTAGGGTCGAAAAGTATGGAAGGTGGGAGAGAGTTCTAATTCAGTTAAGCCACCAAGGAAAATGTTCTCAGAGCTGCCAGTCACCTTTTCCCATGTGTAGGCCAGCAGCAGGATTTCCTCTCACATGCCTTGTCATTTCCCCACAAAATATTAGAAATCTGCCAAGTACTACCAACTTTTTCTTTGGTCCCAGACATTATTTTTATTATTTTTTATTTAAATTTTTTTGCTTTGTTTTGTTTTTGTTTTTTATTGAATTTACTGAGGTGACATTGATTAATAAAATTATAGAGGTTTCAAGTGTACATTTCTGTAATACATCACCTACATATTGTATTGTGTGTTTACCATCCAAAGTCGAGTCTCCTTCCATCACCATTTACCCCCCTTTACCCTTTTCTAATTCCCCCAGGCCCCTTTCCCTTGGTGATCACCATGCTGTTGTCTGTGCCTGTGCCTGTGAATCTCTTCCTTTGCTTGATGCCCTCACCTTTCCCACCCAGCTCCCCATCTACTTCCCCACCCCCCTGACATCCAGCTGCCAGTCTCTTCTCTGAACCTATGAGTCTTTTTTTATTTTGTTAGTTCCTTCCATTCATTAGATCCCACATATGAGTGAAACTATATGGTATTTGTCTTTCTCTGATTGGCTTTTTTCTCTTAACAACGTCTAAAACCAAAGTTCTTGAGAATCCAGTTGTTCTTGGGCCCAGCACTATTTGATTTTCTTGGACAAGAGACCTTAGCAACAGTTCCTTGTCCTGAATTCTCATTGTTTTACTCATACTTTCACTCAAAGTAGTAACACCTTGAAGCTCTTGAGAAGAATTTGGACCAGCTCATATAGCTGTTTTACTAATTTATTCACAGGACATTACTGTTAGGAGAAGTTTAGAAACGTAAACTTTCAGGATTTGAGGCGACTTTAGAGATTATCTTTTCAATGTTTTCCTTTCTGATAATAAGGGAAGTGATGCCTATAGAAGTTATGAGCTTGTGTAAGGACCCTAGTGATAAGCAGTTTTAAAATCATTACGCTGGCTAATGCATTCTGAAGGAAAACTCTATGCAATGTCTAAATACATATTTTGAGTAAAAAATTTTGTCTGCTTTCATTTCCTAATGTTAAGTTTTATTCTGAACATGGAATTAACTGTTAATAACCAATATAAAAAGTTAATAATGGTCCCTAATTTAAAAAACATTCCCTAAAAGTTGTCTTTGTCTTAAAAAGTACAATCATTTTACATTTAAATGTTTTTATTTTCAATGGTATTCTAAACAGGAAATTAAGATAATTAATAATACACTTAATAAAAATTTATGAAAAAAGTAAAATATTCTTCTTGAATTATCAAACTCTGAAATTCCCAATTCTTGAGAAACAGAGCATAGATGGAATAGGTATTAGCTCTATAGTGTGATCTCATCAACTGAAAGAACAATGTGAGGTTGGTCCTATCATCTCTCAAATGGCTCCAAAATCCAGAAATTTCTTTACATTTAATTCGTTCCCTGAGTCACACAAAATGGAGGGGGACCATTGAGTCCAGAGTGACACTGCCTTCTCCTCCTCTCACCTATCAATCTGTGTTCCCCTCTCTTCCTAAGCTTTTTTCATTTGTCCATCTCCCAGTCAGTTTTGAACTCCTTGAGGGCAAGAACCAAGAGCCATGCCTGGCACATGGAGGAGAACCTACCATTGCTTGTCAAAGAAAGAAATGTGGGTAGTGGCTAGAGAAATCACAATAGAGTACTTCTGTGTAATTGACATAACACAGCCATTGAAAATAACATTTCCAAAGAGGTTCATATTGTTGGAGAAGGATTATTTCTTACCAAATCCAGTGGGTATATAGCAAACACAAATTTAGAGATAGTTAAGAACAGGATAGGTTATGGGGTTTATACAAGTGTTTCATACTTCACTTACACTAATGTTATAGTCAATTAGGTGTTTCTCAGTCTATTGTGGATGTCTGAACATTTTCATACTTCTCCTTGTCTTTATGGAGTCTCAAGTTAAAGAACCTCCTGCTCACCCTCTGCAATTGTTATTGCATATACAGGATTCCTCAATTATTATTTGGGTGGAACCTCAAATAATAGTTCCACCCAAGACCTAGTGACCTGAGCAGATAGGACAGCTAAGCAGCAGACCTTTGCAAATGCGGTTTCAGTGTTGTTCTTCTTGCTTGGGTGCGTTGCACGTTACATAAGACCACTTAACCTTCCAAAATTAGGTCTTACGAGTTGAAAAGAAAAGGAGGAGAAGAAAAATATTTATTAACGAGCATTAAATATTAGTTTTACCTCTCCAGTCTCTTGGTAGAGAGCCCTGGAATATCTGATTTTCTATTAAAATGAAAATCTCTGAATAAAATAGACCACAATTTCATTCTTATCTCCACAGTCCTACTGACAGAACAGCAAGAACTGATTGAATAGCTCTATACAACTTCTTTTCTTTCTCTCAAGAATAACTCAAAAACACCATTGGTATGGCAAATACTGACACTAGACAATGGCCAATGGGATTCTAGATTATTGTAGAGTTCTCACCAAAATCTAATATTGTTCTCTTTCCCTTTGCCTGATTCTCATTCTAATTTGCTGCTCACAGTGTTTTCTTTGGGTGTTCATAAAATTCTCTGTCCGCATTGAAGAGCAGAATTAGAGATTTTACTCTAGGGAAGTGTACTATAAATATTTGCAGTGGATAATTGTTTAAATTTTGTCTGAAAACTCAGTAGTTTTCAGGGAATAGAGACTGTTGCAACAATTAAGCTTAAATCTTTTTGCAACCTGAATGCACATAGAAGAATCTCCTTCAGTTCTTTCCCTCCTTTCATGCTTCCTCCCTTCGGT
The DNA here is from genome assembly GCA_039655065.1 of Glossophaga mutica. Lineage (NCBI taxonomy): Eukaryota > Metazoa > Chordata > Mammalia > Chiroptera > Phyllostomidae > Glossophaga > Glossophaga mutica. Next base: position 24,537,351 of record CM077305.1, read on the forward strand.
TCTTTCCAGAAATGTTTTGTGTGGCTCCATCGAAGATTACTGTTAGCAAAGATATGCAAACACCTAGACCACAGCTGGCTTGACTTCATCTCCTCCACAGTGCTCCTTTCTCTGCCTTCTGTCAGTGACTTACCTACTTAGGGTAGAAGGCTCTCTGGCCAAAAGCACATTCCACTAACAGTAAAACTCTTCTTAAGAGAAAAAAAATAAGGAGATAGAGTACGTTGCACATTACATAAGACCACTTATGTTTTTTGAGACTTAATGTGAGAATTTGATTTTGTATAATTTCTCTATAAATCATTTCTATTCTCAATTAATCTCCATTTTAGTCTTGTTTGTTAGTCTTTGCTTCTACAGGGCAACTGGTTACTTATCTTAAAGCCATACTGACTCCCATAGCTTTTGCTTGATTCTGTGGCCGCTCAGTTAGACAGGCCTGTCCCTGAAGAGACTATGATAAATTAGCCTTCTTACTTTGTAACCCTTTTCTTTTATCATCATATGCCTAAGTTATATCTGCTATGTATACCTAAGCAGACTCTGGTCGTATTACATAAGTGTCTAACTTATTACACATCTTTCATGACATGTTACTTCTGTAATAATGTTCATCTTTTCAGCTGTTAGCCTTGGTGAAAGGGAATGTAATCAGACAGAGTGTCTGACGTGTTAATCATTAATAAATCTGAAAAACATGTGTTAGATCAAGACCATCTTTTCCCTTCATGTAATTCTTACTTTTTTTTAAACATCAGCAAGTTCTTCTGATATTCTTGATTGTCTCTTTGACATTTCTAAATAACCAGTGTTGATTTCGAAAGAAGCACTGGCTAACATTTTATTTATAGTAAATTTGTGGTTGGCATTTGCATTAATAATCGATCTTTGTTTGTTGCTTGATTCATTCAGAGTTCCTCTGTCCTCTGTTTTCAGGAACTCTGAATGAATCAAGCAACAAAGAAAGATCGATTACTAATGCAAATGCCAATATACATATTATAGGTATATATAATTTCATTGAATAGAAGATACTGAAATGCAAATAAGTACATTTCAGTTACAGAAAGCAGCTGTCAGAATGCATTTATATTCTAGCAGCAGAAAAGAAATTAATCTCGCAGTGGCTTCAATTCAAATTGGTATGATATTCCTATAATAAATCCCTGCCCAGATGGAATCATTTTCTCTATCATAAATATTTTAAAGCACTTGATCTGTATTAAAGTTGTACAGGACTGAAACTGATTTTAAATATTTTAAATCAAGCCCCAAATAGGGGAAAAAACATTTTTGTTACATAGAATCCATTTACAAAATAGTTTCAAATTTTATAGAAGTTTTGCCATCATGTAAATTATTTAACCAAAAAGAAAAGCTCATCAAATGCTAATTTTGTCTGACCTAGAGCACACATAAAAAATTATCTGTAAAGTCGGCATTAATTACATTTCTGTCACATGTTTTAATGACACCAAGTCATTCTTTTAATATTAAAATAAATTCTGAAAATAGCTACAGTATAACTCTATCCCTTTGTTTACAGGCTAAGTAGAATTATGTTGCTAATTGGTTTATTGGTTTGCCTTTTAAAGATAATTTTTTCCCTAATGTTAAAATAAGGGTTTTTGTAGTAAGGAATCCCTACTGTCACATACAAAAAAACATCTCAACCACCAACCCCCATCGTAATGATCTCAGTATGCTCAGGATCGTGACCTTAAGGAGAACAGACATTGGCTTCATCAGACCAATGGGTAGAAGCCAATTCCTGAGTTAAAGTTAATCAGTTAGGAATTGCCAGCTTGCAGGAGGTAAAATTCAGGACCCATTGGCTTGCATCAACCATCAAGATGGTGTGTAGAGGGGGAAGCTGTCTTCAGGATTGCCAAAATCCAAATCACATGTGCTTTTACAGATTAACATCAGCCCTGAAATTATATCTGGAAGTAAACTGGAAAGTAGCCTGGTGTATTCAGTGTAAGTATTACATAACCAAACAGGCAATCCAGAAATCAATGAGAGGTTTTAGGCACTAGCAGATGTTTTGAACTATCTGTAAAAATAATCAGTCCCATGCATAAAGCAGGAAAACTGCTCCCGTGACATTGACATACAAGTTTGTCCTTATTTAATAGGCTGTGCACCAATTCCATCTCAGGTTTTGGTTCTCACACCTTGAAAGACTAGGAAGGCAGGGAAACACTTCTCCAACGGTCTCTTGGGGTCTCTGGGTGTGCGGCGCATCCTCAAGTGGGTGCTATGATTTATCTCACGAGAATTCATTGGTGGGATGGTTTCAACAAGATGAAAATGCCCACAAAATCATCAGTTTCAGGTAGCTCTAGAATTTCAGATCACTGATGTCAATCATAAAAATGGTACTCAAGAAATGTAATCCTGGGGAAAAGCCAGAGTATTAGTTTAAAATTTTAAATAGAATTGAAAATGAAAACTGAAACCCTGGTTATTTTAGATTTCAAATAAAGCTATAGTTTCTTCGTTGCCCTCGATATTAGTTCAAACTATGAGTCAGGATCATTTGAGACTTAGATTTAGTCATTTTAAAGTTACCTAGACATAGCTTAAGTCACGATGCAGAAGTGCACAGGCAGGAGAGAAAAATGAAAATAAATTATTGTTCTCTCATTTCACTCCAATCTCTCATCAATGGAAAAAACTTATCCTCATTCAAAAGGCCTTCAGAAAGGGATAGAAGGCCCCACACCCTTTCCAGGAGACCTCCGCTGGTAGATGCAGCTGACTATTGAACAATACAGGTTTGAACTGTGCTGTTCCACCTATAGTCAATTTTTTTCAGTAAATACATAAAAGAAAATCATAGTTCCTTATGATTTTCTTAATAATGTTTTCTCTAGCTACTTTATTGTAAGAATACAGTATGTAAAACAAGTAACGTATAAAACACATGTTAATCGACTGTTTATGTTATCAGTAAGGCTTCCAGGCAACAATAGGTTATGGTAAGGTTTGGGGGAGTCAAAAGTTTTACATAGATTTTCAACTGCTTGGGGGGTCACATCCCTAACCCCTACGTTGTTCAAAGGTCAACCTTACTTCACAAGGGACCTGATGCACATTCTTACTCTGTCTACTCAGAGTAACTCCCTTGTGCATCTTGTATATTATTCATAATCTTCTATTATGAATTATGAGTAATAGATTATGTCTCTATTTCACCCTTTATTTAATTGCAATATTCCCTGGGCACGATAATGATGATGTCAAGGAAATTGTAATGCTTATCAATTGTGGTCCTGAAACTTCAGAAAATTTACCTACCAAGAATCACCAACAACCTTTCACCTAATGTACATTCTAGATTAAAGAAAAACTACATCAATTCAAGATGCAGGCATGTTGGGCATCCTGAAGATGATGAGGCTGTGGTTATGTTTAACTTCTAAAGTTCAGGTTAATAGGTGGAGGTTTCACACCAAGGTGCCTCTAATTTAGTACGCCATGCTGCCCCTAGGTGAGATAGATAATTTGATATTTTTCCACTAACCACAGTGCATAAATTTCTTTGATATCCATGAGTCTATTTCTATTTTGTTTGTTAGTTTATTTTTGTTCATTAGATTCCACATGTAAGTGAAATCATATGACACTTGTTTTTCTCTGACTGGCTTATTTCACTTAGCACAATACTGTTCAGGTCCATCCATGCTGTTTTAAAAGGTACTCCTAGATACGGAGAAGAGAATGACAGCTGTCAGAGGGGAGGGGAGTTGAGGAGCTGGGTTAAAATGATGAAGAGATTAAGCAAAAAAATCTTATGGAACAGACAACAGTATGGTGGTTATTGGTGGGAAAAGGGAGTAGAAGAAGGTAAAGGGGGATGAGTGGTGATGGGAGGAGACATGACTTGGGGTGGCGAACACACAGTACAATACAGATAATAAATTATTATAGAATTATACACCTGGAACCTATATCATTTTATTAACAAATGTCACCTCGATGAATTTAATTTAAAAAGAAAGAAAAACTGCACACAAGAAGTTTGAAAAAAATCTGTTTCGTGAAAAAAATTTTCTTTGCTATCAAAGAAATACAGTAGAAATGAATGTCACGAACTAACTTAGAAGGAGAATTGAATGCAAGATACGCAGCAATGTTCCTCAGAGCCTAATAGAAATTGTGGAAGAAGAGGAGGGTAGCAATGATCACAGAATATAAATGTTAAGAAAATTTGTTCTTACTATTAGATTACAGAAAAGGAACCCGAGGTCCAGAGCCATAGAGTGACTTTTCCAAAGCAGGCAAAGCGGTTGACAGCAGGGCAGGGACGGGAAGACCCAATGCCTTGCACAGAGGTTAGTATACTTTTCAATGGTTCTCACAGTTTTAGGCGGCCAGTCTTAGTATGATTATATGTATATAACTTGGACTTATTATATATAATTAGGTGACAATTCCTCCTGTCTAATTGTCACCTCATGAGTCATTACAGCCATAAGTGTCCCACGAACATTTTAAGACAGCAGGAGAAGCAGGAGACATGCAGGTCCGTAGAAACAACCGTTCGTACCTTTTGGCTTCCCTGGAATGTGGATCAGGAATCAGCACCGTGAGGTACTCGGACTGTGGCTCTAGCCATCGCCAGAGCAGGTCTAGACTGCCTGGAGACTGATGGCTCTCATGAAGCACCGCAGTTCCATCTGTTTTCCAAACCAATACTCTGAAATCCTCTAGGTGGTAGGTAGCCCAGAGGACGAACACATCCCCTGTGGGTTTATGTCTTAGAATCTTCTCTTGACCTTGACTCTCAAGCCAACTGGACATGTAGATCTGGACTTTTTAGTCCACTGTGACAATCATATGTCTGAATTTAGGAGACATTTGATGAGATCACTAAGGCCATGTTGGTCAAACAATGAGTTTCCTGAAGCTGGATGTTAAGTAACCTCCCAACCACTGCTGCTGTTCCTCCTACTGAAATACAGCAGGTTTCACCACTGAAGAACATACCAGAAGCTGAAGAGCAGAGTTCAAACTCTGAATTCCATCTTGAAGCATAAGCTCCAAAGTAAGGCCCTTGCTGAATACCACACAAGAGGAGAAATGAACTGAGCTTGGATTGAAGCAAGGAGAAATGGACAAGAATTTCTCAATTCAATCTCTCAGCCTCTCAACAAACAACTCTTCCTCACTATGGGTTTAAAACAAATTGATATTTCACTTGCTAAACAGTCTATGTTTAGCCTCACATCTCAGATGACAAGATATTCATCTGAAAAACTGCTGACTAGAAAATCCATCCAGTTTTGGAAAATGATACCAAATTCCTTAAAGATCTGAGTCAAACAAAGTTCTACGTTTTCCAGACTGTAAACTATTAGGAAAGATGAGCTCTGTCAGATAAATGTACTTGGAATAGGACCCATACCAACTTATATATATAGGTATTTTAAAGACTTCTGGACAGTTGGAGACAGCACTGAAGGACTTCTGCACCTTTGTCTTTTCTTTGACATTAGCTGCATATGTCTTTGGCCAAGTTATTTGACCTTTACCTCTCTGTGATTTGATTCCCTCATTGGGAAAAAAAGGATCTAGTCATTCATTCATCCAACATGTATCTCAGAGCACTGACTGCCTTCCTGGCTTTTTACACACTACAGAGTCGTGTGAGAAAGGAAAATGACTTATTTATAGGAAACCTTTTGAGAAGCAAGAATCATTGAATAAATAAGTTATCAAAATTACCTATCTTCTGCTAAAATGATCCCCAGAGGAGAGAAGGCCTAAATATGGGTAGATCATACAGAAACCAAAAGTGAAATCCGCAAATAGTGGACTTATAGATTAATGCAGAAGTTTAAGGAAACCTAGATAATGTCTGGTTTTCAAATTTAAAGTTGAGTCCAAAGTTTGTGCTGATTCTGCAAGTATGTAATAGTGCAAGTAATCATTTCTTGACAGTCTACTGTGTGCCAGTTAAGGGCTAGGTACATTATATACATATTTAGCACAATCCCATTAACTAGATATTATTTTAATTACCAGTGAGGATACTGAGGCACAGATAAATTAAGCTGGTTGCTTGGATTCCCACTCCTAATAAGTAGCAGAACTGGGACTTAAACCTCCAACAGTCAGATTGCAAGGCCATACTCTTGTCCACTATCCTACACGGCACTGACCTGAAAAGAAACAAACAACTACAATGAAATGTACTATAATTTTAAGGGTCAATATGAGACCCCTGGTCAATGTGCTTTGTTACTGTGAGGTCTATAATTGAGCCAAAAATGTCTTTCTATTTCATATCTATTCCCTTTGTGCATCTGGAGGATGACAGGGCAGCATTTAAATCCATGTTTTGAAAAAAATGAGTATTATTTATGTAACAATACTGTTTTAAACTTTCTAACACTGTGCTCAAGAATAAAGGTTTTCAAGGACAAACATTATGGCAAATTTTAACTTGACAGTGAATGTCTTAAAACTCTGCACAGTCATATTTGAAAAGAAGCCAAATTTATGGAAAAAAATGTTCACTTCAAAAACTTAATGAAGGCAATTTGTCAACAATTTCACACATCATTTGCTCACAACCTTTGAATAAAAGGTGTCCCATTTACCTTTTTCCCATGTGAACTTCTGATGAAATGCATTTAGTGATTCATTAATCATATCTTCCCCAGAAACTGAGATGCAAGGAGAACATAATCCAAGAGATCTGTGAAAATATATTCATTGTGATATGCTAAGTATTTTGTTTATTTTTTTTACATAATGTCAGAGGAATATCCATGGAATAACATGAGTTTTTAAGATCATAGACTGTCTGAGACTTGGGGTGAATTCGTTATATAAAAGGTTAAAACAACTTAATGCATCTTAGCATGTCTGGATCTTTGACTTCTAAAAATTCTATGGAGAAGTAGAGAGAGGAGATTTGAGGAGAAAAATAGTTATAGATAATGAATATGACTTATACAAGAACAACAAAAGCCTCCCTGTGGCACCAATTCTTTAAATAATTAACAAGAAACTCTGCAAAGGGACCTACTTGCCAAATAATGAACTTGAAGCCATTACTGTCGATTGTCTGCATGCTTTTGTAACCAAAATGCCTGAGGGATAAGTTGATGGAAAGTAATTAATACAACCAAGAATAGGTTTACTGCATGTAACTGATACTATTTTGTAAATCTGGGACTCATAAAGTGTTACGCTGATTGAGGGAGGAGATGCAGATGTTTCTGCTATTTTAGTAAAGGGAATAAGTGTACAACACTCCAACCAACAGAAAAGGGGGTGCAAAGCATTTGAGCTGTAGTGCTTATCGCAGAAAATATTTTCTGTTCCATTTTTACTAGAAGGTACAACTTCTCTATCGAATACTTGGGGGCCCACATATGGAACTCAGGTGTGACATGTACATTGGAAAATAAAGCAGTTTTATAAAATAAGGTGACATACACCATCGACCCAGATGTCTAGATAACTTGTCAAAAAAGACTTATAAATGGAAAGACTGATGAAGGATGTGGGATGATTATCTAGATGATTTTTGCCCTTCAGTCTACTTTTTTCATCATAAAGAAGAATCGTGTTTGCTAAACTGCTTGGACTGAAATGATTCATGGTACTGGTGTTGAAATTGGCGTGTGTCTGTATGTGTGTCCCTGTGCACACATATTTATGTTTATGCTTGTGAGTGCTCTGTCAGAATAAAATGTTTGGGCTCCACTAACTCCCACCTGATTTTAATTAGTTTTTCCAGATACTTACGGAAATCGTTAGAGTCCTTGATTTAGAGGTAATTTGGCAACGGACAAGTTGTTGTTAATTACATTTAGATGGATGTGAAAACATGCATTGGTGTTGTGGCGGATAGACCCTAGGGGAGCTCTCATGTTCAGTGCTGGGGAACCTGCTTCCCTTGTGTGTGGGAGGGACGTATTATTTAGTTGTTCCCAACCAATAGAATATCAATAGCAACAGTGGTGGAGCGTCGCTCCCATGATTATATCACCACACGCATGCACAACGTTGCCTTGGACCATCTGCAGGTGGGAGCTTGAACCACGCAGAAATGGTCATCACTGAGTCTGAGAATGTACCACTTTCTATTGCTTCAGTCCTAAGCAAAGACCAATTGTTGGGTTAAAATGAGATACGCAAGACAATCTCAATGAGGAAAAACAAAGCAGGAGGACTCATTCTTCCCAATTTCAAAACTTACACTAAAGCATCAGTAATGAAGACAGTGTGGCACCGACACACGGACAGCCGCACTGGATAGACTGAAGGAATGAAATGGACATTTCAGGAAGGCACCCACAAATCTGTGGTTTACTGATTTTCAGCACCGGTGCCAAGACCATCTAATCAGGACAGGACAGAACAGTCTCTACAACAAATAGTGCTGACCAACTGAGTAATCACATGAGGAAAAATAAAGTTAGACCCTGACATCACACCGCATACAAAAATTAATTCAAAATGGGTCAAAACCCTAAAGGTGAGAACTAGAACAATAGAACTCTTAAAAGAAAAAAGGGTAAATCTTCATGATGCTGGATTTAACAAAAGATTCTTGGGTATGGTAACAATAACACGAACAACAAAACAAAAAAGAAAAAGAAAAATTGAACTTCATCAAAATTAAGAACCTTTGTGTTTCAAAGGACATCAGCAGAAAGTAAAAAGCCAATCTACAGAATGGGAGGACACATAAAAAACAAATCTCTGATAAACGACTTGTACCAGAATTTGTAAATACTTACAACTCAATTTTAAAAAATGAGCAGAAGATCTGAATAGACATTTTTCCAAGGAAGATGTACAAATGACCAGTAACCACATGAAGGGATGCCTTGACACCGTTAAGTCACCAAGGAATCCAAATCCAAATCACAGTAAGATACAACTTGACATCCTCTAGAGTGGTTAGAATACAAAAAGGCAGACAATAGGGCGTGTTGGAAATGATGTGGAGAAATCGAAACTCTCACACACTGCTCCTGGGAACATAAAACGGTACTGTCACTCTTGGAAAAAGTCTGGCAGTTGTACAAAAGGTAACACACTGATGATCCAGCAATTCTACTCCTGGGTATATATCCAAGAGAAATGATAATGTATGCCCACACAAAACCCTGTACACAAATGTTTATGGCAGCATTATTTGTGATAGCCAACAGGTGGAAACAATCTTAATCTCATCAACTAATAAACAAAATATTGTATATCCACCCACTAGAATATTATGTGGCCATAATAAGAAATGAAGTACGGATACATGTGCAATATGGAAGAATCTTGAACATGTTATGCTAAGTAAAAGAAGTCAGTCACCATAGATCACATATTGTATGATTCCTTTCATATGTTTAGGACAGGAAAATACGTATAGAGAGAAAGTAGATTAGCGGTTGCCTAAGGCTAGGAGAAGGGATGGGGCAAAAGGGGAGTCATAGCGAAAGGTTATACAGTTTCTCTTTGTGATAAAAATGTTTTAAAATTGACTCTGGTGATACTTGCACATATATGTGAATATACTCGAAATCATTCAACTATACACTTTAAATGAGTGAATGTATGTTATGTAAATTATATCTCAATAAAGCTGTTTAAAATGACATAAAATAGCCAAAATATATACACTTTTTTATATCAAAAGTATAAGTGAAGACAGTCAAGACACACCTTGAGACACTGCTCTGTCATTATCTTGGCACAATTGACTTCTGTTATCATACAAAGAAGTGTATTGAACACAGGAAAGAAATCTAACTTGAGATAATGAAGTGAAATAATGATAGGTCACTTAAGGTTCTTGTAAAATTCCTGAAACCCAGCTCAGGCAGTTGGTGACCATTTTCAGGATGTATAAATAGGGTGACACAATCCCTGAGTTAATACACAATTGGCAGAGAGATATGGTCATCAGGATTTGAGATGGATCATTTGAGCTCTCTAGAGCAGCTCTAGTATAAATCCTGACTGTTGGCTTTTCTGTTTGTAGTACAAGCGTGTATATTATCCTTTGACTGCCAATAGGTATCCACTCCTGGGAAGTTCACCTCAAAGATGGCTATTTCCATAAACACACGACCAGCCACAGGACTAGACTACGAACCAGCCAGTCCATGTCCGCCCCTCCCCCAACTCCCTTGTTTTAGAAGTGAATAACTGACCACTTGTTTTTCTCTTTTTCTGCACTTTAAATTTTCACTTATGTTTCAAATTCACCAATAAAGATTGAGCCCATGAGACTCTAGGACCCTACCCTCAACCCCAATAAAAATGAGAAGCCCAGGCTTGCTCACACACTCACTCTCTCTCTCTCTCTCTCTCTCTCTCTCTCTCTCTGGTCATGACCTCTCTGTGTGTCCCCAGCTGTGCTATGTAATTTTCAGGGCTTGTGAGTAATAACCCTCTCTTCCCCTCTCAAAGTTTTCTGGTGGTTATTGCTGAGGACATCTTGCAATCATAAAAAGAACCGCAAGGGTCAGTCTAGCCAAAGAGTAGCCATTCACAATCATGAAAACTTTTCTCCACCGTGTGACGTTCGTGTACATTTAATGTGTTGTCTTGGCCAAAACTTTCATTTGTTCCCAAGACACACATGGACTATGCTGACATTTTACTATTATTTTTCCAGTCATTGGGAAAAATATGCAAATCTAAAAAGTGAAAGAAAGGAACTAGCATGGTCTACATGGTGAAATAATTAAGGTGTGTTTCTACTCTTACAAGATCATTCAAGACTATTCTAATCAATAATTTTTTACTTCCATGGTTAGCTCTGCTAAGTTGCGTGAAGTCTGTTCATTAATGAGATCACTCAGAACTGGTTGTTTATTAATACAATTCTAAAGCATTCTACCACTGCCACTGCTATTCAATATTGTGTGAGTCAACATTAACATAACATCTTAAGATGAAGAGTCAGTGGTTAAGAAAGTAGAATTTTGTTTACAGAAACATTCTGCCATAGGCTTGGGAGCCTATATTATTTGATCGTCAAATAATAACTTGATGTAGACAAGTTCAATGCCACAATCTGCCTTTCTCTTGCACTTCTGAAGAGGCTCAGCAATGACCACCTAGTTGGAAATAACAAAGATGCATGAAAAATCTAAGGTAGTTTGAAGGTATTTTTGTTTTTGTTGTTGTTTTGAACATTTGCGTTATGCTTGAGACACGCTTGTATGGAGTGAACATCAGGAGTGTTGTGCTGAAGTTTTATGGATATTCCTAAACAGTTCCAAGAATTAATTATTCACTATACTCTTAATTCAATCAAGCAAGTTGTTTTTGAAGAATTGAAAAATTCTAAATAGAACTGTCTGATTTGACCTCCTTCTCCATAAGTAACATTACTTATAAATGTATCTGTGGTAACGATGGTCACCTTGCTGTTGAGAAGCCAGGACAATGACAGGTCCTGACAGGATCTTTTCTCTGAGAATAAATTACACAGAGACTATGGGCACTGCTTTGTTCATTGAGCACTTCAAAGCTTCATCCAGCCCACGTTTATTTAAGAACAGTGCAAAGGCGTGCCCTTAGGAGCCACCAGCTGTAAAAATTGAGTGAGAAATATTTTGCTCGATTCAGTGCCCTTGCTCTTCTTTTGTTCATAGAAAGCAACTGATCAATGGCAGGAGGTAGACACCTGATCTTACCTTGTAAATGCCCAGGTCCCTGGGGAAGCTCATTGACAGCTTAGTCTGGGTGACTTTGCTCAGCCTGAGACTTCTCTGATGAGCAGCAGAAATCATGTTCTTTTCTTTGAAGCCATGAGTATATTGCTTTGTTGTCTCCGTGCACTCTGTGCTGCTTATGAGCAGTTACATGACATTCTCTTCCTTTCCAACGTCATTGAGATATAGTTGATATGTGACATTGGGTTAAGTTTAAGGTGCACAATGCTTGAGTTGATACACTAATATATTGCAAAATGATGACCACCACAGCATTAGCTAACACCTCCATCATGTCACATAGTTAGCTTTTGTGTGTATGTGATAAGAACATTTAAGATTTACTCCCCTGGCAACTCTGAAGTATATAATACAGTTTTGTTTTGTTTTTTAATCTATAATCACCATGCTAAAGATAAGAATGCTTTCAACAACAGTCCAGTATAGAGACCACAGGTACTTTGCTCCAGCACTGTTATTTACTGAACGTTTCTGTCCCCTCAAAATTTGTATTTTGAAATCCTAACCCCCAATGTGATGGTATTAAGCAATAAGGCCTTTGGAAGGTAATTAGATTGTGAGGATAGGACCCTCGTTAATAGGATTAGTGCCCTTATGAGAAGAGACAAAAGAGTCCTCTAAAAACCAGAAAGAGGCTCTGGCCAGACATTGGATCTGTCAGCACCTTGATCTTGGACATTTCAGCCTCCAAAAACGTAAGAAATAAATACTTGTTTAAACCACTCAGCCTGTGATGTTTGTGTTATAGCAGCCAGAATGGACTAAGACGAGCACCATTCTAAATTGCATAGCACTCAGACACAAACTTTTAACAAGAGAAAGGTCATTTGTTAACCTTTAATAATGTTAGTATAATATTTCTGTGGTTAATGGTGGGTGTATTTCACGGCGGAAAGCTAAGCTGCAGTTAGAAAAACTTTGAGCCTTGCAAACAAGTTTGGGAAATTCTAGAATTAGAACAAAACAAGCAGTTATTTTAAAGTATGTTTATCAAAAGCTTACTCTTGAGTTTCAGTTTCTGCTCCTGGCTATTGTTTGTGGTGGTGCTAATTGCCATTTCCACTTGCCAGTACTATTGTTTCAGCTTTAAAAAATGTCCAGTTCCCCAAATATGATGCTTCAAAAAAAGACTCATTTTGATGAAATTCTAGATTAAAAAATCAACTAGTCCAATTGTTTTATTTAAATACAAGGAAACTAAACAAACAAGCAAAATATAACCAAAGACATTGAAATTGAGAACAGGCTGACAGTCACCAAAGGGGAGAGGGGAGGGAATTTCAGGGGAAAAGGGGAAGGGTTTAGAGCAAAAGGTATAAGGGACACATGGACAAAAACTGTGGGGAGTGGAAATGGGAGGGAGGTGGGGAGGGCTGGGGTGGTGGGCTGGGGTGGGAGTAGAAGACAGAAAACTGTACAAGAACAACAATTAAAATAATAAATAAATAAATACAAGGAAACTGATTCCTAAGATTTTAAGGGATATTGCCAATGTCTCCTAACTTTTTAAAAGCAGAACACAGCCTTTTTTCTAAATTCTCCATTCTGGGAAGTAGCACAGAACTTCACTGCCAGCATAGAGGTAATTCCTGGGAGGAAACATGGAAAATAAAATGAATTGCTTTTCTAAGCAGATTTCTGAATAATCCTCCTCATTTTTTATTTCTTTTAGTGTTATTATAATATGTTGTTACAATAAACAAAAACATGGAAAAATAAAAATGAAACAAATTGCAAACAATTAGACTTACCAGTTCTTCATGAAAGATAACGTATTTAACATATGTTTCTAGATTACAGTAGCCCAGAGGAAAAACTGTTTTGAAATAACAGTTACAAGGAAGTATTTTTCTGACTCAGGCCTTGCCCACAGGATTGTAAGAAATTTAGCCTCCCTCAAATTTCCCCTGACTAGTTCAGACAGCCTTCATCTGAGGTGTCTCGCACAAGCACGGATTCTCACTCCTGTAGCTCCCACGCGAAACCCACCAGCTCTTACTCCCCATGCTCTGCTGTGTCTTCTCTGGGTCAAGTATTCAGACACCCCCTGCCTTCTATCAAGAGACAAATTTGGGAATCAGAAGGAATTTATGGAGATGGTGCCACAGATCCTGGATGGCTGTGTCTAGATTTTTCTCTGTCAATGCAGTGGCTCTTGTTAGTGATGAAAACAGTCATGTCAGGGAGATACTTGCTTTGGGCCCAGAACACCTTGAGGTATTTCCCTGAGGAGTGGGGTCGGTGTCAGGGCAGTGGGAAGACCTTGCACTACATGATTTCTGACTGAGCACCCTTTAGGAGAAAAATGGTGTTGAGCCATGGTGTGTTTGCTTATAGGTCACGAGGGGTTCATCTGACCTTATTCTGTGTTGTCAGTGAGACCGAAGTAGATGTAGAGAATCCACCTCTCTTTCCACTGTAAAAGTGAGAGCCCATGTCTGCTTCTCTTGGAGCAATATTGAGGAAAGATCTGAACTCCTCCCTAAAGAATATGTTTGAAAATCTCATGTGGAGGGAGCAAGCCAGGTAGGTCTAGTGGGGTTTTTGAGGGAGCAGGTTAGGTCATCAGACGGAGAGGGTCAGTGGGTTTGAAGTGGAAAGTAGAAGAATGAGAGGGACCTAAGGGAGAAAATGACTTTGTGAGTGAAGGAAGCTTCCCCTGAAACACTCTGAAGACACACTGTGAGACTGTGCCCCTCCTGGCAGGAACCAAGGACATTCCATGAGGTTCCTAGTTCTTGTCTTCCCATCTGGCACTGTTTCTGGTGGCTTTCCTGCCTCTTCAGTAAAATGAGCGCTTTGCCTCCCTCTGGGTCGGTGTGTGTGAAGGTGGAAAAGATGGTGTGGAGGTTTTTGGGAGGGACCCAAGGCCTGTTCACTGATTGCCTGGGTGGGGAAGAGGAAGGAGGGGACTGGGGGTGGAGGGGCCCTTCCGTTGTGAAATAATCCATGGAAGAAGGAAGAGACTGCCAAGAGCACACAATTTGAGTCCTTGAGTCACTCAGCACAATACAGTTTCCCGACCTTTTCCCCACACTTCCCAGTTCTCAGCAGCAGCCATTCAGATCGGCGTCCATGCGAATGGCGTCCTCTGGAGGCATGATATAGGGATTCGTATTGCTGTATAACTGATGACCACAAATTTAGTAGCTTAAATAATAGGAATCTGTTACAGTTCTGTAGCTCAGAAGTCGGAAATCATTTTTAGTAGGCTAAACTCAAGGTGCCAGCAAGCCTGTGCTCCTTTTAAAGGCTGTAGGGGAGAATGCTATTCCAGCTTCTAGGAGCTGCCTACATTCCTTGACTCAACACCACTTCCTTCATCTTCAAAGCCAGCAGTGTAGCATCTTCTCTCTGACCTCTGCTTTCCTCTCTATCTCTTCTCATTCTCACTCTGATTCTGATCTTCCTATCTCTTTCTTATAAGAACCTATGTGACTGCATTGGAACCATCCAAATAATTTAGGCTAATCACACCATCTCAAAATTCTTAGTTTAATCACTTCCACAAAGTCCCTTTTACCATGTAAGGTGACACATTCACAGCTTCAGGGGATTTAGATGTGGGCATCTCTGGAGGGGGCATTACTTGGCATACCACATGATGCATCTTCTCTGCAGGCACATGTGGAGGTCCTGGATAGGGCCCCCCTCCAACCATGTTGGGACAGAGAGGCACCAGGCTGGCTCTGGACTTTGGTCGTTGTGACACTACTTCTCATGCATGGGTCTCCCAGGCTCCTGGCTCCCAGTGTCTCTACCCACTGAACTGAAGGCTGCATCCCTGTCCATTTTGTCTGCTCATTATTGTGTGAATCCCAAAACGGTATACCTTCTGCTTTTTCACAAAAAATTTGAGTAGTATAGTCAGATTGCCCTCTTTCTCCACTCACTAATGAATTCTCATAGACAAATTTCGTACTCTGTTACCTTACCCTTCCCTAGAATGGCTGTTTCTGCTGGGGCTTTTCCCTGCGCAAAGACAGCCCTTTCAGGTCAGCCCCACTGAACATTTCGGAAAGCCCCTGCGTGTCTGAATGCTCACGGTGAACACAGAGTAGACCTTCGAGATAAAATCCTGCTGCCACCATGGATCAAGTTAAAATTTCTCAGGCTGAAAATATATACCAATGCAGCAGCCTGTGGATGTTATTTTCAATAAAGTAACTAATAATTTTTAGGGGTAAAGTTGAAACAAAACCTACTTGATATCAGTTGAAATAAATTAACTACGCGATTGGAAAAATTTATGTTTGGCATGGTAAATAAAGCTTTTTTTCAATAACTTTTAAAAAAGTTGATTCTATTAAAAGTTTATCACTGTAAGATAAATAGAAAGCAGATTTGTCAAGAACAGATCAGCCTCAATACTGATGCTACTACTAATAAATAGTAATAAGATACTCATAATGTTATGCTCTAGTCTCCTAGCCCTATTGGCTCACACACAAACCAGGAATAGTAAGTGGCAGCCACATCTATCCTGCTTCATATGTCAATTTCTGATTGTCCAGGGTTAGAATGAAGTAGTTGAATAGGCATTAACTTGTAGTGCTGCATTTAAAAACAATGCAATATAAAAACTGTCATGAGGATGCACAATTGGCACATCAATTTCAAGTCTGGACCCCTCAGTACACACTTACACAGGGTCCTCTCAGGGCTCAGGTACCCTGGTCTTTCAAAGAGGACAAATCTGACAGAGATTGGAGGCACACACAAAAACTGAGAGTAGAGAAATGGAAAGCTGAAAGCTGCAGCTCAACTGTCTGCGATTAAAAACAAAAGACTATAAAATAGCTCTGATTAGTAATGTCAACCCATGGTCCTTGGCACCAATTCAATGCCAACGGGAATCCCCAGTTTGGGGTGTGGTGAAGGAGGGAACTTTATTCAGTGCAAAACAGCTCAATTGTAACACAGCATGGTTGTGAGGCAGCTCTGGGGCCAGGTGACAACGGGGCCAGGACACTCTCCAGCTAGTCAGCTCTGCTCTGCACCAATATGGTCTCTGCTCTACGCAGTTCTGCTTTGCACTGAGTAGGTCAGCTCTGCTCTGCTCTGCTCTGGTAAGACAGCTTCGGTGTTTGAGCTCAGTCAGGGAGACACAGTCTTCAGTCTTCAGTGGAAAGGGAAAGAACACACCCTGAGCCAGAGGGAAGCTGGCTTGTGTGTACAGGAGTCCCCACAACTGGACTCTGATCTGGACTCGTGCAAATGAGGCCACCAAATCCTCACAGTTTGGTGCAAAAGCACTGTCCTGATTATTCAGAATAGAGTTGCTCTGATTGATTGGAGCTGTGCAGCTCCAACTGGATGGGGAAAGCCTCAGTCCTATTGGTTGAAATAGGATTCCAGGACCTTTTTTATAAGGGCTGGCTGAGGTGGCAGAAACAGAGTACAGGCAGGCAGTTCAGCACAGAGGCAGGCAGTCCATGGCAGACTTCTCCATGAAGTACAGTTTGCGGGAGAAGCCCCTGTGCAGAAATGGCTGCTAGGCTGTCTTTTTTAAAAGCTGAGCCCAGTTAGCCACCAGGAGCCCTTCTCAGTAAATGTCTCCTTTTTCCCCCCTCAGGGCTCACAGTAATAAGTGAGGACCAAGTTAAGAAAAGGTCTTCTCCATGAAAACATGTTTGAGAGACAAAAAGAACTTGAGCCACCCAGAAAAGAATGGAAACTAGAGCAGATTATCCTTTCATCTTTCATGCAAAGAAACCAAGGTTGATACCATTAACCTGATATCTTGTCATGCCACCCACATGTAACAAGTTCTCATTCTAAAGGAGGGCAAGGTTATTCATAATATAAGGAGCACAAGTAACTACATGATCTTTAAAGATTAAGAAATTCCAGTGTATTTCTTTTCCAATTTTCAATCCATTGGTTATGTGCCCTATTCACAAAGATCAGCAAATCAGCAATCTGAAATCTTTAGTCAATTCATTACATCCAAGTGTATAAGGTTTTCTCTGGGTATTATAATATAAAGACCAGGATCAAGTGAATGTTGTTCATCTAGTAGAATCTTAATTCTTGTACCCAACATGGAGAAAGACATGGAAATATCTTCATCTGCCACAGAGTTCAGCCTCAGTGATATTGACAGTTCTGTTTAGGTTGCATTAGATATCTCCTCTCTAGACAGACAAGACAGCCCTGACCTGACTAGGGGGTGGGGAGTGGGGAGTGGGTCTTGAGCTGGCTACTTTGCTTGGTAAAATGAAGGGAGAAGAGCTTACTGGAGTCCCTCAAATGTTGAGATTGAGGAAAATGGAGAGAAAGGGAAAATATGAGGGGAATTTGGAATGAGTAAGATGGTAATGTGAAACCTCTCCTTAGGCAGGACCTGCTACATATTTAAATGCTAGGTGTGAGTGCCTTTGTTGGGGTGAAAGGGATCGCAGAAAGTGAGTAATGTTCCACAATCAAGTCAGTGTGGAGCAGAGCAATAAGAGAAATTCTGGGAGGTCAGAACAAGAGCTTGGTGGGAGCCAAAGGTGACCAGGAGAACACGAGGCCCCTGGGAAGTACAAATTTAGGGAAGCTTTGGACTTCCCACTATGTGTGGGTTAAAGCCAGTTTGCATTTTCTTCATTTCAAGAGACTGGATGGCCTCAATGGACATCTTAATTACATTCATTTCAGAAAAGTCAGTCTCTGCTTTTGAAAGAAAGCATATTTTATAAACCTCATGAAGGAAAAGCATGTTGCAAATCCATTGCACTGTTATCTTGAGCTGGAAAAGAACAGGGGGTTGAGTACACCGAGGGCAATTCTGCAATCAAGACATAGAAAGAATGTGGATGTGGCAGCAGAAAGGAAAACAGAGTAGTGGGGGTAGGATGGGAGAAGGAACGGACAATGCCAGAATGCGGTAAAGAAGGGCGCAGGTAAGTGACACCGTGATGCTCACCGCAGCAGTGGTAACAGACTGTGAGGGTTCCTTTTGGAGGGCAATGACGGAACAGAGAAGGAGGCGGAGTTGTTGGGGGTTCCTTCGTAATCACATTGACAAATTTAGAACGAGAGGAAGGTCTAAGATTTAACAATCATTTTGAAAACTCAGGTGAGTTTTGGCCATCGTTTTGGTCAGTTGTGGTGATTCCAGTTCATTGATCTTTCTAAATGTTACAATATGTAGCAAAGTGGAAGAAGCTTTCAGACAGATTGAATTACTTTTGTACTGAGTAACATGGGAAATCTGTCAGTGAAGGCAGTACATTTTGGACTTCTGAATGAAAGACAATTAATAACTTTTCTAGCACATGAACCAAGTTAGCCAACAGTAGATCTTGAGGAATTGGCCAAAAGCATTCCAGCACACAATTTGGAGAAAGAAAAGCTTCCCTACTCCAAGCCAACCTAAATCAACAATAAAAACTTATTTTAAAAAACTCTCTTTCTGACTTCTGGCCAAGATGGAGGTGTAGGTGGATACACTGTGCCTCCTCTCACAACCAAAATTAAGGACAACAAAAATATAGATAGAACAGATAGAAAATTGAATTGTACCAAAGTCCGAGAACGATTCACCCAGACAGGTAAGAGGGGCGGAGTCAGCGGCTGGTGGAGAGGGGTCACAGCAGGAATAAGCAGTGGCTAGTGGTCCAGGATGTGCAGGCAGCAGTTGGCACACCCCAGGCTCACAGGCGACAGTTACCAGGTGCAGGGAGGCAACAAGCACACCCTGAGAGGCGCACAAGGTGGCTGACTGTGGTCAAACATTCTCCCACAGATAAACCAGGAGAAAATGGGCAGCAAGACAGACTGCGCAACCCAGGGCCAGTGCCAGGAAATAAAGCCTAAAAACACAGATTGAAAACACTTGTGGGGGTTGAGGTGCAAGGAGAGACTCCCAGCCTCACAGGAGAGTTTGTTGGAGAGACCCACAGGGTCCTAGAATGTACACAAGCCCACCCACATGGAAATCGGCACCAGAAGGGCCCTTTTTGCTTGTGGATGGGGTGCGGCAGAAGGGACTGGAATCCAAGAGAGAGCAGAGCAAACTCCATTGTTCCCTCTCAGACCCCACCCCAACGTACAGCATCACAACCCAGCAACTGGGTTGCCCCGCCCTGGTGAACACCTAAGGCTCCGCCCCTCACTACATAACAGTTGTGACCAGACCCCACCCCCCAAAAAAACCAACAACAACACCAAAAATGGCTCAAAAGGGAGAACAGATCAAAGGTCCAGAGCTAATTCATCTAAGCGATGAAGAGATAGCCAACCTATCAGATGCACAGTTCAAAGCCCTGGTGATCAGGAAGCTCACAGAATTGGTTGATTTTGGTCACAAATTAGATAAACAAATGAAGGCTACAATAAGTGAAATGAAGGAAAACAGGAAAGGAACCAATAGAGATGGGAGGAAAACTGGGATTCAGATCAATGGAGTGGACCAGAAGGAAGAAACAAACATCCAATCAGAAAAGAAAGAAGAGACAAGAATTCAAAAAATGAGGAGAGGCTTAGGAACCTCCAGGACACCTTTAAACGTTCCAACATCTGAATTATAGGGGTACCAGAAGGCGAAGAGGAAAAGCAACAAGTGGAAAACTTATTTGAACAAATAATAAAGGAGAACTTCCCCAATCTGGCAAAGGAAATACACTTCTAGGAAGTCCAGGAAGCTCAGAGAGTCCCAAAGAAGGTGGACCCAAGGAGGAACACACCAAGGCACATCATAATTCCATTAGCCAAGATTAAAATGAAGGAGAGATTTCTAGAAGCAGCAAGAGATAAGGAGACAGTTGCCTGCAAAGTAGTTCCCATCAGACTGTCAGCTGATTTCTCAAAAGAGACCTTCCAGGAAAGAAGAGGGAAGAAAGAAGTATTTGAAGTCTTGAAAGTCAGGGACTTCCATCCAAGATTGCTCTATCCTGCAAAGCTTTCATTTAGAATGGAAGGGCAGATAAAGGGCTTCTCAGATAAGGTCAAATTCAAGGGGTTCATCATCACCAAGCCCTTATTATATGAAATGTTAAAGGGACTTATGTAAGAAAAAGAAGATAAAAATATGACAGTAAAAAGACAGCAAACTCACAGATGAGCAAACAACCACACCTAAACCAAAAGCAAACTAAGCAAACAGCTAGAACAGGAGTAGAAACACAGAAATGGAGATCACATGGAGGGTTAGCAATAGGGGAGTGGAAGGAGGAGAGAGGGGGAAAAGGTACAGAGAATAAGTAGCATAGATGGTGAATAGAAAATAGACAGGGGGAGGGCAAGAATAGTGTGGGAAATGTAGAAACTAAAGAACTGATGACACATGGACATGAACTAAAGGGGGGAATGTGGGTGGGAGGGGGTGTGCAGGGTGGAGGGGAATGATGGGGGAGAAATGGGACAACTGTAATAGCATAATCAATAAAATATATTAAAAATAATTGATAACCTTACAAAATAAAAATCCCATCTTTTAATTGGGTTGCTTGTCTTCTTAGAGTGGAGTCATGTAAGTTCTTTGTATATTTTGGAGATTAAACCCTTGTCTGAGGTATCATTGGTAAATATGTTTTCCCATACAGTCAGTTCTCAATTTAAAATATTTTCTAATTACTTGTTTTATTTTCATTTTTGACCCATGAGTTACTTAGAAAAATGTGTTTCACTTATTAAAATTTATTATTCAATTACAGTTGACATAGAATATCATATTAATTTGAGGTACACAACACAGTGATTAGACATTTATATACCTTACGAAGTGACTTATTTTCAAGTATTTTGACATTTTCTAGATATCGATTGGTTGATATTTAGTTTTACTATGGTCAGAATACATACTTATTATAACTACAGTATTTTTAAATTTTATGAAATTTGTTTTATGGTCTAGAATACAGTCCAGTTTTGTGAATGCTCTGTGCACATGAAAATGATGTGTATTTTCTTTTTTTGTAAAGTTTTTTTTATAAATGTCAACAGGACAAGTTAAAGTCACATAAATGTACTTACTAATTTTCTGCCTACTTGTTCTATTTATTATTGAGAATAATATTGAAGCCTATACCACAACTTTGGATTTTTATATCTTTTTCTTTTTGTTTTACTGGGTTTTGTTTCATATATTTTGAAGCTCTGTTATAAAGTCTACTTATAATTAGGATATTATGTTTTCAATACATTGACCTTTTTTATAAGGAAATGATTTTCTTTATTTGTGATCATATTCCTTGCTCTTAAATTTACTTTGATATTAACAAAACATCTCCAGCTTTCCTTTGATTGAGGTTTTCATGACATAGCTTTTTCTATCTTTTTAATTTTGGCCATCTGTGTCTTTAGACATAAAGGTAGTTTTTAAAAATCAAATCTGAAATTCTCTCACTTTTAATTGGAATACTTCAATCATTTGCATTTGAGATGATTGATAGGATTGTGATTAAGTCCACCATCTTGCTATTTATTTTCTATTCATCTGATCTCTTTTTCATCCTCTATTCCTGCATCTCTTGATTTAGTTTAATCATATATTT
The DNA here is from genome assembly GCA_039655065.1 of Glossophaga mutica. NCBI lineage: Eukaryota > Metazoa > Chordata > Mammalia > Chiroptera > Phyllostomidae > Glossophaga > Glossophaga mutica. Next base: position 24,559,546 of record CM077305.1, read on the forward strand.
TTGATGATTATATTTGACTTCCACACCTATCTTTTTATGTATAATTCATTGTTTATTTTTTATGATGTTCTAAGGTTTACAATACACAGCTTTAACATACTACGTGTTTGCCTCACTGTATCACCATATATCAAGTAAATCTTGAAGCATTACTCTTTTACTTCTCCCTTTGAACCTTTGTGACATCTTTATCATGAATTTTATTTTTGCATGTTATGAACCACACAAAGCATTGTTTTTTTGTTTTTGTTTTAATCTATTTTATTCCAAAAAGACTGAAATGAGAAAAACATTTTATATTTGCCCACTTATTTACAATCTGTATGTCTCTTCATCCTTTTGTGCAGATTCAGATTTCTTTATTATTATTATTATTATTATTATTATTATTATTATTATTATTATTTTCTCCCCTTTGTCAAAATTCCCTGAGAATTCTTATAGTACAGGCTTAATGACAATAATGTCTCTAATTTTGGTTTATCTATAAAAGTTTTTATTTTTTCTTTATTTCTGGAAGATATTTTTGCTAAATACAGAACTTTGAGATGACATTTTCCTGTATCTGTTCTTTAAATATATTGGTGCATTGCTTCCTGGGTTGCATTTTTCCTACAAGAAATATGCTGCCATCTTATCTTTGTTCCTCTAGTCTTAATGTTTTCTCTCTCTCTCTCTCTCTCTCACTGCTTTTAAAATGATCTCTTAATCACTCATTTCCAAAAATATAATTATGGTACAATCAGATATTTTTATTTATGTTTTCTCTATTAGGAATTTGTTGGGATGCTTGAATCTGTGGGTTCAACAAATTTGTAAAACATTGGCCATTATTTCCTTAAACTTTTTTTTCTGTTTCTTCTTTTCCCCTTCTGGAACTTCAATTATGTATTTATTAAACTGTTTGCAATTGTACCTCACTAATTTACTGTTAATGATTTTGATTGTTTTTCTTTCTATAATTTGAGTGCTTCTATTGTTATGTCTGCAATTTTTTAAAAAATGTTATTGCCTTCTTCATCTAATTTTATCCTGTATAACCATTTTATTTATTTATTTATTTATTCACTTACTTACTTACTTACTTACTGGTAGGCTTTATTTATTTCTTAAGTACGTTTTCTTTTTTTCATTGTTATTTAATTACAGTTGTCCTCATTTCCCCCATTACTCTCCCTTGCCCCACCCACCCTCTAACTCCTACATTTAATACCCCTATTGTCTTTGTCCCTGAGTCATTTACACATGTTCCTTGACAATCCTTCCCCTGTGTAATATCCATTTTAGAGATTACATGCTCAATTTATAAGTTCTCTTTTGTTTTAAAATTTTTTGTTTCTGTCTTTATCATAATCATGTTTATTCTCTACTTTCTGGAATATACGGAGCATAAACAATAGCTGTTTTAATGTTCTTGTTGGCTAGTCCCATTATCTCTGTCATCTCTGGGTTTCTTTCTTTTGCATTATTTTTTTATGGTTACACATTTTATTTTCCTGTTTTCTCTCATGCCTAATAATTTTGTTTGGATTTTGACTATCATGAAGTTCACAGTTTGGTTTTGATTGCTAATTTTTTATATAGCCTTGAATTGTTTCTAGTTTATACATTATTTTTTGGAATAAGCATGATCCTTATGAGGGATGTATTTGTGTTTTGTTATGGCATGCCAGAGCACCCTATGGTTTAAGACTAATTTAATCTCACTGCTAAGATGATACCCTTTTGTGGACTCTATGTGATGAATCGTTAATTACAGGAATTTTCTACTCTGGTTTGTGGGCACATGAACTATTCTCAGCTCTTTGTGAACTCTGGGAATTGTTCTGCCCGTACCTTTTCTGTGGGTTTTTCCCTTTGGCCTTGGGTATTTTTCTTGCCTATATATGGAGATCAATACTCAGTGAAATACTTAAAGTATCACTTCCATAAATACCCAACCTGTCTTTATGGTGATCCCTCCTGTCTGGCATTCTTTCCTGAAGATTCCAGCCATCTCTTCCTCCATGAAAGGGACAAAGCCTCCAAACTGGGTCTGTGAAACTCAGTGAAGATGTTTGGCTCTGACTGTGTTCCTCCTCCTTTCACCACAGCCTAGAATTGCATCCAGACAGTGAGCTGCTGCCATCATAGGGGACGCCTCATTTGTTTTTAATTTTCTCAGGAATCACCTATTGTCCAATGTCTGAAAACCAGTGTTTCATATATTTTGTCCACTTTTGTAAGTGTTCAAAGGAAAGCCATTATTCTATCATGAGAAAAATCAAAAGCAGCACCTCCTCATAAAGAGCTTTGATAAAGGTCATAGAGATCCTTGACTTTGTCTCAAATGTGAAGATAAGTCCCTATAAGATATTGGGAAGGAACATGCCATAATCAAAGCAAAATGAGAAGAACTTTCTAGGACTCTCCTGGTATCCATCCTTTGAGAAGAAGCAGAGCTGGCATCAGTCCCAGAGAGAGAGCTTTGATGCAGAAAGAAAAAAATTGCATTTGGTATTAGAATGCTGAAAGTGAGTGAGTTCTGGTTTTTCCAGCTACTAATTACATTACCTTAGAAAGTTCATGAGATAGTTACTTAACAGGTGACACTAGTCAATGATTTTGTTTCTTTACCAGCAGAATTGTGGTGAAACCATCTCTTTTATAGGGTATTTTGGAGAAGTAGCTGGGCATAAGAATGATAAGGTATGTAGATGTTAAGATATGAGAGTTTCAATTCCATTTCAGCCATTAACATGCTTTATTGACTAAACTTTAGAAAGTTAACCATTGGGAGATATCTTGTATTTCAACTTTTTTAAATTATTTTTTAAGATTTTATTTATTTTTATAGACAGAGGAGAAGGGAGGGAGGAGAGGGAGAGAAACATCAATGTGTGGTTGCTTCTTGTGCGCCCCCTACTGGAGACCTGGCCTGTGACACAGGCATGTTCCCTGACTGGGAATCGAACCAGTGACCCTTTGGTTTGCAGGCCCGTGCTCAATCCACTAAGCTACATCAGTTAGGGCCTTGTATTTAATCTTAATATTTTTTATTTGTGAATAAAAATTCAGAATTTGAACATGTCTACATAATTTATCATTTCTGTACTATTAGTATATCAGGATTCTAGGACTAGGAAATAAAAGCATTTTTAGACTTCAGGTTTTGACAGACAAAATATGGATATTTATTAATATTTTTAAAATGTCAAGAAGGCAAAAGAGAGGTTTTTAATATGGCTATGAGTTTATTAAAAAGTGTATAGTCAAGATGTCCACAAATTTTCTTATGAGTATAAGGGATAAAGTTGGAAATTAGCTAAGTACATGAAGGCAAGGCATGTGGCTCACTTTACTCAGAGAAAGTATGAACTGGGGATAAGATATGTAGGGCTAAATATTATCCATATTGTATACCAAAATTTGGAACAAATAAATTCAAATGTGATCATAAACTAAAGACACAGCTATTACAAAACACTTAAAATATTTGTAAGTGAGAAAACTTGAGATGGGAATTCAGTGGAATCTCAAAGTAAAAATAAAAGTTTAGTAAGAAAACCTAGTTAGGAGCCACTTTTATAACTTCTTGGTTAGTGGTGAGCCATAATCCCTTTGTAGTCACAATATTAAATTATTTTTAAATCATTAACCTTCTCACTTTTTTCACTTAAAATGAGTTTTTGTTATTTCTCCTTCCACAAATATGAAATAGGTATATTCCCCCTCTTTCTCCTGCTAAGTAAAACTAAAAAAATGTGGACATTAAATGTAAAACAAACATAAGAATACTTTGAAATTTAGAGAGAAGGCAGTAACTAGTCAAGCTCATATCTGAGAATCCAAAGGTGAATTCCCTGAGTTTTCTTTTTGTCTTAAATATTCTGCTTGGAAGTAAAGAAGCCAGCAACATGGAAATACCAAAAGATGCAAACAAAAAAAGCTCCCACAAAATTCACTCTCTCTAGCCAAAAGTCCAGGAAGTGGGGAAATTCTCACCAACAAAAACAGAGTAGAGAGCCTGAATTCCATTCTCACCAGGCCATAATGAAGTGCCCCAAACTCCTGCTGGGGTGATGTCAGAGAAGGCTGAATAGGACACAGGATTTTATGCAACTGAGCAGTAATGAGAAGCCCTCCACCAACCTGGTGGACTGATGTCAGAGGAGGCTGAGTGGAGAGTCGGGACTTTCACTTCTGCTCAGCGGTAACAAGGCCACCCACTGGTGCCACTGGAAGCCAAGTGGGGAACAACAATGAGGCACTTATATCCTCCAGCCAGTTTAGGACATTTAGTTGGGCATGGAAATTCCCACAGTGCCCAACACTAACAAGGGTTACCTCCTTTCAACCTCAAAGAAGGCTGAGAAGGGAACCTTGATGTAATAAACCACTCTCCCCCACATTTCACTTGCCAGACTGGTGCCAAAGAGGAGTTTTAAATAACCGAAATTCTCATAGCATAATTCTCCAAATGTCTAGGTTCAATAGAAAATCAGTCATCATACCAAGAACCAGGAAGACAATAAGCTGAATTTTTTTTAAAAAGATAATACCAAGATGACAGATGTTGGAATTATCTGTCAAATATTTAAAGCAGTCATCAGAAAAATGTTTCAGTGAGCAATTATGAACATGTTTGAAACAAATGGAAAATAGAGATCCTAAGCCAAGATATAGAAACTGTAAAGAAAAAACTAAATGGAAATTTTACAGCTAAAAATATAATGACTGGATTAAAAACTCAGTGGACAGTATCAGGAACAGAAAAGAAGGAACTGAGAAAAAAAGTGTAATGGGAATACAAAACAATAGGAATTACTCAATATGTACAACAATATAGACAAAATACACTGAAAAATAATATGAACAGAGCATCAGACCTGTGGGACTGTGATGATTAATTTTGTGAGTCAACTTTGCTAGACCATAGTATCCAAATATTTTGTCAAACATTATTCTAGATGTTTCTGTAAAGGTATATTTTAAATAAGATTAACATTTAAATCAGCAGACTTTGAGTGATATACATTATTCTCTATAATGTGAGTGGGCTACATCCAATCATTTGAAGGTCTCAATAAAAAAAAAAATTACCTTCCCAGATAAAGGTGGTTCTGCCAGCAGAACACCTTTGGACTTGAACTGCAACTCTTTCCTGGGTCTTCACCCTGATGACATACTCTACAAATTTTGGACTTGCCAAACCTCCACAATTATGTGAGCCTACTCCTTAAAAATCTATGTATTATATAGATATAAATGTATTGATATAAAAACAGGTTAATAGAGTTATAGGCATGTAAGAAGGCTGAAAACAAACTGAAAAAGTGCTGGCTGAAAAGTTTACAAATTTAGTGAAATATGTAAAATACAGATTCAAGAAGTTGAGTGATACCCAAACAGGATAAACTCAATGAAATGCACACCAAGACATGTTGCAGTCCAAATTCTGCAAACTAAAGATGAAGAAAACATTAGTAAAGTAGTGAATAAAGAAACAGCACCTTATTAATAGGTGAAAGATAATTCAAATTACAGTAGTTTTTCTGAGCAGATATCATGGAGACGAGAAAAACATGGCACCATATTTTTCAAGGGGAAAAACAAAATAAAACAAACAAGCAAACGAACTGTCCACCAGAAACCTACCATCCTGGTACTTTGGTTTTAGACTTTCAACCTCTGAAACCGTAAGAGAGCAAATTTCTGTCATTTAAACCACCAGTCTATGATATTTGGTTATAGAAGAAGCTGAGTAGGACAGGGATAAGTTGGGTAAATGGTTCATAAGTTTTCTCTCTGTATTATTTCTAACAACTGAATGTGGATCTAGAAGTATCTCAAAACAAAAGTTTTAATTAAGAAAAATAATTTTTATTGATATTTGAAAATTAATCTTATTTTAGAACTGCTTTTAAAATGTCTTAGTGTACTATAAAATTGATACCTTCCATCTATATAGTACTTTGACCTTGTTCTAGGTGTTTTTACACAACCTCTCTCACCAGAAATTTGTTACATGCTGGGGAGCAATTGAAGTTTTTTTAGAGATGAGAAAATTGAAACTTCTAGAGGTAAACTAGCTTGAATATAATTGTATAACTAATAAGAGATCCAGGCTTTGATAACTACTCAGGAACTTTTTTCCCCCTATTTCATTAAGCCTACTGTGGGAATCATGAGTTTGACTAGCCATAGAAGATGAACTGTTTATATAGTATTAAAAATAAAATGAAAATCATGTAAGAATTGCATAATAACACATTAGGGCCAGGCTGCCAGTATCAGGAGCAGTATGACCCCATCTTCTGGGAATCGGTCAAAGTTGATTTAATTGGCCCTTGATTGGAAATGCTTCTGAACAGGATGCCTCTGAGAAGGCAGAGGAGGTGCAGATCCAAGGGCCTCACGAGCACACAGGGTTAACTTCCAGCTAGTTATTCTAGCCCTAACCCTCCAGATGAGGCTTTCCTGTGCACACCCTCTGAATGCAGAACTTGCAGAAAAAAACTGTCTCTACAGAATACGTTCAAGTATAAATATGTAAGGAATGCATGGGGGAAAGTAGTGATTCTCTGTTTGCTTTTCATTAGGAATGGATTCCTGATATTCACTGTCCCAAGCAGAAAATCAAGGCTAGTTTCTAAAACCCAACCATCTTTTCTTTGTAGGTCTCTGCTAGCTATATAGAAAACATTATTCAATGCAAAAATAATGGAGCTAGGCTTTGTGTTCTCTCACTCCAGCTGCTTTCCCTGCATTGGAAATGAAATAGCAGGTTCTGCCTTTCAGCAAAGAGCCCAAGGTTTTATTGCGCATTCGAGAATTCGGAACAGAAAGAACTTTTCTGGTAGTTGTTATTTTGTGAAAACACACAGTGAGCTAAATTTATTGTAATAAGAGCCTACTTGAATTTAGAGATTGGTGTGTGTGTGTGTGTGTGTGTGTGTGCGCGCGCGCGCGCATGTGTGACCAGCTACAGCATTTGGCTCACTGCTATTACTTTAATTTCCTTTTTCAGGATATAAACCACCAACGTACTTTGACAAGAGGCTTATTAAATGTAGAATGGAACTAAGTTATTCACCACGTTCAGTACATCTATGAAAAGCAAAATTGATCATTCAGGTAATGTGATGGCTTACTTGGACATTTCAGATAACAAGAGAACCAAGTAATGAGAAGATTACGAATGTTAACCTGAAAATTTTACCTGATGGCAGTGTCACAAGCCACAGACAACTATCTTTGAACTAGTACCTCTTGGGGTATCACAGTTAACACAATCTTTCCCCAGATCTACTATCAAGACCTATAAATCTAATATTATCATCGCCATATTTTAGAAGTCCACTTGAATAGAAGGCAGGGACTTTACTCAGGGCATCTATATCATCCAGATCTGGCAGTTTCTTAATTCTTGGGTAAAAATCATAGTTAACTAAATTGCAATTATTCGCCATGCACAGAGGTAAGTGTTGTGTATGTATTATCTCACTTAATCCTCATGAAAATTGAAGAGGTGGATCAATTAGTGCAATGTTACAGAGGAGGAAACAGAGTAAGCAAGTACCTATCCTGGGATTGAAAATCTGGCAAATACAGAGATTGGACTTGAATACAAATCTGGCTCTCAAGACTGATGTTTTTTTGTTTTCGTTTTTTAAATCCAATTCAATATAGTGGTTAGCCCTAAAACCCTTCAAGAGCTAAATTCTTGAGTGATCCAGAAATTATCATGTTGCTACAGTGTCAGAATATGGATTTCTGATTCTTAATCTTGACAGATCTTAAAACTTCAAAAGCTGTTCTGACATCCCCGTGTGTAGCAAATAAAAATTTATTATACTGATTTAATTACCTTTGAACAGTTTTTTTTCAGGGTTACCTCTATTGGTTGGTGGCATTTTATTCTTCTAAATTAAGGCCTGGATATTTGACTGGTCAATATTTAGTGGCTTCAGAAACTCAGTGTGTTCTAGTCACAGGAGTACAGGGTCATATAAGCTAGGAGACCTGGGCTTTCATTTTGTTTTCACACTAATTTTACAGTTATGACACGAGATAACTCAGTTTAACAATCTGTGCTGCAGTTCTCTTATATGTCAAAAGAACAAATATCTGCATTACTTTACCAGTTAGAAATGTTTTTGGATGCAACTAACAAAATACATGAATAACAGTAGTTAAGGGCATAAGAATATTTATTCTAAATAAAATGTTTGGTAGTTGAAGGCGTCAGGACGGATCAGCAACTCAATAATGACATCATGGACACTTTTATTAAAAAAATATCCATTACACTCCGCTATTTGCTGGTTTTTCATCCTCATGATTATTGTCTTATGGTTGCAAAGTGGCTGCTGCAGCTCCAGTATCATACCATACTCAACAAAATTATGGGAGGAGCAGAATCAATAAATTCTCCCTTGTAGCTGTTCTTTTCGTCAAGTAAGCTGTATTTCTCAGAAATCCCATACCACATTTCGCTTTATGACCTCATTATCAAAATTTAGGTCACTTGACCATCCACCCACAACTGAGAAGCCAAGAAATCAAGTGTCTGGCTTTTCAGCCCCTCTATTGGAAGGCAGAAAGAGAGAAAATGGTTCAGAATGGCTTTTGAGGGTAATCACCAGTGTCTTCCATATTCATGACATCAAAGGATTTGTTTCACCAAACAAAACTGTTCCGTTTGTCCCTCTCCATTCTAAATCATTTGTAAACAGTTGTTTTAGATATTGTATATATCCAACCATTTTTAATGTAATATTTCATACATTTGAAGTACAAAAATGCTAAGTGAATACCATAGGTATTCAAGAAATGAATGATTTTTATGCCAGAAAATGTTCACTTGTGATCTAATGCCCAATATATTTTTCATGTCATTTGAAGTCACCTCATGCTTGTATTCTCTTCCTGTTTCAGTGAATAGTAAACTAGACATGAACTATGTATAAATAATGCCAGAACATCTGGATGAAAAGGAAAAAAATCAATTATCTGGATGTTTTGTCTACATAACACCACAACATGTAGCATTGTGTAGACAAAACATCCAGATGATTGAATATTTTCTTCTTCATCCAGACATTTTGCTGTCATGTGGACAAAAAGCATCGCCAAGTTAGGGACATAAAGAAAAAAACTAGAGTATAGTAAAACTTGCCTGATTTGTACAGTTTGAGAATTTTTGCTAAGTTTATCATGGGAAAGGAGGACAATTAATGGGATACTATGCCAAATTAATTTTCAAAAGTTCTAGGCTATATTGGAAGAAGCTTCTTACTATGGGTTTATAGTGATCATCGTAAACGATGCTTCCATTACAAGACACTTAATAGAAAACACACAAACCACTTTTTTATTTGACATTGTATTTATTTTACAAATGAAGCAATGCATTCACAGAAAAGAATACTAGAACATTCCTTTATATTCTGAGGGAACAAAGATAGAATCCCATTCCAGTTGTTGAATCAGAAGTCAGCTGACTAGGCCAATTGCTGTTCAAATTCCATAATTATTTATCTTTGGTGTTCCAGGTACTAGGCTGGTCACCATTTAATTTATTCTACATCAATTCTGTGTGCTTGTTATTGTTATTCCCATTTTATGAAGTGGGAATGCAGGTCTTAAAGATGAAGGAAAATCTCCAAAATCCCACATGTTGCTTATTTCTACAAGTAACATGATGCTATTTTTTAGCATGCATTCTGTGTAAAAAGAAGGGTGAAAAAATACCAAGCCCAAAGTCTGGGTATCATGATTGCAAAAAAGCTGAAAAATATGGCTAATGCGCTCAGTTATGCTATTTTAATTTGTGTATTTCATATATATATGTATATATATATTTATGTTCTAAATCAAATATACTTAACTTGAGAAAAAGGGATATCAGTATTTGACAGGAATCTCTCATATCTGAAGAACCTGATAAGACAATATCCTTAAATATTGGGCCTTGCTAAGATAACAAATTGTTTTATGACTTAGCATCCCCATTCCTTCTTAAGCAGGCAGTTCCAGATTCAGTACACAGAGGTCACTAGGGAAATAGTCTGTCTTCAAAGTCAGCCTTATATAGTCTCTCATTCTTCTGGCAGTAGCTTAGCTGGATGGGGTAGTAAGGGAGAGCTAGGAGAACATTGTTTGGAGCCCAAAATTGTGTGATCAGGACCCAATGGTCTGGGATTTTGCAGGTCAAAAAACTCATAAATAACACCAGGAAAAAAAAAAGAGGAATGGATCTGATAAGGGAAGAATAAAATTTTCTACTTTGGCCATAGTGGTAAATTACTCACAATAGAGAAACTCATTCTCATGGTAACCCCTGAGTTTTGCAGCTGCGTTGTTAAATGTAGGGTTCTCTGATTTATGACTACGGTACGAGGGCTGGAACAAGTCTCTTTGCTACAGCAAACACTCACATCGAGTTCCAGACAAGGAGCTTCAAGGTGAGCCCCTTATGCAGTGCATGCATACATTTTCTAGTGTTAAAATTCAACATTTTCTAATACGATGTGCTTTAAACCTGTACCGGCTTCTGAAATTAGATAGTGGGAATGGTTGCACATCTTTGAGAAGATACACAAGTTACTAAATGGCGTACATTAAAAGGGTGAATTTTATGGCATGTGAATTATATCTCAATTTTAAAGCTCTGTATTGGACTAATTCAGATGTCTTCTTGGACATCAAACAGATCTTACAAAGCAATATTTTGGTGATTTAAATGTAAATGAAACAGAAACATATGGAGTAAATTTCTGCAAAATTGCACATGATTTCAAAAATTAAGGGGGAAACGTTCTTGGCAAAACCTAGTTCGGTTTTATCTAATCCAAAATACTTGAAAAATAAATTGAGACATTTCATAAACCAAAATACAGCTGGTTTTTCCATGCAGTATGCATTTGTTACGTGCTGTCCTTCTCACTAAGTACCTTTCCACTTATATTGGAAAGTACAGGTAGTTCAGGTATCCAGGTAAAAAAACCGTGAATACTTACAGCATCATATAGCATAAAGCAAGGTCATGTTGTGGAAATTTTGCTACAGTCTATTAAACACTATTTTCAAGGAAATATTCCTTACTGAAACAATTAGGGGAGAAGACCTTTTAACAGCCTCCGAGTTAGGTTGAAAAGCACAGAATAACTGAAATCCCTGAGGCTATTGTTCAGAGTCCACCTTACCTCCATTATCTGTTAACAATCTCTGCGTAGATCAGTGCTATTGTTACTGAAAATATTGTCTTTTATATAGCTTTATAAAACCCAGTCATAAAATAAATGGTAGACATTTACCCATATGTCAAATTTTTCAGGTCGTCACACAAAACCTTGAAGTCCTTTTTAATCCATACATCCTTTAATTTCCTTGTTTTATTTTTGTTACATCCTACACTGTAAACTCCTAAGCAGCAACTGTGGGTGTCCTTTCCACAGCTGATTTTCAGTGCCCAATGGATCCTTTGTACTCACAAAGATGTGTTGGATAAATGCTCTTGATAGAGTAAAATTTTAACTTCCTCACTTCTGCTCAAATGTGACACCTCTAAGAGACCTTCCCTGACGACTAATGATAACCGGCTCTCACTCTATCCACAACCTGTCTTTACTTCCAAACAGGCCATAACCTGCTGTCATATTACACATCGTTATATGTTCACTGTCTGATTCTCTCAATGGAATAGTATTCTATCAGGCCAGCCACTTAGTTCTGTTCACTGCTGTCTAATAATTTGAGGACAAATTATCAAAAAATACCAACAAGCCAGAGTCTAAATCAATCACTAAGTGGACATTGGTCCTGAGACCACAGGAGGACATATTGAAAGAGCACTGCCCTTCTCACAAATAGCCGTTTCTAAATTACTGGACTCACAAAAGGGAACCTTCACATAAGACTACTGGACCCAGTGTATACCCCCGACAGATCCGCTCAAATAATGGCTGTCCCATGGGCCTTGGGAACATACCTTGCTTCCCCATCCACTTGGAGCCACCAGTACTTCATGTTTCTGCTGTGATGGTCCAGCCCCACTATGATGCTCTTACATGTCTTAACATCATTGATTTTAACGGTGTTTACCAGGGGCAAGGGCCTACAACAGTGGGAGATTCAGGAGCTCTAGCTTCTGCATCCTTCCCAATTGGATTCACAGGGGTCCTGGCTACATCAGCAGTTATACAGGCAGGCTGATGCTAATGCCGCATGGAGGGATATTTGAACATTTAAAGATGAAGAAAAGCAGGCAGATCTATAGCCCTCCAGCCCTCCCCCATGGAGCGTTCTGAGAGGTAAGAGCTCCATATTGCCTTAGTGAAGACATTTCACAAACTTATGTGATCAGCTATGTGTTCTTGTGAAGCTGTGACCAGCTTGAGAATGCACAAACTTGAATTTGTCTTCTTTCTCCTCCTTGTTGCTTCACTGGATGAGACTGGAAACATTGCTCTACACTAAGTCCAGGTATTTAGACTAAGACGACCAGTCATAGAAAACAGCGTTGGCGTAGGATTTTGGAATTCGATTTCCCACCTGGCTGAAGGTAATATGGTACACAAAGGGGTAGCAACAATTACTAAAGCTTTCCCTTATTGATAACTGAGTTATCACGCAGGTGGAACCCAGGGCACTGGGAGAGAATGTGGCTGCTGTTCTTGATTAGTGAGGGGGATGCAGTAACACTGAGGACTGGTGTGGGGAGTGGATGCTTGTGTTAGCCATGGGGGCTTGTGAGAAAGAGACATTCACATAACTTTTATTACAGTATATTGAATAATTGCGCTATTTTATTTTTAGTTTTTGTTGTTAATATCTCAGTGTGCTAATTTATAAATTAAGCTTTATTATTATATATGTGGAAAAAATCATACTATCCATGATTTTAGGATTCTCGGGATGTACCTCTTGCAGATAAGGGGGACTCCTGTGACTGAGGAAATAAAAGAACAGACTGTACCTGTTGCACTGTTAGGGTAATCCACTTCCCACCTACTTTCATAAACAGAGTCTAGTTTTGTAATCATCTCTGAATTTTTAGTTATGCAGAAATGTCCTTAGTAAAATTTTCAATCGATTTCCCTGAAAAAGATTTTGATGGAAAAGAATCTTCTGTGACCACATGTAGAGCCTTAGCAAATTATCTTCAGATAGTTGATAGATTTGGTTTTCAAGAAAATAGTGTATCTTCTGTGATCAGCGATAAGCAGAACCATTTCAATGTTGTCTCTAGGTTCTTGGTAAGGCATCTCTCTGGCATGCCTACACTTCATCATCAAGCAACCCAAATACGTTCATTTTTTCCTTAATTCTCCCTCCCATGGCACTGGCATTCTCCTGGCCTTTCTCGGCTTGGACTTCTGTCCCGCTTCTGTGGCTCTTTAGGACTTCACAGAGCTTTGTGCACACAAGACTGTCGAAGGTGGAGGTTCCTGTTGTATTAACAAGATTTACGGCTTTGACATAAATACAGACACAGAGAGTTAAGTAATTAATACAGACCGTTCATGTTTAAGTCACATGAAATTAACAGCCTACCTCCCTGAGCTTCATTATTGATACAACTGTTTGCCAGTCTGTTGTAAAAGTAACCACCAGCTGTCACTTCCTGCTTTCTACCAAGAAACTGGGTCCGATTTGCTTGATAAAGTTGACCACTTTTCAAAAAGATACTTTTTAAAGAGCTGGTAAATCATAGATTCAAAATATATTTTCAGTTTACCAAACTTTTTCTACAACCTAAACTGAGAGTCATGCAATGTTTTTCTAACCAAAATACTATAGCATTTTAACCTTCAGAGAATCTCTCTAAACAGTGTGTAAAATTTTTAGAGTGCACAAAAAAGAACTAGTCTGAGAGTCATTTAAGTATCTCCAACTGTTGCTCACCTACTGCACCTACCTGTGAGAGAAATTCCAATACCGCACTGTGTATGTGCTCATAATAAATACACTGAGGATTTGGATCTGTTGGAAGTTTTTCTCAGCTGAATATAGTGGAGAGTGAAAATTACTTATTCAGTGAAAATATCCCATTTTGTGAGTAATTCATTCAGCAGTGTTTGGTTAATTTGATTGGGAGTGGGGAGCATTTTTACAAATCCATTATATTTACCCAGAGGATTTTTGGCACTGACAGCACATTAAAATCAGCAAATAAATAAATAACATAACATAACATAACATAACATAACATAACATAACATAACATAACTATCTAGCCTGAGATTGGGAAGACTCAATTGCATCCAGATGAGAAACAAATCCACTCCATACTTTCAAAGCAAATAAAATTAATTGTGTCAAAAATTAATCCTTTGGAGACTTCTGGAATGTATATTTGTTCCCATTGTAATTACTGTGGCATGCTAGAGACCTTTTTTGCATGATCTGTGCATTCTCCCCATCTTCCTTTTTGTCTTCTTTTTTGTTCACCATGCTCCTTATTTCTGAGTCACATAGTTTTCTGGACAATTGAAATGGAAAGTAGAGGCAAGTATATAGGGGAGTTGAGTAAGGAAAAAGCACACCATATTTTCCTAATTTGTATAGTATTTTGGACCTCAAACTAATCTCTTTGCCTCTGGAAGCCCATCTTCCCTTTACCCAGAGCACCTCAGCAGAAAATCCTCTGTGAATACTCTCTCAGCTTATCTGTGTAAGGTTAGGTAGCATCTTTGGATGCCCAGTGTTGAGACCCACATGAAGATCACTGTCTTGAAAGAGAAAGAAAGAGAGTTTGTATTAATTACATGTTGGTCAAAAGGTACAAACTTGATTGCAACTAGGAGATGAGTAAGTTCTGGAGAGCCAATGTAGAGCATAGTGATTATAGTAAAAAATACTGCATTATATACTTCCAAGTTGCTAAGAGAAATTATCATTATGTGATGTAATTGAGGTGTTAACTAATGCTTAGTTGACAATCATATTGCAATATATCAATGTATCAAATCACACATTGTACATTTTAACCTTATACAAGGTTGTATATAAAATATGTCTCATTTAAATAAAATAAAATTGTATAATTAAATGAATGAGCTAGTCCATGAGTGAGCCATTCCAGAAAATAGGTAATTATTCATTAATTCTAACTTGCTTGGGATCCAGAGCATTATTTCTAAATTTGATTTTACTTTGGCCAGTCTCAAGATTAAATCCAAAGACAAATAAGGAGAATACTAAAACAATGCGAAACAAGTTTTAAGGGAGATTTTCAAGAAGAAGTCCTAGAAATGGAGGGAAAATGGGGACAACTGTAATTGAACAACAATTTTAAAAAAGTAAACTACAAGAAAACAAGAAAAAAAAAAACATCCTAGAAATGAGTTGAGAGCTGGAGGGGGTCTGGACAAAACCCTAGTACTTTAAGGTGGGCCCTGGAAGAACAACACTCAGGATAAGTGAGCCTCAGTGCACTTGCTTAGCTATGAAGTCAGAGTATTGACTCATAAGGAATTTGTATGCTCAGATGCGCATTGTATTTCTATTCCCTCTGCATGGGTTTTGACTCCCTGACATTTCTGTAGACATTCATGTCCTCCAGCATTTTCAGAATCCTCCGTCAGTTCAGGGTGGTTCTGAAAGTACAGTTAGATCGAAATATTTACATGGTGACATTTTAAAATACATTTCTTTGTCTCTTTTAGGTCAACTAAGTAAATGTAGACAAAAGTTATTTTAGTTTAATCATTCAAACAGATCTTTGATTTGAAAATAAACCCATTTTTACTAGTTGAATAAACTCAGGAAGCTATTTTAAATAATTTTATATTAATTATTTTTAAACCATAGTAAAAATGTAGACAAATTTCTACCCTGCCTGGATAGAGTCTTCCTATTCCTTTGGGTATCTTTGGCAATGTCTATTTACTATGTAGCATGCTGTTTTAGTGCCAAAAAGTAGCCTGATGTGCCTTATGTAAATAATATCCTGAAAAAACATATTGTATTTTTAAAATTCTGTTAGGTATAAATCTGTTATACAATGCTCTTATACAAGAGGCTAAATAAAAATTCACATAGTTCGGATGCATACACCCTTAAAATAAATCCAAAAACTATTTCTACACAATGCCAAATAGCTAGAAAGAAAAAGACACCTAAAATGATATAATTTAATGTCAGTGCTATGAACAAGTACTTATAAGGTATATACTTTAGACATATAGTTAGATCAAAAGTTTCAATTTTCATTCAAATATTATATTGGGTATAGTATCATGTAGACAGAGTCTATCCCTTAAGGATTCCAGACCCTAATCGAAAACATTATATTTATCCATATATCTAGTGTCAGTCTGTTCAGGCTGCTATAACAAAATACCATAGGCTGAGTGGTTTATAAACAACAGAAATTTATTTCTCATAGTTCTGGAGGTTGAGAAGTCAAAGATTAAGATTCAGTCGTAACTGGTCTTTGGTTCAGGCCAATTTCATGGTTCATAATCTTCTCATATGCCAACAGGAGCAAGGGGAGCTTCCTGGGGTCTCTTAAAGAGTGTGAATCCCATTCAGAAGGGCAGAGACCTAATCACCTCACAATGGCTCCCACCTCCAAATTCCATCACATTGTGAATTAGGTTTTAACATAATGTAGAAGGACAAATATTTGGTCTATAGAACCTAAGAAATGTTTACTTTGCACCATCAACTCTGGGCAAGGCACTGTGCTAATTTGCAAAGGCAAATTAGCTTTCTTATATTGGGCTGGTCTGAACAGTCTCTAAGATGTCTCCCTAATCTAAGATTCCATGATTTGAGATAAGTCTACAACAAAATTCCATAAAAATTATTTAAGTAGAATTTTTAAAATAAACATTGTTGAACATCTGCTTTATGCCAGTAACTCTTGTGATATCATGTCATTATAGCAGATGCTGTGGAGCACTGGCCGGAGGCCCCCTCAGGACTGGTACTCATTGTTCCTCTTCTGGGAGTGTTGGCAGCTATACTGACAGCCACTTCTTTCTCTAGAAATTGTCCTTGACCGAAGGGGGCTGTCAAGGACAGCACTCAGGGTTATGCCTCCTTCCTGGGGGAGCCCAATCTAACAGCTAGATGAGATCTGCCCCCTTTGCCTCATTTTGTGATGATACTAAAGGACCATCCCAGTTCTCTAGACACCTCATGGGATCAGCTGGGGCCACTGTTGCATCGCAGTTCAATATGTCTCTCTGCCCTATACTGCCTCCCTCACTTCCTGACAAGATTTGCGGCTGGCGAAGTCCCTGATCAGCCTCCTATGCACAACACAGCCCCTCATTGTCTCTTCCAGGAAAGCTGACCTAAGACCCTCATTACGTATGAAGCATATCATTTGGTGTCTTATGGCAAATTAAGCACTTCATTTAAAAAAAAAATGTTGGGATGAAGCTAATACTTCAGCAAGGAAAATCTTTGTAAGGACAGTGAGCCAACACTCACTGGGCGGTGAAAATGGAGTTGTAACCAGCAGTGTCGTGGGCATGTGTGGAGAGTGCTCTCTAGAAGGCTCCATGTTCCAGAGGGTCCCTGTGCGGCTCCAATCCAATGTGAAAGTGACTGTCTACGAAAATGAGTAGAGACTGACAGAGCTCCTCAGTTTCAGACGAAAATAGAATATAGAATTTAAGAAAGAGAAAACTCAGGTTAGTGGGGCTAAGAAATACAGCACTATCCACAGAGACAGTGTGAGAAGACACTTCCAATTAAAGAGTTAAGTTTTGGTAGGTATTTTGCAGAAGGAATGTCTCTAGAGACTACAGATGTTATATTAACAGTGAGTTTTCAGTAACTGTACTTGTAGAGACTGGGAATAAAGACAGTTAAACAAGAGAAAGACTCCCCAGGGTGGCATGAGCACAAATAGCTTGGGACACACAGAAAGGACCTACAGAACCTAAATAATATAGGCAAACCAGGTATCTCCCCTTTCAAGTCAAGTCAAAGACAATTCTATTTAATTCACCCTTAGAAAAGATATCCTACTCCTTCAAAGAGAAATATTTGACATTAATATTAGACTACCCCCCACTTTATATATAAATTCACTGAACAAGAGATTGTCTTCTTTTACAATGGAGTTTTTAGTCATGCTCTGTTCATTGTTCTGTTGTCTAAATCCCCATGTCAAAGAATGTTTTGAGATGTTTTTATAAAGAAATTATTTGTTAACTCTGTGGCCTTCGCCAAGATTCTGGTACCTCAAGTGAGTAGGTCAGTAGGGTCTATAAATAACTTTGCTTTTAGCTGTCATGATATCTGTCTGGGCTCGCTACCCATTGCATTTTCAGAGCCCTGTTCTTTCTTCTTTGTTGGCTGATTATCTCTTATTATTGGGATAATAAGAGACACCAGTAGGCAGAGAACCCAGATCTTCTGATGCTCCTTGTGGTTTATAGCAAGACACCATCATGGGACATCAGTTTGTTTAATCCACATCCGCATAATCTAGGTCACTACTAACCAATGAAACTCTTACCATGATGGAACTATTCTATATTCTATACTCCCCAATACAGCGGCTATGAGCCACATGTATGTATTGAGCATTTGAAATGTGGGTAATGTGATTGAGAAACTTAATATGACATTTTATGTAATTCTATTAATTTACGTATATGTAAAATAGTTACACATGGCTAGTGACTACAATATTGGAAAG
Organism: Glossophaga mutica; assembly: GCA_039655065.1. Taxonomy (NCBI): domain Eukaryota; kingdom Metazoa; phylum Chordata; class Mammalia; order Chiroptera; family Phyllostomidae; genus Glossophaga; species Glossophaga mutica. Next base: position 24,578,195 of record CM077305.1, read on the forward strand.
TGCAGATGTCGGCTGACATTTAAGTGTTAAAATTCTATTTTGCCATCATTCCAAGAAGTTTAGAGAGTCTGCCATTCGCAAAAATAGTATGAAATTCTGTGCCAGGTAAATGCTGCTATGCCATTTCTGCTTTATCTGTTTTTGCTAACAACTAAGTCTTCTCATGACCTAAAACCCAAATTAGCAAACTATTACCCTTAGGCCAAATCCAGCCTGGTGTGCCTTTAGCGAGTAAAAAAAGGGAAACTATATCAGCTGTGTTGGACACTGTCCTGCCATTTGTCTCAGTACTGTCTGTGACTGCTTTTGTGCTATGATGGCAGAACAGAGTACTTGTGACAAGGACTGCATGGCTGTCAAAGCCAAAGATATTGCTATCTTGCCTCTTTACAAAAACAAAACAAAGTGTATCTTTGACTTAGAATAAGGGAAATTTGCTATTTCCTTGTATATTGTAATGATTAAATGCTTAGTCTTTCTCTATCTTTTTACTCTGTTTTAAAGGCTAAGACCTCTGTACTAAAATGTTGGGTGCCTTTTTATTTTTCTCCTCATTGGACACCAATTAAGTGCCATTGGTGCAGTTGAATTAGCACTTTTTGCCTCACTTTAAATTTTGACAGTCTCATGCTGTGTCTTAGGCAGTAGCTGTTCCAGTAAGTTGACCAGACATTGTACTAACTTAGTGATGATTTCAGGGGCTTTAAAATCTTTCCAGCTGATGTTCTCTTTATTTGTAAGAATATCAAATCCAATTCAAGTCATTGATTTTCTAAATTTTGTGGGATGAATTTATTCACCAAGAAAACTTTGTTAAGTGTTGTTCAAAATACAAATATGATTTTACTTTCCCATTAGTAGCAAGCTTGAGACTTGGATAAAAGTTTCATTTCACCTTTGGATTTTTTTACCCATCCCAAAGTCATTATGCTTCTCAATTGAAAGTAATGCAACCTGGTTGCTACTTCAAGGAGAGATGTGATTATTTACACAGCAATTCATGAGCTAATATCTAATATTTACTAATGTATTTATAAGTCATTAATATACTTACACATTAATATATTGGTATGCTTATCAATAATATCTAAAATATTTTAACAGTAGGTAAATGTCTGTGCTAACATTTTGGTTCCCACTTTTGTGACTGCAATGTCTGTTTGCTATTTAGAATTTTGAAAAATCAGTCATCATTCAGAATAAATGAGTCCGTGTGCATGTGGTTGGGCTTCCTACTGTACTTACCAACAATGGCTTGACCTAATGGAGGCATTGGCTCCAGTAAAACCAAAAAGAAGGCCATGACCAAGGTGCCAAATAATTGGCAACACAGTCATCTAATTCATTGATAGTCAGTGTATTACATTAAAACTTATTGCCATAATTGTTGGTCATGTTGCTGTCTTATCCTATTTTAAAAGTGTGAGATTTTCTTTTTAAAAACATTTTCCTGTCTTTGGTCTAACATAATGTTTAGCACAGTGTGATATCGCAACTCTAATATCCCTGGTTGGTCATAGAGACTGTATTTTGGGACAAAAATTTGATTCTTCATCATTATAATTACAGTTTAAAACAAATCTTATAATACCTTATTGATCTTAGTCTGTTTGGGCTGCTATAACAAAAATACTGTTGACTAGGTGGCTTATAAACAAAAGAAATTTATTTCTTATAATTCTGGAGACTGGAAAGTCCAAGATCAAAGTGCACACAGACCTGATGTCTAGTGGGAGCCGATTTCTTATTCATAAATGGCTCTCCATGTGTTGTCACATGGCAGAGGGGCAAAGAAGCTCTGTGGTGTGTCTCTATAAAGGCACTGATCTCATTAATAAGGGTTCCATCCTTATGCCCTAATCATTTCCCAAGGGCCCCACCTCTAAATACCATCACATTGGGGATTAGATTTCAAAACACAAACATTGAGTCTACGGCAATCTCCAAAGAAGCTGGGCATCTGACAAGTGGCAGTTTTGTGCACTACTTCCAGAAACATTAAAACACTTTTATGGATTAGTTAAACTTGAAAACCAACCTGTATCTATTTATTTTCTAATAGACATTAGCACCTAACATTTTCTGAAACTGTTGAACCGATACAGAAATTGGACAATAATGACTTCTTCCCAGTGTTCCTTTAGCACTTTCCCCGTAAGACTAGCATGGAACTTGCCACATTGCAGAGCAGCTTATTTACTGAGATCTGGAAGCTGCTGAGTTTGGGCAGGACTAAAAGACAATTCTGCCCATTTCTGCAGGTTGGACAATGACTGCAGAGCCATCTCTTGGATCAAGGTGGGACCTCCACTGCAAGAGGACCCTGAAAGGTAATTGTTCACTTGACTAAAGTCACTAGGAAAGTGTCCTGTAACACACCCTGAAAGGGCCAGTCTCAGCTGCCAGCAAACTGACTGTGCAGAAGCACCAGTCTGTTGAGGACTTGGACCACCGACTTCCATCTGCCTTATTACTTCTCTTCCTTTCCTCTGTGTTTGACTTGTAAGACCTAACTTCCTAACACTGCAGTAACTTCTTCTTATGATTTTGCTTTCATTATTTCAATTTTCATTTTTATCACATCTAAATTTTAATTATCTATAAATTCTTCCTTTTGTTGATTACTTTTCAGTCTGTGTAAAGGCAATGGAGAGGCTCTGAATCCATCCATCTACCCTCTGAAATGATTAAAAAAAAGGACTGAATTTGGCCCTTTCACTATGCTTGCCCATCAGATGATTACAGACCTAGAGCAGAACTCTCTGCCCACTAAACTGTACTTTTACACCATGCCACTGCTGGACATCAAGCACTATGACTCAAAATAGATCAACAAAATTGATGATTGCATCTATTATAATGATGTGGTTGAACATTTGACCATAGCTTGCATGGTTTTTCTTTATGAGCCCCATATCACACACCCACCTACCAACCACCCAGCAGAGAAATTTCTCTGAGAGCTGGTTTCTATTCCAGGGACTCTTCAAGACATGTTTATTTTTTGACATATTTAAAATGACATGTTAATGACAGTCACTAAGTATTAAAAACCTTGATTAATTTATCACTGTTATTTTCCTTTAAATATTCAAGTCACTGGTAATGCTTTTAAGACCATCTTTTAAAAATATGTGCTCTAAACCTGATTTTTCCAAAGTCTTGAAGTGGTCAAAAAGTTTGCTCATTTTTTCTGTAAGATGGCTCTAGTATCACTTAGTTGTCTTTAACTTCATTCAAAACAATTTTGTTAGATTGCATTGTGACAGTTGTCATATCAACATGCATTTTTTAAAAAACTGATCAAAAATGGTGAATTTTGTGCAAACATTTTAATATTAGGATGAAAGAAGGTACATAACATTTTCAGTGTGTTATGCTTTATTATTTCAAGAAAGGTAAAAATGCAACTGAAACACAAAAAAAGATTTGTGCAGTGTATGGAGAAGGTGCTGTGAGTGATCAAATGTGTCAAAAGTGGTTTGCAAAGTTTCTTGGTACTGTTGCTATTTTGGCCAAATAACCCTTTGCCGTGGGGCTGTCTAATGCATTGGAAGATGTTTAGCAGCACCTCTGGCCTCCACCCACTAGAAGCCAATAGCAGGAGGTAGCTGACATACTCAAAATATCCAAATCAATAAAGTTATTGGTGAAAATGAAAAAATGTGTTCTTTATTTTATAATAAAAACTAAATGGAGTTTTGGCCAACCCAATAGTTATCAGAATCTCCCAATTAGATTTCATTATATTGAAGATTTCTGCATTTTTTAGATAACATTGTTTATTGTGACTCACTTCATCACCCTGATGTGAATCCCACAGGACTTTGATGCCCGAGTCCTCTGCACTGCACCCAACTTCTCATCAGCTCCTCCTCTGGGGTGAGGGTCATGCACTCTTTTAACAGTGCAAACATCTCTGAAAACAATTTAAAACAGAAATGAATGCTACTTCATCTCACTGCAATTATGGAGGACATTCTTAGCTGGGCCAGACAAAAATCACTTCTATTGGCCCTGAGCCAGAAATCCAAGTTGACTTGACAACCGTGTTCAAATACGAAGGAAACTTCTGTAACCACACAAGTTTAGAACCTTTGTGTTATAATTCCAAGTTTTCTTAAAAAGTTGACAATAAGCTTCATAATCATTTACTCTATTTATAAGCAATATTGTTCAATAAAATATTCAAAGAATTATAAAGTTTCAAAGAAAAATATAAACAAACTCTTTTACTTTGGGGAAATGATGAGGAAAAAAAGCAAAGGATGAGATTAGCTGTTGATATTATTTTTTGGCCCTTAGCTGGCCCTTGTTAGCTCTTCATTGCCTGATATTCTGCAGCTGTATTTTAGTTTCTCAAATACTCCAAGACTTGCCACATTAGGATGTTCTCTCAGTTTCCCACCATTTTTCCCTGCTTGAGTCTTTTTTTTTTTTTAAATGCTTTATTTATTTATCTTAGAGGGGAAGGGTAGGAGAGAGGGAGAGAAATATCACTGTATGGTTGCCTCTTGTGTGTCCCACTCTGGGAACTGGCCTGCAACCCAGGCATGTGCCCCGACTGGGAATCGAACCGCGATCCTCTGGTTCACAGGCCCGCGCTCAATCCACTGAGCTACACCAGCCAGGGCCTGCTTGAGTCTTAACTTGCCCTTCTAGTTTTATTTTAAATGGACCTTTCTTAGGGAAGCATTCTATGGTCCCAACACTAAGTAAGGGTCTTGCTGTTCTTCACACTTAGAAGCCTGCACTTTTCCTTTTTAGCATCTATCGTTATTATTATATATATATTCAATAATGTCTTTATTTTATCCATGGAAGTAGTCACACACATCCCTTACTACAGAGCCTGGGAGATAATGATTCTTCAATAAATAGTTGTTTATTGATTGAATAAATATTACTTGACCAAGAGAAAAATTTATATATAATGTTAGTAATTTGTTTATTTATTTCCGTGTTATGGACCATGAAAGTTATGACTAAATTTGAAAGATTAAGTGGCTTTCTTTAAGTACTCAAACAAATCTTGTCAATGCCTTTCTTATTTATGTCTCTTTGTCAACATACCAATTCATAGTTCCATATTTCTGTAATGTTTTATAATTTCAAGAAAATTAGAGGACATTATAAGACTATCTTGATAGAAATTGCCCAAATTTCCAGAGGAAAATGAAAGCATTGTTAAAATAATCTTCCTCTGACTGCTATATGAACTGGTTTTTAATGGTATTTTAAGATAAATGAGTACCCAAATTCCAGAGAGCTCACAAAATTGGAATCCAGCAATAAAAACCTTAATTCTGGGTAGCTGGTTAGCCAGGAAATGCCTTGGTATATTGGAATAGGAGTCTGGAGACTTTGGTCAAATCTTAAATTTTCCCAATTTTTTTCATCAATAAAATGGAAAGTTTATTTATTCATTTAGCAAGTATTTATTTTGCACCTTTTATGCAGCAGCATTGTGCTGGGTTATAAAAAAGATGCCAAAGGAAACACTGTGTTGGCCAAAAAGTTTGTTTGGTTTTTTTCATAAGCTGGCTCTAGTAGCACTTAGTTGTCTTTAACTTCATTCAAAATAATTTTGTTGGGTTGTATTGTGACAGCTGTCATATCAACGTTCATTTAAAAAAAACATCAAAATTGGTGAATTTTTGTGTAGCTATTTTAATATTGAAGATAGAAGAAAATAAGCAAAATTTGGGCATATTATGCTTTATTATTTTAAGAAAGGTAAAAATGCAACTGGAATGCAAAATAAAAAGATTTATGCAGTGTATGGAGAAGGTGCTATGACTGATTGAACATGTCAGAAGTTTTGTGCTGGAGATTTCTCACTGGACAATGGTGCATGGTGAATAGATCAGCTGAAGTTGATAATGATCAAATCGAGACATTAATTGAGAGCAATCAATGTTATACCACATGGGAGATAGCTGACATACTCAAAATATCCAAATCAATAAAGTTATTGGTGAAAATGAAAAATGCCTCTTTCATTTTGTGGAAAAAAACCATATGGGCTTTTTGGCCAACCCAATAAATATATTTGTGGTAACAGGGGTGGGTTGGGCAAAGGTGAAAAAATGGGACAACTGTAATAGAATAACAATAAAAAATAAAAAAGTATACACACAAATTAATCATAGAGGCAATAAGTGCTATAGATATTAAGGGGAAGTTAGAATCTGGAGACAGTGGTACAGCAGATTCCCAGGCCTATGTTATAAATTTCAAATTAGTCAGTGTGTTCTTAAAGTGGTATCTATGTTTTATGAAATTTGGAGAATGGTGCACACTAAATTTCCTGTGGAAACTAACAGGACTCATATAACCATAACAAATTCTCTCAGAATTCTCATAATCATTGAAATTATTCAGTTTTATTTAATTAATATTTCCCCAAACTTTTAACTACAGATCCATATCTTTCTCCTAAAATAACCTGTGACTAATCTATGTTTGAAGGAAACTTGCAAGAGGTCCAAGAAGACACTGCATTCAAATCCTTGGGAAAAACTTAGGATTGAGCCCATAATGATCACGGAGAATCAGGGAAGAATTGGGGCCTGTCTGTGGTTCCAGATAAGTCAAAGGATGAGATTCTCCAGGTGGAGTGGAGACAGAGTCTAAAGAATATTAAAAGTCACCTCAAGGCACTTGATGATTACTGGTAGGCAACCAGTTACTTTTGGTGTGTTTTGATCTGGAGGTGTGGCAGGAGAGAGACTTGGATGAGGTCAGTGTTTCCAAGAAACCTATGGGAAAGAGTATTTAGCGTAGTTGGGGAAAAGAGGGGCATAGAAAAGAATCCAGAAGCTCCTGCTCTAGGTGTTTAGGGATGATTGCCTGGGGTAGGATAATTATAGAAATGAGAACAACATTCTTGAACATCTCAAGGGACACGACCAATCATGAGGAGTAATAGAGATGAAAGAGGGCAAGAAAACTAGAAGTACTTCCCTGGTGTTGCTTTCCAATGATTAAAAGTTTATTGGTCCAGTGATCCTGTATGGCAGCTGGAGGGGGGGCCTTGAACTGGAGTGGAGAAAAATGAGTAAGATTGTATGACAGAAATGTGACTAGCCATAGGAGTCACAGCTGAAGTTGGGGGAAGAGATGAAAGAGAGAGAGAAAGAGAGAGAAGCAAGAGCTAAAATCAAACTTGGGAATGTCCACAACTGGTGATGAGCGGGGAAGCAAGGAAAAGGTAAGACCATTAAATTCCACAAGCATTCATCAAACTATGATTATTGCAGGCACTGTGTTAATAACTGTATAAACAATGATAAGGTACAATTATTTGCATCAAATATCTCATAATTCAACAAGAGAGAACAAACACATAATGTCTGTAGCAATGAACCTTAATGAATCACATTGCCTGTTATTCATGCCCTGGTGCAGACCCCTTCAAAAGGGATCTGGGACAGCCCCAAATCTACAAAGACCAATAGAATGTGGTCAAAGTGAAGGTGTGTAACTTCTAAAGCTGAAACATTTGCTACTTCAACACACCTTCTTAGAACTCAGTCCCCCTGTTCTGAGAAGCCAAATTTTCATGGAAAGCAAGCACTGTACATGTCCAAAGCTCCCCAGTTGACATCCTCATCTGAACTTCCAAGTGAAAGCATCTATCATCTGCCAGCCTTCTGAGTGAGCCATCTTCGATATCCCATATCAGCCAAGCTCCTAGATTATTTCAGTCCCAAGCCAATACCATGTGGAGCAGAAGAACCACCCTGCTGAGCTCTGTCAATCCAAAGAAACATGAGAGGTGACTAAAATGTTGCTTTTTAAACCACTCAATTTAATGATGGTTTGTTAGATACTATAGATAAGTGAATATGTCCAATTGATAGAAGAACACAGAAAGTGATTACTTATGCAAGGTTGGCCAGGAAATCTTAGAGTAAGTTGTAACACTAAAAACTGATTTAAAGAAAAAGTAGATATTTACAAGAGAGAGACAGAAGGGAAAGGTATTCCAGAAAAATGGCAGCATCAAAATAGGGACATTTGGAAAACTGCATAAGGTAAAAAGACTTAAGTCTAGAGAGGTTGTTGAATCCAATTTCCTGAAAGTATTATATGTAATAGGTATACAAGGTATACAATTTATACTGCAGGTGTTGGAGCTATTAAAGTAACTAAGATACAATTCAGCAGAAGTCACGTATTACAGATTTATTCAAAAAGTACTTATTGAACACCTACGCAACTGATGCTGTGATGCCTGTGGAGGATAGATAAAATGATAATAGCAGTCATGATTTATGACTTCATGAAGTCACAATATAGCTTCATCAAGCTTGCAATATAATCAGAGAAACAGGTCAAATAATTATTAAAGTAATGTAAAATTATAAATTATGATGGATGCTATGAGGGAAAGGAAAATTATGCTATGAGGGATGAATTAAATTCGTAGTACCATCTTGACATGATAAATTATCAATAAATGGTGGGAGTATAGGGGACAGACTGCAGAGAAAAGGAAATATTGGAGGCAAAAAGAATAATTGTAAAAATATTGCCGTAAACCAGGTGAATAATGGTGACAGCCAAAGATAGAACAGTGGTAACAGGAATGCAGACAGGAAAGTGATATTTCAGAGGCAGAGTTGACAATTGTGAAAAACTGCCTTGAAATCTAGCTAACAGAAGGAAAAACTGAGGACATCTCCAGTTTTAATCTTGAATAAAATGGTTTTATTCACTGAAATAGAAAACACATTAAGAGGCTCATATGTGGAGAGGAGACATGACAAATTTCAGTTTGTAAGAGTTGAGTATGAGGTACTTTAAGGAGATTTTCCATTGATTGTGCAGACTGTGTTATTCCATTTATATAAAATTTAGTAAATGAAAACCTGTTTACAGTGACAGAAAGCAGATCAGTGGTTACCTGGAGACCAGATTGGAGGTGTTGGAAGTGGCCCAATGAAGGGATTGCAGAAGGTCATCAGAAACATTTAGGTGGTGATAGGTATGTTTATTATTTTGACTGTTTTTCAAAACTTATCCAAATGTACAATTTAAATGCATTCTATTTATTTATTTTAAAATTTATTGTATTATTTTGTAACTGAATTTATTTTAAATTATAGCTCAATAAAGTTTTTATATATAGAAATGCTGCATAAGAAGAGATTTATGAGGAGTAACACAAACATTTGCAACAAACATTTGCAAATTTGAACAAAAAGAGATTGAAAACAGCTTGAACTATTTGTGATTTGCAAAATAAATTACTATTTGAACTAACAAGGAAAGGAAGAATGCCCTTTTTACTTACTGAGAAATTCTCACATTTACCCTAAAACAAAGATAACAAGATTGGATATTGATGATAATTATTTCTGTTAATAAGAATTGAAAGAAAATTTGAAAAAGTTGAAAATAAAATGATCAGAAATAAGAAAGCAGATTAAAATAAAATGATGACAAATTGAGAAATAAAAAATGTCTCAGAAAAGCAGCCTTGACAAAGAAAAGTCATTGTCTGATGAGAAATAAAACAGAACAAAAAAAAAAAAAACCCCACAGAAATCGTCTGACGCATGTCAAATATTCCTGTTTGTTTGTGAGTATTGGCATAGCCTAGGGAAAAAGCATTATGTAACAACAAGACAGAAGTGAAAAATGGTGAAAAAAGAAGAGTGGGAAGAAATGTCATTTACTGAATAGAATATAATAATAACAGCAAATTATATATTATAGTTATATTGAGACTAAGATAATAATCCCCAAAAAGAATAGTTTGAGGCCTGTGAATCTCCTTCTATTTTTGCAAGATCAATTTCAACATTCATTTATTTGTTTATACACAAAAATATTTATTGAAAGCTTTCCATGTGTCAGATATTGTTCCAAGGTCCAAGGTTATATAGTAAATAAAATAGATTAAGTACTTACTGTCATGGAACCTACATTTGTTTATTTTACTGATGAATGATAAATTAATGAAAGCATATGTAAATATGTTAAAATAGGGTCTTATTTGAACAATATTGCAAACTTTCACATAATGTCCTATGAATGCTATCTAAGAGTAGTGATATCAACAGTATTTAATAAAACTATTTTTGTTCTTTAGTTTAAACCAAAAAAATGGAGGTATCTTTTTCTATGTGCTCTCAAGAGAATAAAACTCAAAACCTTAAAATATTATCATCATTTCTTTTCATTCTCTCTGACATTGCTGTCATTTCAATCATATCTTGGTTTTCTTCAGTTAAGAAAAGAACTGAAAATCTTTTGCCAGATGGGTAGTTCAAAAGTCAGGATTGTAATATCATTGCCTAAAGAATTCCCAACACCAGGGAATCTCCCAAAGAATGCTCAAGCCCATGTTTCTTCGCAGCCCCTGCCGTGCTGTGCAGGCAACAGCCCCGTTGGACTTTGGGCTGCCAATAGAAACATGAAAGTGAGAAATTATCTGAAAAAAAAAAAAAAACAACAAAACACACGGCCATCTTATTGGGACTGCCTTGTCCAAAATCAGAATATTCAGCTCAGCTAACCCTTTAGGTGTTGAAAAAACAATTTTTTATCATTATTGATGCTAGATGTGCCTGGTTGGAAGTTTGGCTGAACAACCAAGAAAAACACACCCCCCCTTTTTCTGAAAATAGAAAAAGTATTCTATAGCAACAAAATATGGAAACACTCAAAGTGTTTTTCTTTTGGTACAAAAGATTCCATCCCCTTATGCAGCGGTGCCTCTATGGGAGTTGGCTTTGAATTGCATGCAAACAGCAAAGAATTGTGGCAATCTCGTATTTGGAGAGTGTTATAATCCTGCCATCATTTTCATTTTAAGTAAAATGCATGACTCCCATTTGCCTTCTCCTTTATCACAAATAAAAATTTCCTGATCCAAGTTAAAGTTTAATTTATTTCTCATTTGGTTCAAGCCCCTAAAAGTCCTATAATGTATCCAATTATACATAAGAACAGACAATTCTACTTTTAATATGGCTAAGTTATTTATTCAGTCCCGATGAGATACACTTCAAATGTTAGAAACAGAAAATTCTAAAGGTATTTCACTGTTATCCCAGACCTTCATACCCCTCAATGCAAAAAATAAAGAAGTATAAAAAATAGAAAAGCTATATTGAAGATAACTTTAAGTATGTCTTTGCTCCTAATAAATTTTTATAACAGTAAAACCTTATTTCCTGCCAAATTTAGTTTATTGGCCTTTAAAATGAAAATCAATGTTTCCTTGGCATTAATGGTCACCAAATCAAGGAAATCCATAGCATTAGGATTAATGAGGGATGCCTAGGAAAGGAGGAAGCGCCGTGACCTTGGCCACATGTGCTGTGTTTGAGAATAATCGTTCAGTTCTCCCTTTGTTTTTTGAAGACTGATGATGAATTTCACAATGAAAGTGGGTTTCAAATGCGCCTCAATACAGAGAAATAGAAAATACAGATGAGGGCCCAACTAAAGAGAAAAACCACTTTAAGACAGAATTTAAAGTAAATGCAAGAAGGTCAAAAGATATTTGGTTTGTCACTTTTTATGAAGTGCTAACAAGGAAAAGAGTACAATTGCAAAAACCCTATTCTTTACATGTCTTACTGCTTGAATTTTTCTGACATGAGGCTATGGAATACAAATGCTCTTGAACAAATCTTTTAATAACTAGAGCCTACATGTTGCCTTTAAAAAAATATTGATTTGTCTCTTGGAAAAGAACCCCCAAACCATAATTGTCTAAAGTTATTTAGCTTGGGCTGAAAGGCAAATCCTATACCTAAGAACATGCCAGTGCCATCCAAAATAACTCTTTAACTAAACCAGTTACTTTTTGCCAGAAATAAAAATGATCACAAAGCTCTTCTTACGTTCCAGCATTTAAAAGATGTAAAAACAAAGACATTTGTCAAAATCCTGTTGGATTTACTCAAGGCGAAAACTTCAGTCTAGAGGTCTGAGACCAGTTTAGGAAATAGAATTCCCATTTTCAACCCTGTGACACCTCCCACCTCCCCCCAACCCCCGCCCGCCCAGCCCTGCCTTGCGGCAAGGCACTGAGGAGTCCTAGGGAAAGCAATCAGAACTCTTTGAATTCAGATTCATTATCTACCCTCATGGAAAATCCAGTGTCTTTATTTTAATTTCCTTTATTTATTTGAATTTGTTGTAATATTCAATATCAATAAAACAAAGCTAAAAGAAAGGTGAGAGATGTTCTCTGCTTTTTTGTTCAAACAATTTAAAGGGAAGACGTGTGTATCTCTGTAGATTAACTAGTTGCCAGTGAGTACTTCCTCTAATCCCAGGAGCTGTGACCTGCTTAGGTACACCCAGCACTGTTAGCATAAACCACTCAGAAGCACCTGGCATTAATACCGAGTGACAAAATGAATATGACCATCTTTTAAATTGATTTACTTTAGACATTTTGGGGTGGAAATTTGACAAAGCCTGAACCTATAAGTAGCTCTCTATGTTTAAAAATTGTTATAAGAAAAAGACAGTAATAGATTTTCCTAGAATGAAAACATACAAGCTAAAAAGAGGAGCCAAGATTTATTTTGATATGAGGTGCAAGGTAAGAACACATCTAAACTCTTACCTCTCACTAAATGACTAAGTTTCTTTTCTCATTGCAAAACATGCGTGCTGTCTAAAAAACTTCTTAGCTCCTAGAAATATGTTTACAACTTCAGATAAATCCAATTGGACAATATTTTCAAAAGTTATCATAAGACCTAAAATAACTACAGACATTTTGAAATATAAATTAAAAATTCGGTGTCCAACTGAATGGGCTGTAAGTGTAAAATACACACATGACTTTAAAGACATAGTATAAAATGAATGTACAATATATTTTATGTTGATTATATGTTGAAATGATAACATTTTAGATATATGGGGTTAAATAAAATCTATTGTTAAAATTTTGAAAATATTCTTTAAATGATACTGTAATGGTAAATATATATCATTATACATTTGTCCAAACCCATAGACCACACCAAGAGTAAATTTAATGTAAATTACGGACTTTGCGTGATAATGATGTGTTAACGTAGGTTCATCAATCATAGCAAATGTACAACTCTGGTGGAAAATATTGATAACGTTCATGTGCAGAGGCTCTGTATCTTCCTCTCAATTTTGCTGTAAACCTAAAGCTGCTCTAAAAAAATATAATAGCCTTTTTTATAAAGTTAATATTGAAAATTTTATGTTATGTATACTTTACCACATAAAAAATTTTAAATGGCATAAAAGCAAAGAAAACAACAGTATTGTGAATCATTACCTGAAATTTTAACTTTACTTGTTCAACATTCAACTTCTTTATCTTGCTCCATGTCAGAAAAATGAAACTGAATAGGTTGTAAGGTGGGTTTGTATTCCAGGAGCTTACACGAGGCTCCACAAAAACTATAAATGGAAATTGCTTTTAAGACCATATATATCTTTTTGCCAAATTGACCAAATTTGCCCAAACCTGAAATGAGCATGAACTTCTCTGGCTACGCACAAGTTTAATATGCAGAACAATTATGATGGATTTTGTCCTGTGTGCACTCCATATGCTGACCAGATGTGTGTGCACTACAGCCCATTGGCCTGTTTGGGGATGTCTGGACATTTATATTACAGTCAGTCTCTATTTTAATATCATTAAAAGGCAATTTGCTTAAAACAGAAATTATGGAATGTGATTACTGTCACTTGAAAACGGTCATATTGGGGCATGTCATCGCTTCTTTGTCTCTTCAGTACTTTAATATGTCTTTCCACTGTTCAATGAATCGACAATCTCTGATCATCCTTTAAGATCCAGCTTCTATGCAAGGCCTTTGGGAAGCCTTCCCTTGGTCAACACTGTCAAACCTCTGTTGGATTTCCTCTCCGCTCTAAGCGCTGCAGTCTTTCCTGTAAATCAGCTTCCTTGTCTACTCCACCCGAAATGTATGCTGTTGGCAATTCATGCCTACCCCTATTTCATCTGAAGAAGAGAGATCTATGAGCAGAACCCATGCTCCCAGAACCCCATTGCCACCCATTCTAATAAACATTTCCACCTCCTTTTCCAGAATCCAAACCAGGGCACAGCACACAATGGTCCCTGTGCCCAGTCCAGCTTTTCCCTCCTTCTGTATGGCCCAGCAGCTTACAGTGGTGCTTTACAATTTTAAATAGCTAAAAAATGGATCATATTTCATATTTCATAAAATGTGAAAATTACATGAAATTCAAATTTGTGTCCATAAATAAAGTCTTTTTTGGAAAAAGGCCATACTCATCTGTTTAATTATTGTCTGTGGTTGTTTTCTGTAATAATAATGTGTTGAGTAGCTGTGATATAGACCGCATGGCATAGAAATCCTAAAATATTTACTTTCCAGCCCCTTCTAGGTTTGCTGACCCCTGATCTGGATGAATCTCCTTTCTTCCTCCCAGCAAAACAAAGGGAGGCCCCCTCCTGCCCTCAAAGGGGAGCCCTGCAGTGTGCTGCCCCTCCCTGTGTGATTACCTTGCTGGAATTTGTCCTTTGATCCCTCAGTCCCCTTCTCTGCTCCCTTCATTCACAGCCAGCCTGTTGACAAACCGCAACTAAGTTTCTTCCTCCCTTTCTGCTTAATTACTTTCAGACTTACCGCTCTTTGCTTCTCTTCAAGTTCCTCAGGCCTCTGTCCAGACTCTTCTCTCTCCACCTCTCTGATTAGGTAATGTTATCAAACACTGGGACTCGAAATAATATTCTTGTGCTGAAGCTTCCCAGCTTGATCTTCAGATTTTCCGCTCTGACCTCTCCTCTAACATGCAGTGTCTCCTATCCAAACATTAAGTTGTCATCCACAGTCCTCTCAGTTTTCATGTGTGTGCTTTCAACTGAAGTGTGGTTTTTCCCCTTGTAAATCTGTCCCTATTCAGGTCTCTCTCATCTACCCAGTTGCTTAAGTCAGGTATCTAAGAGTTAATCTGAATACTTGCCTCTCTGCTATTCCCCACATCCAATAAATCTTGCTGGTTGCATTTCTAATATCTCTCTTGACTCTGTTTCTTCGAAATTCTCATTCAAGTCACCAGTTCTCCCTGGACTGTAACTATCTTCTAAGTGATTTGGTCAAATCCTTCAGGTGGGTGACTGCTTACTTCCTGAATTAGAAGTTTACAATCCTAGGCTCCTTCCTGAAGCCCAGACAGGGAACTTCTTGATTGCCTTCTTGTGAGGTTGCATAGAAATCAACCAAATAGGGCAGGAAAATCAACCCAGGTTTTATCTACAACAGTGGTTTTCTCTCATTTTTGACTTCAAGAATCTTTTCCACTCTTAAAAATTATTGAGGGCCCCAGGGACTTTGGGGAGGGGGAGGTTTTTCTGTGTTCTTTTGGTTTACATAATAGCTATCTATATTTATCTTATGAAAAGTTAACACCAATAGGATGCTTCCATGACATTTTTATTTCTAATTAGAAAAGCTGTAACCATTTCTGGCTTTTAGAGAGCTCATCATGTCCACATTTAAAATGTTCAATTACTCTTTCTTTGAACCTTAAATGATTGGTCTCAAAATTACGTTGCAAACTAGCACCATAATAGTATAAAAACACATTGTTGCATTAGACCCAATAAGATACATTATTAGCATCTATAAAGCTGAAGAAAAGATTGTTTTTGACATATTTTCATTTCTTATTTGCAATTTGGCCCAGTTTGTTTGGAGTGAATTCTTCCTTTCCATGGGTCAGAGAACTCACTGATATGTCAGTTAAATAAGGTTTCAGTGTGGGTTGAGAAAGCAAATCTTCTAATCTCCCTTTTTTAAAGCCAGCAACCTGTCAAATAAAAAACAAATTTGGACTTGGGTAAGGAGAAACTCTATTCAAAAGACAATTGCATTAAGAGGATGAGGCTATTGCAACAACACAATATCTCGATGTGTCTCAAAGGCCAGGCAGAAGGGCTTGTCTCTAACAAGGAATGGTAAATAGGTCAGCAAAAACTGGGTGTGGGGCAGTGAGATGAACTCATGGAGCAATGGGACTCTTGCCTAGGAAATGTCTTCCTTTGTGGCCAGCTGATACTCAGGAAAGCTGCTAAGGGGAGGATGCCCTCATCCCAATGCTAGCTTAACCTCAGGGCAAGTCAAAAGGATAGCCCGCAAAGCCGGGTCTATTTATTAAGCGGTCCTTTACAGAAAACGTTTAGTGACTCCAGTTCTAGAAAATAAGAAAATGACTGAATACATTTCTATCTGTGATAAAGCTATGAAAACATAATTTGCCGGAATATAAGCTTTATGATGGCAAGGATTTTTGTCAGCTTTGTACAGTGTTTTATCCTGAGCCCCAGAATACTGCATGGTACATTGTAGAGGCTCACTAAATGTTTGTTGAATGAGTAAAGAAATGTACAAGAAAGCAACTTTGAATGTACAATTTGATCTATTTCATCTCTGTTTTAGCTGTGTAGGAACAAAAGATCATTTAATTACTTCATTTAGTATTTCACTGCCTAAAGCAATAAACTTATACTTTGAGTTTTGGCAACTGATTGATAGAGCTAAAAGTTCTATAGAACAGGGAAGAAATGGTGTACATAATGAATTGAAACAACGTGAATAATGGATTTCAGTTGGAGGATAGAGTGACCTGAAAATTTCCATCTCTGACTTAGTCTTGATATTATAAAAAAGTACACTTACTTAGAGTTCCTATTTCCTACTCATTTTAGCCCAAAAAGAGTAGAATATTTGGCCTAAGCTATAGCAATCATGTTGAAGTCATGGAAGAATAAAAAATAGTATGGACACATTTTTCCTTCTATTTGCTCCCTTTCTTAAACACATTTTGACATAAATTTGCAATGTCTTTAGCTACCAGATACGCTTTGGCTAATAATATAATTAATATAATTTTGCAGAAAGCACAACTTTGTGAAAGATACCTCTATCTTCATCCAACTACAAACAATATTTTTTAGGCACTTACCATGTGTCTGGCACTTTTCTAGCTCATGGGGTATAGTGGTGAATGGAACATCTTACCTTCTACATATCTATGTCTAAGAAAAATAGAACAATTTTACCACAAGTTTCAAATACTACGGGGAGTTACTCTTAAAAGTAGATAAACTGCAAGCCCTCTATGGACTCAGAAACCCTCTTAAAAAAACAAACAGAAACTAAAAAATGAGGAAGCCAAGTATGGAAGAAAAAACCTTGGATATTGAATGAGAATTTAGTTTCTTGGCCCCACTAACTGGCCATCTAAAAGATGGGCAACATTCTGGCCTTGCCTGCAGATGTTCTGTGCAGATGGCTGCATACTCCCTCACGCTCCATTAAAAATGCTCTCTGGCTTGTGTTTTTGTGGCGGGCCTGATCTGATCCTCATCGTCATGGGGTCTGCTGTGCGTCCATGGACGCAGGTTCCTCTTAACTGCACTGCCACACCAGGAGTGCCAGCATTCTTTCTCATTTTCTCCCCTCTTTGGCTGACTTCTTACTCTCTTTTTCGTTTCCAATCAATTCTGTACATCTTGGCTTTGCCAAACAGCAGAGCGTTTCATCAATCTATTGTAAATCAGGGTGCCTGGGGCCCATGAATGCCATAATGTGGTCTTCTCGGGAGCTACTTCTATGGACAGTGTGGATCTAAGACAGTGTTGTCAGAGTCTCCTGGTACCTCTTTCTTCTCTTTAGAATTCTCTGCTCCCCAGATCTTCCATCCTTTCATGCTAAAGGCCATTCTGTCATCCAAACAGTATCCAGTATCCAAACAGTTCTCAGCTTTTCTCCTCAAACAAAGCTTACCCGGCCTTGTGTTTCAGGGCTTTGGTGGCTGACGGATTCTATTCAAAAGATGACAGTTCCCTAGAGCTGAACCTATTGGATGTAACTAGAAGTAGACAAGTTGAATGGTAGGGATGGTGTGCCTGGCAAAGAGGATAGTTCTAAGCTGTAGAGTGAAATACGCCAGTGGAGGGATCTTTCCACACTGAAAATGTTGCCCTAAATGTCCATCAGGCTTCAGACTGTTGTAGTAAAAATTATACCCATTTGGTGGAATAGCAGTTATTTCACTTGAGAGAGTAACTATCTGAAAACAATGTTAAATATACTTATGACATTTTAATATGTTTTTAACAGGTGCTACTTCCCTTTCTCTTCTCTGTGGGATGTCCTATACACTTGTTCTTGGAACTAGAAGACAAATCTATCTCTTTCAAAGGTCTGAGCTTAGTGCTATAGGGTTAATATCAGAAAATGTTTATGAATTGATTTAATCCTTCACAAGTTAAACACTGCTCTTTTCTAGACAGGAAAATGGTGTAAAACAGCTAGGTGCCTGAATTCTAAAATGTCGTCCCCAGCATTAGGAAATATTACCAAGAATTGCCTAACAAACGAAGAAAATGTGTAACTAGCACATTCCCCAGTAGAACTGTAGAATTATTAGCTGAACATCACAGATATGAAGTCAACTGATATAAAACACATACTGCTTTATAACAAATCTATCTTTTTTTTTCTGGATTCTTCAGCCTTGGCTTTCTCCACCCCAATATGAGCCTACCAAACACAGAGTAAACATGCCAGATGCTAGTGTGCCACTTTCATCTGGTCTGCGTTATTTAGTATCCATTCTAAATAGGAATAAGCATCTTATTTGTTCTTTTGATGACTGTCGAGCATTTGGCAGCTGCCGGCATTGTTCTACATGCAGTAATTCTGACAACACCCTTGCTCGACAGAACCCAGCAGAGGGCATCGGGAAATCAGACCAATCTGTTTGAGAAAGCATGAAATACCCAGTCCAAGTGAACTTTTATTTATAATATAGTCCAAATCCTCTAATCCCCCTAAGTCTATCCAGTTGTCTTTTCAAATATTAATGCTGTTAAGCACTCAAGTCTGTTGCTTGGTAATCATACATTAAACCAACACAAATATGGTTCAGCTAATATTTTGATTCAATTAACTTTTTGTCAAACTCCAGTTTGAAAACCACTGCAAGTGCAATCCTCATTAGCAATGACAAGATACTGACCATTTTCCTTGTTCTTTTTTCTTTTTACAATGAAAAACCACCACAATAAAAAACATTGGGAATCTCTATACAGTAAATGCTAAAAATTTAGTTGTCTTTCCCAATGACTTCGTTTTGTTGGGAGGAGGGGCAAGGAAATTGCAAAGTTAAGAGAAGTGGATTGTTTACCTAGGAGAAATGTTTCTTTTTATCAAAGGTTTTACTTCTTGTTGTTTTCTATGTCATTCTGCATCGATGGGAATTTCTGGACCTCTGGCACCTCAGCTGAAGCCCTTTAAATGGAAGCGGCAACCATGAACCATGATAACAGGTTCCCCATTTCCAAGAGCAGTTGATGGTTTGGAGTCAGAGCACAGAAGGCCTTTGTGTGACCTAGAACTGTGGCGGGAGCAAGGAGAGCTCTAGGTGGCACAAAGATTTGCTTTTTCAAGTCTTTTATTGTGTTTCCTTCCTGATAGAGCCTTCTTTTATTTATCACTTAGACACAGTGATTGAGTAATTCAGGCTATGGGCAAAAAAAAAAAAAAAAAAAAGGAGAGAGAAAGCACTAAAAAGTCTGAGTCTAGAAATTGTCAAAAACTAGCAACCACTGAGTAGAGTACCAATGAGGAATATTCTCTGGCTTGTTAATGCTTTTCCCACAGAGGCCGTCAGGCTCTGACTTTGCAAACTCCTGCTGAAAGTCCTGGTGTGGGGTGAATAAGAAGTACTTCCTTAATCACCCACTTTACTCCTATTCTTTGGGACAGTCTATGGAACAGCAAATTAACACTGGGCTCCGTCTCATACCAACCAGTTCAGCTTTTGTTTCAGACAGATTATTGATCCATCATTCATTAACTTTTTTTAGGACAGATGTTTTTCTAGAAACAGTACTGAATCATAGAATTTCAGAATTGAGAGGGGCTTAGAGATTACTGGTCAATTTATGGACTTTACAGATAAAGAATCTCACATCAAGAGTGGACAAATGACTTAAAAGGGGACAGCCAGCCCCTGCAGTATTTTTAACTTGTGTTTTTCTCTCTCTCTTTTCCTTTTTTCAGCAAGGAAGGTGTGGGAAAACCACACTGGATCACAGAGAACAGCTCTGGCCCCGCTTAGAACCTAGGGAGGGGAGCATGCCCAGATGTCACAAACACAGGTGATACTCAAAAAACTAGCAACTGACCAGGCAGAATGGACATTGGCCACACACATTGCATACTTGCTGTGCTGGGCACTAAATGTTAGCTACTGAATAATTTGAGAGGTCTGGAGGGTAAAGCAGTCAGGAATGGGGCTCTTGGAAAATATGAGGCAGAAGACATGTAGACTAACCAACATGGAAATATTCACATGTTTAAACAACTGGTATTGTATTCCATATGCCAGCTTAGCTTGGAAAAGTAAATGCAGAGGGAGTAGCCCATTACTTGAGGAAAGGGATGCAACTAATCATCTTGTACTCTAAGGATTTAATTTAAAGACTCTATGGCACCTAGGGATATTGCCAGGGAAAAACAGAAGGAAGCAATCCTAGGTCTGTGGGTAGCATCAATTCTGATATCTTGTCCCACTTTGCATGTTGGAGTATGGCTGTGCAGATGAATTGAACACAGAAGCATTACAAGAAGGTATTGCTTTGAAGGATGTATAGCAAAGAGAACCCAGTGCCTACCATGGGGTTCTGCTCCCCATCTGAAGGTCAGCAGTGCCAGACATCACAATGGACACTGCAAGAGAGCAAATGTCCCAACCACTGTGCCCTCTGCAAGGGTTGGAGGAGCTTTATACCTAAGACACAATTTTTCAGCATACAATCTACTAAACTGCCAACAATCTTCTTCATGGTCAGCATGGGGAGTTAGGCTAGAACTAAGAAAGACTCTGGCCTCAGGGACATCAGATGCCCCTGAAAAACCCTGGACACACTGCAGGAATGGTACATTGAAACTCTGCTGCTAGAACATGCAGGTGGGAGGTCTCAGTTGTGTTAGTACTGGGTGTGAACTGAGACCCATCCACTGACCTGCGAGAAGCGTGTAACACACCTGGCTTTCTCAAGGTGGCATGTAGCTAAATCCTTCATCACCTGACTTCTGGTGCTCTGTTCTCTTTCCCACTACATGATAATGATAATGGATATCACTGAGAAATTTCTATGCAAAGGCACAGAATTTGACTCTCCATACATAGATGGTTATATGAAACCCACCATTAATAATTACTGGATTCAGGAATTTTTCATTTACCCAGTCATTTATTTCTTAACAGTGGCTCTAAAATGACTCTGGTTCCTATACTGCTTGAGATATTGCTGAGTTTATTATCTAAGTGTTGATTGCTCATTAATTAGTTCATCCATCACTTTTGTGTGTCAGCATCTGAGCTAGACCCCAAGAACACAAAGATGCTGCGACATGTCCTGAGCTGTGAGCCAACAGACTCCAAGTGTCAGCATGCTGAGGGGGCACAAAGGCCATTCAGTCATCCCACTTAGCCAGCTTTTCAGTTGTCATTACAGAAATTCCAATGACCTAGCACTAGAAGGAGCTGTGTGACATCAGTATACAGCTCATTGTTATTAAACACCTTAGACTTCTGATTCATTGTCCTGGTGCCAAACGTGGATACCTGAATCTTTCCTTCCTGTAGGACGAGTTATTGCCCACAAGACTCCTTGGTCCCTGTTCAGGGTTTGAATGGTCTCCAAAAAGATATGCTCACATTTTAACCTCCAGGACATGCATGTGGCCTTATTTGGAAAAAAGGTCTTTGCAGGTATAATTACCTTATGATCCTGAGATGAGACTGTTATAGGAGTACCCTAAATCCAATGAGAAGTGCCCTTACAAGGAGTGAAAGAGGAAATACAGAGAGGAGGGAGCCACGGAACGATGTAGGGTGACATCACAGCTGGGCAGCCACAAGCCAAGGATGCCTGTGGCCACTAGAAGTTGGAGGAGCAAGGAAGTGGTCTCCTTTAGAGCTTCTGGAGAAAGAATAGTCCTACCAACACCTTGATTTAAGACTTCTGGCTTCTAGAGCTATGAGAAAATAAATTTCTATTGTCTCAAGACACCAAGTCTGTAGTAATTTGTTACAAGAACCACAAAAAACACCAGAGTCTCTCGCAGGCCTACTTTTCTGTAGGTCCCCTCACCTACTCTCCATTCAGACATAACTTCAGATATTAATGGTGAGTAAATTATTTTGTGAACCAAACTGCATTTGGTAATAATTCATTTCCACAGGCTTATATGACTCTCCTTCAGATCCCCTGATTAGCATGAAATGACCAGTTTTACCTCCCAGACTTGATTAGATGCCCAGTAAAAGAAACGGCCTTTGTTTGTGAATAAAAGTACAATCCCTCTTTGACATTTAAAACAGAGTAAATTAATATTGGGCAGCCATTCCTGATTTTTCAGGCTTTAGGAGGATAGCAATCTCCTGGAAGCATTGGCCCAGGACTACTATAGTGTAGAAAGGAAACTCTACATTCTCTTTATAGAGTGAAGGCTGTCACCTACATAAGAGTATATTCCCAATTCTAATTTGGAATTCATTGAGTTTTCATTTTATTAGACTGTAGCACAGGATGTACAGAGAACTGACAGTAGTGGCCACTCCATAAATGTTCTGTTTATTTCCGAATCTATTTTCAGTATTCTCCACATATTGTCCTCTATAATTTCTATTATATTCTGTCAGGCTGTTGCTTTTATTCCTCTTCTAAATCAAGAAATCTAAGACATGCAAAGTGCTATGGAATCTAAAACAGGGCAGAATTACTGGTACTTCTGCCTGGAGAGACTGAGACTTTCCTGTGCTCACAGGGCACCGTGTTTTCCCTTCTTCTGTGGCTCTGAGCGAGCTCTGATTTGTAGTACAGGTCTATGTGTATATGCACATGTCTGATCTAACAAGTTCTTTGAGGGTAAGGATGTATCTCACATACATGTTCACAACCCTGCTCCCCATACACATAGCATCCACCCAAGACCCTTCCATATAGAAAAAGCTGAGCCCTGGCTGGTGTGGCTCAGTGGATTGAGTGCCTGCCTGTGAACCAAAGGGTCACAGGTTCGATTCTCAGTCAGAGCACATGCCTGGGTTGTGGTCCAGGTTCTCAGTAGGGAGCACGAGACAGGCGACCGTACATTTCTGTTTCTTTCCCTCTCTCCCTTCCCCTGTCTCAAAACATAAATCTTAAAAAGAAGAAGCTGAAAAAACCCTTTGCTGAGTAAAAGCTTCCAAGCTGTTCTGTTCTTCTCATGGTTCAAGGGCTCTGGCTACCAGCTGGATAGTGTGGTTGATGATACAGGAAAAGCAATGGTAATTATGGCCAAATCATGTTCCACTTCTCTTACAAACTTTCCATTCCTGTCAGCATTAGCCTTCTTAATTCCCCCTTGTTAATTACAAACTAGGATGCTGCTGCCTGATTTGGGCTGCTGCATGGATCGTTGGAGATCTCCAATGAACACATTGGAATGCCAAGCCAATTTTTGTCTGCTTGGTCCCAACCAGGTTTTATTTAAATCCAGCCTCTTGAAGTTTATGTATCTCACCTGGGCCTTTCTGTGGGATGCATGCCCCTGTGTGTTCTTGCCCTGTTTTCAGCCTCACATGCAAGTATGCTGAGCAATTAAATGTCTCATTCTTTAAAACTTGAGCCCTGCTCTTTCAGCTATGGTTGGATGACATCACTGGAAGTATTAAGGGGAACAGCATATGTTTACATGTTTACTTTTTATTTTTGTATTTTACTCCTTAATTTTGAAGGGATTTTGTCAATTTCTGAAAAAAAATCAGGGTTTCCTTTTCCTTTTCTGTTTTAGTTTGGTTTTTTTTCCCCCTCTTGGTCATTCTTGGTTTGCATTCCATTACATCTTATTTTAGGATTTTTTCTGAGATTGTTCTTTTCTTTTTCCCCAAAGAGTGCTCTGCCTATCTTCATACACTACAATAACACAGGCATTTTAGGATAATATGCACTGGGGAGTCTTTTTGTTGTGAGAAAACTGACCTCTGGAGGGTGTTGCAAAATTTAGATCCCGCAGAACTCATGGATTTTTCCTTGTACTTCAAATATGAGTGGCGGTGGTTGGATTACATAGCAAATGCTTCATTCAATTGTTCATGTGAGTGTGCAAAGCTCCAAACATGTGTGAATATTGAAATTTGAAAATAGGAAATGAGAAATGTCCAGCTAGACCATTGGGTTGTTTTATGAGAGTCTGATCCATGTATGCAGTGAGTCACAAAGTAAGTGACTTTGACCTAGATATTGGCTTCTAAGCTTTAAAATGACCTTAGCTACTATAGCAAGACACAAAGAAGAACCCAGCAATTCCAATTCTGGGTATTTATCTGAAGAACCCAAAACACTAATTTGAGAAGACATGATACATCTCTATGTTCATTGAAACATTATTTACAATAGCCAAGATATGGAAGCAGTCCAAGTTCTCATCAATAGATGAATAAATAAAGAATAGGTGGTGTATATATGCATAATGGAATATTACTCAGTCATAAAAAAAGAATAAAATTTTCCCAGCTGCAACAACATGGATGGACCTAGATGGTATTATGCTAAGTGAAATAACACAGGCAGAGAAAGACAAATACCATATGATTTCACTTCTACGTGGAGTCTAAAAACCAAAATAAACAAACAAACAAAACAGAAACAGACTCATAAGTGCAGAGAACATTCTGATGGTCTCCTGATGGGAAGGCATTTAGGGGGTGAAAAGGGGGAAAGAATTAAACAGTGTAAATTGCCAGTTATAAAAACAGTCATGACACTGAAAAGCACAGGATAGGGAACATAGTCAAGAATACTGCAAAGACTATGTCAAATGAGTTCTAGACTTATCAGGGTGATCATTTCATAAGTTTCATAAATGTCTAATTACTATGTTGTACAACTAAAACTAATATAATACTATATATCAACTGTAACTTAAAAATAAAAAAATTAAAAATAAATTGGCCTTAGCTATGAAAATGCATAGCCCAGGTAAATCATGCTATGTTTGTGCAGCCTGGCTATGATCAACCTAAAACAAATTGTGAAAAATTACAAAACACTTTTTACTCCAAGTACTCAATAAATGTGCATTCAAGTCAATTAAATAAATGAAGGCTTGAGGATTTAAATATTACTTTGAAAAAATAAAACAAGTTTGCCAGCATTTGCTTATTTTTAGAGGAGTTAACAAGTATACATTTAAATCATTCATCAGAAAAAACCTTTTTTTAAGTTCCACTCTATAGTTTGAATAATGCACCTGTAAACAGTGCTGTAACCTTGATGCAAGGAAGATTACATGTGATTACAGCCCTTCAAAGAGAAACCTAAATCCAAAATCCCTTCATGACTAATGTAGATTTTAATAGACATTTCACAAGGCAGCAGATATCACGTAGTAAATGTTAAACCGATTTCCCACTGCCTCTTCTTCCACGAAATCCATTCCCATAGACCTGTCCTTCCTCCTTCTCTCCTCAGTCCCTTCACAAACTGCCCCATGTGTGTTGCAGGGACTTCCAGGGTGGGAGGGTGAGGTCCGTAAGGGGAAATCAGTGGTGCTATTTTCTAAGGCTGGTGTTTTGCTGAGTAGGACAAATAAACTTTCACCCAAAGCTAAATTTTGTAGGGTACAGAGCAGATTTTGGAGGAAGGATGGGGAGCTGGGCTTCAGGGGTGCACCTGGGGGTCCAGGCATGGATCACCCTGAAGCCAGTCTGGATTTACAGTTTCCATCTGAAGTTCTTTAATCACCAGGAGGTCCTTGCCCACATCCCCCTGGCACCTCTGCCAGGCACTGCAGGGTCTGACCTGCATATGGAATTTCCCCAGCTACTTCTCAGGATGACCGTAATGCTATACCTCTCCCTTCATGGGGCAGTTTCATCCCTGCCATCTCTTCAAATCCATTTCCAGCTTCTTCAGCTCTGAAGTCTCTTATTTCCTGCTTGGATTTCCATGAGACTGAGGAAGTTTGTGATAAGCCAAGTAAGATCTGAGGATGATCTTCCTGTAGCTTAAACATACCAACCTCATGGTGTAGCTGTGTCCAACTGAGTAGGCTGACACTCAGCGTGAGCCTCTGGCTTCCATTTCTTCTTAATTAGGATCAGGGTTAGTACCCAAGTGATAGATCCAATACAGCAACCGGATATGCGCAGCCCATGCTCCTGCTGTGTGTGTGTGTGTGTAACTGGCTTCTGCTGTGGGACTCAGAGTATCTGCAGTGGGGGTTACTTCCCATTTACCTTGAGATGGTCTATCAAAGAGGTGATGCGTGTGGACATGACCAGCTTCCCTCACTGCCAAGCTCTCATCACAGAGTGGCCAGACATCCTCATCTCCTCTACCCCACGTTTATTTCCTATTGCTGCTGTAACAAATTACCACAAACTTAGTAGTCTAAAACCACCTATAGTTTTGGAGGTCAGAAGTTTTACATGGGTCCACAGGGTTGCATTCCTCTGAAGGATTCATCCCCCGGGCTTTTCCAATTTCCAAAGGCTGCCCATTGACTTTGGCATGTGGCCCTCCATCACTCTGACTCCTGCTTCCGTTGTCGCACCTCCTTCTCCGACTCTTAGCCTCCTACTTCCCCTATAATAAGGATCCTGGAGATTTCACTGCGTCTCCCAAGGTAGTCTCCCCATGTCATGATCTCTAACTTGATCACATCTGTAAGTCCCTTTTGTCATTTAAGGTAACATTCACAGATCCTGGTAATTAAAACGTCTCGGTCTGAGGCCATCATTCTATCTAACACTCATCTGTCCTTCAGCTTCCTGTGCAATGACACAGGTGCTTAGTATTGCTGAGCCCAATCACTGGCAAAACCAAGGAATCTCTGCTGGAGTCCTTCTCATTTCCTAAAGTTTTCATGTGCACTTTAGTTTTTCTGTCATTAGCAGTGAAGTCTACAAGAAAATAACCATCTTTTTCAGAAGCAAAATGATAAGATGGGCATTTTAATTTTTCCTACATCCCTAGGAGTTCTCAGAAACCCTTTCCTTTTGTGACAAGCCAGTCAGTCTGCTCATTATTAAGAATCTTTCAAGTGCATGACTAAATGATGCTTAGAGTAGCTAAATCACAGCCAAGTTTACTTTCAAAGTCCAGATAATAGTCTAAGCAATTCTTTCAACTCTGCTTAAAACTCTCCTTCCTCTCCCTTCTCACAGTGAGAGTTGCTAGTCTGCTGATGTGGAGGCTTAGAGTAAAGAAGGGTGGGATCTGCTCTCAAACACCCACCTTCCCTTTTTCCTGTGTTCCTCTGCAGAACAGGTAAGGAGAGAATGATGTTCCTTACCTGACTGCTTGTTCTGAGGTGGCAGCACTCTCCTTGCTTGATTCTGACTCCTCTAATTCATTGTCTGTTGGCTTAATGAGGGAAAGTGGTGGCCAGGTCTCCAATGCACTGGAGGCTCCTGATGAGACTCAGATGTCTCTAACTGATCACTAGCTGGCAGCATCATACTACAGATCTGTTAGCAGTGAGTTCTTTTGTCCTTCTACTGTAGGTTGCTCTCATCCAGGGCAAGCCTGTAGCACAGAGTCGCTCACCCTTCACAGTCTTATCTACCATTTCAAACTCCAGCTCTGCACCTACCAGCAATGAACAGGATTCATCTTCTACATCTCTGAAGAGCAAGGAATGGAAGAACAACCTTGCCCTCTCCACCTGGCCATACTTCCATACTGGTTTTTACTAACGCAGGATCGCCTGCAGGAACAACACAGGTGAAGGTTAGCAGGTCTAATGAGCAAGCAGATCTCCACCCATAGAATTAAATGTATATCCCTTCTGTGCAGATATCTCTTATGTTATTTTATAAGTGAATCTCTTACAGTCTTTCTCCCTAGACTATGGAAAGAGGAATGAGTTTCTCTCAATGAACACTGCATAATGGTGCTAAAATTTTGTGAAGTTAAGCTTTAATAATTCATCCTCCCTAAAAGCCTGCTCTACTGCTTTTTATTTGTTGTATTCTTAACTACATGGTGGTATTTATTTATCTTTTCACATGATTAAATACCTTAGTCTTTATTTTTATGGATTTTGGATGCTCCACCTTGAAATTATAAAAAGATATTCTTATATTTTACTCCTAACTTAAATTTCTTAACTTAAAAATTTAGATATTTAACCTAAGTGGAATTTATATTTCTGTACGCTGTGAGGTAGGGATCAAATCATACTTTCTCCACTGTCGCTTTCATTGATTTTGTGAAATCTAGAATCTTTTGCAAGATTTGCAATTTTAATTAAGTTTGATTCATCTAGTTTATACATTTCTATTTTCAACAATGCACAGCATCTGCCTATCATCTGGGAAGGGCTAACAGTGACGGAGATACTGACACAATTGGGGATAAGTTGCTTCAAAAAGGGAGACAGAGAAAACATATTTCTTTGTCTCAGTACTTTACTCAACACTTTTGGTTATACCTTTCTTCAGAATGTAATCTTTTTAGTCATGATGATATCTTCATTCCAGATTATCTGTAGATGGAATGAAGCATGCAAAATTTGCAGAGTGCACAGTGCTGTGATCTCTGAGCAGCTCCAACTCCCTCAGTTCCTTTGGGTGAAAAGTGGTGCAGAGTTGTGCTACCAGAGTAAGGTGGGTGCCATGAAACCCTCCCAATATTTAGAGAAGAGGAGACCGGCATGTTGCACAGTATGGCCATGAGATTTTCTAACATCCATATTACTCACTGATCTCCCCAAAGAGGGGAAAATCAAGGGCTTTTTCACTCAGGCAATAAAATGAATCATATAGATAGAGAACATATATCTTGGCAGAGAAGAAACTGGTTTATATGCACTTTGTTAAAGAAATTATGTTCAAGTCCCAGCTACTAATTTTGTATTCAATCGATAAATACCAGTTGAGTGTACTTCCCTACCACCAATTTGCAAAGCTAAATGGTGAGGAAAATTAGGAGGTACACAATAAGCAGTCATCATTTTATTAGATTCTCTTTCCACAAAAAGCTTTTTTTAGGTATGAAGACAAAACATTTATTTATGAAACATTAAAAGATTATGCAGGAAAATAAATTCTGTGAGAGTAATGCATCACTAAAGGCAGTGATTACCAAGCAGGTTAAAAGAGGAGGTGAAATTCACTGAGCTCTAAAGAACTAAATGCATAGAAGAAGGAGGAGAGGGTTTTTCAGGAGGGAGCAACATGAACAAAGAAAACAGTGAAAGATCATGTGTCATATTTCCATTCCATTTTATTTTTCAAAAGTCAGATGTGAGGTAAAAACACCATAGTTTGCTTTTAAATGTGCTTTAAATTTTAAGCTTAATTTTCTTATTCAATAAATGTTAATTTAAAAAATCTATGAATATTTTTCCATGTTTTTCCTGAAAAGTTTTTGTTCTCTAAACAGAAGCTGTCTGATTTTGTTATCAGTGTAATAAAATCTCATATACTATTTTTTTAGTACCCAATTTTACAGAACATGAAAATTATTTAGGAAACACATGAAATAGAATCTAAAAGGCACAATTCTTGGACATCTAAAATAGTTACAGACCACTCCAAAGACTAAATCATCTCTGGATACGCTATTTGACAGACAAGTCTATTGAACATAAGGTATTAGTGAAAGAGGCTTAAGCAGAAAGCGACAGAGTTGAAGTAATAATAGAGTCAGCAGTTCATAAAGAAAGATTCCATGTTTATTCACCATGCATAATAATGCTTTGAATGGGCCCCCAAGTTGTTCTCATACCTCCATCAGCAAAGTTTCGGTTTTGAATCGCATACTTTCTTTGCCTTTAGCATCCAAGTGATTTTCTACCTTGGTGATGCATCTTTTTTCCACTTTCAGAGCTCCTGGCAACTAACTGAACCCTTTGCAACATTCTGGCTTTTATACTCTCCTTTCCTCCCTTCCCACTCCAGCTGCCCTGGCATCTCCCACCTACCCTTTGTCTCCTGGAAAACCCTTGCACTGCGTGCCAATTCCAGTTCTTGGAACCACTTCCCAATTAATGTACAGGGACTTTCCCCACCCCCAACTCCATTTAGAGTCCCTTGGGGAACAAACGCTCTGCAAAGCATTCCAGCCCCAATAGCATTGCCCGGCAGCCTTTCTTTTCTACTGGTTTATGCCTAGGCTGAAATGATCAGGGAGGCATGAATAATTCTTTTTCCCGGGTGCCCTGGGAACACTTAAGGTGCCGTGTAATTCATACAAAATTACCATGGGAGAATTCTGTCCCCTGAGCTGCTTTGTCTTGTACCCCCGGGGGAACATGTCAGTCCCATGAATGGCCCTGGGCCTCACAATTCCAACTGCAGTTCTCCCTTTGGATGTACCTGCTTTATTGACTTTTCTAAAACCAGCAGCTTCTTATTATCGTTCCCTTCAAGTGCAAGATGCAGACACAGAGGTTAATGGCCGGAGGCTAGGATTGTTTGGGAGGGCTCATCCCCGTGTCCACAGACATGCAAAATATACGTGGGCATTCGAGAGAGGGCTGGGGGCCTGCGCCTTTATTTCCAGTTTTAAACCTTTTGTGAGATTTGCCTTGCTGAGCTTGGGTTTTTTAAATGTCCTCTCAGATCAAATTGAATCCATACAGTGCTGGCAACCACCACAAAATCTTTTACCCTGGTCAGAAAGGTTTCAGGGGAATAAAATGTAGAGTAGAAATTCTCAGTGTCTTAATTAGAAATGTAGAACAATTTATGGTTTTCTTATTCAGAATCAGTGACTAGTAAGTCAAGCAGACTTGCTTTTAGTCCACAAGGAAGTGCATTTTCAGTTTAAGCTATCCCAAAACACACTGTATTCTTCAGGTTTGTTGCTGTAAGCCTTCAAATGCTTTAAAAATGAATCTCAGATAATTAGATGACAGGGACCAGTCAGTCTGAATAAAAGGATCGGCTTGGGGCGGGGCTGGGTAGGGAGATCTTGGGTGGCCATTTCTCTAACAGCCTCCGGTCTCTACCGTATCACCACAGTTACACCTCCAGTCAAGGGTTCCCGTTCCTCTGAGGCTCGGGCCACCCAGCTGCCCCACCCTCTACGCTTCTTCATCGCTGTCTTCTAGTGACCTTCTGGGCGATTCTATTTACTCATTGAATACTTTAAGACCTGATCCACTTTCTTCCTCTTTGACAATTCTTAAAATATTTACCCAGCATGTTCCATTGGGTTGGCCAAAAATGTCCGTTTAGTTTTTTGCCTTACGAAGGTTCTAGTAGTGCTTAGTTGTCTTTAACTTCATTCAGAACAATTTTGTTAGATTGTATTGTCACTGCTGTCATATCAGCCTGCATTAAAAAAACAATTAAAATTGGTGAATTTGTGTGCAACCATTTTAACATTGAAGATGGAAGAAGATGCACAATATTTTCGGCATATTATGCTTTATTTTTTTCAAGAAAGGTGAAAATGCAACTGAAACACAAAAAAAGATTTGTGCAGTGTATGGAGAAGGTGCTGTGACTGACTGAACATGTCAAAACTGGTTTGTGAAGTTTCTTGGTACGATTGACATTTTGGCAAAATAATTTTTTGCTGTCCTTAGCAGCACCACTGGCCTCTACCCACCAGAAGCCAATAGCAGGAGATAGCTGACATACACAAAATATTCAAATCAGTAAAGTTAATGGTGAAAATGAAAAATATGTCTTTTATTTTACGGAAAAATGTAAGCGGACATTTTGGCCAACCCAATACTGCTAGAGTTGCGTAGGTATTGCCTTTCTGGGGAAACCTGGTGACCTCCAGGTGACCTTTTTCTGCTCCTGAAGGGCAAGGCCATCTGGAAAGTGCATCTGCAATTGCAGCCTCATCTCCTTAATTCCAATGACTGCTCACTCTGCATTCTGTCACTTACCATTTCTAGGCTCATATGCAAGAACTGGTTATCACCTAGAAGAATATTGCCTCCATCCATAAATATTTGAAGTTTCTCTCATCCTAAAAGTAAAATCCCTTCCTGGATTCTTTAGGTATCATCTAGGCTTCACCTTGCATCTAACCACCTCTAAATAGTGTTTTACACTTGCCATGTTTCCCTGTCATTCCCAACCCCCCTGAGACTGGTGTCCTTCACCGCTGACCTGGTGAACATGTGTTCTCTGCAGAGCCACCCGTTGGCTTCATTTCCAGAGCTGGTGGGTTTGTTTCTGAGCAGTTCTACAGCACATGTGACAGCATTTTTGTTTGTCCTGCATATAGTTCTCTTAAAGTTATTTTTCTTTGCCTCCTTCATGGATGTCTCTTAAATGATGCTTTCCTCTGGGTCCCATCTTAGAGTTTTCTCCATTTTATTTCCCATTATGGTTTCTCTGGGGGATCTATTTTAATCCCAACCTTCAGCTAATTTATGTACTATATAGCAATAACTCCCAAATCTGTATAAGTAGCTATTCTCCAAGTTTTAGAATCATAAAGAATATTATCATCTCTTAGATATCTCTACCTGCTCTCACACCAAGACCCACACCTCAACAAGTGCAAATCAAAACTCAACATCTTCCCTCAAAATGACCCTCATGTGGCTTTGTGCTCTATTGGCTCAGTAGGCACAGCCAGTGACAAAAGCTAGAAGAACAGGCTTATCTTTATGTCTTCCTGTTCTTCATTTTCCACCTCCAAGAAATGTGAAGTCCTTAGCATGGTACCTGGCTTATAAGAAGTGCTCAGTAAAATTTGGCAATTGACATTAAGAACCAATTTCTAAGTTAGAATTTTGAAAAAACAAGATTAATTAAATGCTTAAATCTAAACATGAGGCAGGTTTGGTAAATAGTTGGTCTAATTCCTAATTTACCTAAAACAAGTAGCAGGTACTATCTGGTATATGGTATATGGTATATTTGGTGTTTATATTAACTTATATCCTTCCTCTCTGGGGAAACAATGGAACATTGCAATTCTAAAGAGGTTTGCTTTCTTCTAAGGTGTTCTTTTCTGCAAAACACCTCCTGAGTTTTATTGCCTGGCATCAACTTCAGATTATATGTGCCATGCTGTATTATCTGCGTGCCTCTTCATGTTCCATAAGGTCTTTGCCAACTTGTATTGGTGAGGAAGGGGGGTTTTATGTTCTATTTGGTGTTCCTCCTAGAAAAACGGAAACTTTTAGGCTGAGCATGGATTTTAGTGACCTGCAATGGACTTCTTTTGAATGTAGAACTCATGGTCTCCATGTGCTTCTTAGCCCAGCACCCCCTCTTGTTATAGATGCTTAGGGAGAAGAGATGGTTGCTGTGAATGCTACATGCTCCTCACTCATCATTTTTTAAACTTTCTAATCTTTTGAAGTCTTTTTAACCCACTAACAATCAAGGGAACGAATTGAGATCTTTACAGACAAAACTGAAGGACTGCAATACATTTGAACATTGTGTATAGCAGATTTAAAGAATTTAAGCAGTAAGTCTGATGTCCCAGCCTCAACTCTCTCTCACTAGTAGTATCTCGTTGATATTTGTCCATCTTGAGGAAAATTCTTTTCTTCAGCATGTCCATACAAATTGACAATGACTCAGTGACTTCTATTGCACCTGGCAATGAGACAGTATCAGAATGTTCAGCTTCTGTGCCTAAGAGTCCATGTCCTGGTTACTGATTTTGGTGGATAATTGTTAACTTGTTCTACTGGTAATGAGACTAATTCTATATCTATACCTCTCTTTGGCTTTGGCTTCAGGTGTTG
Organism: Glossophaga mutica; assembly: GCA_039655065.1. NCBI lineage: Eukaryota > Metazoa > Chordata > Mammalia > Chiroptera > Phyllostomidae > Glossophaga > Glossophaga mutica. The sequence continues at coordinate 24,611,950 of CM077305.1, forward strand.
ACATATAAAACCCCTTGGCCACAGTGTGAATGATTCTGTGTGGTGTCTTAACTTGACCACTTCAGGGCTTGCCCCCTGCTCGTAAGCACTGGTGTGTGTTGTCCAGTGTCCGCTCCCATTGGCCTCTTCCCTTGCCTGCTGATGCTGTTAACATTTTGAATATCATCCCTAGCCATTTCTGTTTTCTAAATGAACCTTGGTAACCAGCAAATTGCCACATCATTTCTCTATACTAATGTGTCTCTGACTCATATCCAATAGATGGAATCTAATCCCCATGGAGTGATTTATTTATTAGAAATTGACCACCAGATCCTACATTTTTAGCACACAAATTTCTTTCACTGTCTTCATGACATTTAGAAAGTTTTAGTCTTATATGCTTCTTCTGCTAGACATAAATTATTGCATTAAAGTCCTAAGAGTTAGGATGCCTAGGTGCTATTTACCTGCCTACAAAGGTGTCCACTTTAAGCTACTGAAATTGCCTACGATTTTATGCATGTTGGCTTAGTCCGCTCAAGCTGCCATGACAAAGTACCACAGACTGGGTGGCTTACACAATGGAAACTTATTTCTTTCAATCCTGGAGGCTGGGAGTCTGAGGTCAGGGTGCCAGCATGACTGGTTTCTAGCGAAGGCTTTCTTCCTGGCCTGCACTGTCCACCTTTTCACTGTGTCTTCATACAGAAGGGAGAGAAAACCAACCCTCTGATGTCTCTTCTTATAAGGACAGTAATCCTATCAGGCCAGGACCCACTCTAATGACCTCATTTAATCTTAATTATTTCCTTACTCCAAATATAGTCATATTGGTGGTTAGGGCATCAACATATGAATTTTGGGCAGGAGACAATTCAGTCTATAGAACCTGCTTTGTGGTGGTTATAGGGCACGTGAATTGTAAACAAACTGAAAGATTTCCAAAGAGAAAGCCGAGCTCAGAGAATAGGTGACGTGAGTTTTTAATGGAGCCATCAGCACAGTGAGATGTCATCGCAACCAATAGGCAGAAACTCTGCAGCAAAATAGTGAAAGAGAGGGCATATTTTACCTGAAGATGAACAATGCGGTAAGATTACACAAATCAGAAATGAACAGTTCAAAAGCAAAGATGAGCAAAATAGAGCTATTTATTGCTAGAAGATCATAAACATCATCTGGCTAAATTTCCTATAGGATTCAAATGAAGAAATTCAGACCCTCCTCTCTAACACAGGGAGTCCTTGGTAAACCAGGGCGAGTCAGATATCTCACTTTTTCAATATGGCACAAATACTGTATGCAGGTAAGAATGAAGACTTTCCTCAAAGAATATTAAACTCCCGTGTTGAACTATGATGCTATATGACAAATACAAAACTAAATTTTTAGGGAAAATTCTTCTGCAGAGACTGGCAAATTTGAAACTTCCAACAAGTTTCCCCCACACATGGGGCTTATTAGAGGCCCTGCATTTCCCTTGGCAAAGGAGACAAGTTGCATTTAAATATTAACTGGAGCTGCTTTCCATAATGTATGCAGAATGGGCTACGACCATGTGTTGGAATGACATCAGCAACCCTCAGACCCAGCTACAGAGGTTCAGAATCATTGCATGCCAGAAAGATGAAAAAGAGTAGGAGGGTCCTGCGTCAGGGAAAAACTGACAAACCCATCCACTCCAGCTAACAGAACTCACAAATTTGCCTCAAGTTGAATGGAGTCTTGAAGAATCTCTGATCTTAGCTAGAGCATTTATTTATACATTATTTAATAGACATGAAGATGAAGTGCTGGGAAATAAGTCCTTCATTTGCATTATCAAGTGAGTTCATAGTAAAGCCATATGAAAGCCCTGATACTTTGTGGATCTGCTCTAAGACCCCAAAATGTGCACCACACAGGAAATAGACCAGAATCAGACACCTTCCTCCAGGCTGTTCCCAGACACAAAACCTTCTTCCCAGAACCCAAATCTTCTAGCTAATAAGTAGAGACCTGCTTTTATTTAAAAGAATAGACTAACACTGCGTTATCTCAACACTTCTTTAAAAACAGATTTTCCAAGTTTTCACAAAATAAAATGGTTCCCACAGCTCCTTTGGACTGGTAACATTCAATCGATTTCTTTCTCTTGACTGTGACGGCAGTTTTGATACCCGCCCAGAGGCAGGTATAAGCCAAGAGTCTGAAACCCTTGCTGACAGAGAAGAAGATAAATTGACCAGGCTGCCGCTGTTCTATCTTTGAGAAATATTCCTGTAAAAAAATCATGGCTGATGAAATAAATAGACTCCTTCTTCCTGCCGGAATATGTTACATGCCATAAAGACAAAGAGAATTTCACAGGATTTCTAAACTGGGTGTGGAATTTTTAATGTTTTCAGTCTGGAAAGAGCAAGATGTTTAAGGTTGGAAAACTGGTTTAAAATTGCATTTAGAGTTATTGGCTATATGACTTGTCAGGTGTAAAGTTTCCTCACCCAATTCAATGGGAAGAGTGTATTGGGTCATCTCTTTGGTCCCTTCTACCACTGAAGTTCTATGACACCAAGGTCACTGACACTGTATTTCAAAGCACTAGGGAAACTGCTTTTCATCATTTTGTGCAGTACCAGCGTGAAGACCCACGTAAGCAGACTCAAGGGGATGAGCCATAAATTCTGATACAGACTAAATGTTTGTGTCTTCCTGAAATGTTTACATTGAAACTCTAGACTCCAATATAACTATATTTAGTGATATGACCTGCAAGGGGGTAATATAGGTCAAATGAGGTTATAAGTGTAGGGTCCTAATTTAACAGGGCTTGTACCCTTTAAGAAGACACTCAATCTCAATCTCTCTCTCTCTCTCTCTCTCGGCCATTGCAAGAAGAGAGTCATCTGCCAGCTATCTTGTCAGACACTGACTCTGTGGCACCCTGATCTTGGATGTCCCTGGCTCCAAAATTGTGAGGAAAAATTTCTGTTGTTTAAGAAATTTTATGTCTATGATATTTTGTTATGACAGCCCAAGCAGACTAACACATACTTACATTTTAAAAAAATTATTAAAGCTGCAATTCCGAATTTCATACCTTGATTCCAAAGACTCGACTCCAACTTTATCTAGACAAATGCACGTCTATACTACTAACACTTTGGAATTGATCCTTTTAGACAAAACTAATTTATCTCTGAAGTCATAAATCTCTTAGCCTATGGACTACAGATAGCTTAGAAAACTTTGATTTCAATTAACCTAAACCTAAGACTTTTGCACCCATATCAAAGCTGATCAACACTGCTTGGAAAAACCATTTGTCTGAGTCAAGAAGAAAATGCCCTGCTTGGCCTTTAGTTGTACCCAATAATCTCGTTAAGTCCTTAGTCATCAGCCTCTCTGCTTCTTAAGAACTACTTATGTTTCCTTCTTTCTCTTCATCCCTTTGCCTCATCTTGACTCTCAGCAGGTGCTTTACTTCTCGCTTCAATTTTTCCACGGAGTCTTCCTAGCCAGGAACTCTAATCCCTGCTTCCCATCCAGCTGATCTGTGTATGTCCATATCCCTGCTCTCTTGCTCAGGGTAAGGCACAGCCATCCCTCTGTCTGCTCTCTGATCCCTTCCCTATCTGCTTCCCCAGGGAGTTTGTTTCATTAGCTTTCCCCATTCTCTGCTGGATCTCCAAACTCTATCCTCTTGGTGCCACCTCCATCTCAGCATGTAAAAACCCTCAAACTATGTCATTGTCTCTCACCTTTCCTTCCCAGACAAGCATGGTGAAAGAGCAGCCATTGCTTGTTGTCTTCTCGGCCCCATTTGCCATTGTATCTCTTGGTCCAACTATGGGTTGGTAAATTAAAACATATGCATGCTAAGAGGGGGTGTGTGGTAGTAAAGAGAAGCAATAAACAAAGAAATTCTTGGTTCTGGTCTTGGCTGGACACTGTGTGTCTGTGGTAAATGACTTCTGTCTCTGAGCCTCAGAAAAGAAATGGACATATTTTATAAATCATAACAGTGTTCAAACACTTGTGTGTGTGAAGGAGTTTATTAATTATGAAGGGCTACTTAAATATTAAGTCCTAATTATTCTCTCCCAGTTACTCAGCTTTTAGACTAGATCTGGCTTTTCCAGGTTTTAAATCTCTTTAGCAAAAAAAGCACGCTTATAATGATGAAATTTCAGGCCTGGGATTAGGTCAACCCAAAGGGTATTTGGGGCAAGTGGTCATCATTTCAGTACACTCAACTTCACCTTGATATCAACTCACCATGACTTAGCTTCCACTGGGTACATGCAAAGAGGGGCTCAGAACCGAGCTACGATAACAGTCTGCTGAAGGTCGCAAACTACTTTCCAAATGTTGGAGGCTCAATAAATTTCCAGATGTATTTGGCCCTGAGCAAGTTCACTTTTTTTAAAAAACCCATGTGTGTTTTAAAAAAATTTTATCCATATGTTTTTGATTCATTTACACTTCAATCATTAAAATTTGGTTTATTTCATAGTTATCTAGAGTCCAAGAAGGTTTTTTAAAGTAAATGTTTAAAAGTACTTTTTAAAAGTCACTCTAAAAAAAGGTCAAATAACAGGAAGCTGAGGTTTGCCAAGAGTAAATAAATTTTACACATCCAAAGTTTCCATTTTGAGTCCAAACTGCAAACCTGTCATTTCTGTGTTGTGTCTAAAGAAACCTTAAAAAGACAAGTTTTACTCTCCAAAATAAGCAGAATAGTGCCAGGTGAACACAAACTTAAAATAATTAACAAAACATGGTGCTCAGATCCACAATTGCAAACATCTACCAGCTGATTTGTAAATAGATATTGGCTCCATTGCATGAAACCAGGAAGAGAACTTAGGTTACTTTGTTGTTGTTATTCCGTTGTCATTGGTCCGTCATTAACATAATAAGATGACAATTTTCCCCTTAAGAATATATATAGAGTTAAACAAGATCTGGCCTATCTATGTCAACGTGTTGAAGATAGGGTCAAGGAATGCACAGGCCATTACAACCCCTTGGAAAATATAAAGTGCTATGTAATTACATTGTATCCAAAAAACAGTAGTAAAAATGTATAATCATTACTGTGGATCAAAGAATTTTGCACAAACTTTTAGTTATACAATGGAACACTATTAATGAGAAAAAGAAATTGAATTCAGGGGTTTTCCTTATTAATTAATTACTTAGTTATTTTAAAATAATTTTTTATTTTAATTACACATGCCATGCAATATTATATTAATTTCAGGTTGTACAACGTAGTGATTAGACATTTATATAACTTACCAAGTGATCACCACCAAATTAAAGTAACCTAGTTTTTGGCTTTTTTAATTTATAGCCATCAATTTTATGATGCTGTGCCATTTATTCACCCTTAATATTTCTTGATCCAGAGGTATCCAAAAACAACTTTTAAGAACTTTAAAATTACAGGGTTATAGTATATACCGTTAAATATTCACTATGTGTTGGTGCCTTTAATGTACCTTGTTCTACTTAATCCTCACTTAATCCTGGGAGATGACATTGTGATCCTCAATTTACAGGTGAGGAAATTGAAAGAAACTAGTGGAAGTTTACATAATAAGTGCTCAAAACAACAGTCAAACAAAATGTAGCCTTTACATTCCAGACCTTTTACTTCCTTTCCAACTTCTCAAAATGTAAAGAAAAAATTCCAGTTTTAAAACAACATTACTCTCCCTAGAAATACAAAGGTAATGAAAATAAGTAAAACAACCATCTTTAATATTTTCCTGGTTCATTCTTTACTTGCCAAAGATGAATGGCCAATCATAATGTCTCCTCAGGTATTAAGTTTAGCATGTGAGCATTCAGTTAAACCTTGCTGTGATTTGATTAACAAGGGAAATTTCATTGCTTCTATAATAATATTGGGGTTTACACTCTGTTTGCTACCTGAACAGACATATTTATATTCTTCAGTTTTATAATGTGCCATTGATATTTTTTGAAAATTACATAAAAAAGCCTATATACTTTTCTAGGGCAGAAGGACCACCCCAGGAAATATTTTTAATGGAGTCGTATAGAACCTGGTTATCAGCTGCCCACGTGTGTCCTGTGGTTTGTGTGTCTGAAGCCTGCATACGGTTTCCAGCTTCTTTAATTCACCAGAATTTTTTTTAAGAGCCCTGTGTCCATTAGCTTTACTGGCATGATAAATGACCTCACAATCTAAAAGCTTGAAACAACATTTATTTAGTCCTTAACTCCGTGGATCACCTGAGGGATTCTTCTGATCTGGGCTGGCCTGGATGACATTTGCTGGGCATCCTCACAGGTGCGGAGTCAGCCCGCTGGCCAGCTGGTGGCTGGATGGTTTCACTGAGATGTCTGGCAGTTGGCATTGTGGGTGCATAGTGACAGAGTGACTGGGCTGTGTGCATCTCTCACACAGGCTAGCCCCAGCTTCTTCCTACGGAGTCTAGGCCTCCAAAAGGAGAAACTGAGGGCCTCTTGAGGCCATGGCTAGGCGCTTGCACCATCTTCCTTCTGCTGCATTCTATTCGCTAAAGCAAGTCACCAATATAGCCCAGGTTTAAGGGTGTGGGAAACAGACTCCACCTTTTTCTGAGAGGAGCTATAAAACAAGTAACATTTTTGCTATTTATCACAAATTTTCTCACTCATTTCCCAAAGCTTAATAAAACTGTATGTGAGTTAAAAGAAAAATGAAGACATTCACTCTAAACTACCTTTGGTATTTTGTTTTCTAAACAAATGAAAAGAAGTCTTTTGCACAATCCTACCTCTTGATTCTGAATTCCCAATTCAGTTCGCTTAAAGACAAGTAGGAAAACAAACCTTTGAATTTGTCCCTTTTTTAAACCCCACGTCCGTCGTCACTAAGTTCTAGTACAATGCCCCTAGTGATATAACTAAGATGTTTTAGCCATTTGGAGACAGGGGAACACTGAGATGGAGGCCAGGAAGTCGGACAGTTACTTCCCAGTCTCTGTGGGGGCGCAGGGCTGAGACAACTTCCGGATTCTCTCTTCACCACCCACACTCCCTTCTCTAACCAGCTCATGTAAAATACACATATCATTCCAACTTCAGATTACAGTAAGTAAAGTGCTCTATCTAAAGTGTTTTGTGGATAATAGTGATTATTGTTTCATATGCTATTTTAACATATACTTTATTGATTATGTTATTACAGTGGTCCCAATTTTTCCCCTTTGTCCCCCTCTGCCCAGTACCCCCCTTCCCTCCAGCAATCCCCCACCTTAGTTCATGTCCATGGGTCATGCATATAAGTTCTTTGGCTTCTCCATTTCCTATACTATTCTTGACATCCCTCTGTCTATTTCGTACCTACCAGTTATGCTTCTTATTCCCTGCCCCTTTCCCCTCATTTTCCTCCTTTCCCCTCCCAGCTGATAACCCTCCAAATGAACTCCATACCCATGATTCTGTTCCTATTCAGTTGTTTGCTTATTTTAATAAATTCAGTTGATAGTTGTGAATTTGTTGCCCTCCTAATGGTCATAGTTTTTATCTTCTTTTTCTTAAACAAGTCCTTTTAACATTTCATGTAATAATGGCTTGGTGATGATGATCTCCTTTAGCTTTACCTTGTCTGGGAAACACTTTATCTGCCCTTCCATTCTAAATGATGGCTTTGCTGGATAGAGTAATCTAGGTTGTTAGGTCCTTGCTTTTTTATCACTTTTAGTACTTCTTGCCAGTCCCTTCTCGCCTGCAAAGATTCTTTTGAGAAATCAGCTAGTAATATGGGAACTCCTTTGTAGGTAACCCTCTGCTTTTCTTTTGCTGCTTTTAAGATTTTATCCGTAATCTTTGGCATTTTAATTATGATGTGTTTTGGTGTGGTCCTCTTTGGGTCCAACTTGCTTGGGACTCTCTGTGCTTCCTGAACTTGTATGTCTATTTCCTTCACCAAATTAGGGAAGTTTTCTTTCATTTTTCAAACAAGTTTTCAATTTCTTGTTCTTCCTCTTCTCCTTCTGGCACTCCTATGATTTGGATATTGGTACATTTAAAGTTATCTCAGAAGTTCCTAAGTCTATCCTCATGTTTTTTAATTCTTTATTTCTTTCTGCTGTTCTGATTGAATGCTTTTTCCTGCCTTGTGTTCCAAATTATTGATTTGATTCTCGGCTTCATCCTCTCCACTATTGGTTCCCTATAGATTTTTCTTTATTTTACTTAGTGTAACCTTCATTTTTTCCCTTAACGTTTTTGCCATACTCAATGAGTTCTTTGATCATCCTAATCACCAGTGTTTTGAACTCTGCATCTGACAGGTTGGTTATCTCCATTTAGTTTAGCTATTTTTCTGGGGTTTTGTTCTGTTCTTTCATTTAGGCCATATTTTTCTGTCTCGATTTGGCAGCTTCTCTGTGTTTGTTTCTGTGTATTAGGTAGAGCTACTTTGACTCCCTCTCTTAGAAAAGGCACCTGTAAATTGTGTGGGGAAGATCCTTAGGTAATTGCCAGGGCAGAGCAACCTGCTTCACCACTTTGTGTCTCTGTGTGTGCAAGAGGTATCATCAGAAAGGGGACAATGCCATTGCCTGGTTTCTGGTGGTTTGCCTGGCACTTGCCCTATTTCCAGTCATTTCATCCACTTCCCATATGTGACTGGTGCCCTTCCACCTATTGCCCAGGTGGTGAATCCAGTGTGGGTGGGTTTGTGTATGTTCTAATTTTGTGCAGACCCTTTAAACAGACTCTCTTAAAAATCCGGCAGTTTCAAATGATATCTCAGATAAGGGTTTAATCTCCAAAATGTACAAAGAACTTACACGACTCCACTCTAAGAAGACAAGCAACCCAATTAAAAAATGGGCAAAGGACTTGGGCAGACACCTCTCCAAGGAGGACATACAGAGGATCCAGAGACACATGAAAAAATGCTCGATATCGCTAGCTATCAGAGAGATGCAAATTAAAACAACAATGAGATACCACTTGACACCAGTCAGAATGGCCCTCATAAACAAAGCAACAAACAGCAAGTGTTGGAGAGGTTGTGGAGAAAAGGGGACACTACTGCACTGCTGGTGGGAGTGCAGACTGGTACAACCACTATGGAAAACAGTATGGGTTTTTCTTAAAAAACTAAAAATGGATATACCTTTTGACCCAGCAATTCCATTGCTAGGACTATATCCTAAGAACCCTGAAACACCAATCCAAAAGAAACTATGCATCCCTATGTTTATAGCAGCACAATTTACAATAGCCAAGTGTTGGAAGCAACCTAGATGCCCATCAGTAAATGAATGGATCAAAAAACTGTGGTACATTTATACAATGGAATTCTATGCAGCAGAAAGAAAGAAGGAGCTCATACCCTATGCAACGGCATGGATGGAACTTGAGAGCATCATGCTAAGCGAAGTAAGCCAGGCAGTGAAAGACAAATACCATATGATCTCACCTTTAACAGGAACCTAATCAACAAAACAAAGAAACAAGCATAATATAACCAAAGACATAGAAATTGGGAACAGACTGAAAGTCACCAGAGGGGAGAGGGGAGGGAATTTCAGGGGAAAAGGGGAAGAATTTACAGAAACAAGTAAAAAGGACACATGGATAAAAACTATGGGGGGGTGGAAATGGGAGGGAAGGGCTGGGGTGGTGGGTTGGGGTGAGAATAAAAGACAGAAAACTGTACAAGATCAACAATTAAAATAAAAATTAAAAAAAAAAAAAATCCGGCAGTTTCTGCCACCTCCCCACTGCCCCCTGGTTTTAACAGCCAGGACTTATGGAGATCTATCTTCCTGGAGCTGGAGCCCTGGACTGTGCTGTCTGTCTGGACTAGGGCTGGGATCACTTTCTCCCAAGGCATCCCTCCCAATTTTTATCCACCACATGTGAGTGTGGGGCTGCCCATTCTGCTGCCACCTCTCTGTGCCACACCATGTCTCCACGCCTCTCCACCTGTCTCTGCGACTCCATACTTCCTACCCATCCAGATGACTGTGGCTTTTTAAAATCCCTGTTGGACTTCCATACAGTTTGATTTTCTGACAGTTCTGGTTGTTATTTGTTTTGAGATATAGTTGTAATTCTTTCTGTGGTTGAGCAAGGAGGTGAAGCATGTCTACATACACCCCTATCTTGACCAGAAGTCTCTCATATGCTATTATAGTAATTATTTAGAATTGAGAACCTAATCATCCCATAGTACGACACTTCCCTAAGAAGTTTTATGGCTTAGCATGAATTTATTTCATGTAGCACAAAGGTAAATTATATAAAACATATTTTAGGATTCAAAAGTACCAGCATTTCAAAGATTAGTTTATTATCATCTAAATATCTTTTATGTCAATGTCTGATCAGGCATGTTTTATGTTATTTTTTAAATTTATTTAAGCTAAATAAATTTAGTTTAATTGGGTGGTAGACCAATGTATTTTTATGGGATTTTTTTCCAATACTCAGGCAAATATGCATTACCAAAAGCAAGTGTTACTTCCTGCTCTCTAGATTCAATAAGCATGATGTTATCCATGTCATGGATCAGTGTGAAGTCCTGTGGAACAGAGGAGTGATTTAGATCTATGTAAATTAGACTATGGGAAAGGGCTGGAGGGTTGATGTATTTGAAGCTTGAACAGTGTAAATGTATTGCTGGTTGTGTCAGGTGGAAGAAAACTGCTGCTGATCATTACTAAAAGATCTAGAGAAAAAAGAACACTTTCCAGACAAATAAATGCATGGTAACAGGCACCAAGAGATGTGTTGATTTGTCTTACAACAGTGGTTGTCAGTGGAGTGGTAGTGGGGGAAAGGGAGCTACCCAGAAGACATTGGCACTATCTGGAGATATTTTTGGCTTTCAGAACTGGAGTGGGAGATGCTTCTAGCATCTAGTGGGTAAGCCAGGGATGCTACTAAACATTCTACAGTGTACTGATCAGACCCTCACAACAAAGAATTATGTGGTCTAAAATGTCAACAGTGCCACGTTTGAGAAACCCTGACCTATAGTAAAATTGGAACAGGAACAGAGCTGCAGTTGGAGCCAATGCCTGGTTAAGTTTACAATACTCCACCGTCATCTTCCAAGATCCAGCTGTCTTTTGCAAAGGCCAAATGAGTGATCTGAATGGGATTCTGGTAATAATTAGCACCCTTGAATCTTTCAAGTTCTTCATGGTGGCATTCATCTCTGCAATGCCTCCAGAAATGTATTACTTCTGGTTTAGTGCTTAATTAGGTAGTTGTAGGGCCAGATGCCTCCCACTGGCCTTTTCTACCTTAACAGTCATTACTCCAGAGATCAAGGAACTCAAATGGAAATTCTGTTAGTTGTTCACTGTGCTCATTTCAAGTTTGCATCCCAGAACTGGGAAAGTAACCACAGAATAGGCTCAGGGACCCACTGGACAATTTGCTAAATGCAGCCCTTATATTGAAGAGAGAGAATACTAGAGAGGATTTATAACATAAGATCTGTTTATTGGTCCTCTAAATATGTCCCCTGGGAAGTCCGGAGGGCATTCTCTTTAACAAGACTGTGAGATATATATTTGGGCAGGGAGCCTTGACATCCCTGAAAAGCTCTGTGGTTTCTATTTCCTATATGCTGAAAATAACAGCAGGAATGGCTGTCCTCAACCAGGCTCCCTGAACTAAGCGGGAATTAAGGAGTCCCGAGGAACTCCTTGAGACTGACATAACCTCAGGCTCTATTGTTTATCCAGGCTCCATAAACTTCCACTTTGATTGGTAAAGAAGTAATTTTGAAAATAGGTATTTGGAACAAATGTCCTTTGTGTTGTGCTTTTGTTGCCAAAAATGATGTATAGCTGTCATTTATAAAGACTCTCATGGTTTCACTTAAAAACTGGAAACAAAACTTCTCAGCTACTTAAAAAAATCATCTCTAGCATTTTAGGGAGTTTTAAAGCCACCTAATAGATATTTAACACTGTTTTGTTACATGGACACCTTGAAAGATAAATATTCACTAGCTAAACAGCAATAACAAATTACAAAATAGAGATAGACTGGAAAATATAAGCCAATAAATGACTAGTGAAGTACAGCAGAATTTTCTGATAATGTCTACCTAACCTTTGCAGTCCTAAATTTTGTCTCTTTATGAAGTTTTAAGATATGTCCATCTTTAAAACTAAGTAACATGTGAACTGACTTTAGAACATGTCCTTGAAATTACTGTATCCTGTGTTGAGATGAGATTTTTTGGAAGTCACATTAGTTACATCAAAAGTATAATGAAAGCAAACATTTCTAGTTTTTGCTTATGTTATGTTACACAACATATGAATATGATTATAAATGTACATACCAGTACTTTGTAAATACATAAATATCTTTAAAGGAGGTATACGTGTTAGTTTCCTAGGGCCATTGTAACAAAGTACCACAAACTGAGTTGCTTAAAACAACAGACATTTATTGTCTCATGGTTCTGGAGGCCAGAATTTGAAGTCTAGGTGTTGGCAGGGCCGTGCTCCTTCTGAATCCTGGGGTGGGGGGAGAGGGGGAATCCTGTCTTGCCTCCTCCTGTGTTCTGGTGATTCGCTGGCAGCTCGTGGAGTTCCTTGGCTTACACCTGCCACACTTTAATAATGTGCCTTCATCATCATGTGGTGTGCCCGTCTCGTGTGTCTGTGTCTCTTCTCCTCTTTTTATAAAGACACTTATCAGATAAGATTAAAGGTCCTGCTTAATATGATCTCATCTTAACTAAATACATCTGCAATGATCTTGTTCTGAACTCAGATCACATTATAAGGTAGCAGGAATCAGGACTTCAGCCTATGTTTTGGGGGAGAAATTAAACCCATAATGATAATGTGGTGAAAACTTTTGGAAACCACTGTCCTAGGTATTATTTCTGAGGCTGCTCCATCTCAGAAATCTCTGTTGTAACTACTTCCATGTCTTATTTCCTCCCCATCTTCACTCTTCCTGGCATTCCTACCCTAAAATATATTCAACCTTATCAAGTGTTTCAATCCACAGGCCTTTCACTATTTCATTACCCATCAGGACGTTGATGGTTTTGCTTTCCTCCTTTTTCAACATACTCTCAAATTACAACAACACTATTGCAAAAAGCCCCTTCTTTCCCTTTCTTTTTAACAAGCTCATATAGTAGATCCCAAACCTATTAGATCCTTCTATCCTCTTACTAAGCACTTGTACCTGAGTAGGTAAATAATGATGGACAATATAACAAAATCACATTTTCTGGGCATGCTTCAAATTTATCACCGCATTTTTACCTGGGACCTCCACCACTTCCCCACTCTTATCTGATGGTCATGCTTCTTATTTCATTGATAAAATGGAAGCAATCAGAAGAAATCTCTACATTTACAATACCACATTTACCAACATATCTGTCTCTGTATCCATGCATGTCAATTTCCAGCCTGTTCAGATGGGAGAATTTCCATTGCTTTTATCTAAGGCCAACGGGTACAGTGGACCCAATTTCTTTTCATAATCATCTCTATGATCACACCCTCTCTCATCTTCCTCACTCATTTTACCTTTTTTACTGTATCAATTATATCAACAGGGAAATACTTAAAAGTCACCCCTTGACTCACATCTCCCTTCAGTTGGTGTCCCATTTTTTTGGTGTCCGTCAACAGGAATCATCTTCAAGGTTATTGTCTAAGCATTCTGTCACCACTTCAGATTCCATTCTCTCTTCCACTCATACCGTTCAGTCTGGTCAGCCTTTCTTCCCCAACCCTTCATTAAAACATCTTACAGTGAAAACCACTAACTCATACCTTAAAATACCACAAAAATATTCAACCTTATCAAGCACTTCATTCCACAGAAATCTCATTTTTCATTACTCATCAGGACCCTCATTGTTTTGTCTCTTTCTTCATTCAACGTATTCTAAAATTATAACCATATTCTTGCAAATTCTCTGTACTTCTCTCACTTTAATACACTTATGTAGCAGAACTCAAATCTATTTAAAACTACTATACTCTTACTCAGCACCTATATCTGAGTAGGTAAACATAAATTTTAAAAATGACAAAGTCAGATTTACTAGATTATTTCAAATTTATGACTACAGTTGTCAAAAGGGAATTGTATTAAATATCATCATATTTAAATCTTTGCAATATTGGATATTGTTGACCCCTCCCTCCTTGAAACATGTTCTTCTCTAAGCATATTCTCATATTTGTATATTCAGTTGTTCATGCAATCTCCCCACTTGATTGAACAAACAAATTCCAAACTTACTTGTCCAAAATCTTCCTGTGCCCTAACATTTGCCCATGTTAAATAATAGCACTATCATTAACTCAGTTGTTTCAACCTTATAGATAGGAATTAACCTTGGTTCTTCTTGTTCCCAAACATCCCACATCTCACAATTTCAATAAATTATATTGCTCTATCTCTAAAATATACTCAAAATTTGGTCATCTCTCACACCACACCTATTCTAGTCTAAGAAAAAATTATCTCTTGCCAGGACCAGCCTCTTGATATGGGCACTGAAGGTGACTAGAACAAGGAAAGAATTTTACTTCAAAAAGTCAGGCCTATAGATGTTCTCTTTTGTTCCCTCTCTGAAGAAAACAGAAAGCTGTAACCAATAAGACCCAAGATACTTATAGAGTGTAGATGACTGTCTGTCATCAGATTCACTTACCTATCCCCTTTCCAGTATTTCACATATCTTACCTGTAATATCTTATCAAATATGTAATCATATAATCTCAAAAAGCTGGGAGTGACTTTAAAGAAACTTTGCAGGCTAGAAGGGATTGGCAAGACATATTCGAAGTCATGAAAAGCAGGGATCTACAGCCAAGATTGCTCTACCCAGGAAGGATATCATTTAGAATTGAAGGGCAGATAAAGAGCTTCCCTGGCAAGAAAAAACTAAAGGAGTTCATCATCACAAACCATTATTATATGAAATGTTAAAGGGATTTATTTAAGAAAAAGAAGATCAAAACTATGAACAGTAAAATGGCAGAAAATACAAACCTATAAGCAATTGAATCCAAAGAAACAAAACAAAAACAGAGACAGAATCATGGATACAGGGAGCATTTTGATGGCTGAGAGATGGGAGGAGGGTGTGGAGGAATGAGTGAAGAGGTGAGGAGATTAAGAAGTACAAATAAGTAGTTACAGGATAGCCATGGGAATGTATAGTACAACATAGGAAATGAAGGAGCCAAAGAACTTACATGCATGACCCATGGACATGAACAATTGTGGGGGTGTTGCCTGAGGGAGTGGAGGATGCTGGGTGGAGGAGGGGCAAAGGGGAAAAAAAATCAGGGCAACTGTAATTGCATCATCAATAAAATATAATTTAAAAATAAAATAAAAAGATAACTTTAGAGCCTAACCTGTCAGATCAGTCTTCAAAGCTCAGAGCTTTTAATAGATACTTTCAGGGCCACAGAACTCCTGAGTCCAAGTGCTCATGCAGAGACCACATACCAAGACCCTCTACTCAATGCTTTTTCTACTACTTCAAAAGGGAACTTTTCCCTCACATGTTCACATGTATGTGAACTCATGATCATGATATATTTCTTTTCTAACCCCTCTATCCTAATTGCTGTGGCTCTTTGGTTGTATTTTGTGAATGAAAATGGCATAAGAAGAAAGACAAGTATTTTATGTGCAACTTAATATAAAACATTTTGGTTAATTTCATTTTCCCTCTCAATATACTCAGAGGTCTCCTCTGAGCTATTAGAACTTTCTGTAAATAAAGACATAGTTTATGTAGGAAACCTTCAGGATTCATCACGCAGGGTCCAACTGTCAATGACTTGAGTTCCAAACTGCCCAGGAACCCTTCCTTTAGTAATCCTAGAGACACTCCCCAAATGGCAAGCAGTATGTTTTAAAAGCATTTCATTTGGGCCCCTGCAGCTGTCTCTGAGCCTCTCTCTTATTTGTGTGAAGTTTCTGACTCTCTGCTTATTTTATTCCACCATATGGGCTAAATTACACCTTCCTTTAGATGTGTAATTTAAATCACCTTTCCTGTCCAGCAGCTTATCAGATTTTGGCCACCTGTAGGGGCCTAAAGAGATTACATGCTGAAAATACTGAGCTTTATGCCAATCCCAACCTCTAGTCCTGAGCCTGAGGCTAGGTAATTTCAGAACTCAACATTTCAACAAATATTTATTGACAATTTGAAAGTACTGTGTAAAAGTTACTTAGAAGGATACAGAGATGAAATCCACCTATGTCCTCTGGAGATTCACCATCTGGAGAACACATATGTGTTTGACACCACATGAGGCTGACTGTGATACAAGCCTTGGTAGAAGTACAATCTAAAGGGTGGAATTTGGATGGGTTCCTGAATGACCCAAGACATGTCAAGTGTGATCATGAGGCCGGGAGGGTGGCAGGGTGTGTTAGGGGAGTGGAAGAATTACCACTGTCACTGAAGTGCAGGTTTGCATGTATGTTCAGAGAGTGCAAGGCTGGAAAAGAAATTAGGAAACAAATCACAAAGTGCTTCGAACTTTAATCTTCAGACCAAGGCCCATATTCTGATGCAATGGTGACTTATACAAATTTTGAGCGGGAGAGTGATAAAACACCAGCCCTGTATTTCATGAAGAAAAGTGCACAGGGAGGACAATTTGAAATAGAGAAAGCCTAGAGACAAGAATGGGAATAAATTGGTGTAGAAAAGATCTGTTGCCTTTTGCCTTCTCTACAACACCAAGCACTCATGACCTTTTCCTTTGAAACAGTTTCTCAGGTTCCCTTTGGGGAACAATTCTCCCAGCCAATGCACTTCAGGTGGCATTGACTCAGCTTTTGGTTCCAGATGTGCACATTTGACTTAACCAACATCGAAAAAATGTGTGTTCCCCTAACCATAAAGGATTGGATCTATAGTAAGTATGCTGGGCTTTCTTAAAGAGAAAAAGATTATTCATTTTGTAATTGCACTTGGATGCTAGAATCGACTTATAAACTGTACATGTTGAATGATATATGTTTTAATAAATGAAAGCAACCATTTGCCACTCAGAAAAAAAGAGGGGTTGTAGAGAAAGCCTGGAAATGGACCTTAAACTGAGATGGAGCAAGATGCACTAACACCTGATAACATTGTTTGAATTTCAAGTCAAGCCTTGCTTAAACTTGTCTCTACTCTAAGACTTTTTGCCCATGAAAAACTTATAACTGAAAGTAGAACATCACAAAACCCCAAGAAAGGCGTGCTATTTCAGGGATCTAGCTTCAAACAAGGGTGCATTTGTATAAGTCAATTATTGTGGCATCAGGCTGGTTGTCTGACTCTTTCTGACTCTCCACTGGAGAGTTAACTCAGGTCTGCCCCATGTTTCTCTATTCTGAAGTCTATGATTGGCCAATAGCCACACACGGCAAGTTTTCATAGTGATGGCATAAATGTAAGATGACGTACGTGTGGGTCAAGTCTGTGCTGCTGTCATAGTTACTAACTTTGTTTTGGCCAAAAGCAAGACACATAGTTGATCCCAAGGTCATGAGTCAGGAAAACTCATTCTACCTATATGAGGTCAAAGTAAAATTCACCTGGCCAAGTCCAACATCACAGGGAGAGGTACTTATACTCTGCATAAGAGTTAGAGAAGAGGAGTAAACATTTTTGAATAAAAATATATTCTGATCTTTTCACATTAAGCAGATAAGAAAATGGATAGGAGATCCTTCCAGAAGCCATTGCAGTACAAGTCCATATAGAGCCCTACTGCTTCAATCCTGATCACAAAATAATAAATCCTCAAATGTGCATATTAAAGTCCAAGTACAGTGGGACATACAACCAACTGATAATGTCTATTAGAAGGTCGGAAATAATGATGTATAATATTCTACGAGAAAATTTGCACATTGTGAAAGAAAGAAGCCAAGAACAGGAATTTCTGGGAACTCTACATCCAAGGAGAGGTAGAGAAGCCAATCGGAAGAGAGAGAAAGAGTGGTTAGAAGGACAAGAGACCCAAAGAAAGGCACCAACAGAAGAAAAATACAACTTTGAGATAAGTGAAGTATTTGTTGAAGGTTACAGTGTTAAAGACTCTGGAAGAGCTCAAAAAATGACATCCCTAGTATCTGAAAAGTAGATTATTAAGAGAACAGCAAGGTAGCAAATTATGTTAGAAACCAATTAAAAAGAATAGGTGAGAAAATTGGAGTGGAGGAAGGGAATAGCCATTGGTAATAGTTTAGAGATTTTTCTTTAGACATTTTCTTCTTTTTCCTCACAAAAACTCTGCATTTTGATTTTTTAAAATTTATATTATGAAATTTTTATGTCATTATAGATTCTTTGGAAATACCATTTGTTTAAAATATGGTCTTTCATGAAACTTATGTGATTACTGCCTTACAGTAGGGCATTTAGATTTTCCCCATTATCCTGCATGGAGAAAACACTGTCATATATCCCCGATGAAAATATAGCCCATATTTCTGTCATTTCTCCAGGAAAAAAAAATTCTGGACAATAAATTACTTGATCAAAGTTTGTGAACCTGTTAAAGACTCGTCATATATTGTAAACTTTCTGAGCCAGTTGAAAGCCCCACTAGTAGAATGTTCCAAACATCACCCTTGTTACTATTGAGCATTTTTTATTTTAAATTTTAGATTCTTTGATATGTAAAAATCAAACTCATTTTTGTAGTTTATTTTTTACTGTACTTTTCAAATTTTACGTAAATGTTTATTTATTTATTGGATTTTAAAATTCCTTCCTTCTTAGTTATCTGTATTTTTATTAATTTCTCCATTGAGAAGAAGTTTTTTCAAAATAATTTATAATACATATTGTATAAATGTTAAAAACACTGACTTGTCATATTTTCTATAAACCTTTGATCGACTGTATTCATCAACAATGATTGAAATAACACTGTGTGCTAGACAAATCAAACACTCATTAGCTTCCAATGAGCACTTATTTCCTGCACAGTTCTGTAGGTAGACTGTGTTTCTGCAGGGCTTAGCTAGAATTGGCTGGACCTGTTCCAGGCTGCAAGGTGGATTCAGATCTGCTCTATTTATCTTTGCATTTCCTTGGACCCCTGGCTACATAGGACATCTTCTCATGGAAGATGAGTGGAATGTGAATCTATGCAAACACATTTTCCTACAAACCTTTTTTTTTTTAATTTTTATTTTAATTGTTGATCTTGTACAGTTTTCTGTTTTTTATTCTCACCCAAACCCACCACCTCAGCCCTCCCCACCTCCCTCCCATTTCCACCCCCCCATAGTTTTTGTCCATGTGTTCTTTATACTTGTTCCTGTAAATCCTTCCCCTTTTCCCCTGAAATTCCCTCCCCTCTCCCCTCTGGTGACTTTCAGCCTGTTCTCAATTTCCACGTTTTTGGTTATATTATGCTTGTTTGTTTGTTTTGTTGATTAGCTTCCTGTTAAAGGTGAGATCATATGATATTTGTCTTTCACTGCCTGGCTTACTTCGCTTAGCATGATGCTCTCAAGTTCCATCCATGCTGTTGCAAAGGGTATGAGCTCCTTCTTTCTTTCTGCTGCATAGAATTCCGTTGTGTAAATGTACCACAGTTTTTTGATCCATTCATTTACTGATGGGCATCTAGGTTGCTTCCAACACTTGGCTATTGTAAATTGTGCTGCTATAAACATAGGGGTGCATAGGTTCTTTTGGATTGGTGTTTCAGGGTTCTTAGGATATAGTCCTAGCAGTGGAATTGCTGCGTCAAAAGGTAGATCCATTTGTAGTTTTCTTAGAAAATTCCATACTGTTTTCCATAGTGGTTGTACCAGTCTGCACTCCCACCAGCAGTGCACTAGTGTCCCCTTTTCTCCACAACCTCTCCAACACTTGCTGTTTGTTTCTTTGTTTATGAGGGTCATTCTGACTGGTGTCAAGTGGTATCTCA
Source organism: Glossophaga mutica (assembly GCA_039655065.1). Lineage (NCBI taxonomy): Eukaryota > Metazoa > Chordata > Mammalia > Chiroptera > Phyllostomidae > Glossophaga > Glossophaga mutica. The sequence goes on from CM077305.1 coordinate 24,631,863, forward strand.
TTGTGGTTTTAATTTGCATCTCTCTGATAGCTAGCGATATCGAGCATCTTTTCATGTGTCTCTGGATCCTCTGTATGTCCTCCTTGGAGAGGTGTCTGCCCAAGTCCTTTGCCCATTTTTTAATTGGGTTGCTTGTCTTCTTAGAGTGGAGTCGTGTAAGTTCTTTGTATATTTTGGAGATTAAACCTTTATCTGAAGTATCATTGGCAAATATGTTTTCCCACACAGTCGGTTCTCTTTTTATTTTAATACTGTTTTCCTTGGCCATGAAGAAGCTTTTTATTTTGATGAGATCCCATTTGTTTATTCTTTCCTTTATGTCCCTTGCTTTAGGGGACATACCAGTAAAAATGTTGCTGCGTGTAATATCTGAGATTTTCCTGCCTATGTTCTCCTCTAGGACTTTAATGGTGTTACGGCTTATGTTTAAATCTTTTATCCACCTTGAGTTTATTTTTGTGTATGGTGTAAGTTGGTGCTCGAGTTTCATTTTCTTGCACGAAGCTGTCCAGTTCTCCCAACACCACTTGTTGAAGAGGCTATTTTTACTCCATTTTCTGTTGCTACCCCCTTTGTCGAATATTAATTGACTATAGAGACTAGGGTTTATTTCTGGGCTCTCTGTTCTATTCCACTGATCCACATGCCTGTTTTTATGCCAGTACCAGGCTGTTTTGATTACAGTGGCCTTGTAATACATTTTGGTATCAGGTATTGTGATCCCTCCTGCTTTGCTCTTCTTTCTCAAGATTGCTGCCGCTATTCTGGGTCATTTATTGTTCCATATAAATTTTTGAAGAGTTTGTTCTATATTTGTGAAATATGCCATTGGTACTTTAATAGGTATTGCATTGAATCTGTAGATTGCTTTGGGAAGTATGGACATTTTGATGATGTTAATTCTTCCGATCCATGAACATGGTATGTGTTTCTATTTATTTGTGTCTTCCTTGATTTCTTTCTTCAGTGTTGTGTAGTTTTCTGCATACAGGTCTTTTACCTCCTTGGTTAGGTATATTCCTAGGTACTTTATTTTTCTTTTTGCTATATCGAATGGAATTTTTTTCTTGATTTCTGCTTCTGTTGTTTCATTGTTGGTATACAAAAATGCCTTTGATTTCTGGATATTGACTTTGTATCCGGCTGTTTGGCCAAATTCATTTATTAGGTCGAGCAGTTTTTTGGCCGAGACTATAGGATTTTCTATGTATACTAACATGTCATCTGCAAACAATGATAGTTTTGTTTCCTCCTTTCCAAGTTGGATGCCTTTTATTTCCTTTTCTTGTCTAATCGCTGTGGCTAATACTTCCAATACTATGTTGAATAGAAGTGGTGAAAGTGGACAGCCTTGTCTTGTTCTTGATTTTAGTGGAAAAGAATTTAGTCTTTGCCCATTGAGTATGATGCTGGCTGTAGGTTTCTCATATATAGCCTTTATTATGTTGAGGAATGCTCCCTCTATTCCCACTTTGCTGAGTGTTTTTATCATAAATGGGTGCTGTACCTTATCAAATGCTTTTTCCGCATCTATTGATATGATCATGTGATTTTTGTCTTTTCTTTTGCTTATGTGATGGATTACATTTACTGATTTGCGAATGTTGAATCATGACCAAGTGGGACTCATCCCAGGGATGCAAGGATGGTCCTACAAACCTTTGATTGAGAGCATTCACAGCTGTTGCTGCAATAATGCTATACAGCAAACAAGCTCAGTACCCAGTGGCTTACCTATTCCTTGTGAATAGGACTGCTGGCAGGCTGAAGCACTATTCATTGCACCTCTGCTAACATTCTAGCTGTAAAATAAAATTATAAAGCAAACTAAGAATCAATGAGTCAAGGTATACTTCCTAATGTAGTGGAAGGTACTGCAAAGTCATGTTGCAAACAGCATGAATATTTAATTCTATACTAAGAAGGGAGAAAAATATTGGGAGGGTGTAACCTGCCACATAAAAGTTATTGGGGCTATGATTCTTTAATGTTAATATTTTAATGAGATCAAGCTATTATTTTGTGTGAATAATACACTATATGTATAAATATTTTTAAATGAAATGTTTTCCTTAATACTCTAAAAATAATAATTATAGATTTAATTCCTCTTCAAAATAATACTAAGTGGAGAAGCCACTTCAAAGTTTCTAAGTTGGTGGGGACCTTTATTAATTTCTGCTGTTAATGTAGTCTAACCAGAATATATATTATATATAATTTGTACTTTTTGCATTTACTTCCTATTAAGGTTTTATTTGTGAGTAGTATGTGAAAAATTTTATAACTGTAGTATAGATATTTTTTAAAAATACGTAACTTCTGCAGAATAAAATGTTACATCTGTGCTTATCTCTTTCCCTCTTTAAATAGCATTAATCAAATCTCCTCTTCTTGTTTGATTCAGTTGAACACCTCTAAAAATATTTTTATCAATGGATCCTTTTAGTCCCATTATATTTTTATTTCTATAATTTGATGCTATATTAACTAGACTAATTATAACTATGCTTTGTTTCATTACTCACTGTAAATGACCCTTTTTCAGCCACTTGCTTTTTATTCTGAAATGTAAAGTTCTTTTTAATTAAAGTATAGTTGACACACAACATTATGTTAGTTTCAGGTGTACAACACAGGAATTCAACATTTATATACTTTATGAAGTGATCACCATGAAAAGTTTAGTAACCATCTGTCACCATACAAAATTATTGCGATACTACTGACTCATATTTTGTTTGGACATCCACTTTGCAGCTCCCCAGTTTTTTCTTACAGTTCATTCCTGGCTCTGTCCAACATTGCAGATTGCCTTTTGCACCGTCCACTCAGCCCCCTTTAACATGCTTTCCTGTAGGTGGATTTGCCTGTGCAAAAGGTTGAAATTGGAAGTAAGTCATGTGGGATTCCAGCTACATGGGAACTTGGCTCTTCTGCCACACAAGGTGAAGAAGAGTTTTATACTTCTGGTTAGCCATGAGGAAGGTCAGCAGTGTCTTAAGTCCAAGCAGTGTGAAGCTGTGCACTTGCCTCCAGAACAGTCTTGTGATGCTGCTGGATATGTCTATAGGTCATGTTTGCTCCTAGACAAAAGACTGATTGGTCTAAAGTTCTGGAGCCATACCTGCTTCCTCCAATTCCCTGTAGATGATGCTCCACCATCCTTAACATTCAACGTAGCCAAGAACTTTGGGCCCAGTATTTGTTTTCTTTTTAGGTAAGTTAGATATTTCAGAGTGAGTGGGTTGGGGAGGGATGCTTACAGGATTCTCTTTCATTTTGAGAATTAAGGCTCAGTGGAATAAGACTCAGTGGAAAAATTCAAGTGGGGAATAGCAGAATTGAGACTTGAACCAAGGTTCTTTGACCCTGTATCTGCTGCTCTTGCAATAATATATGGCCATCTGGTCTTACCAGCTACATGAGATGAACTGTATCACCCTTGAGCCTTTGATTTGTTTGAAATGTGTGTTTAAACAAATAAATAAGCAAATGAAACTCAAGGAATTATTCATTTCTCATTGTCTGACAAGGGCAAGAAATTTGAATATTTGCACAGACCTATGTTTCCATAGGAACTAATGAAAATATGAATTTCTGCAAAACATGCCAAAAAATTGATCAAATGCATGATTCTTAATTTGTCACTGTCATAGGCTAAGCACATAATTATTTAATATTTATGCAGCACAAACATTTATTGAGGAACCTAAAATAAGATAATCTACACATTTACTTTCGATAATTTACCTGAAACAGGGGCGGCACCTGGGCAATCTGGAAATTAACTTCTTCAAATAGCATGTTTGTTAGGTGAGCAATTTGCAGAAGTGGACAGATCTTATCATGATGGAATTTTCTAGCATGCATTCACAACATCTGTGTGGTTAAAGTGGAAAGTCTATGTTTTAGACATCATCAGGAGTGGGAGAGAGTTTCCACAGCTCCGAAACGGTCAATGCTTGGATTGTGTTTTCGTGACCCATAGGGTTCACCCAGCTCAAATCAGAAACAGTATTAGCACCTGGTGAAATTTGCCAACCAATTGAAATGTGTACTTAAGATGCAGAACACATTTCATTAGGAGACCTTGGTTCATTGCAAACTTTGTCCATTTTTCACGTGGCAAATCTTATGTCTAAATTAGCAACTAGAAGCAAAAATTATCATTCTCTCTCACAATAAAGAGGATATTTACCACTTTCAAGGATGCCACAGGCAAAATTCTCCTTTAGTAGGTACATTAACTTTACAGTCTTCACACTTCTATTTCAAATTAAGTGCCTATATGGGGCAATCTTACTTCTATGTTGACATGTTTTCCAAATATGAAATGTGCTTAAATTGATTTGACATTCAGCAATATTTAACAAATATACAAATGAGAGAATTTTAAAGTCAATTTACATAAGTTACAGCACCAGTAACATTTTCCCAGCATTTGTCATGTCTGGAGAGTATCAATTCCACCATACTTTGTCAATTAAAATAATAAATGAAAGTTACTCCATGTCACAGTGCTATGCTATCTAAACATTTTGACTCTTCTTTGATTATATTGTAATGAATTTATTCTCATTGTTGGGAATCTTTTCCCTGTCTAAAGGCCCAACTTTGATTGTGGAACTTGTATGGATCATTTTACTGTCTATCTGCTCTCAAATTGCCAACTTCCTGAATCAAAATTACATTTTTTTAAATTCTCAGGAATAGGTGTCCCTCTCAGATATCTCTTCTTGTATACAAAGGTGAGACCCGCTTTGCCTAGTCCTTGATTGACACAGAAGGAATGAGAAGAGTTTAGATTCGATGGCACCATCTACTGGCATTTCCTTGTATGCTATTTAGTACTGTTGTGGGTTTTTTCCTAGGGTAGGGCATTATTAGTGATAGTAAATTGACAATAGTAGTACAAATTTCTGGTTTTCAGGTTAGATACAGATAGATGCAAACTAAATTTATAAATATTAAAAACTCATACATAAGTTTAAAACTATTTCAAAAGAAAGAGGAGCAGGAATTTGGCTTCTTTTTTCTTTCTTTTTTTTTTTGTAGGAAAGTAACATTTTTTAAAATTATAGTTTAACTGATAATGCTATTATAGTTGTCCTGATTTTTCACTCTTTGCCCTCCCTCCACCCACCACCCCTCATTCCCTCAGGCAATTCCCGCACCATTGTTCTTGTCCTTGGTTCATGTGTATAAGTTCTTTGGCTACTCCATTTCCTGTGCTGTACTTTCCTGTAACTATCTATTTGTACTTCTTAACACCCTCACCTCTTCACCCATTTCCCCCACACTCCCCTCCCATCTGGCAACCATCAAAATGCTCTCTGTGTCTGTGATTTTGTCTTGGTTCTTCTTGGCTGCTTTCTCTCTTCCTTCCCCTCTCTCTAAAAATAAATAAATAAAATCTTTTAAAAAGTTTAGCAAGATCAGAAGATAAAAGGTGAACATAGAAATGTTAATTGTGTCTTCATATACCAAAAAATAATTAGAAAATTCATTTTAAAATGCCTTTTAAGAGAGCACCGAAAGGATAGCTCCACGAACAGGTTTCAACAGATGCAGCAAGATGCTGCTGTCAACCTGCAGGAGCAGGCGGAGCTTGAGAGGTGGTGGTGAAGTTTGTGGGCATGAACCAGGCAAGGAAAACTTACTCCTGGAGTCTCTGTGGGTCATATGCTGGGAGGGTTTTGTGACCCCTAGCTCCCAGTCCCTGTTACAACACTCAGACTGCCCAGAAGTGAAAGAGGGAAAATTGCAAGAGCTGTGCCTTCTTTGAGTCTGAGTATGAAGATGTTGCCAAGACAGTGGCTGAAAAAATGAACAATTTCCTTTTGGGGAAAAGTATCTTGAAATGTCAGGTTTATGTCATCTGAAAAATACCCCAAAACATTTTAAGGACAAGAACCTTCCATTTTCAAAGACATCATATACTATCGGTGGAACAGTATAAGAAGAAATAACTATGTAAAACAAAAGCTCAGAAGAGAGAGGAGTTTTTTAAAAGAAAAATAGGGAAACAATAATTAAACTAGAATTAAGGTATGATTTTCCTTCATTAGTTTTATGGGGGGAAAAGAGATCTCACGCATATATCATCAGACTCCGTGGACTGCCAGGTTTTATCAAAGGAGGAAAAAGAGGCGTTAGGTAGTCTAACTGAGACAACTGTGGAGAGCCAAGGCTGCACGGCCGTGTGTACATCGACATTTTTAGAAAAATGAACATCGCTGAGTGGCTGAAATAAATGGTGATGATGAAATCGTTTTCAAACAGACCATATCTGATGTAAAAGAAGAAACTGTGGCTCAAACACCTACACAATCAGGAGAATAAAAATGAGGAAAAAACCATCAATATATATCGATATGCATTCTTAATGTATTATATATGACATTTCTTCTGAAAATGTGGTGGTTTTATTATTAGGGCTGATTCTTTACATTTTGCTAGGGGCAATAAAATGTGAGCATTGACAAGATTTTTGGAATAGAAATATATTGTTTTGAGTAAATAAGAGCAGGAACAAGTAATTTATTTTTTGTCCACCCTTGCTGAAGTACAAGGACACGTGCCAAGTTACAGTGGCCAGGCTTACACTCCCCCTTTCCCCTGTTCGTCTCCTCTAGTTTCCTTTGTAGATTTCACAACTGTTCTTATCTACTTTACCTACATAGAAAGGTCACAATGTTAACTGTAGACTTAGGTACTGGCCTCAGGAATTTTTTATCACCACCAATTCTGCCAGACACCTTGATGTCATGTTAGACCTATTATGCAGGGTCCATTTAACCATGAAGGGTACTTAAGAGTTCACATCAATGGTTAATTTAAAAGCTAAATTAAGCTAGAGAATTAGGAAGCATTGCAAATATTAATACAGATTCATTTATGTGTATAAGACTCATTTTTACCAACACTGTCAAATTTGTCTTTAATGGACTAGCATGAATCGGACTACCATTTTGTAACGGCTGCATCCAGATGGAATTACATTCCAAGATTTAAACACTGTCCAACTCATAAAATTTTCCTACAATTAATTTGAATGTAAGTAGGACTTAGAAATCTTGAAATAAGATAGTAGTATTTTCCTTTCTCAGCTAAAAATATAACATCAAAAAATAATGCTTAGGAATAAATTTAACAAAAAATGCTTAGTCTCTTTACTGAAAACAATAAAAATTGCTGAGAAAAATAAAAAAGATTTAAATGAATAAGGGGAAAAATTCGTATTCGTAGGTTGAAAATAATGTTGTTCACATATCTTTTGTCTTGAAATTGATCTATGAATTCAATGAATTCCATGGTATAATTCGACAATCAGGTTTTAAAATTTATATGGAAATGAAAGGACCTAGAAGAGCAAACAAACAGAAAAACTACCTTGAAAGAGGAGAACACAACTACAGTCCTTATACCCTCTTGGTTTAAAGACCATAAAACTGCACTAATCAAGACAGAGTTTGGCAAAATAGATAAATATATCAGTGAGACAGAATATGGACTCCAGAAATAGACTTACATAGACGTAATGAATTAACTTTCAAGAATAATGTCAGGGGAAGGGCTTTCAGGATCACGTACAAAGAACACATGGACAAAACCAAAGAGGGGCAGGATCAGGGGTGGAGAGTGGGGAGGGCTGGGGTGGGGGGGTTGGTGGGGGGAAATGGAGACAACTGTGCTTAACAACAATAAAAAATATATTTAAAAAAGATTGAAGAAATAAAAAAGAATAATGTCAAATCTACTAAATTAGGGAGAAAAATCTTATCAATAAATAATTGTGGAACAATTGGATGAATATACGTATAATTAAGTTCAAGTCTTTCCTCACACAATTTGAGATAAAACTAGACCTGAACTTTAAGCAGTAACTATACAGCTTCTCGGAGAAAGCACTAGAAAATATCTTCATGATGTTGGGGTAAGCAAAGAGTTCTTAGGGACATTAAAAAACAAACTTTACAAAAAAGGACTTTATAAAAATTTAATGCTTCTGCTCTTCAAGAAATACTAGGAAGATAAAGACTAGTCAACATGCTGGATGGAAATTATTTTTCTATCTATCTATCATCTATCGTACAAAAGACTTGTATCTAAAATTATAAAGCACTCCTACAACTCAATGATAAAAATGCAAACATAGACATGGACTGCAGAATCTGTATCCTATAGAGCTTCTAAAACACTGTATAAGTAATTGCCACGGGGGTGCTGCTGTTTATGAAAGTGATGAAATGCTAAACAGGCAAAGAGCCAGCTGAAAATCTAGAAGGCTACTGTAGCTATTTGATGCCTGAAGTTGTAGGTACTTTTCTTTAATTATTTTTAAAGTGTAAATGATATCCCCAAGGATGTTAGAAATATCACAGAGCAGATATTTAGAAAATGAACCGCAGTCTCTTCAAGCAAGATTCGAATTCCCCAGGAATGAAAGAGTGGAAAGACCTCCGAATGGGGAGCTGAAACACCTGGCTTCCAGAACCAGCAGCGCTGTGTGAAGTTTTACTGCGCAAAATGGGCCAGAACGAAGCTTCCCCCAGCCTCATTTTCCTTTTGTAAAGCAAGGAATTTGAACAGTAGAACTCCTAATATTTCTTGTAAATCTAAAATCCTATAATTTATTCATCCATTCCTTTAGTTCATTTATTTATCAGCCATGTGTTGGTGTCTACTATCTATATTCACTAAGCACAGGTGAATAAAATAACCTGTACACTTACTGAACCCAGTCCAGTGGAGAAACACAGGTAAACAACTGAGGACATTCATAAACTGCTAAAGGAATTCAGATCCAAGAATACTCAAGCAGGAGCTGAAGTTCTTGGTCCCACGTGAAAGTGATGTGGTGTGTTTTAAATCTGCACAGTGTCACTCAAAGAACACTGACACACTATTATAAATACAAATATTTTCCAGACAGCTTGTTTAAAGGACACGGAGGAGAGTTAGCTTGTCTAACTAAAAGAAAAAATAAATATAGTCTTCCCTGCTGAAAGTAACGATCACTCTCATTTCCTTCTCCTTTTCCAATGCAGAAGATAGAGTTCACAATAGAAATAAATCTAAAATAATAAGTTTTCAAAAGGCATATGTTTGGATCTGTAATGACTTTCATGCCACTAAGCCTGTTCTTTTTTCCCTGTTTATGTTGGCAAACTCACAGTAAGTTAAACTGGCAGAAAATTTAGCAGTGTAACGTTTTGAGACACCAACACAATAAATAGGCTTAATATTCAAGCAGACTAGTTAAATCTATTGTTTTTATTATAGCTGAACCACTTGAGCTATATTTTATAATATACAGCATATGTATTTACATATAATCCATTTCTTAACTACCTAAAACGCTGATGCAGATAAGCATCTACTTAGGTGTCCATTTTGAAATGTTGCGGGGGGGGAGTACGTTTTTAATGTTCACACCACAGTTTTATAAAGTTCTCAGTGTAGCCGATGACTAAGTATACGAATAAAGATACAGTGCATTTATCAGTCAGAATTTGGTCAGAAAAATAGAAATTATGCTAGGTATTTTAACAGGAAGGGGTGTCGTATAGGGAACCTATACCTTACCAAGGAAGGTAAAAAGTAGCATCAAAGAATCAGAGAACAGAAGAATCCCCCTAAACCTGTACTGGTGACCTATGCTTCCTACAGCATTGCAGGACACCAAAAGCTACTGGCAAAACCCATAGTTGCCATCTGCAGATGTTCAGCTGCTCCTAGAGAAAAATGCCTTCTCTCTATCTTCCACTTTCAAGTCTTGCAAAAATGCTTTACATTAGCAGAATTTAAATCGAAGCCCTATTGGCCAGTACATTTGGTTAGTGTGGCTCGCACACTGTCATGTGCCATGTCACATGATAGAATTTAAAAGAATAGGGATTGTAGTACTTATAAAGACACACAGTATCTTGTCTTGTTCCCCGTCATGTATCTTTAAAGTCCAAAACAACAACATTGTTATGCTTCTGACTGACCTGTTGCAGCTACCCTTCAATCTAACAGAGATGTGCTCATACTCTTCTTTAAAAGGCAAGTCACAAAATCCCAAATGCGTACAGTAGTACGCATACCTGGATATCCATGCTTTTTCAGCTCAGTCACAGTCCCTATTTAATATCCTGTAATTTGCAGACTAAGCCACGAGTTCAACCAGAAGAAATACTTCTTATATAAACTAGAAGAGGAATGGGAAAACTAATTTCACTAATATAATCTATATATAATACAGCAAGGAAGAATATAAGCATATTTACTACAGTCCTTTCTTCTGCAACTGATCATAAAGCTATAATTGGTTTAGAAATTTTTCCATTACCCACGCCATATTCACTTTGTCCATAGTCAGCATCTCAAGTGGATGTGTGGACTCTTGCCTGGCAGAACAACCCTAAACTTCACCCCAGAGTGGTCCAGGCTATTAGTGGCCGTGCCTTTTTTGGGTAGCTGTGAAATTTCATTCACAATATTGGAAGCATGAAGCGGCACCCTCAGACAATGCCCTGTGTGCTCTGCATTCTGCTCTCTCTCTGATGGTGGCATCAGCCTTATTTCCCCTTAATAATCAGGATTAGTCACACATCAGAATATTATGTCCCTTCTTTGTTGTCATTTCAATGGCACTGGAAGTACAATGTGTCTAGGTTGCAATCTGAACTTCAAGGTCAATGTGGCCCCTAAAAAAACTCTCCTTTCTTGAGAACCAAGAGCTCAATATCTAAAACTCCCAATGTTATGGGGACAGGAAGCATAACTTTTAAGGGAAGCTTATTAAGTGAAAAGATTGAGGAGAATTATGCCTGCTTCCATTCCTTGTTTCTCAGACCTATGATTTCCTCCTGACAGAGAAAAGCGCATTATCACACAGGCATAGACATTTGGTTTAGCTTCTGCAAGGTGTTGTCTTCTGGCCAGTGTAAAACCAGTCTTTAATAGGCTATTCGGTTTTCCTATTGGGCTAGCTTCTATTATTGTAAAACTAATTCTTTAGTTACAGGAGATGAATTCATTATTACCATGATCACAGAGTCTTCATTAAATCTATAGATGATGGTACAGGCAGAAGCACTGAGAGCACAGAGGCTAATCCATAACAGGAGGAAATACCTATTCCAGTGAGGACACATCACTACCCCTTCCATGATAAAGGAGGTCTCCCATAATCCACCTGTCATGAGAGGGTCAGTTAGTGCTCCCGTAATCCACCTGACATGAGAGGGAAGATTAGGCCATATCAGGGTTTCAATGTTAGTCTCTGCTGTTGGCAGGTTGGACATCTAGCATGATCATGCCCACCTCACACTTGGCTAGAGGAAGACTATGTTTCTGATCCTAGCAATAACCTCAATCCCATTGCCACAGCTATTTAGTTCATGGGCCCATAGGGCAAGCACTGAGGTGGCTGGGAAAAGATGCTGATGGACATCTTACAGTGAGTAACCTTTAATTAGCATTCTCATGGAAAACAAATATTTTCATAATCTCTGTGCCTTCTGAGAGCTCCATTCTTATACCTTCCTGTTACCTATCCTATAGAATAATTTCTTCCTAAATCTTGACCATCTGGCCAAGTTGTTAAATATCACCCATGCATCAGTATAGAACTTTATCTCTGGTCACTCTCCTCTCATGCACAATAAAAGACAAGATGCATGGAGTTCTTTCCACTGAAAGTACTTCTCTTCCCCTTTGCAGTTGGGGCATCCCCTGGGAGATTTGTGAAGCTGCAGTAGTCCAGTTGTGACCAGTACCAGTAGACCTTGTGACTCCAAATTTCTCAGTCAGTTGGTAAGAGGGAGCTCACCATGAGGATACAGCATGAGTTGTGGGAGAGGTAGCAATGCATTAGGAATCATTTCATGAGAGTCTAAGTGATCTCGTCATTAAATTTATTAGCCTTCATAGACTCCTTAAGGCTGACCTTGTACCTATGCCACTTCCACCTGAAGAAAAGTACTTCCATACTGGTCCAACATTCTGTGTCTTTTTGAGATATATCAAGACATCTTGCTATAGCAAATAAATGATTTTATGGTCATGCGATCAAGTTGTGTACTGTGACCACACAATTATGCCCTGTCAGAACCCAGTAGCAAACCAGGAACAATTTTTGAAAAAAGGAAATTTGAGCCCTGGCCTAGTAGCTCAGTTGGTTAGAGCATCATCCTGATATATCAAGGTTGCAGGTTCGATCTCAGGTCAGGGTACATACAAGAGTCAACCAATGAATGCATAAATAAGTGAAAGGACAACTTGATCTCTCTCTCTCTCTCTCTCTCTCTCTCTCTCTCTCTCTCTCTTATTCTGTCTCTAAAAATCAGTAAATAGAAAAATTATTCAAAAGAGGAAAAAGTTTTGTATATAAGAGAGCATGTCTTTGCTCTAAAACCACAGGGTCCTCACAGTAAAACTCTTGTGGGAGCCTTCACACACATTTCTGTTTGCAACATAGACAATGCAAGCTCCATTGGGTCTATGGGTCATAAGAACATGGTTGGCAGAGTGGCCTGGACAAGTTATTGTCCTTAAGGAACGCTTAGTAAGTGGGTTGGAGCAACATATTCAAATACGATATAGGTTGCCTGCAAAATGAAACAAGGCTTCCAGCAATACATTTCCTTATTAGGGGTAGGGAGATAAAGTTTCAGCAACTTGATTTTCACACTGAATGTGATATATGATATCTCAACCAGACCTGACTGCTAGGCCACTAAAAATTCACTGAGGTGACAGGTCACTGAATTTTAATAAAGTTATTCCTCACCATTCATCATACATGTGTCTCAGCAAGGCACCTACAGCACTGTGAACATCCCAATCATCAGATTTTATCAGCACGGTATTATCAGTACAGTGGACAACCTTAACATTTCGTGGGGCGGTGACACCAGTTGCACAACTAATCAAGAAGTAGGTTATTACACACGACTAAAAAACAGACATTGCTCCAAGATGAATCAGTTAAACTATACTGCTATTTCTTTAAGATGAAAGCAAACAGCCTCTAATTTCCTTTATTAATTAGTAAAGATAAAAAGACATTTTCTAGATTCATAGCTGAATACCGGAAGTTGCTCTCGTTAAAGTGAATATCTGCTGCAGTTTACAATAATCTACTTATTCTCAAAGACCCATCTGTCTGTCCCACAGGCCAATTAAGTGAATTAAATGAGGGATGTAAAAGGACTCAACCCACAGTATCTTTCATGCTCTGAGGGTGATATCAATCTCTGCAAGCTCCCCAGGGCTGTGTTGTCTCTTGCTCACTTTTTGGTAGCAACTGTGAGACTTCTACTTATCACTTCCTCCTATATTAGCCCTGTTTCCATAAGGAAATTCTGACAGTTCCCAGCTATGTCTAAGTCAAGCAGTCACATAGTTGCAAGTGTCTTCAGATGTTACTACAAGCAAATGTTTTGTCTCTGCATGCTGTGATCTACCAATAACCACCCATTTTACTTTGGCAATGGGATCATCACCACTACCTTCAAATAACCAGTCAGCTACCCAATCTCAGATTCCAATCTATGAAGTTCTGTACCTGGATGAAAATTTGGCACCAAATTCTATACCCAAGAGAGGTAATCAGGACATCAAAAGCCACTACCTACCGATATGTGTAGAGGCTGCATAGTCATGGTGAAATGCAGGTTAGAAGGGTGAAAATCAGGAAAGCTGCTTTTATCAAGAGGAGATCAGAAGTACTGGGATCCCAGATAACAGGCACTGGATGACTTAACATGCCTGCATCACTACAGTAGTACATTCTAAGAGGTCACCACAAAACCATTGGCAACATCCCATAGCCATTTGTCACTATAGACTAGAAGCTTCTTTTCTACCTTGCAAATCTCACTAAGAACCTCTATAGGGGACCTTGCAGGAAAGGAAGTGGGAGGCTTTCCACCCCTGAGACATGGAGAAGTGTTTAAAAGGCAGGGCTGGTACCAAGTTTCAATAGAGAGCACCCAACACCGTAACCACGGACAGAAAGTGAAATCTCCATGGTTGGACTTCTTTTCAGTGTCTCAAACTAAATAAATCAACCATAATCAAATATAAATTCAGTTCTATCAATTCCAGATGGATGAACTGGGGGGGTAATATTCTTAACCTTTAAACTTTCATTTCCTCCTTTATAATTAGAGTTAATTATTATGAACTTTCTTAATTTTGTTAAGACAATTTAATATGCATATAAAGAACCTAAAATAAGTGTAAAGAATCATTAATATAATATTTCTTTTTATATGAATATTTTACATCTAGATGTATTTCTGCACACAGTACCTTTCATATTTTAAAAAAGCACAATTAGAACTAGGAATAATTTTATCTAAATAATATATGCAGAAAAGCTAATATAAAATAAGAAAATTTGAGGTAAAATGAGATTAACTATTGCATCTATAATAATGTAGCTAAACTCAGGCCATCTGCCTTGCAGTATCTTATCTTATTTACTGCAAATTTGTGATGACATCAGGACTATATCTTTGTGCCTAGTTATATACATTCCTGATTAAAGTAAAATCATTAATTTTGAACACTTTGCCTTAGAAAAATGGTAACATATGGATCATGAAAACATGATTAATGTTAATTTTAAAGCCAAAAATTAAGTAACCATTAAATTTGATTATTCTAATTCAAGATGTAATATTTGTTCCAATTTAAATCTCTTATGGGATTTATTCTAGAGTTAAATGGGCAAGTCACATCATATCTTCAGGCTGTGCTATTGAAATCAAGATTGATAAGTAAAATTGTATCTTTTCTACATCTACAAAGAAGGCTTTTTCTGGTGTTAAATGATGTGCTGTATTGGGAAACTTCCCACTTTATTACCCATCTGATAATCTGAATTAGCCACCATTGAACTGTAAGCAGAACTACATATTTTATAACTTCGTTCATTTTTTCTTGTTTAAAGTTTTTATAATTATAGTAGTAGTCTAGAATGAAAAATGAGCAAATGTGTGCATGCAACCGATTGCATAATAAACTTCTACGGTCATCTATTTAATTATTTCCTTCTATTTTAAGCTTATTTTCTCTAGTTACATGTTCCAAATGTTGATTAGGAAAACTATTTTTCAGTGTAATGGATTTTTATTTTCTTTAAGGAAGAGGCAACAAAATACAAAAAGACATTGTTTTCTGAAATTAATGTTTTGAATGGAAGGCATGTTATTTATCGATATGTAAATTTCTCCTTACCATTCTGCTCCACAAATGTTGTGTTCTTTCTCCAATGACATCAGACCAACCAGAATGTGCCTTAGAAGCCTATCTGTCAATATGAAATGCCAGATCAAGTTGTACAGAGATAAAGATGAAACTAATTGGTTTGTCCTGAGATCTAATATATTATCTAAAATTCATATCATTGATGGGTTGCAAAGGAGCATACCCTCTTAGAAAAGAAGAGTGAAAGCTAATATCTGACAGACAGAACTCTTCAGGTTAAGATAAAAGTCATCCTGAAGACTGGAATCTCTGTCCTTTAACAGCATATGCAGAAAATTAACAATATGGATGCGTCCTGAAATAAGGGAGGGATCACTTGGCATTGGCAATGATTTTTCTAATGGTTCCAAGTTGATTGCATCTTGTTTTTCTCATTAGTCCACATGCTCTGGAATTATAGATACCATTTGTTCTTACTCCTTAGAGAGCCACGCTTGAGCCAAAGTAGAGGTCATACACATTGTGCTTATCTCTAGCTTCTTTACCCTCTCAATTTAAAACTAACAACAACAACAACAACAAAGAAGGCGGCCTCCAAGCTGAAAGAAGGTGGGAATAAATATTATAAAAGGGTCTTCTAAAGAGATGTTTCAGAGAAGGGAGTGGCAATTCTACCCCACTACTTCAGCAGTGATAGAGGTTGTCAATCGCTACAACAGGTGAATCTGAGGAACTTACCACTTACATGAAGTCCAGTGCAAGTCCACTGACCCATCCTGTCCCTGTGCTGTGTGGATCCTCCCAAGTCACATGGCAGGGAAAGAGACAGCTGGAGAATCTTGAGGAATTTATTGATGAATCAGGCTTAGAAATGACTTGCATTACTTCTGTCCACATCCCAATGGCCAGAGTCAAATCCAACTACAAGGAAGGCTGAGAATTGTGGAGGAGCAGAGGGCTATTTGGAGATCCCTGAGATAAACACAGCAAATGTCAATCATTAATTAATGACACAATTCTCATGCCTAAGAATGCATGTTGGTACAGCTAATGTGTTCTCTCACTCTCACTCTATCTCTGACTCTCTATCTCTGTCACTATATCTATCTGTGTCATCTCTCTCTTTCAGGTAATTAGGTATCAGATAATGGTAATGTAACTGTATGCAGGTCCAGCTGCTTGGCATTTTGCAAGCCAATATTTCAGAGGCAGGTGCTGATGTAAAGAACAAGGTTTAGGAGGACTTCTAGCCAAGATGGAGGCATAGGTAGACACACTGTGCCTCCTCGCACAACCAAAATAAGGACAACAACAATTTTAAAATAAAAAAACAACTGGTACTCACAGAAAATTGAACTATGTGGAAGTCCGACAACCAAGGAGTTAAAGCAGACACATTCATTCAGACTGGTAGGAGGGGCAGAGTCGGGGAGCCGGAACAGAGAGGGCTCCTGGCAGGGAGGCTGGTGGATCCAGCGAGGTGGCAGATTGTGGAGGGGTGTGGCACACAAGGTGTCTGGCGGAACCAGGTGGTCCCACATTCACACTCAGATAAACCAGGCAAAACTGGGAAGTGAGACAGACCACGCAACCCAGGGGCCCAGCGCATGGAAATAAAACCTAAAAACACCAATTGAAAACACTTGTGGGGGTTGAGGGCCAGGAGAGACTCCCAGCCTCACAGGAGAGTTCGTTGGAGAGACCCACAGGGTCTTAGAACATACACAAGTCTACCCACCCAGGAACCGGCACCAGAAGGGCCCAGTTTACTTGGGGGAAGTGGCGGAAGTAACCGAAATCCAGCAGAGAGCAGAGAAAATGCCATTGTTCCCTCTTGGACCCCTCCCTCACATATAGTGTCACAACCCAGCGACATGTGTTACCCCACCCTGGTGAACACCAAAGACCCCGCCCCTCATACATAACAGACCCAATGAAACAAAAACAAAAACAAAAATGGCCCAAATGGAAGAACAGATTAAAGCCTCAGAACAAATACAACTAAGCGACGAAGAGATAGGCAACCTATCAGATGCACAGTTCAAAGCACTGGTGATCAGGATGCTCACAGAATTGGTTGATTTTGCTCATAAATTAGATGAAAAAAATGAAGGCTATGCTAAGTGAAATAAAGGAAAATGTACAGGGATGTACATCACTATGTACCAATAGTGATGGGAAGGAAACTGAGACTCACATCAATGAAGTCAACCAGAAGGAAGAAAGAAACATCCAATCAGAAAAGAAGGAAGAAACAAGAATTCAAAAAAATGAGGAGAGGCTTAGGAACCTCCAGGACATCTTTAAATGCCCCAACATCTGAATTGTAGGGGTACCATAAGGGGAAGAGGAAGAATAACAAGTGGAAAACTTATTTGAACAAATAGTAAAGGAGAACTTCCCCAATCTGGCAAAGGAAATAGACTTCCAGGAAGTCCAGGAAGCTGAGTCCCAAAGAAGTTGGACCCAAGGAGGAACACACCAAGGCACATCATAATTTCATTAATCAAGATTCAAATGAAGGAGAAAATTCTAGAAGCAGCAAGGGATATGGGGACAGTCACCTACAAAGGAGTTCCCATCAGACTGTCAGCTGATTTCTCCAAAGAGACCTTACAGGCAAAAAGGGGCTGGAAAGAAGTATTCCAAGTATTGAAAGGCAAGGACTTACAGCCAAGATTACTCTATCCAGCAAAGCTTTCATTTAGAATGGAAGGGTAGATAAAGTGCTTCTCAGATGAGGTCAAGTTCAAGGAGTTCATCTTCACCAAGCCCTTATTATATGAAATGTTAAAAGGACTTATCTAAGAAAAAGAAGATAAAAAACGTGTATAGTAAAATGATAGCAAACCCACAATAATTAACAACCACACCTAAAACAAAAACAAAAGCAAACTAAGCCAACAACTAGAACAGGAACAGAACCGCAGAAATGGAGATCATATGGAGGGTTATCAATAGGGGCGTGAGAGAGCAGAGAGGGGAAAAGGTACAGAGAATAAGTAGCATACATGGTAGGTAGAAAATAGACAAGAGGAGGGTAAGAACAGTATGGCAAATGTAGAAGCTACAGAATTTATAAGTATGACACATGGACATGAACGAAAGAAAAAGAATCTGGGTGGGCAGGGTGTGCAGGGTGGAGGGGAGTGAAGGGGGAAAATGGGACAACTGTAATAGCATAATCAGTAAAATATATATATATTTTTTTTTAAGATTTTTTTTTCCTTTTTTAGATTTTATTTATTTATCCTTAGAGGGGAAGGGAAGGAGAGAGGGAGAGAAACATCAATGTGCGGTTGCCTCTTGTATGTCCCCTGACAGGAACTGGCCTGGCAACCCAGGCATGTGCCCTGACTGGGAATCGAACCGCGATCTTTCGGTTCGCAGGCCCGCGCTCAATCCACTGAGCTACACCAGCCAGGGCCAGTAAAATATATTAAAAAAATAAATGAAATGCATCTAACTGACTAAATAAATAAATAAATATTTTTTTAGAAGAGGTTTATTTTCAGGTGCCAGTAACCTGGATGATGGGGAACTCATGTCTCAAAACCCATCTCCACATCTCAGTGCAGGTAGAGGTTTTTGTAAGGAGGAGAGGGAAAACAGAACAAAGAGATCAAGGAGGGGATTGCAAAGTTCTCTACGGGCAGATGAGTATAGTCCATTCCAATAAGGTAAGTGATGATCTGGTATGCATCATTCTGGTTTAGTTAAACTGGTTTCACGTCACCCTGGCTTCATGTCACCCTGGTTCCATGGTTGAAAACCAACAACGTTCCCAGAGCTAGGATGCGTGAAGGTTGGAGTCTGTATCTTTTGACATTAGTTTCTAGGATTCTTTTTCTTTTTAAATTCATACATTTATTTGTTTTTTTTTTTCATTTTAATTGTTGTTCAAGTACGGTTTTCTGTCTTTTACTCCCATCTCAGCCCACCCCCCATCCCTCCCCACCTCCCTCCTATTTCCACCCCCCATAGTTTTTGTCCATGTGTCCTTTATACTCGTTCCTGCAAACCCTTCCCCTTTGTCCCTGAAATTCTTATGCTGTTTATCTACAAGCTGCATATTAGAGTCAGCATTTACAGAAACGATGTCAAAAGAATGGTGGGGTGAGTTACAGTTCCCTACTGTTACAATTTTCCACTGTTATAATAATGTTATTTTGCTTTAGTTTCATTCTAGGGAACTTCCATACTCACTAAGCCCTTCTCCCAGTCAGGAGAGGTAGGTGGGTGGGACTCCTCAAGTAATTCACAAACTGCAATCGGCCACTTTTTGCAATTAGTAGATGTTTTCTGTGCATCTGCACACCTGACACCCCTGCTGCCCAGAAATGTCCTTATGCCATCATCTTCCTGGCACAGCAGTAAGGCCACTGGTTCCCAGTGCTTCTGGCACAACCTACGCAACTTCATGTCTCCATTGCTGCTGAAAGGCTGCCATTTCTTAGCGACATCTCTGTGCCAGGTAATGAAACTGAGCAGCAAGGAACTGTGTCTGTGGCAATGGTGCAAGAATCTGTCCTACTAGAGCCTTGGGCCATTTTGGTGGCTGTTTAATTGCAGACTCCAAACCTGGGCAAGACTAAGGAATACATTTGGTCCTCCTTTCCCTTCCGGTTACAACGTGAGAGGTATACACTTTCTCTCTGAGATTCAAAAGCCAACCTTCTCTGCTTTCTTCCCAGCCCAATATGTCAACTCAACTGCTCTCAAGAAGCCAGTCATTTTCATATTCACTTATTATCAACAATTTTTTATAGAGTTTGACAGCTAATTTATCTCAAGTTTTGTAGAGATTTCCTAGTGAATTGCTACAATGACTGCAAAAATTAAGTGCTTACTAAATTGTCAGTATAGACTAAGACTTTCATTAATTTTTGCCATATTAAGAGAAAGTTTTCCAACAGAGACACTTGGTGATGATCAAAATATTTTCCTTTTTCTTTATTTTAGTATCTTCCAGTTCTATGCAAGCTGATTACACAGGGGAGAATATTATGAAAGAGGTACAGTTTGGAAACAATTGTTTTGTAAAGACCTCACCTGCAAGACTGATATTTAATTTTTAGTTTATCTCCATTACCTTGGACTCACTTTCACTAGATGCTGGGAGTCATATCCTCTTTATGTTCGCAAGACCCAACAGAACTTGGTGTTGAGTGAAAACAATTGGAACTTGGTAAACATTGTAGAAATGATTAGAAAAGTAATTTCCTAACCACTGACTATCTTCATGCCTCTTTTATTCATAAAGAAACCTAGTAGCATAGTGATGGAAAATAAATGTTTCTGTCAATGAGCATAGAGGTCTCATCTGTATTATTTACTGTATTTCTATTACTTGTACCAATAACTATAATGTATTAAACTGTCAAAGGTTGAATGAATAAATAAAGACAAAAGCTTATTATTGAATAAAGATATTAATTTAAAAATGATTTCATTTTGGTTGAAGAAGGTATTAACATTGTACCTACTAACTACATTTCTTTGAGTCATGCTTTACATGACTTGATATCTTGATAAATAATATCTTGATCTATATTATTTATTAAATAAATATATTTTTAGGAAAAATTTTAATTATTGATATATGATCTTTCTGCATCTCTTGATTCATATTTAAAGAGAAACTACTTCCCAATTTTCATTTGTTTATTTCAGATGTAAATACATTGAAATGTAATACGAAGGTATTAGACTTAATCACCCCTAATAGGAGTAAGAAATTACTCAGTCTTCCTTACTAGAGTGATAGAGAACATTTCCAAGAAAATAAATAAGCACCTGTCACAAATTATATCTTGCAGTTATAAGTATAATATAAAAAATCAAATGTTACACACTATTTTAATCATTTTACATATAAAACTTATAGCACAAGAAGATTCTACAACTTACTCTGGGTCTCTTTCCAGGCTTCCAAATTCAGTTCTTGATTCTGTCTCAGCAATTCCACAGGTGAGTCATTTGGTCACCTGTTCTGATAACCCAGGTCCTCTCACTGGGCATTGCACGTTCAGCAGCCTGCCTGGTCTAGCAATGGCCCAACTCAGCCCCGGCCAAAGCCTTGCACGGAGTTGTCACTCAGTAATTGGCTTTTACTTGAATTGGTCAATAGATCATTAATGATACAGAGCAACTTCTATTTTCCTTCCTTCCTTTCTCGACCACACATTATACAGGGAAGAGTCAAAGAAAGTTGTTCATTCGTTCAGACTATAGATGCAAAGATCACATCCATTTTAAAAATATAAAATAAAATGGAAGAGTGGGAACCAGTTCCTTTTTCATCATTCAGAAATACAAAAAAGTATAATGTTTCATATTATAATGAATAACAGAATTGATTCCAAATGGAATTAAAATGGTTTAAATTTCAAGTAGACAAAATAGTTCTCAAATTACTTTTTGTCTGGCCCCATCAATCAAATGAAATCCAATGTATTCCTCCATAGTTAATTTTTAAAAACAGGATGATAAGCAAGTGTGATCCAGAAGTTATCTTAAACTTCTCCTGCTTTCTAACCCTGTTCTCTAACATCCCCAGATCCTGTAAATCCTACTCCTTAATATCCCTTAAGCCTTTTCCCACTGTCCCTGCCTTATCTCAGAGCCATCTCTTGTCTCAGTTGTTTCTAACTTTTTTTTTCCTGAATCCAGTTCCATTTCTGCCAATTTCAGCCTCAAATCTGTATCTAAAACAGTTTTGTTAGACTCGGAATCGACCACAGCACTCTTCTGCTTAAAATCTCTCGGTGTCTCTAAGGATCCCGAGCAGTCAGCCCCTGGTGAGATGCTGTGGGAGAGGAGAGCCTACAAACCCTGGACCACAGTGCTGGCTGAGGCTCTGTGGGTAGGAGTAGTAGGTACAGCACAGACAATGAAACAGCAGGGGAAGAAAAACTTGCCGTGCTCAATGACAGGAAATTAGTTAAATAAATCGGGTATGTCCCAAAGATGGGATACTATGCTACCATTAAAAGTTATTTTGAAGATGAATATTTAGTGATCTATGGAAATATTCTTAAGATTGTCTCATGAGAAAAAAATTGGGTTGTTACTTCAAATTATTTCTCAGTTGAATATATGAACTTGACAGTACACAACTTGGAAATGGGTTATAAGTTTTAGGAAGAGGAGGAAAACTTCTGAATTGACCAGCTAGGTCATTAGAAGTGCTGTTTTGCTGAAAAACAAAAGAGAGGAGGGGAAGTATCTAAGAAAATGTTAATTTCCATCACAAATCCACTGACATTTTAAAAACTACTTTGAAGTAGGTCACAGAGACCACAGCTACAATATTCCGCTTTAAAGCAACTGTGACATTCAAAGGGCTAAAGCCACCAAAATCTTTCAGAAGCTGGGAGGAGTTCAGACTGCCTGAATCTTGCTGTCAGGATCCCAGCCAACTGCTGCAGTTCAAGTCCAAGTTCTGTCACTTCTTAGCTTCTTGACCTTGGGCTACTTCCACTTCACTAACCGGCCTCCACCTCATTGCCCTCATCTATACAATGCAGATGATAATAGTACCTACTCAGAAAATTGCTGCTGCAAAGCAAACTTCTCTTGGTGGGTGATTATGCCCCCTTGGGGTCATTTGGCAACTCCCGGATACAGTTTGGCTTGTCACAACCGGGGTGAAGCATGCTACTGGAATGTAGATGGCAGAGGCCAGGGCTGCTGCCCAACAACCGGCAATGCACAGGACAGTCTCCTCCACTCCATCCTGTCAATAGAGGCAAGGCTGAGAAATCGTGGCTCACACAGAACCTGCCATATAAGCTCAAACAGTAAGAGTTACTATTACTATGTTCTTGGCCCATGTACTTCTGGGTTGTTTTTTCTCTGCTGGCATTATTATTAAGATACAATTCTTATAAGGTGAGTGCTCTTTGAAATTGCCTCCTGGCCAGCAAAACATTTCATTCTTCTTCCTGCATGTAAAGTGTACTCACTCACTGCCACCTCCCAGGGGAAAAATGCAAAATCGAAACTTGTCACTATGTCCAGGATCTATGGGAAGCATGCAGTCCTACCCATCAGTCACTGATTGGTCTGCCTCCACTTACCACACGCCCCAAGCCAGAAGCCTAACTCAGTGCTTCTCAGACTACCTGTGAGGAGGGACTAGTTTAGCTTGCTTGCTTGTTAGTTTTTTTCCCCTAATCCGTCATGAACTGATACTTCAAAATTTTAATTAAAATAAATTACTTGAAAAAATAAAATAAAAAGGAAAAGACATACAAAACACAAATCTTGATCTTTTATATTAGATTCAAAAGTCACAATATTACGTTTCAAAAGATAAAATAATAAACTTAGCCCAAAGAAGCCAAAAAGCTTATAAAGTTATCCCCATTGCTCATTGAAAATGTATGCATAGGAGATTAATATAGATAATTATATTATACTGGTTATAAGCAAAAGAATGATTCTTATTTTAAATGCCTTTATGTACACTTTGAGTAAACACTACATATATCAATATACAAAATTTGAAATGTAAAATATGAGCTTGTTTCTGGTTTGTTAATTCACATAATCTAGGACGGATTAATAGCAACACCTTCCAGTGGATAATGTGTATCTAAACTGCTACTATGAGTTGTTTTGGTAATCCTCGTAGCAGGAAAATTGTTTCCACAGTGGTATTTGATGGAAGCAGAAGAAATATTAAAGTAAATCAAAAGCGAAAAGACTTATTTTTTTACTTTTATCCAAAATGAAACAAGTGATGCATTGTCAACAGTTATTTTCAATTTTCCACCAGTCCCAATTTATCCTGTAAAATTATAATAAAACTTAAATGACCTTTTCATAAAAGAAATGGACTTGCTGTGTATGTACTTTCCTTTGATAAGCAAGATTCAAAATGTTCTATTACTGAGGACAGAGGAAAAGCAAAAATCCTGTGTGGAAGGGTTATGGTCCAGAATTGCAAAGCTGTACATCAATTGCCAACACTCTGTTGGTGAGAATGAACCACAAGATAAATACCACTAGAAACTCTCAGAGATTCAGACCCACTCTTACACACTGACTGAACAGAGGGAGATCTGGGTGCTCTGGAGTCACTGATAAGGAGACCAATAACCCAAATCAAAGCAACCTGTCAGGAAAGGCTTATGGAGGTCACATCTGCAGGAATTCATTGCTGGCTGTCATGACCTGAGTGTTTGAGTCCCCTCCCCTAGATTTATAAATTGAAGCCCAAACATCCAATTATGGTGGTATTATTACAAGATGGGGCCTTTGAGAGGTGATTAGGATTAGGTGATTGGGTCATGAGGGTGGAGTCCCCATGATGGGATTAGTGCCCTTCTAAGAAGAGAAGGAGAGGCTACAGTCCTTCCTCACTCTGCCAGGTAAGGGCACAGGGAGTAGGCACTGTCTACAGCCGGGAGGAAGGTTCTCACCAGGACCAGAATCAATGCTTCCTTCATCTTGGACCTACAGCTTCCAGAACTGTGTGGCCCTGAGCTTTGCAATTCCATTTCCACAATCACGAGTGTTCTCTAAGAATCAAATGAGAAGATGTATGTAAGAGTTCTCAGGAAGTAGAAGGTATAAAAATATCAGGATTGTCTTAAAAATGATGTGAACTGTATCATTCCATGTGTAATCAACATTCTCATTCTCTTTGTACCACAAAGCAAACTGTGTGTGGGTTTTTCCCGCCCGTGGGAATAAAGGTGACTGGCAGCTTCAAGACTGGACAACCAATTGCTTTATCCTCAAATTAATTACATTCCACTGCGAAATATGCGCACATTCAGGTCAAATGTCATAAAGCCAGTGTCCTAACTGGGGAGCCAAAAACTGCAGGAAAGATTGAGGCCCTTGTCTTTGATCTGAGATGTTACGCAACTTTGCAGGTTACAAATCTTTAAGCCACCTCTGGTAAGCAGCCCCAGGTTTATTGGGTTACTTGGCAGCTTTTCCTCAAGGAGGTAAGAGCTGAGCCTTAACCATTTAAGATAAATGTGTGCCTGTCAACCCTTTGAAAACTTTGGTGAATGGCGTTAATAAGCCTAAACTTTATTTGACATTTGTTGCTTTTTCATTTCATTGAAGTTTCCTACTAGCTTTTTCTTCTAGCACTATTTCCAATTCTAGAAACCACTTTCTTTTAAGTGAATTTGTAAGAAAGAGAAAATCTTTCAAGACAGATTTGAACTAGACACAGGGAACGCTTTAATTGCTTTTTCTATTAGAAAGAAAAGGTTATTTTACTTAGACTCGATAGTTTTCTGGAATTGATAATATTTTGGTTGCTACATTAATATTAAGTTCATGAAGAAGTGAGCAATGGTTTGAGGAGTTCCTAAATAACTGATTTCTCAGTAACACGTAGACTCAATGAAGATTTTTAATTTTCAGATTTATTTTATTGGGTCACATTAACAGAGCAAGATGTGTTTAACTACATAAAGATAATGGATTCTTTTTACAGTTTAAGATTTGGGCTTAGATCCTTATTTCCCGGCAATTCACTTCAAGGTTGACTTTCAAAGGCTATATTTGAATGAGTTTAGGTATTAGAGATTTAGCAAATTCCATTTATGTTTTAGATTGTATCCATGAACTGATATCAAATATAGCTTTCCAAGAGAGGTCTCTGAGAAAGATAGTGCTCATATTATGATTCCTACTGAAAACACAAGAATCTTGGTTATATTATACAGAATCCACCAAGACCAGAAATATTTTTATTGGTAATACCATAAAGGTTGTCTAAACCTACAACTTCATGACTAATGAGATCCATTGAAAACTCACATTCTGTGAAAACCATAATTACTATTTATTAAGTTTATTAAGTGTAGTTAATAAACCAGTTTATTAAGTGTAGTTTCATGGCATGCTAACATTTTGAGATACTGACCAATGTATTGTTGACTGCTGATATTTCCTTTACCCCTCAGCCCCTCTGTCCTCAAACAAGTAGACATTCTGCAGTATTGTTTCCCAGAAGGAGAGCTGCAGCAGAAGTCAAGGAATGAGAGGAACCATTCCTGGTTTCACAAGCTCCATGCTCAGAGAAAAGGCACAAACAGTAGATTTGAGAGAGTATCTGTTGAAGAAAAGCACAACAGATACTCTCTCAAATCTAGAGAGTACTCTCTCAAACCTAGAACTTCTGCTCTAGGTTCTCCCTTCCTCTCTACTACAAATTAAGGGGCAGGGGGGAACTTCCTCATGCTTGGAGATAAGACAGACCCAGAAGGACAACAATGAGATAATGTGGGCCTCTAGGAAGGAGTGTGGACCCTGCCATTCTCCCCCTCCCCAGTTATCAGGAGCAGAAAGGCCTCACCTGACCATGTCCAGAGAGATCTGAGGAGGCATCGAGACCTCATGGTAACAAGGGCTGTGGAACCAGCTAAGCAGATGAGGTCCTAGATAATCACAGGGTGCCCTTAGTCTATGGTAGAGCATGAACAGCTGAAAAATCCCCAGCTGGTTCCTGGAGGTAGTCTCGGATGATGTTCAATGCTCTAGCATGTCCGGATGGCTCTGAAATAGCAGAGAAATAGAGCTGAGGTCCTTGGGCTGGGCTTGAGGGAAGAATCAGCAGCATCCTTGGATTGACCTCCATGGGCCAGATAGCACAAAAGAGCAGGGCAGATTCTTGGGTAGTCAGAGGAGGGGGAAGCCAGTCCCTTCCCCCAGTCCAGTGTAGATCACAACCCAGTCCCCTCACTGTGTAGACACACATTTGGAGAAAAAGAGACAGAGATGGTGTGATAAACTTGAATTGCCTGAGATTAAATTTCCACTTCCTGATGGAATGGGGGCTCCAAACAGAATGAAATTCATTTTTTTTAAACAAATGGAGGTATATTATAGAATACTTTAGTTTGTGATTTGAAATTCATACCTAGCAACTTAGGAATCTATTTTATGTCTTCTGAAATCAGTCTATAATTTCTCTTTTTTGATGGAGCATAGCATAACTTTTATTACATCTACAGAAACCATTTTGGGTTGAGTCTGGATTCTATTTAAAGTGTTCTGGGTGTTCTTGTCACACATGCAATAGTATGGGATGGCCATATCTAGCTTTAAGCGTATGTTACTAAATCTTAGTAAATATATCCCCATACTTATTTGCTCAAAATACATCATTTAAAAGCTGAAGCTTTGCCAATTAATTCAGTGGAAAGCTTTGCTTTCATCCAAAATTCTATGCAAAATTCTAGCTCTGGCTGTGTTTCCTCATTGCATTTCCCTCTGATCTCAGGCTCCGGTGTCTGCCAGCAGCTTCATTCAGTCTCTTGGTGGGAACCAGTATGCTCTCTCTGGCAGCTGTGTTCTCTCTGTAGGATCATCAGTCTTCTGCAGGCTGTGGTGATAGGATGGATTTTTAAACTCTTTTGGCAGAAAGAGTCACTTCCTGCTCAAGGAGAAAGATGAAAGTGAACCTCACACTGTGCAGAAACGTGGACACCATGACACTTCCTGCAGAGCACGGTTCAGCTCCCACCAGCCCACCATGCGTGTGCAGGACTTAACTGCGTCAGCCTTGCTTGACCTGGACCATATGAGCTACATCCACTTCTCAGCTGATGTGACATCTATTCAAGTGAAAGCTATATGTGGTTACTCAGCTTTAGAGCCTTAACAGTTTAGATTAGTTATTCTATTTCCTACTGTTATCTGCATACATTTTAATATAAGACACCTTCATAATTGAAATGTTATGCACCATACACTAAAAAATAACTGTCATGAAACCTCTAATTAAAATCATTCGTTATGGCTACATTATAGAAAAAAGTGTTCAGTTACAGTCACTGATTATTGGAATGCACAGGAGCAACGCCTATATTCCTGATTCCTATCCGTGACCTGACTTTAAGCAAATACAAGTTGTAGAGGAAGTTCATACTCTTTCTTCTGTTGTCTCCATGTATAGAAAACAGCCCATGGACGTTCTTGGGCATGGTTTGAATCATCAAAGGAAACTGAACTTGTGGCTGCAAAAACCATCCTAGGGAGAAATAAAGACACCTAAGCCTTGTGCCAGAGTCGCCCATGTTGATGTTTCCTTCTCTTGCATTTTGACACATCTATAGCCATGAAGATTTGAGAGTTATCACTAGTTTCACTAGATAGATAGAACTTATCCCATTCCACTCCTTTCCTCATTCTCCCATTGCTCTAAATTGCCATGATACCTGCTACATTGGAAGAGCTCAATAATGGTTTGGAAATATGATTGAATCAGGGCTTTTGGGAGAGCCTGGATCCCCCTCCAAGATCTTAGCTGACAGCCAGGAGCTTGTGGAAAGCATGCAGACCCTTCTCCCAGACCGCTAGCTCTCTTTATGGAGAGAGCATGCAGTCTGGCAGAGGGGAGAATCTCAAATATGTGGGATTCGATCTTTGGATATAAGGTATCTCTCTGATGGTAAGAGCATCCCACTCTGCTGGATGGCAGATGCACCCCACCTCAACCCCTCCTTCCTGACTGAGAGCTCCTGATGATCTTGGAGGACTCATGACCCTAAATAGAAGATGAGAGAGGAGCACAAACAGCTGTTTCTGCTGATGGTAGTCCCTCCATTTATACTCAGTTTATTTCTGACACTCCCAGATTGAAGCAGATGACTATAAAATAGATTATACAGATGTAACTAAAGTCTAATTCAGAGGCAGCCAGGCAGGCAATTGCTGGAATCATAAACCCAAAAGAAATGTAGCCAGATGGAGAAAATAGTACCTACCAAGTGATTCTCCGGGAACATGAGATTCCATCTCAGGGAACATTACCATTATCTGCTGCAGGTCCAGTTCACTTTGGAGATTCATAGAACCTCGGGACCAGGGCTGAACTGGTGGTATGAACCACAGAAGAGGAATTGGATGCAGCTACAATTTTCCTACTTTTCCCATGGATGGTTTTGCCTCTGATCCAAATAGTAAGTTGTTGTTGTTGTTGTTGTGTATAAAAGGCATCCATTTATTAACCTCCTGGGTTCAGCCTGTCCAGGGTACAATGTAGCATCCTTGCCATGACCTCACAGATGTTATCTTACATTATTTTTTAAGTTTTTAATTGTACTTTTTTCCATTACCATTTGGTCCCTTTACACTTCTCGCCCCACCACACTGTTGTCCATGTCTATGAGTCCTTTTTGTTGTTGTTGTTCAATCCCTCCACCCCCAACCCCCACCCCTGCCACCTTAGCTGTCATCCTGCTCTCTATTTATGAGTCTGTCTCTATTTTGCTTGTTAGTTCAGTTTGTTCATTAGATTCCACATATGAGTGAAATCATATGGTATTTGTCTTTCTTTGACTGGCTTATTTCACTTAGCATAATGTTCTCCAGGTCTGTCCACGCTGTCACAAAGAGTAATATTTTCTTCTTTTTTTACAGCTCAGTAGTATTCCATTGTGTTAATGTCCCATAGTTGTTTCATCCACTCATCTACTGATGGACGCTTGGGCTGCTTCCGTATCTTGGCAGTTGTAAATAATGCTGTAATGAACATAGGGGTGCTTATGTTCTTTTGAATTAGTGTTTTGGGTTCCTTCAGATAGATGCTCGGAAGTAGGGTTACTAGGTCGAAAGGCAGATCAGTTTTTAATTTTTTGAGGTATGTCCATATTGCTTTCCATAGTGGCTGCACTGATCTGCATTCCTACCAACAGTGCAAAAGGGTTCCCCTTTCTCCACATCCTCACTAGCACTTGTTTGTTGATTTATTGATGAGAGGCCATTCTGACAGGTATGAAATATTTCGTTGTGGTTTCAATTTGCATCTCTCTGATGATTAGTGACATTGAGCATCTTTTCATATTTCTATGTGGCCATCTGTATGCCTTCTTTGGAGATGTGTCTGTTCAGGTCCTTTGCCCATTTTTTAATTGGGTTGTTTGTTTTCTTGGCATTGAGTTTTTAAGGTCTTTATGAATTTTAGATATTAACCTCTTATCAGTTAATCTGGTGAATATGTTTTCCCATTCTGTAGGTTGTCTTGTTATTTGTTAATGTTTTCCTTTGCTGTGCAAAAACTTTTCAGTTTGATGTAGTCTCATTTGTTTATTTTTTCTTTTGTTTCCCTTGCATGGGGATGCATTTGATAAAATATTGATATGAGCAATGTCCAAGATTTTGCTGCACATGTTTTCTTCCATAATTTTTATTGTTTCAGGTCTAACATTTAAATCTTTGATCCACTTTTGAATTTATTCTTGTGTGTGGTATAAGAAGGTGGTCTAGTTTCATTTTTCTGTGTGCATATGTCCAATTTTCCCAACACCATTTATTGAATAAAATTAACATTTTGTTCATCATGAGTTATCTCTTTTTTGCATTAATTTTTATGTTTTAAGATATTTCATCAAAATACTGTTTATTCTGATTACCGAGTTTTCTGGCACCTTCTTAAATGTTGTGCCTGCATTAGTTTCCTGGGGCTACTATAACAAATTACCACAAACTAGGCAGCTTAAAACAATATAAACTTATTCTCTCACAATTCTGGAGGCTAGGCATCCAGAATCATGGCATCAACAGAATTAACTCCCTCTGAAACCAAGAGAGAATGCTTCCTTGTTTCCTCCAGCTTCTGGGGGCTTCAGAGGTCCCTCGGCTATGGCATCATCTCTCTAATCTCTGTGTCTGTCTTCCTATGGCCTTCCCTGTGTCTCTACATGTCCCTCTGCTTTTCTCTGATAAGGACACCTGTCATTTGATTTGGGGCCCACCCCAAATCCAAGGTGATTTCATCTGGAGATTCTTAATTACATTTGCAAAGAGCCTTTATCCAAATAAGATCACATTACCAGGTAAGACTGGGATATATATTTTGGAGGCCACTATTCAACGTAAGTAGTTCATTTGCCTCACCTTAATCTCAGCCTTGCCACAAAGATTAATGTCCCTAATGGCTTCTGTCTCATCATTAGAGAGTCATGGCTGGTCCTTTTAGGTAGCATGGAATGAGTGGATGGGGCAATGAATAGAGTGAACAACACACTCAAAACAAGTGGGGGCATTCTGTAGCCCATCCCATCCGCACAGAGTGAATATGGTGAGGAAACGAGGAATGACATTTTTCTGCACTGAAACTTTGCATAAGCGTCTTGAAAGTAAGTTGTAGAGAAGTCGCCGAACTTCTGTCATTACAGTAACATACGTTTTGCGTTTTGTTTCACATAATTTTGTCCCTTGACTTATTTTCTTTCAATATTTACTTCATACATATATACAAAACTATTGATTTTTTTTAAACCACAGCTGCATGGCTGTTGCAAATTGAAATTCTTAGAGCATGATCTTCTTCCTATGATCGTGGGAAAGAGTGAGCTACTTTAAAAACACACATCTCAACACACTTCTTGATGCCATATGGAGATTTTATTCATGCAAATAGAAGCTTGGTTTTCTCCCAATTTCCCACAAGGCACTCATTACCATCAAGGAGATCTTTGCCCCTCAGTGGGACCTATTAGGATGATACCCTCTGATAAAATTTCCCCATCCCTTGCCTTGACTTCTAAATATATACACCCCTAGTTACCACAACGGTATCAGGGAGCTAGAAAATGTGAGAAAAAATGTCCATGAACAGTTCTGTTGAGAAACTTACATTTTTGACCCCAAATATAATTTCAAATGAATCTGTATGTGAATTTCTACAATGTTAGATAAACCATGAGTATTATCTCAGAAAACATGTACAAATTTAGGGTGTTCGAGTAAACTTCTCACATTTAATACATTTAAAAATTGGCATCATGTGAGCAAATTATTTGCAGATTGCTAGACAGGATGAGTAATCTGACACCATATGGAGACTATTTATAAACCACTGCAATTTCCACACTGTTGATCATGTGTAAGATAAACAATGTAACTGAAGTGAATTATTACTTTTCCATTATTTTCTGGGTATATTACATGTGATGTTTAAATTGAAAGAAGCAGTTTTGAGAGATTCTCTTATATACATCTTACTACTCATTAGTCAAGGGTAATTATTTGTGTTTGTTATTTTGTGACTTTAACACAAAACATGTTTTCTTCTTCTTATTTGCCAACTGGTATTGAGAAAAGGGTTAAATAACAGAACATTAAGTAAACAGCAACTTCTGCTCATGTAATGTGTGTCTTAGAGAACTCATCATGAAGAAACAAGATGTGAAATAGAGGGTATGTGAGAATGGGTTAGTTGTGGGTGAAAAAAAGAAAGGGATTCTGTGAAAAGAAACCTCACAGGGTGAACTGACCATAAATTCCTAACTGGGCAGGTCATAGTGAGTAGTCACTAAGTGTATAGCCCTGGGTCTATAACTTCTTTACTACAAGGCTTATCTTTGCTTTAAGCAAGACCTGACCATTGTTTCTGTGCATCTAGGTTAACACACACTAGAAGAGCCATAACCATACTCAAGAGAGCACACAGTCTTGTAATCCAATCTCATCCTTGCTTTTAATCTTCCATAATTTCAAATGCAAAACAGAAGCTGAAGAACTGGTATTTTCCAAAGCATTTGAGATCTTGCTCCCTAGTATATTGTCATCGGTTTGGCTCAAATAAACTCATAAAAATTCTTTGTGCGTTTGATGTTTTTTACATCAATACAGTTACAGAAAAAGGAGGATTCTGATTTCGTATGTCATCTTTCACTCAGACGGCTCCTCCGACCTAAACCTCATGAGGTTATGGATGGGAGGACAGGGTGTCAGTTAACATTGAAAGAGCCTTTCAGGGACCTCACCACAGTGCTAACTATTGAACCACTGAGGTACCTTCTGAATCTGTCCTCCTCCAGCTTCCACACTGCACTCTAGCCTGCACGCAATTGCTTTAAGACCATCCGAACTGCTCTCCACTGCGTTAACCCCTCTAACCCAGCCTTCCCACACTGCCACAATAGTTTTTCAAAACTGCAAACGTGGTATGTCATACCACTGGCCAAAAGTTTTCAATAGCCCTCTGCAAAATAAATTTATTTATTTTATAGTCCTGCTATTCTACAGCAGGACTCACAAGGCCATTCATGGTCTGACTCAACATACCTTGCCTATCCATCTCCTATGCCACTGGACACATTGCATAGTCAACCATTCGGGAACAGAGGGGGACCGTAATGGTTTGGAAGAGGCAATGAGAAGTGAGGAAGGGGAAAAGTCCTCCAAATCTTGAACAGGATAATAACAGCACGAACATAAGTGCTTCCGGTGAGTTGGGGGGTGGCGGCATCCAGTAGGGACAGGTCTTGGGCAAGTGTGAAATTTTTCATAACAAATATTTAATCCTTTCATTTTAATGTCATCCAAATGCTTTGTTACCTTTCTTAATTATACATGTAAAAAAAGATTGCAAGTGTCAAATAGCTCTTCAATAGGAAACAAAAATTCAGTATTGGTTGATTGAGCTGCTGTAAGTTGCAGGCACTGATACAGAAACTGAGATGAATTGAATTATAGCCCCTACACTTAAGAGCTCAGAGTCAGGAACTTTAAAAGCTTTGGATTTTCCATGAGAAATTCACTTATGGCAGCAAACTGTGGCTCAGTATCTCCGTCATTATATGACTGAAATCCTGGGCAAGGCTGGAAGTTTCTGGCACGTGGTGAAAGACAAGGGCATGGAGCTGCCCATCAATGTGGGTCTTAGCAAGGAGGTGCTGGAGGGCAGCACATATCATCATTTTTACCTCTTAGAGGAACAACTTTTTTTCTACTTCCAATATTTTTTCAGCTGGTCTAATAATTAAATCTGCCTGAGACAGATTAAAAACAGAAAAGAACCCAGTTTAATTATACATATTGGAACCCCACATATGTGAGAGAGTCAGAAACCCCACATATATGAAAGATTCAGGGATAGAAAGTTAAAATGAGGTATACGAGTGTGTAGCAGGCTAAGCTAAGGTTGAGGTAAGGTGCCTTGAGGCTTCAGAGGGGAGGAAGGTCATTGCAGGACAATAAGAACAGATGTTCTGTATTTAGTAGTTTGCTCTGCCTTATAGAGAGGTCAAAGAGATTATCTCTGGTAATCTCTTATATGCCCGAGGCTCCTAATTTAAATTATCTTAGGTGGGTGGGGGTGGGGCAGAAGGTGTTTGAGGGTTGTGTTTGAGTCTGCAGGGTCTCAGTTCTTTTTAGCTCAAAACAATTCCCATATCACAAAGGCACATTTTGGGGTAACTCATTCTAAACCCTTACAGAGCCTTTCTTCACATGTGTTTCTACTTACAAAAAAAATTTATTAAATTTATTGGGGGTGACATTGGTTATTAAGATTATTCAGATTCCAAGTGTACAATTCTGTAATACATAATTTGTATATTGCATTGTGTGTTCACCACCCAAAGTCGAATCTTCTTGTGGCACCATAGTTTTTACCCCCTTTACCCTTTACCACCTCACCCCAACCTTCTTTCCCTCTGGTAACAGAGTTGTGTGTCTATGAATTTTTGTTTGTTTGTTTGTCTTGTTTGTTCTTTTGTTGCTTTCAATTTTATATCCCACATATGAGTGAAACATGTACTTCTTGACTTTTTCGGTCTATTTCACTTAGCATGATATTCTCAAGATCCATCCATGTTGTCACAAATGGCAGTATTTCATCTTTTCTTATGACTGAGTAGTATTCCACTGCATATGTGTACCACATCTACTTTATCCAATCATGTTGAAGAACAGTTAAGCTGTTCCCATGTCTCAGCCACCATGAACAATGATGCAATGAACACAGGTGTACATACTTGTACATCATTACCAATAAATGTTTTCAAAGTTTTCAGGTAGATACCTAGAAAAGGGTTTCTGGGTCTTATAGTAACTCTATTCTTAATTGTTTGAGGAACATCCATGCTATTTTACATAGTGGCTGAACTTGTTCACATTTCCATAAGCAGCAAGCAGTGTGTAAGGGTTTCTTTTTCTCCACAACCTCTCCAACACTTGTTATGGCTTGTCTTGTTGATAATAGCTACTCCAACAGGTGTGAGATGGTACGTCATTGTAGTTTTGATTTGTCAACAACGTCTCTAAAAAGGGTTAATATCCAAAACAAATATAGAACTCATACAACTTGGCAACAAAAACAAACAATTCAATTTAAAAAATAGGACAGAGGACTGAAATAGATCCTTCTCCCAAGAAGACATACAAATGGCGAACAGATATTGAAAAGATGCTCAACTTCACTAACTATCAGGGAAATGCAAATTAAAACTACAAGCAGTTTCTATTTTAGAGTAAGAGGCAGATTAAAGCATTTAATTGGCCTTACATCTTTGAAACCCTTAAATCATATTCGTAGCTCCATCCTCACCAGATCTGCTCAGTCTGTAGGAGACAAGGGACAACTTAAACGCTGTCATTGGAGCCATCTGCCTCTCCGTGAATGTTCGTAAGTGAATTTTTTTCTTATGTAATGCAATGAGAAGTCAGATGTTGTTGTCTGTTGTCAACTAACGCCATGTAATAATCTACCCCCAATGTCAGTGGCTTGTCACACAGCATTTACTTCTTTCGATCCCAGGTCAGAGGATTGGCTGAAGTAGCTTTGGGCAGAAGTTCACTTGGGGCGACCTCAGGTCATGTTAATTAATATCTGTCCCAGTTGGCCCATTCTGAGAACCAGGCTGAGGAACCAGCAGCTAGCAAGGACAGGCTCTTCTCACCGTGATCCTGGGGCTGCATAAGTGAGAAACACTGTGCAACTTACTACCTCAGTCCACGTGACATTGGTCAGATTCCACTGTCCAAAGCAAGACAAAGTCAGGGGGTAGAAAACACATTCTGTCCCAAGCGGAGGGTGCAGTGTAAGTGCCTAGAATTAAGATGTTTTTATTGCAATGTGTCTGATGTTAAGCTTGTGACTGCCAAGGCATCCATTGCAAAGACATATTACCAGCTGCATGACAGAGCTGCTGGTAAAACCACTGGGTACGAAAACAGGCTGCCCCATCCATAACATTCCCCTTTCAGAAAGGCCTCGGTAACCTAGATAACTGACCACTTGAGTGACCCCACTTTACCCTTCCTGTGACTTAATTCTTGCTCTTGTGTTTTAAATTTGGCAATAAAGAGGGAGCTTGTGAAATCTTAGATACCACTACCTCGACCTCAATAAACACAGAGCCACGGGTCCTCGCTCCCACTCTCTCCACCCGTGAGTTCACCATGTGGTTCTAAATGTGCTGAGTACCCTTCGAGACTTGTGAGTAATGTCTTTTTTTTTCTTTTTTCTTTTTTTTTTTTTTGCAAAGTTCCCTGATGGGTGTGGCTGAAGTGCATCTTGCAATCATAATGAAAACCACAAGGGTGAGTTGGCCACAAGACTGGTTCCCATCTGGGAAATGTCTGTGGGGGCTCGCCACAGGTAGTGAGCACCCAAGCGAGTGCCCCAGGCATTCCTGGTCAACAGCATCACTACTGATAGGCTGATATAACACAACATGGAGGGGGAGGTTAGTGAAGAGGCATCAAACAACACTCCATTCTATCACATCAGGTGAGGCTACAACCTATGTAACCACAAGGGCTGGCACAGTGACAAAATGCCACAGCTACTACATCTGCAATGTCCCACCCTACACGTGCACTTCATCCCGTTACTACTGGTGATGATGATAGGAATTACCATGCTGCTACTGGGTGCCATAAATTACCAGTGTCTGATTTCCCCCAGCAACATGGTTATTTAAGACCCCACCCTATAGTAAGGGTTACTCAATTCCAGAAACACATTTTCAGTCTCTCTTTCCTGAAGCTACTCCTGGTACCAATTATGCTATCCAACACACATACAAATAATGTCATATCTGTTTTATATTCATAATGCTTTATGAGAAATCAAACTGAGTATCCAGATTTTATACATCCCATTGACAGAAAAGAGTTGATATCTAAAAAGAATACGCCTAATCTCTTTACAAATCTTACTATTCAAAAAAATACATAAAAATCTTTGGCATT
Source organism: Glossophaga mutica (assembly GCA_039655065.1). Classification (NCBI taxonomy): domain Eukaryota; kingdom Metazoa; phylum Chordata; class Mammalia; order Chiroptera; family Phyllostomidae; genus Glossophaga; species Glossophaga mutica. Next base: position 24,669,036 of record CM077305.1, read on the forward strand.
ATTCCCTTCTCAGGTTCTTTGTAACAGATACAGAAAATCCCTGAGATTGTTAAGCTATTAAAGACACAAAACTTACATAATACAAATTCTATAAATTTAGTGCTAGTCAAAAACTGTGTCCACGAGGAACTGGAAAATAGAACATATATAAAAGCAGAGTAAAAATGAAAAACAATGTGTCTATTAATGTCAGTTGTGGTTGAAGGTGTTTAGAACAGGCCTCCCCATCATGTGCCACTTTGGTATGTGAATTATTTTGAGCTGAAGGCAGTTGAGACCCTATGGCTCATGAGAAATGTCTACCTCTCCCTTAAAGAATCTAAATTAGGGGCCTTGCCTGTAATAGGAGTTATTACCAGAGATAACTTTTTATGACCTATTTATAGGCCAGAGCAAACATCTAATTACTGAACATCTGCTCTTCTTATCATCCTGCAATGACCTTCCTCCCCCTGAAGACCGAAGGCACCTTTACCTCTTCCTTAGCTCGGTATGCCAGATGTGCCTCATTTTCCCTGTCTGTCTTTGAACTTCACGTGTATGTGGAATCTCTGACTCTCCCACATATGCGAGGTTCCCATATGCATGTATGTAATTAAATTGGGTTATTTTCTCTTGTTAACCTGTCCCATGTGATTTGATTATTAGACCAGCCAAAAAAAAAGTAGAAGGGTAAGGGAAAGTTCCTTCCTCCCTCACAGAGTAGAGACTTACAAATTTTCCAGGAAATGTTATCAGTGTATCATCTTTATGAAAAGAAACAGTAGAAGATAAGATGACTTTGCTGATGAAAATGAGAATTTATACAAGAAATCTGCAGAAACACTAATGGAGATCCTCATCACTCTTTGCCTTAGACTTTTAAAAAATTATAATAAAATCTAGGCTCAAAAATTCCTTTAGATTGTCAAGGAATTAGGTTTTTTGTATTAGATCTTAGACTTTTTTAAATTACAAAATATAGGTGTCTCTTATCTACCGTTGCAGAGAAAACCATAGGCTGAAAATGGCATCGCTGTGCTAAAGCCCATGGTACCAAACCTAGATTTAATACTTGACCTAGTTGCTGTTAACCTCTCCCAAAAATATAATCTTAATCAACCAGTCTGGAATTTTCAGATCAACGCTGATGGGGTAATCTGTCACTGGGGCCTTCTCCAGCTCCCAAAGAAAGAAAAAACAATCAGCATGCTAAAACCTTTGCCATTCTCTTCCTCTAAAATGAAGAGGCTCTGATATAAAAATAATTCTTTCTTTTCTTTTGTGTATAACTCCCTTGCCCCACCCTTCTTTCTATAAAACTTTGCACTTTGTACAACCCATCAGAGCGCCCTTCCAGTTGATGAATGATGGGATGCTACCCGATTTGTGAATTGTTTGATAAAGTCAATTAAATCATCACATTTACTCAGTTAAATGTTTTTAACACTATAAACCTAAAGCATAAAAATCCATGAAATATATGCTTTCCCACATCAGGCAACTACTAATCTAAAAAGAAAGCACTTTTTTTTACCCAAAGAGGTGTACAGGGAGTGACAAAGGAGATGACTCGCTGATGAAAACGGAATTACCATTTGGTGATGTGGAGACACCTGTGTCCCCCTTTAGTTCACCATCTGTTCATTCTTACAGATACCTTAAAAGCCTTCAAAACATACACATGCAAACAAAAGATATTACGTTATCATCTGCATGCTGAAAACTTCATCATTTGCACCTGGAGCTAAAATTTCACTTCTTGAGGAAAAGGATTTAGGGAGCTTTGGAGCACAATTCTGGTGCTAACCAACACTGACAGGCAGGAAGAGGGACGTTTTCTGCCTCACACAACTATGCTCCCATCCTGTCTGGGAGGCCCTGGGAACTCCCAAGTGACCCTGTCCCGTCCTGTCGTAACTCTACCTTCATGTAAAAGTAGATATATTCCCCAAGGGGACTACAGGGACTGGATGAGAAAGCACTTCTAATACTGTCCACACTCAGGCATGATGGATATGGAGATACGACTGGGCAAGAGAACAGAGTACAGACCGTGGCTGGTATGACCACATGTGATTACTGGCAAATTTGCGACTTTCCTTGATAGCTTTTCCCTTCCTTCCCACAACTACTTCCTCTTGGACATTGACTACAAAACCTTTACAAAGCAAACGACTCAGATAGGAGGTCTACTTGCAGTTCAGACACTTTATTTTCCAGATCTGAACTTTGTTTGCATTTTGAACCTCTCTTTATTCAGCAAGATAGCAGAAAACAAATTCATCTTCTTTAGGGTGAGTACTGGGTGACAGTGTGTTCTGGTTTGCCTGGGGCAGTCCTAGCTTATGCTGATTATCCCAGCATACTTTGAAGTACTCTCTAATGTGTCCTGGCGTCCATACGTGGTGACCCTGGTAAATCACCTCCCCAGTCCCCAAATTATCTCAAAGTCCCTAGAAGTTTACATGCTTTAGTGTAAGTGGAGGGGACAGGGATCCATTCATTAAATTACACAGTTTGTTTGTTTGTTTGTTTTCCAGAAATGCCCATCATTTTGGTGTGTGTAGACAATAAGGTCTGTGGGCTGGGACTTTTTGCCACCTCTCTGCCATACTTGGTAAATGCCACTATTCCAAATCTGTCCATGCCCTGATGCAGAGTTGACATTTCCCTCTCAGGTCTGGCTGCTTCTCTGATACAATGTCATCGTCCATGTGGAATCCTGATGTTCATGCTCCCCTCAACTGTGGTATGGACCTAGCGTCATGCTTCTAACAGACAGAACACAGCAAAAGTGATAGGATGTCACTTCCAATATTAGGTTGCAAAAGGACACTGGCTTCCCTGGCTCTCTTGCTTCATCTCTGATGGAAGACAGGAGCCACATGGCAAACTTCCCTATGGAAAGGCCCACCAGGAACAGCCAGCAGAGACTTGGAGGGAGCTGGATTCTTCCAGCTCATGAGTGAGCTTGGAAGCAAATCATCCCCCCGTTAAGACATGAGGTGGCTGAAGCCTTGTGAGGGACCTTGAGTAGATGACCCAGTATAGGGTGAATTTAGATCCTGACTCACAGAAACCATGAGATAATAAATCTTGTTAGTTTAAGGTCCTAAATTTGGGGGTAATTTCTTAAACTAAGAGAGAGCCTTTGCTGTTCCTGGGCCCAACATACCTGTCTTCGATCTTACTGATAACCAGGAATTAAGGAGCAAATCCCTTCTTGTAACAACAATGTCTTATTTTCTGTACTCTGATACTTTGACATCTGGGGCCTTGCTGACTCAGTGGAGACTTCCTCCCCCAGGGTGAGCCAAAACCTAGAGATAGTAAACAACTCACCTGCAAGTGTGCTTTTCAAATACAAATCAATCAGTCCAGAGCCCACACCTCAACTACCTTCCCTATCAACTCTTTTTTTTAATACATTTTATTGATTATGCTATTACAGTTGTCCCATTTCTCCCCCATCATTCCCCCCACCCTGCACACCCTCTCCCACCCACATTCCCCCCTTTAGTTCATGTCCTTGTGTCATAAGTTCTTTAGCTTCTACATTTCCCATACTATTCTTGCCCTCCCCCTGTCTATTTTCTACCCACTATCTATGCTACTCATGCTCTGTACCTTCCCCCCCCTCCTCCCACGCCCCTGTTGCTAACCCTCCATATGATCTCCATTTCTGTGGTTCTGTTCCTGTTCTAGCTGTTTGCTTAGTTTGCTTTTGTTTTAGATGTGGTTCTTAATAGCTGTGAGTTTGCTGTCTTTTCACTGTCATATTTTTTATCTTCTTTTTCTTAGATAAGTCCCTTTAACATTTCATATAATAAGAGCTTGGTGATGATGAACTCCTTGAACTTGACCTTATCTGAGAAGCGCTTTATCTGTTCTATCAACTCTTGACACTACAGACCAAATTTCCTCCTTTCTTCTTTCCTCTAACAGGGGTATCTTTATGGTTTTGTAGATTTAGAAGAAACACCACTTTCCTTCCTGCTTCTGTCTACATACCATACCTACCTTATTTACTTAACCCAATCACTAAATGTCAGAAACCATAGATACTTCTTATTTTCAGCCCTGACTATTGTCCTAATCTTCTTTGAATGGAAAGGGAAAAAAGGAGACACTAGGTGAAAAGTACAAAGTTAATACCACAAAATATGCTTCAGTAGCTGCACATGCTTTCAAGCATATGAGGCTTTTTTAAGGATGGTCTTGAAAGAAAAGGGCCCCACGAAAGACCGGGATAGGAAATGAACATAAGGTACATCTTCAAAGTCCATTAAAAAGAAAATGAATGCCTACAGGAAGCAGGCTGTGGCTGAAGGTGACGTTAAGGATCAGAAACTCAGCAAATGAATCAAAATGTACAATCAATGGGATTTCTACATGTATTTATTTAAAAAAAAAAGACAACAAGTTTCTCCTACGCTCTGGGTCTAGGAAGAAGTCTGTGAGTAAAAGTAAATTCTGCCACAAATGTTGATTTCTGAACACCAAAAAAATTTTTTAAGCCTTTGGGTATAAAATTAGAAGAAATATAAAAAAAGGGTATGCTAAGTACGTGTATGATTTTCCATCCACACGCCCCTAGGGTAAATTTATATTGAGTAGTTCATTTAATAGAAGCCTTCTTGAAAACCACAGCCCATGTGGTAAGGTTTGTTTTACATGGGTCAGTAATGTGGAAAGCTTTGATACCTTATGTTGAAAGTAGGGCAGTCAATTAATTCCATGAGTGTGAACTTGGCATCATATTCAATTTACCCTTAAGTGAAAGCTGCCAGCTTTCCAAATACTGGTTTCTAAATAAAATAAAATATTTAGTTCTCTGACATGAAGTTGTAGAATGTTGCTTTAATTCAGAAGCATAAGCTGAAAATTCTGTATATTTTTTGTCTTTTAGTTTTCTCCAGGGCAAAATTTGACTTCAGAAGAACTAGAAATTCTGCTTTCTAACCTTCTGCAGAAAGATTCATGGCCACCCTGCTCAGACCCTGTATTGGTCAGGATAGGATGGGTTATGCTGCAGTAACAAACAGTTCAAAATCTTAGTGGCCCAAGAAAAAACATGAATTATTTTTCCCTCGTATAAAATATCCATCAGAGATTTGCAATAGTGTCCTGTTCTGCAGAATCTCTCAGTGATCCACACCAATAGCACAGCCATATTTCAAATGGTGTTTGTTTCTATTTTAGAGAGAAAAAATATTCTGGAAGACCTTGAACCTGTAAATAATGACCCAGTCCTCACCTCACAGGTCAATTTTACTCTCATGGGCCCACTAAAGCATGGCAGGTCCAGAAATTTAATCTTCATGAGTCCTGGAGAGGATAAATGCATTTTGGGGAGTTGTCCCAGTGACTACCACAGGTGCCCTTATGTGTCTGTCTCAGCATCAACCTTTCAGAAGCCTTGAGGGAGAAACATTAAGTCCCTAAACTCAGGTATCACGCATTTGAGCAAGAGGAACTCTGCCCTCAGACTCTCCAGTGTATTCTCCAGTGGAATCGCTGGGTCAAAAGGCAGATCCATTTTTAACTTTTTGAGGTAACTCCATACTGTTTTCGACAGTGACTGCACCAATCTGCATTCCCACCACCAGTGCAAAAGTGTTCCCCTTTCTCCACATTCTCACAAGCACTTGTTGTTTGTTGATTTATTGATGAGAGGGCATTCCGACAGGTATGAAATATCTCATTGCGGTTTCAATTTGCATCTCTCTGATGATTAGTGACATTGAGCATCTTTTCATATGGCCATCTGTAGGTCCTCTTTGGAGAAGTGTTTGCTCAGGTCAAGAGTTTTTAAATATTATATTCTACAAAAAAGTGTCAATTGAACCCTGGCTAGTGTGGCTTAGTGGATTGAGTGTAGGCCTGTGAACCAAAAGGTCACCCATTTGATTCCCAGTCAGGGCACATGCCTGGGTTGCAGACAAGATCCCTAAGTTGAGGGTGGATGAGAGGTAAACGCACACTGATGTTTCTCTCCCTCTCTTTCTCACTTTCATCCTTTCACTCTAAAAAATAAATAAATAAATAAATAGTGTCAATTGAATGTGTCAACACTTATGTATTTATTAGTCATAAATACAACCTTAAAGAAGATGGTATGTGATTTTATGGGGAAAAAAACTATGTTGAAATTGAAAGCTCTTTAGGAAGTACCAATGACACGGTATTAGAGAAAGAGAATGCCTAAACTGCTGAATGAGGTGTGGGGATATGTTCCAGGAATGCCTATTCTATTCATGTTATTTTAAACCTTCAGATGATCCATATACAGTGGTATCTTACTATGCTGCACATAGTTACTTTTTTCTTGAATAATTTTATTTTTAAAAATAGTTTTGTACCTGGCTGGTGTGGCTCAGTGGATTGAGTGCCAGCCTGTGAACCAAAGGGTCCCCGGTTTGATTTCCAGGCAGGGCACATACCTGGGTTTTATGCCAGATCCCCAGTAGGGGGCATGCAAGAGACAACCACACATTCCCTCTCTCCTTCCCTTCTCTTCTCTCTAAAAATAAGTAAATAAAATCTTTAAAAAAATAGTTTTGTAAATAGGACAATATATTATTCCACCAATGCAATAAAATCAACTTGTAATTTAATAAGTAAATAAGATGTTTTATGATTTAAATTTAGTATTTCCTTTAACTCACAAAATTTCTGTTTTATGAAAAATTATATGCTCACATAGTGAACTAGTAAATGTAATTTCTTATTTTTTTAATTAATGACCAAAATCTATCAATTGGAATTAGTGTGATACATACATAATTCATAACTGCATTCAAACAAGCTGTCATATTCTATCATTTAAAAGGGAAGCTCTAGTTGTTAAAATATATACTTTATATATTACAGTGGAGCAATTGAACTATCAGGGAATTTCCTTCTATTCAGAAAAACTCAACTTTTTTCCTCTACCTGATTTCACCTGGGCCAGTGCTCTGCATCTCCGTTCTCACAATCACCTGCCATGTTTGCAAAAATGCAGATTCCATGGTCTCTACCTTGGACGCTTCCGATTCAGTAAGTTTGGATGGAAACCCAAGGATCCTCATTTCTCATAGCACCCTTAAATGATTCTAATGTGGCTCTATCATTAGAGGACAATTTAAGTACTACAATGTCAGTTTCATACCTATCCCCAGTTCCACATGGTTATGAGAGTGATTCTTCTAAAGTCACAGTGGCATCTCACTGCAGGCTGGATTTATTCTACGTACGTAGTGGTGCACACAAAGAACGTCCAACAAGGTGGCTGATGACTGGCTTTCTCCATCTCCTCTGCACCTTGTTCAGCCTCCATCTGCTGGGATATGTGGTGTGGTGGCAACTGCTTGAATCTCCTCAGTGTGTGTGTCCTCAGCCTCCAGCCTACCTGGAATATAGGAGAACTTAGCATACTCCCAAAGTTGTCTCACATCTTGGAAATTCCAGATAAAACCCTGGCTTGTCTGCTTGAATATTGCTTTCCCAGAATGGGCTTTTGGATAAAAAGAGATTTTGGCCCTCGCTGTTGGCTTGTCACAGAGTTGCCCCTTTAACTGACAATGCTCTAAATCAAGTTAACTCCTTTCTGCAGGGACAGTTACACTGGTGGGTTGCCTTGCCAGCGCATGATGAATTACCTCATGGACAGAACTGGAGAGTTAGCTACAGCCCTGGGAATGAGGCCATAGACTCATGCCATTCCTACCCTACCATTAGTAGTTTTTATGAATGAGCCCTGTTCGTTTTGTTGCATTCTTTTGATCAGATTCTAGAGTGCTAAAAAAATGGTTGGTTTTGACCATTTTGTCCTGGTTTTGAGTTGTTCTGGGGGAGGGGATTTGCATTGACATAATCAGAAGGACTCTCATAGCAGATCTTAACCCCCGTGAGCTCTTCAGAACAGCGCTCTCTCTCTCTCTCTCTCTCTCTCACCACACACACATACAATCTGTACTCCCTTGTCCATGACTATATAGTACTATTGATCACACATGAAACGTGTGTTTGGAATTAACATCTCCTCTGGTACAGGGGTTGGGCCACACAGGAACACTCATCCTCCTCTTGTAGCCCCCAGAACCCAGCGGGATAGCTGGCCAGGGCACGAAGCATTGTCTCTTTAGGCATCTAATTTTTCAGTACAAATTTCAAAGGCCCCTTGCTCCACCACTTCCTTATGATGAGTGATACATTCAAAATGCTTGAGCTAAAAAGTGCCTCCAGCTCACATATGAGGTTAGGGGCCCTGAAGCTCTACCTGCTCAAGTGTGATAGAACCTACTACAGCATGGCTAGAGCTTCCAAAGTGCTTTAGAAGCATTTTCCCTCCATAAATTCACAGGCTCACACTGAACACACTGAAAAAGCTTCAACAACAACAAAAAAGATAAAGAATTGTTTAGACATAAAACACTCAAATCTCTTTCATGTATTGTCTAAGCTGATCTGATTAGTTCCTGAGAATCGCTCCAAACCCTTGCCAGAGCATAACAGATTTTCTGCATAGGTCTAGTTGGAAAGAGAAAGAAAAACTACATACAGCTGTTCCAAGGCTGGGAAATGCTGTGCAGACCTGACAGCAGCTGTTTGCATGCCAGAGAGTTCCAGCAATTTCTAATTAAATCCAGCTCAGGAGAAATTTTATGATCCGTGTCACGTGATTCTGTGTGTATCTGGGATGCTTTCTCTCCCTGTTTTGAAAGCCCCTCCAGTGAAGTCTGTCAATTGTCTTCATCTTGAAGGGCTAATTAATGCAGAGGCAAAAATATCATTTTATTGGTGATGCTAGAGCACCCACAGGAGTCAACCAGCAAAGCTGGAAGGAAGGGGGATCCCCAACCTCTTAGGGCTAAGAAATGAGCAATTGGGGTGATTGCAGTGAAAGCTCCTGGAGCAGCCCCTTCCGACAGCTCCTCTGCAGGGTCTCTGCATCTGCTAAGTGAATGGTGTGCACGCTTCTGCCTTTTTCACTTTGTTCTGTGACTCCCTAAGAATCCTTAGTTAACTGTAATACATGGGTATAAAACCCTTGATAAAGCACTTCCACACACATTGTCTCAGTTATAACTTGAAACAACCATACAAAATAAGCCAGGAAGATATTATTATCTCCATCTCACAAATTAAAACACTGAAGTTCTCAAAGACTAAATGATTCCTGATCAATGTCAAGGTCATAGCCAGTAGTTGTCAGGAAAAGGACTTGGCAGCAGACTTTCCAGGCCCAAGACTGTCATTTCTTCCACTTGGCTCACTCCCTCCATCACTTCATTAGCTGGGCAGACATATCAATCTGTCCCTACATTCAAGAGTGTTATCTTGCCTAAGAGCGTCTATTTATTCTGCAAAAAAATTATATTTCTGATAACCTGTATGCAATTCTAAATTCCATTTTTCCATCTCTCAACAGAAAAGTGATGTAAAGAATAACTCTCCATGGGGCTGACTGAAATGGAAGCATGAGACAGATGTGAGTATGCATTAGTGAATACTGAGTATAGAATTAAAATTAAGAAATATTCTAGCCTGAATTGTACAGGAATCTCTTTTTTCTGGGACACTATGATATACATTTGCAAAACCCTTGAGGCCAAAAACTAAAAAGAACTTATTTCACACTGAAATAGAAGTCTGGCAGTGAAGAAGATTTCTATCACATTAATCAAAATAACAACCCATAACCCTTTCACACATTTATTCGGGCTATCAATGCTTGTCTATATGTGATTTCACATTCCTAGACTGTTGGTAAGTGTTTGAGGGGCCTAGAAATAATTTTGTGCCATTATTAATGCGATCGACCAATATAAAAATATTTAAGGGGACCAAATTTGATGGAAGTGCTTGCCTCCCACCATATTTGATTATTTTCTTAGCTTATTAGTTAAGATAATTAACACTAGCTCCTGCAACAGATGAACTCCCAGATCAGTGACTAATACAAAAATGTCTATTTGTCACTCATACAAAGTGCGGTAGAGTTCAAGCAGCTCTGGTTGGAGGGTTAGGAGATCTGAACTGATCTGAGGTGATGTTTTCAAACGTCAGACCTGAGGGTAGCACACACCACCTCCATGCACAGTATAGTGACAGTATGATAGCCTCCAACCCACAGCAAGAGATACTGAGGAATGCAGTCTTCCTGTGTTCCCATGGAAGGAAATGGCACCGGAGGCAAACAGCATCATTTTCTGCCCACACTGAAAGAGAAATTTCTGTGTAATTGGTCATCTTCTGCAACCACATCATTCCAGAAGCACCAAACACTCTATTTGGGAGAAACGATACAAGAAGAGGAAGATTGCAACCTTGTGAACAGAAGCTCCCAGCCTCAGAGGGGTTTCTCTGTTGAAGAATTGCTTGCAAAACTGCAAAGGCTCCTGCTTTAAGGACTAGACAGAGGAAGGAGACGTGTAGGGAGGAGGGTGTTTTCAAGAGTGGAGATGGCTGAGCTATCCACACATGTCATTTCAATTTCATAATCTAATAAAGATTTTCTGCAAAAATGGACACATATATATATGCAATTATATGTACATGTCCACATAAAAAGAGATATATAGAAATAGATATAGACATAGATGTAGATACACAGATATAGATATAATTAAGTATTTCTGCTGGGTTGAACAGGGAAAACTTTGTCACATAACTTGGACGACCATCTTGGAACCATAACTGTTTAGGGAACTCAGGATTTTGGCAAAGGACTATATTCAACAGTGTCCTGATGCACTAATGTTACAAGAAAATCCTTCTCTTTCAGCGTTGTAAATGCTTTTTTGTAGCAGTGACAGTGGGTACACTCATGTTCTTATGCCGTATGCAGTTCTCTATCTTAATTGTTTTTTTTTTAAGAAATGCATCAAGAACAAGAAAGGATCTGTACGGTAATGCCCGACTTAGCTTGTCCCTTGGTCCCTTAGATGCTTTTCCTTGGTGTCTATGCATCATCACTCTGTAGGTGTTCAAACCCATGACCTTACCTATTCAGTTTTTTTTCAAAGCTTAGGAAACCAAGGTGCACAGTTTAGTTCCTTATACAGTCTAATTATTTTGTGTTTTTTCTTAATCCTTGAAGAAGACAGAGCCAGGCTTACTCATCCATATCCTGCCCTGTGTTAAACCTGTTTCAATAAAAAAAAATGAGATCTAAAATAATTTTATTAACCTTCCAGGGAAGAATCTGAGGGAGAAGAGCTATTAAACATGGGACCTTGAATTTCCGGTCATACCTGTCAGTTTTTGCAGTTCAACTGCTCTACTTTCAAAATTTGAGTACATTAGACTCTTCAGAAATATAGTGTGCATTTAGCTTTTGAAATAAATTAAATAAAACCTGTCAGTTCTCAACAACTCTATTCATATGTTTACTATACCTATTTCTTTCCCCAAGAGTGGAACAATGAGTGTGAACCTAATAGAAACAGAATTTCAGTTTCTCAAAATGTGCAGTACTTACCACATTGACATGGACAATATCAAATTTTCTCTAATATCAAAAACATTTCACATTCTGTTGCATGTAAAGCATATCATGAGACATTTTCTTCAAATACCAAGGGTTGTACATTTTACATTCAGAGTTGAATCAGTTCTGTATGTTGACAATGCTGTACCGCTGGGAATTTTGAATTTATTGCAGAAAAAATAGAAGTGGTCACTAAAGTGGGTGGTTGTATCTATTTCCCCACTTTCCAAAGAGTATCTTTTTGGCTTAGAAAAATACACATTAGAAACCAAAGAACTCTATTAGGTAATTTAATCACTCATATATTTTCATGTACTTCCAAGGTTATTATGTATTTTAAAGAAATAAAGAGAACTCTTACAAGCAGCAGAAAAGAAATACTGTCCCAATTTCTTTTTCATTATTGTTCATTTTGATTGAGAATATATTAAGAATCAGCACAACTGATATTAATAGAAGGCAAGGCAACATTTTCTAAGGCATTTTATGGAACACTTAATACCATTAGAAAAAGAACCCATGGCCAAAAAAAAAAAAAAAAAAAAAAAAAAAACAACTGGGAGTGCTTGAATAAATTAAGTTGGACAGATTTTTTTATTGAAGGACTTTTCAGAGCCCTTAATAAATTAATATACATTGAGACTCACCCAGATATATAGTCTCCAAATGCTGTATTTCCTAAACTTCCTTGGCCACCATAAATGTTTTGTGGCAGACCTCAGTTAACATCTTGAGTCACATTAGTGTTCTCCAGAACAGAATTTGGGAAAGTTGCAGTAGGGACTAAAACTAAAACCCCCTCTTGGAATTCCTAGAAATTTGTCCTTGTTATGTTTACACAGCGTTGAAGGAATTCAGCAGCTAATTGAAAAAAATCTAAACAAATTAGTTCTCTGTGGAAGAGTTGTGTCAATACAGCAAAACTATATCAAGTCACTACAATGAGGTGCCAGTGCCATTTAAAAGTACCTGATTATGAAAGTAATCTGACGGAGGCAAAACCAAACTCCAAAAAGTATAAAAGGATCATATGGAAACTAATGTATACCTCTCACACACACCTCCCGCTTGTTCATTTTACAAATAAGTTAAGGAGTATTCTGTAGAAGCCAGACACTGGGCCCATCACCAAGGGCACAGTGGTGAGCAGACATCCAAAGTGTAGCAGACACCCAAAGTGTCCACCTGCACAAAGGTTTCAGAAGTCCCTGGTAGTACCATCCAGATATTATTTTTATATCTTTTATCCTGCTAATATACAGGATGAGGCAAAAGTGGGCTTGCAGTTGTTCATATGGAAAATAATATAATAATTAATACCTAGTACAACAATAAACCCTGTGTTTTGCATACTCACAACTTTAAACCTACTTTACCCCACCCTGTATATCAGGCTTATATGAGTTTAGCACAACAGAGAGGCCATGATAATTACCATTACGATAAGAGAACACCAGAAATATGTTAAAACCGAACATTTCCTACTAAAAAGTTAGATATAATTCAGCATGCAGATGATTTAATATTTTATTTTTAAATCTTTTTAAATACACATATGGTACTCTCTAAGCAATTAGTGAAGTTGGAGCCAAACATGACATTCTTATCTCAAGTTTCTGTTGAGTTTACAAAACAACTTTGTACAGGTTTCCTCTAGACACTTTCCATCCCAAGAAACCATGAAGCTATTATTGTTTAGGAAATGTCACAATATTCCCCCCACACCATAAAGGAACTGTATTACTCTACTATTTCCAGGCAGAGTCGTACATTTTCCAAACAAAACATGAGCTAATCTAAAAGTCTTTTTTCAATATGTAAACTTTCCATGTTTTCCATGCTTGCCAGGTTAGAGATAGGGCCAGAGAGATTACAACATTAATGGAATGTAACTCACTTTTGTCATATAGGAAACTGCCATCCTTTTTATCAGGTTTAAGGGTGGGGTAAAGTAGGGGAAGGGGATAAAATTGAATTGAAATCTTTCTTTTCTTTCCGGCTTGAACCACTCCCCTTTGTCCGTCCTACACTTCAGGCTTTGGTACCAAGGAGGAGGAGCAAAGGAGAGCAGCGGCAGTCCTAGGGGAAGATGACCAGCTGTGTCTGGAGTGGGCAGTGTGTGAGCATGCTCAGCAGTGCCTGGGCAAGGTGGAGAAAGAAAAAAGAGGCCCCTTCAGAAGCTGGCTTCTTCTTACTTCTACTGATGTCTTCTTTTATAGCAACCATAAAAACCCACCGTTACAGTGACAACTATGTCAAAAAAATTCATAATCCATCTCCCTATGATTCTTCATCCCTATCTATGGTTTGCTTTACTGATTCAGCGATCAATGTTCCCATGACAAAACTCATGTGATGTCTGTTTTCTGCTTCAGGATCTCGACCATTTCCAGTGCTTCACTTTCTCCTCTCATGGTAGAGGTCGCAGACTACTGGTCCAACGGACCAGGTCTGGCAGGATAGGTTTTTCTGGGCTTGACTTTTCTTCTCTCATCATATGTGGACAAAAATAAAAATGGGAGTATATTAAATAAAGTCCAAGCTTCTGGTTTCTTTTGAAGAACTCAAATGTCTTACCACCTATGCCTCAATATTTCTACAAGGTACAAGCCTGCAGGGTCTCGGGACCCTGAGAGCTCCAACTCCATCTAAATCCCACCATTTGTGTAACATCATACAGATGTGCTTAGGAAAGTCAGCTTCCTTCATGTAAACAATCTGCTTGATCCTTGGAGGCAGCAACCACTCATCTCAGTAAAAGCTGACACTCACTGTATGGAGACGACCTAATGAAGTTTATCCCCGCTAATTTAGGTTCTCCTCAAAGCTCAGCCAGCCAGAATGCTCTGGTCCTCATGTCCCTGGTAGTCTTCTGGACCTCAATCCATCAAGTATTTCTTCTTTCTTGTTTCTTCACCATTTTCTTCTCCATTGATTCTCTCTGATACACAGTTTTGACCATCATAAAGGGAAAATAAAGCACTTCCCTTACCCTTTGCCTCCCTCAACCTATTCCCTTTCTCTTTCAGGAAAAAAAAAATTGTGAAAAAAATAATTGTGCCTTCCTCTTTGCAATTCTTCATCCACCATTCACTTTTCAAATTATTGCAATCTAGCCCCAGCAGACCTTGGAAATTACTTTCACTGAAGTCACTAATCGCTTCTTTCTCCCAACCCAAGAGAATTTTTATTCTATATTAACTATATTAACTAATATATTTCACTATATTAGCCTTGGTGCAATACATGGATGGCTCCTATCTTGAAATTCTGTTACTGTCTGGATTTTATAGAAGGACTGTCTCCTTGTTTTCATTCTCATATTTTAGCTCTCATTTCCCAATTTCATCAAAGATTTAAAACATTTTTCAATTTTTAAACATAAAATACTAAGTTCTCTGTAGCCTTCAAACATATTCTTAATTTGTCCGATATTCCTTTCTAACACATATAAGATTTTAGGCAGGTTATAAAGGAAGGTATTTATGACAGTAAATGATTCCACATATTGACCATGAGAAGATCACTAAAAAGAGTAAGAGAGCAAAAGGAAGATTAACTAAGAAGAAACAATAATTAGACAGGCAGTTGATTTCTCAATAGAAATAATGGAAGGTAGAGCACCACGGAGTAATAGCTTCAAAATACTGTGAGAAAATAACCCTTCACTAAGAATTCCATCCATGGCTAAACAGTCATTCAAGAATGAAGACAAAACTAAAGAGAACACACAATAACATACAGTACAATAAAGAAGTATGTCATGACAAAATAAGATGACCTCAGAAGGGCGGGTGGAGATCAACTGAGGAGGGATGAGCAAAAGAAATGATAAACACATGGTTAGATCTGAACAAACACTGTTTCAAACAATAGTATTTGATTTTAGCACTTTAAAATTATTGAAATAATTCATAGGATAGATATAATATTTAAGAGAGAATTGGTTAGTTTTAAACTGGTCTTAGGTCCTTGCATTATGTGACAAAAGAATAAAGATAATAATTAACATTAGGCTATCTTAAATCAATTATTGATGTTAATATTTTAAGGGTAATCACAAAAATGATATGAATACCATGCATAACCTCCAGAAAAAATTTAAAAAGTGAATTTAAAAAATCGCTCCACTGAAAAGGCAGGAAAAGAGAAAAACGAAACCCAGGTGCATGTGTTGCAATGGACAGCCTTAACGCCTTCAGACACAGACTGATTGAAGCCAAGGCACGGGGAAAAGATACACCAGGAAAAACTGACCAAAAGAAGCAGATGTGGTTCTGTTAGTAACACACAAAAGAGACTTGATGTCACAAAGCATTATTAGTGATACAGATTTATCATGAAGCTCTGATATAAATATACATACACTATTCTATGCAACTAATGACAAGCATTCAACAAATACACAAAGACTGAGAGATTTAAAGAAAAATATAACACCAGCATGATGGAAGAATTTAGCATACCTCTCAGTATTTAATAGATAAAACAGACAATTGGATTGTTTGGGGGGGTGGTATTGAATTGTTTAAGTTCTTTACAAATTTTGGATAGTAACCGCTTATTAGATGTATCGTTGGTGAATATGTTCTTCCCTTCAGTGAGTTGTCTTTTCATTTTATTGTTGGTTTCCGTTGCTGTGCAAAATTTTTTTTGTTTGATGTTGTCTCATTTATTTATTGTTTCTTTTATTTCCCTCACTCAAGGAGACATATCAGAAAAAATATTGCTACCAGAAATGTCTAAGATTTTACTGTCTATGTTTCCTTCTAAGATTCTTGTGGTTTTTGAGTCCTACATTTAAGGCTTTAATCCATTTTGAGTTAATTTACACTCCTCTAAAGAGGACATACAGATGACCAATAGACATATCAGAACATGCTTACCATCACTAATCATCAGAGAAATGCAAATTAAAATCACAATGAGATATCACCTCACATCTATTAGAATGGCTTTAATCAATAAATCAACAAATGAGTTGGTGAGGATGTGGAGAAAAGGGAACCCTCATGAACTATTGCTGGAAATAAAGATTGGTGCAGCCATTGTGGAAAACAGTATGGAGTTTCCTCAAAAAGTTAAAACTGACTTATTACCCAACAATTCCACTTCTGGGAATATATCTAAAGAAACCCAAAACACAAACTCAAAGGAATACCTGCAACCCTATGTTCACTGCAGCTTTATTTATAATCACCAAGATTTGGAAGTAGCCCAAGTGCCCATCAGTAGATGAGTGGTTAAAAAAGCCGTGGCACATTTACACAATAAATACTACTTAGCCATAAAAAAGAAAGAAATTTTACCTTTTGCAACAGCATGGATGAACCTGGAGAGTATTATGCTAAGTGAAATAAGCCAGTCAGAGAAAAGACAAATACCATATGATCTCACTTATATGTGGAATATAACAAAATAAACTGGCAAACAAAATTGAAACGGACTCATAGATACAGACAACAGACTAATAGTTGTTGGGGACAGTAAGTTGAGGTGATTGGTGAAAAAAGTGAACGGATTAAGCAAAACAAAACAAAATGAAAACTCATGGACAGGTAAGAAAATGGTAATTACAAGAGGGGTAGGGGATGCAGGGTGGTAAAAGAGGGTAAAGGAGGGATAAATGGCCATAGAAAGAAACTTGACTTAGGGTAGTAAACACACAGTACAATACACAAAGTATGTATTATATAATTGTACACCTCCAACCTATATAATTTTATTAATCAATGCCACCAAAAAAATTCAATAAAAATTAAAAAAAACAAAAACAAAAAAAGTAAATCAATTTTAAAAACTTTAAAAATTAAATAAAAATTAAAGAATAAACAAAACAGATAAAACTCAATACAGGTAAAGAAGAACTGGACAGTATAAGAAAACAGCAATAAAAAAACTGGACAGTTTCCATTAAAGAACATACATACTTCTCCAGCACTCGTGGGACTTTTAAAAAGAACTGTCTATGTATTTGGCCATATATCAAGTGCTAATGAATTTCAAATTATAAATTTCTTACCAGCCACATTCTTAGACAATCATGAAATTAAAGTAGAAATTAGCTTTAAACAACAAAAAAAATTATCTTCATATTTAAAAAGTTAAGAACATAATTCTGAATGAATCATGATTCAAAGAAAAATAACAATAAGCATGTTAAGAAAGGTAAAACTCTGTAATAGTGAATGTTCAACACGACAAAACTTGTGGGGTAAAGCTAAGCTGTTACATGGAATGTATATTCTTAAATGCTGATAGTAGATAAGAAGAAAGACGGATTGAAATAAGAAGCTAGGAGTTTGTAACTCAATGTTAGAAAAAGAATAGAATGCATCCAAGGAAATTAGAAGGAAGAAAAAATCAATACAATGATAAAATAATTTTTATCATGGTAAATAAAAACTTAGTAGATACAATCACTAAAGCGAACCTGAGCTCTCTAAAAAGACTAATAAAATCATCAAATTTCTGATAAGATCCACACATAAAAATAAGGAAGCTACAAATGAACAGTTCAGATAAAATACGGTACATAGCTACCATGTGGTATAGTTTAAAAATAAAAGTATTGGAATGTATATTGGCTTATACATTTGAATATTGGAAAAATATACATTTTATATGAAAAATATAACATAAAAACTGAGTTAAGAAAAAAACTGAGTAGCTTTATAGCATTTAATAAATTTAGTCAGTAGTAAGAAATACATCTATCAAAATAACACCAGGCACAGAAGCAAGTTCCAATCTTACAAAAACTTTTCCAAGGAACAGAAAATTAGAAAAAGCTCCTCAACTTATTTAGTGAGATTTGTATAACCTTGATACCAAAACTATTCAATAGATAAGAAAGGCATAAGCTACAAATTACAGAAAGTCAAAATCATGAACAAACTATTAGAGGCTGTACCAAACTGTATCACAAATGAATACTGTTATTCTCTAACCCAGCCAATCCAGAAGCAGACAGCCAAGGTTTTTCCTGTGCCTGGTGGGGAAGAGGTGGTGGCTGGGGTGGGTCAGGACAAGCCAAGTGAGCTGAACTCAGGAGCCCCTGTCACTGTGTGTGTTTTATCTCAAGCTGCCCCATTGTGATGGGTCTCTGCCTCCCCACTGGCCACTTTAGGAAATTGAGATTTGGAAATATGAAGTGATCTTCCCAAATTAGAGAACGGATGAGAAGTAGAGCAGGGATTCAAACTGAAGTCATCTGATTCCAATTTTACTTCTGTTTCTCCTACACTGTCATGCCCTGGCAAATGTTTAATAACCAGCTCTCCTGGAAAAATAGCCCTCAACTGTAGCATCTGCTGATTTCTGTGGTGTAAATGTTCCCATGGCTGATGTCAAGCTACCACATGATGCCATTGAACACAGAGCTGGGGAGAGATGCTCAGAGCTGGTTCTCTGAGCTGCTGCACTGGCTCCACCCACCCACGGCCCCAACTAGGTGTTGTCCTGGCACCGTACTTAATGCCTTTACTTATTAGTTTGTGTTCATTCCTTACACACAAATTTTTACTTTCATTTGCATGTAATAATCCACAAACATTACTCATTTTACAGATATTTATCTGTTATCTACAATTCACTGGTCATTTTTCTCAGCACTAAAATACAGTAGCTTTAAAAGAAAGCCTTGTTCTCAGGGCACATGCATATTAGAGGGACACATAGAAACTAAAATTAAAAAAAAAAGGACCATGAATCAGAAGGTGGTAATTGCTCTGGAGAAAATCAAGCAGAGAAATAATATAGGAAGAGCTAGATTTGATGCATCAGTTTTAACAGAATGGGCAGGATAAGCCTCATTGGGAAAGTGAGATTTGAACAAGGACTTAATGGGGATAAGGAATCCAGGCACATGGAGGTCTGATGAGGAGCCTTCCAGACATAAAGAAGAATGGACACAAAGGTCACGAGGCACTAGCACACCTGGTGTGTTCAGTGACAGCCAAGAATCAGGCGTGGCCAGTGCAGAGAGGGCCACCCAAGATTAAGCAGAAGGTGAGGTCAGAGGGAAAATGGGGACTCCTGGCACACACAGCCTTGAGGCAATGAATGGTGTTGGCTTTTGTTTGAAGTGAGGTTTCCATGGAAACTTTTTTTAAATCAGTGTTTCCTTGTACCCATATGCCATATTAATCTACAGTTTATATCTTCCTTCATTTAGGGGAAAGTTGCCTGTATTATACCTCTGTGTGCTTTTCTCTGTTCCACTGGTTCAGCTTTCTAATTAAAGGAAACCAATTACTTCTATTTCGATAACATTCCCTAGGATTCTGTTGAATATCATTCTTTTCTTGGTAATGCTTGTAGCTTTGGGATTGATTGTTGCTTAAATCAATGCAGAACCATTTGTAGTTCTTTCCTTGGCTACCAATTTCAGAAGTTTTTACCCTAAAACTGTATATTTCCCTAATTTGATTGCTATTAGTAAATTTTAGCTTTTCTTTTTTAACTCTTCTTTTGTAACTCTTTTTTTCATTGCTGCTCTATTACGGTTGTCCCAAATTCCCCCATTGCTCTCCACTGCCCCCCCCGTAGTCAATTCCCACCCTGTTGCCCATGTCCATGGGGTATTTATTCTTGTTCCTTTACTAGACCCTTCCCCTTCTTTCTTCTCTGGTCCCTCCCCCACCTCCCCTCTTGTTGCTGTCAATCTGTTCCTCGTTTCCATGTCTCTGGTTCTATTTTGCTCATCTGTGGGTGAGAGTGTATGGTATTTGTATTGTATTTGTCTTTATAGATATTGGAAAAATGTTTGGGATCCTGAACTGCCCTTCCACTTTTACCCAGGTGTTTCTTCTTAGTTAACTTTTACTAAAAATATCTAGCTCAGATATGATCATAATATTCTACATAATAACTTGCATGCATATCAGCAGATAATCCAGTGATTATTGGAGATGATGCCTTCACACTTCCTTTTATTACCAGAATAGAAGAATTTGAGTGACAAGGAATAAAGTAATAGCTCTAAACACCTTGAATCCAAAGGAAAAAAATCATGTCCCCCCAGAAGTCTCTTTCTTCTCTATTCGTGTCAGAAGAAGCTGGTGTGCTCAGGAGTAGGCATGTGCCTGTTCTGGGCTCCTGGAGTTCACAAAAGAGTTAAGTAATATTTAGTAAATAGATCCCACCTCCCTTTTTTCCTTTTTCCCTTCTCAATTCTAGTGTTTTGACACCCAGAGGACATTTGTCATGACAATGACCTTCTTTTCCAAGAAGTGCAAGATTACAACATTAGCCATGTATCTTATGTATCTGACACCTTTAAGATCTGCATCTAGTGTATTTGTCTGCTCAATTTCTCAAAGATTTCTCTTGATAGTTTATGAGAAGAGGCAAAGGAAATAAGAATGTGTCCGGAGACTGCATCAAGGAAAAAGAAATGTTTATTAAATTTAAGTCATTGAATAATTTTTCTCAGTGTCATTCTAAAATCCTGAGGGCTTTTCCATGGGGTTCTGTTTTTGGACTTGGCCTC
The DNA here is from genome assembly GCA_039655065.1 of Glossophaga mutica. NCBI lineage: Eukaryota > Metazoa > Chordata > Mammalia > Chiroptera > Phyllostomidae > Glossophaga > Glossophaga mutica. Next base: position 24,689,987 of record CM077305.1, read on the forward strand.
TGTGCATTGGCCCTCCTGGTTAGTGAGTGGTCTCCAGGTGTCATGTTTGGGGCATGTTCATTTTGAGTATGAGTCAACTGAACTTATATTACTTGGTGAATGTCTATTTAGTATTCTTGGCATTATTAGGCATCTTTCCAGGATAAGACTTGCAAAATAAGCAATTTTCTAATCAGAAAAATACTGCAATAACTCTAGTTTTAAGTGCTCAACATTATTTCAAGTCATTTGCTAAGTGACAGGGCTAACACCTCTCCACAGCAGGTCTGACGCAGAGCTGGATAGAGACCCTGAGGTGCAAATCACAGTGGGTTCTTAGGAGCTCAAGGTGTGCCGTTCAAGGTGGGAGGAATTACTTCTCTGGTGAGCAGTGGAAAGATCCTCTGTGGATTAAGGCCTTTATTTCTTTTAAAGGATGAATGGATATTATAAGTCCCAGAGATTCAATAAAACCGTTATAACTTGAGTACAGCAGAGCATCCATCAGCCAATTCTGTGATTTTACTGTGTTTGTCTTTTGCAGAAATTCATGTGAAACCTCAAATGTTCCTTTTATGAGTTCTTTTGTTATACACACATGTTTTTTGTTAAATTAGTGGTGGTTCAATCTGGAAAAGATATCTGTAATTAGAGTCTAATTTTTGAAGTTAAAAAAGGGGGAGTTAGCACATTTTCTATCCACTTTTCCTCACAAATAACTTGCTTTACCTTCAAGGACAGTGGCTTAAAATAGCAGCTCCTGGGACCCTAGAGGGAGAATACTTTCCTTTACTGCCATACTGTTAGAAAGAGGAGATTTCTAGAACTTTTAAAGAGCTTTGTTTTTTTTCTCCTCAAAACTCAAGCAGATACTCGTTATATAATAATTCGTATCACTCCTATGGTGTGTTAACTTTCAAAAGCCACATACATAATCAAATTCAATTCTTAAACCAGTAATTTCACTTACATAGAAGAAGTGTTGTTATTACTATCCTCATTAAAGAAAGAGGACTAGAAAAAGTATGCCTTTTGTCAAGCTGAGAGAGACAAGGTGAAAACTTACCTCTTGACACAGAAAACTAATTTCTATTCCTTTTCCCCGTGTGACCTCAGTGTCAAAAGATACAACATGACAATGTCTTAGCAGAAAGACGGCAGAAATGTTGCTTCTCCAGCATTCCCCCCAAACACTACTAGACTGCCTTGCTGCGCAGTCCAAGCAAAGGACGAGGCTGCTTTACACGTAGTGCCACCTTCTTAACAACTGAGAAGGACGGTGGTAGAGAAAGAGAACAGAGCTTAAGTCCTTTCCTACTTTAAAAGACTCTTGTGACAATTTCTTCTCAGATTCCAAAACCAACCATCCTGCCACTTCCTTCCCATTACCACAGTGCGCCTAAGATTGATGAAGTAGTAAGTGGATATCTCAGGTTATAAAGAGCATTATTCCCTATTTCTTTATCCTCAGCATGCCTTTTCCATTTAATTCCTCAACTGCAAAATAGTATTTGAATAATAAAAAATTAAATATACTCATGGGAACATTTCAGTCTATGATCATATTTCTAAATTTTAAACACAAGCTATGGAAAACACTGACAGTACTTTTAAAAATGTATGCAAAGTTGGGATCTGTTTTCCATTTTTTATGAAAGATTAAACCAGATTTTTAAAGCAAATGAAGTATTACCCTATTGAACTTATGCTGTAAGTTGAGATGAACTATGAGGATAATAAAAATTCACACTAGGGTGAAAAAAATCCTAGAATAATCCTCAAAATAAGGTTTTTGGTAATTCCCCAAGATGACAAAAGTTATTTTTCTAATGGAATGTTGGGTCTAATTAAGTGATATTTATTTCATGTTTCTGGGTATTAGTAGTATAAGTCTGTATTGGCCCAAACAGGTATTCTTATGCATAATATTTCAGTTTAAAGCAGCATAACCATCTGTCGTAGGATATTGGGCAGTGTCCCTGGTCTCTGCCCACTCAATGCCATTGCATTCCCCCGTTCCACAGTTGTGACAATGAAAAATGTTTTTATATATTACCAAATGTTCCCAAGGAGAAGGAAATCACCCCCAGTTGAGAACCACTGGCTTAAAGCATACAAAAATGCAGTAGTCCTAATACTCAGTAATTCTAATGATTCAAAATAGGGTTACCAGAATGAGTACTCAACTCATCAAATATTAATAAGCCTCTGATATATTTTAGGCAGTACACGGGGATTGTACTGATGAGTATAACAGTCTCCATCCTTAGGAAAATTTACTCCACTAGGCAAGAAGATTGAAGTATGCAAACCACAGTAACAAAATAAAAATATGGTAAATGAGAGAAACATATTTTTTCCTGCCATCCCACAAAAATAAAGTAGCCATTCATGCCTGGAAAGAGAATAATCCACATAAAGAAAAAATTGTTCATGGATGGTGAACAATAGCATATTTACCAAATGCTATGATCTGCAAAGTCCTTTCACATATTTTTCTTATTTAATCTTCACAAATTTATTAGGTGGTTTGTGATTCAATCTCTATTAAAAATAAGTTATAAGTCTCATCCATGGTCACACAACAAGCAAGTGGTCAAGCCAGAAATCTATGCTAGACTAATCAGTTGAAACTTCAGGCTTCCTACAGTTACAGTGAGATGTCCTCAGCATCTTCCACGGTGTCATAACAGCAGTAGAAACCACCACCTTTGGAAAGAAAGGAGACTGAAAGAAGGCAGTGTTGAGGTGCACATTTCATCTAGGTCTTGTTGGATGGATAGGCCTTATAAGACTAAGAAAAGTGGGGTGTTTCCAAATGGAGGCACTGACAAGGAGTCACAGAGGATTCTGGCAGCTTGAGCTGGTATAGAGGGAGAACTTGCAGAAGACAAAGCTGGCAAGCAGACTGGAGCCAGAGCTTGAAAGTTCTTGAATGACAAGCTAAAAACTTTTGAATTTCTCTTAGGTTTTTAAACTATCAAAAGTCATTCTAAGGTTTTAGGTATGGTAGTAATATCATTTTTTCCTGTTTGGATGAGGTTTGGAGATGGAAGAAGCTAGGCAAGAGACAATTTCAATGGCCCAATGACAGGTGGTGAGTGGTCATGAGGATTCGAGAAAACAGACCAAGCAGCTATCTAGAAAGTGAACCTGACAAGAGATTTGGGGATGATTGTATGTGGAGGATGAGAGTGTGAAAGAAGACACTGAAGCAACATGATTCTATTTCTCTGGAGTAGTTTATGCAAAAGTAAATACATGTTTGGGGAGGCAGGGTGGAAGGGCAGTAAAAGACTAGTTAGAACCTTTTAAGTATAAAGTACCTGAGGAACAAGCAAGTTGAGATTTGCTTGGGGGAGAGGGAATCGTGGGTCTTAAACTCAGAGGAAAGGCCAGATATGAAAGAGTGACTGGGGACCACCAGCACATGGACAGTAATTGAGACAAGACATAATGGGCTATGACAGAAAGAAAACAGAATTCTATCATTGAAAGATGGGATGAGACTGAGAAGGAGCAGGTGGGGAGCTATAAAGCTTCAGTGTAAGAAAGTCAGCAGGGGTGAAGAAGAATGGGCGAAGGTGGCCAGTTAGGGAACAAACATATGGTGTAATGCAGAAAAGCCAAGTAAGATGAGATATGAGAAGAAGCCATTGGATTATTATTTTTCACTACCTTCCTTCCAAGCTTTGCGAAAACAGCCTAAGATTCTTCCATAAAATTGTATTGTCTCTCTGCAATACACTACTGGTTCTCTTGGTCAGAGGGAATCTAAGGCATGGAATTTTCTCCATTTTGCAGAAAATGCCTTCTTCCTTTTTCAAAAAGGAAGGGAGGGAGGGAGGGAGGAATAAAGAAAATTAGAAGTCAGTTTCTCTTTAATTTGGCATCAGTAGGTAGATACCTTTTTCAAAAATCAAAATTATTTAGACATGAAGATCTATCTTAAAGGGAAATAAAATTCAGAAAAATTAAAAGCCCCTTTCTGGTGTTTATTGGCTTGTTTTCTTATTTCCCCAGAAATTAAACTGTTGATGGAAAAGTGAAAGCAGAAGTCAGATGATAATGGATTGAGAGTGAATGCAGGATGATGTAATAGACAGTTTTGAGGAATTTTCCAAGTGAAAGGAAGAAACAGAAATATAAGTCAATAGCTATAAAGTATGGCAGACCAGATGAGGTCCATGCTCACAACAGCGAGGAGAAAAAGTGCCAGAATGATGGAAATGGTCAGGCCCAAAACAAGCCTTCTTTGAAACAAAAGCATTTCTAATGGGCTTCAAAGTTCAGATTCAGAGCATCCCTCGATAAAGCCATGTTGACAACTCTGACCCAGTTGCTATTTAACTTCACTAAATTTGGTGATCTACTCAGACAATTTTCTCCTACATTATAACTTATTGCAATGCAAAAAGACTGACCTCTTTCTGTTGTCTTCACTTAACATTAACCAAAAGAAATACTCTATTTAAAATATTTTGTTTTGTGCAGAGAACTAAACTTAAGCCTTTGGCATTGAGACATACTCTGTATAAATATAATAAACAAAATCCCTAAGGCCACTCTGAGTATTCTAAAAAGAGTTGTTGCTTTTCCCAGGATGAGTCAATTAAGTGCCTTTTAAAACAGGTTTCAGTGGCCTTCTCCAGAGAACTAGGGTGATCTTTTGCCAAGTCACAAATAGAACAGTGTGAAGGAAATAAGCCACTTTATCTTATAAAATGATTTAAATACTTCTTTGAGGAATAATAAAGAGAAATTTAGGCACAAGACTGGAGGAAATATACAGAATTGGCAAATCCACTGAGAATCCTAGAACTTGGTCCGCTCTTCTTACTTATTGATAGATTTCCTAGCTTGCTTACATTTTGGGTTTGGTTTAAATTTGAGGGTTACCAAGAAATATTCATAAAGCACATTACTGGTCTCTGAGAGGGAAAGAGAGAGAGAAAGAGGAGAAGAGAGGAGAGGAGAGGAGAGGAGAGGAGAGGAGAGGAGAGGAGAGGAGAGGAGAGGAGAGGAGAGATTAACTGATGTTTCCCTTCCGTTATATCATCACCTTGGCTCCAAGTCTTGAAATTCAAAACCTCATTTACCCATTGTTACTATATTTTTCTACTCATACAATACAGAAGATTAAAGACTGAACCTGTGGGAAATGTGAAAATTAATCTTACTTACAAAACAGTGAATTAAAAAGCACTCTGCTGAGTATTTCTAATGTGTTAAAACCTGTCTAGAACAATGAAACAATAATAGAAAAAATTGAACTCTTGAGAGACATGAGTAATGTAATGAAAATAGCTGAAAATAGATGGAGGATGGAAACAGAAGACTCATATAGAGAGAAACCGTCCATGGAAAGATTCTGAATTCAATATATCCCAACAACAAGCCTATGGGAAAGCTGTTTATGGTCTGTTGCCTTTTAACATTTTATTGTGTGGAATTCATTCAACAGCATTAATCTGAACACCCACCAAACATACTCCAGTTGCTTAGGGGAACTCAAAATAAGAATGTGGATTTTTCTGCCTTCAAAATTCTTTCAAGCTAGTTGCACACACTTCAGGATTTGTCTGCATTTTTGTTCTCATCCTTAATTTGTTGTGCTTGTGTATTTCAAACCCTGTCATTGTTGTTAATATATACATTGCAGTAAATCATTCATCAGCAAACTTACTAGATACTTGGCTCATCAACAGTAAAGATAGGATGGCCTTGGTTTTATCCAAGGGCATGTTTGATGAAAACAAGAAAAAGAATGAATGAGTGAATGAATGAATGACATGAAATGAATGAGTGTCATATAAAAAGTATTAAGGGTAATTCAAAGGCAATTCAAAAACTGATACTAAAAATTATAGTCTGGAGAGACTTCCAGCTGAGATAGAGGCATAGGTTGACACACTGTGCCTCCTTGTGCAACCAAAATAAGAACAACAAAAATTTAGAAACAACAAAAAAAAAACAGTCCTGACAGAAAATTGAACTGTATGAAAGTCTGACAACCAAGGAGTTAAAGTAGACACACTCATCCAGACCAGTAGGAGGGGCAGTCAGTCAGCCAGGCAGAGAGGGGTGGAGGTAAAAAAAGTGGTGGCTTACAGACCTCAGGCCCACGGGGTGGCAACTGGTGGACCCAGCAAGGCAGCTAGTGGACTGGGCAGTCCCACACTCATGCACAGATAAACCAGGTGAAACTGGGGAGCGAGACAGACCACGCAACCCAGGGGCCCAGCGCCGGGAAATAAAGCCTCAAAACACTGATTGAAAACACCCATGGGGGTTGAGGTGCCGGGAGAGATTCCCAGCCTCACAGGAGAGTTTGTTGGAGAGACCCACAGGATCCTAAAATGTACACAAGCCCAGCCTCATGGGAATCAGCACGAGAAGGGCCCAGTTTGCTTGGGGGAAGTGGGGGAAGTGACTGAAATCTGGCAGAGAGCAGAGCAAGCACCATTGTTCCCTCTTGGACCTCTTCCCCACATATAGCATCACAACCCAGCGACATGTGTTACCCCACCCTGGTGAACACCTAAGGCTCCACCCCTCACTATGTAACAAGTGCATCAAGACAAAAAATGGCCCAAATGAAAGAACAGATCAAAGCCCCAGAACAAATATAACTAAGTGACAAAGAGATAGCCAACCTATCAGATGCACAGTTTAAAGCACTGGTGATCAGGATGCTCACAGAATTGGTTAAATTTGGTCACAAATTAGATGAAAAAAATGAAAGCTATGCTAAGTGAAAGAAAGAAAAATGTACAGGGAACCAATAGTGATGGGAAGGAAACTGGGACTCAGATCAATGAAGTGGACCAGGAGGAAGAAAGAAACAACCAAACAGAAAACAAGGAAGAAACAAGAATTCAAAAAAATGAAGAGAGGCTTAGGAACCTCCAGGACATCTTTAAATGTCCCAGCATCTGAATTATAGGGGCACCAGAAGGGGAAGAGGAAGAGCAACAAGTGGAAAACTTATTGGAACAAATAATACAGGAGAACTTCCCCAATCTGGCAAAGGAAATGGACTTCCAGGAAGTCCAGGAAGCTCAGAGAGTCCCAAAGAAGTTGAACACAAGGAGGAACACACCAAGGCACATCATAATTACATTAGCCAAGATTGAAATGAAGGAGAGAATTCTAGAAGCAGCAAGAGATAAGGGGACAGTCACCTACAAAGGAGTTCCCATCAGACTGTCAGCTGATTTCTCAAAAGAGACCTTCCAGGAAAGAAGGGGCTGGAAAGAAGTATTCCAAGTCATGAAAGGCAAGGACCTACATCCAGGATTGCTCTATCCAGCAAAGCTGTCATTTAGAATGGAAGGGCAGATAAAGTGCTTCTCAGATGAGGTCAAGTTCAAGGAGTTCATCATCACCAAGCCTTTATTATATGAAATGTTAAAGGGACTTATCTAAGAAAAAGAAGATAAAAAACACATACAGTAAAATGATAGCGAACTCACAATTATTAACAACCACACCTAAAACAAAAACAAAAACAAACAACTAGAACAGAAACAGAAACACAGAAATGGAGATCATATGGAGGGTTATGAACAGGGTAGTGGGAGGACGAGAGAGGGAGAAAAGGTACAGAGAATAAGTAGCATAGATAGTAGGTAGAAAATAGACAGGGGGAGGGCAAGAATAGTGTGGGAAATGTAGAAGCTAAGGAACTTGTAAGTATGACACATGGACATGAACTAAAGGGGGGAATGTGGGTGGAAGAGGGTGTGCAGGGTGGAGGGAGTGAAGGGGGAAAATGGGACAACTGTAATAGCATAATCAATAAAATATATTTAACAAGAAAGAAATTCTAAGTGTGAAGCTAAACAATTAAGCATTGTTTAATGCCAGTGAAAGAAATTTATATTGACTTGGTAAATACAATCTTGCTTCCAATAAACTTTCCTGAATCTTAACAAACATATGTTTAACAAATAGCTTTGCATCCAGTCTTCTTTCCATATTATCCTATGGAACCATCCTGAGGTTTCCTAGCTTCACTTAGCACACATTTTCTTGTCTGGATGAATTTCCAGAGCTGCAAAATCAACCGAGCCATGAATGAGTTCAAAAGAGCACTAAAGCTGTGGTTTCTAGAAATCACTGCAGTGGTATATGACATTATTTTGAATATTCTGGGAATACTACTAACTTACACAAGTGAAACCAAAGAGAAACCACCTTCTCTCTGTTTCCAAGATATCCTTCATCTTAATGTGAGGTGACCATCTTGCCTTCTATTCCCTGATTTCCATACCTCTTCCTGGGCACTGGTAGTAATTCAAAAATTTACCATTTCCTTTTGGGCAAGATTCCTGTCTCCAGTTGGCCCCTATTTACTGACTTGTGTTGTAACATTGAGAAAGCTCACCCCAAGTGAATTAAATATAAACAAGAATTGAAAGTATTACTTGACTTACTACAAAAAAAATGCTTCACAGCATTATTTTGTGTGAGTTCGTGTAACTCCAGTTATTATATTTCAGTGATACATTCTTGAGAAAGTTGGAGTCTTACAAATGGATGGATAGACAAATGGACTTATAAATAACCATCTTTCAAAGCCTTGATTGTCTAGTTTAAATTCACTTAATTACTTATTCCTATTTAAGTAAATTTAATATTACTATCTTTACCAGTCTCTTTCATATAGTTCATCTTGGTCTACATTTCCTTCAGAAAACAGACCCCAAGCTAGTGGCATTGAAGGCTCAATAGATTGTAGAGACAAGCATTCCAAAATCTGGACTGAGATTTCTAGACATTGCAGAGTTCATTCCTAGATCTCCAGCCCACATTCCAAGCAGAATCCCTCAGTCGGCTGCCATGCTCCTTCATCTTCCCTGCCACCAAACACTCTACCTCTAGAGGCCAGGAAGCCACAGGCACCAAAGTAGTGCTCTGGCTGAGAACATAGCTGGAGCTGGGAGCTGCCTCTCTTCCTGCAGAGCAGTGAGGACAGAGATCAAAGGCCAGGCAACATCCACATGACGGTTTCCACTGGGGGGCTTCCTGCACATAACCTTCTTGTTTTAAAATAACTCACCTGGGACCTATAAAATAACATCGCTTTTCCCACTTGGCTTCTCTGAATATGAGGAGCAAAACACTGATTTTCAAAGGAAGAAACAGGGAAAATTCTTAGGGTAGATTGATCTGAGTATTGGTAGAACACTATGAAGGTTTTTTTAATGAAAGATAAAGTTTCTTTAACAGAGACACATCCGTTGTTAACAGGGCTTGGAGATCTTGTTATGAAGGTTTCTTCTGGGGAAAGCAAATAGGTATTTGGATTGCTAGTCTGATAAGCGACCCTCCTGCCCCAGCCCTGGGTACCTGTACCCCAGTGTGTGTGTCCCCACGCTACCGCGGTCAGTCCACTTCTGGGTCTGCTGATGACCCCAGTTTTCAGGACACTAGCCTACCTTGAAGCACAATTTCTTTTCCTCATACATTGCTTTTATCAATCTAAAAGTTTAGTATATAAGATTGAAAGAAAGAAGTAGTTAAAATCACAAGTAAAACACTCTATTAAAAGTCTACGACTTCCCTTGACAAAATAGAATAGATGGATAGTCTTACTGATTTTTGTAAGACAATTAATGTTCCTTTTTTTCTGACATGTTCCCTTCATGTTTAGCTATTGCAGTAATGACCGTGCTCACCAGTGAAAATGGCTTGTTCTTTGGGATATTAAAGTAACACGAGGGGTTTCAAGCAGTGGGTGGGGTTAATACTGTTTGCCCTGAATCTGACATCCGGTATATTTTCTATCTGCCAACATCTGCAGGTGTTCGAGGTTCTTGTCAAACAAGCAAATTTCTGATTATAATCCCAAATTGTTATTGCCATGACTGATACAAAAGGATATTTATTTTTATCCATTAGTAGTAGTTTTAAACATCCAGAGAAAACTCTGTGATTCATAATGTGCTTTACTATGACTAATACGTAATATTTAGAAATTTCTATTTTAAAAACCCATTGAAAATAAAATTATTCATTATATTTTTTACCCCCTATTCCATCCACTCCTCCTTTATCTAAGAAAATAAATGTTAGTGAGAAGGAAAAAAATAATCCCATTTTAATCAAAAGGGTGTCAAAGCAAGATTGCCCAAATATATGTTTATACATAGAATCTCCTTCAAAAAGAGTGTTTGCTTAATGAGCCTATTTAAGTATTAATTGTTTTATTTAGGAGGCTGTTCTCTTTGTTCCAATTTGTGCATCCCTCTACTTTCTTTGGGTCACATAGAGAGTCAGGATAAGAACATGATTAGAATTTAAATAATCCCATGCGGTTTAGTGTGTTTTAAATGCAATGAACCCTCTTTTTTTCTTCCTTAAACATGAAGTCCTTAGACGATGATCCCACAGCACAGGTGGTGACTGTGAAATAGTGTGCAAGATTGTTTTAACTCGTGCAAGAAAATGGTTCCACAAGTTTATCATGATGGCACCTTCTAACTAAGTACCCTAGAAAAGTGGAAAATGAAAAGATTAAACCAGAAAAAAAAATTTAAATGAATGTATCAATTTTGAAATGGGCTACTTTACAGGTGTCAGTTTTTACAGATTCCATGAATGAAAACAGAAGAAACAGAAACATATAGTAACTGTAATCTGTGATTATTATTTCTAATGAGACTGCATCCATAATCATTTTATAAATCCTGGCAGAATAAGCTAATCTGTAATAAGGAACTTTAAGGTCAAGAGTTTAATTGTTTAGACGTTCTATTAGTTAACAATGCACGATATTGTCTTCCTCTTTTGAGCTTCTTTAGCAGATTTATGGCATTCTCAGTTCCCTGTCACAAAAGCAAATTTAATTGGTGTCTACCATTTTTTTCAGAGGTGGATAAAACCATCAGAGGTAGGTAAAAATAAGATTCCTGAACCTAATCACCTCTAGTCAATTGACATGAAAGGAAATTGGTCATTAAAAGCCAATTTCTCACGGCTGAAGTTCTCTGCTGAAATGACTTTCTTTTCTGGGTGGGTCACCTCAATTAAAAGTTAATTCCTCTGCAATACACCTAGTAGGCGATAATCCACTCTGGTTTGTAAATTGACATAAATCTGAATTGATGGTGCTACTTCCTGTGTTCAGAAAAAGGTCAGGGGGTGAAGTACAATGGGAGCCAACTTTGTCTAATCTTTCCATCTATGGCAGGAAGTCTGAAATAAATGTTAATTGGGAAAACACAATGTCTGACAGTCTAAAAGAAGTCTTGAAACTGGTCACCTCTGCCCTTCTAATTCGCAGCATCTATGGGAATGCAGGCTAACAGTCAAAGCAGGAGTTGCAGGTATCTCACTGATGTGCGGACTGCCCATTTCAATTTTTAGCCAGCTGAGAGCTCCCTTCAGCAAGAACACACATCAGTTCTCAGATATCACATGCTTTGGTCCAAGTTATACTACCCAATCAGAGTTGGATATTAAAATATTGAACTCTGACCCAGTGGTTCAGGTAGGAATACTCTTAACCTTACCCTGGCAATGCAATTGTGGGCAGGAGACCCATAATCACTGAATCATAAAATTCCACTCCAGGCCATTCCAAGCCCCTGAGATTGGTTCAAGGTCAAACAGTCAACCCAAGCCAGGCCAAGTAGAGTGAGTCCCAGGTTGTGTGCTGAGGGGCTAGATTTGTCTTGTCACCATGAAGGAAAGAGCTGTCTCAGAGCAAAGCCAAGGCAGAAAAAGCAGGGCCAGGAGATGGGGAGACACAGGTTCCAGACATCCTGTGAGCCCCTGGTTTATGACTTGCCTGGTATTATCTACATTAGACTTGCTGTTGTGTGAGCCAACAAATCCCATTCTGTGTCAAAGGCACTTTGAGTTGTTTTGACACTTCCACTAAAAAAATTTTGACAAAGGCAAGAGCCCGAGTCTTCTTCTTTATAAATGTGTGTTCATTTGACACTCTCTACATAAGTGGAAACATGTTATTTAAATATTTGTACCAATTATATTTTTTAATTCTTTAATTCTTTAATTTTATTTATTTATTTTAGAGAAAAGGGAAGAGAGGAAGAGAGAAACATCAATATGAGAGAGAAATTTTGATCAGTAGCCTCTCACACCTGCCTACTGGGAACCAAACCCACAAGCCAGGCATGTGCCCTGACTGGGAATCAAACCGGTGACATTTTGCTTTGCAGAACAACAGCCAACCAACTGAGCTACACCAGCAAGGTCAATTCTTTAAAATTTATTGTAAATTTTTATTTAAAAAATCCCTTATAAAGTATCAAGTGTTTTGCCTAAACCCACAGGATAAACCACCCTATTTATGGAAACATGCCACATTCCAAAGCTAAGGTGCTCAATATTCCAGACATCCTCTGATCACATGTCAGAACTCATCAGCCCCAGCACCCACTTCATTACAGCTGCTTCCGCTGAGGTGTGCAAAAGAGTTCGGCCACTTGGTTTTCTGAAAGGAAATGTCAAAGATGAGCTAAGACTGCAAAACAAAACCATCATCATTTCTCTCTCACTAGAGACTTAACCAGCCAGATGTTGTTTCTTAGGAAAGTGATGATGTTCTTTTTCTTATTTTAAGAAAGAGATTTCACTTTGAACCTATTTGAAACCAAGAACACCTTCAGAAAAATATTTCAGAATGACAATTGGATTCTTTTCTCCTGTTCCTTCCCGTGGTGAAATAAACACATTTCTTAAATGAGAGGGTGGACACCTCTTACCCAAAGCCTTCTGTGAGGGCATTTGAAGTCTTTCTGAAAACAAAGCAAACATTCCTTTGGTACAAAATGCATGATTCCCCAGTTCTTCTTAAATGGATCTTTAACATGGGACTGATTCATCTAGAAAACAGTCTATGGAAGTAGAAACTTCCTCAAACAAGGAGGAGTTTGTATTATTAAAATTTTTATTTGTGCCCAAAATATGCCAATTGTATGTACATAAAGGATGCTGATATGACCAGGAAGTTGAAGGTTACCATTGAAGGTTAAATCGCACAGGGCTTAGGTCTATAGTATTATATTGAAACTCTACTACATAACCCAAAACCAAACTCCAAACCCAAATGAGTCATAAGCCATGCCATTAGACAAAAAGACTAGAATAAAAGAATGGGGTAATCTAATTCATTTATATCTGAAAACCTATATAATAACTGCACTTTTACATCTAATATCCATCTCCAACTTAACTGGAAAAAAATATGTTTTTTCTCATCTCAGTAAATGAAAAAAAAAAACTCCTTTTCCTTCCTTCCTTCCTTCCTTCCTTCCTTCCTTCCTTCCTTCCTTCCTTCCTCCCTCCCTCCCTCCCTCCCTCCCTCCTTTTCATTCTTATTTCCTCTCCTACTTCTTTTCTTCTCCACATTCTATTTATTTTCTCATAGTTAATCGGTACATACGTAGTATAAAAAATATAAACAAGTGTTTCAGACATGCGCTTGTTAGGTTTGTATGCTTTTAATTTCACAACACTATTGTTAGAGTGCAGTCCAATCTGATGTGCCACTTCATGCCCTCACCAGTGGACTTGGGAAGGTGAACTTTTCTGTACTTACACCAGCACAAGACACTCATTTGCTTTACCTTTATTATCTCAATGTACAGCAATTAAAATAACAGTGCCAGTGGGGAACAATTTCAACTTCTTCAGGGAGACATTACACAACCTGCTTTGTCCTCCTGGAATTCCATTTTTTGGTTCACAGAATGTTAGAACGAGGTCAATCGTCTCATTTTAAGAAAGAGAAGACCGAGGCCAGTAAGGCAATGTGTTCTTGTCTAAGTCACTCTCTTAATTTGTAGCAGCATTGAGGCCAGAATGAGTGATTTGACCCCAGGACCAGCTCTCTGCCTATGACCCTAATTTTAAAAGGGATACTTATCTTAAAGCTGTTCTAATGGGAAAGAGTTGAGAAAGCACAAGCAGTGCTAGTCAGGGTCCTTACAAAAGCAGCTCTTTGAAAAGCTGAACAAAGAGGGGTGGGTCCATTGAGTAGCAGCATTGAGAACCCAAGGATGAAGAGTTTCAGGGTTACGCTCAGAGTTCAAGGGTATGGCCTTTTCTGAGGCATGTGAAAAGATAAGAATTTCCTCTTCTGCAAACGTACAGAAGAAAGTTTGCCCAGCCCTGCCATGTGGCCGCGCACCCCAGGACTGTGTGATTAGCAGATGTAAGCAATCACCCCAGCAATCTTACTGCTGTCTTCAAGACCAGCCCCTGGGCCTTTGTAATTTCCCCTCCATTACCATTTCTTTCATTCTTCCAGAGAGAGGAAGGAATTCTCCACCCAGAGATACCTTCCTGGCTGACTTGGCCTCTGCTTTTTAACACTTCCTCTACTGATTTTTGCTGGTCATAAAGCAAAGGATGATTTACCATGGTTGCTTCCACAACAGAAAAAAACAGACACAGCCTCTGTCTGCAGGAGATTAAGATCTAGACAAGCTTGACTAAAGGAACCCATGTTTTCTCAGGGAGAGGATCTTTAAGAGAGTGACATCACACAGAGAATTCTGGAGTAAGATTGTGCCAGTGTGCCCTGGGGGGAGGACCTGGGTATACGGCTTCCTGTAAGGAGAGCTGGAGGGACTGAAACAGAACAGATTTCTCAAGATCTACGATCTCATCATCTCTCACCTTCCCAAGGGCTTCAGTTCTACCCCACCAATTTTTGCCTTGCTCCAAAGTAATTCTTAGCAGTATACGATCAAGCTCTGGTAAATCCCATCTAAACAATAAATTCTTTTTTTGTCCTTACATTCTATTTCTACCTACCATTTACCTGTTTTCTTTCAAACAAGAATTTTCAAAAGTTTTGTCTGTTGTAACTGCTTCTAATTTTTCAGCTGCCCTTCTGGATTCACAGCAATATAGCTACCATCTTCATTGCTCCAGTGACATTATTCCAGTCAGTAATCTCACTGCTCCAAATACAGTGGCTGGTTATCCAAATTCATTTCACTTCACATCTCAGCAACAGTCATCTTCTTTTAACTTCCTGACATCACACCACCTTAATTTTTGGTTTTCCTTCTACAACAAAAAAAATTTCTTCCTTTTTAATCTTCTTCAGTGAGTTCTCCTCTGAAAGATCTAGAGATGCTGGAATGACCCAGAGCCTGGTTCTGAAAACTTTTTGTTGTTAGTCCACCTTGTCCATATAGGAAATACAATTTCCTTTCACAGCTTAAAATGCCATCTATATGCTAAGAAGTCCCAAATTGAGAATTATATACATTTAAAATAGTCTGTACATAATGGTAAATTAATGCAGAAGTAACCAATATGTATAAAACATGAAGCAATTATCTGGGAGTTTTTCTTACTTCCAAAGAATACCAAATGGAATAATAAGAGTACAAAAGCAAACTAAGCAAACAGCTAGAACAGGAACAGAACCACAAAAATGGAGATCATATGGAGGGTTAGCAACAGGGGCGTGGGAGGACGAGAGAGGGGGAAAAGGTACAGAGAATGAGTAGCACAGATAGTGGGTAGAAAATAGACGGGGGGGGGGGCAAGAATAGTGTGGGAAATGTAGAAGCTAAAAAACTTATGACACATGGACATGAACTAAAGGGGGGAATGTGGGTGGGAGAGGGTGTGCACGGTGGAGGGGAATGATGGGGGAGAAATGGGACAACTGTAATAGCATAATCAATAAAATATATTTTAAAAAAAGAGTAATTAGCAATCCAGTGCCCATGTTTTCTATCAACTTAGGGATTTTATTCAAGGACATGTCTGATATTCTATGTGATCATCCGTATGAAGTTCTACGCATGTGTGCATGTGTTTATTTCACCATAAATTGTTCATAGTTTTTATCATGCCCTCTTTGAAAGCTGAAGTAAGCTTGTTTTCTGAAGCAACCAGTTTGAGAATTGTTTTATTGATGACAGTTCATGTCACTGTAATTTTTTTGTCCACTGTTAACACCAAGAAAAATTTCCTAGTCAAATTTGTCTGATCTAAATTTCACTACGACATTTCATTTTTATCTGCCTACAGTTACTAACTATTGTTAACTACGAAAACTGGATAGAGACAAACAGTGTTGTGTGTGTTCAGTGCAGGAAGGGTACTTTGGCAGAGAGGATTCCATCACTGGACAAGGAGCGGGCAGTCATCTAAAATAGCTGAGTTACTGTCACAGAGGAAGGGGTGCTGGGCCATTCATCCGGAAGTTCCCACTTCAGAAAGCCAGGGGAGGTGCTGCAGTCCTAAGGCACATCCTCCATCCTTCCTACAGCAGGAGACCCCTAGCGGCTTTGGGGCTTTGTATTTGAAGATTTCTCCTTTGCTGCTGCTTCTAGAGTCGTACCAAAAGACTTTCAAAAGTAAGCTAAGTACTTTTGCCACATGGGGATTTTTATTGAAAACAAAATATTTACATAGAGCACAGAATGTAATAATAGTGCAGCAGGGTTGGGACTTCTTTTCTGGGTGGCAGAATTTGGCAGTAGGTAGCGGCTGCTGTCTACTCATTACATATTTTCTTTCAGCTCTGGCATTGATTGGTACGTGGAAAGTGTTCAGAACCTGTATGATCACCACTAATATATGCTATAATCTGTCCTTTATATTATGAAAATTGAATCTGGTCTCTTTTGCCCAGCTGTACCAGACCCGTGCGGATATCATTGTAAGGTACCACGAGGCTGGAAGGGTTTTTGAAATCACAGCAACTGGGACCCTACTCTCCCCAGTTCAGGCTTCTCCTTGTGCTTTACAAAATTAAATAAACTTTATTGATCTGATCATGTGTCTTTGGAAAACAAATTTCACTGAGGCATGCAACATTCCAGGAAGTACACCTTTGTTACAACAAAGAAAGCCATTTGAAAAAGTGTTCTCTCTTTCAGGACATTTCTTGATCCTCTGGAAATTAATTCAGAATGATATATTGTAACTTGTATTTACTTAAAATTTAAATAACAGTTAAATCAAATAAAAAATGTCAAGATTTTGTACATGGTGCCATACAATGATTATTACTGCAAAATAAGGACCTTAAGGAGTGACAGGATCCCTGTGGACTATCGGAAGTGGACTAAGTCACGTTATTTCTGTTCAGGGTTTACATTGCCAATACATAATCCTTAAATAATCAAAGTGATTGGTTTACTGGAAGATCCTAATTTTAACATTGTAGATAAGTGGAAGTTTTCTATACTTTTATTTAAATAGAATTAATACCATTCTTTGCATCATGAGTATTACACTGTCAGTTAAAGAAATGTTACAATATAACAGGTCTGTCTTATCAAGGACCAAAATGGTGGAAACGCCATGTACACAGGGTTTGGTGTGAGAAGCCTACTCAACAAATCCCACATTGGCCATCCCCGAGTAAGGTGCACATTTGATCCTACAGATCACAAAGTCAGATTTCGCAGGGCTGGGAACACCTGTTCAGTGTGAAGCGAGGCTGCACTGTATGTCTCATAACATCGTTAATTCAGCTCCACGTATGTGCTCTTTCTTGAGGCTCTACTATGTGTACTTCATTCCAAGGTTCTACTATGTGTACTTCATTCCAAGGTTCTACTATGTGTACTTCATTTCTTTCTTTTTTGTTCTATTGCATCATCTACCCCCTTTATCTTAACTTGCTCATGCCAATTTTTCTCCAAGAAGCACCTATTTTTCTTAGCCAAGGGATTGTTTAAGCGTAGGCTCATAGTTCTGCTCTCAGTTGCCTAATCAAGAGCTCCTATCTAAAACCAAGGGAAAAATGTAATGAAATATCTAGACTTGGTCAGATAAGAACCCCTGGGTGCTTATTTCAGGTACTCACAACCTTCTACAATCACCACTGAAACATGTCCTTGGCAAATAAAGAAAATACATCAGGCAAAATCGTTCCAATTATCCATTTTATATTCACTTTGGAGGTTTGGTCTCGGTGATTATGAAACCTTCTTCTTTTGCATCGTGGGATTTGATTCCTGTCCCAACCTAAGAGCCAACTTTCCATTTTTTGATTTTGGACACCTGTTTCACTTCCCAGCCAAGGTCAGGAGTCCCCACTGGTCTCACTTCTCCAGCGTCCTCCCCTGGGCACATGACTCTACTTTGGACCATAGTGAACAGACTCTGACTCTTCCAGTGTTCGGTGTTTCCCCAGCACTACCTCACATTACTTTCCCTGCAAATGTGCCTGTTTGTTCCCATTCAGAATCCAAGTAGTGACACAATCTTCATTATTTTCAAATGATCCCTAATGATGTCATTTTATTTGAGTACATGGCAAGGAATAAAAGTGAACCATCACATATATCCCTGCTTGAAATAAGTACCTAATATGAATAAACTCCCAAATCCCTTTAACAACAAATTATATGTTGTATTTACTGCTGCTTTTGGTCACAAAACTTTCCAGTGTACTGCTCCACACCCAAAGGAGACATTGCACAAGAGCAGCATCGCTGCATTTGCGTGGGCCAGAAGTCTTGGACACGAACCGTTTAGCCTTGTGTCGTGTATTAGATATTTCAGGTACAGAGATCTTGCCTCATGAAGATATTTGTGCCTTGTAGAATTCAGTCATTTCCTATTCATGATAAGTTTTTTCTAAGTGATTTGCTTTGTAATTAAAGTTTATTGAATTAACTCATCTACAACCCTGTATTTAACAAATCAAATCCAAAATAATAATTTAAAGGATTAAATCAGAAGTTTGATTTCATCAGATTTGTACCACTTGCTACAAAAATTTAAGCCTTTTAACCATCACTATTATTCCACATTTTCTGTGTTGCTTGCCAGTGCACCAAGGCAGGGGAAAGGGTACTATTCTTGGAAAATAATTATTATTTCAAATAATATGATTTATCCATCTAAAAATCCCAGAAAAGTAATGAAAACTGTTGGGACACCTAAGATCTATTAAGAATTACGTGTCTAATATAAGACAAATATAACAAAATAACATCTTTTATGTTAGTCACTAAGATAATATAACAAAAACAAACCTACTTATATTATACCAGTTAACATAAAATGTGTAGAAATTAATTTTATGAGAAATATTCAAGCTTGATAGAAAGAATAAAATGTAAACTTCACCAAAAGCCATAAAAGAAAAATTTAAAAGATAGAAAAGTATTTCATGTTTCAATCTGGATAACCTTAATAACATAAACCTGCCAACTCATCTAAAATTTATTCTGTAAATTTAATACCAACCAAAATTTGAAAGTATTTGGTCTGTTGGTAAATTGACCTTAAGTTTCATCAGAAAAATTTAATGCTCAGATGCAATGGTAATTATAAATAAATTGGTCTAGGAACACGATGATGAGGTTATTAGATTTTAACCATTTCATTTAGCCATTTACTTTGTAAGAAAAAGCAAATCTTTTCCTGAGACATTCAGAAATGGAGGGATGAGAGATGTTGAAATCTAACATTAACTTTGTCTTTTCTCAACTCCCCACTGTCTGTTCCTCCAAGTAATTGATAAATCTTCCACAGTGATGTCTACTAGCTTTGGTACTTCTGCAGAGCCAGCCTCTTCAAAAGTCTCCATGTCTTTGTTCTCTCAGTGCTCCAAAACATTCAAAAGACTGCTTTCTTGCCTTGCCCAAGAGCTTCAGAATTTGGGGAAAAAAGAAAACAACGTTCAGTTGACTGTCAAACCAAATTAAAATGACCGCATACATGGTTTTTAGGTGCTAAAACTGGGAAGTTGGACAGATTTCCCACTAACAGTGTAAACTTGGTATATTTCCAAAACCTTGCAAAGCCTTAATTCCCTCCTTCTTAATGGGTTTTATAATATTACTTCATGGGGTTGTTGTGACAATTAAATGTGCCAGGGTAATGAATTGAAATATTTATTTAAGTTTTTGTGCTCGAAGACATAGAACACCAAAGGGAATAAAGATAGTCTTCTATCTAGCCCAGACACTATACAAGACATTGTGGTTTTAGTCATGAGTTTCTTGCCTTGGGATTTTGAATCACAGAGATGAAAATAGAAATTCTGAAGCACCCATAATACCCAGGCTTCTGGATGTCTCAACATCTCAGGAGGCAGAAGTAGACCAGTGCAGAAATGAGAGATTTTGAGAGCCCTTTGAGCAGACTCAAAGGGTGGCTAATGGGGACATTACAGGTTCATGAATAGTAAGACCAGTGCCTGGTTCCCGCAATTGGCCTGAGGAAGTCTTAGAACCTTAAATGGAAAAGCTGGTAGGTGCTTCTACCTTGAAAAAGATTCTTATGCCCAAGCTTGGCTCCTCTGAAGTGAAGCTGCCCTCCTGGCCTTGCCCCTCTCCATAGAGGTACCCTTGAAATCCGGGAAGTGGGAGGAGGATTTGCAAGTAAGGATTATTTTTCTTTGTAGTGTACTTTTCTCTCTTGAAAACCAAGATTTTTCAGATGATGGCATTTCTCTTGCAGCTTGAACATAAGCAGAAATATGCAGATCCTTGCCAGCTTACCTAGGACTGTCTGAATTCCAGTCTTGACCCACCCAGTCCAAGTTGGTTCAGTACAGACTGCCATAAAATATCTTATTTCTTTCATTGTTTGAAATCTTTGGCTTTTGCTTTTCTTCCTAAGCAAGAGTTTCTAAGTTGGGAGCCTTAAAGATTTCCATTAAAAAAGTATGCCTTTGTCAAAAGTCTTGAGCAAAATATAAAGACACTTCTAAAGCTTTGAATTTAATTTCCCCTTCAAGAGCACTCTCAGTCATGGGGGGGGGAGGGAATGATGTCATTACAGCAACCATGCAAAATCTGGGGTGAATAGGAGTCTAGAAAAAACTTAAATCTCAATAAAATTCCTAATATCAAATATGTATAACATGCATATATATTGCACATACATTTGCATGCATATGTTTATGTAATATATAAATGTATATGAATTTTAAGAAAGGGCTGGAAATTATTGACATGTGCGATAACTAAATACAAGCAAATCTTTAACAATCTAAAACCTGCCAATATAGAATTTCCAAAACAGTCAAATTTTCATTAACCCAATTTCCCCTCATAACCAAAGTATATTGACCTTCACAGATCTTACAGATAAAGATTTTCCTGCACAGAAGGTTATTATTTAAATTTAGTAATTGACATAAATGTATTAATTACATTAGCAGTCAGAACACTCAAGACTAATATAATTGTCTACTTGGAAACTGTCACCCAAAAGAAAAATTAAAGAGCTCAATTGAAAGATTAAGTGTTTATTTAAAAAGTAAATATTGCAGATTAATGAGGTTGTCATCCACTACCCATACATGGCTTTGATGAGCTTGAGCTATTCAGTAAATAAAAATTTGGAATTCTCCCTGCATTGAATATTAATGGGTGGGTTTTTTTGTGATTTTCTATTATTACCTGAGGCCCTCCAGTGGCAGAACATTTGTGTGTTGCATAATGTTAGGTTATAATTATTTTAAAGTGTTATTGAAGTATATCAAAGACCAAATTCACTCCTTTCATTAATTCATTTAAAATATATTTATATGCATCTACTGTATAAAAGTCACTGTCCCTAGGTTTCATCATTGAAAAAACCAAAGTGATATGGTACATTAGAAGGTAACGAGGACTATGAAAAATAGAAGAAATGATGCAGCATAAGGAGGTATTGGGAACATAGAGAAGGTGGGGAACATCAGATTGCCATTTCATATAGAGTGACCATTAAATAGTAACGCTTAAGCAAAAAATTAAAGGAGATAAGACAACCATGCAAATATCTGAAATGAGCATTATGGAATCTGTCAAAAAAAGATGTCACTTTAATCCCACTTCCAGGCTCATTACCAAAACTTACTGATTGCCAGCACTGCCCTCCATGGCCAAGACCTTCCACAATGAATCCAGTTTCTCTACTATAAGACGGCATCACCCACAGCCATTTATCAGCTTCTCAGCTCCCAAATCCAAGAGCTGGTAAACCACTGCTGCTCCAGCCCAGTCCATGAGAACACCTTGTAGAGCCCAAACCATACAACAGGGCTGATAAGTCATAAACTTTACCTACAATTTGTAGACAGTAAAATCCAACCCTAGTGTAAGACTTACTAAACAGTGTTTTTGACTGATCCAAGGGGACTCTCGCCCACTCAGGGGACACAGAAAATAATCTCCAGAGGATCACCACAGACCTGGCTCAGCAAGGGAATGTTAGAACTTGGTTTCCAGGTTTGAATTTGCCCTAAGTGTTGATCATTGTTATCTTACAGCAATTTTAGCGTTGCCTGCCTTTAAACAAGGTCAACCAAAAGTAAATTTGGAGACAGAACCAATGTGTTGATATTCTATTCTCTGCAGAAATTGATCTAATAGCTTTTCTAAATGGATAATCCACACCTTCTCTGGGGCTGTCACACCAGGCATTGTTAGCCGTTGTCACAGCACCATTGCTACTTGTCTCATTGATCATAGAAAGTCCATCAATAAGGACATGTGTAGAGCAGTGAGCAAACATCCCAGTAGCTGCTCTTCATTCCTTTGCTCCTAATCTCCCTGATGTGGTCAAAAGTCTCCTCTTTAGGGGGCAAAGGAGTCATCCTAAATTGAAAATTATGGGCCTCTACTTACCCTGCTGCATCTTGCCTATTGGAGCACAGGCTTCTAACAACAGTGTGGTCCTTCATCCTTTATTTCAATGTACAAAAGACATACAGGTTTCTACATGATAACTTTCTTTCATGTGTTATACAATGCTGAAAAGCTATCATTTCACTTGAATTGAAATGTGTAACAATTAAACATCAAGGGGTAAAATCTCTCTGAATGCTCTGCATATGGCAATACCTTACTTTAAAAAAACAAGTTATTTCCTCACACCCTCACAGTAAAAAAACCATTGAGGCATCTCATTGGCAATTCGAATCCCTAGATTATTATACTATGATAGCAATTATGCCAGGACCTTAAAAGCTAATTGTGTATTAGGCTATGCTCAGAGAAGTAACATTTTCAAGGTATGAAATTATTTCATTTGTAGAAAAATATAGCTTTATGAAAGGTGGTACCTGTTGAGAACCAACAGGTATAAATTGCTGAAGCTATTGTGATAGTACTGAGAACTAAAATCTTGTTAGATTTCACAGTAATGTTGCTATTAAAGTGATATTAAAGTCTCACTTTTAAAAAAATCATATTTATCATAAGATGTTAAACAGGGAGGGGATTATGGGGAAAAGGGTGAAGGGTTTGCAGGAACATTTATAAAGGGCATGTGGACAGTAACAAGGGGGGATGGGAAAAGGGGAGGGAGGTGCAGAGGGCTGGGATGGTGAGGAGGGGTGGGGGGAAGGCAGAAAACTGTACTTGAACAACAATAAAAAAGATGTTAAACAAAATGCATGTATACAAATTAAGGAGGAGGAAGATTTTAAAATCTAAAGCGAATCTTACACAGATTCGACTTTGAGATAATATGGTGTTAAATGAGGCATCAAGAAGAATAACTACAGAAGAATATAAAACCTGCTTATTCTTTTCTTAAAGACTGATTCGTAAATCTTTCAAGTATCAGTTTCCTTTACACTCTATATTTCTCTTACTAAAAGAAATAGCCATAAATATACAGGCCTTCCTATTAAGGCATGTTTGTATAAGGAATTCTGAGAATATTGGGTGGGGTGTTTAAGTAGGTACAAGAAAGAGAATTTCAAAGAGCAAAACTGTTAAGAAGAAATTTGTTAGATACAGTTGAAGGTTGAGAATATTCACTGGAATTTGATTCTCCTCAGGGCTTAATAACAAAACAAGCATTCTTTTGTTTGTCTATAAAAATCCCCCTTGAATCCCGATGGATTTCAAAGGCTCAATGTTGTCTATCATGAAATGTGAAAATAGCACATGTTAATTGGCAGTCATGGTACCTATATTGAAATTGGCATCTGTAAAGTAAAAAAGTTTTGATTGGCAGAGGAGCCCAGACTCATTCCATCTCTTTGCATTTGGCCAAAGGAAAAGTTAAAATCAATGCTTCTGCCAGATAATGCATAGAGAATTTGTACTATGACTTCCAAATAAGAATAACACGATGAAATAGCAAGAAAAGCCTAAGCTAATATTCCATATCTATGGCTGAGGTAATGCAACAGCAAGCCTTTTTTTGTCTAGCAGAGAAGGGGTCACAACTTCCTCTAAGATCCTGTGCATCTCTAGAACCATTCACGACACACTTTAAAAGCTTCAAAATTCTCCTGTTGACTTTACAAAAGTCAAAACACTGCTAACCCTGGCAACCAAGATTCCTCATAATCTGGTTCCCTTGCTACTACTGTTGATTCTCTCAGTAAATCCCAACATGAGACTCTTAACCAGCCACAAAGCTTCCTTATTGCCCTGAAGCACACCACACTGATTCTTTTATGACCTGGAAAATGATCCCTGTCTAGCTATCCCAATTCTACCCAGTGGTGGTAAGAAGAATAGGCTCTAATTCCTGGAAGCTATGACGACTTGGTCTGACAGGGTTAAAGGGTGTTTGCAGGTATGGTTAATGATCTGGAGAGAGGGGAATTATACTGCATTACCTCGGTGGACCCATGTAGTCATAAGCGTTCTTATTAGTGAAAGAGGGGTACAGGAGAGGCAGCATCAGAGAAAGATACGTACAGACTGAAGCAGAGATTAGAGCAATGTATGTGCTGGCTTCGAAGATGGAAGGAGGAAGCCATGAGCCAAGAAACACAAGCAGAAGCTGGAAAAGGCAAGAAAATGGATTCCCCCTTAGACCCTCCAGAAGAACAGCTCTGCTGACAACTTGATGTTAGCCCATTTTGAATTTCTCATCTCTAGAACTATAAGAATAAATATGTGTTTTAAGCCACTAAGTTTGTTACAGCAGCAATGGGAAGCTTACTTAGGGCTTCAAGGCTCAACTCAAGTTGCACCCCTTGGAAGTTCTACATAAGCGCTCTAATATTTCCTGCACAGTTTCCTTTAAAGTTGCCTTGCATAACTGCTTGTTTTACCATTATGCCTCCAGTGTAATAAAATTGCAATAAAGTTGCATTTCAATATACAAGTGAGAAGCAAGGGCTGAAGATCTTTATAATGCTGATAGAAGACAAACCATAAAAAATGTGTGAAATCACTTAGGTTTGCTTTGTTGCAGAAGATCAGGAAACAGACATGTCCTTCACTTTCTGGAATGTTTGTGAATTATTTATTGATTGTTTTCCTCATACACGTTCTGTTCTCCTTTCCTAGAGCTGTACTTACTCATACGTTAAGCCTCCAGGGTTGGTTTTCTAATTTGCTTACCATTTCTCCCCTGTTGTCCAACTCTTTGCTCCACTTCCTGGCAGAGTTCTTCAACTTTATCTTCTAACTCTTCCAAATATCTTTTATTTCTGCTGTCCAGTTTTTAATTCTCAAGAGCAACTTTTGTTCTCTGATTTTTTTCATTTTTTTCTTTGCTTTTTAATTTTTTATAGCATCCTGTTCTGATTTTGTCAAGGTACTATATTCTCTCACCACTCTAAGAATGTTAAGGTTAAAGTTGGTTTGGAAGATTTCCTTTATATTCTTTATTTTTCCAGGTTGCTTTAATTTTCTGCTTTCTTGTTTAGATCTCTCTCTTCCTTAGATGTCTGCTCATGATTGGTTATTTTCTTATGATTCACAGTGGGGGAATAAAAGTGTACTTCTATGTGGGTGTACATCCAAATGAATTTGTGGATGCAGATTGTCGACCTGGAGTATTATCGTGGTGATCTTGGCGGGACTTTTGTTGAGAAACTACTAATTCAGTAAATTTACATATTTGTTCTTCCCATTTTTCACAATTATGTATAAAGCAGAACACAGAATATGTGTTCTGTTTTCTATGTATGTACTGTGTATAATGTCATCATAGCTGTTACAGGTGTGTGCTTTATTGGATTAAGATAATTCCCTTCCATTTCCGTGGTGTTTTGTTTTGTTCTTGTAATCATAAATGTATGTTGAACTTTGTCACAATTTCAGTGCATATATACACAATACTGTATGTTTTACTTTCTTCATATTTATAAAGGTAGCAATTTACATTTAATGATTTTTACATGTTAAAACAATATTATGTTTCTGCAATAAACTCTACTTGATTGTAATAAAGATTTCATTTGTCGACGTTGCTGGATGGACTTGTAACTTTCTGAGTTTTTGAGTCTAAGTTATAAAGAAAGATTGCACTAAAATTTGTTTCCCTCCATGGTAATGCTGCTATCAGGTTTTGATACCAGGGATACACTGGCCTCATAAAAGAAATGAGGAGTGTTCTTTATCCTCTATTTTCTGAAATAATTTGCATGAGAGAAGAATTTCTTCTTTCTTAAATATTTTATAGAATTAATAAGTGAAATCATATAAGCCTGGCAATTTTTTAGAATTATTTTTAATTAAAAATTCAATTTCTTTAATAAACATAGAGTTACAAAATTTTCTATTTCTCCTTGTATTTCGTGAAATTTTTTTCCATTTTATCTAAGTTGTTGAATTTATTTGTACAAAGTTATTCATAACACTTTATTATTTTTGTATTGCTTATAAGACTAGTGAGGTATCCTCTTTCATTCTCAATAGCGGTCATTGTGAGTTTTCTCTCTGTTTATTTTGTGGGAGCTTGGGGCCCTAGGTTGTGAATGTACCTGGGGGACTACAACCATTATTATTTTTCAAACAAAATTTATTGATTTGCCTCATTGTTTTCTCTTTCTTTCTATACTTATGTTCATTATTTCTTTTCTTCTATGACTTTAACTTCTTTTTTATTTTTCTTTTTTATAGTTTCTTTTTATAGTTCCTCAAACATAAGTGCTCATAGACATGAATTTTCCTCTAGGCAGTGCTTTGGCTACATCTCATAGATTTTGATGTGCTATGTTTAAAAATCATTTAATTCAAAATATTTTCTAATTTGTCCTGTGATTTCTTCTTTAAACTATTAGTTATCTGAGGATGTGTTCCTTATTTTCCAACATTTGATGATTTCCTGTATATATTTTATTATTGGTTGCTAACTTAATTCTCATATGTTAAGAATAGCATACTTTGTACACCATCCATAAATATTTATCAAGATATGTTTTATAGCCCTGGCTTGTGTGGCTCAGTGTAGTAAATGCCAGCCTGTGAACTAAAAGGTCACCAATTTGATTCTTGCCCGGGCATATGCCTGGGTTGCAGGTCAGGTCCCCAGTTGGGGCCCTGAAAGAGGAAAGAGGTAACTGATCTATGTTTCTCTCCCACACTGATGTTTCTCTTCCTCTCTTTCTCCCTTCTTTCCCCTCTCCCTAAAAATTAAATAAATAAAATCTTTTTTAATGATATGCTTTATAGGCACTTGATACATGTTCCATGTGTATTTGGAAAGAATGTGTATTCTAGAGTGTTGAGAATAATGTTCTGGATACTTGTGTTTGGGGTATCAAAATTTTCCAATCGATCTGAATGGTTTTTTTGTATATGTGTTTTATTTATTATTGAGAATGTAGTCCTCAATTATTATTGTGTTCTTTTTGATTTCTTAGTTTTATAATTTTTACTTTATGTATTTTGAAGCTCTATTATAGCACATGTATACATTTAGTATTGTTTTATGTCCTTGATGACTTGTCCCGTTTATCACTGTCAATCTTCTTTACTTTCAATGATACGTCTTGCCTTGAAGTCTACTTTGTGTGATGATATGTGGCACGTTACTTGTCATGCTTAGAATCTCATGATATATCATTTTCCATTCAATCTGACTGTTTATCTTTGCCAAGAATCTCTTATAAATAGCATCTGGTTGGATATCGCTTTTTAAATTTTGTCTGATAATCTGTTTTCTATATAGAATTTTTTAGCAGATGTAGTTGTAACATAATTATTGATAAAGCTATGTTTAATTCTGTAATCTTGCTATATGTTTTCTAGTCATTCCTTCTTTTTGTATTGTGGTTTTATATTTTGATTTCATTCTTTCTTTTGGATTTATCAAGTGTTTTTCAATATTATCTCCTATTTCCTCTTATTGGCTTTTTACTGATACATACGTTTTAATATATAAAATATATATATTTAGTGATTTTTAGTGATTGCTACAGGATTCATATTATTTATGCATCTTTAACTTACCACAATCAACCTTGAATTAATATTTTATGATCTCCCCCATAATTTAAGAGTCTTGCAATGGTAAAATGCCATTTAAACTTTTACTCATTTTTGTTTTATTATTGTTAAATATTTTATTTCTACATATCACAAACTCAATACGCTGTTAATATTTTTACTGTAAAAAATCAATTGATTTTAAAAGAATTTGGGTTGTTTGGTATTTAAACTAAGTGTAGTGAAAGACAAATACCATATGATATCACTTGTATGTGGAATCTAATTAACAAAATAAACTGATGAACAAAAGAGAAACAAGCATGGACATGTGGAACAGACTGACAACTGTCAGAGGGGACAGGGGAGGGCGGGACTGGATAAAAGGAGGTGAAGGGATCAGCCAAAGAACATACATGCAGAACCCATAGAACAGACAACAGTTTGGTGATGAGCTGAGGGGTAACAGTTGGATAGAGGTGGGCAAAGGGGGGCAATGGGGGCAACTCTAATAGTGTGAACAATAAAACTAAACTTTAAAAATGAGATAAATAAATAAACCGTAGTGAATATATTAGAAGAAAACCAATATTCTTCTAATTAAATTGGAATTTTAAGTCAAAAATCTTTTTTTCTCTTTTAACAAACCCAATCTTAATCCAGAAGTAATAGACACAAAGCAGAATAACCTGGGTGTAGATTTATGCATCACCGTTTTGACAATTTGGTCTCTCGCACATGCTGATTCTTAGGATATTACTTTTACTGCAGAATGTCAAGTTTATACAAAACTTAGATAAATGTTCTGTTCCTAGATTTGATTTTAATGCAGTGTGTGATGTGTTCCTTCCTTGTGTCCTGTAAGCTTCTTGGCCCTGTTTCAACGCATCCTGTACACACAAGGGGGCAGAGTTCAACTAGTGGTGAGAAGCCAGGTCCTGAGCTTTCTGGTCCGCCAGCAGATCAGGTTTCATACTTGACTCACAACGACCACTTCTTATGTAGAATGGTTTTCTTCTTCATTGAATCATATGTGTCTATCAGAAACAGTTTAATTAATAAGATAAAGCCTATGCCTCAGAGAAAAATGGTTAGTCTAGGTTTACAGGGTCATTCTTGTTCTTGAATGTTTCTCATTTAAATGTTATCTAAATCTCACCCACCATTCTTGGTCTCTGAGAAGAATGAGCACCTAAATAAAACACAGTGACTTTTCCAATAATATAAGCCATTAATGAGAATGCAAACCTCAGTTCTCCTCTGTCCAAAGAAGGATAAAATTCAAAAGAGACAAGACCTCAGAATAAGCTTGAGGGCCGCATTCAGAACAAATATGCTGATTTCTCAAACACTGCCAAGGACTTCCCAAACATGCCTCTGTTTCTCAAAGATAAACCTCTTCACACACCTCCCTCCTCTCAGTGTCCCACAGGCATTTTAGGAGAGAAGAGTTTGGTCGTCTTGATCCATCCTAAGCACCAAATATGTGATCATAGAAGAACTGAAGGAACCTTCCTTTTCTGCTTTAAAAGATCCTTCCTGCACTTGTTGAAGATGTAAACACTAGCAGGAAGAACACGTTTTTCTTTGATATTTATTGCTAACACTTAAAATGCTAATATCCACAGGAGAAAGAATTCACTAGCGTTAATTTACACAGAGAAAAATGGGTGAAATGAAATCCCTCTCTTAGTTTTGAAGAGAGGGATTTGAAATCCCTCTCTCCTGTTTTGAAAAGCTGAGAGGGTAGGAGGCTGAGAGGAAAGTCCCCCTGCCCTGGGGATGTTGAGGGAGAACCCAAGAAAATGGGAAACAACACAGAAACAGAAATGGGTTGATGCCATCACAACTTACTTATATCGCAATTGAACCTTGGGCGCAACCTACCAAGCTGGCTGCTTTATCTGTGATTTAATTTGGGCCTCTTTTTAAGAGGATATTTCATTGAAAATTGATACAGAAATGTGATCTGTCTGATATTTGACTTGATAGCAAAAACTGATGTTTCCTCCTCTTAATTCATGTAAAATTTTTGTTAGGTATAAGTAACTTGACTTATAAAGCAATTAATTTTTTCAATTGTGAAGATCAGATAGTACATACAAGTATAATAAACATATCACTAAAAATTAAGACAGTAAATATATAAAAGCATATCATATTATATCCTGTATTTTGTAATTTTGAACATATTTCCTTTGTTTAATTAGAATTGTGTTTTCACTTGGGTAATAATCTCAAAACAGTTAATAGTCTATTATTAACTCAGGGGCACTATTAGAAAGCCAACCTCCTAATTTCATGTTCTGGGTGGTGGGGAGCTGAAAGTCAACAGTACCTTTAAAAATGGAGTAAATGAAGCACAAATAAAGAAAGCGCCTGGAGAAAATTTGAATGGAACTAGAAAACAGGGCTCATGGCTTCTGAGTCCCAATTATCTACTAGTTAACAAAGGTTGTTTCCAACCTTTGTTTAAGATACAACAAAGGTTGTACCTTAAAATGTAACCTTAAGGAAAAGTTTCACAATTACCAGACTCTTTCAGAATGTTTAATTTTAACATTTAAAAAATCCGTCTAACCACTTAAAAAGAAAAGGCAAGCTAATTACACTTGTCTGTGTGCCAGGAAAATGACATTAATGTATACTTTTTGCTGGTTATTTTAGGAGGGTCTCATTTGATATTAAATAATTTATTAGGTCACATCCTTTAGATTTCTAATATTTGATCCTTAATAGCATCTTTTCCCTTCCTTCCATAGCAAAACAAGCTGCTGTCTCCTAACTCTTCCAACTAATGTAGTAATAACCATTCTAGATTCAACCATTCTAATCTCAATAACCATTGAGATTAAAGATGTATTCAGATAAGGCATTTGAGGGAAGAATACAGACAGGACATGAGACAATAAGAATTCATCAAAAGCAACTCCGGCTTTCAAGACCCTTGCACTTACAATTGTCATTTACTCCTCACGTGTGTCATCATCCTGAGATCAGCAAAGTATCATAACCCCAAGTTACTGTGAAGCAAATGTGGCACAAAGAAACTTAGTGACTTACCTGAGTTCACAGCACTGGTGAAAGAGCTAGCGCATCAGCTTGGGTTCTCTAACTTTGTTATAAAAAATACTAATATAACTAATATCAATTAAGCTCTTACTGTAAGACAAACACTGTAAGTGTTACTCTTACTGTAAGTGTAAACACTTTCCATGTGTTATCACACTGCATCCTCAAACCAACTCCATTATTTTTATCCCCATCTTAAATAATAAGAAAACAGAGGTGTGGGGCATTGAAGTAACAGTGCAATACTGCAAAAAAAAAAAAAAAAAAAAGCCTTATTTCTTTTTTTTCCAGATAGTCTGTTCTCCTCTAAATCCAGGCTATCGTGAAGTCTTTGAGGTTGTCAGTCATGGGCTTTGATTTATCTTCTTTTCCTTTTTCTCACTTCACTTATTTGGGGAAGAAGTCCCTGGCATTGGTAAGCAGAAAGCTGGAATTCCAGATCCAACCATAGCCAACAGCTGCCTTGGATGGGTCGCCTGAATCCCTTCAGGCCTCAATTTTCTCTGGAGTAAAGCTCCAGTTTGCTCTAAGGGACAGAGTTAAAACTGGTGATTTATAAAATCTCTTTCCATTCTCACATACACAGAGTTAGGCTTTTGGGATCCACTCTTTCTATTTTTCCGAGGAAGGTTGTTTGTTTAATTGTGCTGTGGTAATGTGCAACGGTATGAGCTGTACGATTGCTGTACCAAGCAGGACTATGAAATGGGTCCGATTGTGTAAAACTTCACTGAACACCTAGCCAAAAACATTTTTGAAGAGCAAATGCGTAAGACAATATACAATAATCCGACCATAAGTTCTCCATTCCCAAAATGGAGAAAAGAAGAACATCAATAAGATGTCATTAGATAAGACTTTCACAAAATAACTTGATTTTAATGAATTCCAGAATTACGTCTGAAAATAACAGTTTACTTCTATTATCTGAACTGCAAACTTATTTCTGATGTTCAGCACATGGTTGAGGTAATAATGTAGGCTGTTATGAAAGGGCAGTGAAAAAAATCAGGTGTTTATTAAATAATTAAAAATTAAATCTGTTCTTAGTTATTGGATCTTTCACTGGGGTACTATAAGAAATAGAACAGGATAAAACTAGTTTCTGTTGATTAAACTCTTCTTACTACAGCAATTTTTACATAGGAGACACTGCATATATTAAAAACAGGAAAGAGTTTGGAAATAGAAGAACTAATTAGAAATTCTAGCATTCTAGTTACTTCTTTTTGGGCAAGTTCCTTAATTTTTCTCAGTCTCTTTTTTTTTTAGAAAAAAATAGATTTTATTTATTTATTTTTAGAGAGAAGGGAAGGGAGGGAGAAAGAGGAGAGAAACATCGATGTGAGAGAGAAACATCAATCGGTTGCCTCTTGCACACACCCCAAACCAGGAGCCAAACCCACAACCTAGGCATGTACCCTGACCAGGTATTGAACCTGGACCAATGCCTAACCAACTGAGCCACACCAGTCTGCGTTTCATTTTTCTTGTTGGTAGTATGTGATACCCATCCTGTCTCCTTCACAAGATGCAATTCTGGGCCCTCTTATGTTTACTTTATATATTTGGCCCCTGAGAGATTACTGAGTTTCATGCTTTTAAATGCCATCTATCCACTCACAACTCAAAACTTATTCTCCCATCTGGAGTTTTCTCTGTCTTCCAAACACATACATCTGACTCTGTGTTTAATATCTCCATTTGTTGTCTCCTAGATGTCCCAAACTTAAAAACCACATTTCTGAGTCAAGCCCTTCTCCTCTTCCTGGAATATTCTTTAATTTAATAAATAGTAACTCTAGTTACTCAGACCCAAAACCCCTTTTTCACACTTCACAGTTCGTCCATCAGCAAATCCTATTGGTTCTACCATCAAAATACATACAGAATCCAAACACTTCTCACCACTCCATTTTTAGCTCTCTGGTGTGAGCCATCAACCCCTCCCATGCAGCTCATTGCATGAGTCTGCTCATCGGTCTGCCTGACTTCATCCTTGCCAGCTACATTTGTTTCCCAGGTTGTCATGACAAAGTACCACCAACTAAATGGCTTGAAACAATGGAAATTCATTGTCTCACAGTTCTGCAGACCATCTAGTCCAAAATCAAGGTGCTGGCAGAGCCAGGCTCTTTCTGAGGCTCTGGGTAGAAACCTTCCTTGCCTCTTCCTGGCTTCTTGTGGTTGTCTGCAATCCCTGGTCCTGCTTGGCTTGCAGCTGCCTTGCTCCCATCTCTGCTTCTGTCCTCACATGCTGTTCTCTCTGTGTGTGTCTGTGTCCACATGTTCCTCTTTTTATAAAATATTAGTCATAAAAATAAATAAATAAAATACCAGTTATATTAGATCGAACCCAAGAGGACTCAGGATGTCATCTTAACTTGATTATATCTTCAAAGACCCTATTTTCAAATAAGGTCATATCATGGGTACTGGGGGTTGATACTAAATATGTCTTTCTTTAGGGGGGCTGATACAATTCAGCCCATAACACCAACCTTCAGAATATCCTGAATCCATCAATCAAGTGATCTCCCTGTCACCAGCCTGATTAATCTCCATAGGTCTAATCATCATAATATATTCTGTGTTTATCTCTTTATATGTTTTCTTCCCTTGGCTACAAGAACATGGACATTATCCATTTTTATTCACTTAAATATAATAATCCTCAATAAATATGCATTGAATATATAAATAAATACATTTGAACAATTATAAAGTGGGAATTTTTTAAAGTTCTCCAACTTAGGGGAAGTCATGTCAACAAGTAACCATTAAAATCACTTATAAAGTTGCCCAATTGATCAATTACAACCTACCTCTATAAACACACTTTTGTATGTCAACCAATCACCATAAACTCCTCCCTTCTGAAAAAAATGTAGCCAATCAGAGATGCACTCATTCTAATATCCACACCCTTAAGTGCCCAACAATCACACTTATGTGAAGGATATTAACCCACTTACATCTCTAAAAGTCACCAATCTCTGAAGGACAAACTCTCTCTGACCAGCATAGCTCTTGCAATAAGCAATGGATGTCCTTATTTCAGATACTGAATGGGGTGGGAGGTATCTCATCATCCTTTGACAAAATGTACATAGGAGAAAAAAATATGTATAAGAAACCTTAAGAAAATATGAGGCCTTGTAAATGTCATTTAATATTAGCATTATGTCCATACTGTGCCTTAAGAATTATTAATTATTAGAGAAAACTAGATACCTTATTTACAACTTAATTAGGCTGGCTATGCATTCAGTTAGTCTTTCATTTCTTCCACAAGAAGAATATTCCAAGTTTATACTTATGACAATAGTAAGTTTTATCATGTGTCTGTTTTAGCTTTTGACCACTGAGGTGCATGCCCTTGAGAAAAATTTATTCTTTTTAATACTCCTATTATTGAGTGGCGGCTGAGTCCCAGGTGCTGTGCTGAGTAAATGCAATCTCTCTCTGAGGAAGCTCGGAGTCTGCTGGAGAGAACAGACGTTAGACCGCTGACATGATGCATCTGCGTGCTCACACTGTGTGCTGAATGAGCACAGAGTGCAAGTGAGAGAGGGTGTCAGGAGCCTGGACTGACTGGAGAGGCAGGGAAGCCGACCCTGGGATGTGACACTTAAGAGAAGAGGAGGAGTTTGCCAAAAGAACATGTTTCGTTAGTTTACCAAAGCCCTTTCTTGTTATTTATTCTGGTACTCATGCTGGACTTCAAGAGCAAATTTTCTCACTTTATAAGCAGTTGGCTCAAAGAAAAGAGAAGCAGGTAAAGGCAGGCAACAAGGCACTGAAGTAGATCCAAGCCCTCCAATGTCACTCTGTGTTTTCCACGTGCCCAACTACCTCAGCTAATCTTTATAGCTGAAAAATAACATACATCACTCATTACCTGCTACGGACTTGAATTTTTTATTGCGTACACTTCACATATTATGTGGATAAAACACACATATACAAATGTGTGTGTATGGTAGCCACCCCCAAAAGACATAACCATGGCCTAATCCCCGGGCCCTGTGAATGTCACTTTCCGTGGAAAGAGAGTCTCTGCAGATGAAACCAGGTTAATCATTTTGAGGTGAGGAGATCATCCTGGATTCTCCAGCTTGGCCTTAAATACTTGTCCAAAGACAAGTAACCTCACAGAGACACAGAGGAAAAGATGGTGGTAAGAAGGAGGGATATAACCATAGAGACACAGATTGAAATGATGAGGCCACAAGCCAAGAAACACTTGAACCATTAGAAGCTGGAAGAGGCAAAGAAGAGAACCTCCCCTGGAGCCTTGGGAGTGAGCAGAGCTCTGCTGATTTACAACTTCTGGCCTCTGGAGCTACGGAGTAAATTCCCATTGTCTCAAGCCACCAGTTTGTGGTAATGTGTCACAACAGCCCTGGGAAACAAATACATATTTGTCTCTTCAAGTAATGCTGGCAGATTTCAAACTGGCAGCAGATACCAACCCAAGTGGCTGTAACTGCACTCATTCACCCTTTTGTGTTTTTATTTATAAAGTCAAAATAATATTGTGTGATATATAACAACCATTATTAATATTAGTATACATATTTATTAAGCAGCAACTGCTCTAAGTACTGTATACCTTTAAAGTTATCTATTTTTCAAGTCAATGCTGTGGATTAGGTGCTCTTATCAAGCCACTTTTTTTTTCAGATAATTATACTGAAGCTCAGTTTAATCGCCCATGATTTCAGTTAGTATGTGAGGGAAATGGCATTTGAACTGAGATTTTACTCCAGTCTATTCCTACTATACCACAGTGCCTCCTTAGAAAGGGATCAATTGTTTAATTCCTTCCATTACTTTTCATTAATGATGAGGATGGGGCCTCTCGTGTTCAACCAGTTTCTTCTCTTCCTCTCCATCTTTTCTTCTCCCACTCCTTCTCCTTTTCTTTGTCTCCCTTTCTTCCTCCTCCTTTGAATTCTCGCCAGCTGTAGGAACCCATGTCTCCTGACACTTTGCCCAGTTGAAATAGTCAGAGCTCCAATCACAAGAAACTGGCAGGTTTGATATGATCCCAAACTGCTGAGTCCTCTAAGGGTTCAGGATTGGGCTTTGTGGAGGAGATTTCCTGGAAGAAATGTCACATCCATTATTTTCAGTTTTAGCTTTGGAAAGGTTGCCTGGAGAATGTCACCGAACACCAAATTTAACCTTTCAGTGATATTTGATATGAGAATAAATGAAACAGTCTATAAAGCTGGGACCTCCCTAAAATAAAGATGTTAAATAAATCCAGCAAATGTGCTGGAGCTATTTGGGAGTATTCATGGCTAACTTAATAGGTTGGAAACAAAGTGTTCAACTGTTCCAACTACACAATTCACTGCTATCATGTAGTTGTTGAATCTGAATTTGTGGATGGAATAAATCTGGCTAAAAAGTGGTTGGAAAGGGTTTTAGGTCACTTAAAAATGACCCTTGACCTTAAATGGGCTGGCATGAAATTCCTGGGAAACTCTCACACTTTTTGGGAAATCAGTCAAGGGCAACTCCTCTCCCAGAAAGCCCTCCCCACCTCTCTGCATGCCCTCCCAGGGATGCGTTCCGGAGCTCTTCTTGGGGT
The DNA here is from genome assembly GCA_039655065.1 of Glossophaga mutica. NCBI lineage: Eukaryota > Metazoa > Chordata > Mammalia > Chiroptera > Phyllostomidae > Glossophaga > Glossophaga mutica. The sequence continues at coordinate 24,726,725 of CM077305.1, forward strand.
TGTCTGATGATCTCATTGGAAGCAAATGTTTTGTTCTTTGGTCTCTCTTCCCTAACTGACTACAAGTTTCTCAAGGGAGGGGTGGTTTCCATGTCTTTGCCAAAGGCGGTCCTCCCGTGAGTCTTTCAGGAAGGTGTGTTACCTGTGCACCCCCTAAACCTACACTAGGGCCAGGGCCTAACTTACAGGTAAGCAGGGTGGTGTGTTCCATGGAATAAACAAGACTTAGTGTTGTTCATCACATGCTTTCTCAGCCCTCCATTTGGAGAGGAAAACAGGTGAAAGTGGAAGGTGGAGAAAAGAAACATGAAAACAAATAGCATAGTAAATAATATGATGAACACTGCCTTGAGTCCTCTTGAACTTCTATTTAACACTAACCCTGACTGATGATTTCCTATTGACTTAAGGAATCCTTAAGTTCCCTTCCCAAAACCAGAGTGCTTTGGAATATTCTACTGCTCACCACCAACTAGGGTACTAGAGTGGCTGCTCTGAACACAGACTGAGATGTAAGTCAGAGAGATGCCCATCAAGTGAGCTGGCCCTGCGAATACCTTTATGGGAAATCTGATTTTTCCAGAGAAAATGCTAACATGTTGGGTAGTAGAGGAGAAGTTAGGATTCAGTGTACGGCACAAACTCACGAGAACTCAAGGACCCCATTCCAGCCCACGCATTTCGAAAGTGTTATTCAAAAACACCAGAAATATCAATTTGGGGTTTACAAATGACTTTTAGCAAGTAGAAAAATTTGTAAATTTTACAAAATCCACAAATAATGAGGATTCGCTGTATATGGAAAGTATTTTTGCAGAGTTTTAATTTCTATTGAATTTTTCGGAAATGTAAAAGCTACGCAAAGAACATATATGCATATATGCATAGCTCTTGGACATAAGCAACAATGTGGTGAAGGCCAAGGGTGGGCAGGGGCTGAGCAGAAGGAGACAAAGAATTGGGGAAAACGGGGGTAGAGGGGCACCTGTAATACTGTCAACAATAAAAAATAAATAAATTTTTAGAAATAAAATAAAATAAATAAATAAAACTTTTGACATACCTATGTTTATTTCTTCCAGAGAAATTCACTCATTCATTGGCTTGATGTTGAGATTTATGAAACATCTTCCATATAACAATACTGTGATGGCTTCTCAAGGGTTTCACAGAAAACTACTTCTGTAGAACCACGAATTATGTAAAACCACATGAAATCCATGTGCTTGCTTGGAAGATATGATGCAAAATATGAAAAAGTAAATAAAAGCAAAATCAGCAATTCCAAAAAAAGAAAAAAAATGTGAAAGCTATGGAAACCCAGGGAAACCTGTGCTTTGGCTTGGAACTTTACCAAAAATTAGTATTTTGGAATTCACATTACTGAAGGCAACACTGCCAATGATATTGAGAACAACACACCACTATCACTCTGCATTTGCAGCTCTCTTTGTGGGTACCAGCAAATGTTTGTTTCTTTAAGTCATCTAGCACAGCTATAAACAAGCATTTCACTACTAAAATACATAGAATATTGGTATAAGTCAGTGTTCTTTCAAGATCAGAAAACATAATTCATTTGGTTACTACATGCCTGCCATCGTATTTTTATTTTGCATAGGATGTTTTTCTACGAAGGAGGACCCCCAAAAAACTGTGATTATTTCTGGAGGGCAGGATTCTTGTAGTACAGGCTTCTCCTGCTAGGTAAGTGCTCTAGGAACCCATCCGTATCTGTCTACTAGCTGGCATTGTTGTGAGAGGCTGCATTCGGCTTCAGTGAATTGTTTTGAAGACTCTTTCGACACGTCTGCCCATTTCATGATGGGTGATTTACAACTCCACCTGCCCACACTGCACTGAGTGTGCAGTTTTTGACCAAAAATGGCATGACCCCATCCCCCACCCTTCCAATTCACCTACTCTCTCCCTTAGCGACTTTTTTTCATTTCCCTGGATGAAAAAGTCCTCAGAAGGAAACACTTTGCCAATGTGAAAGAGGTGAAACAAAAAATAGCAGAAGCACTAACAGGCATCAAAAATGATGAGCTCAAAAACTGTTTTGAACAGTGGAAAAAATGTCTCAATAGTTGAATTGCATCAAATGGAGTACTTGGAAGGAGATTGAAGTTTAAACATGTAAGACTAAGTGCACAATTTTTTATAAATAAATTCCAGTGTTTTGGAGGTCCCTTCTCATATTTTTAAACATAAAAATTAGTAGTTGTTTTTATAGTCAAAACCTAATTTAGTTTACCTAAAATTTTCTGCTCACAGGTTTCTGTTTTCCTGTGGACCCCACTTTTTTCTCTGATTCACCTGATTCCCTTCATTGGTTCTTTCCGTGGACAACCGTTACAGTCCCACTCTAGGCACTGGGGAATGTCTTTATTTAACCCTCATACATAAACTGTATCTTAATGACGTGTAATATTCCAAGTCAAAACCCACTTTCACTCAGCGTTCTGAAGCTATCATTCTATTATCTTTCCTCGTATATTTTTATTGTTGAGAAAATTGCTGGCAGTCTCTTGTTCATTTGTAGGTAACCTTTATTTCCTGTCCAATGAGTTTTAAGGTTTTAGGCTTACTTCTTTTCCTTTGGTTGTTTTTAAGATTTTCTCCTAATATCTATTTTGATGTGTCTGGTGTGGACTGATTTTTCTTTATCCTGCTCAGCACTCATGTTACACATGAAATCTAGTTTCTTAATTTCTGGTAGTCTCTTTGACCTTCTATCTTCAGGCTGAGGTTCTTCACCATTCTCTCTCTCTCCTGCTCGCCCTCCCTCCCTCCCTCCCTCTGTCTCCGCCTCCGTCTCCATCTCCATCCCTCCTTCTTATTTGCTTCTGGGTTTTTTGGAACTCCAGCTGGACCCATTTGCATCCTCTCTTATTCATGCCTACTGTATTAATCAGTGTTCTCCAGAGAAACAAAACCAAGAGGGGGGAGAGAGAGAGAGAGAGAGAGAGAGAGAGAGAGAGACAGATGATAGATGGGAATTTATTTTAAGGAATTCACTCACAGGCTTATGGGAGCTGGCAGGTCTGAAACCTAGACAGGTCAGCTAGCTGGAAACTGAAGTAAGAGTGGATATTGCCATCTTAAGTCACAATTGTTTCTTTCGTCCTATTTGAGGAGGAATTTATTTGTTTGTTTAATTTTTCTCTCTGACTCTGAGCTTACCCGTTCCCATCAAGCAGTTTTGCCTCCTTACAGTTAGTTATTCAGGGTTCTGTCCCAAGGTGATATCAAGCACATTATTGTCTCTGTCCCAGAGTCAGCGGTGACTTGGCCCATGTCCTGCTGGTGTGACAGAATCTGCCTTTCCTTCATTCCCTAAGAAGTGGGTCACAGCCAAAAACTTGTCACAGCTTCTCACTTGCTTTAAAGCAGTAAATGGTGAAGGTCGAGCACCTCGCACAGAGCACTTTATTTTCCGTTAACACAGGAGCAGAACATTCAGGCACCTCTGCCAATTCATTTACTTGGAGTTAACAGCTCTGTCCAATTTTAGTTCTACGAGTCCTGTGGTGTCACTTTACTTTAGTTAAGCTGCAGTCTAGATATACAGAACATGACTTCAGGTTGTGCCTGTGACATTTATTTTTCTATTTTTAATTGACATGTATATCATTTCCATACACACGTACACACACATATATATAAACTCCAGCCATTGTTAATATAATAGGAATGGTTTATGCAGTATCGATGTAACCTGGCAGCCAAGCACAGTGGCCTAGAATGCACAAGTGTGAACGATAATGATTTCACTGTACTAGTTAGTGGGGGTGGTAGGTGACATTGGGTGAGTATGTGTACTATGTGGCTGTCGAATTCAAAATGACCCAGTGAATAAAGCAACAAATCTGCATCAAATTTTGCATTAAGCTTGAACATTCCTCCGTGGAAATTATTCACATGATTCAAAAGGTTTTCCAGGATGATGCAATGAGTTCAGCACAAATAAAAGTTTGGCACAAACAATTCAAAGGTGGTCAAGGGTCTGCTGAAAGCGACCCACATTCTGGAAGGCCTGCGACAAGCAGAACACCTGAGAATGTTGAATGTGTACAGGATGTAATCAACAAAGATCAGAGAACTGTGTGAAGTGCCTACTTTGACGTCACTGTAAGGGGACTGAGGCATCATTGTCCTTTGTTCAATGTTTCTTCTATCTTGTATCTTCTTTAATAAATGTCCCAATTTTTCATAGTAAATGGCTGTATACTTTCCGGACAGACCTTGTATACAGTTAGTCATTGTTTTGTTTGAAGAAGAGTAAAGCATCTCAAACTACACATACCTACTGTACCACCTTGGTAAATTTGCTGATGACATTTATTCAGATGCTAATTTGGCCACTATCTATTTTTCATCATAGCTAGTTTAATATCTTTTTGCTATTAAGAAACAGAACCACATTTTCTAAAATAGGAAAGTTTATTGAAACAATACGTGAGCCATTTAAGATGCAGTTAGCAAATAGCCTTTATGGAGAGCTGGATGCTATTCATGAACCCAGACCGGCCTCCCAACCATAACACTCCTACCCACCACTTTCTTCACGGCAGCCCGCTTTCTCTGTCTTCTGTGACCTCTCCAACTGCCTCTCTCTTTGCTTACTGCTCTACTCCAAGGGTTTTGCCAGTTCACAGCTTCTGCTGCCTCGTTGTTTTCTACTCATATCCCACTGTCTCTGCCTGTCTCAAATTTTATTTTACTCTGCTGTCTATTTCAGTCTTTCTTATCTTGCTTTTAAACTTCTCCAAAGAGAAGATTTTATTGGCTCGTTAAAGTTACCACCAGCAGGAGCCAAACACTCTGCTGGGTGGAGCTCTCATACAGAACCACATTCCAAGCATCTCATCTTTCTCAGGCCCAGACGTGGTCCCCAGTCCCATCAGTAGTAGCCAAATCTACAGGTTTCGTGATCTAAAGCATGGCAATCTAAATACAAAACAGCTTCCTGTTTCTTTGCTCAGAAAGGAACAGTGTATGTGCCAGGCACTTGGAAAAGAATAAACTACGCCATGCCAAGCTGGTCTAAGTCTTTTCCGTCTCCGGCCCCAAGCATCTACAATTATCTTCAGGGTAATTGAGGGTTCTTTGCAAATATCATTATAAGATTGCTTTTATCTATTAGTAAATCCTCATTCTGTGGGTAGTATTTTTCTTGTGAAATTATAGCCTTGGAAAATGTGTGTTTCTTAATACTGCAAAATACGCATAAGCATTCCTCAAAATCATGAATACTGACCCCAAAGAGATAAGCACAATTTTGAGAAAGATGAAAAATTAAGGTAATATTGTGCCTGGATAGCTCCTTGAATACTCTTTAAACACATATTCTAAAGCAAATCTCACTTTCTTGATGTTATTTTAAATTATTTTATCTGCTGGTAATTCCTTATGGGTTTAAATTGAACAAATATGAAGTCCACCTAACAAGCCATCTGTGCTTTTAATGGGCCACTCTCCCAAAAGTGAACAGTTGCTCCAGATAGCCCTGGAGACCCTATGCCAGCAAATGAACAAATTGCCACATTTAAGGACCTATTTTTTTGAATCTCTAATCAAAAGGCAAAGACTATTAAAGGCCATTCATATTGCATTTAAATTCTACTTTCTGATTAAACATACCATGTGTGTAAAAGAAGGCAATACGACATTGGTTACTCTGCTAGAAACTCTCTCGACCTCCAAATTTATTTTTTCTAATTTTGTTCCCTACATGGTGGGGTGGCAATGGAGGCAAATCCCATCTGTTCTCTCTAATGGGACCAGAGAATCTTTAATTCATATTCCATATCTGGCTTTTGGCTCAAATTCACATTGGTAAAACCCATGTGGAAAAAGACCCAGAGGATCTAAATGGTGCCTGAAAGCACTTAGAAGGCCTGTCTATGCCACACAGGGAGAGATGCATTTCTGGTAATATGGTTGACTGGGTATTAGAACAAGTTTTTCCATGCAAAGTAATTAAAAATTCTAATTAAAACAAAAAAATTACATCTTCCTAAAAGCGTTGATGAGCTGCAAGATAGTAAGACGATCTGAGGCCAAAGTCCAAGCAAAAGTTGGAAACTATAACAGAAGAGTGTGTATTTTAGTTCCTTTGGCCTAGGGCATTTGCCAGAGTGGGAAGTTGAGAGGTGATTTTCAAGTTCTCCTTAGACATGAGGAACAGAGACAGAGCGGGTGGTCTAATAACAAGGCTTCTCCTCATAAAGCTAGGACCCCATAGAATTCCACTTTCAGTGTAAGGATTAACTGAAAAAAAAATTTATCGCCCTCCTCACTGAAGACTGCAAGGAAAGTTGCTTTGTTGCTCTACTAATGAGAAAAACAGAGAAAGGGGGTGAGAGCAATGGTAATGACAAGCAAATTTTTGAAAAATTGTTGCCCAAATTCACATAAGTAATTTCAAGTGCTCATTTAGTTTAAAAAGTGTCCAGATTGGGATGGCTCCCAGGAACCTGGAAAATTCTATCTGGGGTAACTGGCCTTCTGGCTCAACATTTTCCATAATTAATTCTCCAAGGAAGAAGGAACCATGAACAATATCCAACAGTTCAGAGTAAAATTAAAGTCCAGGCTTGAAACATAAAGGAAACTACAAAGTATGACAAGGTACACTTGTGCAGGCAGAAAATAAAGCTTTTAGATAGAAATATAAATTATAATTGAAAGTAAAATGTCAGTGGACAGGTTTAATAGCACTTGAGACCCAGCTGAGGAGACATGGAGATTAGAGAGATTATATTTGGAAATTTCAGCCATTATCACTTGAAATATTGCTTGTGCTCCAATATCCCTTCTTTCCTAGAACTCTAAAGATAAGGTTTTCATAGCTAACAAATATTCACTAAGATCCAAACATTCAGAGCTCCAGAGAGATGACAGAGGATGGAACACAGGCAATATTTGAAGTTTTTCCAGAAATGGTGGCAGGTCAAAGCATAGTTTCAAGGAACCAAGTAAATCCCAAGCAAGACAAATAAAAATAAATTGGCACCTAGATACAACACAATGCAACTGAAAAACTTTAAAGACAAAGTATTATCCTTTTTTTCTATTTAAAAGTTATAAATTATTTATTTCTGGATTTTTTTCAGTTAATATATCCAGACTGTAGTTGACCATGGGTAACTGACACCAGCAAAAGAAAAAACTACAGATAAGCAAAACAAAGTATAATCCTAATAGAAGCACAAAGACCATGTACAAGCATAGGAACATCATTTAGACTGACAGATGACTTCTGAACAGCAGCAGTGGAAGCCAGAATAGAATGGTATGATACATTGATATAACTGAGTTTCAGTTATTTATTGCTGGGAAACAAACCACCTCAAAACTGGCCAGCTTAAAACAACAACGATCATTCACTGGTGTAATCATTTGTAATTTGGGTGGGGTGTGGTGAGAATGTCTCATCTCTGTTTCATGGAGCATCAGACAAGGAGTATCAACTGGAGCTTAAAGACTGAACCACAGTGTGGCTCATTTACATGGAGTCAAGTTCTTCTGATGTGTGCTGGCCTCTATGCAGGTGACTTGGGCTTCCTTACAGTATGGTGGCTGAGTTTCAAAAGCTATCATCCCAAGAGAACAAAATAGAAATATATGGAATTTTTATGACCTAACCTGAAAAGCTGTATGATATTTCTTCCACTATGTTCTAGTGGTCAATTATATCACAAAACACTGCACAGATGCAAGGAAAGCAGACAGTCTTTATCTCCAATGGAAGAGTGGCAAGTTTCCATAGGAGCATGCAGGATGAGAGATACTTTTTTGGCAATCTTTGGAACTTTCAATTTGCCTCAACCTTCATCTGGCACAGCAATTCATATTTCTCCCATATACTATGTACATATATTTTTTTCAGTTCTTCTCCCAAGGGTTCAAATTTCATCCCACAGCAAAGGGCTTAGACTTGAGGTTCAGAATATTGTCTCCTAAATCATACTCAAATGTGGATGTGGCTTCTTAAGCACAGTTCCCCAGGTATAGCTTTTAAGGATCATTCTTTTCTTTATAAAAACATATGAACTAAAGAGAAAAGGTATCTCACCATACACACATACCCAGCATGCAATGGTGACACAGGCATAGGACAACCACTTTAGATATCCCTGTTCAAAAATGGCACAATGGTGCTCAGTGATGCACAGTAATCCTAAAAGCCAGCTCGTCATATACTGTCACTTGCTTAATTAGTGTAAATACTATTCCTTGGGGGTATCCTCCAAAGTTCTTGGCTCCTTCTCCTGAGTCATCTTTCTCTTTCTATTAAAAATGACCATGTTTGAAGCTGGATGGTTTTCTCAGCCTAATTAATAGAAGTTTTATGGTAAAAAGCCTCTTTTTTATTTTGTAGTATGTCTGGGTTTCTTTAGTCCACTCTGAAAGTATTTGTTTTAGAAAATTCTCTTAAAACCACTGTGGGCTTTTTAAATCAATCTTATTGAGGTTCTCTCTATTAGACAAAAGCCACAACCACAAAATTCTTTGGGATAAATCTTTCTACCTCTCTTTGAGGGTAATGCTGGGCAATTCCCTTCCAATTTTTATAAGCCCTCTTGTTCAGTAGGGAGCATCTGTGAGACAGGCATGCCCTTAACATCCTATGAGGTGTTAAGAATCATAGAATGATTCCAAAAGATATGGCATTAGATTGTTAGGATGTCTGTTAAAAAGACCTTACAATTCCACCTTGGGTTTATCTGTGTCTGAGGCTCTTTCTTGTTTTGAGAGTTGTTTGAGGTCCAGAAAACCTGGGCAAGGTCTGGCTCCATTATATTTAACAGTGCAAATCTTTAGCTCATCTCTACCCTCTTGCATTTTGTCATAAACAACAGCAGGAAGAAGTTTCAGTACTGTGCCTGGGAATTGTTTTATTTAAACCTTTGTGTTCAATAGGTATGTTTACTATTTTCCTTACTAAAGCAAATGACAGTGTTGCAGAACCCTTCACCACTAATTATGAAGAATTTCCTTTCCTCCAACTTCCAATAACATTTTTTCACATTCCTTCAGGCCTTCACTGACAGCCTCCCTTTGGACTTTCACTAACATTCTCCTTGAGGTCGTTCAGGCTCTCACTAACGGTCTCCTTCAAGTCCTTCCAGCTTCTGTCTTTTCCTCAGTCCCAAAACCAATGTTAAATGTTTCAGTTTTTAATGGAAGTACTCCATGCCAAGAAACTAAATATGTTGCAGTTTTCTATTGTTGTATAACCAACCCAAAACTTAGGGGCTTAAAACCTCATAATTTATTTTACTCATGAAGTGATATTCAGTTATGGCTTGACAGGGATGGCTTGTCTCTGTTCCACGCAGAACCAGCAAGAGAGACCTAAGTGGGGGATATAGGGTCCAGTTTCATGACAGTTTATTCAGAGACTGGCTAGTTGGTGCTGGTTATCAGATGGTAGCTCAGGCAGGGCTGTGGGCCAGGGGGCCAGGGGGCCAGGGGGCCAGGATATTAGTTCCCTGCGTGGGCCTCTCCCCAGATGGCCAGGTTTCCTCACAACGTGATGGTTGGATTCCATGATCTAACATCCCAACGTTCTTACCCCGCAGCTTTTCTCTTTCATGAATAGGCTGTATCCTCAGCTTGTAAAAACTGTTCCAGTTATCCCCAAACCCCTCAAGATCCACCTACTTGAGGACATCAGTGCAACAATGGTCCCTTCTCTCCTCTCCACAGCACATCTCAGCTTGGACTGGCTGCTTGTGGCTGGAAGCTACCGTATCGGACAGCACAGGTCTAGACTTAACTTATTTATTCTGCTCTGTCTTTCCTCCAGGCATGATAGCTATATAAGACCATAGGTTTTTGCCTATTTTTTTTAGCTAAGGTATCTCCCCCCGGAAATATGCTAGACTTTAATGGCCCCAAAAATGCTTGTCAAATAAATGGACTGATGAATATCATTAGTGTGCTGAGAAAAAGTGGGATTAGCTCTGCTTTATACCATTTCCCAGATCTCCCAGACAAAGCAAACTCAGCCTTTACTGGCCACCCTCCCTTCCAGACCCACATCTTCACTCCCTTCCCAGGGAAATTTCTTGCTCTACTTCGAGGGAAACCCAAACCGGTACATTGGCCTCTGCCTATCCGTTCCTTCCTCCTGGACTTGGTCGGATGTGCACCCCTCTTTCTTAGATTCCCTCACAGGGCCAGACGAAGGCTTCGTTTCATTTACAAGAGAGACAGGAGAGCAAGTTTAGTGCAGAGCCTCGTTCCTCGCCCAGCTGACATCTCCCCATTCTACTTTTCCAGCCACCACCAGATTCGCAGAAAGCAATTTATTAGATAGAAATTACCAGAATATTACCCAAGGCCCATTAGCGTGCCTGGAAAAGTTACATGTGAGCTACGTCTCAGAAGTTCCTGAAGAGTGACAGGCTTTCTTTACATTTTATCGTTTTATCGCAGTGTTGACAACTGAGAAAAATAGGAACAGAAAACAGTCCTTGCCATAACTTAGCCTGAGGCTAGGGAGGGCTGGACGGTGCCATTTCATCTTAAGTGACAGGAACAAAAGGCCTTTTATTTAGGATTACTTCTCCAAAATCAACATTTTTGAAATGGTGCCCATTCTCACAGCCTCCTTCTCTGAAGCATAAACATTGTAACCACCTCTTTGAATCTTAAGTGTTAGGCCACAGGGCCTGGGTACAAATACTGTGTTCCAGCATTAAATGCTAGATCAGATATCGGCTATAATCCCTTTCAGTACAGTATCGCTGTCTGAAGGGGAAACCTTTTTTTTCCAACATAGCAAATTCTGCAGCTCTGAAACTCCAAGTTCTGGGCTGAGTTTGTTTGGATAATGCATACTTCAGCTTCTCCAGAGAAAGCTCCTCTCAGGAGTGAACTGATGGCTTCCATCAGACTTGGCCACACCAGTCAAAGCCTGCGATTGTGAGTCGATGGGCTGTCGATGTTTCCTTCTACCACCTTCGACATAAATTGTTTTCTGTCTGTGGCTGGGCTCCAGCTCTGTTCCGTGGAAGCCATCCACACATGTGAAATGTGCCCCGTGCACAATAGAACCATTGATGCTTTCTGAAGGGAAGGGGGCCCGTATCCCTCTTTCAACCTGCTGATTACTCTCTTAAAGGAGAGCCCTTCGCCTCCCTTTCTCTCCACAGAAGGAAGCCCATGTGTTATTGCAGGGTGCTGGGATAAGCCAAGGGACCCCATGAAGAAACCCTAAGAAGAGGATGCCAGCTCACTCCTTTTGATGCTGCCTGAGACACTAGGAAAGCTCAGAAACACAGAAGAAACGGAACTTTAAAAATGTAAGCAACAGGTGTCGCTTTCCTGATATTCTTCCAGAAGCAGAAAAGCCATTATCTTCAGGAGCTATTGGAGATACAAATAGGTTTCAATTCACAGGAGTAATTCCTCAGCTCATTTTCTCACTTCAAAGATTACTAAGTCTTTGCTCAAATATTCAATTGTCATCTCCTCAATGAGGTCTGACCATTTCATTTAAAATCACAAAACCAATTCCTCTCCCTCACCATGCTCTCTCTTTTGCTATACTATTTACCACTTTCTAATACTTTATATAATTTACTTATTATGTTTATTATTTATTACATTTAAAGCAAGTTTCAGAGGAAAGGAATAACTCTCAGTTCTGTTCCAACACCTAGAATAGTGTCTGTCCAAATTGGCACTCATTAGCTATCCTTGAACCAATGTAGAAATGAATTAGTGAATTGAGGAATTACACTGTAGCAGACACTAACCCAGGCCTTGGAAATATAAGGATAACCTCATACCAGGTCATTCTGGATCAGGGACAAACTCAAACACCTTTGGGGGCTGGGAGAGGCAACACCTGGATAAGGTGGGCCAGGTACAAGACAATGGAAGGTGGTGGGTGGGGTGTACCTGGAGAATACCTACTGAAGGCATCAGATTCCATTTAGAAAAATTTCCCTGCCAGACAAAACACATCTGTGATGTGTACAAGCTTCCACATGATGGTCTTGATAACTCTATGGAGCTCCCAACATACCCAGATTTTCTTCCTCCTGTTTTTAATCCTTTCCAAACTTCCTATCTCGGAAAGTCAAAATACTATAAAATCAGACTCAACTTGAATAAAATTGATGTTCCATTTGAAAGTCATCCCATTTCTGGTTCTAATTAAAAACAGTTATGATCAAGTATTATTTAAGAGGCTTACAATGTTTCGTGTGTAAGAAACAACAGTCACCTCCCAGAATCTGCATGATTGACAACTGAGGCATATAGGGAGCCCCCAACTAATCTGAACTATTTGTCCACGTTTTGAAACTGCTGTGTGAACTGAGAACTTTCATTTAACCTCTCTAGATCCCAGTTTACTCACCCATATGAGAAATACTGTGTTCTTCTAACTTTATGATTCTATCTAGATTTTGCTTCCCCTCCTTGCCCTAAGGATGTAAACCAAACACCTTTCAGTTTCTGCAGCTGAAGAATGCTACATAAGGCGTTTTGTCTTAGGCCATGGTATCAGCCCACTGATGCTGGGTAAGAAACCATCACACAACCCCAGGGGCGCACACCCATGGCTGGCTCTGCAGTTTGGAAGGGGTGGCTCTGCTGTACTTGTGTCGTGCTGGCTGACGGGGGGGATGGCGATGACAGCAGCATCAGATGAAAAGTCTACTGAGCCAGCATCTTGCAGGCCTCTGTCCAGACCACATTTGGTAGCATGTCTCTGCCCAGGGGTGGCATGAGAATGCACCACTCATCTGTCCTGCTGCAGGGAAATAAACCAACTGCAGATCCCCTTTGGTGCTGTTGTGCATCCACCCTCATGTTCCTGGTGGGGCTGCATTTCCCCAGGGCTGCTCCTAGCCAATGTACAAGTTCAGCAATACAGGGTACCATGGCGGGGCCATCCTTGCAAGACATAGGACTCTTCCGTTGGGTGACTTGACTTGAGGACTCACCATTTGTCTGGCCAAAACTGTCCTTACCCTGACCTGCAGTCTGCCTCCCCTCCAAACCTCTTCATTCCTCCTCTCCTGCACCTGTCAGGCTCACACCTGTGTCTGAAAGTTCCTCCCACCCTCTCAGCCCCATCCCCTTTATCCTTCCAAGCAAGTTGCCTGGTCAATCCCAAAGCCAAAGGGTGGAAAATTATCCTCTTCTCACTTTAAAGCCATGGGAAGGGAAACATGGGAACCGATTGTTCAGTTTGCCACAGTAACAAAATGTACAATAATTTATGAAGTTGTTATGTATACCACAGACAAATTATTAAAAAGTTCAGTAGGCAGAATCTTAAAATAAGCGCAGACTTCCCACACCCGCTATATGTGCCCTGAATTGCCCCTCCCCTTTACCGTTGTCAGGACTTTTAAATATGATGGGATTTCGTTTCCATGATTAGGTTGCCAATCATTGACTTTCAGTAGATTTTCCTGGGTGGGTCTTACCTTATCAAGTGACCTCCTAACTAGAGGGAGTCAGAGAGATTGTCTTGCTGGCCTTGAGGTAAACTGCCACATTGAAGATGGCCATCTGGCAATGACTTGAGAGTTGTCCCCATCCAACAGCCAGCCAGAAAATCAGAACCTGAGTCCTACAACTGCAAGGAATTGAATTTTGCCAACAGTTCATGAGCCTAAAAGAACATGCACCTCACAGGAGAAGGCAGCCCCAACCAGCACCTTGACTGCAACTTGTTCAGGCACGAATCACAGGGCCCAGATAACCTGTTTCCAGACTCCTGGTGTGTGAAAAGTGTGAGAGAAGAAATGGGTGGTATTTTAACCTACTAAATTTGTAATAATGTGTTATACAGCAATAGAAACTTAATACAAAAAAGATATTATGAGCTCAATGGAGTTGGCTTAGCAATATTTTAGGCTGACCAAAATTAAAGAAGCCCTTCAAAAATTAGTCAGTGACTAGTGTCTGCAAGTACCTTGAGACACACACACAATAGTTGACAAGTCACAGCCCTGATCTCCTGCCTTCACTGGGCCCTCCTATTATATGGGACTGTCCTTTCCCTAGATGGCTCTGCCTCCCATCATCTTTAGCTGTCACTCCCGTCACTGCTCCCCCTTTAAAACATACAGCCTCTCCATGTCCCCTTCAGTTTCAGATGACATCAGCACCTAATTTCAACCAACTGGAACAATAAATTTCGCTTGGGTTTATGCCACTTTGATTTAGGCTTTCTGTTGCTTGGAATGGAAGATTCCTAGTGAGCAAATCTCTTCCAGCAATCATCCTTTCCCTCCCTATTTCCCCTTCGCAGCCAATGTTGTGAGCATTTTGCTCCATTTCCCACCACTTCCCACATTCCTAGCTCACTGGGATCCGAGGCCCTCCCCCGCCACTCCAGAGGCACAGCTGCTGCCATGTTCCCTGCAGACCTTTGTCCTTAAGGCAACAGCCACTGCAGCAGGCTTCTGTAACTTGATGTTTTAGCGGCGGTTAGCAGCACTGACCACTCGCTTCTCTGAAAATACACTCCCTAGGCTTCTATTCTTCCTTATTTTTCTCCTGTAATGATTCCCTCTTAACTGTTCAGACTTCTTGCTCTGTGCTCTTCCCTGAAATGGTGATATTCTGGGGTGATGGCTTGGTCCAGAACCCTGAACGTTATTCTCAATTCCAATCTTTTCCTCATTACTTGAAACCAATCACGTGTCAAGTTCTATGAAGTGCCCTTCCAGAACGTCTCCTAAATCTGTCCACGTCTCTCCCTTCCCAGATGCCACCATCGCCATCCAAGCCATCACCGTTGTGGTGCATATGCATTCACCTAACCACCCCCTCTCAGGCCTCACTGCCTTTGTTCTCACCTGTACAAATCCAGGACCCCCTCCGCAGACTGATCCTTCCTTCTAAAACGCAAATCTGGCTTCATCACTTCACCATTTCGAGCACTCCCCTCCACTCTCCAAAGAAACTTAACACGGCTGTCCGCGCCCCCGATCATATGTTTCCTCCCCTCCTCCCGACCTGTCCAGCTTCACCCCTTGCCATCCTTTCTCCTGCTTTTGTTCCCTATAGGAGGGGTCGTTTTCAATGCTTGCTCCCCAGCACTGCCTCTCTCCAGAAATTTCTTCCTGACCTCTACACTTTGGGTAGGTGCCCCTCCTGCGTGACCTAACACCTAGACAACACTGCCCTAGCCTTTTTTACTCTCTTTTAACTGATCATTGCTTGCCTCTGTCCTCCACCAGACTGCCACCTCCATGAGAACAGGCACCAGGAGTGCTTTCCTCACCACTGTGTCCCCAACACCCAGCATAGCACCCGGCACAAAATAGATGCTCGGAAATCTTTGTTGACTAAACATCAAATGAATGAGTATGTGCTGTGTGATCTGGACATGCACGATAATGCTGGTTTTGCTCTTTCAAGTTCTTGGATTTCCATCTTAGAAATGGTGCCCTGATTGTTGGGTGGTGAGGGACCATCGTAGGCACTGGCTGGATACCCTCCAGCTCCTGAGGATGTCCAGATCAAGCTTCCTCATCAGAAGCAGGGCAGCTAGGTCTCCAGGTACCAGAACCCTTGATACCCAACTCCCCCAGGTTCGATGTCCCTCCCTCAGAGTAAAGGAGCCCAGCTCTTCACCAGCCTCTATTAGAAATTAGCTTTAGACAAATACCATATGGTCACACATATATGTAGAACCTAAAAACAAACAGGCCCATAGATATAGATAACAATCTGATGTTTATTGACAAAGGAGAGAGAGTGGAGGGATAAGAATTTTTTTGAATCCAAAAAAAATTAACTTTATGTCCTGCTCCATCAAAACTGCCTTTAGATCAACAATTTATAAACTAGAGTCTTCAGATTTATATAATTCAGGATTTTTGTGAACCTAAATGGGAAAAAATAGGTCATTATTTTCACCAACTTGTAACTAGACTATAACACTTCATGCACTATCAGCGAAGGCAATAAACTACAGTGATATTCAGAAAATTTGTGACACTTGCTACCAAAAAATCATATATGGTTTCATATTATGTTACAGATGTTCCTACTATCTTGAAATATTATCTGTGCCCAATGCTACTTTGAACTAACAATGTTACTAGAGCCTCCACTGGATTTTGTCATCTAAAGCATTAATAAAGAAGCATATATGAGGTCTGTCCAAGAAAAGTCGAGCCATCATTAACAAAATGAGGATGATTTGCACATTGATATAACCTGGCAGCCAAGGAGAGTGGACTGGAATGTGCACGTGTGAACAATGATGACACCTCTGTAGTAGTCAGTGGGGACTGCAGAGGCTGTTGAGTGAGCATGTGTGCTGTGTGGCCATCACATTCAAAATGACTGAGTAGGTAGAGTAATGAATCTGCATCAAATTTTGTGTTAAGCTTAAACATTCCTTCATGGAAACTGTTCAGACAATTCAGAAGGCTTTCAGGGATGATGCAATGAGTGCAGTGCAAATAAAACTGTGGCACAAGTATGGCTTCAAAGATGCTCAACAATCCGTTGAAAGTGATCCATATTCTGAAAGGCCTGCAACAAGCAGAACACCTGAGAATGTTTAATGTGTACAACAAAGACAGCGACTAACAGTATAAGAACTAGAATCTGATCTGGGGATTCCAAAAACTACTGTGTCTGAGATTTTGATGCAAGATCTTGGCATGAAACGTGTCATGGCAAAATTCATTCCGTGGCTTCTGCTCCCAGAGCAGAAGAAATGTCGTGCTGCAGTTGCTAACGACTTGATTCAAACCATTACCAATGATCCAGGTTTCCTCAAAAAGGTCATAACCAGGGATGAATCATGGGTCTACAATCTAGAAACGAAGGCCCAACAGTCCCAATGGAAGTTGCCTGGCTCTCCACACCCAAGGAAGGTACAGCAAAATCACAGCAAGATCAAGATCATGTTAACTGTATTTTTTTATTGGGAAGCTGTTATCCATCACAAGTAAACCCCTGCAGGCCTAACAGTCAATAAGAACATTGAGTACTACCTTAGTTAAGAGATGCAATACAATGAAAAGAGTCTTAGCTATGAACAACTGGTGATGGGCAGCTTCATCATGACAACATGCCTGCTCATGCATCATGTCTCATGCAGAGATTTTGGAGAAACATCAAATCACCCAGGTGACTCAGCCCCCTACGGTCCAGATTAGGCGCCCTGTGACTTTTGGCTTTTCCCAAAATTGAAATCACCTTTGAAAGGAAAGAGATTTCAGACCATCAATGAGATTCAGGGAAATACAATGGGGCAGCTGATGGCGACTCCAACAAAGGGTTTTACAGTGATGTGAACAGTGGAAGAGATGCAAGGAGAACTGTGTGAGGTCCCAAGGTGCCTACTTTGAAGGGGACTGAGGTGTCCCTGTCCTATGTACAATGTTTCTTGTATCTTGTAACTTCTTCAGTAAATGTTTCCATTTTTCTTATTACATGGCTGGACACTTTTTTTGACAGACCTTGGTATATTTTGCTGTGAGACACTTGTCATTTCTTACTAGTTTAGCCAAGGGAGTCCACAGCAGAAAAAAGTTTAAATACTCCTGCTTTATTTTCTAAAAACAACCAAAAATGAAAACAAACAAAGCACTCAATATCCCAAGCTTTGCTTTTCTCTTTCTCAACTATTGTCTCTGAAATTTAAGAGGCTATTTTGAAGCTATTCACTTTTCTTGTTGCATTTTTGCTCTAACAATCATAATCTTCCCTGTGGAATAGAGGTCTCTGACTGAATTAAAAGAGGGTCAGGGATAATAAAACATTAGAAATAAAAGTGTGTCCATTAGCATCATGATATAGCTTTTGCCTAAAAGGGATGCCTAAAGAAGGATCAAAAGGATCTTTGGCACTTGAAATTTATTCCAAAAGACTCTGGTTCTCCCTATGACCCACTTCCGCTCCTACCCCGGGATAAAAAGCAGCTGAGCAGCTGAGAGATGAGGTTTGGCAGAACAGGAAAGACTCCATGGCGTTCCCAGCACTCCAGGTATCTGTGGCCTGGAGCAGACGCCACAGGTACCTCCCCAGACACCCTCATAGCAGAACTCAGTTTACAAAGGAGTCCTCTTCTGCAGTAGGCAGCACCGGGGAAACTACTTCAGATAAAAGATATCTCCTTCCAACCCTCACTGTCCAGCCAGCCACTTCCCAAAGCTGAGCTGCTTCACTGACGGCCATGCCCATGGTCGTTTGGTGGCTGACACTCCACATTAGATTCACTACACTCCCCCTTTTCCTTCTGCCCCTCCTTGACTAAAGAGGAAATCGGTAGTTAGTTCAGGTTTTTTTGAAGGACACAGCAGAGGAGCCAGAGTACAATGCCCTGTAAATCCATTTTACTTTTCAATGTTCTCTCTTGGTATTATTCTTATTTAGACATCGGCAGCCATCCTAGGAACTCATGAATTTATGATGCCATTAGTGTTCAGAAAAGCAAGTGCCTCTCTTCCCAGATGTCATTTTGTATAAAGATTTTTCTTCTTCTGGACTAGTACAAATAAACCAAGTCAGGGAGCTCATTTGAATGAAGATCCAGACCTCAGTCTCTGCCACAGCCCAGCTGTTGTGAATAAATATTATGACAGTCCGGACACATGATGAGTCTCGGCGCTGGTAAGGACAAGGTGGGCTTCCCCTCAGGGGAGCTGCAGAGTTGGCACACTGCCTGCTCTTCTGCCCGCACCTCAGCCAAACCATTGGAAGGAAACACCAGTTTAGTATGCAATCTATCACAGGACCATAGAATCAGGAGGTAGCTATGAGTGCCCACAATTACAAATAATCACTTAATTCAGAATCCCAAGATATATACAAATGCAGAGTTCTGGCCAAGATGGAGGTGTAGGTAGACACACCGTGCCTCCTTGAATAACCAAAATAAGGACAATAATAATTTAAAAACAAACAAACAAAAAAAAACAACCAGTACTGACATAAAATTGAACTGTATGGAAGTCCGAAAACCAAGGAATTAAAGTAGACACATTCTTCCAGACCAGCAGGAGGGGCGGAGTCGGGGAGCCAGGACAGAGAGGGCTCACAGCTGGGCTGCTGGCAGACCCCAGCGTGCAAAGCCACAGCTGGTGGACCCAGCAAGGCAGCAGATTGTAGAGAGGCACCGCACATCTGGTCCCACATTTGCATGTAGATAAACCAGGTGAAATGGGAGTGAGACAGACAATGCAACCCAGGGTTCCCTTGTGGGGAAATAAAGCCTCAGAACACTGATTCAAAATACCTGTGGGGGTTGAGGTGCCGGGAGAAACTCCCAGCCTCACAGGAGAGTTTGTTGGAGAGACCCACAGGATCCTAGAACGTACACAAACCCACCCACCTGGGAATCAGCACCAGAAGGGCCCAGTTTGCTTGTGGGAAGTGGCAGAAGTGACTGGGATCCAGCAGAGAGCAAAGCAAGTGCCATTGTTCCCTCTCGGACCCCTTCCCCACATACAGCGTCACAACCCAGAGACATGTGTTACCCCACCCTGGTGAACACTTAAGGCTCTGCCCCTCGCTACGTAACAGGCATGACGAGACAAAAAAAAAAAATGGCCCAAATGAAAGAACAGATCAAAGCTCCAGAAAAAATACAACTAAGCAACGAAGACATAGTCAACTTATCAGATGCACAGTTCAAAACACTGGTAATCAGGATGCTCACAGAATTGGTTGAATTTGGTCACAAATTAGATGAAATAAATGAAGGCTATGCTAAGTGAAATAAAGGAAAATGTACAGGGAACCAATAGTGATAGGAAGGAAACTGGGACTCAAATCAACACTGTGTACCAGAAGGAAGAAAGAAACAGCCAATCAGAAAAGAAGGAAGAAACAAGAATTCAAAAAAAAAAAAAATGAGGAGAGGCTTAGGAACCTCCAGGACATCTTTAAACATCCCAACATCTGAATTATAGGGGTACCAGAAGGGGAAGAGGAAGAGCAACAAGTGGAAAACTTATTTAAGCAAATAATAAAGGAGAACTTCCCCAATCTGGCAAAGGAAATAGACTTCTAGGAAGTCCAGGAAGCTCAGAGAGTCCCAAAGAAGGTGGACCCAATGAGGAACACACCAAGGTACATCATAATTACATTACCCAAGGTTAAAACAAAGGAGAGAATCCTAGAAGCAGCAAGAGAAAAGGAGACAGTTATCTACAGAGTTCCCATCAGACTATCAGCTGATTTCTCAAAAGAGACCTTCCAGGCAGAAGGGGCTGGAAAGAAGTATTCCAAATCATGAAAAGCAGGGACCTACATCCAAGATTGCTCTATCTAGCAAAGCTTTCATTTAGAATGAAAGGGTAGATAAAGTGCTTCTCAGAGAAGGTCAAGATAAAGTAGTTCATCATCACCAAGCCCTTATTATATGAAATGTTAAAGGGACTTATCTAAGAAAAAGAAGATAAAAAACATGTATAGTAAAATGACAGCAAACTCACAATGATTAACAACCACACCTAAAACAAAAACAAAAGCAAACTAGGCAAACAGCTAGAACAGGAACAGAACCACAGAAATGGAAATCACCTGGAGGATTATCAACAGGGGAGTGGGAGGAGGAGAGAGGGGGAAAAGGTACAGAAAATAAGTAGCATAGATGATAAGTAGAAAATAGACAGGGGGAGGGTAAGAACAGTACAGGAAATGTAGAAGCTAAAGAACTTATAAGTATGACCCATGGACATGAACTAAAGCGGGAATGTGAGTGGGAGGGGGTGTGCAGGGTAGAGGGGAGTGGGGGGGGAATGGGACGGCTGTAATAGTATAATCAATAAAATATATTTTTAAAAAATGCAAACAGCACACCCTGGAGGTTGTCACTTTACCTAGGAAGTGCCAGTACATTATTCTGGCCCTAAACTCACGGGTAGGGTAACTTGGCCATCAGGATTTCTCTTTGAAATACTAAGACTTTAACATAAAGAAATAAATTGCCAGGGTAGAATTGAGAGATCACAAATGGAGGTATTTTCCCTCAGAACTTCCCTGCCCTTCCTTATATTACATAATGTAATCCAAAGTCTGTTTCTACTCTGAAAGGTGCTATTCCTTTCTGTAACATAAGTGTGAGCTGATTTGTGTCAATTGCTCAGCATCTGTGAAGACAGTCCTGCCCTGTCCAGATTGAACCTAAGCATCATTCTCAACTCTGTGCTCCTGGAATAGGAGATGAAGCTTACCCTGCCTTCTCTGCATTAGAGTTTTGTAAGTAAAAGGAAATTAAAAGTGGGAAAAGATCAAAGAAAAAAGTCTGTTTCTCATCACCATCTATCAAAGTCTGGATAGTCCAAAACCATCTCAATATCTGTCCCTTTTTAAAAATTTTCCCTGAATTTCTCAACTTAATAACTAACTCAGTTCCAAATCTGTAATGTTTGGCTTATATCATTCAATGGCGTGTACACAATATACCAATCTGTGGAGTGATTATAGGATCATTTCTATCATCACCATTACTTGTTTTATTTATTCAGCCATTTGGGGGGAACATTTATCATGTGCCAGGCTCTGGGTACAAAACCACAATGACAAATTTTCTGTCTTTGAGCTGCTCACAGACATAACTATTAAAAATGGCTTAAGTACAATAATGTGTTTTTTAAATAATCCATTTTGCAGTCCTAACCAGTGTGGCTCGGTGGATTGGGCATTGTCCTGCAAAGCAAAAGGTTGCCAGTTCAGGGCCCATTCCCAGTCAGGGCATGTGCCTGGGTAGCAGGCAATGTTCCTCTCACACACATCGATGTTTCTCTCTCTGTCTTTCTGTCCCTTCCCCTCTGTCTCTAAAAATAAATAAATAAAATATTTTTTTCAAAATCCATTTTTACACTGGCATAACCATACATAATTTTATATAGATAGATGGATGGATAGATATATAGACAGATATTTAAAATCAAAACTAAAGAAAATATATATGAAAATGAGGCAATCAAGACCTGAAGGATGGGGAAGAAGGAGAATAAAATGAAATATGTAAGATGGCATTAAAAGACCCAGGCTAGGAAGAGAGTGAAAAGGCATTTGAACAGTGAGATAATATATGAACATTATATGCTATGGGCAATGAGGCACCATAGAAATTTATGAATAGCAGGATTCATATAGAATTAGCAAGATTACTTCTCAATTCCAAGGCAATTTTAGTAGCATATTACTCATTTCCCATCAACATGCCACCATGACTTGGTGTTAAATGAATCTGCAGAATGAGTGTGAATGCCAAGGAAGCATGTGGGTCTTGGAACAAAAGTTCACTTCACACTTGTGTCTCAGGTCAATCCTTTTGGGAATCACTGTGAGACAAAGAGGCAGACATGCAAATCAGTTATTAAAGACTTCTCAAGCTCTGAGACTGTAGTCCCTACACAATGCTACCCATCTGATATTTCAACTTTTCAGACTCTACATTCTCAACAATAATGACCTCTACTAGTTAAGGCATCTTTGAGCAAAGATAAAAGCCTTCCAGAACCTGTGGGTACAAATTTATTATTTCTTTTTTCTAAGAATTTTATTGATTTGGCTGTTATAACTTTATTATTTCTTATAGATTACATCAAACCTCAAGAAAAAGCAAAGACATCTCTTCACAGATACCATAAAGTCACAAATATGCCAATATTAGAATTTCATAAAGAAGAATGTGATCAGTAAAATTCATCAGAATCATTAAAAGCCATCTTTTAATAGGGTGAACTCTCATCCTTTCTTAGGGTTAATTATTCAGTTACAGTCCCAAAGTGAAGACCCTCACACTATAAAACTCTTGAAGCAGCCATGTTGAAGTACTCGTATTCACATGGAGAAATGTAAGACCTTACGCAAGATGACAAAAGGAGAGCAAAGTCATGAACGCAATCAAAGTATTTGTCAACATGCTTTACAATTACTAAAATTCGATACAAGTATGGCAATAAGAGAGTATTCATGGGGCTTTATCCACCTTTCCCTGATAATAATAACATTTCTATTAATCATTCTCTGCTTTTTATACACTTGGGAGATTCCTTTTCTCCTGAGTTTTTGAATTTTTGCTAGCAAATTTGTCTGGCTTTATGGCAATAACATGAATGGCGAAGCATTATTTTTTCTTTGATTTGCTCATGCAAGGATCAAACCTTTCTAATTCCATGACACTAAACTCTTGACACAATTTTCTATGTCCCATTCAGAGGAAACTCAGATACTTGAAATGGAAAAGTCGTTGAATGATGTAAATTAGCTTTCAAAGAGCTGTTGAGTGGGTTTTTGAAGTTCCCCAATATACACAGCTCTAGTTACTCCCAGAACAGCTACACTGCACAGCTGGACACATATGATAGAGGCCATCTTTTATTAGCTTCAGCTCCTGCCTCCCAGGAGCATAGCACTGAGCTTTCGTCCTAGCATGGCTTTGTTCCAGGACATACCCTCAGCAACTTTCCTCTGCTCCCTCCTCCTGGGGCAACAGCAGTAAGGCCAGAGCTCATTTCTTGTTAGCTGCCTTTGTCATATTATATCATCATATCATATCATGGGCAAACCTCAACTCTAATTCTAACTTAAGATTTAACCACCTTGCCTATCCCAACCTTACCTTCTCTTTTTATTTAGTTATCCTCCATAGAAGTAAACAATAATTTAACATTCAGAATAAATGCATAGTTGAAGAAGATTAGGAGTTTCAGATCATAAATGAAAACATTAGGTTTTCATATAATGAGGGCTTTGTTGAGTAGTCCCCGTTTTCCCTTTCTACGTATTCTCTACCTTTCTCCACCCTGTTACGTGTTTTTGCACCAAACCCTGTGTAATGCAGCAATATGGCTCTCTTGTGCTTTGGTTTTGTAACGGTGTGGTCAAGGTGGGGCATTAGCACAAGATCACAGAGCCAGAGATCAGAGATATCAGTGTGCTTATTCCTCTGGCTCCCACCCTCCAAGGCAGTGGCTTGTTGAGAGTGTATTCTTCTACCTAAAGCCGCTGCTCCTGCAAAGTTGAGCCTACCCTGCAGCCAAAGCTCTTGCCAATCTAACAACCTACACTTCCCCTTGCCTCTTCCTACCTGGGGAGGTACAGTTTTCTTTTATTTCTGGGGAGCTTCATCATGCCTTATTCATTTACTGTCACTCTTTCCACATCTTGCAAATACCCGTCACATTAATCTCTCCTCAATCAACCCTTTTTGAGGGCTCCATCCATTTCCTGCAAGGTTACTGAGAGAAGTTATATCTGGGAAAGGGGCTTCCACACTGAAGCACATTCGTGGATTGCCATCGAGTTGAGCTCTCCTCACCAGGGAAGCACACAGCTGCCTTGTGAACACAAGTTTAGCCTGAAGCACAATGCACACCACGCTTCTCCCTGACTTGGACCTCAGTGGTTCAATGATACAATCTCAGAAATTCTTTGTCTTAATTATAGTCCATGAAAGCATGTTCTATTTCAGTGTTTGAATTGTAAACAAACTAAGGGAACACTATAACTTGCCTGCTTCTGACCCATCTTAATTAGATTCCAGAATAAACGTGCAAGCAGAACCATGATTCAAAAATATGTTAACTGTTCTCTGCTCCAGAAATTCGCTAGAATTATAGCTATAACTGCACTGCCTGCGCCTCACCTTACACCTGTCATTCACACTTACAACTTACAATCGGATGTTAGAATACATCGTGACAAAAAAAGTGTTTTCTTCGATTGTTCTGGTTCCTCACCACAAGTTCATGTCGACTTCTCAGATTATAATTCAAATCTCCTCATGAATAAGATAAGCTTTTAGTCCATTTTTTCAATTTGTCAGTGGCCCACACCACAACCTAGACACAGAAATATATACACAACGACATTTGCATAATTTACCATATAAAAGTTTCATTCAATAATAACTTTACTACATGTAATAAATCCTAATTTTTTATTTTATTCCATTTTAAAAAATAATTTAGTTATAACCTATGGAATTGACTGTATGACCACTAGTGGCTGTGACATTTAGTTTGAAAGGTATAGCTTTAAGTCAATTGGTAGGTGAACAGAAAGATGAAATAGACATCAAGTAAAGCAAATGAAAAGATCACAAAACTCAACCTGGCCAGGTAGTCCGTTGGTTAGAGCATTGTCCCTATACACCAAGGTTGTGGGTTTGGTCCCTGGTCAGGGCACATACAAGAATCAACCAATGAATGTGTAAATAAGTGGAACAACCAATCACTGTCTCTGTCTCTGCCTCTGTGCTTCTCTCTTTCCCTCCCTCCTTCCTCTCCTTTCCTCTCCTCTCCTCTCCCATTCCACTCTTTTGCTAAAAATCAATAAATTTTAAAAAGAGACATCACAAAACTCCGGAACTGGCCAAGTTAAAATTAATGTTTAAAAAGTTTGTTTAAACAAATTTTTAATAATTGAAGTTTTAATATTAAGTGAAATTTACCTGGCCAGTATGGCTCCATTGGTTAAAATGGTGCCCCATAACCAAAAGGTTGCCAGTTAGATTCCTGGTCAGGGTACCTGCCCTGGTTGTGGGCTCAGTTCCCAGGTGGGGAGCATATAGGAGGCAGCTAATCGATGTTTCTCTCTCACAGATGTGTTTCTCTCCCTCTCTCCCTTCCTCTCTCACGTATGAGAATAAAGTCAATCTTAAAAAATGAAAATTATTTAAAGTAAATGAATACTGCCTATGGTAGTGTCTAATCATAAATAATTTCATGGGCATTAGAGTAGTACTCTCTTCATTCAGTAAAATGATTGTCATTGTTATAACTTTCATTTTAACCTACATGACAAAATACATTTCAACGTGGAAGCTCTAAACTTGCCCATAGACCATTTCTCCTCTTTGAAGGAAATGTCAGTGTACTCGGCCAAGTGCCTAAGTAACAAAATGAAGTAGAGCTTTCCAGGTATGAGTATGGTTTCCTCTGGTCAATTACTCTGTTAATTTAGGACAAGCCATGATTCCTAAGAAGAAACAATATGTGCTCTCCATGGGTTGCAAATCTCTCCCTGCTGGTAATAACGCATTCTTGAGAGGTACACAAATGAATAAAAACCTTAAACAAAATTGATTGCAATGGAATGTAAGTGCACAAGATAATGTGATAGCCATCGGGGCTTCTCGTTGTCCTAGCTTTCCCCTTCTGGGCACATGCAGAACCCCCAGACTTTGCTCCATGGAGAGGATAGAAACCTTTGTAGTTTTAAACCACTGAGACTCGGGGGTTGCTCTTTAATCTCAGTATAACCTCATTCACATAGTTATATAGAGAGTGATACAGAAACACCTTGTGTGAAAACATCTTCTGTCTCTATCCAGATCCCCAAAGTAATTTTTTTCCTGTTTTCTGAAGGGTTTAAAGATGTAAGAATTTCATTAAGAAGGTTTTTTTTTTAATGATCTCACTTAGCCCATCTAAAAACATAAAGAAATTTTCATGAAGAGAACATGTCATCTTTCAGTTTAATTTCCTATGAGAAAGCAAATTTCAATTAGAATGCCTCATGTAGGTGTTATGCAGCAACCCTTTTTCACCCTTTAGCCATCAAGGTGACCACCTGTTATCTGTTTCCAACCAAGAAGCAAGATTGGAGTGTCTTAGTTCACTTGGGAAGAGTAAGTGTTTCTGGGTCTCTGCCACTGACATCCAGGAGTCACCAGGCAGCACTCACAAGTTGCCCTTCTGTTCAGGAAAGTTGAGATTCCTTTGCGTACAAGGTGCCCTGCCAGGTTAACTACATGCCATGCCGTATCACAAAGACTTTTCTTAATGAGCCCTTTAAATGAGTTCACACCAAACCAAATATCAACTTGCAAGCAAAGTTTACAGAGCCAAAGTAACTGTGAACTGCCACCATATTAACAGTTTCATTTAAATAAATGATCTCATCATAAAGCTAGGAAACATATTTAGCATTTTCCCTTTCCTAGCAGTGAAGAAACCACCCTGCCGATTCCAAAGATTGTAAAATCTTCAATAGTTAGATAAAAAATAATAGTCATTGGCTGAGCTGGATGATTTTTTCCATCAACTCAAAGATACACTGAGAATGGCTAAAAATGTGATCAATCCTTGTCCCTTAACAAAAGTTGTCTCAATATCACATACACACACACACACATGCACACACACACAACTAAAGACTTAGGTTATGCCTGGGCTCTGGAAAAATAGGAGACTTTATATTATACATGCCCCTTCTTCAAAAGAGAAAAGTATAGATGACAACTCATAAAATTACCTAAATTAGTGATACATATTACCTCCATTAGGTTGGTGGACCCTGGTGCAGAGGAGCCCCAGGCATGCAGGCAGCAGCTAGCAGACCCCAGGCACACAGGCAGTAGCTAGAGGACCACAGGGTGCAGGGTGGCAATGGGCAGACCCAGTGAGGCCGCACAAGGCGGCTGGCTGACCAAGTGGTCCCACATTCACACACAGATAATCCAGGTGAAAACGGGAAGCGAGACAAACCTCGCAACCCAGGGCCCCAGCGCCAGGAAATAAAGCCTGAAAGCACCGATTGAAAACACCTGTGGGGGTTGAGGTGCCAGGAGAGACTCCCAGCCTCACAGGAGAGTTTGTTGGGGAGATCCACAGGGTCCTAGAACGTACACAAGCCCACCCACCCAGGAACCAGCACCAGAAGGGCCCAGTTTGCTTTGGAAAGCAGAGGAAGGGACTGAAGTATGAGAGAGAGCAGAGCAATTGCCACTGTTCCCTCTTGGACCCCGCCCCCACATACAGCATCACTACCCAGCCACTGGGCTGCCCCACCCTGGGGAACAACTAAGGCTCCGCTCCTCACTATGTAACAGGAGTGACCAGACCCCCCCCCAAAAAAAATCCAAAAATGGCTCAAATGGGAGAACAGATCAAAGTCCCAGAGCCAATTCATCTAAGTGACCAAGAGATAGCCAATCTATCAGATGCACAGTTCAAAGCCCTGGTGATCAGGATGCTCACAGAATTGGTTGAATTTGGTCATAAATTAGATGAAAAAATGAAGGCTACACTAAGTGAAATGAAGGAAAAGGCACAGGGAACCAATAGTGATGGGAGAAAAACTGGGACTCAGATCAATGAAGTGGACCAGAAGGAAGAAACAAACAACCAAATAGAAAACAAGGAAGAAACAAGAATTTTAAAAAATGAGGAGAAGCTTAGGAACCTCCAGGACATCTTTAAACATCCCAACCTCTGAATTATAGGGGTACCGGAAGGGGAAGAGGAAGAGCAACAAGCGGAAAACTTATTTGAACAAATAATACAGGAGAACTTCCCCAATCTGGCAAAGGAAATGGACTTCCAGGGAGTCCAAGAAGCTCAGAGTCCCAAAGAAGTTGGACCCGAGGAGGAACACAGCAAGGCACATCATAATTCCATTAGCCAAGATTAAAATGAAGGAGAGAATTCTAGAAGCAG
The DNA here is from genome assembly GCA_039655065.1 of Glossophaga mutica. NCBI lineage: Eukaryota > Metazoa > Chordata > Mammalia > Chiroptera > Phyllostomidae > Glossophaga > Glossophaga mutica. The sequence continues at coordinate 24,755,134 of CM077305.1, forward strand.
CAAGGGATAAGGGGACAGTCACCTACAAAGGAGTTCCCATCAGACTGTCAGCTGATTTCTCAAAAGAGACCTTCCAGGCAAGAAGGGGCTGGAAAAAAATATTCCAAGTCATGAAAGTCAAGGACCTACATCCAAGATTGCTCTATCCAGCGAAGCTGTCATTTAGAATGGAAGGGAAGATAAAGTGCTTCTCAGATAAGGTCAAGTTAAAGGAGTTCATCATCACCAAGCCCTTATTATATGAAATGTTAAAGGGATTTATCTAAGGAAAAGAAGATAAAAACATGTATAGCAAAATGACAACAAACTCACAACTATTAGCAACCACACCTAAAACAACAACAAAAGCAAACTAAGCCAACAGCTAGAACAGAAACAGAAACACAGAAATGGAGAGCACGTGGAGGGTTAGCAACAGGGGAGTGGGAGGAGGAGAGAGGGGGAAAAGGTACAGAGAATAAGTAGCATAGATGGTGGGTAGAAAATAGACAGGGAAAGGGCAAGAATAGTGTGGGAAATGTAGAAGCTAAAGAACTTATGACCCATGGACATGAACTAAAGGAGGGGAATGTGGGTGGGAGGGGTGTGCAGGGTGGAGGGGAATGAAGTGGGGAAATGGGACAATTGTAATAGCATAATCAATAAAATATATTTTTAAAAAACATATTACCTCCATTAAATTTACTTACAAGAGGTTATGATTTTGTTATGCTTGTAAGAGTTGCAATTAAGCTCTTTCATCTTGGAGATAAAAGGCAATAAGTGATACACATTGTTATCTTTATTAAAAGAAAGCAAATTATCTTCATTACACAATGTGCCATATGCCATTGGTGTTTACAAAGGCTTATACAACCTCCAGGGGAGCATTTCCAGCTACGTACAATGCATGCTTCATTTGTAATTGCAAGGAGCTCCCTCCAAATTGGAAAACCTGGTTGAATCTGAGGATACAGAAAAACATCTCGAGTGCCTTTCCAAAGGTCTTGGTTCCCACAAAACCTCAAGTGCCATTGGCCTACCGCTTTCACCCTTAACTTTTAAGCTCATGTGTATGCTAAGGGAAATTCAATCCGTATGTTTCTGAATCAGGGACACTGAACCCATTACAATTTTTGTTTGGTAAGAGTTTTCTAAATCCCAAGATGACTTATGAGACTTTTTATAGCCTATTTATTTTGAAGCAAAGAAGTCACTTTTGCTGACAATAAACAAGACTTAAAAGCAAGAAACTTTGAGGGTTAGATAAAAACAAGAGTTCAAGAAAGTTTATGGACATCAAACCTGTACAAAACTCATTAGTTGATTCCTTCGATTTACTCTACCCAAAGTAGAAATAATGGCATGCTGGGCCAATAAATAGTTATTTTTATTAATGTAGTCTACAGTATTTTTAGAGCAGCATAGCGCTTTTACTTGAGGCAATAATTAGTCATTCAATAGAATAGCATATTTATTCTTTTTTTAGTGGAAACATTTTCAAAAGTGAGTGTTGCTGATTTTGAGTTATGATGTGTGACTTGATTTCAGTTTGTATGCAAACTCTGAAGTGCTCTTAGCAAAATGCTCATTAATTCACATGCTGTTAATTTGGAATATATGACTTGGGTTAAGTTTACTTATAATTCAACGATGGAAAAGGGTATCGAAACAAATTTATATATAAGCAAGAGTTAGGTAGAGTCTTATTTCACCTATTTATGATAACAGACTTCTTTAAAGTATTCAATAGCACTCTTTTCACATGAAAAATATACTCATTATGAATAATTATCTTTATAGGAGAAAGTTACTAAAATAATTCAGTTGCCAGAAGTGCATATACTTAGATTTAGTAGCTGCATGTGCTTGGTAGTAACATAATGTAATTTATTTTATTAGCCTACTGTTTGGGTTGGCCATTCCCCTCTTATTTGCCTGGTGTGTGTTTTCTGGTGTCAGAAGTTTTGTAATTCAAATAGATGATCAGAGTCAAGGCTGAACTGCTTTGTGCTTCAGGCACATTAATTCCAACATATTCTGGTTCAGAATTCGTTTAACACACATCTGAGAAGCCACCTCAATTGTATTATTTCCTCAAATGGTTACAGCTTTGAGGATAATAATAGCACACCCTTTATTAATATAAATGTCTTGAATAAGTCAGTAAATGGCAACAATAAATATATTTGAGCCACCTGTTATGTGCAAGACACCATGCTAGATACTAAGTAATTTTCAGGAATAAGAGACTGTAATTTCATCATGGGATAAACTCATAAAAAATATGCAATTAATCCAAACACAGGCTGAGTAGTAAATGCATTAAGAATGTACTAAAGTGAAATAGGGCAAAACTGGAGAGAACATCATGAAGAAAGCCCCTCAGAATGTGAATTGGGCCCTGAAGAAAGAATCTACCTGTGCCAAGTGGCTGGGAGGGGAGACGCAGGGACCCATTCCCAGCAAAGGAAGGTAACACCAAAAACAAAGGCCAGGGAGATGGGGAAGCTGAGCAGGTCGGGACATGCCAAGCAATTTGACGTGACTAGAGCACAGATGGTCAAAAGTTTAGTCCAAAGCTAAACTGGGACTGAACTAAAAAGATGGTAAGATACTGTAGGACAATCCAGTAATGAATATGGGGTAGGATAATACAAAATTTACCCAATATTCTATTGTGAAGGGAATAATAAATGTTCTAATGAAAGAAAACTTTTTGGACAGGATGCAAGGAGTTTGTTTTCTCCCTCCAGTCATGGGGTTAGAAGAAAGAGAGAGAGAAACAGAAAAAGGAAGAGGGGAATGGAGGAAGAAAGAAAAAAACGGTTTCTTATGAAGAATTCTAGCCATGTATACAATGTATTATTTATTTTTCTTGAAATATCTTGCAAGTGGACATTGAGAGAATAAAATATCAAATTAATATGTGTCATTGATCTCAACAAAAGAGATAAAATAGATTCTTCTGTCAGCTGTAAATTTCTGACAGAAGCAAAGTTTCAAATAATTTCAGGGTTCAGTTCCTCCATGAATTTAAAGAAAACACATCCTCCATGTAACATTTCAGAGAAAACCTAACTGAAATATGCATAGAGGGTGTGGATTCTAACAGTGGATGCTGTGCTGTTTTCATCTCTTGTAGTACCAAAAACCTTAGCATCACCTAACATCTTATCCCTGACAAAGGATGAGATCACACAAAGCTGAAATATTCCATAAACTTCCAACATTCCACACACAAAGTTTCCATATTCCTGGAGCCAGTGGTCATACCAGTCAGGGGTTGTGCACAAAGAAAATACTGTAGGTTTCTATAATATTAACACTTTTATTTAGAATACTTTACTGATTTCTTTTTTATTTAAACAGAATGCTTATATTTCAATACACAACTTGCTTACAACCAAAAAATAAAACAGCACAGTAAAAAAACCCCAAAAACATGGAATTACATTTGCAATGCATGAGATATGGTTAACATTTTAGTCATAAATGAGCTCTTAAAAAACCAGGTACAAAGACACCAACAATCCACAGGAACTGGAAAAAAGAAAGTGAAATAATTCAGATGGCAATTAGGAATTAGGACTGTGATGAGTGTGCCGAACAATGAAAAAGGGTGACTTCTCCGTGGCGTCACACTGTCGAAGCACAGAAATGCTGTACCATACAGTCCGAATTCTCACGCACACCGACACGTTGACGAGGACGCTCCGCAATTCGGGGGATGCTACTGTTTGACTCAAAATATCAATTTGGAACATCTTTAGCTCCCAGCATTTCTAATCAACTAAAATTATTTCGACGAATTAGCTGGAACAAACTCAAAAGAAGTTATACAACGGCACATTTCTTTTTTAAAGATTTTTTTAAAGGAACACCTTAGTGAATGGAGTTGGTCTCTTTCTCCTGCTTCTTCTCACTCACCTCCATTACAAAAATAACCAGAAGGGGAACAGAGGAAGGCATGGCACAAATCAAAAGAGTCCAATTATCCTCACAGAGGATAATTTGGACTATCTGAGAAAATGTGAAATAAGTACTCTTCCATGAAAAGGAATATCTAGCATATTTTGTCTAGCATTTTTACTGTGGTACCATACATACTACAAGTAAGTTTACAGCTCAAGGAATTTTCACAAGAAGAACCGACCCATCAGCCAGCACCTGAGAAAGAAACGCCCCCCTGTGCTCCCTCCAGTCACTCACCGAGCCTCAAGGTGACCCCTCTGCAGACAGTGCTTTGCCTGATTGGTGCTTTACTTCAGTGGAATTATGTCGCACATTGTTTTTGTCTCTGGCTTCTTTTACTCAACATCATATTTGTGAGATTCATACATATTCTGTCATGTAGTTATAGATCATTCATTTTCATAGTTGCAAGGTATTTCATTATGTGAACATATCACAATGTATCCATTCTACTGCGGACAGGAGTTTAGGTAATTTCTGGCTATTTTGAATAGTGCCACTATGAATGCTTTTGGTCAAATCCATGGTGAACATATGTGTACATGTTTGCTGGGTATGTAGCTAGGAGTTAAATTATAGTCACATCGCATGTATATGCTTAGATTAGTAGATAGTGCCAAAAGCGTTCCATGGTATACCCATTCACACTCCCAGCAGCTGTGTATGAGGAGTTCTGTTGCAACACACTGACATTTGGAATTTTCATTTTAGCTAGTCTGACAGGTGTGCTATAACACCTCATTGTGATTTTATTTTGCATGTCTCAATAAATAATGAGGTTGACTACCTTTTCATATGCTTACTGGCCATTCAGATATCTTCTTCTGTGATATCTCTTCCCCATTTTTCTACTGTTTGTCTGTTTTTCTTTATTATTTGTTTTATTTTTGTATATTCTGTGTATATTCTGTAGATTTTTGTATATATATCTCAAATATCTTTTCCTACTCTGTGGGTTGAATGCCCTTTTAATGAAGACCTTCATAAACAGAAGTGTCTGATTTTATAAGATCCAATTTATCAGTTTTTACTTGGCGATAGATACTTCTGGAATTTTTTAAATAAATGTTTATCCATGCCAAGGGCATGAAAATGTTCTTGTATGTTTTTCCCTTAAAAATGTTATTACTTTACCTTTCACAGGTAGAACTGCAAGCCATCTGCAATTTGCTTTTTGCACGGTGTGCGGCGGAGGGCTACATCCATTTCTTTTCCATCCGGATATCCAGCTGACTCGCCCTTGCTCGCTGCGCTGTAGTGTTGAATTTGCCATAAATCAGATAGAAGTATATTTCATGGTCTGTTTCAAACTCTTTCCTTCTATTGGTCAGTTTGTCTCTTCTTGAATAGAATACCACAGCTTTACTTTAAGTGCTCCAGTTTTGTTATTCTGCTTCAAGATTACCTTTTATTTTCTTGGTCCTATCTATTTCCAAATAAATTTTGTAGTCAAGTTCCACATACGCAAAAAGTAATTTTCTACTGGTATTTAGAATACTATTGCATTAATTTTGGAAACAATTTGGGCATAACAATAGTCTTAATAGTATTAAGTCTTTCAGTCCATTCCTTTCCATTTATAAAGTCTTCTTTAATTTCTCTTTGCTGCTGATGTATAGATATAGTTTAGAAGGCTTGTTAAATTCACTTGTAAATTCTAACAGTTTATACATTCTTTAGGATATTCTACGTACACAATCATGTCATCTGGAAATAATGTCACCCTCACTTTCTTCTGCCCAATTTTATGATTAGAATAAATAAAGAATAAAGGTAACAGGAAAAATATAAAAGATAGCCGACAACAGGAAAACCCAAACATATTCAAAAGTAACACATCTTTGTGTTCATTTTAGTATCAGCGTCCTACAGTGACAAAAAGCACCTTGCTTTCTGGAAGAGTGCTTCTCTTGGTTACTGTCCACTGGGTTTAATGCAGGGTCCCCCTCACATCATCAGAGCTTCCTGCATGGTTACAGGATGACCGCAGGAGACTTTGGCTTAGAAATTTTTGCTTGTAGCAAATCTGCTGTTAATCAACACAAATAACCAGCAGACTGAGAAGGGAGCATCAGCTGGGCAGAACTAGCAGCACTGTGAGACTGCAGGAGTGCCCAAAGGTGTGTGGGGAGGAGCAGCAGAGGGCTCGAAGCCTGCTCTTCCTCTGCCTGTGCTTCTGCCTGAGCTCTTCTTCCTCCACAGGGGAGGCTGCCCTGTGGCCAGCATCCATCTGAGCAAGGAAGGAGCTGAGAAATAGACAGTTTAACCAGGGTAATACGTCTTTCTTAACAAGTGCACTGTTTTAGTCTTTTGAAAAAGATATTTCTTTGAATAGCCATTTCTATGTCATTTTGTGTTTTTATTCTCCTTTAAGAGTTGAATCTGACCTACAGCAGCGCCCAAGGGCATAGATTATTTGTTTTCTATGCATTTCCATGGTACTAAACCAAAAGTCAGAAAGAATAAAGACATTTTTTTGTAAGATCGGAAGAAATAAAAACAATTATTTCTTTTGTATTTCTCTCTAGTGCCCACCAGAGTCTCGGAAGGTGGCCTTTGAGAATGTAAACAAGCACTCGAGGCTTGTTTCCACTTATTACAGCCCTGTGTCTGTGCACGGGAGAAAGTCCCCCTAGTGCACTTAGACGCACTGTTGCAGGAGCCCAGAGGCAGAGGCATGTGAAGGTCAAAGACACCAGCAGAGACAGAGTGGGACTTGGAGAGGCTGAGGGCAAAATGCTTCTTAGGTTGGGGTCCCCTTGAAACAATCCCAGAGAAAAGCATTTTAAAGCTAGTAGTTTTTTGGAGAGATGCACTAGTTACGGTTATCCAGGGAAATAGAACCAATAGGATATATAGAGATATACAGAAAAGATGTATTATATCATCAGGGATTAGCTCATGTGATATCTGGATGATCTGCCATCTGCAAGCTGGAAGTTCAGGAAAGCCGCTGGAGTAGTTCCAGTCCAATACAAAAGCCTGAGAACCATCCCTTGGCCTGCCTGATAGTTCAGGAAAAGATTCAATCCTTGACAAGCTGCCTATCTGATTTTGTGATGAATGACATAATTTTAATCGGAAACAAAGCCTTCTCTCTGATGATTCCATCATTGGAGGTAAAACCTGGGATCTAAGCACTCCTAGAAAAGAAAGAATATTAAAATACTTTTGTATATAATTCTCTCAAATATTTTCCTGAGATACCTGTGTTAAGTTGAGAAAGGGAACCATTCTCCTCCCCAAGTAAGAAGAAGGGGGTCATGGTGTGGACAGTGGGCCATACAGGGTGACAATTAAAAATGAGAGGCTGCTTGGTAGCCAGGCCCTGAGAAGAGTGGTTAATTTCTCCAGTGATGACTGAAGTCAGTATCAGATATCCGGACATGATGGAATGAGAAGGGCACTTCACCTTTGTAGTAGTCGTCTCAAAAATTCCGTGCCCTCATGAAACCATGAGAAAACATCAGACTCACCCAAGTTGAAGGACATTCTACAAAATCACTGAACTGACAAGGTCATGAGGGAAAAGAAAAGAGAAAAGGAAAGGAAGGGAAAGGAAAGGAAAGGGAAGGGAAGGGAAGGGAAGGGAAGGGAAGGGAAGGGAAGGGAAAAGAAGGAAGGAAGGAAGGAAGGAAGGAAGGAAGGAAGGAAGGAAGGAAGGAAGGAAGGAAGGAAGGAAAAGAAAGAAAAGAGCAAGAAAATATCCCAGGCCAGAAGAGACTAACTCGTTAGTCTCTAGATAATGACTAAACAGAATGACATAACCCGAATGAGATCCTGGAAAGTAAGACATTAGTGGAAAAACTAGAGAAGTCCAAATAAAATAGAGTTTGGTTGACAGTTACATGTCATGTTAATTTCCTAGTTGTGATAAATATACCACAGTATGTCAAATGTTGACAATAGGAGAAACTGAATGAAGAACTCTCTGTCACTTTTATATAAATCTAAAAGTGTTCCAAAATAAAAAACTTTCTTTTAAAAATGGGTGTATTACCAAAGACAGTTGCATAATTCTGCTTCAGGCTAGTCCTGTGAAGGGGGAAGCTACAGTGAGAAAAAAAGTGGAAATTATGATACTGAAAAGAGACATTGGAGGGTGGGTAAATGGGTGTATAACAGGAAAATATAAAGCATAAAAGAAAAATTCCTTGTTTGTTTATCTGCTTACCTTAAACTTTTTCAACTGTTAAAAATTCCAAGTAAAGGTTTTATTTGCCAAAGAAAGAATAAATTAATATACCAAAATAAGTTTAAGTTGACAAAGTGTAATATAAATAGTCGCATTCAGAAGACCGACGGGGAAATTAACTGTGCTTTTCGTGCCTGAGCCAAACAGAATGGTCAAATCCAGTGGTAACAGATGGTGTTCAGAAATTAAGTCCAGCCCAGAGTTTTTCAGATAAGTCAGTTAGAGTTAAAGGAAACAAAAATGTTGAAATGTGTATGCTTTTAATGTGTGTGTCGGGCACACTAACCCACTGACAAATGACAAATTGCAGTTTGAGTTTGTCCCAATGACAAAAATTCCAACTCAGGGAATTTCTTTGTAATTTTTTTAACTGACTTTCATTACACACACACACACACACACACACACACACACACACACACCCCATATTTTTTATGACAAATAACTGAATAGTTAACAATTCCAAGACTCACCAACTTCAGCAAGGGTTCTATAAACGGAAAGAATCCTCCAAACCCACTAACAATATAACTAGAAATATGGAAAAGTTTACCCAGTTTACAAAAAGAAATCCTTGAATCATATGAACCAAACAAAGGACCCAAATTGCTGACTTAGCACCGGGGGCTTAGGGGGGGTGAAGATTAAGACTTGGGGAAAAGCAATTAAGAAACGCTGGGGGAAGAACACAAGGCAGCCCAATCACAGCTGAAAATAGGCCTGCTACGCGTGCCTGCAGCAGCAGCAGCTCCTGCTAACCCTGAAACGTACTCCGTGTGACCTAATCAAGGTTAAAAATGTGCTGCCTCATTCTTCACTTATTTTACATCCCGTTTCCTGTCTCCGTGTTTCACTTTTTAGGACCTTACGGTGCATGTGTGGGTGCCAGGGCACTAAGCCGGACTTGTCCTGGTCTCAGCTGAGACTCCTATGCATATTTTGTAGATACCATCCATCCTAAATTCTTGCCCATTGCCTCTCGAATTTTAATATGCATGTAAGCTACCTGGGGATCTTGCCACGATGCAGATTCCGTAGGTTGGGATGGGGCTCAGGGTTTGCATGTCTAATAAGCTCCCAGGTGAAGCTGCTGCCTGTAGTCCAAGAACTGTACCTTGAATAGCAGGAGTCTAGAGGATTCCCAAGCGACGGGCCTCTTCACTTCCCTCTAGGCTGCACAGCAGAAACAGAGCACCTCTGGGTTTTCGAAAAGCCCAGTCCCAAGGACCTACCTCCCTTGCAGACAGTGCTCTGACGTGCTTCGGTGTCTTCCCTTTCCTGGAAGCCAGTTGAAGGGAGCTTCAAGAGAATTCCAGGGATAGCCTAACTCTATCCTCTAGAGTTTAAGAAACACACATACACCATATTTTTGTGATAAATAACTGAATAGTTAACAATCCCAAGGGGGTGGCTGCCTGATTCCTACCTGTCCAAAGGCAGGGGTGGGATTGTGTGCTTCTCACTTACAGAAGCGAGGATGCAGGCAATGAGAAAAGGAATCAGCACAGTTCTACCAGGACAGTAAAATCTTCCTCACCATTGCTTCTAATTTGACTTCCTCCAGGGCTCCAAACAGCAGCTAGTGAGTGGGGGAAGGGGTGGGGACTAGCAAGAGAGAAAGAAACAATAACGATGTCAGCATTTCCCAACCAGACCCAGTATGGCCACCAGGGGAAGGCTCGCCTGAACCCGAGGAGGGCAGAAACCCTCACATAGAATTGAAAGTATAGCACCACGCCTTTGTGTTTAGAACTCAGTAAACGAATCACTTATTTTTGAGCAATGTAAACAATTCTGTCTCTTTCATTTTTAAAACAATGAATAAGCACAAAGTAACATTTAAATGTACATGTAAAATATAACAGCAATACTTTGAAAAATAATGTATCCATCATTGAGCTGGCATCACCTCAAAGACCTCAATTCAATTTCCTTTCCTGACCTCTCTGAGAAAAGTGCTGTTTTGGATTTTGGTTTATTAGTACCTTGGATTTATTTATCATTTTATTCCATACGTGTGCATCCTAAAAATATATATTGTGGAGTTTGCAAGTTTATATGTGTGTACTTTACACAAATGAAATCTTCCTCTTTTAAAAAGAAAGACAGAAAGAAAAACTATGACATCATGTGATATTTTTAACTGGAGCGGACTGGTAATTTCTAGGAGAGACATGATGTCCTGATGTGCCCACAACTCGACCCAAGTTGATAAAGAGATGTTCCATAGATGAAGTTCAATGGGAAGTGGTGAGAAAATAAAGTTGCTTTGCCTTTGCACCCCAGGAGCCCAGCTGGCTCCACGTCTGAGTCGCTGTTGTGCCCGTAGAGGAGGCAATTTCATAGACTGTTGCACATGTGCCAGGATGGACAAGTGGAGAGATTTAACGAAGACCATTTATATCAAGTCAAAAGGAATAATCCTTCAGCAAATAGCTGAAGGTTTATCTGCTTTTTTTCAATTACAGTTTGCATTCAATATTATTTTGTTAGTTTCAGATGTACAGCATAGTAGACAGTTAATCATGTACATTACGGAAGCTTCTCACAATACGTCCAATACCCACCTGGCCCTATACATAATTATTAAGATATAGTTATTAAGATATTATTGACTATATTCCCTGTACTGTAATTTACATCCTTGTAACTATTCCAGACTTGAATTTCGGGAGCTGAAAGAGACCCTAAGTTTCATATCGCCAAATCTTCATATTTCTTGGAGGGGGAAACTAAGACCTTTATCACATTAAGTCACTCGTTGGTGACACTCAGACTGAAAATCTCTGTCCTGACTCTTAATGCAGTATTCTTTCCAAGAAACCATGAGGCCAAGCAAATAATTTCAAAGAAGCAATTTACCTGAAATAGCCAATAGATTCACAATTATTTATTGCCAGAAAAGCCATTACAGTGGGAAATTGTGTCTGGTGAACAGGGCAGAAAAATCACAGTGATGTACACACTATACGTTTAGTATGAATTTGCTTTTAAGACAATGTCAAGGTGAAACAATCTTGAAAAAGAACAAAGTTGAAAGTCTCACACTTCCTGATTTCACAACTTTATGAATCTACAGTTATCAAAACAGTGTGGTACTAGCGTGATGCCAGACATATAGAACTGTGGAATAGGATAAAGAGCCCCAAAACACACCCTTGCATCTATGGCAAATAGATTTTCGACAAGGTGCCAAGACTATTCATTGTGGAAAAGACAGTCTTTTTAACAAATGGTGCTGAGAAAACTGGATATATACATACAAAAAGATGAAGGTGGACCCTTGCTTTAGACCATATACAAAAAATTAATTCAAAATGGATCAGAGACCTAAATGTAAGAACTAAAATTATAAAAGTATTAGAAGAAACATAGTGGGGAAACTTCATGACACTGGATTTTGTAGTGGTTTCTCAATGTGACACCAAAAGTACAGGCCCCCAAAGAAAAACCAACAAATGAGACTATATTGAATTTTAAACCTTCTGCACATCGAAGGAAACAGTCAACAGAGTAAAAAGGCAACCCATCAAATAGGAGAAAATATTGGTAAATCATAGATCTGGTAAGGAGTGAATATCCAGAATACACAAAAAACTCCTACAACTCAACAGCAGCAACAAAAAAATCAGAAATGAGCAAATGACTTGAATAGAAATTTCTCCAAAGAAGGTAGATACAGATGGCCAATGAGTGCATGAAATTATGCTCAACATCACTAATCATTAAGCAAATGGAAGACAAAACCACAATGAGATAACACCTCCCGTTTATTAGGATGCCTACTATGAAAACTAAACTAAACTAAACTAAAATAAAATAAAATAAAATAAGGAGGCGAGAAATTGGAAGACTGTGCACTGCTGATGGGAATGCAGAATGGTACAGCCACTGCAAAAACCCGTACAGTAGTGCCTCAACAAATTAAAAATGTTAAAGTGTTACTATACTTCTCTAACCATAAAAAATATGACAAGCAAGTGGACAACAAGCCAAGAATTTAATTAAAGGGAAAACACCATTTTGCTACAATTTTGTGAGTTAGGGTTAAGGAGGGAACATGGGAGTTACAAAAATCAGATACCATAACTTCCCTGAGTTAAAAATTGTGGAGAATAAACACTGGGTCTAGGAGAGAGATCTCAAACTTTGAGCTTTAAAATTGATTTTAAAAGAAGACATAAGCACGCCCAGTGACTTCCCCAAAACTCATAAGATAACCTTTGTAGGAAGGGCCCAAGTTTCAGGTCAGGAATGTCGCTCTAACAGAGGTCCCGCCACATGAAAACAAAGCAAAGGGAAAAGACACGCCCCACCCATGCCGACATGTGACTACCACGTCTTAGTGGAATTTTAAATTCTAAAATTAGCAGCTGTGGTCAGGGGAGCAGAAAATGTTACAGAAAAGTGAGAAAACGGGCCAAACACTAGCCTTAAAGTCCACAGATTTTCCCAAACTCTGCTTTAGCTATTTAGAAGCTCTGCAGCTACTAAATGAATAAACCCTTTAACTTCTTAAAATTGGGAACCTCGTGTGCACATTTACATTCAGAAAGAATAGTCCTCACTCTACTTGTGAGGGTCCAAAAATTGTATTCGTGACAGTGCTTGACAAATTGCAATCGTTCTATGCAAATTGCACTTTTTCCAGTTTTCATACTTATAAAGTGCCAAGGTTTCCCGAATCTGCTAAGCACATCATATAAAAGAACACCATGACACTTCAGTTCCCTTATTCAGACAAAGTGAGTAAACCACCAATTTGCTCTTAAATCTCTGCCTTTGAAACTGCTTACGTTGCCGAACCTGCCTTTCCAAGGGGGACATTTCCTTCTGGAAAGGCAGCAGGAAACTTCCAAGCAGATGGGATGTGCACATCCAGGTGACCTGAAAACCAAGACAAAAACCGTGGGCAAATCTGAGTCAGTCCACAGGCTGCCTGTGTCTTCTGGGGAGTGCTACTGTAGTTTAAGCGATAAATCATCAACTAGAGAAATATAAACACTGATTATACAAACAAATTCAATTTAAGAGCGCCTTAATGAACCTCTAATGAGTTGCATGTGGGCAGTGAATGCCCTACAGGCTGCCTCAGTGTGTTAGCTTTTGAAAAAAAATTAAAAACACATCAATTCCCCTCATTCTTATGACTCATCTCATTAGCAAAATGCAATTGAAACAACTGACTTTTGAATTAAAATGCTATTTCCAAAGGAAGAGGGAGAACACATCTGCCATTGATAAAGAAATGAATCAACTGAGAAAATGTAATTCCCTCAATTAGGGCCGAAAGAAGCAGAAGAACAGATATGTTTCTTCTGATGTCTGGTGACTTATGAAAAATGCTGAACTTTCCTCACATCATGCCATACTCAGTGACCTTTTTCCTTTTCTCACAGTTGGAACGTTTGAGGTTTTCCTCCTCAGACATTGTCTTTATTGGCTAAGACTTAAACACACACACACACACACACACACACACACACACGCACACAGCACTTTTCTTGGAGGGGAAGAGATAACAGTTTAGGTGTGTACCATGACAGACCAGATAACAGAAGGCAGTGACAACTCTGATTTTTTCCCCATGATGACCTGTAGCATCTCTGTTTACTGACAGTGATCTCGGAGTCAGAATAGATAGGTTATGGGAACAGTAAAGAATGAGCTTTATTAAAAGACAATGCCTATTTCTATCACGTACTTCACTGTCAGTTCGTGACAAGGGTATCCTAGCACAGAACTCTTGTTCTTTAGAAAAGGATTCCAACCTCACAGAGGCAGAGCTGAAGGCCAGGTCCACCTGGGCAGGGCCAAGTAGCCAGCAAACAGCCTATCAGCAAGTCACAGTGAAAGGGGCTACCAGGAGGACAGGAATGGCCAACAGAAGTATGCTGACTCGGGGAAAGCTCCACACCCTCGTGTCACAGCATGCCAAGCACTGCAAATAGTTCTTCTGTGATTTGCTGACTTGACTTCAGTTTGTGGGAAATCTTCCATAATTGTGTGAGAAAGGGGGAGAGCCTAATATGGAACAGAACTTTTGGGGAGGAGAAAAATGTATCTACGAATCTAAGGGAAAGGGCTCCAACTGGCCACCTGCTGGCATTCATGCTACTGAGGGGTTTTCTGCTGCTGCTTTTAAATACACCTGCACAGTGTTTTTAAAAAGGAAAGCACCGAGGTCACCGTTGTTGGCTGTAGTTCCAGAAGCTAGGAACCTTACAAAAGGCTGGCTCCTAACATTTATATTAACCAGAGACGTATCATAGACATTTGAATTCAGCCTCCTGAGAATTTAAAACAGGACAATACAAAAAAAAAAAAAAAAAAAAAAAACCAATGGGGAAAGTTTCTAATTATGTTTGTTTTGGATTTTTTCCCCTTTTTTTCCAGGTACAACCTAAATGCTTCATCGGTTTCCAGAATAATTTAAGTGATCCTCTAGTTTGCTCTTGGTCTCTGTTTTAGGCATCACTCGAGCGAGAGAGATGGGTGTTAAACTATGGAAAGAAGCAACCTCATCTGCAGTCCCTTGGTTGCTCATTTAGGAACCACCACGTCTTCAGCCACGGGGCCCTGCGTGGGAGTGAGATCATTCGAGTTGCCTCAGACTATCAGGAAGCAGGGCCTCGTTAGCTGTTCTCTGCTGTCCCGCATTGTCAGGCACAAGGTGCAGAGGTAACTGCAGCTGTAGGGAAAAAGTCAGGGAATCCGAAATGAAACTGCGAACTCTAGTGTTGTTTCTCTGCCCACTTCTCATAGACGGAATCAGTGCGTTTCCTACTCACTCCCAAACGATCGCTCCTGCCTCCTCAAGCAGTCCAAGCCAGGAAATGGCAACTTTTGTAGTGATTCTCCA
The DNA here is from genome assembly GCA_039655065.1 of Glossophaga mutica. Taxonomy (NCBI): domain Eukaryota; kingdom Metazoa; phylum Chordata; class Mammalia; order Chiroptera; family Phyllostomidae; genus Glossophaga; species Glossophaga mutica. The sequence goes on from CM077305.1 coordinate 24,770,145, forward strand.
TTCCCCTCACCCTTTAGAACCTTCCCTTCTTGTCCCCATTAAACAGAGGTCACTCAGATTCCTAATAGAACAAAAAACTGGTGAAAGTTCTGGGTCACCCTCTACCAGCTCCTCCTACGATACCTTACCACCCAGCTGCATGTTGGAATGACCTGGAGAGGTTTCGTAAGTTAGAAATTTCCCACTCACCTCAAAGGTTCTAATTCGTGAGCCTGAGGAGGCTCTTGGGCATTGATATTTCTTCAAGTTTCAAAGAAGCTTCTAACGTAGAGCTGGTGGGGAGTCGTGGCCTTGTTGGAAGGTCCCCAGTTCTGAGCAACTCTCTCCTTTTGCACCTTGAAGTTAAACTCCATTTGGAGTTTGTTTTGCTGTCTCTCCTCAGAGCTGGCTATGGCTTTCCTTCTCCACAGAGCTGCTCTGAGCAAGTGATGGCTGGAGTTGGATGTTAGTGTCTCAACAATGACTGCCCATAACTCTTTGTCAGCTGTATCCTCCAAGACAGGACCTACTCAGAGGAGGTAAAGGGTGGATGGGCCAGTTGCCTCAAGCCCCACATAGATGGAGGGTCTCAGATGCGGACTCTCAGCCTTCAACTGAGAGTCAATCACCAAACAACTGGAGGCATGCACCCAGAAAGGTGCACTGACAGGTGTGAGAGAATAGTTTCATCTGACAGCTTTAAACATGAATTCATTAATAAACAGAACCACCTAGAAGGTGCAATGAACTCATATTTTTAGAAATAATACAATTGGTTTGAATAACACAGTTATAATTATTTTATTTGCGGGTATACACGAAGCACCAATGAGTTCAACTGCAAGCATTTGACACTCACCACAAACTTCACTACTCTGCTTCAGCGTCTTCCATTTTAAATATCTTGGCAGAGGCGGGAGCCCTACCACATCTAGCCCAGCTAGCAGACCATCCCCAGGTGTGTCACAGGCCCCCACATCCACGAGGGGACAGAAAACCAAGCCAAGACACCCCTCGCCCCTTCCTATTCACAAGGCCAGAACTAGGGTGTGATAAGAGAGACATCCAGGGTCAATATTTAAGGAAGCACTCACTCTCAGGTGCCAACTCTGTACTCGCACAACCCTGGAGGTAAGGACCTCCTTAAATATTGTACCGCGGGTGCTCAGGTACTTTCTGAGTGAGCACACTCATGCACACTGACACATACTCATATTTCAATCCCATTGAAATGCCTGCTACTCAAAAGTATGCTTTGCATTCAACAGGCATATTTGATCCATTGATTTTTCTATCATAATAATGAAAAATTTTTCGACTTTGCTATAGGTGACAAGGTACAGGAGATAGAAAATGGGCTGAAAAGGTTCGTTTGTCTGCAGTGCCTATCCTTGCAGACATATGAGCAGAAAAGAGCAACAGGCTCTTGGCAAGAAAGCTGCAGAGACTATTAATTATTCCTTGTGTTTCCGTTGAGAGGAGTGTTCACAAAAGTTAAAATAATTTCAGGGGAAAAGGGGGACGGGTTTAGAGCAACAAGTATAAAGGACACATGGACAAAAACTAGGGGGGGTGGAAGTGGGAGGGAGGTGGGGAGGGCTGGGGTGGTGGGTGGGGTGGGAGTAAAAGACAGAAAACCTTACAAGATCCACAATTTTAAAAATACTGATAAAAAATAAATAAATAAATAGGAAAAAAGAAATAGAGATCATATGGAGAGTGATCAGTGGGGAAGGGATGGGGGAAATGGGGAAAAGATACAGGGAATAAAAAACATAAATGGTAGGTATAAAATAGGGGGAGGTTAAGAATAGTATGGAAAATGGAGAAGCTGTGGAACTTACATGTACGACCCCCGGACATGAACTAAGGTGGGAGAAGGATGGTGGGAGGGGTGGTAAGGGCAGAGGGGAATGAAGGGGAGGAGAAAAGAACAACTGTAATAGCACAATTAATAAAATATATTAAAATGTTATATGTCAAATATTAAGCCCCCATTAACAAATATATTTTAATTATGTTATATGCCTATTAAATGAAATGAAGAAATAGACAAGCATGTAAAGAAAAAAGGAACAATGATCCATACTTGTATTAAATGCATACAACCAAAAAAAGTTAAAATAGATGGTATTCTTTGAAATGGTGGGGACAATGTGGGAAAAGTCCGAATCTAATACAGTCGAGTTGAAAGCTACGTGTATAAAGACTTCAGTGATATACCTGCGATTAATCCTGAGGCATTTTTTAGTGGAAAATATGAACTACAAGAGAGCATCATTCTGGTTTCCCTTTAAAAAAAAATCATTAAAAAAATTGATACTGTTTACATCAGTTTCCTTTATTGTTTCAGTTCATTCCAAGTTCACGTAACCTGTCCGTATTTCAAAGGATTCTAACGTCACTATACACACACACCGAAGCACACCCCGCATGAGAGAGTCCGCCTGAAGTCAAGGACGCTTTCTCACGGCAGCAGCTCTCTGAGGAGAGACCTACTACCTCTTTCACAGAGAAAACGATGTGGTTTCCTAAGAGAAGATCAGAGGAGAGCAGCGCGTCTCCCTGTGGAATGCCACACACAAATCTCTTCTCGAAAGTCTAGTCCTTACCCACCAGTTCTTGATTCTGTCTCATCGTTGAGTGGACCTTGTCCAATGGGCAAGTTAAAGAGTAAGTCAGTGCAAAGAAGAAGGAAGGAAACAAGTCAGAGCAGATCTGTTTCCTGTGAGCTGGCCCATGTCACCTTCAGTCCTCCCACTGCCATTTTGCTGACGATTGACATGACTGAAATCACTAGAAAAACAAATGACTCTCTAGATTTTACTCTTCTGCCTACGCATGAAGAAGAGGCAAAGAAGTCAGACTCATTTAATTGACAATTGAGCCAGTGAGAAAAACATCTATTGGGGGAAAATTTTGCCTATCAAATGAAGTCCTTACTCTCTAGGTCTTTAACCAAATAACACCCTTTTTAAATTTGACTTTCATAAATGAATAACTAATAGGATCAAGATTGAGAGGTTGTATAGCTTACCAGTGAATGCCATCCACTGCCAATAGTGTTCGATTCCTGAGACCAGATCACAGCTCTGCCACTTCACTGCCTCCATGTCCTTGGGCAAGCTACTGAACTACACAAGCTCCTCGTCTGTGAAATGCAGACAATAAAAACACCCACCCCCAACTCCTGTCCTAACTAATGATTCGACTTCAGCATTTTAATGCTTGCCAAGCACTTAGCGCAGTTCTACCTTAAAGCACGGGCTCAAAATTTATTGGTCATTACAGTCAATAGCATTACGACTCCTTAAATAGTATGTCAGGATGCAGGATCCTTTGAAGAGGCCTTTAAAAAGATTTTGTATTCATTGTCAAGGTGCAAGATCTTGTAAGGAGTCTTTTTAGAAGATCTTCCCAAACTATCAACCTATGTTAGAAGTGGCCCAGCGGGAAGAAGTTGAGAAAGTCCAATTCATTAATACAGAATTCATCGGTAAGATTGTTGTTCATGCATATCGTAGGTTCCAATTATACTAAAAGCTTGTTTATTTTAACTCAGAGCCTTCAGTTAGTGGTAACTGTGAAGCTGCATGTTTTCCTGGCAAATGACCTCTGTTGTCACAGACAGAATGGTATGGACCCCGTCATTCAGGACTTGGAGACAAAAGTCACTACTTTTATTTTTTAATTTTTTAAATTATTTTATTGTTATTCAATTACAGTTGTCTGCTTTTACCCCCTACCACTCCCCGCCTACCCCAGCCAAACCCACCTCCCTCCCTTTCTTCCACCCCCTCCTTGGTTTTGTCCATGTGTCCTTCATAGCTGTTCCTGAAACTCCCCCTCCCCCCCATTATCCCCTCCCAGATTGTTCTTAATTTCAATGACTCTGGTCATATTTTGCTTGAAAAGTCACTATTTTTAAAGGGAGGACAGATGCGTATTATTGGAGGAAAAACAAACTCTTAAGAAACGAAGATAGTTTCATATAAATATCCTTAAGGGAAAAAGAAAATGGCCCTCAAAGCTAAAGGGTGGATGACATGGAGCAAAGTTGCTCCACACAATTAGTACATTCTGAAAGCACAGCAAGGCAGGTGGGTGTCGCTGGATGGCACCACTCTACTCTTGGCTGGACCTTGGCTCCAGGTGATGTTCTTGTAGAAGCAATTTCTGTATCTTTTTCTTCTTCAGTAAAGCCACGAACATTATCAACATTAACTTAACCTTCATCCCATCCCTGAAGTAATATGAAACCTTGAGTGAGGAAAATAGAAGGCACTGTGAAGGTAAACAATCAAGAAATACTGAAAATTGCTTACCTTTGTTCGTGGATATTTTTCTTCTCTCTGGCCAACCTCTCCCCTTGTGGAAAAAAGCAAAATACTTTTTAATGGAGCAGATGAGAAAGAACTGACATGGGGAGTGGCTATTACTCAAAGAGCTACGGTATGGGAACGCATTATGTGAGTCAGGAGCTAATACATTACCCATGCTAGATAATTGGTTAATTGGCAAGGACCTGAAATCTAAGATTCCATGTCCTTTCTCCTGCAACTCCGAATTTTCCTGCTCCTCTACAATTATTTTTACATTACCAACCCATGAAAAGTATCAAATATGTTGACGTAGCATTTTTGTAAATCACAGTTGACATGATGTTCCCTTTGAGCTATTGAGTAGATAGGTAAATTGGAAGTCCAAGGAGCATCAGTTCACTGTTCTCACGATTGTTTCGTGTTTCATGATGATCACTGATTGTAACTGCTGCAGGTTTATAGGTTCCATAGACACCATTTCAGTCAGGGAACACCAACGCTCCTGGAACTCTGACCTTTGGTTCCCCTGGTCTTCTGAGTGTGTTTCTGTGTCACTGACAAGCAGTGATGTTGAAATGATTGGAAGAGTCTCTACCACAGCTAAAGACCTTATTGTGCTACTACTAATGGTGACTCCCTTCTAAAGTCACTTGAGGTGAAGGGCTTGGTTACAGAGCCAGGCAGCCTTGGATCACGAGCCATGCTGTCTCACTTGCTGCTTGTGTGGGATCATGGAAAATTGCTCTGTCTCTCTGAGGTGAAAAATCCCCAGTTCCTTGAGAGTGGTTAGATGTAACACCGTTGGAATAGGCATGGCTTTCATTAGACTCCCAATAAATGTAGCACCTTCCCACTATAATCAGCCCCATGGAGGCCTTTCCAGGCTACATGTTGCAAAACCCCATTCTAAGGTTTCTTCTCAACTTTCCAGGACAGGGTGCCCATCCAAGCAGTCTTTGAACCATTCTTAGACTATTGCTTTTACAAGCTTGGTAAGCTGCAGCTCTTTTTCACCTCATTGTGAAATAACTACATTAATACCACAGCACTTTCTTTTTTTTACATGGTTGACTCAAGAAAGGTATAGAAATTATCGGAATCAAATTTATTTAAATGTTTGGCTTTTCTGTCTTCCCCTGATGGTTCCCAAAGAGTTAATAAGTAGAAATGTCCTTTAAAATTCAGGATATATCATCATCAATATAGTTATGTTGATATCCATTCCCTCACTAAGGTAAACTTAATAAATTAAGATACTGCATTAGTATTGCAACTCAATGTTCTTAGCAAAAAAAAACTGTTATAAAAATTTCCAGCTTTAGAGAGGCCTCTTTTAGCCAAGGTGTCTTGTGAAAGTGAGATTTCGTAAGGAGACCAGCTGGATTATTCCGAGTGATTAATAAACCACATATTGCAAATTAATGGTTGGAAGTTGAGAGTGGAAAGTTCCCAAAATGAATAAGATGGCATTTTTATTCTGTTCTGATATTTAGGTCTTTTCTAAAAACATTAAAGTTCTGGAATAAATACAAGATCTTTCCTGCGGATTAAAACAAAATGACAAACGCCTCTCTCTAGATACGTCATCGTCATGGTAATAAACAGAAATTTTACCAAACACAGTGATGTAGCTTCCGGGAAAGTGAGAGATTGACACAAAGGTCACATGTGTGAACTGAGGTAAGTAGTGTCCTCCCAGGACTCTTCCCAGCGAGACCTCACCTGGAGCCTGGAGTGACGTAGGTAAGTACACTGGGTAATGTGGGAGGGAGGAGTTAAGACCACGTGGGAGGGATCTGAAACCATGACATGTGATAGCTGACTTTCCCTTCTCTACCAAGACCAAGGTTACTTTGGCACCTGCCCTTTCTGCAGCTTCCCTTCTACCCCTGGCGCTACCCTGTGCAAGTCTGAGTCTCCCTTGTCTCTTGCTGTTATGGCAGCACCGTGTCCTTCCCTCCGGGCTCTCCTCCTGCAGGTCTTGCCTTCAGGAATCAGGATGCTTGGGAATGGATTCTGGCTCTGCCACTTCCAGCTGTGTGACCCTGAGTAAACTTTTCACCTCTCTGCGCTTCCATCTAACTGGGGGTAATCATACTTATTCCACAGAATTATTGAGAAGATGCAGTGTATTCATACATGAACAGCACTGGTACAGTGCCTACACACAGTAGGTGCCTTGCTATTGACTATTCAAGCATTTTATGTCACTCCCTTTTTCAAATACTGCCAAGTGGCTCATATTGCCTACAACCGGAAATCCAACCCCTCAGCATGGCATTCCAAGCCATCCTTGCTCTAATCCCAACCTAACTCTCCAGGTGTTCTTATAGTCTGTGCTTCAGACACGTGCACGCTACAGTCCAGGTGCATCAGGTTGGATTAATCAAAACCTGCCGTACATTTTTCTCATCTCCTGTTTAGGCTTTTACTCTGGACTAAAGGCCCACTTTCCCCAAATTGCCTTTTAAAATACTGCATACCCTTCAAGGCCTGAGTCAAATGAACTGTCATGCAGAAATACAGTCCCGGTAACTCTGTTTGGAAAAATTATCTCATCCACTATATTTTTCCAGCCCTCTTTCATTCTGTTGTAGACATCGCCACACTCACTCTTACAGTCCCAGAGTTGGGGGGAGGGGCAAAGGCTCGCAGGGATGAGTCACCGAAAATGGCCCTCGTTCACACACTGTGATGTTTCTGCTCTGAAAGGAGAGCAGGCCAAGGACTTAGCTCTTCAGATATCAGGAGTAAAAGAAGGGGACCGAAGATGGCCCATGAGGCCGTTCCTTGGGCGAACATCTGAGATAGCCGAACTCTAAGAGGAGAAGGGATGATCACATGTCCCACAGCAGGGCACGTGTGGCTTGAAGGAAGCAGAAATCGGGTCAAATCATTCAAATCTGCACCACCGAATTAATCTCTGTTGAGGGATTTAGTGTTGAATTTCCACGCCAATGAAGGCAACTCTGACCCATTCAATATTTACACCATCTTCTATTTTACATTCTTGGAACCATAAAACAGTATGTCTTTGCACTTAAGCTGTTGTCTTGAAACCTTTCTGAAAGCATAGTTATCACCAGCTAGTGTTACATGTTGGAATAGTTCAGTTTTACAGACACTGGAGCCAATTTTAAGGCAAAACGGGATGCCCCGGCCAGTTTCTACCCTTACAATTTATGACGGTGCAATTCGCTAACATATTCATAGGAACAGATGTTAGAAGCTGTGGTAACTTTATGCACCCAGTCCAAAGATGGCTGCATTAAAGCGTTTCTAAATTATTCTGGTCCTTTCCTGATTTTAAAGTTTACAAATGATTAGAAAGATAGGCTCTGTTGTTAAAACTTTAGTGCTGGTCAGTACTTTACAGGGTGATGAAGTGTGTTCCAACTTAGGGGAGAAAAGCACGTCTACAGTCAATGCAAATTTTAGGAATCAAGTCTTACCTGACATCAAAGGTCTTGATGTCAAAGGCAAACTACTGACTTTATGCGTTGATAGGCAAAATCATGAGCTCCACAACAATTCATCCACCGTCCACAATGAGTACCTGGAACTTTTAGAAAACCAGAAACAAAACATAATCCGTAATTTTGAAATAGCAAAGTATACTTTACCCTCTAAGGCAGACCTATTACTTGGGCTCGCAGGGACCAGTCCAGGAGGGGCTTTTCCATGCACACCCTGTGTCCTTGCACAGCAGGAGGCCATTCTGTCAGCTGACCTGAAAAATGAGCTGGGGCTGAATTCAGTTTGGGGGTTCACCACATGAACGACAAACGTTTGCACTTCGTTCAGCCTTGGCTAATCCAAAGGTTATACGGTTCTAACAAGATAATCCTTTAAGCACAGTTGCTCACGTGTCTGTCCATTAGAGGGGAGAATTTATCAGGAGGCTGTCAGAGGAAAAGAACCCAAACGATGCTTCTCCAGACATTGAGCTCAACCTGCAGATTTGTGAAGGGCCCGTGCCAAGGAGCCCACACCGGAGACAAGCCCACATACAGATTTATGGGGCAAGGAGACCACACTGGCTGAGAGGGTCCCATGGCAGCCTCCTCACCTCATCACAAACTTTGGGACTGGCGTTACCAATGCTGAACTCTCCTAGACATTTACAATGATCGATAGCCTCAGTTTGAAGTGCATCCAAAGATAACTGCAGAGCCATCCAGTTTTATTTCTATTAGGCTGCTCTGGGATTTACTGAGTCTGCACTGGGCTTTGGACAAAAATGACCTTGGTTTGCTTTGTCACAGGAATATAGGACACATGCATTTCAATCATTAGCTTCTCACAGACTGTGAAAGCCCAGTATTAAGAATTGAACCTATTAAAAAATTATTTCCTATATAGAGGTTTTAAGTGAGAAACATTTTCTTCTTTGATTCTGAAAGGTAATGGCAGTATAATAGAAACACTCACACATTATTTCTATGGATATTCATAGGTTGGAGTAATATCCATTAGTGGTTTTGTTCGGAATTCATACGACAAATAGTTTTAGGTAGTTTACATTTTTTAAGTAGTAAATTTAATGGGTCATGTGTTAGCAGAGGGGAATGTTAGGTGAAGTCTTTTCATTAATACATAAAAATATGAAAACATAAGCAACCGAAGGAAAATGGCAATCTTAATATTGGAACACACAAGAAAATACTTCATGGAGATCCATGGGTCGCTGCTGTAGAAACTGGTGGAGCTCTAGGCAAAGGATATCACAAGAACAACTCATATTGTCTTTTTCCCAATACACCTTCCAAGACTTTGTTTCGAACCTTTTGGATGATGAATACAGCATCAGATGCATCACCCTTCTCCCAGGGATGCCCTTGGCCATACTCTCACATCTAGCTTCCAAGTAGAACAACGTTCTGAAACACTGCCATCTTGTGGCCACTCCCAGAGAGAGCATGAGTACCAGCTACATACCAATCATCCAAGAGTGGAAACTTGGAGATCAAAATGGGCATTTTGGGAATGGTAAAGTGAATACTCTCCAAAAGGTAAAGTCACGTCCCCAAGGTGACTCGTCTAACAAGTGGCATGTGCTCAAAATAGAATTTACTTTTAAAAAGTATAACAGTACTTCCAGAGTGCTGAATGTGTGCCCAGCCAAGGCACCATCCTGGGGAAACCAAAAAAGAATTGAAGAAATAGAAAATCAATGAATAAACTGAGCAATGCCAGCACTGTCCAACAGAATTTTCTGCAATGATTTTAAAAAGGAGGAAAAATAGTAAAACAAGTCCCAAGCAGACACGCGCACTTGGAAGACACCCAGGAGGTGGTAGTTGATCTGCAAGATGAGTCCCACATGGGCATCCCAGAAAGGAGAAACCCGACCCCCAGCTTTTCATCTGGAAATTTCCTAACCTTACAGAAAAGCTGATTAAATAATATCTGAAATGCCTTTATTTCCATCTCTTAGATTTCACCAACTGTTAACATTTTGCTGTTTTCTTTATCTCTCTATTTCAATTGCCTGTTTTTCTTCTCAATGATGTGACAGCAAGTTGCATTCATCATGAGACCTCCTCCTGAAAATTTCAGCCTTTCTTTCTCAAGAACAAGGGCCTTTTCTCTACAACCGCAGTATCAATGCCACACTTAAAATTAAGATCAAGTCAGTAACCTCATGTACTATGGAGTCCATGTTTCAATTATTTTCCATTGTCCCCTAAAATAGTTTTTATATTTTTTTTCTTTTTTCTCATACAAGATTAACTCCAGGTTCACATATCACACTTGATTATCAGGTCTGGTCTGTCTGTTGGCATCTATGACGGCTCCTACCAATCACGATGTTTTGTCGTTCATGACATTCCTGCACCTGGAGAGCCTAGACGACTGTCTACACCATTCCCAACATTCTGGATTTGCTCAGCATTTTGACCTTCGATGGCAATGTTAGCTGATGCCCACCTCTCTCATACCTGCTCTCATTGCCATTAAATACAAAAGCATTTGTCTCCTGGGTTTCTGAGCTGAGCATTGGATGACTCTGTGAGGAACTGAGACGCAATCTCATTCAACAACTTGCCTGTCTGTGCGAAATCTCAAGGGAGAGGCACAGAGGCCCTGGGATTTTCAAGGAGGGTGAGGAGAGGAGAAGAATAGTTCTGCTCACAATTGGCAGTTACTGTCACAGGCTCCATCCTCTTCCAAATCACGTCCACACAAGCAGAAATGAAAAGCTTAACCTCTCCTTTTCAATCCCATGTTCACAGATACTTTTGATTAGAAATTGTCTTTAAGAAAAGAACAATAATACGGTCAAAGCCTGTAAAAATATTCTGAAATCTATCAAACTTGAAAAGCCACCCTGCCCTGCCGTTTGTCCTTTCCTCCCTTCTCAGCCACAGTCATCCGCACCCAAGGGGACCACGTTCGTTGCTCACAGGATGGGCATTTTTTTCCTTCATTGTTAAACTCTGCATCTGCCATCGGCCTGGTGGCCAGTGCTTCCTGGTGGAGCTCATTCAGATCTTGCTCTGTGCTCGTTTGCATTATTGTTTGAGGTCTTACATAAAATGAGAACCTGGCAGGTTCCTTTAGTTATTTCATAAGCACATTAATACATAATCTAGAACTGACCATTGGCGAAGATCATATACCCCTGAGCCCCATCTGGGTTCCTCCTTCTGGTAGATGGTGCTGCATTTCCAGCACCCAACAGCCCAGTCCTCCCTGATTGCTCCAGCGAAAGCTGATGCCCAGGTCTCAGACAAATGCCATGCTGACCCAAGAGGCACCCTGCTTATAGCAGTGGTAGCAACACCTGCTTGTCCAGCAGTGTGACCCAGGTCAAGAGTAGGTCTGTCCCAGCCTGGGTCTCAATCAGTTCCTTCGTAATGTTTGATTACCAGGTAATAATAACCTGGTCATTCAGATTGCTGATCGCTTCTCTTTTACATAGAATTGAATTTCACAAGGGTTCTAAACCAATGCCTCCCACCAAGAAAGGCGATGCTTACAAACTAATCAGGGGAAAAAATAGATGAGCTCTGATTCTGGAGTCAGATATACCTGAAATTCCAGTTCAACCAACCTCTAGGTGGTTAATCTGTGAGAGGTTATTTATCTCTCTATGTTTTCATTGTTTAATCTGTAAAATAGGAATACTGATATTATATGCCCTGTAGAATGCTTATAAATTTGGAGAGAAAACATATAATACGCTTTATTTTTCAGGTACCTTCAAATACCCCAACATGTGGGCTATGCTGGTTTCCACGTGTACCAGCCATTGTTAAGATGATTCAAAGTCCTCCCAGATTTTGCTGATTAAAGAGTTCCTATCATAAAAAAGAGAGAGAGAGGAGGAAGAGAGTTCCTGTTAGGGACAATAAATAGTAGAGTCAGATAAGATGCTGCAAATCTGAAGGTAGTAGTACCGACATTCTTCCTGGATGATAAAAACTGTTACTTTGAGATAAAAATGAATAGTCCATAATAAAGGACATTACACACTCATTGTCCAGGAGCATTTAGCAGAGGCCTTTGCCAAGCAAGGGGACATTTTAGTAAGGTGGTTCCACCTCACAGGATAAAGGACGTTTGGCCAGCCACTGCAGGAAATCCTGACGGCGCTTGGCTGAACATTTGGCCTCAGCTGATAGAAGCATGCAGACCTAGGTCTTGGCCAAAATGACAGATAAACTGTATCCCTCTCTGAATTCTTCCATTAGTGCATTTGGCTCAATCAGCAGGTCTGGGGGCAAACTCGCCCTAGGTGGCAGAAGGCAAAACCGTGCACATACGCACACACAGCTCCCACGGGCTTGGCCACCCAGCTCAGTCCCACCTCCCTGCACCTCTCGGTTAACGCTGGCCTCACCCACTTCTCGGCTCACCGTTTCAAGTTGTCACTATCAACTAATGGAGGCGGGCACACAAGATGACGTTCGTTTTCTGCTCATAGATCACTCTCGTTGTGCGCATTGGAGATCGTCATTAATTCATTGGGATCGGACTCATTTCAGAACTTTATCCTCGTGATGTTTGTGTTTTCTCAGTATAGGTCAGTCCTCCATACATACACACACACGCACACACACATACACACACACACATATAACACACATACATATACTCTTACTTTATTCCTTCTAAAAGAATGAGAATAAATAACAATCATAAACAAGAGCTAACATATTTAAGCTTACTGTGTGCCATACATTGTCTAAATATCTTATATTAAATCATTGAATTTGCCTGACAGTGCTACAAGGTAGACACCACTATTGTCCACAGTAGACAGATAAGAAAAAGCCCAGAGACGCTAAGCAGTTTTCTCAAGGTCACGCAGCCAGGAAGCGGGGAAGCCAGGATCTGCATCCGCAGAGCGGAGGCGTGAGCGTAAACCCTGCCCCGCACTGTCTCCGACGTTCATTCGCTCAGCACGCACTACCACCGAACACGGTGTGCCCAGGTCCATAAATTCTCCTTACACAGCTTACACGACCTAACTGTAAGTTAAGGGTCTGATGGATGATGCTCGCCACAGCGCTTCATTATAAAAAGATGCCGGAGCGTATTTCACACTGATCACATTTTAATATTATGAGAATTCCAATACTGCCCCCTGTCCTTTGATTTTAATGGCCTGCACTGAGCCGTAGTCAGATGAGCCATTCTTCATCTGACTCCACAACTGTTAGGCTGATGCCCCTTTGCTGGAAATTTCCCAAAATTACTAAACATGGGAATATTTCATGATTTTCTTTCAGTGGAAACTAAGAAAGTTTTACCCAATATATTAAAATATCCTCAAAAATATCCAAGTGTCACACCCTTTGACCTTCTCAAAGAGAAGACCTATCGACATGCTTGTCAGCTTATTTAGAAGTAATAAATATTAGTATATGTGCTTAGTAGGTAGAAAATAGAGAAAAAAGCAAGTTATGCTTTTTTGCTTTAAAAAATGGTGAGTCAATATTTTAGAATGATATAATTGTTCACATAAGTTCTTGAAACAGAAGCTCCAGACATTTGAATTAATAAAATGTATTTATATCACTGATTACAATTTAATAAAAAGGTGGTATTTATTTAAAGTCACACCTTTAGATCATTCACAAAAAAAGTATTGAATGTGCTAGTTGCAAAGGCTATACATCACATTTTTAAGAAGAAAACATAAAGAACACTTTTTCATGAGCTCCCAGTGAACTATGAATTAATACAAATTAGCAGTAAATTCAGAGCATCAGTTTCTTTAGCCACCATGAGAGTGCGCAGCTCACAGATATTATTTTCTAATTGGTTTCTTAAAATACAACTTTACCAGTGGTTCTACCTTATACACACACACACACACACACACACACACACATATATATGTATATACACATATATATTATATATAACATATATAATATATATGCCAAAAAGTACACTTGTCTTAAGTGCTCTTGTCTCAGTTAAATGTTGATTTGTCTGATATTTTAAACATGTAAACTGGCCAGTAATTTTTAAAAGTTAGCTTATGTGGACTCCTTACACACCAGCCACTTTGGGGAGGTTTGCGATTATAAATTAACAAGCTGCGTGATGAGTCTCTAACAGCAACGTAGTCGCCAAAATAACTTTCCAGAAACTAAAAATTCAACCTGCTAGCTGTTTAAGGGTTTGGCTCTGTAGCGGAGTTCAAAGTCTGGCCCACAAGCCATGTGATTTGGGGAAAGTTACCTAACTTTTCTATGAGTCTCAGTAGCCCACTCAATACAATAGAAATGAAAACAGAATCTGCCTTATAATATCGAGGTGAGGATCAAATAAGATAATTCATGCGAAGCACTTAGCACAGAACCTGGCACACGGACAGCATTCAATATAGCTGGCCATGATTATCATATCATATCAACATCACCCTCATCATCATCATATCATCATCGAAGACAAAATATATTCCTTTGCTGTTGTATCCTAAGTAAGAGTCAACTGCAGTACTCTTGAAGTATATAAATTTAAAAAAGCAAAACAAAAAATTGTGACACATTAGAAATCTGAAAAAGTTACTATTGGCCACAAATTCTAGTCAAAAAACAGTGGAGCAGGAAGGACCCCAAGCTTTGCTATGTCCCCACCACGCTGGGCACTTGGCATTCTCCTTCAATTCTTAGGCCACCCTGTGTGGCAGGGTTCTCATCTCCTGCACGGGGCCAGAGTCAGTTACAGCCCAAAGAAGTGCCCAAATTCCTCCTGAGAGAAACCTGTTCTCAATGCAGGAAGACGTTCCCTACACAGAGGTGACTTTGTACTGTACCACTTGACCCTACCACTCCGATCCCATTTAGAGTAGACAAGGGACGAAGGTTTCACCCAGTGGCAAATAGTTTTACAAGTATGTCCAAGAGAAACATGGGCATAGGCTAGTTAATGGGATCAGGTCTTCCCTGGGAAACCTGAACTCAAGACCATCAGAGAGAGAACAGTTGGTCAGCAGGTGGCAGAAGGAGCAGAAGAAACCAAGGGGACAGTGGCAAGTTACCAAAATGGTGGAGCACTAGAAAAATGACTAAATGTCTCCACTGCAGAGGAGGAAGTGGTCCATTCTTTCCCACAGGGCTGTACGGACATGCCTTATTCTGGGAGAGAGAACAGAGTGGTCACCAGTCAGAAATGGGGCCTGTTTGGGCCTGACACCTTGAAACTCTATGATAACTAAGATGAGAAATGAGAGTGACAGGTAGAAAGTTAGCAGTAAATACAGGTCTCAGGAATCTTACACATCCTCCAAAGAGAAAGCTGATTTTTTTTAATAAAAGAAAAAAATGCCGTAATTTTGTAATCCTTTAAAACTACTTTCTCAGGAATGAAAGCAACTACAAAATTCTATCTTCGCAGAAGCCAAGCTGACATTCTTCTGTGTCTGGTATTCACCCACATATTTCTCAGTGCCAACGAGAGTCCCATTTGCAGAGGGAAAGCTGTGAAACTTCCGCAAATTAAAACTTCCGCCACCACCACAGTCCAGCGTTTTTCTTCTTCAGTTGCCTTTACAATGAATGATTTTATTTCTAATGTAACTGCTGAGTGGATAATGGTTTTAAGAGCAATCTCTCTCTCCTCCCATGTCTCTCCTGGCTCCTACAAAAAGTTCCATCCTGAATTTTGAGAGCTGGCAGACAGATTTCTACATTTACCTCCCTCTAGCCACATCAAGATTGTTTTCTCTCTAAATAAAAGAATATATATGAAAAGGAAAAATGTGTGCATATATGTATACATATAGAGACAAAGGATATATATGAATCTTTCTTAGAATCTTTTATAACTCCATTCTTTCATGTATATGTGTATATATAATATATGTATGTATACATATACATATGTATATATATGTATATATGGATGGATAGATAATAGATAGATAAATGATAAACATGCATAGTTTATTAAATATCAGATCCCTGGAACTTAGACTAAATTTTTATATAAAATGACATACAATTTATGGACACCAAGATAACAGCATATTTATGGTCCAGATTTTAATTTAGAAATTTTGACTTTTAAATATCACCATCCCACACATTTCTGTCCTAAGGCTCTTCACCATGTCAAATTATACTCTACATAAGCATCTGATAAGCACTCATTAACTCTCTGACTCTCAAAGGAAAAGGTGCCCTTTGCAGCTCATTACGGTCACATAACTGTAAATCAGCTGGGCTTCTTTTCAAAGGTTGCCACTGGGGCATGAGAAGAATAAGCTACATGACTGTGCGTGATATGAGATCAGGCTGGTCCATTTCCTATACAGACTTCTGAATACACGCTGGTGTGTTTCACAGTTCTGGACTTAGCATAGAGCAGCAAGTCTAATAAATTGGTTTCTTTGCAGAGTCTCAGACACAACTGTTGACTTTCTTAATACACCACGAAGCTGTTTCATTTGAGACAACTCCTGGGAGAAGTAATCTTCAACCATGTGTCTTCTCTAATTAGCAATCTTCAACCAGTTAAGTGTCTTCTCTAATTACTGTCCTAGAAATTCAAATCAGTCACCATAGAAAATTACATTAAAATTTCTACATTATCCCAGGGAGGTTAAGAGTGCTCAAGGCCAATGATCATCAAGGTTTAATGCAACTTAATAGAATCATGACCTGCTTTGATATAGCAGTTGACACATCCTCTAATTAAATCTAACACGCAGCGTTCTTAATGTTTCTGAGGTGCGTAAAAATTTTAGGTTAGAAGGTAGAGGCAGAACCATGATTCAAAACAGTAATATGATGAGACAGGAAGCATTGGAATACTAAGTAGTCAACATAACCATCAAATTCTCTCCATGTTGTGTAGAGTTAAATATGTCACATATGCTGTGCACAAAGCCACCCACTTCCCAATCAAACTGCCTCTTTCAAGAGCTGAAAACCAAGTAAATACCACTCCTCCTCACAACGCCCACCTTTCTTAATTCCAGAGCAACTGCATCTTTTCACAGTGGCCCAGTGTCCGTTGATTTTTGTAACCAAGGCCACCTGATAATATATGACTCAGAGGTTATTATTTGGTCCCTAATTGTTATGTAGATTGTTCATTAGCCTCATTTCTTAGCATCTGAGCCAATTTATCACCATTTCCACTATTCCCGGGTTTTTTTATTTATGAATAAATACATCAGGTTTATAATTTGTCATTTCATGACCTACTTACACTGTTTGGCTCTTACTCTTTACTTTCCTTTTGACACTGTAATTTATTGTTTTTGTGAGTTAATCCAACTCACTCCTCCTCAATCATTAGGCCAATTATTGGCAATCTAAAACTCACCGAGAGGGGTAAGATATTGTAATTTCCCCAATACCTTAAAAATAATTTTTTGGAGACCCATTAATGGACTGTGGTAAATGTCTACCTAGATCAATACTAACAGCAGTGATATCTCTCAAAAGGGTCCAAAACATGGAGTCTAGGCTAAACTATATCATTGGTACCATGTTCCTTTTTTCAAGTAGTCACCATGGCCTATTGGGAGACCTCTGTCATAAGGGCAACAGGGTCAACTTGGCTCGTAGAATTTTGGGAGGTTTTCTGGGCTTCCTCATGTCGGGGACAACTTTGTACTCTGGGACTCACCTGATACCTGATTTAATAGAAGGAAAACATCACAAAAGTTGTACAAATGAAATTGCCCACCCCAGCCCAACCTTACAATATCTTCTCCTAATGTTCTCAATTTTGTCCATGCTCATAACTGTAACAATCCCCACCCATGAGGAGAAGGGTCTGAAAGACTTTGATATTCATATTTTTGTGGCATTATCTTCTTTCCTCATTCATGGTCTAAAATGCACCTGCCAAGTCCTGGTTTCTAGCCTTTCCCTATTTCCAAGATTCAGTGCAAACTTGAGCTTTGACGTTCTTAGTTTATCTCAAATTTCCATTTCAGATGAAGTCACTTTGTGTCTACGAGGTGGATATTTGAAGAGCTGCTCAAGAGACTGTCCCTTTTGACTGCACAAGAATCCCAGTGCTCCAGCCACACCTGAGATGAGCCACATCAGAATGTCTGGGAGTAAGATGCCAGGACTAGTAATATTCTGTACACTTGGTATGCAAGCACAATTGTAAATGCCTGCTGTAAAGTATTCAGGGGCTTTGTCCTCCTTATTCTTCAGCTTCAGACGCACTTGATCATGGGTCACCCAAAACCTCTTGCTCTCAGAGACAGACAAAAGGACAAGTTCAGTTCTCACCCCAGAGATCACTTGGCTTCACTCCCATCCCAGAAAGCCACCATATAGGAAGAGGGTCCTGGACATTGAGCATGCCTGGTCTTCATTTATGCATCTTTTCTGTAAAGAGCATGTGGAAAACAGGGTTTTCCTTTGGTGAAGGGCCTGTCTTCGGGCAACCTCGAGAGTACCCTTACAAAATTCAAATCTGATGGCAGCAGTGAGTTCCATAACTAAATTATCAGCTAGTAACTTAAAAAGGATAAATCCTGAAGTTGTGCCTCTCCAAACAAAGTTAACACGAAGGAAGAGAAAGAGGACCTGCAAGCGCTTTAGTAACTAGGACTCTGGTGCATCACAGGAGAGCCCAGTGACTTGCTCCCTGGTCTGGGGCTCACAGAAGAATGGCCTGTGGCCAGGTCACAATGTTGTGCTCACACAGGGTACAGGAGCCCCGGCCGCCGGGGTGAGACAGAGAAAATGGTTAACTCTACATGGTAGTGAAAAGGACCAGTTTCTAAGCACTTCTCTAAACTCACATGGGCTTCATGGAAGAATCGATAAAATCGTGTGATACTGGGGATATTGTAATATTAGGAGTGAGAATCAGAAAAACACATTAATGTCTCACTTTGCTTCCCCAGGTTGCTGTCTGGGAAGCAGAAGTTACATCAGGCGCTGATGTGTTTGTGACACAGTCTCTTCCTATTTGGACCAAGTGTCAAAGGAGAAGAAAGATTTTTCTTTTCCTCCCACCTACCCAGTTTCCCTATTATTTCCTATTGTTTCCCTTCTCTTTCTAATGCCTTTTTGTTTTTTACCAATCTTATTCTTTCCCAATGCTTCATCTAGTATAACAATTCCCAAATGGGTACATTTAGCTCAGACCTCTTCCCTGAGCCCAGAATCATGAACCCACGCATCTACTTCACATCTATGCTCGGAAATTTAACAGTCATCTCTTCCTCAGTCAATTTGGGTGCTGGGAGCACAGTTGCAGGATGGAGGAACTGAGAATTACCTGCCTCCCACCTCTCACCCCACTGCAGTCTCTCCCATTCACTTGGGTTGTGGGAGTGGAGACTCGTGGTTTCAAGCTTCTGGTGGGGGCATCCTTGGTGTGGGGAGGGAATATCAATAGGGCCGTGTTACAGGTGAAGATGAGCTAGAAGAGGGCAGGGTTGCTAAAGCTTCACACTTCAGAGTGGAATTTCCTGGGTGAAGAGAAAAATGGAAGCTTGGGTGATGAAAGGCTGGGCAGCAAATCCAAGAGGTGTAGCAGAAGTGTGGGAACCAGGTCCCCCCTGGTGTAATGTTAAGGGGATACCCTTCAAACCAGCTCTTCTATTTCTAGTTTTTCACTCAATTTCCTGTGGAAAAGAATACATTCTCATAACTTCCCCCTTAGCTTCTGATAATTCCTCCTCTAAGTCAACCACGTGGTTCTCTTGAGATTTTCTAATGGTTTGATATATGTTCATTTATTTGACAGATAATTAATTAAGCATCTCATAGGTACCAGGCACTACCTACGTGCCAGAAACATAATGGGTAAAATAAAATAGACATGAGCTGTGTCTTCGTGATGCTTACAAAATACTGTAAGGAGTTACACAGTATATATTAAAATATAAAAACACACATGCACAAAATAATTACAGTGGTCACAAACACTGTGGTAAAAATATAGGATACTGTGAAAGTACTTTAGAAGGGTTGATCCTGAAAGGCCTCCCTGAAATTTAAGCTGAGAATGTGAAGAGCAGACAGGAGTACTCCAGGCACAGAACGATCATTGTCAAAATCACTAGGAGAGAAAGGGCTTGTGGACAAGAAGAAGTGAACAAAGGAAGAGAGACATGAGAAGAAGTTGGAAAGGCCACATAGGACCACTCAAGTACATTCTGATATTTGGATGGTACTTAAATGCCACAGCAAGGCATTCGAGTGTTCATGCAAGGCCATGGGAAGATCCAGCTGACAGTTTTAAAGAGAAGGTTGCAGCTACTGAGTTGGTGGCAGGAAAGGAGGCAGGAGGCTATTGTAAGGATGCTATTGAAGGAGATAACGATGCATACAGTAGAGATAGAGAAAATGAAAAAATTCAAGGTACATGGGTAGAGGCAGAATCAATATTATTTGCAGATGGATTAATTTCAGCTTTGAGCCCTGGCTGGTGTAGCTCAGTGGATTGAGCGCGGGCCTGTGAACCAGAGGATCACGGTTCGATTCCCAGTCAGGGCACATGCCTAGGTTGCAGGCCAGTTCCCAGCATGGGACACACAAGAGGCAACCATACATTGATATTTCTCTCCCTCTCCCTCTCTCCTACCCTTCCCATCTAAAGATAAATAAATAAAAATCTTTAAAAAAAAAAAAATTTCAGCTTTGATAGAAGGGGAAATGAAGGCTGACTCAGATTTTGCCTGGAGTATTGGGTGAATATTAGAACCAATTCCCAAGATGAGAAAGTGAAAGGCAAAGAGATTTGGGACGACTAGAAATCAAGTGTTTAGTCTAAAACATTAAGACTGTGATGTTTGTGGGGCAGGGCTTTCAAGCAGAAATGTGAAATAGACCTGTTGGTAAATGGCTCTGAGGCTCAGTGAGGTCTGTCAAGTGTGTATACAGTGGTACCTCAGTAGTTGTCATTAATTCATTCTGGAACTCATAATAGTATGGAAACCAACAAGTACAGAACAATGAAGCAATTTATTTCCCTTGCAGGGCAGTGTCATGACTCATAGAAGTTCAAGAAGTGCGATGAGTCCTGAGCAAGCACCAAAGGCTGAACCTCTTTTTCTCCTCAAAATGCAATGAGTACAGGTTTTGATGTGTCCTGAAGCTGATAAGTACTGAGGTATGACTGTATTTGGGAGTGGTCACCACAGGTGAAGCAATGGGACAGGATGTGACTGCTTGGGCTTCCTCACAACATGGCAATCTAGGGTCAGCTCCTCACAGGTCAAATAGCTTCCTTCAGAAAATGGGCTCAAGAGAGTTGATGCAAAAGCTGGAAGTTTTCTTATGACCTCATGTCAGAAGTTTCATCATAAACTGTGAAATTTTACACTTTGATTAGACTTTTCCCAAGTTCCTCTCTACAAACTGTGATTCTTCCAAACTCCAGGTTTAAGCTGAGATTGTTTCTTATCAGGTCCATATTCAAACCACATTCTAAAATGTGAAACTTATATTACAAAATATACTAACAAAAGTAATAACTGAAAGATAGTGCATAATTGCAATGACCTCCTTTTAGGAAGGACAGCAGAAAAGGCAACACAGAAATCATGAAAGAATGGATCGAAAATGGAAAAGCCATGTTTCAAAACACTGATGTTATTTAACACCAAACACACAAAGTCTAATATGGACCCAGTTCATGGTTTGAGTTAACAGAATAATTCCTAAAGTGGTCTCAAAATATATAACAGCTTCTCTATCCCTCCCTATTACCCAATATCTCATTTCTAAGACCAGTGTTCTCTCTCTCTCCTCGTAAGGTGTTCATCTCAAAACCACATCTTCAAAAACAAGACACCAAAGACATACAGTATTTTTCCTCTCTTAGAGTTTTTTCTCTCTACTTAAATAAATTTCAGATCCAGATATTCTACCAGTCTGTCTAGACAGCCACTGAAATTTGATTAAAATAGTTGTGCTCATAATTATATCAGCAATGTGTTAGGGTTATTGAAACTGCAGTATTTAATTACATAAGCTTTTTTACAATTACCATTTTTTCACAGTGAACTTCTGGCTCCGGTCCTAATGATGAAAGTGTTTTACCATTTCTATACTAATTTTTATTCCAAGGTACCTTTTTAATGCTATATTGACTAGAGTTAAGTCATTTTTTTCTTTTCAGATAATATCTAAGTACCAAATGCCATAAAGTTAAATATTGAGCGGAGAGATTGCATTTCAAGGACCATAGGGAGCACAGAGCCTGGACACCAAAGACTAGTTCGAGGTGACTCCCACTAGAAGTACAGCTCTGGTCCTTCTCCTGGGGTGGCAGGTTGGTATCATGAATAAATAACAGAGAAAACCCACCCCTGGGAGTGAACAAAGTGCTGTGAGCCATAATTAGGGAGCCATCAAGACACACTGCCCTTTCTTAAAACAGGTGAGGTTGTTTTTCATCCAAAGGAAGATAGAATAAAACAACTTTGTCATTCTTAGAGTTTGGAAGAAAAATATTTGGAATTGACTAAACTATTGAAATGTCAAAGTTTCACCAGCATATATATCGTTCAAAATTAGACATACTATGGATGTTTATTGGGTCTTCTACAGTTCTTTACAAGATTAATAACACATGTCTGGAAAACTTTCATGTTAAATTATCATAGCCATAATTTTTGGCAGAAATCACAAACTGGATATCCCTAGGCCAAATGCAGCCCTCATGTGTGTTTTATTTGACCCACTCTGTATTAAAAATAATTGAAAGATTTCATCCAAAATTATTCACTCGTGTATTTAGCAAATATTTACTGAGTACCCTCATACATGCCAAGCTCAGCACCAGATGCTGGAAATACTGCAGGGAACAAAGAGGTGGTCCTTGCTCTTATGAGGCTTACAGTCAAGAAGAAAGATAGATAATTAAACAAGCAGTTAGGGAAAATAAGGTAAATGTTATTACAAAGTTGAAGGCACTGTTATGTGTGCATAGTCACTAGTATCAACATTTATTGGGAATTTACCAGGCACTAGAAATTGTATCACATGCTCTACCATTCAGCCACACAACAGCCCCATGAAGTAAGTACTATTATTGTCATCTCCATATTTCAGATGAGCATTCTGAATCACAGTTTCAGTAATTTCTTTAATCGCATAAAACAATTACCCTTTTGAATTCAACATCTTGATTTATATATTCTGGGTTATATTTTCAAATCATTTGTTTCAGGAAGGGAACATGGGTAGTTTCATGGCAACAATTACTCATACTCTGTTGGGGATGCTAAACTATTTTCTAATGTGTTTTTCTTATTTTAACCCATGCATAGTGTACTGATGGAATAATAGATTTTAACCAGTGAGTAGTGTATTGATGGTATAATGAATGAATATAGATTTTGAAGCTAGTTGGGCCTCAGTTATCATTTGAATCTGTCATTTTTTTATATTTTATTGATTATGCTATGGCAGTTGTCCCATTTCTCCCCCATCATTCCCCTCCACCCTGCACACCCCCTCCCAACCACATTCCCCCCTTTAGTTCATGTCCATGTATCATAAGTTCTTTAGCTTCTACATTTCCCACACTATTCTTGCCCTCCCCCTGTCTATTTTCTACCCATCGTCTATGCTACTTATTCTCTGTACCTTTTCCCCCTCTCTCCTCCTCCCACTCCCCTGTTGCTAACCCTCCATATGATCTCCATTTCTGTGGTTCTGTTCCTGTTCTAGCTGTTTGCCTAGTTTGCTTTTGTTTTAGGTGTTAATATCTGTGAGTTTGCTGTCATTATACTGTACATGTTTTTTATCTTCTTTTTCTTAGATAAGTCCCTTTAACATTTCATATAATAAGGGCTTGGTGATGATGAACTCCTTGAACTTGACCTCATCTGAGAAGCACTTTATCTTCCCTTCCATTCTAAATGACAGCTTCAGTGGATAGAGCAATCTTGGATATAGGTCCTTGACTTTCATGATTTGGAATACTTCTTTCCAGCCCCTTCTTGCCTAGGTCTCTTTTGAGAAATCAGCTGACAGTCTTATGAGAACTCCTTTATAAGTGACTATCCCCTTATCTCTTGCTGCTTCTAGAATTATCTGCTTCATTTTAATCTTGGCTAATGGAATTATGATGTGCCTTGGTGTGTTCTTCCTTGGGTTCAACTTCTTTGGGACTTTCTGAGCTTCCTGGATTTCCTGGAAGTCTATTTCCTTTGCCAGATTGGGGAAGTTCTCCTTTATTATTTGTTGAAATAACTTTTCCACTTGTTGCTCTTCCTCTTCCCCTTCTGGTACCCCTATAATTCGAATGTTGGGATGTTTAAAGATGTCCCAGATGTTCCTAAGCCTCTCCTCATTTTTTTTTGAATTCTTGTTTCTTCCTTGTTTTCTGTTTGGTTGTTTGTTTCTTCCTTCTGGTCCACTCCATTGATTTTAGTCCCAGTTTTCCTCTCATCACTATTGGTTCTCTGTGCGTTTTCCTTCATTTCACTTAGCGTAGCCTTCATTTTTTCATCTAATTTGCAACCAGAATCAACCAATTCTGTGAGTATCCTGATCACCAGTGCTTTAAACTGTGCATCTGATAGGTTGGCTATCTTTTGGTCACTTAGATGAATTGGCTCTGGGGCTTTGATCTGTTCTCCTGTTTGAGCCATTTTTGGGGGGGGCGGGTCTGGTCATGGCTGTTATGTAGCGAGGGGCGGAGACTTAGGTGTTCACCAGGGTGGGGCAGCCCAGTCACTGGTTCGGGATGCTGTATGTGGGGGTGGGGTCTCGGTGTTTTTAGGCTTTATTTCCCAGCGTTGGGGCCCTGAGTTGGGAGTTCTGTCTTGTTCCCTGTTTTCACCTGGATTATCTGCTCCCAAATGTGGGACCGCCTGGTCAGCCAGCTGCCTTGCACCTGGCACCTGCTAGGGGCCCCCTGCAGGTCCGAGTTCCCCAGCAGCTGCCTGCGCACCCAGGTCTGCCAACCTCTGCTTCCTCCTGCCAAGACTCCGCCCCTCTTACTGGTCTGGATGAATGGTTGCCAGACCTCTGTATAGTTCAATTTTCTCTTAGTTCTGGATGTTTTCTTGTTTCTAAATCTTTGTTGTCCTTAATTTTGGTTGTGCGAGGAGGCACAGTGTTTCCACCTACACCTCCATCTTGGCCAGAAGTCAATCTGAATCTGTTACTTTTTAGTTTTCTGGCTGTGGTAGGCAGAATGTTGGCCTGCACAACCTTCACCTTGTGGTATTACACCCATAATTATGTTATGCTACATAGCAAAAAGGACTTTGCAGATGTAACTAAAGGTTCAAGCCAATTGACCTTAAGACACAAAGGTTATCAAGATGGATTTACTCCAATCGTATAAGATGCCTTAAAAGCAGACAGCTTTCTTTGGCTGGGAGAAGAAGAGAGATTGCAGAATAAGTCAGAGAGATTAGAAGCATGACTCAATGTGCTGTTGTTGGCTTAGCAGGTGCCTGATACATGCCACACAGTGTCCCTGCCTTCAGTAAATAGTAAATTTTGATGTCAATTAAATCTTAATGTGAAAGACACTTTTATAATATGAAATTACTTGCAACTACTACTATCAAAATCTGAGTCTCGGAGCCATGCTTCTTTATTCACTTGCCAACACCAAGGTGGACCCCACCAGGCCTCCCTCTCCATTCCCTACGTGGCTGCTGGGCATCAGTGTTCACCATCCCACCCCAGAAACACCTTAGTTCTTACGGACATAGAAAACTTTCCTTATTGCTTGTGCCTAGACTCTGAAGCCATTCATTTGTGCATCTCTAATCTGATGTATTGCAACTTTGTCTCAGTGTTCGAAAACATTATAAATGCTAAAAGAAAAAGCCACCCATAATTAAGAGCCATGCATTTGCATTATGATTTAACAGTAAGTAGCTTCTAATCCTTTGGGAAAAGACAAAATATAAATCAATGATCAATTGACTTTCCATTTATAGCCAAAAAAAAATGATATATACATGTGGAAATAGACAAAATTCAATAGAATTTTTAAAAATAAGACATTTTCCAAGCTGGAAATAGTCTGTGCTTTGTTACATGATTATTTTGAGTATGCCAATGTGTTTTTTACTGTAAAACTTCATCAATAGATAAATTACTGAAGTTTGAGTATAAAATGAATTTTTAAAGTGAACTTTAACTTTTAAGCAATTTTTATTTAAAGTAAAATACCTGTTTTGAACTTATCTGTTTTATAAATTTACAATATTCATAAGGCTTTTTTTAATTTCAATGCACATCTAAAAAGGCAGCTTTAGTAGGAAAACGAAATGTGCTTTACAGTTCCATCCATCCAACCATCCATCCATCCATTCATCCATTCATCAATTCATCCATCCTTTCACTTTCACTTATTAGTAGCATTAGTAGATGTTGAGCTACATTATTGGCAAAGCACTGTTTCCATTTTGCTGCCTCCAAGAGATTTCAACCCATTAAGAAGATAAGGAAGACCTGAATAATCGAGGTACAAGGAATACAAGATGGATGTTGTATAGGTCACTTCCCAAAGCTGAGTACAGAATCATCCCATCCTCAGGTAAGAGTTGGAAGCAAATGCTACAGCAGTGAAAAAATATCCAGACCGTGAAGCTCATCATTCATGCTTCAAATGACTTCAGGCAACAACTTCCCCTCTCTGGACTTTGGTTCTCAAGGAAATGGAGGGAACTCTCCATGTGAAACAGAAGTGTCACTTATTGCCCAGCACCTCACAGCCCGTCCACATGGACCTCACCCAGTTGAGGGTTCAAAAATAAGAAAGTAAGGAGAACAGGGAGACTGAGGAAAAATCCAGCTTCCAACCTCTTTCTCTCTCCAACTGAGAAGTTGGAAACTGAGAGATCTGAAAATAAGAAATGATGTGGGAACTTCACCTGAATAACTCAGCAATGATGCAGGAATCAAAACCTAGGCCCTCTTGACTTTTACACCAATCACCACATAAATTCAGAACAAAACAAACCACGTAGAGTTTTATCTTACTTTGCAAAGAAATCACCCAATACCTGACACAGAATTATGCTTATCAGAATTTATAAAACTACATACTTCTAATATAGTACTGTCTCATCGCCATACCTTTAATGAGTAGAAACGATCAACATAGAGTTTGAATTCAAGTCTCTCTCTTTATGTGGAAGATTAGCAAACTTCTTACCCCTTTCCTAAAGCTATGAGACAATTTTCACATCTATTTTCTGTGATATAAATGTCACATGGCTTCTAAGACATGTAAACATTATCTTTAAATACCAAATAAAATAATTTTTAAGAAAACTTTAACACTCTCTGTTTCTCATCTTAATCACTGTGAAGCTTATATTCTTATATTTTGAGTAGTTTCAAAAGAAATACTAAGTATTTCAAATAAACTAGAGAGTCCACAGATAAGTGCAACAAAAGCTAAGAATGTGAGTGAGGACATTAGACTGGGTGGGTCTGCACCCTGCCTCCACAACCTCTCAGCTATGTGACTTAGGACAAGTTACACTACCTTCCTATCATCAGTGAAGATAAAAGTACTTGCCTGAATTACTTAGCTATTGCTGTGTAACAAATTACCCAAAACTTAGCCGCTGAACACAATAAGTATCTATTATTTCACACAGTTTTTAAGGATCAGAAATCCCAATGTGTTAGCTGGGTGGTTTGGAACCAGCGACCCTCAAAAGGTTGTAGTCAAGATGCCAATAAGGGCTGCAGTCATGTTGAAGCTGGACTGGAGAATCAGCCTCCAAAATCACTCATGTTGTTGGCATGACTCATGGCTACGGGCCCGAGATTTCAGTTCTTTACCAAATGGGCATGCCCTCAGGGTTGTCTGAGTGTCCCCAAAATATAGCAACTAACTTTTCCCTGAGTTAACGGGAATGGGGGATAGATAGCTAGAAAGTGGGTGGAGGAGGAGAAGAGGAAGAAGAGAGAGAGCGAGCAACCAAGATGGAAACCATAGTCTTTTTATGACTCTCCAATCTGACATTATCACTTCAGCTTTATTCTACTCATTAGAATAAGTTATTAAGTCCAGTCCATATGCAAGAAGAGGGAAAGTAGACCTCACCCCTTAAAGGAGTCATCTCAAAGAATTTGTTGACATATTTTTTAAAGCACTACACTGCCTGACAGGACTATGATAAAGAGTAAATGAATCAGTACACGTAAAACACATAGAGCATGTAATGAGATTTTGATAAATGCCAGCACTTATCACTATTTTTATTATTCATGGTGCATTCACTGGGTTCTAGAGCTTACGGCAGTCTGACTCTGGACGGAGCATCCACACCAAGGATGGGGCAATGTGGGGTGCCTGAGGGAGAAGGAAGAGCACCAGGAAGCAAAGGCGGAGGTCGGGTTAGGTCGGCCATGAATGTAGCCCTCCTTCTGGACTTGCCTCATTGTTCATATCAGTTCAAGTTTGTCATCCCAAAGTATCCTCCCCGAGAAATCCCTAAACATTCACTGCAGTATTGTACAGAGTAATCATTGATCTAAACAACTGTGACCAGGTTGTCACTTTGGTTATGGAAATGGCCTCAGGATAATGTATTTAGTTCATCCAAATTTTATAGGACCTGTATTTAAGACAATCATTCCAAGTGCCTGGTGATTCAATTTCTTCTTGAGGATTACGTAGAAAGTACAAATGGTGGATTAGCATGTGGTGATGTGTTATTATCACATTGTAATATTAGTTTAACCATTTAAAGATTTAGACAGTATTAGCTGGAAAATATAACATAGTAGCTCCTAGCGAAGTATGCTCCTTAAGTATATTTTTATTTCTTTGAGACTGTTTACTTTGGAAAAGAAAAGGAACCACAGAATTTTTAAATAAATTAGATAGAATTCCTGTGTGGAGTTTTAGTTAATTATGGGAACTCACACACTGCTAATTCCTAGCCATCTATCTTTGGGCAGACTCTTTAAATTTCTTATTGGAGTCAGGATATTTTCTTTGGTTTGACATTAGTGATAGCTAAAAATTAATTTTTCACCCACAGGAAATATTAGTCTCTCATTTGAGAGTCAATAATATTATTTTTCTCGGATAAATCATCAGTGAGTCAGCCAGCTCTGAAACCCAAGATTCATAAATCATAAAAATCATGAAGTTGAAGGCATCTTAGGATCATTAAGCCCTGTCATTATACGGATAAGGAAACCAAACCCCAGA
This sequence comes from Glossophaga mutica, assembly GCA_039655065.1. NCBI lineage: Eukaryota > Metazoa > Chordata > Mammalia > Chiroptera > Phyllostomidae > Glossophaga > Glossophaga mutica. The sequence goes on from CM077305.1 coordinate 24,799,046, forward strand.
GAGATGAAAAGAATTGCCTACAGTCACAGAAGTTGAAAGCAGGCAGATCCAAAGCCAGCTTTTCTACTCCCAAGGCCCTTATTTTTCAACTAAATTATTGCTGGAATTAAGATATTAATTAAGATGTTAATTAAGATACTAATTCCAGCACTAATCAAGGTATTGAGCTATTAATTTCCGCAGTAATATAGATATTGAGAGATTAATTCCAGCAATAACGTAGAAATTAATTCCAATGGCCATTTTAAGTAAATAAAATTATTGATTGAATTTTAATTATTAATCACTAATCAGCTTGGAAAAGAAGCATAACTGTTCTGCTCGTTCCCCGTGTTTCTAAGTTTTGACCTCTCCATCTGACCTGGATCCACCTTTACTTACCTTCTTTTTTAGACCTTAGGGAGGATTTCTCACTTTTACGTTCCTAATGCTTGCAGGTTGGGAGGCAGGAAAGTTCTCTATTCTCAAGCAAAGGTCTTTAGCTGTCAAGTCAGCTATTTAATTAGCCACCAGGTTTGCCTAAAAATGATTTCCATCTTATAACTTGGTCCTCCACAATTTGCTTTCTTCCCACCAAAAGCTGATCAGTGTTCCTCCTATGGCTGGATGCAGCTCAAATACATCTGAAAATAACAGAGGGTTTTATTTTGTGGCCTTACACCCGTGCTCTTCACACTGTTGATCTGCCCGGGGAACACCACAAATAGCACTTATTAATCTTGTTGAAAGAATTTTGGCTTTGACTGTACAACATGCACTTCAGGGAAAATCAGCTTTCACCTTGTCCGTCCTTCTCAGCATTTCATCACAGAATCTTAAAAAGGGGGGAAGGAGGCTCTTTTACCAGAAAAAAAGCAATTTTCTTGTTTTACATCAGCTTATTGAGTTTCCCTATGGAAACTGTGGCCCAAATGTCTCACATTAGTTGATTTGCATTTCTCATTTAGTCATCCAGTCAACAGAGCTTCAATGACAATATTTCATGTTTTAGCATGTTTTAGAGTTTCTAGACAAGGGACTTGTCTATATACCTTGAAGATAACTCTTGTAATTCAAGAATACTACATTTCTGCAAAGCCATAATCAAACCGTATGTATTGAGACAGGAGGCTATGTCTCTGCCCTATGGCTATTTAAATGTTAAGCTGATTAAGACTTATTCCAGAATGACACTGTGCAGTTAACAGGAAATATGCAGTACACTAGTTCTTCAAAAAGGGGGTTCACAGATATCAGATACAGGCTGGGAGAGCATAATAAATAAGGTTTGGGTAAAACAAAAGAAATGCCATCTAGTTCTAAAACTCATCGGTATGAAAGCATCATTTAAAAATGAACCTCAGGCACAATCTACCCCATTGCACCACAAACATGAGAAGGGGAGTGGGGACTGAGATATCCTACTCTTAAACGGGGGCAGTAGGAATGTGTTTTATTCAATGTAGTAAAAGAAAACAAATTAAACCAGACTCCAAGTCCCAATGCACTGGAGTGACTAGAAGTCCACTCATTTATCTTTGGGGTTCAATGAGTGACATTCATTCATGTCATGTGAGAATCTAAGAAGCTAAAGGTACCTGAAGACTCAGGGAGAGGCTCCTGTCTTCATCCTGCATTGCCCACTCGAATGTTGGCGGTCCCTTGCCCCAGTGTCAAGCATGAGCCTGAAAACCCCATACTGTGTCTTCTGAGGTTATAATCTTTACCCTTTATGAAATCCTTGTGTTATCCAGCAAAAGCATCTCCTCTCTGGGAAGCCCTGGTCCCTACCATTTTAAAATCATATTTATTGAGATTTAATCTATATATCATACGATTCATCGACTTAAAGTATACAATTCAATGTTTTTTAGTATAGTCACAGATATGTGCAAATGCCACCATAGCCAGTTTTGGAACATTTTATCACCCCTAAAAGAAACCCCATACCCATTAGCAGTCACTCCCATCCCCCACCCCCAATCACCAATCTACTTTCAGTCTCCTTAGATTTGCCTATTCTGAGAATTTCACATAAATGGAACCACATAATATGAGGTCTTTGTAACTAGCTCCTTTCACCTAGCATACTGCTTTCAAGGTTCATCCATGCTGTGGCTTCTACAGAACTTTGTTCCTTCTCATTAAAGAAAAATATTCCCTTGTATGGACATACCATATTTATTTATCCAATTATCAACTGATAGACATTTGGGTTGTTTCCACCTTTTGACTATTTTAATAATGCTGCTGTGAAAAACCACGTACAGGTTTTTGTGTGCACATATGTTTTCATTTTTCTTGGATATACAAAGTCTGTCCAAAAGGTATCCAGCCATGTAATATGAAAAATAGAGACATTTATTGAAGAAGGTACAATATACAAGAACATTGTATATAAGACAATGATGCCTTGGTCCCCTTCAAAGTAGATACTGTGGGACCACACACAGTTCTCCCAATCACCATCAGCTGCCCTTTCGTATTTTTCTGAATCTCACTGATGTTCTGGAAACTCTTCCTTTTCAAAGGTGAGTTTAGTTTTGGGAAAAGCCAGAAGTCGTGGGGTGCCAAATCTGGGCTGTAGGGGGGCTAAATCACCTAGGCAATTTGATGTTTTTCAAAAAAAAACTCTGCTCAAGTTGTGATGTAGGAGCAGATATGTTGTCGTGATGAAGAAGCCAATCACCAGTTGCCCATAGCTAAGGCCTTTTGAATCATACGAATATTTTCACAGAGGAATATTCAAGCTTAATGCAAAATGTGATGCAGATTCGTTGCTCTACTCGCTCAGTCATTTTGAATGTGACAGCCACACAGCACACATGGTCGCTCAATGATGTCTACTGCTCCCACTGACTAGTACAGTGAAGTCATCATTGTTCATGCATACACATTCCAGTCCCCTCTCCCTGGCTGCCAGGTTACATCAGTGCCATGCATACATAACATTAATATCACGTTCTTATTATATAAACAATAGCTGGACTTTGTCCAGACAGACTTCGTATACCTAGGAGTGGAATTGCTGCATCAGATGGTAACTCTATGCTTAACATTTTGAGAAAGTGCTAGACTGTTTTCCAAAGTGGACGCATCACTTTACCTTCCCACCATCAGTGCACAAGGGGTCTAATTTCTCCACATCCTCACCAACACTTTTTATATGCCATCTATCTTTTTTAGCCATCCTAGTGCAGGTGAAGTGATATCTCACTGCAGTTTTGGTTTGCATTTCCCTAATGCTGAGCATCTTTTCATGTGCCCACCACTTTTTAAAAACCTCAAAAACGTCCACTGCCTTCTTAAGGAAGTTTCCAACCCCTAGAGCTGCCCCCTTTCTTAGGCACAAGCTCCTCTTAATTTTCACGTAAGGATATGGGAAGCCTTAGGTCTCAAAGCACCGTTTGTTGAAGAAAAGGCCATGGGAGAGGACCAACTGCAGCAGACCCCAAGAGTGGTTGCCTGTGTGAAGTGGACCTTTGCAGCAGATGCTGCAGGGACCATGTTAACTGGTCAGCCGGAAATAGCATTATCCATTCCTGGGAGGGGTGCAGTGGGGGGCGGTGGGGGGCGGGGATCCCAGTGGCAGGATTCCGATCCTTGTGATTCTGTTTTCCCATGGCATGGCCTCTGATCCAGAAAGTCACAAGCTGGGCAGCTACTGCTCATCTTCTCCTTCACTCTGTGTTTAATCTTGCATGTGTATAAAAAAATTTGGTAGTGAGACAAACAGTATCAGAAAATAGTTGTGCAAGCCAGCAATAAAATTATACTCCAAAACAGGATTAAAATGTGCTGGGTGACAGAGTAATTTGATTGAGACCTATTCAGAAAATCTTAAGGAGAGAAAAAGAGACCTGAGAGTGAGTGAAGAGGGAAAAGGCTGGATATTTGTTTTCTTTGTTGCTTTATCTTTGTAAGGGAGCTCCTTTCTCAAAGGAGCTCAAAAAAACAACAACCAAAAAAAAAAAAAAAAAAAAAACCTCATAATGACTTTACCCAGAATATCTTTATAATAGTCATTTTGCTCAAAAGCTTTTTGTCTTTAGTCAAATGTTCTCTGGGGTGACTACTGGAAAAGGTTGTGTTAGTTTGCTCTTGCTAACTAACAATCTACCACTGACTGGGTGGCTTAAACCACAGAAACTTATTTTCTCAAGTCCAAGATCAAGTTGCTGGCAAGGTCCGTTTTTCAGAGGCCGCTCTTCTTAGGTAGTACACAGCCATCTTCCTCTGGCTGCTTCACGTGGTCTTCTCATGTGTATCTGTATCCCAATCTCCTCTTCTAACAAGAACAACAGTTGCTATGGTCTGAATGTGCACCCCTAAAATTCGTATTTTGAAATCTAATCCCAAGGTAATGGTAGTAGAAGATGAGATTTCGGAGGGTGATTAGGTCATTAGGGTGGAGCTTTCACTGATAGGATTAGTGCCCTTATAAAAGAGACCCCCTCCATGGGAGTAAAAGAAAACTGTACATGAACAACAATTAAATTTTTTTTAAAAAAGAGACCCTCCTCTTACACACACAGAGCTCCTTTGCCCTTTCCACTATGTGAGGACACAGAAAGAAGACACCATCTATGAACCAGGACGCAAACTCTCACTAGACACTAAAAGTGCCAGTGCATTGACCTTGGACTTCTCAGTCTCCAGAACTGAGAGAAATAAATTTCAGTCATTTATAACCTGCACAGACTACGGAAATCTGTTGTAGTAGCCCAAATGGACCAAGCCATCAGTCATACTAGATTAGGGCCCTGCCCACATGATCTGTCTACCTTAATCACTTCTTCAAAGGCTCTGTCTCCAAATACACTCACATTCTGAGGTGCTGAGACTTAGGACTTCAGCATGTGGATTTTGGAGGGACAAAATTCAGCACATAATAAAGGTCATACAATGAATTAATATATTCACACAACACTATCATATTATACAAAGTATGTTGACTTGTATTGTCTCATTCAGTTCTCACAAAAACCTTATGATTTTAACATTATAGCTTATATTTTAACTGAAAACAGCAATCAGAGGGGCTAAGAAAGTTTTTCAATTTTATTTAGCAAGGCAGATACTTGTTTTTTAAGCATATTAAAATTGCCCAGTACTTACACAGAGGATCTAACATTTATTTTAAATTTTCAATTGTGTTTTTATTACATATAAAAACTCAAAATAAGCTGACTATCCATTAATAATAAAACAACTGGATATAACATTAAATATATGAAGAATTGAATATATAATGGTCATGTACATTACAAATATTATACAGCATTTTAAAAAATGGTAGATATATACGCATAGGCCTAGTGGTAAGTCCACCTTACATTGAATAAAAAATGCAAGTTATTATAGTAAGCACATATCTTTTAATAATTCTTATATCAAATAAGTAAATTATAAAATTATATCTATGCAAATTTCACCAAATTACAATTTTCAAAAGTTAAAAACATAATGTACAAATGTAAACATTTGTCAAAAAGGTATTAACTAACTCATTAATGAGGAAACTAGAGATGATAAAACTAGTTTACACGGCATTTGACAAACAGAAATTTATATATTCAATCAGATGTAAATTTTTTTGCAAAACTTAGGATAAGTTTGTTAGTTTAGATATAACACTGGTTAATGTGTACAGGGCAATAAGTGGTTTTCGTTTTGGTTATTGTTCTACCCTACAAAAATCATGGGTGCTGCCCGTTTGCTACAAGTTAACTACCCACCGCTCTTGCAGAGTGGAAAGTATTACAATCCACAGTAAATGAAAGTCAGACAAAGGTCTCTAATCCTAACAATTCCATACTTCCCAGGTGGGCCTGCTGAACAATTTTCAGCACTGCACTGAAAAGACACCAAGTGATTCCTTTTATCTATTTCCAATTTTTAAATAATTTTTAACAATCTTCCTGGTTCTGTTAGATAACTATAAAACATTATCCTCTAAAAGTCCCAGAGATTAAGCCCATAATATAAAATTGATATAGTAAAAGTATATCCGTTCTCAATTTCACAAATATAGTTTACATCTAAAAGAAAATGTTATTTATATAAAGTGTAACCCCTCAGTAAAAAGTAAACAATGCCAGAAAATAATCAGAATTTTAAATGCTGAAAAAAAATACTGCTGAGTCTTCATGACTTCACAAATTCAGTCAGAATTTCTGCCAGGCATCCAGTCTGCCTAGTATGGTGCCCTCTTCTAAGAGACAAAAACTAAAACCATATTCTAATGTCATTACATGTTGCGGACTGTTCAGCCTGGTCTCAGGAGCTGTAACCCTCACCCCATGGCTAAGCTGAGTAAGAGCCTAGGGACCCGCTTCATCTGGGTCTGTTCTGTTAAGAGGACCTGAGCCACTAAGGAGACAAAGCTTATCTCCCTGGCAGGAGTGCTGCTTCTGCCTCATCCATCTCTGGCCCCAATGCTTGGTCGGTTAGTCAATGATGGGTAAGACTCCTCATGGAGGGGCAACCTAAGCCAGACATGACCACTTGGGAGGTCCTCATGGAAGGACCCGGGGGGGCTGCAGCAAAAAGGGGGTGATGGACCCTCAGCACTGCCCCCACCCCCCCACCCCACCCCACTCCCACCCCGGCTATTCTGACATAGCCCGAGAGTCCCCATTTCCGTCTGGGAGATGTCTTCTGCTTCCTGAGCCTAATCGGCTTAAAGCCTGAAACTATGACTGAGAGCTGTGCAGCCCTGTGCCAGCCAGAACAGTTCCCCAGGTGATCTGGCATAAGAAAGAATTTCTAAAGTCCTGTGAAACCTGCTTTGTTTGCTAAGAGTGCTCTCATTTAAATGATAAGGGTCCAAGGAGGAAATGGGTTTGTCTCCCAAAGTTTTGCAACCCCCTTTCCTGACTGACACTGACTCAGATTAAGCCCTCAGATTTCTTTGAAATGTTAAACCTGTATTCCTGTGTATTGGAACCCAATAAAAGCCCAGTGAGGAAGGGGCTCTGGGTCATTCTCCTCTGAGAGTTTGGCCACCTCTCCTCCCCAAGCAGATCATGTCTTGGTAGTTTTATGTTTATGTTTTATTTTCATCCGTGCGGATGGGGCCGGGCAGGAAGGGGGGGTGCTCTGCGGGCGGTGACCCCCACAATTACACTTGAGAGGAAGTCAGGAAAGCCATAGAGACTATTGTGCTGAAAACGCCACAATGGCTTACAAACTCGTGCAAAGTTCTGACGCCCTTGAAAGAATACTTTTTCCCATCAGTTAGGGTGTTTCTGTTATAAGAGTTTCTAAAAGTATTACATGAATCAGTTAGGAATCTTTCCATTGAGGGTAGGAGAAAATTTAACTTAAAGTACTTTTAAAAAAATGGAAGTATGTGTCAGATAAGGTAAAGTCCAGAGGCAGCATAGGATTCAGGTACGCTTTGACCAAAGCTCTCTCTTTCTCTGTGATTACTGCAACCGTCTCCTGCCTCTGTTTCTGGACACTCTGCCCAGACTGCTCCCTGAGATTGCTGCACGCCTGTCCCTTTCTTATCAATCAGATCTGAACTTAAATGACACCTCCTCTGCATGATGCCACTTTCCATGAATTCTTAATCTGAAGAAGTTTCTCCCTACTCAACACTATCCAATGAAAACTACTATTTTTATCAAAGGATTTATCATTATCTGAATGTATCACCACTAGAACATAAGGTGAACGAGAGCAGAGTTTCTCTGTGTTATTCGCCTTTTATCCCAAAGCCTAGAATAGTGCCTGCCATTCAGTAAATGCTCACTAAGTACCAGTATTTGTTGAGAGAAGGGATGAAGGAATTACTACTTGTCTTTCAGGAGACAGTTCAGATATCTCCTCCAGAAACTCAAAGCGAAGTTTACACAGATTTGGGGAAGTAAAAGGTACACCTCCCTTCTTATGTGGTTGTGAAATGGACTGGACTTAAGACAGTGACACCTCCTTGTCAAAAAAAATCATTCTAATATAGTTATGGTTTGATAGCTGCAATAGATAAATTCATTTAGCATTACTATCTTTTTTATGGAATGTTGAGCTTTTGCAGGATGTCTAACGGAAGAATCGTGTTGACTCTGTGTGTGTTACTATTCATTATAAATTGGCCACCATATCAGTTGTAGCAGTCATTGCTTTGGTGACCAGGAGTGACTGTGGACTGTTGCAGAAAGGCAAGCTTTTGCTCACGAAGACAGTCAAAGACTTTTCTTAAAGATCTTCTTCCTTGAGTTGAATGATGAGCTCCACATTGTCAAATAAAAAGGCTTAATTCTCCTGAAATCTCCTTTCTGAGCTCTATAACACTGAATGGCTATTACAATCCAAATGTCTTTCTTCACCTTTGGCTGCCTATGGCTTTTAAGATGTTTCTATCCTGAGATCAAGTACCAGTGGGAGAATCACTGCTGAGGATTTTCATGAGCACAAAGGTGATATGTCTCATTCAATTATTCCTTCTGTGCCAAGCAAGGAAATAATCACATAATAAGCAGGTACATTTCCTATCACTAGTCAGTACTAATAAATCTCATGTTCTTACTGCTCTCAGAAGGACATCTTTGTTTATAAGCACCCTCTTTCATTTTGCTATCTTTCACTATAAATTTACAGGAGAAAATGCCATTTAATGGAAATGGTGCGTGATGGAACTACATTGACAGCAACATCCTACAGCAATTGGGTTGAGAGCAATCAATTTTCCAATCTTCTTCTTTATGGGTAATTTATTATTTGCTGTTCTTAACACAATGCTTCATCCTGCTTTTTTTTTTTCCCATTACTTTCCGAACCTGTTGGTCACAGGAGACAGCTCCTCTCCTGTCTCACCTTTTCAGGCACCTCAGTCCAAGGTTTTGTTCTCACTGGCCATCTGCATACTCTCTGCTAGTTTCTTCCCTGTTTGCAAAGTCCCTGGTCTAGCAACGCCAAACTCTTCAAGTCTCTTTTTTGCAAAGCTGTCCTACCTGGTCCCCCCTGTTCTCACTTTTAATATATGGCCTCACCTCTTACTTTAATGAGAAACTTCAAGACTGTTTGAATCCAGCATCATTTATCTCTTCTTAAATCTGTGTCACCAATTTGTCACTTCTCCTCTGCTGCCTTATCATGCACCTTTTTCCATATGTTCTGCCTCCATCTGAAATGTGTATGTATTAAGTCTTATTGTATAACCAGCAAAGAGACAGCAGAAGACAGAACTGGAAATTACTACTGAAGTGGAGCTGTCACGGGGACGACTGGGACCCTGGAGGCCTGGCCCAGCCCCTGACTAGCTGTAAGGACAGGTGTCGGCCACTCCGGCCATCTCACTTTCCTCATCTATTGGTTCCTAAAGTGGCCACCTCACAGGCAAAGAGTTTCTAAAATAAGACCAACTAGAAATGTATTTTTGCTATAAATACATTTAATTCCATAACATGATAGGGGATTTTTTTGGATAAGAGAGACAATGCTTCCATTTTTCTCTTATCTTAGTATACTGATATACTTTATTAAAAAGAAAATTAGTGGTTTCCCTCAAGCTTGCAGTGAACATTCACAACTAATTGAAGTCTACGTCCGAATAGCACTGTACCGCTTCACACATAGTACGGGTGCCTTATAATAAAGTAGTCCCCATTACTCCTCCTCATTCCATGTAACAGCGCTGTTGTTTGTTTAGTCACAACATATGATCTACTGATACATTGTTGCTATTATTGTTTTGAACAAATAGTTATCTATTAGACCAATTAAGACTAAGGAAAAGAGAAGATTGTATTTCACCTTCATTTAGTCCTTCCTTAACACTTGTCCTTTCTTTAGGTCTGAATTTCTGACCTGTATCACTTCCTTTCCCTCTAAGGAATACCAAGGCTGGCAAAGATGGGAGCAACAGGGCCCTTCACTCACTGCCAGTGGAAGGGCAAGTGGCACAGCCAGTACAGTTTGGGCAGTTTCTTACAGAACGAACCACAGGCTCACCATACAATGTGGCTGTCATGTTCTTCGGTATTCATCCAAATGAGGTGAAAACATGTCCACACACAATCTGCATACAAACGTTTAGAGCAGCCTTATTCATAACTGCCCCAAACTGGAAGTAATCAAGATATCTTTCAAAAGTTAAAAAAAGTGGCTCAGTTGGTTGGAGCATTGTCCTATAGACCAAAAGATTGACAGTTCGATTCCCAGTCAGGGCACACACCCAGGCTGCAGATTCAATCCCCGGTCTGGGTGTGTACAAGAAGGCAACCAGTGGGCGTTTTCTCTCACATCGATGTCTCTTTCTTTTTCTCTCTTCTGTTTCTCTCTCTCTCCCTCCACCTTCCTCTCTCTCTAAAAGCAATAAAAAATGTTCTTGGGTGAGTGTTTCTTTTTAAGTTAAATAAAGAGCACAGAAACTTAATTTTCATGTTTTATATAAAAAAGTTAGTAATAAACACATGGAAGATCACTTTTGCAGCAATATTTGAATTAATCATGAAAAGTTGTTAGAGTGTAATCACAAACACAAAACACAATTAAAGGCAAAAATCCATATTATTTCATATCACCTTTAAGATTGTGTCAACAATGCCATAAGTCAAGGAACAGGAGTGATTTGATAAAAATCTTTAAACGGAGATATTTTCAGATCCATTTTAGGTCAAAAAGAGAACAAGTTACAACATTTCCTTATCAAATAAACCTTCAAATGGCAAAATTAATATGCTCAAAAGATATACTGAAACCCTGATTGCAGATGGCTAAAAGAATACATGTTCAATATTTAGTCATTTTAATGGTGGTCTTCTGTGAAAACTTGTCAGTTTGCAACATAGCTGATGAAAAAGAGCTGGTGAGGAAAAAGGAAAACAAAAGATCAATGAGCATTTCAGTGACGACAGGGTCAACTGGAAAACTTGACTAAAATGCAAGCGTGGTGCCAAGTCAGCAAAGTCGAAACTGCCGGAGTGGCCATTGTCAGGCTCCCGGAGGCTAAGAACAACAAATGCATGGGTGCTCCTGCCCTCATTCACTGGGAATAAATGCACTTGCTTCTTAATTTTCTCCTTGAGTTTGATGGGATGGTAAAAAAAAGGGGGGGGCAATTTGTTAGAACAAACAACATGACAAAAATGCCTGCTCAAAGATGTTTTCGATGAAAGGGGAAGTAACTTTGAAAACTTACTCTGGAAGGCAGGAAATGGATTGAGAAATGTCAACTGATTCATAGGAGCTGAGGAAGTCAGAGCCAGGCATATGTATAAAGGGGCTATGGGAAGAGAGAAGGGAGGGGACTTAAGACTCCAGTCTTAGAGGGCAAGAACGATGGTGGGCAGGAGGGTAAGGAGGGCTGGAAATCAAGGAGGCTCATTGACATCCTTACAGGGAGCATCATTTCCTCCCTTCCCTTCCTACTGCAGCCTAGATAGGAGCCGAAAAGTGGAGAACTCCGGGAAGTAGTATCCAGGCAAGGGGGAGATCCCTGACATTTGAAATGTTTGACACTGTCAGTAGTAGTTGTCCTTCTTTACAGTTTCCAGATGGGAACCATTTTGCCAACCAGGGGCCCTTGTATGAAAGAGTTTGAGAAATCTTTGAGAGATCTTTTTCTGAGTGGTGGACTCGTGAAGCAGCTAAGATAACAAAATGGACTTTTCATGAGCGTGATAATAATGAGAGTCTGCTCTCAGAAACAACTTCCTGATACTCCAGTGACAGTGACCTACTCAGGCCTGAGATGGGAGACCACACTCCAAGGGGTTGAGTCCTCATGACATGTCAAACAAATAGCAGTGTGTCCGCCATGGAAAGCAGAGCCGTTTGAATGACAGCACCGCTCCTGCTATGAACTCACCCCATGGTCACATCATACATCATCTCATTTCCAGGGGCTGCCCCAGCCAATGATAGAGCATGGCAGGGATGTTTTCCCCGTATGCATATATTGTCCTGATAGCTTTAATATAAAAAATTAATGTAGAAAGTTAAATTTGAGAGATAAAAAACGTTCGTGATGTGACTTTAACTCTTAGTTCGTGGGAACTAAGAGTTAAGACTATTGATTCATGTTTCATCTTATTAAAATGATCAGTAATAAAGTAAAAGATCAAAAACACCACCAATATTTTTATTTCCTCTAAAAATAAAAACTCTTCCAGGAGTGCTTCCTCAAGGCAACAGAAGAGAACTGGCTCATGAAGCAGAAGTTCTTCTGTCTGCATATTATTCAACCTTCATTCCTCTCAGGGAAGAACCCATCAAATTGTCCACTAAAGGAGACTGAAATCCTTACTCTTTATCCCTCTGGCAACATTTGGACCTTTCTCTCCAGACATTAACAAACTCATATACGAATGAAGAAAAATACTATTTATATTCACATATTTCTTTAAGTCTGGGTTATTGAAATATGTGTTACTAAGACACAGCAGAGAAATAGTCTATATGGCAGAGCTAATGCGTTGGTTCACTGGGCTTCAGTTCAGCCCAATTTTCTGCAGTTCGTAAGTTCAATACATTAATATTTTACATGTAAACTAATTACCCATTGGGAAAGGATTTCAAGAAGGAAGTATTTTTACCACATTTGTCTTTTGTTCTGAAAGTATTTTAAAATATTATTTTTATAACCAGAGAAATGCAAAACAATTTGGATGTGATGCACAAACAGTGTCACACTTGCAGTCAGCTTCAAGCCACTCCTTGGATTTCCCAACGTTCAAGATCATGTCTTTGCCATTAGGTACACTTCAGTGAAAATTTTTGAGAAGGAGATATTTATGGCATGTGCCTTGACTTTGGAAGCAATGAGGAGCCATTTAAAGTTTAAAGTAGAAGTATTATATCAATGCACAGGGAGAATCAAGTTGAGAACCAAAATATTGGAACTGCAATGATTTTGGTTTAAGATGAAGATTACTAGCATAATGGAATATTCAATGGAGATAAAGAAAGAAAACCTTTTATTGAAATTTCTAATTATCTTAATTCTGCTCTATGCCCGCTCAGCTAATACCATAGTCTCTTAGAAGCGCTTATCACACTCCACTCCACCCATCAATCCTTTACTTCTTCCTTCTCTTTAAAAGTTTCATTCTTCAAAGCCATTACAAAAAAAAAAAAACATCAGAGTTGTGAAAAGTGAACACCAGACTCAATTGTCCCAAACACTCTTTATCTAACCTTTGTCTATGTATTGCAGAGCACAGAGTGTTAGCAAAGTTCAAGTGACCTAGAAAGGATTGCTTTGAAATCTCGAATTGCTTCCAGGGGGTATATTATTTCAATCTTCTAAATGAATTTCCAAGCACCAATAAAGCTGATTTACCCTAGTGAGGTGTTAAAAACAATACACTTCTCTATGCTTCCTCTTTTTTATCTATTTCCATTTTTGAAAAAGAAAATAATACTTTTGTCTTTGGAATGAACACAAACAACCTTCATTATATTCTTTCTGTCCTCCATTCCTTCACTCCCCCCCCCCCGACACACACACACATTGCAAAATGTGCTGTTGAAAACATTAGATAGGTGATAGATTAGACAGATGGATAGATGGATAGATAGATAGAAAGATGATAGGTAGATAGACAGATGATAGATAGATAAATGAGGCAAAGACAGAGGAAGAGAGATGATGTATACGTACATGCATAGATATATACTAAAATTGGAGAGAAAATGTGGGTAAATAACTATGCTTAACTTGACTTAAGGTAAAATAGAAATGCTTGAATTTTCAATCCTCTGTGCTATTTAGTACTGAACTATCCTTCAGGTCATCTGGAAACTGTGCCGTCTAATAGATTGGCCACCAACCACAGGCAGCTATGTAAATTTAAATTAATTAAATTATATAAACTTGAAATTTGCTTTCTCAGTTGCACAAGCCACATCAGAGAGGCTCAATGCTCCTGAGTGTCTAGTCGCCACTACATGAGCCAGCAGCACATGCACCATGTTCACCATGGCACTTCTTTGGGGCAGCTGCTGGCTGGCAATTTTTTATATCATTAACAAAAAGGTTTAATTGGACATTCAAGGGCTGAAATATTTTTTTCTCAGAAGGAAAATTGCTTTTCTCAAATTCATGTAGGAACTCAAGAGATGTCCTACAGATTACTTTTGGATCTCCAGGAGAGTATATTATAGAAAGCAGAGCTCAAAACCTCAAGATCCACCTTATAATCATAGAATCTCAGGGTTGAAATAGACCTTACAGGTCATCTAAGCCAATCAGCCTTCCCATAATTTCTATTTCCCCTTCAAGAACTCTACCAAAATGCAATCTAGCCTATGCTTGAAAATCTTCAGTAAAACTTAGTCGTGCCTCCAGGATAAATCAACCCTCCCCCAAAAATGCCCAACCTAGGGGGTATTAAATCAATCACCAATTACAGAATCATAGGTCTCAGTTGTTCAAGGCTTTGCTGCTGGTGATTTGGTTAAATTGCCACTCTGCTCAAGGCAGTAAGACTCTTCCTCTAGTGATTTATTTAAAAGAAAATTAATAGCTTCTGGCCAAAGTGTCATTTGGCAGCCCTTTAAAAACACATAGCTGCTATTCATAGAGCAATTTTGTTTTGACAAAGTACTTGCTCATTCGACAAAATGTTTGTATCATTTTGCTAATTCTTCACCTAGCACATGGTCAAGAACCACCCTAGACTCTCAACCATAACCCCAGCCACTTCTTATATTGAACTTGAGCATATATTGTTTGTACAGATACAGCAGAAGTCTTTTTTCTCCTGGGTCTATTCCTGGATGGAATATGGCTGTGATGAGTAATGACAACTGAGCTTGACTTGCTTATGATACCCACATAAGCAAGAGAACCAATAACGTGTCCGTGGATGGGAGCCGATCAGAGGATGAGATATCATAAAAGGGGGTAATGTCATTTTGTCCTTTTATGTTTAGAAAGCCTCAGCCATTATAAAGATGCTATCAAGTCTTCTAATGGAATTGTCATGGTTTAGTTATTTCATGCCAATAAATCTGCTTTCACCTTGGCGTCGCAATCTAGAAATTTTCTGGTTAAGAGAAAAATGAAACTAAGCCTACTCTGCAGTTCATAGATCATAATTACTATTTGAAATCCTATAAATAAAATCCATATAGTTCCTTCAAACAAGCAGCAGTACATTGATTTAAGAATAGAATCTGTTCTACACAAGGTTGCTGTGATGATCCTTTTAAAACATGCATCAGATTCATCAGATTGTGTCATAGCTTAGCTCAAAGCCATCTTACTAGAATCACTAGAATCACATCCAGAATCCTTCTCTTTCCAAGGCTTAGAAGGCCCATCATGGTCTGGTGCCAGGCTATGCCTCCAGTTGTATACCTTGTCTCTTCTCCTCTTTTTCTCTGTACCCCACATTGTGCTGGCTACCTTGCTGTTCCTCAAATGTGCCTATCACATTCCTGACTCAAGATTTTGTACTTGTTGGTCCCTCTGTCTGGAATGCTTCCCCCATGATATTCACAGGTTTTCCTCTTTCATTTCAGTCAGGACTCAAATCAATTGTCATCTCTTCAGAGAGTTCTGCTGTGGCCGTGCTATGAAAAATAGTACTGCTCTTCCATCACGTCCTTGCCTCTTACCTTGCTGTCCTTGTGGGACTTATCCAAACCTCTAAATGTTATTGTTTTCCTTGTTTTAATATAAAGCAAGTGGAGTAGAGATCTTTGCCATTGCTGTTTGCTAGCCGCCAGATCAGTGCCTAGCACAGTGTAGGTGTTCAATGAGTATGTTTTAACCAATGCACCAATGAGTAAATGAATGAGCATCAGCTATCCAGTGCTTTTCTGATAATAGTACCCAGTATTTTCCCTTTATAGCACTCATAGCCTTTTGAATTACTTGAGATTTTTATTCTCTGCTAGATTATGGTTGCTTCATTTAATGCTGTAAACTCTCAATGCCTTTCAAAGTGTTCTTTAAATATGGATTGAATGAAAAGAAACGAATGAACTGTCTACTTTGATTACCCATAGGATCTATCCAAATGGCAGATTTGACTCAGCCTCAAGCAATAAATGTAGATAAGAAAAATCTCATAGACTCATTAATGTTGTCATGATCACTAAGTAAGAGGATTGAGAGTGCTAGAATCAATGGCCAGATCAAGGCAGAAAAAGCAGTGCTATATCAGAAGTGATTGCCTTGTAGTGCCCAGGAAAAGTGCTCAGAATGCCCTACATGCCTAGAGACACACAGCCCTACTGACCAGCACACCAGTGACATATGGAGCCAATTGCACCTGTAGACAGGCTCAGAAGGGATTGTTCATGCCATGCACCGATGTAGAAAATACTCTTCATTCATGTTGCTCATTTAAAGAATTTAAGTGGCCATGGGAATGTGTTGGGAAATAGAGATACTAGGCACGTCCCTTGTGATACCCAACAGTGCCCTCCACTCTCCCCTGCCCATTCTGAGTTCAGCTGGCCCCTACTTGAAAGATACTGTTTGGAGCAGGTGTGAGTGTCTCACCCAGGATAGGCCAGAGTCCAAGGCAGTGGCCTTGTGAAAAGGGAACTGGGACAATAGTAATTAAGCAAGTCAACTAACTGGTTCCTCTGTGCTTTCTTTGGAGATTAAGGAGAGGATTGTTTAGTTAGTAGCAGATGGAGAACAGTAAAACAGAAATGCTCCAAGAAAAAAAGAGGTCATGGGGATGATGGGAGAGATTTTTTCTAAATCCAGCAGTGTCCCTGGCTGGTGTGGCTCAGTAGTTGAGTGCCGACCTGTGAATCAAAGGGTCAATGGTTTGATTCCCAGTCTAAGGCACATGCCTGGGTTTCGGGCCAGGTCCCCCAGTAGCGGGTACTCGAGAGGCAATCACACATTGATGTTTCTCTCCCTCTCTTCCTTTCTTCCCTTCTGTGTAAAAGTAAATAAAATCTTTTTTAAAAAAATAAAAATCCAGCAGTGGTCTGACAGGGCCACAATTCCTGATGGGCTCCTGTGCCAACTTGAAGCTGTTTAGAATCTTAAAATAAACAATCTTTTATGAAAGCAGCTAATGTGTGTCACTTTCAGCTTCTTAAGACATAGAAGAGGCTGCCAGGATGAAGGCTCTACAACTTCTCAAAGAGGATATAGAATGAGCATTATCACCTGAGACAGGTGAAGATATGAGGTTCTCCCATCACTATATGGAAAACAAGCAACCCCATGCCTCACCATGCAAAGCAATCAGTGTCTGTTGCTTCTGATCTTTTGTGATATAGGGAAACTCAAAAAGAATAAGAAACACAGGCCAAGAAGGAAAGAAGTCAGCTTCTCCCAGCCGCAGACTGTTTGACTGCAGAAAGTGATCAAAGTGAGCTTACAGTGACAGTGAAGATAGCTGAGTGATCCCAAGTGGAAATGATTAAAAGCAAAGGAGAGGTCATATAAAAATGAAGGAAATCTTACCCCTTGTGACAACATGAATGGACCTAGAGAACATTATACTAAGTAAAATAAGCTAGTCAGAGAAACACAAATACTATATGATCTCACTCATAAGTAGAAACTAATGAACAAGATAAACTAACAAACAAAATAGAAACAGACTCACAGGTAGACACAGATAGAGAACAGCCTGACTGCTATCAGAGGGGAAGGGGGTTGCAGGACTGGGTGTAAAAGGTGAAGGAAAGAAAGAAAGAAGGAAGGAAGGAAGGAAGGAAGGAAGGAAGGAAGGAAGGAAGGAAGGAAGGAAGGAAGGAAAAGCTAATGGACATAGACAACGGTATGGTGATTACCAGAGGCAAAGAGGAGTGTGGGAGGCAGAAGAAGGGCATAAGAAGGATAGATGGTGATGGAAAGAGATTTGACTTGGGGTGATGAATACACAGTATACAGATGATCTCTTGTAGAATTGTATACCTGAAACCTATATAATTTTATTAATCAATGTCACCCCACTAAATTCAATAAGGAAGAACAAAAAGCAAAGAAGAGATAAAAACAAGGCTTTGGCCAAAAATAAATCCACACCCATACAGACCTACATGAAGGTAGTCAAGGAAGATGGAAAGTCCTATGATGCCTAAAGAGATCCCACCCAAGTGCATGACATCTGTGAGAATGAAACAGATATGCAGCTCACTGAGCTTAAACAAGCTCACTAAGAGTTTGTTTAATTTTTTATTAGTTTGCCATGTTTACAAAGCTCAGTGGCTTAAAACCATCATTTAGTATCGCTCATACATCCATGTCCCTGACAGCTGGGAATCTGCTGATCTACGCTGGGTGTGGCTGGGTGGCTCTGCTCTGCACACCTCTCGTCCTCCTTGCACCAGTGGATTAGCCAGGACACATTGCCCTCAAGACATGACAGGGGTGCCAGAGGGAAAGTGGAAATGCACGAGGCCTCCCTCTTGAAGCCGAGGCTCAGACTCGCACACTTGCATTTCCGCCCACATAGAAATCCTTACTCTTACCCATTGTGCAGTAAAGCTATAACAATGCCTATAAAAAAGTTTTAAACAGTACAATCAATAATAATATTACTGGGTTATCTGGTGGGAACCCCTGAGAAAACTGGATGCTGGAGGCAGCAGCTAGGCGTCTCTCCCAGCAGATAAACCCCCTCCCGCCCAGCCTGGCTCACACTCCAGGTTCCCTGTTTCCTGCAGAAGTGAGGGGAAAAGCAGGAGCCAGTTTGGGTTTGCTCTTCACTCTGGAGACTCTTGGAGTCAGAATTTATAGTTGTGCTCGGAGAAGGATTGTATTTCTCCCTGATCATACCTAAAAATATTTCCTCCAAGAACTGCTACCTTCTGCTTCACTGGAATTTGAACTTCTAGCCTCCAGAATTCAGAGAGACTACTATCTGCAGTTTTAAGTCACCAAATTGGTGGTAATTTGCTAGTCTTCATAGGAAACTAGTATAATATTATTTAAAACAGTGAAATTGGATGAAATCACCAAGGGAGTGAATATTGTTGGAGAAAAGGATGTAGGGCTGAGTTCTAGAGCCCTGTAACTGCAAAAACCTAGGGGAAAAGGATGATCTGGGAAAGGACAACGATATAGGAGGAAGCCATAGATGCAGTTCTGGAAGCATATGAAGACGGAATGTTGGCTAACCTGTCACGTGCTGCTGATTGGTCAAGTAGCGTGGGAAGGAGAGCTGACCAGTGGATTTAGCTATCTAGAGGTCATGGGGTTACTTTGAGTTAATTCAAGACAGAATTGGTGAGAGAAATCCGAGACTGCAGGCATCTGGACCACTCTCTGAAGGTTTTGCTGCAAAAAGGAAGCAGAGTAATGGGCTGACAGGTAGGAAATAAGGTCAAGACAAGGCATTTTAGGTGGAAAGAGCTTCATCGACATGTTTATATGTTGATGGAAATGATCATGATAGCACAAAAAACACATTACTTAAGGGAGAAAAATTGCTGAAATGATGTACACATTTGTTTTTAATTTTTATACCTCCATTCTGCCAAGCTAACAACTGCTAAGAGTATTTCATTTAAGCATTTTTTTCTACATATTTTTACATGGTTGATATTGTAACTGAAAGAATACATATAGACATATTTAACTCAGTAATGCACACAGATCCAGAATGAAGTATTATTTGAACAAAAGTTAATGATAGTACATTAAGTTATAAGATGCCAAAAATAGTTAAATTCCCTGGCAACTAAATGGCCATTGTGGAGTTCTGTGCAATTCTGCTTTTGTAAGAGAAAAGGGGCTTTTTGTCTAACAATTTGACTTATAATATGTCTTGCTTAGCTTGTGCTGGAAAATGAAAAGCACAGTAATTCCTTATGGAGTTACCAAATATCTCAAGTAAATCTGAACAGTGGGATAAAAGATGTACATTAGGAAACATGTGACCTGACATAGAAAAAGAAGCCAAAGGAGAGCTAAGAAAAAATCAAGGAAGTCTCAATTGTCACCAATGACCTTCTGAATCAACATGACAGCAACTAATACAAAACATTCCTGGTTAAACATGCCAATTTTCAACTCAGGAATATGTGACATCCACATCCTGAGGTCTTCACTCATAATTTGCAACCTTGCGTGCCTAGTAGATGTTATACGAGAGAGCACAGTCAGCAGACAACCTCCTTTGTCAGCTCCTTTGGGTTCCACCTCAGCTGTTTAGACCCTCCCCACCCTAGGTCACCCTCCTTTGGGGACAGCACATGCCCATCACCAGAGCAAGGCAAGAGTATGAGGATGCCACCACTTTGGTCTGATAAGGACAACTTTGATGAGAATGCCCCCCTCAATGTTCCCGCAAGGTTGGTCAAGATTCATCAGGCTTACAGTACCATTTCACTACTTCCTCTGCCCAGTGTCCATCCTTCCTTTCTCTGCAGCTGATTCCTTAAAAATCATACACCCCCAGCTTCATCTTAGCTTCTGGAGAACCCAGCCTGTGACTCCACCCCAGAGCCTGTTTGCCATTGGCTCCAAGGTCTGAGCCCTACAGATCGAGAGTCTAGTCCACATACATATAGCTACACTCTCAGTTCAGAGCTTCATCCCTCATTTCTCTAAGTCTAGAAGCATACACACAGACACACAGACACACACACATACCAGTCTAACCATTGTGATCAACCTGTTCTCTAATTGTATATGTAAGCAGAGCCTGAAACAGAGATGAGCAAGGAGCAACTCACCATCTGCCACTGGGTCCCTGATATACAAGAATTAAATTTAAAACCAGGAGGATGTCCATCCATTTCTTCTTGTGGAAATGATGGGGCAGTGAGGTGCTTTCCTCATATCCATGTGCCCTGTAATCTGAGGTATGAGCATAACATTGAATCCAAGATAGTCTGGTCAGTAACAGGAAAATAGAAGAACTGAAAAGTAAAAAAAGCAATAGGAGGAGAAAGAAGATCAGATTTAGTAAAGCTGTACCTTTGAGTCATACCTGATTTACAGCTTAACTCCTAGGCTTAGAGTCTTAGCCCTCAGCAGGAGGGTAGCGTGAACCGTGGGAGCCCCTGGCTGGTTTGGGAGCTGGCTACCTGGGCCGCAGATGGTGCCTGCACCAAGCCACGGGCAACCACGGGCTGTGGCTCCCAACAAATACTGGATTAATGAGAAGGTTTTTTTGTTGTTGCTCTATTAAACTTGATATAAATCCTCACATGACTAATATTTTGTATTTTTTTCTCATTAAAAGGTGATTTATTGAGTAAGAGAAATGGACATTGGGAGTATATAGCAAAGTGAATGAGCATAAGCATGTACAGGAGGCAAATGCACTGCGTCAGCCTTCGTTTGCTAGTGAATCACCCCCTGTAGAATTGTCACCAGCAATGAGAAAATACATCCATCAAGCAGACAGCATGCTAGAGAGTCTGTGAACAAAAGCCAAGGACCCAGCCATTACCTCCTCCTTTCCCAATGTGAGAGCATTCCAGAATTCAGACAGCAAAGACCAAAATCCCCAGTTGTTCATATTACCCTCGAATGAAACCTCATTACTATGAGTCATTATGTTCCAGTAGCTTTATCTCTGGTGCCTTGAAGCTGCAAGACTCTGAATATTTCAGCTGGGATAACTTGTGGTTTGAGGCATTATGGAATTGCAAAAGGCACCCTAAATCACTTGAAGAACATCAGATCAAATTAGATCAAGATGGCAGACTGAAAACATAGACTGCTTCCTCCTCTGTCCCAAATCCCCAGAAATATGGGAAATTCAAAAAGTGTACGTGTGTGTGTATGTGTGTGTGGTGTATGTGCATGTGTGTACACATGAGAATAATTGCTTAACAGCATTTTAAAAATCTGTTAGTATACCAGAAATTTGGCCAATTCCCAAGAGATGGAAGGCAAATAAAATTGCTTTGACACAGGAAACAAAAGTCCAAAATTCAGCCTAGGAGAGGCACACTACAAAAAGATCAGAGCAGACCTGGCTATGCCCTAAGCCTGGGCGTGGTGGTTGCAGAGAGCTGGGGAAACCAGCAGAGCTACGGAAGGGCTACTGGAGCATTTAAGGCCACCTGGGGGTCCGCCTTGTCTTCACCATCCTCTCTCTCCACACCTCCACGTCAATCAGAAGAAAGCCTTTCCCCTAGACTGTAGCAGTTAGTTCTAATGCTCAGGTGGAGAGCCAGTTGGTGCCAACAGGAATTTCCGACCAATTAAAGGAGCAGGGAGGTCTCATGGCCAAAAGACAGAGAAATCAAATGCCCTGTCCATCTTCTTCTCCAAAATCACTGGAGGCGGGTTGCTTCAAACAAAAACAAAATAACAAATCTGTCAACAGGAAATCTCAAATTTTAAAATGACTACATGGGCAAGAAACAAAAAATAGTTTTAAAAACTAACACTTCAAAAGAGAAGTGTAAGAAATCAGAAATAGGAAAACATGCACAATAGAACAAAGAAGAGGGGATTTTAAATCGAGTATAATTAATAACCTCAGTTATAAAAGAAATTATCTATGAAATAAAAATGAGTTATTTTGACAAAGAACCAGCTAGAAATTTTGGAAATAAAAGAACAAGGTTATCAAAACAAAAATCTCTAATAGACCAAATATCAAAATAGGCACCCCTGAGGAATAAATTACTAAATTGGAGGACAGAGCTGAAAAGGTCTCTCAGGTTCCTGTCCAGGACAAAAAGAAAGTATGGAATACACATCTCAAATATGAAGGCTACTTGTAAGAATTTGAAAATCCATTGATTCAGAGAAATTTGGCACAATCTAAGTCAAAATGCCAATACTTTTGCTGAACTTACAAGTTAATTATAAAATGGAAGAGAAATGTAGAATAAAAAAGTACAATGAGAAAAAGTTGACCTATCAAACATGTAAAGACCTATCAGCTCACACAGCATGGGGGTTGTGCATTGAGTGGGTCTTGCTTGGTACATGAAAAAACATACACAGTTATTAGAAAATGGACGCTTGTTAAGACAGACTTTATATAGACAATTCATGGAATAAATCAGATATTTGAACTAGCCTCCTTTTAAGAAGCAGCTTCTGGCTTATTGCTGAGTCTTGGCAGAGAATGCAGTGAAGACCTAACCATGAACCATCACACGACTCGGCAGCCTGAGTTTCCCATCATGAACCCGTGCTGCCTGGTCCACCTGGCCTCAGGTTGGGTGTATGCCGAAATATCACGTTTATCTTTTCTTTTACATACCTTTTCTATATCACGTCCGAAGTTGGGAAGCTGGCATTGCTATTAATTTCCTAATTTTACAAAAGGGTAAACTATTAAAAGGCCTCAACTGAGGGCATAATTCTAACTGAATCTCAGTTTTCCAAACTTTTTTCCCAGGGTTCTCACCCCTTGATTTATAACCCTCACTATGATTCTCAGTGTTGTTATAACACCATTACGAACCATGCATGTGTTTTCTGAATGGTTCTACTTTCAAAATGAAGAGCATTCATCTAAAACAAGAATCTAAAGGTTATTCTTTGACAAAAGTCACAAAAGTTCATCACTGTAAATATTTATCTAACAGAAATATGTAATGTGTAATAGATACAGACTCAAAATACAAATTACCTTGTCTACTGTGTAATAAGTTGAATAAACACATGACTATTCAGTTAAAATATGTGATTATAAAATGGAAAAGTGGTAAAATCTAAATGTAATTTTTCTATGAAAGCCTTACAAAATCTGTTTAAGGAATATCAGTCTTCAGTAGAATTTTCTTTTTTTTTTTTTTTTAGATTTTTTTTTTTTATTTATTTATCTTCAGAGGGGAAGGAAAGGAGAGAGGGAGAGAAACATCAATGTGCGGTTGCCTCTTGTATGTCCCCTGCCGGGAACTGGCCTGGCAACCCAGGCATGTGCCCTGACTGGGAATCAAACCACGATCCTTCGGTTCGCAGGCCAGCGCTCAATCCACTGAGCTACACCAGCCAGGGCAGAATTTTCTTTTTTGAGAGCCCAGGACAAA
The DNA here is from genome assembly GCA_039655065.1 of Glossophaga mutica. NCBI lineage: Eukaryota > Metazoa > Chordata > Mammalia > Chiroptera > Phyllostomidae > Glossophaga > Glossophaga mutica. The sequence goes on from CM077305.1 coordinate 24,822,905, forward strand.
AGTGGGTTAAAACTGTCCGAATTTACAGCCCATTGGAAAGATCTGGCTTTTGCGAGGGAGTTTTTTGGTACATCAGGAAACTATAGAGTTATAAATGGATGCATGTCCTCAGCAGAGAACTGAATAGTAGAAATTGAAACAAAGGCTCAAGGTGGGGTGGAGTTCTTTCTGGGCAAGTCTGTGGGCTGAGTTTTTCTGACACCAGGAAAATAGAAGATAGAGATCTAATTCGCTTCATCCCTTTAACTCAACTGTATAGATACGAGGATTTGACCCGTGGAGGAAAACGCTAGGATTATCCTATTATCTTTCAAGTGGAAGAGAAATGCTTTTATGTTTTTATTGTTGTTATTATTCTCTTCAGAGGCTGAGAACTCACGACAGAGCCATAAATACTCAACACACTTGAAATCTCAAAAGTTAGATAGAGTAGGACATTACAAAGAAGGCACTGGCCTTGAAAATGCAGTCACGGGGTCAACACATCATTTATCTCGAGCTCAGTGTTACAGAGAGATGGCAAGAGTGGCAGGAAACACAGATGCCATTTCCCTCTGCTGCTCTTCATTCGCAAAATCCTGCCCAAGAAGAATGGGCCAGATGTTGGACTAAACAATGATTAAAATGCCTTTCAAAAGACCAAGTCGAATATGATTAAAGGATAAACTGGGGAAGCCAGACAAGACATTTTTGAAAATCCTAAAGGAGAGACTTAGAGAATATAAACTAAATGACTCAGCAACATGGTTTAGAACACATAAATGTGAAAGCTGAAAAGAGAGACCACAGAAGAAAGGAAAAGGTTTACATTTTAGTACTTTTAATGCCACTATTTTCCTGCTTTTTGAAAAAGGGATCCTGCATTTTTGTTTTGCACTGAGGCCTGCAGATTAGGTAGCCAGCCTTCCCTAGAACATTCAAAGCTAAAGACCCTCCCCCCACCCACAGGCAGTGAACCAGTGAACAGCCATTTCTGGGATGTTAATGGTCTGTTCACAAGGCTGGAAGGGACCCAATGGTAGATTCATGGCTCTTTTGGAGACTAAATTTTGGAACACGCCAATGAAGACAAAATTTTGACTGTGTGATCCATGCAATGGACATAAAATAGACGGCGAAGCCCCAGATAAAACCCTGACAGCAGCGTTGAGGTGTCTACAAAGGGTGATCTGCTCTAGACTCCTGTGTCTCTCCAACCAGGAAGTTCTCTGTGCTGCTTAAACAGATTTGAGTTGGGCTCCTGTAATTTCCAACTGCAAGAGCCCTGGGCTGTGCAGAATTCTGAAACCAGTGGTTGCTTGGAAGGGTGACTTCCCAGCTCGTCCGTTGCAATGCTGGAATTCCCACATGCTCCAAGAACAGCGCTGGGGGCGGGAGGGCGGGATCCCAGCAGACCAGGCTGATAACATCTCCTGAAGTCCCAACCCACACCAACTGAACACCATTATCAAAGAAAAATTTAAGTTAATGAAAGACTGGTCCAAAGTTCATGGAAAACTTTTAAAAATAGGCAAGACTGGAGGTCAACTTTGATGGGAACATAATCCTAAACAATTGATCAGCTGGAAATCCAAAGGAGTTTCTAAAGAGGGAAAAGTAATAATATTTATGAGGAAGAGGAGATCTTAAGGAAAATTTCTTCTGAATTTGATAAACAATTCACAACTTTCAGCAACAGTGTCAAGGCAATTTTGGAAGGAATAGAAAAGAGTAGGTTGCTGAGCCCAGAAGAAAAAATATGACTGTTGTGCCTGGAAGAGATAGAGAGAGGGCTTTGCTGTTTGGGGTATAAAATTTGCTTTGGGATCTAGGCTGTATATTAACATCACTGCTGAAAAGAATTCTGAGGGCAATCGCCTGCTCTCATTTGATCCTGGAAGCAAAAGTCACAGTTGAGAAGAAACTGGGGTGGGTTTTTTTACACCGATTCTGCACTGTCACTGTGCTAAATGCTTTCACATACTTTCTCACATTTAATCCTTCCCTGGGAGATCAATTAGATCACAGTTCTCATTATGTATAAATTGACTCTGAGAGAGGTTAGATACTTTGCCCGATATATCAGGGAAACTAGCAAGTCCAGGACTCACCCAAGTGTGTCTGAAGGCCCATGGTGTGAATTTAGTTACGTAATTTCTCACAAGGTGAAGAGGACATGGTGGCTCACAGCTTCTAGAAAAAATATTTTAGAGAGGGAAACACAATGTAAACCAACCCTACCTGAATGTTTTTTTTCATTCATACATCCTTTTCCTCAATTTATACATGGAAAATAATGTTGCTCTTCTTACTTCATCCTCTTGACTTTGAACTTCGAAAAGACAACATCATTGTGAGGTCAAAATAAAAATTTTCTTTGATAATTCTAGGAGCACAAGTGAGAAGGGGAAAATGTTAAAAATTATTTTAAGAAATATGTTTTGGAAAAGTGGCTTTAATAAAAATCCAAACTATTCATACTGAGTATAAAATTTTGCTGTGTGTGTGTACATACATGTGTGCGTGTCATGTACCAGCACCTCGCCCCAGCAGAAATCCTGAACACTTTACAAACGTTTGAAAACAATGTACATTGTGTTTGGCTGTCACTGGATCTTAGATTGGCTATGACTCTGTACCAAGGGTCTGCAGCTTACCCAAGCCTCATGCCATTGTTCAAGTTAATTAATGACTTTCTAGCAAGAAAAAGAAAACACTAATACTATTTTTACCTTTGCTCACATTGAAAACCTTAATGTGAAATATCACGGAGACCCAAAATAACCAGGTGAATTTGTCTGCCATCACTTATGAACCCTTAGCCACCCTACCCAGCATGACATAAAAGAAAAAAACTTGAACACTAGAGGGCAACATTATTCCTCCAATACATACTCAAAATAAAAACTAGGGATGTAAAAAAATCCCTCGAAACTTTTTCTTCCCTTTAGGAAGACTCCCTTCTGACGCACATGGTTTGATGAGTTTGGAGCTAAGCTCATAGTCATGAAACCATCAGCGCAATGAAGGTAACAGACGTAGCCCTCATTTCCAAGTTTCTTCCTGCCCCTGCCTTGCTCCGTGTGTGTGTGTGTGTGTGTGTGTGTGTGTGAACACTTAACATGAGATCTGCACTCTTAACAAATTTCCCAGTGTACGATACAGGATTGTTAACTACAGGCACTATGTTGTACAGCGGATGTCTAGAACTTCGTCTGTGTAACTGAAACTTTACACCCATTGAACATCAGCTCTCCCCCTTCCCCACTCTCCAGCCCCTGGAAATCACCATTTTACTCTCTGCTTTTATAAGTTGACTGTTCAGATACTTTGTATAAGTGAAATAAGCATGAGAGTGCAGATAGCTCTTTGAGATTCTGATTTTAATTCTTTGGGGCACACACCCAGAAATGGGATAGCTGGGTCACATGCTACTTTTGTGGGGGGAATGCCATGCTGTTTGCCATGCCCACTTTTTCCAGACACTAAGATGATCTTCCCATGGCCCCAGCAAGGGCCAGACCCTCTACTTGCCTGGTACTTTCCATATCCTCTCGTCTGTTCAAGGATGTTGCTCTAGTAATGTTTTTCTCTCACCTACTGTCTCAATGAATTTCTCTCTGCCATGTCTTTTCCAACACCAGTAGCTGAAGGGAGAAACGGAGTCAGTAAAAATAGTTTAAATACTTTATTGAAATACAACATATATACAGGAGAGTACTCAGATCACAGGTGTGTACAGTTTGTTGGTTTTTCACACATTAAACACAATGATGTAACCAGCACAGAGTTCAAGAGAAAGAACAGGACCCGGCTCTCAGAAGTCCTCCTTATGCCCCCTTTCAACTCACTGCTCCCCAGTGCTAACCACCATTTTGACTTCTCACACTTTTTTCCAATTCTATATAAACTGACAAATACAACATATATTTTTTGTGCCTGGCTTCCTTTGGTCAACATTATGTGTGAGAGATTCACGCACATTATTGGAGGTAGTTACAGCTAGTGAGTCATTTCCAGTCTAGGGTATTGTAAGTAGTATTGTTATGAACAGTCTTGAATGTGCTTTTTTGTAAAAAGATGTGTGTATTTCAAATGGCATACAACTAGGAGTGCAATGATGTATGTTAGATGAAATACCAGGATGCGTGTCTGTAAGAACAAAGTTCTCAGTTGTGTGAGCGGTTACGAAACATGGTGCATAAGACTTGTAGACTTAAGTACAAATGACCAACTCGACTTTTCCCCTTCGTTGTCTAATGAATATCTCAAATTAACGTATCCAAACTGTGCTTAGTCCAATCTGTTCCCATTCAGTCTATTCCATTTCACATGATGGCAATTCCATTCCAAATTGTACTAGTCGGAAATCTTTGAACTGTCTTCAAATCTCTTTCTCTCTGACTCTGTTTCCAATTGTGTGTGTGTATGTGTGTGTGTATGTATCCAGAATTTGACTACTTCTCAACAGCCCCACTGCTAATTAGATGGACCAATTAAATTTTGTCAAACATTTTGATCCGAACCCTCAACGTGTCTCTAGTCAGTGTTGCAGTGGCTTTGACAGGTCTCCCAAATTCTACCCTTGTTCCCTTTCATTCTACCCCCATCAGAAGAGTCAGAGTGAATTCAAGAACCCAAAAAAGCATAATGGGCCCTATGCCACTGTGATTTATAATGAAAAATATGCATTGGGTTTTTGTCCAGTCCCAGGCACCAAAGCTCCTAAAATCCACAGTTATTTCCTAAGTGGCAGGAGCAATCAAAAGTGCCTTTTGTTAAGTTAATGAGGGGACTTTTGCAGTGTGCCTGGGGTGGTGAGCTGGTTTCCAGGGGAACCGATGTTGTGATGAGAGGATGTGTCTTTCTGACACCCCCATACCTCATGGAGAGTGAGTTCAATCCTCAATGGCCAATGATTTCATCCATCATGCCTGTGTACTAAAGCCTCCATAAAAACCTAAAGGCAGGGCTCAGAGAGCTTTTAGGTTATTGAAAATGTAGAAATTTGGGGAAGCTATCGCACCCAGAGAACATGGAGTCTCCTCACCCCTCCTCACATAGCTTGTCCTATGTACTCCTTCATCTGCCTGTTCATTTGTATCATTTATACTATCCTTGATAATAACCTGATAAACATAAGTAACTGTTTCTCTGAGCTCTGTCAGCCACTCCAGCACATCAATCAAACTTGAGGAAGGCATCAGGGGAACCTCCATTTTATGGACAGTCGGTCAAAAGCACAGGTGACAAGCTGGATTTGTGATTGGCATCTGAAGTGGTGTTGGTGGCAAGGAAGTGAGGCAGGCTTGTGGCACTGAGTCCCTGCCCTGTGGGATCTGACTCTACATCCTGTTAGATGGGGTTCGAATTGAGTTCGTTGCTTGGTGGTGTGGGAAGATGCACACTGGAGCAGGTTCCCTCTGCTGAGAACTGTCAACGTTAGGAAGCGTCCCAACCTGTAGATGTTTTAGGAGAGTTTGTTGGAGTCAAACCGATGGCACGGCTGGGAAGCAAGATCTCAAATGCTCTGCAGAATGACAGTTTTTCAGTTTTTTTATGTATTTGGAATTAAGGAGGAAAGCTAAGGATGATTATATGACCATTGGAAGAAAGTAAGGCAGAGACTGGATTACAGAATACTTAACAAGATCTTGTGTTCTCTCGAGGATGGTTACACTTCCCTGGGGTCTGAAAAAGAGGCGCTTCAAGGGTGTGTGAACCTAGATGCACAGAGACAATGAACAGGGCTTGCTTAAGGCAAAAATAAACCTTTTACTAAAGACGTTATATACCTGAAACGTGACGACCCACCACGACCTATCCAGTTAGGAATTTATGGTCAAATCAGATTTATTTTAGAGCTCCCCTTTCATCCCTAGAACTATCCAATGTCTTCCAATCTCACTCCAAGTGGAAGCTGAAAGCATCAGAATGACCTACAGCCCCAAGAGCCATTTTCTTCCCGCCCCTTCCTAGTCCTTTCTGTCCTTGCTTCTGACGTGGCTTCCTCACTCGGCTCCCTGGCCTCTTTGACGTCCTTCATCAGGGGACACTGTTTGCATTTGTAATTCCAGCTCCTTGAGATTTTTTCTTACAAATATTTGCATGACTTTTTGCTTCCTTTCAGGTTTTTATTAAAATGTCCCTTTTTTAAAAAAAGATTTTCCTTTGCCACCCTGTTAAAAATTGCTCCCGTAATCCATATTCCTCCCCCATATTTAAAATTTTTTTTACTGACCTTGTTGGTTTTTATAAATTATTTGTTTCTAGTGGAAGGCACGCACCACATGTGCCACACTTTGTCTGCTCTGTTCACGTCACACTAGGCAAGTTCACTCTGGCACTGAACCCAGGAAAGTGGCTGCTGTGTAATATTCACCTAACGTACATGTGTATATAAAGAAGAAGATTCCCTTTCTGGAAAAATATTTCTATTTTCCAGTGATATTGGGAATATTGTATTATATTCTATGTATTCCATTGTAAACTCAATGTAAGCCCCAAAACAGACTCGCTGTCTTTTCTGTCTTTTAAACTTTCTGATTTGGTTGATGATAAGAACTAGCAGATGCCAAGGTAGAAATCTGGAAGGCTTTCTGCCATCATCTTGCTCATCTCACTTCATTTTTAACATGTGTTTAGTTGTTTTTCAGCCTCTTGTGGCTTGAGGACGTGAGAGCAGAAACCTGATTTATTCACACGCCATTGTGAACTCAATGTCCGAATGTCTGCCACTGTGCAGGTCCTGTGGTAGGAGTTTAACAAACGTTGGTTAGATAAATGTCAGTGAGTATATTCTAGACTCCTCCCTGTCTCACATTCCCTGCTTTCTAAGGGTCATCATGACCCTGATTCTATCCCGAATGTCTTTCTAATTCACCTCTTCCCTCCATTTCCAACAACCTTGCCCAGCCTTTCTCATCCTTCTCACTAATTACAGCAATGACCTATTAAATAAATGCCATATCCACACTTACCCCACTCCTGTTCCTCCTTCTGCACACCACCACGACATCTTTCTAAGCATCTGCTTCAGTGCTTTAAAGGCTTCCCCCTTGTCCATAGGAAGTCTACCCTTTGCAAGTTCTGAAGCTCACCTCTCCCCCATCAACCCTCACTTCACCAACTAGGCCAAAGTATTCATGGTTCCCAGACCACGGCAGGCCCTGTCCTGCCTCCACACCCCTACCACGCCAGGTGCGGTGGCCTCCACCTAAAGCACTCCCACCCACCTGTCCACGTCTGCTTAATTAACACCTGCTCCGTTTCCCACTGGGCCAGAACAAACCTCTCCGACAGGCCAAGTCCCATGGGCTGGAACTCTCTGTTCCTCTACCTCCCCCTCCTGTGCTTTGAGAGCAGGAGTTAGGTGTGTTTCCTCTTTGTATCCCAAGCTCCTTTTTCTTCAGGAGCCTCTGGGAGGGCAGGCCTTCAAAAAACTTTTGCTGAACTCAGCTCAGGAGCACACCTTCATTTACAAATCTCCATCTTTGCTCCACCTCAGTTTTGACTTTCCCTTGTTACTGCGCCTTTTAATGCTTGTGAAGGGTTGACTTTTTATTTCCATGATGACTTTTAGAAAGTTTTCTTTTCCAAGTACTCATCAACGCTAAATCGTGCTAAGTGGGTTAGGAAATGGAAATCTAAGAGTGACTGAATTCTCAGGCAGGTTAGCAGGACTAGGTTGTCCAGCTGCCCCGACTGGCGTGACTCGTGAGCTCCGCGACTCTGCTTTGCCCAGAGCTGCGAGGCTCCTCCTCCTACAGCACTGCCCCCACCCTGGAAAGGGAGGCCCAACACCTGTGCTTCTCACTCAGGATGCCTACTGGGAGCTGCACTGTGTCCCCCAAAGGTCACATGTTGAATTCCTAGCCCCTAGGATCTCGGAATGTGATGTATTCAGAGACAGGGCCTTTGCAGATGTGGTTAAGTTAAAATGAACTCATCAGGGTGGACCCTAGTACAACATGCCTGGTCTCATTACAAGAAGAGGGAAGTTTTGGACGCAGACACACACGGAGGGAAGACCGTGTGAAGACAATGGGAGAAGACGGACATCTACAAGCCAAGAACAGAGGCCTCAGGAGAAACCAACCCTGCTGACATCTTGAACTCAGACTTCTAGCCTCCAGAATCATTACTTGAGCCACCCAGCCTAGGGCGGTTCATAATGGCAGCCCTAGCAAACTAATACATTAACATTCATGTGCTGCTGCTTCTACATGCATGCCCTTCCAAACAGTGGAATCTCACTGTATGTTTTATCTCACCATTGTCTTTTTCATAACAGGAAAAGCATAACAGGAAGTGTCTGCCTTTCCACACCCAGCATTTTTAAGGACCCAATAGCCATTTTGGATATAACAAAACATCGTACAGTCTTTTCTTGAAGGAACCACAGTGTGTCTTTCCAGGACATTGGAAGGCACATCTGACAGAAGTAGAATCGTCTGCACAGCGATCCACAGGGGTGTCGTGCCCAGCAGCCCACTTCTTCGATTTTACTTACTGAGCCAGGAAACAAGAAAAGAAAAAAAAAAGGATCAGGCCCTTTTTGGAGAAATGATGATTTCTCATCTTCATGGGAAGCACAAACATGTAAATTCTTCAAATGCCAGAAGCCTTAAGTGATTATATTTTTAAATATTCTGGAAAGAAAAAGCGTGGTTCAAAAAGTACCTTAGAATCCACTCGGGGTTGACTTGCAAATAAAAGGTGGATAAGCTAAGATACAATGCGGCTTTCTACATAAATGTTGTTCTCTTGTACATTCCTTGTTTTACATTTGGATCTGCTTTCTAAATTAGAATGGAAGCATCATATAAACATATTTTGTGTCCTCATGTAAGGCTTTGTTTATTAAAGACATTACATAATTGGGGAGGAACTCGCGTTTTGGTAGCTGCTAGACCGCCGTCCTCTAAAGACACACTGTAACCCGTGGCCTGAACATCTTTATCTCTCTGAGTCCGGTTCCACACCTGGGCATCTGCAGCATGTCCAGGCTAGCAAGCCCTCCCTAGGGCTGTGAGGAGGAATACACAAAATATAAATTACTTAGTGTGGTGCCTAATACATGGTAGAGACTAGTTTTTTTTTTTTTTATGATATTTTACTGCCATTTTTCCTACAACTTTTCTATAAGGAAATCTTACATTCTGAGTAAGAGTCATATCTTCGGTGTTTAAAGCAAGCCAGCTTAGGTAATACTTTGTCTTCCTTTTTACTTGATTGGTGAGAAGAACGTGGCCTAAAAAAAATTAATTTTGCAAAAAGAAATCTATAGTCTAAACACAGACATTAATTTATTCTTTACTGTTTTCACAAGATCATGCCAACCGATGCTTTTAAATAGTTCTTTTCTACTTAAGATACCTTTCTCTGAACGACGAGTTTAGTTGCTTTTGTTTAGTTTCATTTACTTCCTCAGTAAACGTTACAGAGTTTTGGAAAGTAAACACAGGCAGAGAGGCAGAGAATTCCCAAGACTATTGTTTCTTGGATCTGAGGCCTTGGGAACTGAATCACCACCAATAAATCTGAGCAGACTTCATCCAGCCATGTGTATTAGAGGGTCTATTCTTTCACGTAGAGTGGGCGTTTCCACCACAGTTATACGGGCACTTATTTCCCGTCAAGTTTGGGGAGGAAGAGTTCTATTTATTTTTTAACTTTATTTTTAATTATAGTTGATAATTTTATTTTAGTTTCAAGTGTACAACAAAGTTATTCAACCTTTATATACCTTACAAATTGATCACTTAGTTATTACTGTGTTATTGACTATATATCTTATGCTGTACAATTCATCCCAATGATTTACTATATCACTGGAAATTTTTACTTCTTAATCACCTTCCCTTTTTCTGCCCGATCCTCACCCCCTTCCACAAGTGTGCTGTCTGTATCTATGAGTTGGTTTTTGTTTCATTTTGTTGGTTCGGATTTGTTTTGTTTTGTTTTGTCTTTTAGATTCCACATATAAGTGACAGTATATAGCACTTCTCTTTCTCTGTCTCACTTCATTTAATGTGATACCCTCTAGGATCGGGGTGTCCAAACTTTTGGCATCTCTGGGCCACAGTGGAAGGAGAGTTGTCTTGGGCCACACGTTAAATACATTGAGACACTTAATCAAAAAGCAATCTCATAATGTTTTAAGTAAATTTGTGATTTTGCGGTGGGCCACATTCATAGCCATCCTGAGCCGCATGCGGCCCGCGGGCCACAGGTTAGACACCAGGTCATTCCATGTTGGAGTGACAACAGTTTTAAGCAAAGGCACTTCCCTGTCACAAATGTTCATCTTGTTATTTTTTAACAAGATTTTTAAAAGATTTTATTTCTTTACTTTTAGAGAGTGGGGAAGGGAAGGAGAAAGAAAAGGAAACATCAGTGGGCAAGAGATACGTGGATATGTTGCCTCTTGCTGGCCCCCAACTGGGGACCTGGTCCATGACCCAGGCCTGTGCCCCGACTGGGAATTGAACTGGTGACCTCTCAGTTCCCAGGCCAGTGCTCAGTCCATTGAGCCACACCAGCCAGGGCTCATCTTAGTATTTTAAGAATTATAATAATTTTAATGCACTACTGTAATGTACTATAAATCAGCCATATTTTCTAGCTAATTTGAAGTTTTGTTAGGGAAAAATTTATACATCACATTTCCTTTGCTCAAAAAATTAAGTCATCTTTGTTGCTTTTTTTATTTGAACTTAGATCTCTTTCTCAAGTTCACTCAATGGCTTTCCAGGATTCTGCCCCTTCTACTGATCATCAAAGCACCTTTGATTATTATGTGAAGTGCCTGCCTCTCACCCAGAATCCCCTATCCCAACTGCAGATATGCCTGGCTGGTCGGAACATTTCACCCATAGCTCTGACACACCTAAACTGCCTCTTACACAAAAAAAACAAAGACCACCTGGGCTTTGAGCCAAGACAGCTCTTCCCCTTGAATAACACTGAACCTGAGTAATTCTTGGCGATCTTCGATAAGTGATTTTCTATGTTTCTCTCCTCTTAAAAGGTGATTTAGGGAATGATGTGTTAAAGTAATATTTTCTTTTAAGGGCAGCAAAAAGAAGGCCTTGAAGAAGACAGTCTTTGATTGTTGAGAAATTACTTTGGGCTCCACTCCATCCCTCCCTCCCTGCCTACCACACCACTGCAGCAGGCAACTGCTGAACCCAACAGGGCCAAAATACACTGACTAAATGGAACCACAGTGCTTCCTGGACACTCAACCTTCGGATGACGCAAGACAGTGGTACAAGTTAGTCATGCGCAAACAAGAGTGGCTCTTAACTAGCTTTATTTGCTTGGGTTCCAAGTATCACCACCTACACTATACCAAGCCTAGAATGGTAATAACACTCCTTGTTCCTTTATTCACTGATACAGCAATTGCTCACTGAACAACACTGCGGTAGGTCCGGCAGGAGCAAGGGTGAATGCAGCAGCATCTGCGGTCACCAATAACTCACACTCCAGTGGAGAAGAGGACAATTCCAAACAGTATGGAAACCCAGTGATAGGTAGGTGGCATAAAACGGGGACTTCTAACCCAGAGGGAAGGGAAGGAGCTATGAGCGAAGACTTCCTGGGGAAGACAAAGTCTGCACTGAATCTTAAACTTAAAAGTCTCTGAGATCTACAGAGATCAAAATATTTTTACACCCCTAGGATGTGCATACATTTACACACCCTGTGTTTTAAGGAGATATCTTCTCAGGCCAACTTGCCTCATAAACACCCTCAATTCAAATTGGAAAATGGGCTCCAGAGCCGTGATTTTTTAATATAAAATTAAATTTTGTCCATTTGCTTTTATTCTTGTACAAATGAACCCATAAATCCTGTTCACAAAATAGGTGTTTCTCAACTTTCAAAACTTTGGTTCAGAAAACATCTATTTCTTGTTCGGTTAAATAAGGTTCTGGCAGATTCTGGTTCTCACCCTGCTGCCAAAGCCATTATACACTTGGGCTGTGGTGTTTGGACAGACTTTAAATAGGACCGTTGAATCCCAACGGGTGTGTCCTGATGTGATAATTGCTTCTGGGACAGGTTATTGTGCTCGGCTTCCCAGCCGGGATTCGGCTTAAAATACATTTTGCATATTGTGCAAATCACTTGGAAAAAAATCCCTGATGAACTGTGTAAAAAACTCCTCGCACCGGCTAAGTCATATCCTCAAGTATTCTGTTTTTCCATTGGGTCCAACTTCCCAAGAGTTGGGTTGTTGTTTTTTTTTTTAATGGAGACTTTAATTAAAAGCAAAATTTATTCTTCTCATTCAAAGGGTGGAGAAACTGAGATGCTAGCATAAAATGAATCATCTTCAGTTGCAGAAAGGGTTAGCTACAAAATCTATCGGTAATGGCCGTCAAGAAGTCTGTCCCTTCTATATTGTTACTTCTGATGTCCCCTTTCACTAAGATCATGTTTGGGGGACTGTGCAACAAATCTGTAGATGTGAATGCAGAAAAGAGAACACAGGCTATTGAGATGGAAGTTGGGATTGTCCTGTCATTGTACTTTAATTATACAACATGACATGCATGAAAACTTACCGAGAATTTCTTTCTCTGAGTACGTATCTTTGATGTCCCTCAACATAGTGTAGTAGGGGTTGCAAACTAAGCCTGCTCCTAGTCTCTCTGAAGTGGATCCTAAGACTGTATTGATAATATTAGGCCATTCTCATGCAAACAAATGGCTCTATTAACTTATTTTTAATTTATTGCTCATATCAGCGAATACTAACAAGCAATACACTGTCAATTTGAGTAACAGTCAAATGGGAATACCCTTTGATTGTTGAGTGTTGAGAATGCTTTTCTTGGTAAATGTTAACTGCTGAAGACAATTAATTAAAAATAAGTTAATAGGCTAATGCCTTTGTGGGGAGGCAGGGCGCTACCCAATCATCACATACACCGTACCTGATAATTCTGGTCCTCTCCATGGCTGAGCAAGAGAGGCATTCCCAAAGCCAGGGAGCAATCTCCCCAGGTGACGGCGTTGTGGTTGGACACTGGAAACAGTGTCCAGAGTGCAAGAGGGAGGCTGGGAGGAGCAGGAGAGGAGACTGAAGATGAGAGCCTGACTCCTTTCTGCTTTGCTGGTCAGGATCATAACCCTGGTAAGTAGGTTAGAGATTTCACACTTTTTAGTAACAGCCATGAGAAGCTACTGTCTGGCTTCAGACAAGGAAGTGACATTATCCGACTTGTGTTAATAAAAGGCATCTCTGGACAGAGAGTGAATTGGAGGTGATATGACATTGCTTAATATGACATATGAACCTGGAGCTCTCTCCATTTTTAAGTAGCTCTGAACTGTAGAAGGAGCCCGATGATAGAACAGGAACAGGGCCGCAGTCACACTCAGCAGAGCAGAGAGGAGTCAGGCTCTGCTAGCTGACTGTGGGCTTCGGAAGAGTCCGATTTTCCTTTCGATAAGCCGCACGGAGGCCAACTCCCTCCTGTGACACCGACTCCCTGTGTTTCACCCCTCAGATATAAATTCTGCCTCTGCCCACCCAGTACTCTTCCAGCACAAACCCAGACTGTGCGGAATGGCCAGAGACAAGAGCACAGAAAAGAAAGGCTCCACACCTGTAAAATAGGGATGGTAAGAATAACATCTATCTCATAGAGACTCGTGAGGGTTGAACAAATGATTTTCAAAAGCATCGATTATGAAGTTTATCATATAGTTACTGCTCAGTAACCGTTAGTGACTTATTATTAGTGCTATTGTTATGATAGGTTTGCACACTCCACCTCCACATTTTTACCCCAGTTGTGCGGTGCCTTTAACTTTCAAATCATAAAGTTGCCTACAAGTTGAGATAAAAGACTATAAACAGTTCAATCAGCTGTGCCTCGGCCAGAGTCAGGGGTACTGAAGGTACTGATGAGGTTAGGGGTACCGAAGAAAGACAGCTCCGCTCATCACCACTAGATGGTGCTAATATATTGCAACCCACCCACAGTGCTTTTCAGATAAATTTCACAGTAAAAAATGTGCTGGAGGGCTGCAGGCGCCAGGCTATTATTTTCTAAATGTTGCCTATTATTCTACTTCTGGCACAAGGGCCTACAGTGCTCTTTCTATTAGCCCATGCACTCCCCTGAGAAAAAGACGAGGACTGTGTTTCTATTGCTGTATTTTAGTTTTTACTTACATTTTTATTGTCTCCTTTTCTTATTTTTCATTTTCGACTGAATTTATTGGGGTGACATTTGTTGGGGTGAATTTGGTTAATAAATGTTTATAGGTTTCAATATCTGAAACAATAATGAATCAGAAGTTTCTCCCAAATTAACCTCAGAAATCAAACCACACTTTCAAGATGCTCAGGAAACAGCAAGCAGGACAGATGCCAGAAATATGGTACCTGGGCATATTTGCAAACTACAGGAAATCAAAGGTAAAAAACAAAGTAATTAAAGAAGTCACAGGAAACCTTGGGTGATACGTTCTGTACTGTACATTTACAGTGGTTTTTTAAGTCTAAAATTAGTTTAAAATAAAAACTTTAAAGAATCCTCTAGGTTGTTCTCACCAATGTTTCCAGGTCAGTGTTTCTCAAAATTTCTCCCTGTTATTAAACTTCTTTCAATCCCCACCCCCACCCCCGCAAGAGCCTTTTCTAACCCACTGAGCTACTGGGCCAGGGCTACCCCCAAGAGCCTTTTGAGACAATTTTTTCCCTGATCATCTTTCCTATGAATTTTGATTATCACAGATAGGTTGTAGTTGTTGTTGTATTGTATGTATATCTGTGCTTTATGTACAAAAAGAGTGAGTTTTCTTGTTCCCCATCCCCAGAACCGATTTTTGCTCCATTTGGGAATGCTTGCTCTTTTCAGGAGGTGTGATACGCTCCTCTAACCTTTCATAATTTTGTATATCTCTTATCAATGATTTATTGTTGCTTTGCATTTTAGTAAAAAATGATGCATGTGTTTTTTAAAAAAAGGCTTCAGGTACAGTTCTACAGCACATCATCTGTACACTATATTGTGTGTTCACCACCTAAGTCAAGTCTCCTTCCACCATCATTCAGCCCACCCCACTTGACCCTCTCCAAACTCCCTCCACACCACTTTCCTTCTGTTAATCATCACACTGTTGTTTGTCTATGGGGATTTGCGCGGGGGCGGGTCTGTTTGCTTAATCCCTTAACCTTTTTCACCCAGCCCCTCAACCTCCTCCCTTCTGACAGCTGTCAGTCTGTCCTCTGTATCTACAAGTCTGTTTCTATTTTGTTTGTCTTTTTATTTTGTTCATTAGATTGCACTTACAAGTGAAATCATACGGTATTTGTCCTTCTCTGACTGGCTTATTTGACTTAGGTCCATCCATGCTGTCACAAAGGGTAAGACTTCCTTCCTTTTGATGGCTAAGTAGTATTCCATTGTGAAACTATAGCACAGACAGAAGACAACTTAGTTGTTGTCAGAATCAGGGTCATGCAGTCAACACAAGAAATCTAAATTTTTTTGTAAATATAAAGTGCAATGAATTACTGCTATAAAAGACTGCCTTGAGGCAAGCAGAGATTAGTAAAAGGATCTTAGAGAACTAAGTTTTACAGTTTGTTGTTTCCTTGATTAGGAAAAATCACATCACCTCCTACAATTAAAATGTCCTCGCTGTCTAATTTAACAATTATGACGATCGATTTTCCCTGCCTAATTTTCCAAGTAAATTTCTGCCTTTTTCAAGTTTTCCGTATCAGCAATACCCAGTTTCACCCACAGATGGAGGTCCTGAACACAGTTTCAGGCTAGTTTCCATGAAAGGGTCATTTAAGGATTCCTGCTGGTTGCCACATTGCCTTGGTGATGAAACGCTGTTGTCCTTGCTCCCTAGGAAGCACAGGTGGGAGGGGTTTTTGGCAACCTCTGTCCTAGTCAGCAGAGGACTCTTCCCTGAATTGCATGCCTTGCTCCTCCAAATGGAAAAGTTCTCTCTGCACAACCATTATCAGTAGATTTCACACAAGGTGTTCAGGCATCTCTCACTCACATTCACTCCATATGATGAGGCGAGGAGTTGTTTGCCAAAGGGAAAATGTTGTGTCGTTTTCTCTTCTCGCAGCCAAGAAAAATTTCAAAGGGATCCTGTTTTTCATTTCTTGCTTTGGTTTCCATTTGGACATGCTGACCAGCCCTTGAAAGATGTATCACTGGGGGGGTCTGGATGCCAAGGAGAAAGACTTGCCTGTGCAGCCGTGGCATGACACCTTCCATGGTTTGAATCCCTCCTGTAGTATTTCATCTCCTGGTTCATAGCCCAGGTTACAGGCCTGTTCTCACATGGGTCTCTACACCACCGCTGCTGAAGGACAAGGCAGGCAATTGCTATCACTCTGACTCGGTGCATGGGATCTGATTTGTCCAAGAGTGCGAGTGAGCCAGGGGTGGAGTCAGGACTCAATCCCCAGTCTTCACACAGCGTTGCTTTGGTGTTCACTATGGCGCACCACACGCAGCTTCTAGATCACGTCTGCTCATTTGACATTCATCAACTGCCTTCAGCTCTTCATGGGCATATTGTGGTCTCTACCCAACTAAATGTTAAGTTTAAAGACAGTGAGTGACTATGTCTAATAAACGTACTGTTCCCCCCAAACCTTCAACATGTAATAAATAATCATTGGTTGGGTCTTCACTGTGTGAAGAATGAGAGTACCAAAGATATTTGATTTATATACCATTAAATCTAAATAAAGCCAAATGCTTAGATTTTCTTTTTGTGAAAGGGAAAAAAATCAGGACTGAAAAATGGACAATTTTGTCAAATTCACTTTAAATGGCTCTTCCATTTAAAATGTCGGTTCAGGGCAGACTCATTTCCTATTCTATATCCACTGTGGGTTTAAGTTGTAATTTTGATGACAGCAAAGAGACTGGGGTGTTGTTCTGTTTTCCTTTGCTAAATGACATGATTCGGGTACAAGTAAAATTGTGTTTCTGTGGGTTCGCCTCCATATTTACTCTCTGCCTGACTCCCATTTTCCAGGGTTACACAGTCTGGAGAGGAAGTATGGTCTAGTGGTCAGAAAAACAGTTAAGGAGACAGGAGTCGTGGTTTCTATTACTGTCTTGCTTCCTGACTCATCATAAGATCTTAAGAGAGTCACTTAATCCTTATGAGCCTCAGTTTATCCACTTTTTTCCTACCTTGAGATGTTGCTCAGAAGTGAGCAGATCATCCCACAACATGAATGAGAAATAAGTTTGGCTCTAAAAAGAAATAATACAACTGAATACAAGTCTTCATGAAATGGAGAATAATGGCCACGGAAGAAAAACAGGATCCTCTCATTAATGTTACCAACTGAAAGGAGTCATTGAAGACTCCTCTAGTAAATGTTGGTTCAGCTGGTTATGGGTACTGACTTCAGAGATAGTATCTAATACGCAATTTATGATGGGAAGAAAATCAAAGAACCAGGAATCGAAGAAACAAGAACGTCAGGAATTTGGGGATCTTACCCCTGACCTCCAGAATTGCATTTGGGGAATCACGCTCTCAGGCATCCCAACAGTTCCCATCTGGGCAGGCTGCCAATTCAAGATCGACTTGAGATCCTGGTTTCTCCCTACCCTTCATTCTCTTCATGTTATCCTTCTTCAAGTAGAAAAGTAGCAGGGTATGTCATCCCTTGTTGAGTTAAAAGGGGATGACTTTGCAAAACAAAAATCAGTACCCCAATTACTCACACATAGAAAATCATTTTTACTCCATCACATGGTCTACCGGCTGGTTAACTGACTCAGGAATTCTCAGCTGCCAAGAGTTGCCTAAGAAAACAGGGCAAGGTTGGCTTCTGAACCTCACTGTTGGCTCAATGACCAGTAGTGCTTCATCAGAACCTACTGCTACCTTTGTGAGATAAAACCTAATGAATCGACAGCTCACTGTAATTCTGACACTTAAACTGCTAGTAATAATAGTATTATAAGAATAACAGCAATTTATTAATATCTACTAATTACCAAGCACAGCACTCAGCATATTCTATACATGACCTCATTTAACTTTCTCCTATATCCAAAAAGGTAAGATTCTCCTGACATCCAAGGAAACTTAGCCTTGGAACTAAAGTAACTTGCCTGAGGCCACAGAGTAAAGAATGAAATCCAAACTGTCAGACTGCAAGGTCATGATCTTGACCACTGGGAGGTGCTGCCTTCCTCCACCCGGAAAAGGTCAAAGGGGAGCTGCTTCCAGGGTGTTAGGGGAGAAGCAAAGGGCTTGATACTCAGTACAATTTATTTTCCAAGAAGTGGATAAGCGAGAGGACTGTTTCTCTGACCACTGGGGATGTGCTGGGTCTCTTTCTGGGCTGGCAGCCCCAGTTGGCCAAGACGGTCTCCCTGCTTGAAGAACAGGTGAAAATGTGGAGCCCACTCCTATCTGCATGCCTGCTGGTTACATACCACAAAGTGTTCCTGGGGGGAGAGGGGGATGAAGAAAATAGCAATTCAGGATATCAAAGATTCTCAAGATACAGCCTGCTGAGAAAGAAAAGAAAAATAAAAATGAGCCCTGGCTGGTGTGGCTCAGTGGATTGAATGCTGGCCTGCAAACCAAATGGTTGCTGGTTCGAGTCCCAGCCAGGGCATATGCCTGGGTTGCAGACAGGTCCCCAATAGGGGGTGCCCAAGAGTCAATCACACATTGATGTTTCTCTCCCTCTCTTTCTCTTTCCTTTCTCCTCTCTTTAAAAATAAATAAAAAATATTTTCAAAAAGAAGAAGAAAAATGAGAGAACAGGTATTGTTTATTCTCATGCAGACCATGAATCAGGACCTACTGAGGATTATCCACAAATACACATCTCACAGGAAAAAAATCAGAACTAACACATCGAAACTAAGGGGCCAAAGACCCAAGAGGGAAAAAAAAATCATGTGAGTGTATGACACAGTCTGGTCATTCATGAACTGGGCTTAACCAGAAGCATGTGACTGGAAAAATCCCCAAAACTTGGAAGTGCTGTTCAGGAAATTAAAGGGCCAGGGGCACAGATGTTGTTTTTATCTTTATTTCCAATGCAGGATTCAGACGCTGAGAGAGGATACAGAATATGAAGAAAACTTCAACAGGGTGATTGTATAACAGGCTTCAAAATAGCATACTTTCAAAAACAAACAAACCAAAGGTGATATTAGTTATTGACTACCCCAAAGAACAACAGATAGACAAAGACTATCTCAGGTCACTCTAACCTTTGGGGGAATATGTTAATACAAGAATAAAATATTAGTAAAGAAATCTGGGCAGTAGTAAAATACCTATACACACATACGCATATGAGTATACGAGGTCTGTTCAGAAGGTATCTGTCCATGTAGTATGAAAAATAGAGACATTTGTTGAAAAAGATACAAGAAATATTGTACATGGGACAATGTACAGGGTTCCCTTCAAAGTAGGTACCCTGGGACTTCACACAGTTCTTCTGATCACCATCAGCTGCCCCATCATATTTTTCTGAATCTCATAGATGGTCTGAAATCTCTTCCCTTTCAAAGGTGATTTTAGTTTGGGGGAAAACCAGAAGTCACAGGGCACCAAATCTGGGCTGTAGAGGGTAAAAACTCTGCTCAAGTTGTGATGCATAAGTGGGCACATTGTGGTGATGAAGCTGCCAATCACCAGTTACCCATAGCTGTGGCCTTGTGAATCATCTGAGTAGTCTCTGTGGAGGAATGTTCAAGCTTAACACAAAATTTGGTGCAGATTCATTGCTCTACTCACTCATTTTGAATGTGGTGGCCACGCAGTACACATGCTCACTCAATGGCATCTACCACCCCCTTCACTGATTAGTACGGTGAAGTGGTCATTGTTCACACATGGGCATCCAGTCCACACTCCTTGGCTGCCAGGTAACATCAAACAGTTCTCGTTATATTAACAATAGCTGGACTTTTTCCAGACAGACCTGTATATAACACAGAGAGAGCAACAAAGGAAGCAGTGGAATGAGAGTATGCAGAAGAAATTGGTTAATTCTGACACTACCCATAAAATTGGCACATTGACAAGTTATGGAAGTAAGGTGAGACTTCGATTACCCAGAATATTAGAAATTTCCACCTGAAAATCATCTCATCTGATAAATGTCTGAATATAATGTGTCTTGCTTACAATTTCACTTCTCAGAAAGTAAAGGATGTGGCAAGGGAACAGTTAGTTACATTGGGTGTGATTCTCCTTAACAAAGAGGAACCTCTAGGAAAGTAAGATCTAATGCATGTTCAGATTTGTGTCCTGCTACCCATCCCAAGTTTCCGAGGAGAGAGAGGTAGGGTCCCTGAGACCAACGTGGTTCAAGGGGGAAGCAAAGCCAGTGAAGACAAAAACCACACAGCATAGCCACAAACGTCTCTACCCAGTGAAGGGCACAATACAAAAAAGACCTTTAAAAATACAGACAGAGTTGCCATACCCAACACAGATGAGGCTGGCAAGAAAAGTCTAAAGCCACAAAGGAGGCAATCTTTGGAGCAAGATAGAAGCCATTCTCAAGCATGTGTGCCCTTAGAGAACCACTGTGACACCGAAGGAGTACAGTAAGTAGGAGAGTTTAGTGTTGATCTACATGATTTTATGAATTTTCAGGTTCTTGAAGTCCTGTGTCTTCCTGCTGTCTCACAGTGCCATGCACATAGTAGTACTCAGTAAATATTCGCTCAGTAAGTAAAGGTAGGGATGATACTCCAGATCAACACCCATCAGTATGGCTCATCAATATCTGTAGTACAGTCCTCAAAGGACTTACCACTTTACTAGCATCCCAACAAACCTGATAAGAATATATAGCTCTCAGCTAAACAATATTTTTAAAAGACTCAACTTATCTACCTATAAAAATGAAGATCCAAATACTCATGTAACTATAAAGTAAGAAAGTAAAATATAAGATGGGCAAAGCATGCAGAATTTCCAAGAATAAGTTGGCACTTGGAACAAAACCCAAGTCCTAACAGTGGCCCCATGGGATGGAACGTGGGTCTCCCTCATCTCTGTCTGCATCTCCTTTTACCCCTTCTCGCACATTTCACTCCACCACCACTGAAGGGCCCTTGCCCTTGCCATTCTCTCCTCTACCTGGAATGCTCTCCTTCCA
Organism: Glossophaga mutica; assembly: GCA_039655065.1. NCBI lineage: Eukaryota > Metazoa > Chordata > Mammalia > Chiroptera > Phyllostomidae > Glossophaga > Glossophaga mutica. Next base: position 24,844,050 of record CM077305.1, read on the forward strand.
GTTACCTGCATGACTATTTCTTCTCTTCTTCAGGTCTTTGCTCAAATGCACCTTCTCAGTGATACCTTCCCAGAAACTCCATTTATATTGGCAATGCCATCCCAACCCCTGCATCTCCACCTTGGCCTGGGATTCCCCAGAGCAGAGCCTGAGCAAAGGCTTACATGCAGGGAGTGATTTGAGAATGTGATCCTAGGGAGCATAAGGGCAGGACCAGGCAAGGAGGAAAAGATCATCATGGATGTGCAATCTAGCTGGCTGTCTCCATGCAATGACTCATTCTTCCAGGCACCTCTGGAGGAACCTTAGGAAATGTGTATCAGAACTATCCCTCTGGGGAACAAAATCAGAATCATTTATTGACCCCTCCTGCCCATCTGGGACTAACTGCTCACACTCTGGGGTTATACATGTCTGAGTGTAGGCGTGGTCTTGATGGGGTATCCCAGGCTCAGCATCAGAGCTCTGTGCACAGCTGGCCAGTCTGCAGGACTGGTGTTGGCAGCAATGGCTAGCATGAAAGGGAGGACAGTGAAGACTTGAAACAGAAAAGGAGCCCCATCTCTCTTCCCTACTCTGTGTTTCTCCATTGCTCTTTTCAGCCTCTGAAATCCTGTGCTAAGTGTATATGTATTCAGTGTCTGTCTCTCCCTGCCACTGTGTAAGCACAACAAAGGCAAGAGTTGTTACGAGTTTATTCATGAGTGTATCCCCAATACCCAGAAGTCCATCTGGCCCTGAGTGACCATTCTGTATACGAGCAATGAATGAGTGAGTGAATGAATGAATGAATGCATTCATTTTGAAACACTGTGAAACTCCAGGATTTTATGAACAAAAACTCACAGGTAGTGTTTATTATCATATTATTATCATATTTCCCTCAAAATTTATCCATAAATAATTTTTTGTTTTCTCCATGCCATAACCAAGCATTGGTCATAATTAAACCCCTAGAAGCCATAAACAAAAGCAATAAAAAATCCTTCAAAAGAAAATAGAAACATTTTTAGCACTTTCACTTCTGTAACTTTCTATGCAACTTCACCCAACCACGAGCCATTTAGTGACAGTCAAGGTCAGCCATAAAACCTACTTCTCTTTGCCCAATAGTTTCCATTGCTTCCAGCAAACAGAGCATTCAGCCTTAATTGGCTTAGCTTACATTTAATATATGTACATCTAATACCTATTTATGTAAAAAAATTTCTATTTTTATATATAAATATGGTCATGCAGATGCAAAATTTATGTCTTATTACCTTACTTTACAAATTAATATCTCTTGCTTCCCTTTCTTATTCCCACACTAGGTCATATTTCTAAACCCCTTCCTCCATGTATGACACGTTTAAAAGGTGACCCAAGATTTACATAGTTAAATAATCCAATGAATAGTCATCTAATTTAGGCACTGCCCCTGACCTCTTTGTGTCTCCAGAAAAATTCAGATTTGCCAGAAACAACTTATTCTAATTCAAAAATGTTTTTTTTTTTATTGAGCAGCATAACCTAACAATGACTTTAAATGACTGCTTTAGAGTGATAACTCTTCCACAGACTTCCGACTGACCAGGCCTGCCCTGGTCCTTTCCTTAGCCTCCCACTGATGACACAAGGCCGAATTTAGCGTGACTGGGTTCTGTAGGCCCCCGTCAAGCATTATGGTAGTAGACTCTCATCGTATTTGTCCTAAGGCAAGATAAACTTGATTCTCAGTTTTCACAGATTCTGTATTTGCTAATTCAACTATTCCATAAGATTTATTTGCAATCCCCAATCAACAAAACTCAAGTCACTTATGATCATTCATGACATGTGCAGAGCAGCACAAAATTTGCCCATCTGACACACAGGTTCCCAGCTGAGGGGTCCACAGGCATCCACCTGCTCATTTCAGCTCTCACACTGCAAGGTGTCCTTTTTGACATTTTCACATGTTTCACATTGTTGTGCTTTTTGTGATTTTATTGTGCAAGTGGTCCCTAAGCATAGTCCTGAAGTGCTTTCTAGTGTTCCTAAGAGCAAAAAGGTTGTGATGTGCTTTACGGGAACATAGCAAGTATAGACAACCCTCATCAGGCACGAGTTATAATGCTGTTGGCCTTGCGTCCAATATTAATGAACAATATATATCAAATAAACTCTCTTTCTACAGAGACATATGAAACAAGGTTATGTATTAATCTGTTGACTGATGGCTCACAGGTACCTAGCCCTGCATTTCCTCTAGGAGCAGTGATTCAGTAGTCACTAATTTGGTGTTCGTGTGGCTTCACAGAGCATAACTACCACAACAGATGAGATTCAAGTGTACAAGTCCTCTGAAAGCACAAAGCAGGGATCTCCCCTGCTATAGCGGATCCGTCTGTCCTCCGTCTTATCCCCACAGCCCTCTCCTCTCATGGGGAAGACTGACTAGTGCAGTGCCATTGGCTCTGGGGTCCTCAACCTGACTTCATTCAGGACATGCAGAGAAACAAGTACAAGAAAATTCAGGCCCCTGGAACTACTCTCAACCAATGACTTCTGGGGACATATGACAGACAATGCCCAGTGTCCTGGAGCATTAACTAAGGTAACCCTGAGGCATACTCGACATTGCTTCCCAGAGTTCCACACAGACAGCAGGCTCCAGTGGCTACGTGGCCTTCCTGTCTCATGCACATGGGACCATCTCTCAGGTGAACTACTTGTGCTTGAACCCTGTCTCCAGTCTGCTACATGAGAACCCAAAGACACAAGTTGATCTGAAACATCTTAGCTGAGGTGAGATTCACCACCAATACAACCCACGCCAAATAAAGTATTCTATGACTTAGAGACACACGCAGTCCACAACGCAAGGCAACCACGATCACAGAGCTCCAGAACCCATGTTAGGGACCAATCTGCAGGCTGATCCTTTCATGACCCCATGGAGCTGCTGGACAATCTATGACAAGAGAGCTCCTGACAGTGACATGTGCTCAAAATTAGTTGTTCAGTGAATGGAAACTACAGAAGACTCTTAACATCATCTTGTGAGTAATGCAAAACCAATGGGATTTTGAGCAATGAAATAGCAATATGCGGTGTGTTTCAGAGAAATTAATCTGACGCAGAGAGGCTGGGTAGGAAAGGAAATAAACTCTTGTTTTCCAGTTAAATGGGGGAATAAAGCATTTACTTAGATATTTTAATGTAAAATTATCGAAAGCAAGAGATCAACTTTTAAATGGAGAGAGAAAAGAAAGGGAGAGAAATGAAGGGAAGAGAGGGAAGGGGAAGAGAAGAAAGGAGAGAGACAAGAGTGGAGGGAGAAAAAGAGGGAAAAAAACCCGAGAGTCTGAGTGCTATAACAAGCCCAGCAAAGACACCCTCCCCCACCACCAGCACGACACCCTTAGACCACGTAAATAACCTACAAAACAAGAATCCAGTCAGAGCAGGGTGGTGGGAGCAGTGAGTTCAGGCTTCACAGAGCTGTTGATAGCAGACAGCTTCCTGTGCAAGGGGAGAAACCACGGCAGGAAGCTGCCCCTGTCTTTATTCTTTTCTAAGATATTTATACACTCCTCTGCGGCCAGCAAACATAACTGGTGGAACTTGGATGAAATTTTAATTATACGGGATTTTAATGATTTAAGTTGCTGTGGGTGGACAGGGGAAGCCAATAAGGAGGCAGCAAAGGTTCACCCAAGTACAGCTGCCTGTTTCTCCTCTGCCCTGTAAAAAACCAGCATTCCGGAGGAAGGGCTCAAGGTTCATGCGTAAGGTAGGAGAGAGCCACATAATTCTAGCTACTGGCTATGGGCACGGGCTTTGTCAATACTCAGTCTCACCGCAACATGTCAACAAGTTTACAGATTTGGACTTGATAATCTTGCTATAAAAAGAAATTATGGGATAATTATCATCTCCATATTGCCCATTCTTTACCCACAATTTTCTTCTAGACTTTTCGCCCTTCTCTCTATTTTTTGCTTTTTTCTTGTGGACTAGCCTATCCACACTCCTCTCATTGTCAAGAGCTAAACCACGGGGAGACCACTCTGTTCTGCCCAGAATATGCTCATCCTTGTCTTGTAAATGTGAGAACAAGGTCAACTAGACTGGCTACTTCGTGGAGCAATAGATGGGGCCCTGGTGAGACTTCCATGCAACACTCACATTGCTGACCTGCTCCTGGTCTGGGTGGGAATGACGTCAGCACGTGCTCCATTGGTACCTACCGAGAAGTTTAAAGTCCGTTTTTATTTATTTTTCAATGTCAATTCATTTTTATTTATTTTTTTAATATATTTTATTGATTATGCTATTACAGTTGTCCCATTTTACCCCCTTCATTCCCCTCCACCCTACACACCCACTCCCACCCACATTCCCCCCTTTAGTCCATGCCCATCGGTCATACGTATAAGTTCTTTGGCTTCTACATTTCCTATACTATTCTTACCCTCCCCCTTCCTATTTTCTACCTACCATCTATGCTACTTATTCTCTGTACCTTTCCCCCCATCTCTCCTCCTCCCATTCCCCTTAGTTTGCTTTTGTTTTTGTTTTAGGTGTGGTTGTTATTGATTGTGAGTTTGCTGGTATTTTACTGTTCATATTTTTATCTTCTCTTTCTTAAATAAATCCCTTTAATATTTCATGTAATGAGGGCTTGGTGATGATGAACTCCTTGAACTTGACCTTATCTACGAAGCACTTTATCTGCCCTTCCATTCTAAATGAGAGCTTTGCTGGATAGAGTAATCTTGGATGTAGGTCCTTGCCTTTCATGACTTGGAATACTTCCTTCCAGCTCCTTCTTGTCTGTAAGGTCTGTTTTGAGAAATCAGCTGACAGTCTGATGGGAACTCCTTTGTAGGTAACTGTCTCCTTTTCTCTTGCTGCTTCTAGAATTCTCTCCTTCATTTTAACCTTGGATAATGTAATTATGATGTGCCTTGGTGTGTTCCTCCTTGGGTCCAACTTCTTTGGGACCCTCTGAGCTTCCTGGCCTTCCTAGCAGTTTATTTCCTTTGCCAGATTGGGGAAATTCTCCTTTATTATTCGTTCAAATAACTTTTCCACTTGTTGCTCTTCCTCTTCTCCTTCTGGTATCCCTATAATTCGGATGTTGGAATGCTTAAAGATGTCCTGGAGGTTCCTAAGCCTCTCCTCATTTTTTTTTTGAATTCTTGTTTCTTTATTTTTTTTCTATTTGGATGTTTCTTTTTTCCTTCTGGTCCACACTATTGATTTGAATCCCGGTTTCCTTCCCAACACTGTTGGTTCCCTGTACATTTTCCTTTATTTCTCTTAGTGTAGCCTTCATTTTTCATCTAATTTGCAACCAAATTCAACCAGTTCTGTGAGTATCCTGATTACCAGTGTTTTGAACTGTATGTCTGACAGGTTGGCTATCTCTTCGTTGCTTAGTTGTATTTTTTCTGGAGATTTGATCTGTTCTTTCATTTGGGCCATTTTTTTTTTTTTTTTTTTTTTTGTCTTGTTGCTCCTATTATGTAGTGAGGGGAAGAGCCTTAGGTGTTCACCCAGGTGGGGCAACCCATGTAGCTGCATTGTGACACTGTATGTGGGGGAAGGGTCTGAGAGGGAACAATGGCACTTGCTCCACTTCCCGGGGGATTTCAGTCATTTCCCCTGCCTCCCCCAAGCAAATTGGGCCCTTCTGGTACTGATTCCCATGTGGGTGGGCTTGTGTACATTCTAGGACCCTGTGGGTCTCTCCAACAAACTCTCCTATGATGCTGGGAGTTTCTCCTGGCACCTCAACCCCCACAGGTGTTTTCAATCAGTAGTTTGAGGCTTTATTTCCCCCGAGCTGGAGCCCTGGGTTGTGAAGTCCCTCCTGCTTCCCAGTTGTTTCTCCCAGTTTATCTGCACTCGAATATGGGACCACTCGGTCTGCAATCTGTCTCCTCCCTGGGTATGCCTGCTGCTGCCTTGCCAGACAGCCGCCACCTTGCCTGCTCCAGTCCTCCAGCTGCCTCTTTGCCACTAGTTCTCTCTGCCCAGCTGCCCATCTCTACCCCTCCTACCGGTCTGGATGAATGTGTCTTCTTTAACTCCTTGGTTGTGGGACTTCCATACAGTTCGGTTTTCTGTCAGTTCTGAATGTTTTTTGTTTTTAAGTTGTTGTTGTCCTTCTTTTGGTTGTGTGAGGAGGCACAGTGTGTCTACCTATGCCTCCATCTTGGCCGGAAGTCTCTAAAGGCCCCTTTTAAATTATCACATAGTCTTATTCAGCAGACCTACAACATCAGACTGCTCTGGGTGGATTTGCAGGATAGCTGAGTTAGCCACACAGTAATAAGAGTATGTGTTTTCATTTGTTCAACCATTTACTGAGGATTAACTACTGTTCTAAATGCTTTGATGAATACAACAATGAATATGACTGAGATTAGGTGCTCAAATTGTTGATAATTTGACAGGAAGCAAGACACATTCTCAAACACAACATAGAAAGCATCTTGCCAGAGAAGATGGGCGGGGTAAGATATCTCTCAGCTGGGAGTTCAGAAAGTGTTGCAGATGGCATTTAAACTTGGCCTTAGCGGTTGAAAAGAATTTCTGTATGGAGAGACAAAGGATTCCAGGTGAAATTAACAGAGGTAGGAAGGTACAAGGTGGAGGGTGGGGGGAGGTGGAGATAGTCAGGAACAAAAGGTATTTCATTTTGGCTAAGATATAGGTATGTTAAAGAAGTGAAGGCTGAAAGAGTTCAAGTAGGGCTGGAAATATTTTTTACAGGCAATGGAAAGGCAATGAATGTCAGAACATTTGGTCCAACCCCTCATTTCAAGGATTAGAACCCTGCACCTAGAGAGTTGCAAGTCTTTCCCAAGATCCCATAGCAAGTCAGAGCTGACTCTAGGTTCCAAGCCCTGGGCCCCCTCACTGTGTGTGGCTATTTCACAATCAGAACTGAGCCTTAGGACAAATAATCTGGCAGAAGAATAAAAAACAGATGACAGAAGTGAAAGATTGCAGTCACAGCAGCAGCCAGGAGGCCTTCACAGGTTCCAGGAAAGGCCTACAGGGCACCTGGGCCAAGCCGTTGGCAGTGGGAATGCAAAGGAAGGTATGAGTCCAAGAGCAATTGTGGAGGAAGAATTTACAGGACAAGATGACTGTTCAGATGTGTGGGCTGGGCAGGGGGAGGCAGGAGAGCTGATTCCAAGGTTTCAAGCCCAAGTGACTAGGAGTCTCTTTTATGGAAAAAGGAACTCACCCACTCTTTCCTTCACTCCTGGCCATGCACCTTCCTCTCCTCCTTTCTACTGCCAACAGCACTCCCTCAGAGTCTTCCCTGGCCCCCAAGTCAGGGCTTCCGTGTGGAGCCCCTGCTCCCAGACCTGGGGCGACTTCAACACTGCCGTTGCCCCCCACCCACTCCTTTCTGTTAGTCTCCCCCTTTGTGGATTTCTTGTCTCCATAGGCTTTTAATACTCACTCTTTAAATTTTCATCAGTCCCTTAAATGTAATTGTTTTTGAAGTTTATATTCTTCTCTCTTTTTGTCATAGTAACATATGACAGAATCCCAATTCAAACTAGTCCAAGTAAAAAAAGGAATTCATTGATTTCTGAAACTGAAAGTCTTAGAAGTATGTATAGCTGTAGGCACATCTGGATTAGAGGTCTAAATTGTATTTCTTCTTCTTCTTCTTCTCTCTCTCTCTCTCTCTCTCTCTCTCTCTCTCACACACACACACACACACACACACACAGAGCAAGCGAGAGTTCTGCTTTTGTTTCTGTGGGCTCTGCTGCTGGGCTGACTCCTCTGGTAAGATGGTCTCCAACAGCTCATTGCCCTCCCAGCTCAGCTGCTCCTGCTGTTCCAGTGGAAGGAAACACTTCAATGGCTCCAGCAAAAGTGCTGAAATTTAATTTTACTAGACCCAGTTTGGTCAGGTGCCATTTCTAACCCAATCACTGTGAACAGAGCGATGGAATGTGCTGATTGGCTAGGCCTAGGTGGCAAGTGACCAAGGTTAGCTTTATCCAAATCACATGAACTTAGAGTTGGAGGGAGGTCCCGGAAAGAAAATCACATCATTATGGCCTCCAAAGAGGAAGAATGGATGTTTGCTTGGGGAAAACAACAGGTTTTTGCTGTCGTTCGCATCTATTCACATCCTAAATGTGTAGATCTGGTAAACATCTAACTGTTACTTCATACTCTCTACATTCAAAGGTGAATGTTCCTCCCACTGTATTTCCAATTATCTATATTGTGCCACTATGTTTAAGTTATTGGCCATCGTGATTCTGGAGTTACTTCTTATTCATCCCTCCTTTGCACCAGACACAAGCTCCACACCCCCAAATGCAAGCACTTACAGGCACAGACATACACACACCCACATCTGCTAATCCCTGCTCTGCTTTGGTGCTCACATTGGCCATCTCACCATGTGCTGGGTTTTAAAAATGGCTGAGCATTTCACTCTTCTCTCTCTGTGCCCTCTCCGGTGTGATCTTCTGCCTCCTCCCAATGGAGACAACTGTACTTGAACAACAATAATTTTTTTTTTTTTTAAAGAGGTAGAGTTTATTTCTGACTCTGCATCTGGATTGGAATTGCAGCTCTTTGGCCAATCTGGCTTCTCCTTTGTGACTTTGCTTGTGACTTGTTCCTTTGTCTTCACCACGAAACCATGCTCAAGCTACCCTGTGGAGCGAAGACAAACCATCCCAGCTGAGCCCATCCCGGGCTAGCCAGGCACCACATGACCTAGCAGCTGATCACAGATGCTTGAGGCTACAGAGCCAAGAGCCGAAAAACTAATGGGCTGAGCATCATCCAACTTGATGACCCATAGAATCATGAGCTAAATAAACAGCTGTTATTTGTAAAGCACTACATTTTGGATTTTTATGTTACACAGCAAATGCTACCTGATACACCTCCCCTCCTCCTGACACTGATTTAATTCATACTTTCCATTTCCATCATACCTAGTTGGTGTGTTGTTTGAACTGCTCTTGGAATGGTTAGTAATAATTATTTCTAACATTTACATAGTGCTTATTTTATGCCAGACCAGATTCTAAGCATCTACATATAATAACTCATTAAAAATTTCACAGAAGTAGTCTGCATCACTGTCCAGGATACAGGGAAACCAGAGTAAATGTGATTGAGAATCCCTGAAAAACATTACTCATCCTAGAGACAGAAGCCAAACATTCAGGAATATCTGGTCATCCAGGAAGCATCATGGATTTCCATGACCAGTTTCATCTGATATATACAATCTCTCTCCAGCATAAAATCTCCAGTCCACATATGTAATATTTTTAAACAATTACACTAAATCATTCATCACTCTTAAAAATACACAAGAATTGCATACAAATCAATGGGAATTGCCTATGCATCTCCAAGGAGTGAATTGATCTTTGATTAATAAACCCATGCAGATAAAACAGTACAATACTAAAAGACAGACTGCGGTTCTGAATCCTCTTGCAATGTTGATCAAAGTGATTCTTGTAACAGGCAAAGTTAATCAAGAAAATTATCTAAGTATTTAAGAATAACAATAATGATTGTACTCTAAATTAATAGTTCTAAATAATGATTGCCCCAGGTACTTCCCTCTCAATTAATCTGCCATTTTCCCAATAATAATGCATATCTAAAATGAATACAATAACAATTCTACCATAGGAAGGCCTCCATTGCAAAGGAATTCCCGGAGTAGTTGTAGAGAGGATGAGAAAGAGGGAGAAGTGTGTTAGAAAAACACAGCATTTTTAAAAATTAAATCAAGGATTAAATTTGAGAGCTATTTGAGACTCTTACACAACTTAAGACTAGACTCAATACTTTTTTTTTAGTTAATCTAATATTTCTAGTAGCTATATTGTTTGTTGTTTTTATTCAATTTCTTCCAGGCATAGCAGAGAACGGAGGGCTGTTTTCCTCTGTTAACAGGTAAGGTTGAAAATAAAAATTTTATAGTCAGTCATGAAAATGAACTCAGTGAAGAATTTTATTTTTGTCAGGAAAAAACAAGATAGGTAGAGGTCTGTGTGAACAAGATCATAAAATAGGAAAGAGCCGGAGGACCAGTCTGTGATTCCAGCACAAAAGGGCTGCTCACCACACGTGTGCTATCAAAATTCTAGGTGGGCATTCAGGGCCCCGGTGACATCTCAGTGCTGCGGGAGCCTATTTCACAGTCTTCGTTTCTGCTGAAATACACACAAAGGTTACATGAACATGCGTGAGCACAGAAGCAATGAGGAAATGGAAACGGGCATAGATGCCTGACTTTGAAGGTGTAAAATGAAACCTAGAATGATCTAATGTCATAAAACCATTGAATATGTGTCATGCAACCTGTCGTGTATTTAATTATTTAGTATCCTATTAAGATACTCTTGTTATATGGCTTTTAAACAAACTTTAATTTTATTTCTTATTATTGGTAATTGCAAAGTGCAAGAGCTGTAAAAACGATTTCATAATGGATAAAACATTAAAAATGTCAAAAAAGAAAAACCTAGATCAGGTGAGAAAAAGCGACGGTAGCAATGCCATGTTTTATTGACTGCTCAGAAAAATTGGAAAACATTACAAATCAGCAAGCTCCATTCTGACTTACTCAGAACACCTTTAAAGAGCACACCAGGAAAAAATGAAGTCCTGCTTGCCGCTTATTTTCTCTATCACATTGCTGGGTACTCTTTATTGTCTCAAAATGCAACCCTGGGGTGATCTTTTAACCTTTCCTTAGTATGTGTTAAAGACAAAACTAAAACAAGTTTAGCTTTAAAGGAGTCACGGAAATTTTTCTAATCTTACAGCTCAGTGAGCGTAACAGTCAGACGATCTGTTATGGCAGATCAAGGACTTGCCCCGCTAGCGGTAGCACTGCTCCGGTTCCCTCTCCAGAACTGTGCTGCTCTGTCACCGTCCCTTAGTGGTTACAGTGTGCTGTTGCAGTGACCAAAAGCAATAGCTGGTGAGCAGGCTGTTCTTGTCATTCACTGAGAAAGTATCCATCGTTTCCAAATCCTAACGTTCCCTACACCCTCCATTTTGTGTATGGGTCAGGAAGTTGCAAGCACTTTGGGTTCCCATCTGTACATCTGTAAAAATGGTGTGCTATCATGTTGCTCCCGAATAGAAGTGCTAGACTTAAACATGCCCCTGGACAACAGCAATCTTCATTTCATCTATGTGAAAATGGAACCTGAAGAAAAAGAAAAGAGTTTTCCTGGGACCGCACACCCAGGCAACTGCAGCACAAGGGTGAAAAATCAGGTCTCTAGGCTTTCAGTTAAGTGCTCTTTCAGTTTATGAGAAATAAGTGAGCTTGAAGCTTTTGAAATGCACATGTGTTTCCTTGTAGCGAAGTTGATAATGTTAGCGTGTGGAGATCAGATATGGAATATGAGACCTATGCTTTCTAAGCATAGCAGAACATTTTGTGAAACACTTCTGTAATCTAGTGAAAGAGCGCATCATCAAAAGTCATTGCAGGCCTCCAAAAACTTTAAGAACTTTTTCTACAAAGGATATATCGATAAGAGTAATCAAGGCCACATGATGTTTAGACCCCCTGCCAGCAATGATCATATGATCACAGGATAAATTGCTTTATAGAGTACCAGAGAAGACCAGCGAACATTGAGTAGCAACTGCTAGACGTTCTCTCTTGTCATTCCTTTGGCTTTCCCATCCACTCTCATTACAAATTCTGGGTTGCTCACCACCATCCTTTAGTTTCCTGTGGCTTGCTTGTCCTCCAGATGATATTTTGTATCAGGAGTGAATACAGAATGGAAATTTCTGTATGTGGCATAGTAACTCTGACCATTAAGGCAACGTAAACTCAACCATCACTTATTTAATAAGCATGTGCTCAGTACCTGCACTGTGCCGGGCACGGTAGCAGGTGCCGCAGGTAATACAAAGCAAGAATAAGCTTTGATCATTGCCCTCAAGAATTTCATAAATTTTAACAAACTGTTAAGTGCTAGAAAAATAAATGAAATGTTAAGGGAAAATAGAGAGAAGCTGTTAGTTCTGGGCAAGGGAGAAAACCAAGAGATCAAAAAGATGGCTTCATAGAGGAGGTGTTTCCACTATTAATTTTTATTTAAGAATCTATCCCAAACTCAGTAGCTTAAGACAATGATGACATTTACAATACTCTCAAATCTGCAATTTGTCCAGGAGTTGGTGGGGATGACTCATCTTTGCTCTACTCAGCATAAGCTGGGGCTGCCAGAAGGCTCCAAGGCTTGGGACTAGAATTACTCAAAGGCTCATTCATTCACTTTTCTGAAAATTAATGCTGATTATAGCCTGGGACCTTACCTGGGACTGTTAACTAGAACGCTTATATGTAACATCTCCATGTTACCTGGGCTCGCTCACAACATGGTGGCTGGATTTTAAGGGAAAAGAGAGAGAGAGAACGCACACACAATATGACCTATAACCTAGACTAAGAAATCATGCAACATCCATTTTGCCACATTCTATTCATTGATATGGTCACAAAGTCCTGTCCACCACTTGGTGGAGAAATACTAAGGTTTCTGGAAGAGCTTGTGGGATCAAAAATAGTGCTGTGGCCATTTTTGGAAAGTAAAATCTACCACAGCAGGTAATTTTTAAGCTTAGACCATGAAGGATATTTTTTCCAGGTGAAAACAAAATGCTTAGACAGAGAAACTATATGAAGAAAAGAACCAATCAGATAGAAATGCAGAGCATGTTATCTGACCATAAATAATAGAAGTCATAGAAAAAATAGCTAAAAATCACCAAATCAGAACCATTTTTCCATTAAAATAAAAAAGACAAAAATAAAATATAATTTCCATCCCATCATTCACTATTTATACCAGGCATTATGCAAAGTACTTCCTGTTTAGTCCTCACAATAATCCTACCCCCAGTTTGTGGAGGAAGAAACTGTGGTTTTGAAATTTAAAATATCTATGTAGCTAATAAGAGGATTTCATCATAGGTCTATGTGATTCCAAAGCTCATGGTCTTATCAACAGTGTTATTCTAAGAACTGAAAACTGAGAATTAAATCTGGGCCAGAAACCTAGGGCTACCATATTGGTTAAGGAATTGCCAGCTGATAATCAGATAAATCCCCAGTTCTCAGCAGATGAATATGACTGAGGTTCATTTCTGCACATGAAAATTCTGAAATGGATGTTTCTGATCAACAAGAGTTTCGTTCAAGAAATAATTCAGGGACCTAATGCCCTTTCTGTCTTGTGGTTCCACAGTCATCTACATTTTCCCACCAAGGTTGCCCTTAAAAGGGAAAGAGCTTGGAGATTTAATGACTCCCCCTGGTTCACATTCTATTGGCTGGAAATCAGTCACCTGACCACACTTAACTGCAAAGGGGCTGGGAAATGTGACTCAGCCACAGCAGCTGAGCAAGCAAAGTCAATCTCTCATAGACCTACAAAATCTGCTGAAAGTGTTGAGAGGTATTCCAGAAATAAATAAGTGCTTCACTAGTTTAAATCAATGGATTTTTATTTATTTCTACTAGAACCACTGTATGAAATTCTGGAAAGCATTAGCATATGATCTAAATATGAACTCCTTGTAAATCATTTTCCATGTTTGCTTTTATGTGAGACAATAAATATTATAAAATGAATACCACAGTCAAGTTGTAGGCTGAGTTAGCCACTGCCAAAACAAAAGTGAATAAAGATTTTGGATTTTCAAGAAATGAGCTAACCTGTAATTAAAATTAATAAGGAATAAAAACTCAGTCCACATGTAAATAGTATTAAATATACCCCATGTTTTGGATTTTAGCAGCAAACTTCTATACTCGCTACCTTAACTGCCTGTATCAAGGCCTTCCAATGTCTACTCCCACGCACACTACCTCCCCTCTCCACTCACCCCCACCCGTAAATGCTCCCCTCACTGTCCCTTGAACAACAAACATGCTCTCAGCTCAGGGTTTCTGCTCTGGGAAAACAGAACTTTTCCCAGTGCAATACATAGACAAAGAAAGATAAACTACCCATGAGGGTGCATACAGCTGAAAAGTGACTATTCAGGCTATGTAATTGATTCACAAATCTGATATAGAAAAGGAGAAATTCCAAATATTGTCTAACACCAAACAGTAGACTTCATAGGACAGTCACAGACCATCACATGACTCTAAAACTGAAAGTTTGTAGATGGATAAAATGAATTAGGGCTTGGTCACCTTGGAGAAAGTAGAACCACTCCCTAGTGATTTTCTTCATATATAGAAAGAGTGTATTAAGGGAACTACCCAAACTGAGGATCATTTATCTTTGTCTTTATCCCATCCCACCCTGACAAGGACATGAAACAAGACCACTAAATCATCATATGACAGACTTTAGTTAGGCACCAATAAGTTTGGAGGATTGATTATTCACGAACGAGAATAGGAAACAATGAGAAAGTCTCAGCTTTCTCAGGACAGAGATATAACATGCTTTTGGCAGGTTCTTTTACATTCCAGTTGTAAATATACCATATTTGGTGGCATGAACTAAAATCAGATGGCATCATCCTAAAAATTCAATTGTCTGCACAGGCCACATTTTCACTTCAAATGATCCCCTCTCAGAAAACTCTCTCTCATACACCTCCTGAGGGGGGTTGTTATGAGGTGAAAGCATGTGTTCCTCCAAAATTTGTATGTTGAAACCTAATCCCCACAACAAAGATATTTGGAGGTGAGGCCTTTGGAAGGCAATTGGGTCATAAGGGTGGGCTCTCATAAGTGGAATCAATGCCCTTATAAGAGGAGACATGAGAGAGATGACCTTTTTCCACCATATGAGGACACAGCAAGAAGGGAGCCATCTGCAAACTAGGAAGAGAGCTCTCCCCAGGAACTGAATTGGCCGATACATTGATCTTGGACTTCTCAACTTCCAGAACTATGAGAAGTAAATGTTTTTTTTAATCCACATAGTCAATAGTATTCTGTTACAGCAGCTTGAATGGGCTTAGACAGAGACTAAAACCAGTATCTCTTTAATGTTGAAAGTAGAGTTCCAACCCCTCAAACGGTCTTTCATTTAGCACAGAAGAAATTGTGCTAAATGACTTTGATGACTTTTCTCTTCTAATAGCTTGGCAGAATAGAAACATTTAATTAATTTTGAAAGACCTAATGAGCTGTGCACTGTGTAAAAAATCATAATACCAAGACTTTTCCAGCAACTATCTCAAATACAGATGGAAAATTATGTTGATTTTGTCAACTTCCGATACGAAGAGAGAAGTAACCCCAATTCCAGTCATGTCTATCACTTATTTGCATGTCCACTAGGACTAGCTACAATAGCAAAAAATGAAACAGCGCATCAGGAAGCTAATATTTGTGCCTTTGGATCCTACCCCAAACTTACTGAATCAGAAACTCTGGGGGTGGAGCCCAGTATCTGTGCTTTAACAAGTTCTCTAGATAATTCTGGTGCATGCCAAAGTCAATGCGCCCAGACCTAGAGAAGTTTACACCTAGAGAGAAGGAGAAGCAACTGTTGGCAGAAGGAAGAGGGGAACAGTCAAGGGAGGGTATTGTTTCCTAAAGTGTGAAATATTTTTAACATGTCTGCACATGAGGAAGAAAAGAATGTTTTTAAAAAGAAGGGACTGGATATATAGGGGGGGAGACAAATGTTGGAGCCAACTCTTGGGAGAACCAAAAAGTAAATGGTGACTATTTTGAGATATAAAGACAGACAAGCAGCCTAAGAATTATATCCCAGGGTTAGTACCCACCTATCCATTAAGCAAAGACAGCACCCTTTTTTTTTATAAGCCTGCTTCTAACATTTCAACCACTGCCTCCTTCAGGTAGCTCCATATTTTCATTTACTAAGGAACTAACATCTTCCATTTCGAGCACATCATTTCATCTGAGTTTTAAAGTCAAGGCAGGCCCATTGCCAGTGAACAGCTCCGCTGGACCAGGTCCCAGGGCTACTGTAACATGTGAGCTCAACTCCGCTGTGCTCCGGCACCCCAGCTAAGGCATTTGTCTCCACACAGCATGTTGTCCATACGTGGGGCCATGTGGGCTGCAGTACTCAGAGTTATGACCCAGACGGGATGGGAAGAGCAGTATTTTCCTAGTATTTTTCTAGGACAGGGGCAAAATGACAAGGGATGTCTGGGACGTTTTCCAGACAAAGTAGGTAGGAGATGCTTACCCAGTGGCTTCAATTAAAAAAATAAAATTCCATCTTCTGGGGTGATTCAAAATGGCATATACAGACAAAATTTTAAAGGGGGAAAAAAGAGGTTTGTCTGGTGGGGCTGCTGGTTACGACAGCCCCTGGTGGTGACGTTTACTTTGTTTTTCTCTGGTCGAGCTGGTCTGCAAAGACCTGGCACACTCAGGCAAGAGACAGTAGCAAAACAAGTGTCTGTACAGAGCCCTACAGGGAGATTCAAAGATTTTTTAACTCTCAATAACCCCAATTTGACTTTCTCTTAAAAACATGGTGCTAAATCGTTGTGGTTAAAACCTTTGGTTGACAGCCTTTAATAAAGAAGTCCAGACACTGGAAACCCAAAAATAAATAGAACTATGAGCCAAATGGCATTCTCCTTTGAAAGCTGCTTTTGAAAACCCAAGGGACCACCACTAACAATACAGGGAAAGTAAGCAAGTAATTTCCTTTCTAGGGTCTTTTAGAATGTCTTCCAGAATTGACCATGGAGAGCAAATTAATGCCACATCAAGGCATTAATCCACATCAGCAATTAGTTAGTCTACCCCAAGTTCTGTCTGATAGGAATTTCTGTTTACTACTAGCCAGGAGGAGGTGTGAGAATTGTAAAAAGAGTCCCTATTCCCAGCACCAATCCATGCACTGCCCAGTTTAAACTGACACTCATTTTCTTCTTTCCCTTTCTTATCCCACTTCAGGGAAAGGGAGGTCAAGTTTGGAGACTATGCACAAAAGAAAAAAAAAGAAGAAGAAAGAAAGATAAAAGAAATTCATGCATCCCCGTGTGTATCTGTGTCTTACTGAAAGACCACACCTTTACCTCTTTTCCTCTTTGTCCATCTGACCGTGCAGGAAATGGACTGGGCGTGGTGTCAGAAATCAATGTTTCTGTGGACCGAGGCTGTTCAGTACAGAAGAGCTTCTTTCATTGCCAATGTTCATGAAAATGAACCTCCACTGATTTTATTTTCTAGGAGGAAATTTAGTGTTTTCTACCAGGCATTAAAATGTCATAAAGTTAATTTACTGAATCATGGCTCATTTGGATAAAGATAAGATAGGACAGAAGAGGACAGGATGGGAAGACATGTGATGGGATTGGGTAGGGTGGATAGGATGGATAAGATGGACAAGACAGGATAAGATAGATAGGGTGGGTCGGGATAGGATAGGATAAGATAAGACAGGACAAGATACGAAATATCAGAACAAGTCACAAGAAAACAAGGGGGGCTGGTCTGTGAAATTCTATTTAGGTCTGATGTGCAAGTGTGTGTGCACATACACAAGTGCAGTGGTGTTCCAAGTTAAATGCAAAGCGAATCTTTCATAATCAAGTTTGAACACGACTGTAATAGAGACTCTTCACCTAAACTCCAGTGAGTACCAGTTTGCCCCTGTAAATAAAGAGCTGTTCTCACTGGCTTCGCTTGTCAGCAAAATGTTTATTGCGTGGCATTTGAAGGCAGGAGCAGGCCCAACCTCACTGAATGCAGGTGTCCCTAACATGTGACACTCTGAAGCGTGCCTCTCTGGGATACTGTGGGGACACATGTTCTGGAGCTGAAGGGCGGGGAAAGCAGAAAATTGTGGGGCGTATCTCCAAGTTCTCTCAGAAATAATGTGTCCCGGCCTCCCCAAGCCTCACTACCCAACACAGGCAAACACTCAAATACCCAGCCTCAGTCCAGCCTCTGAAGACCACTCATCAGTAAACAAATGAGCCCCACAGTTTGCATTTTCAATTG
The DNA here is from genome assembly GCA_039655065.1 of Glossophaga mutica. Classification (NCBI taxonomy): domain Eukaryota; kingdom Metazoa; phylum Chordata; class Mammalia; order Chiroptera; family Phyllostomidae; genus Glossophaga; species Glossophaga mutica. The sequence continues at coordinate 24,862,033 of CM077305.1, forward strand.
CAAATGATGTTTTAAGAAATCACTTAAGTATTACTTTCCAAGAAAATGGTTACAAGAGGCTCAAATACAAATGCCCTCATTTATATTTCATCTTCAATCAAGGCAAAAAGAACAGGGATGAAAATTTTCCTTTCCATGCAGCAGATTCCAACCCCTGAATTTCTACCACAACCTGAAAAAATGTCCTGTTCGAGCAGCGAGACTCTGCCCTCACCTCACTGCCCCCAAATGGCTCTCCTTGTGAGTCCAGCTCCTGTTAGCTCTCTGGGTGTGAACTGGGGTCACTCCCATTTGCACAGAATGTGGACAACATTGCTTTTTATTCTGGCAATAAATCATATTGCAAAGTTGCCTGTTTTCTTTTCCCTTGGAATTATCTCAAGATAATTTTATTTTGGAAATAAAAATCAAAATATTTAAACTTTCTTTTTCCTCTACACTGACAGTAACAGAATTTGGAGGCCTTAAAAAAGTAAAAAGCTAAGGGTTTTACAAGAAATATCTGTCATGCTCAGGGAACATCAAAGCATCTTAGTGTGCATTTAATAAATTCATATCAACAAAACCTGTATTTTAAAATTACATTTGATGAAGTATAGGCTATCCAAGAGATAAAAGGATCAAAAAATCTTTTGGAAGAAGGCGACTTTATATAATCTCATTTGACAAACTACACTTAAAAAATAAACTGGGTAATTATTTTCCTTTGTATTTTGCTTTCGATGGGTCAGCATTTAGTGACCAAGGAATCCAGGCATATTCCTTTGAACTTACACCTAAGTTCAAAGTCACTGTCTTTCTTACTATGCGGATGATACATTCATTCCCAGTGCACTCATTTTGTGTGTTCCAGCATAGCACCTACTTAAAAGTGTAAAATTACTAAACAAATTAAAGGAGCTCTATGTGTCCAATTTAACAATTTTCTAGCTATAAAAAATGTGAAACCACAATGAAAGTGTTTGATGAATAAAAATTGATGGGCCAGGTGCACGTTTTGTCCTTTCTGTTCTAGAAGGAAACATTACCCATATGTAAGGAACTCATACCTATAGAAATTGTATTCATTCTGGCATCTTTTGAATTAAGAGTCCTTCAGAAGTAAGCATGGATTACAAATTCTCAAAAGCTTTTTTCCTACACCCCATTCTCCAGAAGTAAAGACAAAGAGGCAAGGAGATGGTTGACTAAGAGTATGGATATTCATTCTGTGAAACTTTTCATGACAAACAAGAAAGTTCTGCCTTAAGAGTCTAGTGCCCACCTATCAAAGTATTAGGAACCCTGAGAACAGAACAGCAGGATCTGGACTTTCTCTCACACCCCAAGGAAGGACTCCATTTGGGACAAGAGAGCGGACCATGAAGTCCCTTCCAGATAATTCCTTTGAAACCAGAGGAGAGGTTTCATGACCAACTGTTAGTCTTAACATGTTGATGTGGCAGGACCACATGACCCAGGTATTCAATCCAACACTGGTCTCGGTGAAAGTGTTTTGTACATGTGGCTGACACAGCAGTCAGTTAACTTTAAAGAAAGGAAATCAGCCTTGACAATGTGAGGGGACCTCACCCAATCCACTGAAGGCCTTAAGTGTACACTGAATTTTCTCAGTGGAAGAAGAAATTTTTCCTGGAGGTTGCAACATTACTTCCTGCCGGAGAGTTTCCAGACAGTTCTCCTTGATGGCCTGCCTGGCTTAGTGATGCCTCACTTGCCAGGCCTCAGAAGCGCTGGTTCTGCTTATTTGGTAGAACCCTGACTGATGGATCAATCCACAGGCCTGTGTGGTATCAGTCTAGGTTCATCTAGGAACATAGGGCCTCGGCAAACCCTAAATTTTAGCAGTTGACATATCACAAAACATTGATCTTGTAAACTATGGAGCACACAACAGCAGACCTTAAAAATGATTGGCGCTGTGTTTTTAAATGCTCTTAGAAGATGAGAGTTAGTGAGAATATATCCTATTATGCAGCCAATTAATCCTACTTTCTATCAAGTTGAAGAGACTCTGGAAACTGGCACCAGCACTAGTTAAGTTTCTATTGTTGTCAGATGGTTGCAGCCTTTCAAGGAAGAGAGAAGCCCACATGGTTTCTGAAATGTTACCAAAACCAGAGTCGTCTAAAATAAGAATGACTTGATGAATGTTAAAATGAAGTTGAAACTGGTTTTGTCGCATTTCCTAAATTGCAGCTGTTCTGATAATAGTACCTTACCTTCCTTATTTCAGTAGTTCCTGGAAGGTTGGTTTTATTTTTTTTAATCCACATCTATGAAAGAATTTGTATTCTAAATTTTTTACGCCAACTATCACTGATGAGCCCTAACACCACAAAAGACTACGTATTTTCTGCCTCTTACATTCCTCCTTTGCCAAAATAAGCCCCTATGGCTGGGCAGTTTTATTTTGTTCCATCATAAGAAAGTTTAATATAAGCTTGTCAAAAAAGAGACAGCAGTGACAGCGAAATTAAAAGTGACACCAATTAACGTATTTATAGAACACCGCACACTAACAGGCAACAGATGGGGAGAGAACATTCACGCCAGCTTCAGCAATAATCAATTTTTCAGAAAGGCCATATTAGTAAGAGAAAGAATTCACAGATCTACAAGTACAAAATGGGGTCATTTTTCCTGTCACCTGACTTTCCTTGGGCCACACCTGCGACCTGGGAGGAAGTGCCATAGGGTAAAAGTCATCAGAGGATGGACCAGCTAACACCCTCTCGGTTCCCCACCTACTGAGGACTGTGGGTCCATGTAGAAGATGAAGGCTAAATCCCCCTCACCCCTCCGCTTAGTGTGGCAATGGAAAGATCACTTGTCCCTGTCCCCCAGACATGAACAGGGACATTTACAAAACATTCACAGACAGGGCTCCTCTTTTCTGCCTCCTCTCTGTCATATCTTCTTCCTTCACCTTAATCCTGTTCTTCAGAAAACTCTGTCATTCGTCAGGGTTAACATGTCACCTCCCGTATGCTCTCAGAGTTTTAGAAAGCTTCAGCAGCCTCTAGCTATGGAATCTGTTCCTTCCTGAAGGGATTTCTGGAATCAGCAGGGGTGGGGGAGAGTAAGAAGGTGTTTTAAGGCTGCAGGGCCCTCCCAGGTTCCTAAATGACACGCTTGGGCAGCCGCTCCCTGCATGATTCCTGTCACTCTGAAGCAGCAGCGGAAGGAGAGGTGACTCCCAGGAGAGTGAAGGGCTGTCCCTCCGTAATGTAGGCCCATTCAGAAGGAGGGTCGGGAGATGGCAGTGGGTGCACTGGACAAAGCGAGCTGTTGCCTCTCTCTGTGGGCAGGCTCTTTAAGCACCACATATGCTGCAGACTGAATGTCTGCGGCCCCCTAAAATTTCCCCGGTCAGACCTAATCCCCAAGGTGATAGTATTTGGAGGTGGGGACTTTGGAAGGCAATTAAGTCATGAGGGCGGAGCCCTCGAATGAGTTCAGTACCCTTGTAAAAATGACCCCAGAGTGCTCCCTCAACCCTTGTAAGGGCACAACAAAAAGACAGCCATCTTCGAACCAGGGATCAGGCTCTTGGCAGACACCAGATCTGCCAGCTCCTTGATCTTGGACGCCCCAACCTCCAGAACTGTGAGGAATAAATTTGTCTTCTTTACAAGCCCTCAGCGCACCCAACGGGTGTTCTGTGGGAGCAGTGCAAATGGACCAAGGCAACATACTAGTTGGTGTCTTACATGACCAAGGCTTCCCACGTGCCAGGAAACATACATGCTAAAAGTCAATTACAGGACTGTTGATTCTGGCTGTGATGCAGTAGCTTAAAGAAAACTAAAGACAAACTCAAAAGAACAGATACCGTCTTTGTTTTTAACTGTTTAAAGGTATGAAAGAGCTGCCAAGACAACCAGGTACAAGGCTGGAGTTTGTTTGAGAAGCTGGACAAAGGGCAGCTGCTAAGGGGCAGAGAAGACAGCAGAGCTTGAATCAATGTTTCAGGGCTAGGAAGACAACACGGGATTGAGGCTTCAAAAGTGGACTGGAGAGGCCACGCTGCCACAGGGAAGGAGGGCCCCAAGAACGAGCCCGATGCTCGGCAGCGGTCTCCAATGTGCCAGGCAGAAGACTGCAATGCAGAAATGCATAGGAATAAAGAACAATGTCTGATAAATTTATGTAAATCTAAATGAACATCGGTTGTGCAAGACTGTAATAGCATTGTCTTTGCAGATGAGGTTTAAATATATATAAAATTAAACTGCCTGACAAAAATACCTAGTTGGGGGGGATTAAATAAAACTTTTTTATAATAGACTTGAGTAAGTCAAGCATAATTATTTTAATCTCTAAAATAACTTCCAAACAAATAACATAAGAACATCCTTCTTAAAAAAGAGAGAACAGTAGAGAAAAAAGTAGAATAATTAAAAAATAATAGCTGATTAATCCAAAAGAGACAAAGAAGAAAAAAACAGAAAAAGAACAAAGATGTAGAACAAGCATAAGAAATAGTACGATGGTAGATTAAAAACTTACCTATTAAGAATTACCTAAATTATGAATGGTCTAACTGGTATAAATAAAAGGCTACCAGACTACATAAAATAACAAAATGCTGTTTACAAGGTACACATGTTAAATATAAAAAGACACAAAGGCTCAAAGTAAAAGGATGGAAAGTATATATCATGCAGACATTGCTATAAAGCTCTGCAACCACATTAATATCAGATGTGGTACAGTTTAAGGCAAGAAACAGCACCAGGGTTAAAGCAGAACATTTCATAACAACAAAAGTGTTAATCCACCTAGAAGATATAACAATATAAATTTGTATGTCTAATCCCATTGAGTAAAGATTAAAAATTTTAAAGCTAAAAGGAAAGAGAGATGGCCACAGTATAGTGGGGGACTTCCACGCTTCTTCCTGTAACTGGTAAAACTGGGGGCGGAGGTGGGAATCAGTAAGGACATAAAGATACAAATGGCGAGGATGTAATAAACGTAAATGTCACAATTAGGGTTGACCTAATTGATATAGAGGGATCAAGGTGTCCCATAATGAAAGAATACACATTGTTTTCTAGTGCACTTGGAACGTCTACCGAAATGAACCATATGCTGGGTCACAAATCAAATGCCAACGAATAGAAGAAGTTGAAATAAATTCGAGTGTGTCCTCTGACCACAGTAGAATTAGACTAGCTATCCATAACGAAAAGATGAACAGAATATTCCCACTGCTTGGAAACCGAAGTTTCAAAAGCCATTGAAGTATATGCAGAGCCTCCCACATCCAGACCCACACATTTATTTTCTCAGCTGCCCCTGCCATTAACTTTCTCACCATACTCCTGCCAGGAGCCTTCTTGCCTGAGGTTACACCCCCACCCCAGGGACGTTCGGGATCTAGTGGCGCACAGGTACAAAAGGCTTTGTCTTCTGTTTCAGGTGTGGTTGTTAATATCTGTGAGTTTGCTGTCTTTTCACTGTCCTATTTTTTATCTTCTTTTTCTTAGGAAAGTCCCTTTAACATTTCATATAATAAAGGGTTGGTGATGATGAACTCCTTGAACTTGACCTTATCTGAGAATCGCTTTACCTGCCCTTCCATTCTAAATGACAGCTTTGCTGGATACAGCAATCTTGGATGTAGGTCTTTGCCTTTCATGACTTGGAATACTTCTTTCCAGCCCCTTCTTGCCTGGAAGGTCTCTTTTGAGAAATCAGCTGACAGTCCGATGGGAACTCCTTTGTAGGTGACTGTCCCCTAATCCCTTGCTGCTTCTAGAATTCTCTCCTTCATTTGAATCTTGGCTAATGTAATTATGACATGTCTTGGTGTGTTTCTCCTTGGGTCCAATTTCTTTGGGACTCTCTGAGCTTCCTGGACTTCCTGGTAGTCTATTTCCTTTGCCAGATTGGGGAAGTTCTTTATTATTTGTTCAAATAAGTTTTCCACTTGTTGCTCTTCTTCCCCTTCTGGTACCCCTATAATTTGGATGCTAAAGAACTTATGACACATGGACATGAACTGAAGGGGAGCAATGTGGGTGGGAGGGGGTGTGCAGGGTGGAGGGCAATGATGGGGAAGAAATGGGACAACCGTAATAGCATAATCAATAAAATATATTAAAAAATTTAATTTAATTTAATTTAATTTTTAAAAAAAAGCTTTGTCTTCATCAGACATCCTGGAAGTTCCGTCCCAGGTCCAGAGCTCTGCAGGAGATGAGCTAAGGCCTCTGTTCCACCTCTCTCACACCAGTGGGTATTGAGAGCACACTCTAAGAAATCTCCCGCATACAGCTCTCCATCTCAGAATCTGGTGCCCCGGGATCCAACTGAAGATAACAACCAGGGATCCAAGAACAAATTACAATGGCAACTGGAAAATATTTTTAGTAAATAATGAAAATATGATATGTCAAATTTTGAGGGATGTAGCTAAATCAATGTTTAGAGAGAATTACGTACCTTTTAAATATGTTAGAAAAATCAATGACCTAATCAGGGGCGTCCAACCCATGGCCCACAGGCCGCATGCATCCAAGGATGGATATGAATGCAGCTCAACAAAAAATCATAAATTTCCTTAAAACATTATGAGATTTTTTTTGTGATTACATGTCACAATGTATTTAATGTGTGGCCCAAGACAATGCATCTTTTTCCAGTGTGGCCCAGAGACGCCAAAACGCTGGATATCCCTGATAGTGTTCATTTAGGATGTTAGAAGAGGAAAAACTAATTAGACTCAAAGAACCATGAAGGCAAAAAAATCAGAAAATAAGGTACTGTGGGGCCAATGGACATGGCCCTTCCCCTCGCATGACTGAGGGCTGGTCTGGGCCATGCCCCTCCCCAGGGCCAGAGGGAATGTGTATTTTTTGGAAATGTGTTGTAACTTCCTCCTCATCACCTTTTGGGAGTGGTTTCCTGTCCTGCGACTACTTCTTGATCTTTTCTTTACACTGAGGTAATGTAGTTTAGAGTTACATGTAGGACACGTGCCTCCTTGTCTGGGACCCCTTAAAACAAGACTCAGGCACAAGTGGGTGCAGTCCTACTTGCCAACCCGCCACGGTTGGAGCTCCCTGCAATGTGAGTAATAACAGCAATGTCTACACCACCCGGTCCTCCTGGTGGATCTTCCAGCTTACTAGAATGAACAGTCAAGATCCCCAGGCATGACCTCTCGTGTTACATGTACAACAGGTACTATCTGCAAAATCAATAACCTTCTAATGAAGTCCATTGAAAGAAAAATGTTAGGAAATATAAATACAAGGAGTGGGAAAGGAGTATCATTTCCAAGCTTACAGGCATGTAAAAAGATCTGAAGAGAAGCTTACAAACTTTATTCCAAAAATATTTTTTGATAATGTGGATGAAAGGACAGATTCCTTTAAAAAAAAAAAAAAAAAAAACCTAAAACAGACACTAAAATAAATAGAAAATCTGAATAGCAAGATTTCTAATAAAGAAATTGAAACTGCACTCATAATGCTAACCCCATGAAGATGACCTCCAGCCGTCAGAGCAAACCAGAGCCAGACGGTGGTTAGAACAAATTTTATTCACGGACTATTGCAAATGCGGAAGAAAGATTTCAGTGTAGAATTGAGCTCAATTCCCAATACAGTAAAGGCATCTGGGGATTTGATTTTTTACAAAAGAGGCACGTTCGCGAGGAAAGAATGAACTTTTCAATAAACTGTACTGGAGCAACTAGAAATCTATATGGAAAGAAAATAAATAGTAAATCTCTATCTCACACCAAACATAATAATCAACTCCAGGAGAACTATAGCTGTAAAAGTAGGTATAAAGAAGAAAAAAGATTCTAGAGAAGACAAAAAGGAGAATATATTTATAACTTGGGGTATGTAAAGAAAAAGTAGTGTTTAAGAAGACAAAGCAGCCCCTTTAACATTTCATATAATAAGAGCTTGGTGATGATGAACTCCTTGAACTTGACCTTATCTGAGAAGCGCTTTATCTGTCCTTCCTTTCTAAATGACAGCTTTGCTCGATAGAGCAATCTTGGGTGTAGGTCCCTGCTTTTCAAGATTTCAAATATTTCTTTCCAGCCCCTTCTTGCCTGGAAGGTCTCTTTTGAGAAATCCAAGCTCTTATTATATGAAATGTTAAAGGGACTTATCTAAGAAAAAGAAGATCAAAAATATGACAGTGAAAAGACAGCAAACTCACAGCTATTAAGAACCACACCTAAAACAAAAGCAAACTAAGCAAACAGCTAGAACAGGAACAGAACCACAGAAATGGAGATCCTATGGAGGGTTAGCAACAGGGGTGTGGGAGGGTGGGGGGAAGGTACAGAGAATAAGTAGCATAGATAGTGGGTAGAAAATAGACAGGGGCAGGGTAAGAATAGTGTGGGAAATGTAGAAGCTAAAAAACTTATGACACATGGACATGAACTAAAGGGGGGAATGTGGGTGGGAGAGGGTGTGCAGGGTGGGGGGAATGATGGGGGAGAAACGGGACAACTGTAATAGCATAATCAATAAAATATATTAAAAAAAGAATTAAAAAAAGAAGACAAAGCAGCAATAACCATATGTAAAATGATGGATAAAATTGAATAAACGTGAAAGTAATAATTTCAGGTCTTCAAAAAGATACCATTAAGAAAGTGAAAAGGCAAACAGAGTAGAAAAAATGTTTGCAATACAAATAACCAACAAAAGACTCATATTAGATGTATATTAAAACCCCTACACGTTAATGAGGGCAGGGGGAAAGACCATTTAGCCCCGGCTGGTGTGGCTCAGTTGATTGAGCTCCAGCCTGCAAACCAAAGGGTCACCAGTTCAATTCCCAGTCAGGGCACCTGCCTGAGTTGTGGGCCAGGTCCCCAGTAGGGGGGTGCACAAAGGCAACCACCCGTTTTATGTTTCTCTCCCTCTCTCTCCCCCCCTTTCCCCTCTCTAAAATTAAATAAACAAACAAACAAATAAATAAATAAATAATTTTAAAGGCCATTTAATAGAAAGATAGGCAATAGATTTGAGCAGGCACTTTGCAAAAAGAAGATCCAAATGGCCATCAAACATATGAGAAGTTGTTTATCATTAGTCATCATGAAAATACCAAAAAAACAAAAAAAAACCTACAATGAAACAATATCACTACATACCCACCAGAATAGCCACTTTGGATGAGGATGTCAAGCAACTAAATTTTCTCTGAACTACTGTTGGTCATGTAAATTGGTACAACCAATTGAAAAGATTTTGGGTTAAACTGCCCATATGCTTCCTCCATGACCAGCAATTCTCCTCCTAAGTATAATCCCCAAAGACAATGAGCACATGTGTACCAAAAGACACGTACAAGCATGTTCATAGTAGCGCTCTGCATAGTCACCAGAGACCGGAAACAACTCACAAGTCCATCAACAGTAAATGGATCGTGGTTTGTTCATATACATACGGGAATGGCATGTGGCAATGAGAGTGAACAAACCCACTACACGTAAATGAGTCTCAGGGAAATGTTGACCAAAAGAAACCAGACGCTAGAGAGTACTGTATGACTTCATTCATATAAAGTTCAAAAGCTTGCAAAACCAACAATCACTGACTGAAGTCAGGGATACTGGTTACCTCTTGTGGGAGGAGAGGATTTTCTGAGAAGGGTCAAGGAAGGCTTCTGAGTTGCGAGTAACATTTGGCATCTTTGCCTGGATGTCATTTATAATTTGTGAAAGTCAATACATAGTTTCTTTATTTTTATTATATTTTAATTAAACATTTATTTTTAATGCACCAAATAATACATGGAGTGAGGGGGACAGTTATTTATTCAAAAACATACAGGTGTGTAGGACTAAGGGATCGATTTTGTCTAGGATTGCACTGGGAGCTTAAGAAGGCTAGAAAACTATCCAGACGCTCAAATTACTTTCAAAGACATTATACAACCTCTTTGTGCATTTATAATAACCTCTTGTTGCTTAATGTCGAATTCTATTCTTTCCACTCAGTTTTCTAAATGCCCTAAAGAAATGTACATAATACAATAAAGAAATTGTGCTGTGTTTTCCTGGCCATTTGACATCACGTCAAGGCTCAAGCTAAAAGAATTAGAATCTTAAACCCCAGCTGCCTTCCCACTACAGTCACTGCCCTGGGAAGGATGATGATGGCCCAGAAATGGAAGCAAGTGTCTTGACCATTTCACCGAGGAACGCCACAAAGGTTCCCTGTGACCTTGGAAAGGGCAGACTTCTAGGGCAAAACCCCTCAGCAGGAAGCATCGACCTCACCCCGACTGTTCATCACGGTCACGCAGATTACTCTGCAGAAATAAGTTCTTCCTATGAGGAGCTGGAAAACTAATGTTCAGAGGCGAGCGCAAGAAAAGGGAAGAGGTAACAGAGTGGGAAAACACTACGGAATTGGACTTTTGGCTCTGCTTCTAACCAGTTGTTGAGTGCTGGTGGGCTCCTGGAACGTTACCAGTACTTAAGTCTTTGCTAATAGATAGGATTGGATGGTCGCTAAGCCCATTTCTGCAGCAAACATTCTTGAACACTCTGGTGAAGCTTTAAAGTGGTTTTTTAAAATAATAATAAAATAAAATACTAAAAGATGAAAACCCTGTCTTGATACCAGGGGTTCTAAAGCTGAATTATGTGTACTGGTGCCCTCCAGTGGATGGCACATGCCAATGCTTCGTTACACACACTGGAACACTCACCGAGGTGTTGTAAAGCAGCTGTTCTTTGTTCATCCCCACAAAGCGAACCTGTGTTTTGAAACCCCACAATTGTATTCCTCTGCTAGAGCCTAAAGCAAGCAATCCTGCTGTTTAAGCCGGTGACTCCTGGTTCTTTGTTTTTCATGTATTGGAGAATAGAATACTGAACAGTAACCAACAGAATTCTTAAATGGAGCCCAAAACCAACAGTTTTTTCAATCCACCAGTCAGATTGCCATAAACAGAAAGGAAATTTTTACGTCTGTTTTCCCAAATGTTTGACTAGGATGTGAGTTTTGATCAGAGGCATTTTAAGTGGTTCTGGGCAAAATTTAAAACCTGCATCCAACTAATATGCTCTAGGAAAAAAAATCTCCTTTTTACTTCTCACTGTGTGGGCACATTAGACAGCTTCCAGTGTTAATGCTACTGAGCATGATGTGGACAACATGATTGTAAATTCCCAGGTACTCAGGATCACGTATAGAATACCTGCTTCCTCCTGCTCAGGTCCACAAACCAGTACCATCTTTGAACTTCTCATAATAGCTGAAGGGCAGCCTATGCACTCACTCAGAACATCCTGTGTGCTAAACACTGCTCTGAGCATGAGAAATACAATGGTGCCCCAAAATAGACACAACTATTGACCTCATGGAATAACACTGCAGAACAAACAGAACAATCTCAAAAAGTTGTAAGATAACCAGAAGTTTCCTATGAAGTTTGACTGTGTGAAAGCCCTTCCAACTTTCAGTTTAAAAAAGGTCTCATTAATCGTCTGTCCAAGAGGACAGGACTTGGCAGGGGCGGTGGGGGTGGGGAGGATCATTCCAAGGCTTTTCATTATCATTATTATTAAGGTTGGCTCTGTATGTGAGTGGTCACTGCCATCTAATACTTAAAGGATGCCAATGGAAAAGCAATGTATAACAGAAAAACAATCCTATACAGCATAGACGTATTCTCAGTTTGGCTGTTAACCAAGTGAAAACAGAGGTTGAGAAACCCTGATAGTTTCCTGGAGAAGACGAGGAGAGATCTAACCAGAAGCATGAGTTGGTATCCCTTCGCTGGGTGAGTAAAGCATGGGAGATGCGGCCACCAGAAAGAAACCTGTGACATTTGGGAAATCTAAGACATTCAGAAAAACTGAGGTCAGAAGATGGTTTGGTAAATGGAGAATTCTCTTGGATCTTTCTTCTGAGCTGAGTGGTAAGAAAAGATTGATTTAGTTCCCAGAAAGTTTTTGTCTGTAGATTCTAGAGAGCTCCAGAGAGAGGGTCGGCTTGTTCACGGGCTCATGAATGGTCAGCGACAGTGGCTGAGAAAGCTGGGTGGTGCCCAGTGAGGGACAGAAGGGCAGGGTATGAGACAGTCAGCGGGAGAACACTCGCGTGATGGATCATTCCCTTGTGTGGGCAACAAACTCTCTCTCTAGGGAATTCAAAAAATGGCCTATGGTTTGAACAAATAAAGTGCCCAGTTTGAGGATAGATGCATTTATCGTTATGATTGTTTAAAACCAGTCCCCCAACTTAAGTCACATTTGCTCTAATCACAAACAACAATAAAACCCAGCTCTAATGGCAGCCGTACTTTTATAAAGATATCCCACTGGGCTTTGAGTTGGACAGAAAAACCTTGGGGCCACTTCCAAGGCTGTGTGCCTTAAAGCCAGCCATCATTTAATTAGAAGGGTTTTTTTTTCTTTTTTTTTAAATTTCAGAAGAATCAACGAGAGATCACAAGATAAGCAATGTGTGTAAATAATTGGCGTGCTTTGTTATCAGGTGAAAGCTGACAGTAGTGGCAGCTTGGATAATTGAAGATACCCAAGAAATTTTCCACAACAAAGCCCTTCTTGATTCTGTGACCCTGACATACCCATTTACCCATATGATGCGCTGCTACACTGTAGTAACAAAAATGGAGATTTTGAACAATACATTATCCTATATAATTCTAAATGCAGCTTTGTCTGATTGGTTATAGGGTCTAATTAATGCATGTGTTTTTAAAGCTATAATGTTTTTCAGGTACCTCATTTATAGTTGATTAAGTAGGATGTCTTGTTTTTTCTATGAAAAAATGAACATCAGCATAATTCCCTCTCATACCAATATTTCAAAGCACAAATCACTTCAGATAATAGCCCCTTCCCGAATGTAAAATCCTCTGTGTGGGGTACACACGTATTGGCAAACCCTCATTTGAGCCATACAAAAACAAAGACCTCTAAAGTTAAACTTCATCATGTTTGGTCTATTTTAGGAGTTCATTAAATAATACAGTTTTGTCGTCCTCTCCAACCTACACTTCTGTGTGAGGATTTGAGAAATGTCATGTCAGTGTGTAAGGTAAAGAAACCGAACTATATTTAATGTGACAGATGTCAGTAGCTGTCAGGTTTGGGATTTCAGGTGAGGTAATCCTTTAGCTCCTGCCTCGATGAGTATCTACAGATCATGTAATTCCCCTGAGAGCATGACATCCGAAGGAAAGAGCTTTATGAATATCAGGATTCTGATTTGCACTGTCTGGTGTTCCATTTGTCCTGTTGTTTGTTTTTATTTTTGTTTGGTGCATCGCAGAATTAAAACATGGAATAAGTTATACCAAATCGCCCTTTTGCGCAAATCCCGCTTGTTAAATGGGAAAGGGAGGATGAATTCACAAGGTTATTTTGGAATCGGCTGATGTCACAGTGTCTGACCTGCTGAGCCGTCTTAGATGCTAAGAAGTGAAAAGATAACCCAGAAATAATGCCTAAGATAAAAAGTACAGCTGATTTGATTTGAGTTGGTTCGATAGGACAGTTTCCCACAGACAGTGGAGAAAAGGCACTCCATGCCTTGAGGACCCCTGGGTCTGTAAACACAGGAGGTGGGTTTTTCAGCTTGATGAGCTCTTTATATTCTCACAGAGGCCCTGGGAAAACCAGAGCATGTGGGTGCCTGTTCAGGATATTATACCCGGCTCTTCACTTCCTTGTACCTTCGAGCCACAATATCCTCTGGGAGGAATTAATTTTCCCCTCAAAAGATGTCTGCAGTCAATGAAAGAAGTATCTACCACTTTTATCTTTTTTTTTATTATTAATTTCAAAGCATAGTGCAAGGACAGTGTCTATCGGAGATCTCTGCCTTCTTTAACTATATGAAAAACAAAAAATAAAAGGCAAGAAATGTACCCTAAAATTGAACTTTTAGGAAAAAATGTCATAACAGACTATAATAGAGTCGCTCTTCCCAGCAGAGAGGGAGAAAGTTAATGGCATCGGTGACTTGAGTGGAAGCATTTAAAAATCGTCTCTTTTGACACATTTGTTCAACCTCAAGCTTCTTCTTTCCATTTCTCTATAACATAATGTTTCTGAGGACAGTTTTATAAGGCTTTTCAAAAGGAATTATTCTAGAGCATATAAAAGAGTTCTTGCTAAGCAGTTTGAGATTTAAGGATAAAGGCTCTATAAAAGAAAGAGGAAAAAACTACTCAATTGTTACTGCTAGGAAACACTGAGCACTTTTTTCCCATGAACTTCTGGGAGTCATTACCCTTAATTCTAATTAGATAACTGTTAGTCACGGTTCATGATTACGTGGTCAGTAGATGTTTTTCTAGACAGCTTTGTTCTTTGTCATAAGCATAATGAGTTGTTCTTGTCACAACATCGAATGTTCGTTCAAACGTAAGAGGGACAGAAGTCAGTAAAGGAAAAGGCAGAGGTGAAAGGGTACCTGATACGCAGGCAGATTCCAGTCATCCAAGGAAACTAGTTACAGGAGAGTTTAGGTAGGTTGTCCAGAACAAGAATTAACCGGAAGATTATCTCAACTCACATTAGCAGCTTCGGGTCCTCAAATATTTCCTTCAGGGGATCAAAGAATAGAAATGGTTCTTCACACAGAGATGGCTTTAATTATAAGCCCTGCCTTTGTGGATTTGTAGATGAAGACACAAAATAAATAAAGAGTTGCCTTATTCCAATAAGCTTTCATCAGGAAAAGCATTTTTATGGCATCAAACACAGAGAATACCTAGCTAATTATTTCTTTCTTATTGAATAATAGTTGTTTTCTTTATCAAGGAACAGATAGGGATAGTCTTATCTAGGTAGTTGTCCTTTTGACAATGGGTAATGGTATTCCAGGCTGGATTGACTACAAATAGCAGTTAAGGTAGAGTCAATGAATTGCCAGGAAACAAATGCAGAGTTTCAGAGGTGCCATTTCTCTCTTGCCAAGAACTTGAAGCTCATTTTTCCCCCTGCAAAAGTCACTGTAAGGTATAACTAATCTCTTTTTGAAATACTTCAGTCGTGGCTTTCCCCTACCAATCCAAAACAATAGAAATTTTCTTGCACTTTACTGTCTTCAGTTGGAATTACAGACTCAGTCTAACTGAAAAACAAAGAACAGGTCCATGGTTTAAAGTATATTACTACAGTACTTTGTCTATTCGCAAGTAGAAATAAGGCTTACATTCCCTGGTTTGATCTCACTTCCTTGTTCTTATTTCCTCAAAGAAGTTCAATAATGAGGCAGAGCTAATTAATACCTTTCTCTCTTCAACCTTGGCTTCACCAGAATACACTGAGCTCACACTGTGCTTCTTTTTCTGTCACTCAGAGCAGAGCACCCACTGGTAAATAGTAAGAGTGATAGTAATAGTTGTAGTAGTAATTAACATTAATTGGAGAGATTCATTACAAAATTTAATTAACATCTACTTTCTAGTATGCCAGTCACTGGGCTAAGTACCTTCCATACACTATCTGATCGAATCCTCACAACAAGCCTAGAGGCAATATTATGTTTATTCCTTCAAAGGGGACACTGAGGTTTGAGAAGCTAATTAACTTGTGGGGGGGTCACACAGCTGGTAAGTGATGAAACACCAAGATTTGAATCAAGGTAAATTAACTCCAGAGGACCCCACTTTTAAGAATTTGAATATTCACTAGTTTGAGTGAATTAATAAATGAAGAGAAAGGGGAACCTACAAAATGCCATTCTGAAGCCTCCCTCGTTGTTATCGATGTTCTTTGAATTTCCAGAATGCCAAAATTATCAAAGTGTTGTTAATATTAACTCTTGGAAACATATTAGAGTCTCACATACATTTCTGTAAGTTAAGAAATAATTTCCTCAAAGGCTTACCTTGAAATGTATAGGCGAAATTATTGTAATGAATATATTTGCATTGGGATGGGTACTCCAGTTAGAAAAGAGAGAGAGTACACGCCATCCTTCACATACCTCCTCAGAAGCTACAAAGAAATCTCAAACTAAAACAGTTAGGGTGACAACAGAACAGGGACGCTACTATCAATTTCTTCACGGTGGCCGTGATCTGTTTGGGTGACAGCATGTGCAAATGGCAGAGGCTTTGCCAGCTCCGGCAATGAAAGAGTCTACTTCAGAGTTTCCCTGAAAGTTACGTGTAGTCAGATGGCTTACTCCTTTCAATCTCTTATCACAGCGGTCTTATGGTTGACTCCCCCACATCTATCCCACCCAAACGGTCAGCCATGGTGATCTCATTCCTCTTGTTGGTAATTGGCTTAGAGATGGCATCTAATTCAATCCTGATCCCTTCCCCCCAAAAAAACACCTTTGAAGAAAGTTTTCCTTTCTTCCTTTGGATGATGCCTTGTATACTTTAATAACTGAAATCACAGCCATGAGGTCAACCCATAGTAAAGGTCAAAGTAAATAGAACTTACAGAAATGTATGGGAGAGTCTAATATGTTTCCAAGCATTGGTATTTACAATATTTTATTAATGTTGGCATCCTGGAAATTCAAAGAACCCAGAAAACAAAGCTAGGGCCCTGAGGTAACATTGCAGGAGCCAACCTTCCTATGAAATTCTTGTTAAGAAAGATGAAACAGTTCATAACACTTCCTAAGATTTAAGTCAATTGGAGTTGAAAATTTCTGTTACTTAAAGTCTAAGGTATTCTAATAGCTTCTCTTAACATTTAAAACCTTAGTAATTCTTTTTTTTATCAGTATTTTTTAATTATTGATATTGGAAAACCTTAGTAATTCTTAATCACTAAGGATGTAGAAAGCATTCAGAACTGTGCAAATTTATGTAGAAATTAATTACCTGCAAATAACTTATACATTAGCCAGTCAGAGGCACCTTCATGGAAACTATTTTGAAAGGTGTTTACAAGGAATACCTGGGATGAAAGAGAAGGGAGGGGATTATTTTTTCTCTATATATATATATATATATTTTTGCATATCTAAATTCAGAGAAGAGAACCAAGAAAAGCTAAAAGAACTTTTTGCAAATGTCCACAGTATGACTGAGACAGAATCTTTTTTACTAACTGTGTTCACAATGCTCTATACCATGAAAAGTATTTTCCAAGTACTTTCTGTGCATCACATTTGATGTTTACCACAACCCTGAGGTCAATAGGATCAGTTATTAACTTCCTTTAACAAATGAGGAAACTATGACTCTTGTGCTTAGTACTTAATAGATGTTTACAGATTACTCTCATTACTTTTATCATTGTTCTAATATCCATCGTTACGCTCTATGTCTTCATCATAGGGATGTACAAATAATCACATACTGAGAGTGATCACTAAATGTAAAATCTTGCTAAAGTTGACAAGTAGCTTTTACTATGTTTCCCAAACCGAATCATTTCTGATTTTTAACCATCATTAACTTTAGCCCTTGGAATCATAAATGACATTCACATGATTAAGTATGTTCGTGTAATTGCTTTTCTAATTATGGTGATTGCCTTGCTGTGAAATAACTTATTAATGAAACAACAGGGAGTAAAACTATTCCGAATGAAAAGGGTTAGTTAGCTTGCTCAGTTCCTGCTAACCCCTAGAAACTAGTCCAGACCGAATCTTAGTTCCTTGCCACACTATGTGGGCCCTGGTGGAACTGACCTGCCTTGTTTTACTGTGAAGTCTGAGAGGGATACAAGAATGGCCAAAAGGATCTGAGCTGAAGCCAGCTCCCTTCACCTGGTCTTTGCATGCACCTGACCCACGAGCTCTGTCTTGGCCTCACTCGGTGTCAAAGTGATTTGGGTTGACCTTTATCTAGCCTCTCACCACCAGGATGGATGACTCTAGAAAAGCATACAGGAACACTGGAAAGGGCAACCTCCATAACAATAGACTCTAATTTCATTTTCTACCCCTTTAAAAATCTGACTTACAGCTTTGAAGAATAAAAATTTCTCTCGTTACTAATTTTTTCCAAGATAAAACCGCGGTAACAATAAGAATAAAAACTCAAATAGTTCTGATGGCCTTAGTTAGAATGACCAGCCATCTCAGTTTGTCCAAGGTAGTTGCTTTATGCCTGTTGTCCTGGCAAAATTAGCAGTGCATCCCTTCTCTCTCAAAAGTGTACTGCTTTGGACAATAAATTATGTGGTCTCTAAGATTTAGTTGCTGAGGAAGTGAACATCTGTCCCTTGGTCTAAATATTTATTGGTAAAACTATACTCAAATCACCCCCATGAAGGCTCTCATAGAAGAAAATTATTAATCCATTATCACGGGATGAGTTACTGTGATGTTTCACGTTCTTTCCCTATTTCCTTTATCAGAAATATGTCAGAGAACTCTGCTTCTGAAGATTGTTTTATCATTTCATATAATGACAAATTTCCCTGGCATTGACAAGGAGCAAGATACACAATATAAATATAAAATTCATGAAATTTTCTTTTTTGAAGACTTTAATTTCATGTTTATAGAACTTTTTTCTCAAATGTACTGAGTGGGTTATACTAAACGTAATTTGGTCTCTTATTTCTATGTCAAGGTCATCATAAAAATTATTGGTCACATTGTGGAATAATATGGTCACTGAAGTAATTAGCATTTCACTTGCCCTTTCACCAAAGTCCTTCTAATTCTGTTTTTTTTCTTCCACATTCTCCCTTATTGTTAATGTCATTTCTCTATTAGCTGATGGCAGTTACCAACTCTCCCTCACTGCTTTTGATTCATTATGTTACAGCGTAGAAAAAAAAAACCGTTTCTATGAAAACACCAAGCTTACTAAACCAGTAACCCTAACTTTAGGAATTATTCTTAGACAATTGGTTTTTATCAGAAAGTAGGCCTCATCAAGTAAGACAGTTTTGTGACAGTCATTGCCTTCCTGCTAAGGGGACTATTCCAATACTTCCATGTTCTTAGATATGCCCAAGATAGCAATTTACCAAAACACCTAACCTCAAAAAGGGCAGGGCATTATTAAACTACTGGTTTTAGTTTGCGAATTGGAATACATGAAAAATGTTCGCATAATCTATTACTTTCAACAGAATGTTGAATAGCAATGATGAAAGTGGGCATTTTTGTCCTGTTCTCATTTTCACCACTGTTATTAGAATTGTACTAGAAGTTCTATCCAGGGTAATATGTCAAGAAAACAAATAATAAAAGGCATCCAATTTGGAAAGGAAGAATTAAAATTATATTTATTTGCAGATGGCATTATTTTATATAAAGAAAATGTCAAATAATCTACCCCAAAATGATGATAAGTAGTAAACAAATTTCAGCAAAGTTGCAGGGTATGAGACCAACACACAAGATCATCTGTGTCATTATACATCAGCTATGAACAATCCAAAAAGAAAATGAAGAAAATAATTATGTTTAGGGTAGTATAGAAAACAATAAAACCCAGCATAAAACTAACCACAAAGGTGAAAGACTGGCACACTGAAAACTGTAAAATATTACTGAAAGAAATTAAAGAACATCTAAATAAAGGGAAAGACAGCCTGTGTTCATAGGTATTAAGACTTCATATTGTTAAGATGGCAATACACCTCAAAGCACTCTACATATTAAATACAATTCTTATTAAAATTCTGATGGCTTTTTGCGGGGAGAAATGGCAAAACCATCTTCAAGTCTATATGGAATTGCAAGTGGCTCTGAATAGTCAACACAATATTGAAAAAGGAAAAAAATTAGAAGACTAATATTTTCTGATTACAAACTTAACTATAAAGCTACAGTAATCTAAATAATATAGTGCTGGCATGAAGATATACATATAAACTAATGGAATAGAACTAATAGTCCAAAAATAAACCTAAACACCTACTACCAACTGCTTTTTGATAAGGGTGCAGAGTTCATTAAGTGAAGCAAGAATAGTCTCTTCAACAAATAGTTTTGAGAAAAGTGTATAAACAAATGCAAAGATTAAGGTTGGACCCCCTACCTCATTCCATAATGCACATTAACTCAAAACCGATAATGATCCAACATAAGAGCTAAAAATATAACATTTCTGGAAGAAAACACAGGAGTAAATCTTCATAATCTCAGATTGGAAAAGGATTCTTAGATTTGTAAATTGAACTTCGTAAACACTAGAGCATGTTGTGCCTCAAAGGACATTATCAAGAAAGGAAAAAGGTAACCTCCAGAATGGGAGAAAATATTTGCAAATCACATACCTGATAAAAGCCTAGTATCCAGAAATCATGCAACTGTTACAGCTTGACAACAAAAAGACAAACAACCAAACTAACAACTGTGCGTAGAATTTGAATAGACATTTCTCCAAACTAGATATACCAATAGTCAATAAGCATGCAAAAATGTTTTCAACGTCATTGGTCTATAAGTAAATATAAATCAAAACCACAATGAGATATTACTTCCTCTTTACTATCATGACTATAACCAAAAAAGAAAGAAAGAAAGAAAGAAAGAAAGAGAAAGAAAGAAAGAAAGAAAGAAAGAAAGAAAGAAAGAAAGAAAGAAAGAAAGAAAGAAAGAAAGAAAGAAAGAAAGAAAATCAGTATTGGCAAAGAGGAAAAAAATAAGAACCCTGGTACATTGCTGGTAGGAATTTAAAATAAAGCAGTCACTGCATAAGAGATTTTGACGGTTCCTCAAAATGTTAATGACAAAATTACCATATGATCCAGCAATTCTACTCCTAGGTATATGCCCAAAAGAATTAAAAACAGGTGTTCAAACAAAAACTTGTTCATGAATATTTACAGCAGCACTATTCACAATAGCCAAAAAAGTGGAAACAACCGAGATGTCCATAAAGGGATCACTAGATAAACAAACTGTGGTACATCCATACAATGAAATGTCTCTCAGTCATAAAACAGAATGAAGGGCTGATACGTGCCATGCCAGGGATGCACTTTAAACTCACTGTGCTACGTGAAATAAGCCAGGCACAAAATATTATGTATCATATGGTGTTTTTATATGATACCAGTATATCCCAAATAGGCAAACCAGTAGAGACAAGAAGCAGATAAGTGATTCCCCGGGGGGACTGGAGAAAAGGGAAATGGGAAGTGATTAGTCAATGTACTCTCTCCTGGAGTGATGAAATGGTTTTGAAACTAGAGAGGGGGTTGGTTATATGACATTGTGAATGCACTAAATTATGCACTTTAAAATGATTAATTGTATAGTTTGTGTATTTTACTTCAGTTTTTAAAACACTATTACTTTTTTGGTAAATAATAGTGTTATTCTTAAGTTCCAATCCAATGTGCCTACTTCTTATAGTCTCTCACATTAAATACCAATCATATTAGCTTTTAAAAAATCACTTTACAAAAAGTTTGAAAAGTGATAAACATGTCTCTTTTAAAGCCATTAATTTAAAAGTACATTTTCAAAAGAATTAACCAAAAGTAGATGACAAATGGAGGCAGTTCCCAGCTGACATGTTAAGAAGAAAGTTATGTTTCCAATATACATGTTAACATGCATCCAAACCTGGAAAATTCTTTATCAGAGCCCAGGGTGTCTACAGAGAATTTTTAAGGTCTTGATGACCTCAGTCTAACAAAGAAGCAAGAACACCACCAGCCCCAACTTTCAGTGCCGCCAAAACAATATTCCTCTGTATTCCAGGAATCCTGAAATACAAGCAAGAGTTGAGGATGAAGTGCAAAGAGTGAAGGAAAAGAAAATACGAAAAGAAAAGAAGAAATTGAACACAGGGCGTCTATTGGGACATGGATTTCTTCCACAGCATCTGAACTAAACTACAAATTTCTTATTTTGATTGAAGTCCAGTTCAAGCGGTTGGGACAAAAATGCATAATGCCATTTGCTGAAAGGGGGCTCCTTGTATATTAGTACAAAGTAATTTGGCCAAAAGCAATTTGGGGGAGATGACCTCTAGATCAAGAGCACAAAGTATTTGAAAGCACGTCTCCAGTTAAGGGTGTATCTCGTATGGATATTTGGGGAACACCATGGGGCAATTTTGTGGTATTTTATTGTGATAAACACACATAATGTAAAGATTTACCATTTCAAAGTGGACATTTTTATCACTTCCAAAGGAAACCCCCTACTCATTTAGGAGAGATGTCCTAGCTGCCTCCCCTCAGGACAGAGCAACCAAACATTGACCTGCCTTCTTTCTGTCTCTATAGATTTAGC
The DNA here is from genome assembly GCA_039655065.1 of Glossophaga mutica. Taxonomy (NCBI): domain Eukaryota; kingdom Metazoa; phylum Chordata; class Mammalia; order Chiroptera; family Phyllostomidae; genus Glossophaga; species Glossophaga mutica. Next base: position 24,884,190 of record CM077305.1, read on the forward strand.
TATTTTGGACGTTTCCTACAAATGGAATCATACAGCACATGAACTTTTGTGTCTGGCTTCCTTCACATGGCAGTTTTCAAGGTGCACCTATGTCATTAGCATGTATCCGCACTTCCTTTTTGTGGCTGAATAATATTCCATTATATGAATATATCACAATTTGCGATCCCTTTATGGACATTTGGGTTGTTTCCACCTTTCGGTTGTTGTACATAGTGCTGCTATGAACATTTGCACACAAGAGTCTTTTTTTTGGACATCTGTTTCCAGTTTGGGGAAGTATATACGTAGGAGTGGAACTGCTGGGTCATATGGCAATTCTGTGTTTAACTGCCTGAAGAACTGCCACGCTTTTCCATGGAGGCTGAACCGTTTACATTTCCACTAGCAATGTATGAGTCACGCTTTTATGTCTTCAAGTTTGGGGTCCATTTCATAGTCCTTTAGAAAGGATTTTCAACTAATATGATTTGTAAACTTTGTTTTCTACCCATTTTTCATGTTCTGCACTATTTATAACAGCAAAATGTAAGAAACAGCTTAAATGTCCAACTCTGTGCTACTGTTTAAATCAAACATGATATATAATGGCATAGAAACATCATTTTTCAATTTTCTTATTACCATATCTAGTAATTTTTATCTTAACATAGATGAGTAATAGTTTATCTCCCCACTTCCCAAGATCATTTGACCGAGAAACATACTTAAATCCTAACAGAAGTTAAGATAAAATACTGTCTTGAGTTGCTATAAAAATGATTCCAAATTTATTTGAGATTTTCAAACTTTTTAATGGAGCAAAAATAAATTGATAAAAAAACTTTTTATTTTTTAATATGGTGCTAGAAGGAAGAAGGACATTGCTAAATTCAATCTTGATGTAAGAAGCAGCATGAATAAAAACTAATAAAAACAGCTAACCTGCTCTGTCCATTCACTGCATACCACACGCTGCCTTACACTCTTTAATTTCACCCTCAAAACAAACCTCCGAGGCACTTGCTACTGATTTTCTCATTCTATAAGTAAGAAACAAATTTAGTGGAGTTAAATAACGCTCAAAGTGAGAGTAAGTAGCTAGAGTCTAGATTTGAAATCATTTTGTTATACTGAATTCCAGAATCTCAAAGACTATGTAGTACCCTGAGTTTACATATCTTGTTTTCACTACACTGTTATATTATGAAAAATTCTCTTTCTTACAGGTACACTGGACCAAAGGCAGAGATGTGAGCCGCTGGGGTTATAAAATTTGGGTAATCATGAATTAGGCTCTTTAAAATGTACAGATTATCTTGAGCAATTTTATAGAAACCAAACACATTGTTTATTACTATTCTCTTTAATGCATTCCTGTTTCTCCTCTTTTAGAGTGGACGTAGTTTGAATACCCCAACAGCTCAGTTTTCTGTTTAAATTTTCTCTGTCAGCTATAGACCTCGGAAAGTAAGTTTGTGTAATTTAATTAGCTAGCAGCCTTAAAGCATGGAATGACATGAGTGGTACGTGTTGTCACTGAGAGGCAGGGGACCTAGCGTAGACCCTCAAAGAGAGTGCTCATGCCAAATGGACAGCCAGTACAGGGCTGCCTCCCTGTCGCCGGCAGATGGAACGTCGTGTGTGTTAAGCTGTCTTCTTACATGTAATTTTTAAATAAAATTTAAAGGGCAGAAAACCCATGGATAGTATTTCCTTGAACAGAATAACCTGTGGAATCTCATGGAATCCTACAGGGCAAGTCTGAAAGTAATTCGGGATGAAGATTCACTAAGATGAGCAGCCATCAGTGAATAACTCTGATGAAAGGAAACTCAGATGCTGCCTCCAGCTAAGGCTTGCTTACACCTTTCACTTAAAACACAGTGATTAATTCCCACAGCAGTGGATCTGTGTTTCTGGAAGGTTCATTTTGCCGTTCACTACCTGTACCTGGCGGCCTCCATCCAGTTTTTTTTTTTTATTATTTGTTTATTTGTTTGTTGGAAAGCTCCAGGAAAAGGTATAATGTAGCTTAGTTTCTGATCTTTTGAAGTCAAGCAAGAGCCTGGGCAAGTCATTTATCCCACCCAGAATTCAAGCTATTTATAAAGAAATTTAATTCCACCTAAATCCTGATGGAGTTGTCACAATTCAGCATTATCCAGGACTAGAAGTCTACTTCCCTTCAACCGGGTAATGAAAACATTGCAGACAAGAGTGGTTAACAGGAGTTGAGCAGCTAATACGACCAAAAGGCTTAATGATCCCAAAGTATAGACAATAATATTCCATTTCCATGGAGCCCCTCTCAGTCTAGGAGTGCCCAGCTGAATGTAGTTGGAGATACAAGAGCCCTTACATGTTCGTGAGATGCAGAGCCTAGCATTTCGGGCGAGACAAGCTGCCAGTGGGAGTGGGGTGTTAGAGCAAAGTAGAATGGAGACGCCACAGAAAAGACAGTGACTATCCCGCTCTCCTGCCCTGCTCTTCGCAGCTCCCCAGGCCAGTGCCTTGCCGCCTGCATGAAACCTCATCATCTGGTTCCATGAAAGTCTCATACCCTCACACCCTAACTTACAGTCATCTTCAGTAACAAGGTAGGGACTGACAATTTTGCACTCAAATTCCTCAAGACTGCATCTCTCCAAGGGTAACTGACCAGAGTAATTCCAAAGGGATGAGTCGGCCATAGGGAGAACCAGAGGTAAGTAGCAGAGTGAGCCCAGTGGGGTAGAAAGGACACAGATCCAGAGGATAGGAAATGGGAAGTGGGACCCACTCAGGATTTGACCACGAGACACTCAATCTATCTCCTTGAACTTCAATTTTATCATCAGCAAAACAAGGAGGATAAGGGATGGCCTTCATGTCTCTTCCAATTCTAGCAACTGTAGACCCCGAGAGGATGGTGGCCTCTGCCTCACACCGGTGAGCCCAGAGCCAGCCCTGCCTGCGGGACATATAACGTAGAGACGGGATATGACTAGCTTGCAAGCCAGGGTGAGTCAGCCTAGAGGTTAGGAGAAGCCGGCTGTCCGGAACTCAGCCCACACTCGGCAGGGATGTGTGGGTGGCGGAGAACACTCTCTCACACCAAAATCTCTCACCACAGCTGCCTGCATTCCACCTTCCTTGCCATCCCCGGAGATGAAATGAGCAGTAGAAAAACATTCAGAAGGCAAAGGTGGTGATTAAGCCCTGTTATTACAAAAGGGCATCTGCTACTCTCCACAGGCTTTACCTGAGCCTCAGTTTCCCTTTTAAGTCTCTTCACTGAGGATGCCCTGTCTTTCGCCTAGAGTCAAATGATTGACTCTGAAAGGAAGAAGTAATATTTTTATTTTTTTTAAATCAACTGTATCCATCATACATTACAAATTGTCCGTGTAACTGAAGACTTGTGTTCAGCGTCAGCAAACCTCTTTGCCCACACACCTGGTTTTAAACTTGAGCTAATGAGTAAAAAGTTTAATTATGTGCCTGTTTGTAATAGTGAAAAGTTTATGGCAGTGGGTGAGTATGTTTCACAATTCTTGTTTGTAATAGAAGCCACAGTTAAGTATTTAAAGCAAATGTGACAGGCTAACAACCTTTCCTTCCTGTGGTTAAAATGATAGGAAGTGATTTATAAACTGTCATCAGAGTTAGCTAAGGGACATTGGCTTCTATCTCATTCAGCTGGCATGGTTTTAACTCTTGGCAAACTAAAATAAAAAAATACAATCTTCATCTATTGTCAAACAATAAGATTTACAACTCAAAAAAGTTTTAAAGCTCAAATGTTGGGTTAAGTGTACATAACCTTTCAAAAATTTGGACTTGGTCCCAGCCAGGTGGCTCAGTTGGTTGGAGCGTCATCCTGTTCACCACAAGGTTGCAGGTTTGATCCGCAGTCAGGGCACAGACCTAGGTGACAGGTTCAATTCCCAGTCAGGGTGTGTACAGGAGACAACTGATAGATGTTTCTCTCTCGCATCAGTCTCTCTCTCTCTCTCTCTCTCTCTCTCTCTCTCTCTCTCTCTCTCTCTCTCTGTCCTTCTCCCCCTTCCTCTGAAATTAATGAGCATATCCTCAGGTGTGGATATTTTTTAAAAATTTGGACTTAGATGTATAACGAACATTTATCTCAGTCACGTATTGGTGGTTTATAACTCAAAGCTTTGGGGCATTAGCTAATCCCTAGAGGGATCAAGGAGAATTTGACAACAAGAAGCTGTTACTTTACTCACCTCTAAAAATCAGATATGGTCTACACCTGCCATGTGACAATTGCAATGAAAAATTCAATAAAATTAAAATCCTTATTGCTTTCTGATGGTCAAACCTCATTTCCAACAATCAAGTAATTCAGATAAAGTGACCACGTTTTTTATTTTGGCCCAGTCTTCATCCCTCCACAGAAATCCCTAGCACGTATTCTATTAAAGAGTTCTGTGGCAAACCACTAATTCAAGTGAGATTTGTGTCTTACACAGCATGGATTCTCTAATACTCATTCACTTATTGTCCTACAATTTTACTGCATACCACTCACATTGATCAAGGGTTATTGTCTTGGCCCTAAAACGGAATAATATATTTGAATGTCATTAGAAGTAAGTTGATAAAAATCTTAGTGTATTAACATCATCATATTAATAAAACTGCATTGTTAAACTTATTTGAAATATAAGACATATAATAAGCTTTCAAATGGCAGTGGCCAAATAGCCACTGTCTCTGAGAATTAAGAAATGTTCAAAAATCTTATAGATGGATGAATGCATTATAATATGACACCACCATATAATATTATAGAGCCATTAAAAATGAATTGGAGTCAGGCCAATTGACTGGAAAAGCTTTCCAGGAGGTGTAGAAAGTACAAGGAATAAATGCACAGATATATTCATAGTACAATCCCATCACACACAATCATCTATAAATGCATTTACACATGTATGTGCCTAAATGTTTGTATGCAAGTATATAAATAATACATATCTGTATGCACATTCATTATATTTCTAGATGGCCACATGGAAAAGTACTAAAGTACTAAAGTATACATACCAGGTTGCTAACATTTTACCTGGGAAGGTAGAAGGTATGGTGATACAGGGAGAGGAGAAAAGGTGAAGAGAACAGGAAAAAACTGAACCAAAAAAGTATGATTCTATTTGTAAAATGTTGTGTGTGTGTGTGTGTGTGTGTGTGTGTGTGTGTGTGTGTGTTAAAGAACTTGAGAAAGACGTTTATGTCTATAGACATCTAGGGATGGCTTTAGAATACTAAGAGTTAAGTTGCAGAGTAATGTGTCCAGTCTGATTCTCTTTTGGGTTTTTTTTTTTTTTTACTTTAAAAATAGCTTTATTTTTTCTTTGTATGAAATGGGCACTTTCTCATCACAAAATACATTAAAAATAGAGAAGCAAAAGGAAAAAGTCAAGATTATTTATAATTCTAATGAATAATTGACCACCGTCAAGTTCTGGTAGCATGTCTTCCAGGTTTTCCAGGTCTGTTGATAAGGCAATGTGAACACATGTGCTATGCTCTGATCGTCCTTTACTGGGTCAGAAGAAATCAGCAAGAACACCTGGCTGGGTGCGCCCTCCATGCTGGAGCCCTGAGTCTCCAGCACATCCCTCTTTGGCTCTTAGCCTGACTGGTCCTCTTTGGCCTCTGCTGAAGGCCCACTTCCTGCTCACCTGCTGTCCTAAATCCCAGTTCTTTCTGGGTCTCTGGCCCCACCCCTCACACCAGGAGTCCAGGAAAATTCTAGGTCCTATCCATGCCCCTCCAGAACAAGAGCAACTCAAGCTAGTGAAATCCCAGCCCGCTCTGTGTTTCCTAGTTTACTTCCACGTGGGTGTCCCCACATTCATGAGGCAGCAGCCTAGACAATCTCCTCTCAGAGCTCCAAACATAAAGTTGGAGCAAAAGCCCCATGTCGCCTCAACTTAGTGACACCCTTCTTCCTCTGGACTCTCTCCCAGAAAGATGTAATCATGATGTGGAGAAAGGGGAACCCTTGTGCATTGTTTCTAAAAACATCATAATCTGGTACATCCACTATGGAGAACAATGTGGAGATTCCTCAAAAAATTAAAAATAGAACTACCATAATGATCCAACTATCCCATTTCCAGGTGTATAGCCGAAAGAAATTAAATCACTGACCTGAAGTTATATTTGCACCCCAGCGTTTACTGTAGCATTATTTGCAATAGTCAAGATATGCAAATGACTTAAGAATTCATTGATGGATGAGTTAATAAAGAAAATGTGTTACATATGTACAATGGAATATTATACAATCTTTAAAAAGTAGGGAACCTGCTATTTATAACATGGATAAATCTAAAAGACATGCTAACTGAAATAAACCAGACACAGAAAGAAAAATACTGCATATCTCACTTATATGTGGAATCTAAAATAGTCAGAGAGTAGAATGGTGGCTGCCAAGAGCAGGTGGAGTTGGGGGGAAGGGGGAAATGGGAAGTGTAGGTTAAGGGGAACACAGTTTCAGTTCTGCAAAATGAGTAAGTTCTGGAGAGCTAGTGTGCAAAAATGTGACTACAGTTAAAGGGACCATACCGTACACTTGAAATTTGCTAAGAGGATAAATCTTAAGTGTTCTCACCAAAAAGTGAAAGAAAGAAAGAAAGAAAGAAAGAAAGAAAGAAAGAAAGAAAGAAAGAAATTATGCAAGGTGATGGATTTGTTAATTACCTTGATTGCAATGATCATTTCACAATGCATACATATATCAAATAATCAAGTGGATACCTTAAGTATATACAATGTTTTATTTAAATGTATTGGGAGTAACACTGGTTAATAACAATATATAATTTTCACGTGTACAAGATTATAATTTGACATCTGTGTACTCTATTGCATACTCACCATCCAAAGTTTAGTCTCCTTCCCTTAATATGTATCTGACCCCCTTTATCCAGTTCCCCTCCCTCTACCCTGTCTCCTCTGGTAACCATTCTGTCATCTGCATCTATGAGTTTGTTGTTTGTTTTGTTATTTCATTAGTTACTTTTTGTTTTATATTCCACCTATGAAAGAAATCAGATGGTTTTTGTCCTTTCCTGTCTGCCTTATTTTATTTAGCATAATATATACAATTTTAGTTGTCAATTATCCCTCAATAAAATTGGAGGTAGGAAAAGACTACACTCTTATCTCTTCCTTTTCTTGGCCTGTCTCTCCCTTTTCTTCCTGCAGGGGCTCAGAAACAGAAGGGCTGGATCTCAGACCTTGATAACTTGGGATCCTCTCTTAGCAAAACCTGACTATCAAGCCTATTGTTTGGCAGCAAGAGTCTATTTGGAATGTCAGAAGCTGAGTATTGATTTTTTAAATTCGCCTGGACATTTCTGTTGTAACGTCAACAGAAATCCCCATTACTTACCTCGGTGCACACCCATAAGGCAGATGGATACCTCAGGGTCATCATCGATAAGGTAACTTACCCAAAAGTTCAGAAGACAAAGCACATTATTTTTTCTTAATATTACTTCCATTTCACAAATAAATAACCTTTCGGTAATCATCAATAGCCTTAATTTTCTCTATACTTATTCTTAGTTGCATTATATTCTTGGTGGCGTTTGTTACATTACAAAGAAAACAGCAAAGTAACTCTTCCAAGAGCCAAAACAGAAGGTATCCAACAGAGCAGATACAATCCTCAAAGACTAAGAGCACAGCTTAGATCTAAAAGGTGTAATCAAAGTAGGTTCATTGAATAAAATTTCTGGATAAGAGCTTGGATTTTTGAAGAACTTAGAAATCTTCGGTCCCATGTGGAATGACCGGAAGGTGTTGGGGTCATAGAGCAATGCCAGGAACTAGGGCACAACTTTTTTTAACCAAACAGGCTCAGGTGGGGACAGCCAGGCCAACGACTTAACTGCCACCAGGCACAGAAAGAGCCACAGGACAGAACAAACAGGGAAGAGACAATGGTCATGTCCCCAAACCGGACCAGAGAAGGCTCCAAGTCAGAGCTCGACAGCCACAGGCCCAAGCTGGGCAGTGAGTGGTAGGTCTGAACTTGGGTAAAGCTGAGGTCAGAAAGCCAGCACCCAAGAATCCAGGTTAAACAAGGTGGCACAGATCAAAACAGCCTGAGGTTGGAACCCAGCACAGAAAATTGATATGAGCACAAAGGCAGGTCTGCAAAGGACAGCAGAAAGCGGATCTTCCTAGGTGACTGTGGCCTGCCCTCCGCCTTGTTGAAGCAGTCCTCTGGTGGAGCAGACAATGGCTGGCAGGCAGGTATGACTCACCAGAGCAAGGTAAAGCCCTGAAGCTGTTAGGGCTTTACAGGCTATTTACAGGGCTTTATTGGGGCTATTAGGGCTAGCGATCACAGCAAATCTCTGGGGAAAGAACTAGAGAATTCATGAGAGGAGCACAAGAACAAGTGAGAACCTGCCTCTAGAATGAGGTGGGTCCCTGACACCAGATAAGCCCTTTCTGGGCCAGAGCCCCCTACTGCAACTGTATGGAACAGGGGTAAGAAAATTAAGAATACACCCTGGCCAAATAGCTCAGCTCGCTAGAACATCATCCCTATACACCGAAGTTGCAGGTTGGATCCCCAGTCAGGGCACATACAAGAGGCAACTGATGAATGCATGAATGGGTGGAACAACAAACCTCTCTCTCAAAAATCAATCAGTTTTTTAAAGAAAATTATGAATAACATTTAGGAGTGCCTCCAAGCTACAAAAGTTTTACTCTCTGGGGATCAGAATCAAAGTTATAGTGAAGAGTATTTCTGCAATATGTGGAACCAGTCATGGTTAATGAAGAAAGACGAGGCGGGGGAAGGGAATGGTAGGGGAGGGAGAACAGAAAGACAGAGACAGAGATGAGAGTAGGCACTAGCTACAATGTAGGGTAGTGGAAATGGTAGAGTGACTTCTTAGATGCTAAAATTCTGAGTTAAATGCCAATTCAGTAGATCTCTGTTAAGTATAGAAAGAAGCGCTCTACAGAACCTAACAGATGGTACTCAGAAATTCAAATACAACGAATATAGTGGCCGTTCTAAAAACACCAATTCCAAGCAACAGCTGGTGTCTGGCCAACATTCTCAGCTGGAAACCATAAACTCACTTTATTTGAGGACACCCAAGGCCTCAGGGCAGGAGATGATGAGTCCAAAAAGGGCCCACGACCCTCCCTACAAATATTTCCAGGACACGCCACCTCCAGGCCATTCTAACCACCTGGGTCTGAAGCAAGCCCTCATTGGTTCTCACCTGAAGCACTAAAACAGCCTCCTCACCAGTCTCGCTGTGCCAAGCTCAATCCTTCACCCCAATCCCCAGAGGAAGGGCACAATGTGCTTTTTATTAAGGCTCCAGGAGCCACTCTGACCCAGGGAAGTGAAAAATAGACAAGCCAAGGGTGTTCTCTCCTTGGCGTGCCCTAAAACCCCTGTGGGTCCCATGGGGCTGCAGCCACACCCAGGTACTAGTGCCCACCGGTGAGAACAGAGAAGGGGGAGGTGCAAAGGCTTGGTAGAGGGCCTGCCATACACGTGCACAGCTGCCCCAGGGCTCACATTTGGCCCCAGTCTGGTGGCCTCTGGGTGGGGTGGGGGGGGGGCGTTCATTGCAGCTATACGCTGCCCTCCTTCATCATGAAGAAAAGTTTATTCATTAATGCATCTTTCCCTTCTTTCCTCCATTCATGCATTTATCCATTCATTTAATAAATATTCAGCAAGCACCAAGTCTGATCCAGGCACTATTCTGGGAACTGGGCATAGAACAATGAACAAATATAGAAGGGACTGTGATTGCCCTTATCCTTCATGGCTCACAGCCATGACCCACACGCTTCTCAGAAGAGAGCATGGCTTAACAATTTAAATACAAGAAAAATGGGCCCAGAGAAAAAGACTATTTCAAAATTAGCTCGCGTCAAAGCCACATGCCTACAGAATTATCTTGAGTAGGATCTCACGTGAGTCTGGATGTTCATGTTGACACTTGCCTTTGCACCGTAAACTTGTCCCTGGCTCTCCCTGGTCTAACGTGGAGGTCCCCCCGGGCAGTCCTGGGATGGGCCATGCTCACGCCCTCCACCTCTCCTGGATAAGTCTGGGGTTTCCTCATCCAGGACTCCCTTTTTAGACACAAAGTACCACTGGGGACATCAGCTGAGCGTCATTAGCTTTCATAGAAGCTCTCCTGGCTCACTGGGCTCTCCCCATAAGACAGGAAAGAGTTCTGGATTTGGGCAGACCTGGGTGCCAGTCCAGTCACATACTAACTGTGTGGCCTTAGACAAGTTGATTCACACCTTTGAGCCTCTGAAAAATGAGAACTGTAATAATTGCCATTAACACATACACGGTATGCCCTGTGCAAAGCACTGATCTAAGTTCTTCACATGCATTACCTGACTCCTGGTTCCCAACCACCCCTCCAGATGCACATGCTTATTATTGCCATTGTGTAGTGCAGGGAGGAAGGAGCTTTCTGCTCCCTTCTAACGCTTCTGTCTGGTCTAATAGTCAAGTAGACATGAGACAGACTAACAAGAGAAAATAACCACATTTAATCACATGTATATGTTCGGGAAGCCCACACGCATGAGAAGTTCAGAGACAGAAGATTAAAACAAGGTACATGTGACCTTCTGAGCTAAGAATGAGGTGACGCACCTTGGGGTTTCTGAGGGGACAAAGGTCGTCTGCAGGACAATAAGAAGAGCAGATGTTCAGTAATTAGATATTTGTCCTGCCCTATGGATAGATCATTGAAAGTTATCTCTGGTTATGAGTCTTATTATGGTCAAGGCCCTCAATTTAGATTCTTTAAGGAAGGTAGAAGCTCCTCATGAGCCTCAGGGTCTCAACTGTCTTCAGCTCAGAATAATTCACTTGCCAAAGCGAATCACATTATTACATGGTGAGTCACTGCCTATATCTCTAGAAATGTTTTTTAAATGCATTTTATTCATTTGACACCTCCTTATTTCATGTGTACTTGAAAAGAGACACCAACATCTTAGGGAAGGCCTGTTCTGAACCCCTCCAGCAGGCAGGGAAACTGAGGCCCAGGGATGTAAGGGGCAGGGCCAGGAGAGGAACCCAGGTGGTCCCTCTCCAGAGCCCTTGCTCTCAACTCTACCACTTCCCTGGCTTGTCAGCCAACAGCAGGCTCCACGTAAAGACCAGGTACCTGCCTACCAACGCACCTCACCCTGGTGCACTGCCCTGCCCCTCCACCTCGGCCCACCACGTCCACCAGCCTAGCCCGATGGACTGTCCAGGACTGAGTCACCCTTCAGGATTTAACACATACTCAGATATAAGTCTGAGGAACATAAAACATTGAAAAACAAGCCTTTATTTTACCTCTCACACAGGGCTTGTTGCCTGGTTTGTGGGACATGAAAAATAATGATTGCATTTTGCCTGCCGAGGGTAGTCTACTATATTAAGATAGGTCTTCAAAAGTAAGTAAAAATTATTGCTTTCATTACAAGCATTCCCCTCCAGCTCTAACACTCCATGATTCAATACACAGCATTGTGAGTGATTGTCTGCAAGGGTGGTTTCCCACTACTTCCTCAGGTGAAAAGTTCAAGTCCAGGATCTCACAGTGCACTGACTGCTGGCCATTATCGTGAAGGATTGCCTTGCCCGCTAATGTTGGCGCATTATGCCACTGCCGTGGGTAATGACACGTGGCACTGCCTGAATCATAAGAATCAGTTCCACCGAGAAGAAACAACAAAAAGCAAAGCACCAGTCGTGATCGCCAGCTGGGATTAACCTCTTCAGGATCACTCTCAACTGAGGACTCTCAGAAAAGCCAAGCTGTGAATTCCTGAATTTCCATTTGACAATCGTTGAAATGGCAATTGGCCTAGTGAAAGCATATGGACCAGAGAGTCAAACAGACCTGGCCTCTAATCAAGGCCTTGCCCCTTTCCAGGTGTGTGATCTTGGGCTGGATACTTCCCTTCTCTGAGCCTATTTCTTCATCTAGAGAACAGAGATAATGGAACCCACTTTGTTGGGTTGTCTGAAGATGAAAGGAAATACGGAAAACATACATAATCGTGTCTGGAACATAGGAGACAATCCATAAATGTTACTGACTTTATTTTGAAAGTATAAACATATCATGGGGTCGCTTTGGGGGGTCTCTGTTTTGTTAGTATCTTAGCAGTCAGTGTTCACAGGGATTTTTATATTAGATGCATACAGGGTTATCATTCCCACTGTTTAGAAGTTCTTCTCTCCGTTTTTCTATTAACCAGACTTTCCAAACATCTTTAGTATAATTATAATTATTACTCATAATCACGGCTCTTGAGACATTGCTATCTATGGAAGGATCTTCTGAATCATCAAAAAACAGATGGAATTACGTTTTAAATGGCACTTTTTCAAATGCATTTTATTGTATGTTTGATACACAGTTGCCAGAGAAGAGATACTCCACTTTTATTTGAAGACATTGTGGAATATCTCTCCCTCCATTTCTTTGAGTTTCTAATTAATCGAGAATGCCTGTAACAAGAGTTAACAAAGTTGCCTCATTCATTCATCTGCTAAAGGTTGGAAAATACATGAAGCCTCAAAAAGTTGTTGAGCCATGGATCAGGACCATGCAGGAACTCGGGGAGGGGGACACACAGACCAAGAGTGTTAAAGGTGTAAACACCCCACCTCACTCTTCTCCCCTCTTTTGCTTCCCATTGGCTGGACCCGATCGGAAGCCAGGAAGAGTCTCGCCATGGATCTAGCCCAATAGTCCAGCCTCCCAGGGCACAGAACATGGTGGAGAAAGGAGAAGAGTGGATTCAGATGGCACAAAGAAAGACAATCAGCTTCATACACTTACCCCATTACTGGGTGATATGCTACTACCATGGGGGGAAAGTCTGTTTTATTAATTGGCTACCATGTGAGGGCTTTAATTCCTTCCTGACATAAACAGAATGTTTTTTTTTTTTAAAGAAACAATCACACTATTATGTGGCTTAGTTACTTCCCGTATCTCTAGAAATGTTTTTTGAGTGTATTTTATTCATTCAACACCTCATTTCACGTTGACTTGAAATGAGACACCAACATTTCTGCCAGATTGCAACATAGGCACACCTGAAGATACCTCACATTCTCAAAATCACATGCTAAAATCACAGAATTTACGAGAAAAATAGGGTAGGGCAGACTATTTCAAGCCTACGCGGCTTTGTAACCGGAGTCCTCACATACACACACAAAACCAGAAATTGGTTCCTGGGGAGATAACTTGAACAGAGCACACAGGCAGCTCAGCCTGGCTGGAGGCTGCCACCAGGCTATTTAAAATGCCTAGAAACAGCAGGGTGAAAATGTTAGCTCCACTTAGAGTGGAGCTGGGGATGGGGAGGGGGTGGTGTCGAGGGGGAGGAGGTGAACTAACAATGCAGACGGGAGGGCAGCGCTGAGCTGGCAGGGCTTCAGCGGAGGTGGGCCCAGGAGGCACCAGAACCTGGCCCAGTCCGGAACCACACACAGCCAGCCTGTGCCTCTCAGGGGACGCAGCCCCAGACTCAGGCACTCATTTAAATTCTCTCCAAATGCAGCCCAAGGGCCCTTGCTACTTGGGTAGCAGCTGAGTTGAAGGCTCCCTTTACCTAGTGAAGTTTATAATTCCACTCCCATTATCAGTTCCCGCTTCCCCTGTGGGCCCAAATGACTCACATATTATTATGTGGGCCTTGTCTTTACTCGCCAGAGCCCTAAGGCAAAGCTTACCTGTTTCAGGGGTTGCAGGGATGAGCAGACCAGGGAAACAAAGCAGGAAAGGAGGGAACAAATGTAAGGTAGTGACGAAGATGGCCACAGCTTCACAAAGACACATCTCCAGAAAGGTTGTCAGGAACCACAGCATCTCAGGAAAGACTGGGAGGTGGGGGAGCGTAGGCAATTTTACTGTCAGCTTCTCTTTGCCCCCTGTCGCTCACTGGTAAAGTTGAATTGCCCTACCTTACGGATTGCCACCCAGGGTGCTGTTGGGCAGACCAGGCACTGCAGCTGCCCGAGCCCGACCATCACGCCCAGAGGAGACTGAGACAACTAGCTGAAAAAAAGGTAGCCCCCCAAGCCAGCATGGAGGCCTCTCCAGCTCAGAAGAACAGGTTGGGGGTGGGGCAGGGGTGGGCTCCATAATGTGGCGCACGGGTCAGCCTTTCAGAGGTCGTCCTTTCCAAGGGCATCTTGTCCAAATCAAACAGCTCTCCATAGTCAGCTCCCCACGTCTCTGCTTTCTGCACGCCCCCTTCTCTCTCCAGCACCCCCTTCTACTGTGAAGACCAGGGATGATGACCGAGGTTGCGCAAAGAGTGAAAGGGGTTAAACCTGGAGGTGATCACTATCTCACCAGGATAATCATCTATAAATTAACTGGATAAACAGCACATGGTTTCATGAAAGTTATACAGCTTGACAGTTCCCTGTGATCCACCTAGAACATCACATTCCGAAAAGTGTTTCAGGGACTTCAACTTCAGAAAGTTGTTTATCAAGTCCTATCATATTTCCATGCCTTTCTGCCCTCAGAAATGTACTCATCGAGTTTTCCAGAATGACAGGACTAAAGATGCTTCATTATTTCCTGGAGTTGAAAAAGAAATCATATGCCTACGAATATGCAAGGAGAAGGAAGAGTGGCTGTGTTGTATGCCCTTACTTACGATCCCCTTTCTCTTTGTATCTTTCTCAGAGGGTGCTTTTGCGTAAGTGTGGACAGTATCATAAGCACACCTGGTGTTTTACACCTGACCTGTTGTGCGTGGAATCCCATGCAGGGGACCCTCTCTATACATTGAGTTGGTGGCACCTATCATGACCTCTCTGCTACTGTCCTTTGCTCAATTAGGATTTTCATCAAGGAATGAAGCAAAACCAGCAGTAGGATCCCCCCACTCCCCACCACTGTCTACTTAGACTTTACCATATATGTTTACGATTTGGCACTGCCTGTTCCCATCCCTCATTTCCCATTCATTGGTACTGTGCTTTAGACAGTAGAGCTGGTAGGAAACATCCAACAAATCAAATACATAAATACCCAATAGGCTACTAATATCCCTTTAGTTAATGAAGCCAGTTAATGAAGTTTGTATCATCAATTTAATCCTCAAATGAGCCAGCTGCTTCAATAGACACCATTTCACAGACCAACCTTTTACCCGATTGTGTTCCTCTAAACACTGGTATCCGGCAGGAGAGTAACATGTTTTACAAAAAGAAAAGGGGCTGGGGAGGTTTCCATGAGCAAATACACTTGGGATAAACAGGGTTCTAGAAATGTAAAACAGGTGTGTTCACCACAGGGCCTTTATGTTAACGTGATTCTTCCTCTGAAGGGGACTAAACCATGCCGTGTTCCTTCCCCATTTTTATTTATTTGTTTGTTCGTTTATTTATTTATTTATTTTTGGCCAGAGTGATAGTTACTTTTATGTGTCAGCTTAGAGCATGTTTGGGGGTGAGATTAACATTTAAGCTTTGAGTAAAGCAGATTGTCCTCCATAATGTAGATGTGTCTCATCCAATCAGTTAAAGACCCAAATTGAACAAGAAGGAACTTTCCAGCAGAATGCCTCAGACTTCAACTGCAGGAACGTCTGTCCTTAGTCTCCAGCCTGCCTGCCTTTAGACCGAGAGAATGCTGACTAACGCAGATTTGGTGCCAGAGGAGGGTGATAAGCTAGTCACCTTGGTGGCAGAGTAACTTCATTGGACTGTTTCCATCATAGAAGGGGCAGCATTTTGTTCTTCCTGAATAGACACTTACTCTGGGCATGGATTTTCCTCCCCTGCCTGCAGTGCTTCTGCCATAAGTACTATGCACAAGCTTACAGAATGCCTTGTCCACCATCATGATAGACACAGAGAATTGCTTTTGATCGAGGAGCTTACTTCACAGCAAATGAAATACAGCAATGGGCCTATGCTTGTGGACTTACTGTGCTTCCCATATTCCCCACCACCCGGAAGCAGCTGGCTTAACGCCCTTTGAAGACTCAGTTACAGCACTAGCTAGGTCGAAATACCTTGCAGGGCTAGGGCAAGGTTCCCCAGAAGGTTGTATATGCTCTGTGTCAGTGTCCAGCACGTGCTGTTTCTCCAGTAGCCAAGAATCAAGGGGTGGAAATGGGAGTGGCACCACTCACTGTTACCCCTACTGATCCACTAGCAAAATGTGTGCTTCCTGCCCCCATGACCTGATACTGTAGGTCTGATGGCCTAGACACCTTAGTTCCAAAGGGAGAAATGTTTCCTCCGGGAGAGGCAACAGTGATTCCACTGAACTGGAAATTAAGACGGCCGCCCAGCTCCTTTGGGCTCCTCATGGCCTCTTACTGGACAGGAATAAAAGGGGGTTACGTGCCGGCTGGGGTAATTGATCCTGATTGCCAAGGGGAAGTTGGATTGCTGCTCCCCAATGGTGCCAAGGAGGAGTACGTCTGGAACGTGGGAGATCCCTTAGGGCGTCTCTTACTACAAGTACCATGCCCTGTGATTAAGGTCAATATAAAATTACAACTGCCCAATCTAGGCAGGGCTGTTAATGGCCCAAATCCCTCAGGATGAGATTAGCATTTAAGTTCATAATTGAATAGAGCAGATTTGTCTCCATAATGTGGGTGGGCCTCACGCAGGCATTTATAATCCCAAATAGAACAAAAAGACCAGCTTCCCCAAGCAAGATGGCCTCCAGACCATGTTTGCTCAGACCATCGGCTCTCCTGAGCTCCCACACTGTGGATTTTGGACGTGTCAGCTTCCATAATCACATGAGCCAATTCTTTATAATAAATCGATTTCCATTTATACACACCTACTATCAGTTCTGTTTCTCTGGAGAGCCCTGACTAACACAGCCAGGAAAATCCTTTTTTTATGAAACAACTATTAACAATTTGTGAGACTCTAGAGTTTCAAGGAGAATCATTGACCAGGGGAAATGCCGGCATAAGCCATAGCCTTCTAGATGATCTGCTGTTTCACAAATGCAGAATATTGGTAAGAAAGGGATCTGGAAAGAAAAAGTGAAGAAACCTAGAGCAATTACCACCGTTAATTGCCAAGCATTCCTGTTAATGGGTTCATGCACAGGGCGATTTTTATATAACTAAATAGTCGTTTATCCATATACCTTTAAAAAAGAAATTGTAACCCAAGTATAAATATGATCTCAGGAATCTTTGAAAGAAAGACTCTTTTGCATTTGACACACCCGTATTCCATTACACACACGTCACAGTTTTTCTCTTAGCATTAATTTGCAGGCGTGGCAATAGCGCCGTCTGTGATGTGGTGGATGCTGACGGACATTCCATTTCCTTTCCAGATAGCTGGCGCGCCCATCTGCACTCCCGTCCCCTGGGTGTTGATGAACGACTTGCGAAGGAATTTTAAGATGTTCTTCTGACCCAAGCAACCAGTTATATCGTCAGCAGGGCAAAACATGTACCAGTTGGACAACGATACTAAGATAAATGTGAATTCTTTGCTAAAATGCATGATAAAAGTATAAAGGGTTCTAGGTGTTTCCATGATGCGGTTACCATTAACTTTATTACAATCTTAAGCACCCCCCCAAAATTAATCCTCTTATTCTTTTTCTATCATTGGAGGAAATTGTCCTTACCTCTTGAAATGGATTGTTTCAGCCACTGATATCTTAGGAGACTAAAATAATTATGTATGCCTAAAATATTTAAGGAAAGAAGAAAAAATAAACATTGACTTATCAACTATTTCTATTTTTAAATAAAAATACATCAGCTCTAGAAAAGTCTATTTTGCTAGGACAAGCCTTTGTGGAAATTCTTGTTCTAATTGTACAACTGATATTCTCACAGACCCTGTGACTTTTCTCACTTTACATGTAAAACTGGAAAATTATCTTCTACAAAACTATTTCAAATATTTTAAATAAAAGGGACTGAAATTCTACAAAATATTATTTTTAAGGAATAAAATGTTTATTACACTGAAAAATTCTGACCAGTAATAATCTTGCCTTTTGACTTACTCCAACTGAATAAAGAACATAAGCAATAATTTGCTAAAACAAAGTTTCCTAAATACAATAGATGAATTATTTTACATATGCATTTTAAACATATTATGTATTTATGATTCAGAAGTGAGCTTGCCCATTTTTAGAGAGCTACAAAGTATAATTTTAAATGATGGTAGCATTTTAGCCAGACTAGAATGGTTCTCAAAGCATAAGTCTACATAAACCTTCAGATGACTTTCAAAGTTGGCAGTTCCAATGGATTAAACAGGCCTGTGAGTAGATAAGGCTGCAACCCACCAAAGACAAGATTTGCAATGTAGAAGAAAGGGCTTGAGATGCAATACCCCCTCAGTGATCTTGTGAGATCTACCCTAAAACTAGTGACTTGCATGTAAGTGAAAGGAAAAGACAAATGAGAAAATGTGGCCTTAAGCATTATCCCCACAAAGCTCTTTCAGGTAAGATGGAAAGTATGGTCACACTTTCTCTAGGTCATTAGGCATCATATGATGCTCTTCAAATAATGGAATGCCCTTGCCTCACCAGTGCCAGCCAGAGTGACAGCTCAGCATTTCTAAAAGAGCACTGCAATATTAAGATACCAAATCCTTTCCTTTCTTAGTACGTCTGGATTTTATTAATATGGCAGCGAGTTACTAAAATAGTCACTGTAGATCACCTATGTGCATTTTACAATGGTGAAAATGGCCCTTGAACAGGAGTTTTAAATATTTTCAAGTATTTTGAGTCTCCAGAAATGAAAATTAACTATATAATGAGAAATGTATTATTTCAATTCAAAGTCTTTCATAGGAAATTCATGGGTTTAGAAAAGTCCTTAAGGCAAATAACTTTATTCTGATTAAAAAAAAAAAAAAAAACCACAAAATTCAAAGAGGACCTGAAGGACAACTTCTCTTGTTAAAGAGCTTCTACCTAAGAAATTTTCCAAAGCGTGATGAAGGTCACTCACCTGTCCGTTTCTATCAGCATCTGATTAAAATAATGCAAGAAAAATTAGATTCGAGAGAACCTTGTCTTGAAACCTCCTACCCGGGAGCGCTTCTCTGATCAGCTGGTACCCAAGAGGCCAGCACCTTACAAGGAACCTCTTCCCTTACACTGAGGACTGGCTAATGGCTCGAAGGAGACGGGGTAACATGGAACACACACACAGAGTAACCACTAGGATGATGTCTGTCATCGAAAATAAGGCCTTTTTTCCCCCACAGTTCTTGGAAATGAAGGTGATAGTGCAGAGAAGAAAGGAAAGATAAATGATTTTCGCAAACTAGTTTATGACAGATGAGCAACTTTGTCAACTGTCACTAAATGGAAATTTTTTATAAAGGATCTACACAGAAATAACAGCACCTAAAAACATCTCAGGCTTACTACTTAAATCAAATGTATACATGACCTTTTAGTATAAGGATATGTTTCCACGTTATTTTATTTACTTCCCATCTTTGGAGGGTGGTGTCACTTTTGTCTCTGCTCTACAGCTGAAGAGGCAGATGCTGAGAGAAGAAAATAACTTGTCCAAAATCAAGTTCAGTCAACCTGAGGCTGAGGTAGACACCCACACCCCCCAATTCCTGAGCCCATTCTAACATTTACCAGAGCTTTGTAGATTGTCGGGTTATGTGTGGGTTTTTTTTGTTTGTTTGTTTGTTTTGGTTAATTCAGAATTTTTATTTTGATTTTTTGATCATCAAAAAAATCAAGGATCATTTAGCAATCTGTAAAACCCTATTGTTGACACTTGGAAACACATCTGCTCTAAGATAGGGATTTGAGTGTAATTTAGTCACTGAAAAAACAAAGGATTTAGAAATTTATCTGTTCACATTTTTAAATATGCAAAAAACACATTACTTTCAAAAGAACACCTAAAACTTGACAGAACCATAAAACACATTATAGAATACCCAACAGACTCTGTCACGTACAGAAATATTTTGTTAGGGTGCCCTAAAACACCATGAACTTGCACTGCCAGACATCACCGGGTCATTGACTTGGAACAGTTTCCTATGGCACCTATTTTGAAGGCTGCTAGAGTCAGCCTAGTTCTTAGAGATGAGGAGGTTCCGCAGCTACTCTGTGCCCCAGCAACTACGACTGAGAAGAGGGAAGATAGGGCAGGCATGACCTTGCCCAGCTGTGCCCTAAATCCAGGTCACTCATCTCACCTGCAGCTCCTGGTTGTCACATCTAAAGTCAACTCACCCTTCAAACGGTAAAGCACCAGTGCTGATTGAACAGTCTATACAGGCTGCATCCTGAACACGGGCTGCAAACGTGAATGGATACATAGCTACGAGAGCATAATCGGTCAACACACACCTTCCTCCTCTACCCATCAAAGCAAAGGAAAGCCCGTTTACACCCTTAAATCAGTTCAAAGGAAGAACACACTGAGGAAGAAACGACTGTGGCAAAGATCCCTTTTGTGGATTTAATTTATATGACACTTACGGATACCTAATTACTGATCCTTTCAATACTTTTGTAACCAAAAAGCCATTTGCTTACTCTATGTGTACTATATGTAGAAACTATGAAGATAAAAAGGTGGAAGCCCTGCTTTCAAGGCGTCTACGGCCTGGAAAGGAAACCAGCCATGTGCAGGTCTGACCACATTCCACACTAGAAGCGTGGAGACGCGCAGGGCTGTAGGGTAAGCCCAGACAGGCTGCCAAGGGTGGTCAGAGGGAGGCCGGAGGGAGGTCAGAGTAAGGGCGATCACTCCAGAAAGCAGAGCAGACTGGGACTGAACTGAGCGGATGAGATTGGCTGGGAGTCAGGAACAAACCAGAGTTGCTCGGAAGGAAGGCTGGGAAGATAGAATGGGACCTGACTTGGGAAAGATTCTGTGGGGAAGGAAAAAATAACATCCCTCCCACCCTTCTAAGTCCTTCTAGCTGGACTCATAAGCAAATTAACATGAGACAGATGAACAGGGGGAAATGTCCAAATTTATTATGATGTACACGCAGGGGTGCCGTTAGAATATGGGGCCCAAGACAGATGGGTAGTTAAGGTCTCTGTGCCATCTTGAGCTAAGGAGAAGGAGGGCAGAGGAGCGTGGTTTGGGCCTCAAAGTTCAGGAAGGCGATTTATACATGGAGATGGAAAAGCAAATCTTTGGTTAATAAATGTTTGCTGCGCTGCCTTTCTCAATCGGACACAGAGAAGACTTTGGTCCAAGGGGCCTTGCTCGGCTCCTCCCTCTCACACACTAGTTCATCGTAAACTACAGTTATCTGTGATGGCATCTCCCTTCCGGGAACAGGTCCTCTATCTAAATTCTTTGGGGCAGTTGGGGGAAGTTCAAAGTCTCTTTCTGAGCCTTTTGTTTCTTAAAAATAACCGGCTTAAATGGTCAATGACCCTAAAGGCATATTTTGGGGTGGCAAACTTGACTTCCCCTCAGTTTGGGGAGACCAACTCAGGGGGTTGACTTCATCCCCTACAATTTACAGGGAGTAATGCTTCCCACGCAAGGGGAAGGAGCAGAGCACGCCCCCACCTTGGACGGGCCGCTCTGGTGCCAGCGCCTGGCTCCTGTGCATGGCACCGACTTAAACCAGGCGGAGGGCAAGAGCGTGGGGTCTGAGGGCAGCAAAGGCAGGGCCCCCCACTGGGAAGTAGTGAAGGCCTGGGGAGGGGTACAGCGGCACTGAAAATGCCCATCAATGATCTCTTAGCATAAACACGCTCCCTTGTTATTTTGTGGAAACACAGAAAAGACAATAACATCCTGCCCACAACAGAGAGACGGCAAATGCAGGCCCACCAAACCGGGGCTTTTCTCTAGAGGAGGACCTGGACACTGAGCGGGTCTAAGGAAGACCAGCGCCCCACTCCCCAGCTGTTTGCCCTTCCCTAGATGCCTGCCAGAGGCAAGGTGCAAAACCACCTGGGTCCTTGTGGCTTATCTACACTATGGGCGCCTCTAAGGTGTGCACTGTACGCGACTAAAACAAACACCAACCCAGCCAAGCTGTCAGCCTCAGTATGTCAGTACCCACTTATGTGTTTGTCAAGCGTTGATTCAGTACCCGTCAGCCTCGCATTGTGCTGACATAAGCTACAAGTGACAGTGATAAGGAAAGCTGTCCCTTCCCACACCGAGCTCGCAGATCAATGGGAGAGACAGACCTCCACCAACGATGACACAGATATACACAGAATTGAAAACTACAAAACATCACGAACACTCGAGACTCTGTAATAACATGCATTGCTGGGCCCAGATGTGGCCTAAGGGCCCAGGGACCATCTTTCCTGTGACCTTTCAGCTCATCTAACAGTTTCCACTAAGACTGGGCCAAAAGGGCCCTGGGGTGGGACCTGCTGAATCAGAAATAATTTCTAGGAGGAAGAAAACTATTCCAGGCAATGAAAAAAATATGTGCAAAGGCCCTGAGGCCAGAGGGAACATGCTGTGTTTGTGGTCTAGCAAGGAGGTTTGAGGAGGAAAGTTGGCATAGTATAAGGCCCGACAAGCTTATGGGTCATGGTGAGCATACAGATACGTATCTTCAGAGCAGTGGGATGTGGCTACTTTTCTACTTTAAAATCTTGAAAGGATGGAGATCTTATGGTGACAGCTGGGCATGCAACTAATTTCTGTTTTATATCAATGTAAGTTTTAAAGGCAATATAGTATAACAAGGTGGAAGGCTCTATTAAAATAGTTGGGGCTTATGTCTACAGATACGCTAAAACTGAGTCTGTGGGCTGTAACACAATACAGGGCAAAAGTAGGTTTACAATTGTGAGTATGCAAAACGCAGAGTTCGTTCTCGTATTATTATTTATTAATCACTGTATTATTGTCCATACAAACAAGCGTAAACCTGCTTTTGCCGCTCCCTGTACATGTTACATGTCAATTAATAGGCCAAGACGAAATTGTTAGTTCTTTCACTGGACCATTTGCTATTCATCAGCAGCCCACTGATTAGAATCCGTTTCAGGTACTGAGAGGTGTTCGCAGATGAAAGGGATTTTTGCCAGCCACACTGAATATCAGGACTGGATTGTCACATTTGGAAAGGTGAATCCGAGTTGTGGCTGAGAGTATTGTCACTGGCTGCCTAGTGATAGAAGACAGCAACAACTACAAAATAGCAGGCTGTCCTCCCTCTGTGAAGGAAGACGACAGTGTGTGTGTTGGCCACAGAGCAGGAGGTGGGCAGCTGTGGTCAGACGCCCTGACCCTCCTGACTGGAAGTGACTGAATTCATCAGAGGGAAGAGGCTGGCTCTGAGCTTTCCACAGGAGCAAATATTAGGGAAATCATCCACCAGCCAGAAGCCACTCCCTTCCTGAAGCCTCAAGGACCACTAGAGGAAATCCAAAAGAAAATAGTCCTGGAGGACCAGGAAAAACAAACTTGCGAAAGAGGTGGGGTGAGTTAGGAATCTTATTATTGGATTAAAGGACCTTAAAATCAGTGTGTATCCCATACAGTACTGGTGGGAGTGTCAATTGGCCCAAAGTTTGGGAAAACCATTTTGGCAATGTGTATCAATAGCCTTGAAAACACCCATACATTTTGAAGACATAATTCTATTCCTGGAAATTTATCTTCATAGAATAATCAGAAATACACAATGCTCACAGTCTCATTGTTTATAGAGGCAAAATAGTTGGAAATATATCCAGTTATAGAAAACCAATAATAAATTGTAATATATGCAGAAGATGAACTATTTTGTAGCCACTAAAAGCCATATCTTTAAATGATGACAAAGGAAAATATAATGCATTAAGTTTTTTAAAAATTTTATAAAACTATCGGTACAATTTTAAACATACATCATGATAGGACAAAATGGTGATGGTGATTATATTTGAATAGTTATCTGCTTTTTTCTATGCTTTATTTTGTAAATTTTCTACAATGGGCACGAGAACTTTTTTAAAATAAGAGAAAATACAGAAAAATAAGAGAAAGTATAAGAAAATAATGAACCTTCACTCAGAATTAACTGCCCTTTTTGCTTAAGATATTTAGCAAAAAAATAGAATGTTCTAGATGACAGCTGAGTCCACTTTGTTCTTAGTCCCAGACCTGGGTATACATCCATCTAATCTGTGTTTTTATTAATTTTTGTGTATTATGCTTTCATTAACATCACATATTGTTGCTTTCTTTGTGCTTGAAAAGTTACGTAAATTTTACTATACTACACTTATTTTTTCACTACCATTAGATTTTGAGTCATTCAGGTTGCTGTGTATTAAACCAATTTATTTATTTGAACTGCACTGGAGAAGTCATGAAATATACCATGATTCATTCATTCATTCCCTTGTTGATATACATGGAGGTTGCTTCCAATTTTTACCTGTTACCTATGATACATGGTGGAACCTTCATAATCAAAAAAATGTCACTAAGCTTAAGAGCTGGAGAAAAGAGGAAGATACTACTAATTCCAGTGGAAGGGTGCTTGTGCTTTCCAGACTCATTGCCCTGGGATGCTCTAGAGGCCACCTGCCTCAGGGTTCTTTCTAATGCCATAAAAATGCCCGGAGGTCCTTGACCAGGCACACTCTGTCTTGCCTTGCACCTTTGCACCAGGACCTTCAACTGCTTGGACACCCACAACTAGAGCAATTTCCCTGAGATGCCTCTTCCCAGAAGTACCCAACATCTGAATAGTGTGCCAGGAGCACAATAACCTTATCGGCTTGTTTATCTTCATTAAAAACCTTTTCACCGGGTTCAATCCTCACCACGACACTAGTACCATTGTTATACTTTTTGTCCAGTTAGCAGAATGAGGCACAGAAAGGTGAAGTAACTTGCCCAAAATCACACAGTTAGTGAGATTTAGAACTGGATTCAAACTCACACAGTGAGATTCCAAAGTCCTCACTCTTATCCCCTGTACTCTGTGGCCTCCCATAATTTTCCACTGGTCCCCTCCTTATCTCATTTTCCCATGTACAGCTTCACCTCTCTCCTGCTGCCAGGGAGAGGAGAAAGCCTGTCCTGCTTCCCTGGGCCTGGACTCTGCCACCTTTTCCTGGTCGTCAAGCACACTGGCTCCTACGCTCACACTGCTTTGGCCTCTTAACCACCAATACCCGCCATACTACCACCAGATAAATCACTGTATTTAAAATTCTGGTCTTGTCATCATTTGTATATTTCCGGAGCCACTCAAATCCTGCCAACAGTTTGGAGACACCCTATGCCATCTGTCGGTGTGGTAAAGTAAATTTTCTGCACTAGTTCAGCTCATTGCTCAAGTCAAGTTGGTAAATTGCATTACTCAGATATGTTGTTACATGTACTGATTTTTTTTCACGTAAGAATGTCCAAACCTGCACAGACTGAGGTAAATGCTTTGGAGAATAACAGTTTGCAGCTTCTTTTAGGCATTTGAAAGTAAGCAGGGAACATAAGGAAGATTACGCAGAGATGGGAGGATGAAATTTGGGAATGAAATTACAGGAGAGTTAAGATTATGTGCTTTCTTGGGAGATCTTAAAGGAGGCATTTCAAAGAAACAGTGGACAGGACTTGCTTAAGGCAAAGATAAAACTTTTACTAAAGAAGTTACATGCCTGGGTATGACTATAAACCATGGCCCGCCCAGTTAGGAATTTACGAGCAGATTGAAACTGGAAAAGACACTGGCGTTTGAGCTGCCTGTCACTACCCAATAAGCAATGACAGCGATTGAATCTTTATGGGTGCTTTATTCAGATGGCACTGGATCTGAGAAGATGGCGTGCTCATACCCTGAAAGACCATCTTCCCTTTTCTTTCCAGGCCAAGGTTTTTATAGCAGGGAATAAACCAGGTGCAGTGAGGGGGTTTGAGATTCAGGAAGGATTAGGTAGAAGAAACTGCAACATTCCTGTCCTGGGCGGTTAGCTGTTCCCAGGGGCAGGTGGCTGTCTGTACCTCCCTGGAACACAATGGCCTGGATGCCTTTGCTTGGCCCCAGGCGGTAATCTTTGGCAGGGCCCCAGGAGGTCGGCTGTTCTCCCAGGAGCCAGGATGGGCCTAATCTGTAGTTTCTGAAACAAAAGCTTTAACATACACATCACTTGCTAGGCTTATAACTATTTACCTTAAACTAAACTTTTCCAACTCTTAAGTCCCCTATCAAGATACCCATTTGAAGTCACTTTCCACAAAACCTCTTTTTTTTTTGGTCCACTGCTTCTTCTGTCAGGTACTGGGCGATGTGTGTTGTTCCCATCCATAACTACAATGTGAATTCTTATTTCTCCTTTTAGTTCTGTTAATACTTCCTTCGTATGCTTTAAAGCCGTATTATTGGTGTGCACAATTTAAGATTGCTATGTGTTCCTGTTGAATAGTTTATTTTACCAGTAAGAGATGCTCCTCCTACTTTAGAGTCTACCTGGTTTGATCCCAGTGTCGCCACAACAGCCTCCTGTCGGCTGCAGTTTGTGTGGTATGTTATTTCCCATTTGTTTACGTTCCGCCTGTCTGTGTCTTTTTATTTAAAGTGTCTTTTCCAAACAACGTATAGTTATTTCTCATCCAGCATGACGATCTTTGTCTTTTAATCCCAGTGACTGGTGAATGCGTTAGTTTCCTAGGACTGCCATAACAAATGACCACACACTGGATGACTTAAAACAACAGAAAGGAATTCTCTCAAAGGTCTGGACGCTAGACGTACAAAATCAAGGTGTTGGCAGGACCTTGGAAGGCTCTAAGGAAGAAGTGTTTCTTGCCTCTTCTAACTGCTGATGGTTGTGGCACTTCTCGGCATCTCTTGGCTTGTGGCGGAATAACATCACCTCTGCCCCCACTGGCCTCTGCCTCGCGTGTCCTTCTTCCCTGTTGTCTGCTCTGTCTCTGCATCCGAATCTTCCTTTTTCCTACTGACAGCATTCATTGTGTTAAAGGCCCACCTAATTCAGGGGGCCTTAAGGTTTTCTTTCCAGTGTACTGAGGTTGAATTGATATGCAGCACTGTATGAGGTTAAGGTATGCCAAATGAGTCGACAACATATATTGTGAAATGATTACCACGGGAGGTTTAGCTGACATCCATCTCATAGAAAAACAAACATAAAAAGAAAAAAAAGGTTTTTTTTCTTGTGATGAGAACTTTTAGGATCTACTCTCTTAGACCTCATCTTAACTCAAGTATGTCTACAAACACCCTCTCTCTAAATAAGATCTCATTCTCGGGTATTAGAAGTTAGGACTTGAGCATAGCTTTTGGAAAGGACAGAATTCAACCCACTTAGCCCATCTACATTTGACATAATCGCTGACGCTGTTGGAGGGCAGGAGGGTCGGCAAAGTGTGCCAACAGCACAGGGCAGGGCAGAGGGAGGGCCTTCCAGCGGGGCACTGTCCTGGGGTAGTACGGACTGCCTGGTTCTGCGGTGGCATCGAGTTGTCCGCTAGAACCAATCAAATCAAATACATGTGTTGTTGTCATTCCAGACTGTTCAGAACGTTATTGCCTTTCCAGTACTCTGTGAAGTGGGTTTTGTACTTTTTTTTTTTTAAATTCTAGAAGGTTCTCAGATGTGTCCTATTGCTACTATGCTTCACAACCTCTGTTCGTCATCCTGGCTGTCCAAGTCTCTCTCCCTCCCATCACACCTCCATCGTCATGCCAGGGCTGTTCATAGAAAGGACTGATCGGCTCAGACCCCATTCTTCTAACCAAACTCCTACAAAGCTATTTTATAAATACTGATGGTCTGCAAAATGTGAAGTTTATGATCACCGTGGCTCTGTTAGCAAAGAACAAAGGGAGTAAGTACTATCTCCTGAGTTGGCAAACAGCAGTGCTGTCTGCAATAATCACGTACAAAATAAAAGTCAGGCTCTTCGGTCTGGTTTTCAAAGCTCCCACGACCTAGGCCCATCCTGTCTTCCAGCCCAACTCTCCACTGCTCATCACCAGGAGCCCTACTTCCCACCTGCCTCGGGTTATCCCCAGGGAAAAAGCCCTGTGCTTTCATACTCACACTGTTCCATCTTTCAGGAATGCACGTCCCTACATCTTCATTAGTAGCATCTCAAATGCTTTAGGTCCTCTTCTAGACCCTGTCCTGAGGGTTCATTGGCCATGCCACAAGCCCCACGAAGCTGCCCGCCATGCCCCAGCCAGGAGAATGCCCTCCCTTCTCACCTCCTCTGTATCTCTCCCTAGCACGTCATCACTTTCTATCTCAGTAGAGTTATGCACCCACATATCTTCTGTCCTGTTTAGGTTGTAGGCACCCCGAAGACAGAGATTCCATCTGGGTTGTCATCACACTGACAGATCTCCAGCACTGTCCTGGGAGGCAGACACTGAGAGTATTTGCTTGGTGTTTTCCCTGGAGATTCACTGTATTCCAAAGCTGCAAATACTTTGATCCCACCCTCACCTACAAATCAATAAAAGTACAATATAAATTTAGGGGTCAGATCTCTTACAGTGAAAAAATATTCCTGGACCATTCTCTCCTTTGTCATCCAGAAGTCCTTGTCTCCTAAATAATTATTGAAATATTTACAAATGAGAAATAGCATTGGATCTGTTTCTTGACCACTTTTAATTTCAACATAATCTGGTTCAGAAAAGAAAGCAATTATATAGCAGATGTAATAAATTCATTACGCCACAGCATTGTCCCAGTTGTTCTGATCGTATACAATCTTTCTGATGTTGCCCTCGTACTCATTACCTCATAAAGGTGGCTTTTTAACTTTTCAGCTACTCAGCAATGAGGGGGAGTTTTACTGCCAGGGTGGCGAGTTCTGCTTCAAAGTGTGTCGGCAATTCATTGGGTGCAGTGATTCCTGACTCACCAAGGGGACAATAAAAATGAAGTCCATCGCACACCACGCCCTTTCTGGGGTCATGGTACGTGCCTAATCGTGTCTTATATTTTGTGATCTACTGTTGACACAGGATACTCTTTTTGAAGTTGTGAGTACCAGATCAATTCTGTTAGGTAAGGCTGAGGGTTGTGAAATGTGGGTGAGGATAAGGTTGCAATTACCTGTATTTATCCTGTCGGTCACTGCAATCACCAGCAGTGACAGGAACACAATGAGAAAGAAATCCTGCATGATTCCAGTCTTCTGAATTAGAGAAACTGTAAGGATTCCATCATCTCATCTGACATTTCCATGTGGAAACTGGCCCATGTTTCATGACATCATGGGAGTTTCTTTTGTTGTGTTTATTTTGCTTTGGACTTTTGCTCTGAGGTAGAATGACAGGCAAAATATGACACCCCCATTCTTTTCTTTTAAATTGAGGTAACATTGGTTAATAAAGTTATATAAATTTCAGGTATGCAATATTATAATTTGATATCTGTATTACCCATTTCACCCTCCTTCCCCTCTGGTAATCACCATTCTGTTGTTCATATCTATGAGCTTATTTTTTATTTGTTTGTTACTTTTTTTGTTTTATATTCCACACAGGAGTGACATCGTATAGTTTTTGTCTCTTTCTGTCTGACCTATTTCACTTAGTGTAATGTCATCAAGATCCTTCCCATTCTTTTACCTTTGCTCTATGCACTTGTTTACCAGTACTCTGGGTATGCATATTATTTAAGACTTGCTCTCACTAGCCCTGTTTCCTCGACCAAACACCCCTCGGCTTCCTGGGCATGCCTTGTTCCCTCCTCTCTACTCACTCCTAAATCACCCTCCTACCTGGATTCTGGCTGCCTTGCTCTCAGTCTTTAGAAATGTATACTCTCCAAGCACCACATTTGAACAGAACTCTTCAAAAGACAAAGGTTGCAACTATTTTGTTCAAATCAAAGGGGCGCTCCCTTCCTGCACTTGTGGGAGTCCTAGGAAGGCCTGCTGGAATCGGCCAGGCCTGGCAGGAGAGAGGATATTTCTGAGAAGTCATTCTTATTGCAATCTCAACATCGCCACCCAAGGCACCTGCCTGTCTGCCCTCAAATGGGGGCTCTGCTGTTGATTGCTTAATTGTCTCTAGAATAGTCATTCCCAGGTGTTGGGATCTCACAGTAGTCTTTCTCTTTTTCAGAGGATTCCAACTCAAAATAGTCCGTCTATTTTGCCAAGTAAGAATGTTTAAAAAAATCTACCAATGATTATTATCATTATTTTGCAAATAACAGAAAAGAATAAACATGGTGTTATCAGGAAGGTGGTTCTTCATGGAACACATTTATTTTATGTTCATATTTTCCTCGTACCAAAGACTGGTAAAGCTTTGCTCCTGAGCTGGTGCAGGCCCATGGACCAGCACTTGGGGCCCATTGCTCTGGATAGCGTGTTTGGCATGCTGGGGAGGAAAAATTTTTCTCTACCTTTCTAGGTTCCTCTGGCTGGTCTAATAATCACATTGATATGAGACAGATTAGCAAGAGAAAAACAAATTAAAGTTGAATAACATGCATACCTCCCATAGACATGGGTGAGACCCAGCTAAACTGACTGACTTGATGAATGACCTAAGCCATCACCTTAAATACCACCTTCAGCTTAAGATGATCGTAGAGAGTCAGTGATGGGAGGTGATGGGAAAAGCACAGTAAACAAGGGTGATGCAGATTTAAGTCTGCCTTCTTCACTGAAAAGAATTTCTAGAGATGGTGCTACATCCTCACAGAAGGAGATTTCCCTCACAAGTGTAGATGTCCTTCCACAAAGGATAACTTCTACTTGATTTTTAGAGTTTCTCTCATGTCCACTGTTTCTTAAAGGTAGCCAGCCTAAAATGACCAATATTCCCAAAGAGGCATATTTCGGAATGGCAAACTCTGCTCGCCTTCAGGCCGAAGCTGTGATTAGCCACCTATACTTCTCGGGCTACGGTAAATAGAAAGTTCACTGTGTGTGCATTTGCTCATTCAGTCACTCCAAAGTGATGAAGAAAAGCTTGGACTGAAGAGCCAGACACACCTTCATCCAAGGCCCAGTTCTACCACCTGACAAAAGGATGACCTTAGGTACACCTTTTCTAAGCTTCCGTTGCTAGATTTACAAAATGGAGAAACAGCAAAAATTCAGTGAGTTATTGTGAGAGTAAAATAGGATTGCCAAAGGGTCTGCATATTGATGAGATAAGAACGTGAAACCTGCAGAGTTTTGTAAGAGTTCCTTTGAGCCAAACTGAAAACAATACCAAGGACCAAGATCTCCAATGCAGTTTCGTATATGTGTTTGGAATTAAGGAGGGAACCTAAGGAGGAGCACAGGAAGGTAGGAGGAAGCAAGGCAGGGACTGGATTGGAGGATAGTTAACCAGATCAAGAGTTCTTTTCAGGGTGGTTAGTTACTCTTCCCAGGCGTCAGAAAAAGGAATGTCAAAGATTATTAACCCAGATGCACAGACACAATGAACAGGGCTTGCTTACGGCGAAAATCAACATTTTACTTAAAAGGTTATATACCAGAGTCATGATTACCCACCATGACCTGCTCAGTTGGAATTTATGATCAGATGACCCTGTGAAGGTATTACTTTCAGCTGAATTTATTACAGCTCCCTTTCTTCACCCACAAACATTGTATAGTGGGTAGAATAGTGTCCCCCCTGAATATACAGCCAAACCTTAAACCCCAGAACCTGTAAATGAAACCTTTTTTTTTTTTTTAGAGAAAGGGATCTTTGCAAATATAATGAAGAATCACGAAATGAGATCATCTTGGATTTTGGGTGGGCCCTAAATCCAAACACAGAGTCCTTATCAGAAAAAAAAACCAGAGACTGGGGTGAAAGTTATATGACAGCAAAGGGAGAAACCGGAGCTTGATGCCACAAACCAGGGAATGCCGGAGGTCGTCAGACACTGGAAGACTCAAGGAAGGGTCCTCCCCTGGAAACTTCTGAGGGAGCATAGTTCTGCCTGCCCACAGCTTGATTTTGGACCGCAGACCTGCTAGGCTGGGAAAACGTACATTCCTATGGTTTGAAGCCACCCAATTTGTAGTGATTTGTTACAGCGGCCCAGGAAGCTAACTCTCACTGAAAGTAAGTGTCATTTTGTAACGATCATCTAAAAACTGTATGGCACCTAAAACCTGTAAAGCTTACCTACTCTAGATCCATTCAATTCTAGGTTGAGGAACTTAGATTTGAAAATCAATGTTTAAAGTAGTATTAATTTTAGAAATATGCCAGCAGAAAATACTGTTTTCTGAACTATAAGACACCCCCGCTCCTCAAGTTGGGAGGAATAATGGTTGTTAATGCTGCTGTTGAGTTCTGTTTGCATTTACATTGGTGAAATATTGTTATTTATGTTATTAAATATTTTACCACATTTTTTCTTCAAAAAAATTTTTCCTATTTTCCTCCTCTAAAACCTAGGTGTGCCTTATGGTCTGAAAAATACGGCAAAATGTGTGAAGTATGACAGTGGATTAGCTACCTTTTTCTTCAAAAAATGAAAATGCCTTTTTATGCAAAATACTTTGTTGTCAACAGATAACGTTCTTTAGGGATGAGGGCTTATGCCAGTCCTACAGTGTCCTAATTAGCTTTTCTTTAATGTGCGTTAAGCATAAAAGAGGGAAAGAAACGGAACAGACACAAAGAGCTTAAATTTCACCCACAAATCTGTTGTGTAGCCTGTAAACTCAGAAAAGCCTGCAAATTTCCCCACTACGTTTTTGGTATAAACATTTTTCTATTTTGATCCTCTCTCTCACTCACACACAGACATGCACACGTGCTAATGAGAACGTTTTAAAGCAATCTGAGCTCAAAGATAAGTGGTAAGGGAGGGTTTTTGTAAATGGTCTATATTATCCTTCCTCTGTCTTCATTTTGAATCATTCTCTCAGGAGATTTTGCAACATTCTGTCACCCTCCAATGAAGCTGAGATAGGCCTCTTCCCTGGAGCATTGTCACTGTTTACCAGGGAGGTGAGGTACACAGTCCAGGACTCACAACTGGAAGTAGGAAGGGAAATAAGTGTCTCCAGGGTAGCCCAGCCGGGGAGCACTGAGGCCCTGGGCTTAGCCTGGGTGGGACCCCTGGCTCCGTCACTGACTGCTGTGAGCCCTGGAAAAGTTACTAAGACTCTCTAAGTCTTGACTTCCTCATTTGTAAAGTGTGGATACTTACAGCACACATAAGGTTTTGAGATGAATGAAATACATATCCCTAACCCTTGTGGCCACTTCTGTCTTCACCTTAACTTATTCATGCATTTGACAAAGCTGGTGACTTTCTTGATTCCTCCCATTTCTTTGAACGCCCTGAGCATCTGTCCCTTTCCTACCCATAAATATGGAAGTATCCTGCATTTCTTATCTTCTCACTCCCTTGACGGATTTAGCCAGGCCTGAGACTTCACAAACCATCCTTTTGCTGATGTTACCGGAATCTAATCTCCAGGCTCCCCTCTGAGCTCCAGATGTATTTATCCCTCAGCTCTTCCCCTGACATTTGTGTAATAAGCATTACAAAGTTGGCATGTCCACACCTAACTCTTGATTTTCATCTCCAGATCAGCTCCCCACCCTCTGGTGCTGCCCATGTCCATAAACAGTATTGCAAGTTTGCATTCAGGGCCAAATGTGCCTTCCCTCTTTGCCTCATCCAAGCCCATCTGCAAACACTGCCATCATAAACTCAGAATATTTCCAGGATGTGCTTATTCTCACCTGCTTCAATTTTAGCTCATGGCTTCAAACCATTGTTATCTCCCTCCTGGACAAATGCAATAGCCTCTTAACTAGCCTCCCAGCCTTTTCTCCACTAAGCAATTAGAACAATTCCTTTAAAACCTATGTGGAAATATCCCTGCACAGCGATCTCCAATGGCTTCCCCTTCCCACTTAGACCCCCCAGGGACCCCGTGCACCTCATCCACCAACACTCTTCTTTTGCTCCCTCTTTCACCATGCCAGGGCCTTCCCAGGCTCAAGGCACGGCTGTTCCCTCTGCCTGAACAGCAGATACCTACTCACCAGAATGACCTCCCCAGGTCCCCTTCTGTTCCCCTTTATCCATGCTCAGACTTATATTTCTTCTCAGGACTTGTCTACTTTGCGTTATATATGTGTTTGTTGTCTGTCTCTGCACTAGAATGTAGGCTTAATGAGAGCAAGGACTTTGTGTTTTTCATTGCTGTGTCCTTGGCACCTAGAATGCTGCTTGACACAGTAATAACAATTGAGCGTATAAAGAATGCATGAACAAATGAGGTGGCACTATCAAGGATGTCCAACCTTTTGACGTCTCTGGGACACACTAGAACAAGAAGAGTTGTCTTGGGCCACACATTAAATACACAAACATTAATGAAAACTGATAAGCCAAAAAAAAAAAAAAGGTTTTAAGTAAATTACAATTTTGTGTTGGGCTGCATTCATAGCCATCCTGGGTGCAGGCTGCAGGATGGACACCCTGCCCGTGGAAGCACTGAGCATAGTAGGGCATATGATATGTAATTGGTAAATACTACATGCTGCTGTGCTTGTTATTTTTACTGTTAATTATTGTTTGTCTAGGTGCTTTACACACCCTGCCTCCCCTCCTGGCCCTTCAACATTTGGACCGCCCATGGCACACCCAAACCTCCCCACTGGAACCTGAGAACAGTAAGAAGAAAGAAATGGAGATCGCCGAGGCAAGAGGAATGTCATTGGCTAACTCTCTTTTGTTGTCTCAGGGTTTGCTTCTGCCAGATACACACACAGGGAGGATGGTTGGACTAAATTGTTGTCTAGTATAGCCAGCAAATGCCTTGGACATTTTTTCCAGTTCCAATAATGTGTTCTTTCCTTTTTATATACCAGCCAAAATTTAATTTTTTTTTTTTTGGACTTTTAATGACTGAAGCAAAAAAGATCTAAAACTGCAGCTTCTGGAAAAACCATCTGTTCTTGCTGGTCTTATAACTCTCTTTGAACTTGAATTTGGCCTCCCATCAGGCCTTGTGTTTCGGAGCAGGGTCTCTGAAGACATCTTTGTTGATGACAAGTTTGTCCAAGGGGATATCCACAGAGTATCTGTGGGCATAAAGTGATTGTCCTTACAAATTTTCACAAAAGATTTGATCTTTGTCCTCTTGGCAATTTCCTTCTTGCCCATGGCAACTGTCACTTTGCAGGGATAGTGGTCAATTCCAGCTGCAGGAGCATGGCTGTAGGGGTGATCTGATGTGCCATCCTCGATGTTCTTCACGATGACCGCTTTGCGCCTGGAGTAGCATCCAGCCAGGACCAGCACGACCTCCCCAGGTGTCCCATACTAGCCCATTGCAACAGCAGCCATTGGGACCTAGAGCAGAGAGGAAGACCCACACTTCCACCAGCCTTTCACCTCAGCCTTAAATATTTCTGCCTCCAAATTACACCTCCCACACTGGCTTTCAAAGTAGCCAGAAAGAACATCTGGGGTTCAGAAAACACAGTCACTTTTACCTTTAATGACTGTTATTAATTGGCATTGGAAACTGTTATCCAATGACCTATCTCAAACTTAATTTGTTATTGATCTACACATTTTTCGAGCTTTGGGCCACGTGTTCTGCATGAACATGTCAGGGAGAGAGGAGCAAGTGTCTATTATAAATATGCCTCAAAAGCAGTAAGCAGAGTTCTTGGGAAATGCTGGGGCAAGGATGCGATGCTTTTCTTTACCTCTGGGATGGGGCCTCCCTCAAGCAGCAACTCTTCCCTGGTAGGCAGCCAAGTCAACCCAAGATAAGGCCTGTCATGGACACCTGTTCTGTGCAGACATCCTGGCGACTGGAGCTGATGGAGTGAGTTAGTGTCAGGCTCAGGTCAAACGCCACCTGGAAACCAGCACCAGGGGAGAACTGGAAAATTACTAACTCAAAGGCTAAGAGGACTGGGTCTCGGTCCAGAGCTACCTGAACCCCTGTCTACCCTAAGGGCAAAACATTCTTTTGGAGAAAAACTGGCAGCTTTCTTAGACAGAAGGAGACAAAATCACTGACTCAGGAAAACCAGACCCTCTCTGGAGGGGCGAAACCTTTTAAGACATGACTGGAACATTTCTTGGGTAAAGCCGTTCACCAAAAAACAAACTTAGAGGTTCACCTCCAAGCAAAACAAGTTTCTCTGTGAGCAGCTCCAGCACTGCCTCCACCCCAGGTCAGGCCACTCAGCTTCTCCTGAAGGTCCAGTCTTTACTTTGGCCACAGGGACCACACCCTGGTGTGTCCCAATTCCTGACCTGCCACAGATCCGAGGCCTGCCTGCAAGGGATGTCCTACCTCAGTCCAATGGGGCTCTCTTCCTAAGTAATCCCCAGCTCGGTCCACCTCTGGCAGCTAGTCCAGCTCAAACTCAGCACAGATGTGGTCAATCCAGAAGAAGCATAAGAGAAGAAACGGGGGGAACTGGCTTTGGAATCAGAGAGACCAGAAATTCTATGTCTGCAAACTTTAGCTGGGTAGACAAGCAGGCCTGCCTGGGAACTACTATGGGTGCTTTTCTGCATTTGTGTTTCCTGGCAACAGGTGGTGGGTCCAAGGACTCAAACCCTACCAGGCCAGCCACCTGTCAACCAAGCTTAAATGACTTGGGAATAAGCCCTGGCTAGTGTAGCTCAGTAGATTGAGCATGGGCTGTGAACCAAAGGGTAGCCAGTTCGATTCCCAGTCCAGGGTGCATGCCTGGGTTGCGGGCCAGGTCCCCAGTGGGGGCCACTTGAGAGGCAACCATACATTCATATTTCTCTCCCTCTCTCCCTCCCTTCCCCTCTTTCTAAAAATAAATAAACAAAATATTTAAAAAGTAAAATGAGTCAGGAGGCTTAGGGTCCTAGGATTTACAAATTAGAAACACAACTAGGCAATACCCAGAGTGTTCCAAAGGAGAAAGAAAACTGAGAGTTTTTATAGTAAAAAGTACATTCTTGAGAAGAATCAGTCCCTGGTTCTAGTCCCTTCCTGAGGGAAACCACTATCAGCTTGGGTTCTGTGGGACACAACTGTATCCTCGTAATAAATCCCTCCTTTCAACTTAGGCTAGTTTAAGCTGACTTCTCTTACATTCAAAAAGGAATTCGACTAATATACCTTCTCATAAATAGTTGTGAGAAATGTGTGGTTTGTGCTTTTGATGTGTATCCAAGAAATCGTTCCCTAATCTAAGGTCACAAACACTTTTCTCCTATGTTTTTTTCCTAGAAGTATCATCATCGCATTAAATTTATCATCTATTTTTAGTTAATTTGTATATACAGCATGAAATATGGTTCAAGGGTTATTGGTTTGCATATGGGTGTCCAATTGTCCCAGCACCATTTGTTTAGCATATTATTCTTTCTCCACTTCATTACCTTGGCATTTTTGTGAAAAAATCAATTGGCCATATATGTGAGGGTGTGTTTCCGACTCTTCATGCTATTCCATTGATTTGGATGTCCATTTCACCAGCACTGCACTGCGGTGATTGAGTCTCGAAATCAGGAGTCTGAGTTCTCCAGATTTGCCCTTCTTTTTCAAAATCGTTTTGGCCATCCTCAGTCCCATCCTTTTGTTTCTTCAAAGGACTTTGATTGAGATTATCTTTAATCTATAGGCCAATTTGGGTAGAATTAATATCTTAATAATGGTGATGTTTCTGATGCATTAACATATTACACATCTCCATTTATTTAGGTCTTCTTTAAATTCTTATCATTTGTAGTTTTCAGCATACAAGCTTGTGCACATTTTGTGAGCTCTATTTCTAAGTATTTCATGGATTTTAATACTATTGTAGGTAATGGATATTTCTTTAATTTCAATTTCCAATTCTTCATTGCTAGTACATATAAATACAATTGATTATTTTATATTGAATTTGCATCTATCCTGTGACCTTGCTAAGCTTACATATAAGTTCATAGTTTTCTTATAGAATCTTTGGGATTTTCTATGTAAATTATCTTGTCATCTGTGAATAACAAATTTTTTTCCAATGGTGTATACTTTTTATTTCTTTTACTTGCCTGATTGTATTGGCTAGGACCTCCATGAAGGTGTTAAGTAGGAGTAGTGAGAGAACATATCTTTTAAGCCCAGCCTTAGTGGGATTATGTTTGTTTTATCCCATACTGTATACCCAGCACATTGCACCACGCTTGGCATACCTAAGCACACAAAAGAGATTGCTGAATGAGTTAAAACAATATCACCTCATCTATATGGAGATTAATGTGACACAGGTTTCATTAACACCTTGCTTAATCATCTACTGAGTCACAAGTAAAGTCACATAATAAGTAGCAGAATACCATTTTGAAATCAGGAATGTTTCCAAGTTTAAAAAAATGCTCTGGTGGGGATATAGCAATTTAAAGATAAGTTATATATTATCATGAAGATGATAATATACTACATATTTGTCTGAAAAACTAATACCTAATATAGTCTAATGAGTAACACTGAAAAGAAAAAATATTCCATTAAATACAGTAACAATTAAAAGAACCACTCTCTGTTTATTTCTTCTCTGAGATATAAAGTCTGAGAAGCTAGGAATCCAATGTCTACGTGTTATCAAAATGTTAAGGATGCCAAGTCAGTGTTAGCTGTGTAACAGAAAGGATAATACACTTGTCAATTTAGATATTAAATGTTGAAAAATGTATAGAAAATTCAATTCAAAAACATATTATTAAGTGCCTATTATTGTCCTAGAAGTGGGAAGTGAGAATTGGGGAGATGATATAAATATAAAATAATCAATTATATTTACATATAGTAGCAATAAAACATTGGAAATTGAAATTTTAAAAAAACTGTTACTTACAATAGTATTAAAATCCATGAAATACTTAGGAATAGATTTCACAAAATGTGCACAATCTCAGGAAGTTTAACATTTTGTGGTAGGTATCAGACACATACGCTAGAAATAGAGGCTAATGAGCTCATTCTGATTGCCAACATATAACATGGAAAAGAAATTATCCAAGTGCGCTGGAGTTACACAGGAAATATTTAAGAAAGACATGATATTTTAAAAGAGCTTTAACAAGTAAGTCAACCAAAAAATAAATAAAAATAAGATAAAAAGTATGTAGACCTTGGGTAGGTAGCAAGAATAAAAATTTAAGCTTTTCAAATATTTTTAATTACAGGAATTTTATGTTATTTTGGTCATTTAAATAAAACAAGTAAAAGCAGAAGTTGAAGAGAGGAAAAAAGGGGAACAAAAAGTAGCTACATTTTAATTTTAATGTCCTCCATTTTATTTGACTCATTAAGAATTGCCACCGTGCGTTGGCAGGGCCAGGATGGATTGCGCACACACTTACGTTCTGTGTTTCACCATAAGGAGCCAAATATAAGTCAGCAAATTATCAAATGCTCATCTATGAAAAGCACATTACTTCCAGAACTCTGAGAGTCAAGGGGTCGGGGGGCGGTGGCGGCGCTGTTTTTGAGTGGCATGAGCAGGGTCTATCCCAAAACTTTTGGTTTTTAGGTCACTTCTCAGAGGTAGGAGTGAGTTAATAAGTCTCAGTACACAATGCCATCTGGTTGCATAACTGACCAGGCAAGAGGCTCCCCAAATATTTTATTTTCTAACAATTACCAAAAAATCAAAATTTATAAAAGTGGTTAAGACGTATACATATGTGTATACATATATGTACACACACACACACACACACACATACACCTGTGCTCTGATGGAAGCTGCCTCAAATCCTTTTCCCAGATTAAAAGAAGAATAAACAAGAAAAAAAAAAAAACAAGTATGACATTTATGTCGGCTGTCCGTAACTGTTCTCTTTTCATTTAACTTTACGCTTCCAACATGTAAAACATGAATGTTTCCAAAACCAGAATTAGAGAGCAGGTACATTCAGAGAAGTCCTTCCTTCTCTATCCCATCGTGTTCTCTTTCTTGCCCCACTGAATTTAAATAACTTCTGGACTATACTTCTGGTGTGTCTTTTCACAAATATAAGCAAATACACACATGCATATACAACTGTATTCATATTTCTTTCCTGTTTTATCCCCAAACTAGCATACAATTTTACACTTTGGCACCTTGCTTTTTTCAAGTATCAAAATACTCTGCTGATTGCTCCATGACAGCATGTAGAGATTTTCCCCCTTTCTTTTTATAACTCAACATTTTAAAAGCATCTGTGTGTCACTTTTAAAATATTATTCAAGCAAAAATAGGGATATTATTAAAGCAGTCACTAAAAGTGAGGACTATAACTCTTCGCAGAATTTAACTAGCTAATTCTAGCTTATCTACAGCAAATGTTCAATTTCAGGATAATAGGTTCGTGATATATTCCTTCCTCTAAGTCAGCTGGGCAACTGTTTGGCTAGCTGCCTGCTGAGCAGCCCGGCACCAAGGAATAGACAAGAGTCACACACAAGGTATCCTACCCACCCTCTAACAATCCAAGAGAAATATTAACACACAGAGACAGCAATCAATGGGGGATAATGAACCTGAGGCCCAGACTCTCAGTCTGCAGGTCTGGCAGACAACACTGTGGACAAGGGTGTTGTCAGCATCTTGCAAGGAAGGATCTCCGGAGCTGGGGGAGCAGCAGGGCAGGTGAAGTCCTCCGTCCAGCAGGGCAGAGCCTCTGGTGGCTGATGCCAAGGGAGGTCAGTGTGGCATAGAGCAGCACCCTGGTGTGTGAAGCTCAGCTGTCTCAGCAGTGGGCCGGAGCCTGCCTCAGTTGTACATTGAAAGTGGTGCACTCCACCTTCCGGGTCTTTTTTTGTTTGTTTTTGTTTATGTATTTTTAGAGAGAAGGGAAGGGAGTGGAAAAAAGAGGGAGAGAAACACTGATGTGTGAGAGATACATTGATCAGTTGCTTCTCGCTTACCCCCAACTGGGGACCTAGCCTGCATGTGCCCTGACCGGAAATCGAACCGGCAACCTTTGGGTTCACAGGCTGGCACTCAACCCACAGAGACACACCAGCCAGGACTGCTCCTTTGGGTCTTTTTGATAAATGTCTCACCACCCCTGATGCCAAGTGGAGAATTTGCCCAGGAGCTGATCTGTGAGTGGTCCTGCTCTGCTCTTCTGACCACGTGTGCAGATATCTTAGGTGTGTCTCCTTGCCAGATGTGTCTGCTCTCACCACGTGTGCAGATATCTTAGGGGTGTCTCCTCTGACTTAGGCAGTTTCCCACTTGAACCAAAATGTCATGGCTGACTGACAGCCATTTTGGCTGACATGAGTGACTCCACTTTGTTTTATACACTTTATGCTATCATGATTGGACTGATGCCATTTCATTCTTCCTGCTCTTCACATGCACCCATGCCACTCACCTCCTGCCTCCAGCTATTGGGATGCGCTGAGAGGACAACTGGCTTTGATAATTAGCCCAGGAAAGTTATAACTCGGCCTTGGGCCGGAATGACACTCAGATGGCAAACAGTTGAGGCAAGGAAACAACCTCTGCTCTCCAAAAGCTCAGATCTGGGCAGAAATCATGGCTTCACCAAACAGGACCATATTTATATGAACACAATGAAATAGTTTATTTTATTCAGTAATTCTTTTATTCTTTTATTTTAATAAAAATTTTATTGATGAAGCCTAGTGAATTCCAGAGGCTTCCTTCACTGTATCCCCAATGAGCCACACAGTAAAATTGCACTAGGCCCAGATGTAGAACTGTAAATCTTGAATTTATATCTA
This sequence comes from Glossophaga mutica, assembly GCA_039655065.1. Lineage (NCBI taxonomy): Eukaryota > Metazoa > Chordata > Mammalia > Chiroptera > Phyllostomidae > Glossophaga > Glossophaga mutica. The sequence continues at coordinate 24,925,863 of CM077305.1, forward strand.
TTTTGGGAGGGTTTGCCACTCATTTCAAAACTAGACACCAATATCCAGGACTAAATTTTTCATCAAAACTATCTATTAAATAAGTTGGTTATACTAAATGCATGATGTAGGATGATTTTGTGTGACCAGTGCAGGTAACTCTATAAACTCAGTCTCACCTGAGTGGACAAAGCTTGCAGACCATGTCCACCGCTGCAGCTGGGCACCTGAGGCTACAGAGTTCTAGAAGTGGGTGATCCTGGGTTATTCTGTCCTTTGCAGCAGGTAAAACTTCAACATATTCACTTAGGATCAATTCAAGAAAAAAGTAAATCAGACATGTGTGTAACTTTTAGTTTCTCTTTTTTGCATTAGCTTCTTCAAAAATTAGCATTCATAATTTAAGGCATTGAAATAATAATATATTGTTGGTCATTTATAAAATTGTTTCAGGAAGAGCAACTTTTTCTGGCCTCTGAAATCAATGCTAATTTGCATTTCTGACAAAGCTTTGTAAATATTCTTAAAGCTTTTTTTAGTTTTATATACTTATAAATGTCCATTGAGTTAAATACAGAAAAGTATAAAAGGAAAATAATAATACTCTGCAGTTATCTAACCACTAATAGTTGAGCATGTTTTTCAGTATTTTTTCTTATATGTACATATTGTTTTCTTACGCTGCTGAGTATAGCAATGGAATCTAACCTAAAGACTTTGTGAATTGAAGATAAAGCTATACCCTTTGAAAGGTAATACCCTCTGAACCTAATATAAATGACTTTACGATCATTTCTTGGGTTCTAGGTAAGATAGAAAACTTCCTATTCATTATCATTACTTATATTCTGGCATGATCTTTAAAAAAAACTGTTAAGTTAAAAAGAGGAAGAAAGAGAGAGGCCAAAAATTCGCTTTGAAATCTGTTATCTGATTTTGGTTCTTTGATAGAAAAAATAATTAAATGTCTCATTCATTCCACTTCTACATTGCCACCCTTTGATTAAAATTCAGAGGCCTTTCAAATCTAAAAAGGGCTCTTTGCCATAATCGAAGGTGACACTCTTAAAATCACTAATTTAAAAAATACACTTTTCGAATACTCAAACAAGGATGATGATCTTTCATTGATTTACTAGAACTTTCTCACCATGCGTCCTTAAGATCACAGGTGTGTGTCTGCATCAGTCAGCAGCAGCAATGCCTTGTCCTTGTCTTGGGACCAACCAAAGCAAACTGGACTTGATGAGGATCGATCCAGGGCCCATCAGCCCCCATTCCAGACAAAGGTCAGTGTAATTAGATAGCTTTAGGTAAATTGAGCCCGCAGAAACCTAGACTAACAGAATGGGTAAGCCAATAAGGTGTTATTTGCTTTAGAAAAGAAGGCCTTCCCAGAGAATTCTTTTAAATAACAAGCTCTCTTAGTATATTTAACATGAGATTTGACTATATTCAAACACACCTTTCAGGAATTGGCGACTGAGGACAGCCCTACACAGAACTTCCTGTTTTGCTGGGAAGCCTCTCAGATAATATCGTCTGACACATTTAACACAATAAATAATCACAAAAATTTCATTTTAATTACAGAGGATGTAATTTGAGGTTACATCAGGGCCACGAGATAAATTAGTTTCCTATTTCTCAAGGCCTTGTTCACACTGTGTGGAATTTAAAAAGGTCTCTTAAACGGCATAAAATATGGAAAATATGTGATTACTTTCAAGTAGTTGTAAAATATCTGAAACCAGGCATTTGAGGTCTCAAGCTCACTACTGACACAAGCTTTACAAAGCTAAATGTGAGCTAATTGGCTCATTCCTAGGTGCAAAATTACTTTATTACTTTTAATAATAAATTATTTAAATCCATTATGCTAATTAAACTTTGAAAGACTTCTGTACCGGGCCAGTGCAAAACAATAGAAGGACAGGCTACATACTTCGCTCCGCCCCGTCTTCAAAAATTACAAATTTCAAAAGCGCATTAAACCCTCTGGACCTTGGTGACAACTGTACAGCAGTCAGGTTCTGCACGAGGCCCTTCCCCTCCGCCCACCCTCCCCTTTTAAAAGATTTCATTTTTTGCAGTTTTGGGTCCAAGGAAAAACTGGGCGGAAAGTGCAGAGATTATCCATTTATCCAAGGCAGTTCTAATTCGCCTAGGGCCTTAAACCCGCCCGTCACAGTGCGCTGGGTGCAGAGATGGATACTGGCGCTGCTGTCATACAGTTTTAGGTGAAATAGCACAGCTCTTATTTACTCTGAAATCACTGGGCCACAGTACTATAAAAGATTTTTTCCATTTCCTCTTGTTTATTTAAAAGAAACAGACTTTTCGAGTTGTTTTTTGTTGTTTGTTTCGTTTTATCAACAGCGCTGCCTTGAGAAGAATCTCGCCTCACTCTTAGCAAAGTGCTGGAGGCAGGTCTGAGAGCCTGCTGGGACCAGTCCCTGCGGCCCACTGCGCATTTTGCTCCGGGACGCGGGTCCCGTCGCCTCTGGAGATGGTCCTTTCGCGGCGGCCTCCTCTCGGTCTATAGCGCACACCCAGAGCCGCACCTCCGTCTCTTCCCGGTACCTAGATGCCCAGGTGGGCCCGAATCAGACCTCAGCCCCAGCCCAGAGCAGCCTTCCCTGCACTTCCCTGCCTCAGCCCTCTCCCTCCGGCCACAGCGCACCCCTATCGCTCCTCGCGACGGCGATCGCGTCGCCTGTCCCCTCTGCTAGTCTTTCACACTCTCCGGCCCCTTCAGGGACAGCGAGAGGACCCCAGCTCTGGGCCGGACTGCAGAGCCCCGCCGCCCTCGGGGCCTCCGGATCGCTCGGGGCCCCCGCCCCTCAAGCTCGCCCCGCCGCGCCCTAAGGCTCCGGGCCGCGCGCCACCGTCCCTGGGCCAGCCGGGCACCGCGACCAGTCCCACCCCGCGCGCCCCGGGAGCCGCGGAGGCGGAGGCGCTGGCGGGCGGCCGGAGAGGCGGTGGCCCCCGCGGCCTGTGCGTGCGCAGCGCCCCCAGCGGCTGCGCTGAGAGCAGGCGGCCGCGGAGGGAAGGAGGGAGCCGCCCGCCCCCCACCCGGTCTCCTCCCCTGCCCACCGCCCTCCCGCCTTGGGGCTGCGGGCGGCTGTGTCCGCGCCTCCCCGCCCGCCCCGATTTCCTCCGCGCAGTGGCGGCGGTGGTGGCGGCGGCGGCGCCTCGTGCGTGCGGTTATTTATTTATTTCCGGGCTCCAGAGCGCTTATAATGGAGCCGCTGTCAGCAGAACCTTCTGCTGCCGCCACCGCCGCCGCCGCCACCGTCCCTCCTCTTTTTTTTCCCGGCAGATCTTTGTTGTGTGGGAGGGCAGCAGGGATGGACTTGAGCTTGCGGATCTCCTGCTAGAGCCGCCGCGCTTGGAGAGGACGCCGCCGCCGCCGCCTCGAGGCCCCGCTGGAGCCGGCCTGCGTCCGCTCGCGCCCCTGCCCGCTCGGCCCGCTCGCCCCGCGCCTCCCCGCAGAGTCCCCTCGCGGCGGCAGATGTGTGTGGGGTCAGCCCACGGTGGGGACTATGGTGAAATTCCCGGCGCTCACGCACTACTGGCCCCTGATCCGGTTCTTGGTGCCCCTGGGCATCACCAACATAGCCATCGACTTCGGGGAGCAGGTAAGCCCCGCCGTGCCCCGCGCCCCGTTCACTCTGCCTCGGCCTTAGACGCCCCAGCGCGGTGGGATGGGGGCAGAAGGGAGTCACCTGCTCCGAGTTCCTCTTTACCCTGCAACATTTGGTTGGGTTTGCAGCCTGTCAAGGATGACTTTTCCAGCACTGCTTCCTCCCTCCCCCGCCAGTTATTCAGCAGAGTTTTCCAGTTCTCTCTCTCTCTCTCTGGAAAATGTTAAAACACCGGGGGATTTGGCGCTTCACCTATAGAAGCGTTTTTAGTGCACAGCGGGAATATTATGTAATTTGAGGTTATGTAAACCTCAGGTCTTAAAGTGTAGTTTCTGATAGTTCAGGTGCTGTGGTTTTGTTTTGTTTTGTTTATTTTTCCGGGGTTGATGGTGATGGTGATGGTGATGATGGGGATATTTTTTATTAAAATATGTCTCAGTTGATTTCCCAGGTACTTCTAATTTGTTTTCAGCCCAGGTACGGATTAGGTGTCCCCAGTGTGTCCAGATAAGCGACCATTGACCATCTCTGGTTTGGGATTTTGGGGTTTGTTTTCTCTTGGACCCCTACAAAGGGGAGTACATTTTTGTTTGTTGCCTTCTCGTCCTTGTTTCTTTTTATGTTTTCCCCCACTGGTCTCCATGTGGCGTCGTTGCAAAACTGGCGCTGCAGACTCCCCAGCACGGGGCATTGGTGCTCTGCACTTAGCCTGTGGGGACCGTTTTTTCTTAGGGCCCCCAGCGGGAGCAGCTGCATTTTAAGGCCAGGAAGAGGGATGGGCAGGTAGCATGCCACCTTGATGCACAGTTGCTGGAACTGGCCAGCGTGTGTAACACACGTGTGCAATGAGCAACACTCCTAGAATTGTAGCACCTTATTTATGTCCTTTTTCTTTAAGTCAAGAGACTTCAAAGGATGTCTCTATTAAAAAAGTGCACCTATTTTGATTCACTTTTAGCTTTAAAAAAATGAACGCTTTTTCAGAAGGCAGTTGGTTTGACACCTCTTTTTGGTGAATATCTGCTTGGATTTGTCTCTCTTTGCTCAGAATTTCTGATCGATTGCAACTCCATAAGCTCCCTGATACTTAGTGACATTGTAAGCTACATTTTACTTGGTATTTTACTGCAGATAAATGTCCACAGTGTAGTACAGTCTTCTAGAGACCTTTGTCTAGAAGCCATCTGATGTCCTTTAACTATTATATCTTTCCTGTTGCCACTGTGACCTGCCACTACTTACCTATCTATCCCCCAGGGCTTGTCTGCTGCTCCACCTCCTTCCTGCCCACCTTACATCTTTCATAATTAACTGGTGATTTGGGCATTTCCTACAATCTGTGGAAAGATTTTATAGACCTGAATTCACTACCTCACATGTTACACGAGTCAAGTGTTGTATGTTCACCTGCACCTTTTACTCTGTTAAGACTTATCTTCTTGGAGTTGTTCCAAAGGTTGTCAGCTCAGGCTGCTCGCCTGATCGCTCTCTCTGAACTGTAGTGTGTGTGTGTGTGTGTGTGTGTGTGTGTGTGTGTGTGTGTGTGTGAGAGAGAGAGAGAGAGAGAGAGACAGAGAGAGAGAGAGAGAGGATTATGTAGGGATAACTAGAGAAAACAAGAGCATTCTTTGTCATAATTAAATGACCTGAAGCATATCATAGTATTGTCTCACATTTGCCTTGATTTCCTACAAGGCTGATATAACTAAGGATTTGATTTTCATGTAAGGAAAAGGATTTTCTGAGCTTCAAAAGGATGGCTAGACATAAGTGACAACTATGTAGATCATCTATCCTAGTGGGTCTACTAATTCAAACTCATCTTTACAACATTGCTAACCTCATCATCATAGCTGACATAAGCAAAGTAGTAGAACAGTTATCTCTTTACGCATAAGCAAGTTTTATCAAAAACTCTTTTTTCGAGATCCTTATCCCTTGAATGCCAGTTTATTTTGAGGTTAAAGGCACCAGGAGCTTGAGATATTTTATCAGAGTTGGGGAGGGGAGAAATGGCCGGGGCGGGGGGAAATTGTTCGGTTCTAAAACCTTGCTTTGCCTTCTAGCATCAAATGATAACTGTTTTGCAAAATGTACAGGGTGGGAAGAATGGAACTTGTGAACTAAGGCATGACCTGGCCATATGTGGGTAATGCATATAAGAACATTTTACCCCAACTGCTTCAAAGCACAAGAAAGATGAAGAGAAATGAACCTATTTGCAAAAGTAGGTCTTTATTAGACTTTTGAAAATATGCAGCTCTTGATATGAATTTTTATCAAGTTCTAGACAGATGGACACATACAGAGCTCTGCCATTCTTTCAGAGTGAGCATGCGTATGACACCTTGCCCTGAATGAACACTGATTTCGTATTTCAGTAATTGACTAATCCTAAAGTAGGGACATGACATGGGAGTATAAAGGTCAAAACAACCCCTGTTTCTCATGCTTTTGAGAGAATCAAGAAATGCAAAATTAAAAAAAAAAGTCTCATTATCTTTTAAGTCTCTGACTTGTCCAGAACAGAAAGATAGCAAAATGATTTTAAATGAATCTTAGAAAAGAGTTTTTTTATGATTATAAACATCTCAGTTTGTGGTTTCTGTTCAAAATGTGGACAGAACTTTTAAAATGGAAATAATCCAGCGATATAAAAGATTCCACTGAAATTTGAATAAGCGGCACGTATGTGATTGTATATGGGAATTAGACATTAATTATCTCAGCTATTAATGCATGTGGGGGAGGGGCTATGAGAAAACCGGTAACAGTTCATCCAGAGCCTCCTGATATTCTCCATGAACATTGTCTGCTGTATGTAGATTTCCCTATAATTTCATAGCTCTGTCAGGGGGAAACCCAACTGTTATGGAGTATTTGTTCTAACAAGACTAGCAAAACCTAGTATCATATTTTTCAGTTTTGATGGTAGCAGTCATTTAAGCAGGGGAGGGTTGAATTCTACACTAAAAAGTAAAAGCTATATGAACTAGAATAGCCTGCTTTGTAATATTAAACATCGAAAAGAATGAGAATATATTCATTATTACAAAACTTAAAATAACATTTGTAGAACCCTGTAGGTGTGTAGTATACTTTGTGATTACTGCATTATATCTAGAATTATTATTTTGTGTCTATTTACAGATTGATAATCAAAAGTATGAATTACTTCCATTCTTTGAGCACTTCATATGTGCTTATAATGTCTCAATACAAGTCATATATGAGAAAAGAATGAGCGGCCTAGGCATGTTAAGTGACTTGTCGAAGATCACACAGCAGTACCAGGCAGGGCCAGGGTTCATGCCCATGGCTAGCTGGGCCTTGGCCATTCTACTCCCTGCCTCCTCCAGTCATGCTCACTCACTGAGATTTGCCCAGGAGTTGTTAGAAATGCATCCTTTGAGCTTTTCAGATTCCTAGCCTGGGTTTAAACTTAATCTTAGCTGTCGTAGTTTGAATTGTAAAGACTCAACAGGTGTAGAGCAATCATAACAAGGGCCCCCAGGAAAGAGAGAGTGTGACTAAGAAGTTCATGTAGAAAGAGCCGGATCATCCAGGTAATTAATTAATTCAACATTGTATCTTATTTCGATAAGGTTGGCATAGCCTTTGGTCAAGGGGAGGAGAAAAGATAAGATAAGAAACAATGGATACTTCACAATAAAATTGTTTAAAAATCATGTAGTCTTTAGCATCAGAGTCATACAGACTGCTAAGGAAAGAAGGAGGATGCTGATAATTTCCTACCATGTGTTTCTTCAAAAGCATTTGCAAATGTGCATTTAGTTTCACCATGTTCAAAGGACTGTTATTTCTGCTTAAAACTAAACTTGGTACAAAGTCCCTGCCTACTGTAAGAGCCAAGTTCACCAAATTATGTAGAATAAAGCAGTGAACTTTTTAAAGGTACTAAATGACACTTAAAATCTAATTAAGGATAACTGCTACAACTTTGAAAGGTAAAAGAAAGTTGAAATTGTTCTCATTTGAGAAGAAATGTGTTCTGTCTAGTGCCAGGTGATCTGGTCTTTCATGTTCAGATGGTTATCTTCAGGGATTTCAGATTGTCCTGTGTGACCCCCTGAATTTGGTTGGGTCCAATATGGCAATTCAGTGACCCTAGATGTTTACCTGTGAAAGAAGAGTTTTGTATATGGGTTGTTAAAATCACAGCAGTAAGATCTATCATAGGAATGTTAAACTGTTTTCCTAGTTCCCCTTTCTAACTTAGGAAAGATTTTTCTAATTTAGGAAAACTGTTAGCCTTCTACAGTAGAAGAAAGAGGGTCTCAAATTATTAATATCACAAAATGGAAGAAAAAAAGAGAGGCCCAGGAAAAATAACTTCATAAATGCTCTTCCTATCTACTAAATAGAGAAATGCCCCACCCCCCACAGAAGTTGTCCATTAGACTAGGAGGTACAGGAATTAAAAAGGGTGAGTGTGTGGCACTGGCCACTATTGTGAAAGGACTTTTCACCCAAGGTAACCAAGTCACAGAGGGGACAGAGCTTGCCTTAAGTAATAATAAAAGTATCCATTGTGTTTTACTTTCCAAAGGCAGAAATGTAAACTCCAAGCTGAGTTTTTAAATATCTGTGAGGGGATGACCTTTTCTCTTCCAATCTATTCTGTACTAATGGATTAAATTTCAAAATAATTTTTTTCTAATTAAAAAAGTAATATATGTTAACTGTTTAAAATTAGGGTAAGTATTAAAAATAGAGGGGAAAAATACCAATAATTCTGTTCTGAAGAACAAAAAAAACTCTTTTAACATTTTTATTTCCTCCCCATTTTCTAAGCATTTAAAAGTATTTTAAGTATGATTTTAAATAGCATGTTGTTTGATTATATGAGCATACTAAAATTTCCTTTGCTGTATATTCCCCTATTGTTTAAATGTTGAGGTTTTTTGGTTTTGTTTGCTTGCTTGTTTTTCAGTACAAAATTTCAGTGACCGTCTTTTTGTAATAACTAGATAATACGTGATCTCTGACTACCTTGGGCTTTCTGCCTGGCATAACTTGGTGCCTATTTCAGTGTCTCATTCATACATAGAAAATGAGGTCACTCTCTGCTGGCAGTCCATATGCAGTTAAGGACATGGTGACCTCCGTAACCCAGTTTGGTACTAACTTTTGTACCGTGTTTCCCAGTTCTCTTCAGATGAACGTCTGCCTCTAAAGGATCACTCTTCCGTTGCACTTGGGAGAGCTGCTTGTTCCTAGAGCCGTGACAGTCTAATCCAGTGGTTAGTTTGTTTGCTCATTTCTCTATTGAGGTGGTTTGATGACCAGCCTAACTACCACTTTGTCAGAACACTTCTTTCCAAGCATGTCCTTCAAAGATATTCAAATGTGTCATACATCAAGACAATATCTAAATCTCTTTCTAGTAATACATCCACTTCTTTGAAAGCAGTTTTTAGAGTGTAGTAGTGTAGTACCATTTGCGCCGCTGGCGTCCTTTGTAGATGTGACAAGCTCCGTTTCCTGTTAGTGGCAAATAGTTTGGTCTCCATGCCATTTTGCTCTCCCTTGTCGGTTTGAGGCAGTGGGGCAGGTAGGCTGGGCAGCTGGTGGCAGACAGGAGACTGTGGATGGGAAATCATTCTTCTAATGGTCTATGTGTGTTGAAATAAATAAACCTCATTAAATTGCTGGCATAACATGCCAAAGTGACTCAGATGTCTTCCTTTAAAAAAGAAAATTGATCTGGTATTTTTTTTAAAACATCTGTGATTCTTTCAGTTGCTGTGGAGATGAGTTAGAAACACAGAAAACCGCTTTACACAGTGTTATCTGTGTATGAGCTACGTATGTGTAACCGAAACTTCTCCTTCAAAATGAAAATCATTAGTTTTTCTTTTCCTTTTTTAGTTTAAAAATGATTATTGCTGGAAATCCATATTGTACATTTCTCTACCTTATTGAATAAACATAATATGCAAAATGTAACTTTTTTGGTGGCTCATGAATGTCCATTCTTGTGCTGGGCAATCACGGATATCCATTGGCAGGTGATATTCAAAATATTTAACAGAGAGTTTGGTGCCAACCAATAAAATAAAAATAATAAATAATAAAAATAGCTAATGCATGTTGACTATTTGCTTTTAAATTTTCTGCTTTACATCTGCTCTGGGAAACTGAAGTTCATTAGAATTTCATGATACATGAAGAGTAGATAATTTTTGGAGGCTTCCTTTTGGAAAAAGCCTACCTGCTTGGGACACCTGCTTTCCTACCCTGCACTGGTTTTGATTCTGTTCCTAAGAGATTCTAGAGTGAATGTCAGTGATGTGACCTTAGCACCAGGGAAGTGTTGCAACATTTGACACAGCCCCTGCCCTCAAATTGCTTGGGTCTTGGTGAAGAAAACATACGTGAAATACTTTTGCGATCGGCATCACAGAGCAAAACGTCTAATTGCACGGTGCAGTTATGATAACATATGGCCAGGTGCTCGATAATTGCAGTAGAGCAGCAAGAGCGTAGTCAAGACAAGCTGTCCGCACGAGATAGTTCTCGTCGGGAGGTCGGAGGCCCCTGCTGCCTTACCTCTAAATGGGCTTGTCCTCCCAGTGGGCAGCACCCATCTGAGAAGGTGAAGATACAAGCGGGTTAAATTAACAAACTTCCTATCCAGCCGTATAAACCCAGATTTTCTTTTTTGTTTTTGTTTTTGTTTTTGCTGTTTCCACGATTTTGAAATCATTTAGCTGTTCTTCCAACAACCACATGCCCCTCACGGTGCTGAGAACAAATGAGTTTGAAATGACAAAGACAGCAGTTATCCCTGCCTACTAGAAGACCTTTGCATCGAAGCTTTCTGGTTCTGCTGTGCGGTTGTTTCTGCAGGCCGAAGGTGCTTTCATGGTTCATCCTGGGGAGGGGAATAACTGGGTTATTTGTCAGGGCAAAGAGGGTATTTATTCCCCTACATAAAGAGTTATTTAAAGAAAGCAGCCTGTACGTCTGGTTCAGGAAATTCCACGGGGTCCCAGGGACAGACGGACCAACTGCGCTTTTCGTTTGGGGAGCACATGTTGGTTTGTGAGCCCCTGGGTCCTAGCTGGTTTTTAAATGTTTTTATGGTATTTTGATATGATTAGATTGGCGAGGCTTTCAATGACTCTGCCATCATTGGAACCATTAGAGGGTAGCCTTTCTGGAAAGATGGGTTTTATTGGTATCATTCAACAGTCCTCTTATTAACACGGGTCAACATCTGTTCCCAACCTCCAGCCTGCAGGAGGGACTGCGTGTGGGGCTCCTTATCCTGTAGCATAAGGAGGTGAGGGGCAGCCCCGTGCGCCTCCAAGCCCGTGTTCCCCAGTGCACTTCCTGTGCCCGGCAATTTCTGCAGTTTACCCATCATCCATCCTCCATCATCCCACCTGCACAGAACCGGGCTGGCAGTGGTGGCCCTGCCTCAAGGCTGGGATGAAGTAAAAAGCCAAAGTGGGAATCCCTGGATACAAACTTGCAAAAACAACTAGAAAGGTGATGCTGAGACTCCTCAGAACAGTTAGTTAGTTAGTTAGTTAATTAATTAATTAACTAATTAAAGTTAGACATTTAATTAATGTCTGTAAAGGCAAATGTCCACTAGTAGGTTAATGAAACGCTTTCTAGAGAGCAAGATGAGTGAAGAAGGGGCGGAAGTTGGCTTTGTGGATGTAATTTCCCTAGCACATGAGAAGTCAAGGTGGCTTATTTTGTGAGAGACCCAAGGAGGACTAGCGTGGGTTGGGCAGCTTTCAGGTGCAGCGGTCCTGTTTCAGGTCCTGTTTTACGCCCTAAGAGCTGGTCACCATGGGTTACTACCTTCACTAAATGATAATGATTCCATGTCACTCAGCTCGTCAGAATCCCTGCTCAGTTTTTTAAAGAATATAACACTAACTCTAGGGAAGTATTTGAGTCGCTGACTGTCATATTCTACTTCGCCATTTGGTGTAGGTGGGGTGTTTTGTTTTTAAAGCTGCATTTTAGACCCTTGAGAAGTTGTGTGCTCTTGAACACCGCTCCATAACAACCCAGAGATCTCTTGGCCACCGGGCCGTGCATTTCGATAAAGGGACATAGTCATATGGAGAACCTAAAATAGATTACAAAAGAAAAAAAGTCCTCTGATTGTCTGAGTGCTTTAAATGGTTGGACAGGGAATTTACTGTTACTGGGACCCTCAGGCCTCCCACAAAGTGTGGCCTACACTTGACATTTTACAAAGATGAACTGCACAGAGGAGAATAACAAATAACCACGTAAGTAGGAAAGGGGTAACTCACCTCTCTGGGATTCTGGCCAAGTCTGGTGCCGAAGCAACCGGAAAGACACGCTGCATCCAGCCTGAGTCCAAGTGTCTCTTCTCAGCTCCAGACCCCACATTCAGGCGAGGTTTCCTCGCCTTCTCTGAGACCTTGTTTTCCCTTTGGGATGGTTATGGTCCTTACCCCTCCCTGCTCATTCAGGGGCCGTGTTGCCTCACCTGGAGCCCGACATGCAATCAGGGTGTACCTGCTTTCTACTCCCACACAGAGCCACACACATTTAGGTGTTTCGTCATCTGGCCTCACACCTGTTGGGCTATTTACCAAACTTGGGCAGGTTCCAGGAATTGTCTGCAGTTGGTCCACCATGTGATTACCAGACATCCCCCAGACAAACCAGTGTTTCCACAGTCAGGAGAAAGGAACTTGGACTTGGTTCTGGGGATAGTAGACACCCACGAAGGACCTAAAGCTGATGGTGGCAGCGAGCTCTGTAGCTAACCTGCATAACCACTTTTGTTTTTCTAAAATTCTTATTTACTCCAATTTCCTTTAGGCTTAATGTGCCTTCTTTCAGGGAGGGGGCTGGTAAGCCTGTTTTTCTTTCCTCTTTAAAAATCAAAGTGGAATTCACAAACAGTGAAATGTACAAATCTTATGGGGGCAGGTCCAGGGGTTTTGACAAATGACAAATGCCTGCCTGTATCTAACCCACACCCCAGTCAAGGTATGGAACATTTCCATCAGCCCAGAAGGTTCCGTGGTGCCCCTCCCCCGGAGGCAGCCACTATTCTGAGTGCTGTGATGAGCCTTTTGAACTGCTCATGGGAAGTGGAAGTGCATGCATTTGGTCCCGATAACGGGGTCGGGGACCACTCACTGTTACTGCCGTGTAGCACTCTTCCTCTTTCCTGTTGTAAAAAACAGTTCAGTGTTGTGAGGTTTAGTGGATTTAAGGCAGGTGGAGAGTTTGCCTTTCTGTGAAAAAGATTTTTCCCCTTAATTGTACTATTGGGGGTTTTTGATTCTTCCATTGACATACATCCTTCGGTTACGTGAACTACTGATCATTCTGAAGTTCAGACACGCTTAAAAATTAAAGTCTGCATGGAAAGCTAATGTCATGTAACAAAATGTGATATATGCCTACAATAGACTATCCCCACAAAGGGATGAAATTATGATGTGCGCTACAGCATAGATGAACCTTGAAAACATTATGCTAAGGGAAATGAGGCAGACACAAAAGGACCACTATTGTATGCTTCCACTTATATGAGGTACCTAGAACAGTCAAATTCATAGGGACAGAAAGTGGAATAGTAGTTTCTAAGGTTTAGTAGGAGGGGAGAATGGGGAGTTATGATTTAATGGATACAGAGTTTCAGTTTGGGATGACAAAGTCCTGGAGATGATGGTGGTGATGGTTGTACAGCATCATAAATGTACTTAATTCCACTAAACTATACACATTAAGTGGTTAAAAATGGTAAATTTTAATTTGTGTATACTTTATCCAAATTTAAACTTTTTTAAATTAACTCATGTGCTACGGGGAAAGCCTGTGGCTTTTACAGAGGATCTCTTTTTAAAAAACAACATTTATTAATTTTATTCTAGTTATAGATATAATTTGTTTTCATTGTAAAAAGAAGGAAAATAAATGAAAGTATTTATAAGAAAATAAGAATGGTGTGCAAAACCACAGCCTAAAGATAAGTATGTATCTTATTTTAGTGTATGTCTTCTCGTCTGTTTCCTATGCATATACGTTGAAGGAAAATTGTAACCTTTTTCCATTTGATGTCATAGGCAGTTTCCCTTGATTCTAAGTGTTCATCCAAAATGTGATGATTAATGGCTTCCTTGCCTTCTCTCACATGGATCTTAATTTACTTAGCAGATCTCTGTGGTTGATGCTCAGGGATTTTTGTTTGTTTGTTTCATTCTGTTATAAATAACGCTCTGAAATATTTTTGTACAGAAGTCCTTGTACACACCTGAGTACTTCTTTGGAAACCCTTCCGGCCGTGTGCACCATCTCAAGGCCTCTGCTCTCTGGCAGCGCGCTTCTGTGGAGCGTTGTCCCAGTGCGCCCCACTGGCACCGTGTGTGGCAGGGTCCGTGTCCCTGGCCCACAGTGGGCATTCCCTCCTTCGCTGCTCGTGAACTGTCTGGTGACATCTGCCACCGGGAAGCTGCATTCTAGTTCTTCCAGAGCCACATGGTGCTGAACTGCTTCAAATGTTTTCTTTTACTACAAGCATTTTTTTTTAATGCTGAGAGGTCAGTTCATTGTTTTTAATGATGTGATACTTTAAAAATAGTCTTTCAGGACTTTCATTCTTTTCAGTATGTTTCATGCTTAGAGTCTCATAGGAGATTTGATGTTGCCTGTGTTCTTGGGACATGCGGAGCTAGTGACATTTAGGGAAACGGGAGAGAAAATGTTCTCTCTTTTCTACCACCCCGACCGCGGTTTCCTCCATTTAACTGGGTTTCCCTGCCATTTACAGGCCTCCTTAGCGGAAGGGGCGGGAGCGGAGGAAGAGGGGAACGGGCCCTGTGCATTCTGAGGGGCGCTGAGTGCCGTGACTCCTCCATTGCCCTTCCCCACCGTGGTGCCAGCTGACCATGGCGTGGCTGAGAGAAAGGACACCCACTCCTGACAGTCAGGACCCTCGGGTGTGACCCAGGGCCCTATGACCTTGAGCAAAGAACTTGACCTCTGTGGGATTCAGCCTTCCCAACTATCAAATGGGGATGAAGGGCTTACTTACCTTCTTTTGGAGGTTCGACCAAACAGACTGCACACAAAAGCGCTCTGAAAAGTGTGAAGCATACACATGTGGACGGTAATGGCGCACTAGACTTTGAGCCTGGAACGCCGCTGCCACGCCTGATCATTTTTACACATCCTCGATAGCTGACTTTTCTTTGTATGGATTCAGTGACTTACCTTCAGCGGATCTCTCACATTAGAGCCAGCCGGGTGCAGGGGCAAGCTGGAGGGCAGGTGCTGGGGACACTGGGGTTTCGTAGCACACGTGTCAGCAGCGTTGTTGCAGCTATTATCTTTGTTTGTTTCCTTGTCATTTTTACTTTTTGTGGAAAAGACCTTTAAGGCTGGATTTGTTCAGTAATGGGTTGTGTTTTTTTAATTAAGTTACTTGAATTTAGGTAGCATGTGCTTTTTGAAACAACGAGTTAAATTTTCTTTAACCGTAGGCTGTTGTTTGGCCCGGGTTTGGAGGAGGGTGACTACATACACCACTGACCCCTTCTCTGCCCTAGGCGTACAAATGGGACCACACCTCCCAAGCCTTCCCTGGTTCTAATGTACTGATCTGGAACATCTGGACTATTAAATAAGGAGGATTATCCAGTACAGAGGGCAGGCGTGTCTTCATGAATGAGTTTGTTCAACAGTGTTTCTTGGACACCTACTGTGTCCCAGGGACAGTGCTAGTCACTTAAGACAGAGGCAGAAAGAGACCAATACAGTCCTGGCCTGCACATATTTTTCCAGAAGGGCAAGCAGCCAGGCTGGCGCTTACCAAAGAGTGTAATCAGGTCTGAGATAGAGGAAGAACAGGGTGTTAAGAGGATTTATCTCAACAGAGGGTTTAAGGTTCCTCTTATAAAAGGAGCCTTGAAGCCCTCATCCTAAGGGTCCGAGAAGCTTTCTGTTTCAGTCAAGACTTGAGATCTAAAGAGGATGATATGTCCCTATCCTGGTAAGCAAGAGTTTCAGGAGAGGAAAGAGAGTTACTTAGTATGATGAGGATAGCGAGCAAGAGCAGGAGGGAGCAGGGGGCGGGAGGTGGGTGGGATGATAGAGTGAGCAGCACCGGACCAGGAAGGGCCCAGTCAGTCAGGCGAAGGAGTTGGGCCTGGATGCTGAGAGCCCTGGAGAGCTTTGAAGTGCTCTTACAAGGGGTGCGGCCTGATTCCCATAATTGAAGGATTATTTTGGTTTCAGTGTGGCTAATGAATTAGGGGGAGGTAAGATCAGAGGCAGGGAAACCAATTGAGAGGTTCTTGTGGTAACTACCAGAGAGATGGAGGTGGCCTAGATTCTAGATCAGGCTTGGGGGCAGGGAGGAAGGGGGAAAGGGAAAAAACTGTCTAGAATGAAACAAGTTTTGACCACTGATGGATGGTTCGGTAGGGGATGGGCAGAGGATGACCCCGCCAAACTTTAAAAGACCCAGTTTGGAGTGAAGAAAATGGGTTCCATTTCATTCATGTTATTTCGTTAATACACTTAGTGAAATGTTTTAAATTGCTTGTCTGAGAGAGAATACAAATTTATGCATAATGGTGGGAGCTACAATAAATACTTAGCATCTGGATAGCTCCCTCCCTCCCTCCCTTCCTGGGCAACATCATTACATTCTCTGTAAAAGAAAGAGTTTTGCATTTTTACCTGAATGCAAATGCTATGAATATTCATTTTTTATTTCGAAGTGTAAAAATGCTTTATTATAATGTAGTCAGTCATTTGCCTTAATGAAATAGTGAGTGATATGGAAAATTCAAAAATATTTATGAGTATCTGGCATTGGAATACATTGTTAGGACCTGGGCGGGGGGGGGGCCCTAATTTATCTCCACAGCATCCTGCTCAGCTAAGGATATTAGCGTTGGACCAGGTGCCTGGCTCCAGCGGGGCGATGCCATCTGGAATTGCATTGACGAGCTCCCGAGGTTTCTCTGTCTGTGCGTTAAATGTTTACTGTGTAAGCACTAGGGAGTAGACTAACCTCAGAGAGGCTCCTTTAATGGCTTTATGTTTGTTTGCTTGGCTGGTTGGTTGGTTAGTATCTACAGTCTGGTTGTAATTCATAAAGTTATTTAGAATGCATTTTCCTATAGAAATAACATTACGAATCAGGGCTAGGTTTCCAGGCCACGCCACCGAGGTTATATAGCCCTAATGTTATGAAAATAGTACGTATCCGCAATGAGGAGAAGTAGGAATCCACACTGTTAGACTGGCAGTAACTGGGGAAAGCCGTAATGTTGAGGTGTACATTATGTGTCTTCGTTAGAACGGTCGGTTTAATAGCAATGAAAGGAGGGGATGGCAGTTGCAAGGGGAGGAGGTTGGCGCCACAGGCGTTAGAGATTGGGTTAATTTAAAATCAAAGCCTCTTCTGGATGCATGTGAGTCACCAGCTCTGATCAGGGTAATTTGAAAACGCATAAATGGAAGTCCCACACATTCCTGGGGGATAACTTGAGGAGGCTTGGAAGAGAGGAGGGTGGATGGGAACCAGGTCCCCCAGGGTGGAATTAACGGGTGAGACCAGGGTGAATTCTCCTGAGTGGACTGTGCGAGAGCAAGAGACAGAGGAGCAGGAGGCTGGAAGTCCCTGCAGGCAGCTTTGAATGCCTGCTTCCCGCTGGCGCTGGCGTCCTGGACCCGGGACAGCAGGGTGGGGGGAGCGGGAAGGAGGAAGGTGTGTGCGTTCATTGGGTGTGAAGCCCTTGCCGCAGTCTGCAGTGTGCTGGGGGGAGCTGTCTGCTGTGCAACGTGGAAGGCAGTTTTAAGCATTTCACATGGAAAAGAGCTGACTTCCCTATGTTTAGAGACATACTTGTTCTACTCGTCGTAATCATTAGCTACCTGGACTTTAAAATGCATGTTCCTTGCCCTGTAATTTATTGTTACCCAGCCGTGGCTTGCACACCCAGTTAATTTCAAAGGGCCCTTCCATTTCTATATCGTGTTTCCTTTCCCCTAATTAGTCCTTCAGTGGCACTCAAATTCTATTTTTAAATGTATCATTGCTGTGTTTTCTAGTGAGAGTGAAATTTAAAAGCATCTACCTGTAACTACTGATTTAGGCTTACCTGTGCCTCCATTTCGTGGAACTCTCCTGGAAAAATAGTGCAAAAAAAAAAAAAAAAAAAAGCAGCCTTTAATAGTAAGAAACCCATAGCTACTAGAAGATCAGCATTTTCTGTAATTGGACCACATCCATATTAGAAAAGAAAGACTGGTTCCTCTAATTATATGTATTACATTCAAACACTCACATGTGCTTGCCTTTACGTAGTAGTCTTTGTTTTAGAATCAACCAGTGTAACAAATGCCTTAGGTGGAGGGTATGAAAAACAAACATTGAATAACCCTTTTCCCTTTTAGTCAAAAAGAAGCAGGCAGTCTTATTTGGAATGCAACAAGAGGAACATTGCCCTTTCCCTTGCCTGGTGCCTGCTCCTCACTTGTGGAGCACTTTACAGGTTTACAGTCTATTCTCATCTGGTGTCATGGTGGTTCCACAAGCGAGAGGCGGGTGGGGTAGCCCTGCCTGGAAGGAGGGTGAGGCCAGCACCAGCCTCGTCTGGCCCCAGCCGCCCTCGTCCCCGCTTCCTTCCTCTCTGAGCGCTCCATTTTCCTCTCACACCTGGGATGGTGCTTCTTAGCAGGATGCAGGGGTCGTCTCAGAACGCAGAGGAGCGTGGAGCCCAATTTTGGAGTTACAGAAAACTGACCCTGAGAGCAGAGAGGCAGCAAGGCTCAGAGCTGCTGGAACTCAGGCCATGATCCACGTTTGTGTCAAAGGACCACAGCCCGTGGATGGCCGTCCCTCCTCTGGATGCTTCCATGCCCTGAGCCGCCTCCATTCCCCTGTGTGAGGGCCTGCTCTGCCATAATGAGGAACATGGGTGCATCTTTCATCACTGAGGTGGGGTCACAGCACAGACCTGGCAGAGTTCAAGGTCTCTTGCAGGTTCTGCCTTAGACCTCCTGAATTCTGACCTTAGGTACACGGCTCTCTGACTCCTTAAACATTCACGACACATGGCTGGGCCTTGCAGCACCCCGCCACTCCCTGCCCCCCTCAGGGCTGCCAGGCGCACCCCAAGTGCCTTCTCCTTATCTATGGCTGCAGAGCATTACTTTTTTTATTTTTAACTTAAATTTATTGGGATAACACTGGTTAATAACGTCATGGAATTTTCAGGTGTACCAGATGTTAATTCGATATCGGGGTGCTCTGTTACGCGCTCACCACTCGAAGTCTCATTTCCTTCTGTTGCCATATATTTGAGTCCCTTAACCCACTCTGCCCTCCCTGAGTATTACTTTCTTAAAATCTAATCATAAAGTGAAAAAAATACTCAGTGTGGGCTCTCTGGGCTTTAATTGGCTGAACCTCCTGGCAGACATTATAGTTTTCTTTGCTTTTCAACACCTTTTCATAAACCAGGTGTCTTTTTTATTTTTTTAAGATTTCCTTTTCCTTCCAAGCATTCATTAACTTCAGATTAGGTTGCCTTGGTGTCTGTGGTGACCAGCTCCTTACCTTTTCATGGCAGCCAGTTCCAGGAGAGGCAAGGAGAGTCAGATTCATTCCACCCTCTGGGAGGCGCCACCCATCCGGTGCCTCCTCCTGTCTCCATGGCCCCTGCACCCCCAGGGTTACACATCTGTCTCCCCACTCATCACGAACCCCCGAGGGCAAGGCTGGTGTGTGTCCTCCTGTGCCTGCCTGCCGGTCTCTTTCCTACGGCAATCAGCCCAGAGGAGGAACCCCAGAAGGTGCTGGAATGAAGGAGGTGGATGAAGTGAATAAATGCCTGAATGTAGAAGCGACATAACCCACGCAGCTTGCTCAAGGTCAGTGCAGATGTCTCCATCTTCTGTCAGCTGAAGCACATCTGCCCCTCTAAATCAGGGTGTCCAACCTTTTGGCATCTCCACACCACACTGGAAGAAGAGTTGTCTTGGGCCGCACATCAAATACATCGCGACAAGTAATCACAAAAAAACCTCATAATGTTTTAAGTAAATTCACGATTTTGTTGGGTCACATTCACAGCCATCGTGGGCTACATGCAGCCCGCGGGCAGGTTGCAGGTCAGACCCCCCTCCAACGAAGGGACGGCTCACTGAGTTTATTAGGTTTCTCCTGTGCTCGCTGCCTTGTACGTGTGCTGAGCTCCGGGCGTGAGTGAGGCAGGAGGATGACGATGTGTTAACGTGCGGCCCAGTGGCCTCCATTTTGCCACCGGGAGAGGAAAGCAGCTCTGCCCACATGCTGAGTCTGGAACCGTGTCAGGGAGGGAATGACTGGTGGCGTGGACTTGATATTCGGGTTTGTCTACTGGTTGTAATATGGATACCGATGAGGCTGACTGCTCTGAAAACAATTATTCTCGACTCTGGGGGAGAAATCCTTTCCTGGTGAGGGAAAACCTGCAAGACCGTGCCTTTGGCTTGAGGTGATTTCCCCTGAGGGAAGAAAACTCAGGGTGATGGGAGCATGATTGAGCTGCTCCTGGTGAGGAGGAGGAGGAGATGGGAGGCAGCGCCGGTGGACCCACCACAACCAGTCTTCAGCCCTGAGAGTCCACGGAGAAGACCAGCTTTTCTTCGGGGGCGCACATCCGTGTGACCTTAAAGCAGTCACTTGAGGAAGGTCGGTCTTGTCTGATTGACATGCATGTATCTCTGTGCAGGGGGGGAGTCCGCCTGCACAGCCTTGGCTACAATTAGCCTGAGTAGAGCAGATGTTCAGAGCAGCATTAGTGAGGAGAGTTGTTATGGTAGCTGTTATCTCCTGCTGAAAAACGTCCTGCACTTCGCACTTCGCATCATCAGAGTGGTCTGCAGCCAAACGAAAAAGCTTTTAGTGTGCCATATTAACATGTAATCGCAGTGTTATATGACATGTCGTAGCATGGGATCCAAACAGAGAATGCCACTGAAGTAATAGTACTCTAATAGCTAGCCAACGATATTGCTATTAAGTCTGCTCCCCATCCCCCATCTATCCAACGTATAGCCTGATAACCTGTGATAATTTTCTATGCAAATAATGTTAGCAATCAGAGTTTATGGAATGTGTGTGTGTGTGTGTGTGTGTGTGTGTGTTTAATATTGTAAGAGAATAGGTTCCTTTGCTGTAGGGATTCTAAATTTGTTACCTCATTTACCACTACACAAAGGGAGAAACTACAGTCCAAAGTAGAACTAGAATACGTTCTCTCCCCAAAATCCAAGCAAGAAGCAAAAATCCATTTGGAACATACCCTGCCTTACAAAGTTTCTAAAGATGAAATCTGATCTCTAGTATATGCCAGTTCCTTAGCAACTGAGGCTGAGATGCAAAGTCCAAAGGGAAAAGATGGAAATAAGAGTGATATGTTTTCAAAACATAACGCTGGTAAACTAAACCCCTCTCTTACTTAACTCTGAACCGTGTGACATGTGCTTGCCTACAGGTATTTTACTTTTGGGGTTATTAAGTCATTGATTGCATAACTTTGGCAACATTTTGATAATTTTCCATTGTTGAATGTCTCCCTTAACATGACATAAAGTATTATAGGTTGTTTCCAGTAAGCCAGATTTTTTTTAAAGTAGGACAAAGTTCATTTTAGAAAGAAAAGAAAGGAAGGAAGAGAAAAAGAAAGAAAAAAAAGGAAGAAGAAAGAAAGAGAAAACTCCTTAGAAAACAAAGCATGGATTTGCCATAAAGCTGATAGCGGGGCTTGGAAAATAAAGCCTGCAACCAGAGTGGGTGGGGGCACAGTACGATTAATCTTCAGTGGCTCTAGGCCCCATCGTCTACATATTATTTCTACATATCAAAATGTGTGGGTATGCGGCTTTTTTTAAAATACGGGTAGATAGTGCCTAGGCATAAAAACATTTTTCTTCTGTTATCTTCTCTTTGAGGTGTTTTTTGTACGTGTGTTTGCTTTTTGTCTGATTTTCTTTTTTGCAGGGGGAGCCCTGGTGGGATGACAGGGAGAATGGAAAGAGATAAATCACTATTTTTCTTTCCGCGGGTCTTTAAAAATAATTTATAACTTAACTGTTCCTCAAAATAAAATGTCATTTTCTCCCTAATGATTATAACTGCTTTTATCACAGAAAGGTGCAATAATGACCTTCGAAATTTTTCCTTCTTCCTCGAACAGAGTGTAAAACTTTAAAAAGCAAAATAAAAACCCTTGCTGACTTTTTGACTGTCATTTTCATTGGGTTTCATCATACGAGCAGTGGTTATTTGAAAGCATGCGATGCTGTCATGTGGAGTGGGAGGAACTCTCTTTCTCCTAAGATTGTCAGAAAGACAGGGTCCATATCTGTGGTCACAAAATACAGAGACCCTTACCTGTGTTCAGGCAACCTGAGCATCAGCTTGCCCCTCAGCTGATGTGGCCCCAGGCAGTCGTGGGTGAAGGCAGCTGGCTTGCTCTGGGCAGAGGTGGCTCCCGGGAATACGGATGCAGCCCTTCTACACTCTCCCCCTTGATTACGATCCTTCTGTTCCCTGAGCTGCTTTGGGAACTTGCTGCTTCTCTTTGCTGAAGCCTGCAGGTCCTGAAGGATTATAGGCTGCCTTCCTTTCTCCTCCAGTCAGGGCACGTTCCGCACAGCTCCTACTCATTCAGAGCACAACGGCAGCAGCCTCTGTAGCACTGGTGATTTTGTTTCAAAAACAATTAACAGCCCTTCCCCCCCACCCCCAATCAGTGACCTTGATTTGTTGTTGTGGATTTACTGGCCACGCGGTCATTCATTTTGAGGTGCCTACTTTTACTACCTCATTTTTTTCCCACAATGTGGATGAAAATAATACAAGAAAGATTTTGCTTTTGTCAACTGTGCTTTCAGGGCTTGACTGGTCCCCTTCCTCTCCTTAAGAGCAAGGCACTCCTTCTGATGAAAAGCCCTGCATCTCACAAGACAACCTGCAAGGCTCCAGTTTGAAAAGCACCGAACTGGCCGTTCATTCCTAGCAGTACATTTCGCCTTTGCGGTGCACCTCACAACGCGTCCAGTGTGCATGCCGTCTCTCCAATGAGTTGCACATGGAGACGGAAACTAGATCTCTGATAGAAAAAGCCTAAGAAACAATCAGGAGTTGCATATCTATTGTCATTTACTCTTGAACTATCATTGCCCACCTATGAAGCAAATTTTCTAAAAAACCCTCTAAAAAGCTGAATAACTAAACAGTGCTTACACGTGATTATTAAATAAATCCGCTTACTTGTTGTCATAGTCCAAACTCTGTCACACCCAATACATGTACACACAGTTGTGAACCCCTGTGAATAGTGCTCCATGTGTGAGGGGCGTCATGCATGCCTGTTGTCTGGAAAACTAAAGGAAAGCAGTGGGATGCCTTCCTAAGTCCTGGGAGTAGTGAACTGGGGCACTCTGGTAACAACAGTCTGTAAACTTAAAATTATAATCACTTCCTAGCAGTTTGATGTGGTGCTTTACCAAAGGTGCTCACAAGGTTAGGATGTGGCTGTGTCAAAATAAGAGTTTTACTAGAATCTCTTAGTTGGTGAAAAGCACACACAGGGATTTTCTGTGGCCACAGTTTGCTGTACCAGAGTGATTAATTCATTGCTTTTGGCTTATCACTAGTCAGACAGACCCTAGGTTGCCTTGCACCTATGGTCATTGACCAGTGTTGCAGGACATTAAAGTCAACCCACAGAGCCCAGTGTGGAGTGAGTCAGACTGGGCTCCGCCTGGTCCCTCAGTGGACTGGAATCCTAGGTGATTTCTAGCACCCCTGTGTTGCTTCTTCTAGGGCAGGGCCCAGAGGAACTTCCACGTCAAGCCAAGTCTTTGTAGAGGGGTTCGGAAGACCCTGCGCATTTACAGCACTATACGGTAAAGGTAGGAAGCACCGAGTCTTACGAGAAACTCTTCCCAGATAGCTCTTCTGGACACGTACCCCTGAACGCATACACGCATGTACTGTTTTGTTTGACTACTTTGTACTGCCCTTTCTTGTCTCTTCTGAATGACATCAGAAAAGTTAAAAAATAAACAGAAATCACCCTATTTCCTTCGGCCAACAGAGAAGCCTTCAGACCTCAGGATGGTGGCTTCAGGTGCAGGACAGAGGGGAGAGGGACAACTCTGGCCTCACTTATCCACCCAAACTCTCACCATATTCACTAATTTAGATAAACAGGTAAAATGATACTTATTTTCATTCTTTGGCAAAATAGCAAAATGGAGGAGTTATTGGAAAGCATGCTTCTGTCAGCACCATTAATCTGGCTGTTAGATGATCAGATATGGTAACAGGCTTCTCTGAAAGTTCAGTTGCAAAGAAAGAGCTTCCCCCCACCTCCCTTGCATGCTTATGTAAACAGGAATAGAAGAGCAGGAAGAAGCTGATAATACAATATGATAGGTTGGTAAGCATTTTCTCTCCCTGAGGCAAACACTTTTAAGTAGAAAAATGATACCAACTTGACAGCTCCAGTCCTCCTGGAAAACGGTCCTAGGAGCACCAGAATTCTCAGGTCCAGACAAAGACCTCGTTATACACAAAGAAAAGGCGGGTGGGGCACAACAGACAGAAATAACTCTCAAACTGAAAACAACTGAAAAATCCTTCAAGTGTGAGGAGTGTGCCCACAAGCAAACCCCAAATCTGCAAGCCTTCTTGTGCCCCCATGGGGCAGAGTGTTACAGACAGCGGGAGGGGGTCCTCTGGGCTCAGCCACCCGAGTGAGGCCTCGTGGCTGGGCTTCCACGTGCAGCTGGAAACAGGAAAAGTGTATCGTTGACCTCAGCTGTGACTCCAGATCTGAGCTGTAGCTCTGACCCCCTAATAAAACTGAAACACCTACCGTGAAAGCTCAGCAAAGTGGGAACCAGTCTGAAGAGTTAGAAGGCTGTAATTGAGACAGAAATAGCGTAGTGTCTTTCAGGCTAGGAACCTCTTCTAAATTAGAGTTCTACCGCCCGCCTTTGTTCTGGGAGCCAGGAAGTTTGGAGAAAGCACTGAAATAGTGAAGGTAGCTAGAAACGCCTTAGGCCAAAAGTAAGGTCTGGGGAACTTGGCAAGTGAAAGGTAATTGTGTGTTTAGAAAATAAGCAAGCCTGGCTTATTGGCTTGTTAAATTAGCTTATTGTGTAGAGAAAGATGGACTATAGCAGAGAAATGATACATCAGAGGTAGCCCAAGACTGCCAACCTCAGGAATCTTTTTTTAAAAAGATTTACGTCATAGCTAAATTCAGGGGAACTAAGGCATGAGGCAGAGGGAGACAGATCCCGCAGCCCAGCTGACAACGTCGTTCTGGTCTGCAGCCAAGGGCTCATTTGCTCTGTTGTGAACATGCACTTGATTCCAGGTCAGAATCTTGGGGGTGCAAGAACACTATTTCCCCCCTTTCTCCCTGCTTCGTGGATTCACAGGAAGAAGAGAAAAGTAGCATGTCTATTACAAAAGAGTCACGCTCAGGTGTTGAAAATAGACTGCAGTTATATTTAACTCACTGGCGTATGCGAAATGTGTGCTCGCCGTGTGAGCAGTTTGGAAGTCGGGTACCATCAGCCCCGTCGGAGGTTATCCTCACCGCGTCTCTGACAGAATCCCCTCTTAGTGAAGGCCCACATCCTCTCCCACCCAGAGCAGGCATCTCGAGCCACGAAGTCACTGGCAGGTTGCTCAGACGATGGGGTTGAAGGATCCCCCTTACCCCTGCGTTTCCTCCTGTCAGCTGCTTCCTCTCTCAGGTTCACTCTTCCAACCAGGGCCTGAGCATCGCTTACTTTGCCTCTTCTTCTGCTCTCAAATGGGCTTGTGTTTTGTTTGTTTGTTTTCTTTTTGGCCAACCCTGATACTTGTGTGGGAGGGGCCCTCATTCATTTGGGGTCTAACGGGTTATAGAAAGATGAGAAGTGCTGGTGGCTCCTTTGTCAGAGCTGAATGGCCCAGGAGATGGGCTCTCTGCTGGCTATGCGGGCAGTCACGCCGCTCAGGAAGCACTATCCATGGACGTTCTGATCACTCCGGCACTCTGGCCACCACTCAGAGGCTCCACGGACTTTGAAGCTCTCAGCGAGGCTTTGCTGCCCCACAGCACAGCCACAGTGGGAGCAGATCATGCCCAACGCAGGAGACAGTTGGGTGGAGCAGGTATTCTAGCTAGGCTTCTTCATGTGTTCTGCCTTACTCGTCCAGAACATTCTGCTCGGGGTGCTGTTACTGAGAGAAGAGAGGGCAGCGAGTTACCACCCAGTGGGGACATGATTGGTCAGGCATGGCTCATGAGCACTTGGCGAATGGAGGACACACTTCAGTGTTGGCCATGCTGAAGGCTCTGACACTGCAGGCCTGGACGATCAGCTCATTTCAGTTCCCCCATGTCCTATGCAAAGGGAGGCATAGCTGGTTCCTAAGGGAGACTCTAGTTGGGTTAAACCAATGAGTATGCTATAGTCTAAACCACGCCAGCCAAGACTGAACCACCGAGTCTGCCCTGGGACTCCAAAAGATGTTGCTGAGCTGCTGTGGACCCTCCAGGCCAGTCTCTGGGAGTGTTGCTTGGTCAAAGCTGGTCTCTGTCCTTGGCCTTCAGATGTGCCAGCAAGCTGAGCTTTTGACGTGGTTCACTCCTGCCTGAAACACGGTCTCCAGATCTGGCAGGTGAAGAAATGATCGGCAAGGCGATGAGCCAGTAAGAAGCTACACCCCATCCTTAAGTGAGATTAGCCTTGTACAGAGGACATCAGTGAGCTGTGTACAGTCAGCTCCTTTGTAGAAAATTGTAGCAGAAACAACTTTTTAAAAAATTCCTCACTTGAGTATATGTTTTTTAAGAAGGGGGAGAGAGAGAGAGAAACATCCATGTGAGAAACATTGATCGGTTCCCTCCCACATGTGCCCAGACCAGGAATCAAACCCACAACCTAGGTATGTGCCCTGACCGGGAATCAAACCCACAACCTTTGTGGTGTACAGGATAATGCTTCAACCAACTGAGCCACCTGGCCAGGGCACAGAAACAGCTTTTTAAATGTAGTTCTGACTTAGGTTTGTACAAAATAGAAAATGATGGGCCTTGCTGGAACAATATGCTGTTCCTTCTTACAATTTTTTGTATTGTATCTTGGATACAGAAAGGAAAAATGTAACCATTATAAGGAAAAGTTGGGGGAATTCTTTGCTCCGGCCCAGTGTTCCACTTGTTGAGGCTAAAAGAATGGTGGAGTCTCTTTATGAGCAAACCTGTCTATAGGATGAAAGCAAAGTGATACCACCTGTCTTGCCATATAAGGACTTCATGCATTTAAGAACTTCCCATATATTTTCTTGCTCATTTTCTGAAGGTGTCTGTGACATAGAGGGCTGGCCAAAGGTTGCAGACAAGGCTAGCCCAGACATTTATTATGGTAGCTCACGGAAAGTTAAGGTACCAACCATTTCTCTGGTTCAACCTATAGCTGGTTGTATGGTGCTCAATGGTCAAGACTGAGTTCCTATTTCTGATGGCAAATGTTCCAGCTTCACATTTTTTCTCAGGTCAAAATAAACCCTGGGTCCTCCAGACATCCATGACGTGCATAAAGTGTCTTATTTGTGGTGCAAATTTGGAATACGGAGCCCGGAACTCGAACCAGTGAGCGCCGTTCCAGTCTCTTGTAGTTTCTTCCAGGAAAATGAAAATCCAGGGCTTGGCATTTTCTAGTCTTGATTTCAGGCTGAAAGTAATACGAGTTTGGAGACTGATCAAAATCTAGCCAGCCTGGAAAACAAAACCATACAAAAGCTCTTTTTTATACATAAGCTGGAAAGAAAGGAAAGAAAGGAACTTTCTCTGGGTTTTGCTCTTAACTGATAAAACTCTAAGAATTCAGGCTAGACGCTTAACCTTGACAGAATACGCCAGTACACTGTGCTTTAAGACGGGCAGGGAGACCACCACAAGCCGAAACCATGTGTGTGTATGTGTGTTTTCAAGTTACAAAGTTTTAATTTAACCTATGTTAGCATTTTTTAACCTGTGCTCACTACTTTCTATATGAAGGGTTAGAATTAAATAGCATAATCTTTCCTTTCCCAGAACTAAAAAGTAAGTCTCTATCTTTCCCAATTCAACACTTTGGTTTAACCCTAAAGGTGCAAGTCAGGAAGTGAAAAAATGTGAGTGCTATGGTCACTATGGCAACTCACTAGTGTATATCTCATGCTTCATTCTCAACGCCTTGCCCCTCTGTGAAACTAACACGGCACTAGGCTCAGTTGGCTGAAAGTGAAGATCTCTTCAGATAACTTAGTCAAAATCACTTTAAGGATCTTTGCTAAGACATTCATGAATATTTTTCACTGGGGTTATTGTTCAAAGAGATTCTCGTGTTTGCAAACACCCAGGCACCCAGGGCTCAGGCCTCCACCTGGAGAGTGACTCTCTTCCTGCCGACATACGCACACCTTGGGGGCCGGGGGCGGGCTGGGGCTGTGCTGGGCTCACCTGCGGTTTGTATACACTGGCAGAAAAATTCGCGCTGCGCAGTGTTTTGTTCTGCATGTTAAGTGACTTATTGAAAAAATAAACTGTTCCTAAACTTTCCTTAATCAGAAAACATACAAAGAGTCATCTGCCAAGTGAAATAATCCCAGTGGAATTGAGCAAACAGCCCCTCCCTCAGGGACCATTGTTAGTGTTGGAACTTCTTTCCTCCTGTCCCCCCTCTTGTCTCCTCTCCCTCTGTCACGGCAGACAGGGCAGCAGTCCCTCCAGCGACTGCGGCCCCCTCCCACAGGAGAGCTTTCTGATACCAGGCTTGCACGTAGGAAGAGCATGGCTCCCAAGTGAAAGATACCTGTGGTTTTCTGAAGATGGAGGGGATTGCCTCAGTGTGATTCTGTCAGGAGACAAAGAGGGTAAGTGGTTAAGCAGAAAGACACACAGGAAAAGTGATTCGTAGCCAGCAGGAGCATCTGCCAGAATGTCACACGCCAAAAGGTCACAGTAGTGCTGGATCCTCCGCAGACTCACAGGGAAACGATGGTACGCGGGAGGAGCCGCCTGTTAGGGTCGAGCTGGGACCGTGTTGCTGGTTCTCGCCAGCACGGCAGACTGTTGGAAGGATGAACTGTGTGATTGTAAAACTGGTGTTCAGGATCAGCAGTGCTGGACTGGAAAAGCATTTCAACATGTACCTCACTGGGCTCACAGACTGCTGAGTGTTTCTAAGGTTTCCTTTTACAAAGGGACACACTGTCCCAGAAGACAAATTATTCTGCTGATGAACCAGAGGTGCGCATTCATGTCTTTAGCAACATTATTCTCTCTTAGTCTCAGAATTAACAGTAAGTGTGGAAGAACTTTAATATTTTTTAAGCTCTGTCCAAATACAGAATTATATATATATACACACACATATTTTTAAAACCTTATAAAGAAAGGTAGCACCATAGCAATTAATTGTATTAGTATCAGGAGTAATACTTAATCCTGCCTAATTCATTAGTAGAAGTGAAATAAATAAGCTGTCTTTCCTACTTTGGCTGACTGAGAACAGCACTTTCTTTGTCATATGATGGAACTAGTAGCAGTCATGTAGGCTGGACTGCCCGAAGTGCTTGTTGTGTATTAATGTATTAATCTGCTAAATAACCTCTGAAGCAGCTACTGTTACGATTTTCTTTCTCCAAATGAGGAAACAAAGGAACAGAATCGGTAAGTGACTTGCCCAAGACCACACGATTATCTTTGTATTTTTTAAGACTCAAGAAACCCGTCAGTCAGAAGTACATATGGGTTTTTTTCCCCTAATAGTGTCCATTTCTCCCTGTGGTCTTTGAGCTTGACTTCCTTTGCTGTAATTAGCAGTCACAATAATAAATAATAATAGTAAGCTATTACCATTTATGGAGGGGTTATCCCTCTAGATCATGCAAAGACTGAGCGTCTTAAATGGATGCTTCCCTGTGATGCGGCTCCTGTCACCCCTGTTATGCAGAGGGGAGATAGAAGGTAAAGATGGCAGGTAACTTGTCCAGGGTCAGAGGGCAGAGCCCTCCGCTGTGTTGACAGGCCCGCAGTAGCACTCCTGTTCGCTACCACATCACCAGTCCTTCTCTCCGTGTACTTCCAGATTTCATACGGAATCACGATAGTCCATCTTTGTACTTCAAAGATGCTTACGAATTTTGTGGAAGGGGAGCGAGCCATGCTCTTTAGGCCAGTTAGTGAATGAGTGAGTGGGAATTTTGTTCTGGCTTCCCTTGCTCCAGTTACTGTAAGGACCGGTATTTCCAACAGCTAAAGTAGTTAGTTAGTGAGAACTTTGACTAATCTGCTCCTCATTACCTTGAATAGGAACACCCTTGTTTGTGAATGAACAACCAGCCCCTCCCACTCCCAAACAAAGACCTGATCTTTAGACAGCAGAAGGTGTCAGACTACCAAAACGTATCTCATTTTTAATGAGCGGGTCAAGCCATTTTTATTGTCAGCGTTAATTCTCTGATAGAACTTCTAACACACGTGGCTATGCTGTGATTTGAGCGTGGAGTGAGTATTCCCCTGCTTCTGGGACGTCTGAAAATACCATGTTAAGGACAAGCCTTAGCCCGAGCAGGACAACAGTCACCGACCTCAGGGTGTTCTGTGTGCCGCCCAACTGCCCAACCGGTTGATCAGAGTCGCAGGAGTAAGGATGTGCATTTGATGGAGCCTCCCCAACGAGCTGGCCCAGCTTGGGGCCCACCAAAGCAGCAGCACAATGTCATCAAGAGATTAAAAACATAATCAGCACCAGTAATTGTCTCTGGCCACTCACTCATTCGGTTGTAGCTAGATATGTTTTAATTGTCCATTGGAAGGGAGGCTAGAAATAATTTTGGGGAACTAGTTCAGTTGCTCTTCTTCAGAAAGATCAGGTGGTGATTTGTTTTCCAGGATCTCAATGGTCCTGTTTCTCCCAAATGTTTTATTGCTTTCATGGGGGAGCAGATATCCTTATCCTCCTGTCAGAGCTAGGAAGCTCAAACATGCATTTTAAATCAGCCAGATTAAAACATGCATTTAAATCAACCAGATTAAAGCGTACTTTAACCTTTTTGCGAACTTACCTTCTCCAACTCCTCTTGCAACCTTTTTGGGTTCTTTTTTTTTTTTTACTTTTTTACTGAATGTATTGTGATAATATTGGTTAATAAAATTATATAGGTTTCAGCTTTACAGTTCTGTAACACATCATCTGTATGTTGTATTGTGTGCGCACCTCAAGTCTCCTTCCATCACCATTTATCCCCCCTTTACCTCTTCCCTCTGGTAATCACCATACGGTTGTCTTTGTCAATGAGCAGCTTCTAAATAAATCTGTTAGAATTTGTTTTCAATTCTCACACTGTTTCTAGATAACTTGAAAAGTTCTATAAACTACTTATTTACTGAATATAATCAGCTTATGTTTACTTTTTCTCCTGTATGACTTTGGTTATTGAATTTTTTTGGAAAGAATACTGTGTACTTATAACCTAGAAAAATTCTTCCTCATTGCATTTATTTTGGAACCTTACAACAAAGCACAATAGTGGAAATAATATTTATTTATACATGGAAGCTGTCAGAATTTCCGCTGAGACAATAAATTCATGTCTGTGATAGAAACCTTTAATAACTTTTAAATACTTCTTATGTTTTTAGTATGTGAATTATGTTCTATTTTGGAAAGGTGACTGTTTGAAGACTGATTTCTTCATATACTTTTTAGACCAGAAAAATCCCCCAAAACCTGTATTTGAAGGTTATTGATGTAAATATTGCTTTCCTTGGAAGGAAGCCGCCAGGAAATTTCACTGTAATTTTGAGTAGAGCTGTGCACTGTTGGTATTATGAGCTGTTAAGAAATACCAGTAGAGCCCTGATCAGCGTGGCTCAGTGGGTTGAGTGTCATCCCGCAAAGCAAAAGGTTGCTGGTTCTATTCCAGGTCAGGGCACATGCTGGGTTGTGGCAAGAGGCAACAAATTGGTGTTTCTCTTACACGTCACTGTTTCTCTCCTTCTCTTTCTTCCTCCCTTCCCCTCTCTCTAAAAATAAACAAAATCTTTCTTTAAAAGAAATACTGGGTAGAGAATTAGATGTTTCACTGGGCAATCATTTTCCCCCCTCAAAATTTAGGGTAAGTTTAAAAAGCAAAATATCTTTCATAAATGATTAAAGCTTTGTTCCTTAAAGGTTATCCCTCTTCCTTATCCTTCTTAATAATTTAATTTGGTGATGAAAAACATTAATCTATGGGAAATAGTCTATGGTTTGGTAACTGCTTTTCCCCAGTTAGCAAGCAATATGCTAGTTGAGGAAAAGACACTGCTTGTTTTCAATTCTGTGAGTAAGCTCAGTTGAGCAAGTTTCCCAAAGTACACTGCAGGATAGTAAGGGGTCATAGGTGAAAACTGGATGCTGTGATCAAGTCAGTTTAGGAGGTAAGAATTCTACGCCTGAGCCACTGATGCCCGGATTCAAGTGTTTGGCAATACTGGGTTGACTATGATAAAATAATTCTCAAGAGATTTTTTTTTTCCTGATCCCTGACCTTTGCAAATGATTAGTATATATTTAAATATTCATCGAAAGAAATGGGGTTCAGTGACTTTTTCAAAATCAGCAAATAATGACAAAAAAAGGCAGCCTGACTTTGGGTTTCCAGAATCCCAAAGCAGTAAACTGAGCAGAAGGATGCCATTGGGCTGGCACCCTGGGTTACGGAGGCCCCTGAAGGGGCAACAAATGCCTGATGATCAAATCCCAAGCATTTAGCTGCAACATGGGCGGAATCGTGGTCACACCAGAATGAGGAAACTACGGAGTCCTTCCTTTCACCCTGAGCCTTTTCCTGTCTTTGATTTCTCAGGGCACTTCACCTTGAGGGAAGGAGTGAAGCAAGGAAGTACAGGAAGTTGGCATTTCATCACCGAGAATAGAGAAAGGATGGGGTAAAGCATTGGTGAGGGGAGACTGGAGATTGGGGATCTGCCCTGCGTTCCCTGCTTTGCTCCAGCCTGGCCTCCCCTGCCCCAGGGGCAGAGTTCCACATGGGAGGTTACGGCCTGGCCAAGTGACTTCTGTGGGTTATGAGTGTGTGGGACAAATGCTCAAACCACAACTTCTAAAATCCTGCGAATTTCAGTTGAAAGAATATTGCTTTTAAATATGCCATCGATAGTACTATTCAAGAGTATGTCTTAATTTTTTAAAAAAAGGACAACAAACTAGAGATTGCCTTATTTGACTTTAAGAACAGTTTTGAATATGTTTGAATGTTTCACATTACATGTGGTCCAGCATTGAGAATACTCAAAATTATAGTTTGTGTTGAGTTATATTCTATTTATCAAAAACAGTCAAGTCACTTCATCTAAAAGTGCGTCTTTAAAAAGAAAGAAAAGAAGATCGCACTACTTCATTAAGGCATACCGAGAAGATGAATTAACATGAGATGCCTTTGGAGTGACCAACTGACCCGGCGTGCCTTGCACCACGGGGTTCCCTGGATCCTGGACTTCCCGTCCTAAACCAGGCAATGTCCCAGGAAAACCAGGCCACTCGGTGCCTACTGAATGCCAGACGCCAGGCCCGATGTGGGGTGAAGCAGTGAATGAAATTCGGGGCTGTGCCAGCAGGTCCGCCTCGT
The DNA here is from genome assembly GCA_039655065.1 of Glossophaga mutica. NCBI lineage: Eukaryota > Metazoa > Chordata > Mammalia > Chiroptera > Phyllostomidae > Glossophaga > Glossophaga mutica. Next base: position 24,959,214 of record CM077305.1, read on the forward strand.
GGGCTCCTTTTCCTGGGCAGTGGATGTGAAGATGGCCAAATCAGTCTTCTAAATTAGCAGTGTTGCTTTTTATCCCTAAAGGTGCACACACCCGTGTCTACCCTTCCAAATTCACACATGCATGCGCACACACGGACACATTCACATGCACACTCCCTAGCCCACAGTATTTACATACCCCAAGCCATTAGGGACCATCTTCTCTCCACTTCCTCTCCCTGCAGGACCCCAGCGTGTTTGATTTGGCTTCTTCGCTTTGCATAGTATCGTAGGGGCGAGGCTTTCCTTGATTTCCTGTTCTTGTGTTCCCTGTCTTCAGTTACTGTGGCCTGTGTAGGTGTGTGTAGTGTGTGTAACTGGGAGGAGGCAGCCCCAGTGCTAGGGGCCTGTTACAAGTAACAAGTTCTCAGTACAACACAGCAGAGCACTGCGTTAGGAGAATATGTTTGTCCAATTAGTCCAGGCATGAAAGCATTTGAAAGTTTTGAAGGACAGCCTCAGATACACAAGAAGAATTTTGCCTAACAATTTTACTTGCCAGACCCATTTTAAAGAGCATGCCTTGTGCGTGTTCAATCTACCATGGAGATTTTAGTGTATGGTTCAACCCAGGAGCTTTTCCACATAAAACTCCTACTTTCCTGATGTTCATTCTTCCTTCCATCCACCTTTCAGATAAAGGACAGGTGGGTGACTTTACCCCCATAATCCAAAAATGGCAAAACCAGGGTCCAAAATTGACCACTAATAATCTCCTGGCTTATACACCATGGTACAAACATTGCAAAGGATTACTTTGAAGAGTAGGTTGATGTTTTCTGGGCTGAAACTACTATTCAGTTAAAAGAGAATTGATGAACTTCGATGGAGACACTGAATTTATTAATGTATCACTTCATTTCTAGATCCCAAGGATAATGAAAACTGCTTATATTTGGCTCAGGTCCCTGCCTAAAACACAGGAAACGTGCAGCAAGGCTTTCTCTTTGGTCCGACTTGGGGAAGGTTTTCTCGAAGGCGGGTTCCTGCCGCACGCACGATGTGTCGTGGCGGGGCGGCGCCCGCCTGGCAGCGAGCTCTACATCATGGCAGGCATCCTGCTGATTCGCACACGAGAACAGGCGCCCGGGCCAAACGCGTTCTTCCTAAGCATTTGGTAGTTTATTTATAAAGAAGGATTTTGACACTTCTCGTCTTGTATCTCAGAGAGAAAGCTGTATTATTTGTAGAACTTGACATTTTCCGGTAGGAGCAGAACTCTAACTCGAGTATGTTCAACTTTTGATTATGTGATTGGATTCTTTCTGGAAGTCTCACCACCCAGATTGAAGAAGGAGAACAGAGGGATCTCAGCATCTGCATATCACAATAGGTGTTTCTGGTTATAGTCAGGGTGGTGTACTGGTGAACTTACCTGAGTTCTATGACTGGCTTTGCCACTTACTAATGATGCGGCCTTGGTTAAGCCAACTTCTCCCTCTTCTGTAAAGGGCTGGCAAACAAACGATGGTAAAACGTATTTCACAGGGTAGTAGTGAATGTTAGACTCGAGAAAACGTGTGGGGTGCTCAGCACAGAAGCTGATACTTAAGTTCCTCTGCATTGTATTCTTTCTCTTCATTATAATGTACAATAAGAGTCATCAGTTAACTAAAACTGAAATAACGGTCCAGGTCCACATTTTGAAGTTGTTTTTCCAGAGTGATTGCCCCATCAGGGAATTCCCTTGACTAATTAGGACTTTAAATATCAGTGCACTGGACTTGAGCAAAGCCATTTGCTGGCTGATTCTTTTACTGCTGATTTGGATACAGTGCAAAGGGATGTGCCTTATTTTGATAAACTGATATATTCCTATAGCATGGCTAGTGTCTAGGCCATGAATCATTTTCACAAGTAAATTTTCCAAATAATGAAATCTTCACTACAAGCCATATATTACTTATACGTTCCCCGCGAACCCCGCCCCCCTCCCCCCCCCCCCCCCCCCCGCCCATGGTAGGGGCACAGGGAACTGCATTACAGTAAAGACTTGCTTGTTTTTAGTGCTAGAAGATATCTTTGGGTGGTATCCAAGCTGACCTGTCATCGACAGCTTTACAGCTAATTGTTTGGTGAGATTACCATGGTTCCTTTTTCTAAACAGCATAAAGTAAATGGCAGTGCTTAAAGTAGGGTGTTGTAGCAACAGCCTAGAAACAAGGAGACACGTTTCACAATGCGTCTGTAGTTAATGTGTTTCTCCTATGACACATGGTATGACCGGAGGTGTGCCAGAGACTCTCCTGCATCCAAACACACACAGCCCCTACACCTCCCCAGAGATGCTGGAAACTGTCAGTGATCAGATTAACCATTTCAGATTATGGCATTGCCTCTTGAGGGACTCCTCTAAACTTCTGTTGAAATAAAAAAAGATAATCTGAAAGGGGAACCTTGATATAATGTATCAAATCGCTGAATGATCAGCCCTGACCAGTGTGGCTTAGTTGACTGGCGCATCATCCTGCAAAGTGAAAGTCTGACCATTCGATTCCCAGTCAGAGCACATGCCTGCATTGTGGGTTCGGTCCCCTGTCGAGGCACATACAAGAGACCACCGATCGGTGATTCTCTCTCTTACAACGTTTCTCTCTTTTTCTCCCACCCTTTCCCTCTCTCTAAAAAATAAATACATTTTAAAAATTTAAAAAATAAAATAAATTGCTGAACCATCAACTCTCTGCAAACAAGATCCCAAGAGAATGTGAGATAATTAAGAGCTGATACATGTAAAGCATTTAGAACAGTGTTTTTGGCACATGGTAAAAGGATTAGCTGTTACCATTACTAAAGTATGTTAGGGTCATGCCTGAGGGAAGGAAAAAGCATGGATTAGGGTCTGCTGACTGCCTGAGCAAACAATGCTGACAACTCAGCATAATAAAACTTTCTTGTTTGTGCAACAGCCGGGGGCAGTGGGATGGCTCTGCTCCAGGCAGACATCTAGGAATCTCGGTTACTTGTATATCGTAGTTCTGCCATATTCTAGGACCTCTGAGTTTTTTCACTGATTTTCAGTATCCAACTGGCAAGTGAGGAAAGAGGTTTGTTTGCTCAGGATTTCTTAGGGACCAAACCTCCTACCACATTCCCACATCTTCCACATTCTGTTGCCTCACTGTCACATTCCATTGGCCAGAACTGGTCACATGTCCCTACCTAACTGCAGAGGAAACTGGGAAATGTAGTTTAGCTACATGCCCAGGAAGCAAAGAACATGAATATGGGTCATAGCATGGGTAAACCAATAGCAAACTGGTGATTTTGACTTTGGTGTATGGTTTCACTATGAAATATAACCATTTTTTCATTTTCATTTTAAGAATGAATGGGAAAATCTACTCCCTTACCACAAAACATTCAAATTCTAGCATTCATGCAGAAATTCAGCAAAATTACCATCTCTGAATAAAATAAAAGCTAACTAACATCTAGGGAGTACTTACTATATATCAGAATATTAAGAACTTTATTTGCTTGTTTCATCTTATTTAATAAAAATTAATTTATTTAATCCTCACCACGTCCCTTGTGAGATAGGTACCAGAGTTCCATACATTTGATGGATGAAAAAACTGAATTACAGAGAAGCCATTAATCCAATTTTTTTTTAAAAATATGAACCGATGGGTCACAAACAGGATTAGCCAAGCTTCTAATTTGTATTTTCCACTGTCCCTTTAATCTATAACCTGACAAAATTTAGCAGAGAGCAAATTTATTGTTGTCAATTCCATTTTCTACTTAGGGAGCTCAAACCCAGATATACAACAGAAGAGACTGATTCCAATATGGGCGCTCACTCTATCTGATACGGCACCCATTAATTTCTTATGAGTTGGGTGGTTTGTGAAGAAAACCGAATACCCACATGCATGGAAAAACACACGCTGGTGCGTGCTTTATCCTTTGATTTACTTTAATTTTTTTGCTCAGCTAACCATGCTATGTTTATTATCAGGTCAACCATGCGTGCATTGTATTAGCCTGAAAAAGGAGCTTTAGTGTCTGAACCTCTGATATCTGTTTTGATAGTCCTTGAACCATAGGTCAGTTGCCTTATATTGGATCTGCAATTAATATTTTAATCACAGAGGTTAAATAACCTGATGTCACTGGTATGAGTGCTATAATCTTTTGAGTATAGCATCAAAGAGAGAAAAGATAAAAGCACAATTCTACGAGCCCCTGTAGGTGGTGAACAGTGTAAAGATGATCTTTGAATTAGACACTTACTTTTTAAAAAGAGTCTTCATGGTCTGCTCATTGCAATCTTTATCATTTCCATGGATGTCAGGTTTCTCTGTGGAACTAAGATATGTTTGTAAAAGCCCTGAAAAGTTGAAATTTAAACAGATGTCAGATGGCAGCAGCAGATGTGTAATGGCACAAGGGGTTTTGTTAGGCCACGGAATAGCTGACTAATTAGAATTTCTGTGTGCCGGCGTCTCTACTTAAACACTTTTGGCCAAGCGGCAGGACAGTTGGGTGTTTGCCCAGTTGTTTGTGGCCTCATCTGTCTCTTGAAAAGGCTCAGTATGGCAGCCGAATGAGGAGAGTACCTACTTCTGAATATTTGGCTCATATGTTTTTTGGTTTCCATGTGCCATGTTTTGGTTTTATAAAAACACAAGAAACTTAGGCTAGACATCCGATCTGTCCATTCCTAACAGGTAATAATCCTATGATTTTTACCTTTAGATCTCTAGGTATTTTCCATTGTGCAAAGTTACAATATTCCTTATCACATTTGTTCTTGCAGGTAATTTCATCGAGTTGATAAAGGGACATTGCTCACCTTACAGGGTGTGTAACCAGAGCCGTGGGGCACTGAGGTGAGCTCTGACGGGCCAACTGCAAGCCCAGGGCTAGGAAGAAAAGGGAAGTGTCCAGGGCCAACCTCTTGGGCTGTAACACTGGTAATTTCAAAGGGACTTTGGACTTGGGACCTCATTCTGGAGAGCCAGGGCCCCTTTTACAACCCATCAGGAATGAGGTGTGTTAGCAGTCACTCACGTTAGCTGATGAAATGCCCTCACAACCTGCGGGACTTGTCATCGGGCTTCTTAGCTGTCATTGTTTGGAAATGACTGCTGATTTTTATTACGAAAAACATAACATGGTGATTCTCATTCCATGGGCTACTATTGAGGGGAGTTTGGGTTCTGTGGCACATAGGACTGCTGTGTCTTAGATTTCATGACCGTGAATGCGTATTATAATTCCTTTCTTAATTCAAAGCAGCTCAATTATAACATTAAAAGAGAAACCACCTTTTGCTTGCTGTACTTTTGGACAAATCACTCAGTCATTATCTGCCTTTAGGCTCCTATGAGCAGTCCAGTTTTGATTTTGATTTCTAAATAAGAATAAAGGTTGTATGCATCAGACAAACCATTTCTAGGCTAAGGCTACTCAACTCTCATTCTCCACCTCCCCCCACCCATTAAAAAGTGGGGGGAAATTAGTTTTCCATCACTTTTTATTTTTTTCTATTCATTTTTCATCAGAATCTATGTTTTTCCTCTTTTAAGGAAGGATTGTCCTACTGGGAATGGATCGTTTCAGCCTTGATATTTGTGGAGACAAAATGTAATGGAGATGGTGTTTTTTCTTTAGTCGAAGCTGTCTGAAGATTCAGCAGACTCTTCGTCAGTGTAAGATATTCTTGCTACCACCTACTTGTTCATGGGTTTCTGTCTGCTGCCTGTTTATCTGGGCAACGGCGCCACAGGAAATAAGGAAAGTTTAAATGTGGAAATGACTTCTTACACGTCAGAGGCTGTGAACTTGAAAGTCATTCGTTAGTTTTGATCTGCAGTTGGCTTGAAAAGAACCCACATTTTCTCTTTCCGTTTCCCAATTGTCGAATTTTTTGTAGGAGGATCACCCACTCGAACTCCATGCTAGGATTGCTTTCTCACCACATAGTTGTAAATTGTTCATTTCCACAGCAACTTTGTCATTTAGTAAACAGGATCTCTTTTCTTTATTTAAAATTATTTTTATTTTTTATTTTTGATTTTGTTATTCTTAATATTCTAGCGGAGTGCCTAACCCGCAGCCGGCGGGCCACATGCAGCCCAGGATGGCTGTGAATGTGGCCCAACACAAAATCATAAGTTTACTTAAAACCTTGCTTTCTGCTCATCAGTTTTTGTTAGTGTTTATGTATTTAACGTGTGGCCCAAGACAACTCTTCTTTTCCCAGTGTGGCCCAGAGATGCCAAAAGGTTGGACACCTCTGTGTAAAGATAGACACATTGACATCTAAATGAATCACAGTCCAAAACACTTAGGATCATAAAGTGAAAGTCCTAAGCACTTAGGACAATAAAATAAATAGTTATTTTCTTATAATGTACGTATAAAATGGTATGGATTGAGCTTTTTGACTGCCCAAGCAACTGTTAGCAATAATCTCTGAAGTTGACACTTTGCCCTTTGCAGCAAGTATAGTCAATGTCAGATGTGTGGTTGGGAGTTTGATATGATCATTCAGTGTTGTAAAATTTCATAATGGTACATTTAATATCACCAGGCCCAGATAACCTCAAATGAATTCAGTTTCGGTGGTTTTAAATGACAGGTGCTTAGGGCACAAGAAAGGGCAAAAGTGGTTTTCATGTATTTCTTGGATTCAAACATTTGTGGTCATGAAACTTCTGTCGTTTATTGGCAGCCTTTTTACTATTGCGGTTGGTATTGCTTCTAAATACATGCTGTATATTGTGAAAAATGAAGGCCATTATCTTTTTATATATGGTAAAAGGCTTATATAACAGAGTTATATCAGTCTCTGAGCAGATGGGCGCATTGGAGGGTCATTATGTGATTCTGCTGGTGCGCTATTTCTGAAGTGTGAACTATTCATTCTGTTCAGATGGCTAGGAACACCAGCCTTCCTCAAAGAGCTGGCTAACGCAGCACTGTCCAACAGAAATGCCACATGAGCTGCACAGGTAACAATTTCCTACTGGCCCCACTTAAAAGGTAAAAATAAGCAGATGAAAATAATTTGTGTATTATGTTTTTTAAATTCATTACATCCAAAATACTGTCATTTCAATACATAATCAAAATTAAATTATTAATGAGAATTTTTTTATACTTACAACAGTTTCGTTATCCTTGACATCAGTGTGAGTTTTACACTTATAGCGCATTTCAGTTCAGACTGGCCACGGTTCAGGTGCTCCGTAGCCACACGTGGCCAGTGGTTGCTGCATTGGACAGCCCAGGGCGAACGTAAAGTGAACCCATCGATGGTCTGACAGCAGCTTCGGACAGAAGGAAGGAAGGGGTCGTGTGAAATGTCTGTTCATGTGCAGAAAGCTAAATGTCAGTTCTTGAGTAGGAAAATATTGACAGCACTTTCTGGAAAATATAACTTAATTTCTAAATTGTTTATTCGTTCAGGTCAAATGCTGCTCTATAGCGGAGTTGACTTTATTTTTATGGGAAAAAACCACTAATCTAATGTTAGTCATTTCCTAAAGGAAATTAAAGTTCAACATCATAGAATCTTAGTGTAAAGACTCCTTTTTTTTACTCATTTATTTGGGTCTGCTGTTGCCATAGCTGCAATGGATGCAATGCGTTTGAAATTAAAGATTCCAGTTATAGCCACAGCACTTCCGTGGTTATCATACTGGGTTGACCAAAAGTCCATTATGTTTTTTCCTTAAAATAAAGGACACATTTTTCACTTTCACCAATAACATTATTGATTTGGATATTTTTAGTATGTCAGCTATCTCCCACTGTTGGCTTCTAGTGGGTAGTGGCCAGGGGTGCTGCTAATCATCTTCCAATGCATGAGACAGCCCCACAGCAAAGAATTATGTGGCCAGAATGTCAATAGTACTAAGAAACTTGGCAAACCACTTTTGACACGTCTGGTCAGTCACAGCACCTTCTCCATACACTGCACAAATCTTTTTTTGTGTTTCAGTTGCATTTTTACCTTTCTTGAAATAATAAAGCATAATCCCCTGAAAATGTTGCATATTTTCTTTCATCTTTTATATTAAATGGCTGCGCAAAAACTCACCAATTTAGATAACTTTTTAAAAAATACACACTGATATGACAGCTGTCACAATACGATGTAACAGAATTGTTTTGAAAGAAGTTAAAGATAACTAAGCGTTACTAGAGGCATCATATGGGAAAAAAATGAAATTTTTGGCCAACCCAATATTATTTTTCAACTAATGGTTGTTTTTATTGTAATAGGCTTCCCCACCCCCCACCCCCGCAAAAAATGTAGAAGTTTTACTTAACAAATGCTTATATTTTTATTCGGTGTAGTCAGCGGGACAATGGCACAATGCCATTCCAAAAGCTTTGAAGCCCTCACTTACAGAAACTATAAGCTGTAATTACCAAAACAATTAGTGTTAACTTATTACCAGAACTGGTCACAGAGTCTTTATTTGAGGTGAATTTCCTCCTTTGTTGCTTCCTCTGGAATATGGGCTATTTTATGCTATTCCATTTTCCGGGTAAAAGAATTGTTACTGTAATTCTAAGTGTGCTGACAACATGCTCTTCTTCTGTGGTCAATGAAAAGAGATGACCAGCCAGATGGCCCTCATTCTAAAGAAGCTATATGACCTTTGAGTTTTCTGCGGCTGACTGGAGATGAAGCTTTTGCTAGCTTGTTCCCCTCCAAGGATTAGTAATAGAGGCTTGTGATGAGAATTCACTTGGGCTGCCTCTACAAACCCACAGGTCCATCATCCTCTTGATGTTGCGTTCTCATAAAGTCTTTGCATGTTTTTAAAGTTTAATAGCTTAAAGTTGCTATGGTAGAAATATGCAAAGTTTCTATCCTTAACCAAATTTTAGCTCACTCTCTTCTCTACTTGGCCTTCTGTGTCTGCCCTTGCCTGACCTGCCTTTAACAAGAACCCTGTTATTAGTTAAGTGGGAATCCCCCACCCTTGATTTCTGATCACCCTCGATTTCTGATCACCCTCATTAACTGACCAAGTTCCTCATCCCCCACCTTCCATGACAGTCCTTGGCCTTCCTTTAGCACAAATCCTCTCTTAGGTTAGTTAGGCAAGAATTCCCTACTCCTGATGTCTTTTCTTAGTAATTTTCTGTCCCCGACCCCCTCAATCCGCTCATTGGCGATAAAGCACTACTTGCCCTTGCTGTATTCAGACATGACCTTGATCTCTCTCCTGTTGCAATAGTACTGACCCCTTATGGCAATAGTCCTGAATAAAGTCTTCCCTACTATTTTAATAAATGTCAAAATAACATTCTTTTTTAACAAAATAATAAGTTGCATAGAAAGCTCATTTATTAAAACTTTAGCACAATTTTATTTTGGAATGATTCATAATAAGTTCTTATTTTATTCCAACTAAAAAAAAAGAACACTACTTTAGGCGGGCTAAAGTCAAGTCAGTGATTAGAATCAAAGTTCTTACTTAGAAAGTTCATTGTTTATTACTATTATGTAGAGATTTTATTATACTTGCAACTGAAGCATAAAAACTGACCTAAAATTTTATTAAAAGCTTATTTATAAAATACTGGATTTCAATACTCTTAACAGTTGTGTAGGAATAATCTGTTCTTTTTTTATAGAAATTATATAATTTCTCACTAAAATTTTTAATTAAATTTATTGGGGCGACATTGGTTAATAAGATCATGTAGAGTTCAAGTGCACATTTCCATGATACCTGATTGTGTACTGCACTGTGCGCCCACCACCCGAAGTCAGATCATCTCCTGTCACCATATATTTGGCCCCCTTTACCCTTTACTCTCCCCCAACCCCTCTCCCTGTTCTTAAATTACGCTACAATGTTTGGCCCAAAATACGTGGGCATGTATCTCCATTCTCTGATGTTCTCTGCTGAGTTGCAAAGGTTGTTAGAGATTAGGTTTTATTTATTTTAGCCCACTTGAGGAAGTCAATGAGAGGTCACATGGAAAGTGGCTCTGTGACAAAAATAAGCACACTAAAAAGAAGGTGATAAAGAATTACATTGTAACCTTAGCACAGCTTTCCCTGCAGAAAAGATGGCCTTGTAGAAATGCTGGGCCCCACCGGGAAGGCAGATTGCACTGGAGAATCCACACCCACATCGCAGACCTGCATGATGACATTCCTACGGTACAGCCCCATAGAACACGTGGACACGTAGACTTGTGCATCCGTCTGTGCGTGTCCTGCCAGAACTCATTTCCTCAATGTTTAGTTATGAGTTACGCAAAGGAAAGAGAAAGCACAATCATGTATACTTTCAGCATTCCATTTTTCTGAAGATAACTGTGAATACTCCCCAGAGTCACTTTGTAGGTCTCAGATGAGCTCGTTCAGGACACTGGCCCATAGTTAGTGACGGAAAAGGGGAAGCTCCTGCCAACAGCCCGATGGTTAATTCCTTATTCAGAGTTGAGCTCATAGTGAAACTACTTCCAGTCTCTATGTTAAAACCTCAATAAACTTCTCTGTTTAGAACGAGGCATTTCATGATTTTCTTTTTTCTTTTTTAAATAAGCTTTCCCTAAAGGAGCTCTGCAGAAGCACTTAAACGTAAGTTCTTTGTTAAGGCCTTTGCTGAAGGATCCTTTACTTAGTGTTCATTATGTGCACATTTCGACAAGTCACAAACCAGAATGATAGTATTTCAGTGAAGTGTTTTATCTCTTTGTGTACAAAGCCAGGACAGAATAGCTACATTCCTGTTGGAAGAGTGGCATCTATGAGACTGAGGCTGTATGGAAGCCAGTTTTCATAGATGCAGCTACTTATTTGGATATAATCCTTGTTTTGCCTTTGCCTTGTTAAAAAAAAAAAAAAAAGGCTGGAACAGCTCAGGGAGAGGTAGATGCTGGTGGGAGGGGTCCAACTTTCTCCCCCTGCTGATTCTGCTGGGGAGCAATGAAAACTTGAAGACAGAGTACGGGCAAAACCTTGGCTTCCCTGGGAAGTCAAGTGGGTAAGAGGAAAAAGAAGAGCCCGTCTTCACCAGGATGCAGCAGGAACCACAGCCATTATGGGCAGGCTAATTGGATAGATAACAAAATGCACCTAGCTATGGGTGTCTTAAATCTTGCTCCTTTTGCACCTGCTTTTAAATTTTTTAACTTTACTGCTATTATTATCACAAGCTCCTTATCTCATACCGTAAGTGTGTGGATGGCACCTCTATCCGGTTGAAGCATATCTATGCTGAATGCTGGTGTTAGAGGTTGTGTAGACCTGAGCCATGGCTGCCACCTGGGAACAATTCTCTAGACAAAATACCCTGAGGAAATAAGCAACCTTTTGATTCTCCCCACTTGTGAACTTAGACATACAAAGCGATGGCCGATGTCTCACCCTTCACTCTCTCTATGTAGGATAATACAGAGGGAGGTAGAAGAGGTGGTCGGACGTGAACGCAGAGCATTTGGTCGGGAAAGGGTTGATCCAACACTGAAAATGCATCCCATCTCATGGTAGTTCAGAAATACCTATGTTCTTCTCACATTCCTGTGGTCCTTTCGTGTTTGCTTTCATCCCTTCTCGCTCTTCGTGTTTTCTCCCTTGCATTTCACCCCTTTCCCCTCATGTTTGACAGTCTCCATCGCTTTCTTCCCTTGGGCTTCGGCGTCACACCCAGGATCCTGCCACCATCAACCAGCTCCACGCGGAGTCAGACAGCCTCTGACACATGTAGCGGAAGGCTGCCAGAGTGCACTGTGGAAAGCCAAACAGAATTTGGGAGCCTTGATTCATCATTTCTACCCCACGGTGACCAATCCTAGACTCTCACACGATACATCCTTTCCATCTGTTTCTTTGGCAAAAACAACAGAAAATGAGAGAGCATGTCTAAAGGAATTTAAGTATTTTATTCAGTGAAATATTTGAATTTAGGAAATAGCGTGCCACAGAATTAACAAAGCAGAAGTTACATTGTTTTTTAGTTTTAAAAAATATATCCAACAGAAACTCAGGGCAATACGCGTAGCAGAGCCCAGCTCCGTAGTCAGATAACTGCACATGTTCCCAGCCCGTGGCCCTTTCTTGCTTCCTATCCCAAAGGAGTGTTTTTCTTTTCCCTGTGGGAGAGTTTGTTTTGCCATCACGTTGCATTCTGGCCAAAGCTCGTGGCTTGCAGTGTTGACTGCCCTGCCTCTAGGTTGGATGAATTTTTGAGAAGCTTTGCTTAGTGCCAGACCGACCTATTACAGAGGCTCCACTGAGGAACAGTCAGGTGTACTTGTTTTTCTTGTTCCAAGAAAGACAACTGAAAGGCTTGGGTCTCATGAGAATAGCAATGCCTGTTTTGTGAGAGAGTAGATCCAGAGAAGTGAGTCAGCAACAAGACTTCTGCGTCTTTAGTGAGATGGTCACCGTCTGTTCTCAGGTCTACATTTGACAGTATCTGAGCTGAACCATTCCCTCGCCCTCGTGCCTGTTCCTTCTCATGCCCCACATCGCTCTCTGGTGTAAATCAGATCATTGGGAGTGAAAGCATGGTGAGAAAAAAAATCAGCAGTGCAGCTTTCAGGGGTTAAAAGAAGTTAAACTTAGTCCTCTCTCTTTGCTTAGAGCTTCTAAACCAACCCTCTTTAATTTTGTATGTAAAGAAACAGGTCCAGACAGGTGAGCTGCTGAAGGTAACACACTCGGATCTGGCAGATCCCAAAGTAGAATGTCTCCCCTAGGACAGCCACCTCCTTCCTTCGGCCACTTACATCAGCAAAGCAAATGTTTTTAGGTTGGGAAAAGAAAAAAAAAATCAGCTTAATATGCTTTCCACGTTAGAATAACGGCTGAGACATTTGTAAGTCGGGAATATCTTTTCAACTTCTTATCTACACTACTTCGTCAACTGATTTGCCAAAAATCCCTGTAGCTGGATTGGGAAGCCTAGTAAACGGGACATGCAAACAGAGATATGTAGGGACAGGGACTCGGAATTGGCCGTTTGCAGCAGTAACCCATTCACCTTGGGCTTCCTGGCCAGAGCCTTCGATCTGTGTAGAAGAGTCTGAGCAAGCAGGTTGTTAGAGCGACTAGACTCAACCGGCCAACATTCAGACTCTTTTCCAACTTGCTTGCACTTCGCAGTACTCGGGCTCTGTGTTTCATGCCTCTGTGCTCTGTGACACTCCGGCCAGGGCTTCTTTCTGCCTTGCGGCCTCTGTTTCTGTGTGTGCAATTGGCATTTCCTTTTCTCTTTGTGTGGCCATGGCCCAGCCGCGGTTACTAGCTGATAAATAAATACACTTTGGTAGGAGCTAACAAGTACTTTCTCATCTATGAAAACCAGTCTCGATCACAGGAGACAAAGACATGGCACATCTCAAGGGAAATGTAGAACCCAAGGTTCCCTAGAATGCTGTGGAAAATCAAGAGCACTTATGTTTCCATTATGATATAATGATCAGTGGAAGGAAGTGAAATACTAACACTGCAAATGGGGAGAATGACTGTCGAGAAACTTCAAGGCTGCGGTGTGTTCTCGTTACATGCACATTGCACACACGTACCCATTCACATGCATACGTACAGATGAGCTTCGGCCTGGGCACCTACTACCTAGTGCATTTATGAGGGAAAAGGCCCTTGGATTACGGCACAATGAGCATCAATTTTTAAACCCTCGCATGCGGTACAACCCAGGAACTCCCTCTTGAACACATCCGCACTGAGGTGCTACTGCAGCCTGGTAGGTTTCATTCATAATGAGAAGCATATAGGAAGTGGAACAGAAAAGTTTCCTGTGCTTTTCTAGAAAGCCACAGACCTAGAATACTGAGCACAGTTTGTTTACGTAGAATCGCAGAATTTCTAGAAAGGGCCAAATGAAATGTCCACAGGGACAGAGATGAGAGGCTGGTGTGAAAGAACGTACTTCAAACGTTAGGACTATTCAGACTAGAGAAGCCAAAGCTCTGTTAAATATTCCAGTTCTATTTTCAAGCATGGATAAAGTACAAGTGGACTTGTTTAATAAATACTGGTGTTTTGGGTTTAGAACTCCTCTCCCCCATGAAATGTGAGGGAAGTAAAATTTTAGATAGAAGAGGGACGGAGGAAGAGAAAGAATTGGATTGGGCAGCTATTGGTGAGCTTGATGACCCCTGCAGGTATTGTAGGTTGAAAATGTGAGGTATTGTAGATCGATAGATCCAAGGTGTATCCTTGATTCTGAGTCAGGAATGCCATGAAGTACACCTTCGTGTCAGAAACAGACTATTGAGCTACAACAAAGGAAAACAAAAAAAGGAACGGACTTAATCCATCAACTTTGGTATCTGTTAATTTACGTTTTTATTTTATTTTTTAAAATATTTTATCCGTATTTATTGATTCCAGAGAAGGAAATATTGATGTGAGAGAAGCATTTATCAGTTGGCTCCTGCACAGGCCCCAACTGGGGGCCAAGCCCACAACCGGGGCATGTGCCCTGAGTGGGAATTGAACCTGCAACCCTTCAGTGCCTGAGACAATGCCACAAACAACAGCCACACCATCTGGGCTTATTTACATCTTTAGATACCTAATGTTTGTCAGAAGCTGGGCTAGTACATTGACTGATCACGCACACACACATGCAGTTTTCTGTCCTCACATCACTTATGGTCTAGTAGGGCAGGAAAACATATACGTAACTAAATTTATAAAGCTATATATGAATGAAATACATGTCATGCAGGAACTAACAATGGTCTGTGGCAACAACACTGAAAGAAGGAATGATTGACTCTAATGTGAGAGAAGGGAACACCATCTCAAGGACCTCAGCTCCTGAGCTGCCTCTTAAAGGATAAGGGTGCAAGCAGGCGGGAGGGTGGTCTGGCCTGAGGAATAAATACAAGCAAAGCACAGGAGAAATGTGACGCTCAGGACAACTGGAACATGGGATGCAGGGAACGACAGTGGGAGAAGCGGCCGGGGGAAAATGTGGCACAAAACATTCATGGGTAGGCATTAAGATGTATGTTGCAGGCAGTGGGAGCCCTTAATGGGTTTTGAAGATGGAAGTGGCATGATCTGGTCCATGTTTTAGGAAGCTGACTCTGGGTCAGTGTGGAGAAGCAACTGGAGAGCCGGGAGATTGGTATTGGAGTTGACAGGCTGTGGCAGAAATACTGACTGGGAGCCAAGTACCGGTGATGCTCAGCCTCTGAGAGATGCCCACAAGGGTCCACGGGGAAGATCCAGACGTTGGTGGTCACGCTGGCCCCCATGAATGCAGATCCTCTTCACTCTGAGGGTTTCCAGCATGACATGAAACTTGGTGATCACTGTAATACCACAACGCTGAGGACATGGTTACACACTTTAAATCATCTTCTTTTGTTGACTTCCGTATTTACATTTTGGACAAAATAACTCTAATAGCCATCTGAACTTAGTATTTCCCTAGGTAATTCAGGTGTCAATTGGCATTTCTAATCTGCATAGTATTTTTTTTTTTGCCAAAATTCATACTCTGTAAGTATTAATGGGCCTATTTTTAACTCCATCCTAAGACCTTAACATGCACTGAAAAATGGGTTACGCCAATAAGGACCTATCCAATCACGTATAAGTGCAACAAGGATGGTTGCACTGAATAAAATTAAAACAGCACTTGGCTTGTACTGTTACTGTTCACAGCACCCATTTCATGTTACCTTGCGCTCAGGCCGGTTGTATTACATGTCTCTTTCCCCATCTACACTGTCGATGGCTTGAGGTCAAGGGCTCTATGTTATTCACCTTTTGATTGTCCCCTATTTTAAAGAAAAAATTATCTGATACTTCTTAAAATGGTAAGGAAGACTTTATTCGTGACTCTTGTAATAGGGGTCAAGACTATCTCAATTGGAGAAAAAGATCAAGGTTAACTCAAATACAGCAAGGACAGGTGGGGCTTTACAGCCAGTCCTGTCGTGTGAGAGGGTAGGGATGGAAAATTACTAACAGAAGACATCAAGGGTGGGGGTGGGTGTTGCTAAACTGACCTAACAGGATTCTTCCTAAGGGCAGGCCAAGGGTGAGGATAAAGAATGTGATCAGATATTGAGAGTGATTAGATATCCAGAGTGGGAGATTCTCTCTAAACTGACTTAGCAGGATTCCTGCTGCAGATGGACTAGGCAGACAGAGCCCAAGATCAGGGTGGCCTCCTAGAGAAGCGGGCTAAGAGGAGCCTGATGAATGTGGGCTCCAGGAGAGTCTGGTTTCCTGCAAACGCCTGGAAAACATGCAGCGGGGTGTGTGTGTGTGTGTGTGTGTGTGTGTGTGGCGGGGGCATCTGTGGGGCCCTGGGCAGTTTGTTTCCAGACCAGAGGCACCACGAGAGAGGCTGGGTCCCCGTCGCAGGGGCTCTCGGGGAAGGAGGCAGCCAGCACGTTAATGTGGGTGAGGAAAGGGGTATTTGCAGGGCTTGGTCCCAATGAGAAGCAGTTGCCCAAACATTGACCACTCCGTTACTGACATTTTGGCACAAAATGACTTTTTGATTTTAGTTTTAATTTGAGGCAGCGTTAACCCTTAAAGAGTAATCAGTTTTCCCTTGGTAGTTTTCAAACTTCTTGGGGCTCTTTTGACTTGGTTTATTTTTTTTAAAAAGGCATACACTCTTAAAAGAAAAAAACTACCTTCAGGATCAAATGGTTAAGAATGTCTAGTCAAGAACTTTATAGAGAGAAATATGTAGGGAGAAAGGGAGGAAAGGAATATGGTGGTACCAGGAACTGAACTAGAAAAATATATTATTTTTTGCATTCAAACTTGGAAAAGGGCTACTGATGATGATGAGCCATCGTGGTGTCACGTGCTTTTCCTCTTGGTCTTCAGACCTTGAAGGATGAAGAATGGAAGAAGAAATTGAAGAAGATGGATAATGTCAAATGCAGTCTCTTTATTTAAAAAGTCCATGTAGTATTCCAGCCCTGTTGCCATGGTTGATTTGGTTGTTTAACTTGGAAAAGCATTAACAGCAGTCAAGTTTTTTGGATTTTTTTTAGCAGAAAACAGGAACAGAAAAGAAAATGGCAAAATTCCCTTTTGAGTTGGAACCCAGGACTCCAAGGAAAGGGGGTTTCCTCTGAAATCGAACTCTGTCCCAGTGTTAGTAACATAGAAATTCAGTGGAAAATCGAAGCGTCATTATTCTTTCTGTTGTTGTTATATCACACAAGGTTAATTGTTCGCTTCCATTTGAGGACAATGTATAACACCACCAGGATGCTCTTAAGCTGTTAGTTCCAATAGTACACACCCACGGGCGAGTCAAAGGGTCTGTAATATACTGAGGTTTTTATGAGCTGAAACCAGCACTCCTGCCTCCCGCTGCTGTCGGGCAGTTACACGTGGAGGCCTCTTCGTGCGGAGCATGAGTCTGCTCCAGGAGGCCAGGGGAGCAGCCAGAGAGGAGTCCCAGCTCCTGGGGACACAGGGTTTTGCTCCTTCCCACTTCCTTGTCTCTGGGCTGTTGTCATTGGTCAGCCCTGTCCTTTCCTTCTGTGTGAGTGAGGACACGAGTGGCCGAGCTTACTCCATAGGCAGAGCCGAGACTTTGGGAAGCCCAGAGATGTCCTGATGCCAGCCAAAGTCAGTTCAGAATGCGCTGTGCTGCTTTGGGCAGCGAGGTTCCCTTCCTGAGGAGGCTGTGTGGGCTGCGCTGGACAGGTCGGGAGTTGTATTTGTGGAAACATGGTTTGTCTTTTGCCCATTTTAATAGTCCGTGTGTTTCCCTCCTAGCCTCTTGACCCACAGTGTCCTGTTGAAATCATAATTCTCTGTAAAATGACATTTTTCTTGCCATGGAAATGTTGGGTCTGGAATTTTATGAATGCACTCTTCTACCATTCAGGAGTCTAGGTGTAGAAGAGCTTAAAAATGACCTTGACAATGATGCACAAGGTTCGATCTCCTCCTAAATCATTTTTTTAAAGATTCTATTGATTTATCTTTAGAGGGAGGGAAAAGGAGGGAGGAAGAAAGGAAGAGAAACATCAGTATAAGAGGGAGACAACCATTGGTTGCCTTTTGCAGGTGCCCCATCTGGGGACTGAACCTACAACCCAAGCATGTGCCGGGGCCAGGAATTGGTGACTTTCCATTTTGTTGAATAGTGCCTAACCAACTGAGCCACACTGGTCAGGGCTGAAATCAACCAACCAACCTTCCTTCCTTCGTTCCTTCCTTCCTTCCTTCCTTCCTTCCTTCCTTCCTCTTTCTTCCTTCCTTCCTTTCTCTTTCTCTCTCTCTCTCTCTCTCTTTCCTTTTTGCAGGCTTTGTAATTTGGGAACAAGAAGTTCACCATGGAATAGTAAGTCAGGGCACCAAGGACAGATGAGTGGTGGCTTCTGAGAGCACAGAAAGTAGAAGTTAAACGTGTAATTGTCTCTTCAGTTTCTTGGTGTCCTGAAGAGATTCCTGAAACCTAAAAACACTGGAATAAATGGCCAGGCACTGAGTTTATGGCTAATGGAATTAGTTCTGTCACTTGGGTACTTTAAACTCAAAATCCATGAATGTTAATCCTGGACTGACTTATCAGCCAGGTAAAAACATGCTCATCACTTACCACTTTACATTTTAAAAGTTAGTAATGTACGTGCTTTGATCATGGTTCTTCTCCTCTCCCTTGATATTCAGAATTGCATCTTGTGCCTCCCCTCCCCTGGACAGGGTTCAGACGCTGTTGGTGGTGCCCAGCCCTGACCAGTCAGAATCAGGGGCAGCGGAGAGTGAAAACAGAGGCCGTGTCTGTGGCTGCAGTTCAGCTGGCATCCAAAAACTAACTTCCTGTTTAGGCTCCTTCGGGAGCCGAAGTTTGGTTTCAGATTTTAATTCTGTTTTGGCTTCAGGAGCCCAGTGCCCACTTAGGGTGACATTGAGACCGAGCTGACTCAGAGGAAGGAGCCTCCTGTTGAGTCATCCACCCAACTTCCCGCGGGTTTTCAGTTTTCTTTAGAGGCCTCTCATCCAAGAGGCCCCAAGTCTGAGCTGCTCAGAGGGATGAGAACTGAACAGTGCAGGTCCACATTCCATCTCTCTAGAAAGGCCTCATTTCATCCTCCAACCAGTTTGTTTCAAGAAATAGAAAACTGCAGGGGGGTGGGAGCCTGAGCTTTCTGTCTGATGTGAGGCATACACGGCTCATCAAAGCTTTCAGACATTCCGCTCACCTGTGCCGCTTTGCTCTGAATGTACCCCAGGCGTCACAGTGCCTGCCTTTTAGAGATTCATCATCTAAAGCAGATGACCCTAGTGCAGGTACATGTAAAGACACACATACCAAAATTGAAAATATTTTAGTAAGCTTACCTTTCTCACAACTGGTTCAGGTTAAGAATTGGCAAGAGAAATATGCCCAAGAAATATGAGAATCCCCAATCCCATGAACTCAGTGGGAGGACTCGGTGACGTAGAAGGGATATCATGCACACCCTGTAGGAAGGACAGCCCTGTAGCTGCGACTCTAGTAGTTGATTTAATGTTGGGATAGTAAGAAAGAGGCACAAGAAACATTGCATCATGTGGAATAAAAAGAAATAAAAGAGTTTTAGAAGTAGAGCTGTAACTTCTGAATTCATGACAGCCAGCGCTGCTCAGAGTTGTCTGTCTAAAAGCGCATGAGCTTCCTAAGGTGAAAGAGTTCTGCGGTGCAAAGGCGCTTTGTTTTTCTTTCTCTTTTGTTAGTTTATCACGTACCAGTGCAGGGATTCGGTGTCCTCCGCATTTCCCTTTTATACTTAGAAGAGGTTGCAAGAGGACAGTTCAGACTGGTGATGACCAAAGAGAGCTCACATTTGATAGAAGAACCGCCACGGCGCATTCCCATGAGAAGGGCCTCCAAGAACGGCGCGCACAGGAATCTGCCCTTGACGCTCCTCATGGTCTACGGGGTCATCTCCACCCTCCTCGCAGGGGGACGCCCTCCTGCCGCAGTCACAGCGAGTGTCCCCTGAGATCCTGAGAAAAGGGTTTGTTCCGTTCTTAGCGCAGATGACGAGGGTGCAGTAGCAAACACTCATCGGGCACCGCCAGAGGGGGTGTCCTGTTGGACTCCGAGATAATCATTCAATGGTATTATTACATTATTAAGTTGTGGTGAGGATTCCACTGAAAATATTGAAGTCCCCTGTTTTAACCCTGCTCCAGCAGTAGCCTTATGTGAGTTGTTTCCCTCACCCAAATATATTGTTCGATGGCCTGTTAGGAGTTTTGTCATTGTCGTCGTTGTTGTTTAGGAGTGGGAAGCACAGTGATGGGGAAGAGGGGCTACATGGGGATACTTCTTTTTAACTGATTAATGGTTTTCTTCATTCAACAACTATTGAATGAAGCAGTTTGTACCTTTAGTGTTTTTGATCCATAAGTATGCCGAAATGGCAAGAGTGTGGAAGGGCTGAAATTACGGTACGAAGTTGCATCCAAGTGTATATAACTCTAAGTCTATGGTATAAGTTTTACAAGTATACCTTATCGCCCCACCTAGATTGTAAACCAGCTAAAATTACCTCTTATTTATATGTATTTTCTCAAAACACGTACTTGGTGCTAATCAGAATACTCAGAAGCACAGAGGTCGGAGCCCGAGGCAGCGGGGAGGAGGGACACGGGGAGGAGGGAGCTTCATCTGGTTGCACCGGGTGAAGAGCTAGCAGCGCGTGCTGCCCAAGGTCGGGATTGACTTAGCTTCCTGTGGACAGGGTAGGGTGGACGTATTTGCAGTTGGTTGAAACCACTACGAAGTTCTTTATACATCCTGCTTTGACAGCTTGTCAACTCATGAATGTGAGCTACTGTCTAGTGCAGAAAAGAAATGTCTGGGTTAGATCAGTAGCCACCGACAAGGTAATTAAAAGAAGCATGAAACAGATTCTATGAAACTGGATACCTCAGAATAAATACCTACATGCAGCAAGAAAGGCTGAACGAACCTTCAAAAGTGCTGAACCTTGATAATCCCCACCTTCCTTGGGCTGTCATACAAAGATATGAGAATCCCATTATTAAAGGACCTCAGAGGCCATTGAAATCACACTCAGCGACTCAGCAGCCTCTCTAGTAAGCCAGGGCCGGTGGAGCCAGAGAAGGAACTAGATCCCAGTAAGCTCAGTCCGCTGTTCTTCATGGCCGCACCCTCTTTGAACCACCAGGGAGCACTGATAATGGATCTTCGTTCTGCTGTCAGAAGGTCTACATACTGTACTGCATCTTCGTTTCCACAGCTGCGTGTGCACACCTGGCAAGGGTGTATCTTATTCAGAAAAGTCAGCAGTGCGACGTGCTCCTCAAAGGCAGGGCTCTGTAGACAAAAACATTTGGGAATACCATTGTTCCCTTGGAGATTTGGGACATTAGGGAATACCATTGTTCCCTTGGAGATAACACGCATCGGCATATTAAGTCATTGAGAAGTTCTGTCTTTTCAAAAAGGGCTTAACTTTGTGTCCTAAAGTTATTTGCATGTCTAGGGATATATGGGCACCTGTTAACATCTGGAAGAAACGGTGTTGCTAGAGCATGCTTTCCAAAGTACTGAGTGAGCTCATCAATTTCCAGACCGAGGATCTTTCAGAGCAGTATTGGTTGTCACCAGGTTTGGCACTAGGGAGAAATTGGAAGCAGTGCAGTTTGTTTCCACGAGGGTCATAAAGAATTTAAAGGCTTAGACAAGGCACCGAATAGGGTCCTATATAAAGAAAAGAGGTTAATGAAACAATCTGGTTTCCAAAAGAAAACAACTTTTAATCTAGTGAGTCTGTTAAATTTTCTAAGATATGTATACCAAATTATACTCAAGACACAGGTACAAATTTCATAATAAAAATATCATATCAGAAAGATGTTTTTCAGCTGAGGTCCACTCTGACAGTGAAAATGTGTGCAATATCATTTTAAATATAAAAGGCTCCAAGGAATAGAAAATTAAAAGGTGTCATGTTGCAAAAGGAATCATTAACCAGCTCGAAGTATCTGGGCTCATCTCAGGGTATTTGTTTTTATATTTTTTCTGCGTTGGCATCATCCCTTGCACAGTTCTCATTTGAAAATGGTGAGGGTTTGCTTTAAAAATCCGGTACTTTCCTTCTTGTTTTTTTTTTTTTTTTTTAATATCTTATTAATGAGTTTCACATGATTTTGGACGTATTTTCGCTGAAAGTGAGTTTAAGAACCACAAAGTATCATTAAGGGGATGCCTCTCATTTAAGAGAAAAGTTGCATCTGTGTTTCTTATCATTCTTGTTTCTTTTCTAGTGCAGAAATGCTGCCTGTCAGGTAGGGAACCCCAGTGCTCACTAGGTCATGATTGGATTTTACTGTCCTGGCAGGTCAGTTTCTCCCCGCTTCCTGTTGCTGACTGCATTTGGATGTTTGATGGTAGAGACTCTAAATCGGTGACCAAATGTTGTGTTGTCATGAACGTGCCACAGGGAAAATGGTGAAAGTTTCTGTGCACAAACAGGAAAAGTCCAGCTTCAGAGAAGAGCAGCAGCTTGCGGCTGGGGAGTGCGGGCAGTGGAGGGCTTGGGACCAGACCTGGGTGCAGGCGTTTTGGTGTCACTGAGCCAAGTCACATGGAGCACACACTGTTTCTGTGCAGTGCCTTTTCGTTCCGTCAGCCCGGAGCATACACAGCCCAGCAAACAACGCCCAGGAGCGTACCTCGCAGAACGCAAAGGGAATTCTATTTCCATTGCTCACCTTGTGCTGAAGCAAATGCAAAAATACTGCGTTTCCTCAAAGCCCTTGGACAATATAGTGCAAATGCAGCCTTAACCCTAGACCAAGAAGACCAGTCAGTTCTAAATCTTAGCGTGCAAAATTTAAGGCCGTGTCTGTTAAAATGCAAGCTTATTATATGAGTTGTAGCAAGTTCTAACATTTGCATATTGTGTTTATCACCTCCATGGGAAAATAATTAAACTGTACCTTAAGAAGCGATCTCAGTTTTAACCACAGCGCGTTCACAAAGCAGTTAGTAAACCTGGGGAAATGTATCTGTAAACTGATCTAGCAGTAAACAATAGGATTAAGGAATTAACGTGAGAAAGAGGAAAGGAGGGGAAGAGAAAGGGCATCTAACTGGACCGCCCCGACATCCCTGTGAACGCATTCAGTGCGTGGTCAGAGCTTCTCCCTTGCTACATTCCACATCCTCCTTTTCCTGCGTCTGCCTGCAGCCTCACCGTGCATTCACAGTCAGGGCTGGGCGCACAGGAAACTGCAGGTTACACTTCCAGCTTTAGTAATTCAACTTTTTCCAGGTCTTCGTCCACTGTAGTTAAAATAAGTGTCCTTTGAAAATAGGTCCTGCTGCCCCAGAACAGGCTGATTTCCCAGCACGCTAGTCAACAATGCTTTGCTGCCCGAAACTGTTACAACTTCCCAGAGTCCACACACCACGGTATCTTTAGCTTCAGAGAACAGAGCGATGCAGTGTCCCTGACTTCGTGGCCATCCCACGGGATCTGGTTCTCACCAGTGTAAACAGATCCTGGTGATATTTCTGTTTATCCCAGCAGCAGCTTGCCATCAGATAAGTGTCAGCTTAGCAAACACATTTGCTTTGCAGAAGCAAATGCATCATTGGTTAACAGGACTTCTTGCACTTGGAGAAACACATTTTTCCCCCAGTGGGTGGTCAGCCCATTCATTGTTCAACAGTCAGCAACAAAGGAAAGCAGTGATCGCAGATGAGGAGGGAGCGGAGCTACTGCCCCACCAGAGAGCAGACAGGCAGGAAACTGCGCTGCCAGGGCCCTGCTTGCTGTCTTCCCGGAACCACCCAGCCAAAAGGGCGCACTGGCCCGTCCCCTGCAGACTTCCAGGGCAGACCCCCTTGGAATTGGGTGTCTCAGGTGAGGAGCAGGGCCAGTGAAGACAAGAACAATAACAGGGCCCCTTCGTGCTGTCGCCTGTCTGACCGCCTTATTCGGTGTCCCCTGATGCTGTCAGTCTGGCTCTGGCCGCCTGGCCCTTTCCTCTTTCCTCTGACTCTTCATCCCTGTGCACCTCAGACCACTTAGCCTGCTCTCCCTTTGGGGGAACTGGACTGCCAGGTGTCCGGTGGTCTCCCTGGCCCTGACCCCCGTAGTCCTGAGCAGGCTGCCAGTCTGCACAGGCACAGCGTCTCAGGGCAAAGCCACCAGAGGCGAGGGGCACTTAGTTACTAGGTCTGTGGCGTGCATGGCATCAACAGGGTCCCGTGAACTCTCGGCGCGCGCAGGGTGGGGTCAGTATGTGCCTGGCCGAGGGACAGAAGTATAGTCCACAGTAACTCACAACATCCCCCTGAACATTCTTCGTGTCCGGGACCCTGAGATGCCAGAGTCAAGGCTCACGGAGTCTGAGGCAGCTTGGCTCTGGCCTAACATCCTTCCCTGTGGTTTATATTCCTCTTTAAACTTAGGACATTCACCTCTCTCTTATTTTAGGCTTCATTGCAACAAAGCATTATTTTATTTTTATTTTACATGATTTGGAGAATGGGTAGTCCTAGGCAGCATTTTTAGCCTGTGTCATGGGTACCCGGTCCAGGCAGTGACACCCCTTCATGAGACATCTCAGCTAGACAACCTGCGACGGTCCTTTCACTTTGCCGAGGTGGCGTGATAGCCTGGACGCGGACCTGCCCTCGGGGAGACTCGCTCAGGAGTGGGGTATTCCAGACGGATGAGGAACAGGCTTGATTTCCTGAATCAGAATAAACGGTGGCTCCCAACTTTCTCTCTTGCCACCAGCACCATGGGTCCTGGCCTCCACACCTCTCCCCTGGGGTACTGTGGCAGGAGGGGGTTTTCAGATGCTATTTCTTTGTCATTTAGTCTATTACACGTATTCCTACCGGATCAGTCTTCATACACTCTGCATTCACATGTTCCAGGTCTTTCCGTTCACCTACACAGCCAATCTAACCCCCCCAGCCTGGGATCACGTGACCCACCGACATCCTTTTCCAGCCCCGGCTTTCCTTCCAGCAGCCTCTCCATGATCCCAGAGGCCAGGGTAGATGTGTGAATTAATGAGGGGTTACTGCAAGCTGCTTTTGAAATGCACATCGAACACGCTGCGCACAATTCCTTCTAAAGCTGTCAGATTAATGAGGACGAATACTGAGTAATGAGAAGGTTGCTTGATTTTGCTTAGCTACTACTGCTTTTGACCACAAGGCTGAATTTTTTAAGCAAAGGAACCATGCTTATAAAAAGAGAATGAGAGGAAGGCAGGGGATATTAGGGATGGAGGCGCCTGACTAGGCGGCAATGGGACATGGTGTAGGTAGAGGTGCTTTTGGAACTACTTCACTGAATCTGTATCTTTGCATTTTTTATGGAAATCACAAAGCAGCTGCCACAGGTATCTATTTTCTTGCTGTCCCTCTCTTCTGGAGAGCCATAAACTTCAGGCAGTTTGTGTCACCCTGGTCACTTCCGGAAAACGGAGCTCATCCATCACCCAGACTTAGGGTCCTTCACAGTCCCCACCACCACAAGAAGGGGCCATGTGGGTGTGGCCCCATGGATCAAGGAAGTTATCTTTGCCTGGAATTGCTCCACTGGCTGAGGCTATTCTAAAAATCAAGTAAATTTCAGAAGATATTTACATCTGCCAACAGGTCTCCAGGACTAATTTTTAATCTGCCCTGAACCAAAGCTGCCCTGAAGCCCTGGAGGGTCAGGGCCCATGGTCTAGGTCAGGGACTCGCACCCAAACATTGTATCTCCAGTCTTCTCATCAGGGGAAGGGGAGAGGGTTGGTGACATCCTCCTTTGGTACTAAGAACTTCCACACGCATAATCTTAGTTAAGCCTACAGGAGGCAGATTTGGGTGAGCCTTCCTATTCTGGTGAGGATCCTGAATCTCAGAGAGGCTAGCCATGTAACTCAGGGTCACACAGCCATTATGTGGGCAACCTCAGGTCTAAGCTGATGGCCCAGCTGCCTTCCAGGGCCCTCGGCTGGAATCCGAGGCCAGAGTCCCAGTCCTGCTGCTAACAGCTCTGTTTTTCTCCGTGAGCCTCGTCTCCCCATCTTCCACGAGAGCTGAGACTCCCTGCCTTGCTGCGTTTTCAGAGGATTAAATGAAGTATGTTAATAAGAGGAAGAGCCCAGCACAGATCTGCAGACCTGCCTGAGAGGGGACGCTTGGCCGCTTGGCCGCAGCGGAGCTTCCTGCAACTCTGCTCATCTGTGCGGGGAGGAATGGGAACATAAGTTTAGATTTCTCCTTAGCGGCTCCTCTACAATATATTTACAAAAAGAAAGAAAGAGAAAAGCACCAGTGGAAAAGGAATTTGAATCTCCTTCCAGATATATTTTTAAGGTCTATTCCTTTTCAAAATTTACAGCCAATGTCAACAAACAGTTTGTCTAATCTTTTTGTGGTTCGCATAGAAGGTAGAATGAGTGTTTTTCAAAGTTGGGACTTCCTGTTTTTCCCTGATCGGTGTTTTTCTCTTTGACTTCTTCAATTTTTGCATCAGCCAAGAAAACATGTAATACAGTCATATGGGACGAATCTTAAATTCATAAGTGTTGGAGAGGATTAGAAATTGCACGATATAATAGTTTATGTCATATTTTCTCCATTTCGTATACTTTAATCTTTACTTAGAAGTGACAATTATAGAAAAGTATCTTCTGTTCTGTAGAAAGGGCCTTTTGGAAAGACCAAGGGGAACATCTTAATGCATTTGAACTTGCGAGGAAACATCATCTTCTCTGTTGAGCAATTGACAGGCATTAGAAAGCTTATTTTAAAACAGGTTAAACTTTGCTGCCAGAGATTTCACTTGACACAATGAGAAAAATATTACTATTCAAAGTCCAGAATTACCATTATTTTTATCCTTAAAGTGCAGTTTTGAAAACCTGCACTTTGCCATTTAGCAACTTAACGAATAACCTTGGAAGATTCCCTTTTACTCTCAGTAAAATAGGAGTAAATGTTTACTTTGGTTTATTCTTCAGTGTTAAGAAGAATAGTGTTTAGTGTTCTTTCATGCCAAAAATACTGAGCACTTCAAATAATTTCTCAAAAGGGGGCTTTTTAAAATCACTGCCACTCTTGAAACGCAATATAAGTTTAAGATAATTGAAATGTGTTGTGGGGATATTAAATTTGCTTTTTTGAAAATGCATTTAACCCATAAGGAAGTTCAAGAATGAGACTTGGTAAAACAATTCTAACACTGAGGTTGGAATGATTCTTAAATTTTTATATAAATGCTATTATAGGTAATGCCCAATGAGTCTAGGTTACATTTTTTCTTGTATTTTGCACAGGTATTTAGGGCACATTCCATGCACCTTTGCTCAGAAGTTTCCTTTGCACCCATTTCAATCAATGAAAATTACTATCTTGTCTCTATGATTTGAGTAGCTGCAGTGTTGTGTTTACATATTAGTGCCTGTTTCACTGATAGCCCCTCTACCTGGATCTCTCTTGGCCTCTATACCGTTTCCCCACCCGCCACTTTTTCCATCTTCAGCTCCTTAAATCTGTCCTCCTCCTTGTCGTGCAAAACTGCCCTAGTCTTTATGACAGTTAATCAGTGAGTATTATTCATACAAGCCCCTAGTTCTAAGATTTGTGAAGGATATAAAGATTCAAATATAATTAGGGAGTATGTAATATTGGCCTGGCAGCATGCCCTCTATTGACTAATGCGCATGACCTAGTGGCCATTCAATGTTAACATTCTCCCTGTTTGACCACCAAATCATGTTCTTTGGTCAACAAAGAGTATGGTGCTGGGCTAACATGCCATGCTCACCTGGTAAATTTGAATGAATGAAATAGTGCTATGATAAATAACTGATGACCTGTGACAGGCTTGGTCATGTGGCTGAGGCAAGGTCAAGACTTGACCTTGATCTCAGAGGATGGGCCAAAGGGACAAGGAAGATGCTGGCATTTCAGCTGGGGTTAAGAGATAGCACAGCGATGGAATTCAAGGGAGGCACAGATGGCCTGTGAGTTAAGAGGACTCCAGGAAGCCTTCTCTGACCCTGCAGACTGGGTTAAATGCCTATATGCTCTAGTCAGACTTCATTAGAATACTCTGTTTGTTTTACCTCTTTGTAAACAAATCATGATTTAGGGCCTAAAGTCTAAAAAGGTAGAAGTCACCTTAAATAAGCAGCAGCAGGAGGGAGTATTAAAAGAGAGAAGATTCTTCCTTTCTCATGCCCAAAGATCAAGATTTTGCAACTGTTTTTTGGCCAGCACATAGCTTCTAGTATTCAGCCTTGTTTTTTAAACTGTTGGAAATCATGGCACATTTCGAGTGAGGGGAACAGAGGGAATTCTTCTAAGAGGTCTCATCCCAGGTGATGCTAAAAGTGTGCCAATAACATAACATCTTTTGCTTTGTGGGGTGCATACCTGGCGTGGCACCGTAAGAATTAGGCATTTCGTTTATTTTGATTATTCAGTTTAATTATGATTGATCAAAATGAGTAAAAAGTAGTTGTTACTCATCAAAAAATGACAGATGTTGCTTTTCTCATTTTAAACTATAAAAGTAATAGATGCTCTTCATGAGTAAAGCCACATGAATGTGTATGTAAAGTTAACCATCTTTTCCTGACTGGGTCGAGGAGTTGGCACGCTTTTCGTTTCAGTGCCTTCTGACATACGCGTCACAAAATTATAGCAGTTCACGCTCCGGTCAGCGCAGTGCGGATTCCCTCCCGTTGTGCCGCTCCCTCGCCGCCGCCGCTGGTTTCGTCAGTCATTTCACTTGTTTTAATCCGGTGGCAACCTCGCTCCCTCTGTACTCCCCCGCCTGCTCTTGTGGTCGCACATCTTCCCCCACCCCCCGACTGGCATCTCTTCTGGTGCGAGTCACCTTCTCTCAGTGACCTTCAATACCTGGCGAAGGAAGCCCCCCTGGTTTTACTCCTTTATCACATATTTTTTTGGTTACCCTCCCATATAAAGTTGAAAGTCATTTTAGCCAGATCTAAATGAAAACCCAAATCACGGGCATTTTGATTAAACTCCATTAAGCTTACAAGTGAATTCAGAAGGATCTCTGGTCTGTGTATCAACATGAGATCTTCTCCTCAAGGAACACAGTTCGTGTCTCCATTTATGCAGGTCTTATTTTACAAACTTGAAGAAAATTCTGTGGTTTTCTTTATTTTGGAACTCTACTCCTTGTTGAAGTTATTCCCAAGAATTTTATAGTTTTGTCCTTTATAGTGGGAGAGAGGCAGTTTATTACTCTAATATTGGTCTAATAAGTTTATCAATTTAATGAGACACAGACTGTGCCTTCAGAAACAAACAGGCTTTTCTTTCTTCCCTCGGCACAGTACTTTTAAATAATAAACACAACTTAAGGAGTTGTATTACAGTCGCTCCCATGCTCATTTATATTAATCTTTTTCTATGATGCTTTAAAATAACAATTTCATTTTTGACTGGTAAGATTTAGTACTTGTGCCACACGGGAGGCCTTTCTGCTGTGGAATTCCTGCTCAGAGTGGAACTCCCACACGACTCAACACGGGCTTAAATAACCGTGTCTGCGCAGTGGGTGTTTTGAGGCGGCTTCACTGTCTGTTCTCAGTTCGTACCAGGACAATTGCATTAGCCTTCAACTGTAAGAGAGACAGCAGGAATTGCGGGAAAACCCAAGCTCACCACCCATGTAAGATTTCACACAGAGCCCTGGAGCCACACTGAAAGAGGGCTGGGCTGGGCCAGGAGACTCTTCTGGAGTCAGGTGGTGCCACAGTTACTGTCCAGCTGTTAGCAGGGACATCGCAAATCTTCGTGTGTTCGGAATCATTAGAGCCTTGATTGTAGCTGTGCTACTTTGATGGACATCCTTCCCAGGTGCTCACAGGGACCTCCCTGGAGGCTTGTGCACACAGCACAGCAAACAGTGAAGACAGCTTTGTCACATTCAACATTGTCTGTCTGCGTTTTGCTGGGACTCTTTTCTAGGTATGTGTGTATAAGTCTGTGCATGCATGTGCAGGTCACTGGTATGGAGCAGCTATGGACCAGATGGACTAATCTGTATAATGACTAATTTTCACTCTCTTGCACCAGCCTTCTAAAAGTAACCAGTTCAACAGACCCTTAGAAATATTTCAGAAAGTTTGATGTGGGTCATATAAATACCAGCGGTGAGTCATAGCTGAACCCCACGCAAAAATGAATGAATTCTGCAGCTGAAAAGTGAAAAAAATTGGGGGACAAGTTGTAGATACTGGGATGATGCATTAACCATGTATAAAAGAAGCTCATAAACATTCTTGTCTGCTGGAAAGAGCCCCTGAGCAGTCCTGCTACAGGGGTGGTGTTGGAACAGGTGCCTGACCTTTACACAGCTGCCGGTGTGGCCCCGCGGTCACAGGTCTGTATTCCTCCCCTGCTGTGAGGCGCCGAGTGCAGAGCACAAGTGACCCGATTTCTCTTATTCTCATTTTCTTCTCATGGTTCACATGCGATGACTTCAGTCTCATTCCATTCGCCTTCCACATTTATAGTTGTAGTGCTTGCTTGCAGTACTGTTGGAAAAATAATTTTCACATCAGGGCCCTTGGAATTTTTTATAAAAAATTATCTGTATCCAAAAGTTCCCTTTGATCTGATCAGCTGATTCTCTGTGTTTAAAGTAAGCAGTTGGCACTAGGTGTGGTATCTGAATCCAAGTGGAGGGAGGGCTTCGCTGCAGTGGAAGAAAGCGAGGGTTAGGATCCGAAGACCGGAGGTCAGGATGTCTGGGTTCCCGTGTCACCCTAGGCAAAGTGCCGTAGCCTGTCCAGGCACCGGTTCTCCCACCAGCCGGTAAGCTGGGAGATGGTAGTACCTGCCTCACAGATGGCCTCTGTCACAGAGCAAGCACTCAGTAAATGTTAGCTGCTAAGACAGCTTCATCACCGTCACAACTGTGCTTATTGCATTTCACAAGGTCCAGGTGCACACAGGCGGCCCCTTCTGCTTCTGTTAGTGCAGATGCATTAGAAACATCGATGGAAGGCAATAGGCGACATGGCTGAATGTTACAGTTGAGCTGGGGACAGAGGGGCGCTTCTGAGGTGCTCAGAGATCCGCAGCTAAATTGGAGGTGCTGGAGTGATCAGAAACAAACAAAAACTTTTACTCAGCATGGGAGGGAATATCTAAGTATGTAGGCAGAGAAAAAGCTATGGAAAATTAGCAAAAGAAAAACTCCCCAGATCTCAGAGTTAATCTTTTATTCCAGACAATTTTTCATGGAGTTGTTGTGTTGTTGTTTTTTCAACATGAAAGCATTTAAAACTCAGGTCTGAAGTGGAATGGGGCTAATCCTGAGACATTAATGAAGCAATATTGTTGTTTGGGGACCGTATAACTTTATAGGTATAAGAATAATTAGTAGAATATTGGCATCTCTGTAGTAAAGATGTGAGCTCAAAGTGAAGAATACATGAAGATTCTTGAATGGCAGAGGAATCTTGGGGTTTTTTAAAGTACACTAGAATTTTCAGAGTAATATTACTTTCCCGTCAAGTCTCCCACCATCTTGAATTAAAGTTAAACTTAGGTGAATAAGCTTTATGCTTAAACGAAAGATCCAGAGGATTTAATGAGGAGCCTGTGACACTGCAATATATTTAATAAACTTTCCAGATTATGAGGTCAAAAATACCGTGTTTTTTATTTCCCCTGAAATACTGAGGAAACCCACAGGAGAAGACTGAGTGAACCTAACTTCATAGCTCTTTAGTAGCTTATCTATTCTTTATAGGAACTCCTCTGCAGACTAAAGCAGGGTCGTATTTTGGACGTGCCCCACGCTGTCTCGGGGTTTCAGGAAGCACTAAATATGGACACCGCTGCACAGAGCAGTGACTGGACTGCTGCGGAGACCGGGCTCGGTTTTACTGCCCCTCCCTTAAACCGCAACCTCATGTGTGGGTGTCAGGTTCTTGGCTGGAGCTCCAGCTAACCAGAGTGGGGGTGTCTCATTTAGAGCAATATGGATCCTTGAGAAAATAAAGCATGGCTGGAAAACTACCGGGAAGACAAATGATCTAATTTAACCCAAACCACTTTTTAAAATACAGACGAACAGAACAATAACAGTGGAAAATTACAGGAACCCGGGCTCCTGGAGAGGACTGAAATCCAAAATGGTGATTAGCCTCATCTTTGGAAGAAGCTGTCCCCACAGGTCGCTTTGCCTACTGAATTTTCCCCCTTCCATAAATGTAAATTTTCTGAGGACCTTGGTTTTGAGAAAGATTTTTAAATTATATGTCATCTCAGACAATAGAGAGCGTGCTTTACGTTGAAGCTGTAGACAGCAGTCTTCTATCAAAGAGATTAGGTGGCAGTCTGCAGTCTAACGAGACAGAATGATTACCAGCCCTGGGTCCCACTGGTTTTTCTAATCCAGGATGAGGCAAGTAGAGGAAGTATTCATCTTACTAAAAGTAAAAAAAAAAAGGACTTTTAGCATTTCATGTAATAATGTCTTGCTATTTTAGGGAACAGTACCGGTTTCCAACTTACTACCTTTTTGTGGAAGAATCTGAAAAGCCATTTTTAAAGTATACTAGAATTTTCATAGTCATATTTCTTTCCTGTCAACACGATCCATTTTTTTTACCATGCGGCTGTGAATATCAGCTACAAAGTCAGGGGCCAGCAGCCCTGGGCACTCCCTGAACTGTGTGGTCGTCCCGTTGCGCCGACAAGCCCATCTTCCAGAAGCTGGGCCCTGCCGCCTTGGGTCCCTGTCAGTCTCACACTGAGCTCTCAGCTGGGTGCTCTCAGCCTCTCCAGGATCTGCCTGGGGAAGCTTCTCTTGCCCTTTGAATCTGAACTTCTTATTTTCTTCTGTCGTCAGCAGCTAACTTCTGTTGCAGCGTTTGACTCCATAGAGGAACAGTTTGTCCTGTATCCAAGTTGACGTCCAAAGGACATGAAAAAAAGAGAGTCAAAAAAAATCTTTGCTTCAGCTTTACACCTAAGAGGCTAATCATGTGGCCCCAGTTTTGCATTCTGTTTATGTCCACGTGTCTGCAGTTGAGCAGCCAGCCTTTATCCAAGACGGACTGGGTGCCCAGCATGGCACAGTGGGGATACCAGGGGAAGTCCTTGCCTATCTCTTGAGAAAATATCAAGACTCCAAGAATGTGTACAGTGCTATTGCCATCACTTTGCCTATGTGACATACATACATCCTACCAAACATAGGTTTGTTTACCCAGAAAACCAAACCTGCAGTTGGAGATTTTATTTACCAGATATAAGATACCAGATTTGTTCCCAGATGTAAGCTGTATATTACAGTTAACACATCCATTCGTTCCTGTACTGATTTTTCACTCTGTGGCAGGCAGCGTGCTGAGTAGGTGGAGGAACACTGGTGACAAGTAAGCCAACCCCCTGCCTCAGGCAGCCTGGTGAGACGGGGGTCAAGTGCACAGGCAACTGCGGTGCCCCTGCTGAGCGCAGTGATGGGGTCCGGGGTCCCTGCAGGTTGTGGAGCACTGAGCAAGGGCCAGGCTTAGAAGACGGCTTCCCAGAAAGTGCGATTCCTAAACCGAGAGGAGTTTATCAGGTGAATGGGGTGAGGACAGGGGTAAAGGGAGTTCTGTGTTGAGAAAAGAGCTTAAGCAATGGCCTTTAGACCTGACAGAACGTGGCGTATCCAGAAAGCTGCTGACAGTTGAGGCCTCCTGAAACACACAGCGCAGGTGGCAGGGCGGCGATGACAGGGGCAACGAGGCAGCAGTTTGTTCTCGGCCCCCTGCGGCTGAAAGGCCTGCGGCTGAAAGGCCTTGGGTGGCTCCAGGGGTCGGGCTTAGGTTTCCGCAGCGCTCCACTGGCGCGGGATGGCTGCGGAGGAAGATGAGGTGGAATGGGTGGTGGAGAGCATCGTGGGGTTCCTGCAAGGCCCGGACTGGTCCATCCCCATCTTGGACTTTGTGGAGCAGAAATGTGAAATTTTTGATGATGGAGAAGAAAGCAAGTTACCTATGCAGATGTTTATCAGGAATACAAAGAGCTAGCTGAAAAGCTGTTATAAAGTTTCCTCAAAGAAGTTGGAATTAATGAACATCCATTTCAAGAAGCATGCGCTTCTCCTCTCTCAAAGACCCTACGTCACAGGCCATTGGGCTGCAGAAGACTTTCCTGTCTTTAAAGCAAGGATGGTCCAGAAAAACACCGCAATGCATCTGTAAGCCATTCGAGTGATTCAGGGAAGAAATGGTGTATGATTCCCTGACTGCTTAACAGATGGTTCTGATGTGGTCAGTGATCTTGAACAGAAAGAGATGATGAAAACCCTGAGGCAGGTTCTTAGAAAATCCAAAGAAGAATATGACCAGGAGGAAGAGAAAAATCAGCTCTCAGAGGCTAAAGCGGAAGAGCCCCCAGTGCGGGGTAATGAGACTGCAGAAATGAATAATTCCCAAGGGGATGGTGGACATTCTGCACATCAGGGTACAACATTTTGCACAACGCTGTATGTTGATGTCCATGGGGAAGGAGAGAAGACTAAGCAGATGCAAAATTCGGGACAGAAGGGAAAACCTGCCGGGAAGGTGGAGGAAATGACAGGGAGACCAGACATGACAGCAGAGGAGAGACCAACACTACCAAAAGGAGACTGCTTGCAGAGAAACTCAAAGAAGAGGTTACGAGTAAATTTAAAACCAATTTAGCAAAATAGAAATTCAAATTTTCTTTAAAATAAGTTATTTAATAAAAATAAATAAATAACAACACAAGGGCAAGTATAGAGAGTTGAGACCAAAGGGACAGCAAGATCAGATCACAAATGGCTGTTGTAATTGTTCACTGCTTGCACAAATATTGGTGCCAACTAACCATGTTAGTCGCTAACACTGTTGGTGTTAGCAACTCTTGGAGCAACATTCATGGAGCCCACATTCTCTGTGAGCAGGGGCTGCCCTGAAGCGCCTTGCGTGCACTTTTTGGCATTTGGATTTTTGGGATCTGACCATGGTGGGGAGAACTGGAGGAGGGTTTGGGGACAAGAGGACCATTAGTGACCTGATCCAAGAAGTGGCAGTGGGGCTAGAGAGAACTGGACAGATTCAAGTGTAACTAAAAGTGTGAACTGGACCAAGAAATCTGTGGTTGTGAGCGTAAAAGGCACCCAGGGAGATCCTCAGGCTTGTGAGCGGGAACCCTGGATGCATGCATGCAGATGGAACTCAAGAGGAAGGTCGGATCTGCAGGAACCAAGTAGCCTTGTAGGTGAACTTCTTTGGAAATGCAGAGTGTGAGGTGCCAGTGGGACATGCAAGTGGAAATATGCAGATTTGGAGCTCAAAAAAGTCTGAGAAGTCTGGAGAGGTAGATCTGAGAATGCTGAGCAAACAAAGTAACTGAAGTTGTGGGAGGAAGTGGGGGAGCGAGAAGGGAAGTGAGAAGAGAGGGCCCCAGACAGCCCCCTGGGAACACCAATATTAAAGAGACAGAGAAAGAGCTGACGCAGAAAACATAGGAGAAAACCCCAGAAACTTCAATGTCATAGCCCAGGGGGAAAGGTGTTTCAAAGCAGCAGTGGCCAACAGGGTTGGATCTGCTGGGGGTCAGACATTGAGGACAGACGAGAGCCCATTTGGCTTAGCAGGAAGAGCACATGTTGGGGAGAGGAAGCCAGAAGCCAGAACTCAGTGTGTTCATTCAACAAATTACTGTATGTTGACCACCTGTCATGTGACCGTGTTACCGCTGTAGTTCTGGGGGTCTTGACCAGGTCCCTGCACTTTTGGAGCTGCTATTCTAACAGGCTGAGGAGTAAATAGGGGGAAAGAGTACAAATGATGAGAAGTTATCCATGAAAGGAAGGTGAGAAAGAGGGTGGTAAACCAGAGGAACAGATGAGTCACGAGAAGGTTTATTTTTAATATGGAAGAGATTTATGCGTGCGTAAATGTTGATGGGAAGTAGTCAAGCAAGCAGCAAAAAGCGGACGAGCAGCAGAGGAAGGTGATGGCTCGTAACAAGCTTCCTGATGAGGTTGGAGGGATACAAATGCAAAGACCCTGGAAGACTGCCCTCTACTCACCCTGGCGAGACTGACCTTTCCATTGTAAGGGGAGAAAGGAGGTGAGGAAGGGTTGGGGGCAGGTGCGTTTTGTTGAGGTTTATTTTAGGGAAAGAAGCAACAAGAAATTGACTTCCTACCTGATGGATTTCATATTCCAGATGAGGTAAGAGGTGAGTTTATCTGCTGAGTAAGAGGGATTACTGAGGGAAGAGAATGGACAAGATGGAAGGGTACCCGAGCAGCTAGCAGCCCAGCTGAGGATGGAGACGACAAGTGTGTAGTGCCCGCAGTCTGCATTGTATGTGCGCGTCCAGCCGCTCTCAAAGCCCAAGTAGAGGTCTATAAATGTTGATAAGAGTGGAGGAGGTAAGTGATGTGCTGACTCCAAGGTCATAGATTTTCAGATAAGAAGTTGTAGTATTGACAGGTGGGGTTAAAGGGAATAATCATAAAGTGTAAGTTAGAGTAGTAAGGAAGGACAGACAGGGGGAGCCACGATAGAGAAGGCAGAGGAGTCGAGACAGTGACAGGACTGATGGAGATGAGCATAGACAGAGTGCCCCCCAGATGGAAGATAAGCTGTGCTCCAGACCTGCTCTCGGGGAGCAGGGGTCGCCTCCTGTGCCCATTCTCCAGGGGGCACTCCGTTCCTCCCAGCGAGCAAGGACGGCTTACTGTTAACAGTGGCATGAGATGATTGGCAGGATGGAGGTGAGTTGGTGACTCTGGCTCTGAAGATTCCCTGTCGGTAATACAGACACGTTCTTGGTTTCCAGGGCCCAGGGTTAAAGTGTCAGGGTCTCTTTGAGGGTTGAATGGATCTCAAACCATTCATACCAGAAAGATCCTATGTGGAATTTGTTAGCCATTTCCCTGGAGGTTGTGTTTTTGTTTGTTTGTTACTTTACTTTTTAATATCCTGTCATTTGCTAACTTTCTGGGGGGAAAGTCATACAACAGAATGCCATGAACTGGGCGGACACTGGGAGACACTAAGGCATGCAGGACCCAGGTATGCTTTTAAGTCAGGGGTCCCACACTGCTGAGTGTCTGCAGCGTAGAGAACACTGATCTGAGTGTGAGCTAGGGTCCGTCCCGTCCCCTCTGGGAGCAGGCCCGGCTGTGATCGAAGGGCAGCTCCACACTCCCAGCGGTTGGGGTGCTGGCAGCTCTGGCCCTCATCCAACACGTCTTCGTTTTCGGAGACTCATGAATGTCTAGAAACTTGCCTTTATACAGCAGGTGAACTTCTGTACCTGTGACTGTTTGGGGACAGAATTCTGACCAAGGTCTAATTCATTCCAGTGACATCTGAGACACTTCTTTAGCTGAACTTCAAGACGGTAGCTCTTCCTCTTTCCTAGCCCCTGCAGCTGATCTTTCTGGTTTTCATGAGAGATGCAGCCGTGTTCTCGGGTCTAGCTAGTGCATTAATGCTGAACTGCAGTATAGTGTTAATATGGATGTAATATGGAAGGCTTCTTGCATCCTTAAGGTGTTTAAATTTCTTTCTAGGGCACTATAGGGCTGAATCTTAGACACCTTTCTTTCTATGTTCTGTCTAGATGACCTCATTTATCTCCTGCCTTTCCATCCCCTCTATATGCTGACTATCTCCAGATGTATTATCCATAGCTCAGACGTCCCCCTTGGACTCATGTAGCCAACTAACCTACTTGACTTCTCTATTGGAATTCGGTGGGGAGCTTTGAATCGACAGGGGGCTCCCAAAGGGAGTTCTTACCTTTTCTTCCCAAATCTTCCCTACCCAGTCTCTTCATCTCAGTCAATAACTACACCATTTAACCAGTAGCTCAAGCCCCAAAATTGGAAAGTCGTCTTCAGTTTCTCCCTTTGCTTCATGCCCACCATGCAATCCATCACCGGATCCGTCCTTTCTACCTCCAAAGCAACCTACTTCTCTTCGTCTCCACTATCCCACCCTGGTCCAGGCCAACGCCTTTCCCTGCCTGGGTGACCACAACACTCTGGACTTCCTGCTTCTGCCCTTTTCTCTTCAGTCTGCTCTTATCCCCCCAGCCAGTGTGAGCCTCTGTTCCCGCTCTGCTCAGACCCTGTAATGGCTTCCCACTGCTCCTAGAGCAAAACACATGAATTTCACCGTGACCTGGAACGACCTCAGCATGGCCTACTTTTCCAAACCCGCCCTGTCCCCCTCTCCTTCTCTTACTGGCCTCCCTTCTGTTCCTTACAGCACGGAGTCCTCCTGCAGGCCTCTGCCCTCCTCCAGCTCTTCATTCAGCTGGTTCGTTCTTGTTCTCAGGACTCAGCTCGAATGTCACCTCCTTGGAGGGGTTTCCTTGTCTGGTCCATCTGAGTAAGGTCTTCTAAGGAGTTCTTGGCTCATTAGCATATTTCATCTGTTCACCTGCCACCGTAAACCTTTACACTGCTTGCATACATTTTACTTCAGTCTGTCAAAGAGTGGTCATGTGATCCCCTGTCATGTTATAGGGTAGGGGGTGTAGTATAAACCAGACAGAGTTCTCTGTGCCCTGGCACTTACATCCAAATGGAGGAGAGAGACAATAAGGCAAATAACAAATAAACACAGAATATAATGTCAGGTAATGAACATCTGTGAAGAAAACCAGGGTAAAGCAAATTGAGACAGACGCAAACAACAGGTGACTGAAGGTCATGTATGAACTAATGACTGATATGAAAACATCCCAAATAAATGGGCAATGGGGGTATTATTCAAACTGGTGTTGAAGAAATACACTATTTTGAGAAAATTAATTTTAAGCCATATCTCACAGCATAAGTTCGAGGAGGATTAACAAGCCAAGTCTGCAAATGAAACCATAAACTAGAACAACATTCCTTATCTCCGCCTGGGTAAGAATGGGAGAGTCCGGAAGTATGGAAAGAAACTCCATGAAATGATTGGTCGACTACATAATCATGAAGTTAAGAAAGTGAACAAATTGGCGGAAATACTTACTACAAATAGGAATAATAAAAAAAGGCTGATAATATGGTATATGTCTTCCATTCTAAAGCTCTTTTTCTTACATTTTATTTTATTTTTTTAATTTACTTTTTATTTATTTGTTAGAGAGAGGAGAAGGAGAGGGAGAGAAACATCAATGTGTGGCTGCCTTTTGTGCACCCCCTACTGAGGACCTGGCCCACAACCCAGGCACGTGCCCTGACCGGGAATCAAACCGGTGACCCTTTGGTTCGAAGGCCAGCACTCAATCCACTGAGCTACACCAGCCAGGGTTTTTTCTTACATTTTAATGTTTCTTAAAATCAAGATATGTTTTTTAATCACTATGTACTTTTAATGTGGTCATTAAAAATGTTAATTAATGGTATATCTTATGAGTAATAACATCTTACAATCAATGTTATTTTCTTAAAGTTCATGAGAATTAGTATGAACAATGAAGTTCCTGGTAGAAAATAGCTCATTTATTAAGCAAATATTTGGAGTGTTTATGTTGTAGCAAGGAGATGGCTGTAGAGCGGTAAACAAAATAGACAAAAATCCTTGTTTGAAGTGCCTTCTCCAGTCCCTGCTTGGTGCCCTGCACACCCCTGGCTCCCGTCCGCATGGCTCTCGCACCCTGGATTCTTCCCCCAGGTGGCCACAACTGCCAAGCGGACACTGTCTTGCCAGCCGTGCTGTCATTCCCTGTGCCCTCTTCCTTCTCACCTGCCTCAGCCCCGGGTTTCAGCCTCAGTCCGTGAACTCTTGGCCCAAAAGAAAGCATCGCAGTGGATGCCCGGCCAGGGCTGGTGTCTTTTTGGCAAAAAATAAAGTTTTGCCAACAAGACCCATAAAAAATCGAATCCTACATTATCTAGATGCCCTCTTACATGCTTTTAAAACTTGTGCTTAGTCATAGGCATCATTTAAATTTGAACCAACATTTTAGCAATGAGAACGTAAACTAGTTACAGCTATAGATTTTGGGAAGCACAAGGAGGGAAAAGGAGCAACCGCACACCGTTCCCAGTGTCTGGGATGACTGTGATTAGAAGTTGTCTTCCGTTGGGTTCTGTGGAAGCAGATCCGAGTCGGGGAATTCTTGTCCAAGTGATCTTCGAAGCAAGTGTTCTTGGGGAGAGAGGAGCAGAGGCCCGTTGGGAAAAGTTAAGTAAGAA
The DNA here is from genome assembly GCA_039655065.1 of Glossophaga mutica. Lineage (NCBI taxonomy): Eukaryota > Metazoa > Chordata > Mammalia > Chiroptera > Phyllostomidae > Glossophaga > Glossophaga mutica. The sequence continues at coordinate 24,999,411 of CM077305.1, forward strand.
CGTGGTCTCCTCTGACATTAGCTTCCGCCTCGTCCCACAGGGAGCTCTGGAGCACGAATCGTAGCAGAATGGTCCCTCACTGAGGCAGGGGAGCTGATCTGTCTCACCCCTGGGTCAGCCAGCCATTGGCTGCACGCTGCCGTGGGGTCAGGTGTCACTTAACCGACCCAGAGTGGCTGGGGGCAGTTTTCCCTGAGAAGCAGTCAGCTGTAAGGCATTAGTGGCCAACTCGATGTCCGGGGTGGGTGCGCTGCCCAGTGCAGGGATCTCGGTGGGACACCAACCAAGTGTCCCACTTGGTGGGACCTGCATCCGCTGCAGGAGTCCAAAAGGAAGTTAATTCGGAAGATTATTTACATCAGCTTTGGTAGAAGGAAAATTCACTTTTAAGGAAGGCATTGTGGCAGGTATACTCTGCAAAGGCTAAGAAGGCTCTTACGGAAATTTTTATGTTATTATTGTGAAAAAAAGAGGGTTAGAGATATAATCAGAAACAATGATCAGAAACTAGCTTATATAATAGCAACTTTGTCAGAAGAACGATACTGAATCCCTACAGTATCATACATTTTTATGCTACACTTTTCTAAAATCATTTTGCACGTTGGTACTTTACTGTAAATACATTTTTCGCTAACAGTACTTTGCATAGAATGTTCAGCTATATAATAAGTGGTGGACACCTGTCATTACATATTTGTCAAAACCCCTGGAACGTACAACACCAAGTGTGAAACCCCACCAAAGTGTGGACTTTGAGTGATGATGCTGAGTCACTGTAGGTCAATTGGCTGTAACAAACGTACCCCACCCCCAAGGTGGGGTGTGTTGATAGTGGGGGAGGCTGTGCGCGTGTTGGAGCAGGGGCTGCATGGAAACTGTCTGCACTTTCTGCTCCATTTTGTTTGGAACCTCAAACTGCTCTGAAACCCATCTCTCTCTTTTTTTAAAGAAGATTTTATTTATTCATTTAGAGAGAGGGGACGGGAGGGAGAAAGAGAAGGAGAGAAACATCAATGTATGGTTGTCTCTCACATGCCCCCTACTGGGGACCTGGCCTGCAACCCAGGCATGTGCCCTGACTGGGAATCGAACCGGCCACCCTTTGGTTTGCAGCCCCGTGCTCAATCCACTGAGCCACACCGGCAGGCACAGCATCTCTTTTTAAAAGTCTTTGACTCTACAGAAAGCTGATTCTTCTGCTTAGTCAGTCAGTTGTCTGTTCCTAAAGCCAGAGACAATGTTCTGGCAACATTTTTAAAATAAAATTCTCTCCACTGGGACATCCATTCCCAGCATCTCCAGTGTGACCGATTTGTCTAGCCGTTGGGAAAGTGAGTTTGGAAATCCTACCCTGACCAGGCCACCAGCACCCCAGAGGGTCCTTCATGGAGGATGGTTGATGTAATCGGAAAATTCTATGACCACGTCTTCTTGAGAAAGCATTATTGAAAAACAGTGTATTTGATATAAAGGTTTTCTGTTCATATTTATCTGCACAGAACTTAGGAATATATTTCAAGTTAAAATATAGTAAGAATCGGGTGAACAGCATCAACTGATGGCATAGTAAATTTCTTCAATACGTTTTTTCATAGCCCAGAACTCACTCTAGGCTTTGAAGGACACCCACATCACGCATACACACTATCTCAGGTCATGTTCGTGCACGGGCGCATGCTCACACACACCTCTTCATTAAAGGAAAATGTATACCATTATCCACTCCATCTGAAGTGGTTGACTCACTTCCTGAATGCCTATTGCTGTTATATAGAGTCAGCCTACAAATAACATTTAACATGCTAAGCTCTTAACCGGAACTCCTTAGAATTATTTTCTGATATTAATGTAAAATGGTGTTTGGGTTTTTTTTTCTATGACTTTAAAGGGCAAGCATCTCCCCCACAGGAAGATATTTAAACTGAAGCTAATATGGATGAAAATTAAAGCTAATAACTTTTATGAAATTACAGTGAGCTTTTACCCCATAAGCTGCTTAGTGTTTCCATAGAAACATGATCTGTTGAGCTTTATTTTAGAGGTGCGATTCCCTGGAGATGAGAAGAGATTTCTAATGCAGTTCTTGGGTTGTCTTTTCCGCTCACAGGCCTTGAACCGAGGCATCGCTGCTGTCAAGGAGGATGCAGTGGAGATGCTGGCCAGCTACGGGCTGGCCTATTCCCTCATGAAGTTCTTCACGGGTCCCATGAGTGACTTTAAAAACGTGGGCCTGGTGTTTGTGAACAGCAAGCGGGACAGAACCAAAGCTGTCCTGTGCATGGTGGTGGCCGGAGCCATCGCCGCCGTCTTTCACACCCTGATAGGTAAGCTGTTGGCACATCGCTTGAGAATCTGGCTTTGGTCATTTCTCCTGCCTTTTAATTTGTGTAAGTGTATTTATTGTAATAAGTGATTTCTTCAGTAATTAATTATATCTTTCTCATGCCAATTTCAAGAGTTGGAAGGAATAGAGTTTGTGCTCCTAGCTCAAGAAAAGAAAATGCGTTTTCTCTGGAAAGCTGTATCTGGAAAGCTGTCATTTTATTTCTCTGATTCCCAAACGCAGTGGCACAGAGGGAGTGATTTCATTAGTAGGTGCCTCGATCTAGGATTAGCATCAGTAAGATCAACAAAATAGCAGGTGCTTTCGTGAAAGACATGCATTAGTATACAGTCACTTAATCGTAATTAAAATAAAAGGATGTTATTTAAAATTAATACTTGTCAGTGGTGAGAAGGAATGGCAGGTTGTTTTAGGTATCAAAATTAACTTCTTCTGTAGGGCCTCATTATTCTGTTTTGTTCAAAGACAAGACCAAATACTCTTGGCATAACAGTCTGTCCGTGAAACAACCAGGAAGCTGTATCATCTACATGGTAACGAGCCTGCAGTTTCACCAAGACCTTGGAAAAGCCCCGCCCCTTAGGGCCAGAGTCCTACTGCTGCTGCCTTCTCTGTGGTGGTAAAACCCAAGGCCATGACTTCAGAAAGTCTTGGCTTTAAGACAACTCAGCTTACCTGGTGTAAAAGTGGAATGGCACGTCTAGGGGACCCAGTTGCCCAGAGCCTGTGAGTGACACCTTCCTAAACACATTATGTACCTTCAAACTGGCACTGGTTGTAAGAGAGCTGTGTTGAATAAAAGGGCCAGAAGATTAATCCAAACCATTACACAATGTGTTCAGATGGCAGCTAATGTTTACTCACGTAATTGTGAATCTGAAAGTAAATGGAGTAAAGTCTTTGTGGTTTGCCTTTTTAAGGTTGCATAGAATTTTGTGCTCAGAGCAGTGTGGATGAGAGGATGCCCCTCTTAGACAAAATGTTCAGCCAAAAGTGTGTGGATATTCACCATTTAACTTGGGCTCAGAGCCTCAGGGATGAGGTTAAGAGGAGATGCCTTTCTCTCTCCACCTTATGCCATCAACACTAACTTGTGGCCTAAGTTTTGAAGAAAACTGCTGCTGCTGGATTTGATCTGGGTCTTTTTCATGATTATATGTATTTGGGAAAATTCCACACATAATATAAATTAGATCTGAATAAATTTGTGTCTAAACATGTAAACTAGCTCCCTTTTGCTACTACTCTATTTATCTGGATTCCTGAATAAACCTAACACTCTCTGTCTCGGTCATGGTTCAGTAAGACTTGGGGTGACTACCTTAGTAGTAGCCGACAGTAAATGTGGAAGAGAACAGCCGAGCGTCCTGTGTTATCGAAACTGTTGGGAGGAGCCTATGGCCATTGAGAAAAACATTGATGTCATTTTCCAAGTTAAATCTAAGTTTTTCAACTTTAAAGTAGAATCATAAACTCTTAAATTTGAATCAAAATGGCTCTATATCCCAGGTATATTTAGCAGTCTTTTTTTTTCACTTTTAATATTTTTACAATCATAGTGGTTTTCCTTCCACCAGACAGATGCTTTCTGCAATCGCTGAGAAAGCCCCTATCAGTTTCTCCTGAACACTCCAAACTCAGATTTTGATGGTTCGTGCTCTTCTTGTTCGTTGGCCTCCTTGGAGTTTTCTGTGTAAATCCTTCATCACTCCTGCCTCCTGCCTTCCACTGCATCAAGCATCTGTGCCTCACCTTCCTTTCTCCTTCCGTTTTTAGTAATCCCGTTAGCTTTTCTGTGCCTGGATCTCGTTGGATTTTGGTCTCCCATTAACTCGACCCCAGGCTCCAGACAGCATGCGGGCCTGTTGCCGTCCCCAGCCTTTTCCAAAACTATTTTTCTACCATCAGTAAACATCGCCCCCCGTTCAGATTCCACTTTGTGTGGCACCTGCACAAGACATTAAACCCATTCTCACATCTTCACCGTGCTGAAGACAGCTACGTACATTTCTCCTGTAATAGTCACTGCTCGGATAACCATGCTTGTGACAGGGGAACAGCGACATAGAGAAATAAAAAGGCAAACGATCCAAACATATTCGACTTGAGAAGCTATCGTGTGCTCTCAGGCCATGTTTCCAATGATACGTACTTGGACTGATGTTAAAACGAATACCTACTCCATTCATGCACAGCCCCTGAGGGGCCTGCGGGAAGCACAGGAAGCCATGTGTACATCACGGTCCCACTGTGCTTAACTTGCAGCGTGGAAATGTGAACCAGAGGAATCCAGGCTTGAAACTGAACCTCTCTGTATTCTTTTGTTCCAGTGAAAGTAGCCTGATTGTCTTAAACTTTCCCTTTTCCATGCTATTTCCCCATCTCCTTAATGAATTTATTTTTTAATCAAGATTTACAGCTTTCCGGTGGCATTTCTATGAGCGAGTTTGAGAGCATAGAGGAGGAAGTGAGTCCTTCTCTAAGAGGTTGGTTCGCAAAGGCCTTGTAGAGTGAGTGGGTCATCTCCTAACTGGCTCTGAGTGCGTGAGCTGTGTTTCAGCGTAACTCTTTTTAATGTTTCCCCTATCTTGAATACAAGGTAGAGTTGAGAATTTGACCCAGTGTTCTAAATTAATATTTCAGTATAGCCGTATAAAATTCCAAATGGTGACTCTTCTTGCCTATTACATGGCTCGTGGTTTTAACAACTCCCTAGCATTCTGCATTTGTTTTCCAGTTCAATGGCCGACTCTTCTTGGTTTGTTTTTGCCTTGTTTCCTACTTAATCTTTTGTTCACTTTATTCTTTACAATATTAGTTACTTTTCCCAACATGAGGCCTCCTATACATTTAAACCCTGTAGATTTTTCTTTTTCAGATAGTCTCAAGTACTGATAAAAATTCACCCGTTTTTCATTTTGGTATTATTAATGTGACTGTTAACTGTAAAGAGATATACCACTTGTAGTAACAGAACTGATCTTCCCACTTTGACTAAAGATGAGTAAGAATTGCCCTTTGTTGAACTCACTTTTAAAATAATCTAATCCCCATCTGTGCTCTCAGTGGTCCGATAGAAGATTTATTGAACAAATAGTATGTGCATGTTATTCCAGGTCCTACTGATCGAAAGGTGGGAACAGAGGTGAGATAGCTACAAAAGATAGGGCGGCCAGATACACCCCTCTCCTCGAGTAGATGTGGTCCCTGGGGAAACGTGCGTGTTTAGTACCGATTTCCAGAAGAACACTGGCAAAAGCTGTTTGCAGCCAGTGGGAGCTTTGGAGACATGGTAAAGGTTAATGAGAGTGAAAGTGGGAAGAGTTAAAAATCACCCTCAGACTGAGAAGACAGAGTGACCATGAGTAAACAGGAGGGAAGGAGCTCTTGGTGAGGAAAAGATGTGGGAGGCACACATGCATTTATCAATTGGGGGAAATAAAGCGAAAAAGAGTTCAGTGTTAATGTGAGAGGTGCCCTGCACTAGGGTGGGAGCAGGTAACCAGGTAAGGGAAATGCGGAGCCTGAGACTGTAGAAGAGCTCACTAAACAGCCCACAGAGCAAAGGGGAGGGGAGGAGGAGACGATGGGAAGGGGGTCCGGGAAGGGCCCAGTAGGAAGAGGAAATGGGCAGGGTGGGCCTCAAGCAGCGAGCCCTGTGCCTGTATCTGAGTGACCTGGAGATATTTCTATGACACGCCATGGACAGAACCATGTTGACTAAAGCAGATTCGTTCCGATGTTCATGTAATAATGTTTAATACATCTTTAGCCAAGAAAGATCTCTATACTCTACTTTTGTTTCTTTATAACTTCAAGGTTTCCAAAGGAATTTTTAATATTTAGAAAAGTTAGATGCATTTTACCATTCTGTGTAATCTCCTTGGTTACAACCTAGTGCCTTGGTTAGGTACCCTCAGGTTATTTTTTTCAAAGGTTGTATATTCCACGATGCTCTCAGTGATTGGAGAAATCCTGGTCCCCAGCATAAACTTCTCTACCTTAGATTTTTCTCCCAATCTAGATGAATTTTGACACTTCATACTTTTCCATATCTACTAATAATTTATCAACTGCTGGAGGATCAGTTAAAGGGATTTCAAATGTAGGCATCTTCAGCTTTGAAAAAATCGGTTTCAAACATAGCTCCTTACCTTTGCTCTGTGCCATCCCGGGCATCAGCTAACGGGTCACAGTAGGACGTTAGCAATGGGCTCAGGTCAAAGAGCACCAAGAGCTCTGTCATGTGTTTGCCCCAATACTAGGTCCTTTTCATTAAATTTGCAGTAGTTGAAGAATTTTTCTTCCTTGTGTTTTGTATTTGTTTTCTCTGCTTTTTTTTCTTTTTGGACCGCACCAGTGAACCAGGCAGTCTCCTGTCCTTGAGAGAGTTGCACAAGGCCTTGGGCGTCCCCAGACATGGCTGGAGCCGTTCCCACTAACCACACAGGCACTTCCCTAGGAATGTGTGGTGCAGACTGTGAGATGAACGTGGCTCAAAAAAAAAAAAAAAAATGCATCCAACAGCCCCCCACCCCAAGACCTTCTGCAGTAAGCCAAATGAGGAGACACTTGGGATTGTGTTGGGCTGACAGATCTGAAGATTAGAAGATCCACTGGCCCAGGAGTTCGTGTCTGTTCTATGCACGCCCATAGCCTGACTCTAGATACCAAATTGCAGGAGCCTTTGGAGCATTTTTGCCTTCTCATTTTTGGCCTTTGTTGAACACTCGTTGCTAACCGCCCCTTTTTAAGCTAAGCTGCAGTCATTGCCCTTGTCGTGGACTCGCCTATGAGATACCATTTTTTAAATTGCAGTGCATGGGGTTTGCCGTGGCCAGACCTGCATTTAGGCCAGTGGGCAAGGTGCAGCTGTCGCCTTATTTCTCTCTCACTCTGTAAAAGGGAGGAAAACTTGATGACCTTGTATTTGGTTTCATTTGGGTTCAGCTTAATTTTATCCGCATGGAATTAGTATTGCCTGGCCTCCTAACTCATACAGATGTAGAAACCACTGCTGTGGATCTCATACTTCTTTATACATTTATTCTCAACAGTGACCTGTATGGCCCCTTCCCTGCTCCAGAACAGCCTGGGCAGTCAGCAGAGCTCAGAGGAACAACACTGTCACAGTGAACAATTAAAGTTATTTCTGGGGTGGTTCTGTTTCTCAGTCTTCCCTTGTCAACAAACTTCTCCATTATTCATGGATCATAAAGCAGCCCTGTAAAGCATGAATAGCTATAATTTGATGTAACTTAAACCAACAAGGGTGCTAGGAATAAACAGGCAGTTTCAATATAGTCTCACAATTTATTGCTATATAACAAATCACCCCTATACTCCGTGATTCAAAACAAAAGCACCTGTTTTTGCTCACCAGACCATGGGTGGGCTAGGCGGTGCTTTGGGGCGAGGCTATGCTCCTGCCTCTGTGGTCAGCTGGCAGTCAGGAGGAGGCTCTGCTGATCTTGGTCGGCACATTGGGGGGCTCTCAGCTGACTGTAGGCTGGTCTAGATGGCTTCCTCTGGGACATTTTTGCAATCAGTCTATCCCAGCCACCTCTTTGGGGGTTAGGGATTCATGCATTTATTAAGTCAATATATATCGAGCGCCTCCTATGTGGCAAGCACTGGGCTAGATCCTGGGGATCCAGACATGACCGCAGCATGCTCTCTAGAGGAAAACAGACACTACACAGTAAACCATCACAAAAGCTGCTCTTCCAAGTCTTGGAATCACTCTTCCAAGTGAGATGGAATTTCTGTTCTTGGGTTAATATGTCATATTAACTTTACATACTTTGTGTATAGGGTTATGCCAGCTCTCCTAGGCCTGGGCAACTTTGTACCTCCCTTCCCATATCTTCCAGATAAAAGTGGCACCGTGCAGATTACACATGGGCATGCCGTGTGTCTGTGACTCAGCCTGATGCAGGTGACCAGGCTCTTCATAGTGCCTGACACATAGAAGTTACTCAGCCATTTTTGTTAAAGTGATTTAAATATCAGCCGTACAAGCACACACTTTGGAACTGATATGTTAGAAGCACAGGGGTGAAGGTACCCGCCCCTGCCAAAAGCCTGTAAACACCACATAGTGGGACGAGCAATAGGGAGACTTTCGGCATCAGGAATTGGGGGATGTGAATTAAAATAAGAGTTCTCAAATTTGCCCCTTGGAAATACACATAATATCCTGTTATTAAGATGGGAGGAGGGCTTTCTCCTCGATTCCCTTGGGAAAATACATGTACATGGATGGTTTGGTTAATGTTAATATTTCATGGCATTTTGCAACAAGAGCTGGTAGCTACTGGACAAACAAGCTTGAGAACCACTGATCCTGGCAACAGTCCATGACCCTCGCGGGCTGAGGTCAGAGGAGCTAGGGATTGGAGTGGGCATTCTGGTTTCTTCTTGTCTGGGCGGGGTCAAAGCTGTCACCTGTAAATAGGTCAGGACAGTGTCCCCTAACTGCAGCCCTGGCTGGAAATCCATTTACATCTGTTTAAAAACATTATTGAATTTTTCTTTTCAATGTTCTGCTCTTCAAAAGGAACACGAGCTGTTTCTGAACAATCTTGGATGGGCAGTTGATAGAAGTTGAAGGTTACTAGATGTTGTCACGGCAGCTAGCCTGGTAATTAGGGACTCTGTGCAAAGCCTTTCAGACAAATTACCCCCAGCCATCAGCTCCAGCCAGAGACAGCTCCAGGGCGCAGGGCAGGCCGGGAGGGAAGAGGGAAAGGGGGAGGAGTGAAAAACAGCTGCTGGGATTTTATATTCCCGGCTCACAGGGTGGAAACAACCTTTGTAGTCACAATCAGACTCTTCTGCTGTGTAGGGGAGGAGCAGAAGGGAGAAAAAAACATGGGAGAAAAAGCTTTCCTTGGCCTCTGAATTTTTCTAGTACCTAAAAGAGGAAAAGAAGAAAAGAGCAGCAAAGGTGGCCATGGAACCATAGGTCCCAAATTACCCTGGGACCTGGGGACGCTGAAGGAGCCCAGCCCAGCCGCAGGCTGGAAAAAGCAGGGCTGAGAGGGGCGTTCTGGCAGTCAGGAAGCCGGGCCTTCAGACCCTGTTAAGCTTTAAATGTTTCCTTCATTACTCTGCAGAAAGGCACTGTTTTGACTGTTCTAGTTAAAATATCCTAACATGAGTAAGTGTATTTACAAAGGGTAGAGAAGCTTATTTCTATTGATCTCTGCCCTCCCAGGCCACACAGCAAACACTATGACCCCCCTCAAGGGCAGGGCCCTTCTTTCTTGCCACTCTCCCGGAGTCTCACAAGAAAACCATTCTCTCCCTCAAGTCCTCCGGAGCCACCTGTGTGAGTTTGCTAGTGCTGTCCTGACACAGTAGCCCCAACTGGGCAGCTCAGACAACAGAACTGTATTGTCCACTAGGTCTGAAGTCTGGAAGAGCAAGGCATCGGCAGGGTTGGTTCCTTCTGAGGCCATGATAGAGAATCTGTCCCGGGCCTCCCCCACCCCTCCAGCTTCTGGTGGCTGGCTGGCACCTGCTGCCTTCCCTGATCTGTGCAGGCATCACCTGTTCACCTGGCGATCCCCTTGTGTGTGTCTGTCTCTGTGTCCAAATTTGAAGGACCCAGATCTATAGGACTGGGAGCCCACTCTACTCCAACATGACCTCATCTTAACGAATTATATCTGCAACAGCCCTATTGCCAAATAGGGTCCGAGGACCAGGGGCTAGGATTCCAGTAAGAATTTGAAGAGGACACAGTTCAGCCCATAACAACACTGCCCTCTAGATTGCAGCCTTTCACCAGTTTTGCGGTCCCCGGCTTTGCATGTACAGTCAAGTCCACTCGGCTGGCATTTGAGATCAACCCTAACCTTTACCAAGGAGGTTTAGCTCATGAGCTATTCATAGCCAGCCCTGGGCTCTGGCACTTGGCTGTGTTTGCCAGCGTGACTGCCTTGTTTACCGCCAGTGTCCTCCACCAGGATGGGGCAGTGCTGTCGGCAGGGGCAGGGGCAGCACCGCCTCCTCGCAGGTCCCAGCGCAGAGAACATCTCCCGACTGAGGGAGGACAAATGGACGGAGCAGCAGCAGCAATGAACTCTGAGACAAAATGCCCAAGCTTCAGCACCTGAAGTAGACAGTGTGTATGATAAAGTCACATCGCCCTGTTACTTTGTGATTCTGTCAGCTTCTCTCAGGTCTGAGTGCCTTAGTCAAGCCTTCTCTCATCCACTGTCATCAGTTTGCTTTCCGATCCAAACACGGACCTCACAGCTGCCTCCTTCCTCCCTTTGTCCCTTTGTCCCTTGCCTGTAACTAATTCCACCTTCCCACGTCTTTCCTCTTTCTGCCACGTGTCACCTCCCCTCCTGAATGTATCTTCTTGCTGCCTCGGTGGCCCTGCAGGCCCCACCCCATTCCACACCTGACACCTTTGCTCACCCGGCAGCTTACCTGATGGATTTTTCCCTCCACCCCTCCTTGGAGGATTTGGCCCTCTCCTCCTGCGTTTGCGCCCCACCTTCCTTCTCTCCCCTGTACATCTTAGCCCTTCCTGTCTCTACCCCTTGAAATTACTTACTTGCATCTCAGCCCCCAGTGGGATTCCCATTTGTACCTGTAAATACCCTCAATAGCATCCTGACGACCTCACTCAATTACCAGAATTCAAGACTAATCCTGACAAAGGATGGAGAGTCATTTCTCTGTACCAGTCAATGTGGTAACAAGTCATCCCCCAAGCTTTGCAGTGGGGAGAGGGCGCTTTTTGTTTCTCATGAGGTGAGACTCCCTCTGTCATCTGTATCCTTTCTGATTTCAAAGCAGCTTCTGTGGTTGTCAAGCACAGAAACACTCATATTTATAAAAGAATGAAAGCAGCAGGGGCACTACCATTAAAGCACTCTGTAAAGCCCCATGAGAAACAGAGATGAAAGTGTTCCTGTAGAGTCTAAACATGTGTCAATGAGGTGGAGAAAACTTCATCATTTGTGTCATCTCTGCTCATACTGTCCGTCAACACGCTGCCTGACACACGAGGAAAGCCTTTCTCTTTCTTCCCTTTCTGTCCGTCTGGCACCTGCATGCTCGCTCCTGCAGCCCACACTGGTGAAGTGCTCATTACATTCCAGTCACACCCTGGTCACAAATCCTGGTGGTGGAGGGGCCTCAAAAGCACCTCAGAGATACCACTTTTCCACTGGACAGGGCTATGCCCAAAGAGGCTACCCTCTTCCGCCAAAATAAAACAAAATGAATAGCAAATGGTGAAAAGCTAGCTGTAAAATTGTGACTGAAAAGGCATAGTAACATCTAGGAACGTTCTCTTGGTAAATGATTAAGAATATGTGTAAACAGTTAGCTTCAAACCTATCCATCAAGCCTTCTTTTATCATATCAAAGTAACGGAAACCACCTAAACGTACATGAACAGGAGGCTGAGTAAGTTGATACTGAGTAGACCTACAGAAAGGAACTCAGTGAAACGATTAAAATGCAGGAGCATGTTGTGAAAAGGTATTCATGGTTTACAAAGGCGTACATGAAGTATGATCGCGTCACGTTTTCTGTTAAAACATGTGTGCGTACCCCATGCACGGCCACCACACACACCCATAAGAGAGCTGGGCGGCCAGCACCCAGAGCCTTCACCAGGACCCCCCCAGGCAGAGGGGTGACGTTGTAGGTGGTTTTCTTCTTTCTGCTCTTGTCAGTATCCTAATTTAAAAATATATTACATTTAAAATAGTTTTTAAACTTCTGAGAGAAAAAAACGTATAAAGGTAACTTTTTCTAAATATCACCATGTAACTTTTTCTAAATATCACCTTTGCAGCCTACAGTGACCTGGGCTACTACATCATCAACAAACTGCACCACGTGGACGAGTCCGTGGGGAACAAAACGAGAAGGGCCTTTCTGTATCTCGCTGCTTTCCCTTTCATGGATGCCATGGTGAGTAGGGAAGACGGTCAGCCTTTGTTAGTTGTGGTGTCGTGTGCAGGATGGAAAACTGGCCACCTTAGCCATTTTTGTGTCTACAGTTCGGTGGCATGAAGTGCGTTTGCATTGTTGTGAATCTTCAGAACTCTTTTCATCTTGTAAAAGGGAAACTCTGTCCCCATCAAACACTGACTCCCCATTGTCCCTCCCCTCAGCCCCTGGCAGCCACCCTTCTACTTTCCGTGTCTACGAATTTAACGACTCTAGGGACCTCATATGAGCAGAATCACACAGTATGTTTTTTTGTCACCAGTTTATTTCACTTCATATAATGTCTTCAAGGTTCATCCATGTTGTAGCGTGTGTCAAAATGTCCTTTTTCAGGCTGAATAATACTCCATTGAATGTATATACCACATTTTGTTTTTCAGTCATCAGTGGATATTCGGGTTACCTCCCCCTTTGGGCTATTGTGAATAATGTTGCCAGAAACATAGATGCGCAGACATCCTTCTGTGTCCCTGCTTTAATTCTTTTGGCTGTATACCCACAAGAGGAGTTGCTGGATCACATAGAATTCCCTTTTTGGTTTCTGAGGAGCCACCATACTGATTTCCATTTCCCATCCCACAGTCAAAACAGTTCCAATTAACCATTGACTTTGAAATGGTCCATCTTGTTGTTTATTTTATGAGAATTGCCTTTATTTTCTGTAAGTTCTGGCAGGCAGCAAGAGAGCCCACTTGAAAATTTGGGTTGAAATTTTGGTTATTTAGACATTCTCTTCTAGTGTGTCCAGGATCAAGGGATCGGGCTAGCTTTCTGACACACTTACCACTTGTGAGCTGTAAACCCACAAAGCTTTTTAGAGTAAGAGTCTTTTGAATATACTGATAGGATTTCATCTCATAAACTTGCTTTACCATATTAGCTAAGGGTGGCTCGCTTCCATAGATTAAATTCTTTGTCATGATTCTGAAGAGATCTCATACAGTGCTTTTTTCCCCCATCCCTCTGTGTTATAGACATAAAGGAGACTTAGCAAAAAAAATACACACACACATATGCCAATTAACACATCCAATGCTAGAAAATAAGCCCTTTCTTTGGGCTTCATTTTATTTTATTTTGTGTGTGTGTGTGTATTTTTTTAATATATTTTATTGATTATGCTATTACAGTTGTCCCATTTCTCCCCCATCATTCCCCCCACCCTGCACACCCTCTCCCACCCACATTCCCCCCCTTTAGTTCATGTCCATGTGTCATAAGTTCTTTAGCTTCTACATTTCCCACACTATTCTTGCCCTCCCCCTATTTTCTACCCACCATCTATGCTACTCATTCTCTGTACCTTCCCCCCACCTCCTCCCACGCCCCTGTTGCTAACCCTCCATGTGATCTCCATTTCTGTGGTTCTGTTCCTGTTCTAGTTGTTTGCTTAGTTTGCTTTTGTTTTAGGTGTGGTTGTTAATATCTGTGAGTTTGCTGTCTTTTCACTGTCATATTTTTGATCTTCTTTTTCTTAGATAAGTCCCTTTAACATTTCATATAATAAGGGCTTGGTGATGATGAACTCCTTTAACTTGACCTTATCTGAGAAGCACTTTATCTTCCCTTCCATTCTAAATGACAGCTTCACTGGATAGAGCAATTTTGGATGTAGGTCCCTGCTTTTCAAGACTTCAAATATTTCTCTCCAGCCCCTTCTTGCCTGTAAGGTCTCTTTTGAGAAATCAGCTGACAGTCTGATGGGAACTCCTTTGTAGCTGACTGTCCCCTTATCCCTTGCTGCTTCTAGAATTCTCTTCTTCATTTTAATCTTGGCTAATGTAATTATGATGTGCCTTGGTGTGTTCCTCCTTGGGTCCACCTTCTTTGGGACTCTCTGAGCTTCCTGGACTTTCTGGTAGTCTATTTCCTTTGCCAGATTGGGGAAGTTCTCCTTTATTATTTGTTCAAATAAGTTTTCCACTTGTTGCTCTTCTTCTTGCTCTTCTGGTACCCCTATAATTTGGATGTTGGGACATTTAAAGATGTCCCGGAGGTTCCTAAGCCTCTCCTCATTTTTTTGAATTCTTGTTTCTTTTTTGTTTTCTGTTGGTTGTTTGTTTCTTCCTTCTGGTCCACTCCATTGATTTGAGTCCCAGTTTTCCTCCCATCTCTATTGGTTCCCCATGTGTCTTCCTTCATTTCACGTATTATAGCCTGCATTTTTTCATCTAATTTGTGAGCAAAATCAACCAATTCTGTGAGCATCCTGATCACCAGGGCTTTGAACTGTGCATCTGATAGGTTGGCTATCTCTTCATGGCTTAGAGGAATTGGCTCTGGGGCTTTCATTTCTTTTCTGGTTTGAGCCATTTTTGGTGTTTTTTGTTTTGGTTTGGTTTGGTTTTGGTCTGGTCCCGGCTGTTACGTAGTGAGGGGTGGAGCCTTAGGTGTTCCCCTGTGCGGGGCAGCCCAGTCGCTGGGTTGTGACGCTGTATGTGGGGGCGGGGTCCGAGAGGGAACAATGGCATCCGCTCCTCTCTCTCCTGGATTCTAGTCCCTTCCACCGCTTCCCCTTCACCTGGATTGTCCGCGTGCAGGAATGTGGGACCACCTGGTCAGACAGCCACCTTGTGCGGCCTCACTGGGTCTGCACAGTTGCCACCCCGTGCCCGGGGTCCGCCAGCTGCCGCCTGTGCACCTAGGAACTGCCAGCCGCTGCTGCCTACGTTCCTGGGTCCGCACCTCCACTTTTTCCTGCCTCGACTCCGCCGCTCTTACCAGTCTAGGTGAATGGTTGTTGGAATTCCATACAGTTCAATTTTCTATCAGTTCTGGTTGTTTTCTTGTTTCTAAATATTTGTTGTCCTTAATTTTGGTTGTGAGAGGAGGCACAGTGTGTCCACCTATGCCTTCATCTTGGCCCTGGGCTTCATTTTAAATTACCCTTGGAAGAAGACTGAAAAATATGTTCATCTGTACAGTTTTTGCCACCTCTGCCTCAGGTTTTATATGCATGAGACACATGGGGTACATGGATATCTGTGTGGAGGTGAGGCCGCATCTTCCCAAATGTTGCCAAATGTCTTAATTTATTGACATACACCTGAGGAATCTCTGACAGTTTTCCACCAGTTTGCAGGGCAGCCTCAAATGTTTAACTCTTGGCGTTGACGGAAGGTTCTGACTCTCAATTGTTGTTACATCACTTTGGTGGGAGAAGTTTGCCATCAGAACACTCACACCGAGATTTTCTTTTTTCTTTTCACCAGGTGTAATTACTCTGAGAGTGGACACACAATCAGAACAAAAGAGAAAGGCAGAATGGGTGAGGGTCCATAGAACCAGGTTCCCCAAGGTGCCCACGCTGGCCTGTGGTGGCCCCACCGAGCTTTCACGTCAGTTAGAGAGTGGGATGAAAGGACCCTGTTCACGACGTCTAAAGGAGAAAAAGCCTAGCTAACATCCTGGCTGAGTCCATGATTTTGCTCTGATGCCTGCCCACCCATCTGCATCGGGACTGTGTCAACACATAGAAGAATTAGGGTCACACAGTGAATTTGGGGAACTAGGGACTCTCAGGAAAAGTGAATCACAGTCTCTCAAATGCCCCGTATTCCACTTTCCCTCAGCTGTGCTTACTTGATACAAAAGAGTTTCTAACACTCAGTGTGACACCCAAACATGTGGGATTAGTACCCTTTCCTTCCGTGTTTCATGTGTGAATTCCCCCAAAGACCCCAAAGTAAGAGACTTCTAATAAAGAGACAAATAATGAACACTTACAAAGAGCAGGCCATCTCCCCAAACACACGCACATGCACACACACACACGCAGCCCTGCAGCACGGCCCTGATATATTGGTTGAAGAGAGAATATTTGAAAACCACAGACCTTTTCATCCAGATGGCTTTTGGTCAACGAATATAGCCCAGAAGCTGTTATTTGCAAATGTTATCTACAATTTGCATTTCCTTTTGCACCTGGGGACCTATAAGCTGAGGAAGGAAGTGGAGGTAGCGGCTGTTGTGTAGTGTTGACGCCGACCTAGTTAACTCCAATGAAATGCGATTTCTGTGTCAGTCCAGATCGGCCTTTCCAGGTTAGAAGGATGATCCTTAAACCGATCCTACCATGAACTTCAAGCCTTCTCCAAACCAGCCATCCCCTGGGCTTTATTGTCTATACCCCTTCCAGGACCTTCCCTCTTCATTTCCCTCAAAGACACAAAGGGGCAGATCAGATCTCACAAAAACTGGAAGAGGAGGAAATAGTGGGGCCCTGATCAGTTAATGAGAACCTGTAATGATGGCAGAAACTCAGAACCAAGTGAGAGCCCTCATTATAAGATGCTTTATCTGTGGAGAAGCCACTGTTTTGGGATTCCAGCTGCTCCCAGAGAGACCAGGTTCCTCCATCGTTGGTGTTCCCCCAGCTCTCCCGCTAGGCACGTGAACCTACCGCACACTAGTCTGCATACAGCTGGTGCGAGATAAATACTGTGCAGTCACTGATTCCACTTAAAAATCTAACATGCCTGTAGCCACAAGGCCAATTACATCCATTTTACCAACCGAAGATTTACGAACGTGCACTACTAAGATTTTAGGAGGTATAGTCTATTTCAAGGATGTGCAGTACGTCACAGTGACCAGAAATAATGTGATATCAAAGGTGTATCTCATGCCAAATCCTTTTCCTTCTGGCAGGCATGGACCCATGCTGGCATTCTCTTAAAACACAAGTACAGCTTCCTGGTGGGATGTGCCTCAATCTCAGATGTCATAGCTCAGGTAAGTATGGCCTGTGTGTCAGTCAGCACCCTCAGAGCCCTGTTGGGGTGAGCGCCAGAACTCACGGGTGCCCCCGTCTGTCCATTCACTCTGTAGTATGTTCCTTCCTGACTTGGATCAAATGTGACCTTCGGTGAATGTTTGGGAAAAAGAACCTCCTGTGATACAAGCATGTGTAATCTTGCTAGAAGGAGGGTTGTAGGAAGTTAAATTTAGTATCAGGGGTTTTGACCTTTATTTTTAAAGAGCTTGCATGTGAAAGGACTATAAAGTCGCTGCTGGTACATTTGGGAGTGGTCATAGGGGCACTGTGCACTTGGCTGTGTGGACACTTGGCCCTCTGTACGGCCTGTCACTCGGTTCTAGAGAGAGCTCTTAGGAATCATCCTTAAATGTTGTTTGTCATGCTGTTGCCACGCAGGACTGCCATTCACGCATCATTTCCCCACATTTAAAAGAACCAGGAAGCCAGATGCTGCCTGAGAAGAAGGCTTCATTACACTGTCTGCTGAGTCCAGCTCCCTGGGGTCTGGCACCAGCCCTGGTCTTCCATTCTCCTTCCTTTCATCTTCCATGAGGATGCTGCATGGAAAATTTCAGCAGAAAATGAGATCTCATTCCTGTAATCTATAAATTAGACTGGGAGCATGAGTTCTTCATAGGGGAGGAGGTTACACTGATTTCTAACCTCGGTTCCCAATTCTCAGTTGTGTTCTCTGAACATTTCCGTGCATTTCAGCCTGGTTTTTCCCTGTTGTACACGCTAGCCCTTTAGCCGTCTCTTTGAAATAACCTACTGTTAGGCTGTTAGTCCCTCCCGAAAGACCAAGAGTTAGATCCAGATTAATTGCATTTGCTCCTCGGGACTCGATGTGAAGTAACTGAAACTCGCTCCTGCAGGCTCAGCATGCACAGGCGCACGCGTGTGAACCCACGGTCGTTCTCCCTCTCAGTTTGAACTGGTCCTGGCCCTCGCCTGCTGGGAGGGCTCCCAAGTTTGGAATAACTATATCCAGTTAGTAGGAGCCATGAAAGCTGGGTTCAGATGACATCTGGTTTCGGCATATTGCTGGTGAAATAGTTATTTTAAGCCTCGCAGTTTGAGTTCCTACCACAATTTGGTTGGAGGAAAAAATGTGATTTTCGTTCTTAAGTCTTTTACCCCCACCCTCAGCTCCCTTCCTCTTACTACCTGGAAGCATTTGTTAATTACTGAATTTGAGAATGAGTATATAGAGCCTAGGCAAAGTCCTTTGAAATACCACCACGGCATAGCTAGATAGCAAGTAATCACCAGTGATAAAATGGAAATCGCTTATAATGCCTCAGCTCGCAGTGGCAACTCCCACTCTTTAAAAAGTTTACCAAGCCCGTTGGTTTCACACAGCAGCACAAAAAAGCTCTCAGTTCGATTCTAACATGCAGTGCTTCTCTGTGCCACTGTTACTGTAATAGTTCTACATTCCAATTACATTGCCAAGGGATTTGTGAAAAATAGTGCTGTGTTTAATTTCATAATAACCCAGACGTTCTCAGCTTGCTCAGTATCAAAAGGAGACTTCTTTTGAGGCTCTGGGACCTTCCTGAGACCTCCAGTCCTTTAACCTGTCTGCTGTCACCGACCCTCACCTTCCCAAGTCAGCCAGTCCAAGGGTCTGGCCAGGCACCTGGGAACCACCCCAGAGCATCCCACTTCATTCCCAAGCCTTTCCACTGTCAATTGTAGACTTTTTCTTCTTTTTACCTGTCCTCTTTTCCCCGCCTCTCCTGTGCTCGCCCTGGTCCAAAGGATCACGCCTCCCACCTGCAGTACCTGAGATGCCTCGAAATTCGCCTCCACCTTTCTGCCCTGGCTCTTCCCGTCCTTCCCCACTCGGCCACAGAGATCTGTTCTCAGTGTCTTTCTGGCCACCTCACCCCCAATCACGGCCTGCACGGTGCTGAAGACCGCGGGCCCTACTTCCTCTCCAGCCAGGCGCCGTCCTCTGGTCCCAGCTGCAAGTCCTCCTCTCGGGGCCTCAGTGAGGCCCAGCCCCCTTCCCTGGGGGTCTTTGCCTGGGTCCCTCTGTCCAGAAGGCAATGTTCTGCCTCAGTTCTCCCCACCTCCCTCCGACTCCTGCTCCCTGTCCCCCACTACCCCTGCCGAGGCTGTAGGTCTCAGACACGCTCTGCATGGGGTGCCTTCCCTCACCCCACAGCCTGGCCCTCCAGCCATCGCCCTCTTTCCTTCACAGGCCCTGTCGCACTTCGTCAGTGGGCACTCGCAGGCATCCTGTCTGATCAACCTTTCTGCCTCTTCCACTAGACTGCCAGCCCCAAGATCACAGAGTCTGGGGCTGTGCTATTTGTCATTGAATCCCCAGCACCTGGTATGGCGCCAGCACATAGCAGGCTGTCACTGGGGAAATCCTCACCATCGAGACAGCGGGTGTCTCTCAGAAAATAACCCGACATTCTTTGATGGCTGTCAGATTCAAAATTGCCATTTGGAATTGAAATGCAAAGGCTTGAGGGTTATTTTAAATTGCTAAGTGATACAATCCACCATGAAGATGTAAGCACTACAGGTATTAGACCACATGGCACCAAGTCATTACAAAGACAGGAGAGGCTGATGAAATCTTCACCTTGACCTTGGGAGCGTTACTGTCTGAATGCACCCCCCTGCTCCTCCATCCCACTCTAGCCCACTGTGCTCCTCAGGCCATTTTCTTGTTATCTCCACACTTACTGCTTTGCCTGTGGCTCCCTGTTCCTTCAAACCCAATTCCTCCTCTTTAGTGTTACACAGCCGTCCTGGTGGCCCCAGGAGCCTTCCCGGACTTGGCAGAGGAGGGGTTGGTTTATACAAGTTTTGTCTCTAAACACGATCATCTCAGTTGACACTGTAGGTTTGCATACATCTGATGTTACGCTTGCTTGTAGACACGCTAGTCTGAGTTTGCATGTTAGGTCACCTTAGAGGCCTCTGATTCCTTAGAGAAATACATGGGCATCTTGGCCCCAGCACAAGACTCTCAGCCTTCTGATCCAAACACAGTGGGATCTCCACAAGGCTTCCCCAGTGGGTCTCCGCAGCCGGCAGTTAACACAACAGTTGTTCCACTGAGAAGCAGCAGTCATGGTGACCGCCCCAGGCATCTCTGCTCCCACCACTGGGCTCTGCTATGTCCCCAAAGAGCATGAGTGTGAATGTGAACATGAGTGTGACCGCGAGTGCCACCTCAATTTGTGACCACTCATATTGCCTGTGCTGCTGACAGCCTGGTGTGACCACGTAGCCACACAGTCCCTCTGCCCTGCATGCCCCTGAGGACATGTGTGCCGACGTCCATCTCTTTCACTGGGTTGGAGAACGACCCCCTGGGCACAGTGTCAGCCAATGCTGTAAGCAGATCACCTTAATAGCTAACACTTCTATTTCATTCAGAAGACTTTCTCTGGATCACCCTGCTTTTCTGTGGCCACTGTGGCGATGAGTGTACTCATTCAGTGAGTCATGCTCAGTCGGTCTCCTGCTTCCTGTTTAACTTTCTGTACCCACTGACTTCTTGCTGAGGCAGTGGTCAGGATAAGCCTCCTTCAGTCCCGGTCACTCAGTAGTGGTGCACTTTACATGCCTGTCAGCCGGTAGATAGTTGGCTATCAAGGTTGATGTAACTGAGGGATATCCCCCCTCCTCCAGTGCCCCACTTTTGCACTCAGTACACCTCCGTGGGCTTCAGAATGTGTGGGTCCCCGGATTGTGGACAGAGGCAGGACTGCTTCTTGGATTTCTGCACAACAGGGAGGTTAGATGCATTGATACATTTGCTTTAGAGACTGTGTTAGTATTTCTATCCCTCTTGATTATTTTTGACCTATTCCACTTTTGTAAATTAATATTTTTAATTTGGCTTGTTGTATAACTGATATCAGTGCTTTTGCAGCATTTTTAGGGAATTGCATCTTATAAACGCTAACGTCTACTTTTCTGTATGCTGTCGTCATTGATCACCACTCCGTGTGTGCGTGTGTGCATGTGTGCATGGGGGGGCACTGAGGTCCTCAGGCATGGAATGCATGTGCACCTCAGCATCCAGCCTCAAGAGGGAGAAGCACTAATGTATCTTTGGGGGTCTGGGTGGCCAGTGTTTCTAGATGTTTTTAGCAAAAACCTGAACCAGATGTGTGGTTGCCTTAAAACAGTCTTAGTGGTGAACACAACAAAAGAATCGTGCGCTCACCCTGTGAATCCCAAATGTCTGATCTTGCATTCTGTGAGAGCGGTGTTGCGCCATGGCCCAGTTTCTGTTCCCTTTCTCGCCAACATCAAGTTTTTTGCTTAGAAATCCGTTTCATCTGGGCACAAGGAATCAGGCTGTGCTTCTGTGGGTCGGTTCTGTCTTCTCCCCACTGACTCGTGCTGTCTCCCCCTCTCGCAGGTCGTTTTTGTAGCCATCTTGCTTCACAGTCACCTGGAGTGCAGAGAACCCCTGCTCATCCCGATCCTGTCCTTGTACATGGGCGCCCTGGTGCGCTGTGCCACCCTGTGCCTGGGCTACTACAGAAACATCCACGACATCATCCCTGACCGGAGTGGGCCGGAGCTGGGGGTACGTCCTCAGAACTCGCTGACAGGCTGGCTGTGCCTTTGAGTGGCATGGAGTTTGGCCCCACCCTTCCATGAAATGAGAAACCAGTAAAATAAGCACACTCACTGAGACGTCAAATGGGAGGAAGGGTCCACAGGGACAGACAGATGGAGAATTCATGAACTCTGGCGATCAGAGCAATGTTCCAGGTCACTTACCTCTGTGTGAGACTGGAGCACAGTGAGTCAAGTCAGGCCAAGGGGTACATACAGCATTTATGGCTTTTCTTCCTCTCTGTGGTCAAAAGTAAGTCATTCTACAGTCAGCCAAGATTTTAGCACCCATGGTTCCTTTGAACTCCTATTTGATGATCTTGAATTTCCAGCAGGGATCCAGGCTTTGCTCCTGCCTTCTGCATTGTCCAAACACAGCTGATCATTCAGACACCTTCTACAGAGTGAGAAGAGTTTTTAGGCACCATAGGGTGACACAGAGAAGTTTTAAATATGGTCTCTACTGTCAAGCAACTCTGTGTCCCACTTGGCAGACAAGACCAATACAGAAGCAACTGGTGTGGACCCAAACATAGATGCAGTGGGAACACAAGAGCCCCTGAGCTGAGAGGAGGAAGTTAGTGATGTGGGCTGAGGCGCCTCCCTGATGGAGGCAGACAGAGCTTGGGCTGTGCCTCCAAGTGCAAGTAAAATGCAAGCAAGGTATAATAACTTTACACACATGACCAAAGCTTCCTTTTCATCATAGGTCTGCACAGTGTCTGATTTCTGTGCATGCTGATCTTTTCCACCGTTAGGTGTTAGGCATCATTTAGATTTATTTCCCTCTAGCTATAAGGTACATACACATGATCTTATGTATTATGTAGTCCTGAGTAAATTAGCACACTCCCCCCTCTGACCCCACCTTTGACCACATGTGACTTTCATCATGTCAGAACATTAATTGGATTGCCCACTTACCTCGGTCCCAGGTCAGGCCACCAATAAAACCCAACCTTGTTATTTCCGCCACAAGGACAACCACATCAAATTGGTCTTAATGGTAATAGTCCATCTCTTAACACGCAGCCTCCAGCAAAGGGAAATAAATTAAAGTGGCTGAGATGGCCCCTTGATGTCACTTCTATCCTCATGAAGACTCAAAACCGAAATGAAATACTAGAAGTCAGGCTTTAAAGATAGCGTACATCTCTGCTGTAGGATCCTTAATAAGTCACACTTTCTTTACCATGCCTATATAATTTTTGCCCTGGCCAGGTGGCTGAGTTGGTTGGAGCTTCATTCAGTACACCAAAAGGTTGCAGGTTCGATTCCTGGTCAAAGTACGTACTTAGGTTGCAGGTTTGATCCTGGGTCCTGGCACATTTGGGGAGGCAACCAATTAATATTTCTCTCTCACATAGCTGTTTCTCCCTCATTCTCTTCCTTCCTTCCTCTCTCTCTAAAATCAGTAAACATATCCTCAAGAGAGGATTCAAAAAATTATAACAATTTTTTACTTTTAAGAGTTACCTCTTGCAGGGTTGGGCCGGTGGAAGAGGGTAAACGGAGGATACGCGGTGATAGAGGGAGAGTAACTGGGTGGTGAGCGTACAATTCAGTGAGCAGATAATGTGTTGCAGAATCGTGCACCTGACACCTGTATTGTATTGACCAATGTCACACCAATAAATTCAATTAAAAAAAAGAATAATAGAAAGAGTTACTTCTTACTGACTTGGCTTCTAGCCAGTCAGCCTAATGATTTAAACAAAAACTAATTTCCAACTCTTCTCCATCCATGGAGCTGGTTTCTGCCTGGCTTAGAGTTGCCCTGTTCGGAAAACAGTGGTTTGGATTCCTCAAGGCTAAATGTGCGTTTTGATTTCACAGTAGCTTGCCAGCTGTCTGAGTTCATTTTATTTTCACGGTACATTTTATTTTGATTCAACTTGGCTTGTCTACAGAGGCTTTTCCTTACATTAGTTTTAAGTATAGTGAATTGACTCATGATTGACATCTAAAAAGAAGGCTTTGTCTCTGAATTGTTTTTCCTGTTCTGCTTCCAGAGTTTAGTGAACTTTTGCCTCCATTTCTTGATGCAGGGAGATGCAACAATAAGGAAGATGCTGAGCTTCTGGTGGCCGTTGGCTCTCATCTTGGCCACACAGAGAATCAGCAGGCCTATTGTCAACCTCTTTGTTTCCCGGGACCTTGGTGGCAGTTCTGCAGCTACG
Organism: Glossophaga mutica; assembly: GCA_039655065.1. Lineage (NCBI taxonomy): Eukaryota > Metazoa > Chordata > Mammalia > Chiroptera > Phyllostomidae > Glossophaga > Glossophaga mutica. Next base: position 25,023,283 of record CM077305.1, read on the forward strand.
GAGGTAGGGCGGTTTCTGGCACTCATTGTCACCTTATAAAGAATGGGGGCAGGGGAAGTGGATTACAAACTTATTTCCAGTTCATCCGGAGAACTCAAGTAATTCGGTGAAATAAGATTAGATGACACATTCACACTAGGAAGCCATGAGGATCTCATTTGGTGACTTATAGTCATATAGTTTTATATCTTTCTGAGTACTATGGAAGAAAACATCTCATTCATTCTTCATAATGACTGTATGAGGAAACTGAGGCAAGGACACAAAGTTAAAGACACAAAACTAGCAAGAAGCTGGGCTAATATTAAAATCCAGATTTTCTGAGTCTGGCCCAGCGGCCTTTCCATTTTTCCATGGACTCACCGTGATGCCTCCTCACGATCGTTTCGGAGGACAACGGAAGAGGTGTGCGGCTGCAGAAGAGGGGGAAAGATGCAGCGGGTGAAGGGTCGGGGCTTCCTTGCCGACCCACCTCCTGTCACCTGTTTTCTCTCTGCCTTCCTGCACTTATCACCCACCCCTCGGGGTTTCATGTGCTCTTTGGCAAGCTGCCCTCCTCCAAATGAGGAGTCCACTCACAGCTCAAGAAATTTACCTGGAAACTGGCAGCTACTCCAAAGAAAGAGTTGGATCACTCTTTCCATCTTCCAAGTGTGGTATGAACAAACAGAATGACTTCATTTGTTTCCTCCGCCACCGCCCTCTGGAGAACTAATTCTGTCTGTGGAACGGCTGATCCTTCTGGAAGGCCGGTGGCTGCTCATCAGGGGCCCTGTTTACACAGTGCCCTTGACCGATCTGTCAGCATGTCTTCTGCCTGGGGTCTCCTGCCAGTTTCCATGTCCTAGGAAGCAGCTCATGTGGGCTTGGAAAGAGAAGCACATTAATCACCGGCAGATCGCTTTCTCTTGCCTCCGTCTGTTCCTGGAGTTGGTGTTTTGAACCATGTGTGCCATCTTGGGTGGCTCCTGTAACCCAGTAGCTGTTTTACCTAAAGACTGCAGTGTAAGTGAGTCGCCCAGGACAAAAAATAGGACCCCATCACCTGTGTGCTAGAAGTCTGCCTTCCGCTTAAAATAAATAAGGTGACATATGTTAGAGCCATTTCTCAATTGACCTCAGTGGCATAGAGACACAGCACATGGAGTATAGAATGGACGTTTATTGATCATCTACTTATGTGCCGGCATTTATGCCCATTTCATTAACTCCCCATAACCCTGTGCCGGGGGTGGGGGGTTGTTACTCTCCTGGTTCCACTGGAGCAGCAGAAAGGGAGGCCTGGCGGGTTCCTGCTTCACACAGCTGGTAGGTGAGAAAGTAGAGGTTTGATTCCAGGTCCACGCAATTCCAATGCCTAATTCCAACCCATTTTCATGGAACAACATGCTTGGCTTCCTGTAAGAAATAGTTGTTTAGTTTCCTTAAATTAAAAGCAATAATTGGGCTATGCCACCTGAACAAATTGGAAGAGAATTGAGTCAGAAGGAGAGAGTACGTAAAGCCGTCAACAAACACAGGCTGACTGATGAGTCCCCCTGAAAGCCTGGATGCAGGTGAACGGGTGGACTCTGAGCAAAGACCATCCAGAGACGTCTCAGAATCCCATGCTGGGTTAAAGAATTGGCTGGACTGGAGGGTTTGGTTCAGCTTTATGGAAAGAGTAAAGATTCTGGAGTCTGGACCTGGGTTGAAATTTTGGCTTCTTGAGTCAGCGATCTGGACCTGGACCTGGACCTAGACCTGTGTCCCGTTGGATTCGTGTAAAACAGGACCCATGCCCCTGGTCTCAGGTGCTCTCCCGGGGTCCACTCATCCCACTCCCAGGGACACAGTGGAGCACCTGTCCCTTCCTCCCCCTGCCCCAGGCCATCCTGTGGCTGGCCAGTGCATGTCACCGAGTGCCAAGCGACTTGTCAGTGGTGGCCACTCCTGAGACAGCTTGCTCTGTCAGAGGGCCCACGGCAGCTACGGGAGATGCTCTCTGCAAATGCTGATGCTAACTCTGCTGCCTGTTCCTCTTGCAGGCAGTAGCAATTCTGACAGCCACGTACCCCGTGGGTCACATGCCATATGGCTGGTTGACGGAAATCCGCGCTGTCTACCCTGCTTTTGACAAGGTGAGAACCTGTGTGGCGTGGTGTCTGAAACACACTCTTGAAAATTAGTATTTGATAGGCAGGGGACTCTGATGAGGAGCACTTGGATTCTTCCCAGTCTCACCTCCCTTGGGAAGGTTACTTGGCATTGGGGATGTCGGAAGTGATGATGGAATACTTCCCTCAGAGAAAAACAGAGGCAAATTTAAACTTACCTTGAAGTTGAGCTTCTAATGCCTCTTCAAACTGATATTCATGTTTAGGTCAGTCCTATTGAGAAGTTGTTGGTTTGCAAATGGGAAAATACACTCTCAAAAAAATGATACACTGGATTTTGTTTCTGTGGTTTGTATTTTTAGCAAAGCTAATACTTACTGACTTCATAGCAGATATGAAGGTACAGACAGGAACTGTGTGCTTGAGCTCATAAACGTACGAAGTCTTGGGGGGTGGGGCACATGCACGCTGAAGTTGTCTGTGCGGCAAGCGTGGGTTCCCGTCGGTCTGGGTGCAGCAGACTTGCTGCAGCTGGAAGCCTCTGATCACAGCTGCTCTGTCCTGCTGCTGCAGCTGCTGGAGTGGCTGCTGCCCAGGGGGACACATAACCCTTCAGACGTGTACCCTCTGTCGGGGTCGGGATTGTCCTGTAAATTAAGCTTAATTATTTGAACCTGATGTCTAGCAAAACGGACCCCAAAAAGATAATGTGCAGTGTTTTAAAATGAAAAATAGGAAAGAAGCACACAACCTACCACTAGTACTCTTAATAGCAACTATTTGGCCTTGAATTTCTATAGCACTAGCTCAGAGCCTTTGCCAATGTAATTTTATCTTTCTTAAAAATTTATTTTTCAATTACAGTTGATATATACTATTATAATAAGTTTCAGGTGTACGCCATAGTGATTAAACATCTGTATACCATAAAAGTGATCATCAGTATCATTTTTTCTTAGCAAGAGCCCTGGGAAGGCAAGGAGAGGAAGCCTCTTTGCCAAGGATCCCCAGCTGATCACGTGCCTCTGTTCCCACACCCATGATCACCCATGAATAGCGGCTCCCCTCGAAACACTTCTGGGATTGTCTCCACACAGTCTTGTGAGAGACGGGGGAGTGGCGGCACCCCGAACTCTTTACTGGGTGTGGAGCTTCCCCGACAGACCACTAGTTGGACCCTCCACCCATTGCCAACATCCTTTACAACGTCCAGTTGCGGAGCGTCTCTTAAAAAGAGCATTTCGTTTCCGCTCGCCAGGCCTCTGTGCGTGGACTTCAGAGGCGTGAGTCACTTGCAGGAGAAAGCTGACGGTCCGTGTGCGAGTGGGTTTCATCCAGTCTCCTGATAGAAATCACTGTTTTCATTTCAAGGAACATGTGTACAGACATAAATCCTAGAAAACCAACATGGATGTCAGTCGTCTTGCTAAATTTCTGGCTCTTGGAGAACAAGATTATATAATAAAACTTGATGAGACTAGCAGGTACTGAAGTGTTGGAACCTCCTGGCCATGAAAGTCTCATCTGAACTCCCTTGAAATAACGAAACTTAACAGTACAACACTATACAGTTTCGCTAGGAGCGTCCAAGGAAAACATTGTCTTATTCATGATCACAGAGGTTAGGCGCTATGAGAAAATTCCCTTAATGAGCTGCCTCGAGCCAGGAACTGGAGCTACTTACTCAGAACCCTTCTGAGGCCTCAACCCATTGTGCCCAGGCATTCCACCAAGCTGCTGCAGCTGTTACGTGAATGCGTCTGTTCACCCGAATCTTAGATACCTCTGTGTGGGCTCCCAGAATTGCCGCACTGACAGTTGAAATCCTCAGCCTCTCTGTGGATTGCAGAATAAGAGATTTAAAATTTCTTGCATAACTTCTGATGGGTCTAGCTCAGTATTGGATAGGGAGAGCTTTCCCTTCATACAGATTCTCTCTAACGTGCAGTTTTCATCTGCAGAAGAGCATGTTTCTGAGCGGACTGGGCAAATAAAACACAGATGCCAACGCAATGATACGTGCTAGTTTATTCTAACCGTACGTCCGGAAATATTTTCTATTTTAAAAATGAAAGCGCACCTGAAGGTGCTGAGGCGCATTGCCATCACCATGGGCAATGCGTGCCTAATTCTTTCCAGTGTGGCCGCCTTCTCCCTTGGCCCACCCAGGTACCACTTGCATAGATCCCTGGGGTGAGTGAAGATGGCCAGGTGTCCTACCTACCCTCTGTGATTTGCACTTGGCCATGGGAACAGTCTGTCACCCAGAAAAGCAGATATACTTTAGAGGCTGGAAATAAGAACAGATCAGCTCATCCAGATCAGAGCCTGTGCTGGCAGCACCTGTTGGGAAGAGATTGAGAGATGGCCTCAGCCTCCAAAGTTAAGGAAACATCAATAGTTCTTTTCAGAGTGGAACCTGTAGTGTCTCGGCTTGCATGCCTTTCACCAGGCTAGATGCGGGAGTATGTTTTCATTAGTCTTCTCGGAGACTAACTGGGTCCATAACGAGGTGGGAGTTACTTTTTTCTGCTGGTTTTCACAGTTGAGGGCCAGGCACGGTTTGGGTGATGGGCACACTCAGCAGTGGCACTGGGGTGGCCTCAGCAAGGCTCTCAGATTCAAGGATGTGTAAGAAAACATCTGAGCTTTCCACTTTATTTGCTTAAAATTCAGTTTAACAAAGGCTTTGGAGCACTTCTCATGCTCAAGAAAGATTATGCTAAGTTGCAGGAGCTAAAGAGATGAGTGAGACACACTGCCCGTTGTCTCCGTGGGGCTTTGACACAACCCCTGAATACAGGCCATGACAGCAAACCTGCTTCAGGTGGTCTGTTTTGCAGGAAGGGGTCCCAGAGGCAGGATGAGGGGTCCCAGGGGCAGGATGGAGGGAAGGGATGAGAGAGGCTTTAAGGAACCAATGGGCTGTGAAGATGGTGGGCCCTGAATAAAGGGGTGTTTTTGACAATCAGAAGATCCCACGAGAGGAGGAGGAACAGAATTACAGAATCCTGGAAGCACCAGCAAGTTAGGGAAGAGCAAGAGGTTCCCTTTGGGGTACCGATTAAAAAGTCATGGCAAGCAGGGAAGTGAGTCTGGGTCACACAGCAAGGAGGGCCTCAAATGGCCAGTCTAACTTACAGTCCATTTGGGGGGGAGGGAGGGCCCAAAGGCCACAGAGCAGGGCCCTGGCATTCAGGGAGGTGCCCACAGCAGCCAGGGGAGGGCACAGGCCAAGGCCCTGGACTAGCGAGGTGGCACCCAGCACCAAACTGAGGGGACTGATTCAGGAGACACTGCCTGGCATTCGGTCCAGAACTCCTTCTGGTTAATGTCCACGTCCAGAAACCTGAGAGCCGCCTGAGCGAGAGAGACTTGAAGGGACAGCCATCGTCCAGGCTGTCGCTTGAAATCTGTATCTCAAACACAGCACATACAACACGGACGAGATGCTCTTTCAGATGCACGTGTGGTCCACCGGGGATGATTCAGAGCCCCTTCACCATTGTCCTGTTCTTCCCCCTAGAATAACCCCAGCAATAAGCTGGTGAGCACAAGCAACACGGTCACGGCGGCCCACATCAAGAAGTTCACGTTCGTGTGCATGGCCTTGTCGCTAACGGTAAGGAGAGAGACCGCCGCCTCCCCCCAACCCCTCCCCGTTTTTGTTAAGGAGAAACAGTTACATGAAAGGGAGACGTCGTGTATTCCTTAATGTGGTGTTATGCTCGGATTAATCAAAAACCTCTTTAAATCATTCTCAGCCCAAAACGTGAACGATTGTTATGCAGGGAAGTCACTGAGTTCAGGAACCAAGGGCCGTCTTCTGGCTTTCCCTGGGGCTTCTCACATGCTGGAGAAAGGCAGGCTTTACCTTTCATTTTAATCATGCTCGTGTCTTGCTGAAAAATTTCCAGCCCATTTTTTAACATCCAGAGTCAACCATCCCTTTTCCAAATTTAATTGGTGCTATTTTCATTTCCCCAGTAAAAGCACCTTTCCTGACCACGTTTATGCTGACGTGTCCTACTTATTTATTCACCATTCAGCACATACTGATGGCGCCCCTGCCACCTCCCGAGCCCTGTGCCATCTTCCCAGGTCCACTGTGCACAGGTGTGGGTCGCACTGCCCGGCTGGCAGTGCTGGCTGGTGACTCTGCACAGCCTTAAATGAATAGCACCCACCCTTTCTTTATCAACTCCCTGGCAATTCACATGTAGAAGATAATGTTCAAAAACATGGAGGAAATACTTACACGCACCATAATCCAAAGCACATGGTCTATAATGTAAGCTTGTTTGTAACACTTATCAATGATAGCAAAAAAAAAAAAAAAAAAAAAAAAAACCCAACAAGTATAATATGTACATATAAGCTTACATATAGACATTGCCCTTTGGGTGAAGACGAGAGGAGGATCAAAAGGCACACGGGTCTTTTGAAGCCCGTTCCGTTCCTCTGGTGTGTGGTCCACGTTCCCTGTTAGGTCCTGCAGACGTTCTCCGTTTATTCAGTGCCATGCAAGTATCTTCCCGAAATGCCTGTGTGTGTGCCGTTCTCATCATAAGTGACTGATAGTGGGACCTAAGGGAGTAAAGTGTGCTGCCTTCTGCTGGTGACAGGGACACGGTGACTGTAGTCCCTCTTAGTGCTGTCGCAAGAACTGTTTAGCTTGATGAGTCCTGGTAGTGGTCCTTTCAAATCAAGCCCTCATATGTTTTAAACCTTTAGGGGGTATTTTTTTCAAAGTCCACATTGGTCCAGCACCTGACCAGATTGTAACAAGGGCAACGTGAGACGAAGAGCCCATCGCGTGACCAACCCCTCTGAGGAGACATGACCTCGTGTCCTCGTGTCCTCAGCCACCCGTCCCTCCAGCCCAGCCCCACCCACTCGCCCGTCTCTCAGGACACTGGGTGGGGCAGGGTTGGAAATGCAGTCCGGTGCCACCTGACCAGAGGAGTTTCTGGCAGCGTGCCTGTTTGCATCAGGACAGGTTACCCCTGCAACCCAGCTCCCCAGTTTGCAGTATTTCTCTCTGTGGTGTGCAAGTATTTTCATGATTCCCTAAAATATTAGAAAAACACTGAACACCTTTGAGTCTGTTTAAGACTATTTTAGGAAAAATAGGGAAGGTTTCTGCTCCAGACACAGACCTCAGCTTTTGGACACCATGTGACTATTAACATTGCAAACTGTTCCCTCGCCCCCAGTTCCCGGGGAACAATTTGCCTTACTAGCGTTTTACCGAGTTGTACCTGTCCCCCGAAGTTGTCTCAAAACCTTGATCCCTTCTGCAGTGTCCCCCTTGAATCTTACAAATGGTGTCTGTTTTGGCACAAAACCATAAAAATTACGTAGCTGCTGTTTAACATGTCAGCACGCACCTGCATTGTAAAAAGAACACACGCAAAGCCACCACCTGAACAAGTTAGAGAGCCGGGGGGAGGTGCTGTTCTTCCCCAGGATGCTGCAGGTGCAGAGTGCCCCCGGAGCCCCGTGTCACAAGGGACGTGGTTCCCAGGCTGCACCCCTAGGCTCTCCTCGGGCACGAGCAGGTTTATTGGAGGGAGCTGGCGGTCACAAACTGCTGTGCCATGAAAATGGCAAAGTCACTCAGTGGGGACTAAGTCATGGACATCCAGGAATTTTATTTTATGACTTTCTATGGCTTTTTTAAAAATCATTTTATTAGCCTCAGCTTAAAAGCAGCAGCAGTGTGGAGAGCGCTTTTCTTCTAACCCAGTGGCACAGTTCCCTGTGCAGGGCCCAGCCCTCAGCTGGGTCAGATGCACAGTCTGGGCCCTCCCGACAGTGCTCATGGTAAGACATGGGGACCCAGCGCGGCTGCGGTGCTCCTGGCATCTTGGTTTCCGATTTTAGCACCTGCTCACATGTCCCCAGGTGCACAAGCACATTCCTGGTGGACCGAAAGTCTCGGTGTCCTATCGATCTATAGCAATTCAGCATGCGGGGAGTCAGGAAAGCCCAAGGCAAACATCTCAAAATATTTGTGGTAAATTATCTCAAAATATATCAAGAAACACCCAATAGGCACATGTACATCAGGCAGTGTGTGAAATGAGCACCGCAAGGACATAAAACCCCCGACTGGCATGCCAAGTGGTCATTTCGTATGTTTAATGAAGCCAGAAACCATTATACCCAGGAACAAAGAAAACAATCAAAAAACCATCTGGTCTCATGGAAGTATTTCCCTGGCTTGCGTCTCCCAGCGCTTAGCTGTCACCTACACCTACAGACAGACTACAGAAGTGACCTGAAAAGTTAAGTCGCTTGTAGCTGACTGATGTATGGCCTTTGCTGAAAACACTCTTTATTTTTAGCTTAATGAGATTGTTACTGCGTTTCCAGCTCTGGGACAGACAGCCCACTTGTTCAGGCACATTGAAGTTAGCACCGTGACTTGTGCCCCGAGAGTATTCTTGGGGTCCTTTTGGACCTTCTGAGCCCAGGACAAGGCTCAAAGAACCACGCTGCGCACTGCTGAGAACAAACACCCATTTGGCCAACAACAGTGCCTGGGAAACCTACCCGCCCTTAATCAGGTGCCAGGAGGTTTTCAAGGGCTTGTCTCTGATCCTCCCTGAGAGGTGCCGCTTAACCATGTGGTTTGAAGAATAAATTGGGAATTGGCCCCTCACCAAAAAAGAAGTTTCTAGAGGGCCATGGTGCACAGACAGAGCCAGGGCATCTGAATTGGAGTTGGGTTCATATGCCCTGAACATCCATGGGGCTCTCATCGCACTTGACTGCCCTCTTTTATGTTAAAGGGTTGAGAAGAGAGGTCCAGGAAAGAGGGATTTAGCTCACCTTGAATTCAGGGCCACCTAGCACAATGGTTGTAGATGTGGGCCTTGAAACTCCAGGGTGTGGGTTCAAGTCCCAGCTCTCTCACTCAGCATCTGGGTGGCTTTGGGAAGGTCACTTAATACTATCAACCTGGGCCTCCCTAGCTGCCACCTGAGCGTACCCACCCTTTAAGACCTCTTTAAGGATAAATAGCATACATAGCACAAGCGAAGGAGGCCAGCTGTCACCATCTGTAATTCCCAAGCACATGGGCTTCCCACTGAGAGCAAAAAGGCTGTATCCCTGAATACGCAGTTCTTGGTATAATTGAAGCCAGTGAATAATTTTTATGAATTTTTCAATTTGGATATATAATACCCTTCCAGTTTTTGTGGGATTTTCTTTTGGTGTTTTTTAAAAAATCAGCCCCTTGATAGATCCACACCTCCCATAGGTGGGCCTCAGGCATGCATGAAACACAGGCACCCATTTTTCTCCCTGAGGCTTAGGAAAGCTCTCGGATGTCCGTCACACCTTCCTGTTTGTAGCCCCCCATCACAGGTGGAGACAGTGCTCACTCCACCTTCGGGCATCTTGCTAATTTAAAATGTCAGTTCTCTGCCCTAAATAGTGGTTCAGTGGACTGAGCGCGAGCCTGTGAACCAAAGGGTCTCTGGTTCAATTCCTGGTCTAGATCACATGCCTGGGTTGCAGGCCAGGTCCCCAGTAGGGGGCACGTGAGAGGCAACCACAGATTGATGCTCCTCTCCCTCTCCTCCCCCTCTTCCCCTCTCTCTAAAAATAAATCAATAAAATCTTTAAAAAGAAACGTCAGTTCCCTAAAAGCTGCAGTGAGTCCAGAATGAGAAAAAAATGAGAAATTTAGGCTTCTAGCTTAGAGACATCCCATAGATCTGTACACACCAACCAAATATTCGAAATGCCAGTGAGGAGCGATTTTAAGCCACATGGTGTGCATTGACAAAATTATAAAAGGCCCGGGCAGTGGAACAGACACTTTCAACGGGATAGATGGTGCTTAGGGCATCTGTTCACAGGCACAGCTGCACAGAGAACGAACACGCATGGACTTACTTCTGTGACCATTGTGCACGGGCCGAGGCCCCTGGGGTGTGCCGTGCTCTGGGACTGCCGCAGTGAAAGAGGCCCACGGGCTCCTTTCTTAGGGAATTTATAATCAGAAGACACTTTATCATCAGGCAACAAACATGCATTGCAAACTTGGGTAGCATGTTAGTTTCCTGTGGCTGCTGTAACAAATGACCACAAAGCTGACGGTGTAAAACAACAGAAATGTGTTCTCCCACCATCCTGGAGGCCAGAAGTCACAGCTCAGTTCACCGGGCTGAAATTAAGGTGTCCACAGGGTATGCCCCCTCCAGTGGCTCTTAGAGAAAAATCTGTTCCTTGCCTCCTCCAGCTCCTGGTGGCTGCTGGCATCCCTTGGCCATGTGACTCCAGTTTGTGTGTCTATCTTCCTGTTGCCTCTTCTTCCCTGTGTCTGCGTCAAATCTGCCTTTGTCTCCTTCTTACAGGGACACTTGTGATGGTGTTTCAGGTCCACCAGGTCAATCCCAGCTAATCTTACCTCAAGATCCTTAATTTAACCTTGTATTACCATAAAAAGTAATGAGTACTGGTTCTGGGGACTAGGGGGTGGATATATTTTTGGAGGGGTGGCCATTATGCACCCTGCTACAGGGATCACAGGTGCTTCGGAGGAAAATTAAGTAAAAGGAAGGAGGGTGAGGGAAATGTTGTTTTGGATGAGACAGTCAGGGAAGGCCCCCCTGAGGGGACACATTTGCATGTACACAGAATGTCCAGCAGCCCAGGGCTCCCTGCGCATGTGTACCTGTGACCCGCCCCCTGTGATTGAGTGGCACCTCGGTGCATGCTCCCCTGCCCTGCTTCACCCCTTCTTTCTGCTCAGGCACTACCTCCTGTCTCCTCTCTCCAGGGTCAGCCTCTCCCAACTTCCTCATTTAAATTTGTTTAGGGCTTCCAACCTGTAAAAAAAATTAAAGGACACATACAAACCATATCTTTATCCACAGGCAGAACACGTTTCTCCTCTCCTTGGTGTTCGAACTTCTTGAGAGGATTACCTGAAAGCACCATCCCCCACCTTCCTGCTGGTGTCTACCAAGACCATCTGTCCCCATCTCTGGCCGCCCACCTCCTCCCTTGGGAGCAAGGGGGCCCTACTTCCTTCCTAGATCATTCTTTTGATTTGCACTGTTGCCCATCACTTGTTATCTCCTTACAGAGCTCACCCAAGTCCCCACTGGTTCCTTGCCCCAACGCCAGGAAGCCCTGTCCACTTATCATATTCTGCGTTCGGTGCTGCCCCTCCTCCCGCCCCTGCTCACGTCCGGCCCTCTGTGACAACTGCCCTCGGCTGGGTCTCCTTCCTTTCTGATAGTCCCTTCACAGCCTCCCTGGCAGAAGGTCTCATCCCTGCCTGTGAGTGAGCCTCAAGCTCTCTGCCCAGCTGCCTGCCCCCTGACACCCTCTCTCCGCAGAGCCTGGGTGAGGACATGGTCACTTTCTCACAGGAGCAGCCAGCTCCTCCTGGACCATCAGACTGCGTCCACTGTGGGTGTTCTCTTGGTCCCCAGCTTGCCTCCGTGAGCCTTGTCCGGGAGGGGTCAGGTCGGAGGCTGCTGGAAAGAGGAGGAGACTGAGTGACCTGCAGACTCCAGGTCTGGAATGGCAGCAAAGCATCGGCCGGTGGGCTCCGTGCCTGCCGGAGCCCTGGAAGCCGGGCGGACAATAGATGGCATCGAGGTAGACCATTGTGGACCTCCAGGTGAAGATATTTAGTCTTTAAAATGTTTAGTCCCAAAGCTTCAGGCTTTTAGAACTCTAGGGCCCCTGCCAACAGGGAAGGAAAGCAAAAGGCGGCCGAGTGTCAAAGAAGGAAGCCGGCAGAAAAATCTGTGCCGCCAGGTTATGTCTCCCTGACACACTGAGGTGACTCCCTCGGGTGGGGTTAAGCTCATCTCAAAGACCATACAGGCAGAGCCCATGGACACAGACATGGTGTGGGGGTCGGGGCCGGGGTGGGGGTCGGGGCCGGGGGCAGTGCACGCAGGCAGACGTCTGTAGTAGTGTCAACAATACAAAAATGCGGTCTGTGCTGTTCACACGAGCAGAGGCGGCCCAGCCTCACCTTCCTGTTGCTGACCTGCCCCACGAGCTGGCACTCAGGCGTCGGGGCAGGGATGCCGCAGGCCTCACTCCTGCCACGGTTCCGTGCTGACCCTGTGTCTCCAACAAGACCGACCTGTTGGAGGTTGTGTTTCCTCTGGGCACCCCAAGACCCAGAACAAAGTGACTGTGTCGTGCTTGGGGGAGGACAGAAAGGACCAAAGGTAAATCAACGAATTGAAAACTTCCTCCTCTGGTGCTCCCGAGAGCCCAGTGTGTACCAGCAGGCCCTTGGGGTGCCTTTAGGCATCCCGGAAGTAGGGAGGGAGCCAGGCTTCTGAGTCCCCGAGGCCAGGGTGGAACCCCTGGCCCCTTGCTTAACCAGTGGGGTGACCAGGAGCAAGTCACGCAGCCCTTCCAGGCCCTGGTGTCCTCCTCAGTAAAGGAGCAAAAAATACTGCCACTCTCCCAGACTTTATGGTGATTAAACGAAATGACCTATGGAAAGCTCTTGTTGTATCGTAGTTGCTAAGAGTCAGTTCCTTCCCACTGGCCCTCTGCCCTCCCTTCTCCCTTCTCTCTTCTCTCCAAAGCTTTGTAGTCCGTCCTTCACTTTGTAAGTCGCCATGTACTGCAGATTTGAGGGGGTGATGAGTTTGTTCAGGGGAACTCAGAGGAGATTGAAGCAGTTAAGACTGGTTCCCAAACTCTACCTAAGCACTCAGGAAAAAATGACAATGCAAATCCACGGAGCATGCCTAAAACAATTAGTAAATGAAGGGGCACATCCTGATGTTACCAGCAGGTTCCAATTTTGCTTTTTTTTTTTTTTTAAGGTTTTATTGTGGTAAAACACCCCTAACATAAAATTTCATGTCCGAGCCATTTCTGAGTGCGCAGGTCGGTGCGTTCACATTGTGGGGCTGCTGCCACCAATGTCCGTCTGCAGAGCTCTTCCCCTTGCAGACCTGAAACTCCAGACCCACTGAACGACACCTCCCGAACTCCTGCCCCCGCCCCGCCAACCCCAGCAAGTTTGTTTGACTGTTAACAGTCAAGGAAAAGCAAACGCTAAACAGAAGCTGGGTGGGAACTTCCTAAATATTCTGCAAATCGGAGTAAGAATAGGAAGGAATTAAACATTCTGCAGAGAGAAGGAATAGGCAGAAGTTTGACAACGGGGCGCCCTCTGCAGGCTTGGTGTGTGGCGCCCCCTGCTGTTTGGAGTGTGTTTTTGCTTTCAGTTAATACGCCTTAAGAATTGAGCATGTTCTTAGGTCAGAAAGGAGCACTGAATGCTCTAATGAATGTGTCTGTTTAGCAATTTCATTAAATCTTAATGATAGTTGGGGTGATCTAGTTTTCATATTCTTTAAAAAGAACCGATTTTAAAAACTACATCTGAAAATGTTAACTTCTTACCGGTAGATGTGCTATAATAGTGGTTGGGTCAACTCCCTTCTGAAAGTATTCCGGGTCGATGGGAAACAGGAGTTGTGGCGGCCAGCAAGCCACACGGAGAATATTAGGTGCTGCGTGAAAGACTGTGATACGCGTATCCCAGATCCCTGGCTTAACCGAACACCACCGAGCTCTGTTTCTCTCAGTAGCAGATGGAGTTTGCCATATCTATTTCAGCCTGATAAAATGTTCAGTGTCTGACCCTACATAAAAACTCCCTTGCATTTTCTCACTGTATAGTGGTGTAATAATAATGTCTATTGTAACCCAATATACATTGTTTTATATTATGTTATATGTTGTTATGCATTGTAATAATGATGAGGACCCTTCCTCAGAAGGGTGTCTCTCCCACCAGCCTCCTGCGCTGTCCTGTGGTTTTCCTGCCCACTCACAGGGCTTTCCACCCAGCCCCCCTTCAGAGGATGGGTCAGCTCTGCAGGACAGTAGCCCCATGCCTCTGGCCATTGCTACAGGCCACTCCCTGCCACCCCTGTAATGCTGCTCCCCAGAAAGTGGGCCCATTGGCCATTTTCACACATTTTGTAGGTTTTAGGCATTTGCAGTACAGTAAAATGGCTTTTTTTCCTTGAAGATGGGGACTCACCCTGGTTCTAAGAACCAGCCTAATGGAATGCTGTGTCGTTCCACTGGGGATGTGGTGACTTCTAATGAACTCACCGCCAGCATTAGGAAGGCCCTAAGAAATGAGACCATCTAGTTCACGTGGCAGGTGGAAAATGCGAGTGAGAAACTGTGGAGAGGACAGACCTTCGGGTCCCCAGAGGGCAGCCAGTGCTCACTCACGTCACATGGTTCTCTCTCCGTCCTCACCCGCACTGGCCCCTCAGCACATCCGGTGAGCACAACCTGCAGACACCCCCAGATTCCACCATCTCTCACCTCCCGTCGGCGCATCCCCTGGCATGCACTGCTTCTGCCCTGGCCCCCACAGTCCGTTCTCACACAGCCTGTTCAAATGACCATCCGATCTCATCTCCTCCACCCACCGTCCCCCATGGCTCCCATCTCTCTGGGAACAAAAGCTGGAGTCATGACCGTGACCTACGAAACCCTTGGTAAACTTCCCCACCCCACCCGCCCCTGCCACACGTGTACAGCAGTGAGTGCAATTTCATGCTGTGGATCAAAGGGCCAAATGGCCTGCTCTCGGCCCCTCCCTCTGCACTGAGACTTCTCACACCCCTGTCATGAGCACATGTTAAGATTGACAGTTACCAGGGTCCCTGTTATTTTAAAATGTTTTTCTGGTAAAGAAAAAGGAATGCATGCTCTGTGTGGAAAACAAGGAAAAGCATGAAGAGGAAAATAAAGTCAGTCCTAACCTTACCACCCCTGTCTCACCGAACAGTGGGCCCGGCTCCACCGTCAGCATCGTGTCAGGGTCCCAGGAAACCTCTTACAGTCCCGATAGTGAGACCAATCGGTCACACTCCCTGGGCCCTGAACAGTAGAAGCATTGGTGCGGCTCGCAGGGCCAGACACACGCTGCTGGTCTGGCCATCCGAGATGCCCAAGGGGCTGGCACCAGACTGTAAATCAGCTTACTCACCAAACCCACAGTCCAGAGCCGAGGTAACCACCTCTTCCCATGCGGTATTGTTGAGGGTTAACCACTGGCTTACCCGGTGGAGAATTACACCCAATTATAGAGCTGTTGAACCTTTCTTTCTAAGTAAAAGCCCCAAGTAAAAAACAGTGCCCAGGGCCAGCTATTTTCACTCAGAGCAGCGCCATGTATTTTACCTCTTCTCACCGCAGGGAACAAGAATCTGTGGCTTACTGCTAATGCTGATTATTCATGGTAATGGCGATAGCTTGGGGAGTTCTGGAAACCAAGTCAAAACCAGAGCTCTTGGCCATGTTCTTTGTGGAATGGAACACTCTCTCTCGGGACAAGCAGAAATGGCTGTCCCCATTGTGTCTGGGTTGGTGTGTGCTCTGAGCCCAAATGCTGACAGAGACCACTGGCTTCTTCAGTCCCAACCCCAAGTTCTCGGGCAACGGACTGGGGTTGTCCCAGGGCAGGCCAAGAACTGACTGTGGGTGAGGAAGCAGGTCTCGGGAAAGATGCCCCTTCCGCAGTTCTGGCCACATGGGCTCAGGCTGTAGCACTGTTGACCGGGGCTATTATTTCTGTAAGGTTTAGGGCTTCTTTCATCCTTACTGCACACTGTACTAATATTTGGGGATCTGAATCTATGGTAAAACGTTGTCATTAACTCAGCTCATCATTACAGGGATTTAAAAATGCAAGGTTAAATGCTGCCCCCAATGCGAAACAACTACATAAATGTAAAGCATGCTTTTAACAGATTGCTTCCAAGGAAGAGGTTAAACTGCTCGTTGACCTGCCCATCAGGAATCTGACCGAGGCACATACACTAACCAGAAACTGCACATTAGGGCTGCAAATACAGTGGCTGCACCCCAGTGTGGGTTCGTTTCCAAGGAGGCTCATACAATGAAAGAAAAGAGAATGCCAGTGACCGTGAAGGCAGAAGGCTTGTCTGGAGGGGACTATATGAGAGTTGGAGCTATGTCGAAATACACATACGTGTTTCAAAGTTCCAAGTGGAAATTTTATGGTCAGTGCCTGGTCCTCAGAAAAAGCAGCACCGTCTATCAAAGGAGCAGTGAGTCTGAGGTCTCCTCCTCTTCCTCCTCTTCCACCTCCTCCTCCCCCTTCCTCCTTCTCCTCCCCCCCTCCTTCTTAATAACCTTTTTCTTTTAGAATCATTTTAGATTTACAGAAACATGGCTAAAGTGGCAGGTTCTCACCTACCCTTCACCCCTCGCTCACATTTTATTTGCCGTGGCCCATCTGTCACAGCTAAGAAACCAACATGAACTAAACTCCACAGTTTGCGTCACTAGCTTTTTCCTCGCATCCTTTTTCTGTTCTGGGTTCCCATCCATGTTACTGTCTTGTCTCCTTAGCCTCGTCTGGTCTGTGAGAGTTTCTCAGACTTCGCTTGTTTCTGAGGCTTTACCACTTTGAAGGAATACCAGTTAGGTGTTGTGTAGAACGTGCTCAGTTTGGGTCTGTCTGAGGTTTTCCTCGTGGCTAGATGGGGCTTTGGATTTGGGGGAGGGAGACCTCCTAGTGAAGTGCCAGCCTCCTCGTATCTTATCAAGAGTGCATGCCGTCAGCGGGACCTGTCGCTGCCGTGGTCAGCCTTGGTCACCAGGCCGAGCTGCCGGTGGCCAGGGCCCTCCACTGTGAAGGCGCCCTTCCCCCTCCCACACTGTCCTCTCCTTGGCAGTGTTACTGTGGTCAGCCCATACTTCCAGATGGGGACGTATAGCTGTGCTGCACCTCCCTGTGAGGAGAGTACCTACATAAATTAGTTGAAATTCTGTGCAAGAGATCTGTCCCTGTGTGTTTATTTTTATCAATATTGGTTTGTGGGTATTTATTGTAGACCGTGGGGTCATCATTCAATACTACATTGTTTGCTCTGTTGCCCGCGCTGTTCCAGCTCTGCCCACTGGGAACGCTTGCTGCTGGGCACTGTGTTCTTAGACCTATTATTCCAGGCTGATCATCTTGTCTATTTCCAGCCCTAGTCCTAGAATGAGCTGGGTCCCTGAGGAGCCCCGGTTCCTTTCATTACAGAATAAATAGAAAACCAAGATCTGGGCCCTGAGTGGGTGGTTCTATTTTGCTGGCAGCTTCCTAATGAGATAGTATTGACAGCAAGCTCCGCAGCAGAGAACCCACCCCTGCAGCTGCTCTAGGGAACAAATCATGTTCATTGTCAGTACTTTATTAGGTTTGTGTTCTGGTTTAGAAAAGTCAATGCCGTTAGGCTCTGCAAATATTTGAGGAACACAGCATGCCATGGTCAGCTGGGGAGGGCATGTTCTAAGTCAATTCTCCGCTGGGTGAACTCGTTAGAATGTGGCTTTCCTGAAATAGGTAGGTTAACTTCTACAGCTTCTCGTTTTCTGAAGCAGACTGGTTACATTTGGTCATTAGGTTATGGCTCAGTCCTCGTCTTAGGGAAAGCTGACCTGCAGACAGGCACTGCAGCTTTCAACTGGCACCATACCTGTTCGCATGCTGCATGTATTCCTTCATGGCCAGTGCAAGAAATAGTGCTTTTTGAGGAACTTCCTACAAGGCAAGGAGAGTTTTCGTACTGGAAGCATGGCAAAGGCAAAGACTGACTTCAGAGACCTCAGGAAGAGACAGAAAGGAAGCTTCGATACAATACCTGTGGCATTTGTTCCCTTTAAGTAATTACCTGTGATTGCTCAAGCCCCAGACCAGCCTGACAGCCCTCAATTATGTTGGTCTGGAAGACCGAGCCTAGACTCTGGGTGCGTGTGGCTGAAGACTCTGCAGCGGCACCTCAGTGGCATGTGGCCTTATAGGGACATCTGGGGCACGCTTAGATGGGTACCAGAGAGAGAACAGAGTGGTTTAGTGGTGCCAAGTTAAATCGCACTGTGGAATTTTAGAAATGGGATATTGAAACCACCTTGTGAGAAGTTCTATTAGGAATCCATCAGACCTTACCATTTTGTTTTCAAGGGTCCAGAACTGGGGTCACCTGCCCGGGTTACTAGATACTTGTGTAAACGTCTCAAGTGATTTGGGTGTGCCCACTATTGTGTTCTCAAATTAGACTCCCTCCTCCAAAGGCTACTGATATGCCCTCCGATGCCGTAAGAAGCCTCCTGATGAACATATCCAGGCAGAGAATCCAGAGAGGAAATCACCTGGCTTTGCCACAGACGCCTGCTTGCACTGTCCTCTCTGACATGCAATGACCCCCTCCTTTCCCCTTGGTTTGTTGTAACCTAAAAGCCACTTTGCAGTGATCTTGCAAAGCACAGAGAGGTTGCAACATGAGATATTATCTCACATTCAGATAATCACTGGCTACATAGTACATGTGACATTACAGCAATTGTCCCAGAAGCTCTGGTTTTCAGCAGAACGTGGCCTAGGGGTCTCACTTCAGCCACTGAGGAAATGCCAGAAGGAGCCACCCTCTGTAGGTCCCAAGGCACAAATCAAATCCAGACTTGGGGGGAGGGGGCTGCCACTTCTCTTGATCTTTACAGCTCTACTGCTATGGAAAATATTTGTCAGGGAAGTGCATTGTTGCCCCCTGCTGTGCTCGGTGTCATTTTGAAGTTGGGAAGTGAGATTGCCACCATCCCTGGGCCACAGGTGTGAGCAATACCACACAGGTCTGTACTGGCAGCTCTGCTGTGAGAAAAACGATGACAAGGCCATTCGTGTGGGTCGCTGGGTAACAAAGCCTCTGAGCTCCGAGAGGCCGCGTCTGAGGAAGTGCGATTCCCTTCGTGTCAGAGATGGGCTGTGAGCTGGCAGCACGCAACAGGGTTGAAGGAGAGTGGCTCTGTCATTTTTGAAAACCAGTGGGATACTCTTCCCAGATGCTGAAAAATGCATGACAGAATAAAGGCTCCACTGCCTTTAGAAAGTGAAATGTATGATTGATACCACCCCCGCCCCCAGTATTTCTTTTAAAGTATTTCACCATGACATAGAAAATAGGACCAGTCTAATTCCATGAGATTTCCTTTACCCAAAGCCTAAAGCATGTTATAATCCAAAATTTCAGTGTTCTGTTCTTACACAACTACAGTTCATTTTATAATGCATTCACTTTTGTTTTAGAGGATAATCACTCACATCTTAGAAATTATCGGATGGAACTGGCCTGATTTTAGGTCCACTTCCCCTTGTCTGTTCAAGATTCCTTTTTCTCGAGACTGTCCAGTCAGGCCGCCTCTTCCCCTCCGTTCTCCGAAGTTCCGACTTCGTAGCTGTTCTCTCACTCTCTGAACCGGACCTTGCAGTTTTCCAGGCCTATACCTAACCTGCCCATTACTATTTCCTTTTCGTTAGCTGCGCTGATTCTATGTGGCTCTGTACACGTCCAGATGCTTTCAGGTCATTTTTTATAATTTGGGGAAAGCTGAAAAAATTACATTGATAAACATTTCACCCTGAACGGACTGAGGTACTTAGGGGTCTAGTTCAGCCTTCTGTGAGAGCACACTGGTCCCCTTCACTGGCCTGGTTACCCTCTCGGACGTGTCCACACCTGCCCCGTGACCACCCGGGCCCCTGTGGGGCGGAGGTGGCGGGGGGCCAGGGCCTGTGTCTCAGCAGGTGAGAACACAGCAGGGTGATGCAGCTCAAGGACTGGCCTGCCAGCGTCTGCTTGGGCGGGGTCACCCCCTCTCTGTGCACCCCGGGAGAGCAGAATGCCTGGCATTCCCATGTCACTGGTTTATGCCCTTTCCTCACCACCTGGCTGATTGTCTCTACCCCCAGCTCTGCTTTGTGATGTTCTGGACCCCCAACGTCTCTGAGAAAATTCTGATAGACATCATCGGTGTGGACTTCGCCTTTGCAGAACTCTGCGTCGTCCCATTGAGAATCTTCTCCTTCTTCCCGATTCCAGGTAAAGAAAAACAGAACGACAGAGTAACTCCTGCTTACCCTCATGCCTGATTCAGTCTTCTTTCTTTGGAGGGTTTGCCATCATGTCCCAGACAAATAGGTACAAGTTCACAGTGGATTGGAAAGATGGAAAGACAATGAAAGTTCAAGAAACACATCAAACAGGGATAATTTATTTCTTAAAGGACAGCAGTCTCAAACACAGTAAAAGGGAAGTGAATGCAAAAGGCAGTGTGAGAAATTCAGGCGCAAGAGAACTGCACCGCGTCCTGAATGTGGGACAGGGCGGTGGGGGGGCGGGGGGGGCGGGGGCCTGGCTCTAGGCCTGCATTAAAAGTCTTAGAAATGTGCGTTCAAAAGCCAACTTTTAGGTGTATTCATTTAAGATGTAAAGCAAGGCGGGGGAAGTAGACCATAACATCTGGAGAAGTACAAAGAAAGAGAGGGACTGCTGGAGCTAAGAATTGAGCGGCAGAGTTGAGGCCAGACAGGGAAAGCCCGTTGCCAGAGTGGAAGCCGGTTTGGACATCCCCAAACCGGGAGGGCGGCGCGAGGTGTGCCGTCCAGTGGTCGGCGTTGTTCGTGGGATGAGAGAGCGGTTGCAGGAGGGTTGGTCAGTGTGCCACCTTTTCTGTGATGGATGTAGCACCCATATGTGTGTGCCTGCATATAATACGTTTAGGGCAAGTGCTTGCATGTCCACAAGTCTGGAAGTAGCTCACCAAAGTGCTAACAGTGGTTACCTCTGGGAAGCAGGGCAAGGGCCCTGTGGAATCAGGACTGGGAGGAAGCCTTTTGTATTATATTCCCTTTTAGCACCAAATTGTGTGTTATTAACTCTTAAAATTTTTATTGGCCCCAAATCCCACCTAAATCATTGAGGAGCCAAAATCTAGAGAACCGCCATGAGGTTAAGGAATGGGCCATGGAGCTGGTTGAGGCCAGAACCAGTGGCGCACCTGGTGCTGTCCCCAAGCCGGCCACAAGCTGCCCCTGCCCTTAGAGGCCGAACATTCCTGGAGGCTGGAGCTCTCGGGTGCCACCTTGTCGGCTCTGCAGAAAGGGAGGAATGGAAGATTAGGGCCATTTGATGGAGCGGAGGGGAGACAGGACAATGGGGAGCCAAACTTTGGAAGGTGACGCCACCTAGGGGTAGCCACCCTCGATGGCAATTAAAGCAAAGTCTTGACCCAGGTCCCAAGAACTGCAGCTAGAAGGGGATGGGATTCACTGCTGTCACTTCTGAGCTAGACTTCCTCGCCTGCCATGCTAAGGGCTTGAAGAGAGCCATCGGCTTCCACCTGTCTTTGCAGCCTGCTGGGTTTAGGCCAACCAGATTAGCATTCCACCTGTGTGCCCTCACCTTTGCCCTCGGCCAAACCCAAGTATATGCCTGTGCCTCTTAGACACAGCCCTCCACCCTGGGGCGGGCACATGGTGAGACCAGGAAGACAGCAGGTCTGTCTCCTAGTGTACCAGGGACACTAGTTTTCACCCCGGAGCGAGCACTTCCTTCCACCTTCACAAGGTCTTTGCCATCCCACATGGGAAAAAGAACGAGGCCTCACGCTTCCTTAAACCCCCTCCAGTTCCAGATCAGACACACACGTTCAGGGCACTTCCTGCTGATAACGGTGTGTTTCCTCCAAAACCAAATCCAGTCGGTCCACACCTGTCACTGGGGCCCTTCCATGGCCCTCAGGCTGGGCACCCACCCTCCCGCAGCTCATATCTGGAGGGGGAGACGGGTGAGGTCTCTGTGAAACAGCAACCCATCAGAGCGACAACAGGGAACTGTTAGGGGAAGGAGAAAGGGAGGTGACTGAGGTCTGAGTGGTCAGGGACAGTTGGGAGGAAATAAGGGGACAAGAGCAGCCCCCTTTTCTCCCCAACGCCTCTGTCTCCATGCCGCCCCCCCTGGCACTATTGGCAGGGAAGCCTGGGCTTCTGGTCCAGCAGTTCTCTTCACTCAGAACCAAATTTCATCACCATCAAGTTCATTTCTCTGAGTTTTCTCTTTTAGAGACGAGGGATCAGAGCTTGAGGCTAGGGGTAGGGTGGGGCGGGCCGGGGGTGGCAGGAGCAGACAGGACTGTCCCAGGAGCAGGTAGGCCCCCCAGGAGACAGCAGTCACCCTGGGGGGTGGGTGCTGATGCTAAGGGCTGTGATGAGGCAGGAGCCCAGGTAGGGAGGGGGCTGCCCTCGGCTCAGGAGCCTGGCAGGGAGGTGAGGTGATGCCAGGACAGCAGCAGCAAGGCCGGGGTCCCCGATGTGCTGCCCCGAGGCTGGAAGTGAAAGGCTGTGGGACCCAGAGGAGCAGGTTGTCCCTGACGAATCCTTTGCTCTCCCCACAGTCACCGTGAGGGCCCATTTCACCGGGTGGCTGATGACACTAAAGAAGACCTTCGTCCTGGCCCCCAGCTCCGTGCTGCGGATTATTGTCCTCATCACCAGCCTCGTGGTCCTGCCCTACCTGGGGTAAGTCTCCAGAATTTTGGGGCTGTGGGTCCTGCCACGGAAGTACTCTGTCGAGAGGTTTATGTCTTCTTTTTTGTGTGAAATCCCCAAGCATTTGTAGAAGTAGAAATGCAGAGTCACGTTTTATTCTCTGCCTGGGCACTAGATGGGAGGCTGTTGAGATCCGTTGCAGAAAAGTACTTTGGAGGTCAGGCCTACACACAATATTCACTGAGCACCTACCACACTCCCCAGTCTCCTGGGGCAGGGACGTTAATCAGTCCTTCTACCTTGGAAACCCGCACTGTGCAGAGAGGAGGGGTGGGAGGTGCTGCTGGCTCACCAGTGATGGGGATGTGGCTGGCCACCAGCAGATGCTGAGCTGAGAGACCTGGAGAGGGCGAGGGAGACGGCCGGGACCCCTCCCCGTGCAGGTGCACCACTTACTGGGGGCAGACCGTGAATGCAATTGTCTGGTGCTTCCGTGCTCTGCACCTTTCCTGGATCTTGGCTGCATTTCCACTCTGTGCGTGCCTCAACACAGCTTTAACAAACTGATGGCCTTTGCATTCTCATCCCCAGGGTACACGGAGCCACCCTGGGCGTGGGCTCCCTCCTCGCGGGGTTTGTGGGAGAATCCACCATGGTTGCCATCGCTGCATGCTACGTCTATCGGAAACAGGTAAGAGACGTGGTGACAGACACCACCTGCGTGGCTGGGAAGCCTACTCCCAGGTGCAGAAAGGCTTGGGTGGTTTCCTGAGGGCCCACAGTGGTGGCAACTCCTCACACTCATCCCATACCTCGGCTGGGCCCAAGCTGCCCACCATGACTTCATGGCCCCTGCACACGAGCAGTGCTCACAGCCAAGTGGCTGCGCCCTCAGCCGGGCCTGACAACAAGGGGACACTTCTTACGTGACTGCGTAGGCCACTCCTCACACCCAGCCTTGCCTCAAAAGGCAGTCAAGCTTTGCAGGAGGGACAATTAAAAAGTACAGGTCCTGCGTTCCGCTGTTGCCTCTAGGGAATTGAAAAATGTAGAAATGAAATGATGGTTTTGACTGTGCAAGAAAGCCCTGAAAGGGGGTTCCCTGGCAGCCGAGTCCCCTGAGTTCATAAGTCCTTAAAAACTCAGCCTTGATCACTAAGGAATGCCCGACCTAGAAAACGCTGGGTGACCAGAAGGCCCTCTCACACTCTGTGCCCCTACAGACCTTTTCCTCTTCAACCCCAGCTCCCATCTCACCACAGGGAGACTCTCCTGAGCCCCACCACACCCCCGCACGCATGCACACGCGCAGAGTTAGTATTTACCTCCGCACATAACTAGTTTATCCTGCAGGGGTGTCTAATTATTTGGGAGTATATGTCTTTCCTTTCTAATATTATGAAGAATCAGGGAGCAGGCACCCCATCTGACATTATTCATTCAACAGAGAAGGGACGAGATTAACCAGGGAGTGAATGGAGGTGGAGAAGAGAAGGGGTCCAGGGGTATACCTCTGGGGGACACCACTGTGGGCCCTCCCAGCCATGGCAGCCAGGTGGTGACAGCTGAAATTGGCGGAGATTTGGACCTACCCAAGGTTGGTGTTTTGCCTGGCAAATATGATTAAAGAAAAGAGGGCAAGGAAGCAATTACAGTTATTGAGCATTTCATTTAAGCTGGTGAAAGAGGGGAGAGGGGACAAAAAGGTGGGTTGTGGGGGCAGGGTCCTGGAGGGAGGGGCCCGACAGCATGTGCAGGAGGAGGAGGATGGTGTCCCTGCAGTTGGCCTGTGGGTGGTGCTGCAGGTGTTGGTAATGACAAGCTCTCCGGTGAGCTCAGGAGCTGCAGAGGGGCGCTGGGGAACCTGATCCCCCAGGAAGAAAGGCCAAGGCATCAAGAGTCCAGTTACTGCAAGGCAGGCACTGTGGCCATTGCAGCCACAGGAATTAGGACAGGCCACAAGCAGTGTGGCAGAGAACAGCAGCAAACCCGGGCTGGTCCAGGGGGAGGAATAGTCTGGTAGCAGCAGGCCCCACGCTCATCCCAAGGAAGTGTCAGTACTGCTGTGAGGATGAGAGTGGAAGAGCACAGCCCCTATTGGAAGGGGCAGCCAGTGGGAAGCCGTGTCCTTGGGTAGAGGCGTCCGTCCACCAGCTGACCGCACGGTGCCAGAGGGCACTGGGGAGAGTCACTGGGACAGGACCCCCCAAGTGCCTAGCAGAAGGCCGGTACCCGGCCAGTACGCACGTCGCCGCACTGAGAGGCAATAGCTGAACTAAGGTCGGCCTCGGCGAGGTCGCCCCAGCCTTTAACAAGATGCAGGTCCGCTACCCCTGGGGCCTCCCCCTGCTCTCGGCTCTGCTGTGATGCGCCCCTGTCACAGCCCACACTCACGTGTCTTCTTTGGTCTAGAAAAAGAAGACAGAGAACGAGTCAGCCGTGGACGGGGAGGACTCGGCCATGACGGACATACCTCCAGCCGAGGAGGGGACAGACGTCGTGGAAATGAGAGAGGAGAATGAATAAGGCCTGGGACACGGCGCTGCGGGGACGGTCGAGATGACACTCAGCCTCATCTCCTCTCCCACTGAGTTTTGTTCCCTTTTGGTTTTGGTTTTGGTAACGAAAGAGGCCTTGATTTAGAGGTTTCCCCGTACACTCTCCGGCATACTGGGTATGCTCACACGCAGGCGGGGACCTGGGGAATGGTCTTCGCCGTCGCTTTGTAAAAACCAACAAAACAGTTGACTTCATGCCCCCGCTTCATGAAAACCCAAAAGACGTAGCTGCCTCTCGTCCGAGTGGACGCCCCCTCCCTCGGACAGCCTCCACTCGGAACCAAAGGACTGCGGCTCTGCCCTCCGACACCCCACGGCCACTGCTGCCCAGCAGGCCCCACGCTGCACCCTGTCCCTTTGCATCTCTCTTAAGAATCAACAGGTTACAACTTGGCTTTCTGTGATCGGCTTCGCGGTCACATGGCTGTGCGGAGGGAGGAAAGCCCGCTGGCCTTCCGCTGTGGAGAGATCAACTGCCCACTGCGCATGTGCAGAGGATCCGCCTGAAGGCCGCCCCCCACCCCCCCTCCGGATAAGGGACGAGTGAACGCGCTGGGTAGATGGATGGGAATGACCTCCTGTGGGAAAGGTTGAGATGCCACAGGAGCAGCCGACCGACAGCGTCCGATGCTCGCATTTCACCCGGCCTTCTCCTGGAAGGGAGCGAGCGCCCACGTCGTGCCCGCCGTGTACATACCCAGCTAACTTGAACGCCGTCACAGAAGCGCTTCTCCAAATTTCAGCATCCTTCCGCATGGCTTCCCCCGAAGGCTTGTTCTTCACTCACCTTCCTGAAGATGGCACTAGAGCAAGGGAAACGGAGCATTCTAACTCTGCGTTTTAGTTTTTACAGTGAACTGAAGCTTTAAGTCATAATCTCTTTCTAATGCCAGGTTGCCGTATTGTAACTTTTGAAGTAGATGTATTACCTGGTTCAGCCATTCTTAGTCATAACCGTGCGGTACAGGTAATTCCAGTGTACTCCCCTCTCACACCACAGGATAAAGGAAGACATTTTATAAACAATATCAAAGTCACTATGTGATATTCCCTGAGATGACACATTTGAAATCCATTTAGTGCAGTCTATTTTTCTAAGTTTTGGAAAGCGGGTTTTTTCTTTAAAAAAAAATACGGACACAGTTCAGTAAATTCTTGATTTCGACAAAATTCCTAGACTGAAAGAACCTAGACACAAAAAATATTTTAAAGATATAAATAGATACTGTATATGTTATGTAATTTATTTTAGGCTATAATACATTTCCTATTTTCGCATTTTCAATAAAATGTCTCTAATACAATACAGTGATTGTTCATGTGTCCACACACCTGGAGTGAAACCGAGCGTATCTACGAACGTTGTCAAGACACAGTGTGTTCGCAGTGTCCCAGAGCCTGCCATTTGTACACAGCTATAAGGACCAGTGAATAAGAACTGTTTTTCATCCTGGGTGATGGGTGTAAATGGGTCAGCTGGGGTAGACACTAGTGAGGATGGAAATAGATGCTGGAAAGGCAAAGAAAAAAGACTAACAAGAAAGGCAGGGCTTCTGTATTTACTGTTTTCAGGGCTGTGTGATCCTGCTGTTCCTCACAGGAAAGAGATTATAAGAGCATAAAGTCAGCCACGAACATCACAGGGTTGCATTCACATTTCTGGACACCCAGTAACCTTAGGGGGGCCCATGGCAAGGGCAAATCCTCCATAGACATGGATGCTGAAAATTAGGACGCATACCTTTGTGGTAGTCTCAGGGAAGATCTGAGAAGATAGGGAAAAAAATCTAATTGTATCGGCTTTAAAAAGTACATGGCTAAAAAAATAAACAGCAGAGTTTTTTAATATGGGTGACTATTTCACACTGTGGGGTTAGAGTTTAAAGATTAAACTGAAAAAGCTAATTGCCTCTAAATCAGGGAAAGATCAACTAGAGACTCCATTAGCAACTAGAACATATCATGATAACTTCAGATGCCCCTTTGGTGACAGATTCACAGACGAGGACACACGGGTAGAATTTTGGAGACATAGGAGGCAACCCCCAGACCCAGACCACGATGATGGGGCTGTGACTGGCCTCGAAGCACACGATCTCTCCTGCAGTTCCTTCACTTGGGCTGCTGAAGTCCCAGCCTAACAAACACACACCTTAACTTCTAAAGCAAACCTCTTCCTGGCAGGTTCTCCTGCATCTGTTCTGACCACCACGCCCGGAGAAGGCCGTCAAACCAGAGAGGTGCAGGCACTTCTTCCCACTTTGCAGAGTAAGGAGGGGCATTCTTTCGACTTTGCTGACCAAAGAAACGTTCTCCCAACACAGCTGTTTGGGGTTTTTTAATTGCACGGTGCTCTGCTGATAGATCTATTAGAAGGGTGTGATGCCTGTGAGGGTATCATGTCAAGGACCATGAAAAAACCAGGTGTGACTTTCTCAATGTTGAGTGATTGCTTCAGACAAACAATCTAAAACACAGGTGGCAAACGCAAGACCCACGGGCCAAATCCAGCCCTCCACCTTGTTTTATCCAGCGGCAGCACCAAGCTCCTTGCCCCCAGTTAAGGAGTAGTTACATTTACACAGTCCTAAAATTACATTCAGCCTTTTGAAGGCAACCACGAGGCTGAAGTGGCCCCTGGTGAAATGAGTTTTGACATCCCTGATCTAAAACTATAGGGACGTAAAGGCATTTTTAATGTAAATGCCAAGAAGGGAGTTTGGGCAGTTTGAAGCAGTCTGTCTGGAGGGAGGGTTTTGTCTGCCCAAGCCCAGGTCAGAGAAGCTCCTTCAGGGTCCTCCCCGCTCCTCTGAGGGGCATAGGTGAGGTTACTCTAAACACACAGCTGTGTGTGCTCTGCCCCCAATTAGTGCAATCTCCATGGCCCTGAGCATCAGTGAGATGCCCAAGAATTGAACAGAAAGAACCAGGCAAGGTTTGCTCCAGGAAAGCCTTCATAGGGCTGGGCCTGCCAGCCACATGGCTCAGGATGTGTTGAGGGGTTTGAGCAGTGGCAGGAACCCCTCACCTGTTTGGAATTCTTTAATTTGGGCACAGAAGGCCGTTGGTTTACATCATTGCGTACACAGAAAGCCAGGTGCACCCCCTTTCTACCTGCGTTGGGCTCATCTATTACCAAAGGTCCTCTTCACCTGTGGTGTGTGTGTGTGTGTTGTGTGGTAGTTTCTGTGGTAGTTTGTGTGGTAGTGTCTGCGGTTGTGTGTTGTGTGTTTCAGCACTAGCAGGTGGTTTGGCTTTGGAAATGTCCAAGGATGACCAACACCTTCAGAATGGGAAGAATTTAGAGTTGGGCTAGGTGGGCATATTCAATGGGGCCAAGTCAAGTCTCGCTAAAAGTAAATGCACTTTTCACTCCTTGAGTCTCCCAGTAAACACACAGGGAGAGGCGGGGCAGAGGCCTGTGGTGAGGGAGGCTCGCTCTCCACCGCAGTCCCGCTCCCGCAGCGGAGCGTTCTCTGCCCCCCTGGGTGCTTCCCAGCCAGGGCCAGCTCCGTGATCCTCCCAAGCAGACTTCTGGATCGCTCTCGGGTTTGGGATAGCCATTCCATCCCCAAATCTCAGGGAAATGATTCAGGGATATTTCCGAGTAAGAAGTGAAAAAAGTCAACAGCTCCCTCCCCTCCTAATCATTCTTCATTTGGGGTCTTCTCTATGGGAACAAAGGGGTGGGGAGAGTAACTTTTTATGTACCCTTAGGTTCTAGAAGCATGATGATTTCAAGACACAGTAGTTCTCTGACTATATTTTTGTTTGTTTGTTTTACTCCAAGCTGAAGGGGGAGAATGAGAATCTGTGCTGAAAAATAGGAAGTAGGTATCTTATGGTAATTAAATTACATGACCTTGGGAAATATTTTCTCGTATTTAAAAATCTTTCTACTCCAGTAACTCTAGTATACCCCAACTGGCCTGGTTTCTGGCCTCTCATTTCGCAAGTGAGCTGACCTCTGAACTTACAGCGAAGTCTCCAAAGTCCAGGGAAAGGGGTCTTTGATGATCCACGTCCTGCCCTTTTTGGGGGGGTGGGGGTAACCTAAATTGCCATGGGCAGGGCTTCCCAAGACGTGGTGATTCGTTGAGACATCTGCTTTGCACGTGCAGCCGATTCCCTAAAAGCAGCTGCTCCCTGCCTGCTGCACAGCCCCCCTCCCACACTCGAGGCTCTTTCATGGAAGGCGTTTGAACCACAGAAAAGCATGTTTGAGCGACGTGTTTGGTAAACATGCAAGATCCTCCTCTGTGTGGCTGAGTCTCTGTTTCTGTCATTTGCTGCAGCGAAACAGCCTGGGATCCGTCAGCTGACCTGACCACACATAACACAGGACGCAGAGGAAGTCTGAGCACAGGCGCACTGCGGCCCCGCCGCCTGCCCCGTAAAGGCTGCACGTCTGAAATGAATGGCGCAATGTTCCAAATTGAGGAACCGTATTATGGAATCAAAGTAACCCCCTTCAAAGTTGGAAAAGGCGGGACATTATGTAGTTTGCTGTCCAATTTCAACAGGGAAGATTAATACAGAGGGATGGTGAGATGTAGTTTTAAGTTGAGTTCATTTGCTTCTGCAGAGGGGAGGCTAAAACTGTTGGCCACTGCAGTCAGTGTGCTAAGAACAGCATCGAAGGTGGCCCTCCCAAGTCACTTTTTTAATTACTTCTGCCAAGTCCAAATGGTTCTGAAAGGATCTTTTTCTCTGCTTCATTTGTAATCAACCAGGGTCTCCCCTGATTGCATAAGATGCAGGCACTTTTACAGACCGCGGCCAGCTCCATGCAGATCCACCACGGTTCCGACAGGGCACCTCTTCTCAGGTTAGGGAACTTCACGTGCACTTTGCTAATGAAACCTGACAGTGGCTTCTACAGCCTGTGTGCAGCAAAAGCACACAAGAGCTAGGAGCCTGTTTGCTCTCCAGAAGTATACCTGGTCTCAGGGTAAAGAAGCAGGGAGGCAGAGGCAGTCCAGCCAAAAACAGTTGTGCTGTTCACAGCCTGGCTTCATGGAAACTCAGTGGCGTGTTGAAATTGGTCATTACTTTAAGATTTAGAGGTAGATGTTCCCAACTACAAGCCAGGGACAAGAAATGGTGCCTTTGGAGTTGGGAAACATTG
The DNA here is from genome assembly GCA_039655065.1 of Glossophaga mutica. NCBI lineage: Eukaryota > Metazoa > Chordata > Mammalia > Chiroptera > Phyllostomidae > Glossophaga > Glossophaga mutica. The sequence continues at coordinate 25,053,436 of CM077305.1, forward strand.
CAGCCAGGGGGATTCTGGTTACCTGAAGCGTGAGGCCGTGAACATGGGGGACTCACAGTTTGGATGAACCTGCTATCGGAGGCGAACTTCAAACCACCCTGGTCTAACAAAGGAGCTACAGGGTACACATGCACACCACTCAGCACCTGCAGCATGGACCGGTCACCACGAAGCAGGCCCGTCCCACAGGGTGTCAGAGCCACAAGGCTGGTGGAGCAAATACACAGCTCCCTGGGTCCAGGATCTAAAGCTGGAATGACCAAGGAACTAGCTGTAGAACTTCAGAAATGTTGGCAAAGCCACACGTGGGAGTCTGGGCAAGCCTACACGCATTCATTTAAGGAACACTTCCGTGTTGGAGGCCACAGACTCACAGCAGCCCTTCCATGTCACTCGCACCTCTCTGGCCTCACGGTGGTCACCTGCCTGTCCAGTGAGAGAGAGGCTTGAGCCACCCTTCCTCGGGATCCTTCCTCACCCCACATTCTGTGTATGATGTAGGGTGGAGAACACAGTACAGGATCCCACAATGGAAAAGTAAAATAATTGCCTCATTCTTCATTTCAGATCTGATCATCAGCGGTGATCCAGACGTGTTTTTTTTTTAATATTTTATTGATTATGTTATTACAGATGTCCTATTTCCCCCCTTCATTCCCCTCCACCATGCACACCCTCTCCCACCTACATTCCCCCCCTTTAGTTCATGTCCATGTGTCATAAGTTCTTTAGCTTCTACATTTCCCACACTATTCTTGCCCTCTCCCTATTTTCTACCCACCATCTATGCTACTTATTCTCTGTACCTTTCCCCCTCTCTCCTCCTCCCACTCCCCTGTTGCTAACCCTCCATATGATCTCCATTTCTGTGGTTCTGTTCCTGTTCTAGTTTGCTTAGTTTGCTTTTGTTTTAGGTGTGGTTGTTAATATCTGTGAGTTTACTGTCTTTTCACTGTCCTACTTTTGATCTTCTTTTTCTTAGATAAGTCCTTTAACATTTCATATAATAAGGGCTTGGTGATGATGAACTCCTTTAACTTGACCTTGTCTGAGAAGCACTTTATCTGTCCTTCCATTCTAAATGACAGCTTTGCTGGAGAGAGCAATCTTGGATGTAGGTCCTTGCCTTTCATGACTTGGAATACTTCTTTCCAGCCCTTCTTGCCTGGAAGGTCTCTTTTGAGAAATCAGCTGACAGTCTGATGGGAACTCCTTTGTAGATGACTGTCCCCTTATCTCTTGCTGCTTCTAGAATTTTCTCCTTCATTTTAATCTTGGCTTATGTAATTATGATGTGCCTTGGTGTGTTCCTCCTTGGGTCCACCTTCTTTGGGACTCTCTGAGCTTCCTGGACTTCCTGGAAGTCTATTTCCTTTGCCAGCTTGGGGAAGTTCTCCTTTATTATTTGTTCAAATAAGTTTTCCACTTGTTGCTCTTCTTCTTCCCCTTCTGGGACCCCTATAATTCGGATGTTGGGACGTTTAACGATGTCCCAGAGGTTCCTAAGCCTCTCCTCATTTTTTTGAATTCTTGTTTCTTCCTTGTTTTCTGTTTGGTTGTTAGTTTCTTCCTTCTGGTCCACTCCATTGATTTGAGTCCCAGTTTTCCTTCCATCTCTATTGGTTCCCCATGCATCTTCCTTCATTTCACATATTGTAGCCTGCATTTTTTTCATCTAATTTGTGAGCAAAATCAACCAATTCTGTGAGCATCCTGATCACCAGGGCTTTGAACTGTGCATCTGATAGATTGGCTATCTCTTCATGGCTTAGAGGAATTGGCTCTGGGGCTTTCATTTCTTCTCCAGTTTGAGCCATTTTTGGTGTTTTTTTGTTTTGTTTTGTTTTGTTTGGTTTTGGTTTTGGTCTGGTCCCGGCTGTTACATAGTGAGGGGTGGAGCCTTAGGTGTTTCCCTGTGTGGGGCAGCCCAGTCGCTGGGTTGTGACGCTGTATGTGGGGGTGGGGTCCGAGAGGGAACAATGGCGCCCAATCCTCTCTCTCCTGGATTCTAGTTCCTTCCGCCGCTTCCCCTTCACCTGGATTGTCTGTACACAGGAATGTGGGAACACCTGGTCAGCCAGCCACCTTGTGCGGCCTCACTGGGTCTGCACAGTTGCCACCCCGTGCCCGGGGTCTGCCAGCTGCCACCTGTGGGTCCAGAGTCCTCCAGCTGCTGCCTGTGCACCTAGGAACTGCCAGCCGCTGCTGCCTGCGTTTCCAGGTCTGCACCTCCACTTTTTCCTGCCGCAACTCTGCGCCTCTTACCAGTCTAGGTGAATGGTTGTTAGACTTCCGTACAGTTCAATTTTCTATCAGTTCTGGTTGTTTTCTTGTTTCTAAATATTTGTTGTCCTTAATTTTGGTTGTGAGAGGAGACACAATATGTCCACCTACGCCTCCGTCTTGACCGGTTCTCTCCTTCATTTGAATCTTGGCTAATGTAATTACGATGTGCCTTGGTGTTTTCCTCCTCGGGTTCAACTTCCTTGGGACTCTCTGAGCTTCCTGGACTTCCTGGAAGTCTATTTCCTTTGCCAAATTGGGGAAGTTCTCCTTTATTATTTATTCGAATAATTTTTTCACTTGTTGCTCTTCCTCTTCCCCTTCTGGTACCCCTATAATTCGGATGTTGGGACGTTTAAAGATGTCCCAGAGGTTTCTAAGCCTCTCCTCATTTTTTTGAATTCTTGTTTCTTCATTCTTTTCTGTTTGGTTGTTTCTTTCTTCCTTCTGGTCCACTCCATTGATTTGAGTCCCAGTTTTCTTCCCATCACTATTGGTTCCCTGTACATTTTCCTTCATTTCACTTAGCATAGCCTTCATTTGTTCATCTAATTTGCGACCAAAATCAACCAATTCTGTGAGCATCCTGATCACACCAGTGCTTTGAACTGTGCATCTGATAGGTTGGCTATCTCTCGGTCGCTTAAAAGTATTGGCTCTGGGGCTTTGTTCTTTTGTTTGAGCCATTGCGGGGCGGGGGGGGGGGGGAGTCTGGTCACTCCTGTTATGTATGAGGGGCGGAGCCTTAGGTGTTCACCAGTGCAGGGCAATACAGTTGCAGAATTGTGATGCTATATGTGGGGGTAGGGTCAGGGAGGGAACAATGGAGCTGGCTCCGCTCTCTCTCGGATTTCAGTCCCCTCTGTGAGGCTGGGAGCCTCTCCTGGCACCTCAGCCCCCACAAGTGTTTTCAATCGGTGCTTTTAGGCTTTATTTCCCAGCACTGGGGCCCTGGGTTGCACAGTCTGTCTCGCTGCCCGTTTTCACCTGGTTTATCTGCGCGCAAATGTGTGACTGCGGTCAGCCGCCTTGCGTGCCTCCCTGGGTCTGCTCGTTGCCTCCCCGCACCTGGGATCTGCTAACCACTGCATATACATCCAGGACCACTAGCCACTGCATTTTCCTGCCTTGATTCCTCTCCGCCAGCTGCTGACTCGGCCCCTCTTACTGGTCTGGGTGAATCATTGTTGGACTTCTGTACAATTCAATTTTCTATCTGTTCTGGTTTTTTGTTTCTAAATTGTTGTTGTCCTTAATTTTGGTTGTGAGAGGAGGCACAGTGTGTCCACCTATGCCTCCATCTTGGCCAGAAGAGAAGACTTTTTAAAATAAAGTTAAGCCTAGTGGGAGTCATTCTGCATGTGCTTGGCTGTCCATTCACAGGCTTTTCAGTTTCACAAAAAAAAAAAAAAAAAATGAAGAAGAAGAAGAAGAAGAAGAAGAAAAGAAAAAACACCCAAAACTGTGGCTTTAATTTAAACTGTTGAAACACATTAAAATATTTGTGCAGCCTTTGATTAACACTGACTGCAGAGGTCAATGTCAGATATATGTTGCCTTTAAGCAAGTACTGTGTATGTAATTAACAGGTGTATGTTTCTGCATTGTTAAGAGCATTTATATATGCTTTTCTTTTTTAAATTTTTTGGGGGATTCATGCTTACCTGTTGTTAAGTAGTTTTCATACTCTAATTTTTGTTTAGGTAAAGCTTCAACACTTGGCATAAAATTGGGATCGCTTTTCTTCATTTTCTTATTCTAACCATTAGTCTATTTACACACCACAAATCACATGGTTGCTGACTACAATTTCCTTTTTTTTTGGGGGGGGGAGTCAACGAACAGGAGATATTAAAACTTCACCCTTTGCCTTGGTAGCTAAACTAACCATTGGAATAGTTCTCTAAACTACTGGTCTCATTTAAATATGACCTATTTCTTCAAATTTTACTCGGCATTAAAGTGAATTTTTTACTTTCCATAACTACAGTAATATTGAAAGTACTACTCGGACGCCCAACTTCTCTACAACCTTCCAAACAGGGTTACCAAATGCAGGCGGGTGTTAGGAAAGCTAGAAGAGCAGAACCCGAAAGCCCACATCTGAAAGACTGTCCTTCTCAACATTTATGCTTTTAATCAAAAGCATTCCCTGACTCTCATTCGATGGCCTTTCTTCCGAGCTGCTCCATTACGTCTTCTACTTAAAATCCTAGGCCTCAGTCCCACCCCTATGACACTTCCCTTTGCCTGCCTCCGCCGATACTGCCATGGTTTTGAATTCTGAAAGTCATCTGTCTTTCCACCCACGGCTCTTAGGCTACGGTGGTCTTCCTGCCCAGCTGTAATGTCAGGCTTTGGAGTGTGCTGGCCTCCAACCACGCATTCTCCCCACAGCAGTACGACCACCAGGGCAGACCTGCACCCCTCCCACGCCCTGTCCTGACAGCCCAGATGAATCACTGTATCATCCACCCAGAAATCTACTCTGACCCCCACCAGTGGGGTCCCACTACCCCCACCTGTTCTCCCTCCTAGTCTCTCTCACTTCACCCCTCCTCTGCACCCTCTGTAGTCCTGCTGGCTCAGCTCAGAGGATCCTGGGTGCTTTGAATCCGAAGTCTCACACAGAATGAACAGATATACTGATTATGGTTCAGTTTTGCAGTACACCACACACCTAAGTTCTTCATCTCATTCACGTGAAATAGCTGTCTTACTCTGAAGGCAGGTGGCTGAGAAACACTGGCTGTGGTTGGCTCTGGTCACCCCCAGCCCCCCAGGCCTTGGGCCCTGTTAGGACAGAAGCTGCCAAGTTCATGCAGGATGGACTAAAAAAGCACTTTCTCCCCCACATCTGGCCATGCCACGTCCTGACTCAGCTCCGGTCTTCCTGTCCCCCACCCGCTGCCACTGCCCAGACTCAGCAGAGCATTCCTCGCCCTGCAACTGTTTCTAAAAGCTGTTTAATTCCACCTTCTTTGGAAAAGAATAGCAATGGCCCCCATGCCCAGGGCCCAGGCCTGCTCCCACCTTAGTTGGGAATCCAATTCTACATGCAGCCAGGTGACCTCATCTGGGCCTGTTTCCAATTCCAAATGCACATGGTGATCCCTGGGGCTGCGTTCCCAGCCCTGACTTGTTCCTGAGCTTCAAAACAGTTACCTCCTAATGTCTCAGAGTGGGGGCCAGAGAGGCCTTGGCCTTCAGCCCCTCTGGGCACACTTCTCTCCCACCCTCCCAGGCTTTCTCCTGACAGACAAATCTCATCACCACCCAGCCAGAAACCTACTCCATGCCCCGCCTTCCTCCTCCTATCTCTGACACCCCTCGCTCCCTCTGTCCTCTGATGACCAGGTGCTCCTGGTCACCTAGGGTCTGGGGTCTGCAGGAGCCTTCCCCAGGCTCACGTGCCCCTGGACTGTGACGTCAACAACACGTCCTGGAATTTTGCCTTGCACCACCCGCACAACCATTTCCGGCAGTCTGCTCCCTACCCCCACCCCGACCCGCCTTTCTAGGCTGGCCCCTCCTCTCAGTCTGGGCTGCCACCAGGAGGGCCCTGCACTGACATGAGTGGGCACCAGGCTGAGCCTGGGTGACAGGCAGCAAACAGGAGCCCAGCCAGAGGGGAGGAGGGCACTCTCCCGCAAAGAGAAGCAGCAAGACAAAGTGGGGATCCTGCTGCCGCCCGGCCTCCTGCTGCCGCCCGGCCTCCTGCTGCATCTGAACACGCAGCCCCATTCCCCAAGCTGCCCCCCTGACTCTCCTATTCCTCATCCACCACGAGGTCATAAAAGTCCAGGAGTAGATATTCGGAAAGAGAACCTGTAGACATGGTTTTTCTGAGGAGGAGCCCTCTCCTCCCAGGGGTGTGTGCCCCTGTGTGTATGGCAGGGGGTGTCCCTCAATACCTTAGGCCTAGTGATAGGGCGTGGCAGGAGACCCTCAGAGAGCTTGAAATGGGCCCTACTGTAAGGGGACCGCAGGAGAGGGGACACAGGCTGGTTGGCACATGCCAAGTCTGACAGGGTTGAAGGTGCTAAGGTCTTGCCCATGAACCTGGGCCACACAGATCAACAAGCTGACTGGGATGGTCTTCGGTCTGGAGCAGGTAAACAGAGCTCAGAGAAAGAAGCTGGAGGTACCACTGGAGCTGCATTTATGAGAGCGAAGCTTGACTTGGCTCCATCCAATATATCCAAACGCAACTCTAAAAGCTTCCGATTCTGAAGGTGTCAGTCATCCCTGGACATTTCCAAAGACAAAGCACCTGCTAGTCCTGAAATGCAACACCAAACACACAGAACAGAGAGGAGGATCGTGGGTACCAGATGAGTCCAACACACGCAGCGAGAGGGTGAGCCTCCCAGGAGCTGCAAAGGTGGAAGCTGTGAGTCAGAGGAGAGAGCACCAGCCAAGTCAAGGGAGCTGCGGATGAGAGGCCCTGACATGGGGGCAGGAGGTGGGGACGAGGGGGTCTCCAAAGATCCCTGGAAGAGGCCCAGGCAAGAATGAGAGAGTGAGAACTGGCCAGGACTCAGCAGGGAGGCTGGTTTAGGACAGCAGCCATCATGAGTAAGATTTTCGCCACCCTGCCTCCTTCTTCCTGCCACAACCCCAGAGGCCAGAACGGGACTTAGCAATTAGTCATGGCTTTGACTCCTATACGAGATTATTGCAACTGGAATAGCATCTGGCAACTTAAAAGTGATTATCAAGCCTCTTTATGATCTGAGCGAGCTCCAAAAAGTCATGGGATACCCTACATTGAGTCATCCAGGAGTTGGGGAAATGTTCTCCTGCTGAATATGTCTTGAACTGTGAACAGCCAAAGCTTTGTCACTCTACCCCTGGAGAAACGCCAGTTCAGCTCTTGAAGGTTGGACAGGGCAGGAGCGGGCCCGGGAGGGACAGGGCGGGGAGGGCAGGGCTCACTCATCCTGGCACCCCTGAGTCTGGAACTGTGCTCACTGCAAAGAGCGGGCATTTTTCGGTGAATGAATGAAGGCATTCATACCTTCCTAGCCTGAACATGCTCTGATCCTAGGTCACCTGCACATCGGCCCTCCCTCCTATAACCTTCTCATCTCCAACCCCTCTTCCTGATGAAGGTCCAGCCCTGTGGGACCTAAGATAACCTGAGCCAGTTCTTGTCGCTTGCAACCTAAAGGGCTTGACAAGGATCCCTGATCACCCATCCATCAGCCTTCCCTTCCAGATGTGCCCGCCCCCCTCCCACAGACAGGAGAATCGAAAGTATCCCCACACATGCCAGTCTCTGTAGAAGCTGTAACAGATGGACCAAGGACGTGAGCAGATGGCTCCCAGAAAATGACCCATGAATGACTTGTACAGATGCAAACAGGCCCAGCCTTGCTCCAGCAAAGGAATGCAAACTGCAAGTCAAGCTATCAACACGGCCCACATCAAAGAGTCGGTTAGAGCTCCGCATGGGCAAAGGCCTAAGGTACCGGCACTCCTACTCCCCAGGGGGAATGCCAATCGATACTTCTTCAGAGGCAAGTGTGGCAAGATGTTTCTGCACACTCAACTAAGAGATTACTATCATCGGCAAGTAACAAGAAAAGCAATGCAAGAAAGAAATACAAGGGACCAGTAAGTATCCAGGAAAAATGTTTACTATTACCAGGATCAAAAACCAGTTAAAACAAGACATCTTTCTCTTTCCATTTTTTTTTCTTGCTGAATTGTCAAAGTTAAAAATTAAAGGACCCCTACTGTCACCTGGGGACATGAAGCAGGCTCTCCAGTACCTGCTACTGACAGTTAAATTCTTGCCACTTTTTTGGAGGGAAGTTTGGAAATCTGTTTCAAGAGCCTTAACCATCATCAACTCAAGAGATGCATACAAAGATTCATGAATATGAAGGCTCATTATAACACTGCTTATAATTGTGAAAATTGGAAATAGTTATATAATTATTTAATGTTTCTTACGGATTTTTTTTAAAAACTTCATCAGTCACAGTCCGTCACCATGTCACCCAATTAGGATGTGACCACGTGAATAAGCCGACAACTACAGTGGTACATGTGCTTTTTACTTTCTCAGTACTTTGGCATTTTGAGCAGTGCATTTCCTAAGTAAACAGCACAGTACATCGCAAGAGCATTTTATCTGCCCTAAACTGCGTTCTAGCGTTTGACTTGGGGAGATGGTACTACAAGAGTATTTGGAAGGCACTGTCCTAGGTTGTAAGAAATATTCTAAATTGTCACAGTGAATGTAAAGCAGTGCCACTGTCACCCAACTTCACAGCCACCCTTGAGAGTGGAAGGAGGGACAGAAGAATCCTTGCTCAGCTCCAGGGAACTAGGGGTGAACGTCTCACCCGGAGCTTTCCCATCCAAGGGCCAGTTCTATTCTGCCTCTCCGGGGCTGTCCTGGGGGTCAGATGTCTGGAATCAACCCTCCAGGTCCAGGAAGTCAGAAGGTCATTACCAGGCCACTTACACTGAGCCCAGACAAGAAGCAGGGGTAGGAGGGGTGGGGAGGGGAGGCAATTCAGAGAAACTGCAGAAAGAATACCCAAGTTTCAAGCAAGACAGAGATGGTAATGAAAATGTCACACACACACATACACAACACAGTTGGTATTTTCCTGATCTGTTGGTGGTTGTAGAAGTATTCCTAAGGGCTTCTCTAGGACCCACAGCTTGTGTCCGTTTTCCCACTTCCTAGGGCGGCGGGAGGCCAAGAGAACTGCCAGCAACACTGCCCTCGGAATTGGAGCACCCCAATTCAGGCCAGCCTAGGGGCAAGTAGATTCTATCTGATACTTTATTATCCCATCTGAATGAAGCAGAGGAGGAGGAAGATTGTTGGTGCTGTTTATCACAGGAAGGCCTTTTTCTGCCCATTGCCAAGCTGGCACTGCCTTCTGACACCCAACCCACGCCATGGGTTCTCCAGGAGCCCAGCGCCTTTTTGCAAAGACTCTGAGACTCAGTAGTTCCTCCACTACCAGGCAGGCAGGTCCCTGCTGGCTCTTTCTTCATTCTCTATCCCCCAAGAATACTTCTGAGAGCCCACAGTCTCCCCCATCTTCAGATCGCTAACTTCTTTCTCTGGCAGTCTGATTCACGGGCAATGCGCAGAGGTTCCTATGATCACACTCCTGGGTGCATTTCCATCGGCTGGAAGTTCTGAACCCCAAAGAATGCGGCATGGACCACAGGCCTCTCCTAGGCGGACACTCGGGACAGAGAGCTGGGTCTGGACTGCGGCCACAGCTCCACCTTGCAGGCCCAGGTGATCTTCCTCTACGTCTCTGGAGTGCGTGTCACTCCGCCCCCACCCCCATCCAAGACAGACTGTGCAGTGCGCAGGAAGACAGATGGAGGGAGGTCAATTTCTGGCCTGAGCTCACCCTAACAGCAGGTGCTGGGACTGCTACTGGCCCCAGACCCTAGTCCAGAACCAAGCACCTAATTTGGGGGAAAGAGGGGCACTTCCAGGGGGTTCAGCACTGTAAAAGCATCAGGCATCCCAGGACTGTCTCGGGGTGTTGAAAGTTAAAGCATTGGACCCCAGTCTCCCCAAGCCCTCAGAGGCAGGCACTGAACCACAGCAACACAGCCAGCCTTCTGAGTTTTTCTTTTCTTGTTTTATTTTTACATTTTTTTTTTTTTTTTTTACACAATCCTCAGTGGCCAGGTTCCAACAGTAAGCCCCGACGTGTCTGGGCCTCCATGATGATGAGACTGAACGAGTCACAGAGGAAACTCTCACCCTGAGCCAGGGGTCCGGCGCAGGTGCAGGTGGGAGGCAAGGCCCCAACTGACCAGAGCCTGGGGCCGCGTTTTTCAGGGCAGGATAATTTTTTAACAAATGTGGACATTTTACATTGTAAACAGACTTGGCTAAAAGAGCCAAGAGGAGCGGCGCCTGGTTCACACCCTGTGTTCCTGCTGCTCTCTCCCCCTTCCCAGCCCAGCCTGCAGGGGGCAGCATCCCCAGGGCAGCAGCCGGGAGGGTTTCCTCTCCAAATTCGCATTACGGGAGGGTTTCCTCTCCAAATTCGCATTACAGAAGGTCGGAGCTGCTGAAGCGCAGGTGACACCACCAAAACATTTTTATAAAAACAATGGAAACAAGAAGATGACTCATTAGATACATTCATTTTGGCTTAGTCCCCATATCTAAATACTCAAACACAACCAAAGCCAACCGTGGGCTGCTGTGCTCCTGAAAGGCAGGGGCACCGTATTTTAGCACCGTTATAGGAAGGCGTTTTTCAATACATAAAACTCTTCAAGTTAAATACAAAATTATTTTGAAGTTCATCATTTCAGTTCAACCACTGGGAAAACGACTGCCAAGCCCATGATATTTCAAGCCCCAAACTGTTTTTATTCATTACTCGTATTTTGGCAACTTCACCCCTGACCCAGACTTACACCTAAGAAATCAACAAGACTGAACTAAAACTCCAATCAGTGCTCTTCATTAATAGCTCTATTAATGAGTGTTCAAAATTTAAATATACATGTGGCCATAAGGCATGGGAACAGAGACATATACGATTAACAATCTGTTGACATGACATTGCAATACAACGAATACATTTCCACTCCGTATAGTTCAGTGGTACAGGCTAACCCACTCCACCATTCCCAGCCCTCCATTCCGATGTACCCTCCCACATTCCAATGGGCCCCTGCTGTGGCTCCTCCTGCAAAGTCACCACGTGACTGCACGCCAGCACACAGGCCTGCTTGCACGCACAGTGCTCACGCCCCTCCTGCACATGGCCAGCCCACCTTGCCCCCAACGCTACTGCCACCAGGGGCTCTGGGCAGGCAAACCAGCTGAGTTTTGTGCTTTTCATGGCTCCAGGTTACAAACAAAATTATATAAGCCTTAAAATCAGTTGCCCCTGTCTTTATTCTCTGTACAAGTCAGCACTGGCTCCCTGGTCTCTCCACTCCCTCAGAAGAGATCACCAATGACGGTCCCCAAAAGTGCTGAGCAACGACACGTTACACTTCTGTCCCGTGTGGACTTAACATGCCTTAGGAAAAGGAATTTGCAGAATCCACGCACAGAAGTCCTTCCACTCTTTCAGACTTTCATCCTTTTTAAGCTTAAGCCCAGGAGGTCTGTCAGGCATCTGTTGTTTCGTTTCTAAGTGCTGTTTTTCCATCTAAAATCAGTCCTTTTTCAATTCACTTCTTACAGTTCCGTGGGCCATGTCTAAATTACTTGACACTGTGCCCTGCTTCTGCTCAACTATTTGGGGACTCCAGGCCTTTCACACACATTTCAGATTCACTTCGCACACGCAGGGCTCCTTTTCTATTGCTTTTTAAGTGGTCACAAATCTTTTTGAAAAGGCATTTATTTTTGTGTAGGCCTGCAAGTGAGACTCCCTGCAGGTTTATACTTCAGAAAACACTTTCTGACTTCCAATGGGGAGTACCTGCAAAGTATTGCTTAGGAAAGAGAGAAAGAAAATACTCTAACTTTATTTTAACATCAAAAAGGAGACACGGCCAAGAAGTCTACTGGAGCCCTAATATATGCCGGACAGCAAGCCTGCTAGGCCATTAAATGCAACACAGCACATCAGAGTCATTATCTGGAACACCTTCAAAAACCACACTACGCACTCACAGGGAAAACAGCACCCTGGGGAGAGGGTTAGGGCAGGAGGAATAACACAGCCTCTTAGGAAAAAAAAAAAAAAACCAAAAAACCAAGCACATAGCTTGAAAAGGTCTTTTCTCTCATCAGAGGTGTTAAACTCAAGTTGCCTGACATTTCACCTGATAAGACCTAGAATTGGAGGGGGAAAGAATATAGAGGCATTGTCTGTTTTCCTTAAAGCGTCATCAGGCATTAACTGAATACGTAACAGTACAATAAAAAGCAAATGGCTACATAAAGAAAGCAGGGTCAATCTTGGTCTGTGCATTGACCACATTTTCAGGTTGAAAGGAGAAGAAACTGCAATAACTTTGGATGAGATTCAACCTACGCTTAGATGGTAAGGGAAAGACCACGCACTGGCCTCCTGTTCTCAGCCGCCGCCATCACTGGTCTGTGTGTGAGTGAAGTGAACGGATGTATATGCAGATGTAGCTGAACAGGTGAGGAGGGGAACTGGAAAAAGCGCTGAAGGAGCAATGTTAATTTCACACAACCTGTTAGATGAAAATTCTTTTCGTTTTAAACGCACCTACTCAAAGGGGTAAGTCATGCCTGCTTAAGGTGATCATCTTCCTGCCAGCATCAATCGTAAGGCCCAAAACCTCTGAACTCTTGCAATGCTACTCTGGGGTTGAAAGCAAGCACAGTGGAGTTCCCACTAACCTTCCTCCTAGAATAGTTTTATTATTTTAGAGATCCCAGAATCCATTTTGGTCTCAATTCAATTTCTAGTCTGCTCTTGTCACCTGACCAGCCCAAGACCAGGAACAAGAAATGGAATTAGGACTCCGGTAACCGAAGGTGCATGTTGCAACAAAGAATCGTTGTTTGTCAAGGGGGCCAATCATCTGTATTTCCCAAGGACTGCTTCACTGAAAGCTGTGCTTCTCCTGTCTGTGCCCCCTCTAAGCCTGGACAACAGTCTGAAAGCAGAGTCCAGTGTGAGGCCTTGGGACAGAAAATATTTTAAACTCCTTCTTTTCCATTTATCAGTGTGGTGTGAAGACCACAACTTCTGCACACACACTGTCATCAGTGGGAAATGAGTTCTTCTGGTGTCACAAGAAAAAGAATTTCTTGAGAACTGCACAGGAGGATGTGGTTCTCTGGTGAATTTTTAAGGGGGTTCACCCTCACACCATGTACCACGTACAATTAAGGGGGTTCTCCTCCTGACTTCCCAATGTCCAATTCCCTTTTGCTCCCCTTTCTCAGCTAAATACCAATGGTAACAGTTGAGACCACAATTTCTGCACATACTCTAACAATAACATACGCAGGAATGAGAGAAAAGTATAAAATGTAAACAATTAAGTTGCCCAGAAGTCTAGGTCAAGTTCACTGAGATTAGACTATTTTCAAAATTCAAAGACAGACGATCATGAGTGTTATTATCAGGAGTGTCATTAAATTCAACAGTGGGTTTGAACGAACGGTCAGATGAACAGAGACCCCTGCTGCCTTGTTCAACCTAAACGTTTGAAGTTATGCTTTTAAAAATATTTAAGAATGAATGGTATGTATTTCCTGTTACATCACAAATACTAAAATGTGGCATCGAAGCCAACAAGAAGTCATTTTTATTTCTTGAATTTGGCTTCTAGGCACCTCTTGTCCAAGGCACCATTGCATCTCCCAGTGAAAAACAGAAGCCTCTCCACTTCACGCACATTTGGAGCAAGCAGAGTTTCATCCAATGAGTCGGCATCACCAAACTGCGGTGCTTACAGATGAGGTAATGGGGAAAGCACTAACGTAACAGTCTGCATAGTTTTGTGCGTCAAGTTTTCTCAACTAAGAATTTTAAAGTGAAAGCAAAGCTTAGGTTAAAAAAAAAAGATTGTCCCTCTGAAAGAAAACAATTAGTTTACAAATTTTATTAAATTGGACCAAATAAGGATTTAAGTTATTCTAAACTGAAACTCAATACTTCGGGGTAGCACCACCTCCACAAAGGCAGAGCCAATTCGGGTGCTGCTGGCACTGCCCTGAAGAGCAGCGTGGCTCCCGTCTCCTGTGGATGATTCAGGCCCTGAGGCCGACCCTGCACAGCCAGGCTGCCCACGGCCCTGCGGCCCATGCTCGCAGCCCAGAACCTCAGGCCTCCCAAACCCAGTCAAGGGCAGATGCAGCTCAGCCACTTTTGCACCCAGTTTTAGTACACGCTCCTGCTTAAGCTAACTCATGAGAAACCTCAGGCACTCTGCTGTTACTTGTTCCCTACCAGCAGAGGAGTTTCATGAATTTGGGAAAAAAAGAAAAAAAAAAAAGGGCATGAAAAGGGCACAGGAAGACCTGGACCCAGCTCATCCCACCCCTGAAGTCAGATAAGTGGGTGCAGTCATTTGGCCTTGGTCTCCTCCTCCAAAGCAGGGGGATCTGAGCGCTGTTCTGACCCTAATGGTGAACCTATGGGCCGCAGAATAATAAACAGCTCCTGACACTAGAGCTCTATCAGCCACAGGTAGCGCTCCCCCGGCTCACAGAGCTCCACTCGCACCCTGCACCAGACCTGGTGTGTCCTCTGCCTCAGGCACCTATCATGTCCTCGAAGAGCAAGGATTTCCGAGTGCCACCACCTCCCCCTATCCCAGCAGCTTCTCCAGCCTTTAAATAATTCACTTTTGGGCTCAATTCTTAACCTTCTATTAAATGACCTGTCTAGAACTGGTTTAATTAGTATGTAAACCCAACCACTGCTTGATGGGACTAGCAGAGGATGTTCGGCCTGTGCCATTAAGACTCCGTCCCACAATCAGACTGCATAAGCAGACCGCGTAGCAAGGGTGCCACAGAGACCCGCTACCACCGAAACAAAAAAAATTACTACCTTTAAAAAAAAAATCAAAAGCCAGCTGACTATTAGAGAAAGTTTGATTTGAGATATAAAGAACATATTCTTCTCCAAAATAAGTCTCTTTTTACAAAAGTATTTGTTTTATGGAAAAGATACAGTTTGCACCTTCCAACAATGTGCTCTGAAGGCACCCAGTACAACATATTGCTTCATAATGAGGGAAAAACTTGATTAACTCATTATCAAAAGCTAGTCTTCAGAACTCCTCAGGCCAGCCTGGCTCACAGGGCGCAAGAGCTCCCACGAGTCATTCTAGGAGACCAGCAGGCCGAGGCCCGAGCCGAGGAGCTGCCTGCACACCTTGGCCCCACTGCCAGACTGTCCAGGTGCAAGGCCCTCACAGACTCGTCTCCTCACACACTCGGACAGGGATGTTGTAGTGCCGATCGTCCTCGGTGATCAGGGTCACCACCGGCCAGTCCCCGGGTGGGTCTGTGGGGTAGATTGTGATGAACTCTTCAGTGCTGTACTTGGAGAGCCGGTATACCCGGATGGTGTGGCGCACAGCATAGGCGAGAAGGAACATTTCGACCTGGGGGAGCAGAGCAAATGGGTAAGTGGAGGGCAGCCACCCTGGAAGACGTCACTTACTACCTGCTCCATGCCAGGTGTCCCAGGCAGTGCACGGCACCGCTAAGCCACCACCTTTCTTCCCCTCCACAGGTCCAGCCCTAGTCCTCTTTCATACGGTCGTTATAGACAGACAGATCACCAAGAATGGGTCATATGTCTGATGAGGGACTTGTAACCAGAATTTATAAAGAGCTCTTACAACTAACTGAACAATAAACAAAAAAAATGGCCAGTTTACAACTTGGGCAAAGCATCTGAACAGGCAGTTCTCCAAAGACATGCAAATGGGCAGCATGCACGTGAGAAGCCAACGGGGCCGGAATCAAAGCCACGGCGAGGCGCTGCTCACGCCCTCCGGAGTGGCCGGCAGGAACAAGACCAACGGCGAGAGGGGGTGACTGCTCGCCAGGGGTGTGCTTTTCTTCTGGGGTGATGGAATATTCTGGAACTTGATACAGGTGGTAGTCATACAACATTGTAAATGCACTAAAGGCCCCTGAGCTGTACACTTTAAAATGGTTATTTGTATGTTATGTGAGCTTTGCACCTCAATGAAAAAGAAGCGTTGGCAAGGATGTGGAGAAATGAGGCTTTGAAACATTGCCAGTAGGAATGACAAATGATACAGCTGCTTTAAGAAACAGTTTGAAAGGAAAAAGGACTCATGGACATGGACAACAGTGTGGTGATTGCTGGGGAAGAGGGTACAAGGGGATTAAATGGTAATGGAAAAAATACAATGAACATTATATAAAAAAATTAAAAGATTAAAAAGTTTGGCAGTTCCTTAAAATTTTAAACAAAGAATTGCCATGTGACCCAGCAATCCCTAAGAATAGACCAAGAGTACTGAAAACATGTCCACACAAAAAACCTGTGCATGAATGTTCACAGCAGGATCCGTCATAATAGCTAAACAACCCAAATGCTCATCAACTGATGAATGGATGACTAAAATGTAAAATGTCCATACAACAGTATTTGTCAACAAAAAGGAATGAAGAACTGATCCATGACATTAACATGTGTGGATCTTGGAGACATGAAGCTGTGAAAGAGACCACTCACAAACCCCACGTAGCATACAACTGCATTTGGATGAAGGGCCCGTAACAAGCAAGTCCACGGGGACAGAAAGCAGACGGCGGCTGCCCTGCACCCAGGACTGGGAAGAGTGGGGGAGGGGTGCCCACGGGCACGAGGTTCCTTTCAGGGGTGATGAAATGGTCCAAATTAGACTGTTGCAACAGCAGCAAAACTCTGTGAATACACTACAAACCACTGAGTCGCACACTTTAAAAGGGTAAACTTCATGGTAGGTAAATTATATCTCAATAAAGCTGTTTTCCTTTGTTTTTAGATGGACTCTCCACGGCAGCAGACCTTGTGGAGACCCAGGAAGGACTGAGTTCAGTCTAACATGCAAAACATGCTCCCCTGGGTTTCACCGCAGGCACTCACTGCCCGTTCAGGAGACGCGGGGAACCTACATCACAAGTACAGGTACTTTTTAAAGTCATTATCTTCAGTCCTGCCTGACCCAGCACAATCACCATTTTGTTCTTCCCTACAGACCAGGAAAAGGCAAACCAAAAAGTCAGCCACGGAAGTAAGAGGGTAGCACTTTGGAAGGACAGCATTAATGCTACTTTAGTGCTTAGCTGTTCAAAAACAAAACAAAAAAACACTAAGCTTCTTGGAGCAATGTCGTGAACTCACAGGAAGACAAGAAAGTGCCAACGGTTGGCTCATGGGACAGCACCGCACTGGGTCTCTGTGCAAAACTCCGAGCTTAGCTTTTCCGTAAAAGGGCCAAGAGCAGGCTGTGCTCTGCTGGCTAAGGTGACTCCATTTCTATTTTTAAAGGACACTAGCTAATGCAGCTACAGCTGCCAAGATGAAACAAGACCCTTCGGATGCCTCTTCCGAGTGCTGCCTGTATGTGTAGACTACCAGAGCCACAACCACTGACCCCAGCCGCCACGCTGCGGAAGCAGGCCAGGCTGAGATGACCTAGGAAGTTCTAAAACAGGTTCCCAGTTCTTCATCATGCCCTTCCCTTAAGTGTGAGGTGAGTTAGTGACTCACTAACAAATACAACACGGAGTAAGGGATTATATGTAACTTCCCGGATTAGATCACAAAAGGCATGTGGCTTCTTCCTCACTCTCTTGAATCACTGTCTGAGAGAAGCCAGTGGCCATGTCGTGAGGACACTCAAGCAGCCCCATCTAGGGAAAGCTGCACTGGACAAGGAACTACTACTACCCACCAGGGAGGCATTGAGGCCTCCGGCCAACAGCCAGGTGAGGGAGCCAATCAGGACATAGGTCCTCCAGCCCTGCTGGTACCTCAGGTAATTGCAACCACCTGAGACCCTAAGCCAAAACCACCCAGCTAGGCCGTTTCTGAATTGCTGACACCGAAAAACTGTGAGATAATGTTTGATAGTTAAAGCTGGTGTTTTGGACTAATACACTCCGAAAGGTATAACTCACCTGTTCAAGGCCACCAGTGTGTCCCACCTGGTTTAGATGGTTCCTCAGTAGCTGTCCAGGGTCACTTGATGTGTCCCGAGCAAACAGAAGCACAGAGAAAAATGGTACTTCCTTTCCCTTCTCTTTATCGTCATATAGTTCAATGGCTCTGTTTAGCATTAAAAATTTTACAGCTTCATAAAGGCTATATTCTTCCTCTTCATTTGTGAACAGTTCATCACAAGCCGTCTGTCTTGCTTCAGCAGTTCTCAGTTCAGCCAAGCCTGCCCACTGCAATAAAAAAGTTACAGAATAATTACATTTTTGTTCCAAAACTCCCTGGTATACTTCCATACTACTAGCACAAAATCCTTTTCAAAAGTAGGCGAGCACGGGTACGTGACCCACGCTCACAACGTTCAAGTTCGCAGCTTACACAATGGCACCACTCTCCAGACCGCACAAATCCCGCATTCAGCTCCTGCCCTACTAATCTGAAACAAAAGTACAATGCACCAAGCAGAATCACTGGGACCAGGGAATGACAATTGTGAATCCCTAACAGTCCAGGCAGTGAGACTGAACCAGTCAATCAGAAACACTTATAGAAGACCTCACATGCATGAGTGTGAGGCCTGGGTGTGAGGCCTCGGTGTGAAATCGTGAAGGACAGCTAAAATTACTCCTCTCTGTAAGGGGCTCTCAGGTATAGTTACCCAGAAACCCCAAGCCAACCCTGAAAAGTGAAGATGGGCAAGGAAGATGATGGGGTCTCCTGAATACTAGTTTACGAACTTAATCTTATAACCTCTTAAAAATATACATGAATGAATAAGTAAGTTTCGAATGAATAAATCCATTCAGGAAATTCTTATCGACTCCTGATTAAGAACAGAGCAATGCTAGGTATTCAGTAAAATAGGCAAACTCTTTACATGCACAGTAATACCCCATAAATACAAGTACTTTTAAGTAAATTAGAATAAAAGATGCTGATGTAAAACTGGTCTTTATGAATCACCAGTAACTACTACTCCTCTGAAAAAACATTACAATTTTACACTCAAGAGTGAATTTTAATGGCCATGGCTGGAGGCACAGGACTCTCCAATACTTGGGTTGCAAGATGAACATCTCACATTTCTCCAGAAGTAGATCAAGTTGCCGGTCCAGAGGAAGGCTCTCAGTCGGAGTGAGGACGGGAGAGCCAACCGCTGGGCCTGCGTTCTCTCACGTGTAAAATGGGATAACCACAGCAGTAACACTTCAGCCGTTGTGCGAATTAAACACACAGGACCTTTAGTGTATGGCCTGGTCCGCAGGAAGTGTTAGTAATGCTGGCTCAGATTGCTAACGAATAACTTTCATGTTATTTTAAATTGAAATCACTTCAACACTCCCCAAAGTGAGGATGTAGTGACAGCAGACAATTTCCTGAGAACGTAAGAGAGAGAAAAAGGAAACTGTCACCAGGGGCTGAGCTGAAGGGCCTTCCCGCTCACTTGCTCCCACGGGGCCAGAGCTCTGCCCTCAACCGTCCACTGACCTGGGGAGTGGGTGGCACGGGCCTCCAGCCCCCGCGAATGCTGTGCTCTGCTCAACAGGCAAGAACAACAGACTCCCTGTGTCCTTCTCTTCCTCCCACTCCTTCATCACTAGTGTTCTTTGACATGTATTTTCCAGTCAGCACTTTATAAGTACAGACTAGGTTCCAGGAAGGTAGGGTCCTCAGTTCATTTGGCAGTAAGGTATTCCTGCATGCCTACTATGTGTCAGGCTTGGGTCTAGGCAGCCTTTCACAGAGCTGAAAGTCTAATGGGGGGTGGTGGCATGAATTCCTATCACTGATATTACTATAAGAAATAAGGACTAAATGTATCCCTGAAACTTGCCAGTATGACTTACCACAAAGACTACATTTGTTATGGCTTCCTTTTCAGAAAGTTAAACAATTCATTAAACATAGCATTTCCTCTGAGAATACATGATGTTGATATTTCTCAGTTTTACCAAAGACCTCACCAGAAAAGTTTGTGTTCAGCCAAAACTATTTTGCTTAGAAACAGTTTGAGTAATCCACTTAGCCCAAAGTATTTGGCAATCCACTCAGTGAGGACTAAGAAGGGGTCTGCTGGGGCAGTTAGGAGTAGGAGCCTTGCACTTCTCAGTGGAAGGAAAGTACATGTTCCAAACCTTCTTCCTTAGCAGAGTGAGGGACTCCTTAATTTTATCAACCAGGTCCTCGCTCTTCCCCTCAAATTTCAGTCCAAGTTTCCACTGCTTGATCCAGCTGTATTTGCTTATGAGTTTTTCTGGTAACTAGAGTATCAAGAAACAGAGAGATAAAAAATGTTAACCTTCCAAAAAGTCCATCACACAGTCAAAGCCATCAGAAACCATGAAGCCTACAAACCTACCTTCGTTTCCAGGATTAATCCCTGCAAATCTGTCACGTGGGTTTAGAATGGTTCACCTAAAGCTGGAAGGCAGGCACTCAAAAAGTACCACCCTAGGAGGACTGCCAGAGTGAAACAGTGGTTTGGGTTGAGACACAAGAGCACAACCCACCCTGCACAGCAACGCCAGCCAGGAACGCTACACAGCACTCGGTGAGAGTTCGTGAAGGGGCGTCTACACAGAAGCCTCTCAGCTCACTGGCAGCCTGCCTAGTGCGCCCCAGTGCCTGACTCTGGAAGGCGCTTCTGGGCACGTGATGTGGTCCAGGATAAAGTATAAACCCACTCCCTTCCTGATTAGGAAAATAAAACCTAATTTTGATATTAACACACATACTCTAAGTTTTAATGTTCAATGAAACAATTATCTAGTTCAACTGCTCAATCAATACAGTAAGATAAAAAAAAATACAACCAAGAACTAGAAGCAGGGGTTTAGGGAGCTGTGATGGCCCAGCTCATTGAAGAAGCAACAGCTGAACCAGTACTTTGCCTGCTTCCCTTTCTTTTCCTGGAGCATTTGTTACTTTCCCCTAATTGTCAGTGGAATGTGGAATCTGAAAGGCAAGCTGGGACACAACTTGATGGGTGACAGCATGGGACTCAGACTCTCCCAGCAGCCCTGGGTGTGTCCATGGAAAAAACTCATATAATTAGGTTGGGAACAGGCATGTCCTGTCACTACTATAAAATTTAGAAAGGGAAAAAAAAGTTTACATTCCAAGTCAAAAGATCATTAAAGAATAATTCTTACACTATCCTACGAGGAGCCTGAGCTTGTTCAACGCAGCTATAAATAATTTTAAATGAGACCATATGTTCAGTCTGGAATCCAAGACCCTGAAGACCTTTTATAAACAGCAGTTCCAGTTTTACCTTCTTAATCTAAAGCAATCATGTAAAATGAAGGCAGTTTCAGCTCCACAAAAAACAAAACCACAAGAGGGATGTGAATTCCTCTTCAGGTTACCACAGTGAAGCTGACCCACACTCACTCACTAAGGGGGGAGGGGCTTATTATGAGGACAAATGACCACCCTCGCAAGAGCCGCCCAGCTCCGTGCCCACACTGTCCTGCATTTCACCAGCATGGGGGCAGCTCTGCTGCGAACCTTCAATTAGGTTTTCAGATTTATCGCCAGAACCTAAAATGCCCTCAAGTGGCAGCAAGCTGAAATCACAACTAGGCACAGGGAAGTGAACGTGAGCAGAAAATTCCTGGCTACACAGCTGTGAGCTGGGAATCGAGAAAAGGGAAGCCCAGAAGCCCCTCCAAGCATCACGGGACACTGTGCAGGTATCTAAAAAGCAGGCATAATATTCAAGTGAATTACTCGGGAGACCCCAAAGATCTAACTACACAGCTTTATACAGGTGTACCGATTGCATACCAGCTGATAAAATGGATAATCAAAGGATGGACAGGTAGTATCTTCCACACACTTGTCCTGGTTTTGCATTTTGAGGGTGTGTGATCCCTTATCCACCTAAGAGACCTCTAATTAGCTTAGCTGGCAGCCGGTTTTCTCCTAAAGTTCTCTTTATTCTAGGCTCCTTAAACTTCAAACACCCCAACTCCTTTAGCTGTTCCCAAAGGGAGAGGAATCATCTTGGTCATACTCCCATCTGTCCCGAGGATGCAGGCACAGAGCTGCACTTGCTCCTTGAGATGGGAGCTGACCAGCCCAGTTCAAGGCAGGACTGCCACTGTATTTTAGAAGTGCCCCTTTTAAAACAGAGCTTCCCTATCCACTGCCAGCCATTACATCAGGTGGGCTCACATGGGGATCGCAATCAATTTAAGATGCTGATCCCTGTTTTTGCCCCCTCACAAGTTGCTGGTAGGTGGACCTCCCACAGCTAGCACTTTTGGTTTTGTTTTTCCTTTTAAAAAAAATATAAGTGCCCTGGCTGGTGTGGCTCAGTGGATTGAGTGCCAGCCTGCAAAGCAAAGGGTCACTGGTTTGAATCCCAGTCAGGGTGCATACCTGGGTTGCAGGCCAGGTCCCCAGTGGGGGACGCATGAGAGGCAACCACATGTTGATGTTTCTCTCCCTCTCTATCTCCTCTCCCTTCCCATCTAAAAATAATAAAATCTTTAAATGTGTGTATACACACACACACACGCATGCGCACACACACACACACACACATATATATATATATATATATACACACGCACCAGACTTCTGCTTTTCTTCCAATTAATGTCACATTGTCAGTTCTGCTCAATCCAAACTCTCTTGGGACATTCTATCATCCAACCTATCATGTGACCTCAGCTGGTGTGTGTCATGGACATTTGACACAATAATACATGACTTCCTCGGGCGTCACTTCCACGATCCCAATTTAAAAGACTGGAGAAGGCCTAGCGTGAGACACAGCCCCTGAACTTCACCTCCCCAGGAAGCCTCCCCGAGAGTGACATCAACCATCCCTCTTTTAGGCTACTACTATTCAACCATCTACTAAGCAAATTCTCCTAACATTATGCAGAGGGTGCTAGTTTCTTGAACTAGTGCTAGAATTACAGAAATCTGCATCCTAAAACCCCAGCAGACTCAATATAGATGGGTCCAATAAATGGGCTGTATGTTGTAGAATATACCAACCCATTCATGCAGATACTCTGAAGCTGAACTGCTCCTAAGTGCTTTTTATAAACTAAACACCTGCTAATTCACAGCTCAATTGTTCAAATAAATTTTATCATTTTTCTCTTCTGGGAAATACTATTTTTAGTTACTTTACTATGCAAAATCACCACAACCACACAAAACCAAATGAACCCACACGCTGATGTCATACAGCAAAGAGGATGTCATACAGCAAAGAGGACTATCACAGCACAGGGGCAGAAAAGGGAAGTCTTTCTCACGAAAACGACGGGAAACATTGCGTACTCAAACCTGCAGCGGCAGCGTACCAGCGTGAGCTCTGGATCCTGCAGCCAGGAGGGCAGCACTGCCGGCTGGCTCATGGCCTGGAACAGCGTGGCCCTCAGCGCACAGTAATTATCTCCGCGGACTTGCCTTATGGAGGTGAACTTCTGAGATACCTCTTCGTAGCCCTGGGGGAAAGCATCAAAGACTTCAAAATGGTTGTTACAGACTACAAGGAGAGTTCTATGCCTGTGGAAAAATGTGCCCCGTTCCCTAAAGACTGGAAACAAGACTGGCTGAGTCCCTGGTGTAAGACATTCCAATTCCTTCTTGATTAATCAAAAGATATTAACAGATGCTAATACTGTACAAAATATTGGCATACATTAACAGATGCAACACACTAGAACATACAAAATAATACACTAAGCATTATTAAAACACTAACCACTCCCAAAGCTGGAGTTACACGTCCCTTTCTAAGCAACTGTCACAACACTTAGGTACTGATCAACGATATTCTGTAGGGTTTAATCAGTGTTTAAATTGACCCTAAACCTTTAATGAAGAGACAAAAGGAGAGACGTACTAAATTTCTATCTCCGTACACCCCGCCCCCCAAATTTCCATGGTACATTTTAAAGTCTACATACACCCTGGCCGGGAAGCTTAGCTGGTGAGAGTGTTGCCCCAATATGCCAAGGCTGCAGATCCAACCCCGGGTTAGGGCATATATACATGAAGCAACCAATGAATGCATAAGTGGAACAACAAATCAATCAATCAATCAATCAATAAAATGTTAAAGTCTGCATGTTAGGAGATATCTGGATAATTCTGTTAGACTTTTTTTTTTAAAGTGGATTTAATTGTCATTCTTGTTCAGTTTGGAGGTGAAAGGAGGAAATGAAAATGTTCAGTGACACGCTCATCACTCAGAAACAGCCATCCAGCTGGAACATTTTGAAGCATACTCCCAAAAATGACACCACAAAATCCTGGCCACCTGGTCCTTTGGCACCCCGATGACCCGATTTCTCTGGCTAGACACTGCTCAGACATCAGAATCAACTTCACTGCTTCCCCCAACTCGCTCACTTCCACCCTGTCTGTCCTTCCACTTGTCCTGCTCTTCCCTGACAGCCACTAGACACCCTGCTTCCTGCCTGCACTCACTCAGAGGGAAAAATGCCACTCTCACCCCTCACACTGTCGTCCTGTGGACTGGACCCTCGGTAGCAGTCGTTTTCAAGGTTCAAGCTACAGGACGATGTCCTCAGTAGATAGGAAAGTACTTCTCTATAACAATGAAATTTTGAGAGCCCCATTTTTACGGAGTGGTCCACTCACTGTAACAGATATGGTCTGTCAAGCTGACTCATGTCTGCTAATGAGCATCTCTTTTCTGTGGGGGACCCCCCAATTATGCTGAATACTCATGATGACTAGGCCAACAGCAACTGCACCTCTCCAAGTACATAAACTACTCATGCTATTTCAGAAGTGAAGCAAACTTTTAAAATTAAATTTGGATTTATACACACCTCCAAAAGAATATCCAGAACAAAAATAGACAAATAAGGACGGAAGAAAGAACTGAGATCCAAGCTGTATCAGGCCCTGAGATGCTCTAATTACTGCCACAGGTCCTGTTGTGGTGTTTCTCTAACTGATGTGCCTTTGATTCTTTAGTCACTGAAAAGTCCAACCACAGGGCCCAATCTTTCTCTTGAAATAAAATGATGGAGGAATAATTTCAGCATGTGTCCCAAAATACGGGATTTTCTGGAAACTTAGGAGTCATCTTCAGTTATGGAGCTTTAGGTGCCTGTGGTGGGAACAGATCCTTTAAAGAAACTGAGGTCATAAATAAAATTGTAAGTCAGTGAGAGCTTTGATGGGGAGATGAGAAAATCCAGGCACACCTCAGAGATATTGCAGGTTTAGTTCCAGACCACCACAATAAAGTGAGTTCTCAAAAAGCAAGTCACAGGAATACTTTGGTTTCCCAGTGCATATAAATCTTTAAACTACACCATAGTCTATTAAGTGTGCTACATAGCATACTGTCTAAAAAGCAATGTACATACCTTAATTGTTTAATAAAAAAAATTGGTAGCTTACAAAACAGTCATGGGGAGATAAAGTACGGCATAGGGAACATAGTCAATAATATTATTATAATAACTGTGTACAATGACAGCTGGCTACAGGAAATATGAGAAACACTTTGTAAAGTGTCTGATTATCTAACCTCTGTGCTGTACACCTGAAACCAATACAAAGTTATAATGAATTAAGCTATAATTGAAAATTTAAAATTTTTAAAACAGAATAAAACAACATTTTATTGCTAAAAAAATGCTAACCATCATCTGAGCCTACTGGAAAAACGGCATCGATACACTGGCTTGATGCAGGGTTGCCACAATGCTTCAATTTGTAAAAAAATGCAATGAAGCGAAGCACAATAAAATGAGGTATGCCTGTATAGTTTAGACACCTGGTCTACTGGTTATCTAGTTTGATAGCAGGATGAAGGTTGTTAGAAAACCTATGAGCAGCTGATACCCATATTCAGCAGATGGCCTCAAAAGTCTAAATGTACTTATTAACCTCTGGCAGGAACTGAGGGCCCCTCAATCAAGTATTTCATGATTGAGCTCTCTAACCAGGGACTAAGACACGAAGAGCTGACAGTCCAGACTTGCAGTGAGCAGAGCTGCCATTTGCTCTCAGAGCTTCAAAAGTGGCAGCTACACTCTGAGAAAGATCAGTCCATTTCCAGGCAGGCCGGGGCAACTGAGGGGCCTGATGAAAGATGTGCACTACTTTCTACAAAAATGAGCGGAGGAAAAGAACAGATGTATTCAAATATTTAAAATCCTAAACAATACAGTTACAAACAAAAAATATATTAGAACATTTCTATCAAAGATGATATATCCATGTCTGTGCATTCAAATTCATGATGTAAATAAACCCAAGAGAAAAGGAACAAAGGATATGACACAGTTTACAAGAGGTGGTGGAAGTGTTAGATTGAAACTGTCATTTTTTTTAAATTATTGATTTCAGAGAGAGAGGAAGGGGGGTGGAGAGAAACATCAATGTGAGAAACATCGATCAGTTGCCTCCCATAGGCACCCGAATCGGGGACTGAACCCACAAACCAGGTATGTGCCCTAACTGGGGATTGAGCTCACAACCACTTGGCGGACTGGATGATGCTCCAACCAGCTGAACCACCCAGCCAGGACAAAACTATCATTTTTGCAGCTCAGAAAGGTCAAAGGGTAGCAATTTTGCATGGTTCACTCTACTAAGGAATACAGGATTCAGGGGGCATTCAAGGGCCACCATGATGGTGTGCTGCTTAGCCAGCTGTGCAGTGGGAGTGAGTCAAGGGGTCTGACCTGAGCAATGACCCAACCCAGTTACAACAGGACCATGTCAAAGGACTCCCCAATGTCCCACAGCCTTGGAGACTCCCTTAGGGTCACGATCTATACAATGGTGTTGGGAGAGGGCAGCTCCCGGGATGCCCTAAATGAAGGGAGGAGTTCCAGATCCCTGTGCGGGAGGGACCAGGCCCCTACTGGAGGGCATGAAACCAAACTCAGGTGGGGACAGCAGGGACAGGAAATCTTACCTCACCAGGCCAGAAGGGCATTCCCAAATGACCCCAAGGGAATGGCTGGCCCAACTCTAAACAGCACAGTCATTTCTGTGATTTTCAAAGAAATCATGCTACTAAAAAACTGATGCTGATTCTATTTTAATACTGTGACTCGAAAAAAGTCCCTTAACTTTGGAATCTGTTTCCTCATCTCTAAATTCAGAACACCGGTATTTACACAGAGTAATAGCAGTTTCGTAATTAACATCTAAAAATATAAAAGGACATACTAAATAATTACCTATGATAATATAATTACTTATGATAGACTGACAGACATGAAATATGTGCATCTAGGCATCATACCTTTTTCATACATGTGGCATTTTGCGTATTTCCCCTCCATTCTTTTTTGCAGTAGTCCATGATATCCACTTCAGGAGCTACACTTAATCTAGGTTCTGTGAGAGAGTCAAACAAAAGGGGAGAGGAGGAAATAGTGAAACAAAGCATAATCAGAACAATGGTACTGCTTTACGTGAGCATTACTTTTCTCTCACTTCATTCCAAAAAAATCCAGGATCCCACTACTGCCTACCACCTGGTCCAGACCACTATCCCCTCACTCCTAGGTAACTACGGGTTAGGTCCCCCAACGGGTCTCCCTGATCTCCACATGGCAGCTGGACTGATGCTTTTAACCTCGGTTGGACGATACCTACCACTTCTGGGTTCCAAGAGCTCCCAGAGCCTCCCATCTCAGCTGGAGTGGAACTGATGTCTTTACTGCCTACAGCGGCCCTGTTCCTGGCCCCTCTCTGGCCTCAGCTCCCACCACTCCCCATGCTGTCAACTCCTGCTCCACCAGTAGCCTCCTCCCCCGTACCCTCCAACACACCCAGCTCTTCCTTAGTACCTGCTCCCATACTCCATGCAGGTGTCTGCTGCTCACCTCTGACACCGTTCTATCATAATATCGCACACGTTGTGTGATGTTATGATAGAATATCATATTCTATCATATGATATTATTCATAAGGTATAACACCTTCATGCTGTATTCCTTTTACATAGTTTTGTTTTCTTCTTCGCACTGATCAATATCCAAACTATTTCTTTTTCTGTATCCCCCTGCCCATCCTCATACCCACATCCACACCCATGCATGGACAGAGTAAAACATGAGTTTCTAGAGGGCAGGGGCTTGTTTTGCTTCCTGTCTGTGTCCTCAGCACCTGCGACTGGTTGGACACAGGTGTCCATGAATACTGTTTTGATCAATTGAACATGCAACAGTCTGAGCTATAAGAAAATACATTTAATGATTTGTAATAGTTTTTCCCATCCATTCTACAAAGAGTTCACACTTCTGTAACAAAGCATTTATTTGCTTTTATTAATTCACAACCTGTTCTAATCCCCCAAAACTACAAGTTATTAATAAGCTAGAAAGTAATGGGGTGCTCAACGTTAGCTGAACCACAGATCTCACTTGACTCTCAAACACCTCCCCAAAATTAAAAACACAGATTATGATCAGATAAATGATACAGTGGGAGAACGGCCTTTGGATGTTCCTTGTTGCTTAGGGGTCTGATTCTGTGGCCTATGCATACGCAGACACACACATACCAGGATGTCTACGTGAGTGGTTTAGGAAAGAAAGGGAAGTACATTCTCAGGCATATCTTGACTTCCTTTTTAAATTATTGAAGTAAATGTTAGCAAAGAAATCAGGATATAAACACAGAAGTACCTTACAATGTATCCACTCCAGAAGAAATAATATAGTATTATATTCAGCTCAATTCAACAAATATTTACTGAGTGTTAATACACATCAAGCATTGAGCAAGGAATATGAAGGCAGTAAGACCCAGATTCTGTCCTGAACGGGTTTAAAGACCACTGAAGAAGAAAAAAACAGGTATTGATGAGCCAAGAGGTGATGGGTGCTTAGATGACTGATGGAGCAACACAAATGAGAACCCCCTAAGCCCTTCTTGTAGTTCAGGCAAATCAATCTGTTTGATGTTAAACATTAAGAACTGCCTATTTTTCAAAGATCTCACGGTGAATTCCTTCATAAGGAAAGTAAACCTTGTGCGTAAAGGGGGAAATAATACATATATAGAAAACACATATTTATATGTGGCATTAAGTCACAGATATAAACCAGACCCCTGAACCATTCATTAGACAGAGACCACAAATTCCATTGCTGCACAGCCAATCTTCAAATAAAGACGGATCATTACTGAAATTCAAGGAACATTTTTTGAGCGTCTAACTTAGTAGACAGAAGAGTTGCCTGGTATCTCCCCTACCACTCACTTCCCCCCAAAAAACAGAGGAACCACTAACGTCCAGATTCGAGGACATTTACTGGGCCATGTTCTCCCACCAGAGAGCGCATGCTTCCTGCTCAGGAGGGGCCTCTGGGGGGAGAAAGTCCAGCCTTCCTGCTCTCCTCGGTTGCAGCCCTCATTCCTGCGCATGCCAAGACAAGACCTGGCCTCTGAGCAGGGGCAGCGGGCCCACCTCCTCAATACTGAGGGAGGAGGCAGGGGGCCTCACCTGCCCAGAAGGTAGCCATAGGCCACAATCCTGTGCTGAGTCAAATGCGTGAGACTACAAGGGGGAGGAGATGGGGTACACCCTGCATAGCTGCTAGCACCGAATGGCACTTTCATTGCCATTACACTGCTCTTTTTTGAGAGGGGGGCTCCAACAGTCACTGCACGCCATCCCCTAGGCCAGGGGTGAGAGGCACAGGAGCAGCTTAGAGTGCACACGGCCCCTTTCTTTGTCTAATTGCGACTATATAGACTCTATCAGGGAAGAACATTTCTGATGGGAAAAGCGGGGCAGGGCTGAAAAACAGGGTGGTAACCAGGAGACAAAATAAACAAAAGGTCTGGTTCTTAATCACCTTGTGGTGACAAAGATAAGGATCAGACCCTTGGAAGATGGGATGTTAAAGATGAACCCCTCCAGAAAGCTGAGACTCAACAATAAACTACAAAAGACCAGGTAAAACTGGGGGGATGGGGCAAGAATTGCAAACATTTTCTATAATAAGCCAGACAGAAAATAACCTAGGCTTTGGGGTCTGTGATGTTTCTGTCACAAATAATCAACTTTATCATGCATGAAAGCTACCCTGGACAATCTGTACACTAAGAAGACCCAATAAAACTTTGTTTACAAAACCAGGGGGCACATCAAATTTGGCTAGGGAGCCATAATATGCTGACACCTGGAGAAGGTGAAAAAACCTTTTCACTAACAAAGAGAGAACTTAGGAAAACTTTCTGACTTGACCTGGGCTCTGATGTGGGGAAAGGAAATCTCTCCTGAGAATTCATACCCATAGGCTGGCTCTCTTACAGGGACAGGACGTGAATTCAGACTAGCCACGAGACCCTGGAAACACAAATCTAGATACTCACATAAAGTGGCCCAAGGGAGGGTGATCTGGGCGCCTGGCAGAAACAAGGCCAAATTCTCTTGCACTCAAGCCAAGGTGCACAAACTCTATATGAATACATAAGAGTTGAGCTTATAATTCAAACTTTGAAGAAGAAATAAGCAAAAAATATTATAACAATTGGCATAAAAAGACCTACCAGAATTTTCAGAAAATAGAATTAGCAGACCTAGAAAAGCATGTTTAAAATGATTAAAGAAATAAACAAAAAATAAAATAAAAAACATTAGCAAAAAATAAATAAATAAATAAACTATCAAAAACGACCAGGCAAAGTCTGGGGGAAAAAAAGCAGGACGTTTCCAAAAAATAAAGAGCAAACAGACTGGAATAAACTGTCCAGAATGCAACAGAGGCCGCAACATGAAAAATACATATGAAAGCGCGTGTCACTGGGAGCCTTGGAAGACAGAATGAGGGCTCACAAACATCTAATTAGAGTTCTGGGGTTTTTTTCCTCACTTTAAATATAGTTGTTCTATCGGTTTACACACTCATTAGTCAGTTTTTTAAAGTATATTTTATTGATTATGCTATTACAGTTTTCCCAGTTTCTCCCCCTTTATCTGCCCTCTGCCCTCCCTCCAGCATTCCTCCACCTTAGTTCATGTCCCTGGGATGTACGTATAAGTTCTCTGAATTCTCTATTTCCTATATCATTCTTAACCACTCCCCGTCTATTTCATGTCTACCAATTATGCTTCTTATTCCCGGTACCTTCTTCCCCCACATTCTTCCCCTCTCCCTCCCCACTGAAAACCCTCCATGTGATGTCCATTTCTCTGATTCTGTTCTTATTCTAGCTGTTTGCTTAGTTGTTGTTTTCATTGTTTTTCCTTTTTTTAAGGTTCAGTTGTTGGTAGTTGTGAGTTTGTTGTCATTTTACTATTCATAGTTTTTGATCTTCTTCAATTTCTTAGATGAGTCCCTTTAACATTTCATATCATAAGGGCTTGGTGATGATGAACTCCTTGAACTTGACCTTATCTGGGAAGCACTTTATCTGCTCTTCCACTCTAAATGATAGCTTTGCTTGGATAGAGTAATCTTGGATGTAGGAGTAAATACAGAGAACTGGGAAAAGGCAATATTCACAAAGATAATCACTGAGAATTCTCCCAAATTGATGAAAACTAGGTACCCAGGGATGCAAACAGAAAAAAAATCACAAGCAATATGTTTAAAGAAAACCCATACTTCAAGATATCAAGGAGAAACCCCCAAGACAAAGAGAAAAAGAAGGAAAAGACAGATTATCTACCAAGGATTAGTCTGACTGCAGTGTTTTTACTATAACAGAAACCAGAAGACAATGCAATAAAATCTTCAAAAAGATTAGAAAAAACAACTATTCATCTGGAGTTATTCAAGAAAGTGAAACAAAGAAATTTTCAGACAAACAGAACTTCCCCCTCAACAGACCCACACAGAGGCACTTCCAAACGATGTTATTTCAAGATGGCAATAAATGAACCCAAAGGGCCGAGATACAAGAAGGAATATAAATGGGTCCATTAGAATCTCAGACTACTACTGGACGTGACAAGGCCCACTGAAAAACTAAAACGCCTGCCCAGGGCTATACTAGCGGACAGAAAGGAAGCACCGTAGAGCCTTCAGAGTGAGAGAAAGGGAGAGGTCTCTGCAAATGCAGCAGGTACACACCGTAGCCAAAGAGGATTTCCTCCCCAGGAATACGACTACTAAGGACGCTGCAGCAGAACTGAATTTTGTGCAACCGGAGTGATGGAAGCCGAGCATCCTCTGCCATTTTACGGAGGACCAGAACAGTGTACTGCAGGAACACCCTTGACTGACCACGGCAAAGAACTTTCCTATGGCTACCAGTGAGGAGTCCCACCAACTCCTTGTTGAAGAAGACTTGAAAATTACCAATAAAACCCCACTTTGTATCATTTCTTCCTTATTACACATATAATATACTATTCTACCATGCAGGGGTAATACTTGTTAACCATGCAGGGGTATCCAACCCGTGGTCCAAGAGGTACATGCTGCCCAGGATGACTATGAATGCAGCCCAACACAACATCGTAAATTTACTTAAAACCTTTTTTTTTTTTTTTTTTTTTGCCCATCAGTTTTTGTTAGTGTTTGTGTATTTAATGTGTGGCCAAAGACAACTCTTCTTCCAATATGGCCCAGAAATGCCAAAAGGTTGAACACCCCTGCAAAAAGTAAACAGAAGCTAGTGCTCAAAACGAACCAGTAGAACACACAGATTACACAGGTAATAAGAGAGAAAATGGCATTTGTGTATCATCTGTGCTGTACTGCCAGTTGAGGCATTCCCCACTCTGCTCCTACACAAGGCTAGCTGGAGAAGCAAGGAGGCACTTCGCATACAGCCCTGCCAGCCGTGCTGACGGTGGAGGAGGCCGGGATGTATGCCTCACCTCAGCGGCACCGACGGGTCAAAGGGCCCTGTTGGGTGAGAGGAGCCGGCATGGCTGAGCAGAAACATGAACACGAAATCGTGAAATGATGAGAGAATCGGTGCTACCAATCCTCCGACCATTCTTTCTTACAAGTCTATCAAATTCACGCGGCCACGTGATGCAAAAACACGTTTCTCAACAAGTCCTCCACTCGATGGACATGGCACTGCAAATCCAGACTCTCCCTCCAAGAGCGTAAGGCAATCAAGAACTGAGAGAGGGTGGTGTCAAGAGACTGAACAAATGCACGCAGATGTGAAAACGACATGAATGTAAAGAACATAGGGAAAATGTAAACACTTTCATTAAAATGATAAAAACCTCAGGAAACAAACAAACAAACAAACAAAAAAACCCCTCAGGAAACAGCATTCGCCAAACAGACATCAGCAAAATGAATAATCATTGCAGGTAAGACCATATGTGTGTTTCCCGGGAAGTACATCTTAATATTTTATGAGAATGGATACACCGATTTAACAGCATTTTCTATCACAAACAGTAAGAATTCTATAAATAAAACAATTCCAAACGTACCTGGTAACCCTCTTTCATGTATAGGTAATTCTTTCTCCTTTTTTATTTCATCATCAGAGCGATATATGTCCTCCTCACTGAAATTACACCAAATGAGACATTTCAAAAATTGGTTGCACTGACATTTTCCCTCCTATCAGAATGTGCAGGTGCTTAAAAATTGACAAGACATTTAAAGTTTAATGTTTTCATATTACATAATGACAACCTGATCAAATATGGGTCTTTCATCTTAGATGCTCATGTTCCTATCATTCCACTTCAGAGTGTCTTACTATAAATAAGGCCTTTTACATCACTCCACTTGCGGCCTGGCCCTGGGCTACTTATGGCTCATTCGTATATGAAAGCATCTCAGCCTGTGTCTTATTAATGAAGCAGTGTCACAATTCTATCAAGTTCCAAGAACAGATATAGTGCTATTAAAAGGACTATATAAGAATGCAGGCCAATGGCCCACTTTAATGTCACAAGCGAATTTGACAATAGCTACTCTAAAAACAATAGGCAAGCATCAATTACTAAGCCCCCAAAGGTAAAAACACCTCCCAAGGCTCCTCCCCCATGACCCCCATATTCAAGCAGCCACCCGATGTCTGTGGAGCACGTCCCTACTGTCCCACATACTTCTACTGCTACCACTGCCACTGACTCGGTACTTATACAGTAGCTCCCGCAAGGGTCTCTCGTCTCACTCAGTGAACTAACAAGAACCTACTCAGTACCAGAAAGGGAGAAAACTCCACTGGATGCTAGACAAGCATGAAGTGTTCTTGCTTCTGGTTTTAGAGACTTCTGGTTTTTAGGATGCCTTCTCTCCCCTCAACATACACCACATGACAATGATGGGAAACAGAAACGCTATCTTTGCCGAAGCCACAAGACACACACAAGTCCAAAACTGGACAAAGGAGCAGTAAGTAAAGGACGGAGGAGAGGGAAGCCAGCCTCGCTGCCTAGGGAAGGGCATCCGCCGAAGGCAAGACCAGCAAACCCCGCAGATCCCCAGAAAGGCTCAGGAAGTGGAGGTGCGAAGTACTTCAGAAGGTACAGGAGACACCCAGAGCTGAAAACAAGGAAACCGGCTGATGTAAACACAAGGAGTAAGCAGGCCCTCAATTCCTTACACTCCTTCCCGATGACAGCACACCCCAATCCTCACACAAGACAGGACGCTCCAGGCACAATGGAACACAGGAAGGAGTTAATAGGATCAATATACAATAAGGAATTAAGTGAGCAACTGAAACACTCCCATCCCCAATTCCCTTAGCTCCCCTGACCCCCACTCCGTTCCTTGTCTATGGCCTAGTACAGCTGGGGAAAAGAGGAAGGGGTGAGAGGGAGACAAAGAAGGGGCACTAAGAGAGGTGGTGAAGCTAACATCCCTGCCTCTCCCCACCCCGTGAAACCTTCAATGGCTCCCAAAGTAGTAGGAAAGTCTAAAATCTGGACCTAACCCACCAGTCTAGCCAGTATTCCAGGACTTCCCTGCACACACCCGCACCAGTTTCCACACCTGTGGTTGGCTCTGCTTATTCCCTCTGCCCGATGGGCACAGGGCATAACACATCAGGATACGTGCCATGTGGTGACCCTGCTGTGGAATGCCACGGCTGGAGTGGTGACTCCGAGCTAGAAAGTCGGGGTTTACCCACTCCTCACACCAGCCCTTATTAGCTTTATGTATGAGTATGGAACCAAGGTAACTACACCTCTCAGCCTACATTTAATCACTGGAAAGGAACCCACCTCAAAAGAGTGTTGTGAGGAGACCAGTGTAAAATAGTTAGCACTCAAAAAAGTTAGCTATTCCTAGGAATTCTCATACTATACTCATTGGTGCAAAGTATTAATAAACAATTTGCTCACTGACCATTTCTTATCCCTCTTTTTTTCTCTAAAACAAAGGTAAGGGTGTGTGTGTGCCTATTTTTTTAATGTTCTGGGGTTGAGGGGTCATACTAGGGAAAGGGTACTTTCCATGAACTCTGGCTCCAGTCAGAATTCAAGTAAAAGGTGTGATGTCACCCATGGAGCCTGTGCCAGAGTTCAAGGCAAACAGAAACCAGATTCGCAGAGACTATACATCAAACACCTAAAATAAAAAGTGACTAAATGTGTTGGCTCTTCGTTCACTAATTTAATGACATCTTTCAGCTACCTTGCTAGCTTTGTCAAATATGAGAGAAATTCTAACCCTATAAAACAGACATTCCAGTGAGTCACTTCCAAAACACGACCAGAAGCACAACTTTGGGCCAGTACTTCCCTGACCGTGGCCTCAGTTTCCTCATCTTCAAAACGAGATGACTGGACAAGATCTATATTCTGTATGGTCTACATCAGCGATTGTAAAGCCTTTTCTATCTCCTGGCACCCATGAACTAAAGACCGAAATTCTGTGGAACACCAAAAAATACGTTTGCCGATCTGACAAAAATATAGGTACAATTTTGATTCATTCACACCAGACAGCTACTTTTGTGTTGGCTGATGGCATTTTTTTTTTTTTAATTTCACAATCTAAGGGGAAAGAGGTCAGTGCCCCTAACTAAACAGTTGGGTATTGCATGTTTTAAAATTCTTGTGGCACTCCAGTTGAAAACTGCTGATCTACGTGATTCCTTTCTCAGTTCTTACTTCTAAAAGAGCAGGAATCTATCTGTCAAACATTCTATCTCAAGCGAATTCTGTGGCTATCCTGCATGCACACATGGCTCTACTTTGTCCTCTTCCTTTTCAATCTACAAAATAATCAAAGTGCAATCACAACACCAGTGCCCAGACGTAGTTCTCTGAACAAACATTTCTCAGTACAGCCGGAGGCACAAATTCCCACAAAGGCCAACAGGAGAGGAACGGAAAGAAATCAAAGGGAAGACAGAAACAAAAAGTGAGGTTATTGGAAGTTTAAAAAGCAGTGTTTCACGATATACAAAAGAAGCAAAACAGAAATGGATGAATGAGTCCCAGAGTATATTCAAATCACTTTAGCCACAACTAGATTTCTTTCAGATTGTGTGCACAAATGTTTGCTAACTTCCAAGGCTACCCCCAAAAATTGTACTATGGCCTTTAACGTCCACCAAAAAAATTATCCTAAAGCTGTATTTCCTTGGAGAGAAAATAAGTTTTAAGTTTTAGCAATAAAGCTCAATCAATATGGACAGAAAACAGTTTGGAGAAAAATGAGATAGTCATCTAACATAAGAACTGAAGAGAGAGATGTATGAGAGCAAGAAAAACTAATTTTATTTAAGAAAGTACTTCACTCAATAAACTTTTGCTTTAACACTTCTTGTTTTAAACCATCACCCAAGGATACGTTTATTGATTTTGAGAGCAAGGAAGAGAAACACTGATTTGTTGTTCCACTTATTTATGCATTCACTGGTTGCTTTTTTAAAAAAAGATTTTATTTATTTATTTACTTATTTTTAGAGAAGGAAAGGGAGGGGGAAAGAAAGGGAGAGAAACATCAATGTGCGGTTGTCTCTCACGCACCATCTTTTGGGGACCTGGCCCCACAACCCCAGCATGCGCCTTGACTGGGAATAAAACCAGCGACCCTTTGGTTCGCAGGTCAGCACGGAGCCATACCAGCCAGGGCTCACTGGTTGCTTCTTGTATGTGCCCTGACCAGGGACTGAACCTGCAACCTTGGCATATTGGGAAAATGCTCTAATCAACTGAGCTACCTGGCCAGGACAATGCTGCATTCTAAATTATAACCTTCCTCTTGCTCTGTTCAAAGACCTGCATAACAGTGAAATTTTGAAAACTTAATTTAAAAAAGCTTACTACATTTAGACAAAATTACACTATTCCTAAGAACAAAAGCTAAGTTAAAAACACATAGCTCATTGAAGCAGAAGACATTTCTGTGAAGTCAATTTCTCAATTTGACACAAGTAAAGATGTCATATGAAAAGAGTCAATGCTGCAAAGCTAACAAGACAGCATTTTAATCACTCACCATCATGAACATTTGCACCAACTTCCCTTACTTGTCTAAAAAAATTAAACTGAATATGACTTTGTTCAGCTCTCTGGACTTGAACAGTGCAGTTCGTGCTTAACCTGGCCCTTTCCTAGGAGACTAATGGCCCAGGCAGTGGTGGTGAGACGTGTCAACCACTGTGACACTGATGTACCTTACCACACAGGAAAAACAAAGACCACTCAACCCAGCCTTTCCACATCGCTTACCGGTTCTCGAGATGGTTGAACAAAACATCAAATGCAGGAAAGTACCAGCACCCAGGCCAAAATTCCACCTCCCTTCTGAAACTGGACTTTCCATGACTGGCTCATGCTATTCCACGTGACTTCCAAAGGTATCTCGGGACAACCCAGAATCCTCAACAATGAGGTTTGATTCTCAGAGACATCCAGGCTCTAAACCTGGAAGCAGGCTCTATATCCAGGTGGGGGAAGCAGTGGCAGGGAGTAGCTATTACTCCATCAAATATAGATCCTAGTTGCTGCTGAAGTATGAGGTGGGTAGAAAAACAGACTGGCACAACAGTGTATTTAGGAACAACCAGGAACAATAGTTTAACAATTTGTTGTTCACAGACCTTTTGAGAATCCACAGCTTTCATCAGAACCTCGGCCCAGAAAAACATAAATACACATAGATTTTTGTCTTGAGTTTCAAATATGTCCCCACCCGCCAACCCACAGTCAGCCCATGGACCCCAGACTCAAACCCTGGCCCTGTATCAGGCAGACAGGGAAAGGCCACGGAGTAGTCTCACTTGTCAATTTCCTAAGCATGTCTGGCCTGACCACCAATGTCTTGGTCCTCAGGGATGATAGTATGGATTATCTTAGCTAAGAGCAAGAAGTGGATATAGCATAGGTTTCAAGTGAGGAGTGCGTATAAAGTATAAGAGACCTGCTGATACAAGTAATGAAGAAGTTTCAAAAGCAGTTCGGTTGAATCTGGCCAGACCCAAGACATCTTTAAATGGGACACTAAGTTATCTTGTGAGCCATCCTCAGGGCTGTTGGGGGGATGCCGGTCAACCACAGGTCTCAAATGAGGTAAGGAGTAAAGAAAGGAAGGAAGGAAAGGGGAGATGGATAGAGGGAAGATTTAGAAAGTAGCTCATCCATGTGGTTATTAAGTCAGTTTTCTCCCTTGCTAAATACAGTGAGCTTAGTCCAAAGCAGAGATATTCAACCTGTTTCACCTCATAGTACACATAACTGCATTACTAAAATGCTATGGCACACCAAAAAATATATTTGCTAATCTGACCAAAAAATAGGTACAATTTCAATTCATTTACACCAGATGGCTACTGTTATGTTGGCTGTTGTCATTTTTTTATTGGATAATCAAAGGGGAAAGAAGTCAGTACCCCTGACTAAGCAGTCAGTTATTGCATGTTTTTTGTGGTTTTTGTTTTTGTTGTTTTTAATCTTCACCCAAGAATATTTTTATTACTAATTTTAGGGAGAGAGAAGGAGGGAGGGGGAGAGGGGCAGAGAGAGAGACAGAAACACAGGTCGGCTGCCTCCTGCATGTGCCCCAGTGGGAGATCAAACCGCCAACCTAGGTATGTGCCCTGATCGGGAATCAAACCCGCAACATTTTGGTGCACGGGACGATGCTCCAAACAACCGAGCCACCTGGCCAGGGCAGGTATTGCATGTTATAAAAATTCTTGCAGCACACTGGTTGAAAATCACTAGTCTAAAGGAATTCATATCCTACAGTACTGCCTAGGAAATGATCCATCCCTTCCCATACCCATCGCCACACCCTTCAAAGAATCACATCCCATATGATTAATGGCTACAAAGTTGGGCTATGGTTTCTGTTCATAATTACTGTCTTCTGCATGCATTAAAAATGGCTGCAGGGTATCTCATCTGCAGTTTTATGGTGTTTCATATATTCAGGTGCAAAAATTTTACTCAATTCCTGTGCAGGCCAAACCCAATTCTTTGAGTGAGAAGAACAGACTTGGCTCCAATGACAGAAAAACACAGTTTAAAAATTACTTTAGGTTGTAATTCAGGCATTTACACTATTTATTTAAATCTATACCCAACTATTAGGCTGCTTATTTTATCATGTAAGAACTGATGTGCACACATTATACTGCAAAGTATAAAATAAGCACTTCATATGATACGGTAAGCACAGTTTCCCCAGCCCTTAAGAAAATATCACAGAGCAAAGAGAAAGAGCCTTACTGCCTATATAACAAGCAAGAAGGCTCAAAATATAAGAAGAGAGGTTCAGAGTTCGTTGACACCTGCATTAATCTTCACCTCCTTTCCCTTGCTCCCTCTTATGCTCTTATGAGAGTTAAAGAATAAGGTCATCAAAGACAATGAGAGCAGGGGAAAAGGAAATTAAGCCCTCAATAAACTGCAAACTGAAACATCTACTCCAGAAAGGAAAAATCTTCAGTTTGCCATCACAAATCATGTCCCTCTGCCTGCATTGCTGAGGAAGCCAGAAAAAGATGGGAAGAGATTCCCACCCAGACACCAGGGAACATGGTCCTGAACCTGTTCCCTGTGTCTCATTGATCAAACTGGACCTATCCATCCGCAACGTGGTGTCGTAACATGTAAGATGACACATCTAGGCTGGTTTTTTTAAGATTCCTTTCAGTGCTAAGTTCATAATCCTACTGACAGCAGACAGAAGAGGCCACAAAACACAAAACTTTTTCGTCAGGAAGGAGTGCTCCTTCCACACCATGACCCCTTTCCCCAGGTGCTCAAACTCAAGGAACCATATCCAGCAGGAGAAGTTCCCGAATAACTACATACTTTGAGAAACGTAATTCTGGCGTCATAGTTTCTGTATCACCCATGGGGCATGAAACTGTTCAGGTGGAGGCTGAGCAGCACCATCCAAGGGCCAGGGCCCTCAGGTAGGGGTAGAAGTGAAGCAGTAACAGTTAGGGGGGCTAGGGGCTGCGAGCAGGAAGGGGCAGAGGCAGACGGTGCTGGGCCTACTTTACCAGCTGGAGTCTGAGGTTGGTCTCCAACTTGGGGAGCAAAAATGGATCCACAGGTTACATCAGCTCACACATGGGCCTGCTCAGTGGTTTCAACTGAGTAAAATAAAATGCTACCATTGAAAAAATCTGGTCAGTCCACACAAAAGTCAGGATAGCTGGATTTTTTTTAAATACAGAAAAGTCTGCCACTGTAGGCTGAAACTTAGCAGAGCTAACCTGAACAGAGATGGGCCTTGCTTTCCAGGAACACCTGTCCAGCTTTACTCAGGTGACCTGCATCACTCCTGAGGGCGGGAGTTTGAGATACCCTACTCTAAATACTTCCCACTGGCCATTAAGAGTGGATCATGACATCCCAAAGGGTATGGTGCTCAGTAAATGAGAATGCCACAGCCCACAGTAAAGCAGCGTGCAAAGGAGAGTTATAATACACTCTCTGCGTAACAGGCCTGCAATGGGCCCCTTTTAAGGAAATGCAAAGCTTAAAAAAAAAAGTGCATTTAAGTGCACCTTACAATTCAATTTCCCAGCCAATTAAGCTATCTGTCAAACTGGTTATCTGAATGCTTCCCTCAATTTTGGAACTCAAAGGCATCTGTATGGGCCTAGAACTTGGAAAGTGTAGAAAAAGTTTCAGCCTTCAAGTTTATGTTCTGCTTCCACACCCACCCCTTTACAGAAATATAAAGGCTTCCGATTTATGCCGCTTTTTTCACAGTTCTGCAAGGAACTGGGCTAACCGGCACAGCACGGCCTTCCGTATTTAACGTAAAGGGGGAGAAGGGGTATCTGGTGAAGCCATTAACAAGCCAAACAGATTTGTGTCAGACTCCGTCCAAAATCTATCCAACAGGTGGGACCTTCATCAAGCAGCGACTTGCCTCCCAAGAACACACGTGTCGCGTGGCTCAATTTTCCTACCCGGTTGAAGGGAAAATCCACTGGGTGTTAGTTATAATACACTTCTTGGTTTTGTTTCCCAAGCTGTCAGAGCTTTCTTTAACTTTAGAGCTATGGAGATAGCCAAAACAGGGAGGAAGGGGCACTAGGTAACCATAATTGTGAGGGACGTTCCCGAAAAACATTAGTACTTGGACCCTGGACACAAGTGTCTTTAAACTCCTCTCTGTACCCGACTAGCTTGCTTAGAATCAAGGGTACAAAGGACCCTCCACCGGCTACTCCCTAGTCCACCCCCGCCCAGGCTTCCAGAGGGAACCGAGCCCGGCGCCCCACGCCACCCCCGCAGCGCTCCGCAACTCACTGCTCCGCCTGGCCCAGCAGCACGACTCTGGCGGGGCCGGGGGACGTGGCCCCCGCCTCCCGCACCAGCTTCTCCGCACCGCTTGCGCCTGGCCACGTTCCAGGCTGGGGCATGGTCCCCCGACTCATGGGGCCACCTGCGACGGCAGGAGGTCAGCGCCTCCGAGCGGTCCAGGGCCCTTATTGTCAGCTCGCCCGTCTGAAGCAACCGCCGCCGCTGGCGCCGCCTGCTCAGTTCCGAGAGTGCACTGAGCGCTTCCGCGCGCGTCACCGCTGCCCGCCCCGCGGCCTTTGACCCTCACCGAGGGGGCGCTGCCCGCGAGGGCGGTTGGTCTGTGGACTGGAAGCCTGCGCATGCGCGTGTGCATGCATGGGCGGGGCTGCGGGCGTGGCGGCGTCTGGCGAGGCTTGGTCACTGCGCATGTTCCGCCTCCTCTTGCTATCATTTTGCCCCAAATTTGCTGTGCTCCCTACTTGTCTTTGATGTTTTGGGCATCCTGCGTCATTAGAGGAGGGCAGGAGGCGTGGTTGTGTGGTGGGACGCGCCCTCAATTAGGAGGACCAGAAAAACCTGCCCGAGGAGTGAAGGGCGCTAACGTGTTTGGTCACCATGCAGTGTCACTCTGCTCTACACCGACCTGGGTTTCCTCAACTATAAAGGGAGGGACGTGGGCAGACTGAGTGATGCACGACTTGCCTGGCTATTCTTGACAGTTCCTTCAAGATCCGCCTTCTCCCCCTCCCCCACCCCTACCCAACCCAGCCCAGACAGCTTTGGAGTTCCGGTCACTCCCCTCCATGAGGGCGGGAAAGGCAAACGTGTTCCCCTAGACAGTTGAGCAGATGCAGCAGTGTGTGTTCTTGGAATGTATTCTTTCAGATAGAAATTTTGATTTAAGAGGAACAAGAGCAAAGGGAAAATATTAACAGACTTCGAAGATCTGAAAGTGAAATGATTCATCACTGGGCATTGCCAAGCAATCGGTGCAGAACCGGGTAGAGAAGGGCATGGCGATTCAGAAACCTGCAAGTATTCAGGGGCAAAACGAGTAGGTAGGGAGTTTCATTGAAAGATGAAACTGGAAGAAGGATATTGGAGATAGGAACATGAAAAGCTGCCTTAGGCTGACTAGGGAGCTTGTGCTTGATCCTGGTTGCAAGACGGGAAGGATATCATTTTGGAAGGTCACTCTGAAGTTAGAGAAAAGATTGGAAAAGGGCAAGACTGGGAGACCAGCTTAGGGAGACTCAATGGTAGTGGGCACAAAAGGGAGAAACTGGATGGAAAGAATATTTT
Organism: Glossophaga mutica; assembly: GCA_039655065.1. Lineage (NCBI taxonomy): Eukaryota > Metazoa > Chordata > Mammalia > Chiroptera > Phyllostomidae > Glossophaga > Glossophaga mutica. The sequence continues at coordinate 25,096,303 of CM077305.1, forward strand.
CATTTTGAGGCAAAGAACTATGGGGTTTTTTCCTTTAATTTTACTTGAAATTGTAATAAATGCCCATGCTTAAATCAAAGAAAAGAATATATGAATTATATCCTTTATGGATATTAAAGGTGTGGGATGATATTTGGATGAATAGTGTCCCCCAAAAGTCATATCCACCTGGAACCTCAGTGTGACCTTGTTTGGAAATAGGGTCTTTGCAGATTTAATCAATTAAGATGAGGTAATGCTGGATTAGTCTGGGCCCTAAATCTAATGACTGGTGTCCTTATAAGAGGAGAGGATGCAGAAATGTGTAGACACAGAGGGAATAAAGACACATGGAGATGGAAGAAGAGATTGGAGTGGGTAGCTTCAGGCCAAGTAATGCCAAGAGCTAGTAGGAGGTAGGAAAAGGCAAGGAAAATTTATTCCAAAGACACACAGCCCTGCTGACAACTTGAGTTCAGATAGGTAGTCTCCAGAACTGCAAAAGAGTAAATTTCTGTTGTTTTGAGCCACTCAGTTTGTGGTACTTTGCTATAGCATCCTGAGGAAACTAATACAGGGATCAAGATAAAGGATTGTAAAGTGGTATTGGGCTGAATTTAAAACTCCTTTCATCACTTGACTTCTGTCCACCCAAGAGTGTCTACACTAAATGAAATGCCAGAACTGCCTAAGATACTGTAGAGGAATCCCTCCAAAGTCATAGGGACATTGGAATCTTAGAGTGTATTTTTTATGTAAGACCTGCTCCCCCACTCCAGGAGGGTTCAGAGGACATTACCTTTCACCATGACAGTGAGAAACAAATTTCTGAGGGGAGCCCCAGCATCCCTGAAGAAAAATGCAATTGTTCTTCTCTGAAGTCAGATATACCTTAAAGTGGAAACTGCTACCATCAAACTGGATCCCTAAAAGGGATGGGGATTATGGGAATCCCAGGTTGGCCTGAACCAAGGGTGTTATTTAATTGCCAAAAACTAGGTGGGCGTGGTTACTGCAATGGACAGCTGAACTAAAGCAGTAATCAGAAATGTCTGACTTGCAGTTTCTAGACTTGAGTCAGTTTATACACCCAGAACTCTTTGAATGAAGGGAAGGCACGTCCTTTTGAGCAAGTACCTTGCTACATTGCCAAAAATGTATAATGTTATTCTTGTCACCAGCTTTCCCCAGAGGATCCTGTGGCCATCTCCCAGGGTGACTATTCACTGGGGGGAAAAAACTAGTCGGACTTTGGAGGGATTAGAAGACAACCACTCTAATCTGACACTAATTCATGGAAACCCAAAACATCATTGTGTCTACCTAACCCAGTAGGGGCTTAGGGAGATCAAGAGTTCGATGGAGTTTTAGCTCAGGTTCATCTCACATTAGACCCAGTGAGTGTCTGAACACACCCTGTGATTATCTCCCCAGCTCCAGAATGCATGATTAAAATACACTTGCTCAGCAGCTAGCAGAATCCCCACATTGGTTCCCTGACCTGTACAGAGAAGGTAGGAAAGGCCGAACGGAAGCCACTAGAACTGTTTCTATGTAAAAAATGTGAATCAAAAATAATACCACATTCTTGGAGGAATTGTAAAGACTAGCACCACCATCAAGGACTTGAAAGTTGCAGAGGTTGTGCTACCCATGATGGCTATCTTCAGCTCATCTATTTGGCATGTTCAGAAGACAGCTGGACCTCGGATAATGACAGAGGATTTTCGTAAATCTAATTATGTGGTGATTCCAGTTGCACTGTTTTTCCAGATGTGGTTTCCTTGCTTGAGCAAAGCAACACATTTCTTAGTACCTGGTACACAGCTATTGATCTGGCAAATGCTTTTTTCCTCCATACTTGTAGAAAAAGACTGCCAGAAGGAATTTAATTCAACTGGCAAGGGCAGCAGTACATTCTCACTGTTCAAACAGTACAGAGTAACCCTTCAGTCCCCCATCATGATTTAGTCTGCAGGGATCTCCATCCCTTTCTTCTTTCCCTTCTTCAGAACATCACACTTCTCCATCAGATTGGCGATGATATGCTGATTAGTCCTGGTAGATAGGAAGTAAAAAATCACTGTACACACATTGGTAAGATATTTGTGTAGTAAAGGATGGGAAATAAATCCCCTAAAATTTAAGTGCCTTCTAACTCAGTGAAATTTCTAGGGGTCCAATGGTGTAGAGTATACCAAGGAAAAGAGTAAGTGTTTCTATTTGGCCCCTCCCACTACTACTTTTAAAAAGGCACAACAACTAGTGAGAGAAGAGAAAGCTGCAACAGCTCCAGGCTGCTCTGCCACTTGAGTCACATAATCCAGCAGATTTAATGGTGCTTGAAGTGTCAGTGACACAAAGAGCTGCTATTTTTAGTCTTTGGCAAACTCCTAGAAGTGAATTACAATGCACACCCTTAGGATTTTGGAGCAAAGCCCTGTGGATAACTCCTCTACTTTTGAGAAACAGCTTTTGGCTTCCTACTAGACCGCAGACAACACTGAATGCTTACGCATGAGCTACCAACTTACCGTGTGAACCTGAGCTCAGTGAAATATCGTGTCAATAGATTGTAACCTTGATGTGATCTGATGAAAATGACACTGCCCTTCTGTGATCTTCCCAAAAACTATAACCCCAGGATAACTATGAGAAAAACATCAGAGAAAGCACACATTCCATTAAAGAGGCATCCTGGAAAATGTTTGACTAGCACTCTTCAAAACTGTGAAGGTCATCAAAACCAAAAAAATTCTGAGAAACTACCACACTGAAGAGGAGTTAAAGAGACATGACAACTAAATGTGTTGTGGTGTCCTGGATGGGCTCCTGGAGGAGAAAGGGATATTAGGTTAAAAGAGGTCTGAATAAACTATTGACTTTAGTTAATAATAATGTGTCAGTGTTGGACGTTAGGTGTAAAAAGTGCACCATATTAACGTAAGATGTTAATAATAGGGCAAACTGGGTGCAGGGTACATAGGGGCCCTGCACTATCTCCTGCATTTTTCTGTAAATGTAAAACTATTTTAAAAATAATGCATATTAGGAAAAGATCAAACTCAAATAGCCATGGTACAGTGTTAAACCAAGAGTTTCCAAAATAATGAATATCTAATAATACTGTTCTTATTTTGAGCTTCAATGGAAAGTTTTAAATTTAAATGTTAATTATATCATCTTTAATCTTTTAAAAATTTCTATTGTGTATATGTTTTACTGCATATATAATACATAAGTACACAGGTACATGTGTGCATTTTAATATATGTATATTGGAACATACATTTTATTAACATTATAAAATAAGTTATTAGAGAACAAATATAGTAAACTACATAAGGCAAAAACTAATTTAGGCTTTTTTAATGGAAATTGTGAGAAGTCCATGAACTGTAATATAATTACAACGAATAGCCTATTCTTATGTCAAGATGAATAAATAATAACAAAAAATCTATAAGTTAAGTAACAGCCCATATAATAACATTGCTAGAGACAATTGCACTTAGTTTCCAGCTTCCTCTTAGAATTAAACATTCCTAAATTAGATAACTAAAAGTTATATGATGCTATTATACTTTGTAAGTCCTTAGACTTGTTAACGCACATTTTGAATCATCTCAAACTAATATAGCTACTTCAGTGGCCTTGCGTAGGATAGATAGCGCCTGAGCGATTCTGAGTTCCTCTTCTTTGAACACTCCAGCCGTTACTCACAAACACAGTTCATGAAGAACACTGCTGAACCGTCAGAGTGTGTGTTTTGCTTGTTTGTTTGATTGATTTTCAGTTCCGTATAAGGACCTTAGTACAAGTTAGATGCATATCTCCCTTCTCAATACCTTAAATATCATATTTTACAGCAACGTCAAGACACCCTATATATATTTTTGCTTTATGCAATTTCCCACTGTCCCGGCAATAAAAAATAGATTTCGAATGTATTCTGTGTACCAATTTTCAAGTATTCACAGGAAAGTTACTTTTTGGTTTGTTCTGATTTCACAGGTTTGCATACTGCACTCAAGTTTAAAAGGAAGCATGACTAGTGTCACAGAGAAATGAACAACTCTAGAAATGTCCGGGTGCTTATTTGAAAGACCGTCTTTTCCTCTTGATTGTGGAATGTTCACTATTGTCAAACACAAGGGGGGACCTACTATGTCTTTGCAGTTCTGAGACTCTAAGAAATAACTTTAGAGGGGGAAAAAATAGGAGAAATAGTTCATAAGAAAAAGTATCTGTCAGTAATTTAGTTTCCTGGAAACCCCCAAAACTGTCCCCAAGAGTTTTTTTGGGGTGCCTTGAGGGCTGTGTTATTCAATACTGGGCACCTGAAATGGAGCTGGTCAGAATTAAGGTTTGTCGTTTGTGTGAAATACTACAGGACTGCAAGGGCTAAAATCCCTTGATTTACTAAATCCCTTGATTTACTAAAAAAACAAAGAGAGTATAAATTATCCGACTTTTAATTTTTTATATGGAGTGAATGTTGAAATGATAATATTTTGGAAAATTGCATTATATACAACATTAATTTCATGTGTTTCTTTTAGCTTTTAAAAACATAATACTAGGAAATTTAAAATTACCTACATGGCTTACATTGTATTTCTACTGGATGGTGCTGTTCTAGAGCACCCACAAAGGGACAATTTAAATCTTGCTTTCAGAGAAGCCTCCAAACATAAGGCACCAAAAACTTGCATTCAGTCTTCATGTCTTTCCTTTTCTTCTCTCAAGAGAGGAAATGTTTGTATTTCAATTGAGCATTTGGTGAATACGTAAATTCTGATACATTGTAGAGTTGGGTTATAATAATGATGACAACTTCACTCAAAGAAAGCATTGCTCCAGTGAGGGAGAGGCTCAAGAGAGCGGAGTAAAATGACGATGAGAAATATCAGTGGCATCTTATATCATCCAGATGACACTCAGGCAGGGCTGTCTGCCTGCCTTACTTAGCACTCAGGCTTAGCAGGAGTGTTTGTGAGTGAGATGGTTGTGTTGTGGTACTTCCCAGAACCGAGAAAGTGACTGACTCTTGAGTGGAAGGATCATCAATTCTTTTGGATGTCAGGTGGATTCTAATTCATTGCTTTCAACAGATTTGAAGGAGAATCAGAAGTGGTTCGTTGATGATTTAAAATAGTATTTAACTGGAGATTACTATGCTACTTTTGGCATGCAATTCAAAGGTTGAAAGAATTGATTTGAATTATTTTGTTATAACAAAACTCTTTTCATCTACTTTTGAGAACAGTGTTTCTCAGTGTTTATGTCTATAAAACCCAAAAATACAAATAGAATTGAGATTAAATCCTATCTCTAACAAAAAATAACATTCCCCAGTAGATTTTGAAAGGGTTGTATGTATCCAATAAAATTTTACTATGTGAAATAGTGTATAATATTTGTAATGTAGTGATTCAAATTTTACTACTAGTAATTATAACAAATAAAAATTTAAGTAATTTTGAGTAAAAATACTTTCAAACATAAAAATATGCTGCAGTAAATAAAATTCTGGGAGTGGAGAATGAAGTGGAAATAAGATTTCAATGAAAAAAGCAATAATACAAAATTAGTCTTTTTTTACAAATAATAGTGATGTTCTAATAAATGTTTAGATTCTAGTGGAAACTAAGTCAGGTGATGATTTTATTTTAAAGTGTCAATATTTATTTACAACACAATAGAAATTACATCCTTAAAAACTAAATTTCTACTGGAAAATTTTAGATGTCAACTTTCAAGTATGGAAAGTTTCACAGTTTTTCAAAACTCTTTTAGAGGAGACGGTGAGCAAAAATATTCAGATTACTGCCTTAAATGGTAACTAGTCAAAATTCCTTTTTTTTTTTAATAGATGTGGCAGCTGAAGACCAGAAGTTCTGTGCATGAACCAGAAATCCAGGCGGAATTCAGTCACTGGCTCTGCAACCCCGTTCCGGCTCCCACGCAGACAAGGCCCATGGATTCCGTGAGGGAGTCCACCTGCATCGGTGACGACGTGCCTCTACGTAGAGGTCATCTCTCTGAAACAAATTTGGGCTTAGAGTTGCTGTCTGGCATCTGGTGGCAGCCCGTCACCACCGTCTCATCCACTTTTGGGATTCTTCCTAAAGCACAGGTGGCAAACACAAGGCCCGAGGGCCGAATCCAGCCCTCCAGGCCCTCCACCTTGCTTTATCCAGCCCAGCACCTTGTTTCTACCCGGCGGCAGCGCTGAGCTCTTTGCCCCTAGTTAAGGAGTACTATATTTTTAGGACTGCGAGACGCACCCAGGTTTTAAAGGAGGAAAATAAGAAAAAGTATTTTGAAGCAAAAAATGTGGTAAGATATTTAGTAACATAAATAACATAGGCTGCCGCCTCCACCCCAACAGCAAACCAGGTAAGCTACATTCGGACTGTAAGACACATCCCCCTTTTCCTCCCAAATTTGAGTCCCAAAAATATAGTAGTTACATTTATACAGTCCTAAAATGACATTCGGCCCTTTGAAGGCAACTGGGAGGCTGATGTGGCCCCTGGTGAAAATGAGTTTGACACCCCCGTAAAGCAATCATTCAGAAACATGAGGTGTTCATACATCTACCTCAGCAAGTTGAGCTGTCATTTATCTGTCAGTTTCCCTACCCAGGCTGTTAGCACCTTGACGGAGGTAGCTCTGCACTGTCTTGGCTTGGGTGGGGCTGCCAGAACAAAATGCCACAGTCTGGGGGCTTAAACGGTGCTGGAAGCTGGAAGTCCCGGACAAGAGTGCCAGAATGGTTGGTTCCAATGAGAGCCCTCTTCCCGGCCTGCAGGCCTTCTCACTGGGCATGCCTGCTGACAGAGAGCGAAGTCTCGGTTCTTCCTCTTCTCATAAGGACACTAATGCTATTGGGTCAGGGCCCTCCGCTGTGACCTCATTTAACTGAATTACCTCCATAAAGAGCCTATCTCCACACACTATTGCATTATGGGTTAAGGCTTTGACATACGAATTTTGGTTGGACCTAAATATTCAGTTCAGAACTGAATATTTATGTACTTTTATGTACATAATCTTTATGTACTTTTTTTCTAAGCCAATGGATGGTACCAGTGATCATTAACAAATTTTTGGTGAGTGAATTAATACTAATTTTTAATACTAGTATCATAATGGCAATGTAGTATAACAAAGAGAAAATCGGCTATATGACCTTGGACAAGCCATTTAACCTCTCCGAGCCTCAGTTTCTTCAGATGTAAAATCTAGATAGTAATGCTTATTCTGTGGATGTGTTATGAGGATTAAAGGAGCTGTGTCATGGGCCTGGAATAATGGTGTGAAAATATTGCTATATCTAATACTTTCACATGACACATTCCAGTTTATAAAGCACTTTTGTTATACTCCACCCTACAAAGTTAAGGCCTGAATGCCTCAGACACTTCTGGCACCAAGCCTAGCAATCTGCTCACTGTGCCAAGTGATCTGAGACCCCACAGAAAGTGTTGGTTTTAAGATAATCATGGATGTCACTAGGTCATAACTTCTGTTTTATGGAATGAAGTAATTCATTGAATTAGTCCAGCCTTCAGGGCAACCCAGAGGTCAGGTTAAGAAATCTGCCTGATAGGGAGATAAAAATGTTAGGTGTTCTAATAGCCATTCTCTTGCCAAATTAAGCAGTTACTTGCAATTTCCTTAAATAAATTACTTTTTAGAATATTTATAGTCAAAGCTTTGTGGATAAGTCCAATCATGGACACTAGATGGCATCATAAGAACCTCTCCTGGACCAACCAATTCCTGCAGGTCCAAAGCTCTTCTCCACCATTTACAGCCTGAAGATTTTGGGTGCAGTCTGGGACAAAGAAAAGTTAGAGGAATGCTCTTCTTTTTCTGTGTGGAGTCTGTAAGATTTTTGTCTAAGAGGTTGGTCTTCTACTGTGCATAGTACACAGAGGAACAAGGCTCTTACAGCAAACTACAGGGTGTAGCACAGAGAATGCCCTTTTTATTACAAAATCTTTTATTACAAAATCATATGCATGTAATTCTTAACATAACAATATCACACTCAAGCACATCATAAGACATTTTAGGTGAAATGTTCAAGTGAAAACTATAAATTATCACACCCATATTATTACCCTACCAACTATACTCAGGCAGGCGTTACTTCTGCCGGACCCTGTACAGCCAGCATGGATCAAATCAGGACACTTGACCTGAGTCCTAATGCTGATGTGAAACAGCTGGTTTTCTTGGAGAAAGTCTATTTCCCTCCCTGTGTACATCTCATTGGATTCCTGGGAGGACCATGCAAAGTCATGCATGAGAGCTGCCAAGTGCTAATTAAAAAACCAAGGTTCTCCCACCTCTACGGCCCTGCTCTCCCTGGGAGGGGCCTGCCTTGCCCCAGCTCAGGCCCCTGCTCACCCAGCCCCTGCCCACTCTTTACCAACTCCAAGATCACTCTCAACATTTATAAAGGACTCTGACACCAGACCTGTTCATTTCAACATTCACTCGAACAACTGAAACTTAGTCTCTGTGTCCTCCACACCAGTGGTGTTCGACCTCTCTTCAGCAGCTTAGTTCAATGGCTACACCCTGGGCCTGTCATCATCCAGAAGCGAGCCCCCTTAAAATCATCAGCTTTACCTCCCTCTCTACGTCAGAAGTCACCTCTCCTTCCCCTCTCCCACTTGCTCCTCAAGTTCATTGGGACTTCCAGCTCTTTCACTTCTTCCTTCTCTCCTGTTTTCAGCCTCCACTTCTCTGCGCACAGAACCCCTTCTCTTGCCTATGCTGTTAACAGTAAGCAGCTACTCTCTCATCAACACCTACAACTCCCTCGTTGCCTAGTCCTCCAGTGCTAGACCCTTGAGCACCCCCTCCCCGCAGAGACCAGTGCAGCCCTGTGTTTACTGAGGGGGAGGGGCACAGGCTCAGAATGGAAGTAATCCCTCTGAGAGTCAGGCTCAGGTACTCTAGGTTGATGAGAACATCCACTCATACGAGAATCAAGAGAGATGATCAATGAAATGAGTCTTGTAAAATTTATTTTTATCTTTTGCATCTTCCATGTCTATGACCTCTCCCTGGGATCCAGAGGGATCTATCTGGAGGACAAGCAAGTGAATGGGTGGACTAGAATTATTAGAACAAAAATATACCTAGAGGAAGGGTGTAGTTTACTTCTAAAATAGGTCATTTAGATTCAAAGCTAAAAGCCTGAGGGAAGTAGGGCTTAGAGATTATGCCAAAATACAGTTTGGAACAATAATGGGAAAGAGCCAGGTACCCCTTCCCCATCTGTGTCTGCTGTGACCAGGGCGGCTCTTGAGGGCCGCAGAGGAGGAGTTTGAGCAGGGCACAACCTTGGAGGAAATGGCAGGACTGCAGAGGAGCTGGGTTGTTCCCTTTTCCAAATTCCACATCCACCCAAGCCTGAAACCAAGGTGCGGCCCTTAACTCCCAGTGCAGGAGGTACAGCAAGAAAATCCACAGCACGTATTAAATCATTTAGTCCTGAAAAATACCACAACACCATTATTACCAACATGAAAACAACACCGCAGATTATTACTGGTCCCATTTAACTGAATAGGAAGCAAGTGACAGAGTCAGGATTCTAACCAGGCCAGCTGGCTTCAAAGGCCATACTTCTTACCATCATACGCACAGCCTTTCAATAAGCACCAGTTCCCTACACTCACCCCACCCCTGTCTCCCGTAAAATCCACATTCAGAAGCACAGTTCAAAAAGATAGGTTACCATGTGCTTTGTGCTATTACCATTTAAGGTCTAAACTCAACTGGGCCTTTGGTCCTGCTCCCTTCCCCCATTCCTGCAGCGGACCTCCTAAACCCTCATCGTTCCCTGCTCATTTTAGCAATGAACTTGCCTGTGATTCTCAGACAGAATCAGTGCCACTAAGGGTGGACATGCTCAGCTTCTCTCCTTCTCCCAACTAACTTATCTTCAAGGGCACCTTCTCATCTCTCTTTCTAACCAGTTTCAGAGGAAAAGACAGATGTCTGTCTGTCTATTCTGTTTCAGACCATTTTCTCCTTTGCCCTTTCACCTCCTTCAGGATTTCCACTGAGTGTCTCTTTCCAATATCTTCAACCAGCCCTCTCTCTGCTGGGTTCTTTCAGCATTTAAACAAAGTAAGATCTTACCCTCTCTTCACATTCTTTCCATCCATAATTGTCCCAGACATCAGAAATTTCCAAGTACCAGTCTTTGAACCCTTCCTAACAAGTGATAAAATGTCACGAATTTATTAGAAAAATGAGAAACCTAAGGATAAAATGGGGGGGGGGGTTCTCATTAAACAAAGGTAACTAATTTAAATGATTTTCTTTTCTTCTGACAATATAACCTTTCAGAAGCATGAAGACTGTGCATGAGCAAGAAAAAAAAAGACCTTTTTGCTGTGTTAAGATATTAAGATTTGAGACTTCTTTGTTATTTACATAACCTAGACCAGAAGTTCTCAAACTCTTTGGTCTCTGGAAAACCTCTACACTCTTTGCACTCTTGAAAACTATTAAGGGGACTTACAGCCAAGATGGAGCACAGGTAGATACAGTGTGCCTCCTTGCACAACGAAAAGAAGAACAACAAATTAAAAAAAAAAGACATCCAGAACTTCCAGAAAATCGAATTGTATGGAAGTCTGACAACTGAGGAGTTAAAGAAGAAACATTCATCAAGACTGGTAGGAAGGGCAGAGACAGGGAGTCCGGGCAGAGAGGATGTGTGGCAAGGTAGCGGCTGGCAAGCTGCAGCTGGTGGACCAGGCAAAGTGGCAGCTGGTGGAGCAGATGGTCCCACTTTTGCATGTGGATAAACTGGAAGGAAAAACTGGGGAGCGAGACAGACCACACAAAACAGGGTTCTAGTTTGGGGAAATAAAGCCTCAAAGCCTCTGACTGAAAACACCTGTGGGGGTTGAGGTGGTGGGAGAAACTCCCAGCCTCACAGGAGAGTTTGTTGGGGAGAATCACAGGGTCCTAGAACATACACAAGCCCACCCACCTGGAAATCAGCACCAGAAGGGCCCAATTTGCTTGTGGGAAGCAGGGGAAGTGACTGAAAGCCGGCCCCAAGCCAAGCAAGCAGCATTGTTCCCTTTCTGGCCTCTCCCCTACATACAGCACCACAAAGTAGCAACCTGGGTTGCCCTACCCTTGCCAATATCTAAGACTCTGCCCCTTACTACATAACAGACTCACCAAGACAAAAAAAAAAAAAAAAAAAATGGCCCAAATGAAAGAACAGATCAAAGCTCCAGAAAAAAAATACAACTAAATGACAAAGAGATAGCCAACCTATCAGATGCAGAGTTCAAAACACTGGTAATCAGGATGCTCACAGAAATGGCTAAGTATGGTTGCAAAATAGAGGAAAAAGTGAAGGCTACAAAAAGTGAAATAAAGGAAAATGTACAGGGAACCAACAGCGAAGGGAAGAAAACTGGGACTCAAATCCATGGTTTGGACCAGAAGGAAGAAATAAACATTCAACCAGAACAGAATGAAGAAATAAGAATTCAAAAAAATGAGGAGAAACTTAGGAACCTCCGGGACCACTTTAATCATTCTGACACTCAAATCATAGGGGTGCCAGAAGGAGAAGAGGAAGAGCAAGAAATTTAAAACTTATTTGAAAACATAATGAAGGAGAACTTCCCCAATCTGGAAAAGGAAATAGACTTCTAGGAAGTCCAGGAAGCTCAGAGAGTCCCAAAGAAGTTGGACCCAAGGAAGCACACATCAAGGCACATCATAATTACATTAGCCAAAATTAAAGAGGAGAGAATCTTAAAAGCAGCAAGAGAAAAGGAGTTACCTACAAAGGAGTGCCCATAAGACTATCAGCTGATTTCTCAAAAGAAACCTTGCAGGCAAGAAGGGGCTAAAAGAAGTATTCCAAGTCATGAAAGGCAAGGACCTCCATCCAAGATTGCTCTATCCAGCAAAGCTTTCATTTAGAATGGAAGGGCAGATAAAGTCCTTCCCAGATAACGTCAAGTTAAAGGAATTTATCATTGCCAAGCCCTTATTATATGAAATGTTAAAGGGACTTATCTAAAGAAAAAAAAAGATCAAAACTATGAACAGCAAAATGACAACAAACTCACAATTATCAACAACTGAACCTAAAAAAAACCAAAAGGAAAAATGAGCTAAGCAAAAAACTCCAAGAGAAACAGAATCCCAGAAATGGAGATCACATGGAGGTTATCAGTGGGGAGGGTAGGGGAATGGGGGAAAAGGTACAGGGAATAAGTAGCATAAATGGTAGATACAAAATAGACAGTGGGAAGCTAAGGATAGTATCAGAAATGTAGAAGCCATATAACTTACATGTAGGAGCCATGGACATGAACTGAGGTGGGGAAGAAATGCAGGGCAGAGGGGAATAAATGGGGGGGAAATGGAACAACTGTAATAGCGTAATCAATAAAATGTATTTTAAAAAACTATTAAGGACCTGTATTAACTATATTTTCTTTCTTTCTGTATTGTTGATGCTCTGGTATTTGAGACCATGCTGGCCCAAGAGAGATGGCCCCTCCAAGGACTAGCTAATTCCTGGAGATAAATTGCTCACCTATGAACGCACCTTCATATGCACACTAACCAATCTTCTAGAGATCACAGTGACATCAAAATAGAACATAGTTCTTGTGTATTTATTTTAAAAAGTAAGTCTACACAGGAATTATTTGAATAAAATATAAAAAGTATTTCAGATGTCCCTATGTCTTACGACTTTAAGGTACTAGGGTAAAATACATTGAAAGCTATATAAATTAGGTGGGAATTTCAGATATTTGTAATTGAAACTATTACAATATTTAAATTTCTGTCCAACAAAATAAGCATTAAAATAAATGTTACTAAATGTCATCTACTATTATGAACAAATTAAAATTTAAATATTTGAAAGATTCTCCAGTTATACTGATGGCAATTGTTAGTTTAAACAGGAGGAAGATCGGTCCCTTAACTTAAGCTTATAGTGGAGAACTGTCAATCTAGGAGAGATGTATTGAATATTTTCAGCTCAGGGCCATGAGAGCTAGGAGATATTTTTCAACTCAAGGGTAAGTGTTGGATAAATATTGTATTTGGAACTTTTTAAGAGAATAAAACTGATCTCATTTAACTCACTAGATTCTTTTTCTCATTTTGCTTTTCACCAATGGGAAAAACTCTTTTGCAAAAGGTAATAATTTCCAATTAAAGTAGTTTAATCTTTCTCTGATTGTATAAAAGGGATTATTTTCTTGCCAAAGAACAGAATTGAAGACAGGAGCTTAACAGTTTTAAGGATAGAAATGAGTTCTGTGCTCCCATTTATTTCTTTCCTGGCTATCATTTTCGAGCAGTGTAATGAGAAAAGCACAGTGGTTGAGGCACACCTCTTCTCCTGTAGAGAACAGATGTCACATATCCTATGTCATTCAGTTTCACAAACAAGTCTTTTACTAGAAACCACTAAAATTTTTCTTTCATATAATATTTCCCAACAATTATGTTGTAAATGAATCCCCTGCTTCACAATGAGCTACTCAGTTGAATATTGGAATTCTTATTACATTCTATGAACCAACCCTTGGAGAGTTGCTGAGGGGAGGATTGGGAAGAATCAGAGAAGGATCACTGTTTTGAAAATAGTCTTTCACATATCAAGAAAATGACAAGAAAACCCACAAAATAAGAGAAAATATTTGCAAATGGTATATTTAATAGGGGACTTGCATCTGAAATGCAAAAGGAACTTTTTCACCATAGCAATAGAAAGAAAAATCAACTTTTAAAAATTAGGCAAAAGATTTAAATAGACCTTTTTCCAAAGAAGAGAACAAATGGCCAGTAAGTGCAGGAAAAGATACTCAACATCATTAGGGATTAAGGCAATGCTAGTGCAGGTCAAAACCACAAGATAACATTTCACACCCACTAGGGTGACTAAAATTAAGAAGAAAGACAATAACAAATATTGATAAGGGGCATAGAGAAATTTGAATCTTCATACATTCCTCGTTGAAATGGAAAATAGTGCAGCTGCTTGGTAAAGTATTTAGCAGTTCCTCAAATATTAAACAGATTATGTTGCCCAGCAACTCTACTACTAGCTATATACCAAAGGGAACTGAAATCTAATGTCCACAGAAAAAAATCTGCATATCAGTGTTCCTAACAGAATAGCCAAAATATAGAAACAATTTAAATGTTCATCAGCTGATGAATTAATAAGCAAAATGGTATATCCATTCAATGTATTATCGTTTCTCAATTAAAAATTAATAAAATACTGATATATATCACAACATGGATAATTCTCAAAAACATTATGCTACATGAAAGAAGCCAATTCCCAAAGACCACGTATTGTGTGATTCCATTTATATAAAAGTCCAGAATTGGCAAATCTGTAGATACAGTAAGTAGATTCCTGGTTGCCAGAGGCTGAGGGAATTGGTTTCTCTTTTCAGTAACAAAAATGTTCTAAAATTACATAATGGTGATAATTCCACAACTTTGTGAATATACTAAAATCTGCTAAGTTGCATACCTTAATAAGGTAAATTTAATGTCAATAATTGAACAAAGCTATGATTTTAAAAATGGTCCTTAAAGTGTTTGAAATTTTTATAAGTATAGCGTTTATTAATAATATTGCCATTGGAAATAGAAGCCTAGAAGAAAATACGTAGGAAAATTGGTGAAGGCTATCCTCTGACCTATTCTCAACATGTCAGCTTCAGCACCAGGGACAGCTCCCCAGCGAATGACGTCCTTTCAAAGATAGCAGGTCCTACAAGTTTCTTTCTTTCTTTTTTCATTGTTTATGTTTTATTGTTTATGCTATGACAGATGTCCCATTCCCCCCACCTTTGTTCTCTTCCATCCAGCCCGCCCCCAACTTTCATGGTCAAGTGACATTTCTAGTATAAACTTTTCTTCTTTTCAACACTGCCATATACTATGGCAGCCATGATTATACATTTCATGAAAATTTGACCAGGAGATAAAAGATCAGCTACATCAATCTACTTAGAAAATTACATGAATTGTTAAGTACCAAGCATTTACTCAGCATGAGATCTTAGACAAATCACTTGCCTCTCTTAGCTTTATTTCCTTATCCAAAACGTGTGAATTACACATGCATAATAACTAATATTTGTGGCATAAGTCATGATTTACATTCATGAAAGGTAGTATTCCTGAACTCTTAATAACATCGCCATTGGTAATAGAAGTCTTGAAGAACTTATGTACAAAAATTGGTGAAGGCAATCCTCTGACATATTCACACCATGCCAAGTTCAGCACCAGGCACAGCTGAAGACACCCCATTGCATTGGCAAGCAATTTATTTTATTCTGGGGCACATAATACTTTGTGAAACCTAGACTAGTATCCTGGATATATACTCAGGCTTAAGATTAATTCTGTTAAGAGTTTTCATGGAAAGAATCATCTTCTTCAGCATGCTTCAGATGGGAGCAAATTGCTAAGACATAACCCTGGGTCTGGCCAGATAATGGATCTATTTCTAAGGATGAGGGTAGAGTTAAAAGCTATTTTTCGAATTCTTTACCAATCTAAATTTAATAAATAAATAAATAAATTCGAAGATGAACTTCAGCTGATGTGGGACCCCTACACATGTATCTATACTATCAATCCTGTCATAACACAATTTACTTGTAAAATGGATGTTGATTTTAACCCTATATACCTTGTATAAAGGAATACTATAAGATTTAACACTTCAAAATAAGAAATTATATAGCAAAGTTTCACAAATGTGTGAACAGCAAAATTGTGTCAAACCATGTAACTTGTGAGTTCATCTGCATGACTGCAATAGGACAGGTGGACCAGATGATCTACAAACAACAATCGAATATGTAGTGTTCCACTTCATTGTTTTTTTTTATTTATTTTTATTTTAATTGTTGATCTTGTACAGTTTTCTGTCTTTTATTCTCACCCGAACCCACCACCCTAGCCCTCCCCTCCTCCCTCCCATTTCCACCCCCCCCCATAGTTTTTGTCCATGTGTCCTTTATACTTGTTCCTTCCCCTTTTCCCTTGAAATTCCCTCCCCTCTCCCCTCTGGTGACTTTCAGCCTGTTCTCAATTTCTGTGTCTTTGGTTATATTATGCTTGTTTGTTTGTTTTGTTAATTAGCTTCCTGTTAAAGGTGAGATCATATGGTATTTGTCTTTCACTGCCTGGCTTACTTCGCTTAACATGATGCTCTCAAGTTCCATCCATGCAATTGCAAAGGGTATGAGCTCCTTCTTTCTTTCTGCTGCATAGAATTCCATTGTGTAAATGTACCACAGTTTTTTGATCCATTCATTTACTGATGGGCATCTAGGTTGCTTCCAACACTTGGCTATTGTAAATTGTGCTGCTATAAACATAGGGGTACATAGGTTCTTTTGGATTGGTGTTTCAGGGTTCTTAGGATATAGTCCTAGCAGTGGAATTGCTGGGTCAAAAGGTATATCCATTTTTTGTTTTTTTAGAAAATTCCATACTGTTTTCCATAGTGGTTGTACCAGCCTGCACTCCCACCAGCAGTGCACTAGTGTCCCCTTTTCTCCACAACCTCTCCAACACTTGTTGTTTGTTGTTTTGTTTATGAGGGCCATTGTGACTGGTGTCAAGTTGTATCTCATTGTGGTTTTAATTTGCATCTCTCTGATAGCTAGCGATATCGAGCATCTTTTCATGTGTCTCTGGATCCTCTGTATGTCCTCCTTGGAGAAGTGTCTGCCCGAGTCCTCTGCCCATTTTTTAATTGGGTTGCTTGTCTTCTTAGAGTGGAGTTGTGTAAGTTCTTTGTATATTTTGGAGATTAAACCCTTATCTGAGGTATCATTGGCAAATATGTTTTCCCACACAGTCGGTTCTCTTTTTATTTTAATATTCACTTCACTGTTTTTCATTACTCTCATTCTTACTCGACTGGTTCAACTTTAATTGTCATACAGTAATCATACTCATGTTTGAATATCAAAATAACTAGCATAGGCTGCTCTGAATGCTGCCAAATTCCATAAAGCCAGATGCTGCTTCCTTAAGAAGAATTTAAAAAGCATAAAAAATAATTATTGATTTTTAAAGGAAACCAAGTGGAAGGCAGCCCTTTGATCTCCAGATGTCCATTATTTCCTTTGTTCTGGCTTAAGTAAAAATGGTGTATAAGAGGTCAGAGTACATTTCCATAGGAACCCTGGGGTTCATTAACACAAAAGTCATAAATAGTACTTCTCTTCATGAGGAAAGAAAATGCATCATTTTGAGTAGGCACAAACAGGATCCCCTAACATTCTGAGAAGCTGGGAGATGGATCTTGAGTCCAAATGTTTCCAAAAACCAAAAGCTTCCCATTTCCACTCCATAATGATTCTTTAATTTAATCCTTACTTTTTCCTTCGGTCAATAGCTACTCTCCCTTTGTGGTGCACAGAATATCAACAGTCTGCTTCTTTGCCTTAATGATTTCCCCACATTTCCCATCTGCCTATATTCCTCTGCAAGGGTTGAATGTGCCATATCATTTCATATCACTCAGCAACATCTATTATGTTTAGAATATCTTCTTTCCCAAATTTATCAATGTATTTTCTTTCTGGTCAGTCTTAGAGCCCCATTAAGAAAAAAATGTAATAATAAATACATATTTACAAGAACACAAGAGGAGATACTGAGAATAAAAATTATATTGAAAAAATACCTATAAATAAGCCCACAACACCAACTGCTATATCAGTTTCCCTCAGGCTAAAGGCAAGGCATATTATCCCTCTTATGTTGGGTTTAGGACCATAAATTCCATTCCCACAGATTTACAGCGCAAAAGCATTAGCAAACTTGCCCTCTTCAGCGTGGACCTTGGACACAGAAGTGCAGTTGGGTGATGCATTGCAGGTGGGCTCTGTATTCTGGGGGTGACACTAAACCATATGCACATTTCCTGCCCCCCGGGCTTCTCTTTCATTTCCAGTACCAAGAAAGGTATGTTTTGGTCACCCAGTGTCCCTCAACCATTCCCCAAAATGTTCTTTTGGGGAGGTAGCCCCTCCTCTTTATGTACATGCAATCTCCATCTAACTGTGATTACAGGAAGCAGGCATTGTGCTACCAAGACCCTGAGGGGTCCTGAGCACTTCCCAGTAGGTCCTAGTGGATCCAGAGAGTGGACAAATGATGAGTCAGGCGCTCTCTTCCAGGACTCAGACACTTGAACCAGTGATGTAGGTTTGAAGCAAGACTGGAGTTCATTTATTTACTCCAGTGGAAGCCACCCTACCAGACTGGTCCTGGTATGGACCATCCCTGGAGTTCCTGCTCCCTCCCTGCTGGAGCTGTCTTGATTCCAAGACTAATTTTCTGGTCTTCTTAATAATTTTCTTCACCTTAAGTCAGCCAAAGTCCGTTGCTGCTACTTGCAAGCAAAGAACCTTGACCAGTTCATTTCTTACTTCCAATGGAGTATCTTGACATATTTAATGACTACTTACAACAATAGCCAGTGTTGTGTGCTATTACCAGATAAAGTGCTAAAGCATTTCCAGGCTGAACTGTCTGGGGAGAATTATTACACAAACATCTCTGCTTTCCCCTCCACAAAACTAGAGATTAAAAAAACTATAAAACACCACATCAAGGAAAATATCACCAATATTGCCATGGATTCTTTTGAACACTTTTGTTCACATTGTGCCATGTGCATGTTTTCATTTTGCCACCCTCCTCCTATTTTGTCCTCACTTCTCCCTCCTACCTCCCATAAATATGCAAATGTTAACAGCCAGTATTTATTTTTCCACACTTTCTCCATTCTCAGACTATCATGAATGTATGTATGTATCAATGGATGGGGGGCAGGGAAAGAGAGAGAGGGGGGTTTTAGTTCCTATTTCCTATACATTAAAGAAAATAGAATCATATTCTATTATATAACTTTGCATGTTGCTGTTTCCACTTCACAATACATCATGAAATTCCCTGTGTCAGCTGTATCTAATTCATTCTTTTTGGAGGGTTTATAACCATTTATATTTAATTGTTGGGATTAAATCTACCATATTACTGTTTGTTCTTTATTCATCCCATCTGTTCTCTGCTTACCTTTCCCCCTATTTCCTGCAATTGGTTTGCTAGCTATACCTCTACATTTTAGTTTTTAGTGGTTGTGCTCATGTTTATAATGTATATCCTGAACTCATCAGGTCTGCTTTGAATAATAATATTGAATGTTTTATAATAACCTTCTAATAGTATACTTCCATTTTCTCCTTCCATCCTTTGTGCTATTGTTGTCATACATTTTATTTCTGTGTAAGTTATGAACCCTAAATTATGTTTGCTATTTTTGCTTTTTGTAGTTAATCACTTTTAGAAGACATTTTAAAATGAAAATAAAATACTTTCATATTTGCCCATGTATTTACCATGCCTTATGTTCTTTGTTCCTTTGTGTAGATCCAGTTTTTCTGTCTGAGTTTATTTTTTCCTGCTTAAAGACCTTCCTTTAACATTACAGTGGTTAAAAGGCAAATTCCCTCAGATTTAGTTTATCGTTAAAAGCCTTTATTTCACTTTAAATTTTAGAGGAGGTTTTGCTGGATGTATCTTTCTTTGTTGACAGTATTGGCTTTTTTCTGTTCTTTTCGTTCTGCTACTTAACAGTGATATACCATTGTCTTCTAGCTTGCATCACACAGGAAAAGAAATCTGCTCTCAGACTTCCGGCCAAGATGGAGGCACAGGTGGACAGACTGCGCCTCCTCTCCCAACCAAAATTAAGGACAACAAAGATTTAGAAACAAGAAAACAACCAGAACTAACAGAAAATTGAACTGTACAGAAGTCCGACAACCATTCATCCAGACTGGTAAGAGGGGCAGAGTCGCGGCAGGAAAAAGTAGAGGTTGGCAGACCCGGGTACGCAGGCAGTAGCTGGCAGATCCAAGGCATACAGGCGGTGGCTAGTGGACTCCGGGCACCGGGTGGCAACAGGCAGACCCAGTGAGGCCATACAAGGAGGCTGGCTGACCAAGCAGTCCCACATTTTCACACAGATAATCCAGGCAAAAATGGGGAGCGAGACAGGCCTCGCAACCTAGGGCCCCAGCGCCAAGAAATAAAAGCTAAAAACACTGATTGAAAACACTTGTCGGGGTTGAGGTGCAAGGAGAGACTCCCAGCCTCACAGGAGAGTTCGTTGGAGAGACCAACAGGGTCCTAGAATGTACACAAGCCCACCCACATGGAAATCAGCACCAAAAGGGCTCAATTTGCTTGGGGGAAGTGGTGGAAGGAACTGGAATCCGAGAGAGAGTGGAGCAAGCGCCACTGTTCCCTCTCTGGCCCCGCCCTCACATACAGCATCACAACCCAGCAACTGGGCTGCCTCATGCTGGGGAATACCTAATGCTCCACCCCTCACTACATAACAGCTGCAACCAGACCAAAAAAAAACACAAAAAAACAAAATCAGCTCAAATGGGAGAACAAATCAAAGCCCCAGAGCCAATTCATCTAAGCAATGAAGAGCTAGCCAACCTATCAGATACACAGTTCAAAGCCCTGGTGATCAGGATGCTCACAGAATTGGTTGATTTTGCTCACAAATTAGATGAAAAAAATGCAGGCTACAATAAGTGAAATGAAGGAAAACGCACAGGGAACCAATAGTGATGGGAGAAAAACTGGGACTCAAATCAATGGAGTGGACCAGAAGGAAGAAAGAAACAACCAAACAGAAAACAAGGAAGAAACAAGAATTCAAAAAAATGAGGAGAGGCTTAGGAACCTCCAGGACATCTTTAAATGTCCCAACATCCAAATTACAGGAGTACCAGAAGGGGAAGAGGAAGAGCAACAAGTGGAAAACTTATTTGAACAAATAATAAAGGAGAACTTCCCCAATCTGGCAAAGGAAATAGACTACCAGGAAGTCCAGGAAGCTCAGAGAGTCTCAAAGAAGATGGACCCAAGGAGGAACACACTAAGGCACATCATAATTACATTAGCCAAGATTAAAATGAAGGAAAAGAATTCTAGAAGCAGCAAGGAATAAGGGGACAGTCACCTACAAAGGAGTTCCCATCAGACTGTCAGCTGATTTCTCAAAAGAGACCTTGCAGGCAAGAAGGGGCTGGAAAGAAGTATTCCAAGTCATGAAAGGCAAGGACCTATATCCAATATTGCTCTATCCAGCAAAGCTGTCATTTAGAATGGAAGGGAAGATAAAGCGATTCTCAGATAAGGTCAAGTTCAAGGAGTTCATCATCACCAAGCCCTTATTATATGAAATGTTAAAGGGACTTATCTAAGAAAAAGAAGATAAAAAATATGACAGTAAAAAGACAGCAAACTCACAGGTATTAACAACCACATCTAAAACAAAAGCAAACTAAGGAAACAACTAGAACAGGAACAGAAACACAGAAATGGAGATCATATGGAAGGTTAGCAACAGGGGAGTGGGAGGAGGAGAGAGGGGGGGAAGTTACAGAGAATAAGTAGCATAGACGGTGGATAGAAAATAGACAAGGGGAGGGCAAGAATAGTGTGGGAAATGTAGAAGCTAAAGAATTTATGACACATGGACATGAACTAAAGGGGGGGAATGTGGGTGGGAGGGGGTGTGCAGGGTGGAGGGGAATGATGGGGGAGAAATGGGACAACTGTAATAGCATAATCAATAAAATATATTTAAAAAAAGAAAAAAGAAAACTGCTCTCATTTTTATCTTTATTTCTCTGTACATTATGTGTCTTTTTTCTCTGGCTGATTTTAAGAATTTTTTCTCTTTATAACTGGTTTTCAGGAATTCAATATGACACGTTTTGATGTGATTTTTTTGTGTATGTTTATAATTCTTGAGGTTCATTAAAGTTCTTAGATATGTGGATTCATAGTTTGTATTAAATGTGGAATTTTTTCAGTCATTATTTCTTTATTTTTCTGTCTCCCTCTCTTCCTCTCCAGCCAACACACACTTTTCTGGGACTCATATGATAAACCATTACACATATGATACACATATGATAAACCAACTGTTTTTATCCACAGGTCACTGAGATCTCATTTATCACTTCCCATCTTTTTTTTCAATGTTACAGACTGAATAATTCATATTGCTGCACCTTAAAGTTAACTGATCTTTTCTCTTTCCAAGTCTGAGCTGCTGTTAATCCCACCCAGTGTATTTTTTCATTTTAGGTATTTTAATTTTCATCTCTACAAGTTCCACTTGGTTCTTTTTAATATCCTCACTATCATTCCTGATTTCATTCATATTATTTTAAGACCCTTAAATACTGGGTCCAGCAGAAGTTAAGGCCTGCTTGAGTGTGGTTAGTAGGGTAATAATATGGGTGTAATAATTTACAGTTTTAATTTGAACATTTTGCCTAGAATGTCATATGGTGTGGTTGAGTGTGATATTGTTATGTTACAATCACACACTTATGCTTTTGTAATAAAAGATTTTGTAATAGAAAGGGGGCATTATTTGTGCCAGGTCCTGTATATTATGCATGTTTGTAATAGCTATTCCAAAGACTCTGTATGCTAATTCTATCATCTCTGTCATTGGTGGGTCTTTTTCTATTGACTCTTTTTTCCCCTTTGGGTCATAGGTCAACTTATTCTGATTCTTGGCATTCTAGTAATTTTTTATTGGATGCTGAACATCCGGTTAAGTTATTGAGTATCTTAACTTTGCTATCTTCCTCTAAAGAGAACAGGCTTTGTTCTAGAAGGCAGTGACATTACTGGAAGATTAGATTGGTTTGATTCTCTCAAGCCTTCTTTTTAAATTGTTTAAGGGTAGGTCTGGAGTAGCCTCTATTCTGAGCTAGTTTAGCTCTAAGACTAAGGTGTGACCCTCTGGGTCTCTTGAAGAGTCACTTTGGAAACTGGCTCTGTTGAAGGTATAATGCGGAAAGTCCCTCACTTGACATTGGCAAAAAGATTCATCCAATCTTCTCTCGATGTTGGTAAAGCTGGACATGAAAGAGTTGTTGTGAGGGAGCGTGGAACATGAGGTTGGCTGCAGCTGTGTAGAAGGACCAGACATATGGCAGAATGCTCCTGTAAAGAAAGGTATCTGTCTGATAGTCAATCATTAATCACAAGGTCAGTAATTCAGTGTGATACTTGATCCTCTTTATACATAAGGATTTGACAGCTTTCTGGCCTGCCATGTGTCAGTGATGCTGAACTTCCTGGTACCTGCTGGGATACAGTGACGCTGAAGATTGCATTAATCTAACTATGCATCTCTTTTACAATCATGAACCTACAAACAGAACTCTGAGGCAGTGTTATACTTTTAAGGAGAGTATCTCTCATCATGTGTCTTTGCATACATTCCTTTATAAACCTCTTTAAATAGTTTTATGGAAAGATACTCCTTTCTAGTTCATATTTAAAAAGAAATTAAAATGGTAGTGGAAAAACATAGTAAAGACTATATATTTTTAAAAAATAAACAAATTTCTATCCATTTAAAAATAATTTTGGTTACAATCCCTGCTTCTTATTCAGCACAATAATTGACTGTGAAAATCTCAGTATTTGGAGGTGATTTAGAGATAAAGTGAGGGATATGGCTTTGGAATCAATTGAAATTATTTCACTATATTTATTTAATTTTTCCTGAGTTGAAGTAAGTAACTATGGGTACAGCACCAAAAATATGTTTTATAAGGCACTTGCTTCTTCCCGCATGGATATTCAACTGAGGTTAGAATGAAGCTTTAAGTCTGACTATCTTATTATTGTGATTTTTATAGCATTGTTCAACACATTTACCCATTCATTGGGTCTTTCTGATCATCAGCTTGTAAGAAATATTTCCTCTATTCTGTATTTATTTTTTAAGCCATAACTGCCTGTGGTTTGCTAAGTTGCATTGATAACCTTTGAAATGTAGAAGTTTAATGTCTCCAACACAGGTTGGTCCAGAAATAGATTTAGTGCATTATTCACTTATAATACCAAACTATCTCTTCTGTTATCCCTGAAGTCTTCCAAAGATTTCCCACTGTCTTTACTTACTTAATTTCTAGAAAACCACAAATGCAATCTGACCAATATTATCAACAACCACCAGGTTTAACCTTCTAAAGGTTTGGCTGCTCTTCTCTGTTCCCTGGCCCCAGGCTGTATCTTAACAATTAAAATATCCTGTAGAAATCATAATAGGCATGGGGAAAACAATATCTCCTTACAGTAAACACAGAACTAACCTGTAAGGGAGCTATTGGGAATTCTGTGCAGAAGTTTCCACACAATCAGATTTGACCTTTGCGCTTATTATGCTTCAGAGTGGAGGGGCCAATTTCCACTGCTGGTCAGAATTTACTACCCATGGCACAAAGAAAACAACAAATTAAGGAAATCGTCATGGAACCTGGAGGAAGCAGACAACGCCAAATCCACCTTGCCACAGGAAGTTCAAGTCCTGGAGCCAGAATGCTTCACAGAGCTAACCAACCGCAGGCCAAAGGTGTGGCTGAAAACGCACCTAGGTAATGGTTGGAGAACAAAGAAGAACTGTAATTCACTTTTTATCAAAATGCTGCAGGAGAACTCACAGAACTGGGGCTTGCATTGCACAAACAGCATTATGTGCACCGGCTATTCGACTTATTGACAGCAACGAAACTGCATATGAAGGGATTAACCTGTGCACTCGTAACCTTTTCTTTCTATCTTCCACCCCGACCACTGAGAAAAGTACTTCATGAGGGCAACTTTGTGCGACTGCTACCCTCACTGCCACCTCAGATCGGCCTTTGTTCTTCTCCAATGACCTCATTAGCATTTCTTTCCGTGAGGACGGTAATTAGATGGTTACCAACCTTAATCGTCCACTAGATTCTTCATCCATCACTGAAGGTCACTGCTGTGTGAATCTTCACATGCAGTACATGTGGTTTGAAGCACGTCTTGCTCATGACCGCTTCCCAGGACTTTGAATCTGTGCTGCAGGCCACCAGGCCCTGACTGCAGATGCCTGGATAGAGTTGAGAATGTAGTTCGAGGGCCACAGGTGGGCCGAGCTAATCAGACCCTACTTCTCAGGAATCTGAACTGATGAACTAAGATGCAGTTTCCTTCCATGGTAGGAGCTGCCTTCTGTACAAGGAGGATGAAGAGTAGGGGACAGAGGCGGACAGTGACAAAGAGAGAGAGAACATGTAGAGTGAGGCCAGGAAATCTTGAGCAATGAGACCATCGGTCACATGGACCATGAGAGACGCATCTGGGAAACTTAATTCTTGGCTCTCTAGGTCATAGCAACTTCCAGGACTGGCTGTACTTCCCTCCCCGTCACTCTGGGATTCTCCCTAACAAATGCACCTGAATGGTTTTCCCTCTCCCCACACCCTAAACTGCTTGAATGGAATCTAAGGTATGTTAGAAACTTATCTCTCGAATTTCTGGCAAGACTAACTTAAGCTCAGGCGATATTTCATACTAATCATAAAGCAGCAACTTAAGCTTGTAAGCATTCGTTGTGCACACAATAAAGCCCACATGGAATTGGAATTTATGGATTTTCCCAGAGCTTTCTTACCGTGGACATTTAGCCAGTGCCCTGTCTGCAGTCCCCGGTCTGAGGCCAGCAGAGGCCAAGCACAGCGTTTGTCTTTCAGAGGTGTGAACACCGACAGGACCCGGGGGGTGATGGATGTTTCTGGGTTCATACAGTCTGGGGCAGAAGAGACCATTGCATGCCTCCTGTTGTTTAAGAACTCCTTCCCCTACGTGCTGCCAAAAGGTATTTTCCTTGGTGCTGGTGATAAGCTTATCTGGGACTTCATTTTTCCTGATTTCAGCGGTGCACCTTGGGTGTGTCCTTGCTTCTGACTTTGACATCTATTTGAGGTGGACCCAAGTGTTCCTGCCATAGCCCTTCCCATTCAGGCTGCCTGTGCCCTCACTCCCTGTTTGCCACACCAGCCTGACCAGTTACCAGGCGGGGAAATTAAACTTGCCTCCTGTTAAAAGTCAGTCTTGAAGACGACAAAGTTCTGAGGGTGGGTGGGGGCAATGACCGCACAATAGCATGAAGGTACCCAATGCCACTTGGCTGTATATTTAAAAATGGTTACAATGCTATGTATTATGTGAGGTATATTTTACCACAATAAGAAAAATCAGTCCTGTACTGATATCACACAACTCCTCAGGTGGACACATATGCCCAAATTTCGAGAGAAACATTCTAAAATTGGAAAAAAGACAAGAGCGTATGTTTTCATTTTCCTACATTTCTCTTCTCGCTGAAAACAAGGTTATAAACACACTAAACGTTGGTGTCACATGGCAATTCCCCTCCAGTTCATCACTGGCATTTTAAAGTGGTGCTAATTTATATGCAGTCCCTTAGAATTAGTTTGTTACATTCACTATACAACTAATTTTTTTTTTTTTTTTTTTTTTTTAAGATTTTTATTTATCTTTAAAGGGGAAGGGTAGGAGAAAGGGAGAGGGAGAGAAATATCAATGTAGGGTTGTCTCTCGTGTGTCCCCTGCTGGGAACTGGCCTGCAACCCAGGCATGTGCCCTGACTGGGAATCGAACCGCGATCCTCTGCTTCGCAGGCCCGCGCTCAATCCACTGAGCTACACCAGCCGGGGCTTATACAACTAATTTTTTTAAATGACAAAATGCCCAATATCTCCTCCCTTAAAATCTTGTTTTGATGCCTTTCCCAAAATAGAAACTATTTAAAGGTCTTCTTTACTTTTTCCTTTCATTGCATCAAATGTCCTGTTTTCACAAGTTAACCTTGCCCCTCTGTTTAAAGACTCTTGTTCCACTCTGCTCTGTCCCCACACACAGTGAAGGATACACAATCGAATGGGTTGATACGTCAGAGCTACAGGCTGCCAGTCCCCATGAAAGAGTCCTCCCTTTCCGTCCCAGACTGACGTGGAAGTCATTACACTGGGTGAGCAGATGCAAGGTGAGTGGAAACACACAAAAGCCAGGCAGGTACCTGGACAGCCGCACTGGAGCCAGAAGTCCGGAGTGGCAATTCTAGGGGTATCAGTCACAGCCTGCTGTGCGCTCTCATCATGCCTGCTTGTGAAGTGAAGGGTCAAGTTCATTTTTCTAGGTCACAGTAATGCATCAAGGGGATAACTTCCAACAGTGTCCATTAAATGATGGGGTTGTGCAAAGCCATAGACACTTCCAAGCAGAAGGACAGTAGAGGTCAATTAAGAACTCCCGTTTTGTTTGCATGGTCTCAAGGTAATGCAAGGCCCCTTGGTCTAGAAGCTCATTACTCTCCACCCAGAAAACAAAATGGCAGCAGGTACAATACAACACACAATTGGACACCTGGCTTCTGTAGTGTATACAGGTGATTACCCCCCTTAAAAAGTCTGAATATTATTTTCATACACCACAGCATTTAACATACCTGTTTTGGGTTACAATTTTATTCATTTTTTAGAGAGAGAAGGGAAGGAGAAAGAGAGGAACATCAACAGACTGCCTCTCCTGGCCTGCAACCCAGCCACATGGCCTGACCGGGAATCGAATCAACAACCTCTTGGTTCATAGGCTGGCACTCAATCCACTGAGCCATGCTAGCCAGGAAAACATGCCTCTTTTTTATTTATAGCAGAAACTATATGAAAAAAGTGAAAAAAAATCAGCCTCAAACACGTTAAGGAAGACATTTCTTAGGAGGGATTTGTAACTTAAGAGTTATTTTATATTTATTGAAATTCACAACAGATTTAGTAAAGTACCTCCGAAATAAAGATAGTCAAAATAAACTAGAAAAGTATTTCCAAAATAATGATAACCAAAAATTAGTTCACCTGAGTATTGTCCATCATTGCTGTAACACAGTACCACAAACTTAGCGACTCCACGCCAATTTGTTATCTTACAGTCCTGGAGGTCCAAGGTCCGACCCAGGTCTCCCTGGGCTGGACTCACAGCATCGGTAGGGCCGTGTTCCTTCCTGGTGGCTCCAGGCAAGAATCCACTCCCTTGCCTTTTCCCGCTTCCAGAGGCCACTCCCATTGCTTGGCTCGCGGCTCTTTCCTCCATCGTCAACACCAGCACGTTGTGTCTCTCTCTACTTCCAGATTTCTCATTTCCCTCTGACTATGACACGCTTCCAACTGCCCCTTCCTCCTTCACAGACCCTTGTGATTACATTGGATTCACCTGGAGAACCCAGAATACTCTCCCTAAAACAAGGTGAGCAGATTAGTACCTTAATTCTACCTGCAACGTGATTCTCCTGTCATTTAACCCAACATATTCACTGGTTCTGTGGACTAGGATGTAACATATTTCTGGGCAAGGGGGAGGCAGGCATGACTCTACCTACCACACATTAAATACACGTGTCAATACACCACAGGTTACTGTTTTCATGACAGTTCAATACTTGTCATTCATTTGCCTCAATCTACAGAATTTATATTTTTTACCTATAGAAAATGTATTAAGCTGGCCAGATGCAATAACAAAAAATGTAAAGAGATATAAAATAAACTGTACATTACAAAGTAGTGGTTATCTGTGTGCATGTGTTTATATGTGTATATATAAAACTATACATGTATACATTGGGGTATGTGCGTATATGTGTACACACACTGCCCCCCCAATAATTTTATAGTTAATCAAGTGGTTCTAGAAAAGATACCATAAAGATTCCTGGGAAGGTCATGCTTATAAAATAAGACGTTTACGAGGATCCAAAATCAACCAAAGGCAAGATTCTTAATGAAGAATATAAAAGTTAGACACAAATTCATCCTCTCTAGGTTAGTCCTTTTTCCTACTTGTCTTCTCCGTCTTTTCCTGTTGTTGTTTTTGTCCAAATTAAATGTTCTCATGCTCTTGAAAGCCCCCACGTGTGGAGTGACCACAGCTCTTATGAACAAGGTCAAACTGCGCACCCACAGATGTATTAGTGCAACTGCTCTGGAGGAAACCATTGAAAAACAAAGGAAGGCCATGTGTGCACCGCTGCGTCCAGTGTACCTGTCATTCTGGAGAAGGTCCCACTTCCTTCAGTGGCTACACCACCAGCTCTGGTTTTCCCGGAACACTGTACTTGCCAGCATGACCACTGTCACCGGCGGGTATCTGGTCCACGCCAGAATTAAAAGACGGGAATGTGGTAATGGCGGTCATTCTCGGTCAGCAGGGAGATCTCAGGCCACTCCCTGAGTGGCTCCTCTGGGTAGCAGACTTCAAAGTCCCTGGAGTTAAACTTGAACAGTCTGAACACTTTTATCTTGACTTCAAGTGCATATCCAAGTATAAACATATCAATCTGGGAAAGAGATGAAAGAGAGGTCACAATACACATTTCGAACTCCTGCCCTCCCACCAGTGAGGGGAGCATGTTCTCTGGCAGCTTGTGAAATAATATACTTCTCTGCAGACCCGAACATGAACCACTGAGTGGGCACGGGCTAGGAACTAAGGTGCATTACATGGGAAGGCAGGGGACAAGCGGAGGAACATCTCTTAAGACTATCCTGAAGAAATCACAGAGAAAGCTATTTGGAAAAAAACTAATAAAAAATAAAGGAATGCTTATAATAAAAAGCACACTGTTTTCCGCTCTGGCTGGTGTGGTTCAGTTGGTTGGAGTGTAGTCCCATAAACCGAAATGTCACGGGTTTGGTTTCCGGTCAGGGCACACGCCTAGGTTGTGGGTTCGGTTTTCTGTCGGGCACGAGCAATGTCTCTCTCCTTCCCTTCTCCCGTCTCCAAAATCAATGAGGCATGTCCTCGGGTGCGGATAAACAAAATGTTTTTAGTTTTAAAAACTACACTGTTTTCCAACCAATTGTATATCATTTTAAATCAATTTGTGTAAAAAGTTAAGATGATTTGGTGTACCTCCTAGGAAAGCAAAACAAAAGAAAACAAAAACCCTTTTGGGGACATAAAAGCATTTTCTGGGTTTAAAAAAAAATGAAATACTTTCTATTTATCTGCAGTAAGTAACTAAATGCTTTCCTAAACCTTATCTCATTTTCCAACTGGAATTTCTCCTGGTTAACCTCTGCCATGGGAGAACCAATTATCAACTGAGAAGCAGCGCGCAAGGTCAGAAAGACGACCCAGCAAGGGCTGGAAGACACACGGCAACCGGCTCAGAGCAGTGAGGCTATTACTCTTCTTCTCTGCATTTCAGGGGCAATAACATCCACCCACCGCTCTGTGCAGCTAGTCTTACCACTGCGGAAAGCAAGCACCAAACCCCTACGTGTTCCAGTATTGCCAATACAATCCTTGATCAAACACACTCGATTCTCCTGCCCCACGTACCTGCTCTAGTCCACAGGTGTCGCCTACTGAATTTAGGTGATTCATCATGAAGCTCAAAGGATCAGATGATGTTTCCCGGGAAAACAGGAGTCTGAAGAGACTGGGAATGACCTTTTTCGTCTTCATTTGTTCATAAACTTCCGTGACTTGATATAGCATGATGAACTTTAAAGCTTCATACAGTTTGTATTCCAAAATGGCATCAGAGAAAAGGATGTTGCACATACTTCCTCTCTTGTGATAATCTTTAATCCCACTGAATTCGGTCCACTAAAAACACAGATGTTAACAGTGAAATTTCGAAGGGTAAGGATGAACGCGTATACCCCTGCGTAACTTTTAAAGTACATACAATACTTATAAAAATAAAACAAAGATTAATAGAGGACAACAGAACTTTTCATTTTATATCTTTGACATGGATTCTTTTAAACATAAGTATATATTACTTTTACAATAACAAACTAGCTTCAATAAAATATTTTCTCACAAAAGAGCACCACCTGCCAGGTAAAACACTCAGCGAGTCAGTTTCCTAACGCTACTGAAGACGGCTGGGTTGCGCAAAGGCCGCTGCGGCGCCCAACCGCACAGGCCCGCCTTCTGGAACACCTGCCGAGTGCCCGGCACAGTGTTCGGCACGCTCTACGTGTATTATCTCAAGGAATTATCTCACAGGAACCATACTGGGTCGATACTGTGTACAGTTCAGTTTTACGGATAAGAAAACTGTGGCCCAGAAAGGTTATGGTGCTTTCCAAGGAGGATTCATTCTAACAATCCAAAACCTGCTTTTATTAAAAGACAGGAAAAACTCTGCTCTGAGTCAAACTATAACATCTCTGCCGTTGCCAAGTTATTAACAGGGCGCATTCCAGAAGGGCATTTCTGAGTGCCTTCTCTGGAACTTGCACCCCATTTCTCTGGGGAAACAAAGGTACGTGCTTGTTAAGGTTTCCAGGTCAGCCCGCGAAGGGCCTCTTACTCTGCAAAGGGCCAAACTATCGTATCATGGAGAACAACACTGCTCTCATTCATCACTTGAAGGAGAATGAAGATCAAGGGGAAGGACTCTCAGTTACTTGAAGCATTGTTTCTGCCTGCATTTCCTACGTAACTGACACAGAGTGACGGGCCTGACACCCTAGAAAAGTGGCAACACGTGGGACGGGTGCTTTCATTCCCAGCCCTTCACCCCAGCCACCAAACTCTCACCTGTGTTTTCAATAATTCCACACATTTACGCAATTTTCCAAACACATTTGAACCTGTATACTTCTCAGGACCAAAACTGTATTGTTGGATCCAATTACAACCTTGTGAAAAGAGCAGTTTCTCAGGAAGCTTGAAAAAGAAGATGCCAACAGTGATTAGTGTCTCAACATTTATTACACACAATTGGGGCTGTGTCAGAGCACACAATCTCACCTTATTTAGCAATCTTCATTTATTTTTAAAATTTTTAAAAAATATTTAATTTATTTATTTTTAGATAGAGGGGAAAGGAGGGAGAAAGAGAGGGAGAGAAACATCAATGTGTGGTTGCCTCTCGCATGGCCCCCGCCAGGGACCTGGCCTGAAACCCAGGCATGTGCCCTGACTGGGAATCGAACCAGCTACCCTTTGGTTCACAGGCCAGCACTCAGTCCACTGAGCCACACCAACCTGGGCCAATCTTCATTTTAAAAGACTATAACTGCAGTAAAGGAAAAACATATAGTCATTTTCTTTTAGACTTCTGGATTCTGTGATTTGGATCATACTCTTAATTCACAATTTCACAACTGATGAAAACTTTAATATAAAATTAAGTCTATAGAAACAATCTTTTGGGATAAAACATTTCCCAAACTACCTAGATATATATCCCTTTAGAAATGATTTTTAACCAGACAATGCGAGAGCAACACAGCACATCCGGGAACAGGTGGGTTTTGGAATGGTGCTTGTTAGGGCTCAAACCCAGCTGTGTAAATCACCTGCTGGGAAGCGACTCAACCAGCAGGTTATTTAACAGCTCAGCTGCATCCTCCACTGTAAATCAAAGACAACTTTACAGGACTCGGGTTGGGGTTAAACAAGATTACAGTGTACGTAAGAATCTGATCCATCATAGGCATCCGATGCATTTCCCACCAGATAGATTCATCATGTACAACCCAGGGTCCCAGGGGTAGTCCCTGTCCTCAGCCATGAGCCGCTAGGCTGGAACACTGAATACACCTCACATTGTGAGATAAAATAAAGCTAATAAAAACACCTCTAAATTAAAAATGATAAGGAAATAGAACATGTGTAGCTATCTACGTAAGCATACACTTTATATTTCTCCGCTCCTCCAACTTAAATGTGCATCCTACATTAGGCATACTGCATTCAAAATAAAAATTCAGCTTATCGCCAAGAACGCATTGGTTTACACTGTTAAGAAAATGAACAACAAGGAAAGGAGTGGAAGAAAATATCTGTAAATCACATATATGATAAAGCACTTGCATTCAAAATATATAAAGAATTTTCAAAACTCAATAACGAAAACAAGACAATAAAAATATGGGCAAAAGATATGAACAGACACTTCTCCAAAAAGAGCATAAGGATGGCAAATAAGCAGAGGAAAAGATGCTCAACGTCGTAACTCATTAGGGGAATGCAAACTAAAAGCGCAATGATACTAATGCACACCTATTAGAATGGCTGAAATGGAAACAAAGGTGAAAGTAAATGAACAAAAAACCCTGACAACCCCAGGTGCTGGTGAGAATGTGGAGCAACTGGAACTCTGACACATTTGTGGTGGGAATGCATCATGGTACAGACATTTGGAAAACCGTTTGGCAGGTTCTTATAAAGTAAGCATACACCTACCATAAGACCCAGCAATCCCACCAGAAAGGAATGAAAACTTATGTGCACATAAAATCCTGTATGGGAATATTTATAACAGCTTCATTCATAGTATTAACTGTCACATTCCTGTCAAGGAACACCACTCAATAAAAAGGAATGAAGAACATATTCATGGACCATCTGGATGAACCGCAAATTCATTATGCTAAGTGAAAGACCTCAGTTCAAAAGGCTACACTCTGGATGGTTCCATTTATATAACCTTCTGGAAAAGGAAAGACTACAGGGACAGAAGACCTATCAGTGGTTGCCAGGAGATGGGAGTGAGAGAAGGACTGACTCTGATGGGAAATGAGGGGGTGTTTGGGGTAGTGGATACACACTGTGTCTGTCAAAACTCAAATAACTATAGAGTACACAAGCGAATTTCAGTAGACTACCTTACCTGGAAAGGGCAGAGGGCATTAAAGACGATGGCATTAAAAACTGGGTCTGACTATCTTTCTGAGACCGTCTGTTGGCAAACTGACATGGGAGTCAGAGGGCCTGGTTAGCGGTCCTCTCGGAGTTCAGCCTCAGGACCCCTGCATACACAGCTGCCCACGGCAGACCCAGAGCGGCGGGGTTACTGTTGTCACCAAGGAGACTCGCAAGTGTTTCCGGTGTGAGGACATACCTTAACAATGTCTTTCTCCTTCATCCAGGATGGAAAAGAAAGGCCCTGGCTGAATATCTGGAATAACACAGATCTTAGTGCGTCGTAGTTATCTCTCTTTACTTGTCGAACACATTTAATATGACGCCGCCAGAACAGCTCCTCGTAAGCCTATTTAGCACAAAAACAGAAAGCTGTTTTTTTAATTCTATTGGATAAGAAATAAGGAAAGTGATTTCAATGTACTGTCAGTGAGACGTGCTCCTAAATACAGCAGACAACAGAACTAAAACAATTCTAAAGTGTGAATTGGACCACATGTCATTTCATGTCACTGTGTGTGTGCAAAGACGAGGGTCCCGTGCTACCCCAGGTGGTAAGTTCCTGGAGGCCAGGGCCTGTCACTGCGGGGAGACCAGGGGTGCGGCTCGGTCACAGTGGGAAATACTGTCCACTTTAAAACCATGCTAAGGACTATTTTAAATGTACCACTTTTGTTTTTCCTTTGCCAGTGACAAGTTTGGGCAGCACTGCTGGGAATATTTACCTAGACTGATCCAATGGAAAACTCTAAAAATCCTCAAAATATTTTTGTCAAGGGGCCAAATCCCTTCAAGGACAGAAGGCCCCCCTACGTGAGCAGAGGTTTGACAGGCCCGGCAGGAGAGAGCTGAATGGAGTTGATTTCCAGTTTTCTGAACTCACAGACTGAATTTCGCCCCAGTCGTCGAAGGCACTGGCTCTGGGCAAAAGGCCCAAAGCCGATGTCTAGCAGCTGTCTGGCTTTTAAATTGGAGCCACGGTTGTCCGTTATGTCACATTCAGTTTCAGTCAGTCTCTGGGCCCACAAAGCAGAGTGGAGTGTTTGTTTACACACAAATTCTCCGTCTTCCACGACCTTTACAAACAAACCTTCCTCATCAGCTTGGCACGGGGCGTCTCCCCTTTCCACTCTCTTGCGCAATAGCTGAGTAAGTCAACTTCCGCCTCCACGCTGAGGTTCCCTGAATCAAAAATGAAAGGTAGTTAACTTTCCCTTTCTTCTTCCTTCTTGAACCCTCTCTGCATCTTGAAAATAAGGACAGATGCACATAAAAATACTTACTTTTGAATTTTCTTTGCAGATATCCACTCCACCTGAAAGAAAAAGGAAATGTTACCAAAAATACTACCTTCGTAACAAGAATATTTTAGCAATCTGAAGATGATGCAGCCACCTACCATTTCAGCCGGTGCCCTAGATGTAAATTCAGCTTTCGGAAGTAGCAGAGGGTGGCCAGCAGCAACGAGACTGCCAGCATCACGGAGCCCTTTGCTATTCCCCACGCAGTATCTAAGGCTTGGCTGGTGACTAGTGTCCAGGAGTGAACTTGGTCATTTCCTACAAAAATTTAATTGAAGAAAACCATGTCATAATTACACAAGTCTGCTTTGTGTAAGGGGGGGAAAGACACAATGGATAATTTTATCTGCGAAGTGTCTATGGTTGATTTACATAAACATATTTAAAGCACTAAAAAATGCAATCTGAAAATTAAAGAAACGCCTAGTTCCACTATAATCAGGGTCATATATAAGAATATCTTTGTGTCCAAAATCCAAGAGGAAGAGTGAACATGAAGAATGTAGGTTTCACAATCCCTCCAACCTGAACTCAAAGCCTGGTTCTCCTACTCACTTAGCTGTGTGCCTGTGGGAAACCCACCTTCTCTTACCCTGACTTGTCTCAGCTGTGAAATGGGTAAAATACTGACCTTGCTGGGGAAAGGCAGAACGAAATGATTTCTGAACAAGCGCCGTGTCCTGTGCTGAATATCTGTTGAATCCAGAAACAATGCCGCCCCATCCACTTCTGTCCACTTTGGTATTCTTTTTTTTTTTTTT
Organism: Glossophaga mutica; assembly: GCA_039655065.1. NCBI lineage: Eukaryota > Metazoa > Chordata > Mammalia > Chiroptera > Phyllostomidae > Glossophaga > Glossophaga mutica. The sequence goes on from CM077305.1 coordinate 25,132,055, forward strand.
TTTAAGTATATTCCTTAGTTCACATCCATGGGTCGTACATATAAGTTCTTTGGCTTCTCCATTTCCTATACTATTCTTAACCCCCCCTGTCTATTTTGTACCTACCAATTATGCTTCTTATTCCCTGTATCTTTTCCCCCGTTCTCCCCCTTTCACCTCCCCACTGATAACCCTCCATGTGATCTCCATTTCTGTGATTCTGTTCCCATTCTATTGTTCGTATAGTTTCTTTCTGCTTTTTCTTTAAGGTTCAGTTGTTGATAATTGTGAGTTTGTTGTCATTTTACTGTTCATAGTTCTGATCTTTTTTTTTCTTAGATAAGTCCCTTCAACATTTCGTACACAGGCAGTAACACATGGCATCACCTTACCACACAGAACCAGCGACTCAAACAGCAGGCACGCAGACATCATTTCCAGCAAGTGGCCCCTTAAAAGAACGGTCACGAGATGGAGGTGGATGTGCTGCGTGTACGGTGCACACTCTCATTCCCGATTTGACAGGAGGGAAAACTATCAGGCCTGAAGAGCTCAAACTGGGTACTTGCAATATCTTACTAAGGCAGGAGATTTCTAGTGATATTATGTTTGGGCATGTCACTACGCTGAAGCACAAATGAGGAAGAGGACTTCTGGGGTTCACTGTGAAACAGTGTCCTCCGCAGTACAGGGTTTAGTAAAATCCCAAGGACTAATGTAGTAAAAGCCTCATCCATTTGGAATCTATACTTTAAGTATTTTTTTTGAAAAGGAAAAATACTTTAATGCAGAGCATTCTTTATCATCTTTGATGTGTATTTACACTCTCAATAAAGAATTTACCAGGGGATAAAGAAATGAAAAAAGTTACCAGCAAATAAAAATGCCTATTTTTATATCATTACTTAAAAAGACATTTTCAAACACAGGTGTTTATTGCTTAGGATTAGCTATTTATTATACACTTACTCCCACCTAGCAATTTAGTAATACTTTTTATAAATTGTTTAAAAATGTAGAGCCATACTGCCTTTACACCTGTAATTTAGACTCATTAATTCAGTCTAATGTCCCAGCTTTGAAAATTCTCGTATATGCACATATTTTTAGTAAGTCCTTAAAGCCACGGAAGAACTAGAAGATGGTCTATGATACATGATTTCTCCTATTGCAGTCACGGACATTTTCTAGAAACATGCAAAATTGCACAAGATAGTAGTTTGTTTCTTCTCTTCATATCGATGTCATATCAAATTATAAACTGAACATCTTTTCCTATCACTACACACAGACCCACTTACTCTTTCCGAAGACTGCTATCGTACTTTGTACTGTCACACTGCAGTACAAAGACAGACCATCACTCTGCAATCACTGCCTAATTACCAGCCATTGCTTGCTCCCACTTTCCACTTACAAACATGGCTGAGACCAACATTCTCCTCCACCAGTCCTTGTGGCTCATGGCGGCTCTTAGGATAATTTCCGCAAGAGGGTGCTCTGGGCCGAAGGGTTTGCACATTTTCAGTGTTGACAGATGTGGACACAGTGCCTCCCAAAACAGCACAGCCACTGGACACTCCCACGCCGGGTGCTGGATCGCCTGTTTCCCTGAATCCCACACCAGTTACGAACTGTCACTGTAGCCTGCAATTCTGAGCAACATGTTCTCATTTCTTCCTTTGTGAAGAGCCTTTCAGAGCATCTGTCTGCTTTCCACTGGGCAGGGCTCATCTGTATGTGGACTTGGGGGCCCCCAGTCTCTACATTGGGGCCTGGCTGCCGCCCTTGGTGGGGCTCTGCTCTCACTGGTCATAGACTCCCTCCGACCCGCTGCGTTCTTCTAAGTCAACATCTGGCCACTAGGGCATTTGATTTGAGACCCCAAACGAGGGCCTTCTCCTAAGTATAAGGCCTTCTCTGCAGCTGCACTGGGAGGACCCCCTGTAGACCATGGCTCTCCCTGCTCCTGCACACACACACATGCACACATACTTCCCTGGCCTGCTGCCCTTATCCTCAAAATGAAACCCTGCCCACAGCCCAAGAAAGGGTGACAGTATCAACTTACCAGGAAAAGACCACATGAGGCTCAATACGCTCTTTCCAGGCAAGCCTAGAACAGAAGCCTGAACTCCCGGATCTCATGGACCTGACACAAGGGCCCCTTCCTGGCAGGTACACCAACCACAAATCACAGCCAATCCCGAGGGGCCCACAGATGATGTTATCAGGACAGGGCTTCTAAGTCAAAGGAGAGGAAGTGCTGTACAATGTTTTAGTAGGAAAAGGTATGGCTTCATTGATCATTAAAACAGCTACAGCTGGAGTTTTGCTATGCACCAGCCCCTGTGCTAAGAGTCTCACAGGGATTATCTCATTTGCTCCGGAGCTCCACAGTGCGGGCCCCATCCGCGCTGGGCGAGGGCCTTCACCTCCGAGGCTTCTGTTTCCTAACCTGGAGATGGGACAGTATATAACAGTGAGGTCCTAGTGGTGTCTGCCTCTTAGAGCTGTTGTGGAGTTGGAGGGTACAACAGGAGAACGCTGAGCACCCAATAAGTGGCCATAATTATTTGTATTGGTATTACTCTAATCACCCTAATTTTTTAAATGAGAAAACTGTGAGGGACAGAGATTAAACCCGTGGTCAAGCCAGAATTCAAAGACAGGGTGACGTGACGCCAGAAGCTGCACGGCTCATCACCAGGCTATCCTGCCTTTGAATTGTGTAGCTGAGGAAATCTTTGAGTCAGCATTGCTACAGTGGGTATAGAATAAAGCCTTTAAAAAGAGAATTTAAAAATTTTTTTCCTGCATGTGTCAATAACTGGATGATAACTCAAAAAAAGTAAACAGAGCCCTGGCTGGTGTGGCTCAGTGGATTGAGTGCTAGCCTGAGAACAAAAGGGTCGCTGGTTTGACTCCCAGTCAGGGCACACTCCTGGGTTGTGAGCCAGATCCCCAATGGGGGTCGCGTGACAAGCAACCACACATTGATGTTTCTCACCCTCCCCTTCTCCATCCTTTCCCCTCTCTAAAAATAAAGAAATAAAATCTTTAAAAGAAAAAAACTTTAAAAAAAAGAAAGCACACAGAGAACACCATAAATTAGGAAATTAGGGGCCCAGCAAAACACTATCACGATCACAACTTTGATAATCCTGTGAGTCAAATCTCACTTCCCCAAGCACCGCTGGGAGTGAATCAGATTTTCCGCGTCGGAGTCTTCACCAGGGTCCCCCTGCTGCCAGCCTGCCAAGGAGAATTCAGCAACGGTCTGCCCCCCTTCCCGTCCCCCTGCGCTGGGGAAGCCCCTGCCTCACAGGGAACTGGCCTCATGGCATGCTGACTGGACTGGTAGGAAGGAAAAGAAGGTTCCACCACGAGGGATTCAATCATTCAACATAATGAAAAGAGGAGCCAGAACAAGGGCAAGAAGCAAAAAGAGTATAGGTGGCAGGAGGTTTTGGCCATGGAGAATCTCCAGAAAGTGAGGGCTATAAGAAGATGCAATAAACAGAAGCAATTGCCAGGAATTACGGATTTGACCCTCTTTAATGTTCATCAAGTGACGAAAACTGAAATTTCTTAATACTTTTGGACTGGACCACTTGGGTGGTGGCTGAATGAGGTTCTATGTAAGCACCGCACATTTCTATTATTTTGGGAAGTGGATTAACTCGGTCTTACTCATTTCCCCAATCATCAGCACCCAAACATACCCGGAGACCCCAATCCACACTACCAGAAGTAACACTTAAGATATCTTTGAATAATTGCCCCAGAAGCTCCTGAAATCAACAACATGGCTATTTGAAACTAAAATCTGATCTGTGATCCCCTCAGACTATATATGGCAGATGAGACCACTGACTAGAAGTAAAACAAAACAAAACAAAACACCGTTTTTTGTGGTAGAATTCTACTTAGATTTATTTTTCCGTTCTCTAAAATGTGCCAAAGCTGAAATAATTCAAACATTCAAACAGGAAACCAAAAAGAAAAAAAAAAACCCTGAAAACAAAACTAAAAGACACTGAACAGCTGGAAGCCGGGTGAGTGCGCGGACGGCAGACCCACCGGGAGCCCGGGAGCCCCTGGCTCGCCCCCGTGGAAACCCATCAGTGTGCGGTTGGGCCGTCCACCCTTGCTCCGGGTCCTCTTCTACCTCCGCCTCCCCACAGTCCGCCACACTGTCCTCCCCACTTCCTTTCCCCACCGTACGCAGCGCAGCAGTGCATGGGCTTTCTCCCTGCACAGCTACACTGCCACCTGCGTCTGTCTAGCACGGGGACTTTCTCCTGAAGTGGAGATGGTGGATCCAAGGAGGCCCAGTGCACCATGAAGGGGAAAATAAGGCCTGAGCTAAAAGGCAATTTAATTTCGATGTTTGAGACAGCAGAGCAAATGAAGATATGTATACGTATATTAAAATCATCTTGTTAAGAAAGTTAAGGTAAAAAATACTAGCTTTAAGGTAATAAAAACAACAGGTATTTCTACCTGCTGCAATGCCATGTTATGGTTAATCAGCAGATGAAGGACAGAGTGGCCAAGAGACACGGATGGAAGCAAGCAGAGAGAGGGGCTGCGGGAGGCGGCCGCCCCCAGACAGCGGTGCCCTCCCTGTGGCAAGAGCAGCGGAAGGGTGGGGGTGGGGGGCAGAGGGGAGGGCACAGACACGTCAGAGGTGTTGGGTGAAACTTTTCACATTTTCTGAGCTGTGCTGAAGAATGCTACTCCCTTTGAAAAAGTGAATATGGCTTTTAGGTAATTCTGATCCAGGGAGGGAGATGCTACCAAGAGGGGTAGGCTGAGGCCAAGTGGGGCAGTGGGCAGAGAAGGGCCCGGAAAGATCTTCTTTCCTCTCCCCTCACCCTCTGCTTATACTTCCTCCCATGTGGGCTGGGCGCTGGGCTGGCAGTGAGGTGACGTGGAGGACACACAGCCTGTCCTCAGGGAGCTCGTGCTCCAGGGGCATGATGTCCTCCTGTTGGGAAAGGCTACTGGTCAGCTTGTCCCAGGCCCACAGGGCCATGACCTGCGCTCCCCGGGGTCAGCCCGTCCTGGTGTCCTGGTGTCCGCGTCTGGCCAGCACACAGAATGACACAAGGTCCTGTGATGCCCAGGTGGCCAACAGACTTCCCTTCCTCAGTGGGTCACCTCTCTCAGAGGTTAGTGCTGAAAACTCAGAGGCTCCAGAATAAAGCAAAATATCACCCATTAGTCCAAACAAAGAAACCAAGCAATAGTCAAACTGAATGACAGACATGCAGAGCAAATCCTACTACGTCATCAGGGTTTCTAAGTAATTTGGAGCACTGGAAGACTACTAGAGAATGTTAAAAGCTCAGCACAGGCCTGGCCAGGGGGGCTCAGTTAGTTAGAGTGTTGTCCCGTACACCAGTACACAAAAACGCTGCAGGTTCGATCCCCGGTCAGGGCATGTTATCTAGGTGGTGGGTTCAATCCCCAGTCAGGGTGCATACAGGAGGCAACCAATAGATGTTTCTCACATCAATGTTTCTCTCCCTCTCTCACTTCCTTCCTCTCTCTCTAAAATCAGTAAAAAAACATCTTTGAGTAAGGATTTAAAAAACAACAATAATAATAACAAAGGGTCAGCACAGCAGTGTGAGACTGGGTTTAAACAGTCTCGGTTCTTTAAAAAACATAGGTCAATTTTTTTATGTCAGTTATGGGGAAAATATTTAGGAAAAAATATCCTCTTAATAAATCTTTGAAATGGTGAAGTCAAAAGCCTTCCTTTGCTTTTGTATTTCAGGTATCAGTTCTGCTCAATACAGAAACAAGTCTTCCACTTAGTAAAGTACTACAACCAACAACTACAAGATCAGTTATCACCGAGGAAGAGAACTACCAAGCGAAAGGTTTTTATCTTGACAGTCACAACCGGTAAGACACTCAGCTGCAGCCCTGTCATGCAACATGCTTAAGCGTTCAGCACAGCCCCCGCGGGACGAGGCTCCTGCGAAACTAGGAGTGTCGGCAATACAACAGGAAACTGCTCCTTGCCGAGCACTTAGAGAACTGTGTATGTATTTAATAACATCATAGCTCAGGTTTTTGGTGTTTTTTTTTTTTTTTTCACTTACGGGCACATCTTTAGGAGTGTTAAATGCAACCCATCATGTTAAAAGGTGTAAGTTTATTTTTCTAATCATGTGGAGCGGTTTTAAAACCTGCCCAATTATTGAAACACAAAAGCTGTAGGTGGGATAAGCTTCAGTGGAAGAGCAAGTCAGAATTCCTCCCTGGGAAACCCCAGAACCCGAGGACTGCTTTGTCCAGGCAGGCACCCGGGCTGGGTACAGACAACTGGTTCGGCAAGACGGGCCCAGGGCTCTGTCTTCACTCTGCCATTTTCCAGCTGCAGGACCTACTCGGACAAATTACGTGGCCTCAATGATCCCCAGAAGTCTCCCCAGCGGTGGAGACCAGCAGTGACAACAGAGAGCTGGAACAAAATGCAACACAGTAAGCCCCGAGAGAGCGCTCACAGCCACCAAGGCGCTGTGCAGATGCAGACTCAGAGGCCCTGCCGCAGACTCCTCTCCACCTTACAGGGACCGCCGGTTGCACACCTCTCCTGGGAGGAACTCACTCCCTTTTTGGGGAGTCCATTTCCTTTTCTCTCTGTCCCCATCAAAACCTGTTATTATTCTATGAATATAGATAAAGCTCCTCTTGCAGGCAAGGCACGGTGCCAAGAGCTGATGCTGTAGTTGTGAACGCAACAGACTGGAAGGTTCTGGCATCGATTCACAGGTGGACGCTCCAGGAGTGTCTGGATCCCAGTCGAGGATGGCCCAGAAGAAAGGGATGTGGCTCTGTCAGCAGGGGCAACACGGGCACCTGGCCTAGACCTGCGTCAGATGAGGGGCGGAGCGGAAACCAGAGGATGGACAAGAGTTCGTGGGGCCAGGAAAGTGAGGGGAGGCCAGCCAGGCTCAGATCAGCAGGGCCTTTAGATGCTGCGAGAGACACTGATGTTCAGCTGAGGAGCGAGCAAGAGGCTTCTGTGATCAGATCTGTAACCACAATTTAAATCGTTATCACTTGGGGTCACGAGGCACTTCTGATTCCTCTTCTGTATGACAACCTTTTATATCTTTCACAGAATCACAGAATGCTTCAGGCTAAAGGTGCTGGATTTCCACTTGTTCTCCAAGGCCTGATTCTTACCAGCCCCTCAACAGAACTCCCTCCGCCAGGTGCTCCCTCTGCCCTCTGTCTACACTACAGGTAGGTGTACCCATGACGTGTCCCCTACTGGCCTGAAGGCACCTCTAAGGTGAAAGCTGCCTCTTCATTCACTGCGTACCTGGACATCTGATGAGCTGTCACACACAGCTTTGACGTGAAGAAACTGAAGCCCAGAGAAAGCAAGAAGTCTGAATTTGAACCCACATGTTCTGACTCAAGGTCAGCATGCTCTCTAAACTGACCACACACATAACTGCCTCCGCTGAGTGGTTCTCATCCAAGCATTCAGAACAATGAACAAGCGTGAGCTTAGATACCACTTCCACCGTGCCTGTTTTCCCTTCTGGATGAAACATTGTCCCCACCAGTTCCCACACGACATGGCTTGCATCATCTCAGTCTCTCTTCACTGTGTCTTCGCCGTCCCAGTCACTGTTCTCCGAACCCCACTCCACACTCACATTAGACCCCAAGTCAGAATACAACGTCCCGAGAGCAGCCCAACCAGAAGAGCGATCGGCATCGTGACCACTTTTTCATTCTTGATCAGCGGTCAGCAAGTTCTCCGAACAGGGTCAGGTAGTAAGAATTTCCGGCTTCGCCAGCCATCTGGTCTCTCCCCAGCTACTCAGATCTGCCCTGAGGGCGTGAACGCAGCCAGCAGACAACACCCAGCGGGGCTGAGTCCCAAGAGAACCTACGAACACTGAGATCTGAGTTTCATATAAGTTGCACATGTCAGGAAATGGTATTCTTCTTTTGATTTTTTTCCCAACCGTAAAAAAATGTGAAACCATTCTTAGGTTGTAGGCCATATAATTAAAAAAAAACAAAAAAAAAAACCCTGAGTGGGACTGACATGGCCCAGTGGCTGTGGTTTGCCGAAGTTCATTCTAGAGGATACATTCCAGTTGATGCAGCCTGTGATTGTGTATTACTGAACTGAGAAATAAACTCGCCACCAACTCACATTCAGCCTGCCGTCAACTTAAAGCCTTCAGAACAGTTGCTGGAGTGTGTCGCTCCCACTTCGGAGGAGGGAGAGGGGAGAGGCGCTTTCATCCTGGCATCCCCATGTTTGCAGGTGGAAGGCTTTCCTGGAGCTCCGGCACTAGCCTTCACCTGCCCCCGCTTCCCCCTCCAACCCCTACTCTCTCACCTCACTCCTTCCCTAGAAGACACGTGATGGAGAAGTTCAGGAGAATCTGCTCAGCTCAGCCCCTCCTCTCCAGGTCTGCCTGCCTGCAGAGAGGTGCCCTGGGGCCTGCCGTCTCCCTGGGAGAGAAGCCTGGCCTTTTATGGGTAACTTCAGCTCCGCACTGCTAGCAAGCCCCTCTGGCCACACAACTAAGACACATGGATTTTAATACGAGCTTACATTTAAAAATCTCTGACTCCAGTGTCTACCTTTCAGTTCATTCAGAACCTGCAAGGGAAGCAAGGTTGTGTGCAAGTTCTGTGCCCTGTGGACCCAGGCGCTGATGTGTCTTCCTGCTAAATTTTATGTCACTGGAAGGGGCTCACTGCTCCAACCTGCCATCGGCTGTATGGTCCCCCCCCAACCCCTCTCTCCTCTTAGATGTCTAAGATTAAGCTTGTCTTTTGTCTTCTATATCCTAATACAATCATTTATGAACATGTGACAAAAGAGAACTAAAGGGACATTCTGGGACAAGCCACTCTCCACTTTCACCCTGTGGTGACTTTTCCATTCATCAGAATCATTTGGGCTCCATCGCTAATGGTTACTAATCCTTCCCATTAGCGCCCCTTCCCCAATGCCATTTTCCACCTGTGGCAGTGGTGAACTTTTAGGGGGAGGTGATGGCGGCACGAATGGGGTTGTTTTGTTTTGTGTTTACATTCAATGGATGTGTTAAGTCTTATTTAAAATTCTTCGTGGCTTTTGTTACTTGTAGGAAAAACCCAGACTCTGGCAGCCAGTGACATGAGCTGGAAAGGCCTCTGCACGAAGGGTGAGGGTAAGGGCACACTGCCCAGCACACCATTCTAGCCAGAGGCCTCAGGAGGCTCTTCTGGAACCAGGAACCTGCCCTCGGAATCCGATGAGAAGTCGGCATGTGCCCACTCCCGAAGAAAGCACGAGGCTGAAGCCTCCCTGTCCCCTACCCCAAATCGTTACCTCTCTTTCCTCCCACAAACCCATCTACCTTTACGTGATCCTTTAAGTCTCCTCTCCTAAAGAGCAACCAGTGACTTCAAAGCAACCTCATCAAGTATTAGAGAGCTTGGTACTCCAAGTCTGCGCACCAGAAACATCCATACCGCCTGGGCACCTAGATGTACCGATCCTCAGGCAGAGTCTGTGTCCACGAGAGTCTGCATCTACAAGATCCCCCAAATCCGCAGAGACGCCCAGGCACACAGAGTCTCGGGGCTGAGAACCGCCCTGCCCTGGTTCCCCTGCGCATTGTCCCACGTAAAGGGCTGGGCCCAGTCAGTCCTTTTAAGTTCCCTCGTGATTCCAGTATGTTGCCGGAGCTGCAAACCGCCGCTCCAGGGTAAGGGTTTCCTCCACATTTGGCCGTTGCTGTTATCTCCACTGTATTATCACGTGCCAATTAACTTCTAAAACTATAGCTAAGAGAAATCAGGCCAGATAAAGGAAAGTCTCACTAATCATGTTATCCAACGAAACGTAAGTATGGCCTATGCTTTGCCGCCCCCCCACCCTTGGTCCATGCGAGGGGATACTTTTCGCAGTCAACGGTTGTTTTCTTTGGCTGGCAGCCAAGCTTATCTACAGAGGAACTTTGCTGAAATTCACAATAAAGGAACCCAACTATTAACGTGACCTCCAGGGAGGGTGACCAACTCATCCAGGCTGGCCTGGGACTCTCCCAGTCTTAGCACTGAAGTTCCATGTCCCGGGACATCCCTCAGTCCCAGGCAAACCGGGACATGTGGTCACCCTGCCCCCAGAGTCCTTGGGGTCTAACCCCGGCTCCCTAGTATCTTCTCGCCTCTTCCACTTCCACTTCCTCTAGATTACTGGCCGTTCTTCTGTCCCTCACTCCCGCCCCCTCTCCCACCCCCCATCCTCTGCCTCTCAGCTCAAATGTCACTTCCTTGGGCAAAGCTTCTCTGACCCATTCCCAACCCCCAGGATTGACCAAATCCCCGTCACACTCTCCCATAGCACATGGTGTCCTTTTCCGTCACAGCACTTGTCACAGTTTATACAAGTATGTTTGTGTTTGGTTCGTGTCAGCCTCCCTTTGTAGGTAAACGTCCTCAGGACTGGAATTGCGTCTGTTTTCTCTCTGCTTTCTTGGTGCCTCGGCACACTATAGACCATTAATAAATATTTGTTGAATAAATAAAATGAACCCATGTAATCAGGATCTAGTCCAGGATCTAGACTGCCTGCCAGTAGCCATCCTCTCTTCTCCCACCGAAATAGAATCCTGACTTTTGGCTGGACACACAGCTACATTCCATCCTCCGTAGGTGCTGGATACAGCCGTGTGAGTGAATTCTGACTAGGGGTTATTACCGGCAATTTTCAGAAGGCTCTGAGGCCAGCTGGAATGTAAGGGTGGTGGCGGATGCTCATCCTGGGTGAGGAAGCGGCTACGGGCGCAGAGGCTACGCAGGGCAGAAACAAAGTGGAAGGAGTCTGGGCCTCTGACACCGTGGAGCCACTGCAGCCCTGGGGAGCCACCTCCAAGCTCTGACCTGGGAGACACTGATTCACTTATTTGAAATTCTCCAGTTATTCTACCGTACCTGGTCCAAACCGACAGCCTTGATCGTGGTGGTCCCTCCTGACTTTTAACGCGTATGTCGGAAACAGTGAGCCACCAGGGCGGTTTCTCTTCCCTTAAGTACACTCACGTACATGTAAAGTAGGAAGTGAGAATGCGAAGCGGTCACCTTGTGGGCTGGTTTCAAGGTAGCGGAAAGAGCAGACACCAGGGAGCCAGGAACGCAGGGCCTCCTCCCGGACAGCTGAGCGACTCTGGACCTCAGCTTCCTCCCCTCCGGGCAAGCATCCAGGGGCTGGGCCACTAACCCCTACTTCCCTTCACCCTCCAAAGGCCTCTTTATGTTAACACGTTTCAGAATTACTCTGGAGGCAGTCACGTTGGGGGCACAAGGCACAGGACTTGAAGTAGTTGTCAAACAAGTGAAGCTCAACTAAACTTAAAACATTACTCAAATCTCGCACCGCAGAAAAGACACCCAGAGCACCTACGGCACATCCTGGAGACGCTGACCCGCCGATACTCCAACCTTCGGAAGTGCATACTTAGTTCTGCAGCTCTACTACGGCAGCTGACGTGAACTACAGTTGTTTTTGTAAAATCCTCACCCGAGGATATTTTTTCATTGCTTTTAGAGAGTGGGGAGAGAGAGATAGAAACACTGATGGAAGAAACACTGATTGGTCACCACCTCGTATGTGCCCCAAGCGGTTATTGTATCTGCGACCTGGGTATGTGCCCTGATCAGTAATCGAAGTAATCGAACTCATGACCTTTCAGTCTACAGGACAACGTTCCAACTAACTGAGCCACACCAGCCAGGGCCTGAACCATAGTTTTGATAAAGAGCCTTTTCCACAAGGGCTTCCATGGAGGTGACCAGTTTCTAAAAAATGGCAAGAAAACAAGGAAGACAGAGAAGACTGGAACAGAGGCAAGAGGAGGAACTGGACCTTCACCTGTTGCACACTCCACATTTTGAATGAATCAGTCCATGAGGTGTAAGTGGGGAAGAATGCTGGAATATTAAAGCGCGACAAAATGACAGGACAGGGTAGGACAGCAAGCACCGGCTGTGGCGGTCCTATCAGGGTTATCAGCTGAGTACGGAGAACTGAGCATGGAGATATACCATGACCATACCGTGGAGAAAACTGCTCTAGTAAACTCCCTCTCAGTTCAGGTGATTCTTCTCCCTGCTGTAGATTTCAGAGGAAGGAACCGATCCGCCTGAGTGTTCCACACTGCAGGTGCAAACCTAAGAGACCCAACATTTACACTAATAATTCCATTGGCTACACCTGTGTGTCAAGGCGAGCAGGCAAGCTAATCCTTAGCTACAAACTGAACTCCAAGTTCATTGTCTAAATGCCAAGTAAAATGACAAAGAGCTGATCCCGTCCACTGGCATCAGGGCCATCCAGCCCTTTGTGTCCAGATGGTGACTAACTACAGTCAGCCCACGCAGGCACCGGCTTGCCATCTCTTCCACTTCCCCTTTCCTATCAGCCGTTCTGCTTCCTCTACAACATTTCAACCTGTCCTAGTGGTCGATTTGGAAGACAGAGCATTCAGTTCTCCTGTCACTTTGGAGATCTCACAGGAAAGCTGAGGCCTTCTTGGCCCTGGTCAACAAATATGCTTATGATGTGCCAGGCATTATTCTAAGACCTACGGAAACACTCTCTTTACCTGACAGGAAGAAGTTAGTTCATTCCTCTTACACCTGGGAGATTAAATGCTCCAGGGAATACGCCCTGTCCTGGCTTAGCAAAGGAGACCCAAATTGTTCAAAGCATGCACCTTGATGAGCTCCCACCACCCGCTCCCCAGCCCACCTCTGGTCCTGAGCCACTTGGGACCTGGTCTGGGACCTGCACTAAGTCTCTGCCACACCTGGAGAGAGCAGGGAGCCCAGGCCCACTGTGATGGGGACGAGAGAGGGCAGTCTACCTCTCTTTTCTTGACCTTTGACATTGAATGAGATTCTGCTTCTCTCTGAATTCAGGGAGGTCTCTCTTGAGAAACTGACTTCCAATTACTTTATTACCACCCCCCACAAGACTAACCCTATATTCATTAAAAAGCCAATGAAGGCAGAAAAGGATTTGATAAGTTATTTTAAGTTACTATGTATCTATCATCCAATAATTCCATATAGACTCAAAGTCATAATCCCCTGGTTAAATCAATGACAAAAGACTTTATTAAATTCTGAACTCAGGATTTATTGAGTATAGCATTTTACATGCTACAGTCTCTGCAATTTGGGTTTATTACCTGGGAATCCCAGTACTAATAGACAATAGTCCCTAGTCTCCCAGAAAAGAAGATATAGCATTTTATCATCCCTGTTTATTTTAAACATGAGGCTACCTGTCTATTCTGGCTCTAATTACATGAGAAAATAGAAAAATGGAGCATGCCTAGAACAAAAGATCACTGGCAAAATGAGTGCAGAAACAAAAACTGTTGATTTACTGTGAAGTGACATCTAAGAGTTCTTCCATCAGATTAATTACAAATTAATAAATGCATATACAATCTCAATTTTCAGAATAGACTGTGCTAAGTGACTGAGCATTTACCAAGGATTCAAGTGGACAAGAGAGAAAGGCCAAATTCACTAGTCCAGTAACTCCTCCAAAAGTTACAGAAAGACTTAAATGGCCATGTATAAGGAGCCATGCTTGTGGAAGTTTTGGCTTAATAATGATCATTTTTTCATAATCCCTATTCTCCTGTACCTCAGACTCACCTTGAGCAACAACAATGGTATAAAGATGATAACTCAATTTAATTTGGAACAGCTGAGTGTGATGAGGTTCCCTGGGAAACTAGAGCACTCCCAGGAATAAGCTTGCACTGTCTCAGGAGACAGCAGCTGGCAGATAACCTGCTGAGGTGGAATCACACTGCCAGAGTTTGAATCCTGCCACCTCTTCCTTTAGCTGGGGACTTTGAGCAAATTCTGTAACCACTCCATGCCAGTACGGCGCTTAGAAAGGTTATGTAAGACTATCTGCGGGTGGTGTCTCCCGTCCAGCACCACGAACAGAACTCAAATGCCCAGTTATCGTGGCAGGGACAACACTGGGCGCTACAGGCACATAGGACAGTACCTACCCACTCCAGGGTAAAGGTCATTTCAATTCAATAACTGTGCCAATTAAGAATTGCGACTTAGCTCAAACATGTGGTACCAAAAGTTACATTTTATTTGGTATTTAATCTATCTAACAGAAATGTTAAAAGTAGAAATGTAAAGTGGGGGCAAATAGGCTGGCAAAAATATCGATTACAGAGCATTTCATTTTAAGCATTCTGTTGTGTGTTAATTGCAATGTTTTTTTCTAAGCCCTCAAACTGTCTTTTAAAGAAGGAAAATATTTCTCCTTAAGGCCACATCTAGCACATGAAGAACCACAGCTACTCACCCCTCTCCCCTTTGGCACACACTGCCCAGCCAGCGCCCCCTCTGCTCCTTATTCAGCTCCTTGACAGCAATGGCTTTGAGGGCACTCAAAGAAGGTTCTAGAATAAGCAAACAATTCTAAGCACCCCTTGTAGACTGTGTTGAGGAGGGAATGTTTGTGCCCTACCATCCTCATCACTGCACTTGCTGCTGACCAGCCACTGGGTTCCGATTTGCCCTCTTCCTTTGACACAGAAGTGCTCACCAGGTAAACTCACCTGCCTGCCTAGTGTGGTACCTGTGACTCCCCGTGGGAACCAGCCAGACTGCTTATGGAAGGTCAGAAGCATCTGCTTCATACATACAGTCAGTCATCCTTGAATGGTTTTGGAATAACAGGCCTCATGATATTAAGGAATACACCTTTTAATTAGCAGGGAAGTCTGAGTAAGAAGGGGGGGAGGGGTCTTGTACCACTTTGTATGTGACTCAGTTTCCTAAAATGAGGACTGAAAATAACAACTACCTCATGTATAAGGTAATGATAAGAACAGCAGCTAACCTGAGTACCCACTGTGGGCCGTGCACGGTTCTAAGCACTTTATAGGCAATAGATGAGCTAACACATAAAAAGCACTAAAAAACACAAGTCATTACCATTATTTCTAAACTTCTATTTAGTATTAGACTCTTCTCTCCGAACAAAATCTTACCTAGAACAGCATATAAAACAGGAGGTGGGGAGCAGAGGCGTTCCACTTATAGCTAGAGTGGGGGGATCTGGCTGATGGGTCTCCAATTCCATACTGGTCACTCTGCCCCCAGGGCCAGGCCAGCCCCTAGGGACCACCACTGTGGTTCCCAAGAACATCACTGAAGACCCAAGAGTCTTGGGTCACCCCTCACATTTCTACTAAACAAGTGAATAGTGGATAAGCAATGGTATAGAAGAACCACAGCTCACTGAAAAAGAAATAGTAAAAATGGCTACCAAAAACCTCTGTCCATCTCTGCCCATTCTGAGAGTTTTCTTTTGCTATTTCTGTTTGCTTTTTATTGTCAGGTATTCCTTGTTATCATTTGCTACTATTCCAAAAGCTCCCTCTCTTAGCAAAAGAGTTAGGGTAGGTTAAAAAGCTGTGGCATCTTAGCTTTGGCAAGTGATTTTAAACTCACCCCCCCCCCCACAAAAAAAAAATCGCCAGCAAAGAAGGGAAACTATGCTCCTAAGTCCCTGGAGGTTATGTTTGGGAGAGAAAAGTTTTCCATAACCTGATCCTTGAAACACATTCTTCCACTGCCGCACACCAACTGCAGACGCCACAGGCTGGAACAAAGAATTCTTGCTGGGTTCACAGTGCGGGCACACCTTGAACTTGGTGTATTGGAAGGAAAAACTCCTGGTGATTATGTTAAAACCAGAGTAAGCACCTTTCCACCTCCCAAAGCAGCTTTTTCCAGCTGTGCCCCTACCTCCATTTCCAACTTTGCTTTCTCTGCCAAAATAAAGCAGGGAGAAGGGAAGAAAATAACCTAATAAAAAGTTCAAATGAATACACCCACAGAAAATATTTGGCGAATTCCATAATAATCCAAGGTGCAGGAAGGTTCGAAAATGAGTTCATTCTCCAAACTTTTGAGAGTCGGAGGATCACTCTCAATTACAGAATTCTAGAGTGGGAGGGCCTTAGGGATCAGCCTTATGGAAATCCAGAGCGGTTGTGGCTTGTGGGCACACAGTCCCGGGCAACATGATGTCTAAAACTCATGTCCTGATCTCAAAACCCCCAACTATTTGCTGTGTGGATCAAAAGCTCCTGCTGGGAACCAAGAACAGCAATTAATAAGCAGACCTGGCACCTGCCAACTTCCCATAAACGCTGCAGTACCTAAAGTCCAAACTCTGTGTGCGCAAACAGACATGCTCCCAAAATTCACTGTGGGTTCACACCCCTCAGAGGGTCACCAGAGTTACAGAAAGGGAATGTGCTCAAGAGAGTTGAGAAGCAATTATGCTCATCTTCTTGGAGCTAGGACTCCAAGGCACAATTGAAGGATGGCAAGGAAAAAGCCCTTCACTTCTAAGGTGAGGACCCAGCTGCCAACGCAGAGGGTGAAGACGCGGAGACACAGGTGGTGTGCCCCAGACCTCAGCGATCCCACTTGTTCACGAGACCTGTGCCATACCGTGCTGCTGCTTTGTCCTTGGTGACATTTTTGTTAAGAAGCCAGTTTTCTGTTGTAGAAAGAGTCTCGATTGAAGCAACGGTGTGGCCCACATCCTCTGCCAGCAAAGCGTGAAACCCATCAACTTCCCTCCGACAACAATCAAGTTCTCAGAGAGGACACCGAGCAGGGGACACCCCGCTCCTCGGAGGCAGGGACCGACACCAACTGCTGCTTGGACCCCTCACCCTGCCCCCCCCCCCCCCCCGCCCACTCCGCAAGACGGCTTTCTCTTTTCAGGAACCTGCCTTCCCCATCTAGGCAGATGACTCGCTGCCTGGACCCAAACAGCTCTCGCTCCCGAGGACATTTATTGTTCCTTATTCAGACGCGATCCCGGTCCCCGAGAGCTGCCCAAACCCTGCAGGGGGTGTGGAGGTGCAGCCCGTCACCACCTGCGCCTTGGCCAGGGGTCCAGAGACTCCCACCACTCAGAGCGGGGACCTCGTACCCCAAACCCGCGGGAGTGCCGACGGCAGACGCAGGAGAGCGCGTCCCAGGCTTCCCGCGCCTCCCCGCTCCCCCCCGCCTCGCCCAGCCCCATCGCCCCGCCCGGGACCCACCTGCGGCAAGGGCACTAGACCGTTCCGGCTCCCGCGCCTGCGGGGGGCTCCTCCGCGCCGCCATGCCGGCCGCGCGCTGCGGACAGGCGCGGAGCCAGGGCCCGTGGGTCTGTCAGTTGCGGCGGCCGCCCGCCGGCGCCGGGGTTCCCTTCCCGGCGGCGGGCGGGCGCTGGAGGATCGGGGCGGGGGTGGCGGTCCACGCTCCCGCCCCAGGTGCCGCGGCGGCCGACTGACGCACTGTTCCACCAATAAAAGGCCGCTGCGGAGCCTAGGGGCGGGGTCTGGCGGGGATGGGCGTGAGCTCAGGGAGGAGTCTGAGTCGCATGCAAGGGCTGAGCCAGGCGTTGGATCTGGATGGTGGTGCGGAGGCTGCTCCTACGATCCAGGCGCTTATCCAAGGAAAACAGCCTGGGATTTCCACCTGGATGGATCCCGAGATTTCTCTGGCGCTTTACACGGATGGCCCGTTGAGTGGGAAGGAGAGAAACCTGGAGGGTGGGATGATGGGGAAGAGGAACTAGTAGTGCCTTTTTCCTCTCCGCAGCAAAATAATAGGATTCCCTTTCTGGCCCTTAGGTCACAACGCTGGTGGGTGTTAGCCAAGGGTGGGAGAGACTGGAATCCAGATGTAGCTGTTGGCCCAGGGCCAGTTTCACTAGAGTGGGCAAATTTTCTGATCTTTATTTCCCTCTGGGTCAGCAGAACTGGGTGGTGCTTACTGAGAGCTTACAGTTTACTTTAGGAGCGGGAATGTGTGGGTTATTGACAAAATTAATCCTCTGACAAAATGATTTTAAAAGGAAAAAATATGGGAGTAGCAAACGGTGAAAATGAACAGCCCAACAATAAAAAGACCCTCACAACAAGGTTCTTTTGCCCCCATTTCCTAGTCAGATGGACACCCCCTTTTCTTTTTCAGAAGAAAAAGGAAGAAAATAAAAATCCAGTGAACACTTCCTCTTTTTCCCATATAACAATTCCAGAGACAGACTTTCTTGTGCCTGTTTTGGCACCTTTTGAAACAGAAATTTCATAACAACAGAAAGATGTGGAAAACACCCTGAAATTTTAGGTGGCTCCACTGCACCTAGGGCAATGTCTACAAGTAACAGAATCACTGTCCCCCTTTTCAGAATCTCAGAGCAAATGACACAATCACAGTGGTTGGTGAATGCAATAAAATTCTGAATCACAGCAACAGCAGTTAATACAATGTTAGGCATTTACTGACAGGTCACATCAGGCCAGCCACTAGGGTAATCCATTTACATATATTTTATGTATATTATTTCACCTAACGAGGTAGGTACTGTTATCATCTCCAGCTCATAGATGAAGAAACGGAGGCTCAGTAAATGTTAGTGTGGTGTCTAAACCTAGATCTGATCTCTCAACCACCCTGCCTTCTGCAACCATGACTCATAGAAGATAATAAAAATGTTCCCAAACTCTGCTGCATGTTTAGGGAAAAAAATCCCTTTTATCCAAATCAGATTTTAACATAGAGGGTAGTTTTCTACAGCCATAAATCAAAACTGCTATGTATAGATCTGCGTTACTCATATAAAACAAATTACTTTAAATTGCTGTGCCTAATTAAAGCTAAACAGAGTTATGAGCAGTGATGAGTACGATTGTCATTTTAGAAGCTGAAAATAGCAGGACTAATTTCTTGTGATAAAAAAATACAATAAAATTTACTTAAGTCTTTAAACCACAAAACAAATTAGCCAGTAACTTTCCTCCTCCTGCCGCAAGATAATATTTATGAACCCTGTTTGGACCCAGCCTATTATGTTTTCAACTCATTCATGCTTAGAATTTCGTGGTTTGCTGTTCATTGTCACTCGGAAAGCTGGGTGGGAGACCCCTTAGTGTGGTACTTGCAGACCTAGACCTTGATGCTAGACAGCCTGGTGTGGCTGCAGGTTAGCCACAGTCTTATACAATTATTTAATGTTTTGTGCCTCAGTTTCCTCATCTGTAAAACAGCATTCATAAAAGAGTATCTTCTTCATGGGCTTGTTATGGGAATACAGTGACTAAATATGTATAAAATCCTTAGAGTGATGCTTGGACATAATAAACACTATATAAATATTCACCAAATAAGGAAGATGTCACTACACAGAGATTTGTGAGTGACTTTCTGAACTACCCACGTGTGGTTCACCAAATGTCTTAACAGTGACAAGGTTATTGATTTTTTTAATAAAATACCTGGATGGTGAGCTCTTTGAGGACAAGAACTCTAATGCCTAGTATCTAGCTCAGAGTATGAATATTGGTGAATGGGTTGATTGAGAATATGGTGTGAGGCCACATAAAGGTTGCCTTACACTCAACAAAGACATACGTAGCAGTGGTCTCAACTGAAATGTTGGCACAAATACTTGCGCTCACCAAAATATTGACCTTAGAAAACTAAAAGCATAGGCAGTGCCTAGCATTGTACCTAGAAGGCACTTGACTGTGGCGCTGGAGAGCTCAGAATGTGTGGCCAGAGCAATGGCTGCTTCAGTTAGCCACATGGAGGATCTCGATAAGGCCCAAATCAGAATAAAGAAAGGAAGCAGTGTGGTGGGGTGGGGGACAAACCAAACCAACAAGCAAAAAAAGAGAACCTGGTCAATAGCTGTTTGAAAATATTTTCCTGGAATTTTTCTTTTCACAAAGTTTTGGCCATTTGAATCCCAAAAATGGAATGTCAGCCTACAGAATGTTTGAAGACATTGCAAAATGTATTTTTTATTCCTATGCCAAGCCCTTCATTTTGCTCCAGGGTCACTCATGCATAACCGGGTCAGCCTCAAGCTAGGACAAGTGGACATGGGGAACCCACTATACCTTTGGGCAGTGATTGCACTTTTCATTTCTGTGGAGCGTTTCCTTGGTTGATCGACTTCCGCTTAAACATCCTCCTCGAATAAGGACATTGCAAAGGAAGTTGCTGGTCATTTGCTGTGATTCCTGTACCAAGAATGGTGCCTGGCACATGGAAGTTACTCTCAACATTCATTTAAATGAAAATATGAGTGAGCGTGTGAGTGAAGGTAATGACTGGACTTACTACTAAGAATCGGTGAAATTTTCCCACCTGTGCTCACTTCCAATTGTGCTAATCCGAATTCATTGTCTGTGTGTGTGTGTGTGTGTGCATGTGGTGAAATAGATAAAATACAGTTTACCATTTTAACCAGTTTTTAAATGTACAGTTGAGTGATATCAAGTACATTCATACTGTTGTGCAAATATCACCAACTATCCATCTCCAGAACTTTTTGCACCTCCCCAAACTGAAACTCTGCACCCATTAAACATAACACTCCATTTCTCCCCCTCCCTCACACTCAGCTCCTGGCACCCATCATTCTACTTTCTGTCTTTGACTACTTTCTGAATTTGACTATTCTAGGTACTTCGTATAAGTGGAATAATACAGTATTTGCCCTTTTGTGACCGGTTTATTTCACTTGGCATAATAATGTCTTCAAGATTATTCCACATTGTAGCATGTGTCAGAATTTTCTTCCTTTTTAAGGCTGAATAATACTTTATTATATGAATATACCACATGTTGCTCATCCATTCATCCATCAGTGGGCACTTAGATTGTTTCCATATTTTGGCTATTGTGAATAAAGCTATGAACATAGGTGTATAAAAATGTTTTGAGTCTCTGCTTAAGTTTTTTGAATATAAACTCAGAAACAGAATTGCTAGATCATATGGTCATTCCAAGTTCAACTTCGTAAGGAGAAGCCATTCTGTTTTCCGCAGCAGAAAACGATCCTACGAGCAATGCATCAGGGTCGCAGTTTCTCCATATCCACATCAATACTTGTTCTTTTCTATTTTTTAATACAGGGGTGGGCAAAAGTAGGATTACAGTTGTGAAAACACAAAGTTTATTCTTGTATTATTATTTATCAGTTACTGTTATTATTTTCCATACAAACAACTGTAAACCTATTTTGCCCTACCCTATAACAGCCATCTTACTGGGTGTGGAGTGGTATTTCACTGTGGTTTTGACTTGTGTTTTCCTAGTGATTAGTGATGCTGAGCATCTTTTTATGTGCTTGTTAGACATTTGTGTATTCTCTTTGGGGAAATGTCATTTTAGTCTTTTGACTATTCATTGTCTTTGAAAACATTATGTCACCACTGTAGATAGCCATAAAAATTAAAATTTGAGCAACCCTCATCTTTCTACTTTCATTCTACCTTGTATCTGAGAATAATTACATGAAATCCCTGAATAACTACAAAAACTTTTATTCCAAAATCAGTTAGGGTTAGTTTTTCTAATAGAGGACAGTGTGTAGAGGTTAATAAGTGAGGATGAAGAAGAAGATGATGATAATGATGATGGTGGCAGAGTATAATTGAGCACTTATGTGGTGCCAGCCCCTGTTAAGTGCTCTACATGTATTAATCAATTCAGCTCCACCCCGCCCATTTGAGATATGTACCATTATTATTCCCAATATACAAAGAAACTGAGTCACAAAGGCTTTAAAGTATCCGGTGCTAGGTCTTTCCGCTATTAAATGGCAGCCCAGGATTGGAACCCATCTTCCAGGACCATATAGAAAATATCCTCTAAAAAATACTTATTTCTCAGGAACTCAATGACTCCCCCAAACCCCTAACTAACCTCTTTCCTGGATGAGCCATTCGAGGCTAGGCAAACCGGTCCACTTTGGAACATGCCAGTCCAGGGCATGGGCCAGCTGCCCCATGTCCACCATCACAGCATGAGGAGGAGCTGGTGCTGCAGTGGTGAACCTAGTGTGAGGCCAAGACCCAAGCTGGCATTTCACAACCAATGCTGAGAAACCCAGAGGGCCAAGGCAGAGATAGGGGAGCCAGGGTGTGGAGCCTACACAGGCCGGGAAACCAGGGGAGTCCTTGAGAGGTGCCCGGGTGGCAGGAGCAGAAACAAGCCTGAAGAACCCTGAAGCTGTCCAGCAGGCACTGGCAGAAGCTTCTGCGACTCCTTTCCACTGGGTCCTTTCAGCCATTCAAGCTGGGGCCTCATGCTACAATTCAAGATGTGTTCCTTGGTCTGAGATTTAGTCTACTGTAAATATAATCCCAATCAACTAAATGACAACACCGTCCTGTAAGTCATTTACACCTCAGTGTCAACAAGCCTTGGCTCTTCCTAAGAGCAGATGTCCATAAGGAGTGTATAAAAAGAGCTTAATGCTGGCTAGAGGGAGAAGGGAGGTCAGCTGAGAGCGCTAAAGGGAACTGAAAGATGCAGGGGTGGTATCTGGGGAAAAGAACTTCATGATATTGTGTGGGTCCAGACCAGAACTTAGCATGTTCTTAATTTTTAAAAAAAAGAAAAGTAGACAGCTTCACTGTTTCCCAAATTCCTCTTATCTGCCCTGCCTGCCAGTTGCATAGTGCGGTGCCCACTCACTGTCTCTGGCCTTTGAAAATGGTGTTTGAACTACCTGGGTCCTGGCTGACCCCTGTGGTTTTTCCAGACGGCTCCCATTTGGCAAGCCATCCTGGACCAGCCACGATGAGTAAGCAACCCAGCTCCGCCACCTTCCCGTGCATTCCCCTTGTTTCCACTGCATGGCACCCAGTGCGCTGGGAGCTGCTGGTCCAAGTCCTCAGCTCTCCCAACTTGATTGTGAGGTCTGGGGGCCAGAGACAAAGATCTCAGTGTCCCCTGAGTCTCCTGCTCAGTGTCTGCTGGACACTGAATAAGCGCTTTCCGAGTAAAGGTTTACACTCTGCTTTTCTCCTCAACACCAGGTTCAATGAGCCTGCAGGTAGATTTCTTTCCTTTCTTTACAAATGGGCTCTGAGTACTTCAGATGTCCTTGCCAAAGAACTCTCCTGAAGGATGGCACTTCCTCCTTTGGGCCTGGTAACTTTTTTAAGACTGCAGGGACAGCAGGAGCCTTGCTGCATGAAATACACAAATGAAGAAACAATTTTGCCATATAGTCTGAAGATCAAGTAAAAGTATATGGACAGCTGCAGTCCCTAAAACTTAGAGACCCTCCATTGATCTGGCGGTTCTGATTAACCAATAAAGCCCTTAAAAATATATATATATTTAGTTAAAGAGGAACAAACAAACAGCAGCCTTTGTGGCTTTGTCTACCCACACCCTACCCCCATTTTTAGAAGTAAATCCAAGAGTAGGAAAGAAAACCAGATTGCTCTTATTTTCCGATTCCCTTCATTCTCAGAAGCCCCAGGCAGGCACATTCGACTTGCTGACTGCTTTTCTAGCCTGCAATTTTGCTTCATGGTTGAAATATAAGAGAATACAGCTGGCAGAAGAAAGTGAATCTTGGAACCATCTAGATCTGCCTCCCCACTGTCAATTACTTGAACAATAATGGGAAATCACTTACCCTTTTTGGACTCTATGTTTCTCCTCTGCTGAAAGGAATAGAATGTACTGGTGGATTTCTCAAACCCCATTTAACCTTATAATTACGATTCTGAGATGAAAATTTCCTCAAAAAGTTTGGTTTAAAACCTTTGGTGCATCTAAAAGTTTACATATCACACAGCAGATAAATTTCATAGTGTCAGAAATATTGACTGACACTGGAAAGATTCATATTTGGGGATTTTTTTGGTGGGATTGGGGGGAATTTCTTTCCTGCTGTAGGGATTACTGCTGTGTGGCCGAGAACTTCCGCAGCCCTTTTGTCATTATAAGGAAAGAGCCTGCCCAATTTTGAAGTATGTATAAAGTACGTGAACCAAGAGATGGAGAAAGAGTCCTAGAACATTGTTTTTGAGCTCCTGGATTCAATCGTACCTGAAGCAGTAATATTCCTATATCTTGCAGTTACATGCACCAAAAACTGTTCCTCCCTTATTTTTTTTTAGCTTAAACCCATTTTAAATAAATTTCCTATCAGTTGCAACTGATGTAATAATATTAATATACTGTATACAGCCAAATTCTGTGGAAAAGCATTTCTTTTTTACAGAAAAGTATTGGAAGAATGAACCTCAAAATATTAAGGCTTATTAGCATGAATAATAAGATTAAAAGTTATTTTAATTTTTCTGCATACTTTTCAATATTTTCCAAATTTTCCAAAATATATATCACTGGTATAATTTTTGAATGTTATCATAACACACAATAACCTATGGTACTGGGGGACTTTTTGTATTACAGTCTCGCCTCATTTGTTGTTCCTTTTAGCTGAGTAATAGTTGAGATTTGGTACACTTTTTGATGTTTCTTGTGGAATGGGTCATTGCTCAGGCCCAAAATTCTATAACAGGCTGGACAAACTTTCTGTAAAGAGCCAAAGAGTAAATATTTGAGGCTTTGTGAGCCGTGGGAACCACTCAACTTTGCCGTTAGGCATGAAAGCAGCCCTAGATAATTCATAAATGAATGAGCATAGCTGCGTTCCACTGAAACATTGTTTGGGAACACCGACATTCAAATTTCATCTAACACTCACACCTCACAAAATCTTCTTCTTCTTTCGGTTACTCTTCAACCTCTTATAAATGTAAATACCCATCTCAGCTCACAAGTCATAGAAGGACAGGTCCACATTTGGCCTGAGCAGTGAAGCTTGATGACCTCTACTCTGGGAATATTAGGGTATCTGTCATCACATTAGCTTCTGCTGCAACTTTAATTTCTGTGACATTCTGGTTGAGTTTCCCTTAGGAATGGCAATCTTTCAATGTCCGGCTCAGTTTTAGCAAAAGTCCCGGGTTTGGGTGCTGCTGACGTCTGCATCTCCGCGTTCTTTTTCGTCTCCCCGAGAAGTTTAGAGGAGCCTTCCTGCTTTGCCCACCTTTACACTGGAGGCGGCATTCCCGCCCCTCTGCTCCAGAGAGCGGCTGCGTGGCAGCCCTAGGGGGTCTCCAGCCCTATTTTGGAATCGGAGCTTGAAGCCAGCAGACTTTAAAAGGATTTTTCATCCCTGCTGCCAGAATGGCTTTCTACTTCCTAACGATCCCTAAGTGGGACAGGTCTATTGCTCTGTCAAAAATATTAAGTAAATGATCAGCCAATGGCAATTCAAGTCTTTTTTTTTTCCTTTGGGTATATTTTCCATTACCGTTTATACCCCTATCACGGCGCCATTGTCCATGTCCATGAGTCCTTTTTGTTTTTTGCTGCAGCCCTTCACCCTTAGTCCCTCCCCCAGAGCTCTCAGCCTGCCCTCTGTCTATGAGTCTGCCTCTGTTTTGCTTGTCAGTTCAGTTTGTTCATTAGATTCCACATGTGAGTGAAATCATATGGCATTTGCCTTTCTCTGACTGGATTATTTCACTCAGTATGATGTTCGATTTGGGAATGTTTTTGAAATTTCATCCTAAGAAGGAAGAGAAAAATGGAAGAGTTTGCACTGATGGCTATCTTGGTGTGTCAGTTAAGAATGTCTCCAGCTATGACTAACAGCACACCTAAATTATGGTGGGTAAAATGAACAAGGTCACAGGAAACCAGAAGCAGGCATTGTTGGTGTAGGTCCCACTTCTCTATCCTGTGACTCCCTTGGTCTTTCCGACATGAAGGCTGCTATAGTTGTAAGCACTATTTTCAAATTCAGGAAAGAAAGGAGAAGAGACAGGACCACCTACACGTATCCTTCCCAGAAGCCCTGGCAGACAACACCGCAGGTAACCATGACAGGAGGGCCTCATGTGACTTCCCTGATGGCGGGGGAAGCTGGGAAGGCAGGATCTAGCTTTTCAGTCTCTGTAGTTGGGGGTGGCAAAAGAAAGCGAGTTAGAAAGAGCCGTTGGGTTGGCATAACATTTATGTGATACTCAACAATAAGGACCCATGGCAGGTGAAGCTGTTTTACCCTGCGCCAGTGGAAGGGGCCACTCCAGGAAGCATAGACTTCATCTCTCCTGTGCACTGAGGTATCCCCAGCTCCTAGCACATTGCAATCACTCAATAAGTATTTGCAGAATGAATGAACACACGAGTCAATGACAAGAGCTATTGGAAACTCATTGTTGGTAGGATCTATCCTTTTTCTGGACAAGACGCCAACAATCCTTTGGTTCACTCTGTCACAAGCATATAGTTTGCAATGTAGTCTTTCCCATAAGTCAGCTGGGCAACTGCTCAGCTAGCTGCCTACTGAGCAATCCGGCATCAAGGAATAGACAAGAGTAACACAAGGTAACTATGCTATTCACTCAGCTTTTATTGAATGCATGTTCACTCAAAGTAAAACATCAACATACATTAATATCCTATGCACACTCTAACAATCTAAGAGGACTATAACATACACACACACAGTAATCAATGGTGAATAATGAACTCAAGTCTCAGAGTCTCAGTCTGCGGGTCCAGGAGACAGCACAGTGGGCAAGGGAGTCGTCAGCATCTTCCAAGGAAGGACCTCTGGAGCCACATGGGCAGCAGGGCAGGTGAAGTCCCTAGTCCATCAGGGCAGAGCCTCCAGCGGCTGATGCCAAGGGAGATCAGCATAGCATGGAGAAGCACCCTGGTGTGTGGAGCTCAGCTGTCTCAGTAGTGGTCTGGAGCCTGCCTCAGTTATAGCTTGGAAGTGGTGTACTCCACCCTTCCAGGTCTTTTTATAAATTTCTTGGCACCCCTGATGGCAAGTGTGGAATTTCCCCAGGACCCTTTCTATGGGTGGTCCCACTCTGTAGACACAGCTGTTCTGATCACATGTGCAGGTATCTTAGTTGTCTTTCCTTGCCAGATGTGTCTAGTGTGACTTAGGTAGTTTCCGTCTTGAACCAAAGTGTCATGGCTGCCTGGAAGCCATCCTGGTTGACATGAGTGAGTACATTTCGTTTTATATATATACTTTATACTATTTTGACTGGACCAATGCCATTTTATTGGTCCTGCTCTCCACACACTCATGCCTCTCTGATCTTCACGCATGGTTTAAAGCTGCACTTGTGACAAAGGACCTCACGCACAGCTCCACCAGCTGTCTCTGCCGATAATTTAAGCCTGCTGCAATACTACCTGTTCACAGATATCTTTCTTAATACATAAAGGGGGATTCACTGTTTCCACCATCTGGTGCAGTTCAGAATGAAGTTTATTTAGTGGCTACCTAGAGCAAGAAATCATAAGACATATTAAGACAAAGTAGATAAAGATAAAGGGGGAGGGAAGGTACTACAAATCTGCATTCAGGCCTTCCTATTTTGCAGACACAATGATAGGGATTTTAGACATAATTATTGACACTTTACTGATAAGTAAAAGTTCACACAATTAAGCATGAGCCTTTGAGAAATATCATGGCTTAAACAAAACAAGATAAAAAAGGAAAAATTAAAATTACCAAATGTCAAAAATTGGTAAGCTGCAGTTAAGAGTGGCAGATTGCCTGAGTGCATTAATCATCTCTTCTGCCCTAAAACATCCATGGGAACTAAAAGAGAAGGAAAATCAAAGAAGAAACACCAGCAGGCAAAAAATGCATCACAGTTTTGGAGGAGGGGAGGTAGGTGGAGAAATGTACCTGAGTTCGCAGAGAGAGAAATCTCCCTACGGAAAGCTTTACTTCACTCTTCTAGAAGGAATAGCTAATAATCTTGATAATATGTGATGAACATTATATTCCTGGTGCTTCTCAGTGTTTTACATCCATCATTTCACTTAATCCTTACCCCAAACCTCACAAAGCCGGCAAGACAATTACCCCCCATTTTACAGATGAGGAAACAGACACAGAGATGTAACAAGATACTTTGAAGTTGTATCAGAGAACAAGAAAGAACCCTTGGAAATTAAAAATGTGATAATTCGAATACAACATTCAACAATGTCTTGTCAAATTTGCAAAAATGTCGCAGCACAGTTTTAATCAGTGTTAATTATTGCTTTGGACCATTTACTTTCTGGTTCCACTTTCTTATTCCACTATCGTTTTATGACCTACACCAAGGTCTGAGTCAAAGCACCTTTTGTATTACAAGTTGTTGCGGACCGTTCAGCCTGGTTTCAGGAGTTGTAACCCTCACCCCATGGTGGGCTGTGTAAGAGCCCAAGGGACCCACTTCATCTGGGTCTGTTCTGTCACAAGGATGTGACCTACTAAGGAGACAAAGTTTATCTCCCTGGCAGGAGTGCTGCTTCTGCCTTACCCATCTCTGGCCCCATAGCTTGGTTGGCAGTCAATGACGGGTAAGACTCCTCATGGGAGGGGCAACCTAAGCCAGACACAACCACTAGGAAGGCCTCGTGAAAGGACTCGGGGGTTGCAGCAAAGAGGATGTGGTGGACCCTGGCCACCACCCCCCCCCCCCCCCCCCGAGGCTATTCTGACATAGCAGGAGTCCTCATTTCCATCTGGGAGATGTCTCTTGCTTCCTAATCGGCTTAAAGCCTGAAACTGTGGGGGTGAGCGGTGCAGCCCTGTCCTGACCAGGACAGCTCCTTGGGTGATTGGCATAAGAAAGAATTCCTAAAGTCCTGTGAAACCTGCTTTGCTAAGAGTGCTCTTCCTGAGGTGACAAGTGTCCCAGGAGGAAATGAGCATGTCTCCCAAAGTCTGGCAACCCCCTTTCCTGACACAAACACTGGCTCGGATTAAGCCCTCAGATTTCTTTGACATGTTAAACTTGTATTCCGGTGTATTGGAGCCCAGTAAAAGCCTAGTGAGGATGGGGCTCTAGGTCTTTCTCCTCTGAGAGTTTGACCCCTTTCCTCCCCAAGCAGATGTCTTGGTAGTTTTTACTTTCATCCGTGACGGAGGGATGGGGCTCTGCGGGCGGAGCCCCCCCACATCTGGCACCCAGGACAGGGTCCCCCGCAACAAGTTCCTATTGGACAAATGTAAGATTTTAGGATCTTGGATTACCTGGCTCCCAAGTTACTGCCCCTCCATCTAATGTCTTATCTTGGTTCTGCACAGCAGTGGGCATACAGGTTGGGTTGGCTCAGCCCCTTTTTTTCAGGAAACACTCACTATTTCCTGGTTCCATGATGTCTTAAGTGGGATGCTGATCACAGGAGCCATTAGAGCATCCTCAGTGCTTCTGGTCAGGAAGGGGCCAACGACCCACAAAAAGCTAACAGGAACCTTCTCTGGATTTGGGATATAGACATTAGAATAAAGAAGTCACCTTTCATGAAGGTTGCTAGTATAGGGAATGGAAAATAATCTTTTTCCTTTATGCATCTTTGGTTCCCTAGTTGGGGTCCTCTGAATTAGACACGTCAAAGATGGATTAACAGTAGAAGAATAAACAGAAGTTTATTTACAAGTGCATCACTCGTATACATGGGAATGCCCAGCAGTGAGTGAGCCAAAGAGGTGTCTAGAATTCAGGCTTATATACTATCTGAAGCAAAACAAAGAAAAGGGGCGTGAGGCTTCTGGGCCAGGGAGGCAAGTTATGGGCAGGTGATCAGGAAAAGTATATTAAACAATGTTTGTTTAGTAAGGTTTGTTATGCATATTTAAGTTGGTGGCTTTTCCATTGATAAGAGTTAAGAGTCCTCCTCTTCCTGGTAGAGGAGAAGGAGACAGACTGACAAAGGGGAATTTGTAAATATAAATTTCCTTTACAAAAGGACAACTTGTGCCTTGTTTCTGGAGCTTTTCCTGTGTCTGCTGATTCTCAATAGAATTTAGCTCAAAAGAATCCTTTTTGCAAAGGGGCATATTTTGGGGTGGCATGTTCTGGTACCCTTCATTCATCAGGGAGAATCTGCAAGTGGCTGCAGCCTTCTCGTGGTGTGAAGTATGATGCCAGGTTGACCCAGGCTATGGAGACAGAGACAGAGAGCCTTGGTAACACCCCTGAGCATGGCCAAGGGCGGTCCCTGGATGACAGCTGGGCAGCCGATCTAGAGATCAGCCAGTGCAGTTGAGACAGGAAGCCAGAGGGTTCTGGAAGGGAGGACTCCAGGGAGAAGAATGGAATTGGTTGTGCATTAATGCACTTGAGCTTTTGGAGAATAATATGATAGGCATCCGATAAAGCTGATGGCACACTTGGAAAAAGAAATAAATATGGGTGCCTAGAAAACTAAGCAAGTGGACAAAAGGGAGGCAATGAACTCAGGAAGAACACACAGTTGTACAAGAAGGGGAACATCCTGCTTCTTGGCTCAGCAATAAGCAATATTGACATGGTTATAATAAGGTTAAAACATTGCAACTGCCATATTGAGAGAATGGAAGGAGATAAAAATGAGGGAAAGGGTAAGAGACAAATTTTCCTCTTGTAACAGGAAGACAAAAGATAATATCTAACATGATAAAGAGTAGAAAAGGCATGTCATTTAGATATAGGAAAAGAACTACCAGACAAACCAGGAAAAGAGCTGACATTTTTAAGAAAGAAGTTTGGGAGTTTGCTGCTGTTTAAAAGCAAAACTATGTAGTTTTTAAAACTGTATTTACTTACTATTTATGTATATAGTACACCTAAATAGTAAATATATAAAAAACCATATATAATATTATTTTAAATAGAGTAAATATATATATATACACATGCTATGTTTTTCCAAAATGTAGATGTTTCAAAAAATATATGTTAAAATGTAAGTTAATTAGTAGTCCCTAAGAAACCATAAATGTAGGTTGTATCATGACCTTAATAATATTTTTAAAATTTAATCTTTATTATATTTTTTTCATTTCCATTTAGTCCCCTTATACCCCCTCCCCCCAGCAATCACCACACTGTTGTCCATGTCCATGAGTCCTTTTTCCTTTTTGGCTCAACCCCTCCTCCTTCTAACCTCCCCTTATTCCACTAAAATGAGTCAGCAAGTATAAACACAAGAAACAACATATGCTTCCTTCGAACACAAGTCTCTGTGCATACAGTGAAATGTAATGATAGAGTGAGAAGTAAAGGCAAGATAAAAAGGAGTTTTCATGAAAAGAAACCTCTTTATGACAAAATGGCCCAGAAATGCGAGGAGAGATCTTTATCTGGACAGCGGCCTAGGAGCCTCAGCTGAGGGGGAGGCAGCCTGTGAGTAGGCAGGAGGCAGGTTACAGCCCCATGTCCTTTAGAACATCATGTTCAAGGTCAGGGCAGAGATCTCAGTACACAAACATTTAAACATCTTAAAAATAATAGCTATAAAAGTGTGTGCACGCATGCATCTGTGCCAGAGGAAAGTGAAAAGTTTCCACTTTTCCAGACCTCTATATTCTCAAATCTGCTTTCCCTGGTGCAGTTCGTGGGACTATCTCCCCGTAATCCTGTCCCTTTGACCCCAGCCCTCCAAAGTCCTGCCAGTAAGGCATGGGCATGTGTGATGCTATCAGTTCTGCATTGCAGGTCCAGAGGAGATTCCCCAGAGGGGGCCACTTGGTTGCCTTTACGCCCAGGCTGACCTCCAGAACCGTGAGGGGGTGTGATTTCGGCACTCCCCCAAACCCTAGGTCTGGACTACGCTAGACCCACTCTAACCTCACCAGGAGGAGCCTTCGCACTAGGAGACCACATGAGGACAACAGATCTGAGTAACAATGGCAGACCCATCCTGTGGAGTATGGCTTATGCACTAAACTACAAATCAGGACCACGTGGTTATAAGTGATAGAATCCCAATCAGCACTAGCACATGTTTAAAAAAAAGGAATACATTGACTCCATGAACTACGTTAAGTCCAAGGGGTAGCTCTGGCTCCAAGCATCACTCTTTCCCAGTGTCATTACTGCCTTGGTCTCCGCCTCACTCGCTGCCTCTGCCTCTCTCCGATCCAGGCTCATGTGATTCTTAGCACACACAATCTCAAAGGAAGATTCTCCCTTCCCCAGCAGCCATAGAAATCCTACAGAATGGGTTGTGGTCCCACAGTAGACGCCACACACACACATGAGTACACACACGCACACGCTCACATGCACACTTCTGGAACAGCCTGGATCATGAGCCCAGAGGAGGGGTGACAGGCCCTTGGGTTAGCAGCCCCTCTGAGTAGGGGACAAGCAGTCTCCAAACTGGACAGGCCCATCTGTTACCACAGAAAGGGAAGGAATCATGGGCAGGCAGAAAGTATAGAAATCCATGCTCCTAAAAAAATATAACTTAAGCTTAACTGTGACTTAAGCATAATGATATATTTAATAGAGTGTTATTATTGCATTAAGTAATTATCACTCTTTACCAGGAAATCGGTGAAATCCATTGCCAGGAACAAGCCGCTATCCCGGGCCTTTCAGATTTCCTCCCTTTGTCCTTCTAACTCCGCAGCACCTCCTAGCCCCCATTCATTCCCATAAAATCGTATTCCTGGTCATCTTCAGAGCTCTTCCTGCTCATACCGCGGTCTGGGATTTCTCCTGCTCTCTGTCAGCAGTTGCTTAGGGAACATAGCTGAGCTTCATCAACTGCATTTTTCTAAGTCTTGCTCTGCCTGTTCTTGGGAACATTTGCAAAGCAACCTGCAAATGGTGGAATACAGGAAGTCAACTCTTCTTCCAAGATTTTAATGATTTTTTAAAATATTGAGGTCATTGACTTTTGGGTAAGGAGGTAGATCCTATGAGTTTCCATTTATGTTCTTGAACTCATAATGGCAGATTTCCAGTGTTGGCCGAACACTATGTCCCACCCCAGTGACATTCTACAATGTCACCTTGCCACCCTCCCATCAAGAGGTGGAGTCGTACCTCTTCTTGGATCTGGGCACCTCGTGACTTTGTTGACCACACACGTATTGTGGAAGTGATGCTGTGCATCACAGGTGATGCCGCTTCCCCCTTGTTCTCTGGAACACTCGCACTTGGACCGCCGAGGTGCCCTTCAAGAAGTGTGAGTGGCTGTGGCTGTCATGCTGGGAGGAAGTCCTGTTACATGGAGAGGCCCTGTGTGAGCACTCTGGTCAGCAGCCCTTCATCTTTGCTGTGCCCAGCCCGTGCCATGCACCAGAGTGAGCGTGAACACACCTTGCAATGAGGTCAGCTCCCAGCTGTCAAGCTACACCAAGGCTTCCCAGCTGAGGCCTCATACATTGTGGAGCAGAGATGGGTCCCTGCTCTGCCTTTTCCAAATTCCTGGCTCACCAAATCCATGCACGTAATTAAATGGCAGTAGCTTACACAGCAATAGTAACTATAACTACCTCCTGAACAAACCCCCCAAGGGGCAGACCCAGAATTTATAGCCCCATGGAATTGTTCCGTAGTTCTGTGATGTCCAGAAGGAATCTTTGTGGAGCATTACCAGGATTCAGAGATTGTGACTATGCAGAGCACAGGGGCTCTGGAGTCCATCTCACTTTACATGCAAAGAAACTGAGTCTGTGGTCTGGGAAGCTGAGTCAAACAACAGTCCTTTTCGAGAGGGATTGGAGGCCTAGTGATCTACATAATGTCAATCCAGGTTGGCTGGAGTAGTGTAAGTTAGGGGCAGATGCATTGCACTACCTAATGCCTTCCTCAAGCAAGTGCAACTAGAAAGTTCGTTAACCATCCCTGTCTGGGCTTCTGTTTCAATATATTAAGAGCCACTTGAGGTAATGCTTTAGGCATGGGAGCTACCTGGACCAAAGTGATGAGTTTGCTCTTTGCACGGGCCATTTGACTTCCGTGGGCCCAAGGCGAGAAATTTAATTTGTACACCACATGCTACCTGTCTTGGAAATGCTTGTATCAGCTCACAAAATGAGCTGAGCAGGAGGGCCTAGGTTAATAGGGACCAGATTAGCTTTGTCATTGGGTCCTGAAACTCCAAAGTCAGACACTGCATATGAACCACGGTTTCACTGCTGGCTCGCTCTGCAACCTTGGGCAAGTCGCTGAGCCTTCCTGAGCCTCAGGGTCTCAGGCGGAACACCAGGGTCACAGCAGCACCTCTCTTGTCAGGGTGTTACAGATGAAATGAAGTTGTGCATGGAAAGCACTGAAAGCTTGCCTGACACATGGCGGGCATCTGATCGTGTGGGCTCTGATAATGGGTACCACATACTACTCCGTGGTCCATATAGCCATGTTTTCCTATAAATCGTAATAGTGCCATGACTAGGAGAGGTAGGCTTTGCATCCAGAGCACCTGGGTTCAAGACTGACTCTACCATTTGGTAGCTGGGTGACCTTGGCTATGTCACTTAAGTCTTTATTGCCTCAATTTCTAACCCTGAAAAATGGGGCAACATCAGTACCTACTCATAGTGGTAATGGGAGTTAACTTGCATGAAGTCTGGAGCCCATGCCTGGCACGTGGTAATAAACATTAGTTATTTTTACTGTAAACAAGTCCTCCGTTTTATAATTTGAAGCCTCCCCTGACTCCTAGAAGCTCGGAGTTGGCTGTTAGATCTAAAGGGACTGGCTTGGATCTAAGGCCAAAGGTTAGGGTGGTGACGGCGGGGCACTGGCTTCCAGCCTGCACAGCCTGCGTTCACGAGGCTCCAGAAACACTGACTGAGTCTGCAAGTCTCATGCTCGGCTCCTTCGTGAGCATTGCCACTGACTCGAAAGTCCCACGCTTTTCCATTCAACAGTCGAAAAAGGCCCACAGTTATGATAAATAATCGCAGTACTTAAATCGGGGCCCCATAATACACAGCCAGGCTTAAAGAAATTCAGAACCTTGGCCCTTTAGGAAGGGGGGTCTCACAGCTGACCCCCTCTCTTTCCCCATCTCCCTTTTCATCTCCCCTTTTTCCTTCATCTTGATTGCGATATGACTGACTTATAACATTGTGCGATATAGGAAGGTACACAATGGGTGGATCTGATACACTTGTGTGCTGCGAAGTGGTTGCTCCCATAGGTGAGCTGACACTTCCATCATGCCACATAATTACCGTTTCCTTTTTGTGGGGAGCACACCGTCTCCCATCTTGGCTCACATAATCGATACCTTTGCCCTACTCCTTTTCAATCTTCCACGTTTCTTCTTTACCCCTAAGAACTAAAGAGGACGCTGAAATAAGGTCACTGCTTTCCTGACCCATTTAGACAGAGGTCAGGGTATTTCTCTCCATCACACATCTCATACATGTTCAGGAGGGAAGGGAGGTCGGGCTCAGAGACAGAGATGGAAGATGCTTGGTAACAACCTCCTGAGTGACTTCTGAATGAAGAGGGTGTGGAACCCAAGTTTCATGTGGTTTTTACTCTCAGGTCGGCAGCTTGAACTTCTACCTCCTGGTACGCACGCCCACGCCCATTCCGGATCCACACAGCAGCTAGTTAACCCTTATCTGCTCCTTAGCAAGAAGCTATTGTTCTGGCCCCACCATCTGTCCTTTGCCAGGAGAGCGGCTTGGGCAAACAGAAGCATTGGGCAGGAGGGGCAGGAAAGAGCCCTAATAACCGCCGACTGAAAACACGGGGCAGCGCTGAAGGACCTGAGGCTGGCGGTGATCAACAGGGTAGGAGCAGGGAGTCTCACCCTGCAGGGCCCACAGGAAGCCGGGGAGGAGCTGAGTTCACCACACTCAGCACGCCATTGGCTCTAACAGGTTTGCTTTGAAGCAAAGTCTCACAACACATTTCAGCAGCCACTCAAAGAAAAGCCCTAACATAAATCGTGGAATAAGTGTTGCTCTGTCCTGTTGCTCCATAGCCTTATAGTTAAGCGTGGAGATTTTTCTTTTATCTCTTTCCCTTCACCTCCTTGAAAAACAGTAACAGTAGTCAGTGGCTACATCCATTCAGGTTTCCTTTCGGGGGCTTGTAATGGCAAATCGGGCTCAGTCGCCAGAGTCACTCTTCTGCCCTCAGCTCCTGTGCCTGCGTCCTGCAGTCCACCAGGGCCTCCTGTGGGCACAGACAAAACTCAGAGCAGCACGGAGGACACGTGCTCTCACGCCGTCTTTTCTTTTTGGGGATCTTTACCTCCTCACGTGAGAGGCTTGAGAGTTGGAATAATGTGGTGCTTGTACTAATTACAGCTCAAGGACTTTTCTGGTGGAATGCACTCATGTAACCTGAGAGGTCCGAGGCAAACGGGCAGCTCTGTGATTTGCAGACATCTTCGATGGAACCGGGGGAGTCCGAGAGCCAGGTCATTCCCCAGTGGTTGGCTTCCCGGGAGAGCCCCGCAGGCGTGCAGCTTCTGCTAGGGTGGTCTTCTGTCCCTGCTGATGAAGAAAAAGAAAAGGGAGGAGAGATTCAAGGTGCACCAATCAAGGGGAGAGAGCTGGACGAGACCTGGCCTGTGGGTGTCCCCCCTCCCTCCCCTCCTCTGGGTCAGGTTTACAAAAGTGCAGTTTCTCCAGGGGTTAGACTGAGGCTGAGGGGACCTGGCTCACCTTAGAAACAATGGGGTTTTGTGGGCAAACTGTGCCTGTAGCCCGTGCTGGTCATTTGTGATACCGTGTTTGTTGAATGACTAAATTGAGAAAGGGATCTGGGTCGTTCTCAGTTGAAATACTCTATTTGAGGTTCACACACCCTCCTTGAAGGTGAGTATGATGTTGACCTGAAATTCGGGTTCTCCCCCAGGGCTGTTTCCCCTCCGTAAGGGGGTTCTCTTTCCCTCTTCTCTTTTAAGAAGGCAGGTTCGGGGAAGCTACAGGCACTAAGGGGTCTCTCTGCCACTTTCTCCATGTCCTCACTTGTCCCCTCTGTAGAGTGGTTGACAACCCAGTGTTCGGGGTGGTGGCGGTGTACATGACCCACAGGCCTGGTCCTTACCTCTTGCCGTGCATTCTGCAGCCACCCGTCCTGCTCGTCTGCTGGTCCCGTGTGCTGGTCAGCCCTGTGTCCCCCCACGGTGGCATGCAGCAGCTTCTGGGTCGACATACGCATGCTTCAGAGTTTGGGGTGCTGCTCAAGACCCTTCTATCTGGGCGCCTCCTTCCTCCGTCCCAGCACCACCTTCCTGTGCCATGTGGAATGTACCAGGGAGTGGGGCACCGGCCTGGGCGCTTCTGGCTTTTCCCCAGCCTCTCTGCAGGTACTGCACAGGTACCTCAGACCCAGTGCGGTGCCCTGCTCAGCCATTTCTAGTCTGGAGGGATGGATATTGGCTGTGGTCTGGTGCCCACATGAGGCTTCCCCTGACAGGCATTCAGTCTTTCCCCCTGGCCTGCCCTGGGGAAGCTGAGAACACGCCTTCTGTACACAGAATTCCTGCCCCATCTCTCCCACCTGCCTTGGTGTGTCTGCTCATCTTCATCCCCTCGGGATTTTGATCCCAAGAAGCAGTGGAGTCTCTCTCCTTCCCCCTCCGGTGTGTCAGGACTTCTCTTATACTGATCCCCTTTCCCTGTTTTGGTCTCAGGAGATGCTCTTTTCTCCTGGAGGGAAGGTGGGGGAGGAGAAGGAAAAACAACCCAGGGGACAAAGAAGAAAATTCATTAGTAGGCATTTCAAAACCAGCTTCCTTGTTACATCATGATGATGGAAACTTTCCTCATTTCCTAGTTGCTGAGTGAAAAATCAGCAAGCAAGGAGTGACTGGAGCCCTGGACTACTTCTGTGTCTTTTTCTTGTGCCCCTAGGAAGGCTTTGTGGCAGCTTAGGCGGGCGGTCAGGACCAGCAGCCATGCTGACTACCCCAGTGTAACTACGGGGTGACCAGAGACTCCCTGCTCCCTGCACCAGGGAGGGTCAGCCAAGGACCACCTCTGGCCCTAGGTAACCGGCGTCCCAGAATGGGGAGTGGAATTCCAACACTTCATAGTGTATGCTTAAGTGAGGAGAAGCATGTGATTTAATCCAGATCTTTCTCTTTCAAGCAATGATCAAAAGTAGATCTTACGTGAAGTTTCCAAAATTGTGCATAGTAAAGAACTACTACTCTGACCTATCCTGCTCTGGGCCCCTCTTTGACCACTAGAAGCCTGTGGTTTATACCCATGGGCAGGTCGAGCTGTCTCTCCAGACTTTTTAGGGCATTCCCCACCCCTAGCCTTCTGGCAAGGGTCCCACCAACAGAAAATCGAGAAGTAATTATGTAACATTGTCTGTTGAATTTCCTCTTTGAGGGGCTGCCTGTCTGTCAGTGGTTACAAAACGGGAGGAGCTCCCCAGAACTGTTTGGAGATTTTCAAGTGTTCTTCCCTAACTGCAGGTCTGGAAAAGCTGGCAGAATTGCATTGGCTTACACTGTTCAGACCGGTGTTGCTATTATGCCATA
Source organism: Glossophaga mutica (assembly GCA_039655065.1). Lineage (NCBI taxonomy): Eukaryota > Metazoa > Chordata > Mammalia > Chiroptera > Phyllostomidae > Glossophaga > Glossophaga mutica. Next base: position 25,170,236 of record CM077305.1, read on the forward strand.
AAACTTCTGCAAAGAGGGCAAAATACTTGATTCCCAGCGATGAGAAAGCACCCTAGGATGATCTATGCTTTAAGGATGGTCTAATGGTTCACATGTGATGGGAAAAATGCATTTGTAATTTTATATAATGTTGTAGCCCACAAAATACTAGTCATGTGGCAATGGAAGTTGACATCCTTGGGGGCACCCTCTGTCCCTGCAATTGTGAGGATGCTTCACAGTGTGACCCAGGATGTGACACAGAACCACCTAGTTCCATACAAGCACGGAGGGGAAAGAGGGCGTGCAAACCTATGTGGGGTGGGGAAAAAGAGAGCAAAGTATGGGCTGAACTAAGACGGAGCCTGTCTTTTTGGGGGCATACCGGGTGCCAGCAGATCTCCAATGTGATTTATAACAGAACCCCACTGACTAGGCTGTGCAAGGTATTGTTTATGTTTGTATGTAAACTTTTTAGGACTCTTACAGCTGTGAGTGACAGAGATATAACTCAGGCAAAAGGGAGAGTTCATGGCTCATCTTGCTAACACATCTGGGTTGCTCTTGGCTTTGGACATGGCTGGATCTTGTGTTGATATGGTATCATCAGCCCGCCACAGGAAATGCAAACAAACATTTGAAAACCCTTAACCTGCAAACTTTCCAAAGCTGGGTGTCACGCACACAGAGCACATTTTACCGGAGAAATAACATTGGGAACAGCAGGCGGGTCCCAGGCTGCCCACACAAGTCTACTGAACCCACTGGGGGCCAAGCCCAGGCCACGCGGAGTCCTTGTCGTGGAGCAGACCAGGGAAAAAGCAGAAGAGTGAAAAACCAGGGGTTTCCGTCTTTGTCTCTCCCTCTAGAGTTCACGTGTTTGAAGAACAGTGGGCTGAGTGAATGGAGAATCAGGAAGTAGATGGAGTAACAGCTCTTTCTGTCTTTTACAATCATGAAGAGAAATCGTGGCCCTCATGAGCACTTCAGTAACCAAAGCACTGATTCTATGCAATGTCTACTCTCTGCTGAAGGTCGGTGGGGGTGTGAAAGAGAGAAAATGGTGGGGGGGTGGGGCTCACTGTACGGATATGTATGGCGATGTATAAAATACATACTGTTAGTTACCCCACCACGCTCAGCTGCAATACATACCACCTTCTTCATTTTTTAAATCATGACTCTGACTCGGTCTGCTCCTGTAAGAGAAATGACAAGAAAATCTATCTCACTTATGTGGGAGGGGAAGTTCCCCTCCACTCCCAGGGCGTTATATAGAAATTCCTTGAATTAATGCTGTCTAAGAATTATGGGGCAGAGCTTCTGGTGTTCCCTGTGAATAATAACAACAGTGCCAATGGTTGCCGGACACTGCTCTGGAGACTTCATCTGCGATGACTCATTTCATTCTTGCACAGCAGCCCAAGGGGCTAAGTACTATTATTATCCCCATTTTACAAACGTGAAAGCTGAGGCACAGGACTCCTACTGGCAGGTGGGGCTTACCCACTGTGCTGGGCCACCTCCGAGCCCGTGGCCCTCATCCCGGTGCATTAGAAGCACAGGACTTCCTGGGCCCTTGGGCCATGCAGGACCAGGCAGGTCTTAGCCCTGCTCTCCACCCCAGGACACTCAGAGGCATGTGGAGGGTGGGGTGGGATCGGCTGGGGAGGGTGGTCGGAGCTGTGAGCAAAACCCACTCACCGGAATGTAGGAAGATGGCAACTGTCAGCTAGAGGTGTTTTGCCTCCTTTTCAGAATTGAGGGTGCACTAGGTGAAGGAACACAGGTCATACCATGAAACATGTATTAAAAAGTTGAAATTTATAAACCAATGGAGAAACATTCCAGGTTATTGATATTCACTTCAGCTGAAGGGATGATACATTGGTATTTTAGCCTATTACATAAGCAGTTATTTCAAAGAAATAGACCTGACTCGGTACTCTAAAAAAAGTTACTCACTGGCTGGAGTAGTTACTCCAAAAAGACCAGAATAACTTCATTCAAAAGAATAAGAGAGTTTTAAAGCTGATTCTTGTATTAAAAAACCCAGAGGTACATAAAGGACGCCTACAGTTGAACATTGTCCCCTCAACTGGTTGCTCAGGCACGGCGCCGCCTCCCCAGTGTAACGGGCCTTTACGTATTCTACCGGGGGCTTGGGGGTCAAGGTGTACAGTCTCCCCATTCCTTTTTTCACCCAAATAGGCGATCTCTCCCCCGTTCTACATGTGTGTAAAAAAGTATACGATGTACTTCCTAGGACATTCCATATCGTTTACGTCCCCTTTCCCCAGGGAGTGAGATTGCTATCACGAATAGAAACGGGGAAAGCCAGCTGGGACACGCCCGTTTCCAAAGGCTGTAGGGAAGTAACTGCACTTACCGAGTCTGAATCATGCCGGACAGAACAACTTCTCCAGCCTCACTGCTGTTGAACCCCACAGGACGAAATATGTTGGGATAATTATTTATCAACTTATAAACAGTGACTGCATCAAACCATGGGGGATGTGTGGTTAGAGAGCCGAGCTTCAAAATCGAAGATATCTGATCGAAGATGTTTAGACACGCAGGCTGAGCGTAAGGGTCCTGCCCCAGCGCCAGAGGAAGAAGCCGCCTCCAGCCGGGCCGGGTCACCCTGTGATGGGGCTGGATGTGTGTGTGTTGGGTGGGGGGAGGGGTGGCGGTGAAGCACGGTCTCTGAGCCTGTCCCTGTCTCTGTCTCTGGAACTTCAATGGGGGCAAGTCAGGAGAATGAGGTGGTTAGAAGTGGGAGCAGAAACTTCTAAGGGAGCCAGGAGGGTCAGGACTGACCTGCTGGGATATGCGTGTGTGAGTGTCTGGGGCAGGGGAATTGTGAGGGGCCCAGAGAACCCTGCTGATAGTGGGCCCCTGGAAAGCAGGCCCCCAGGGCTTGCTGCTGAGACCCCCGGGGCTGCCTGAAGTCCCAAGCAGGTCTCATTCCAGTTCCACCTGGTCCGTCACCACGGTTGCCCAGACGTCCTGAACTGCCTTCCTGTCACCATCTGCAGCGCAGGGGCTGACGTTTTGGTTTTTGTTTAAGTCTTAACGTGGTGTGAGGAGGAAGAGTTAAATCTAAATGCAAGGGCACGAGGGAAGCCAGGGGAATGTTCCCGGGACCTCCTTAATTAAAAACAGGAAGCATTTTCAAGGATTTTTCAAGAAGCCTTTTCCAAATAAAAGTAGAGTTTTAAAAATACCACCCGTAGGTTTGCATCAGGGACAGGTGGACCTAAGAGTGGGAAATGACCCTGCCCTTTTCTCCTCTCACGTGTGGATTTCTGACAGCTCAGGCTCAGCTCTGTGGACTCACGGACTCAGACCCAAGCAGTGCTTGCAGAGTGCCTGCTGCTGGGTGCCAGCAACCTGCCGGGCCATTCTGCACAAAGCCAGGTTAGTCCCCGTTCGCAGGTCAGTAGGGTGACCATTTGTCCTGGTTTGCCCTGGACTGAGGGGTTCCCCAGGGTGCCCAAACTGGGACAGCCATAGGCAAGCCAGGATGAATTGGTCACCCTAACATGACACTGAGACAGAAGTGACTCCTCCGCTTGTTCCTGTCCTCCCCAACCCCCTGGACCCACCAAACGACTTCATCAAGAACGCTGCTGCCCCGCTGGACTATCAGGTCTTAGTCCTCTGATTGCCTTAGCGCAAACGAACTTTCTGTGACTTCCTCCACCAAGTCGCACCTGGCTGCTCCTAGGACTTCTAGCCAAAGAAGAACAGAAATCTCAAATTCTCTCTTCCTGAAACATGTTTGCAACCGACACTAATGCATGAAGTATTTGAGCATAGTTTTAATTTGTAATCACTGACTTGCGTGATCGAACGTTTAATTGTAACTTCAGTGCTAATGGAACAAGGAAAGTCTACTGAGAGCGGGTGGCAAGGCCTTGCTGTGTTGGGGGACGTGAATGCCCCTTTTTTCTCGTTCCCAAGGGCCTACCGTCCGTGCAGTCTGGTAGGGTAGTTCTTGAGAGTCCTGTCCCTGGCCAAAGGCCTTGATTCCCTTCCAAGTTGCTGCTGTAATTTACAGATTAACAACTTCTTCCTCTGGCAGGACATTGTTTGATGAGCTGTGTACAGCACTCTGTTTTGTTTACCATGCAAGACTAACAAAGCCTGGCATGTTTACCTCACTTGAAGAAGCGTGGCTGTGGGGAGACAGGACAAAGGCCCGTCTGAGTCATCACAGCGACTTTGTTCTCTCCCTAGCTCTGCCTCAAAAGTCCCCAACCACTTATCTCGGGGCATAAACACTGGGGATGCTTTGTGTTATTCCGGCTGACTTTCCACTCTCGTCTTTGTTACTTTAAAAACTCCGCACGGACGAGTGAAAACTAAGATTTCATCTTTGTGTCTGTGTTCTTGATGATATCGGCCTGACTCTCAGAGTCTCAGGCCACAGAGCAACCACAGACAGGCGGGCGGCGGCGCCCACCGCCCCTCGTGGCCCGCTCATACTCTCAGGAGCACGCAGCCCTAAGGATTCGGGTTCGGATTCGTAGGTCTGGGATCGAGGCCTAACGTTCTGCTTTTTTTTTTTTTTTCAGGCTGAAATACATTTTATTTAATTCTGCATTCATTATAGATTCGCATGGAGAGAAACACTAGGCCATGGAGGAAGTCACGAGAAGGCAGGATCAGCCCCCTTTCTGTAGATGGATCTGTTCAATCACTTCTGTTTCCATCCGCTTACACGCTTCGCTGCAGCGATGAATTGCAGGTCGTGGTGTGCAGGACGCAATCCTAAACTCTTTTCACCACACGGATTTTTACATCGAACACTAAGCTTCATACGCGCTTCACACATTCCACAAGTAGAAAACAGCATGATGCTCTTTACTTTTGGCTGAAAGGAAAGACTGCCTGGAGCTGATTCTCCAGGTAGAAAACGACATTCTGCATTTCTAACCAGCTCCTCGGTGAAGTCGATGGTGCTGGACTAGGGACCGCCTTTTGAGCAGTGACAAAGTTGAGAGCGACAGAAGCCCAGGACTGAGGGGCCAGGATGAAGTTAACAATCCAATTCTTCACACCACGCAGGTGGATTTAAATACCTGCAATCATTAGACCATGGACTCTACAACTTGAAAGCTTGTGTTGTCACCAATTAATAGGATTGATTAAATGTGGGCGTGACAGTTCAATAAAAGTAACCCTTGAACTCCTCCCCTACATTCAGGGGTCCGCACATACTGTCTGGCACTGTGCTTTTATTTTTAAAAATTAATTCTAGTCACTATTCCAAATTCACACAGAGCAATGATCGTATTGATGTAACGAATAGGATAGTGTTCCCTTGTATAAACGCACTTAATTCATTCAGCCAACCCTACACGAGTAACCCTTGAGTCGGTGTGGATGCACCTTCAGAGGCTTTCTGGACGCCTTGAAAACCGGCCTCATCACTACCACCCCAGGGTGACAACGGAGGCCCCGACGTTAGGGCTCCCCGGCATCTTGGGGAATGCTCAGGTGCTGGCCTCAGCTTGGCGGGGGCAGGGGGGATGAGGGGGTCACAGAAATAATGCCAATCTTCTTGTTGGCCAAACTGTACATTTTCCAAAAGGAAGTTAATAAAAAGAAAATTTAGAAAAACATGCTCTTAAAGCAACAGTGATATCACTTTCTGAAGAACAAGGTATGGCTTCACCCCCTGCCCCCTCCCTCGCCTACCCCTCTCTCTGCCCTCTTTTCTTACCAGGGAAGTTGTAGGGACCTTTGACCTCCACATTCTGGGGGTTTGTCCTGAGGGTCCGGCCCAGGTCTTTCTCCTGAGTACCAGCCACTTACTGGAAGGTATTAATCCCAGGATCCTCTCTCAAGCAGCCATGGTCTCTGTGAATTCTGGTGCAACCCAGAAAAGCCGAAGACCATCCGGAGGTCCTGGTGTCACCTGCATGGCGTTGCTGGTCGCTGGCATTTTACGCCAGGTCGTGGTCATGTGAGTGCTTCAGCCTCACTGTTCTTCAGGATTGCTTTGGCTTTTTATGGTCTTTGGCATTTTCATACAAATTTGAGAACTGGCTTAATTTCCACAAAAATGAACAAACAAACAATAGCCCTGCAAGAGGCTGTGATTGGGATTGTGTTGAACTGACAGGTGAATTTAAGGACAATTTACATCATTACAGTACTGATCCACCCAATTTATGAACATGGTTATTTCTCTCTATTGTTTAATACTTTTTAAGTTTCTTAACATCCCTTTATCATTTTCAGTGACAAGGTCTTGCACAGCTTCTGTAAGATTTTTCTTGGGTATTTTATTTTTAAAAGTCATTAGAAATGAACCAGTTTTCATTTACAAAGGACCTGGATACTATCTCCCAAAGCCTTGCTTTCATGACTATCACTTACATTTACTTCAAACATTTTTAAAAGTTTAGACAGAGCTTCCTTATTTGGGGATTATTCTCCTGTCCCTGAAACATGAATGCCCTGGGGACACTGGGAACCAGTGACAGTGAAGGTAAATTTCACAGTACCGCTTCACTATTGACGATTCGTTTTCTAAGGAACCAAAGCACCGAGAGGGAAAAGACACGGAAGTGTGGAAAAGAGCCCATCTGTGGAAGATAAAGCCAGGGCGGGAAGGCTTTGAACATGCCAATGGCCACACACAATGACCACATCATACCTGGCCCTCTCGGCTTCTCAAGTCCTTCTTAGAAGTTTTCTACAGAAACATCCCTCCATTCGCCTGCTACCCAAACTTGGGAGCACTTTAGGGTGTGAGGTGCAAACAGGTAATCAGCATGCGGAACTGGACATTCTTGCCTAGAGGCAGGACTCTAGCAGCACCATGCTCAACGTCCAGGCCGGTACCCGTCGATTTCCATCATGGAGCCCAGCTGAGAGGAGCTGCTGCTGGGTGCAGCGAGCAAAGACCTGCGGTGAGACCGGGCTAAGGGACCAGCAGTGCCGCTCAACTCTGCACGGATGGAAACCTGTGTCCAAGCCTCAGCCTCAGTTTAGAGACTGAAGCAATTTGCTTGAGCCCGCTTTCTTTCTTTCTTTCTTTCTTTCTTTCTTTCTTTCTTTCTTTCTTTCTTTCTTTCTTTCTTTCTTTCTTTCTTTCTTTCTTTCTTTCTTTCTTTTCTTCCTTTCTTCCTTTCTTTTTCCTTTCTTCCTTTCTCTTCTTTTTTTTTTTTGTCTTTTTGTGCGCTTTATTCAGATGGCTGGAGTTCTGAGAAAGCTCTTTTTTCTCATAATTACTTTGCTTATCTTCATTATCTTCATTCCCTGCCTGGGCAGCCATTTAAGTTAAAAGAAATGACCGCTAGGTTCCCTGGCAAAAGGCCAAATGCTATCTAAAGCCAACGCTAGGACAGATTAGTTTTCCTTAATGTCACTTAAAAAGTGAAAGGCAGTGTTATGGATTAAAATAGTGTATGGAACTCACTGCAAGGAGATGGTCTTTTCCATTTAGTGTTACAGGCCTAAATTGTTTTTTTTTCCTTAATTAGTAATTCTATGCTCTTACTTTTCTGGCTCTTGCAGAATGATAAACAGCTCTAAGAAAAGTCTTTTTTTCAAACATGACAATTTTTAAGCAAACACATAAGAATTTTAGGTTCCTTGTAGAAGCAAGTCATCTTGCAAATGCAAATATAAAATTTGAGTCTTGGCTGGGAGCTCAGTTGGTTAGAGCATTATCCCCATACACCAAGGCTATAGGTTTGATTCCCAGTCAGGGAACATAAAAGAAACAACCAATGAATGTATAAATAAGTGGAACACAAACTGATGTTTCTCTCTCTCTCTCTCTCCCTTCCTCTCTCTCTAAAATCATAAAGAAAAAATTCGAAGATGGTGCCATCATTACAAACAGTCCACAGAACCAACATACAATGCGTGGTGGAGGCGTCCCTGACACTTGGCAGATAGTTTAAGGTTTTCTCATGGGGTTTATGTTTGGATGTGCATGGCCCATGGTTTTCCACCTCAACAGAGAACAGCAGGTCCCCATTCCTAAGCTGGGTTGTAGTCCAATTGGAAACAGGAGTTCCGAATAAGATTTCCTGTATAAGTAGTGATGTACAGGTAATGGTTAGCTTTCCAGGGTAGCCTGCAGCCTACTAAAGCCATAAAGTACCCGGGACTCCTTTTCCAATTGGCCAGAGGAAGGCAGATGCCCTTAGGAACTCGAGGTTTGAACTTAGCCTGGAAGTTTGGCTCAAGGAACTTTCCATTGAAAAAGTTAGCCCTGGTTCTGCAGTGCTGGGTTGGGCCTGGAATAGGCCTTGCAGAGTAGAGCCAAATGGCCCAGTGAGTGATGGAGTGCCACCTGGCTCTGAGACTGCTCTGTGCTGGCCTAGAGGGAGGAGGCGCCCTGCAGCTCCTGAGGATGGACATCCCTGGGCTCTCTCCTTGGCCCCACACCGCTGACCCTATCCTGGCCTCACACTGGCCTGGCAGGGGGAGGGGTAAAGGGCAAGCAGGAACTGGACTGAGGGAAGGGGCCAGCATTGGCTTTGCAGGGATCCCCCAGGGACAAGGGAAGGGACTTCTGGCTATCGAATCCGGAGAAAAGGAGGTTATTTTCTTGGAAGCCTTGTCCCAGCATCTGTTTGACTATGGGATGTTCATTGGTCTAGGGAAGACTGTGCCCCGTGGTCTGGAGAGGGTGTGTATGCCACATCTTAACATTGGGAGAGAATGGTTATTTGTTGTGAACTGATTGAGTGCTGAGAAACAGTGATGGAGAAGACAGGTAAGGTCCCTGCCCTCATGGAGTTTACCATCTAAGAGTGGAGTTGGGGGAGGCAGAAATGAAACAAGTAAAAAAAAAAAAATGCATCACTTAATGCATGGAAGTGCAATGCAGAAAAGAACAGGGCATGAGAGGGACTAAAAGTGGCCAGCCCTTGGGGGTCAGAAGGACTTATCTTCAAGGACATCTAACTTGAGGTCAGAGGCGAGAAGGCAGTCAGGTTGAGGTTGGTGGGTTAGCGTGGGGGTCCAGAGGGTCTAGGTAGACACAGGATGGTGTGTGAAGGCCCGGGAGGGAAGATGGAAGCATGCTTGAGGCCCTGAGCTAACCAAGTGTTTGGAGCCAAGGCAGTAAGGAGATAATGGCATGTGGTGAGGCAGAGACACCACAGGGGCTGACATCATCCTCACAGCCCCCCAAGTTTAGGCAAGGAGGACATGATTTTGATTGCGTTTCCCCAGACCGACTCTGCTCTGAGCAGATAAAGGATGAAAAATGGGCAGCAATGGAAGTCATGAGTCCAGTTAGGAGGCCTCTGTGGGACGGGCAGGGACATAGAATGAGGTGATGGAGAGAGAGGAAGGGCACAGGGGATGTTTTGGGGGGTGGATGCAATGCAGAAGGCAGGGGAAAGCCAGGACGAATACCGGTTTCAAAAGTTCTGGTCTAGAATCTGGGCAAATATGGTTTGGGTGCTAGGGGAAAACTGAGTTTCAGTGTCTAAGCAGAGAGTTAGGTATAGGTGAGGAAGAGTAATTTTTCCTCTACCTTTGTGAGTTATTGCCTCAGACTCCTCCATTAAAAGACAAATTAACAAGAGGAAAACAAACCTAAGTTTGTTAACATGTAAATCTCATGTGTACGTAGGAGATATCCAAGGAAAACTGAATAACTCAAGGAATGGCTTAGAGCTCTGGCTTATATGGCATCTTCCATAAAGAACAATAAATTTGTGGAGAAATGAGAAGACAAAAGAGACAGTTTTAGGCTTCTGAAGCAAATATAAAGGTTAGCTAGTAAAATTTGTTGTGTAGATTCCTCTAACGTCAACTCCAGGTCTAACGTTTTCTCCAGTGATTGACTTCCGTCTTTCCTGGCTGGTAGAGAGGGGAGGGGGACACCTTCGACCACTTATGTTCCGCTTTTAGGTCAACAAAGGGGATGGCAGGGAGCTTTCCTTACATCTGCTATTTTTCAATCGCCTCCAGCTAAAAATAATCCTTATGCCAAATCTGATCCTCTTCCTTGGTATGTGACCTGGAACACAGGGAACTTGGCTAGGGACACAAAGTTAGGAATTGTTGGTACAGACATGGTGTGGTATGTTGAAAAAAAAATGGTCCATCCTCCAAAAGACATCTGTGTCCTAATCTCTGGAACCTGTGAAGGTTACCTTATATGGCAAAGATGTGATTAAGTTAAGGATCTTGAGATAGAGAGATTATCCACAGGAGCCCCACAGGCCAGCACAAGGGGCCTTCGAAGAGAGAGGCGGGGGGGTTCAACACACACGCCGAGGGGAAGGCAGTGTGAGGAAGGAGCAGAAAGATCTGAAGATGCTGGCCTTAAAAACTGGCTTGATGTGGCCACAAGCCAAAGAATGGCGGAAGCTACGAGATGCTGGAAGAGGAAGGGAACAGAGCCTTCCCTGGAGCCGGGGAGTGCAGCCCCCGCCGACACCTTAACTTCAGCCCAGCGATGCTGAAATTGGACTGTTTGCCTCCAGAACTGTGAGAAAACGAGCTTCTTTTGCTTTGAGCCACCACGTTTGTGATGATTTGTTAAAAAGCCACAGGCGACTAACATAGTGCTATACAAAGGAGCTAGATCAACTGAGGTCACCTGGGAGAAGAGCCTGCGTCGTCAGAGGAGGTGGCCCCTGGCTGAGGTCTGAGCAAAGTCCCACAGAGGAGGAGATGGCCTCAAAGCAAAACGGGATGGTCCAGAGGGGTATAGTGGGTGAATTCAACATCCACCCAGCTGTGATGCCTACTTTCGTTTATATTCCCTGTTCTGCACCCTCAGCCATAAACCTGGAAAACTCTGAGTTCTTCCCACGTTCGGTGAGCCCACAGGAGTGCCTCCCGGCCGGGTCCAGCTTAGCGGGGGAGGTAATTTTCACGTTTGCAAAAGACTGATGCTTTGCATCATTTCTCTTTTCACATAAGAGTTTTGCAGTAGATATGAAAATCAGGTCATTACCGTATCTTAGCAAGCCAGTCCTATGGGCAATTCTCAAACTATCAATAAGGTGTGTCTCAAAAATCCATTTTTATGTCGCTTGGTCTGACACATTCTTTCCTGTGTGAGCACATTCACATGAGATAAATTTAGTCATAAAGAAACTGATGGACAGGGTGAAATTGAACAAAAGAGGCCGTTGGGGGCATTCCATATCAGTTTACATTAGTTCCAGATGCGCAGCACAGCAGCTGCACCGTTATGTATATAACCTCCGAAGTGATTCCCACTCCCCGCCCCTCGAATATGTCTAGCACTCCCCAGCACCCCATGCCTGGGTAAAAGAGGTTTTAAAGTTAAAAAATGGAACAGAGATGCATGTTTTCTACAAGCAGTAACTGTAAATGAGAAAATTAGTTTTAAAACCTGACCTTTTCTTGGACTTTGGAAGGCACTCAGCCCTGCACACCCTTTGACTTTCCTGTACTCTGGGAGAAGGCAGGAAAAGGTTCTGGTAAAGGCAGAAGTGGTGCCTCTGAGCTGGGATTTCAACAGAAGGGAGCCACACAGCGAGAGAAAAACCCCTAAAACTTTGAATTGTAAACAAGTTGCCAATGGAAGAAAGAGACATGAGGAAGCAAATGTGCTGTTGCCTCAAATGACACCAGAGTCCTGCCCTCCTCTGCGGACCCTCTGCCGTTGCCAGAGCAATTGGACTCTGGGACCCGTCTGGGGCCGCTGCCCACAACTCCCTTTAAGCCCAAGTGCACTCCTTTCTTTTGTTCCTTCAGAATTTCTGTTGGACAATTCACTGCATTTCCTTCTAGAAGTTACCTGAGCCAATGTTTTTCCAGACGCTTCTTGAGAGGCCAGCTGGCCGTTGCATCCCCTCCAGCCCCGCACTGTGCGCAGCTGTGAGCGAGCAGCCAGGGCTGGACCGGGCCATTCCTGCTCGGTACCCTGGCCAAGCCTTACTTACCTTCTCTTGCCAGTTACCCTACCCTTCCCCGGATATTCTGTCTGGTTATTGTGAAATAGGAGTGGAATACTAGTGCTGGTAGTTAAGTGAGATTTCACAAAGAAGTGAATCAGCAGAAAATTGCAGGGCAGTAAAAGGTGCAATGAACTTAAAATTCTGATGAACTCAAATGCTGGTGTGTAGTTCCCCCTTTTATAACTGAGAAAATCGGTCACGCTGCAAGTAAGATTAAGTGGTGGTTTTGCGCCCACCTCAGGAGACCAACATCACAGAATCCTAAATCAACAAATAAAAAGAGATGCAGGTCTGGGAAGCTGGGGCAGAGAGACATTTCCTATACCAATGGAATTGCCAAGGGCTGCAGACAACAGAAGTCCAAACAAAACCCTGCTCCCCCTAGACAAAGGACCAGGAAAGGGGCAACCTCGTGAGCCAGAAAACTTTAGACAGTAACTGCTGCTCTAGCCAGACACCGCAGAAAACATGCAGAGGCTCCCGCCGCTGCTCCACCCGCAGACTGAGCGGGGAGCCTGCATTTCCACCACTGCCGGGTTGTGATGGGTCACCCAAACCCCTGGGTGCCCCATTGCTGTAAGTGGGATTACGTGGGGAGCCTGCATTTCCGTATCGTATTTATGGATTGGAACACTTAACATAGTAAAAGGTATCGATTCTCCCTGAATTCATATACAAATTTAATGCACTTCCATCTGTATTTTGCTTTAGGCAGTGATCACAGGTAAATACATGTATACAAATGTATTGAGTTATATACTTAAGATTTGTGTACTTAATTTTTCTGTAAGTTGCACACACACACACACACACACCTCACTCCCACATTCAGAGCATCCTATTAGTCCCACGCATTATTTTTGTCCCCAAAATTAAGTCTCACAAATGTACAGCTGAAAGCATCTTTCCTCCCAGTGGTCTAATATCCTTTGGATTAATGCTTGCTATAAGATGATGCTTACAATTTATTATAAATTGTGATGGCTGTGTGACGCATTCTGGGACCTGAGACCCTGCTTGCGTGCTGCTGCAGAGGTTAACACCAATCTTACATTTCTGTCCCTCCAGAGCCCATGGAGCCATCTGTGTCCCTGGGACTTAGGGGAGGTGTCACTTCAGGTAGAGCATCTTTCTTGCTGACTTAGGGTCTGAGGGCAAATGCTGTCCTTTCACATCCGTCTTCCCTTCAGGATTTCAGCAAACAGATGAAAAATGAATCCTGCTCTCGAAGTCCCCCAGGACAAGGTGATCCCCACATCGGGTGGAGTTGGGGGGTTCTTCACAGGGGCAGGATCTTTGGTTTGCTTGTCACACTGGTGCTCGGACCTAAGTGCTTCATTTTCTTCACTCCATCTGAATGAGATTAACTTTAGGATGCAACAGCTCTTTCCTCTGCTCTGACTCTACATCCATCAAGAGACAGGGTACCTTAGATATTGTAACCGGGATAAGGTGTAGCCCCATGGTAAACAACTGGCATTCTGGTTTACACATCTGTGTCCAGGTTCTGTGACCCAGTCTGGCCGCGTGTGGCAGATTCCGTCCGGAACACTCTCCCCTGCAGGACCCCCTCCCTGACCCACGAGGGGCCCGCCATTCAGTTTCTCCCTCAGTGATCTCTCTGTTTGACTCAATAATGACCAATTCAAATAAAAGGCCTAACACAAAAATCAGGCAAATATGTTTAATTTTTTAAAATAACTGATGGCAAAATAAAATATTTACATCACATCATACTGTGTAAACATGTAAGGTCTCTGTACAAAGAAATATACATGCAAAATAATGTAAAAATTTAACTGAAATGATAAAAGAAACAATACACAAATAAAAGTTGTGAGGTTACGAATACACATCCAGTTTTGAATCCAATTTCTTTTAAAAAGTTTCTGTACAATTTTACAAGAAACAAACAAAACCCAACAAAAGAATAAATAAAATACATTGGAAGCTGCAAGTCTTAACTACGCCACTTTATGGCTCAAGACCCAGGTGTCTGGCTGGCTCGGGAAGCAGCTGGCCTCTGGGTTAGTGTATCTCACACAACAAAGATAAAAAGACACCCAGAGAAATTCAAGCGTGCCCAGAAACCCAGCGTCTTTTGTGGAAGGCCTCCTCTCACCAATGTGATTCTGCCACAGTGACTCAGCCAGGGGCGCCAGCCTCGAGGCTGCTAGTGCTGAATTGGCTTTTATTTCTTACCAAAAGCTCAAGGCCAGCCAATTTTTTATACAGAAAGTTGAACGTCAAAAAGTCTAAAAAGTAGTAAATGTCCAGACTGATTTTGGGAAAAAAATAATACTTTGGCATTCTGAATAATAGCATAATAAAATTTAAAACATTACCCTATTGTCCAGTTTTACATTCAGAGTATGAAATCGCTTTTTACAATCCTCAAAACTGACCACTTTCACGAAGAGTTAGGTCTCCTTGAATGGATGGCACCGGGCTTTGACCCCCCCACCCCTCTCCCCACCCCTGACACACACACAAAACCATAAAGCTCACCATACGAAGTATGTGCTTTTTCTATATATTTATTACAGGTACAACAGAGGTCTTCATAAATAGTTGCATAAAATGTTAAAGCCACAACATTGCACATGATATGAAATAAAACCAAAAAACCCCCCAATGAGTGCATTTACAGTATTTTCATCTGACTGTGTACTGCTCAACAATCTGATTGACGGCTTGGGGGTGGGGGCAGCGGGGCAGGGCCCAGCCTGATGTCCTCGGTGGTGGGCAGAACCCGCTGACCCCCAAAGGGAGCCCCAGGCAGAGGGCAGGGCGTGGGAGAAAAGGCAGGTGGGAGAAGGACAGACCGAAGGCAGGACCAGTCTTATATACAAGTAAGGCCTACATTTCATCAGAGCAAAACAATTCATTCTATCTTTTATGCAAAGGTTTGAGGTCGAATGCACGTTTCAGAAGCCTAGTCTGGCATCCCAGAGAGATGCGCACAGACCGGGCAGCTGGAAAAGCTCAGAGCTGGGCGGACGCCGAGCTCCGGCCCAGGCTGCAGGGCCGGCTGCCATGGGGGGCGGGGAGTCTTCCCCAGAGGCATCCGGTATCTCTGTTTTGTTCGTTAACACCAGTGGTTGAACATAGGCATTTTGTTTCCTTGAATAAGTCTTGGAAAATGATAAATTTGCAAAATTCTATTTGAGTTCGTTTAAAAAAAGTTTTTCTTTTTTTGCAGAAACCTGAATGAAAGACTGTGACACAGCAATGCTGTCTCCGCTCTCAGAGTGCAAGAGAAGGTCCTCCACCCCAGCACGGCTGGCAGCCCGAGCCCCGAGCACTGCCGAGCACGGCTCGCTCGGAGTGCGAGTTCCACACGATGAACATACGGCAGCTGAGCAGTTACGTTGGTTTGTGTGTCTCTTCAAAATTCAAATTAACAGCTGATTGGCAGGTGAAAGAGAATGAGAAAGAACTTCAAGATAGGTCAAACCCTAGGCAAAAGCCTGCTCTGTAAGAAGTTTTTAACGCTACGAATCGGTCGAACATCGTTCTGGTGTTTGCGCCGCTCAATGAAGGAAGTCAGTCTGGACGTGTCGAGGACGCCCGCGCCTTTGCCGTCGCCGTGGCCCGCCTGCAGCCACTGCTCCTGGAGGGCCAGCGCAGCCGAGGGACGCTTGGCGGGGTCCTCCTGTAGGAGGAAACACACGAAATCCTTGGCCTTCTGGCTTACTCCTTTAAAGTAGTCATCTGGGAAGCTAAAGTCTAGTCGGCAAATGTTCAGGCAGGTCTCTTCCACGCTGTCATCCAGGAAGGGGGACACGCCACTAAGAAGTACGTATGTGAGCACTCCAACACTCCACGTATCCGAGGTCAGGGAGACCGGGTTCCCGAGGATGATTTCGGGGGCTGCAAATTCGGGGTTCCCCAGGAGCTGGTGGATGTAGTAGGTCGTGTTGAGTTGGACAGCATCTCCAAAGTCAGCCAGTTTAATTGTGGGCTTGGCTGAACTCTGGTCCACCAGGATGTTTTCGGGCTGGAAGACAGGGTAAGGCAACTGTCATTTTCATCAACCCCAGTCTTAAGCTTAAGCACGATGCTCACCAGAACCTGTGAGGTCAACTGACACAAACTGTTCACGTGCAAAACAGGATAAAACTCTTTGCACGTGGGCCCATGGAAGGAGGAAAATGCAGCAACTCGGAGGAGCTGCCGCCCAGGGGCAGCTCAGACCGGCCCTTCCTAGGGGTTAGCGTAAGGCGGTGCCTTCCATGTGCCGGCCCATGATGCTGGGCAGTCATTTTCCCTCCCAGCACCGAGGGCAACGCTCTCCCTTCCTTTTGCCATCCTCGCCGAACCGGCCCCACACCAGCCCAGCAAAACTCCCAGAACCTTCTGAAATCCCAGGAAATGTGTGAAGATCTCATAGCTGAAAGCAAGCTCCTAAAAATAAGAGTTTGGAAATCGCTGTTCCCATTTCCCACCCTCTCAAATTCATCCCCAGCCCCTCTTGAGGTGTGTGGCCTGGATTCAGAGGACAAGTGGAGGGTGGACCTTCCGAGGACACACCACTGTCCCGGGAGCCCCACTCACCTTTAGGTCCAGGTGTGCTATCCTGCAGTTGTGAAGGTATCGGATGGCTTCCAGAACCTCCCCCAGATACGCTCTGATCTTCCCTTCGGTGAGGTTTCCCCATCGCACCACACAGTCGAGGAGACGCCCCTGGTCAGCCCTGTGGAGGCAGGAACGCACACGCCTGTTATCGTGGTGCTGGCTCACCCTAGAGACCTCGCTGGCCTCATTTGAAGCCAACTCGCCTTCTCTGGGCCCCACTGTTAATGCTCTGTTGGCATTTGAAGATTCTGTTCCACCTGAAGGCGCAACTGCACCGAGAGGGTGATTTCTCGTTAACAGCACAGTGGCAACGCGCGTGTGTGTGTGGGGGGGAGGGGGACAGGGCCATCCAACCCTTACAGGGAAGCGGAGGTGCCCACCCAGCTGGCTCCATTCAAACCCTGAGCCGTAGTTCTGTCACCTGCAGAACGGGGACGGGAAGGCTGTACAGACAACGGTAGTGGAAGCAGACAATAATGCAATATAGTAAGGGCTGCACACTGGTCTCCACAGTCTGCCTGCTACAGATTTACTTTTCATATTTGAAAAACACAAACACAAAAAAAGTAAAAAAAATAACATAAAAAAACACATACACAGCTGCCCATATGCTGGGAACTAAATACGTTCTATCACTTCTCGTAATTTTCTGAGAATGTTTTATTTCCCCATTTTATGCATGAGGAAACCGAGGCCCAGAGAAGGTATGTAACTTCTCCAAGGTCACACAGCTCATAAGTGAAGGCTGGAATTGCAATGAGGTAGTCTGGCCCTGGCCTTTCTGACTACTGGTCTGTGGTGCCCTCTTTGTTTGCAAAACAGAAACTTACAGGAAGATCAGCCACTTGACTGATAATGGGGAGAAATCAAGAAGAATTTTATAGTAATTTGTTATGGAATAAATCCTAGTAACACTATGATGAGGCCAAAACATTCAGTTTCCCAAGTGAAGAGAAATGATGGCTCAACGCACTAAAGCCTCTAACCCAGAGACGGAGGTCTTGTAGATTTTTGACCATGATGCCGGGCCAGTCACATGTGCATCCCCAGGGAAGAGGGGCATTTCTCAGTCATCAAGCTCCTGGAGGTAGAAAGCACCTAGCCAGGTACTGAGGGCCCACAGGGGCCAGGTCCCTGCTTGGACAGCATTTTAGCCCCACAACCGCTGTCTGACTGAGACTCTAAAGGATGCCCAGGCCCCACCGAGTGCCCTTTGCACAGGGCGATCGGCCTTGTGGGGGGAGAGGGGGGCCTGCGTCCTCCCGGCCGCCACCCGACAGGCTTGCTGGTCCAGGGAGAGGCTGCACGGGCCCCGTGACAACGGCCGTCCCGTGGAGGTTTCAGCTGCACAGCCCTGCCTGGGCGGGCAGTCCCCCCTGAAACATCCTCTCCCAGGCCCCTGGTGCCCCTCAGCCCTGTGGCAGCCTCACCCTCTGAAGACTGTGGGGTGGAGGCACTTACAAATTCTTTAAAAAAAAAAGAGAGAGAGAAACATAATAATAATGCCCCCTAAAAAGGAGAAATAGGAATTTAGACAAAGCTAAAGGCCAAGATGTTTCACAGAATGAGACCAGGAGGTCCTAAGGGCGGGGCTCCCCAACACTGGCATCAGCATCACTGCCAGTCTGGGCCGCAGGGTTCTGCTGCGGGGCATCCTGTGCCCACAGGACATGGGCAGCACCCCTGGCCTCCACCCTTTAGATGCCAAGAGCACCTCCACCCTGAGCTTTGACACCAAAAAAGCCTTCAGACACTGGCAAATATCTGTGGGAAACTCTCATCCCTATGGGACAAAACTGCCCCAGCTGAAGACCCCTGCTTATGGGTCATAGGTCTTACACGCTTTCTTTTTAAATGACTGAACCATTTACTGAGATGGCCCACAGGACCCAGGGAGGACAATGAGGACCAGTGGGGCTGCTCTGGTTGGAGGCCACCCGCCCCAGGAGGGGGACCTTTCTGTGAGGAGCATCTTCCCTCCCTGACTTTGAGTCAGTCATCCTTCAGTGGTGTGGGCAGGAGCCCTGAGGGGCAAGACCCGCCCTGGGGCTGAGTGTAATGCCTGAAGCATCAGCCAGAGCAGGTCCTGGAGAGCCCACCTCTTCAGAGGCGGAATTCTCAGGACCTGTGGGGACCAGGGAGCATCTCCGGGTTGGCTGAGACCGAGCAGGAGCCTGGATGGTGACGCCAGGCTTGCTCCTGTGTGGGACAGCGAGCACCTGAAGGCTGCACTGGGAAGTTGTACAACTGTGCTCTGATCTTAGACATACTTTTGAGAAGTTCTGTGAACCCTACAATCCCGATTTCTACATGAAACAACAGTAAAACACTCAATGTTGAGGCTGACGGTCACAAAGAGAGGAGGAGAGTCCGGGTGTACGCACATTTCCAAAACCAGGACGTAGCTGGTGGGGGTCTCAAAGGTGTCCAGGAGGCCGACCAGGAGTGGATGCTGGACGTTCTGCAGGACTCCAAGCTCGTGGGTGACCTGGTCACGCTTCATCAACTTCTTGTTCACAAACTTAGTGGCCACGGCTCGTTTGGTTCCCTTCTGGTCACATTTCTTAACGACAGAGAACCTGCCCCTGGAACACAGGTTGGGAGGAATTGTCAGGCCTCTGAGAGCATCATGGAGAAAAGGCTCGGTGAGCCCATGTGGCCGGGATGCCTCCCGACGGAGCCTGTCCATGAGCCCCATGACGGCCCCGAGGCAGCCCGCCTGTGTCCAAGCCCCTCAGTCATGTGACGGCCTCTCTTCCTCCTCCAGGCAGACTCTGCTCGCCTGGGTCTGGCCAGGCCCTGTGACTCCCCCTGCCTTCTGAGTGTGGCAGAAGCCGCATGGTGAGACATGTTGGGCAGACCCCACCTTGGCTCTCGTGGAGAAATGTCCTCATCGTGTGTGAAGCTCAGGAGGGGCTACTTGGTGCCTCTTGGTCACCACCCCCACTTTTAACAAGCGTGTCACTGCCATCCTGCCTTTGCAGGGTGCATGTGCCAGGGGCAGGTCACTCAATGCTAGTTCGAAGCCTCTGGAGCTGCACCCCAGGGACCACACCCAAGAAGCCTCGGCGGCACCTTGACATGCTCTGGACAACAGGATCTTGGACCTCAGGTCTGAGCCTGCTGCTGTAGTTGGATGAGATGTGGGCGTAGGGAGGTGGGGTGGGAAATTGAGGAACTGAAACTAACCTGTGGCCAGGGCAGGCTGTGGCAGGTTAAGATGGCCACACTCCTTTGCTCGCCCTCCTGCGGGGGGGTGGGGGGGCGCGTGCATGCGTGCAGGGGTGTGTGTGTGTGGGGGGGTCCTATCTCTCCTCCCCGGAATCTGGGCTGGGTCGGGGCTGGTTCTGACCTGCAGAATTTGGAGGGAGTGTGGTTGCTGATTTCTGAGGCTGGGCCTTAAAGAGGCCTCTCGACTTCCTCCTTTGTTATCTTGGAATGCTTTTGCCACCACACAAGAAAGTGCCAGGGACCATGTCCCAGGTGAGGCCACAGACATGGGGGCGAGGCCCAGGAGAGGCCAACAGAACAACTGCCGATCAAGAACTTGATGCAGGTGTGGTAAATCCCTGCTGCTCTGAGGTGGCTGCCCCATGCACCTGACAGCCACCCCCTAGTATGGCCACCTGAGCGTAAGATGCTGCTGCTGGGGGACAGCATTTTTGAAAGGGACCAGCTCAGCTATCACGCCTCTGACCTCCTTCTTGCCACACAGCACGTGACGTGAGATGTGGATGGGTGCTGTGCGGCAGGGCAGTCGGAAGGGGCCTGGGTGCCTGAGGACACTGTCTGAGCCTGGGCTGCCCCTCTCTGCTGAGCCTTCTCTCTGCTGTGCTCGAGTCCCTGCTCCTCCGCCCTCCGCTCCCTGTGCAGCTGGATCCGGAGGGACACCGTCAGCCTTTGTCACCCTGGACTCCAGGGGAGAATGAAGTCCTACAAGAGAGGGGCGGGTGACTCCTGAGTTCCCCAAGGATGGGTCTGGCTGCGCTGCCCTGGGGGCACAGCGAGAGTCACTCTGTTACACGAGTGGCAGCTTACGGCACTGGGTCTTCCTTTTCTTTCGGAACCTGAGCTGAAAATGTCTCCGTGACTTCCTCACCATTGAGTGCTGAATGGCCATTACAGGTTACACTGCAAATGTAATACCTGTAACTTCTGCCTGCTGGCAAACACATTGTTTACCTTCACTGTCTACCGTCACAGGGAGTGTGTCTCATGCTCTCTTGAAAGGGGCCCTGGCTCGTACCTGCCAAGCTCAGCCACTTCACTGTAGAAGGAGTCAAAGTTGTCTTTCCAGGTCACCATGATCCCGTCACTCCCTGGACCTGCAAGAAGAGCGGTACCTGCCCTGAGCTTGGTGTATGTGGGGCATCTCGGGGAACAAGCCCCAGAGCTGCAGCTCATTGCAAGGAGCATGTGCTGCCCGAGGCACAGTCGCACTGCATGCTGGGACTCAGCATGGACGAAGGGGGACTTATGTGACAGAAATGAACTTGCATCTCCACTCGCATGATTTTCCCACTCACTTCTCCATGTGTCAAAATATCCCCCTTAGCTTTCACTTGTGATTTGTTTTTTAAAAAGTCACCTGTAGAATTTTTGTGACATCTTTTAAAAATTAGAACATCGGTGGTTCTTCACTATCAAATTCAAGACTTTCTTGTGCCATAACCCCCAAATCAGAATACTTCCTTTCTCTGACTTAATGGGGTTGAAATATTTAGGATTAAAGTACCACCAAGCCTTTATTATCTGAAATGGTAAAGGGACTTATCTAAAAAAAAAGAAGACCAAAATATGAACAGTAAAGCGACAGCAAACTCACAACTTCAACAACTGAACCTAAAAACAAACTAAGGAAACAACTAGAACAAGAACAGAGTAACAGAAATGGAGATCACATGGAGGGCTGTCAGTGGGGAGGGGCAAGGGGAGAATGGGGGAGAAGGTACAGGGAATAAGCAGCATAACTGGTAGGTGCAAAATAGACAGGGGGAGGTTAATATTAGTATGGGAAATGGAAAAGCCAAAGAACTTACATGTATGAGCCACGGACATGAACTAAGGCGGGGAATGCTGGTAGGAGGGGGGTACAGGGTGGAGGGGAGTAAAGGGGAGAAAAAAATTGGACAACTGTAATAGCATAATCAATAAAATATGTTTTTTAAAAAAAGTAATGTGAAATAAGAGTTCTAAGACAATTCTGCTTATTGTCTACACACAGGGTGCTCCGGACTCAATTCGCCTCTCAGTTCGTATTTTTATTCTTGTTCTTTGAAGCAGCTTCTAATACCTGGCACAGCTATGGGATCAAGAAGAAATTGCAGCAGCCCCCTACTGCGCAGCTGGCTGTGAATGAGACCGTAGTTGGAGGGCAATCAATACGTGTTGCTACCGAGCATCTCCACGTGTGGAGTGAAACCACTGGGAAATTTAAAAGGCTTCCAGCGTGGCTTCTGCCTTCAATAGCTCACAGTTCAGTGAGGACAGAGAACAAGGCCTTGCCAGGCAATGGAGAGAACAGGGTTCAGACCTGAGAGCTGGATCCCATCCCGATTGCCCCGAGCTCATGGAAGGGACGAGGAGGACCCACCCACCCGACGGGTCTTTGTTAGGGTCCGAGACAGACGCAGAGCCTGCACAAGCTTCAACCACACTGCCTCCTTCCCGCACTTCTTTCTCACTCATGTTCCATGAGACTGACTGAGATCAGATTCTCTCAGAACTAAAGCATCAACTGAATGACTAGGTCGAAGAGAAACTGGGTACAAGAATGCGTTTTGATGACTCAGAGCACAGAACACACCTTGTTCTAACCCAGAAGCTCAAGTGCCCAGTGGCCACGGCTGAGGTGCCCTGAGGTCAACCACCTCCCGACAACCCAAAGACTGCGGCCTGCCACTTGCAGCTCTTGTTTGGAAGGCTGGCAGTGACACGCTGCCGTGTTTTTCCGGCCATCCTGTGGGTGGGGGGATTCTGGACTTGAGATTCTGGCTCAGGAGTGCAGCTCACCTAGAACCCTCAGACTGGCCGAACAGGAGGCTGAACCCATGTCATTCACAGCGATGCACGTGTAGATGCCGTCGTCTTCTGTGGTCACGCCGACGATCTTCAGAGCGGCCTCTCCTAAGTCACTGATGCGCAGATGAGAACACGCGTGTGAGAAAGGCTGCCCCCAACCTCTCTCATTCAGGGTCACAGAAAAGCAGGGGCTCACAGGCTGATGAGGAATTTCAAGTGGAGTTTTAATTTTAGTCGCACACCCAGATAACAAAATATTCTCTCATGGGAAGCGTCCCAGTGAGAAAGGTGACCCTGGGCCTCAGTGACGTCAGCCACAGTGAAACAGCCTGCGAAACCGGCCCACGAGTGAGCCTCGCTCACCTGTAGGAGATGCTGTAGTGGCCATCGTTGTTCAAGGTGTTGTGTTCAGGGCCTTTCCAGGTGATCGAGGCCTTCGGGCGTCCACAAACTCGACATCTAAGAACAACGGTCTCCCCTGTCTCGCACGTGACTTCACTCAAGGGGATGACGAATTCTGGGGGAACTGCACGAGAAAGGGGTCAGCGTCACTGGGTCTCTGGGCTCCCTGCGGCACCCGCCAGTGCCTCCCCAACGAACAAGCAGGACCTCAGCTCCTGCCTGAGCCCCGAGCCCCAGGAAGCCTGTTCCCCCAGGTCACACTTGAGTGTTCTGAGACGCGCCCCCAGACCTACAACCTGTAAGACCAGAGGAAAGAGAAAATGGCACTCACCGTCATAAATGTAGTTGGGATTGAGAAGCTGAAACGGACAAAACACACTGGTATTAATAAAAAACGGGGCTATTTTGAGATACATCACTTTCATTCCAAGGCTACAATGATGACTGAAAGATGAGCAGAAATCCGACTTGGTATGCCTGGGTTTCATTCATAATTGACCACGTTTTCGCTCCTTTTAAACATACTTGAAGCTTCCTGCCACAAGAACTGGGATGAATTTAAAGCACAAAAGTGATGCTTAAACTTGGAGATGTCCATCTTTCTCCACCTGAGTTGAGTCCAGTTGTGCCTGGACCTTTGCTTCTGCTGGATGGCCTGTGTCCTGACCCAGGGTCCCTAGATTCTCATCGGAAAGAACTTTCTTTTTCTCCAGGCAAAACCCCTTCAGGTGGAAGGCAGTCTGATTATGAGGAGTAAAGCTACTGGAGCCAGAGAGTTTGCGCCAAGGAACCTGCATGCCGGCATCTAGTCACTGCCCCCAGGGTCTGAGGAGGCCACTGAAGGAAGTCCGAGCCGCAGCTGCTCTGCACTGTCTGCTCCCCGGGATCTAGTCTTGGCTTCTTCTGAGGACCCGACAGCGTGTTTTTGTAAAAGCCAGGCTTGCACCTGGTGAGGTGTCCGCCGTGTGTATTCCTGGTTCCTTAGAATAGATACGTGTGTTGATGCCAGCCAACACTGACCCTGAGAGTCCTCTGCAAAGCCTGGCAGGATCTGCTGGTGCCAAGCAGGGCAGGGCCCCTGGCCTGGGGTGCACCATCCTCCACGATGCTCTTGCGCCAGCCCCTCCCACCACCGCTTCCTGGAGACACCTGAACTCACCTTCACAGATACCTTGCTGCTGAGGCCTTCCCGAGATTTCCGATAACCATTCTCTAACTTGCCTTCCCGTTTGCCGTCTTTATCTTTTTTCTCAGATTTTTTCCTTAAACGGAGTGCTGTGTGCCAAGATGTTGACTTCCTAGGGGGAAGTTAATGCATTGTCAATATCCTGACTTTCCAGCGTTCAGCAAATGATCCCGGAAAGCATTGCAGAAAGCGGACTATGCAACTCACGTAGACACGGGGTGGTGGAGAAAACTTCCTAGCAGTGATCTCTGCTGAGAACACTTCCCTGTGAGTCTCAATGACTAGGAGATGAAGCCAACACTCTCTTAAGTCAGATTTGGGGGATAAAACACAAAGGTGCCTGAGACGGTTGACTTCCGGTATCAACTTGACTGGGCCCTTGGGTGCTCAGCAATTTGGTCAAACATTATTCTGGGTATTTCTGGATGAGATTAACATTTTGTTTTCTTAAAGATTTAATTTATTTATTTTCAGAGAGAAGGGAAGGGATGGAGAAAGACAGGGAGAGAAACACCCATGTGTGAGAGAATCACTGATTGGTTACCACGCTCCCAACCAGGGACCCGGCCTGCAACCCAGGCCTGTGCCCCGACGGGGAATCAAACTGGTGACCCTTTGGTTCACAGGCTGGTGCTCAACCCACTGGGCCACACTAGTCAGGGCAGGGTGAGATTAACATTTTAAGTGGTAAATCCAGTTACTCTTCATGCAATGGTGGGCCTTACCCAATCAATTGAAGGCCCAACAAACAAAAAGCCTCGTTGAACAAGGGGAGGTGGAAACGATCTCTAGCAGATTGCCTTCAGATTTTATCTGCACCACGGGCTCCCCCCGGGTATCTAGCCTGCTGGCCTGCCTCTCTAATTGCATCAGCCAGTTCCTTATAATGAACCTCTTTGTCCACACACACACACACACACACACACATCCTATCTCTCTGTAGAAGCCTAATACAGAGCCCAAGAATATTTCTGGAGGAAACAAAGCATAAAATTGGAATTCTTGAACAATGTACTAGAATAAAATATTTCCATGTACCAAGGAGAAACAGGACAAGAGATTGTCATTGGAGCTAGGCTCTCTGTAGCCTGAACTCTAGCCCAGCCCCAGCCTGCAGGGTGCGGGTGAGGGTCCACAGATGAACACAGAGGCATGGCCTGGGCTACAAACCCAGCCAAGGGCAGAGCCAAGCTTGGAGAGGCCCACGACCACCGTCAGCACCTTCGGGTCTGGGTTCCTGAAGCCTTTGGAGACTTCCGAAACCATCAAGTCCTGGAAGCCATGTGGCTAGCCTTGACCACAGCCAGAGAGAGTCAGTGAAGGGAAGTTTTTGAATCCAGCACCCAACTTTAGTGTTCTTTAAAGTAATGTTTAATGCAACAAAATTGTTACAAGTTTCTTAACTAAACTAACCGTCCAGTAAATATAAGGTAAGTTACCTTATATCTTTACCTGCAGCTTACAGAATGAGTACTTTTTTAAAAAAGATTTTATTTATTTTTAGAGAGAGGGGAAGGGAGGGAGAAAGAGAGGAAGAGAAACGTCAGTGTGTGGCTGCCTCTCACACACCCCCAACTGGGGACCTGGCCCACAAAACCCAGGCACGTGCTCTGACTGGGAATCAAACTGGCGACCCTTTGGTTCACAGGCTGGCACCCAATCCACTGAACCACACCAGCCAGGGCCAGAATGAGTATCCTCACTGATGTACGTCAATAATGAGTTAGCGGTCCTTGGAAAGTCTTGTAGAAATGCCCCTACCCCCTGGACATCCAGAACTAAGATACCACCCCTGCCTTTCTAATGGCTCGAAACAGCTGTGGGTTCGCAAGCGCAGTAATTAAGAGAGTTTGTAGAGTGAGTCCGTGCGATGGCAAACCATCTTCACTTTGGGGTTCCATACTGTGTTTGGAGAGGAACCTGAACTTACAGAGAAGAGCGCCACTTTCTCTCACTGCCTTTTGGCCTCCCGGGGCCCTCCCCATGCCTGCCCCACCGGGCACTCACTTGAGGGTCCCGTCGGGGTTCTCCATGATGACTGTGCTGGTATGCCCCAGGACGAAGCCTGGAATCCAGCCCTCGGCTGCGGGGCACTGGTCAGTGGCGGCTCGGAACACCAGAAACATGTTCTGCTGATTGCTGGCCAGAATCTGAACGACCTCTCCTTGATAGACGTTGATCTCATCCTCCTTCACTGCCGTGTAATCGTGTGTCACCAACATGGTGGAGATGTTGCTACTGCTGCTACTTTCACTCTGTAGGTGGGGAGATGGAGAGAAAAGAGGCAGAGGGGCCTGAAACGAGGCTGGTGACAGGAGCTTGCTCGTCGGTGCGTATCACGGCACGGCGACTCAGAGCAGGGCTCACCGGATGGACACGGAGGATGCCACACTCTCTGTACTTTGTGCTTTTTCAATATTCGAAAACCAGAGTTTAAGCAGTTTAGGAACAATCTAAAAAAAAAAGTGCAACGAGGACACTTGACTTTGGAAGCTTTTATTTCAGCCCCATTACTTTAGCCCCAAGTCCTTGCACCATTGCAGGAATGGCTTGGGTCTTATGTTCATGCCACGCTGGGTTCCTCCTATGTCACAGCAATGCCACTGCGACTGTCATGCTCACTGAAACTGCCACTGCATTAAAGAGCTGCAAACAGTAGCCCTTCAGCTCACGGACGGATCAGAGCATGGAGGAGCCCCCAAATCCGCTGGATAAAATGTTCATCGGGGACGCATATGCCAGGATTCTGCCAGGTTGCTGGTATAATCATTTCCACCTCCTTTTCCCTTCTAGAAGAAAAATGCATGATACCTAAAAAGTACATCAACTGTGACACTGCTCTCAGGGATAGCTGCTCTGCCTCCTCCTTGTGTCCCTTGGCAGGTGCCTTCTTGTGAGCTTGCTGATGCAAACATCCCAAAGGCACTGTGGCTGTGCGAACACATCATCACAGAGGACCTTTGACCACCACTGGCCCTGAGACTGAAGCGTCAGGGACAGACTCTTCCAAGTGAAAGCCCACATCACACTTAACCTGCAGCCCCAGTGGTACCTGCTCTCTCTGGGATACTACAGGGTCTTCAGTGCCCAGCACAATGACCAACATGTAATGGATACTCAATACACGGTCAGTAATGCAGTGAACAAGGCAAGATTGCAAACATGAAACAAAGATCATTTCTAAGGCCACCTCCCTGGGCCCGCAGCTGAGGGCTACTGGCTGGAGAGTAGAACACCATAAATGGCAGTATATGTCTGAAGGTATCGTTTGCCAAGTGACCTATGTGTTCTGGAGGAGGAGGAGGAGGGACAGGAGGAGGAAGCTGAGACCACTGCCCGACCCTAAGCTGCATCTTGCCTGATACCCTCTATCAACAGCCAGGACGTAGGGAATGGCAGTGGGTGCCCTGCTCCCATTTGCTCTCAGAGGCTTCCACCCAGGGTGCTGTCTGGACATTTCCCAGATCCCTAGGACCCTGATGATGCCAGCCTCTGCTGGGCTCTCAGACACCTGGGACAGGTGTAGATGGGACTGCTGGACAAAACACTGCCATGTGTCTGTCGGCCCTGGGCTACCGGACTGGTATGAGGACGCGCTGGGGCAGAGGCGGACCGCTGCCAACAAGCTGGCGCGCTGCGGATCCGCAGGCGGGGCTCTGAGCCCAGACCGGCAGTGGTGTTGAAGTTAAACACACCAGGGGGCTGAGCCGTCACTCCTGTCTCACTGGGGACTCTTGTGCGTTCCTGTCCCTCGTGGAAGCCCACACTGTCCTGTGGGGCTTTGGCACCTGCACGCTCATTTACACAGTCTTATCCTTATAGTGTGTATTTTAGTAGTCCAGCTTATCCCGCGATATCCGATAGCTTTGAGATTACAAAATCAAATCTGCTAACAAACAAACAAAAGGCAACTTCTGGCACAGCTGGTTTTGGTAACGTAGCATACCAGGCTATATCTTGTAATTTGAGTATTTTCCACAATCACAGTAGCTATTTTAGAAATTCTTCCTATGTACCAGACTAAGTATAAGGACATCTAAAATCTACGTCATTTAATGCTCACAACCACCCCAGGCCCTCACCCCTACAGGCTGGGAGGGTGGGAATCCGCACGGCCCACCCGGCCTCAGAGATAAAGGCAGGGCTGCACCTTCAGTGCTGCCCAGGTGGGCGTGTGCACCCATGTTTGGGGACCGGGACAGCCACCGTTTGGGTTGGCCCACATCCACTCCACTCCCGCTCTCTGCAACCCTCCTGAAGGTGCCCACAGAAAGGAGGAAGAAGAACCTGGGACGCGGGTTAGGCACAGCTGCCTGCCTGTGACCGCAGACAGCTCCATACAAGCGGTCAGGAGGAAGGAGGCCGCTGCCGACCGACCAGCCAGGGGATAAGGTGGCCCGGGTGGGTGGGAGCAGGGCAGGGCAACAGTTCCTTTTAACGGGAATACTTAAAGAGTCCAGAGGCCAAATCCCCATCTGAGGCCTCTAGTGGTTTTGCCCGGTACCTAGGGCATTCCTATAAGTCGTTCTGACCCATAAAAAACTCCGGCAATTTCCTTGTTATCTGCCACATAAGAAAAAGTGAGAAACAGAAATAAGAGGTAAACTTTGAAACCTAAAACTGCCGGATTATGCGCCACACGACTGTGCCTTTGTCTCAGTGGACACTCCGGGAGGGAGTCGGGGGGTGGCCGTTATGCCGTGTGTGCTCACAGGTGCCCAGGGTCCAGCACGGGCTCCCGGGCTGGAGTTAACTGGGTGTCCATTCTGAAACACGACTCTGAGCACTCCTTGGGTGCTTGGGAAAAGTGTCCAGGTTCGGATGAGCTCACATCTGGGAGACAGGCCTGGCCCCTGGGCCCTTTGCATCTTCTCCTGTGGCTGGAATCAAGTGCCGATGCTCACCTGCATACCAGCATTGCAGGCCTAACGAAAGGGCCAAACTACTCTGCGGGACACGGCAAGGCACCCACCCCGCGGTCCCTGAAGATGGCCACTGCGGGGGGTGCCTGCTCAACCGCCTGCTTTCGACAACGAGACTCAGGGTAAATAAATGTGCCAAGACCCATCTCCTAATTTCTTCCTCAATTAAATGTAGAGTTTAACAACGTACAAGAAACAACAGGAGTGAAGGATAAGGCCATGTCAATCCGAACAAGGAATTAATAGAAGTCCAGAGAGAGAAAGACATGCAAAAGACATTTTTTTTTTTTTTTTTTATAAAGAGAGACACAGACCCTTTTAGGGAAATGTATTTAAAATTTTATAAAGCAATCACACATACACTCATTAGAACAGTTGTATTCCCTCACGCATGCCTTCAGGAAGGTGTTATGGGTCAGACCATCTACTGTGGAGGAAAACAGTTGGGTAGGAGAGTGAGGAGGCCACAGAATGGGAGGAGAGCCCACCACAGCAACCCTTCTGCTTGAGATCACAACACAGGTGTTGGGCAAAATGAGGGTGAGGATGCATGGAGCGCTGCAGTCCGCACTGCGCCCCCTGCTGGACAGAATGCAGACACGCTCCCACTCCAGCCTCCTGGGCCTCTCTGCTCCCAGCTGCTGGCAGGAGCCCCATCTCCAGAAGCCCTTAAAGCAGTCTCTCTCTTCCCGAGTGAAACTGTGGGGGGGAGGAGGAGGAGCAGATATTTTCACTGGAGAGATTCCTGCTCCCCACCCCCCCATATTGTGAGTTTAGTTTGCTTTGAGTAGCTGTTGGAAGTTTTCTTGAGGAATTTGTTTTTCAGCAGAGGAGTCGAAAATGCTGCAAGGATAATTTAAGGCATAAAAGAGCATGACCAAGCGACGAGCAACAAGCTTATCAAATGTATGTTTCAAACTAACATTTGAGGGAGGCAGCAGGGACACTGACCCCTCTAAAAAATGTGAGTGAGGAAGGCTGGGACAAAAAGAAAGTTCCAAGAGAGTCTGCTGGTCGGACCACAGAAAAGACTTACAGATCCTGCATTCAAAAGGTTATGGACCGGCTTCCCCACATTAGGAGACACAAACAAAGCAAGGAGCGAGTTAGTAGAGATGAGAGCAGCGCTGTCCCCAAAGCAGGAGGGGTTAGGAGGCGCTCCTGTGTCGGCTGGGCCGCGGCACGTCCAGGCCTGCAGACCGCGGACGCGCGCACACAGAGCTACACGTGGTCTACGTGGTCAGTGCGCGGACGGAGGCCCGGAGGAGCTGGTTACTGTGGTGCGGCACGGAGAGGCAGGAGTTAGTACGAAGAGAGCGGCAGCGGCGGGAGGTTTAGAGGAGCTGGCGGGACAGAGGCGGTAGGGCGGACGGGTGGAGGCTGCCGGGCGTTCTTACCCCATTGCTCTGGGCAGACTGCACGGACTGCTCGCTGGCCGAGGAGCATGTGCTCATGCGGTCCGTGTCCTTGCTGGGGGCTGCGTGGCGGTGCGCCTGCCGCTGGAGGGAGTCACTGTCTCCCGGGAAGGTGAAGGAGCCCGGCCGGCTGGCAGGGGAGGCGGGGATGGAGCTCCAGAAGGAGCCCCCCTTCTGCAGGGGGCTGCTGGGGACAAAGGGCTCCTTGCCCAATGGAGAAGGGAACGTGGTGGAGAGAGGAGAGTTCAACGGTGAGATAGCCCCGGTCCTGGGCTTTCCCAGGGGCAGGGAGCCCAGGCCGCTCCGTGAGTGGCTGTCTTCCTTGGCATTTCCATCCTGGCTGGCACCCGCCGTGTTCCCAGTGGACTTCCTGGGGCTGTCAATCACCTTCATCTTGGGGATCTGCTCCGCTTCTCTTTCAGGACCCTCAGAATGGCCACCGGGGGGGTGCCTGCCAGGCTGGCCGGGGCCAGCTTCCAGAGTGAGGCTGCTGCTGGGAGGAGGCAGTGAAGGGCCGGGAGTGGACATACCTGACATCTTGTCTGCCTCTGCCTGGCTTGAGGCTGCAGAGGAGACCAGCACGGGGGAATGGTGTCGGACAGGCTGGGGGATTCGGGAGGGTCTGCTTCTGCTGGAGCTGGGGAGGCCACTGCAGCTGCTGGGACCACTGCTGTGGTTGCTGCCACTGCTGCCGCCACCGGGGGTTGCACCTCCGCTGCCCCCGCCTGCGCTGCCCCCACTGTGGTTCCTCTGATACTCAATGGGTGATGTCAAGGCTGTAAAACAGGCAAAACACAGAAAAGAATCAGGGCATCGAGGAAAATACTGTCTCGGGCAAAAAGCAAAAGGAACGTGGTGTGATTCAAAGGGAGTGTTGGACGTGAACTCCCCAGTCGCCCTAGGGTAATCCATCACAGTCACCTTCAAACCTCCAAACAGCCACCCACCTGGCTGCAGCAGACTGACACCAGCCAGCAGTAAAGGAAAAGGTCTTCAGTGCCACCGTCCAGTCCCAGGACAAGTTAAATGGACTCGATGGAGAGCAGTGGGCATATGTGAGTGGGCGGGGGGGGGGGCAGGAGAAGGTCAAGGGGGCAGAAGGACAAAGTGAATGAGGACAAGGGTGAGGGAGACGTTCACTGCCTCAGAGCAGCAAGCAGAGCCTTAGCATCCCCGCCAAAGTGGAAAGGAGTGGAATTGGCTGGAGGTCCTGGGCAAACCGCCAATGCCAAAGGGAGGCCCCGTGCTGCCAGGAGTCTCTGCTGGGGCTCCACAGCACCAGCTGGCTGCCGTGCGGGGAAAGTTTACTCCAGCTGCTGCAGAGGAGCTGGCTAGGAGCTGAGGAATCCCTCGGTCACCAGGGAGGAGGCAGGGGTCTGGACCACCTCTGTTTTGCAGACTGGACATGAGAGACAAGGGGTAGAAAAGCACTCCACACACTCCCTTTTGGGTCATGAAGCTCTTGGCTGTAGTGATTAAATTTGTTACGCAACCATCTGCAGGGACCCTCAGGGCACACGCCAAGTGAGATACATGGAAACACTAACACAAACGCTGAAGGTGCAAAAACCTTTGAGAAACACAACAATCAGACACAGCCCCTTTCTGCCTGGGAGCCATCAGGCCCGGTGAAAAAGCACCCTGGAGCCAAATGACGTTTCACAAACTCTGCCTCTGCCATGGCCTCTCACAGGAATGGGGGCGGGGGCAGGGGAGCAGAGGTGCAGCCAGCCGCCCCGGGCTCCCGGTCTACTCCTGATCTTGTCCAGTCCTCCGATACTGCTGTTATCCTACCTAGACTGAGGGGCCAGGGAACTAGAGTGGCCTGGCTGACTCATGCTGACGATGTGGAGGCAGTTCATTTTACTTTAAAGAAGAAGGTAAAAGTTTAGAGATTTCCCAATAGTTACATGCTACAGGTGGGCATTTAATACAACACTGAAGAACAGCACATTAAAAGAGGCCTCACCGCATTTGTTCACTGCCACACAGTGAAACGTTTTTCTGCGTGCACAGGCACCACTGTTCCTGGACCCTGTGCATCTAATTCTAACAGCAAACATAAAATAAGACCCGTCTGTGATCTGGACGGGACCTTGGAGTTAATGTCCGGGCAGCTCATTTCTCACCGAGGCTCCTGAGTGTCATGCAAGGTGGAAAGGCGGTTTTGTGGTGACAGAGCAATTACAACATCCTGTTGGACTGCTGACCATGTACACGTACCATGTACTGCACAGACACTGACTATGAACACGGAGAAAAGGACGAAGAAAAGCCATTGAGTATTTTAACTTCTGACCGAATTCTGGAAGTTCTTCAGTGATCACCGAATTGACAGCAGAGTCGAAGTCAGCAGTGACAAAAAGAAGCAAGCAGTTTCAGGCCACAACTATAAAGCCACAGTAATTCTCTGCAACGGAAGGCCCGCTGCTCCCCTATAATCACTCATGTCATGGAAGCTGGGGGGACAGAACATGTCTTGTTTTCTAACGGTGCAGGGAGGTGTACATTGAATGGCGTGATGCCATTGAACATAGACTTCACAGTGGCACTCGAGGACGTCCCAATTCCACCCACCGCCTCAGATTTCCTCACGCACTGCCGTCCCCAGATGGGGCGCTGGTGCACACAGGGCGGGAGAGACCGGGCCGGGTTAGGGGACAGGGTGAAATGGCAGCAGTGCGGGGCACGTGTCCAAGAGCCAGGCAGTCTGCCTGGAATCCCGGCTGGGCCACGGACAATGTGTGGGACTCTGGCAAATTACTAACCCACTTACTCCATGCCTCGGTTTCCCCGTCTATAAAATGGGAACAATAGGAGTACTTGTCACACAGAGTCGCTGTGCAGAGGGAATGTTGCAGCAGATGGCCAGTGCTGAGAACAGTGCCTGACACACAGAAGGGCCAAGTCAGTCCCATCGTCGTGATTTGCATGTGGTAGGAGAGAGCAGAAGAACAGCAACGTGTGTGTTAGGGACAGACAACACACGCCCAGTAGCAGGGCACAAATTACCGTTTAAAAAATTGCGCTGGTTTTCTAAAATCTGGTTGATTTCATGGATCCATGTTTGCCGGACACTTGGACTGGACGAATGCAAAACGAAGGTCTCCACCACGTCACCCGTCCTCGACGTCAGGGCAAATTTACAGGGATCGTTTTCCACATTCTCCTCTAGGCAAAGGCAACTCACCTGAAAAATATTAAAGCATGATTCCCAATGGCCAAAAGGTGGGAGATGAATGTTGATGAACGAAATGTGGTCTATCGACACAATGGAACTTATTCAGTCTCAAAGAGGAAGGACAGCCCTGGCCGGCCAGCTCAGTTGGTTAGTGTCGTCCTGATATGCCAAGGTTGTGGGTTTGATCCCCGGTCAGGGCACATACAAGAAACAACAAATAATAAATGCATAAATAAGTGGAGCAACAAAGTGATGCTTTCTCTCCCCCCACCGATCTTTTTCTCTAAAATCAATGAACAGAAATGTTTTTTAAAAAATTATTAAAAAGGAAGGGTACTTTGACACATCGCCTTGTGGATGAACCTCGAGCGCATTAGGCTAAGTGAAAAAAGCCTGTCACGAAAAGACAGACACTGTTATGACCCACCTAGAGCAGGTCCCCAGAGCAGTCAAATCCATAGACAGAAAGGATGGGAGCGCCCAGGGCGGGCGGGGTGAAGAGTCCTGGACAGGGACGGCGGCAATGGCTGCGCCACAGTGTGAGTGCACATGATGCCACCACCCTATGGATTTTAACCTGAGCAAGGCAGTGCATTTTATGTTACGTTTATTTTACAATAAAAAAAATACAGGGCGTTTATTCCTATTGGTCCAGGAGCAAAGGAATGTTTAGCCTATGTCAACGCTGAAACCAGCAGACTTCGGGATGTGGAGAGTACAGACAGTAGCTGGGTGGAGGGAACCTAAAGGTTCTGAAATGTCGACTATTTAATGAACAAAGCGTCAGGACACGCTGCCATTAAAGAGGAGACAGTCTGTCAGTGTGATGGGCACACACATGAGCACATGAGAAAACACGCCAACACGCATCACCTTGATACTGTTCTTGAACAGGAATCCTGGCATGGAGAAGCCCTTCTTTTTATCCAGGGGCTCA
This sequence comes from Glossophaga mutica, assembly GCA_039655065.1. NCBI lineage: Eukaryota > Metazoa > Chordata > Mammalia > Chiroptera > Phyllostomidae > Glossophaga > Glossophaga mutica. The sequence goes on from CM077305.1 coordinate 25,204,778, forward strand.
CTGAAAATGACGATCTGCTCGAAGAGGAAGACCCGCCTCTCTCTGCAGCGAGGCAGGAGCCCTGCGTCTTGGTCTGTGACCAAGAACGTGTCCTGTAAGAGCAGCTTGCCCTGGGCAACAATTTTACCCTAAAACCAGGAAACGGGGGCAAAGGAGGAAGAGAAGAAAACATTGCATTCTAAGTTAAAATACAGATACTTCTGTTTTCTTTAGATTTCCTCCCACAAAATTGCATCTATTCTATTAATTTATAGAGCTTAAAATTTTATTTTACTTTCACGAGTTCTCAGCTCTAAAGAGAACTGAGATCTAATTAAAATTCTATCCGACTTCTGTGCAAACCACTGGCCTCTGTGACAATCACAGACTGAAAGTGGATCGAGTACCGGGGAACAGGGTTCTGCAGGCGCAGTCTCTGCGCCCGCAGCACCGGCACCGGCACCCGCTGGCAGGACGCAGGGGCAAGAACCTGTGTTTTCGGAAGCCCTAGGGGGGCTCTGTGTGTAAGAACCACAGCAAAAGAACTTTAAACCCGAATCTCTAGCAAAACAGTAGATAAGAAAGGTAAAAACTTCTTCCCTGTCCTTATTCAACAAATTGTTAAAAGTTGCTCGTCCTGAAATATCTTGAGGACACTAACAGGTAATAAATATGTGACATGAGTCATCCGGCAACTCACAGAAACGCTGGTCAGACTAGTGATGAACACGGGGACCCTGAGGCTGAGCTCCTGGGGTGACGGGCGGACAGAGCCCTCTGCTTCCCCCACCCGCCGGGAAGGCGACTCCGCTTTTACAGCAGCAGAGAACCCAGGAGACAGAGCAGAGTAAGGTGCCCCAAAAGCAAATCAAATGCACCAAAAAGGGGATGAAAGAAAACATCAGTTTGAAGTAAAGTGAGAGAAGATAGAAAACCAAGCAAAAAAGGATCAGTGCTCTGCACATGCAGATAACTAATCCGGCCCAGGGGACGGCGGTGGAGGCCCGAGGGGCAGGTTAGAGAAGAAGCGCGCATTACGTCGAATCCTTGCAGCCGCCCGACGTTCATCATGTCGTTGCACCGCTTCGGCACTATGCACATGACCTCCACAGCTCTCTGGGGGGCGGGGGGAGGACAGAGCAGTCAGCGGTCAGCCTGCAGCTACACCTCCCAGTGCAGCTCCTGCCCCTCCCACCCTCTGGCGTGCAGAGGCACATCCCGGTGGTGGGGAGACCACCACCACCCACGGCAACAACCCCTCCCAGGGACAAAGCCCTCAGGGACAGCAGGCTGCTTTGGAGATGTGGGAACAGCCTGGGGGAGACCAGGCCGGGCCAGCAGGGTGTACGTACCTCTAGTTCGGACGTATCCAGGCTAGCTTTTTTGGAATACTTGAGGAAGTCCTGCAAGGGAAATGGAGAGGACATGAGCAGGTGACATCACAGCAGCAGCTCACTTTTGGTCACTCCTGACACGCCGGGCACTGGCTGAAGAGCTTTAGTTCTGATTTTTCATTTTTTCCCTCCCAGTAGCGCAAGAGAAAGGTGGAGTTCAAGCTGCAGCAAAGTCAGACCAAAACTGTCCAAGCAGGTGATGGTCCCTGTTTCTGTCCAAAAGAAGCTCTTGGTCTTTCTTTGTATCCAGTTTGTATACAAGAAAAATCTCAGCACACTTAAACGGTCATGTTCATCACGGAAAACAGTACCTATGCCTTTAGTTGTGCAGAGCCAACAGGGATGAACAGGCAGCGAGGAAAACTTTCATTTTATCTAAGGCTCCAAGAAGGTCAGAGAACAGGTAAGGTTAACAGAATTGAAGAAAAGTCATTAGTACTCGAAGGTCTGTGGTGGGGGAAAGTTCACTGTAACTGATGCTTTCATTTAGAACTTGATGTAAATGAAAAATTGAGAAAACAGTGTGAGGTGTCCTATTAAATTAAAAAAAAAACTATTCTGAAATATTTAAAATCAGAAATAACAAGACTGCTTTACGTTTGTTTTTTTTTTTTTTTTTTTTTTTACAGAAAATACTTCCCTCACCTGCTCATCCCTTCCTTCTTCCCTTACCAAGTCTTACCTCACCCAACAAAGTCCCGGCACCAGAACCTGCACCCACGAGTCCTTACCTTCAGTAACAGCTGGTATTTCATAATTCTCTGCACCGGCTTGATTAACAAATCTGTGAGTTGCAACCTATGGCCCAGACGCTGCTTCAAGTCCTGTCATTTTAAAGGAGAAGGAAAGGTAAGCGTGGTCTTTTAAAGAGCAATTTGCGAGTCCTCACACTGGCCAGGAACGCTAACCCACCCGAGCAGAAGTGCCGAGAAGGGGCCACGCTGCCCGGAAACCGGTCTGTGGGTGCTCTCTCCCAGAAGGTCCCACGTTTACACTTTAAGCCTTTTAAGCTGTTTTTCAAAATAGTCTTTAATACTTGTTTAAAGACCTGCTTTCAACTGCCTTCTTCTATTTATTCACATATTTCAGTTTGGGGCTAAAAATTTAGATCATGAATTATTCTGACTTTATGATGAGCCTTAAGTTTCACACTGATTTTTTAAAAAAACCTATTTTCACAACGATCAAAGTTTTCTGGATGCTGAGGGATATGATCCCAGATTGAATTCATACTCGTTTCTCTCATGCATAGGAAAGAAACATGGGTTCGTATTTTTTATACTTGAGGCTAACTTCCTGAATACGCCTGGGTAACAATTAATATTTAAAGTTGTGAAAAGCAATGGTAACAAAAGATTCAGAAATGCTTTGTTTCTGTCTTAGATCTTACCTCAAAAAAGGTATCGATGTATTCTGAGACAATGTGCTCAGACTTTGGTTTATTTTGACAATAAACTATGTACATGTGCAGCCTTCTCTCCTAGGAAAGAAAAAGGCAAACAGACGGGTTAAATCAACTGGAAGTTCATCAGGCTACAAGAGCACACGCACATTTTAGCACGTTCAGAGAGGAAATTTTCTTCCGAGAAAGCGGCACGGTTCCGACTCATGGGAGCAGTCACGACGCAGGTCGGGCCTCGTCTCGAGGCTCCGGAACAGGCCTCCGCCATCCCTCCCTCGGCTGCATCCGGTCAAGCCCCTCACTCTCCTGGGCAAACACCAGGGGCAGTGGAAGGACATGGTTCTTAATTCTAAAGGAAGAACTACTCCCGCTCCTTTACCCCCTGCCAATGGCCCTGGGAAGTCTGGCTGTTTTTAATAGGGAAGCAAAAGCTCCTTGGTCTCAAATATGAAGGCAGGAAAAAGCGGAGAGGGAGCCATCCTTAACCTGGGGAACCTCCAAGTGTGGTGTGCACACCCCCGGGGCCCCTGAGGCCTTTTAGGGGCCCGTTCAAAACTGTCTTCCAAATAACACTAAGATGTCAGCTGCCCTTTTCACTGTGCTAGCCAGCACAACGAGGTGCAAATCCAACAGTGGGTGAAACCACTGGCGGATGAGCAAATGTCCGTCACCACCACACGTGTGCAGTAGAAACAACTGCCAGTTTCACCTTAGAATGTCCTCATGAAATAATGCAAATGCGTTTTATGAAACTCAGTCACGGAGTGTGCATCTTCTGAACACTCCCGTGACACAACGCAGGTCCTCGCAACAGAGGTGCTGCACACACTCGCTGTCTCCAGGAAGAGCCCTTGTGTGAGGGCTGGGGGCTGAGCCACTGCTTTTCCTTGAAAGAATGCTGGACACCAACTACAGTTATGTTTGCTCGGGTACCTGGTGGACGCCTGCTGGAACATGAACAAAATGAGCCTGTTGTTTCAGGGCAAATAGCACTGCCTGCCACCAGGAACTTGACAATACTTAAAAGACTTTTCTGAAGAGATGGGGGGTACTATTAACGAATCTCATTTCTGATATTGTGCAGTGAGATGTCCGACATCTGGAAGACTTGTCCAAATCGGTGCAGCAGTGTTTTCTGAGTGATGGATGCACAATGCCACATGCTGACGCAAGGGTGACGGAGCTGTGACTTGCAAGACAGTTCAGGGGCTTCTGGTGTCACAGCAGGTGAGAAAGAAGGTCACCGACTGGTTTTCAGGTTCTAAGCTGCAACTAACCTTTAAGAAATCATCACCCAGTCCCCCAACCCCTCTCCCTTCTGGCAACCATCAGTCTGATGTTCTCCGTATTTATGAGTCTGTTTCTCTTCGCTTGTCGAGTTTTGGTGCAGTATCCAAGAAAACTCTCTATATCGATCCGAAAAGGCTATAAAAAGAGTCAGCCCTTTCCAACCATATAGCTGTGGGAGAATAGACTTACTTTAACTAAAAAACAGCACAACAGAATGAACACATAAGCAGATAGGAAAATCCATCTGTCCTCTAGTAAGCTAGACCAATGACTTTCAACCTCCTTCATCTCATAGCACATATAAACTAATAACTAAAATTCTATAGCATGCCCAAAAATATTATTTTTGACAATATGAAAAAATAGGTATTATTTTGATTGATTTACAAAAAATAGTAATAGTAATTATCTACCCTTTTTGTTCCAAAGTGACTTTTTAAAAAATTGGGTACCTATACTTGCACATAAGGATTTCTAGTACCAAGAATTCACCAATCAGATGCAACCTTATTATGCAATGTGACCAATAAGATGCAACTCTATTACATGACCACATATGTATGGTTCAAGGCAGGGCATTCACACCCAGTGGCTACTGTGTTGGCTGTTGTCATTTTTTTTTTTTGACAATCTAAGGGAAAAGAGGTAACTCTTGTAGCACACCAGCTGAAATTTGTTGAGCTAGACATTAAAGAGATTTGCAAAAATACAACTACTGCCACGAATGTTTTGAAAATAGAGTAATTTTTTTACTAAAAAAAAACAAAAAACCCCCTTTAATGTCATCAGCAGAGTCATTCTACAGGTACACATATATTTGGCTACTACGTTAAACCCACTGCATGTCTAGGTATGTCACCATCTCCCCCAAACACCTGTTTTCCCACAGGCATCCCCAAATACGTTTGTGCTTCTGGTCCAGCTCTGGTCCCCTTCTGCCTTCTGTGTTCTGTTGTGAGTTTAAGAGCCAGTTGTGGCCAGGTGACCAGGAAGGCAGGTCATTCATATTTAGAAGAGCTGGTGAGGACTTTGCTTCCAACTTTCTGACACTGTGCAGTTTGATTTTATTCTTAACATAGGCACTTTTGTAAACTGTGAGTTCCCCTGTAGTCTGACAAACCAATGACTAAACATGACAGTATCAGAACAGAATCTAAATAACAGCATTATACTTACATGCTTCACAAAAAGGGATCCTAGCTTTTCTGGATCTTCAAGGCACTTCTCCAACTCTCCTAAAAAAAAGCTAAAACGAGAGAAGTATTACAAGCATTTCCAATTTGGCCTTCTAATCTTAGATTGTGGTGCATAATTCCAGAGCAGTCTGTTTGGGCATGAGCTGCCATGAAGTGTCAAGTATAGACACTGAGTTAGGACAAGGGAGCAAAAAGCGACAGTTTAAAACGACAAAGCAGAATGGCAGCATCCCTTTGCTGGCTGGCAACTTTCCCTTCCTTTGGGCAATTAGCATTTTTGTCTCATTTTAAAAAAATGACACATGCAATAATATCCTGGCTGAATACTGAGAGAAAAATAAATGTTTCAAGCCAATGTTTATTTCAAAACACTTGGTCCTTGTACCTGTAAGTTTCATATTCTTCTATTACATTTTTTTAAGAGGCTCAAATTGAGTAACAGGTAAAATACATGTAAAATCTGTGACAGTTTTATGAAGTTTTCTCAAACATTATCAAAACCAGCTTCTAGGTTATCAACATTAGCTCCCGCGCAGACCAAGATCAGGTGTGATCACAGAAACACAACAGCTGTGGACCACTGCGCTCCATCTCCTGGGCTGTCGCTGTTTGTCAGAGGTATGCCCACCTCACTGTCATCTACATGTCTTCATATTTATGCTCGGTGTTTTATCAGCCTGCACACCTGTATACCAATGAATGCTGTGTTGAACTGTCTAGCTTTTGGGTTAAAAATACCCCTAGTTCTGCAGATGTCATGAAGGACACAATCTCTGGGTGCCAACTTCTCTGTCTGGTCAGCCAGGATCACTGTGTTATTTTCCTCTTCTCTGTCACAGCTTAAAAACCAGCCTTGGGGGTAGAAGTCTAGCTAATAGCATGAAACATCCCTTTTTAAACCGACTGCAGACTGTTGGTAAGTCTACACAGTCTATAGAGTCATAAGTTAGAGTGCTGTTTCTAAAGCTGATCAGTCATTTTTATCTGAGTGCAGCTGAGTTAGATATTATAGGAAATATAAAAATTAAGACCCCGTACCTGGGTTCAAGAGTTTCACATTCTATTTGGACAGATAAGTATTGAAATAATAAAACACCCCTGGATACACACCACGGTGATCCCTCCTTATATTTGTAAAGTATGTTACAGCTTCAAAAGCCCATGTACATGTGTTGTCTGCAAGGAGAGAAAGCACATCTGATAGGAGTGGTCAGGGCTCCAGGGAAGTGACTTGGGTTCAGAGGCTGATGACAGCGTGCTCTACGCTTCCGGCAGCTGCGCCCAAAGAGGCAAGAAAGCAGGAGGCCTGTGCACGCAACGTGGACCAGAACAGTACAGCTGGAACATTCCACAATAATAGCAGCAGCTGGCATAGAGCAATCCCTAAATGACTAAGGATTTTTAAAACTGGGAGCAAGGTGACCCGAAGGGACAGATATGCGGTAACCAGCCCTGGCAGGCTGTGGCAGCTGCTGTAGAAGCAGCTCCCATTAGGAATCCGCCTCCTCGTTAGGATGGACATGGCAACGCAGTGGGGTCAGTTTGATTTTCACGGGCAGTCATGTCTACTTTTCCCATTAAAAATAGGTTGGAAAAATGAGCATCTTCCAAACCCTCTAGGAATAACCTGGATTTACTCAAGAGGTGGCTACAATTCTTTAGAAGCATTTATCGAGGCTTACTCAACGCAGGTGGTATTCTAAGTGCTTCACATAGATTAACTCAGTTTACAGAATCCCAAGTCAGGCCTAGGCTGTGAGCCCGGCAGTCAGGCTTGGTGCCCCCACGCAAGCACCCTGGACAGACCAGCGTGAAGGAGGTAAGAGTGCTCTGCAGGCCTTGAAATGCTACCACAAAACTCCTCGGCCCACGAATACGTCCTTTGCGCCAGCTACCTCCACTCGCTACACGGGTAGTAAGACGAAATGAACCAACGAACACCCATCCCCGTTTGCGGACATGCTGCCGGCGGCGGCAGGCGACACCGTGGGCACACCCTCGCGCACGAGGTGGATTTTACGTACTCTCGGTGCCAGTCATAGATCTGGTGGATGTTGCCAAACACAATCTTGTCTTTTCCTTTCATGTCGTCGGGGACGCCATCTTCTTTCATAAGTGCCATGTAGCCCTAGAATTATGTAAAAATATATTTATTTCATTGAACATGTTTGAATAATGGTTTAGTAAAAGTCATCAAGGATAAAATAGACATGCACCGTGTCTTGGAAACAACTCTTCATTTAAAAACAAACAAAAATCCTACATGAAAAGTGTCCTTAACTGGCACTTGAAAAATCCAGGTATAACTTGATTCCTTGAAAACTTACTAGCCTGTTGTGACCAGAAGCCTCCCCAATAACAGTAACTCGGTTAACACATACTTTCTATGTTGTATGTATCATACACTGTATTGTGAAAGTAAGCTAGAGAAAAGAAATGTTAGTACAAAAATCAGGAAAAAGAGTGAATACGCTGACAGTGTTTACTGAGAAAAATCCACGTATAAGGGGACCCCCGCAGCTCACACCCCTGAAGTCTGAGGGTCGGTGCGCAGATTTAAACAGAACGTAACTACTGTTCCAGGCACGGCCGTGATCTCCTCTCCCTGACCTGCTGGGCATGCATAATCAAAATTCTTCTAAGGAACTGAAGAAGTTTAAAAATGTAAATGGTTTCATAAAACAAATCTTATCAGCTTATAAGTATTAAATTTTTGGCCAGAAACATTTTCTCTGTTCTCAGCATTTCTCATACAAACTGACATTTCTCCTTTTAAATTATTTAAATAATTTGTTAAATCAGGATTTTTTAACAATGACTGATTGAATAACATTGCTGAAATGAGATTAAAACTTCCATTTAACGCCAAAGAAGTTCAGCCTGTGCCAGAACCACTTCCATATCCAACTGGCTGTCTCTCTGCTGACAATGACTGCGGACAAAGCAAGTATGGTAAGTCTTTTCGGTTACACAATGAGCTTTTTAGCCGTGACTTTTAATCAAATGTAGAGCCAAAAAGCACCGCCCCGTACATGTCTGCAAAGCTGAGAGAGTAGTGGTGGGACTTCATCCTGTAACAGGAGCTTCTGAGGAGCTGGGTGTATGAGGACGACTATGCCCCGAGCCGAAGGGCAGGGAAAGCCTGGAGATGGTCCTCCATCCGGCGTGACTAGCAGTGGTTTCGTGCTGGCTACTCAGGACACAGCAACTTGCGGGCGGTGAAAAGGGGTGAGACCATCAGCTGTTCTGAGGAAACGCTGAGCAACGACCTGGTGCCTCCACTGACACCCCTGAACCGAGGAGGATGCGGGACGGGAGTGGGCCGCAGCCGGACACCCCGACTCTGGTAACGAGTGGCGTTCTCGTTTCCGTGGTGACACCCACTCAGGTAAAGAAATGAAAGGCTCCCGTATGAGAGACACAATGGTTGGATACCATAATTTTAAAACTTAATTATTAAAAAATGATTATATCAGGCACATTAGGCCAAAAGGCCTTTAAAGGTGAATACAGACTATTAAGATTAATTGGCTACACTTTATTTTTCAAAAATACTTTTTTTTGGTCAAAAATGTTTTCCAAAGCTTTTGAGAAGGTGTGGGTGCTACACTGTAACATGATATCCCTTTGCAGACTCGGGGGGCTGACAAAGGTTACGACATCTCTGAAAACATACCTCAACCACACAGCCGAGGTCCCGCACGTAGTCACGCTCTGTCTCCACTAATTCTTGCAAAACGTAGCTGGAGAGAGAAAAAGTGTTTACAATCTAAACTCTCTGTTTTCTACACGAATTCTTTCACACTTTCGCTTTTGTCAAGTGGAGCCTCCCCCGGGGCCGAGCAGGAATGTTATCAAACTGGCACACTTTGGTGCCCGATTCTGAGTGTCCCGAATGCTTACGGGTTCATGTGGGTGACGACCCTGAGAGCTGTGGCAAGACCCTTCCCATTCAGAGTGACCTGCCACCACCAGACTCTGGTCACACACATTAACACCCGAGAGAAGCTCAGGCATGCCGCTGTGACCTGGCGATCGTGACACGACGGGGAGCGGGCTTTGGTTTTGTTACGTTCTGTTTTGTCAGCTTCGTTGGACACATGAGAAAAAATTTAACTCAGAAGGTTCAGAAACTGCTTAAGGCCACTCAGATAACAGAAGACAATTACTTGATCAGTACAGCACATCCTCTGGCCTGAAGTCCTTCCTTTGTTTGTTCATTCATTCATTCAAGCAGCCAGCACCGACCGAGCACCTCCGTGTGCCCAGCGTCACTCGGGGTGCCGGGGAGGACGCAGCGTGCAGAATGGCCCTGTCTCTGCCCTCATGTAGTCCACCAGTTTTCCTCTCTCCAAAGGCAAGTTTAAACCTCTTATTTACCAGGACTCTTTTTTTTTCCTGTCACCATAAGATGCTTTACTGGAGCTGAGAAACACTACCACTAACATGCATTTGAAAAAATATTAGTTTCCGAGACTCTATTTAATTTTATGTTGCCTTTTTTCCTTCACAACCATGCACACCACTGAAAGTATAGGAGTTTCTCAGCAGAAGTGACAGAAGGTATTCTTGTCTGAAACTATTTGTACTTATGACTAAAGTATAATATACAAACGAAACCAAAAAACTGCAGTGCTGGCTTACTGAGCCCTTCTGAGGCCTGAGCGCTTTTCAAACACATGCAGTCGCTCAGAGACCCTGGATCTCCTCACTGCGCCCAGTTAGAGCCGAGTCCCCGTCACAGCTCTGAAGGTGACAATGACGGGGGAAAGCCACCCAAACAGTGATGATGAAAACATTTGCGTCTTACTGCCGTCTCTTTAGGGAGCTGGACTTCCTCTCTTCCATCTCATCAATCGGCGAGGAGGAGGAGAGAAGGGAATTGTCTGAAGGGTTGAAGGAGGGGCTGCTGCTGTCTCCCTGGTCGACCAGGAGTGAGCTGGGACGGTCCTCCAGGGCCTGAAAGAAAGGACACCCGCAGTCACGTTTCTGTCCCAGGGGAGCAGAGAGCAGGATGGGAAAATCTCATACTCAGGAGATACAGAAGACCTGCTTGCAAAATTAGAATCTCTGTGCTTGTGAAATTGCACAGTATTTAATAACAACTCCCCTCAATGTCAATTTAAACCCTGAGTAAGAGGAGCTGGGTAAAAGAGGAAAGTTAAAATGAAAAAAAAATAGTGAATTTATATGCATTGATATAGTCTATTCACGATCGCACGTAATTAGAAAAACACACAGTATGTTTACATCAGAGCACCACACCAGTTTCAAATCCAGCAATTTTCTTTTCGGTTATATTCCTGCGGAATGGAAGCATGATCATTTCCGACGAGTGCAGACTTGTCTCACTCAGGCCAGCCGACCCCAGATACACCCACCCATCCCCCTTGGTGGGCCACGTAGCAGCACCAGCCACCTATGTTTTAGTTTAAATAAAACTGGTTTGATTCCTGATCACCTGTGAAGCCTCGACTCGCACTTTGGGGCGCACAGACCACTCAGCTGAGAACAGTGCCTCTGTCCGGACACCTGCTCTTGCCGGCCTCTCTCCTGGAGGAAGCAGTTGTCATGCCGGCCTCTCTCCTGGCCTCGACCGCTAGTGGAGAGCTCCCCGCTTCCATCCCCCCACCCGCTGCCCCATTCCTGGGATTTCAGTCTTTTCAGGTGACAGTTTTTGTTGTTGTATCTCCTGGAGAACCTCCAGCAAAGCTTTGTGGGTGATCAGTACATCTCTGAGTTAAGTATTGGTGACATCTTTCCTTGGATTAGTGTGACAATGATTTGCAATTGATTACTTTCTAAATGGTACACATTCATTTTCTTCCTTAGCCTGAATTCACAAAATATAGGTTATAGTTTTAGAAGTTCCAAAGCAGCCCAGCTGAACATACAGAGATGATCAGAAAAATGCCATTAACTTATCTTCAAACAAAAAGCCCAATACAAACTGCAAGAACATAGTATTTCCTACCAAAGCAAACCTCTAATACTTGTCCCATTTTCTTCCCTTCCGAGGACAGGCTGACGCCGACACCATTGCCAGGCGTAGCTCGGAGGACAACGTCCGTTACATGCAGTCTTGCCCACCACACACCACGCACCACACCCGTGGAGCTGTGGAAACACATCAAGTGCTGCTCTGACTTAGGAAAAGACAGTTGAGGAACAGGGTTTAATGGGCAGACAGCCCTCTCATTTTTAAAGAATTTGCTATTGACCTTTACTGGAAGCAAGTGTTTTGCAGTGAGCAGCAGAGCCTGACCACGTTCCTTGGTTCTGGAGGTCTTTGGCGAGAGACCAGAGTCTGTAGAATGAGGGGGAGGAAGGCCTGAACTGTCTCCTGTCTAGAGTTGCAAGGGAACAGCTGAAGCTCGTCAGTTTTAACTCTGTTCACTTGAATGATGAGAAAAAAGGAAAGAGAAATGCCCCAGAGGCGTCCTCTCGCTGAGGAGTGAGGGGGGAGGTTGACTCCCCAGGGCCGGGGATGTCCGGGAGGCCAGTGTTCCATAGTCGGGGGACAGGCTGTCTGCACCAGACCTGGGTGGGCACCCCGGCAGAGACACGGGTGCAGACGCCCGCACAGAATGTGGCCAGGGTTATGTGTTCTCATCACACTTACACTGTCCACTCCCTCCACCACAAAGCTGGCTCAGACCCGAAATGCCTGGGACTTGACACATTCAGATAAATTACTTGTGAAGTCCTCTGGTATTTTGGCAGGCAGGTTATTGTCAACTTTCTCTGTTTCTTAGATGAAGACAGGTCTATATAGCTATTTTCTCTTCTGAGGTTAGCTTTGGTCAATTACATCTCCTTAAAAATTGTCCATTTCATGCAGGTTTTCAAATTTACTTTCAAAGAGTTGAACAAAGTAATGTATTATGACTGCTTCAATTTCCTCAGTTTACAGCTCCCTTATAATTTTTTATTTTCTGAATTTGTGCTTTCTTTCTGTTTTCTTCAGAAGCTTACCTGATATTTATATTTTTTGAAGGAACAAATTTTTGGCTTTATTATTTTACTATTTTTCTGTTTTCTAACTCAGTAATTTGTTTTTATCTCTATGAACTCATTCTTTCTTCTTTGCTTTATTTTGTTGTTGTTCTACTACCTTGAGTTATTTGTTTACTTCGTTAATTGCCACTCTTTCTTGTATCTTTCTTTATATTTAGATTAATGCAAAGAAGAAAACCCGAAGTCAAATTCAAACAGCCACTGTGGCCATCCATCGCTACTGCCGTATTACAGATGCTCAGGAAAGATACACTGCCTTTGCATACGGGTTGGATCAGGACCGTGGAGACGAGAGAGAGGAGCAAACCCCAGGGAACAGGTTTCTGGGGGATTCTGATGGTTTGGACTGAATCCCCAGGTTTTTGGGGTAAGGGGTTCGGTTCCACGACTATGTAACAGTGGAGCACTTTCTTCCTTCTCCTCACCGGTCCGATCCATTCACACACAGCTTCTGATGCATAAACTGGCCAGTCTTCAAATCCTGTCGTGAAGGCGCTCTAGCCTACAGACCCCCCACAAGAAAACGAACGTGAGGACTAAGGATCTACAGCACGTGGTAAGACAGGCAGGAGTAACTCAAGAATCACAGGGACCAGAATAGGGGGAAGAATATTAAATGATTCCGTAGAGCTTGTATCGACAAAAACTAGTTCCTGTTTGTCATTAGAGTTAGTGACAGGACATCAATACTGAGTTATGTTTCTCTTGGACCAGAAAGAAGCAGAATCTAGATTACATTCCACGGAGGATGAAGGAAGGGTGAGTCCATCATATAAACATAAGTATGGTTCCCCAACGGGGAAGAAAAGGCACGTGTGAATGCCCACACAACGGAACCCTTTTAGAAGTTGAACAAGCCACACTTCATGATCTCCAGTTTACCGCTGAATGACAAGTTCGAGCAGCTGCAGCCCTAAGTGGGAGAGTCTGAACCCTGGTCTACCTGACTCCAAAACCTATGCCCTTCCCACAATACTAACAACTTTATGTTAGGAAGAGACATACACAAGTAGAACTGGAAAGGGGGAATAAACAAGTAAGACCTGGAAGAGACAAGCCATAGAACTCCTCTCCATTGGAAGTCTATCTAAATTAATTACAAATGAATCTCAGGCCACTTAAAATGGAATGCAATTTAAATGTGTAGAATAATGACTAGCAAGTTGACAAAATGTTGCCATATAGCATTCCTTGGGAATACTATTTTAATCCATAGACAAGACTGATTTTAATGGTTATATATAATTGATGTGATGAATGGCTGTTTTTAAAATGTTTAAGGATGCTTGAAACTCACTGAATACAATTTAAGCATCCTTTGTTTAGATCATTAATCAACTTTTGTCAAAGAGACAGCCAGGATGTGCTTTAACTCAATTCACACTGACACGATCCCAAATTCTTGACCAGTGGAGTCAAGTTCTTGAGTTATCTGCCAACCTCTAGCAGCCCTCCTTGTCTAACTTCAAAGCCCACTGGATCCTTGTCAGAAGACAGGACTACCTACCTAAGGGGGGTATTCCAGGCATGGCAGGGCAATAGTGTCCATATGTAGTTTTCTTGATATAATTTCCATTTGTCCTAGTTAACTAGTTTCATTAGAAGCTGGTTAGGAGTGGGAGAAGAAATTGGAATGATGTGTATGGTACCTACCATACTGACTGAAGGAAGATACATTTTTAACTTTAAAGAAGTATATACCCTTTGATGTAGCAACTCCAGTGCTAGAAATTTGTCCTACAGATACATGTTTAATCACAGATGCAACAATCGTGGATTTTATAATAGTAAAAAACTGAAAAAACAACTTAATACATATGAATAGGAAATTAACTTAAACAAATTTTAGTATAATCATGTCTCTGTCCCTTATTAGCTGGACAATTTTTAAACATTCTGTGTGCCTCAGTTTCTGTATCTGTAAAATGGGATAACAGCTGTGTGTACTTACCTAATAAGGCCATTATGGGGAGTATTTAAATTAAAACATGCATGGCATGTAGAATAGCACCTAGTTTAGAATAAGCCCTTGGTGGTATTATCACTGTATCCATTAACAGAATATTATACAGCTAGTAAAAGGACTGAGATAAATCTATAGGTACTGACATGAGAAGCTCCTTAAGATAAATTAAGTCGAGAATCTTAAAGAGTGAATGAATCCATTTTGAAAGAAAAGGCATGTGCACACACACACAGCTATGTATGTCTGCACCGTGAGGGAAACATGTCAAACGGTTCAAAGTGGCTACCTCTGCAGACCAGGCTGGTGGGAGAGGCTGGGGGCTTTTGGTTTGGGAGAGGTGACTTTTAAAAGACATTAAATAACTTTACAGGGGTAGTATAATATACTAGTCTAAAAAGTTGTTACCATTAGTGATTTTTCCACTTCATAGTTAGGGAAACTGAAGAAACACGAAAATATCTGAATCAGAAGCAATGCACACCTGTCTAACTTCAAAGAATCAACACCTGATTTGGGGCTCTAATAAAGAAATCCGTGTTGAGCAACCGACAATGCAGAAGTCACTAAGAAATAAAGCCCGCACATAACCATCGCAGACTCTTCTCTCTCACACATTGTAAATCCAAAGGAAAGATCTCAGAGACAGCAAAAGAAAGTGGGAACCTATGTGAGTTAGCACTGACTCTGGCCACACCCTTAGACAGGACTGGAATTGACCACATTTGTTACGAAGGTGCCGACATTGAAGACAATGTAGGTGAAAGAAAGGATCAACCTTGGCTCTTGGGAGGTACCTCTACTTGGGGGCTTTGGGCCAAGATGGGTATGCTAACAATGTAATTTTGGTGGGGGCTTTGAGCCATGTGCTACCTTGATCTCTGCAGGAGCAGGGGTCAAAGGTGAGCCATGCAAGCAGTCAATCTTGTATATGTGACTGAGCCCCCAAATATGTCTGAATACCAACACTTCGGTAAGTGCCCCTGGTTGGCAATACTCTGTACATAATGCCAGACATTGTCACTAGGGGAAGTCAGCACTGTCCACACTGACTCCACTGGGTGGGGACAATGGGCAGCTTGAACCCGGAACCTTCCTGGGCCCTGCCCCACATATCTTTCCAGAATGACTTTAATGTGTCCTTTCATGCAGTACAGTGCAACTGTGGCTCTTCTAAAGTTCTCAGTCCCTCAAGTGAACTACTGAACCTGAGGACGGTCTTGGGGACCCCAAACTGAGCAGGACGTCAGACTCCTTCTGTAGCCCTGAGCAACACATGGCCAAGGGCGCATCCATCTGCAGCAGCACCTTGGAGCAGCTTCCAAACCTCAGACTTTCTCTGGGGAGCCTTACCATCTTGCTTTTCACGAGTTCCTCAATTGCACTGACAAGCTCAGCTGCACTCGGTGTTTCGGAGCTGGTGGGGCGGACTAAGAGCCGAGAAGAGGCCTATGGAAGAAGTTAAGAAAGAGAAAGGGAGGGGGGAGGGGAACGCCTTATGTTAGTCACTGGACAGACAGTAAATTCTCCTGCAAGCTCAAGCTTTTTAAAAAGTAATTCCAGACAAAAAGACCACAAGTTTGTCTTTGTTTGCATTTATTTAAAGTCATCCTTTTAAATTTACAATATTCTGACATGAAATATTAAATAAAACCTGTCTTGGATACATGTGGAAAGCAGACAATGTCTGTTTTTAATCCGCAGTCATGTAACATCATAATGTTTTTCAGAGAGGTGACTGGGCACGGGGAAATTCTAACTACAGCATCTGCCAGCTGCTGGCTAGGCTATTGGCGAAGGAGGAAAACATATAGGGTCTGATCAATGGGAGCATGACAGGGTTAAGGTCTAATGAGTGAATCCTTACATAACCAGGAAACAAAACAAGATACTAAAAATGGCTTCACTGTGCTTGTGGGGTTAAAAGAAAAATGAGAAAGAAAAGGAACCAGGGCGCGCTGACCAGACAGGGAGGAGGGGGGACGAGCTCACCATTTTCTGTGCCATCCACTTCCCCAATGATTAGTGCAGAGTACAGAAGATCTGTGGCCGCACAAGCTATCAGATGCCGTTTACGGCTAGAATCAGGGTGCACAGGGGCGACAGTTAAGGATCTGGGGGAAGGGCTACTGAGTTCGAGTTCAGTAATTAGCAAACAGGGTGTGTTTGCAGATTACTTGCGCTGTTCCCTGATTGGAAACTAGAAGAGGGGCGTAATATGAACCTCGCTTCATATTAAGGACAGCGGAGATGCATGCGACACACAGCTAGCTGTCCTAACGATGCGCTTCTCACAGCAGACAGATACGGATTTATGCGTTTACAACGAGGCTGTTACATATGTGGATTCAGGTATGCACTTTGCAAAACGAATGTTGGCTTGGTCTAATGAAATCTGGAATATGAGGTGAAGAAAACAAGGAAAAAATTCAAATGGAGAGGTAAGGAAACTGAGCCAAAACAGACACAGAACACAAATCAACATAATGCTGCAGTGAAAGTTTACAAAAAGAGAAAACAGAACAAAACAAAATATTAGTCACAAGATAATATACTCTCTGGGAACATCACTATAAACTTTTGTAAACGAAGAACTGCTGTTGATAATACCTAATGAGATAACACACTAGCCAATAAGTGATTTTACCAAACAGAAGAATATAGTGTGATCCCCAGTTTAAGTGGAGAAAAATACTCTTATTTGGTAAATAACCAGGCTTAGCACCTTGCTTTTGTCTACCCATCCAAATTTAAGAAATTTCAGTTTTCTGCTTCTAAAGAATGGGATAGCTTCGAACCATACACACCAGCTTTGGAACTGTCAGAGAAACGACACAGCCCCGTTTCCTGCTGAGCCCACTGTGGGCAGTGGGGAGTGAGGTCCACTTTCACCTCGGGCCCCACCCACCCCCAACAGCACGGGGTATGCCCCAAACTTCAGACGCAAACCCACGTTACATCCTTCTGCCACGACCTGCAGCTCCCTGACTGTGTACTAAGTGCAACGAAGGGAGGAGGAGGCAAGTTCTACAGCAAAGGCGCTGGAGAAATATATATCTGCCTCAGGTTGGACTCCTGTGTGACCTGCCTCGTCAGCTGTCAATCACTGGGCCCTGGCTGACCCCCGGCCATAACACAGGCCATTCAGCAAGCAATCGTGATAGCACTGAGGAGGGAGCCAGGAAAGGAAAACAGGGAAGAATGGGGAAAACTGATGCAGACATCTGCTTTACTCCTAAAACTTAGTTTTTGCCAAAAAATTAAAAAATAAAAATCACCACTAATGACTTCACAGCACAGTTTTCAACACCTGACAATTTGGAGGAGCACAACGGGCCAGGATGCGAGAGGCCGCGCAAGCCAGCCACCAGGCTTCCTTTTTGATATTTTAGGGTTCTACAATCGGGATATATTAAATAATTATAGGTTATGTAAGAACTCTGAGAAACAGCAAGAAAAGATGACTTGGCTTGAAGCCTCCGCATTGATCCAAGGAGCAGTTTCTGAACTGACTCCAGCCCTTGGATGCCTACCCCCACAGTCCAGTGCCGTCCTGGTTCCTGGCACGTGGGAGAAAGAAGTGGACGGCAACACCGTTTCATCTGAACCCAACACCCCTGTGCAAAAACACCTAATGGAGAGAACAAGAAGGCCTAATGCTCAGTGAGGACACAGTCATGCAGACTGAGCGGGACTCTCTGCTCTCTCGGGGACCCTGGTCAGGATAGTAAAAAAAATGAACATTATTTTAAAAGTAGCAATTACTGTGGTACCAATTAAAAATGCACTGAACATATTTATACAAATGCACGTGTATGAGAAACCGCACACATCGGCCCATTACTTAGTCTAACTGGACTTTGTCATCCACAAAGATTTTGGGGTGAAAACCAGCAGAATCTGCCTGGAAAAGCAGCATGTTTCCCAGCTGCCCCTGCACAGCCCCGGAGTCACCTATGTCCTGCAAGGAGGCTGGACCGGGGCAGCTACTGCAGGGCCCTCCCCTCCTGTGGGCAACCTGGCCGCCTACCTTGTCGTCCTGGGAGTCTGGCTGGAGCAGGCTGTGCTGCTGGATGGCCATTGGCGGGGGCAGAGGCACAGCGTCGGCCCCCTCCTCCCCTTCTTCTTCTCCGCAGCTCTGCATGCCCGAGGACGAGGACTTGGAGAGTGTGCCGCTGCTCAGGCCCTCGTTGCGGCCTCTCTGAAATTGAATCAACATTCACTCATTATACTCTAGGCCCTGAGTGCCAGTGTCAGTTCACAGGAACGAGCCCTGAGGGGTTAACTGGAAAAGCACGGCCTGGCCAGAAACTCAGATGGATCGCAGGACCAAGTTCTTTCCAACCCTGGTGGTAACTTCGCATCCCTTCCTGCGACCCGGCCACCTTGCTTGCCAACTTGGACAAGAGAAGGGCCACTGAGTGTGCCTTTTGAAGGGGCTGCCAATGGTATCCGTTAGGCTTTGAACACATCCTCATCTTCAAGAAGGAAAAAAAAAACTGTTCAGAAATTTGAACCATAACCCTCACGGTGACTCAGGTCCTTTGGCCCATGCTCGCTTCACTTTCGATATCTTGCTAGAACAAAATTCATGGAAATCATAATGGCATAAAAAGTGCAATCCAAGATGCATTTTTAAGAATCTGAATTATCACATGAACATTCCTCTGTTCTTACTTTAAGGAAAAATTTCGGTACTATTTCTGCTAAGAGGACAGATTTAGCAAAAACGGGGTACACGGGGCAGAGCATGCCCAGGAAAAGAGGCAGCAGAAAACCCGTATCTGCAGAATGAACTAGAGGATACCGAGCTTGTCCTCTCCCTGCCTGCCTTTTTCTTTCCGAGTCTGAGAGCGATCCTGGCGGGCCCAGTGAAAAACTCCGTGGGCCCCTCGCTGACACCACCAGGGCTTTCGGCGCAATCTGGGGCTCAGGAAAGAATTTTGTTTAAGGTGTAATTTAAAGCCCCCTTGTTCCCCCAAAAGGAAATGAAGAAAAAAAATCCCTGGCTGACCGACACATATTTGTCTTCGATGACATGGAAACAACCCGGTGTTCACTACTGGGTCAGCAAAGTAAATTAACTGGGTATTTCCCACTCAGGACAGAAGTCAGCGTGAATATGGTGGTGGGGGGCGGTGAGTAGGTGGAAATAATTGGAGGATGCGTGCATTTCTCTAGTCCTTCCACATCGGAAACTGGTGCTTTCCCTGCAATGTGCTGCTCCCGGGGTTTAGTGCTAACCTCCCTAAATCTTTGTGACTGCTTAAATCTTTGGCAGCACAGGCCAGGACCGGTCAGCACCTCCCGAGCTTGTCCCTAGTTGAATGAGGTGGAGAAGGGCTGCGGCCTTGCTCTGGAGCAGGCCTGGGGCACCCAGGCTTTGGGTGGGAGGGTCATGGTCCTCTGATGGGTTTATGACCCTGCTGATACGGAATCAGCTCTTCCTGGAGCTTGTCCCCACACTGGGAGTTGAGTGGGCTCCCTGACACCTCCAGGCACACACAGAACACAGAAGCGAACGAGAGCTGTCACCAGACCAGCAGCTATGCCTACAACCAGGGTTCCGACCTCTTCGATGGTCTCGTCCTGCGGGGTGGCCGCACTGTCGTCGGAGTCCTTCTGCGAGCCGGCATCGGCGCTCTTGCGGACCTCCCTGCTCTTCTTGTGCTTGTGTGCCAGCTTCTTCACGTGCCCGTCGGCCTTGCCGCTGCTCAGCCGCCGCACTGGGCTCGTCAGCCACTTGCGCAGAGTGTTGCCTGGGCGCTTGGGGCCTGGGGAGCTCTGGGCCCCCATCATGTGGGGTTGAAGGGAGGCCACAGAGGCAGGTGGGCTGGCATCGTTACTGGAGACGGACAGTGAGTCTGAAGGGATGACAAGAGAGACAGCAAGAGTGACTGAACGGTCCACTAATGCTCCCAAATGTCCAAGAGGTGCTATTCTGCCCACAAGCCTCAGCAGCACCGAGAGAATGTGGAGACCGAGCGGATGGCTGAAAGCTGTACCCACTGGCTCACCCTACCGAGTAGAAATGTCACAAAAGGCCCATCCCTCAGACACACATTTTTCAAATGTTTACCAAACTTGAGTTACACTAGAGATGCTTTTACTCAAGATGTTCTGCCCCCTTCAAGAAACCCCAAGTGCCAATCCAGTACTATTATCACAGATTTAAACTGTCAGTATCACTTAAAATGCCACAGACATTGGCAGAGAGAATGTTTAATTATTTTTACCCATTTTCTGGATAAGTGAAAAACAAGAAAGAATGGTTTAAAGAAGAACTTAAAGGAAATTAAAAACTAATCCTGATGTATAAATGTTACTAGTCTGATTTACTCCCAGTGGAAAAAAGTACAACTCAATAAATGAATGTAGTTACGTGTGTGTGTGTAAATCAGTATAGATTTGACTGGGTCAGACTTTGCGACAGATGGCAGCCTTCTGGCAAGTTCGGTGTCAGAGGCACACAGTGGCTGTGGCAAAGCTGACGGGTGTACTGGGACATCCAGTCACGGCCCCTTGTTCACAGCCAGACTGTGAAACTACGCAGATGTGTACATCTTTGCTTTCAGGCTCAGCAAAGTTACTTCACATGTTGGAGTACATACCAGTAACAATTAACAAAACAACAACACATTTTAAAAAGAAGTATGCAAGGAGGAGTAGTTCTTCCTCAACCAAAATGCTGTACAGAAAATATATTCAATCTTCTTACTGGATCTTAAAAATGAAATATAAGCAACCCTGAGTTGATGATTGTTCAGGAGAACAAAGGAGATGTAAAAACAGGTAACAGCTGACACTCAACAGACCCACAGAGTTATATGTGAAGGGTAAATTAATTTACAAACTGAAAACGAGGGTCCACAAATTGAACCCTGGCCCTTTCCCGAGTGCTCAGATCTGGGACTTTACCACAGTGAAATGGAATAAACACTTTAGGAAATGGCATGAGGAAGGAGATCGTTCATTACGCTTGTTACTTTCTGAGTCTTTTGAGGTCTTCACAATAAACTAAAACAAATCACTGCAAGATTCTTTCACTCGGACACCTGTACTAGCTGCACTGAGCTCTGCTGGCACCTCAGACCATTATGCGACACAGGTAGAGAAGGAAAGGGCGTTAATTCCTCCCAATCCTGTGATTACAGCAAGCGTCAACGGCAGTTTCCCACTCACGCTCCAGACGCCGGGACGAGACAGCGGATGCCCTTCTAATTGCTGTCCCATGGCCCAAGCCTCGAGCAGTGGAGGGTATAATCTTCCATAAACGGACACGGCATTTTAAGCAGGATCTCTCATCTTAAGAATCTAGATTTTCTCAGGGGCCAACTTTGGTTCAAAACTAATCAAAACAGCATTCTGTTGAAGAGTAATACTCTTTTCCCCTCTATGTGTTTTTATACACATTTTTATTTTATTTATTTTTAAATGAGTTACTACTAAAACATTTCCACATTAGTCTTATTTTCCTCTGGTACCATCTACACGAGGCAGGAAAGAATACCACCATTAAGGTGACATTCACCAAGTAAGTACTTCTGCGGGACTGTCTCAGGGGCTGAGAAAAGGCAAAGGAGACACGATCCCTTGCCTTCGAAACTCTTGGTGCTAGTGACAATAGGAAGGACCAGAGGAAGAGGAGGGTTGGGGTAATCCACATACCAGATGATAATTTATTGAACTAAAGTTTTTTTTAAAGTACTATTAGCAAGACATGGTGACATATTTCAGAGTCATTTAATATGCTGTGACTCAGAGCTGAGCCCTGTACTTGCCACTGGGCAGAGATGAATAAAACCCACTTCCCCCACTCATGGGGTTCACCACCTAGTGTTTTCTGGAATTGCATAACTACCATATGGGCAGGAATGGGCACAAGCTATAAGCAAGTCCCAATGCTGTTAGAGGCTGAGAAGAAAGGGAGCTAACTGGCTGGAGTGATCACGGAGGGCTTTGTGAAGGAGGCAGCACTGAAGCCAGCCTTTGCCTGAGCTCAGCCTGATGCCCAGAGGCTAGAGAATGTAAGCTCCATGAGGGCAGGGGCCTCATCTGTTTGTTACTTGATATAAGCCTCGGGCCTCACCTACAGTAGGTGCTTATTAAGTACCCAAAGGAAACATCAGAAATCTCCAGCCTAAAGAAACAGAGCATGCTGAATCACAGCCCACAGTTTAAGGACAGTCATTTCTTCAGTGTATATGCCCTCAGCTGAATAACTGCACAGGACAAAGACCTAGGAAGGTGGTACACAAGTGGAGGTGGGGCCCCATCCTGGGCAGGCTGAGCTGGGATTGGGTGTCACTGAGGGAAGTCCGCTGTGCCTTGAAGGAACCGGGGCAGACAGGAGAGAGACTGAGGCCAGATACTTTAACAAAACTGAATCAATTATAGGTATTAGCACTCATAAGCAGAATACTCAGACATCAGAAGTAATGAGGAACACTACCTAAGTCAGCAAATGAACTTCACGTGTATTTCTGTGTCTAAAAGTGAGAAGATGGGGGGATTCGGCATGGAAGCAATGTAATACACAACATGAATTTCAAGTGCGAAGAGGACACCTACCAGGAATTCTGAGAGTCTCTTTGTTCAGCAACATTCACAGGGTTACAGAAAAGTGAGAGGACTCTTGGATGGGGTGAGAGGTCTGGGCAGGGCACCCCCCACCCCGGAAGGTGCGGACCTCTCCACCAGGCAGCAGACCCAGCAGGCCTTAGCAGGCAGCATAGAAGTACCTCAGTCAATCAGTGACACTTTGGGGACCCTCTGGCTTCAGGAGGATGATTCTTAGAACACTCTAGCCTTGCTTGGGAAAGGAGCTGGTGGTTGTACCTACTGGTTCTAAAGAAAAAGAAATTAGAGACGTTTCCTAGCTTCTGTCCCTGGGTTCGGCTGTATAGGATTTGGTTCTTTGCACTTCGGAAAGTAGGTTCAAAAGAGATCTCCGCGTCTGGCGGGTTGGGCATTACAAACACGGCCGTGAACGGGCCATCCTGGAGCCAGGAAGGGGCACAGCGGCCTGGTCAGAGCTCAGGAGTGCTACAGACGGACGGACTGACCGATGCTCCGAAGGTGGCAGCACATCTCTCCCTGAGCTCTGTCCCATCAAATCACTTAAGTGACTTCATTTCATGGAACTAGAATATTTCTGACCTGGGAAAAAAACTCTGCCTGCAGTTATAAACTAAAAAGGAAATTTTTGTCAATTCTTAAATTATATCTTGAAAAACAATTTTGTTTCCAAGTCTGAATACGTAGAGGAGAAATTTCATCACCTGTCTGTAAGATCATCAGATATTTGGTCTAGTGCAGATCTGATACACTTGTCACAATTCTGGTGATAAATGAAAAAAAATAGCCAAAAGCAAAATAGATAAATGGCTCCTCTTCCACTTTGTTTTTAACAGTAATGTTGCATTCTTTATGCTTCTGACATTCTCTGAAAAACCAATAAATTATATTGTTTTTTTCTTTTCAATACACAAACTCCTTTGTCCAGAATCAATGGATTATAATAGTCCATTTGTATACTCTTTACTGGATTGTGATGTAATGCATAAAGCAGGAGTTTTAAAAACTTAAAAATTATTTAAATACAAGCATTAATAGGATGAAATAAAGTACCTGCTATTATTTTTAGTTACCTGAAGAACGGACCTTGCTCATGAGCCCAACTGCTCTCTTGCAAACTTGAAATTAAATGAACAGGTCCTGATGACATCAGTAGGATTGAGTTTCTGATGTTACTGGGCATTAAGGGAGAGTGTAAATCACACAATAAACAACTAGCTTTAGGAAGTCTCCTTGGGAAGAGCTTAAATTTCTGTCTGCAGCTGGTGACTCTCCCAGAAGAGCTCCTGATGGCTGAGATGCGCTGCATCTGCAGAGCCTGCTCGGGCCCAAGTGCTGCTTGGGAGCCCCTTTCCCTGAGACCTTGTGCTTCTGCTCTTAATGGGACTGCGGATGGCTCGGGCCAACGACAGGAGTGGTCCTCGGGCAGAGAGCCTGTGGCCAGAGCTCTATAATAACCATTAAAGGACGGCTCGTTCCCAGCTGGGTAACTGTCAAGACAGGAAGCCGGCCGTGACCTTGACTCCAGGCTTCAAGGTGGAGGGAGCTGGGTCTGCTTTGTGTACAGCCACCTGCCCTACTGCCAGCAGGTTGTGTGGCACAACCTGGGGGCCAACAGGTACACGTGGAACGAATGATGATGGGGCAGATGAGCGAGTCGGTGGCCAGCTGCTGACCATGTCCCAGCCCCCACGTCCTGCCCGATGACTTAGGCCCCACGTGCACGGTGATGTCCTGCTGCGGGGCAAGCCCCCATCAGTGTTGAGATGAGCTACAAGTAACCTTTATTTTTAGTCAAGTTCCAAGTTTGTGAGTTATTACTTATAAATGGTACTTTGGAACAGCTCAAGGCTATTCTCGTAATGGCCTGCACTATACAACACTTTCTTGCAAGACAGAGCCAGGCTAGGTGCCTGTTGGTGAGGGTGGTGTGCACCGGAACATCACCCACCACGCGTGGCACGGGCACGCGGGCAGAAATAGAGTGCAGGAACGAACTGCCTGAGAAACAGAACGGAAAACTCATCCGTCACTCCCTTACATTCCCCTCAAGTTCCACACTCTTGGAAAAAATACTCAACACTCAGTACTGCACTTTCAGCACATGAACTTTCCACCTCTGTAAGAATGCCGGCAGCTCATGCCCTGCTTTGTTTGGGAGTGTGCCTTCCTCTTTTCAGCTGGGGGAAGCTCCCCTGATTCGAGGTCCAGATGGAAGATCAATTAAGGATGTCAGAGGAACTCTGGACTTGTCAAGGGTCTGAGTCTGCGCTCAGCTCTCCCACTCCGCGGCTATGACCCCACGCCGAAATGCTGGCATCTGAGTTTCCTCGTCTCACACGGCTGCAATGGGATCACATGAAGTCATGGGAATGCATGAGCTTTGCAAATGGCCAGGTGCTATTTACAAATGTAGGGCCATCAAGGCGCCGTCCTTCTGGCCTCCCTGGTCTTCCAGAACTTTACTACACTGTATGCATGCAAACCGAGAGTACCCAGAACATGGGGCTTTGCCTCAGTCACTTTTGCAATCACAGGCCCAGCAGGCTCAGACACACTCGAAGCCATTTTTAGATGTATGAAGGATGAATGAATCGCTCTGTTACTTTTTTTTTCTTCCAAATAACTTGTCCCTTATGAAGGGGACAAAGGAAATTTTAGCATAAAGAGATACAATCAGAACATCACAGCCATTTAAAAAGATGTTCAAGTGTGTGTGAGAAAGTCATTTGTGATCTGCCTGAAGCCCTCAGAGAGAAAAATCAGTAAGTTGACCTCTCCTTATTTCGAGGAGGAAAACAACCCCAAGAAGACGGCTTCTTGGCTGAAGTCAGAGTTCACACAAAGGCCATGCTAGATTTCTTCTTAAAATAATGAAAAAGCTAAAGAAAGGAGGGTAAAGCCGGAGCCCTGACCCTCAGCCCCACACAGGAAAGAATTCCACCATGGAATACACACACACACACACACACACACACACACACACACACTAAAATTGCTGCAAGAGGAGAAATCGCTTGCTATTCCCAGACTGTAAATTTGAGACATCTGTGATTAATAAAGCACTTTTTAAAAAAATGTAAGAAGAAAAGGAAAAGAGTCCATATCCTGCTAGATGCAGACTAAGGAGGATCAAATTTCATTTTAACCCTCTCCTCATTTTTGGAATGGTAAAGACTTAAAGATGTTTGCTCTCGTTCTGGAGTAAAACCTGGATTCCCGAGGATGGCTGTGCACTGAGCTACAAACGCCAGCCTCTGAATCTGAATCTGAACGTGTCGCCACCAATACCTGCCCAGGCCCTTGCAGGCTGTTGCATCTCCTCCACGACAGGCTGAACAGCGTGCTCCAGCAGGGCAGAGATGTTTGCTGCTGGTTTATGCTGGATTTCTAGAGTTTGAGGCCTGCCTTCACCTTAAAGTGATCCCTTTACAGACTAATGGCCATTCAAAAGCAATGGGGCCGAGTTCCAATCCCACTGTGGTGGGCCACGCACTGGGCCTTTTACAAGGCCTTCGTTTCCTGATTGCGAAATGACTAGAAACGGTCTTTGTAAACTGATAGCCTAACAGGAACATGAAGCAACAGCCATATTTTTGCAGAGAAAAAGAAATAGCCAAAGACAAGTTAGAATGCGGGACAAAGTGGAGCTGGGAGATGTGCACAGACCCATCTGGGAGACGAGGGCCAGCAGCAGGAAGACAGAGCAGTGGGGACAGTGAAGCCCGATCTCTCTGGGCGGCCGGTGCTTCAGTGCGCATGCGGGGCCTGTGCTGACCCCGCAGCAGGTCGCAGGAGGCACGGCCGCCACATGGATGCATGCATTCCGCCCGTGCTGGGAGGCTTTCCAATAAACAGCTGTCTCACATTTCAAATTCTCCTCCACAGTCTCCAAGAACAAATTTAGCGAGTTCATTTTAAAGAAAGATGTTTCCATCTTTATGTCCATTGTAGGTGTTTGGAAATATCAGTTGCGTGAGCAGTGCAGTGATGGCCTAACATATACGCTCCGATCGGGGTAAGCCCAACGCAGAGCTTGGCACACTCCCAAAGCAAAGTGTGAATTTACAACTCTGGCTGGAAGGACTTGGAAAAGTATTTATCAGTTAATGTGATGTGCAAGAGAAAGACAATTCAAGGACACTTTGGGGCAATTGCTTCTGAAGTCTGAAGGTAACCCCATCAGACTCTGTTAGAAGAGATTGGGGCAGGATTTAATCAGGGGCACCTGGCTTACTAAGCCTCTATCTTATCAAGAATTCAGTGCAGCAAACCATGTTTTTATTTAGGAGATTCTTCAACCATGTCAGGAAGGTTGAAATGTACACATGGAAATCAGATCAATGATGAAGTAAAGAGCAAATACGTTGTTAGCTTAGGACTGCTGCCTAGGTTGGTTCGAATAAACTAGAGCAAAATTTTGAGTAAATGATTCTTTAAATATGCTTTTAAAACTGGATTTTAATCCCCTGCTTTTGGGATCAAGGTAAACTTTTGTTGAAATTAAAAACAACAACAAAAACAAAAAAATAAAACAAAAAATGGACCACGACGCTCTAGAAATCCTCCTGAAGATCACATAAAAAGCAAGGTAATCTGTAAATTATTCTTCCAGATGCATTTCTAGGGTCACATCATCTCTAAATTTTATAGTGATCACGTCACCTCCATGTGCTAGGTGTAGTGACTGATAAGGGTGATAAGTAAGTGGAAGCTAGGGTGTCAAGTGGGAAATTTCAGGAAACTGACCTGCCCAGATATGGTGATGCTTTTGGTGGTTCAGAACATAGCAGATCTTTTTAGACTATTTTTCCAAATTTAAATCTACATGCAGTTTGTGAATAAGTGTCTGAAAACCCAACTGACTTTCAGTTTTCCATTCTGGCTACCTTACTGTTTGTTATACATGTTTCAAATTCACTTCTCTTCCGTTCGTGAGCCAGTGACTCTCGGTTCCTGGGCACACGGACAGTCAATGGGGATTGAAACACAGACTTGGACGCTGCATCCTCAGTGAGTGGCTGCCTCTCCGCACACACCTGGCTTCAGGTGCTCCTGGGTTCCAGGACTTTACTCCATGCTCTGTCATGCACATTCATGTGGACACGGGAAAGAATCTTTTAAAAAAGTCAGAAGCTGGGCGGAGGCACTGGGCACTAGTTTGCAGGATGATAGCCGAGAATGTGGCAAGAAAACACTGGATGAAGATTTCACCAAATTTCACAATTTGGTGACATCGTTCACAGTGGGTCCTTGAAGGCAAAAATGTGAACTCTGTGTTTGCTTTCAAATACAAAATGAACACAGAAAACATGATGAAGAAAGATCAATTTCCCCAACTTAAAAAAACAAATCCCGATTCAACCAGAGGTCCAGCATAGTGCAGCCCACAGCTCTCACACTGTAATGAAGAACACATGGTCTTTGCTGCCTGAGAAAATGCACATAAATGACCTACACGTTCATGTTGCTCCCCCCACCCCCCACAATTCACAGGGGAGCCTTCACTCGCAGCCCACCTGGGGACCCCTGAATAAAAGAACACAATGCAATCACTGGCATTAATTAAAACAGACTCAACTAGAAACAATGGGCTCAATTAGGAACAATTGCTCTACCTTTTTGTGAGGCTTGAAGGCCAGAGTGTGGGCTGGGCGCACGCACAGCAGTTTCCCTGCTCTGTGCTCCAGGCTCAGGGGCTGTGTTTTGACAGGGAACAGCCCCCTCCACGCCGCCAAGGGGGAGCAGGAGAGGGAGGGGCCCGTAACACCGTCCAACCTAACAGATCGTGCAGACAGAGGCTGCACCGGCACACGTTTGCTCCTCTCACTCTCAGGGACGCTCTGAGTGCCGCTTGTTCCTGGGGCGGTTTCTGAAAACTGTTAAAACATTACAGACTCGTTGGAAAATGTGGCTGTGTCAACAAAGGCAAAACTCCAAGCATCATTTTTCCTCTCAAACTCCTTCTTGTGAGGGGAACGCTAACCTGTCAGAATTTCTAGTCAGAAAACCATCGCATTTTAAAGGTCCTTCTCCATTTGAATTTCACCACTTGCATTTCCAATAAAGAAATGTAAAGAAATTTAATGAAAGCAGATGGCATAAGCCTTTGCTTGGCCAATCAGATAAACAGCATGCTGCATGCTGCTGAAGTGCAGATCTGAAAGCATCTCAGAAATAAGTTAACGAGCGGGGTCATTACTGATAGTGAAAAACAAAAAGAATGGGTGAGTTTTGATTGCTACAGGAATTTAATGCAAATCTGCTGACATGAGTTATCCAGGCCCCGAATAAAATAGGACCTGGCTCATGTGCTGCATCAGGGATGCTCTAGGGTACCAGTGGGGCAGGGGCTGTTGGTTTCCAGAAAAAGAGGAGCTTGGTAGATGCCATGGTTAGTGACCCGAAAGCTGGACCAGGGCAGCTATAGCCAGAGGCACACTGGCCCCTAGCAAAGCCGAAGCTGAGGCGACATCCTGCTGGCATTGCTGGGGGTGACCAGCCTGCCCAACAGCCCTTCCGGGAGGGTGTTCACGGGGAGAACTGGGCACACCTGGGTCAGCGGCTCATCAGGTGCAGACATCCACACACTGTTAAAACCACACGGTTACAGAACACAACTGCTGTCTTGAAGTCCTCCTCTTTTAAACTCTGCTTCAGGTCGGAGCCTGCTTTTTAGTGTGATCCTTCTCCCCTCAGTCCAGACACGAGCTTTGTTCAAGGACAGTTTTGAACCTATAGTCCCGTCTTCTTGAAACAGCAGGGCCATTTTCTCTGCTTTTTTATGGGAGCAAGAGCCCTTGAAATATACTCTTGGGAAACAAAGAGCAGGCTTTCTCTGCAACCAAAAGTCTAAGCTGTCACAAAAGGAAGAGAAATCCCCCAGGGAGGAGATCTGGGCTCATTTCTGACTTTTACACAAGGACAAAAGCAGATGTTTCAAGATATCCTTGCTGGATGAAAGAAAAGACAACTTTTCAAAAAATGATGTAAAAATGAGACCGGAAACACACTCAATCCTGCACGCCGCGGGCATTAATGTCTACCAGAGCTTTCTGATGCCTCCCAACCTGGCCCTCAGGCTCCGAATGCATGAGCCACGGGGCTCTTCAGCATCACTGGCCAGAAGAATCGGACTCGGGAGAGGAGGTTTCCCCTCAGCCCTCACGTGGGAAGTTCTCCAGCCAGTCAGAGGCCCCACTGCCCACACCATGCCCCACGGTGGCCCTGCTCCACGTGCAGTCCTGGGCAGCGGAAGGGACCAGGGCTGGCCTGACAGCACTGAGTGCACAGGCTGAGGGTGACGAAGGCCTTGATCCCTCAACTGATTCCATTCCCCCCCTCCCCCCCACAGGATGAAGCAAAAGGTGTGAGCCCCGGTCCAGGCTGCTTCACGGAGGCTCTGCAGGAGGGGGCGCTGCGTGTGCCTGCGCGGCCACCCAGGGCCCCGCCGTGCAGGCAGTTAATGACATCCTGTGGCATGCTGATCTTGGCCCCGGTCTGCGTAAAGGCTCAGAGACCAGGAAAACTTCTGAATGCTCCTCTATTCAGTTGGCTTTTACAGAGGCTGAGACCCTCTGTGTTCCCGAGAAGTCAAATGATTAATATCACTTACACAAAGGAAGACTATAAAACAAATCCTGTGTGTTTATCAGATTACTTAGCATTTAGTATACTGCTGACTTAGGGATAATGAGGTTGCTCTGTGATAAAATAATGTGTTCTTGATTCTTAATTTCTTCATTTGGGAAGTCACTTCCAAGGCAATACAGTATTTGTTCTTGTTCTGAATAGATAATCATTCTTTGAAAGAACAGAAAGTGAATTTGAGGGGAAATAAGCAATCACAGGATGCTCATACAACATTCCCTCCACCTGACTCTGCCTTTCAGAGGTTCTGACGCTAGGAAACATGAATATTTAACCTGTGGACACAGTTACTCCTGATATTAAACACAAGGTGTTAGTTGTTGAAGTTCTAATCTTATTTGAAGGAGGCTTGCATTCGGAACTACGTTCTTCCTGATGAATATTTATGTTTTTGATTAATGTCTTCTTATTACTCATTGAAAAAAAATGAAATGACTTAGGCAACCTACTTAACGAAGAAACCAAAGATTTTTTTTAGGGGTGATACATAGGTTTTCAAAGTTGGAAGTGTCTTTAAATGAAGACAAAGACATCCCATGTAAAATGGTTTAAAAGAACATTCTGCAGTTAGCAGTTTAAACTATGTGACTGATTTATTTCAGGTGCTGATAGCTTTCTCTTCACTTATATATAAATTGATTATTTTAAATTAAGGCCAGATTCAGAATACTAACATGCAAAAGTCTTTTTCCTACAATCTAGAAAATGCATGAATTGTGTAAGAATGCACCTAACCAAAATACGCTATGAACCACGCAAACTTATGTTTTCATAAAGCCACATAACTCATTTCATACAGCCATATACTCATTTTTATACAGCATTAACTAAAGCAAACCTGGCCTTGGAATGTTCTGCTGGGAGCTTGCCAAACTGTATCACTCTTCACATCATCTACCCGCAGGTTAGCTGAAGTTTCAGTCTCAAGGGATGGAATATTAGTTTAGAAAGAGTTACAGCTGTGCAGAATCAGGAAATGGATGATCTCCCCCCACCCCAAACCACAAAGCAAATATCCAGGACATTATATTCTAGGGTCCCTGGTGGTTTGGTTCAAAAACAAAGAAATGAAAAGCCCTAACCAATTAGGAATTCCTTTCACAAGTGTATATTCGTAGCACCTCTACCAAAAGTCAAATGCTGCTCTAATTAAAGCTAAGCACGGGATTAAAATGTTAACCATGCAGCTGAAAGGCAAAAAGCCCAACATGTCCACTTCCAGGAAGACAGGGGGTAAAAGTTGCAATCTTATAACCTCATCCAAATTTGATTTTATGACATCCTGCCCCCCAGTCCCCTACAAGAACTGAATGGCACTGAATTTTAGTTTTCAAATTATGATTTTGTAATTTCTTGAGGACTGCCTGCTCTCTTTCCAGGAGATCACATGCTAAAACAACAAAAGCCAAAACAAAACAAAACAAAACAAAAAAACAAAATACAAAAAAACCCCCAAAAAACCCAACGGAGAAATAAGAGGGTTAGAGCAACTGCTGTTGGTTTATTCATGTATCCAATTCGGAACCTGAAATCTCCATCTGCAAGGCGCCTCCGGAGGAGTGACTGAGTCCAGGACAAGGCAGTTTCTAAGAACACCCTGCATCTCCTCACCAGTAAGTCGCCCTTTTAGGAACTCTTCACCAGTCGGTGCTATTGCGACAGCTGAGCAACTACAGTGAGAAGGAAGGAAGGAGGGCAGGAGATTGGAGCTATTCCAGGAAGGAACAAAGCAGGCACAGAGACAAAGGGAATGAAAAGAACGCCTCTGCTAGGAACGCCAATTAATGCACAAATTCTGCCTTTGGCTTTAATTAGTGCCCCATGTGACTGAATGGCACTGCCAGGGCAGGGAGGGAAGGAGGGAAGCACTGTAGAAGTAACCAAATAGCCTCTGCCTGGGGAGTGGGGTAGGGGGGGATTAGGGAGGTGGGGAGAATGACCTGAGTAAGTGCTGTATGTTGGCTTTCTTTCCAGCTGGAAAAAGACAAAGGAAAAACATCCAGTTTTTAGTTCTCATAATAAGCACTTTCCCTTCTTGTTATTAAAGACTCCTTACTCAACTTCACAAGGGCTACTGGGCCTTTGGGCCACATTTTTCAGTAACTCATCCCGCTTTAGGAGACAAAAGAGGAAGGGGAGTTGCCTTAGGGCCACAGCCTTTGGTCCAGAAGTTTCCGGGTGGCTGCACCCTTAGACAGGAGAGTAACTCCAGGCACGCTGACATGGTGTAGGTCCATTTTCACGATGACATGAGTTGGTATTAATTTTAACACGATGCAACAGTAGAAATTTCTTCAACTTTGCATTTGAGAAAATAAAGCATAGAAAGGATGGAGATGACTTCTTTTAGTCAAATTTAAAAAGTATAAAGATACATTACTTTACACACAAAAAGCCTGGAAGAACATGTGTCCAAATATTATCTGTGGTTGTCTATGGGTGTTATTTCCCCCTCTGCCAGCTACATGTGCCTGGAAATTTTCCAATTCTTTTTTTTTTTTACGATTCGCATATAGTTTCAGGGAAACGACATGTTTTGGGGAGATGCACTTTGTTCATGTTTGTGAGGTTCTGTGTGAGAATTGCAAAAAATGACTAGGGCTGTGGTTCCTCCCAGTCCCCTGCCCCCGCCAGCCCGTGGAGACAGGAAGAGGAAGTGGAGGGAGCCTCCGTGCCCAGATTCCACGGCTCATTACCCAGCACCCCTGGACAGACTGCACTGGGTTTATAGACTTGCTCACTAACCCCCGAGGCCAACTTTCAGCACCTGGAGGAAATTCTTTGGAGTAAAAAAGCCATAAATTCGTGTTTCCCTGAAGCCTAGCTAAAGGGAAGTACCCAGAAGGACCACATACCAAAGACAGACTACAGCTGAAGAGGCAGCGGCTGCTCCCAGTCTAGAGGAGGAGGAATTCCGGAACCGGAGAGGTCATTTCCCCCAAAGGTCCCTAACTCGGGACCTCCAGGCTTCTAGGGCACTCTGAGGGAACACTGCAGCCTAGTTGTTAAATCTGAAGTTCTTAAATTAAAACTTCAAAAAGTTTTAATATTTCACATTTTTATATTTGCCCTAGATAAGGCCAAATAATTTTAGGTTTCTTTGCTTTTTTGGCTGGAAATGTAGATAAATTCAGTGTGTAGCCCTCCCCTGCCCCCAACTGTCATCATAAACTCAGAGTGACAATTAAATACAGCTCTGGTCAGTGAAAAGTGAGAAAACAAATTAAAATTATTTTAAAATTGCAGTCTGCTTAAAAGGAAACTGAACCTTTTGTGTAGTTTCAGAGAACATAACCAGGGCAAGCGTAGGTTTTTTTTTTTTTTTTTGTCATCGTTGTTTTCGGGTGAGGAAACTGCAGTTGAGAGACAGTAACAAGGACTTAGCCAAGGTCACACCGGCAGGGGTGAGCTTAGACTCGAACACTGGCGGTCTGGCTCGCACTGTGTCTTAAACTCTGACTCCTGTGAACAAACCGGAAGAGCAGAACTCTCTGAGACAGAATTTAGTTTGCCCAGTAACTCATGTGAAACAACCAGTCTGCACAGCTGTAACACAGTGTTGTGCTGAGTGCTGGCGTGGTTTCCGCTCACTCCCAGGAAACCGGCTGTCCCGGGGACCGGTGCCCTCGTCTGAAGGGGGCCCTGCTGGTAACCTACTTGCATACTTTCAAAATGGGCTCATACTATATTTCAGCAAAGAAATGTCTTGCCTACACTTAGTCTTTGAAATATTTTCCTTTAATTTATTTTAAAAAACTGCACTGATGAGAGTCCACACTCCTCATCAAAAACCAAGAAGACTTGAAGAGAGCTCAGGAATGAGAAGGCACAGAGTTCACGCTCTCTGCATACGGATCTGTTTAACGTCAAAGAAGATCGCAGCATTTACGCGCTTCCTGACTCAGGGGACCATGCCCAGCACTGGGTCAGAGTCCATGTGTTTCATAAAAGGGTACACTTATTTCAGAAGGAGAACACATTTAGTATTCCACTATTGTATCAGTATAACTGGATTCTCCCACTGGGACCTTCTTAAAAGACCATCTGTAGTTCTTCTGGACCCCACCGTCTCTTGAGTTCTTGTCCTAACAGTCATTTAACAGAGAAGCACCACAGGCTCACGTCTGTGCCAGGTTTCGGTAACAGCAACGTCCGCAAATACAAACATGCTTCCATGCAGACAATTCCAAGCAAGACAGACCCACGTGTGGACAAGGAGGATGCCCCAGCGAACGTGTAAGAAGCAGACAAACTGTCTATTCCTAAGGCACTTCAACAAATGAGCCCCGGCCTGCTTGCGGGTGGAAAGAAAGGCTTTGTAGCCCCTCTCTCAGATTTTACCAGGCATTTTAAAGTTACTTTAGGATTTATTTCTGGAATATTACTCAGTCATTTTTTCCTTTTCAAAAAGATGCACGTATATTTCCCCACAACCAATTAAGTAAGTGGAATTGGACAGTATTAAAATATCACTCATACAACATGGTATTTAGGAAATTGTCTTGGAATCACTATGAAGGTTTGGAATATTCGTATTTCTCCAGAAAAAATAAATCAAACTAGAGTTTTGCTTTCTCTCATCTATCTTTTACGTTAAAGAGATTTTTTCCCCCCATGGAAATTCCAGAAGACATCAATTTCTTTCCAAATCTGCGTTAGCTTAAAATGATTGTGGGTGACAGCTTGGGTAACATCACCTACAGTTAGTTTCCATTATAGTCTGAGAACTTCCAGGACAAAAATATATCTGGAGAAAAGCAAAAATATACTAACGTTAACTATCCTCCAGTGTTTAAGAAGTTAATAGTGCTTCTCCAGAAGAATGCCTAGGGAATTAAAATACTGCTACAATTCAAAATTCCCTGTATAAGAAAAATGATGTTTTCTTAAAATCCCTGAGTCTTTTTTTTAATCCTCACTCAAGGATATGTTTATTGATTGTAGAGAAAGAGGGAGGGAGGGAGGGGAAGGGAGAGGAAGGGAGGGGAAGAGGGAGAGAGACAGAAACATTGATGTGAGAGAGAAACACTGATCACTTGCCTCCTTCTGTGCCCCGACTGGGGACTGAACCCACAACCTGGGTATGTGCCCTGACCAGAGATCAAACTCACAACCTTTTGGTGTAACGGGACAACCCTCTCATCAACTGAACCAGGGCTAAAATCCATTACTTCCTGGCAAAATGTTGGGGATGTGTATATTACA
The DNA here is from genome assembly GCA_039655065.1 of Glossophaga mutica. Taxonomy (NCBI): domain Eukaryota; kingdom Metazoa; phylum Chordata; class Mammalia; order Chiroptera; family Phyllostomidae; genus Glossophaga; species Glossophaga mutica. The sequence goes on from CM077305.1 coordinate 25,240,451, forward strand.
CTGACAGGGGTGCTCTGTTGTTATTTCCACTCTGCAGGCAAAGAAAGTAAGTCCAGAGAGATAAGGTACTTGGCTAGAAACCAGCAGATGCTGATTTAGAACCAGATTTAGAACCAGACTTTGGGTGTGGTCAACTGTTCTCTTCACTGCACAGCCCTTACTACCTTCAGGAGAGACCACACGGAGCATCTGCTTTCACCTACCCAGCGCTAGGTTCCTAGTGCACAGCGCCACTAATGGGCACCCCAACTTTAACACCTCCAGAAAGGGAAGCTACTCTTGAGCAGTTTAATGAGCATACATATGAAAAATGTTATGATCAGTGACTTTTAAAAATGTTTTGATAGCTTTGTGAACAAAAAAATACAAGAAATGTTATCAAAAACAATGTTTACACCAGCAAATTTAATACCCAGACAGCCAACTCTTATCCCCTTCAGGACCTGTCAATCAAAGGTAATTTTGTTGTTTCCCTCTGGTGTTTCATAAAGAAACATGTCAACAGTACCACTTCCCCTTCACAGGCTGAAAGACATTTCTGAGCCTCCCCTTCCCTCGGATCCCCCTTCTTTCCTGGGTCCCTCCTCCTCAGCCCTTCCCTACTGAGCTCACACCAGATCCCCACGGCTCATTCCTTCCTGCTCCAACTTCTGAGACACGTGTGAATAATGGCTGGCAGAGAGTGGAGGCAAACATTAAAAGTGCACCAGGTCAGGAATGAAGTTCTGGCAGGGGCCGTCCCTGCGGGTCTGCAGGAGACAGCCTGTGAGAAACTCACTCTAGCGACTGCACAGCTTGCTCTGATGTCAAAGGTTACTGCTGGAGAGTGAGCCTCCTCTGCAGCGCTGCAGGGGCTCGGTGGGGACCCACAGACCTACCGTGATTCCTCCCCCGACTTCATTCGTTTATATCCCACTGCCCTCTCCTCAAAGGGAGGAAAGCTTATTTACTTGGCACGAACCGTGTTTTCTTGTCTGGACTCCAGTTCTGTGTAAAACTCCAGAGGCTGGCGCACACACATCCCTGGAAATATGCTGGTGGTTACCCGGAGACCCTTCCCCCACGTAACTTTACAGTATCTTATTATACAGCGGCAGTGCTTAAGAGAAGGAACAAGAGAATCTAAGTATGAATGCGGGACACTGCAGTTTTCTTGAATAATCTGAAAAAACCCAAACAAAATTAAACATGAAACAGACATAAGACAAACTGAAGTCCTAAGAAGACAACTGGCAGCTCAGATGACTTCAGACTGTTCACAGGCCGTTTACGAGAAGAAAGGGGTGATCAGAAGCAGTCCCCAGATATGAAGAGTGCCTTCCAACCGAGCAATCAGCACACAACCACACAGGGCAGAGTCCCCCATTTCACTTTCCGTTCATGGAGGACCCCACAACATGCGTTCCCCCCCCCCCCCCCACACACACACATACACACAGCGTCAGCACCTATCACTCCAGGGCGAAAGCACACGACATATCAGAGTGGAGCGCACAGCGACCGTCCCGGCAGCCACCTGGAAGGCAGCAGCGGAGGGTGCGTGTGAGGAAGCATGGGTACCTAGGTCGAGGATCCAGTACTTGCAGGTGCCAGGCTGCCCACTGCTGCGGTAGGCTGAGCCGACGGAGGAAAGTGAGTCCAGCGGATCCACCGGCTTGACACCGTTTGGCATGATGCGTGCTGAGCGGACTGGAGGCTGCAGGCTCTGATCCGGACCCGCTCTGACCCTATGAGCAGCCAGAGTAAGCCGCTCTTCAGCAAAATCAGATAGTGGTTCGACAAGCCCCCAGCAGCAGGCTGGGACGGCCACAGCGGCGGGGCCCAGCCACAGGCGACCCGCAGCTCCTCTCCTGGAGGACAGCCACTCCCTCTCCCTCTGCCTGCTTCTCAGCTCTGCTGTACAGTTGGGTTTCACATGGGGGAATATCCAGACGCCCTGGATTACATTCTACCACAGTGACTCTAATTGGAGCTCAAGGAAATTCTGAGGGCGCAGCGAGAGCCAGATGTTTCTCCTCCCCCCCACCAGCCAGAGCTGCGGTCTCTTTACTCAGTGAAATGTCAGGTGATGGATCTGCGCCAGGCTTTCTGACTTGGGCTTTGTGAGTGTTTGGATGGAGGTCTTCTCTGAGACATACAACAAACAGTGCCTCCCGATGTGACTTGATAGCAAAGAGAAACTGGTTACATCACTGTGCTACAATGCCACTCCTCACTTATTAGAAACATATCTTCATTCGTCCTTACAAGCAGCAGCCATACAAGTGAAAATAAATACCCTTATTTGTGATTTGTAAAGGCATTTTTAGCAAGGCATCTTAAAGGCTCATTTTTGTCCTTTTGGGAAATTGGATATTTTCTTTAGCTGACATAAATTCTTGCTCTTTATTTGAAAGTTTCCATGTGTTCTCTCCCTTGTCTCATACTTCACAATGGCTCAGAGAATATCCACAGTTTGACAGTCACGAAGCCTGACTTTCTAACCTCTACGACGAGTGTCCACACTCTCCTGTTTCTCATCAACTCAAGAAGCACACCCTGCGCTCTCCGACCTATACTGCGATGGCCCGCCTCCTGCTGCGAGGCAGTCACCTTCACCTGGGATGTTCCTCACGTATCCCAAACTGGGACGTGGCCTTCGGTGACCCAAACTTTTTCAGAGGGGGTGTCACCTGCTGAAGTCTACACCTGCCATAACAGAGTCATGTGCTACTTCTTTGAGTTCATTTTATTAGTAATTCTTCTCATTTCTGCTTTATATAACCTGACTGTATAAATGATTAGGTGTTGTATTATTGCTTTGTTAAGAAAAATGTTGTCTCTTTTAGTTCCTTAGTTAAAAAAAAAAACAAAAAACGTCAGCCCTGGATGATGTGGCTCAGTTGGTTGAGCGTCGTCCCGCAAACCTAAAGGTCACGGGTTCGATTTCTAGTCAGGGCACATGCCTGGGTTGTGGGTTCCATCCCTGGTTGGGGCATGTACAAAAGGCAACTGATCATGTCTCTCTCTCACACTGACGTTTCCTTTCCTCTCTTCCCCTCTCTCTAAAATCAGTAAGTATGTCCTCACATGAGGATTAAAAAAGGCAAAAAAAAAAAAAAAAAGTTAAACTTGGGTTTCTAACTCCATTCCCTTTTGCAGAGTACATTTTAAAAATTCTCAAACTGAAAAATGTGAAAATAGCATAGATTTCTAGTTGGGTATCGAACCGCAACCTTTTGGCGTGTGGGACGACACTCCAATCAACTGAGCCACTTGGGCAGGGTGGCTTCCTGTTCTTCTTAAAAGACCGAGAGCAAAGCTGAAGGTGGCTTCTCCCTGCAAACGGTCCCATGGCAGGTCCAGATGGCGTGCCTAGGCCACGACCAAGCAAGAGGTGGAATTCTGTACAGAGCACTTTTTATGCAAGAAAAGAAAACTTTATTACCAAATAAATAATCTTTCTTGTTGGAAAAAAAAGCAGTAAAAATTATGTCCTAAAGGAAATCAAGTTAATTGACATTCTAAGGTTTCGTTTACTACAACATTTATTAAATATTTTACTTTGACCCCTTCCAAAAACATAGACTGCCAAGCCAAGACCATTAATTAAAAATTTAAAAAAAGAGTTGTCAGGAAAATTAATTATTTTATGTGTAATATATGTTCTCCACTAAAGAGGAAGGGAATGATGCTTTAAAATGAGTAAAATGTTTTGGCCAAGATATATGAGGAATTTCTCCAGTGACTGCTCTCTTCCAATTTCAAGTTCACATCTGTCAGAGCAATGGAGCACAGCAGGAGTCAGAAGGAAGCTTTTCTCACCCGCCTCTTCTTTCTATTCATGCAGCGTGAGAATACAGAGTGTTCACCATGTAATATGGCACTTTATAAAGCAAGCAAAGATGAACTGCATCGAGTGAAGGTACCACATGATCCTGACCTGGAAGGACTGGTAATCCAACCCACCGGCCTACAACCACGGAACCAATGGATTGCCGACGTTACCAAGGGAAAGGGACACGCAAGGGGCTGAGGCAAGTGGGGAAAGGGAGGAAGTTCCAGCAAGTGGCAAAGCGTCCCTTGGTGGTATGACCGGGAATCTGTTCTAAGAGTCTGAACCAAGTTCAAGTGCAAAAGTCCGGAGGGTGACCTTGGCAGACTGTGGGAAGGAAAGCTTGGTGGGAATTGTGGCCAGGAGGGTGGGAAGAAGAAGGTGAGAACGGGGGCCACTGACTTCAGTTAACAGGAAGAAGTTTTAAGAGATGTGATAACCAGAAAGAAGATCGGAAGTGACTGAGAAGCTTGAGCATGCAGGGGACCAGTGTATCTGCAGCGCGAGAATATCACCAAGTAGGAAAGGTGGTCAGGAAACAATGACGACAGTCTGAGATTTAAATGACCAGGACCCAGGAAAGGAATGGAGTGGTGAGATCAGTCTAGAGAAGGTGCAGGTGAACTGGGCAATGAAAGAAGACACGAATGAGAAGCATTTAGGCGTTCGGCAGAACAGCAGATATGCAATGTAAAAATTAAAAGAGTAGAACAGAGTTTGTGAAGGAAAACAAGAAATTGTTTTTCAGTATTTTTATATGTTTTCATTTGATGGCTGGACATAGGTTTACATAGGTCACATACACAGAGAGACAGAGAGGGGAGCTAGAACATGAATAGAGACACGTGTTCACATACCTGTCTGCTGAGAAGACCTGCCAGTCATGACACCACAGAGCAACAAGCACACCTAGCACCAGGTTTTGGTTTTTAATTCTACTCTCCAATAAAGGAACCAGGGTACCCTGGAGAAATGGTGGATCCAGGACATAGCAAAGAAAACCCAGGATAGCCAGGAGTATCCTGTATTGACAGAAAGCAAGGAAGTGCTCCAAAAATGATGAGGGGTGTCCAAAGTACACAGAGGCCAGCCTGAAAGAGCTCCTGACAGGCAGAGGTGGAACAATTTGAGCAATATATAATGACAGTATTGAATTATGACCCATAGAATACAGTGAGTACCCATGACTCCTCACTGATATAATTAAATGAATAAAGGAAGCAGAGGGAGCACTCTTCCCTACAGATATCCAGTTAATGTATTTAAGAGAAGTGAGGAAAACAAAATCACCGGCAGGCAACCACCACAGTAAAAACTGTTGCAGGTAAGGACCATGCCGCATGCTGACCGGAGTAGGCAAAGGCACGATAAGAAACAGTATCTGCATCCAAGTATCTCCCACAAGGTATTTATTAATCACAAAGAGAGAAACAGTAACCTCACAGTGAAAAATGCTGCAGACGTTACTTTAACCACTACCAGCAGTGAGACATATTAGGACCCTCTTGTGCCCTGTGATATGAGGCCAAGAAGGTCCCATCGCTTTTGTGGTATTCTTGCCCAAAATGCATGAATTCCACTTAATCAGAAGAAGGATCAGATAAACCCAAATTAGGAAACATCTAACAAAATAAAAGACAAGAAAGACCTCAAAAGTGTCACGGTCACGAAAAACAAACAAACAAAAACGATGTTGGAACTATGTCAGCTTGAAGAACACTAAATGCGATGTGGGTCCTGGCTTGGATCCTGAGCCAGAAAAAAGACATTAAAGCAGAATCCGGAACAAGGTCTGGCTTGGTTAGCAGGGCTCACCAGGGCTGGTTTCCTGGGTTTGATCACGAAACCAGGGTTATGTGACAGGTAACACCAAGGGGGCTTGGCATGGGGGTGGGCGGGGAGTGGGTAGAGGAATTCTCTGTACTAGTTTTGCAATTTTTCTGTATGTCTAAGATTATACCAAAATAAGGAGTTTTGATAAATAAAAATATTGAGTATTATGTTATATAGATGAAAATTGCTAAAGAAATTAAAGGTATAAAAAGCATCATCAGAGAAAAATAGGCAAAGTCAGAGAAGAAATTTTGTGCCAAGGGAAATATATTAGGTAAATTAATTACCTGTGAATAAAGGGATGTGTGATTGACTGAAAAAATACACTGTAGGAATATAAAATTGTTATTTGTCCACACATTTACAAGACAAAATTGTAATAGCCAATCGCATTCTCATGAAAATAAAGGCATTTTTATTTAGATTGGCTGAAAGAAATTATTTTGGTCAAAATTAGTACTCCCCCCAAACCACTTTTCGTATAATCTTCTTCTATGATAATTATGCATTAAATGTTTAAAACTAAAACGTCAATGTTCCAGTGTCTGTTATTTATGTGCCCATAAAAAATGACACGAGGTCATCTTTGCCAATGAAGATCTCAAAAAAAAAAATAAATAAATAAAGCCAGTGAAACAGGTCCATATACAAATGATACTTTTAAAATCAGGAGTAAAAATATACTTAAAGGGAAGCTACTTGTAAAACTAAAATTCAGATGAGCCAAAGGACCCCGAGTCTTTCCATTAAGGTTACAGCACATTGCGAAGTGGAAACGAGCTGATAATCAGGCAGCTGATGTTAGGATGAAAAGGTCCCCAAAATCTTACAAACAAAAGACACATATAAAACAGTGCCAGCTACATTTTATGAACGATGTAACTATTAGGAATATTATTTATAACTCCCTCTGAAAGTCAGTGGTGATGAGCTGAGACCTGGAACATCTGTAGCACTGGTAAATGGTCAGCGGGGTATCCCGAAGCAGGAGCTGACGCCCCTGTCATCCGCAGCAGAGAGTGTCTGCGCTTGGGGATGGGGACTTGGGAGAGCCCTGCGGCTTTATCAGCACAGTCACTCCCGGAGGGTTTCCGTCCAGCCTCCCAGCCCTGGGTCTCCCCGCTGCGTTTCCTCCACGCCCAGCGTGTCCACGGTGCCGGCCTCCGCACAGCTGCACCAGCGGGATCGTGTTTCTCAGGCCCCACGCACAAAGATACTCCTGTTCGGAGGACGTTTTGTGCAGTTCCTTACCCCACAGATAACACCTCCCGCTCTGGAGGGAAGGGGCTGGATGACTAAACCCTGCTTCTCAGGGCTCCATTCAGCACATTATTTCCTGCTGCTTTCCAGCACAGTGGCCAATCCACAAAAGCACCTTTATTGGGCATTCAACCACTTCATCTGGCTGCCAAAAACCCGATAGGCTCCTTTTCATGGCTTTACTTACTATCTTTTCACAAGCAATGATGTGAGTTTTTCTCTTTCTTTAACAAAACAAACATTCAAATACGCCTTTTTTACCCTGCACTTTAACTCAGTGTGTGACATTCTCTGTTTGCATCAGCACCGAGCAGGGTTTGCAGAATGGCAATGTGAGATGGTAACCTCCAAACGTGTTCTCTAAGAAAATAACAGAAACAACAGTGTGCAAAAGATTAGAGCAATGTCACCACCCCGAGAGCCAAAAAGAGCTTGCAATGTCCCAGTTCTGTTTGACCTCAGAGAGTGAGTGACATGGGCCACCTCTGGCTCAGGGAGAGGCCGGGGCGGAAGACATGACAGGAAGCCTCATTCCCCAGGTCTTTCCAGGAAGCACTGTGGCGACCATGCAGATGGTTTTAATTACTTTTTGGCTGGGGTGGGGGGAGGATATGGGTTGTGGAGCAAAAACGTTCTGCTCTGGGATGCGAATGGTTTAAAAAAAATGTTTTTACTTTGAGACTGGTTCTTCTATTCATTGACTCACAACGAGCCCACTGTGACTCAAGTTCTGAGCTGAACTAGAGAAGGGAGAACAGAGCAGTAGCTCACAGGAGGGAAAAGAACAGATTTCCATGAGGATGACTTCTCTGGGTGATGGAAAGCTGTTGGAATTGTCATATCATAATTCCAATCAGAAGAGAACTGAGGCATGGAGTCATGGAACAGACTGACAGCTGTCAGAGGGGTGGGAGAAGGTGGGGACTGACTGAAAGAAGGTGAAGCGATTGGTCAAAGAACATACATGAAGGACCCCCGGGCATGGGCAACGTTGTGTTGACTATGGGACTATGGAGTGGGGGAGGGGCTGGGTGGAGAAAGGTGAAGAGGGAAAAATGAGACATCTATAATAGCATGAACAAAAAAAAAAAAGAAGAAAAGCTGAAAACGGATCCCCTGTCAGAGCAAGGGAGTGCTGGGGGGGGTGCCGTGGCCTCTCAAGAATAGACGCAGTTCTAGGAAAGCAACAGTCTTGCAGGTAGTAGGCTTTAGAGACTGGCTTCTGGAGTTAGCTGTTTCGAAAACGGCGAGGCCTGAGCAACTGAGTGTCTCTTGAGGCTACAGCTTCCACACTGCACCCAACATGCCTTCCAGCTTGTATGGGGTGCAGGGTGGTCAGTGGTTAAGGACTTGAGCTCTGAAGTCTCACTGCCACTTTTAAAATCCCACTTTCCATCACCTGCTAAGCTTGGTCGAGCTAATTTCTGTGCCTCTGCTTCTCATAGACTGCTTTGGGAGGCCCTGAGGATTAAAACGTAGACAAAAGCAGCACAGTGCTTGCAAGCCCCCAACACACCCTGTCATTACTATTCATTTTCCAAGGATCCAACAGTCCCCTTGGCATGGGCGGACTGTCCCCCCAGATTTGCATGTCGAGATCCTAATGACCAGCGTGTCAGAATGTGACTGTGTGAGGTCTTTACAGAGGGGACTAAGTTACAGTGAAGCTGTTGGGGTGGGTCCCAATCCAATACGACCATGCCCTAACAGGAACAGGAAACTCAGACAGAGACACGGAGGTGCCCACAGGGAGCGAAGCTCATGTGAGCACAGCAAGGAGGTGGCCAAGAAGAGAGGCCTCCGAACAAACCAAAGCTGCCAGCACCTCCATCTTAGATTTCTAGCTTCCAGAACTATGAAAACACAAACTTCTGTAGCTGAAGCCCTAGAGTCTGTGGTATTTTGCTGTGGGAGCCTGAGCTGCCTGACACGCCCCTCTTCCCTCCTCTGCTAACAGTCTGCTCCATAATCCAGGACTGAAACGGCCCAGTTGTTTCTGTGACGGCAGGCTACCAATCCATCTCTAAGAACAGAACAGAACAGAACATTAAAATATTCTTTCCTTGTAGCAAACTCAAAGTTCTACAGACTCGGAAAAAGGGGTGGGGGAGGGAAAGGGTGGACTCAAACACAAGGGGCTACGTTACAATTAAATGCAATGTGGAATTCCAGGGCTGCCTTGCAATGTGGTCAAGGCGGGTGAGCCTGTTTACTGTCCTCTTCAGTGTTTGAAAAGGCCCTTCAAATAATAAACACCCGTCCTGCGCTTGGCTAGGGGACTCCGGAAAAACGATGACCCCCTCGAACATCTGGCCCTGTGCAACGCCCAAGCTGCCCGCCCACAGCATCCTCACTGCTGTGGGCTCAGAACACACTAGGTTGCACCTTGACTGCTCAGGCGCTGAAGCGTCTCACAAGTCTCCAGGGTGGCCACTCTGATCCATTTAGAACACCAGAAAGGGCAGCCAGGGCCCTTCTCCTTCACAAAGCTGGCTGCGGGGGTCAGAGTTCAAAGGTCAGCCTCCTTAACCCTCTGAAGGGCCTCCAGCCCTCCATCTCCCTCTTCTGTCCCCTCCAAAATCCTTCCATGGTGTCAGTAAAGAAAGAAGTTAAGACTGGGGTGGGCTTGAAAAACAGTATTTTTAAAAAATTTGCTGTGAAGTATCACGATAAGAATCCTTATGAACATGAATCCTTCAGAAAGTACTCAGGTTACATGGAGACTTCCAGGCCCACCAGAGAAACCACAGATGGGACTGTCTCGGGGACGTGTTTCTCCCGGAGACGCTGCAGTCTGGGCTCACAGGCAGCTTCGCCTGCATGGAAGGCAAAGGTGGGGCACCACTGAAGCTGTTTTTACACTCCCCGAGGGAAGTTACTGGTTCTTCGGAAATCACCCCCTTTGGTGGCATACTCCTACCTTGCAGCCCTTTACCGGAATCTATAAGAAAAATGCAGGAATTGGTGAAGCATGATCTACATTAACATCTCACTGCATGCTCCTGGTAGAGCGTTCCACGGGAAGATGTCCATCGAAGCCTCACCTCACGGAAGCCACACAGAGACTTGAGATTTAATTTATATGAATAATGTTAATTTAAAGAGTAAATGGAGATCACATGGAGGGTTAGCAACAGGGGAGTGGGAGGAGGAGAGAGGGGAAAAAGGTACAGAGAATAAGTAGCATAGATGGTGGGTAGAAAATAGACAGGGGGAGGGCAAGAATAGTGTGGGAAATGTAGAAGCTAAAGAACTTATGACACATGGACATGAACTAAAGGGGGGGGAATGTGGATGGGAGGGGGTGTGCAGGGTGCAGGGGAATGATGGGGGAGAAATGGGACAACTGTAATAGCATAATCAATAAAATATATTAAATTAAAAAAAAAGAGTAACCTTATTCAAAGGGGACTGTTTTTTCCCCCTAAGTGGGTAAAATGAAATTGAAAATTCAAGGGTTTGGTACAGCTCAAACATCATTAAAATATATAAAGCAAAATAGATAAAAGCAAATGCCATTATATAGCTTGTTTACTATGGCTTTTCTGATGTAGTTAATTCATGCCCCCGGCGATTCTTCTTCAGAAGTTTGTTCTCTATAAATGCATTTGCTCTTTATCTCATCCACCTCAGCCTCCAATTCCGTCTGACAGACACACCGGAACGCGGACGAAGCACCGCTGCCTGGTGGTCTGCGGCGGCGCCGTGTGCCCTGTGGCTGACAGCCCGCACCGTGTGCGCACACGAAGTGCTGTCCCTCTGTGAAAGAGAGGGAGGCAGGTCTCTGCACTGGCATGGGGTCCTTTCTAAAAGGCGTGACCAAGCGGAAAAGAAAAAGCAGGGGCTAAATAATACCCTAACTTCTATGTAAGAAAACGGAGGAATGACTATGTTTGTACTTGTCTAACAAAGTCCCACCAGCAGCAGGAGTTAGAAACAAATAAAGATAGTTTATTACACATGGCAAATGGGACTGTGGGAATAAGACTTCTCAGTTTATACCTCTTCTTGGAAAGTAAGTTTTGAAATTTGGGTTCTCTTCTTTACAAAAGAAGTCACAGAAATTATATGCAGAAGTTTTGTCCCTACGTGTGCTGTTCTGGGAAGAGGACCCATGGCCTTCGTCAGATCTCATCAGGGTATGTGACTCAAGCCCCTCAGGGCCCGCTGCTCCGAACGAGCCAGCATCGGCGACGGCACTGTCCCTTCTCATCGCAGTTTCGGCTCAGCTGTGAGGATCAACAGTCGGACCGATCAGAGTTCTAGGTCTTTATGGGAAAGCTTGCTCTAGAAACACAGAACACTCACATCATCATCTCATGCTTCCCTGAAAGGAGGGAACAGGGGTGAAAGCTGAAGCACACCTTGGTGTGCCAGGCACACACTTCTCAGGAGCTGTTTCACCAGAGCCATGGCCCACTGCATCACGAAGCAAGCGCAAACTGACTCAGATGAACACAGAACCGTTTCCCTCCATGTACAGCATTTATCCATTTTCAAAATACTTAATGCAAACCAGCACCCTGAACTCTCCAGCACTCTCTTAGCAAATACATCATCTCTGTAATTTTTCACAGCTAATTAGAGTGAATAAATTTAAAAGCAAACCCCTAGTCTGTCTCAATAGCAAAGTCTGATAAATCTGAATGTCAGAAAGGATCCAGATGAAAAGTAAGAGTCCACGGGGAGGGAGGAAGTGGACGCCCCCACCCCACGCCTGCAGCGAGCCCGAGCCCGGCCCAGCTGCGGGCTGCCCTGAGCCGGGCAGGCTTCTGTTACCGCTGGTGATGTCTTCCCTGATTACGGATCTCCCGAAACCCTTGTCACGGCCATTTCAGGCCGAGTGTGGGAAGGCAGTTTTCTCACTGTTTATGACTTTGCTGTCTATGTAATTTTGCGATCGTCTAATATGGACAGTGTCGATGCCTGGTTGTGGTTCTCTCCTGTTTTAATAAACACTTTAATGTAAAGTTGGACAGGAAACCACCTCCACCGTGGAGCTTTCGGCAGAGTGACGGCCCGCTTCTGAGGCTCCGTAATTACACACTGCACACAACATGCTCCGTAATCACGGGGCTCGGGCTGATCGCCTGGCCTGGAGCCGCAGTCCTGGGGGGGGGGGACAACGTCTTTGTTCTCTGTGCGACTCCATTTTCTCGGTGTTGTTTCCCACGGAGACTTACGTTAGCAGCTGGTCAAAGAGACTAAAAACTGCTCTATAACAGGCTAATAAAAAAATTTAGATCTTCCATTCTGTGTATTTTAAAAAGAAGGTGCGGGCACACACAGGTCTGAAATGTCCATGCATTCATGAGTACAACACCAGAACCACAATACACTCAACCAAATTTTTAATGTCACTGAAGTCTTTTGAATGCCCTACATTTTTCAAAAACTGATTAGGTCACTGCAAAGTCATCACCAGTTAGAACAGGTAGGAGACTTGATTCACCTTTGGGCCAGAGTGGTTCACAGCCTGGGAAAGACAACATTGGCACCGGACAGACTCGGACCAGGGAGCTCTGTGTTTGGTCACATGGATTTCTGGAGAACGCAGAGAAGCCCCTTAGTCTCGCATAGCTGCTGTTTTTCTGCGTGGTGGTGATGTTGGGGGTCAGGGGGTGGCGAGTACTGGCGGAGGCCGTGGCCCTGAGCAGAGGCCAGCCCTCTGTCGCTGGACTGGCCTGGGCCGTTGCTGTGCTGGGAACTGGGAAGGTGGCTGGACAGGGGTGCGGCATCTCGGTGACTGTGTGCACTCGACGCAGCGAAGCATCTTTGAAGTACTCTGAGCCAGGGGCCAGCTGGACCCTAACGAAGGGAACAGGCTGGGAACACAGGTGGCGAGGCCCAGGCGTGGGGTTCCCAGGACAGGACACCCCTGGTAACCTTCTGAGACCTGTCCTTCCATCATCTGAAAAGGTTTGATAAAGCCCTGTCACCTGGTCTCATTGGTGTGGCTCCGCAATCAAGGGCCAGGGAGGTGAGGGGAGAAAATGGAGGGGGCCAACTCCAAAAGCTGGGGAGCAGGGAGTGCAGGGCAGCCCCAGGCAAACAGGAGGAGCCAGAGCTCACAGGGCCCAGCAGCTCACACAGGGAGCCTGAGGAAAGAGGGAGGGGAGAAGGACAGCCCCAGAGGGAACCTCTTCCTAATTTTACACTCTCACAGTGGTTACCTTGAGAACGGAGCTGGAGCTTAAATCCTCCACACATGGGGTGTGGGCACTTTCATTCATTTTACAAAATGACCAGTGATTCTGAAGAGTAACCCTTGGTGTAAATAGTAATGGCCCAGGGCACGTATCTATATGAAGTGTGTATCTTTAAAGTCAAACGGAATGGAGTTTGGCAAAGTGGATCACAATGAGCTGCTCTCATCTGCCCACCAGCACCCTGGCTGGAGATAGTATTCCAACTGAGGACTCCCCCCTCACCTCCGCCCCCTGTGACAGGCCTCATTTAAAGCTCCCCCTGGGCCCCGTGTTCATTCTCTTGGTGCTGGCTGCACGAGCAGGTTGGCCGCCCCTCATCAATCCTGTTGTTTAAACTGGTGCAATTTGTATTTCATCCGTCACATTTTTAAGTCTGCACTAGATCTGCACCCGCCCCTCTTATTAAAATCTGCTTCACAGTAATTTCAGTGAGTTCCCGAGTGGTCGCCGGTGGCCCCTGGAGCTCATCTCATTGAGACCGCCCCTCTCAGGTTACCCTGGTGCCGGGCACTGTACTAACATGCTCATTATCTGCACCAGGATTTATTCCGTGCCCCCTCAGCACCACAGACTCACTGGATAAATTAATTTTTTTCCTTTAGGACTTTCCATTTTTTACTTATTTGGTGACAAGCGACAGAGAATGTCAGGTAGGAGTGAGGGACCAAGGAAAAAAGCCTCTATTACTTGACACACTAAAGCAAGGGGTGAGAGGGGTTGCGTGCACACACGTTGTTTGTGTACGTGTGCGTGTGCATACCTGTGTACACACGTGTGAGGTGCAGGCCTTGCAGGACATGTTAGGAACCTGCGGCCATTGTCTTCTGTGCCCAACAGCAATCCGAGGGAACTGAAGCAGGAGCCTGTACAGCTGGCTCGGTGTTTCAGTCGCAGTAGGAGAGGGTAAGGAGTGAGGCTGGGAGACCCGGGGGACGAGAGGTGACAGTGGTGTCGGAAAAAAGAGAGTATCTTGGAAATATATGGTTTAGATAATGGTAACGAAAAATGTGGGCATGCTCAAAAATTAGAAGTGGAATTACCCAGCAATTCCACTTTCAGGTGTATTTCTTAAACAGCGAAAGCAGGGGCCCGGAGAGGGATTTACCGCCCACGTTCAGAGCAGCAGCATTCACAGTAGCCAGAAGGCGGAGGCAACTCCGGAGGCCATCGACAGCTAAATGGATAAACAAAACGTGTTCTCTACACACGACGGACTATTATTCGGCCTTAAAAAGGAAGGACATTCCACAGCGTGGATGCACCTTGAAGACATTACGCTAAGTGAAACACGCCAGCCACAAAAAGAGAAGTACTGTACGATTCTACTCCTATGAGATCTCTACAGTGGCCACACTCACAGACACAGAAAGGAGAGGGGTACATGCCAGGGGACGGGAGGGGGGGGGGCGGGGCACTGAGGAGTCCGTGTTCAGTGGGGACGGAGGCGTCACTTGCGAAAAGCGTGCTGTGGAGGGGCGGTGCTGGTGGAGCACAACAATGTGAATGTACTTAGTGCCACTTACACACTTAAAAGTGGTTAAGCTGGTAAATTTTATGTTTTGTGTACTCTACCACGATTAGAAAAAACTACGGTGTGCAGTGCAGAGAGCCTCAAGTGCGTTGCCATTTTCTGGATGAAGAAATGGGGCCAGTCCCCATCTGGAGAGGTGCCAGCAGAGGGAATGTAAACGTTACTGGTTTCGAGAAGCGGGGAAGATAGTCCAGTCAGAGTCAGATATTCGTGTGCACAGAGGAGGATGGCTACGGACACCTTGGCAGAGACTTCGGAGAGGCATGCAGGCAGCCCGGGGCAGAGCCCACAGGAAAGCCCGCGTTTCAGGCACCTTCTCCTGAAAATCTCTCTTTCCTAATTTTAAGTTAACGAAGACACCATTTTATTGATCACAATCACGTTATCACTGATTTATGAAAGACAATTCCTGGGTCCTCTTTTAGGATGCAGTCAGTCTGGCCAAGGCGGAGACCTGCTTTGGCCACTGTCCACTTCCTGTAGGTGCTGCAGTGCAGAGAGCGCTGAGGCCTGCCTCCGGTGCAGTTTTCGGTAACTATGGGGTTGAGTTAAAGCCCCTCGGTGCACAGGTGCAAGTGCCAACAAGCAAGAGGTTTTATTTTTGTTCCCTTGTTTTTCCATGAAGAATTCAGAGTGAAAAAATCATGTTTTTTGACTTCTTCAAACAAAATGCAAATACTGGGCTATACACTAACCAAAGGAGAAAAAACTTTAGAGCTTTCAGCTAGTAAAGTTTTTAAGTGAGTATTTTCTTCTCAATATATCAAAAGACTAGTAAAAAGACCACCTGCCACCTCACTGTGGGTTAGCAAAAGGGAGAGGTTTGGAACTGGCCTTTACGCAGAAAGGCCTCCTAAGAAATACAAACTTAGAATGCCAGAGCTGGTGGGGGGGGGGGAGGACCTCAGATAGCATCAACTGCCCTCCGACCTCAGGCCTGCAGCTGCAGGGTCGCCAGAGAAGGAGATGGTTTCAGAACTCAGGTTCTCCCGATGAGAAGCATAGGCCTTGTGATCTCAATACACGGCCTCTTTTGAAAGCTCCAGCCATACGCTCAGAGGGCTTTTCTTAAAGCCGCAGGTTAGCAAAAAAGAATTCAGTAGGGGAAGAAAGTGACTTTTCAAATTCAACTCAAACTGCACCAGTCCAGGTAATGGAGAAATGTGAGTGACAGGCAGTGTCACGACTGTCATGAGGCGGTTTTTCAGGTGCAATGAGCTCAGTGTGAACACAGTGGAAGGACCACCTAAGACCAATGATGGACCCCTCCCTGTCTTACCCTTGAAAACAGAGAAGACAGTCAGATGACTGCCTCTATGCACTTCAGACACGTGCCCTGCAGAAAGGACCTGGTGCTACTTTGTCTAGGTTACTGCAGACAACCCCACTTTTACTGAGTATCCTCCATGCCTATCACCACCAACTCTGGGCACTGTGCCGCCCATCCAGTGCCCTAGGTTAGCCTGTTGGGTTGTCACCTGAGCCACGGAGCTAAGCTCTCAAACACTTTCACATACGGTAGGTAGTTTTGGTTGTGAAAAAGAGAAAAGCTGAGTTACTCAGTCTAGGGTAGAATAAAAAGGCTGATGTTTTAAATTGCCGTTGTTGGCAATACAGCTGTTGCTGATATCCCTGTTTACTTTCTGGGACCAAGACTAAGTAAACAGAGAAAAGCGACAAGTTATACAAGTTGAGACAATAGGGAACAAAAATCCCTTGGATTTACTAAGAGATTAGAGATAATTACGTGGTACCTACTCTAGGAGTCAACCGATGCCTCCGAAGCAGGGGCTGGGGGAGAACAGACCTCCTCCGTCCAGAGGCAGGGGAGACTCGCTGGGGCACAGATGCAAACTCCGCACTCCAGGCCCCGGCCTCAGAGTCTGCTGTGATGGTAGATGGCACAAACCACAGACACAAATAAGACTGCGTGAGCACAAGGATTTGCCAGAACCTTGTCCTACTGTAATATGCCGGCTGTCTGCTTAATTGGTGACTAAGATGCTGTGAAGAAGGGAGAGTGGGGCCTCGCCCATACTCGGGACAGCGCTTTTCAGTGGAATGATGTTCACACTGGAGCCCAGTTTCAGATACTGAAATAACTTCTTGAGAAACAAACTGTACAATTACATTCCTTGTTCATTTAAAATAAGTTCTACTTTTATCCTCTGCCCACATCGTCCAGAGCCACAGAGCATGATAAAGGAAACCGAGTGCTCACAAATTCCACGTATCCTCTTTGTCCCACAGACTTCCAAGTCCAGCTGTGCTGCAAAGCCACTGAGGGGCCCTGGGCAGCGTTCCCACTGAGCACTGAGAGCTTCTTGGCTGATTTGAGTATTCACAGTCACACTACAAATTCTCAGAATATTTAACAATCAAAGAAATAGACATTTGACCTTAGCAGGCACTCTTTTTCACATTTGAAATGTATGGAAATTTAAGTTGATTGGACCAGGGAGTTATTAGAAAATACTGAGGCAATAAGGCTGAGAAAACTCTAGAACTAGAGATAAATACATGTGCATCTTCCTCCTGCTGGAAGGTCGGAATGGTGAGACTCAAACACACTTAGGAAGCTATCTTTAGAGATCAACAGCAAGTGACTGGAGACAAATACATAAAGACAGCTCCCTAATGCACAGGAGTTTTGAAGTGTGTGAAGGGTAAGACCTCTTGCCCGACACAGAGAAGACCCATATGGTAATAGACATCAAGTTCTGTGAGAAAAGAGGTCATATTTACCTCCTTACTACAGTACCTTTCAAGCCCAGCACAGCTCTCCAAATGCACAGAGGCTCAAAACAAGACAGAACAGGCACTGCCAGCGTGCACAAACCTGTGAAGTCGCAACGGCATGTGGGCTGAGCAGAAGCAGGTCAGGATCTCCTGCATCCCCAGTGGTGCTGGCCTTTTCCCCCAGAGTCTCTATGTCTTCTTTTGGACTTAGTTCCTAGATCCCTGTCCCTTGCTGTCTGGTCCATCTGATGAAGCCCTCTTCTCTGAGATGGGGACCCTGGTCACGGCTGCCTGCTTGCCTGGACTTGATGGTGGACAGGAGGCTCTGGGAGAGGCCTGTCAAAGAGCCCCCAAGTAGGACTTACTGCCCGCCTGGAATCTACCACCCATGTCCTGACACTGCAGGGGAACAGGTAGTCTTCAGATTCCTTGCATTATATGAAAAATAATGGGGAAAGAACAGATAAGGTTTGAGTCCCTATCTACTCACTGGTTGTTAGTTCACACAGGTTATGCTCAATGAACACCTTCTTGGAAATACAAAGCATTAGTGGGTTTGTGAGGGGCAAGGAGTAATTCTTCTAGAATGTCACAAAATATCAAAGAAAAAAGGGCTCTGAAAACAAAATGGCACTTGAACTGAAAAACAAGCAAGAAACCCAACCTCCATAAGAAGTTTTCAGGACACAATCAAGTATGATAAATACGTAGTTCTTTCCTCTCTGCTGGCCTGCAATTACAAACCCCAGGAAGTAAAGAGCACACCGCAGGACAGGCACATAGAAAAAGAAATCTTCCAGAACGAGTGTTATTTGTAGCATGCTAAGTTCACCAGGGCTCCTTTGTATAAAAGATCAGCTTTAGAAAAAAACCGGTGGACTTTATTTTGTACTCAAACCCAAGGCTTCAAGTGCATTGCGCAACTCAGGAAGCCCTCTGGCAGCGGACTATCAAGCAGCTCAGCACAGACTTGTACTTGACCTCCAGTGTCACATTAGGGGATGTCCGATGCTGCTCTGAACTCTCGGACGGCTTCGCCAGAAATAAAAGAGGACACACACCTCGGCTTTTGGCCAAACTCTGAAGATTCTGTTTTTTTTCTTTGGATTCCTTAAGAAATAATAGCTGAATTCTTCTAGTTTCTTACTAAGGTGACAATAAGGTCTTATTTAGGCCACAAGGGGTCTGGAACACAGTTGGAACTTTAACCAAGGAGATGAGCTCATCAGGCTGTGTCCTGCGCAGTGTCACTGAGCTCGAGGCTGTGACTGACCCTCTGTGGTCAGAGGATGGACTCTGGGACACGCTGTGATGAGTGTAAAGGGGGCACAGATGATGAGTGGAGGGAGCAACTGGGATGTTTCAAAATTAACAGAAAAGAACTTAAATACGGCAGACTGTAGTGATCTCTCTCAGGAAGGGAAAACAAATTGTATTGCCCCCAAGTCTAGAAAAATTGGCCATTTGCTAGTATGGCTGTGACACCATACGGTTCAAAGTACTCAAACTCTACCCATCCTGCACTGTTTTAGAAGACACAGACTGACGTGTCTTAAAAAAGGCTTGAAGCCTCAAATTAGCTCCCCACTAAGAGAAAGATTAAATGGGCATGGGCCGACAGAAACACAGTGCAAGTTCACGCATAACATGTTCTAGTAGCCATAAAGAGAAACAGGTGAAATTAATTTTAATAACACATCCTATTTAACTGGCTCTGTGACATACACAGGTCTGGCAGAAGTAACGCCTCTGAGCGTGGTTGGGAGGTGTGTGACTGTCACATGTGAGATGGACAGCAATTTGAACATTTCACTTAAAATGTCACATGGCAGTCCTGGCTGGTGTAGCTCAGTGGATTGAGCGTGGGCTGCGAACCAAAGGGTCGCAGGTTCGATTCCCAGTCAGGGCACATGCCTGGGTTGCAGGCCAGGCCCCTAGTGGGGGCCACATGAGAGGCAACCACACATTGATGTTTCTCTCCCTCTCTTTCTCCCTCCCTTACCCTCTCTAAAAAAATAAATAAATAAATAAATAAATAAAATCTTTAAATAAAATGTCACATGGCATGCTTGAGTGTGATGTTGTTATGTTGCAGAATTACATGCTTATGGTTTCGTAATAAAAGATTTTTATGTAATAAATGAGGGGTGTTATTTGTGCCAGACCCTGCATTATCAATTTAACGTATAATAGGTACAAAATAATTTTATGTTCTTTTTTCCAACTACCAACTAGATTTTGAAATAGGTGTGTGTTTCACACCCGCAGGTCATCTTGGTCCAGAACACCTCCACAGCCACACCTGTCCAGCGGCTGCCAAGTGGGCGTTCAGGAGGCACAGACTCACACTTCCCCTGGAAGTGCAGTTTTGGTCCGTCTAGACCCCCCGGAAAAGCAGTCCTGCTGCAGTTACCTGTACCTACAGGAGTCACTGCAGGTACACCTGACACTACTACAAAATAATACCGAATGTCCACTGTGATGGGAAAACAAAATACAAAAAACTAAGGAGGGACTGAAGAATGTGAAACGCTGTTTTGTCCACACGCCCTGTCATTTCTGTTTTCCTTCCCAAGCCCATCTCTTATCACAGCCGCAGCCCCTGGGCCAATACCGAGCCCAGCTGGACTCGGCAGCCTCTCTCGGGACCCAGCTTCGAACCCTGTCTGTGCAGGGAGCCAGGGAGACTGGGGATGTGTTCAGATGCTGCACAGCTATAAAGATGGTGTGATTACACTCTCAGGGCCTGCGTGCCTGACCTTCTGGGATTTTACACTAGCAAAATAAAGAACCTGCAATGTGGAAACCTGATAAGGAGATGCTGCTTTGAACATCGCCTGGACGAGAACAGTGCCTTCTCTGTGTTCTCCATTTGTAAGTGACACTGGCCCATAAAGAACGGCCCCCTGCCCCTTCACTAAACTAGTATCTTATTACACCATCGTGGGAAATGAGGCAATCATTCATTATTTCTGAGTAACAAGTGAAATCCTCATTTCTACTTCAGCTCCTGATGGATTAAAACGGCCCAGAGACACAGTGATAATGGCCTGAGGCATGAGAGACAAGGAGTCGTACCTATCACAGGGTCGCAAAGAAGCGGGGACAGAAGCAAGTGTCATTCCCACGAGCACCTGCTATCCGGGCCCTCGGACCCCTACCTTTGTGGTTGAAGATACCCTCCATTTCCATACTACTTCTCGAGTGGGCGATGCACAGGGAGCCGCAGGGAACCAGGCCCTCCGCTGCGGGCGACCGGTCCGTGGTGCGCACCAGACACCAGTCGGGCTTGTCGTGGGGCCGCTCCAACACCTCCACGGTCTGGCCGCGGCGGATGGTCAGCTCGGTGCTGTTGCAGGCCGTGAAGTCGTGGATCACCACTGTCAGCTCGCAGCCGCCGGAGAGCTGGGGAGGGAGAGGGCACACGTCAGCGGGCCTGGGACACTGGACTTGCGCGGCGAGGCTGCGAACCGGGCCAGGAACTCCCCTCTCTGTCCCACGGCTGGGTCAGCAACAGCGAGAACACCTGAGGGACAGCTCTGCACTTTCGCTGTCCCTTAATTCTCCCTTGGAGTCACGTACTTATGTATGATTGTGCTTTTCTGAGTGTTTCACTGTAAGAATCTGATACGATTTTTTACGAGCATCCAAATCTCTTGTACCTGACATTATTCTCTGTAAGTGCTACCTACTCATTTTTAAACTTAGGGCAAATTAATAAAAATTTGGTTTGAAGGCCACTGGATGATTACTGTGACACATGTTGAAAAAATGGGATAGAGTTTTGTTCGCAATGTATCTGAATGCTCCGAGCTCTCTGTCAGCCTGTGGGCTCTCACGCTCACCGCAGGGCGACCGAACAGGCAATGGGGCTCAAGATCCCAACACACAGGGCAGAGCAACCCCTTTCTCTCTTTAAAACCCTTCAGGATGCTCCTTAGAGGACAGTCCGGACCCTCTGCCATCTGTCCCCGAACCCTTTCCAGGCTCTCTTCCCACTCTATGCCTCACGCGTTCTGTGGGCACCGGCTTATTCCCCACAGGCCACATCTTTTCTGGTCTGAAAGTCCTTTCCCTTCTGCTTTCCTCTCACTAAGCTCAGTCCTGTTTTCTGTCTATCAAAACTCCATTTACTCTTTGGCCCTCTGAAGCACATCTGCAAACTCCATAAAGACACAACAGAGCCCTGGCTGGTCTGGGTCAGTGGGTTGCATGCTGGCCTGTGAACCAGAAGGTTGCTGGTTCGATTCCCAGTCAGGGCTCATGCCTGGGAAGTGGGCTAGGTACCTGGGTGGGGGCATGTGAGAGGTAACCACACATTGATGTTTCTCTCCCTCTCTTTCCCTCTCACTAAAAATAAATAAAAAAATTTAAAGTTATTAAAGGGGAAGAAAGATACTTCACGTGGAAGGCTGGTGCATGGCCTTCCCATGACCGTTTACTCCCTCTGGCCTGTGCCCCTATGTCTTCCCCCAGACTGGACGTTCCTGAGCGGCCTCCTTGCCGGGCTCCACGCTCGCCTTCCAGGCCATTGCAGCACAGCTCCCAGTTCCCGTTGTGAAGTGGGGGCCTCCCACGCAAATGTGCCGTCCCCTTGTTCAAGAGCCTCAGACACCAGTTCCTTAGCACAGCATTCGAGGTTCCCACCACCGGGTCCCAGCCCACCTTGCTGGCACGGCCAGTGGCTTCTCCTCACGTGCTTCCTAGCCCAGCGAGTGTGTCCTCCTTCTGATGTGGGTCCTGCGTGCTCCACACTACCCTTTCTTTTGAGTTCCCCATCAATAGACATCACTCCTGTATCGACCACCCTTAACGTTTTATAAATAAGCAAATTATGTCTCAATTCTGAAATGAGCTGTGACCTGGGCTATACGAGTGTGCGTGTGACTGCCCTCAGCACGGGAGAGCAATTTGTGTTGCTCCTCTGTGAATTTCCCATGCTCTGTCCGTGGGGGAGAGAGAGGGCCTGTCTCAGCCACCACCGCTGAGCCCCCGGTGCCAACAATGCAGGCACAGGCTTTGTGCCAGGAAGTCATTGGAGAGTGTTTCCAAAAGCCTACCTCACACAGCACTCTGTATCCAGCAAGTAGTCAAACATTTGATGAAGTGAAAAAGGCAAAATTGATTTTCTCTTAAAAAGAAAAAGGCAGCGCTGCCTTTGAAAAATCAAAATGAATCATGGGTTTTCCCTGGGATTCAGGAGCTAACTCTGCCAGTGTTTAACCTGAGATACGCCCTGCCTTCCTGAAGGACACCAGCACAGAGAAGATAGGGGACAGAAGAGCAGACAGCTGGGCTGCCGTGAGTGGGAGAAGGGAATGGCAGGGTCTCCTGTGGGGGGACATCCCTGGTCCAGGGCGGTCACCGGGCCCTAGTCCACGTGCAGAGGACTGGGGATTGAGCCCGCCGCTCAGACTCACGGGCCTGAGTGTCCTCCAGCCGCCGGGCCCACCACAGACCGCGTGTGCCAGCCCTGTGTGCCGCCCTGGGCAGTTCATTACCCTCCTGCTCTAGCAGCCTGTCTTTCAAGAGAAAGTTTAGATATTTAGAATAAGAAACACATGTCCATTGGACGACCACAGAAACCAAACCAAAACAAACTCTTCCGTAATAAAGCACAGACATGACAAAAAGAATCGTCTTTGCTCGGCCACAAAGGGAATTTTTCACAAATGTCTAATACCCTTCTAAATTTTACAAATTGCTCTGTGGGAAATCCTTGCAAATCTCACACATTTCCCAGTGAACAACCAAGGAGGCTAACGTCACAAGGTGAAAGGCAGAGGCCCAGCGTGGAGAAGCGTTTTCCTGGGAAAACCCCGTGTGCTGGAAGAGGTTAATTCCTGTAACGAAAAGGAGGAATGCTTCCCGTTCCAGGGAGACCGCGCGCAGTGGCACAGCCCCGACGTGGCGTCCAGCTCGCCAAGGCCCCGCAGGACCTGCGCTTCCTACGGACCCTGTCCTGCCTGCCGGTGCCTGCGTGTGCCCAGCGTGTCGCCCCTGCCCCGCGCCCCGCGGCACAAGCCCATCGTGCTGCCTTGGCACTTCTCCACCCCCAGCCCTGGGAAACAGAACTTCAAGACACACCGTCTCGTCACTAGCCCTTGGCCGTTTCATTCTTGAGTTTTATTAATTTTTCAGACTGCTCAAAGACACAGGGTGCTTTCTGTGGGTGGGGGAAGGGTGGGAAGGGAGAGGGGGGCTGTCCAGGGAGAGTTAAGCTAGGCCTTATTTCTGGCACTGGTTTTTTAAGCCCCTTACAGAGTAATAAAAACACTATTGGAAACATCTGTGTACTTGACAGAGCATGAGAAATAAAAGTCCAGCCTGCTCTGACAAAGAATTGCATACTGAGTTAAAACATTCTTTTTCAACGGCTTTAGAGAACTTAGGAACAGAATCTAGTACCAGAAGACTGTTTTCAAACAGCGCTAAAATTATCATTAAAAGAAAATATGTATCTTTTTGGCTTTACCCCTAAGAATCAACTGGCGTTTCCCATAAGAATCTCCTGCACAAATCTTTAAGGGGGGATTAAATGGATGTTTTCTAGTCCAGAGAAGAGACATCTGTGGATTCCTGTTCAACGTTCACATTTGAACATGTTAAACTTATTATAAAACCTCTCTTTAAAACCAGGTTTGGAAATTCAAAAAACAACATTTTTGTATAAAGGACTTCAAATAACTATTTTGTGGAAGTGATGCAGGTGACTGCCGCATTCCCATCAGAAGTTCAGACAATATATCACACACCATTAAGTGCAGCCCAGTCTTCCTTGCTTTCAATGACCTTTTGACCCCCCGTGGCCCAATTTCCTTACTATGTGGAGTTACCGTTCCATTTATCTGGTTAAAATTCACTCCTCCTTTCCAGCGACGCCTTGTGAAAGTTTTCAAAGTATCTTCTTTACTTCTGTGCATGTCATGAACTTCTACCACAGGCTCCCAAACACATGCATTTAGTCTCGGATTGCAAGTTAGGAAAACACTAATGTCTGTGACTCACATTAACACTCCTGTGGAATTCACACCACAAGGCAGATTTTGAAAAACTCTACTGTCCACCTTTAAAAAATAAACATAGTAACTAAAAAGCATGAGAGTAAAACGGCCTTACTCAGGGCATGGACCAGGGACACCACCCCTTGTACCTTTCAAAGGGCTGCCAGGGGATGTCAGTGACTCAGACGCACAGACTACTTACCAAATCCAAGCAGGGTCCCTCTGCCTGAGACCCCGCCAGAATGAATGAAAGTGCACAAACTGCTGTGCTTCGCCTGAAAGAATGAAACACTCATCTCTGGTCACAGGCATGTGAACCTTCAATCAGCACCAAAAAGAGAGTTTTACTTTATGTTTCCTGGAGACACCAAGTGATAGTACGGCTTTGCCTGAACTCAGTTAATGGCAGCAACTAAAGCAGACCCACGGATGGGGTTCCTCACCCATTGCTCCTCCAAGCAGCCCCTCCCGGACACACCAGGGCGGGGCAGCTTTCCGTCACCAGACGGGCAGTTCTGGGAGACGAGGGCAAACACCTGGCTGGAACGGCCAGACTCCCAGAGCAGCTCTGGGGTGAGCTCTGCTTGAGGAAGAGGGGGCTCTTTACGACTGGCCTGGTGGATGACGTGGTCTGCTCTGCAAGAGATTCTACTTCAAGCACACAAGATCGCTTGCAGGTGGGTGTCTGGCCAATTTTCTGAGAGCAATTCAAAAGGAAAAGGGAATGGGTCTAATAAAAGCCGTTTTCCGCTAAAGAACAAAGTGTGTCAACTCTGGTGAACAGTCACATCCTACAGCCCAATACAGCTCAGCTATTCAGAAACCTCACAAAAGGCCCTCGTGGTTTTGTGGAGGTTTCACACCGAGTGGACCAAAGACTGACTGATGGCTTGGTTAAGGGGATTAGGGAGCACAGCTCCATTCCTGGCAGGGGCAACAGGGAAAGGCAACCAACAGGAGTCAGAACTATACTCCAAGGAAGTGAATCACACCCCGCGGCCTCACCCACCCACGCTCTGGACTGGCAGCTTCACAGAGGCTTGGGCTTAACAGCAGGCGGTCGTCCTAAGGACAGAAACAGCAGGCCCCAGTGCTAGGCCGAACGGAGACCACACTCGCAGAAGTGTTCACCGAAACCTGCCACTGAGTTTCAAAGAGGACAATTACGATAATCTCTCATTTTGGAGGTACAGAAAGAAATCTGTGAGAACTGAAAAACAGTTCAGGTGATAAATTTTTTTTTTTTACCACCAAATAATCTGTGAGAAAGATGTTTTCAAAAGCAGTAACTTACCCTATTTGACATTTTATCCAGAAAATAAACAGTGAGTAAGTACAGTACCCAGACATTATCCTCCACCCTGTACCAAGGTGATCCCACATTGGTTTTCTGACATGAAGGCAGCTCTTGGAAGGCTTCCTCAGCTGTGTGATACACAGGAGGTGGAATGGAAAATGAGATGTAAGGAAGTTAAATTTAAAAGATACAACTAAAGGGGCAAACTTTAACATAAAAAGTTAAATAAATCAGAGAGAGAGGACAGCTGTTATGCATCAGGCTTCAAGGGTTCAGGGAGCTGACGTGACTGCATGTCCCCACGCTCTGAACACACTGGAGTGAGAAACCACACACTGAACGGGACTGCGGGCTCTCCCGCAGGAAGCGGAACGAGGGCCGGGAAGGCGGAGACTGTCGAAAACCACCTGCACCACCGTGTGTCTCCAGGCCCTAGAAAACAAAGAGTTCCTCAGGGCAGCTTAACCCAAAGAAACCCCTTTACTGCACTTCCTGAGTGAGCGTGACCGTCTTCTATCCAGGACAGCTCATCCGAAACGTCTCCCTCCATCTGTAACGAAGGGACACCAATCCGAAGAATGTAGATGGGAGAGCCAGGTAACCAGCTGACGGGGCCGACCCCACGAGGAGGACCAGCTGGAAGAAACCACCCGCCTCAGACTGCATCGGGACTGTGCCACTGTCCTCAATAGTGACTCCGATCTAACTCTGATCTGCAGTTTGAAATTTACATTAAAAAGCACTTTTCAATGTGCCAGTACCCTTATAAACGCTTCCGTTACATTTCTACCCAACCTTTATGTAAAAAAAATTTTGCAATTGAGGCATTCCACTTCGGCATGGGGGAATTTTGTTTTCCTAACTACAATGATCAGAGACAACATTCATTCTGTGGTTTTATGAGAGCACTTAAAAACTGGTTAAAAGTTACAAAAACCCACAGCCGCTTATCAAAATAAAAAACAAAGATTAGCAAAAGGAGAAAACGAAGGCAGGTGCAGGAGGACTTGTCTCCTTGCTCCTCCCGGTGCTGAAGCGCCTGTCCTGGGCTGGCACACGGGGGTGATCCACAGTGTTTATGAATGAAGGTATAGCCTGCGAATTGCATAAAGTCATTTTATATACATGTGGCCACCGTGCAGCTGATTGGGTAGGAGCAAAGATGAGTAGCTTGAAAAATGTTTTAATCAAACATCTGATTAAATGTTTAATCTCTTCTTCAGTAACTGCCCATTCAATACGTGGCCAGTACTTTGCTGTTGAGACAACAAAATGAGTAACTCCAGGTGCTAAGGCTGAACGATTCATCCTTAGGACAGCTTCTAGCTCCTAACAAACAGTATCAGCCATCAAGAGTGCTCAAATAAGAGGAAAGAGAGGCTGGTATAGACAGTTACCTGCAATAGCTAGTACTAACATCAGCAACTCAAGAGAAAGGGAGGACACAGCAACTGCTCATGTATTCTGTGCTCTCAGTACATGCTAGGCGCCACACTAAACACACTTGTAACGCTCACAGCCCTATGCGGTAACATTATCCCCCTTTATAGATGAGGACACTGAGGCAGAGAGAGGTGACTTGCCCAAGGCCACCAGTTGCTGAGAGGCAGAGCCTGAGGTCTGCTGGTGAGCACATCCCGGTTCTTAGCCATCTGCTATCTGATGTTAAATACTCTGTGGAACTACAGTAAGTCATCCCTCACTGAACTCGTTGATAGGTTCTGTGACTTTAAGTGAACCGAGGTATAATGACACCAGTTTTACCACAGGCTAATCGTGATAAACAAGACTTAGGTTCCTAAGACATTCTCAACATTGTAACTAAACGGTGTTAACGGAAATGACGTTTTCAAGGACCTGCTTGCTTGTACCCTGTTATGCTCTGAGCACAGAAGGCTAACGGACGCCTGGAGGGTTCTGTCTGAGGAGGTTAAAACCACGTGCCAGGCTGCAGAAAAGCTTCTGAATTAAATGACTCAACTCCAGGCTGACATGGGGCAACCCTACAGGAGGTCCTGGGAGACCTGGAGAGCCCTGGCGAGGCGCCTCCTGTGAGCAAAGGTGCCCCGTTGCTTCCGGCAGCTTCGGCCAGAGGAGAAAGGGCTGAGCAAGGGACCTGGGCTCATCTTCACTGCTGCTCTGTGCCACGTATGCAAGGGACGGGGGCTGAATGACAGGGGGCGGCATTCTCTAAGTAGGCTGAAGACAAGTCTCCTCTCGAAAACGTGAATTCAGCCATACTTTAACATGGATCAGCATTAAATGCTTTGTATACCATCTCAACACTGCAGTTTCCATAAATCCAACCTAGTTCCTATAGTTTAGAAGGTCACTTCAGAGAAAGTTGACTTTTTAAACTACATGAAACCTCAGGTCCCTAGCAGAGAGCTGTAGCTTTATTAAGAGTAACCGAAACCATTTATACTTTTAAATATGTGGATTCATATATTCATATTAAGCTCAGGAAGTTCATGCCAAGTATCCATCCAATGAATTTCCCATTCCCTGAAAATTAGAGTCGTGTTACCCTAAGGTCCAGAAGCAATCTCACACCTGGCCCCCTGCTGGCGTGGGCCAGCCTTCCTCCACAGACACCTCATCCTGCCCTGGTGATGTTTTTCATCTTGACCTCAAGATGGTCTGTTCCACGGTAGCCTATGTTTGATTCCATGTTTTCTATTTTCCTCATAATATAAGTTTTTGTTATAGGAAATATATCATGGACTAATAATAAGGCAGAGAAAGAAAAAAGTTTAAAAATTCTTCTTTATTATACTGAAAAATATTCCGCTTCATATGCAGCTCTAGTGTGAAGTAATACCAAAGAGTAATTAGATCCACATTCCATCTCTGGCTTTAGTGCGCTAGTGCTGAGCGGCCCTGTGAGGGTCATTAGCCACTGTCATTTCCTCACCGCCCCAAAGGCTGGCTTAGCACTCTCCTCCCCACCTCTGGGGACAAGCTCAGGGCAAATGAGTTAAGGGTCTGGCAAGCCCTTGGTTTCTTTGGAACCCAAATTATACTTTTATAAGCTCATTTTTCTCAGCATAAGTGCTGTGAATGTGGGCAAGCATCAGTGCTAAACGGACTTGTAGAACAAAGAGATGGCATCTTCTACAACTGGTGTTTTCAGAGGAGGGAACATGCTCATGGGGCATGTGGTTTGTATCTGTGAGCAGCCTCCTGAGCTCTTCTGACAGCGCTCCCTGGAAAGAGGGTGTCTCTGGGAGCCCCTCCTTAACAGACTCTTCCCAAAACCTTCTGCGCCTCATCTGAGAATTACCAGCCCTGGGCAGATAACTTTTCTTTAAGAACTCTCCAAGAGGCTCAGTCAAAAACATCCCCCACCCAGTTTCTGAAATGGAATCAAATTCCATGATAACAAGTAATTCATAACAGACATATTAAGTCATGCAGGCAGAATATGGTTGAGTAATTTCCCATGACAGATATATCTACCTGTGTCATCAGGGGCTGTATAGACCTGAAAAACGTATGGTGGAAAGGACCTTGAGACGTAAGAAAAGTTCCTGCCATCTGAGGAAGAGAAGGGGATTTTCTGCTTAGGACTTGTTCAGAGAAACTGTATTTTACAAGCGGACTCAGGAAAGAATGCAGTTTCCTGATTTTCAAAATGCGTTCTCCTGAATCATCTACTGAACCCAAAATGCTCCACCAGAGAAGTACAAAAAGGGAGATGGCCGTAAGAAATCTTCCCAGCAGAGAACACGCAAATGCAGGCGTGGGTGGGAGCAAACACATGCCTTCCCTTTAGAAGGCCTTGTGGGTGTATGTCCTCTCCAAACTCCAAACTCCGAATGCTCACTTATCTTTACTAAGCCTCGCATCCTGTTTATTCTCATCCCTAAAGCAGACCCCAAGAATGGAAGATAACCCACTGCAAGTCTATGATCTTAGGAAGACATTTCATCCCTTTTTCACAATTTTGAGCCTATTAAGGACCAATGGTCTCAGTGAGGGGTATTAAAGCAAATGCATGCCACACCCACTTAAAAAAACTGAGTTTTGGAGTGTCATTACTTCAAGATGGGTGAGAATCATGAGAATGTTGAGCTGAGTGCTGCTGAGTGACAGAATATTGTCACAGCTTCACTCAGGAGCACAAGGGGATGTCTCCGCGAAGCTCAGGTGGAGACAGTGGCTGCCTTTCCCGAAGTGGTCCTGCAGGGTTGACTGGGCTGTGGAATAAAGCTCAGACATAACGCATTAGATGAGATAAACAGAAATTGGTGAATTATCTCCAAGGATAAAATATCTGATAGGCAGTTCTTAAAAAACTCTAATATCCCAGTAAACTCCCAGGCAGAACGATCAATTTCTGCAAACCTACACTTTTCTCTTAGTGATTTATTCTTCCTCTTTCATTGCATACAAATAGAATTTGCTGTTTTAATGGCAACAGCCCTTCCGATCACGCCTGATTTTACCATAGGAGTAACGCAGGCTGGGTTCCAGGTTCACAGAAGCCTACTGAGCCAGAACAGACCTGAAGCAGAACTAGTTCGGCGGTCCCTAATGCCCGGAGAGAGCCTTATTCCTGCGCAAACTTCCTGTGGATTCCAGTCGGCCACGCCCCAGGGGACCAGGGCTGCACTGGGTGCTAGCACCCGAATTCTCCATGTGTGAGGAGGTGCCTCTGGGAGCCCCTTACCTCATCCAGGGGGCATTTCTGGATTCCCACCACTACCCATTTGTATATAAACTGCATGAAAAAACCAAGTCAGCATTTTTTCTTGGAACAACCTCCAGAAAAGTCTTAACACACCTTCCAAAGGCAGAACTTTCTATATTTATTCATTTCTTCGGCAATGTCAAATAACTTCTTAAAAAAATAAACTTTAGACTCATTTCTAGGTAAACGCAGACCAGATCCATGAGGAGGTATCTGGGAAGAATGAATTTAGGGCTTGAAGGGCCTACAGCTGGAGTGCTGAGTCTCGGCCAAGGCACGTCTGCGGGACAGTCTGAAAGAGCACAGCCACGTCCCTCGACCTGAGCTGCTGTTACTTCCTGTAACTGTTAAGAATTCTTACTATGATTCTTATGTAAACTGTGTATTGAAATTACTCAATTGCCTCAATTACTATTTTTTAAAAGAAAATAATCAGAATGACTCTAATGAAATGTTTCCAAGTTCAAACTTTATTTTCTTAAGGGCTGTGGGGTGGGGCTGCGGGAAGAGATGCTATTAAGAATTAAAAGCGGGAACGTGTAATTTATCTTATTCCTCACTATTACTACTGGCAAGAGATATGTGCTGAACGCTAACACACTGAGCTCTGAACAGAATGAAATGAGACACTGTGTTTATTCTTCAGTGCTGATACTCAAAGCAATTTAAGTTCTAGGACTTACTATTAAGTAAACTCAAAACATGGAATAAGAAACAACTGATTATTCAAACTAGAAGGATTTTGAAAATAAAATCCCTGTAGAAAAGCAATATTTTGAAACCTACTTGTGTCTTGGAAATTACATTAAATACCATGAATTCTTCTGCAAACTTAGTGAGTAAAGGCTAAAGTCTAGGACTGTAAGAACGGCCATCTGAAATATGGGACTCTCTTCCCTGTCATCAATCATTCCCAAATGCTGGTGAAGTCAGGGCACTTCCTTCCCACAAAGGAGCTTTGCAAAGAGCTCCTGCATCTCACAACCAGGATGAGGGTCTCACACAGGAAGCACAGCTCGCATGCGGCAGTGAGAAACCCAGGAATTCTGAACTGATGATGGTAAGCTAAATGAAATCCCTATTTATTGTCAAATGCTTTTTTTTAAGAATTTGGTCTCGCATTGTAGAAAAAGAACAGAACAGGTAATCCTGTCCGCTGAACAGAAGACTTGGTTGAGATGAATGCCCTGGCGTTTACGGAGGGCATCTGGGTATCAGGTAAGCCCAGGATTCCAGCTTCTCCTGTGAATTTACTTTGTAGGTCTTTGTATTCTATCAAGACAGAATCGGGGGATACTCCAGGCCCCGACTGTAGACTCTGATACAAACCAGATCTATCTCGCTACCAGTAAGCATCGGTGTCAGGTGCTGGTCAGGCCCAGCCCAGGGCACACTTCCTGTTTCTGTTGTGTTGGCCAACAAGTTCGATACGTTTTTTTCCGTAAAATAAATGACACATTCTTCATTTTCACCAATAACTTTACTGATTTGAATATTTTGAGTATGTCAGCTATCTCCCTCTATTGGCTTCTAGTGGGCAGAGGCCAGGGGTGCTGCTAAACATCTTCCAACGCATAAGACAGCCCCACAGCAAAGAGTAATTTGGCCAAAGTGTCGATAGTACCAAGAAACTTTACAAACCACTTTGACACGTTCAGTCAGTCACAGCACCTTCTCCATACACTGCACACAATTTTTTTGTGTGTTTCAGTTGCGTTTTTAACTTTCTTAAATAATAAAGCATAATACGCCGAAAATGTTGTGTATTTTCCTCCATCTTCAATATTACAATGGCTGCACAAAAATTCACCAATTTTGATAAGTTTTTTTAAATGCACGCTGATATGACAGCTGTCACAATTGTTCCAAATGACACTAAGGACAATAAGCACTACTAGAGCCATCGTACGGAAAAAAACATAACAGACTTTTTGGCCCACCCAAAAGAAGGCCCCTCAGGGCCAAGCTGGAGGAGGCCAGTGCCCCTGCTTCGTCAACTGAGCGCCTCCGCTTTCACGTTCCAGGGCTCTGTGTGATACTGTTTGGAAATAATAGGTTCTTCTGCTTACTACAGAATTAAAAAGCTTAAATGCACCGCCTGAGACACCCTGACAGAAAACCAGGTCACAGCACTGGGAAGGGCAAGTGATTTTTTTTGAATCCTCAGGGTCAGCGTCTTCTAACCCTGACAGCCCCAAGTCTTCACCCCTGGTACTGAGTCCTGACCCCACTGTCAGCACATGGCAGCTGTTGGAGACTGCTGATGACACCTGTCACTGATACACAGAAAGAGGCTACTTCACATCAGACCACAGGCTAGCTGCATTCGTGCCCCCCGTGAAAGGTTGGGTGCGGCTCACCTTATCACTGTCCAGTGTGTTCTGAGACGTCCGGGAGGCGATTGAAATTGTGTCGGGCTGGCTGCTGCCATCACCTTGGCTATCCAGGTCCTCTCCATCCCTGGAGACACAAGACACTTTGAATTTCTGACTCTGCTGGGGTCGTTTCTCAAGACTGGTGAAGATCATCCGTCAGTCATTGGAGACAGAACAGATGTGTTTAAAGACATGCAAGTGAGTCTCCGTGATTGCTGCTGCCCCCACTGCATTCACAAGGACGGATCACGCTGTACTAGCACAGGCTTTTTGCCAGGCTCTGGGCCAAGCATCTAACCTGTCTCATTCCATTCAATTTATAGAATAAAATACAGTTGACGTTATTACCAGTTTAGAAACAGGAAACAAAAATGGCTACTGTGACTTGTCCAAGGCCACGTGCATGATTTACATATGTGCCCAGGCTCACCCTTGAGTGGGAAAGGGAAGCAACCAGGGATTTGTTCCTAGCCCGTCAATTTCTTTAAGCTGCAGCAGGATCTTGTCTCGACAAAGCCATTTCATTGCTAAGAATGTGACATATAAATGGTATTTAAAAAAAAATTCCTCAAAATGTGTGACAACTTCTGTAAAATCTGAAGTTAACGTGGCCTTGCTCCTTCCCCATTAAATAAGCAAATTGGCTGGAAGTTCCCGCAGCAGCACACTCACCTCCTGCCCTTCTGCTGTCTTGTGGCCGGGGCTGTTTTGGGGATGTGAATGGGCTCCTTCAGGGCGCCTTTCAGGTGGATGGTCCGCTCCTGTATAACTTCCCGGATGTGCTTGATCCAGTCCTGCTTGTTTTCTATGCTGGAGGCCTTAACGGGGTGTGAGAATCCATCAGGACACGGAAGGGGCCCTTTCCGGATGCTGCACTAACCACAGGCAGGTCTCCCGCATTCCTGGGGTTTCCCGTTTTAAAAATAACTTTCCAGCAGAGAAGCAACCACATCCTACATTTGATGGGCCACCAAAGCAATGACCCTTGTTTTGAATATTTTTTCATCAAAACCATTTTCATTTTATAGCATTTACATTATTTCAGATCTCTGGATATTCTAATCATCAATCATTCCCTGGCCCCAAGAAATTTAAAGTAGCCCTGGGAAAATACGAAAACACAGGCACCCCAAACCAAAACTTCTCTAAGGCTATTTATTTAGGCCAAGAATAGTGGTCAGTGGCTAGTGAAGGGTCAGTGGAACTGAGCCAGTGCCCACGAGTTGTGCTGCCATACCCACTGGACTCATCGGCTGCAGCGGCCCCATCTCAGCACCTGCATCCTCTGCTCACTCCCACAAGCACCGTGCGGCCTCAGGCCTCCCTATCCTCGTGGGACTACGGTGTGGACACCAAGTCACACCACCCGCAGGTGAAGGAGCTGGAGTTCCGACAGTGCATGACACAGTCTGCCTCTGAGCTCCGCATTCATGTACCTCTGTGTACAAACTGGAATGAGCCACAAGAGTAAAGCAGTGTAACCTACTGCCAACTCCACATGGTGGACTTGCCTCAACTTTATTACAACTGTGGAGAAAGATTCTCCGAACATGACACATAGTAGATACTCAATAAGCATCTGTTGAATGAACACACATGGCATCACTTTCCCAGATTTTTTTCCTTTCACTGCGCCTCAAAGGGGGTGGTTTGTTTTTCCTTTTTACATGTGCTGGGCCTTAGTAATAGTTTTTAATTTCCTTATGGAAAACACCAACCTCCTGTGATATAAACAGAATTCCCTGTAAATGATTAAAACAATCGTCAGTGGGATTTGTAGATGAGGTCACAGAAGGGAGGGGAACCCACCGCTTTCTCATGGTGGGCCGTGTTTTGGAAACGAGAAAGACGAAGCCCATGGTGGGAAGGGAAATTAAAATTGAGAACTCTCTAAATAAAACGCTTTCCCTGGAGCACATGTCTGTAAAGTCACTGTGGGGCAGTGGTGGGGAAAGAAAGGGTAAGAGGAACCTACGGCTTCCATCACCGACCCGCTCCCAGGAGAGCAGAGCAGTCAGGACGACTGCTTTGGGGCGCGAGGCAGGGTGGCCAGGGGGCAGGGGCGTGTGCGTGCGAAACAAGCATCTTGGGGCCGGCACTTCGAACACGCAGGTCTCCTGGAATCTAAAAGCCTGACACAAACGTTCGGGAGGAGGAGCAAGGAGAAGCACCTGAAGAAGGACATTTGGCAGTGCTGGGAGCCGGCGGGGAAAAGCTGCCACCACCGCTCAGAGCACAGACGATGCTCACGCCAGACAGCACGTTCATCACCACATTTATGGAGGGTAGCTCTCCTAGGAGTCTCCATCTGTTCAAGGGAGGATTTAGAAAGAAAGTTCTCCCTTGTGGACAATAAAAGTAAAAAGAAAAAAAAGGCCACAATTTTGTGTTAGTTACTGGGCCATCGCCCTCGTGGCCGTCACCACCACGACCTCCTCCGGCACCACCATCACCTCACTGCTGCCCCACCGAAAGCTCCACCATCTTCTCAACCATCACGATCATATCTCTACCTGCACCTATTCCAGAGCTGCCATCACGGCCATCTCCACCGCCACGTCACCACAGAGCAGTCTCTGAAGTTAACGAGGACATCATTCCCTTTAGTCTCTACTTGGAAGTCAGAAAAATATTACTCAAAATTCCCTAGAAAACCTTCATCTGGTAAAGCCCACAGGAAGTCTTATTCTTCAATTGCATCATGAGCATTTTATCATGTCCTAAGTGAAAGTAATCCATATCTGGCTAAGACATCTGGCTCTATTTTTTAGACACACCCTTTGGCATCTGTTACTGCAACTAATCTGGAAAAACACTTAATATAAGCTGGAACTTTTAGGTCTTCAGTATAGTTTAAAATTGTATGCCTTAGAGAAGTTCAGTTATCTAACATTTAGCTAACAGTACAATTAATACTTTACAGGGCTTTATGCCACTACTAACAAGAACACACTGGTCAGGTAATCATATACCCACTGCAAAAACAATTCATCCTTTCTACGTGAATAAACACCTTGATGCACAATGGCGTAATAGTCAGCAGTCACTAAAGGACAGGCTGCACAAGAATGACACGCTGCTGAATAATCATGGGTGCTGGAAATACCAGAGAGATTAAAAGGAATGTACAAGACAAAATCGCTGACATGCAAGTTCACACACCAGAGTCCTATTAAGCTTTTGGCTCAACTCCCAATATTCTACAAATCTCTGTCTACAACTTCCCCAGAACATCCTTCAGTCGACTATGGTCTTTCCAGACAGCTCAAAAAATAGACAGTTCCATCTGTATTTTCTCAAACACAGAGGGAGGGAAGTTATTTAAGACACTCCTAAGAGTCCTCGGCCATGCTTAGGAGATGCTAGGACAATCGAAACACAGCTCAAACCAAATATTCAAAGGCATTTCCCTCCCCCAAAGACTATGTACCTCAAAGCACTCTTGGTGTTTTTTCAACACTTTAAATCAAAGCATTATCAAAATCCCTGTACCTGGTAATTATCCCCCTTTCCCCTCTGCCTCCAAACTGGAAAGTGAAAGAGCCTGAGGGCCCCACGGAGGCTCCTGGCACGTTCAACCTCAAAACTCTCGAGGGCTGTCACCACTCCATTAGGTGCCCATTTTCTTCTGGAAACCAGAGGTCAAGCGTGCAATGCAAGCTGTGGGTCCGTATCCCTTTCCTCCGCTATCTTAAGTCCCTACATCTCTTAGGGAACGCACTAATTCTTTTTAAGACTGGAAGTATGGGAGAAGTTTGATGCCTTGCTCCATTCGATCTTTAGTAGGCAAGCCAAAGTTTAGCTCACATTACTTCAACCCTGGAATATCAAACTGAATTTATTCTACCTTTTCTGTGGTACCACTGATCCCAACAGGAATTAAAGGAAGACATAAAACTCTATGAAAATTAGTATGTTTCAACCGCAGGGGGAGAAAAGCGTACACTGCCATGATAAACTTCTCACACAGCACACCCCCAAGCTTCAAGTGAACGTACCTTAAGGACAATTTTATTATCTGAAGTTGGCGTCCTCCCCACCCACAGTGCAAATTTGCAAGGATCTCCTTCCACATGTTCTGTGACACCCAACTCTGAGGTCTGGATAAAAAAGACAAGTGTATGTGGTTGAGGGTACAATTCGAAGATGAAAACAAAAACAAAAACAAACAACCCCACAAAATGTTTCTGGTGACTTGTGGTCATGCTAGGTTATAACAGCGTATTTGTTAACATGTTAATAGGAAATCTTTAGGCCCCATTTTAGTTAAAATGAGGAAATTTTGTTCTTTGGCTAAAACTATGGGTTTATCTTTTTTATTTCCTCTGAGCACCTCTACCGGAGATTCTAATACAAGTCAACAAGTAAATCCAGAGAAAGCAAAGCAAAATATCCGAAAACTCTATTATCTGGAAAATCAAGAGTGGACTAATTTCAACCTTATAAATAACAAAATGAGTTTGTTCTAGTTGTCAAAGTTGCCACCTTCCATTTTCAGCATCAATGGAGTAGCTAGCTTCACAGAGGGCAAATGATGCCCACTTTGTTTATCAACGGCATTACCTTTTAGTACTTCACCAATAATTGTAAGGGCTAAGAGACAAAACTGCTCTCTGTAACACATGTAGCTGTAATATGCAGAGCATGGAAGAGTGTAGATGAAGGTCAACATCTTCAGCCCCCACACCCCACCACAATTCAAGTTCGCCCCGAACACATTCTTCTCCCTCCAGCAAAGGAAGTGATTCATAAGCTATAGCTCCAGAGGTGGCCTCTGAGGGAACCCTAACTTTTAGAAGATAAATTAAGTGAAGATGTATCAGCTTCTAAAAGAGACTAGCTTGGTCTCAAAGGATAGATTAAAGCCAGCTAGTGAAATTACTAGCCAGCAACACTGCATTTTTCCTTTGCAGTTAGAACATGATCTAAAATGATGTCAGGTGGGCTGTGATCCAAAGGACAATCTCAAACCGGGTGTCAGCCAAAGAAAATGGTATGAAAACCATTAGTTTGAACTTGCAAAGTCCAGATTATTATTCAGATGATTTCTACACTTGGTAGTATTTTATTACTTTGGGAATTTGATTAACATATGGATATCATAAAAATGTATAATGTATAAAATATAAATTATCCAAATTCCAAACATCTACCAATATTTATAAGCAATCTGCCATACCCTGTATCAAGAAACCAAACTCTGCTGCATTTTCTATTCTTTCTCTGATGGTGACTTTTCCTTAGTTTTGCCCAAACTTGCCCGCTACCTGGCCCTGCCCAGCTATTTGTTTGGTGACAGTCCTCTGAGGTACTGCCCACCAACGGAGGAAGGAAATACAGTGGGCCCAGGGGAAGATGTGGGCCTGAGACCTCTCTGAGAGTCAACTGTGACTCTACAGAGAGACTGGTTGGGCATGCCACTAATGAAAAAAAGGTACCAGGCATGTTTCCCTTGCCAGGAAGTACACTGACAAGTAAGAATTCAAAGGTATCACTGTATCTACCAAGCACCCAAGGATAGCTGTCTCTAAACAGGTGGGATTGCAGATCTTTAAAACTATTACTACTTACATAGACTTTCCTCTAATAACCATATTTTGCTATTGTTAACCCATATATTTTTTTACTATGCACCTATTTTTAGTGAAAAAATTTTCAAATCTCATCATTAAGATCCCATAGTGAGCCACCCAGTAAGGCTGCTTAAATATATTCCAATGTTGGTGAAGGAAAATGTAATTATAATAATATGAGAACTTATTCACAGCCTGATATGATCATTTTATGTATTTATAAAGCTAGTAAAAGTACACGAGAGGTAAAGGATTTAAATTCACTTATAAAGTGTTTTCTTATCCTGTCCTTAGATTCTTTGGAATTTGGAAAAAACAAGTGCCCTAAGTCTAGGAAGCCCAAACTCATGAGCGCTCCCTAGTGGATCCAGGCTGTCAAAGAATTTCACTGAAGAAGATGGAAACAGGACAGTTTCGGACTTTTCACTTTTTAGAATGGTTGGGGAGGTTAAACTGAAGGCGACAAATAGTAATTTTCCCCCATCTACAGAAAAGTTGCAATTTTGTGATCTTTAAACTTAAAATTCTGCATGTCTATACTTACAAACAATTTGCTTTTATAAAGGTACTTGCTTCTCCCACTGGAATCTTTCACTTCTTTACTAAATACTAAGGACATTTCAAAAAGGAAGAGATGCCGCTCTCGACCCTTTCGAATTAAGGTTTTTGGGTCCCACACTTGGAAGGATTCCTGCAGGATGAGTTCTCCCTGAGACTCAATATTTTCATCAAACCCTGCAACATAAAAAAAAAAAAAAAAAAAAAGGAGGCACAATCAATTTAAAACAAAATTTAAAAAGCCAGCATTATGACTACTTAAACATTTGTGAAATGGCCATCAACTGAATGTCAAAAGACCATTTCCCATTAGGGCCCCTGACTACTCCAGTCTTCCCAGCACTGACCCACCTGCAAAGGACAGTTCTTCCTGAAACAAGTCTTTATATGTATTTTCCGTTGTTCAAAAAAAAAAATTTGCAGGGATTCCTCTTGGTTTATTCTTCAAGTTCTATCTCCTTAGGGGTCTCACCATCTGGGACTGGCTTAACTCTCTACCCGTCATTGCCCTTCACTTACGGACTTTACCATACTGACCTCCTCCTCCACCCAGAATGGGTCCCTGACTTCCCACAGGCCCTCACCTACTCCAGCCTATCTTAATCCTCCACTTCCTCGGCCTAGAACACCCTTCCCACACATTCCACAGCGGTTCCAGGCATGCGTCAAGGCCTTGGCTAGCCTTCTTCCGGGAAACGTCCCTGGCTACTCATCTTTGGTTGAGTTCTCCTTCCTTCGAATATAAAATTCTGCATGTGAATCAGTCATGCTCTAGCCCCTGGCTGGCTCTCCCTAACACTCATCTCTTCATGGAAGTGACCCATTATATGGACTTGAAGATACCCAGGGCAGGTAGGAGCTACCAGTTATCTCCTAGCTTCCACTCTCCCCCTCTTCCCTAATAGCAGAAGCCCCCTTCACAGACACTGAAAGAAGCACTGCATTTGCTCAGCACCCTCTGTAGTTCAGGGCAGCTCCATACCTATGCTCAGGCCAGGTGGGGACAATGTCTAGTTTCTGCCCATCTAGCTGTTCCCTGCCCTCCCTCTCCCCCAATTCCTGCTAGATGGAAGGTTAACATGGTCTCAACACATCCTGAACTGATCCAACCAGACAGCATCCAAGGAGTAGAGAGAAACAAGCTGGAACACAGCCCGAGCCCTGGACATCACGAAGGGCTACTGCACCAGCTCAGAGTTTCACATCAGAGAAAGAAGAGCCAAGTCGCTTGGCCTCAGATTCTGGGGTCTCTGCCACAAAAAGCAAGCAGCACCTCTGCCCTAACTAGTGTGCTATCAAGGCTACAGTGGTTACGACACTGGCCACCACAGGCTTCTTATAAACATTTCTGTGTGACCTGATTGTAAGAGCTAAGTTCTGTAACACAGAATGAGCTTTCATTAACACAGGCATTTACAGAAATTGTAATTGCGATGCAAATTTTTATGTGCGTTTATCTGATTCTCTACTGTGTTAGACACCACGTTGAACTGCACAGGCAGGTATATGGTACCTACTATGTTCAAGGCTCCAGCGAATGATGCAAGGAACACAGAGATGAGGAAGCAACAAGCTCTTTTAAGGATGTTATGGTCTTGGGGGACTGACCTATCCTGCCTTCCACCCACCGACCCACCTATCAGAGACCAGGTAGGTGAAGGCAAGCGACACAAAGTGTCCCTGGGGCTCAGGGTATGGAGAGGCCATTCTCCAGGAATGAACAGGGACAGACATTTAAAGAGATGGAGGTGGTTCATGTGATCTTTAAGGAAAGCAATGAAACCAGTTCGTTAAAAAAGAAGACATTCACATCTAGACTCTTATATAGACTATTATATCCTAAGTAAACACAGAGGCACAAAGCCACAATTTTCAGGGCACGGGAAATTCCTTTACAGACATCAGCAGATGTGCTCTGTTGACCGACGTGCTCTGGGGATGCAGGGGTTCCGTTACCTTCCAGCATGCTTAGGTGCATGGCGTCGTTGGCTCGCTTGGGCACACTGAGCATCACCTCCAGGCCGTCTTTAATCTCCCCCTTTCCTTCCTCACAGCACGTGAGCAGCTCCTGTGGAAGATGAAGACCGTGAGCTGGCCCCAAACTGCAAAAATCTCTACCACCATGATCTTTACAGAAATGAGAATCTACAAAGATCCACAATTTTCAAGATAAAAAACAGGCTGGCCTACTGGGTCTCATAGAAAATGAATTACGGCCCATATGTCACATCAGAGTATACCAGGGATAGTCAAAATTTAAAATTAGTGTACACATTAACTATCAAGCCTCAAAAAAGATAAATAAAAATATTTAATCGGCTCCTGGTTGTATCTGAAGATCACGCCAGAGTCCAGCTGGTGCTGCTAAGGGTCCCGCAGGCTCCCAGCGTGGTTCTGAACCTCTAGTGCCATTCGCACAGGGCCACCGAACCTGGAACCGCCACACCGAGCTGCAGGAACAGTAATGCTGTGGGAATGTCTGCAGTGAAACAGCTTTCTGTCGTGTGTGGGGTGTTTAGAAAATGCTCCAATGACGGCCTTACACTCCCGGGTGCGCGTGCATCTCAGATCTCAGCGGAACGTCGGTGTGAAATGAACGCGGCAGGGACAACAAATCCGGATTCTTCTCCACTCCCAGATATCGTGCCAGTGCGTCAATGACTTTTAATCGGTCAGGGACAGCATCAACAGCTTTTTGTGTCCCCGTGTTCAACAGAGGGACGTGACAGTGCAGTCAGCTTTGTTCTCACACTGGATGGCTTAGAGCAACCTAGCTACCCGACAAGCACCTTTACTCACAACTAGAGGATGCTTCTCTATTATTTTGAACAACATGGCAAAAAAGTGCTTCAAAAACGCGCAGAGACTAACTGCACTGGTGGAAAAGCGTACGTCTGTTCTCCACAAGAACCGCTCAGCAGAATCAAGGGGGGTTTATAAATTAAAGCACCAGTCCAATCGTGAGTGGCTGGGCATGAGGTCACACAAAAAGAGATCTTTAGTTGGAACCACATGCTAAAAAGAAAATCCTTAGAGCCTGAGGACATCAAGAGGTAAACTGCTTTTGCAGAATTACAAAGCGAAGAGCAAATATTAATATAAACCGCTCAGCATCCGGGCTTCTGTTTCACGTTCACAGTGCCCACCCTTCCTGCGCAGGTAGTCTCGGACCACCGCTCAGGGAGGTTCTGATACCAAAGCGTAGGAAGTCTGTCCTGATAGAGAAGTTCCAGAATGGTATCACTTTCACAAAAGAACGGAGCTACTTCTTAACTGTTTCTAGATTTTTCTTACCAACAAGAACAGTAAAGCGTTTTTGTAACTCCAGGTACGCACAGCTGCATCTTCTGATTTCACTGTCACCTCCTATTGCTGTGCTGGGCGTGAACTGGGGGCAGCTGGAGTCGAGAATACTGTCACTGGGATGAATGGATGGTTGGGATAGTCTAAGGCTTGATTAGTAACATTCACCAGCCAGGGAAACGGTAGGGAAACATCAGATGGACGTTGTAGATGATTTTTCTTGTAGTCAGGAAAACGTGTATCGATTACGTATGTAATACATTCTTCGACACTCTTACCACAAATTCTAAGTTTTCTTTACCATCCTGTTGTCAAGCTAATAGTGATTATTACATTTTTACCAGTGTGATTTTAATTACGATCATTCGAAACCAAGAAAAAGCAGAGGCCAGTGTGACTCACATGCTTGTGAACCGTACGAAGAACAGGCATGAATCTGTGCGACAAACGACGAATGACTAGCTAGAGACGAGGGGAGGCAGCTCCCGAGGGCCCGTTCTCCCCGGGGTCACCGGAAAACCCAGGCATCAGCCTGACCTGAGAGCAGAGCCACGCCCAGGCGGTAGGGGTCCAGTGACGAGGCTGGGCACACCCTGCAGATGCACCCTCACAGGGTGAGGCGAACTCAACCCGCACACGTGCACAGCACAGCACCGCCGCTGGCGCGCAGTCAGCAGCCATCGCAGGAACAATGATATGAAATACCCGGGGCTGACAAACGTCTCTTTCCTTCCTCGTTCTGTGTTGGGGACTCCAGCTGGTCAGCGATGTTTAGGTTCATAATGAAGGAATATACTCTTATTTACCTGCTACACTAAGAAATTGGGCAGGGAAATAAATGGCAAGGTATTTAAAAATAAAAATATGCTGGGTGTTATTTTAAAAACTCAGAGTGCTTTACGTAGAAAGAAAATGGTCAGAATGGTAATGCATACATCATAATTTTGCAGGCTGAAGGTGCTTCATACATACTTTTAAAAGGAGCTGATACTTCGTTATTCGCTGAACTGGTTTAATAAGGTAGGAGGAGATGGAATTGGCTAATCCGTGCCGCTGCTGTATCTCCTGAATGAAACAAAAATTACATATACAAATAAAAACATCACTGGGTAAGTTAGATAGCACCAACTAAAAGTTTACATTTATTTTCCCCACAATGCATATACACAGATTAGTTTTCTGTAAGTTTACGGCAGAAATAACTGATTATTCTTTCAATGTGGTCAACCTAAAAATAATGACGCTCAGCCAAGTTACCACTTTGACTCCAGAGGGCAGCAGCGTTTGCTCTGTGCTACTGGCCACACCCAACCGAGTCGGGAGGGACCACCTTCTCTCCTGAAGCTTCCCCTGCTGCGTCAAAGACCGGTCCCGCCCCACAGCCTACCTGTCGCTACAAGAGGCTCCTCCTCTCATCTCCGCACTATTAAGGAATTCTGCTTTCCTTTGCACGCTCGTTACTCAAATACCCTGTAGCCCCGAATTTCCACACCAACACAGTGTCTACATTTTCTTAGTTCTTAGCATCCTTTTCAGAAGCTTTTCAAAAAAACCGATTATCATCTGACAGTCTATGCCTCAGCTTCGCTGCTGGATTTAGAGGCTGCCACACACCCTTGTGATCCCCGGCTGTCTGTCATTTAGGTTAGGCCCCCCAGGACAAGGAGACTAGAGGGTGAGTCCTGTGACGTGCCACCGCAGGAATTGCCCAACCACTTGGCATCCAGCAGATTAAAAGGAAAACCTGACAACTGCTCCTCTGCTCCCAGGTCATAAATTTACTTTTGAGAGTTTCTTTTCAACTTGCAAAGATTAAAAAATATGCAATTCAAGATGTAATGATGATTACACACCATCATCATTTAATATCACATCTAAAGGATTTCTTTTCACATACAGTATAATTCAAAGTCTCAAGGACAGGTCACTGAGTTCTGGACAATGTCAACCCACTTGTAACCAACTCCCAAACCAAGATACAGAACATTTCGCCATCACGGCAAGTCCTCTCATGCCCTTTTCCCATCATTTGCCCCCACCCCTACACCCCCACCGCCCCCAAGAGGGTACCCTTGTTGGAGATTCTGTCACCACAGATTGGCTTTGCACATTCTGAAAGCTCATATAAAAGGAATCATGCAGAATAGAATTCCTTTACATTTAGCTGCTTTCAGGCCACGTTTTGAAGATTAATCCATGTTGCTCGCATGGCAAGAGTTTACCCTTCGCATGGCTGAGCAGCAGTCCCTCTCCTGGACACGCCACAACACGCTGGAAATACTGCGTGCTGTCTTCTTAGCACACCTCGTTCTCACAGCATTTTCACAACTGCATCTCCAATATTTCTAAACATGAGTCTATTTTGTTGACATCCTTATTACCCCTTATCATAGTATTATACAATCGAAAAATGGTTATAAGATCACAGTAGTCTTCTAAAATACCTGAC
This sequence comes from Glossophaga mutica, assembly GCA_039655065.1. NCBI lineage: Eukaryota > Metazoa > Chordata > Mammalia > Chiroptera > Phyllostomidae > Glossophaga > Glossophaga mutica. The sequence goes on from CM077305.1 coordinate 25,285,089, forward strand.
AAAGATTTAATCCTGCTGAAATCATAAAGTGTCCCTTTTCTGAAATTTCTTTTCTTATAAAATTTTACTTTGGTTGGGGGAGGGGGGGTGGAGAGAGCTGGGGGTGAAAGGAGTTTCTAGCTCCCTGGTCAGTGGCATATACATTCGAGGCCAGAATTTCCCCTTTGCATTTGCAATTAAGTCATTTACAAGCAATAAAGTCCTTGCTGTTTTCATTTCTCTCTGCAAAAGTGGGCGCCCTGTGTTTTTATTCACATTCTCTGCTAAGCACCTACACAGACACTGAGAGTCAAAGGAACCCCTGTCAGATGAGCAAAAACACCATACAAGGAAAACTACAGACATGTAACCTGTGAAATCACTACGTTAGACAAAAATGATTCTTGTATTCTTGAAGACTTCTAGGGCAAAGGGTTTTTAAAAAATGGCTCTGGCTCCAAGCCTTTAAATGTGCCAGGTGTTCTCAATGCTTAGGCCTTAAATCATTCTCACACTGCATGCAGCCACACAGTGTGGGGTTCCTTCTAATGGCAAAGACCCAGGGTCCTGTGAAATACTGAGAAGAAGAGGCAGCGCTGGCCTGGGAGCAGACTTCGTACTTACAAAGGCAGTGATATGCGGGAGTACTGGTCACGAGAACGACAGTGAAGACAGGGCCACCTGCAGGCGGGGCTTTACCGCAGAGACAAGAGCTCAACTGCATTCTGCCCTCTGAGTCAGTCGGTCAGAGAAGGGCAGGTCATCACCACGGGCCTTGCACAAGCATACCCACGAAAACGGCTAATAGCCTCGTGGCCTCGTGCACCAAATCACACGTGACATTCAAAATCACCCCGCTTTCGATCGAAATTTATTTGGCACACGTTTGACGACATTCTGGAAACCCAAACGGCATTCTACGCGTAACGCCGCAAGTCTCCATTCCCTTCTGTGGCAAATCTCTGCCCTGCGGTATCTTCTAAAACAGGGATGAGCTGCCTCTACGTCCACACCAATGAGAATGCAATGAATAAACCTCCCACTGCGCCCAGCTGTCACGGTGCCACTCGTAAAATTTTATTGGTAGGTCACTTTTGGAAAATAATGACATCATGAAATTAAAATGGAAAAAATAAATGAATAAAAAGATCCAAAGTTACCTTTTTAAGAGGGGGAAAGGCTTAATTTAGTAGTTTATATCTTTTATACAAAATTTTACATGTAAAAACTTACAATTATATAAAAATAATAGTGATGATGTATACACATGTGCATATAAAATCTGAATTTCTGGCAGGGGAGAGCAAGGGGGAAAATGGGGACAACTGTAATTGAATAACAATAAAAAATTTACAAAATATCTGAATTTCTTACTGATATGTAGCTTGTTATTCTTTCAGAAGGAGCTTTTAGAAACAGAAAAAATATAAGACTATCCCACGATATATGTGATAGATAAAAATGAAAATATTGTCCCATGAATCAGGTGAAAGTCACGGATAATTCTGCATTTTAGGCATGCTATATACAACTTAGGAAATTCCACGGTTTCCTTAGTTGTCATGACTCACATCAAAGTAGGATCCTGCATGCTCCAGTATCAGCTGAGTAGAATCAGGCTTGTTTTTGCAGTAAGTGACATACATTTGAAACTTGTCTGCCTATAAATAAAGAAAAGTTAGACTATCACTTTCAAATGACTGTACAGCAAAATATCATAAACTTTTATGAAGAAAAGAGATGGTGTGGATTAAAGGTGTTTAATCCCCAAATTAAAAAAAACACCTATTTTATAAAGACACCTGTTAAAATAAGAAACACCTCCTGCTGATACCACACACCTCCATAAGCCTCCCCTGACCCAGCAAGCTGGGGTTGGGCACCTCTCTCCCCGCGGACAGTGGTGTGTGGAAATGCGGGCAGTATACTGTGATGGCACGATCACCAGGCCACTTGTCTGCCTTCCCTCAGGACTAGGGAGCCCCTCTGTTCCCCCCACCCCACCCAGGACTGGGCACTCACAGCAAGCCTTGAATTCCCAGGGCCACACTGAGGTCCGGCACACGAAAAGGTCTATTTCAGACCATCGTTACTGCCAATAAGCTCATTCTGCATTAATAACTAGCTGGGGAATGGAATTCTTTGAGATAAAGTCCCGTTCTCTGTGCAGCTACCAGTAGAAGATGGTGACAGAAAAGACACGAACACGGTTCCCTCTAACTTCCTTCAGAGATACCAAGTAATTGTGGGACAACGAGAAGCCGAGGTTTCATTACCCAAGTAACAAAGCAGTGCCCGACGTCCTCCGGCAATTGCTCGTATTTTTCCAGCTCTTTCAGGAATATGCTACAGAGAATACAAACATTATCATTTTATTAAGACATTTTAAAACATTATAGTAGTGACATATGCCAGAAGTTTGACCAAGCATACCACGGCTTCAGGCCATACCTGAATTTCATCATTTTAATCATGTGCAGTGAAAAATGTGTGCCCTCTAGATTTTGAGATTTAACAAAACGTATAGCTTTTAACTAGGCTAAGTTATTGTAACTTTCAGCTAACCAGTTTAGCATGTAAACACATTCTAATATAAATTTATCCTAGTGGCTCACTTCTGGGAAGGTGCTATGTTGAGTAGCTACAGGCATAATGTAGGGAACGTAAGGATTCCATCTGAAGAGAAGCAGCCCTTTAGATTTTAGCGTCTTTTGCTGGGGAGGGGGCGGTGAGGACAACCCCGGGGGCTCTGGCCCCACGGCGTCTTTCCATAGGCCAGTAGGTACACAGGCTGACTCTACCTAAAGGAGCTTCTGCTGCTTTTTAAAAATTTCTTAGAAATAAGAGTGTGTGTCTCCTCTGACCAAGGGTAAGTATATTTAGTTTGCACAGACCACGCATCTGCTCCATCCTCAGCAACTTCTTCCCTCTTATCCGAAAAGACCAAACATGAGCCTGCCACCCACGGAAATCTCTTCGTTATTTTAACCCTAAGAAATCACTTATGTAGCAGCTGATGGCACAGCCTGAGAGAGGTTCGGGTTCTCACAAAGACAGTTTCCACCGTTTTCCTAATCTTGTCTCTGCAGAAAGTGAGCACAGATACAAAACTGAGTCTGTATTGAAGTAGTTTTGAGAATGCCAGTCTTTCCGAAGAAAGCCTGACAGGATTCACTCGGATTTCAAAAGAGTCATTGAAATCAATGTTTGATCTCTTGGAACCCCTGATTTCTTGCTATGAAAGGTCAGCGCAGGACCGAGATTCCGGGAGTAACTAGCCACGGATCCCCAGGGCTAAAGCCACTCACTTGTTGTGGAACTCATAGATTTCCTGCATGTTCCCGAAGATGATGAGCTCTTTGTTCACGATGCCCGGGGGGATCTCCTCCACGCCGCTGGTCATTTCCCACAGGTAGGTCTGGCCGGGAGGGAAACAGAGGCGTTAGACAGAACCCAATACCGCATTTTTAAGAAACAGATGTGTATGACATCTGTAGATACAGACCCAGAGTTAATGTACATCTGAAAATATATCTTAAGAATGGAATCTTTTAAACAAGCATAAAAAACTGGGAGGAAAAAAAAAGAGCTCACCAGTTGCTACAATACTTGAGAATAATCCCTATACTTTTCAGCTCTAAACTTATTTCCAAGCTTTGAATGACCCTGTCCACAAGGTACAACGAATATTCATAAAACTGAGTATTAGTTGTCAATCATAATTAGGAGGCACGCCTCTCGGAAGCTGCTGTAAACTTCTATACAAAGGGAATGTCAGCCAGGCCGTCATGTGATAAACGGAACAAGAGGATTACTGCTGCATCATCCTGCAACGAGCAGAAAACGGGCCCGGAACGCCACAGAATGCAGAAACGTGAAACCCGCGGCTTACACACACTTTAAATCTCAAAAACAACGAAAAGTGTGATTATTTTAAGAATTACTAATAGGAAGGAGTAAATACAAGATTATACTCAATCTAAAGAAACAAGTTAAAAAACTTACTTACATCCATACACTCCCGGAGGTCTCTTACATAAGCCTTTTCTGTTTGAATTAACTCAGCCATTATGAACCTTAAACAGAGGAAGACAGCAAATAGTTCAGTTCACAGGGAGGATACAAGACCTACTTTTATGGCTTATGAAATAATAAAGTGGTTTAAAAATCATCAGGCAGTAATGTTTTCTGCAGAATTAAATCAAGAATAGATAGAACAACAGTAGTATCCAGCCTCCAATTCAAAGGGAGAAGCAATTTTAGACACCTGGGGCCAGATGACACTTTGCTGGGGGCAGAGGGCGGGGGGGGGGGGGGGGGGGGGGCGCTGTCCTGTGCCTCGTGGAATGTTTAGCAGCCTCCCTGGTTGCCACCCACCAGACGCCACCTGAGTGGCAACCAAAAATGTCTCCACACATTGTAGTGTCCCCCAGGGGACAAAACTGCCCCTGACTGAGAATCATTGGTTTAGAACCCCCTTTTTATCATATTAATATCTAGTATAGTTTACTAGTTGGCAATGTTTAAACACCTCCACTTGTGTTATTAATTTCTTCTCCTTAGTATTGCTAACTCATGACCTATTGATGATGAACAATATTAAGTCAAGTTGTCAGCCCCACTTGAAACGGGCAAGGGGATAAAAATAACAAGATGCTATTTCTGACGCAGGTGATAAGGGACAGTACACGCAGCAAAGTCTGAGCTGCAAAAACTAAGCACATTCAGAACAACAAGAAGTCATAATGACAACTGGTTTCAGAGCACACGCAGAAGAAGCATGTTTGTCCAAGTGACATTTTCTTGACTTTTTCAATAAATCTGGCAGGTTCCTAAAGACCAGCTTACTCTTTCCTGCGGGCAGATTTCCGTTTTTCTTCATTAAGCTCATGAGCAGCATCGCGCAATTTGACCTCTGACCCAGGGATACTGGCTGGAATGATATCAAGCTGAAGACTTTTACTCTGTGGAATGGAAGAGTCAACGAACTTCAGTGAACTGAATCAACAAAGGGGACACCAAGAAGAGCACCGTGATTCATTCAGTTCGCACAAAGCAATTTACCGATTTGTTGGAATCTGAAGAAATCCCCAGGGCTTTCTCCAAAGAGGTCCTGTACTTCTCCATCCGCAAAGAGAAATCTCTGTACCTCTTATCCACGGCAGTGACACATTTTTTTATCTCTGCCGCATGGGCATGCCCTTTTTCACAAAAGCCATCAGCTAGCTGTATCAATAGCTTCACCCTCTCTTTGGTTTGCTGCAAAAAAAACAACACAAGAGGAAAGTATTATGAAGCAAATGAACTCAACTGCCAGGAATCAGAAACACTAGTAACTTGCCTAGAATTCAGCTCTAAACCAGAAAAGCACCGCTGGTGACAGAAGCCCGGATTCCTATCCCAAGTCCACCCAGTTCATCTCCCCGAGCAGAGACGAGCTCTCTTTCCTTAGCTCCTCCACAACAAATGGTGTTTTTAAGACCTGGGCTAAAAAAATCTAGACTTTCAACATCCTCGTCTGGTCAGTGCTCAGCAAAAATCTGTGGAATGCACAAATGAATGCGCACTCGGGACGTCCTCCCTGTGAATCGAAGACTGTCCTCCTTTGAATGTATACGTATGGGTTGCACAGACCATCCCTGCGTTACACACGTTTACTCTGTGTGCCCATTAGACCACAAGTTCGATCAGGGCAGCAGCCATCCGAGATTCTGCTTTTCCTGGTGCACACGTGTGGCCAAGGACCTCCCACGGCGGACACTCAGCAGAATCCCCGATGCATCACACGTTCATGTCTCTCTTCACTCTCAAGGGACGTGGGGAATGTCACTAGTCAGGGAATGATCTCTACAGAGGTATCTTAAATTCTGTTCCTTGTTTAGAACTCTCTCTTTTAAAGAAATTATTTCAGCCCTGGTTGGTGTGGCTCAGTGGATTGAACACTGGCTTGTGAACTGAAAGGTCGCCAGTCCAATTTCTGGTCAGGGCACATGCCTGGGTTGCGGGCCAGGTCCCTAGTGATGGGCGTGAGACAGGCCGCAGGTAGATGTTTCTCTCACACATTGATGTTTCTCTCCCTCCCTTCCCCTCTCTCAAAAAATACGTAAAAGCCCTTTAAAAGATTATTTTTTTCTATATATACATAGAAAAGATCTTTTATTAAGTTAGGCATTACATTTCTTCCTGTAAAGTTAAGGACAACTATAAAACATTGTCCTATATATGTGGCAGTAACTTCACTCAACTTTGATTTTTCCACTGCTCTGTAAACACGTCCATTTCATTTATCTTTACTGTGAGGCTTCCTTCAATGTTCCCACAGGCATTTCAAATGAGTATACTCTTTTGCTGCGGAAACTGCTTTTCTCAGATAAGCTTTAACTAGAAAATCTTTATGACTAACATTCAGGAAATTGACTTTAAAATCCCCAAAAGAAAGGTCAGAGTTCAAAACCTGGATAAATCATCTTGGTTTGCACAATAAAATTTTTGAGCCAGAATTCACCAGAGAACCTGTCTCATCAGTTGTGAAGATCCGCAGACTATCACAGACCGAGCACCAAGTCCTCCCCTGCATCCAGCACCCACGTCCGCTCTCGCCTTTGGCTCTCTGCACAGGTCTCCTGCTGCCTGTGATGCCGGTCCCCTGGATGTCGCCATGGCGCCTTAGAGTCTTTGCTCCACCGAAGGCCGCCCCCTGCCCCAACCACGCTTCCTCGCCTGCTCTACCGTTTCTAACAGCGTGCTGCACCTTCTGCCACGGGCGGAATTTACTTATCACTGTCTGTCTCTCTTCTGTTAGACGGTGACTGCCACAGGCCAGGGACACTGGATTGCTTGCTAACATCTCCCGCACCTTCCACGTGTGGCACGCAGTGGCCGTTCACCAAATATTTACTGGGAAAATAAATTAACACTAGGTTCTTATACAAGACTGTGTATGCCTAAGTTTAATGGACATAGCAGTTACTCTTACCAGCGTAAATATACATGCCTCAAAAACTGTGTGAAAACAAAACTCAAGGAACATTAATTACCTCTGTGAAAAAATGAATACTGTGGATTCTATGAAAGTTGCTTAGTTGGAAAAAGTCAGCAACACTGAAAATACTCTCCAAGTTTCTAGGGCTTTCCTTTTGTGTAACAATGAACTCTCAGAGTGAACTACAAGAACACTACCTGTTATACAAACCTTCGGGTTTGTCATCAGCATGAAACCTTTCTGAAGATAAGACTAGCCTAATTATAAACCAAGGAAACAAGAAGTCCAAGTTTCAGACCTGGAAGCATAAATTCCAAAAGGCGTTAACTGAGAAACACTACTAACTTTTATTTTATTTTAACATTTTATTTATTTATTTTTAGAGAGAGGGGAAGAGAGGGAGAGAAACATCAATGTGTGGTTGCCTCTCACGCGCCCCCTAGTGGGGAACTGGCCTGCAACCCAGGCATGGGACCTGACTAAGAATTGAACCCACGACCCTTTGGTTCACAGGCTGGCACTCCATCCACTGAACCACACCAGCCAGGGAGAAACACTACTAAATTTTAATGTCAAAGATAATTAATACAACCAGTGCAGGATTTGTAAAAATTAGGTTGTATTTATCAGCTTTCACTGCTGTGTGCCAAAACATTAACCTGCTGAAAAGCACAGGAAAGTATTGTTGTCCCAGCACTGAAGCACAAATTACACAGATCTCTTCAGGGGCCAAGAAAGCTAAGTAGTGCTCTAAGTGCTCGAGACAGAGAAGCGAAGATAAAAAAGATACTGCAGCTTACCTACATTAAAAGAGAAAACAAAACAGCAAGAAACTTCAGGAAGATTTCTGTGTTTGTGTAACATCACAAAACAGACCAGTTGCTGGCATGCAACACCAATAAGCTGATGCTGATTACTGGAGTGTATTTTAACATGCACTGAGTTGCAAATGAATTGAGTTGTCTTAGTGAAGAGAGGCTTTGTTTCCATTAACACTAAAAGTGCTGCAGTACTCATCGCGGTAACAATTGGATTGGAAGATCGTCCTGTCAGAGTGAAGGATTCTTTATATAACAGGAGAAAAATGATTTCTTAGAAGACGGTCTCACAGGGTGGCAGAAGGCAAACAAGAAAGTAGCCTAGTATCAACAGGAGAAACTAAATGAGATCTCCAAGCACCGAAGCAGGTACTTTCTGATGGAAAGGCAGCCAGAAAACAAACAAAAAACGTTGATAAGAAAAAAAGTGAGAGGTGTTTTTTCAAAACCCACCAGTTCCTCTAATCAATATATCCAATGAAAGAAACAGCTCTGTGTATTTGTGAAACAGAAAGGGCAGGTGTCAGCTTCGGTTTTAGATGCTTTTTAAAAGACCAAACACAAGGGCAAAAAATAATGCCTGTTTACTACTCACTTTTCCACCAATCATACTCCAAATTTGAGAAAACAGAAAATTTAAGAGTAATAGGAAAACCCTTTTATACACATTCCACTGGGAACAAAGCTGCCATGCTCCTCAAACCCAGACAGGGACAGTCACGTCACACTCTGTGTGCACGGTGGCCCCGGCAGTCGTGCAGGGAACAGACTGCTTGGCCACGCAGAACAGCTGGCAGAGTGGAGCATTGCTGAAACTTTCAGTCAGTGAAAAGGGACAATTCTTACATCTGAGTGCTGTCTTAAGTACTTTCTCCACACCTTTATAGTCAAAGGATATTCAGAGAAAGAAATGCAGATCATACCATGCACATAGTAACTGTCATTTATTAACCCACCATTATTAACAAAAATGAGAATTACACAGCTAACATCCACAGTGTTGCATCCAGAGGAAGGAAGAGGCTTGATCCTTACCTGCAGAGGCAGGCCAGGCTGGCTCCCCTCTGGGCGCCCACGGCCCCTCTATCATGCCGAGGCTGTCCTGCCTGCCTGCCTGCACCCGCCCCCCAGCCCCCCACCCAACGCTCACGGCGCCTCGCGAAGGGCCAGGTCTCTTCACCAGCCCTGCAGTGTCTGTAGCTGCACTAGACTATGCGTTTCTTCAGAACAGAACCAGGGGTTCTGAGAGCCCGGTACCCAGAGGTTAAGTGGAAGGAAATCAGCTTAGAGCTTGGAGTGGGGGTGGGGGGCAGCTGGGAGCGGAGGGCTGGGGAGGAGTCAGAAACCGTTACAGAAAACATAGAAAAGTACAAATAAACATAACACAAAGTAGCCGTCTTTATCCCAAATGATTAAAAAATTCCTCTTTGACATGTTTTCAAGCCAAGTTAAGGGCAACACACCACACACACACACACACACACACACACACACACACACACACACACACAGAAATCAATCTCTTTATAGCGACACTTCTTTTTAACCAAGCACATTATTTAACTTGATCATCCACTTTCTACTCCTCATTTTAATTGTTAGCTTTTTCTAATAACTCAATCTATCATCAAAAACAGAGGCACTTATGAAAATATTACAATGAATTATATTCAAAAACTTGGAAAAACAAAAAGAAGAACGCCACGGGTTGAGAAGGAGACAGAGAATGGCGACTTCTTCCGCGGTCAGGGAAGAGGGAGCCCCCGCAGGTCACTGTGGAGATGCTCATCTGTTTACTTAAAAACTAGTAACTCCTCCCACGGACTGCATATGCCACAGAGGTGTGTTCAATTTTAGTTTGACTTTTGGGAGAAAACAGAAAATGCCTCCCGTTTTGCAAACCTGTGAAGCACAGCCGGCTGCTGCCGGGCTGAGTGGAAAGGATGCAACTGTAACGACTTCCACCGACTCCCGGGAGGAAAGAAAACACCCGCAGAACAACTCCAGTCCCGCTGGCAACACCTACCAGGGCTTGGTAAAAACTGCCAGTACTCAGAAATCAGAAAGGAAAGGAGAATAATACGAAAAGGACATGAGAGAAACAAAAAGGAAGGAGATGGGAAGCATTTGCAGAAGTCAGAGGAAGAGCAGCAAACAGATAAATGAAGGCAAAACTGAGGGCAAGTGTGAAAGGCAGTACGAAGTAGTGAAAAATCCATGTATCACAATCTGTTTCAGTCACCCTGTTTCTCGTTTCATGAAGTATTTCTTCAATGACACTTTGGAGAGTTCCTTTATTTACTCCAAGCAGCCTGCTCTGCGCTGCTCTGGAAAACCCGGGGCGGACACAGGGCCCACCGAGCAGACGCGCGCAGCTGGTCGGACGCACCTTCGCGGTTATCTGGAACTCCTCGTGCTCCTTCAGCAGCTCCTGGGTGTGCTGTATGCTCGAGCCCGTGGAGGTGTGCGTGGACAGGTAGAACTCCCCGTTGTCGTGGATCCATTCCAGAGCCTAGGCAGGAAGGAGTGAAAACACGTTCACGGAGGAACAGCGGTGAAGGGGGTCCAAACATCTGAGTGTCTCGGCTAAACGGGAAGTCGCAGGCCGTGGCCAGTGCACCTCGAGAAGTGCCCTCTCAGAGAGACAGACAAGCTTCTGAACTAAGTGTCGTAATTCTAAAACTCAAAAAGCAATCGACAGTCTAGAAAGTTGTAATTGTGTCACCTACAGGAAAACAACAAAAAGGTCAAGAGTTTCCTATAGGTATGACCCTAAGTCACAATAGAAGTACTACGATTCTTCCTCAAGAATACGGGGCAGTGTGGGGTGACGGGGTGGGCTGAGACCCTCACGTTGTTAAACACTGAGACAGTCACGCCACCAGGACTTTACAACCTAACTGAGAAGTTCTAACCAACACAAGAAGAGAACACAGATGCGAATTCTTAGCTTTCAAAAGTACAGTTTCAACCCTTTTTTCCTATTCCCGTGCCTGGTAACACCCAGACGTGGACCCGCTTTGCTTGTTTTGAGGGCTCCTGCAGAGGACCTGTTACCTTCACCCTGGATGAGCCACTGGGCGGCACCAGCACAGGACGTGGCTTAACCCTCCCAGTTGCAGGAGCGAGAGGACCGCGCCGGAGAGAAAGGGGCCGGCGAGGCTCGGCCTGCAATGGGATGACGCCCTTCTCACGCACCTGTTCTCTCATGGTTTTTGGATAGCAGCCATGTGTTTTCCTTCCGTTTCCACACAGCTGAAGTGAAATCAGACTCATTTAAATACACACACCTCACGCTGTATATGGAAAAGCTGCATGAGAAACCAGAAGCTTTTATATCTGCCCTTTAAATCTCAGAGTTATCCACTGTTGTTTGCTGGTATTGGGACAGAAATGTTACTGCCTCTGTCGGTTATCTGACAGCACGTGTAGCATTTTAGGAGAAAAAAACAAAAAGAAACCCAGATTACCTGCCATGCAGTTTATTGGCTGGGAATCTACTTTTGTTGTGCCTGAGGGTGCCTGTCCCATCTCAGAACCAATGTTAACGCTGACTCCGAATCAAGGCAGAAAGCCACCTGTCAATTTATTCAAAGGTCCTTGGCTTCTCTACCCACACAGCCAATGGTACCTGAGTGCCTACTATGGAGTCAGGTGCTGGGTGAGGCACCAGGGAAAGAGAAGCTTAGACCCTGCTGCTGGGGACTGGGAAGGGGAGAGAGAAGAAGTAAGATACACAAAAGACAGATGAGAGGGGGAGACGGCGCTTAGAAGGGTGGTCAGCGGAGGGGTATCGAAGCTGGGACCTGTAGGCTGCGAAGGGATGCAGAGAAACTGGGCAGGGCGGGGTGGAGTGTGGAGGTGAGGGGGAACACCCCATGGCCCTGAGCGGAGGGAGCTGGGTCCACTGCAGGGAGAGGCTGGAGGTGAGGCTGTGGAGGGCAGGGGGCTGCTGTGCGGAGAGGGACTGGAGTTGAGGGGAAGGAGGCACACCAGTCGGCCAGCGGGTTCAGAGGTTCAGACAGGACACAGCTGGCACGATGGCTCTGGATGCGAAAAGGCCAGGCAGATCTGACACTCACGGGACTGATGAGGGGGTGAAGGTGGGAGACAGGAGTCAGGAACCACACACCCTGTAAGAGGAGGGGACACAGGGCGCAGTGACTCTTCAGTCCACTTCCGCCTGTAGTGAGGCCAAAGTGGAGCCCTGCTAAGAAAGTGGCTGAGTTTATCAGTCTGGACTCCACAAATGGAGGTCAGGGCTGCAAGACAGCAACAGAGAAGATAAGAGAGGAAAGAGAAACAAGAACAAGTCTCAGCTGAGCCCTGGGGAAAGTCAACATGCAGAGGCAGAGATAAGGAAGGGGCAGCAGGGGTTTTGACAGCAGAGGGCAAGACTCTCCTGGGGGCAGAGATGGGGCCAGAAGTCCCCTATCCACTACCTGGGAGGCTGCCTCCAATGAACCTCAGGGTGCCACCCTGAGAACTGCAACCCAGCCAGGGGCCTCAAAGACAGGTCTGCCGTGAGCAATTAACAGTGACCACGGCACTGTGATCACGGCACAGGACAGAGCCCCACAGGTCTGCGTGGCCAGTGGGTCATCCTGGGTCATGGCCTGAACTTGATGATTTTGTATTTTACAAACGAGCTGACTTTAGGAAAAGGCAACAGCACATTATCCCTGTTGAGGGAATTATTTACAAGTCTGTTATGTGTAGTTGAATGACTCTTTGTCTTTCGACAGAGAAATAATAAAGATATGTGAGAGAGAATTATGAAACAGTCTCTAATTAGAAGCAAAGTCAGGCTGCCCTAAATCCAAAACATGGTTGAATTGAACTGTTTTTAAATAAAATGTTAAGAAAATGTAATTTAAACATTACAAATACTACTGCTTTCCACCTCTGCTGGAAATATGAGAACTGTACCTGGTAAAGTCAGCCAAGACGAGGAAAAGGCCAAGGCATGAACTCCAGCCATCAGCCTCTGGGGAGTGAGGCCACCCACTGTGAGAGTAACAGCCACCCACAGGGAACAAAATATGCTCCCTAAGTGGGAAAACTGTGTGAGGAAGATATCATCTTCTCAGGCTGTAAGATTTCACTAAACACCTGCTCTGGGACAGGGACACAGGAGGCAGACAGGTGGATTCAGATGGCGGTCAGGGTCCGATGCGGTTACCGTGGTGACTAAGCTCCTTGACATGGAGCACATGAGACAGCTCCACAGATTCTTAGGCCACTGCAAAGGCCACAGAGAAGTGACAGGGGTCTCAGCATTCACATTAGGGGGCTGACAAACTTCCCCTAAAATGGCCTTCCATTACTTCCATCCAGGCAGAAGCACTTTATACCAAAATGACTTCAGAGGGGGGGATACTGCAAATGCGTCTGCACTAGTCAAATGCATAAACTTTCTTGACTATACTGAACTGTCAGAAACTCTGTCACATTTCTTATTTAAGTTTTGCTCAATTTATCTGAAGAACATTTTACCTTGAACATATAAATACAGCCACATAACAAAACCACCACCCACAGTATTTGCACAAGCACAGCACCTTGACTCCACAATGATCTCTAAATTATCATCATATGTAACGTGTGCTCTGTTGTCTTCAATATGAATGAGGTCATGACAGTGGAGACAAGCTGAGTGACATACTTGTTGGGGGCCGAAATCACCCAGTGACACACTTCTCTGAGGTGGTGGGGTTCTCTTTTTACACTGAATGGTTAACTACAAGGCACGCCCTGTTTGGATCATCAGAAAGTGGTTCTGAGACTGCTCACATGAGGTCTAAGCACAGGGTGGAGGGCGCCGGGCTGCCCAGTGTGACGACTGACCTGCTTGGCACTTCGCTCAAAGACCACGTACTGCTGGCACTGGTCCAGCCGCCTCTTTCGCATGGTCCAGTAATGCAATACCCTGTTCTCCCGCTGGAAGAGCTCGTTCAAGATGTCTGAGAGAATAAAGAGAAAGGTGTGTGTTGGTGTTTGCAATCAATGAAAACACCTGCAAAACCTCATTCACTTTGACTTAAAAGACTTTTTATTCAAATGCCATTGCAAGGCTGATTTTACACAATGAGCCACAGTGCATGCTTGTTCCGTGTTCTCAACGAGCCTGTCAACCAGAGCTCTCCTTAAGTCCTTTACCCCAATTTATTATCAGAGGAGCAAGATCTCTGTAAGGCACAGGTGGCAAACACAAGGCCTGCGGGATGAATCCAGCCCTCCACCTTGTTTTATCCGGCCCAGCACCTTGTTTCTACCCAGCGGCAGCAGTGAGCTCCTTATCCCTAGTTAAGGAGCAGTTACATTTACACAGTCCTAAAATTGCATTCGGCCCTTTGAAGGCAACTGCGAGGCTGATGTGGCCCCTGATGAAAATGAGTCTGACACCCCTGCTAAGGTTACGGTTGGCCTCTAAGACCTCAGGGTCATGGGATCAGTGGGCCACACGCTACTGCTTCCCTTGCTGGGCAGGCTGTTGACATCAGTATTAGCTATTTTGTTCAAGACCATTAAAACCTTCCCATACACAGAAGGAACTCAGTGCACGTTAAAGGACGTATGTCAAAATGGTGATGGATTAGAAGAAAACAAAAGGTATTAAAAAAATATGAAGTAGACAAAGGCCGAAAAACCCTGATTACATAAAAATTAAGACTGTCGTAACCAAACAATAACTGCCATAAAAACATTATACCAATAAAAAAAACAGGAAAAAGTACTGGGAAAATATAAGACACTGACCTAATTTACTCGATAGTCAGGAGAAAAAGATGAACAATCTGTAGAACATGAAGTTTATGATTTTTAAAGTACGGCCACCAAACACGGAAACAACTGTACGCTCACTGTAACAAGGAGACCGTCTCCGGCCATCTTCCGGGCAAGCACTGTGCTGCCATCGGTGCTGGAAGGGTGGGGGAGGCGCTCGGGGCCCTGTCTTCTTCGTGAGGGAGGAGAACAGAGCACAGCCCTCACAGAGGGCAGCTGGCAATAGGGGGCGACACTGAGGTGCTGGTGCCCTTGAACCAGGACTTACCTTCCAGGTGGATGGCGCTCACACAAGCGGCCACAACGATTTGTACGCGGGTGCGTGAACACTGAGGGGCTGCAACGTGTGAGCCCATCCACTGGGGGGCAAGTTAAATCAGTTACGAAATCACCATACTAGACATTACAAAGAATAGGGCAGATCCTTAAATCTGATATAAGAATATGACTAGGATATACTACTAAGTTACTGAAGCGAATTGCAGAGAAATGCAGTCCCATTTAGGTAATAAATAAGAAAATAAATAAAAGGATGGGGGAGTGGAATCCACCTCCGCTCAGACTCTCCACACGTTTGGATTCCTGCGCACAGAGAGGATGCACAAACGGTCTCGACAGTGGTTATCACCGGCAAAGGGATTAAGTAATTTATATGCATTGGTCACTTTTAAAACTTTTTACAGTAAATCTGTTTTAGTCCAGAAGTTTATAAAATAACCATACAAAAAAACTTCAGACGAATGATCTCACCTATAAGAGGAACCTAATGAACAAAACAAACAAACCAGCAAAATAGAAGCAGAGGCAGGAAAACAAGGAACAGACGACAGTGACCAGGGCGTGGGGAGGGGTTAAGGGGGGAAAGAAGGGGGAGGGCCTGGTTAAAGACAATGACGATGACCCATGTCCATGGACAACGGCGTGGGGACTGACTGTGGGAACAGCAGGGGCGGAGGGGAGCAGCGGGCAGAGCCGGGGAGAGCAACGGGGAAAATTTGGGACCAGTGTAATAGAGCAACAATTAAAAAAAAAAAAAACTTCAAAAGGAAATTCCCAAGATCGGAACTGCACAAGTCGTAGTAGATGGTAACTAGACTGTAACTTCACGGTGCTGGGAAACTCCACTAAGTCTCCCGCCAACGCCCACTGGGTCCGCGGCTGGCAGGCTGAGCGCTGTGCGTGAAACAAGAGTCCGTGAGCTGCACTCGCCCAGCAGCTCGGCAGTCCTGCTGCAACATCCACCTCACTCTACTGAAAACGTGAACCAATTTCGTAAAACAAATTACGACTTTGAAATATGAAGCTCATCAAAAAATTACGTTACCCCATAAATGAAAACATCACGTGTGGAAATTAACATGAACCTCTGGGTCTTTTCTGCTCTCTGACTTCCATAGTCTCTGCCTGGGACAGGGCTGAGGGCTGACTTGGGGCGCTCTGTGTCTGCCTGAAGCTCTGGAGGGTGACTCTGATCACACGGGCTGACCCTTCTTGGCCTATACCCTCTCCTCTGGCACCGTCACCCTTGCATGAATCTGCTGCACTGACCCGCTCGTAAACCTTGTCCCCAAGTCTATGGTGAGAGAAAAAGGACGTTTCTGTTTTAACTCTCCCCAGCACGCAGCATGGTGAGAAACACTAGCGAATGCAAGATGATCATCTGGTGAGTGAGTACATGGACATACACCCCTCTCACACAGGCATGTACACATCAAACTGGTACAACCCAGAAAGCCTCCTGGCATCTTCAATTAGAGCAGAGTGTGCCCCAAAACCAAGAGCAATGTTGAGAGATGGGAGAAAGGAAATGATTTTTCTGTGAAATGAGTCAAGGAGACTGATTACCAATGCACATAACTTGCAGGCAATGAGGATTCCTTTCTGCTGAAAATGACTGCGTCTGTTAGTCACTCATTTTTCCCAAGAGAAAAACCCACTGACTAATAAGTAAATAAATCAATCTCTTCTGTAGAGCTTTGAGGATTGTACCAAAGTGAGACAAAGTCCTTCTGTGACAGCAGATGAATCAGATCACCAGGGAGAAGATGCAATGCACAAAGTTTTTGCCAATTGTGTTGTTTTAAGAAAGTGTGGAGTGAATCATTAAAGTGGTTGTTGCAATCTTTCCCTGTGAAACTCAGCTGCAGGAGTGCGGCTGGGCGACCTCCGTTGCCCCCTGTACCAGAACTGACTGCTAGGCTCCTGATGAGGATTAAGCTGACAGCATGTGGCCTCAACATCACAACTGCCTTAAACAGGTCTCATCATTTTCTCAGGACCCACTCCCATGTCATTTCAACTGAAATTGCAAAAACTATGATTACCTTTGAGTTTAAAATTATGCAACACCTGATTGCATTTTCTCTGTAAAACAGTCAGAATTCTACAGAGTAAAAGTGTAAGTCCTCTTCAGGTGAAGAGGACACATGCATCCACACCAATCCTATTAATCATTTAGTATAAATTTTGCCAGATTTCTTCTATGTATTTACACGTTATATTAAAAACATGGCTTTATAGATTTTATACTCAAATGATATCAAACTATGATACTACTTTGCAGTTTCTTTTTCTTAATAATGCTTATATAATAAAATCAACACATTATTTTGCTTGTGGATAACTCTGGTTTCCATTTTTTCCCAATTTATAATATTTTTATTTTAACAAAAGTCAATGCCAATATATATCATCCTAAATCCTGTTTTTTCTCCGTTTATATTCTTCAACTTTAGTCAATAAATTATGAGTTTATATACACAGACCAGCAGAAGTAGCACCTGCTTGAGTGTGGTTGGTAGAGTAATGACATGGGTGTAGTAATTTATAGTTTTAATTTGAACATTTTACCTAAGATGTCATATGGTGTGTTTGAGTGTGATATTGTTATGTTACAGAATTACATGCTTATGATTTTGTAATGAAAGATTTTGTAATAAAAAAGGGACATTATTTGTGCTGGGCCCTGTATTTAATATTCTACTCTTAAACCAAGATACTCAGTAAGAACTTTAAAAGCTGGAAACGAACGTTTAAAATGAAGCCCTGGGTGAAGACTTCCAAGCACACTCTGCCCGGTTCCTCCCACGCCTGCCGGTCGGCCGAGCCCTGGCCGCACTCACTTTTCACTTGCTGTTCGGGGGCTTTGACGTGCGTCACCATCCCCGGCATGTTCACGCTGTTCCGGTGCAGGTACTTCAGGAAGACATCTGCATTCCTTCTCGCAAGTGTGCAGGCCTAAGAGCAATGGAGAGCGATGTGCTGTTAACCTGACTGACACAAACACGGAGGTTTGAGTCCTTACGGACACGAGTCGGCTCTAACACATGTCTTTACTGAAGTGTTCACTTGGCTAGCGGTGGCTTAGAGAATACATAGTTTAAATCACATTTCAATTAAAAAAAAAAATATGTTTTGGAGCCTTGCTCTGATGAAGCCAGCTGCTCTGTTGTAAGCTTCCCTACGGAGGGGCCTGGGGGGCAGGGGGTGAGGGCAGCTGTTAGCCAGTGAACAGAGAGCAAGTGAAGCCCTTCCCCAGGCCAGCCTTGAGGCGGCCACGTCCATGGCCAACCCTTGAATCACAGCCCTGTTGAGAAACCCTGAGCCAGAGGGCGGGGCTGGGCCTGGATTTCTGTAAGCAGCAGGCAGTGCAATGCTTTTGGCTTCTCAGTCATAGAGTCCATGTCTCTGCTGCCTCTGCTCGACCGGCAACTTTGGACGGAAGCGGCCATGAATGATCCACAGATGAGAGAGGGGGATGGATTTACTCTCAGGTCTCAGTGTGCCAGTCCTTGGTTCAAGCCCTCAGATCTGAGGGTGGTTTGTAATGTGGTGTTATTTTGGTAATAGATAACTAATATCACATGTCTATAAACTGAAGGGACCAAAATTCTACCACCCTGAAGCTACTTTTCGGGGATACTGATTTTAAGCTGATCATTAAGAAACGAAAGACTCAGAATCTTTGACCTTCCCCCCTTTTCTGCCTGAAGAAGACAAACTAAGATGCTTCAGAAAGGAAATCTTAGGATGTTTCCTTCACCTAATTTGAATTAAGTATGGTAAATAGAAGGTTTCAGGTAGGAGCCTATTAGCTAAATACCCCACGTGAACCAGAGACATGGAAACAAGCAACAGTCTGACAGCTGTGCGAGGGGAGAAGGGAGGAGGGGAGGAAGGGGAGGGGAGAGGGGAGAGGGGGAGAGGGGAAGGGACCACTCAAGGAACATGTATGCATGACCCATGGCGATGGGCCATGGAGAGGGGTCTGAGTGTGGGGACAGAGGGATAGGATGGGTAGGGGGGCAAACGGGGAAAAATTGGAACAACTGCAATAGAATAATAAGTAAATAAATACCCCATGTGTGCCACTGTTTCTGAGTCACTTAGCAAGAATTTTCCTGCCAAGAGTTCCACTCTTCCTCCACTACCTGTAAACCTCCCATTCTCACCTCTGAAATCGAATATTCATCTCCCACCATTTTCTCCTTTGTCCAAAATGTCTTATACGCATATACTCAATGCTGCCTCACTGTCTTTGGAATTTTCATGGATTTACCATGTCTATGTGAATTCCCCATGCACGAGTATTAAACTTGGATTTTCTCCTGTGTAATCTGTCTCTGTTAATTTGGTTATTAGCCCAGCCAGAAGAACTTAGAAGACGGGAGGAAAGTATTAATATGTTTTAGCCCCCACAAAACCAAATAAGTGATTTCATTAATGTACTAAAAAAAAAAAAAAGAGCCCAGTAAGAGAAAAAGAATATAAATATGAAGTGGAAGAAGCGGAAAAAAAAACACATTGATTATATTTGAATAGAAAATATCTTGCACATTTCCTGTCCCAGATCTGGAATTAATCTTTTCTTCAAAGAGCTCTGCCTCCTTCTTATGGTAAATGGTACTGAGAGACCACAATCTAGGCACACGAGGGGTGTGCATTATTATTGGGTTGGTCACTGTTTCTAGGCCTTTCCCATAGAGCTAGAACATTTTTTTTTAATTAAGCTAAAAATATACCCAGCATCTCTACTGTTGAGTCTAAAAGAGTCAAGCACGTACCATACCTTTTCTACATAAACTCTATTTTAGATGAACCGAACAGCTGAGGGGGTAACAATCCTAGCTAATCAAGGAGGAGAGAATGGCAGAATATCACCACTTTGCAACTCCTAAGGAATGAAGTTACCAGTGGCTACTAGACCCATTAGGTGAGAGGCTGGTGGGGAAGAGTGTCTCGGGTGAACCAGACTCAGCACGTCTGAGCATTGAAGAACCCTCACACTGCTGAGACAAAAAGAGAAGTGGACCTGTGTGCCTCCTGACGTAACACATGGGACGTGCAAGCACCACCCACAGGGTGTGCTGAGTGCACACACATGCGCACGCACTCACATCTGAGGCTGATCAAGGCTCTCAACCTGAGAGAAATTCAGAGAATCCAGAAGGTGCTTTCATCACCAAAATGGGAAAAGTGGGAAACACCCCAGAGCATGAAAAACTGACTTCTCCAATTAGAAATGGTAAAGACGGAAAGGGTGATTTAGATGGAGAGAGACTTAACAGGACACTAATCAAATCAATGTTTGGACCCTGTTTGGATCTTGATGAAAACCAGGTATAAAAAGACATTTGCGAGACAATCAGGAAAATTTGAACACTTTGATTTTACATGAAATGAGTTATTATTAATTTTTAAGATTCGATAATGGTATCGTGGTTGTTTTAGAAAAGTGTAATTTAACGTTTAGCTACTCACCAACGCATCTGCAAATAAAATGAGGTAAGGTCTAGAATGTAAGTAAAGTGACCCAGTGACCGCAGGCTCATGGCCGTACGCTGATGATGACGGAAGCCGGGCGAGATGCACGGGGTTCACGCTCTAACCTTTCGGGTTTCGCACGCGTCTTTAAACTGCCGTAATAAAACGTTGAAAGACATCCAACAGAGAAACTACAGCATTCTAGCGGCCAGAGGAATCCAAACAGGCCCGTGATTATTTTGCTTTTTAATGTTACCAAAATCTTTCTTCCTTACATTAACCACGTACTGTTCAATTTTGTTTTACACTAAGTGGGGTCCAGACAGAGAGAGGCAAACTATGATTGCAACTCAAAACATCCAACACCGGTCGGCATTTCACAAACTTAAACAGCAACAAGCATGGCGGGACTTCCAGGTGCTATTTGAAATAGTCTGTTAGTGACTCTGAGGAAGCTACAGCTGCTTTCCCACCCCGATTTGCTTAAACAGAAAATCACTGCGGTGGAAGCTCAAAATCAGTATACCAGATAAGAATTTTCAGGGAGTTACCATTTATTCTCCCAGGCGAAACAATAGCTTTCCCTGTTGGGATGGACCACCACCTTCAGAAATGAAACAGAAATTTTTAGATGTAACAGGAAATAGTGTTAGAGAGGTCCAAATGCTGCGGCAATGAGGAAAACTAAGTTTAATAAAGCAACGGTGAAAAAGCAAACACCACATTGATTTTCAACACGTCAGAGTGCCAGGAGGATCCTCAGAAAACCTGTTCCAAGAGGAAAAGAATGCAGCGTGGAAACGTTTGATGTCAATGCTACTAAAAACACTTCAGCCACCGTTTAAAGTTTCAGTGTTTGAAAGCACATCAGTGACTTAGGTATGAACAGAAAAGTAAATAAAAATACACACATACACACATACAAAGCAGGCTTGAGAAAGTCCTCATTTAAAGCTTCTCAGAGTTATAACTTACAGCCTGGCCCAAACTGAACTAAATTTCTCCTGCAGGAAACGTTTCCTGAGTAAGTAATAGAAACTGATCCTGTAAACCACAAGAGGTGTTCCTGCTTTGTGTCTACACTGGGCTCATGTACCTTCTGAGATACATACAGTCTTTGTTCCTAAGAAGTGAACTTCCAAAGGAAGATTCTTTCAAGGCATTTTTGATTAACCAAATCAGTCTCTCTGTTCAGAATCATTGGCATTACGACTTTCACCTGTTTTTTATATTCACAGACTTCTAGCTTTCTCTGTGAACACTAGAAAGACAACGTAAATAACACAGACATTTTTAAGATTTCCCCCGAACAGCTAAACTGTCGCTCACACGATGTTGCCCTGACTACTTTCCACACAAGGGGAGAACCGTGGGGTGTGCAGGACCTCCCTTGGAGAGTGACAAGGGCACGTGCACCTGGCCTGGGGGTACCCACGGTTCTCTGACAGGCCAGCGCTCAGTGCCCGCCCCTCAGGTGACCCCTCTTGGATCCGCGCACACTGCCCGGTGAGGCATCGGCCCCCCAGGAAGCCGGCACGTACCTTCAGGAATGCTTCCTTTTGTTCAAGGTGCTTGCTGATCATGGGAGTGACGTGATCCGTCTCGGAATTGGGGCCCAGTTTGTCGGCCCCTCCACACCAGTCCTCCTCCCTCTTGTACTCCTGCTCCAGGCTCTCGAGGACACTGCAGACCTGTGGGTGGAAGCGAGGTCCAGGCTCAGAGGGGGCCGCTGGCACCTCAGGGCACGAATCTGCATCTTTGGGAGCATTTTCAGTCAGGCTCTGGGCACGAAAGTGCTGGCCCGAGGACCAAGGCCACCGGAAGGAACCAGGGCTCCGTCCTACGTGAGGACAAATGCAGGCCTTTCGGAATGAGGACGGAATAATAGCTGAGCCGCCTGTCTTCCAGGCCATATGCTTAAATGAGAGAAAAGGGGTGCCTTCATGTGCTCTGATACCTAAGGTAAGCAAAAATTATCTTCAAAGAGCGCTTCTCTTCTCAGCTGGACTTGGACTTGGCCGGTTCCATCATGACTGAGGAGTTAAAGACTGAGCCGTCCACTGAAATTAAGCTCAAAATAAAATGTCAGCTGGGAGGCCCAGGGCTAGAGCCCCCCCTCCCTACCTGCTCCGAAGTTTTGTAGAAGGCGACGGAGGCGTTCACGAGCTTGAGGCGGTCTTCCATCTTGAGCATGAGCTGCTGCCAGTGAGAGGCCACCTTCTCGGCGCAGTCCCTGATCAGGTCCACGTCGTAGTGGTTGGCCTGCAGCATGGCCTCGGCCTTCTGCTGCACCTGCAGTGCGCTCTGATGCGTTTTCTGAGGAAGGACAGCAAACGGGGGGCTCATTTAACAGGGGTGTCATGTAGGAACCGGGTGGGCCACAGTGCTTCTGTGCAGCTCGCTTTCCTAGAAACAACCTCAGTTAACATGCATTAGGACACTTACTTCCAAAAACATGGCAGATAGTTTAGTTAAAAAAAATTAAAGTTCTCATGCCTGGCAACGACTGTTTCTATTTAAATGACCTAATGAAGGAGGAAGTGCATGAGGACTTTCCAGAATGGGCCGCAGCGGTGGGGTGCTCAGCTGGAGCGAGCAGGAGCAACCTTTCACAGCCAATGTTCTGAAAAAGCTGCTGAAATGTTCCAAGTTGATTATTCCCATCGATCCTTCTTATAATAGCAGCTGCAGGCAAATGAACAAGTGGATAAAAAGGGGGCCGAAGTGAGTACTTTATTTTCATTTTCAACTTTAACTCTGGACCAGTATAAAAAGTTCTCAAGAACTATTGATTTTTTTTTTTAAAGAAAAACATAATGGAAAGCTAAGAATAAACTGTTTTCCCCGGAGGTCCGTGCCACAGTGGACCCACCAAACAACACGGCAGTCCGGGGAGACCCCGCTCTCCCCGCCTCACTGGGAGGCCGTGGGAGGGGCTGAGAGGCCGGGCTCACCCCTGCAGACGTGCACCGCCGGAAGGCGGGTCTCTGCGGACACAGACTTTTATTTTTTAACAATAGCAACATTTTATATTTCATCTGCAAAGGAGCTAATGATTCCATAAAACACTGTACCCAATACAGTCCCTACAGCAGATCCAGGATGTGCTCTGACAGTTTAATTAGTAGAAATCACTTAGCACAGTGCACACATTTCAAAAGATTCCTGGGGTCTGGACTGCAAGAAGATGTATTAATGTGTGTCCATGGTACTGTTAGTTAAAAACTAATCTCGGGAATAAATTCATAGTAATTCCTGTGGCTTCTTTCTCTGGTTGACAATATTCAGGGTTTGGCACAAAAACGACCCTTTTTATTACAAACTCTTTTATTTCAAAATCATAAGCATGTAATTCTGTAACATAACAATATTGCACTCAAGCACACCATGTGACATTGTAGGTGAAATGTTCAAATTAAAACTATGCATTACTACACCCACATTATTACCCGACCACCTGCACTCAAGCCGGCGTTACTTCTGCCGGACCCCGTGTACGTGAGGAGAGAGGGAAACAAGTTTCCTGTAACGAAATGCTCCTCTGCCCTTCACTCTACCTTGAGACCACCTGTCATAATACTACTGTCCCCCCAGGAAAGCTGAAAACAGTCATCTACCTGCTGTGAGAGTGCATCTGAGCAGGCCTGCAGTGGGCCTGGGCCGTTCTGCTGAAGTGCGGCACGACGCAGGCCCTCTCGCTCAGAGGAGCGCCTTCAGCCAGGCTCGGAGGACCGGTCTGTCGGGACCAGTGAAGTGTGATCCGTGCCTGGTCGTGGTGAGCCACCCGGAGCGCTCTGTTTGGCCAAGGCTGCTTACGAGCGGGATGTGCCTATGACACTCCCAAAATATAAAACATCCTCAGCCGGATGCCAACTTGGGCTCCCGGGTACAGGCTGCTGACCCAGGAAGGCGCCTCCTGCCAGGGCCGTCTCAGAGGGCCTTGGGGACCCTTGCGGTGAGGCTGTCCTGGCTGGCGTGCACAGCCTCTCCACTGCAGTCGCCAGGCTGTGGCCCTTCCCTGGAATAAACTGTCGATTTGTAAGCACTGCCGTTTTGGGTCCCACTGAACCTGTTTTGGCCTCCGGGGTCAGAGCCACGTGAGGGGATTAGCAGGCTTGCCTTCAGGCTGGCAAGACCCAGTTCGGAGGTGGGCCTGGCGTTCCTACCTCGATGGCATGCTGGAACTGCTCGTGCTCCCTCTGCAGCTGCTCCGCTTCCTGTAGCGAGCTGGCCGTGATGAGTCCTGCATTCAACATCGACTCGCCATTGCGGATCCAGCCCAGCACCTGAAACGTTACACAGGGTACTCCAAGCAGCGGCCCTTCCCCGGCAGCCTGTGGACCAGCAGCAGCATGGTCAAGCTGGCAAGGTGGTTGCGCTGCTCACATCAGCTACAAAGTGCGGGTTTCCTTAGGATCCTACAGCCATCAGCCTGATAACCTGCAGCAGCGCATGATTGTGAGTGCTGCCCTTTTAAAGGAACCCTGTTATTTTAGCTACAAATGGGAGCTGGAAAGGTAGAGGGTCCAGAGGATGGTTATTAGTCCACAGGTCAAAGCAGACTGAGGACCACACATTAGAAATCCTATTATCACAAAGACTTCTCTGATAATATGAAAAAAAAGTATTTTTCATTCCTTTCAGTCCTAATGAAAATGCAAAATTGGCAAACTGCTTGATAAAGAACTATTTCATGTCAATAACAAATTTTCCAACTTAGTATCAGTATTAAATGGCACAACCTCCGAAGTGTGAATGAAGCTGTACTATAGTGCTCAGGGCCACACCACGAGATTCTCAACTTCATGTACAAAGAAAGGTCAATTCTGGCTGCAGAAGTCACAGAGGCTGTGGAGGTCATTCGGTAATTACTTGCGGCTGATACCACTCATTACCTATTTTCCTTGTCTCCTTTACTCAGAAGACTCTAGCTGTTGGGGACAGTGTAAAACAAAACCACTTCTCGGCCCCTGTTACAGCCTGGCTACAAACACGACATAGTAACTCTAGCCACTGAGATCAAAGCAGTTGCACTGGGGAGTTTTGGGAAAATGTCCTTCTGGTACGTGTGTTGCCTCTTTCTTGTTATGCTTTCCCCTTCCCGATGTCTGGACCGTGGTGGTGATGGTTAGGGCTACAACAGCCATTGGAAACCATGAGGAAAAGGCCACCGTCCTCAAGCTTGCAGCCTAATACATCACGGGGCCACTGGATGGACACCAGCAATCCTACCACCTTCTGAGTCAGTATATGAGGAAAAAAAATTTTAGCCCCTATTTTTGGACTCTGTTACACATTAGGCAAATGCAATTCCTAATGAATATGTCAGTTTATTCCTTTATTTCTCAGACTGTTTTCTCAAAAATTGTTTTATTTTTAGCAAGAAGGAGCACTTTATTAACTGTTCTTTAAAAGGCAGGTCCCATACTTCACTCACTACCCGGGAGATCAGCAGGCACTCTTTTCAAGGCTTCTCTGTTCAGTGACACACCCACGTTCGTGTGAGTGCTGCCCGCTTATGCACCGCACTGCGCTCGTGGTCTGGGGGCACTGTAAGTCCCCTCCAATCAGACTAACGTGCTCTTCTGCGCATCTGCCACAAGGCCGTACTGTCCCTGCATCAGGCCAGCGTCCAGTGGTTTCGCTGTGCATGACATAAAATGTCACATACGTGCTGAATATGTGTGTGTGTGTGCGCTGAATCCCACGGGCTCTGAGCTGAAAGAGATCTCTTCCAAAGGTTCCACTTTATTTTGCCTTGCTACATGGCAGTACAGACAACACAAGAAAACCCTAGACATACACACAGCCCGTGATCCAGTCCAGATTCGTAACAGTATATTTGGCAGAAAAACCACAGTCAGTTGGACCAGGAAGCGAAGTGTACAGGGTTTCAAGCAAGAGAGTAGCAATAACAAAACAAGCTAATGGATGTTCCTCTCAAGGGCCTGCCGGGCGGTGCAGCCCTTCCCCCTACAGCGCGAACACACAGCTGCAGGCATTAGGGTGGGGGTGCTGGACCACATATCAGGGCAGCTGGGTTCGGATCAGAGCCAAGCTTTCCCAAGGCTTCCACGTCCCAATTACCAGAGAGATCCTTCATGAAGCCCATGTCAACCGGATCTCCACGCAGCACTGCTTACCTGTTTCACTTCCGCTTGCAGGTGGCGAAGCTGCACACACTGCTCCAGGTGCTTGCGATGCTGCTCCGCCGCTAAGTCCAGTTCTTGCTGCTTTTCATGAAGAAACTCTAGCAAGTCCTGGACCCGAGTGGCCATGTCTACATCTCTATCACAAAGCAGCTCCACACCTGCGGACATTGGATGGAGACCCTAGAATTCAACTAAGCATTTCAATTTGTTCTTAAGGGGTGAATGCTGGTCTGCTTGTGTGAATTATGCGCCTAGTGGTGATCAGGCCATTTACTCTAAAGGCCAAGTTCAAGGATACAGCCAGCAGCAGAGTGTTTATCCCTGCCTTGGAGCATGCAGATATGCCTCAGAAAGTGTATTTGACACGTTAAAGCCAAATGTAATAGTGTCTAGCCAACCACACTAAACCCATTTCCTGTTGGTCTGCTTCTCCTACAATAACTGAAAATGTGACATCCTTTATAAATGAGTGAAGTTTGGCTTGTTTGTGTTATCTGCTGTATATCTAGTTTACTTTTTTATAAAGCATTTAATAGTAAGATTTGTGTAAAGTTAGTAACATACTATGCACATTGTAGCTAAGCTGCTAATGCTGGAGTTCTCTCTACATTTTTGAGCCTGCAGTGCCATCTCCTGGCAAAACATATATTAAGAAAAATAGAATGTGAAAATATTTTCTTGGGATTTACATTTTGTTCAGGGAGATACAGTAGCTGGATCATTTATAAAATTAAAGTTCATACTACTTAAAATAACACCTAATAATATTAAGCATAAGAAAGCACTGATTATAATGTTGGATTTGACTGTTTTATATTGGGGAGGGGGTCAGTGGAAGCAAAATGTTTTCTTTTAAAGAGCATCTATCTACAGCATCTGCATCGCAGGGGCCAGCTGAACCTTCAAGTCATCACACTGAAACAAACTGCATGAATCCCCACGGGGCCAGGAAGAAGCCACAGCTGACACAGAATGGAACACACTTCTTACCAGAGGCCTGCACTTCATTGACGTACTGCAGGAGGTCCTGCCCTTGGTGGATGACATCAAAGGTCAAGTTGTTCATGGTCAAAGCTTTGTCTGCATGGTGCTGGAGGCGCTGTTCTGCGATGGTGAGGTCTTCCGTGTCAAAGTCATTCATCTGCTGAGAAAGCTCATCGTTCCAAGACTCGAGGTCTGAGATGATCTGACAGAGAAAAACCTCTGTTTAGGATCAAGACTTAAAAAGTAAGTATCTGTTGCAACAGCTTCTGTGCCAAGTAAGGAAGACATGGACTCATGCGATCGTGTCAAAAGGACACAAGCTAATGGCAGGGGCTCCCACTGGCCAAAGATGGGATGATTGGATGCTAAAAAAATAAACATCAGCACAGTTGAATTAAATATGCTTAAAAATGTATTATTTTCTAATGATGCTTCAAGAAGAAGAAGAAGAAGAAGAAGAAGAAGAAGAAGAAGAAGAAGAAGAAGAACTAAAAGCCAAGAATTAAATGAAAAAATAGTGTTCCAATTACAGGGAGACAGGGAACTAATCTTTATCCTAAAAATTGTTAACTATAGAAGAAAATTATATAAGCATTTAATGGTGAAGGAAAGTTCTCCTCTATGGATAGATCTATTTAAAAGTACAAAAAATGATAAAATCTGAACATTTTATTCTAATTTTGTTTGAAATTCTAGTCAACTGGATAATGATCATCAGTGCACGGTAAACCATCACGAGAAAGGCTGACGGGGAACCCAACAACAGAAGATCAGGCTGCCACCTCCTAAACCTGCAGACAAACCTGAGCCTCCCTGCAGGGGCGGGACCAGACAGGACACACCTTCTGACGGGAGGAACTAGGATGTACTACCTGCGGAGCAGTCTTGCCCAAACACAGAACCTGAATTCTCATCAGGTCTTTACATCTGACTTCTAAGTTTACAGGAAATACCAGGGAGAACAGCGAAACAAGCTGGAGGAAATGAAGTGAGCAAATGCAGAACGTGGATCGTACAACCAAGGAAATGTTCCGACAAGTCACAGCACGGAAGGAGAGAGGGGCGGATGGAGAGACAGCCCGAGACGGCAGGGCTGAGCAGCAAATGCAGGCGCAGACCCCATGCAGCCGCTGACCCTGAGGCACCTGCGGAAACCTGAACAGAGGCTGGTGCTACCGGACAAAGTCAGATGGGAGAGGTGGGCAGTGCACTGTCGCTGTGTAAGTGAGTGGCCTCACTTTTTTAGGACAGTCTTCAGAGTGAAATGACAGGCTGACCAAGATTTTCTCTGAAGTACCAGAGCACAACGAAGACAAAAGAAGGGACACCCGAAGCAAGGGGGGTAAAATGATGTTGGATTTGGGGGACAGGCAGTTTATTGTGCTGTCTTCACTACTCTTGTCTAGGTCTACAACTTTATAACATACTTTTAAAAAAACTAAGAGTAAAATTATAAATTCCAAAAAGGAGGAAAAGACTTCTTGTGGAAGAATATTATACAACGAACTTGAACGGAATAACACTTCCCATGGGTCCTACTTTCCTTCACCCACGTGAGCAGTACGCAAACGACTCTGAAAGTCGGCAAATGAGAGAGCGTGCACAGAACCCAGCGAGGGGACGGGACATCACACCAAACTTACGGCTTCCCCAAACGCCTACTGCACAAGTCTTCCTGGTCTACTCTCGCATTACAGGGGCCTGCAGACACTACGTACAGTACGTTAATTTGTGGAGGTGTATTTATTTATAAATTAACAAATTTAAATAACACCAACTAGACGTAAACCAAAAGCCATTGAGAAAAATATTGTTAAAAAGGAAAAAAAATTACCATGACTTTAATCTTTATCTCTAGGGGGAATTTTCTTTCCTAATGTTTGTTCCCTGGCGCTGAGGGTGAGGACGCTGAGGTGAGGCGGGAAGACACGGACGGGTGACAGTGCCTCGCGGAGACACGCCAGGCCCAGACCACCCTCGGGGAATGCACGACGGGCAAGGACCCACGTGCCACGCCAGGAGGACCTGAAAAGGCTCCCGCGGCACAAAGAAACCCCGGCAATCGCCACGATCAAAGGAGCATCGGGAGCGGTCCCGTCTGAAGGTTAGCACTACAGCTTGTGAGCCACACGGGCCAAGAAAGAAATCTGTGCCGGAAACAAAGCTCAGGAAAGCGGAAGTCTTTTCTGAATATTGATTATTCAGAGAAACACCCTGGAAAGAATCTTTCGAATCTCGCCTGGAATATCTTGGGAGTCTAAGTTTTTCTTCCTAAATGCACATATAATGAAGACTGCTTGCTCCTTATACCTAACCTGTCACAGGACGCTGTAGGAACTACTATGGTTTTCCATCAACAAAGTAGATTTTACTTGGCTATCTGGGGGCTGAAAGAGCAATATCCTTAGCCACAGAAAATCCCTATCCATTGTTGAGACACGGAGCCGCTACTCCAAGTGACATACAGAGATATGGAGGACTTGAAAAAAATTAGCCAATTAACAGAGGAATTCCTACCAACACCATAACTCCATGCTCCCCATGGGCAGTGAGATGAGGCATTTTCCCAGCTGAAACCACAACTGCTCAGATTTTCACATTTCAGGACCATTCAAGGAAAACAAGGTTCTAAGGATGTGACACGTGCAAAGCTTTTAAACGGTATCTTAGCTGGCCTGTGACTGAGTCAGAGGTTTCATTTCCTCAGCTCAGGAAAGCACTTGCCCTTAGCCTGGCAGCCTGGCTTCACTGAGGCCAAGTGGGACCTTTTGCTTTAGTGTGGGGGAGACGCATGTTCTGGGTTCCTGATCTCTATTTTAAAACACTGGTTCAATGAAAGTAGAAACACAATTAATTTTTCCCCCTTTAAAGTACCATTAATACAAGTGAAGCCAATGTTTTCTCCCAATATTCAAATATCCCAGAAGGGAAAACTTCAAGTAATGCTTCAGATTGCTTCGTGTTCCTTTAACTGCAACTATTTAACAAGCAGCTAAATTTACAAAAGCAAGTCCTCCGAAGCAGAGGCCAGAGAGGAAACCAGGCGGCTAGGGCCCCTGTCCCCACGAGGCTGCAGGCTGGGCCCAGGCGTGGCGGGTCCGAACCCACCAAGGCCAGCACGCTTCTCTGCCACGTGGCTCCAAGTGGACTTACAGGTCAAGATTCTGAGAGGAATATTTTTTAAACCAAGGACATGCAGGGTCTAATGCTTTTCTTGTCATTAACTGATGGTGATGATGATGATGATGATGATGATGATGATGAAGAAGAAGAAGAAGAAGAAGAAGAAGAAGAACACAGCTGAGATGGCCTTTCTTTCAGGAAAACAGTGATGGGAGTTTAGGTAAGCCCCCGACTAAAAGGCCCCGCAAGAGGCCCGCACAGGGTCTGGCCTGGCTCCCGCACCACACACGGCACTCCGAGCTGGGCCGCAGACAGGCCCGCTCAGGCGGAGGGAACCCCAGCCAGGCTCCCCAAAGCCCTGCCATCGCTCTGCCTGTGGAAGCACTCAGGGTCCGGGCTCACGTGCCCTCAAGGCGCTTTTCGAAATCCAGGACAAGAAATAAATGTGCTGAGAGTATCCTCTCTTCACTCTGGCCGGCAGTCACGGGGACCTCCCGGGCGGCCTGTCCCTGCCACCAGCTCTGTGGGGCTGAGGGGCAGGCCCCAGGAAACCGGCCTCCCAGGCTGCAGTGAGTTTTGGTTCCTTTCATCATGTTTCACAGACAGACTTGGTGTCGTCCAATAATACTTCCTTCTGCTTTGCACTTCACCAAGTTCAAAAACAAAAGAGACCTCCCCTGGCAGAGAATTAAGAACCATACTCCTTTTTGTGAAGAAAAATAAAAGAAACCTGAACTGCTTTCTCCTAGTCACCCATAAAGTATAAAAGCCAAGTTTGAAGTAAGAATTACAGACCATCTGAGAACACTTCTGTGAGAAATAAAAATTGGGTTTTCTACTCCCTAAGATGCTATCACCACATGCTTAGCTCATTCCTAGGCTTGGACAGAGAAGAAGGGGTGAGGGGAGGAGGGGAAGCCCAGGGAAGGAGGGAAGGGGAGAGGCTCCCTGCCTTGAGCCTGAGCCCTGCTTCATGGACAGTCAAGTGCTGCTGTGCAGTGAACGAAGTGGTGAGGTGTGCTTGTTGTCAGAAGCTCTGCCCTCGACCCCCCTCCACCTGGCTCTGCTCCACCCTGCTGGGCAATGGGGACCCCGCTGTCCCCTCTGCCTCCACCAGTCCAACTTCAGATGGAGCGGCTGAGGTCCCAGCTCCCCGCAAGCTGCTGAGGCGGATCATGTCCCCCTCCTCTCTCCTCTTCATGCTGAGGCCAAGGGAGAGGACCCAGGAAGGGAGCCAGGAGGGACACAGGAGGCCCCCCCGGCGGACAAGGGCATGGCATGGGAACACTCACGTCAATGGCATCCCTCTCAAAGATGCGCAGCTGCAGGAAGAGCTCGAGCTTGATCTTGCGCTCCTGGAAGAGCTCCTCCATCTGGGCCTGGGCCTCGTCCAGCTGCTGCAGCACCGTCTCGATGTGGCTGATGGAGCTGTTGTGCGGGGTCTTGTTGCTGGAGATGGCGGAGTCCCTGAGAGGGAGCAGAGCAGGGGAACGGGGGTTTCAGAGACAGACAGGAGATGGAGGAGCAGGTCTCAGTGTCAGATATCAGACCCGGAGGCTCAGGGCTTGGGTGGGGGGCGGGGGGAAGGAGGCCAGCAGGAAGCGGGACTGCTTGTCTCAGAAAATGGAACAGGCCGCCCCTCCCGCAGAACAACAGCGGCTTCCTCCTCTGAGCAATGCTCCAGACCTGAGGATGCACCGAAGAATTTCCCATTTCCTCCCAGTTGCTTTTACAAAAAAAATCTAATGATAAAGTAAAAAAAATCTAATCATTTCAGCAGAGTACCATGTCTAGCCAGTTCTCTCCTTAAGGAGAAAGAATAGCTCACACCTGTTTACTATGAATGGTAGTTATACTGGCGATGAGAGGTTAAACTTTGATGCATCAATTAAGTCTCTGTCAAGTAACTTTTGCCTGACTCTGCAAAGTTAGCATCACATGAAGTTATTTTGCCAAGGATTCCATAAACTGGCCTCTGAGTAACAGAGTCGGGAGACAACATTTACATAAATGGTCCCTGTGATCCAATAAAAGGAGCTTGCTTCCAGCCCCAGTATTGTCCCCTCTTCCTGCCAGGAGAGACAGGTGTCACCCCAAAGAGAAGGGGGACATCCCACCATACTCTAGAGAGACAGGTCACTCAGGGCCTGAAGGACACAGTCTTAGGGGGCTTAAATTAATCTGGAGTAAAAGCTGAATTCTGGGAAGGTTTATTAGTCAATGGTGTAATGAGAAAAATTACAGAGAAAAAACTGTAAGGGAGAAAAAAATAGAAGCAAGTCTCCATTATATCACTGATGCTATTTGTTCTCTATGTAGTTGGACAAAGAATTATAGCCAATTCTTCCAGAAAGTGAGGGGAAGGGGAAATCGCTGGCAGCATTTCAAAGCGTCTGTGCTCAGGCCGGAGGACAGGGAGGCGGGCTCACCTCAGCTGCTGGATGAGGTCCTCCCCTTCCTTGATCACGTTGACGGTCACTTGCAGGGTCGTCTGCTGCTGCTGGCCGAAGCGCTTGATGAGGTCCTGCACAGCCTCCACGGACTCGGCGTACACGTCGTCCAGGAGCTCCTTCTGCAGCTCCTCCAGCCATGTCCACAGCTGGGGGAGGAGAGACCAGTGAGGCCAGGCCCTGCTCCACGGCCGGGGCAGGCCCAGTGTGGAGGCTGGGAGGGGAATGGTGGCAGCTTGCCCCAAGGAGGAGGGTGGGGGCGGGGGGAGAAGTACCCCAAACAGTCCCAGAGCCAGCAGAAGAGGCACAAAAAAGCGCAGTATGCAACCTCCGCGTGGTGAGAAAGTGAACAGGCAGAGAGCCGAAGGGGACTGTCACAGGAGAGAGAAAAAGAGAAAGGGACGGGAAGTCACGCTCTGCCACTCTTCCTAGGCTCAGTCTGGGGGCAACAGAAATCTGAGAAGACCCCCTCCAGCAACAGAAGCATCTGCTACACATAACAGGCTTTCTTTCCCATATCTTTTGGATGGTTATTTTATTTTTAGCAAAGGCATTACAATGCATTATTGATTATTGAACCACTGCACAGACACGGGAACTCCACAATCCTCAGAAAAGGAAGCATTTAGTGTCGTGGAATGAACCCATCACCAGGCCTGGCAGGGGATCGAGACATGCACTGCGAGGTAACCGCGCCCAGCCAGAACAAGGTCGACCAGTCACAGCTCAGTGTCTGCATGAGAAGAGTGGGCACACTGAAACCACTTAAACATCTCCTTCGTGACCACCATTAAAAATGTGTCCCGGGACCTGGATGGCCAAGACAACTTGGCTTTAGGTCTGGTGGGAGCAGAGCACTCCGCCTGCTTCTTGGACGTCAGCGCCTCCTCCAGGTCTCTTCAGAGCCATTCAGTGAACCGAAAAAGACAGTTAATTAAACTGAACAGGCCCTGGTGGCTTGTGAGCGAAGAAAATGCTTCCTGCTTCCGCAGGGATGTAAGAATCACCTCCAGTACCTCACACGTGTGCATCACCGGCAGCTGCTGCCTGAGCTACAGTGACATGAGGCCCAAAGGTGTCCTTGCCACTGCCCAGCCATGCCGGCCTTGGTGGCTAACACAGCACAAGTGCACTCGCCAAAACAAGTTGTTTTGTGCATTTGGTCTCATTTCTGCGCTCATCCTTTTTGAAAACTGCTCGTATGAGGTGTAAATGCCACACAATAAATTGCACATATTTAAAAATGTACAGTTGGCTAAAAGTACAACATGTGTCCATGCCCATGAAAACATCTCTGCTCTCACCTGGGCGTCTCCTTCACCGCAGGAGTCTCCTTGTGCCCTGGGTGTAACCCCTCCGTCTGCCACAGCCCTCCTCCCTCCCCAGGCCATCACCAGTCTGCTTCTGGCCACTATAAATTAGTTTGCATTTTCTTTAAAAATCCTATAAATGGAATCATGCAGTGTATACTCTTTCTGGGGGAGGGGGAACTGGCTTCTTTCATTCAGCACCATTATTTTGAGCATCATCCGTACTATTGTGTGCATCAGTAGTTTGTTCCTTTTCATTGTTGAAAAGCACTCAGTTCTTCACATACCCCACAATCTGTCACTCATCTGTGGATGACAGCTGAGTTATTCCCAGCACTTGGCCATTACAAACACAGCTGTCCAAACACCTGTGTACGGTCTCTGCACGCACCTACGCTTTCTATCTTTCAGGTACCTATCTGGGTGGAGAGTGGCTAGAGCACATGGCAGGTGTGTGCTTAACTTTTTAACCAACTGCCAAGCTGTTGGGCCAAGCGGCTGTACCACTCCATTCCTACCAGCAGTGTGTGCAAGTTCCGATTCCTCCGCATCCTCACCAACACTGACAGGGTTGCTCTTTCTACTGCAGCCATTTGAAATGAATGATGTCACTATGGCTTTAATTGGCAATTCCCCAAGGACTACTGACGGCAAATCCCTTGTGTAGCTTCTACGAGTTCTTCTGTTGTCAAACCATATCTCATCTGGAAACAGATGGCTCTTGTCAGGTTCACAGGTATTTTAAACATGGCAGGCCAACTTAAAGATACGGGAAGTGCTGGGCCTCAGAGATCACTGCGTTTCTTCGATACTCACTTTGCTACATCAGAGACGCTCAATGTCAACACCGCCCTCCTGAAGTTATTACGAAGGTGGTCAGAGAGAGAGGGAGAGAGAAAGTGCAGGACCGCTGGGTGATCAGAGATGTTCTGTACAGATTTATTACCTTAAGTATGATGACCCTCCCAAATTAACCGAAGAGGCGAGATCTGCTAAAAGAAACCAAGCATGTGCCAACGGGCTGTTCTGAGCAATCCTGTACAGTTTACCAAAACAAGGCTGTAGTATTTTACCCAGTCAAAACACTTAACCCAAAACACCCATGACACGTTACCCAACAGGGAGACTTTAGAAAGGCGACATGGTTTCATCAGCTTCGTGGTGGACCGCCTGCCACTCGCTCCCAACAGAGAAAGCCTTTCAGCAGCACTCAACCACTGTAGCCCTCCCCCCTCTGAATCCTGGCCTAAGACGAACATTTATGAAAAAGTGGACCTTTGCAACTGCATTTCTCCTGCTGAAAACAGACAGAAAAAAACCATGTTACTTCACTCCCTTCTCTCAAAGTCTTAACTATATCTTCCACCTTAGCCCACATGCTGCACTGAAGCTGCCCCACCTGGTCACTGTGTGACCAAGCAGAGGTGCGCCTCCCCCCGCCCCGGCACAGCACTCCTGCCTGGGACTCAGCCCCAGCAGCTGACAGATGAGAACACAGAGAGCACTGAAGGAATCAATGGAAGGACACTGTATATTAAACTGCTGTATCTTTGGAAATGGTGCTGCCTCAGCATTTTATGCTCATTCAGTGGAGCTGAATGATTGAAGCGAATGTACATGCAGAAAAGATTCCTCTTCTCTCGTGTAATCTAAACATTAGCCTCGACGAAAAGAAAGGTAAAGGAGCCAACTGGACCACAAATACCGAATCTGCACCATAGAAGATGGTGTCTGGCAGACACGTAGGACAACAAGCTGGTCTTCAAAGACACTGAGGGCCAGAGCCAACACAGCCTCTAGTTCTAGCTACAGGATGCTTTTAACAGCTAGGATCTCATAACACTGGTAGAAATCAGAATCGCTTCTTTTAAATTTGTTGAAAAAACACAAATGCAGGTTTTTAAAGGCCCACTAGAAAAACACAGCAATGTCAGCAACACAACATGAATTAGGGCAGCTGGAAGAGAATTTGCAGGGCCCGGATAAGACACACCCAGCGTACAGGGGTCTCAACTACCCTCTCGCCCCCATTCAAACAGCTCGGTCCAGGATGTAGAGTGCGGTGCCTGCTGGGTGGGGATGTCTGCAAAATTCCTCTTTTCCAGCAAATACTACACCATTCACTAACACCACCATTAATACATACCACTTAAATGGCAAAACCATTATAACAAGCCTTGCTGCTCTGCAAATGCATGGCTGCGCTTCTGTATCACTCCACTGCCATGACATAAGAGTTCATGTTTCATCTACAAATCATTGAAGTAAAATACTTCTCATAAGAGAGAATGTGGAATAACATTAAGAGCATGGGTTCTGCAGTCAGATTGCTGGAGTTCAAATCCTAACTTATTCTGACTTACCATTTCCTACCTGTGCCCTTGGGCAAGTTATTTACCTGGATCCATGTGTCAGTTTATTCTTTTATAAAATGGGCATGGCAATAACGCCCACCTCACAAGTTGCCAGGAAGATGAGTAAGGCGAGGCTGCCCGAGTGAAGAGAAAAGTAAATGTTAGCCGCTACTATTAGTTCTGTTCTCCCAAGCAACATTCCAATAATAAGAATCACGACGTTTTAAAAGTCTTCTTTCTCTAGGTATTTTTCAAAACATATCCAGGTTCCTGCCAATTGTTCAAAATATGTCACTTGGTCTGGGCAGCTTAACGCCATCCCACACTTCAATCTTTTCACACCTAAAACCAGGGCGGCCTGAGGAAGAGGTGCCGCAGCGGGTCTGTGGGCGTCTGTAGAAATCACTTCCCCTCGGCTCCAGGGGAAGTGCCGTGTGTGCTTGTGTGTGGAACCTCTTCCCTTCCTCCTGGTAATTGTTTTAAGAAACCGGCTTACTCCCTCAACATCCTGGACCTTTCGCATGTGTCCTCGGTGGAAACGTGCTCGCCCGTCCGGCGGCCAAGGACCAGGAATGGGCCCCGGCTGCATGGGAGACGGCAGGGACCGGGCCTGGGATCCAGCAGATGGAAAGGGAGAACACCGAGGGAGCAGGAGTGAGGCTACCTCTGAACCCATGAGGGTAAAATGCCCAAAGGTCCTCTGCCCCTTTAAAAGTTTTCTGTCTGGCCCAACAGAAATATTCTCATTCAATTTGGAGAAAAAAGTCTCAGAGGGCGGTCTTTTCTAACATCAATTGGAGATGAACTTTTGCATACATAATGCAATAGGATTCAGGCACAGTCTGTGTTTAAGCTTTGGAAAGGGTACATATAACCTAAAATAACCTTTGAACAAAAGCAGTGAGAAAAAGCCTCCAGGAGGCCTGTAAAATTTTTACCATAAATTTCCTGAATGTGGAAAAAACTACACTTCTGTGCATGCTGTTAATTTACCATAAAAGATACATCTTTGCTGGAGAACAAGAGAGAAGTTGCATCCTATGAAAGCTCTCAGCAGCAAGAACTCTCAGCCAGGGAGCTGTGGCCCACAGCCTCCCCCTGCTCAGGCAGCCAGAGTTAGGCAACGCTGCCCCCTAGAGGCCCTCTGAGTTGTGGCCAGGAGCATCCTGTGGCATAGAACTTGAACCCAGCCCACAAGTGGGTGCAGGTGTGTACAGACCTGGTTCACAGACCAGGATCCACAGTGAAGGCTGGGCTACGGGAATACAAGGGGGCTCTGGGGAGACAACTCCTGTGATGAAGACAGGAGAGCCTGGTCCTGGACCCGGTGTCCAGCTGAGCCTGACTCAGTTGCACCCTTCCCACAAACTCTGGGCTGGGTGAAACCTGAAGGAGGAACCTCACTCTGCTAGAAGAGCCCTGAAAAAGCCCCTTGCTCACTGACTGGAGAGGGGGGACCCCACCACAGAAGGCTCCTAGAGGAACTCGTTGGGGAGGGGATTCCAAGCAAGGACTAAGCTTCCAGCTGATTCAGTGGGGGGTAGGATTGAAGTCCTGAGATTTGGGGGTTGCTCTGGGGGCAACCTCTCTCAGATGCGCAGTCTGGGCGCAGGCCAAAAGCCTGCTCACAGCACACCGGAGGTGAGGCTTGAGCCCCTCGGCGACTGTGGGAAACCCTGGGAGCTCTCTACCTTCAGTTTTCTCATCTATGCCATGGGATCATCTTATCATACAGATCTTCCCTACCTGGCAGAGCCAGCTCGAGAGTCCATTACTCCAAGCTCTTTATAAACAGGTGCTACTGCCGTTGGAATCTGTTGCCCTACTCTTGTTTATGACTAAGAAGATCATTCAGGTACCAGCAGGGATGGGTGGGCAGTAGGGTGGTATGGGAAGTAGAAGCAGAAGTAGGTAGTTTCGATGGCAACTCACAGGTGGAATTTCAGAGGGCAGCCACTGTGAACATATATAACAGGACCCAGTTTCAGGTTTGAGAAGCAGAAATCAAAGCGGAACAGTTCCAGCCGCGAGCAGTGCAGTGGAGCAGAAGCAGTGCATTCTCCAGCCTGAAACAACCAACTGTACCTTGGTGCGCGTACTGGTTGCCTTGATTAAGGAGGAGTAAGGATTTCAGCAGTACTGGTTATTCTCGGTGCATCGTCGACCTCGCCACTCTTGGATGGGCGATAAAAGATCTCTTAATATGGTGAAAGGAAATTTATGCAGAGTGACTGGGCAGGGCAAATCAAAGTCAGCATCGAGAACTACCAGCACTGCAGATATGTGTAAGAGGGGAAAAGGGGAGAAACCAGGAGCATATCGGGGCGGCCTGCACGTTAAGGAGGGGCAGCCGTGACAGTCAGAGCACTGGAGGGTGGAAGCCTGAAGAAGTGGGAGCAAGGACAAGGAGCAGCCTGTGTGACAGGGCTGACATCAAGTTCAAGGTCGGTGCCAGAACCTCAACAACCAGATGGTTACATGAAGTCTAATTTGCTGAAAAAGAGATTTTGAGAAGAGAGATGTCTTTTTTTTCTTTTTATTCCCCAAATCCAGGAAAGATGAGACACACTGCCCAAAGTGCCAAGTTTGGGAAGAGCTCCTCCCCTCCCCAGACCATTTTGGAAGCAACACTGTCTTTGTTGGTCGAAGTGTGAATTCCTCTTTAACTCTCTAATCTTCGGAGGTGGTGCCCATTTCTGCAGCCTGCCCTCCTTTTCCCAAGGCTAACCCTTTAACCCTGAACTCGGCCAGCAATGCCTCATCAGAGGCACCACCAGCTCCCTCTCCTCTGAACTGTCTCCCCTTTCAAAGTTGGGGCTGGAGGACTGAAAGCAGCCCACCCCCCTTCACGATCCTGTGCTTACTCATCGCCGCAGATACACTACTTTGGGGCATGACGTTATTGGGGACACTGTCAACGACCCCGTGTAAGCTTATTGTTTGTTTAATGCCTACATGGCCCTTACCCTGTAACCTAAGTTAGTATTTCTGACTCAGAACAGACTTATGTGTTAAAACCTACAAATGAAATTCCTGAGAAAGATATTGACTTACCCCTGCTGAGGTCTTTGGGGCCCTATTCTATTATCTGACATATTTGATAGACACTGCTCTAGACTTCCATAAGCTTGCCTTCTTGGCTGATGCACGACTCACAGGCTTTCTGCGTGGGGACAGAGATTCACAGCGGCACTGGAAGCGTCCCCCTGCCCTGCCGGCCTCATCCACGAGCCAACCCCTGTCCTGACAGTCTCCCTTGTCAGGGTTGTAATGCAGCCACGGCTGTTTCCGCTACAGCACCAAGACTCTCCTCACTTTGTGGCAACTTGCCCATTTTCAAAACAAACACCTCTCAACATTAGCGAAGGCAGGTTTTCAGGTTCCTGAATTCGGATGAGCGATACATCTCCAGATGTCCCATACGAAGTAAAAGTCCTGAATAGGTTAGTGGCATCAGTTCGAAGGCATGATGACTGCACAGGCTGCTCCCTGATGAAAGGTGCCGGCAGGAATTAAGATCTGTCCATTGGGCCCCGGGTTGAGCTGGGCTGCCACCCGCCGGCACCACCTGCTTGGACGGTGGGTCTGGACTGAAGTCACGCCCCGACTCACACACTGGGTACGAGCGGTGGTGTCCTGCCCTCACAGCACGTTCTTCCTGGCATCTACCTGGAGATCGGTGTGGGAGGAGAAGGGCAGCCCTGCTCCCGTGCCAGCCGACACCCTCGGCTGGTTCTGTTTTACAGCCCCTTGGCAGTGGAGTTCTCATGGGGCTGTATCAACAGATGGTCCACATTTTTCTGTCTTGTCTATAATTTACGTGTCAAAGGCCTGGTCAAATGCCCTTCATCAAACCAAAACACAGTAAAGAATGGAATAAAGTTAACATGCTGGGGCCTGTTTGTTAACAACTTCCTTTACTGGCTGCTTATAAACTGTCTTCTAGAACTCTGCCTGAGATTGCTTCCACCTGAGTAACATGTGCAATCTACCTTCTTAAAAAAGTACATGTGTGTTTTCAACCTTCTGGTGTCTCTTCCCTTTCCCACAGTTCGTTACTTAGAGATCAATAGACCCAATGTGGTAATCTAATACCAAGCTCTTTCATTATCTGGGGCACTAATTTATTTTGGAAGAGAGACTTAAACTCATTTAGAAGAAATAAGTCCTTTCTTATAAAATCATCAGCCATTTTGGTCTTTGGCTTCTTCTAACTCAGTCTGAAGAACAGTCTCCTTGATGAGAAAAAGCTAAAGTGAGAGTTGTATTTTTCTACCTTTTCTACTTTGCACCTGTATCCATCCACAGCACTGGCAACAAGCAGAAAGCCTGACCCTTCTTTGATCTTGTGGTTCTGAATTTTGTGCTTTAAAAAAGGAAGAGAAACAAAACAGCAGCAACAACAACAACTGAAACAAAACAACAACAAAGCCTCAGCACTTTCTGCAAGCCTGCCTCAGCTGGAGGCTTTAAGCTTTCCTGACAAAACCCTAACACATTGCTGGTGATCAGTCCTCCCACTTAGTCAATACAAAGAGCAATAATCAGTAACAACACACCTCAGAAGTACATACGGATACTTTGCTTCTCCCAATTAACCGAAGATCACATCTAGTTTGTGAAGCTGAGTATCAAACTGAGAAATTAAAAACATTAAAAATACCATTTAAAAGAAGTCTAACAAGTAGATGAGACTACATATCCATCCATTTTTAGGTGGGCGTTTTAAGACCCATGTTGTTGCGTTTCCTGGCCTCCTGCAGAAGTGGTTCACCCTTCTAGCACACTCACTGAGGCCAATCTGCAAACAACTACTAGAAG
The DNA here is from genome assembly GCA_039655065.1 of Glossophaga mutica. Taxonomy (NCBI): domain Eukaryota; kingdom Metazoa; phylum Chordata; class Mammalia; order Chiroptera; family Phyllostomidae; genus Glossophaga; species Glossophaga mutica. The sequence continues at coordinate 25,326,611 of CM077305.1, forward strand.
CAAACACCTGTGACTCCACTTAGAGGTGACCTTCAGCAATGAAAGCATAAAATTCAGGAATCAGTACAGTTATGTATTTTCAATCCCTGTTGTAGCACTGAGTTACAAATAAAGATAATCCCATATATTATTAATTTATCCGATAACTATCTTAAGTGACTCTTAATGCATCAGATATGTTAGCGTTCCCTACAATTTTTTGCATTGATTTCTCTGCTGACATAAAAATATCCTGTATCTGAAAATACAGGGCCAATATTAAGGCATAGACAATTCATGAATTTAAACAAGATTTTAAGCCATTTTATGGAGAAACATAAATCTTACATGAATTAAACTATTCTGACAAAAGGACTTTCCTTTTAGATAATAACATCCCTCTTTTCCCACTGACCAATGCGAATGTTTTACATGTATTAATTTAGTGGGGGGGGGGGGGTGCATTCATTTATTTTACAGCTCTGGCTGGGAACAAAAGTCTTTAGTGATGTGTACAAAACACCCTGTGCCCAAACGAATGGAGCTTCGAGTAAAGACACTTTGTAGCAGCCTGCTCTGTCCTGAAGGAGCCAGAGCTGGGGCCAGAGCTGGGGCCAGAGCTGGGGCCGTGCGTATCCCAGGAGGGCTCTGACTTTCGACCTTACGAAAAGGGTCAGTGAGGTGCTTGCTCTGAGAGTGGGCACCGGAAGCAGAGTAAATAGTTCTTGTTGATCAGAGGTGAGTGAGGAGAACAGCAGATTATGCCCAGGCATTTGTACCTTTGTAATTTATACTTAAACCTCTATCATTTTGTTGACGTTGAGTGAGTTACAATGGGGGCAGAAGGGGAAAAACGGCAGCTACGATGAGACAAGCACTGTGGCATTTTGCATCTGTGGTTTCCCTCAGTGGCGCCCCGTCCCTTGGAGAGTTCATTATTCCCATTCTGCAGAAAGCCGAGGCCACACAGCGACGGGGCTCAGAGCGCTCAGCCGGCTAAGGAGATCTGTTTTATATTCTCATCTATGGGAAGACCACCTCGTATAATTACGATTTTTTTAAACAGCAGATACCACAGTCTATGTGAAAACAAAGTGCTAATAAACTAGTAGGCAGCAACGGAATGCCTGAAGTCCAACCTAAGGTCCCATCGTGCAAAGGCTGACGATGTAGTAGATGGTTCCAGGGACCTAGTTTCCTCTTGCTTTCTCTGGACTGAGGCCATTTAATTGCCTGTTTGTATCTACATCGGGTAAATAAACAAATCATACATTTAAGAGTACCGGTACATGTAAAAAGTTCAGCTAAGGAATCGAATGCTAAAACATAATTACTGAGATTTGATCATATAAAGCAAATATCCTAAAATATTACGTATTGGATCTCAACCTTTCCCTCTGACAAATTTATCAAAGCAATCCTGGAGTTCTGAGATGTGAAAAAGCTAGATGGAGATCACCCATGCATTGCTGAGGGGAGTGTAAAATGGTACAGCCATTCCGGAAAAGTCTGGCACTTCCTTTCAGAGCACCATGCACTTACAAAGGACCCAGTGCCTGCACTCACAGGCCTTTGTCCCAGAGAAATGGGAAATCAGTCTATGCAAAGCCCACATGCATAAATGTCCATAGATTCTCCTTTTCTAACAGCAGAAAACGCGGAACACAACTGTCCTTCAACGGGTAAATGGTTATGCAGATCATGTTACTTCTATACTATGAAATGTTACACAGCAATAAAGAGGAAAGAACTACTGATATACACAGCAACAGGGTCTCAAGGAAATTATGCTACATAAAAGAGAATGGTCTCAAAAAGTAACATTGTGCCACTCCATTTGTAAAACGTTGTTTGAACTAACAAAATTAGAGAGACAGAGGACGATGGATGCGTGGTTGCCAGGAGTTAGAGATGGAGTAGGGGCTGGGCATGGATACAAGGAGGCAGCCCAAGGTAGCGATGGGACAATTCTGTACGACGCTGTCCATTTCCAGCGGTGGTTGTTACAGGAATCTACACTCGATACAACCACATTGGGTTATACACGCATGTGCGGGTGCAGCACACCTGGGGAAACTGGAGTATCTCTGGGGAGTGTAACACAGTCACTCTTTCCTGCTGTGCTAGCACATGTGGCTATGTAGGATGTGACCACTGGGGGAGGCTGGAAGCGGGGTGCAAGGACTTCTGGTTCGACCCCCCCCCCAATTTCTAGTGAACCTACAGTTATTGCAAATAAAACTTTTTTTTATAAAAAGCTAGGGAATAATGCTCAAAGATACCACATCTATCTTTGGAGGCATATATGTGGGGTAGAAATAGGAACAAAGGAAACAAGCAAATCATTTTAAAGACTATGTATAGGCAGATGAGTCATCAGCAGTGCTGCTGCAAGACAGCTAAAATGAAAGCTTGAGCGTGGAGAGCCAAATTTTAGGGAACTCTGCACGGGAGACAGAAGGAGTCTGCAGGAATTTGATGCTCAAGAGGCCGGGATCAACCAGAGAACAAACTTGTTCCCGTGCAGAACAGAAACAGGCCTTCTCTGGAAAGGGAGGTGCAGTGAACAGGTTCTGCTAATGATTACCGAATCCATTGGAGGGCAGCTGGTCTATGCCAGGAGCAGAGGGGGGGGGGGAGGGAGAGAGGGAGAGAGAGAGAGAGTGTGTGTGTGTATTCCTTCGTCAATTTTCTTGAATTAGGTGAACCACCAAGTATCTGACTGGTTCTCCAGCTCCAGAAAGGACAGGAGGGAAAAGAAATCTGGACCCTTTAAGACCAGTGGCAAGTTGAGAAAGCAATGGGTATGTTTTCAGCGGACTCCTGGAGCAAACTAGGTGAGGCTGCACGAAAGGGCAGCTCCCAGTGCTCGGCTCCCCCAGAAGTGAAGAGAGCTCGGGCTGCCTGGTGACCCTCCTCCGACCACAGTGTGAGGGCCAGGAAGGCTTCTCCCCGCTCCCGGGGAGAGTGAGCACTGGCTGAGCATAAAGAAGAAAGTCTGTTTGCTCAATTGCGAGGCATAAAAATGAAGCCAGACTGGTATGAGGGACCAAAAAATCTCCAGGTGGCTGGGAGGTCTTTATTTTTGACTTCTGAATAAAATGAAAGGTTCCTGTTTTCCCAGGCATTACTCCAAACAAAAACTTGTCCCAGTTCAGTGTGGAAGTTTGCAGAAGTAGAACCAAAAGGCTTCTTTACTTAAACCCAGCAAGAATCACAGCCCGATTCAAATGAGAACCATCTTTCCTGGGAAACCATGGCTGCTGGGAATGCAGTGAACAAAACCCACTCAGGGCCGCTGACTCAGACCCAGAAACGGACGCTGGCGGAGACCTCAACGTGACCACCTGGTGGCCTCGAATAACCCGCAAATCTCCAAAGTAATTATCAGTTAACTCAGGGCATCATTTTGAGACAGAAGTAAAATGAGTATAAATGAATGAAAATAATAATTATGCTTTTGCTGTATTTGAAAATGGAAACATGTGTTTCAGAACATGTGCTAGAAAGAGACACCATTATTGTACAAGCATTTGAGCATCTCCTGAGTGTGGCAGGGAGGCTAACAGGCAGGTACGAGGTGAGACACAGTTCTGGTCTTTAAGGAACTTAACAGCTACCAAGGGAAACGGACGGATGTCTAAAATACGTAACGTACACAGAAGCAGGAGTAGGCTCTCCACTGTCACTCACTCGTGCATCACCTCCTTGAACATTACAGCTGGCTCAGGAGACGTTTTGGAATGAATACGTATACGAATGAAAGAATGAATAAATGAATGGCAGTGGAAAAATGTATTTATAAGGAAAGGAGGAGAGGTAACAAAAGCCTAATAATAGGACTACTATAGTCAGAAAAATGTGAATAAAACACCACAAATGATCCTGAAGGGAGCAGAGAGATTGGGAGATGGGAAACAAATAGAGGAGATAGAAGTTCTCCTAAAATAAAATCTAAATTTATGTTAGACTAATCAACAGTTCTTTTAAATATGATTTCAAAAACTTTTTTTTAAAAGGCATAGTACCAGTCTTCATCTTCTAGGAGGAAGTTAAGCATCTCGTGAATTCCCTTCAGAGAAAAAGAGAGAAGGGGTCCCAGAATGCTTCCAAATCTGAGCTTACAGAAAAAAATGGAGGCAGACACCTCCATCAACCACCTTCTGCATGCGACCTCAAGGTATAAAATATTTGCCATCTCGTAGAAACATTTCCTCTTCTCTCTCTTCCCGGAAACAAATATTCTGCCCTCTGTCCTCTGGGGGTGAGAGAGTAAAGGGTCCAGAGATCTTGGCATGCTTCGCGGGAGGACGTGCCTGGTCTGGACAAGCCTTGCAGGCCCAGCCTTCTTCTAGGAGTGAATCTTAAAGAGGAGTCCCGAGCTAACACTGAGCAGATGTCACTAAAGCCAGGGTGTCCTTAATTAATGCTGATGTCTTAGTCCTGGCTTTGGCACATTCAGTGTTCTGTGAAATCCACTTTTATGAGTATCTGAGTGTCACACAGTCTGATACAATCAGACGGCAACTGTGACTTCAGCCACATGACAGGCTAACACACAGAAAGGAAACCCAACAGCTCTGACCACAAAGTGCAGGTCGTCTATTTACACTGAAATGGGCGCACGCTGTCTCTCTCCAAGTGAAGGGCTCTCCTTCAGCTCACCTCCTCGTCCACATCTCTACCCAGACACCCAGCCCTCACGGGTCCACTGCAGACAGACACACAGGCTCCCACCACCCCCAGCAAAGGCATGCACGTGCTGGTGCTGCAAGGCAGGCCTGCAGGAAGTCCTCGTCCACGCTGACCTGGGCAGTGGGAGCAGGCTGCGCACCAGCACCAGCCACCTTTGGTCCACTCTCTCACGCCGTGACCAAGCCGCATCCCGTCCGACGAGTTCAAAGACCCTGCAGTCACAGGCTACATCTCCGTCCCCCAGTGTCTTACCTCTTTCACGTGGGTGTGAAAGGACACGGACATGTCCAGGAGGATCTTCCGTTGCTCGACCCGCCGAACAAAGTCTTGTATCCGGTCTTCGAGCTGGTGGGCAGCCTGATAAATCTCTTCCGGGTCACATTCCCCAGTCTGAGCCAGCTGCTCTGCAGCTTCTAGCAACTTGTCCGCATTGGTATATGTGTTCTGCACAAGAGAACGGCCAGAAAAGCACAAGGTGAACAAAACCCAAACCGGCCAGGCTGGGAGCCGTAACACCGCATCAGAGTCAGTCTGCGCTACTCCCGATCATTTCCGTAAATCGAGCAGCACACACACGATGCAAAAGCTGATTTGGGGAGTGCACTACATGTCTGTCAGCAGCCTTGCCCTGGCTGCCGTGCATTGTTAAACCCCGAACCTCATGACCGGCCCTTCCGTCGCCAGCAGTGAGGGGCTATGTGCAGGCAGCTGCTGGCTGTCTCCTGACTCATCCAGAGCTCTGAGCTTTCTGCACGGCCAGAAAACAGCACGGGGCCACAAAGGCCCGCTTCACTTTTTCTCCCACTTCTGTGACAGCAGAGAGTTCCAGTTTCGTGTCTTTCACTATGATAGACCACCGCCTCATGATCATTCCAAATGCAAGTGGGAAGGTTCGCTTACACACAAGCATAAGTTACTGTCCCTTTTTACATTATTTCTAGTTCTTGGTGATTCTGTGCTTACCTTTTTTTCTACTTAAGGGTACACCTTTTTTGAGAAAAAGGAAATAACTACAGTGGCTATAAAATAGTCGGAGTTGAAAAGAGTTGGGGGTTAGGGAAATAGGTGTCTCAAATACCCTGAACATCAGTTCAGTTTTAACTCTTGATCACTGAGGCTGCACATGGGTGCCTGAAATAAATAGGTGCGCTGGAGCCCTGATCCTGTGACGTGTGAGAGGCTCGCTGATGTTTGCTGGCGTGAGGTCGGGGCAGGTGGAGAACTTCTAAGAAGTCCTGGGAACCCTGTGGTCCCCCCATTGGAAAACGGGCTGAGCCCTTCATGCTCCTCCCCCAGTACTTCAGTACTGAGGCTGAGCAAGGTTGGTGACTCCTCAGTGAGGGTTGTCGATGTCCTGTGTGTGGGAGGCTGTCCCTGTGGGGAGTCCAAGCTAATGGGGGACAAGGGCACCCCTGCAGCTCGGGGCATGAAGCTACTCAGCCCAAACACTCAGGATAATGAGAGATGGTCCCTCACTTTGGAGCACAGAGTCACACACTCAGAAGAGGAGAAACCTGCCTTCACTGCGTGGGGCGGGACTAGAACTGGAGGTGTCGTTGTGAATGAGGAGGAGAAGCAGCTGATTCCAGGGCTGGAATGGCACAAAATACAAGATGACCCTGAAACAGTCCACTGGCCCAAAGGCAGGGAAATGCTCCAGAACCACATGGACAGGTCCAGACACGGAGGTCAGCTTCAGAAGGCCCCTGCTGGCCCGAGCAGGGACAATGAGAGTGAACGGTAACAGTGACAGTGTGACCTACCGAATACAAGAGGAAGCTGCGAGTCACTTCTGACACAAATAAATAAAACTAGATGAGGAACGGGAGTCTGCAGGACTTCAAAGCGCCTCCCCACACAGGACTTACTAATCACAAGGGGGAAGACTCACTTTACAGGGGAGAAGTCAGGTAGGCTCACCACCTTAACCCAGGGTCAAAGGGAACCAGCTGTCACAGGAGAAATGGAAATCACATGCCCCCCGATGAGGTGGCCTGAGAAGGACACAGCTGCACTCCCGGGACACCCCTGATGAAGACATCTAATAACCAGAATCTAATCACGAGGACACATCGGACAAACCCAAAGGGAGGAACCGTCTCCAAAACAGCAGGCTTGACATCTTCCAAAGTGTCAGGTCACAAAAGCCAAGGGAAGACAAAGACTGCTCCAGACTCAAGGGCCGTGGGGACGTGATAACAGTCTCGGGTGATTCTTCACTGGACCCTTTAACTGTGAAGGGCCTCACGGGCTGTGAGGGCTACAAGGCCACCAGGTATCGGTGTTAATTTCCTGATTTTGAGGGTGGAATTGTGGTAGTGTGACAGAATGTCCTTTTAAATAGGAAATACACACCGAAATAAATGATTCAGGGCAAAGCAAGTTCTTTGTGCTGTACTTCCACTTGTCCTGCCAGTATAAAAAATGTTTACACAGCAGTAGCACACAGCGTGCTGGGTGTCCGGTGACACCCTCAGTGGTACCCACGTGCACGTGCAGAGCTCCTGCACCCAGTGCATCAGGGTGCGCTGGGCAGTCCGCCGCACGCAGGCGGCAATGGGGATGGATACGGTGTCAGCAGAGTCCAAAGGCATGACAAAGACCAGCCAAAAATCAGCCTGCTCTCTTCATCACCACCCCCAAGTGTCACGGTCACCAACACGTACCATGCGTCAGAGGTGAAAGCCACCCTTGGCACTGGGCTGTCCAGTCCCAACCACAGCCCTCTTACAACAGGGAACGAAACTGAGACCGGGAGGTCAGCCACTGGGTGCAGGGGACGAGGCTGGCAGGCGCTGGAATCAGGACTCCGGAGCCCGGGCTTATGCCACACGGCATGTCATCTGGCACCTGGGGCTGCTCCACACGGAGTTCCACGCTGCCCTGTTCATTCACCGCTGCGAGGCAGGGTTCACGGTCATCTCCTCTGCCCTGTCCGTCTGAGAAACCATTTTCGGGGGGTCTTTTCATTGCTGCTACTACCCAAAATCTCATGGGAATACTCTGCACTGTGAGCAAAGGGTCTCTCAGAACTCTTTTTAGAACTAAATGATGGAAGAGATGTTGAAGAATCCCTTAAAATTTACTGGTTATGGCCAGACTTGAAAAATGCTTGTGTGCATTTTACATGTTCTTTGGAATCCAATTATTTGAAATAATTTGAAAAGCACAGTCAGTTCCCCAATCTACTGCAGGGCTTTTAAGAGCACTGTTTTATATACTATGTTGGGTTTTATGTCACTCAGGGTGACATATTTAAAAGCTAAGCTATAATAAGTCCTACATAAAGCAGAAACAGTGAAACTGCCCACTTCAAAAGAGCTCTGTAACAACAGAAGTATGTTACGTAAATGCCTGCCCTCCATCCCGTGCAATTCTTTCTAGCCTCCCACATGCCCTACGGTGTAGTCTGGCCACCTGCCAATGTTGACCGTGACAAGAAGAAGCCCTCCAACGTGGACTGTCAAACCACCCTGGAGAAGCAGAGTGACAAGACAGGGCGGAGACTCACATCAGAGGCCTGAGTTCTCAGACCAGTCCCATAACTGACTTCATGACCCTGAGCCTCAGGCTAGAGAAGGATCACCCCACCTTATGGGATGAACCAGGGAAGAGACAGAGACAGTCTGTGACTGAGGATTAGACCAATGCGGTAATGACGAGGGAAGCAATGACTGCCGTTAATGACAACAATAAGAGTAATGACATAAACTGTAGGAGTCAACGGGAACCTAAGGAGCCTCGACAAACAAAGAGAATGCAGTGTCCTGGGTGCGATCCTGGAAGAGGAGGAGACTAGGGAACCCTGAACAGAGTATGGACTTGAGGGAATAACGATACAGCAATATTGGTTCATTAAATGTAACAAATCACCACACTAAGAAAGATGACAGTAAGAGAGGAAACTGGGGACGGGGTATGGAAACTTTTCTATGTCGCTGTCGCAATTTTTCTGTAAATCTAAAACTGTTCTAAAGAAGCATATATAAAAACTGTGTGTGTGTGTGTGTATGTGTGTGTGTGTGTGTCGGTGTGTCGGTGTATGCACACCCAGTCCTTCCCCCTGAGATGCCAGCGGTCAGGCTGCTCAGCGCAGACTCTCGGCACAGAGCAAGCTGTCCCACTGGTGGCTGGCTGTCAGCATCAAGGGCTCCTGCTACAGAGGCTCTGCACACAGGCTGCCCACAAAGCTCCTCCCATCACCGGAGGCTGCCCTGTGACGTGACTTCCGGGGATGAGGGGCTTCTGGATACCCACGCTTCCCCTGCTGGGCCCTCATGCAGGACCCACGCCCTGCTCCTCCCAGCAGAAGCACAGCTCACTGGGTATCGTGCTTCATGCTGCACACACACCCACTTTTAAGAGCTGAACCCTTTTTCTTATTATCAATGCAGCCAGGAGGCTGTTTTCCTCTTGCGTGAATCTCCAGGCAACAGTGCCTCCCAGCAGCTAAACATTATGGTTCTGAAAGAAAACGTCCCACCTCTTTGCTAGGAGGTAAAGACATCTGCAACAATAAGTGTCCCAAGGAACAAGTGCATTGTTAGATTATCTGAGCTGCTAAACAACATCCATTTAGCCCCAATGCTCATTTTACACTTGAAATGAGCCAGCACCAAGGGTTCATGGCCTCCCCTGCACACCTTCCCACAAACAGAACCTGCCTCGATCCTTTACCAAGAGAGGTCCCTGTGTCAGTAACCACACGGGCCATGAATGCTAACTTTGGAGCACCTATCCCGGGCCCCATGACAGCCTGAGACGTGGACATTATTTCATTCCCACATCACCAGGGAGGAAACCGAGGAACAGAGAGGTAATTAGCCCAAGGCCATCAGTGGAGCTAGGAGTATTCTCACTCAGTGAACGCCTGGGCCAAGGTTCCTCTTACAAGGGAAAACTTAGTCATTTACATTTAGACACAGGACAGGAGGGGTGTCAGGTAAGAAAGCCCATTTCAGAGTCTGAAGAGACTGACTGGCCTTCTCCTCTCTCCTACCTGCAGTCCTGTCCCTGGGGGCATCTCTCCAGTCTCTCCATGTCTCTGAGTGGTCACAACCCCGCCAGGAGGATTAAAGGAGATAAGTGAGCACCAGGCCAGGGTGGGGGCCCTGCCATTTCCTCTTTTCTTGAGAATTAAAACTGTGTCACTGCTAGGAGTCAGGAAACAGGGAGCCTTTCAAAGGCGGGTCAGACCTTCCTCTTCCTAGCCTCCTGGGGAGGCAAAGCCCCCAGACGGCCAGAGGCTAGGGTAGGAGCCTGGTGGAGAAGATGGGTTTCCTGATCTCAGAAGAAACAGGACAGGAGAAAAACAAGCACTTCACGGCCTGAATTTAAGCTGTGCTACAAACGTGGCCACATTCCCTACGGCCGACTGCACAGTACCCTCCTTACAGAAGCGGATGAGTTCAGTAGGACCAGGAGTGGGAGAATCGGCCTGCTTATCTTCTGAAAATCTAGAATGGAAGGTAAGGTTTCCTGCTTTCGAAATCCCACACTTCTTTGTCCTGGGAGACAAGATAATTACATGGCACTTATAAAATGCTGTTGACAGAAATGGCTTCATGGAGAATGATTTCCTGACAGGTTACGTCTTTGGAAGGTAATTTGAGTCCCGAGGGACAGGCGGGCAGGAGAGAAGGCGGTGGAAGAACTCGTAGAGTAGGCAACTATGGGAAGACGCGCTGCCAGCAACTCACTGATCGATCATTTTAAAGAAATCTGTGCTATCAATATCAGTGTCTTCCTTGAACCAGAGTTTTCTGGGCTTCACTGGCTTTTGTATTCAAGGCTTCTTCCATCTAAAAGGGAACATGAACGTGGATGACTGTCAAAGAGCATCTTCCTTTCCGCCAGTCATCTGCAAAAAGCTTCACGTGGAAAGCATTTTAACTTTTCTTAAAGCCCCTGCATGAAAGTTCTACACGGCTGTGTATGCCACACCATAAATTCATTAGCACAGATTCATTCAACAGGATGTATTTACTCATAATCCCTGTACCAAATAAAGAAGGAATGGATCTTCATTCAGCTGCTGCTGGTGGTGGTCTCTGGCTCTGCAAAATTGCGTGCAAAAATGATGCCAGTGCTTCCTCATGTGGCTACAGCTGCCTTGGAAACAAAGCCCTAGGCTGGGCCCTGCAGCGAAAGCCTGTGTCCTGCAGAGGTTATGCCGGCTCTACAGCTTGCTTCCACCAGGCAAACAGGAGGGTCCTTTCGGGTTCCTCCTTCCTAGAACACTAGAATTGTTCTACATGATAAATCTATATTTAGTGCATTTCAAAGGAATTGAACCAGAAGACTTTCGCCACTTCCTTTCTGAACCTGTTGTGTTACTTCATCATGCCACAACTCACTACTTTGAAGAAGCTGATTATAAAGAAAAATTATTAAATGGACTGCTAATTCAAGACCTCTACATTAAAAATAATTTAAAATGTATTTCACAAAAGATCCTTCAAAACACAACCACAAGAAACAAACTAAACAACTTTAACCTTAACTATTAAAGGACATTTCTTCTCCCTAAAACCAAAATTTGCTTTATCTTTGTGAATAGGTTTCAGAAAATGAAATTAGCTCCTTATTAAGCACTAAAGTACCTGTTTCCATTTTTAACGTGCCTCCAAAGGCTATACTGTCAAAAAAATACATAGATCTAAAGTACGAACTTAGATCTCTGCCATAATCCCTTCTATTATAATTTGCTTTGCTTCTATTATAATTTGCTTTGTCTTTGACAGAAAGCAGTCAAAGACATGGAGGGCATAGAAGGAAATTTGGGGAAGGGAGTGATTCATGTTAGTGGGCCTCATTCCCCCTCTGCTAAAATGAGATTCTGGTCATTCTGTTGTCTGGGATGAGTTAGAGAGCCGCCAATGAATGAAGCTACAAACACGAGCGTAAATAATCTTTATTAAACCAGGTAGAGAGGCTGGAGAGAAGCCCACCCTGTTTTTTCAGGTCTTATGGATCCCTCCCCACCTCACTACATTGAATCAGTGGCTAGTTCCGGTAGCAGAGGGTGGCCCCTCCGCCTACACCGCCTGATGGTGTGCTCCGAGGTACAGCAAATGCCTCCCAGAGCCACCCTGGAGTGGTTCAGAGGTGTTCTATGTGATGTGCAAGGCCTGCAGGCTCCCAGCTGGAGTGGCCAGATTCCTGACCTCTGTCAGTGACCACCTGGGGCCTTTCACACAACAGGAGTCTCCACAGGCTTGTGGGAGGACGGGATCAGGGCTTTTTACTCTGATGCCAGTGGAGGGAACTTAATGAGTGGCTGAGTCAACTGTGATAGACTTCTGAATGTCTACAGTGAACAATGGTGATCACTACAGGCCCACTGCATGCCGGGCTGCTGGCAACAGTGGATGATGAGCAGGCAGAAGAAGGTGACATCTAAGAAACAGGGCATGATCAAGTGCTGTTCTTCAAGAGAGGGGATGGTCTGTAAACATCTAGTGCTGGAAAGAAAAGAACTAAGAGTGGGAGAAGCTGAAGATGCTGGGAAAAGAGGCCCACTGCAGGGTCCAGGACTGGGCAGTGAGGTGGGAGGAGAACGCAAGCAGAGAGGGAACGCTGAGCCGTGAAAAAGCAAGAAAACGCGGTGCGGCCAGGTGCGGGGTGAGCGCTCTGAGCCTGCTCCCGATGATGGGTCTGCAAAGGAGAGAGGCCTGCGGAGAGAGGAGGCCCCCTGGGGTCCACCCTCCAGCCTTCCAGGCCACAGCAGTCCTACCTCTGTCCCCCATGCCTGCCTCACATCTTTGGGACCAAGCAGAATTTTACTAATTTGTGGGTCTTGGCTTAGCCAGCAAAAACTGCCAGGGAAAGCCCTCTGACAGGTGGCCACACCTATTCAGGAGGTCAGGGCCTGGCCTACCTACCCACCCACCCTCCACCACCACCCCCGCCCCCGGCCTGGAAGAAATAATGCCTGACACATGATGGTGGGTTATTTGAAACCAGAGCGAGAGAAAGTGCGCACAGAAGTTTGCAAAGTGAGCAAAAGGTGTTCACGTTTAAGGTTTCTTTTCATGCACAGCTCAGATTTAGGCTTTTAAGCCCTTTCAATTTAAGGAAAAGTGAGTCTGGCACCCCTTAGAGCCCCAGGGGCAGTGAGCAGAGAAGACAGGAAAGGACTGAAACCCAGGTGGGTGGCGTGAGGAGCAGGCGAACACCTGCCTTCCTCCCAACCAGTGGTGAGAAGCAGACCATGGCCCAGGGTGCTACCCTTGGCTTGCCGTAGAGACCTTCAGGCAGAGACGTTTCCTACAAAGTGTTCTTGCTCTTGCTGCCCCCAAGAACAGGTGCTGACAGCTTTGATGATCACCTCGGACCTCATGCAATAAGCTGATCAGGAGAACACAGGGCAAGATTAGCCACAGAGGAGATTCCCCTCGTTCAGAATGGAAGGAAGCACAGGATTTGGAGGGAGGAGGGCCCATGGGGTGCTGCACACACACGAGGACCTTCAGTGGACCCTCGCCCTTCCTACGTGAGAGCGTGCTCAGGAAGTGAGGAAGAGGCTGCTGGGTGAACGCGCTTGCAGTCCTGCCTCTTAGGTTCTTTGGTGCCTGAAGTCTTTGCTCATAGGATAAAATTTCACACCCATCCTTGAACCACATTGGCTACAGCAGTAACTTACAGAGAAAATAAGGGGGAGATAAGAGCACATTTTTAACATATTTTTTGCTACAAAAGGAAGGCAAATAATTTCCAGTATGTGTAAAAAGGAGACCGCATGTAATGTAGATTAAAAAACCCAAAGACACATCCACCTGTGGCAAGGCTGCTGAATACTATCTTCTCTTACCTGTTTCTTGAGATTCAGGAGGAGAAAGGTTGGGATGCTTATCTTTACTTTACATGCGGGAGCAGAAAGGTTGGGATGCTTATCTTTACTTTACATGCGAAGACAGGTAAAGAAGGTAACATTTTAAAGGCACCATCGCTGAATAGGATTTACAGTGTGCAGTGTGTTTTGTTACCCCACAATTCCAGCCTGCAGTTCCCTGAGTAACTGAGTGTGTGACTGAGCCTCTGTCATATAAAACCTACCCACACGGGAGCCATGGTCACTGCTGTTTACCTCTGTTTTACGGATTTTGAGACTACTGTGCTAGAGGGCTAGTGACACTCTTCCTTTACCCCATTTTCTGTATTTCTTTTCCGTTTATACTTATTTTGAGGTGTCTTCCATTCCTAAGCCTAGAGTAGTCATTCAAAAATGCTAACATTCACACCTGAATTTGCAAACCTGAGATAAACCACACCTCCCACCGAATCCCTCAGAACCTCTCTCCATCCCCCATGCTGAGTGGTCTGGTGCTTTCGTTCCGTCTTGTTTGTAACTGCCCCCCAATTTGCTGCCTTTTGTTAATCATAGGTGGCAAACTCAAGGCCCTCGGGCCGCGTCTGGCCCTCAACCTTGTCTTATATGGCCTGGCACCTTGTTTCTACCCGGCGGCAGCGCTGAGCTCCTTGCCCCTAGTTAAGGAGCAGTTACATTTATACAGTCCTAAAATTATATTCGGCCCTTTGAAGGCAACCAACTTCGAGGCTGATGTGGCCCCTGGTGAAAATGAGTTTGACAGCCCTGGTTTAAATGGTCACTCTATTGAGATTTACACACATATTTACCAAAATCTGTGCTCACTGATGCTGGTGGTCCTTTCCTCTCATACTTTACTTCCTCTCTAGGAGCCGATTCTTCAGGTAAGAAGCTTAACCTTAAATGTCAAAGACACTTTTCCAAAGTCACGCAGCTAGAGAGCATTGTAGGCAAACCTCGAACGTGACAAAACACCACAGCCTCTGCCCTCTCTCTCCTAAGCACACACATTTAAAGGAAGTGGGAACAGGCCAAGAAACGCCCGCCTGACATTACAGAAGTGCAAGAACTGTTATTCTCTGGTTATGAAATGAAACTTCGCAAACTAGTCAACAAACACTGGTACAATAAATATAGCAAAAATAGTCAAGATGTTTTTCTGTTTCAATAACATCACATTTTTCGAAAGGGCCGCCTGACCACAGCACCTTTTTGCCTCTGCCGTGCAGGCTCACGCTGAAATCTGAGCATTGTCTCCCATGAGTCACCTTCTAACACGTGTGGCCGAGGCTAACTCTTCTCAGACGTGGTTAAAAGTGATTTAAAACCATGCACATGGGTATTTATGGGAGAAAACAGTCAAAGCCATTGTTTTACCTGTGCTACTTCTTCAAAATCTTCGTGACGTTTCTGCAAAGCTCTGGCCCGATGAAGGGATTTCCCCACACCTGTGTGTTTGCTCAGAAATGCTTCCCCGTGGTTCTCAATCCAGTCCAGCACCTACGGTAGGAACAAGTACACGTGCCATCAAAACGATGCCCTGCCTTGTTCAAGGGTAGAGCTATCTATAGAAGACACATGCCGTTGCCCAACTGTATAAAAAAAAAAAGCCAAGGAGAAAAAAATGGAAGCAACTGTATACTAATCTAATACACTAGAGAATTACATCTTCTATCAGCTTTCCAACACAGTTTTAATCAGCTCTTTAAATGTGTAAATATACGTGTAAATGTTATAAGCAATGATGGTTGATTTAAACCTCTCCTCATTTTATGCACGATGAAGCCACCAAAACTGACTATATATGATAGTGGTTATCAAGCCACACAGGACCAAGTTAACATTTTTATAAGACTCAGAGCTTCACAACTCAGGCAGTTCAAGCTTAACTACAGAGTTAACGTTTTTCTGTCTCTTCTTTAGAAGACTTAAAACATATCAATAAAACCTAAGAAAACAAAACACTTAAACAAACAACTCTGTCCTAGTCTCTGAGGATAATTTATTCTATAAACTAAGCTGTTGTGAAAGCTAAACATCCTATGGATTTAATTACTTAAGTTCTTGTTGAAATCCACCACGCTACAGAGGAGTGACAGACAGCAGAGCCGCACACCCCGATGTTTTTAGCTCCCAACTGGGACTGAGCAGCTCCGTGGCGCTCGGGCTGGAGAAAACACTGGCAGTAACACAACATCAAATGCACACTCTGTCGCTTTCTGATGAGGGGAAATAACTAGCAAAAAACTAAGTCAGTGACATCTTTGGCTAGAAACTGAAAGATATTACTTAATACACCTGTTGTATGACATACACTTGTTAATATGCCGCCAAAGTGCCGAAGGCTGCCCTGAACTTGCATTGAGGTAAAATATGGTAACTGCATATGGATCAAGATGATCTGGGACTGAAGAAGCCACTGGGCAGGCACAGCTGAGACAGTGGTCCAGAGGGCCACCTGGAAGCACAGCGGTAAAGGCGAAATAGAAGGGCCCTCCGTGTGGCGTCCATGGCGATGAAGAGGATCCCTGGCCCTCTCTGTTCCCTGCATTGCAGGCGGCGGGGGAGGGGGGGGGCGCAGGGGATTGGCGGTGCTGCCAGATACCTAGGAGGGACAGCAGTCAGGGCCAGAGGCCCCACCCAGTCCAGGGACAACGGAACTTGTGCTCCATTGCTCCAAACCAGTGCCTTCTGAGGCTGAGGGTCTGAGGGGTCCTCTCTGCACGGGTGTAGCGACATTAGCAGTACCTGTAATAAAATGGCTTGCGAACCAGAATAAATCTCCAGTGGGCTGCTGTAAAGACCCTCGCAGACAGCAGGGGCTGAGAGCAGAAGTATGTGTTCATGGGGGAGGGCGGGGCGGGGCACAGAGGCCTGGCCTTGCAGGGGGTGCCCAGGTCAAAGCTACCTGGTCAAAGTAAAAGGTTGGTTACCTTTTACTAGTACGTTTCTGACACTTTTGGCAGCGCCACCACTCTGCCAGTCACCTGGGGTCACACTAATCAGAGGAAGTGTTACTGGATCCATTCGTATTGCCTACCGACTCATTTCCTCAGTCTACCTGAAAGCTCTCTCGTCTCCCCGCTGCACTCGAACACAGGGTTTAGCTGTGTGCTCTTAGGCAAGTTCCTCACAGTTTCTGAGCTGCAGCTTCCTTACCTGCTCAGTGGTGATAATCACGCAAGGTTGCAAATGTGCAGTGATAGCTCTGTTAAGCACCTTAACATCGAGCGGCAAACATACAGGGCACGTGTGTCCCCACCCATAAACTGTACCCTGAGGCAGGCTCCCATCTCCTTGTAGGTACTTCGGTGGCACAGCTAAAAAGATTCCATTGCTTTTTAACTAGTCTGCTTTAGTACATCACTTTTCTTTCCAGAGACAGAGAGACAGACAGACAGAGAAGCATTCGCTATTATTCTGCCATTAGAAGGTAGTGCCACACTCACTGCCCGACTTCAAGGCAGACGTGAAGCTGCTGAGTTGTTTATACCACAGGCTCTTAGTGCACATTTTAAAACACATATTTTAAAATTCACTCCTAAAAAAATGTCCAATGACAGCTTCAAGACATCTCAACCTCCAAGAATGGATACAGTAAATGGAATGTGCTTCTGGGCATGAGGCCAACAGCATACAGAAGACAGGGATCACATATTTTAAGACTGAAAAGAATTTGGAGCTACATAAGTAACATCTGTGCCTCGGTCCACCTGCCCATCAGATTTGCATGAAGGGCTGGATGACATTTTTTGCTGTAATTATAGTATATATTCTGTATATTCCTTGACTGTAAAGAAAAAACGAAGCCATGGGTATGCAGCAAACCTTATGATTGCTGGTAGCTCAATACAGACTTAAAATAAGGCACAATTTCAAAACGCAAAAGGTAAATATTATTTTTTGCTAGTAAGGGCTTGGCATGCAAAAATGCAGTAATTTAAAAGTAATTATAATTTGTTTTTTTAAGCCTAAGAAAAGTGTTTCAGGAAGTGTAAATTGGAAGTAAAAGATATACACCGACCGCTCAGGGTTATCATGGGCATTTTTTGTTATCAGTGCTTCCTTTAGACAGACATTGTAAATACCAGGTCAAATCATATTTCCGACAGATATGAACGCAATTCAAAGAAGAGTGTACAAATTCCAAGCACTTCATTAAAAGAGTAGCAGGCGGTTATGAAATCCATCCAGCTCGTGTTCAAAACGCAACTCCCTCAAGGGCTTTATTTTTCACAAGCCTGCCAATATTTCCCGATTGCCAAGGAATCCGGAATCAATAGACTGGCCCAAGGAGCATTCTAAAGGCACGCTTGTGGATTCTATCAACTCAAAACATGCATAAAGAGGAGGCTTCATCAACCACATCCAGCCAGCCGTTACTGACCTCAGCCGTGGTGGCAGTGGCTGTCATCTCTCTGCCTTGTGACCTCGAGCCTAGGAACAACAAGGCCTGCACAGGATCTGCTGTGTGGCTGCCAGACTCGGGGAAAAGGGCAAAAGCTGATCCCTCCCGGCAGTCTACCTGGGTCCAGGCAGATGGCAAAGCTGGGAGGGCAGTTTCTGTTCAGAGGATGCAATAGGAGGTCACGCCCCTGCACGCCAGTGCCCTCTAAAGGACACAGTGACAGCTCCAAGGTCAAGGTCACTCCAAAGTGACCTTACATGTTTCACAGCATCAAATGACAGATGTGCGGGACATCCTATGGATTGTTTAGCTTAATTCTCAGGTTGTCATTACAAGACTGAACGTAATTCTGGTAAGTATGATTGTGCTCATTTCTTAAATAATGATATTGTTCTCAGCATGCTGTCTAGGATGCTGTTTATGAAAACGAGGTAAGACCTCTGACACTACAAAACCAAGAACACACAGGCCAATCTATGTTTACTGGTATTTGAGAACCCAAAGCGTATTCAGAAGAAAATATACAAACATCTGTCAATTCCAGCTACTGTCTGAAAAAGACATTAACGCAGTAAATGTTTTCTGTCATAATAAGGAGAGCCCCTTCTAAGTCATGTTTTATGCATATAAAAATGAAAATAAGCTCTTTTGATTCTATATTCAGTCAAAAATAAATATTATATGAAACAAATGCAAAACAATACTTCCAAAATACTCTGTTTGTTCTTTTTTAATATAAAATCAGATTTTTTTCCAGTTGCGAAATACGAATTTTTCCATGCCTTACCCTACATTTCCTACCAAATCAAAATTAACCTAGTTTCTTACTTTAGTTACTTCCTTGTTCAATCTGTTGGCTTTTGTTCAAATCACTGGCGATGCCAATGTAGACAGAAATGGACCTAATGAGTTTCTAGCTGTGCTTTTAAGTAAGTGCTGCAGAAAGAAACAGTTACCTGTATTTTGCCATGTATAACGTGCATCCATGGTTTTGTGTGCATCATACATGGGATTATCATACCCATTATTTTACTTATGATATGTAATCGCTATACCCACGTATAATGCACATCAGTATTTTTCCCTCAAAAATTTGGGCAAGAAAGTGAGCAGTACACATGGCAGAATGCAGTAATCAGAACCTTCTTTACGACCAAATCAATGTCCTGTTAGTGATTCTAACAAAGGACGGCTGATCAACCTAACAACATCATTTCGAATTTACTGAATGCAAACAGGTGACCAAACAGGAGGCCTTCGCTTAGAGAATGTTCGTTTTTATCAAAGGCTGGTGTTTAGCATCGCTGTCAAGTTACCTAACATTATCCTTTAATGTAACTAACCCACAAAGTTTAAAATCACAAACGAAGAAACGCTCTGAGCGCACATTACTGGCCTCCACATGCTCATCCTACGTTGGGCTGCCTGGCACTTTTTCTCCCCAGAAGCTCAGAGTATGCTTTGCTCCTGAAGCCAGTGTCTCAGGCGTGCTCTCTCCGCCCCCGAGGAGGCCAGGCTACCTGACCCACTGCCCAGAGAAGACGCAAGGCCCAGGCTGGCTGGGAAGAGCTGGGCTCCAGGCTGCTATGAGGCGTTCTCTCCCTTGCTTTCCCCAGTTCCATTTATCCACTCCTAAGGTGATGGGCTAACCTTCGAAATCTTGTTTTTGGTTTTTTGTTGTTGTTTTTTTTTTTAAGTCTCCTTAAGTAGCCATTTTCCTTCACTCTTGGGTGGGCAATGGCAGCTGCTGAGAATGCCCTTTCCCCTAACTTTTGAAAAAGCCCCTTTTCCAGCCAGGAAAGCCCCACTTAAACAGTCCTTCCTAACTAACAGGTTGATGCAATTTTACTCTTTGATTGGTTCATAAATGAAGCATACCCCTCAGGTCAACAGTGACAAAGGAGTTAAAAATCCACTAGGCTTCTGGGAGCCTCGCCAAGTCCCTTGACTTTTTTGTGGCTCCGTCATATTACCTGGAAAATGAGGGGCCTGGCCCGACGTGCACGACACAACTTTTGCAGTGAAAAGAAACAGACACGAAAGCCAACACGCGTCTGTGGGCTTTGGGACTGAAGGAAGGAGGAGGAACTTAGGTCCAGCATTTTCAGCTGCCCGACAATAATGACAGTCTCCTGCACCATCCCCCGCTTCTTTATTTCTCTCCGCTGGAGCCAGGAACACTCTTTCTCCATTCATTGCATTTCAAAAGCAAATTAAGTTTGTCCTAAATATATATAGTTATTCTTAATATGGAAATATCTTTTTAAAAAAGGTTTCTAGAACACCCCAAAATCTACTAAGCCAAATCACTTGGGGGGAAAAGCTATTTAAAAAAAAAAAAAAAAAACCCATGGCTGGTGTGGCTTAGTGGATTGAGTACCAGCCTGCAAACCAAAGGGTCACAGGTTTGATTCCCAGTCAGGACACATACCTGGGTTGCAGGCCAGGTCCCCAGTAGGGGACAAAGACAGGCAACCACATATTGATGTTTCTCTCCCTCTCTTTCTCCCTCCCTTCCTCTCTCGAAATATAAATAAGTCTTTAAAAAAAACCCAAAAAACAAAACAAAACCCCTCAAAACTCTCAGTTAAGTTGCACACAGTAAACATATGGTACAGAACCAAAATGCTCTGCATTGCAAGAGCTACTTTTTTGTTTAACTAACACATGCTCCTAAGAAATGTCACTCCATGCACTTTCTTGACTGAAAGGAAGTGTAGGTGAAACCCATGAAGAAGGGCTCACAAAGAGGTTAAAAGGCTTTTAAACTTTTACATCATCCATCAGTCTTTTAAAAAAGAAATCACCAGTTCTGGTATTACCCTAGTTCTAATTACATAAGTACATAAAATTTCTTAAGGAAAACAAAGTACTTAGAAAGAAAGAGGGAGGGAAGAAGAAAAGTAGGTAGGTTATTATTAAAATAAATAGCCTTATCTTGGATATCCCCGTAAAACCCTAACCAAGCAAACCACCCCTCTACCAACACTGGTTAATCCTTTTAGTAATTTTCTAAACATTTAAAAATTATTTTTTTCATTCTTGGTTTAGAAATTAATATAAAATAGTCCAAAGTTGTCCAGAAAACTCTTGTCCTATGCCCAGATAATTTTATCTGGGAAAATGAAGTTACTATGTACAGATTAAGTCTACTCGTTGAACTATACATAGTTCAACATATACATACACAGGTATGCCTTAACGCATGCCCGAAACCTTCCCTGTCCAGCTGACCCTCAGATACTTTCCTCGTAGGGGGCCCTGGCAATGGGCTGGCACTCAGTGGAAGGGAGTCAGTCCCAAGCTGTCTGGGGTTTGGTCTGGGCTCTGCCTACTCCTTATCATCCCTGCTTTTAGCAACTGTGAACTCACTGGCTCGAAGGCCTCAGCTCCTTGCTCACTTCGATTCACCCCATTCACCTGGGCTCCTGCTCCAGTCCCACTGGCTCATAGTGCCAGCTCCTGCACCCTGTGTTCTTGTCTTGGATCTGCTCTGAGGCAGAGATTCACCCATTTTCCCGCTATCTTACCTCCCACCATTGAACATTCAGCTCTTTCCAAGCCATGGTTACTAAGGTTACTCTCACAGTCATGTCTCTTCTGGGTTCATCAGGACAAAAGGTAATTAAAGCCAGCTCCACATACACCAGGAGGCGTGGTCAGCCTCCATCTACTGTCAGCAGGTTACCACCAATCCCAAATGCTTGCCCTCCAGGACTTCCTAATTCTAATTGTGAAACTCTCATAAAAGACGGCAATCCTTTAGAGTCTAAACCATTCTTGTGAAGATCCACAATTGGAACTGTGACCATGGGAATGTGAACAGAAGAGAACGTTCAATAGCTGGGGCCATACAATGAGTCTGACGAGTGGGATGAGAAAAACCCACCTTCCTGACTTTATGAGCAAAGGACACAGGAGATTCAGGAACCTTCACTTAAGGAGCTAGGCCCAGTGTCTGTGGTGCCACCTAGATTGAGCCTCTGAGTCAGCCATCATGGGGAGATGGCTTTTACTGGCAAAGGACGGCAGCCTAGGAACCAGGTAAACCCGTGAAATCACTTCTCTGTGGACCAGAAAAGCATTTCTTTGCTTCTTTGGCATATCCTGACTTCCCTCTCCCTGCTAGAAGCAAGCGGTTAGGACCTTCATTTTGCATTCAAGTGGCGAAATCTTTAATGTTTCAAAGATCTCATGACGCTTGCAAAACTCCCATGCACAGAAATTATCCCTTCCTTCCTACTCCCTAACTTCCCAACATTGATCGAAGCTCCTGTTTCTGCAGGCGGATCCCCCAGTTGGATTATTTGATTCCAATGAGGCCAACCATCCCACCCCCCCATTCCAGAACAAATAAAGACATTTTTAACCCAAAAGAGTCTTTTAGCAAAATTGGAGAATTCCTTCAATTCCTTCATTTACTCATTAACTCGCTCAAAAGATACGGAGCATCTAGTCTACCCCAGGCACTTGGGAAACACTGGGGAATAAAAAAACACAGAACAGATCGCTGCCCCCGAGGACCTTACATTTCTGCTAAGATTTCTCCATGGCTGGCACGGACGTCCACAATGGGAACTTTGTCTGTCTCCTTACGTAGAGTCTGGCACAACACAACGCAACCAGAACAATCTAAAGCAAATAGCATCATATCACCTGCCCACAACACCAAGTCAAAATTAGGCAGAGGCCTACAGGCCCTTCACGGTGTGAACCAAGGTGGTGAAATGGGAAATGTACTGGTCACCTCTCCTGCAGCAGCCCCAGGTCATGCCTCCCCACCTCTCCACATGGGGCCACCTGATGCTCTTTGATTAGGCCCTGCCCTTTCATGCCTCTGCTCTCTTCTGCAATTCCTGCTGCCCATTCCTCAACTTACTGACCTCTACCCATCCTTCAAAGGTCAGCTCCCATGAAGCCTTTCCTGGGATCCAACAATTGCTACCTGCAACTCTATTACAGGACTCGTCCTTTTCCTTGTTTACTAGACCCTTGGCGTTTGAGAAGAATACAGACAAAACTCTTGGGAACGCCCAAATTTGTACAAGTCACTCACTCACAGATTTGTCCCTTTCGAGCCCATGCACAAGGATACGAGATGAGGGTAGCCAGTGTCATTTACACTCTCACTCTGGGTAACACCCTGGTGGGCACGATTCAACCCGAAGACGTAAGTGCCAGATCTGAGCATGTTGTGGTCTCCTTTACTAGACTGTTAAACCATCTACTCTTATTTGATTATAACTCCTTGAGAAGAGGAACTTTGAGATATTCAACATATTTACTTCTGCACCTCTCAAAATGTGACACATTCATTTAAGATACTTTGAGAGGAAAAAAAGAGGTGTGGATGAGAAGAATCTAGTATGGACTGGATCTGCTTGACTATTTTTTCACAGTCTTAGCTGATAGCCCAGCATGAACATGGAGAAAGTTCTTTAAGAGATACTTCATCGGGGCAACACTACCACACAAGAAGTGCTGCTGGGGAAGCCAGAGGTTCTTTTAGGGAAAGCTCTGCCTTTCTGAGGGGCTTCTTTGGGGGAGCCAGCCTGCACAGTGCGAGTCACCTCACCTGTGAGTTGGAGTAACTAGATCCCACCCACCCAAGAGGCAGGCAGGCTGAACTAGTGAGTCAAAAGGCAGGTTTGATGGACCCCTGCTTCCCAACTATCACCCCGCTTGAATGAATAAAACAAAGATAAATTACCCTGCTATAGTACACTAAAGCATACTCCAAACTGAAAAACACTGCTTAGCAGGTACCCAGCCACTCATGAATTCAACCAAACATCCACTGAGCACTGCTCTAACAGCCAACAGAAGGCAATGGGGATGCATCCTATCTGACCATCAGGAAGCGCAGCCCAAAGATTACCGACTTTACTTCTAGGTTGGCAATGACAAAGGTTAATGCTGAATATCTGTTAGTAGCTAGCACGTGGGCGGAGCAGGTCTTTGGCCAGTCTCCCCACCCGGCACCCCGCCCTTTGATATGGACAAGTGCTAAGTGTTATGTAAAGCGGCTTCGCCTACCCCCACAAGGCAGCACCAGACTCCCATCCCAAACACCTTCCATAAAGAAATTACAAAATTGCCTTTGCTTGTTATGAAAAAAAAAAAAAAATTAACCAAGAAGACAAAATTACTCATGTTTTAAAAATCAAATGCCCCTGCCACGTCCCCACCGCCCCCTTCCTGCTGAACCGCTGGCAGTCTGTCCAGCACCCCGTCTCCCAAGCATTTTTTTCCCAGACATGTGCGTACCCTTTAGGAGGCTCGTTTTCATTGAAATGCCATCATTCCACACCCACTGTGTGCTAAGCGGCTTCTTTTTTTCCTCAGCAGCATGTATACATGCTTCCTCCTCAACCAAAACAACAAGACAAAAACTTGTGGCATCTCCTGTTGGCTTACGACGTTTCTGTGGGCTTTGATTGTTTTTATCTTCACAAATTTATTTCTGTTGACAGCGTCTTTCTGAAGTACTACAGTCTCTTTTTTTCACTTATTCTCAGCTTACCTCTCCTACTCCTGCTCAACATGGCAAAAATGTCCACGTGCTGTAACTTCTTGCATTTCGAAAGCACAATTTTGGTTCTGATATCCTGTGCACTCCTTCAAGGTAAAAGACTTTGCTTCATCTTGCAACTTTGCTCCTGACTTCCCAAGTCAAGCCCACAGAGCAGTTTCCTGTACGTATAACAAGTCCTAACCATTCCCGATGATTTAATCAACAAAACCTTTCCCTCCAGTGCACCTACCAGTTGTCTATGGAGGGATAAGCATTCTGGGTTCTCCAGAACACTTTCTCCTGCTGACACCCCACCCAACCAACTGTTCTTAAGGAGAAAAGCTGAAACAACTGGCCTCATTATTGTCACAACTACCTTTCTAATATAACAATTAATATTTGCTGTGTTCAAATTCAAGTGCATTAAGTACTTGGTGCCAAATTAGACTAGACTCCTCAGCCTATTCCCACAGGCTGCCTTTCCTCATGCCTCCCCCTGACATAAACAGTCCAGTGGCTTATTCGTCCGTGACTGGGCCCCCAGGAGCCGTCGGCAGTGAGGACAAGAAAGGAGGGGGACACCCGGCTGCCGCTGCAGACACAATCCACAAGTGTGTTGGTTGGTCCACAGTTGTGGAATGAATACTTGATCCAACAGCCAGAGAGGCGGGTAGGAAAACCCTCTAATAGTCACATTTCATGGCTTGTGAAAGTTTTTGGACAATTAAGAAAAACTAGTACTCATGTTTCCAACCTTACCATTTCAGTTCGCAGAGTAACTCCTAGACCTTGACTCCTCCCCCTCACTCCCCGCTCTGTATTCTTTCCCCCGCAATTATCTTCTTGGACTAAAACAACACTGTCGAGAAGCATGAATCACATCAAACCCATGATTCCTGAGGCACTCTGTATATGCAACCTTCGGAGAACTCAAAACCATAAGTAAATCAAAGCATAGTATGTGAAAATTAAAAATTATGGCACAAGAAAAAGAACTGTGAACTCACCGGGTCCCCATTGCGCAGAGAAGGGTGATGAATAATGTGGAGAATATGTGTTTATCAGAGCACAGCGTGACTTCCCACAACCTCAGCCCACTCAGCAGAAAGCCTCCTCACCTTCGGATGATACTCGGGGAGAGTGAAATCTGAGCTCCTACGTGTCTGAACAAAGCGCCCAGGCTCTCGGACGCTCAGGAAGAGCGGTGTGTCTATCACTGTGGCTTCCAGCCAATTCCCCTGGATGCTGAGCTCCCCTGCACCCCCTAGGATTCCTCATCCCCAGAGTTGACACCTCATTTACACCCTTTCCCCCCTCTATTTCAGAGCAAGGACACAACTATTATTTTATTTATCACTAAAGCGAAGTTGTATTTTATTTGTCACCCCACTTTTAATCCTCAAAATGCTGGTAGCAGGACAGTGTTCCCTATTCCACAGTACGGAGATGAACAGCAAGGGGACTGGGCTTCCTCCTATTTTTTATAACAACAACAACAACAAAGGGATGTCAACTGTTTAGAACTGAAGAGTCACGAAAAGCCACTTTTTGTTAATTAAACAGCTATTAATTAAGCACCTACTGTGCCCTACAGACTACCAGGTGGGAACAGAAACACAATTGGCTTATAGTTAAAATAATGGAAGAGCAGACAGACCTTACATTGTAATAGCACCATGGTACAAGCATCGCTGCATTATTCTTACAAATAAATATAACTATGAATGATCTGTCTCAAGAACAAAACTCAGAGCCCTCTCTCCCCCATTAAGGCCCAGCATCATCTCATGTGTTTTTCATGCACACGAGGTAATTAGTGGCTCCAAAGAGCCTGAGCGGGCGTCCTCAGGAGCTGCGTGCGTGTTACTGTGCATTTTGTGTTCACCCGTCATTACCTCCCACTCACTCCCTCAGCACAGACAAGCCCAGCGTGAGACCCGCTCACCTAAACCCTCACTTCAGCATGCTCGCTCCCCAGGGGAGCGGCGGCGCACGGAACTGACCTGCTGGACGTCCTGCTGGAACACGCACAGCTGCAGCCTCTGGTGGAGCCGCACCTTGCGGTGCTGCCAGATGTTCTCGAGCTGCCGCTGGTGGTGCAGCACCTCGTGGATGACATCGAGCACATGGTGCACGGCCTTGGAGTAGTTGGCGGAGGCTGTCAGGGAATCGGAGCTGCCGGGGGTCAAGGGCCGCTGGAGCTTGTCCAGGAGCGACTTCCCATCCTGGCTCACCTGCCGCAGAACAGACACGTGGTTAAAAACGAGTGGTTACTCAAGATCTGCCGCTCTGCCCAGGCCACGCTGCAGGCTCCGTCCTCGGATGTGGGCACACGTGTGCGCGCGCACTCACACACAAACATAAGCCATACTGTTATTCAGAGGCATATTTTGTAAAGAACAAAAAGATATACTCAGAACAAATCCATCAGCTATCCGATGACACCCCAAAACCACGGGTGTGAAACACGGAGTTGAAAGAACGCTCATCATCACTGTAGTAGATGCTACTCTGTCTGAATGAATAAACGTAGTATTTCGCCTTAAGTGACATAAGTTAGTGGATATAAAATTGCATTGCTGAAATATCCTCAAATTAAAATATAAAAGTAGTAATTTTCCCTTGAGATATTGTTAGAAAAAAACAATCACAGCGGAGTGAAATTTTAACATTGAATCTTGAAACCTCATTTTCAAAAAATAATCATTCAACACTAAGCAAGGAATATATATGTAAACTTTCTGATGTGGTTGGATAGCAATTTTACTTCACAAAACAAAACGAAAATTTTAAGGTGCCACTTTATTTGATCCATCAGCTTTAAAAAGTAATGTTAATTAAAATGTCAGCTTTTGAAAAAGACTTCAGTGCTGTGGACTATCAAAATACAATTAATGAACAGCATTCAGACTAACTAAGGAAAAGATGAGGACGGAATATGGAACATAAAGCATTATGTATTTTTCACTTTTAAGAGATTCTTAAGATTTAGGAATGATGAAGCCGGATGTGACAGAAAAACCATGTCTGACAAGACAATAAAACAGACACGTCAAGTAACTGGGCTGCATGGTTGGGCGGGGCGGGGGTGGGGGGGGTGGATCCTTACAGTAAGGCCTCCGCCACAGGCCTCAGAGCTGCTCTGGACCCCGCAAACCCCCTCGGGTCCCACCGAAGGGTGGAGCACACAGGGGCCTTGCACATAAACACAGACAGCACCCAGCAGAAAGCCCTCCTCACGGAGAGGGGCGGGGTGGGGGTGAATGGGACCTGCAAACACAGGAAGCCTCTAGCAACGGAGAGAGAGGCCAGTGAGAAGCCTGAGGAATTTCCTAATCTCTTCCTTTAATCCTCTTACAACATTGTTGTGCTGGAATGTAACATTTTTTTCCCCACACCTGATTCTGAGATCTTTGTTGGAGGTGCTGCCTGTTGCTCATAAAGGCTGCTCTTCATATATTAAAACTGATCTAATACATCAAACGGCAAAACTTAAGTGGAAACAAGCCAAGCTGACGTAACCAAAGAGGTAAAAAAAAAAAAAAAAAAGAACCCAATGCACCACTGAGTTAGGGCCAGGCACATGTAAAAACGAAACAGTGGAAGTGTAAGTCTTCTAAAGCAGGGACACCCAGAATTCACTGGAATTTGCATGGGCATTTCTGACAACGTGGCTGGAAAAAGAGGAGGCACAGTGAGTGATCTGGGGGGCGGGGCGTGGAATTACTGTGATGGATTCAGAGAGGCAGGATATTACTTTAAAACGATGAAGAGATGAAGAGTGCCTTGCTTTTGGTAATTACCTGAGCTAAGCACTATTTAACATATAAACATGAAGTTCCTTTTTTTCTTTTTCTTACCTACTCTAACACGAACTGATTTTTTCTGGGAACACATTTACCATGCTCACCAAGCAGGCAGTGCTTGGTTTACTTTGGAGCTTTACAAGAGTTGCTTACTACTTCAAAATATCAGCACAATAACACCAGTCTCGGTATTTGAGTCAGCAAATCTAACGCACGTCCAGTCCGCGTGTGCGGTTGCCACACTCATGACGGTTTTATGTATATGCCCGGCACCCGAATATCTGTTTTTTTCTCTTCCATTCTGCAAATACTTTTACAGACTAAAACATTTATAGACTAAAACACATTTTATCAGAAGTCACCTTTCTTTTGTCTCTAATTTACACTGTAGCATATATGTAATATATACATATGAACATATACAAGCTTTATGTAACGATAATCACCCACGCATTCCATTTCAGCAGGCAGCATAACATTTCTGTTAGACAAGGGCCGCAGCATCTCTTAGGGCTGAGAACCAGTGTCCCAACTCACACATTTCACATTGTACAGAGCCTTGAAAAAGGCCCTTATGAATATTTCCTCTACACAGTCCGCACAGGACATGTAAGCAGGAAACGTACACCAGCGCGTGGCTTAGTGAACACGTGTCACACAGGGACACAGATCAGAAGGCGTGACAGACACTGACGGCTGCCTCTGCAAACACACTAGCCGCTCCTCAGCAGCCAAACCCCTACAGTCAGGAACGGCAGTACCGCAGGTGTACAACTATATTCCCCAGCCTTGCTTACAAGCAGAAGTGGCCCATGTACAGAAAATGCTGAATGCAACTTCCAGAGAAACGGAATAGTAGACTGAGCATGCTCATTCCCCCTTGCCTCTTTCTCCCCTCTGAGGCCAAAACCTTGGTGCAGATGGATGGACTTTCAGTAGCTATTCATGACCTTGTGTTAACCTTAAGGATGGCAGCCTGCTAAGTAAGAGAGGCAACAAAAAGTTGAAAGGATCCAGAGATCCTCATACTAAGAGAGCCACCCCGCCAGCCCTGAACGCCAGTCCTGGGGCCTCTACATGAGCAGAAAGCAAACCTCCATATTAAGCCACTGTTTTGGATCTTCCACCAACAACACAAGATGACGAACAGGTTCCAAGCCCTCACCACATCTCCAAAGACATCCACGTGACACCATTCATATTCGACTGCTGAGAAGGAAAGAATAACCTGAGCAAGCGTGTCCCAGTGATGACAGAGTAACGTCTCCGATGTCTCTGCACCAGCTCGAGAGCAGTCGCTGTTCCCAGGTTGGGAACACCACACTTGCTCCTGGTGGAGGGGTGGTGAGGATGGCGGAGTGCGGAGTCACAAATACCTTAACATGAAACAATGCTTTAGCAAAGCTTTGCCTTCAGGGAACCCCCAAACAGGGATTAGAGTGTCTCTGGGTACCACCGCTGGTACTGCCACTCACCAGTAGGGATGCAGCAGAAATAGCGGGACAGACTCTGGGCGGGAAAACACACTTGCACCCCCGAGGACCAGGCAGCGTGCACCTCCGGAGGCACGCTCGGACACCGAATTTCTCGAAAAAGCCAACTCCGTTTCATCGCAGTGTGGCCTTCACAGGTTTGTCCACTTAAAAGGTATTATTCAAGCACGTAAAGGACATCATGTATATTTTAGTAACTTTTAGCAAAATATCTTCGTAAGCACAGTAGTATTATGTAGGGAAAATATGCTAGAGTTTTATGAAGACCACTGTTCTATTTTCTAGAAAGAGATTTTTAAATGGTACAGAATAAGCAGTAAAAAAATTACTGAAAGAAGAGACCAAAAACTATAGAGTGGCCCAAAATACTTATACACGATTTAAGTACCAAAACAAATAATACATAAAAGTGTATGGTATGTGACATGGTTTTGATTTCTTTGCTATAGAACCATGTGAATTAATCTGCTTAAGTCACATGTTTTGTCTAAAAATGTGCATCTAGTTTTCAGGCAGCCAGTCCCTGCCCCACGAATGCTTTCTGGGACACACAGCTGCCAGAAAGGAAATCAACCTTTATTACCAAAAGCAGGGCTTACCTACTGTTGTTTTTGAACAGATCAAAGTGGCTCATTTTCTCAAGTTTGCTCTTTGTTTTTCTTGGAATACAGTGCTTGGGGCCTTGAATGGTCATGGAAGTGGCATTTTACAAAGATTACTATTTTATAAACATATGAATTAATATGCTCAAGTACCTGAATGAGTTAAGAAAAAAATGGAAGTAACTAACTAAAGAAAGTGATTAAAGTTTAAAAGATTACCATATCAAAGGTATGTTTGTTCCTAACATTTAAGAAGAGACTTACCTTCTAATCACAACCGCACATAAGATTTGTGGCCTGAATTCCTGTATGTCACCCTAAAATCACCCGCCAACCCACACAGAGACGCACCCCTTCTTATTTCTGGACCTTGGATTGCTGCGTTTCCCACTGAACCAGACCACAGTTAAGTCTCTAGCGAGAACATTCTCCACTTGCAAGAAGTAAGCATGTTGTTCCAAGCTAAGAAAACCGTACTTGGAGATGACTGCTTAAAGGTGCAAAAATCACCACCCAAAGACCAACTATGGCCTATGATACATCGATCAGGTCGAAATGTGTTCCTAGCACTCTAAAAGTGCTAGGAAATGTTCTTCCAGAGACAGAACCCAAATAAGCAAAATACACAAAATACATAAAGGCATGGTTAGAAATGACTAGACTTAGCCTGTCATAAAGAGACCGCGGTCCTTCACAACTTGTATGCGCGCTCACTCGAACCAACGCCCGGTTTGGTGTTTTGCAGGGCTTGGCTCGCTCTGGCCTGCAGAGGATGCACCTCCACGCTAAGCCTGGAAATGGTTTCACAGCCACCACTATGCTTTCCAACTCTTATGTAATTATTCTTTAAAAAGAAAAAGAGGTTTTAGCAAAGCAGGAAAGAGTGATAAAGACATTAGCCCGTGAGTACCCAGCTTATTTTGTGGCTATGAGAGACACTCCTCAGCCAAACAAGTGAACACTTCGTTTTTAAGGAAGGAGGTTAAACCTGTCTTAACAGGGCTGCACCAAGAAGCTCCTACCAACACAAGCCACAAAGTCCCCTACTGCTTCCGTATTCCCCCACGCCTCAGCGGGGCCCATGGGGGAGGAGAGGCAGCATCCTTGCCTTCAGAGATTTGGGCTCCCCTCTGAGGTGGTTCTTTCCCCAGGCAAAGGTCTTAGAAATCACCTTGTAGAGGTCTAGCCTATTTGCTTCAGGTATTGGGTTTCCTACCCACAACCAGGTCAATGTAATTCTGTTTGATTCTGACACCTCTGAGACCATCAGAAAGGAAAAACCAAAACAAGACCCAAACCAGAAACTGCTGGGTTAGTTAAGTCAGATGTATGCAGAGAACACCTGTGTTCTGCAGAGTCCACTTGGGCCTGACCTTTTTTGCCCCTGTATTTCAAGCCCTTGCAAGGCCTCGGGTTGAATCTTGGGGGAAGGAGAGAGACTGCTGTGCGGCCTGTCGGCTCTGATGCGGTGCCAAACGTGGACTCCAGCACCTGCGCATCTCCTTAAAGCTGCAACACTTAATGAGGCTTTGTAACAACCGCTCCATAGACGTTACTCTGCAGACGAGCTTCCACATACCACAGGTATATTATTTTAGTACATTCACTACCCAGATGACTCACTTTACTGTTTGTTTTTCTCCCATGCTAATAACACAAATCATGCCCTCACCCACTTACTGTGTTAGAAAAGGAGCTTGACCAGCTTTGCAGGCAGCAAATCAGTTGCCTCCACAAGGTCCTGCTGGAGTGTGCAATAAGTCAGCACATTTGTTAAGTCGAGGAAAAAACTGATGCAGAAACTAAACCCTGGAGTCACCCTGGGTGGGTGTGGGCCAAAGCCCACGTGGAACTTCACCTTTATCCTCCAAGAACTGCTGCCCATAGGGGCCTGGACTCAGTGCACACACAGTCTTACCTCACAGCTCAAACCCTTGGTGTTTAGGTCTACAGGTTGGCATGGGCATGCTGAGATAACATCATCTGCATGAATTTGTTGAAAAAGTAGCTGATGAGTTTGCTTACTTAAAAGGTTAAAAATAACCACTCTGCATGCTGTTTCAACAACCATAGCTTATCGCAGATGTCCATATAGCTTCGCTGTCCTGTGATCAACTACATCAGACACCATGACCCCTAACCTGGCAAGCTGAAGCAAGCGAATGTTTACGAGGCACAGGTATGCTTCTGTTGCTAAAACACAAACAGGAGCAACGTGGGACAGGTCTAATTAAAACAGAGAAAAGCAGGTGTTTGGATCTTGGAACAAAGTGGTGGGAAGGTTTCCCACTATGAACTTGTATCATCAGAGCCTGGAAACTATAGGCACTGTTTAAAGAGAAAAAAATGTGGGATGGAGGGAGGAGAGAAGAGAAAATGAAAGAGCAAGCCTTGACTGTAAAATTCCTACTCGTAAAAGACCCTGCATCCTCAGCAGAGGCACAGTGACCTTTCTGTGGGACGGGTGTCCCATCTCCTGAGTCTGTCAAAGGACTGAGCAGCACGGACACCCCCCGAGGGGGTGTCAAGAGGCAAATAAGCCCTCTTGAGCACCCAGATCCTAAGTTTCTAAACACCATACAGTAGCACAAGGAACCACAACTTCTTGGTGAGGCTGTTGATTCCAGGAATGAAGCAGGGAAAGGGCAAGATGAGTCTGGCAATATCTTGTTATGCTGGAAAGTAATGCTCAAATAATAATACGATATGTATTCAGAAAGAAGCACAATAAGGAGCCCCTGCTAGCCAAATGTGGATAATTTAGGAATCAATACAGAGTATTGGATTATAACCTGTTGAATATAAAAATATTTTTGTAAATCCATACTGAAATTGGATAAATGAATGAGTGAGTGAATAAATAAGAAAGAAAAGAAAGCTCTTCCTTATGGTAGAAAAGGTCACCTAGTAAACCCAGAAGGAATGATGGAAATTAATGATCAGACAGCCATCGTCGTGGCAACTGACATAGGCAGGACTCGCCAGTGGATGCTAAGGCCACAGGGAGAAGTCTGATGAGGAACAGGTACTGTTCTATCAGTATATCCCTTCACAGTATGCTCATCAAAGACAACCTTTTTGATGGTGATTCTCCATTGCAGAAACCAACCTTATCAAGAGGTCAAGGTGAACATCACCAGGGACAGGATGGGTCTGCTTCCCAGGACCCTGCTGTGACACCCCAATCTGCCCCTAAGGAAAACTGAGTGAGGAGGGAGACTGGGGGTCATCCTACACACAGAACACAAGGCCTGTGTCCTCTAAGACTGTCAGAGACACGAGGCAGAACAAGACTAAATAAAGGAAGTTACACAGGGCAGGAGACGTGTCTACCACTGTGATGCAGACTGCCGGGCGCCATCCAGGGCCGGGAGAGAGGAAGACAGAGCCACAGCTGGAAGAGTGGGAACTGCGAACGGGTCTGGAGGACGGACGGCTGTGGGGCGTCGGTGCTGATGTGCTGACGGGAGAGACGGGCAAGGAGGGAGAGAGGGAAGCAAACGTGAAATCTTAAAAAGTGGGCCAATCTGGGTCAAGGGAGTGTGGGACCGCTTCTGTTCTAACGCTTCCATAGCCTGAAACCATTTCAACCTTTAAATAGTTTAAAAAGAAAATAAAAATTCACTCTGTTCTCCTGAAAGTCTTTCCCATTCATCTAGTCCAAATTACTGTCTCCTTGAGTACACAGCCCAAGGACTCAAAATTGTGGCTGAAGACCCCAGCCTGGGAAGCTGTCTACCTGCCATCAAATTCGGAGTGCCAATGTAAAATCGAATGAGTCTGAACCACAGGTGAACATAAGTTTCCGCGTCAAGATGACCCATTTTCATGGAATGCAATTGTAACAGTGAGAAAATTCTGCACTTTGCCAGAAGTACCCAGGGCAATGGGCAGACTGAACCGGCCAGCTGGACCAGAGCTGGCCAGGTCTCACTGACTCCAGGCAAGTCACACAGGCAACGGTGGTAGCCCAGCCCCCTTGTGAGCCCCTCAACCCCTCAGTGGTCTGCAGCCTGCGACTGCAACCAGAGAGCAGACCCTCAGGCTGTCCTTCGTAGGTGGATGAGTGAAGGCCTCCTTATGCCATGAATAACAGGGTCATTCGCTTTCTGAATCACAGGTTGGAATCAGACAATGCACAGAGATGGTACACTTAGGAACTTAACGCTTTTGGAACTCAAAATCTTCATGAATCAGTGCAATACAAAATCACAGCTCTGTCCAAATTTCATATTTACTCTTAAAAAGGCTACCACTTACTTATGTAGTTCCCATTAAACTAGAAAATCAAAGCAGCTAATAAACACTGGATGAAAAATTCAGAAGCGAAGTATAGAGGTGGCTATTTTTTAATTCCACAGACAATATAAAATAGTGCTAAAAAGATAAAGGGATCTTGTCAGGCAAAAAGGTGGCTAGAGAAACAAACGTGTAGATATCAACTTCCATGGGAAGGAGGTTTGACCACATCCAAAGCATCAGACATCTTTAGTTCCCCTTGGGCACTCAGGGGTCAGGTAAGGATGGCAGCTTGGGGAAGCAGGAGGCGCCAGACTGAAAAGCAAATGGCCAGTCTCTTCCCCGTAACTTTCACAGTGGCTGTGGTTCACGCCAAGCAAGATTCGGATTTAAAGATTTATTAAACATTTACCAAACATCTACTCTGTCCCCAGCCTTCTGCCAGTGGGTGAGAAACATTTTCTCACTAACCTCGTAAGCCTCCCACTAACCTTTCCCACTAACATCCACAGTATTACAGAGGCTCATTATTAAAGCAGAGTGGAGAAAGCCCTGGGAAAAACAAGCACACGAGGAATTCCTATGCACTCCCACTCGCCTCCAGGAATTAACCCCTGCCGTGAAGGCAGGCTGGCCTGAAGGGCCAGATAACCAAGATGTGGCCGAGAGTGACAACCTCGACCTTTCTGCAGTTGTCATCATCACTGTGCCTAGCATGTGATATGACACCCAGGCAGCTGACAGCATGAAGCAGGCCTGCCTGGGCTCACATTCTGGCTCCACCTCCTAGAGCTCTTGACCCGGCACAAGTCATCTCATGGCTGAGCCTCAGTTTCCCGCTTTGTAACGGTGGGGTTAACAATACCGCAAGCCCCAGAGTTGGGAGCACTAGACAAGTGATTATACAAAGTCCTTACAACAAAGCCTGGCATTGGAAGAAGGTGGCAGAAAATAGAGCAGAGTAATTGTATTAAATAATTCACCCCAAAACAATAAAGAAAACAGCAACACTGAGATTTCTAAAACAGCAACTAGCTTTATGTACTTGGAAGAAAACAGTGGGTGCTTTGCAATCCAGAACATGAAGCTGCACTGGGTTTGCCTCTTCTCCGGAAAGTTCCGTTCAGAAGGGTTAAATGGAGCTTGGCTAGACTGAATCGCATGCAAATGTGTATTTCCTAAATACACATAGACAAGAAGACTGGAAACTCATTTACGTCAGCAGATGGAAGTCTAAGCCGCAAACGTGGAAATCCACAAATGTGGAAATCCACAAACGTGGCAGGGCCGTGAGCAAAGGTCTCTTTTCCTCACTAGCTTTCACCCCCTACTCAAGTTCAAAAGTTACAATAAAATGGTAGTTTCCACTAAAAAAATCAAAAGTGTTTTTCTAGGCTAGCCAAAATTTCCATTTTTTTCCCAGCTTTTGCGCTACGACACAAAAATACTGTTGCTTTGCGGCTCAAGTTGAACTGACCACTCACCTCGGAATAAGCCAGGGTGATGTGCTCGTATATTCCCTGGTGGTGATGAATGGCATCTTCCAGATCCTGCAGCTCCGACGGGAGGTCCACCTCCCCGCAAGCTTTGCACCACGAGTCCACGTTGCTCATGTACTTGAAAGGTTAAAAAAGAAAGAAAAGATTGTGTCTATCAATGGCGATGCATAGTGAAAAGTGGCTATTTTTTAACGTGGTTTTGAAATAAGGGTAGTTGAGACTTTCTACGAAGACAGCATGGTTGAATTTCTGTCCCAAGCGGCTTTCCCATGAGTTCTCAAACTGGATTCCTGGACGCCACCCTTGAGTTTAGGAAATCCCAGAAATCTGAATTGGAAACAGTGACCTCAGGTGACTCTGTGGCCCGCATCTAGGAACACGCCTGGGGCAGCTCTGCCCTGCAGTGTCTGTTTTGGGCTCCCTAGTTAATTTTCCCACTCCATGTCTGAATCCGCATTTCTCACTGCCCTGCCCTGTCGGCCGCAGAAGACCCCCCGGCCTCAACCAGACAGCAAGGTGCAACTCCAGGAGCTAGAGTCCAGCCTTCCTGCTTTCCTCGTACATTAAATTGCTAATGTTTTCATTTTTTTTTTTTGCATATATATATCCAATTTCCCCAACACTATCTCTTGAATAAACTGTCTTTATCCATCTTCTTACACCACATACAAGAATAAACTCAAAATGGATTAAAGACTTAAATGTAAGACTCACAACTGTAAAAGTCCTAGAAGAAAACCCAGGCGACAAAATCTCTGACATTTCTCTTAGCAATATCTTTTCTGATATATCTCCTTGGGCAAGAAAAACAAAAGAAAAAAGTAAATGGTACTCTACCAAACTAAAATGTTTTTGCACCACCAAGGAAACCATCAACAACAGCAAAAGACAACTCTCTGAATGGGAGAAAATATTAGCCAATGGTACATCCAATAAGGAGTTATTATCCAAAATTTACAAAGAACTCAAACAAGAGCAAAAGAAATCCTATTAAAAAATGGGCAGAGAACCTAAATAGACACATCTCCAAAGAGGACATACAGATGGCCAATACACATGTGAAAAGATGTTTGATGTCACTAATTGTCAGAGAAATGCAAAGTAAAACTACAATGAGATACCACCTCACACCGGTCAGAATAGCCATCATCAATAAATCAACCAACAAGTCCTGGCGAGGATGTGGAGAAAAGAGGACCCTAGTGCACTGTTGGTGGGAATGCAGACTGGTGCAGCCACTGTGGAAAACAGTATGGAATTTCCTTAGAAAACTAAAAATGGAATTGTTTTATGGACCTAGCCATTCCACTGCTGGGTATATATCCAAAGAAACCCAAAATACCAATTTGAAAGAA
Organism: Glossophaga mutica; assembly: GCA_039655065.1. NCBI lineage: Eukaryota > Metazoa > Chordata > Mammalia > Chiroptera > Phyllostomidae > Glossophaga > Glossophaga mutica. The sequence goes on from CM077305.1 coordinate 25,364,031, forward strand.
TATGTGTACCCCTCTGTTCATTGCTGTGTTACTTACAGTAGCCAAGATACGGAATCAGCCCAAGTAGATAAAATAGAAGAGTAGATTAAAAAAAGCTGTAGTACATACAGGGTGGGGCAGCAATGGGTTAACAGTTGTTCATATAGAAAAATAATACAATAATTAATAAATGATGCAAAAATAAACTGTGTAATAAACTGTGTTTCATGTCCTCACAACTGTAAACGTACCTTTTCACCCACCCTGTATATACAAGGGAATATTACTTGGCCACAAAAAAAAAAAGAAAGAAAGAAATCTTACTGTCTGTGACAGTATGGATGAGCCAAGAGGATATAAGGCTATTATACTAAGTGAAATAAGTCTATCAGACAAATGCCCTAAGATCTCACGTATTTGTGGAATCTAAAGAACAAAAGAAATGAACAAACGAAACAGAAACAGACTCACAGACACTATGAAAACAGACTGATGGCTGCCAGAGGGAGGGGGAGTTGGGGAACTGAGTGAAAACTGCGAAGGGACTGAGAAGTACAAATTGGCAGTTACAAAGAGTCACGGGAAAGCGAAGTGCAGCACAGAGACGCAGCCAACGGCACCGTCACGACTGCAGATGGGGCCCGGTGGGAAGCTGAAACACCGTGGGGAACACTTTGCATGGCGTGCGACTGTCCAATGGCCATGCTAACCACCTGGAACTAATACAAAATAATATTAGATGTAAACTGTAATTAAAATTTTTTTAAATGCTAATGGTAAAATATCTGAAATCATTTGCCTAACATTAGGAAGAACAACAGGCCCATTTTTCTACCTTTTTAAAAGCAAACACAGACACAGGGGTAAAAGAACACCGAGAAGCCCTCCCTAACTCCTCAGCTGTGCCCCCTGAATCTCAGGGTAGGCGAGGAGGTACCGCGTGGCTCAGGTCTGCCCACTTTGCACGTAAACAAGAAGCGTGTCCGCTGCAGGCTGCAGAGCCAGGCTGCTGACTGCCATTCCCATATCTCCTCGATTCTCTCCACTGCCGCCCCCACATCCCCAGGATTTATCGATGACTGAGAAAGCACTGCCAAATTTCCTAAGGAGTTCCTATCAGCATCCATCACGTTAAGTGTCAAAGACAAGCAGCAGAAGGCCCAATTAAGGATGCTAATTCAATTAGGCCAAATAGACAGGGACACATTTCCCTGGGTTTCACCTCTTTTACTCCAGTTCTTCACCGTCTTTCTGCCTACCAGCGAATGCAGAGGGTGGCTATTCAAAACAGGGTAACTGATCTGTCGCACAGGGAACGTGCTATGATTCTCTTAAAATACATATATGAGAACACTCTCCTACATACTTATGACATTTTCAGCAACTTAAAATGGACAAGTCATCCAAATAATAACTTTATTAAAATCCTTTTGCTTTAATGTACAGGCTCAGAAAAATGTCTGCATGCGGATCTTTGGGCTTGAAACCAGTGCTGCGGCATGAAGTGTCATCTGACAGCATGTGGCTTCTGGTGGCTGAAAACGTGACTACACCGGCACTCGCACAGGGGAGCATCCTCACCGCCCTCCTGCACGGTGCCGGCCCAGCATCCTTAAGGCAACGGAAGTAGTCATAAAGTTCCTTTACACTTCTCTCCCTCCGCATAAAGGCAGGTATGACTAATCAGGCATATTTTTAAGTATTTCTGGGGTGGGTGTTCTATAAATGTCAATTAGGTCAGGTTGAAGGCTTCTAACTATTCTTGATCTTAATTTCACTGTCTCCTCCTTGATTATTGCATTTAACACCACTTACCAAGTTATTATAAACCTTTTTCAATTGTGAATTGACTGAGGTTAACCATCATCATCAATAAATCATCAGGTCAAGTCAGTAATTCTTTGTTCCTACCTACACACTGCTCACTACGAAGAGCCCAAAAGAGTTACAACATATTCTTAAGATGTTAAAAGGCTTCTGATGTAACAAGGTGAAGACAAGTTTTGGTTATATACTACTTAAGAAGCAGAAATGTAAGACTAATATGTGTCAAAATGACCAATTAGTATCAAAATGACTAGTATAATACACTCAACTCCAATTTTTGAAGCAACTAATGAAGAGAAACATGCAAGAAGTTTATACACGCCTATAATAAAAGTAGTTTACTTATAATTTCTTAATGTATCCTAAGAGTATTTGATTATATGTACCTGAGAAAATGCAGCCACGTTCTAAATACATACGGAATGATGGCGTGTCATGTGGACACCTTGTGGAAGGATTCTGCGCATCTAAAATCGTGGGGTTAAAATATCCCAATGACAGAAGAATACCTGGCCATGGTTTGGCAGAGACTTTAGAGTAAGCACAATTTTTGCCTTTTATTTAAGAGACGGTGACCCTAGATCCCAGCAGGTAAGCCCAGGCCCTGAATGCTTTCTGAAAGGCTGAGCACCCGAAGGACCTGAGCCCAGGTGCCACCGGCGCAGCAGTCCCACCGAGGGCCAAGAAAGAGGGTATTCTCATAGGTGTTCCACAGCGAAAAAGTGTGCTGGGGCCAAGTCTGGTGGCAAAATGCAGCAGGCACCTATAGAACAGAACATGTTAGAAACCTGAAAAATGATCATGTGCATTATGCATGCGCGGGGGCTAGTATGTTGTTTGAAAACTTCTCCGACTGCTCGGCTACCTATCACCCTCCCCTCACATACACACCCCTGTTACCACCTTGGAAAGAACAGTTTGGGCTGGCAACACCAGGGAACCAGTCCAGCACAGGGCCTGGCACTTCATAAGGGACAACAGGAGATGGCACCTGGACTCTGGGCAAGGTCAGAGAATCCAGTTAGGTGTCTGATGCTTTCAATGCTGAGGAGGTCAAGTATGTGAACGCCCAGCATCCAGCTAGACTGAGGGAAAAGTCAAGGGGGTGCAAGGGAATTAAATGCTTCTCCCTGATTTCAAATCAGGAGCCAGTTTCAGGACTGGGGATTCTAATGGATTCTGACGCTCAGCAGAATAGTGACTTTTTTAAAGTACGCTGAATAGACGATAAAGGGAGTCTGGGCCGGCTGGATGCAAAACTGAAGTACCATATTTTGCCATGTATAATGCACATATAGACGGGATTATTATATCCATTATTATGCCCATGATATGTAATGACTATACCCATGTATAATGCACATCCTTATTTTCCCCTCAAAAATGTGGCAAAGAAGTATGCATCATACACAGCAAAATACAGAAAGCAGATGAGGGAAGAGTAATATATAAGCTTTAAAGAAGGAGCTTGGATGATTAATTAGCAGATTGATTTCCATAAGCATTTATTCCACTAATCTCCATCTGCTGAGTGAGAGGGAAGGCTTCCAATTTGGGAGCAGCTTGGCTCTCTGGCTCATTTTCCTCCCACCACCCAGAGCTAGGGTCCTCACAGCTAGCGAATTTGACCCCCACCCACCTCTTACCCCCACCACCACGTGATGGAGTGGCAGCTGAGCACAGGTGGCTAGCCCAGATTGGGAGCCAAAGGACAAAAGCTCCCTAAAATGTAAAGTTTTAAAATACTTATGTAGGACTCCCAGCCAAGATGGAGGCCTAGGTACATACACTGTGCCTCCTCACACAACCAAAAGAAGGACAACAAATTTAAAAACAAAAAACAACCATAACTGCCTGAAAATCAAACTGTATGGAAGTCCAAAAACAAAGGAGTTAAAAATAATGAAGGAGAACTTCCCCAATCTGGCAAAGGAAATAGACTTCCAGGAAGTCCAGGAAGCTCAGAGTCCCAAAAAAGTTGGACCCAAGGAAGCACACACCAAGGCACATCATCATTACATTAGCCAAGATTAAAGATAAGGAGAGAATCTTAAAAGCAGCAAGAAAAAAGGAGACAGTTATCTACAAAGGAGTGCCCATCAGACTCTCAGCTGATTTCTCAAAAGAGACCTTACAGGAAAGAAGGGGTGGAAAGTAGTATTCGAAGTCATGAAAGGCAAGGACCTACACATCCAAGATTATTCCACCTAGTAAAGCTTTAATTTAGAATGGAAGGACAGATAAACTGCTTCTCAGACAAGGTCAAGTGAAAAGAGTTCATCATCACCAAGCCCTTACTGTATGAAATGTTAAAGGGACTTATCTAAGAAAAAGATTAAGATCGAAATACGAACAGTAAAATGACAACAAACTCACAACTTCAACAACTGAACCTAAAAACAAAGACAAAGACAAAGACAAACTAAGCAAACAACTGGAACAAGAACAGAATCACAGAAATGGAGATCACATGCAGGGCTATCAGTGGGGAGGGGGCAGGGGGAGAATGGAGGAGAAGGTGCAGGGAATAAGCAGCATAATTGGTAGGTACAAAATAGACTGGGGGACATTGAGAATAGTATAGGAAATGGAGAAGACAAAGAACTTATATGAATGACCCATGGACATGAACTAAGGGGAGTGGGGTGAGAAGAGGGGTGTGCAGGACAGAGGGGAATAAAGAGGAGAAAAAATGGGACACCTGTAATAGCACAATCGATGAAATATATTTAAAAAATAAAATACTTATGTAAAAGAATTTTCTCCTCTTTGAAAAAAACTAGGACTGGTTGAATTTTATATACATATATAAAATACATATGATGTCAAACATTAGAGTTCTTTTCTTTCTTATCTCCAATTTCCTCATTTTCTGTTTTCATTTCTAGAAAGTACTACCCTAAGTTTTAATTCATCATATCTACTCCCTGAGTCTTAACCAGCGCACTCCCTTCTCCTGATGCCTCAAAGGGAGGTGGGCTTCCACCTCTGCCCAGGAAAGTCACAGGAAGAATGGAGCTTTTCCCTGCTGTGAGCCCAGCCCTGACGGCTCCAACAGATGAGCTGGAGAAGACAGGTTCAATTTGAGCCAAAATGGGCCAATGATCATTCTAAGTACCTTACACCTGAATAATTAATTTTTCATGAATACATTTTTACATACACACATATATATTTATTCACTCCAATTCCTTTCAATTCCATGAGAACTTTGTTTTACTACAAGCCAAGAACTAGGCCTATGCTTTTAATAAAATAAGACAACATTAGGATGGAAACGATTAGATGTGTATTATTTGCCTTAGAAATTCAACAGGGAATACTGAAGCAGTATTATTTTCCTCTGAATTTCAACCCAGACTTATGATAAAATTAGCCAGACAAAATCTGCCATATTTACAGTAAATGTTACTTCTAAAATTTTTATGGAAAGTGAAACTTTATAAGATTATTAATATAAGTGCTTGTTTCTGAAACAGTCAGAGACTAAAAGATTTTCATAGACCTAACGGAAGTCCAAGCTTTGAGACCACGGACAAATCACTCTCCACACAGAACACAAGGACAATGCAGCCCCATTTACATCACTGGTCTGATTTAAAGAAAAAATGAGATATTGTGTTAAAGAGCTGTAAATTTTAAAGGACTATGCAAATACTGGTTGTTACTTTATTTTTGCTATTATCAAATTAGAGGCCCTTGAAGCCATAGATAAAGGAAGGAGACTTCACTGTGAAGGCAAACTTCCACCAGCGCAAACAGAGCTTCCTGCAGCAATGGAGTGTGATCTGTGCTTCCTGGCAAGTAGCCACAGGTGCCTGAGCATCTGAAATATGGACACTGTGACTGAGGAAGTGAACTTTCATGTAATTCCACTTTTAAGTTGTCTTAATAGTTTATTTTATTGATCTTGAACTTCTAGAGCTACAGGTGGTGACTGGCTACCATACAGGGCAGTGTTGCTCTAGTTGAGATCATATTTTTTAATAGAAAAAAATGAGAGATTTTAAGGTGTAGTCAAATGAATTCTCTTTATTTCTTTTTTATTTTTTAATCCTCGCCTGAGGATATGTTTGCTGATTTTAGAGAAAGAAGAAGGGGGAGAGAGAACCATCAATGTGAAACAGAAACATCGATCGACTGCCTCCAGTACAGACCCAGCAAGGGGTTGACCCCATCACCTTTTAGTGTATGGGATGACACTCCAACCCCCTGAACCACCCGGCCAGGGCAAGTCACTCTATTTCTTTATGTTATAAAAATGTAATTCTAATAATATTTGCTATGAGAACTTCTTAATACAAAGGGACTGTCCAGCGGCCATCCCACGTGACCAAAAAAGTGACGGCTGGGGCACCCTACACCGTCTACTGGTAAAACTGTTCACACAGAGGTCCCGTCTCCATAGCGACGCACTGATATTCTGACTCTACACAACCTCCACTGGAGATGAGGCCTTGAGAGAGCAAGAATGGCCTGGACATCTTCGGAGAGCAAACACCTACGCAACGTCATTCTCATCTAGTTTTAACCTCAAGATTCATGTTCATGAAACCACAGCAAATGCCAACACCAGGACATCCAGAGACAGAGCAGCGAGGCTGGGGGTCAGCACACACATGTCCCTCGCCGGGGCTGCAGTTCTGAGAGGAAGGTTGCTGCCTTTCGTGAGACTGTTAATTAACCACTGGGTCACACAGTTCAGTCCTGTGTATCCCTCTTAAGACCTGAACTCTTAATGAGAATTCTGGATAGTGTTCAAAGAAGTGACTATGATGGACACCTAACTTACGATGTCCAAATGTCTGGTCCTTTCCCTACAGAGGTTATGAAAACAGCTTAAACATAACTGGAAGGTGAAGCATTTAAAAAGAAGGAAGAGCCCTGGCCACTGTGGCTCAGTGGGTTGGATACCGTCCTGTGAACCAAAAAGTTGCCGGTTCGAGTCCTGGTCAAGCCACATGCCTAGATTTTAGGTTCAGTCCCTGGTTGTGGGGCATGACAGGCAACCCATCGATATTTCTTTCACACTTTGATGTTTCTCTTCTGCTCTTTCTCACTCCCTTCCTTTCTCTCTAAAATATAATAAACAACACCTTTTAAAAAAGTTAGGAACAAAGTTGACCTAGTCCTGTGACTGCTTTCTTGGGTAGAGGAAAACCTGTTAGTAAATGTGACGGCCTTCCACACATCAGAATTTCAAGGATCTTACTTTTTTTAATTGAGTGCAAAGGAAGACACACAATGCATTTTTACTGGAGGGTAAGGAAATGCTTTCTGAAGACATCCTAATGTGCCGTGGGCATGTCTCAGCTGCCTGGGCAGGCCTCACTGCCTCGGTCAAGGCCCATCGAAGATGCCGGGCCCCTCCCTCACCAGGCCACTCTGTCCCTAAGCTCAGATATGGCTTCTTCTCTGAACGCTTGGCCTGCACAGAGACCCCCAAGCACTGGTATTGTTTACACAGAATATCATGATATTCTGTTCAATAATACAGCCATCTAGCTTAATTTCCTTCAAATCCATAACTTTCAGCTACTCATTTTATCCAAATAAAAATAGCCCAGACTTCCTCAACTTTGCTGCAATTATGAAATTTTTAATAATAAAACAGGGCAGGGAAAAATGCCCCATGGCACTCACATTCTAGATTATTTTCAGGCAGGTCAGAGCAGCAATTAATCTTCTGGGTTCATTTACGAGGCCGAATCCTGCCATATTTATGAAAGAGATTTTCCCTATGTGTTATTATGCTTCAGACTTCCTGTCTTTTACCCCAGTGGCTGGTGGTGTTTCAAATTTATTCATATCATCTTGACACACCTTTCTGGGGACCCACCACCAGTCTACACCCCCGCTGCAGTCCCAGGGGGCGGCGGTGCCCCGTGCTGGTTACCATGCCAGCTGACATGTGGGTGGGCAGCACACAGCTCACCTGCCCACTCACAGGAATGCCCGGTGAGCCATGCACCACTACACTGCACAACGACAGGGACTACGGCAGGCCACAGAGTCCTGTGGGCAGTGCTATTTTATCTCAAAGGGGGCTCCTATTACTTTAAAAGAGCTGTTTGTGTGGGGGAGTTTCTATTTATGCTTTATCATAAAACTAGTTAAATGCATATGGTTAGTAAGCAGAAAAATCTTACGGCTGAAACTTGAAAGTCCCTTTTCACAGTGTAGCTTTTATATGAGGCAATTAAGGTTTTTTCTCTTCATATTCCACTCAGTTTCCTCTCTTGCTTCACACTTTAAAGGTTTCTAGAGTTGAGATCACTACTAATTAGTGTCTTTCGCAACACGCTAGCTGCCTTGCCCACAGCACAGGCAAGCTGGGGCCTCTGTCGTACCCTTACTGACTCCACTCCTCAACAGAGACTGTTTCTAGATTAAAGAGATAATATTTCCTTCTTAGAAGCACCAGTGCAAATCGCTATGAATATAGTTTTCTGCGGAATAGCAGAATCAGTGTTTTTCCTTTAAAATAAGACAACCATTTGCCTCTTCCCCGTACGTCTTTCCAGTGGCTGAAAGTTCCTGTGCTTCTTGTCGACAACCTAAAAAGGAATTCCAGCACAGCTTCCACGCTGACATCTGTCACAAGCACATCGCTTTCCTTTTGCTACTTTCAGAGCGCGTGTACTCAAGCCGGTTTGTTGGAGGAAGGGACTGTGGTGGAGGTGTGGGGAGTGCTCCGGGCACACACCGCACAGTAACTCTTAAATCGGCTCTTCTGACCAGCGCACCAGCCAGTGAAGCCACTGTGTCAGCACCACACACGTCATTTAGTAATCGTGGCAGACTTTGAAAGCTGCCTGCCCCTCTGCCACTCTCCCGACCAGCCCCTGCTGGGTGAGCCTGCCTGCTGCTGTGGGGCCTAAAAAGCTGGAACTGCCCCTTCCACCCTCCCTTGCACCAGGGTGCAGGTGCACCTCACTGCTGGACTATGGGAAGGCCCTGGGGTGGCGGGAGCCTCTGACAATGTTTCCCTGACAAAAGTGAGGGGCGAAGACACTCGGTGACAGCTCTGCATTCGCTGGACACCATGGTTGAAAGGCTGGTGCCGGGGGCTATGGCATACGTCCCGTGACCATGGGGGAAGGCCAAACTGACCAAGAAGAGCAGGCCCCAGCCCTGGCATCGTCGTCCAGCTAGAACTCCCTATCCTTTTTCACTTCTTGTTTCAAGAGGAGAACAACGCCCTGATATTTGAACCTGATGGTCAGGCATTCTGTTACTTGCTGCCAAAGCACCCTAACTAGCATCCCAGTGATGATAACGAAGAGGATGGGGAGGGAGAGGGAGAAGAGGGATACAGAACAGCGGCTACCGCTAATTAGTACTCACCATATACAACGCACTGTGTAGGGCACCTAATATGAATTATCTAATTTATATAATAAAACACTCCTCTCAAGCAGAGACTTTTACTCCTGCCTTACAGTGAGAAAACTAAGGAACAGGGAGGTTGAATCACTTGCATAAGGTCACAGAGCAAGCAGTGAGACAGCTGGGGTTTTCACTCACAGCTGACTGATTCAGAGCTCAGGTTATTAATTGCCACACAAAAGGCCTCCAAGGATCTGGCCGCAGAGATGGAGGGACTGGAGGAGGCCGTGTTCCGGGCACTGCCTTGTGATGGGCACTGACCTTTTCTGCCTTCTGGTGGAAAACGGAGGACATGTCCAGCAAGGTGCTGCGCTCATCCAGGGCGGCAGCAAACGCCTTCCACTCCTGCTCCAGCTGATTCGCAATCTGCTTAATCTGCTGTGAGGCGTAGTGGCCAGACTCCACCAAGCGATTGGCCACCGACATGATCCGGTTTATGTTGACATACACGTTCTGAGAAAGGGGCAGAGAAAGAGGGCTCCTCAGGGGAAGGTAAACAAGAGGCTTCTTTTAAAACACATGAATAGCACTTTCTGAAGGATGGCCTATTCCCTTAGCATATTTTAAATGGCAGAATCACCTGCAACGTAATAGTACACGTATTTGCTATGTGGATTTCTATAAACTCTAAGTATTAGTTCCCATTTCTGTTTTTAAGACTGCAGAATTACAAACCAGCTAGCTGAAAGTCATATTGTCAGGTCCAGAGCAATCAAATGCACAAGTGTGTGCACACAAATATACTATTACTCACTCCTTGGCTCCTGATCCTGAAAAGGGTCCAGATGGCAAGCCTACCAACTAGCAGTCACCCAGAACTGCAGGGACCCAACATTTCAGTTTCTAAACCACTAAATATGTACTTAGCAATTCAAGGCTATTTGTGTGAAAACAAGCTCTCCTTTCTACATAATCCCAAATCACCTTCTCGGTGCCAACTGAAAATATTCTGTAAATGGATCCACTTTCTCCAAGGAGAATGAACTGGGGCACACAACAATGCTGTGTTCAAATGTTAACTCAAGCTTTTTTACTCTGTTGAAATCCCTATCTTCAGGTCTACCAGTTTACTGCAAAAATAAGGGAACGAAGCTTAAAACAAAAAAGAACCCTGAATGTTTTGCAAAACAAGTTCTTGTCACGGTATTTCCCTTTCCACCTTTGATATTCTTTGAGGGTCCTATTATAACCAAGGCTTGAGGAGGGGGGGTGCGGATACACACCTTCAACAAAGCCCAAGCTGTTGTTTTTCACATACTAATGATTTCTTTATGGTGCCTCAGACCATGGTTGCTCTCCATGGGCCCCCCACCCCCAAAATCACAGACACAGCTTCGGCTCCTCCCAGTCTTGCCCCTGCATCTCGCCACCTTCCCTGTCCAAACTCCTCTACATTTTTCCTCTCTTCTTCCCTTCCTACACTGGTCCTTCGGGCCAGTCTCCCACTGCCCGGCACCCAGACCTCAGCAAGAGCTGTGTGGTTGTTACCTGGTCTGCAGCCCACCCAAGTAAGCATCTTGGGGGGTTCACTTGTCCATTCTTTCCCTATACCTTCTTTCACTCACCTTTTTCTTCATTTCTGACCCAAACCTGAACTAGGTAGAGTCACCTAGATCTGGGATCAGAGAGCCACAGACGTCAGCCACTGAGATGCTTTTCCGGGCTGCATGAGCGGGATAGGACCAGCTGACAGATAGCCAGGTGTCGGGAGTGGCAGGGAGAGAGCACGCTCTGTGAGGCTGTGACAGCCAGTGAAGGCCACGATCCATGGGGAACTGGCCTCACTGGCTCGTGTGGCATTAATGCTCTCATGAGTGTCCTTTAAGTCAAAAGCAGTGCCTCCCTTTCTCATAGCATACTCTCTCCCTAGTGACAGGTGAGTATGTTCGCTAATGTTTGCTTTCTCTACATCCTTAAAAGAGGAAAATCAACCCGAAAGTTCTGTTAAGAACAGTTCAAGCAGAGCTCACTGTTGGAATCCTGACAAGAGCTGTCCATTCTGATGGCTGTACTGTGGGACCCACTGAGGGTACTCATTGCCCCTAAAACCAGTACAGTTTCCTGCATCACCTTTATGTCCTCCAACAGATTGTGCTCAGAGACTGCAGGGTACTGGTCTGCGCATGACACCTTCACCATGTCCCCGTTACGTCTGGCGCACAGCAGCCTGCACTCTGACACGACTGTCCACACCTCCCTACATCGGAAGTACCCGCACCCCCATTCTCACAGCACCCCTTTTAAAGCATCTGTGATAGCAGAGTGAGCACACCTGCTGGTATCCCTTAATATGCTTTCTCTAAATATTGTCAGCTTGGCATTTGATATTTATCGACAGTATTCTCCTTTTTCAGAAGCATTTAAAACGCTGTGGGTAATACAAGAAAGGGCTGAGGTTAACAGGCTCGTGTTCTCCGTAAACAAATGCCAAGGCTAAGGACTCGTGGAGCTGCGGCGAGCAAGGGGCAGGGCGGGCCTGGCAGGCTTCCCCAGTGGTCAGGCGGCATGGCACAGGGCTACCACCTTCCTTTCCTTAACACTTAAACTCGGAAACATCACAGAAGTGTACTGTAGGAAGTCAGAAAGTATGCTGAGGCCAAAAAAGAAAAAAGCCCATACTTTTCAAAGTTTCGTGTTGTAGAAGTATTTTTAATTAAATCGATGAGATCACTGACAGTGGTAACCATTTATCAAATATTTATTATGTGTTCAGCCCTATGCTTGGCATTTTACATATGCAGAGAAAACAAAATCATGTTAACAACATGGAAGGCAGACATTATCCCCACTTTACAGACCAGGAAGCCAAGGCTCCAAGTTCAGCAGCCGGCCCAAGGTCACGTGGTAGGCAGAAGAGTCAGAATTAAAAACCTTTGTATTTGCAACCCATGTGCCTGTCTCCCACCTCATGCTTCCTGTTCTGTACCTAAATCTGTCATGACTAATGCTAACATGTATTTAAATATTTATAGTTTTTAAAATACATGATAGAGTGGACTAAATGTGCTTTTCAACACTAGCTGAAGTTTCAGAATATTTTTAAGTTCAGAATAAGTTTCAGAAAAACTGGCAGGAATTTTTAGGAAGAAGTTCGTCTAAGAAGCTGCCCCCAAAGGCAAACATTTTGGCTCTCCTAACCTATGCCCAGGTTTGATGATTAACACCAGAAATTTTAAATATCAAATGCTTTGATATCTATTATAAAATTGTATTGCTAAGTCTTATCTTTGAAACTACCTAATTTGAAGCACTTAGCTAACCACACTTTAATTAAATGGCACCTTAATTAATTTAAACCAAGACCCCATCTACGTACTGCTTCAATGCTCCAAAACAAATGTCACAAGGCCTAAGAGTGATTAATTCTCATGAGGCTAGTCAAAGTCCAATCCCAAACCCCTTGTCCTTGAAGAGGAAATTTCTAGAAGCTTACTTGTCTGTAGAAACAACTGTATATCCTGTAGAACAGCACATCATTTTTAGTTACATGAACTGCAAACAACATAACGGAAGTGCAATTTGGAATTCAGAACTTCAGTTTCTGTGCTGCAGCCCTGCAGTAAGCCCTATCTGGGCATGACAGCCAAGGCCGTCCAGTGAGTGCACCAAACTCAGAGAGAGCCAGGGGATGCCAGGCAGGCTGACGTCCGGGCCCCAGCCCTTCAGTTCAACTTGGGAGGAAATCCCAGGTCTTAGGAGAACTGGGCTATGCCTTTGAGGTCAGAAGCAGGCTGGCTAATTTCTTCGTCTTCAAGAACAGCCAGCACATTGACAGGGTCTGTTCAGGGGACACACTAGGCCTCCGTCCGAGAAGCTTTTCCAGGCCCCTGCAAGCTCCTAAGAGGTAGAGCACGGGAACTGGCATCCATGTATAATTGGTTCAAGTTTCACTGGTTTGTCTGCTTGCTCATTTTCATTTTTGTTCGCTAAAAACTGAAAACCAGCTACTTAGACCCTGCTTAACACTGTGAACATCCCACACTTGGAGGTCAGCTGCCACTGTCCAATCAGTAACTCTGAAGGCCCCACAGGGCCTCCCAGCTGCATGCTGGGATGTGCTCTGTGTAAATGCCTCCCCCCCCATTTGCTCAAATACTTTCCCATGCAGCAGCCATTGGCTCTGACAGAATCTTACCATACAGTTCATAGCAAAGTGGTTGTGTTGTGTCTGAAGCTCCATTGCATGAGGATGGCTGGTACCAATCTCAGTGTAGCTGTTCAGAAACAGGCCCTTGTTGTGTGTGATCCAGTCAAACATCTATCGGAACAAAAAAGACAACCTGGAATCATTCCAGAAAGAGAAATGACTGACGGGAACCCAGGAACAGGGCCAAACGTGGAAAAGGCAACATCCTTCCTTCGATAACCCCTCAGACATTTGGGCCCAGGAGATTCTTGACTTCTCAGAAGTCAGCGCAGTCCTGAACTTGCAGGATCTATACGAAAATCTTATATAATGGATTCCTTTGCAGATGAAGAATTAAGGAGCAAACGTCTTCACATTCCCCAGGCTAATTAAGAACTCGAATCTTTTGACTCTCAACCCAGCTCCCCCGCTGCAGAGCTGCTTAACAGGCCACACTGCTCTTCCATTAATGACCTATGAGGGAAAAGTGAGGTTTGTGGTCTCCTGGTGGGCTTTTTCTACACCCTCAGATTACAGAAAGCAATTACAAAGACCGAAAGATGGTATTCTTTAATGTAAGAAGTATAAAAGAAACCTGGGAAAATGCAAACAATACAGATGTACTGTGAAAATAAAAACGGGTTGTGAAAACATGAACAAAGACATCTCTCTTAAGGTTCAGTGGAGATGCTACCTGGAGGAGGATGGCAATTACGCTGTTCACAAGGAAACATTCGGGGGTGGGGGGTGGGGGGACAGCCTATCAGCTAGCACAGCACTGGAGTTAAGACTCGAACCAGAATACCGGAGGTGGTCAGCTGCTTTCCTAGTATGATTGAAGATTTTCTACTGTCTCTGACAAGGCAGTACTTAAACATAAGTACACTGACAGATGTGTCAAAAGCTTACCAAATAACAGTACTGGATGGTCACCTTCTAAAAGATCCTTTTATATCAAAGATTTCTGATGCAGTTTTTTTAATTTACAAAACATTCCCCACCCATAGAAAAATTTCAATGAGCTCAACTGAAGAAAGATCAATTCATCCACATTCATGGCTTGCAACACATTCCCATAAATAAGTGTACTGTTTTCAAACGGCTACGAGTGAGCTACCCAGCAAATGACAAGAATTCTCATTGACTGGTTGGTCTGTCCGGAGCACAAGAACAAAACATGAGACCATAAACAACTGTTGTCTGTATTTCCCATAAGCTATTATTTTTAATGCACTATTCACACTTATTTAACAAAAAAAAAAAAAAAAATGTGAATGGTGTTCTGTCACTAGCTTTTCATATGTGGAAGGGCAGTCATTAGCAAAAGACACATATACGTAATTATTACTTTCAATAGTGTAATCCTATAAACTTTTCACTCTTTTAACGAAAGGTATCATTCTCATCTCTCTTACAGGTATTCTAAAGCAAGCTATCAGTAACAATAACTCAAAGGTTCTAAAATAGCACTGCACTGCACAAGGAAGAACACGGAGAAGCAGATTCAGGGCGCTCTCTGAACTGACACTTGCCGTTTCTAACCAATGCCATGAGAGCACCTTACCCTGCCCCTGCCCTCTCTCTTCACACTGGCCTTGGCTGCTGGGACCTAATGATCCAGGAAGCTTCCCTCCGCATCTCATGTTAGCATCCCTCTCCCTTCTCCTTTACCTTCTCAGCATCCTGTTCAAACAGCCTCAGCTGAAAGCACTGGTCCAGCTTCAGTTTCCTCACATGCCACATCTGGTGCAGATGCTGCCGTGTCGAGTGCAGCCTGTCCAACATGGCGGACACCTTGGGTAAGAGGCTCTGCAGGTCTGCATTGCCTGACCCTGAGTTCTTTTTGGGAAAGCTGTCACTGCTCTGAATCCTCTGGAGCAGCTTCTGTCCCTCTAAATCCAAGTCCTCTATGGGGGCCTTAATCACCTTCTTCTTCAGCTGGGAATGTTCCTCGATCATATTCCGAGCCCCGTCTAAATCCTGAGGCAACTCCTTCTTGGCTAGGATGTCCTGAAGTTCCTCCAGCCGAGAGAGCATATGGGTTGCATTGCTAATGTAATCTTCAAAAGCAACTCTGATTTCAATCCATTCTTCATGGTTGTATTCCAAGCAGCCATCAAACTCCGGAGTTAGCTGAGAAGGATCAACTACTTTGGTAAGGCCTTCTAAAGAGACCATATTTGTCTTAAAGGGAAAAAAAATATGTATGAGAAGATGAACCAACTCTATACAGTCTTATCATAAAACAATGAGCAACACTTAGTCACAGATTTTCAAACTTAAAGCAAGTAACCTATTTGTAGAAAACATACCGTACCTTGTTCTGGTCCCATAAAAATAAATGTAAATAAGAGTTGGTGAAAATAAACCAATTAGAGCAACACATATACACTTAGAATCATATGTACTTCATGAGTGCTAAAGAAATTTGATTTCTTTCCAAGAATGTGGAAATTAACCCACTATCTTAGGCACATTGACCATGAAATGTGTTAAAATTGCCAAGTACAGGGCAGATGATTCAGAAACGTCACTTTTGTCAATGCAGTCTTCCTTATCCATGTCACTCTGCCATCTCATTCCCAACAAAGAACTCTGCTGAGGCTTCTGACTATTTGCAATCAAGCTAACATCTTGTTCATGGGCTTCAAAAACCCTTTGGAGCTCACCGCCTGCCATGAAGAACACTTATTTGCAGACTGCTTATTAGGTGACTGGTCAGCGCTGCTGTGACCAAACCACCCTCATCGTTCTTGTTTCCTAAACTCCACCCTGATCAAGTAACAGATGAGAGGATATGAATGACCTTTTCTTAATGTAGAAAATATACAAGCGTCAGCAAGAAAGCTGGCAGAAGCTCTTTTCACAATGGGGAAGACAGAACAGTTCATTCGCTGCAATAATCCACCACAATTCTGAGCAGTACAAGTGTTGTACGTAATCTGCACCATGTGACAAAGTTTTAGTCAATTACTACCCAAAGAGGAAATTTTAAACTCACCCTTCCTGTCAGGTGTGCTGTAGGATTAATATAGGAATTATGCCTCAAGGAAAGCATGAGGAGTCTGGATGATTAAATGCAAAGACAAAGATAAAGGAAGATTTGTGGCCTAGACCCAAAAGACAAAAGAGAGAATAGCCCCACCTGTCACCTCTAGCCTTAGAGAAACCTACAGCTGCACCTCTGTGCTGTTTGGCATTAATAAACCACAGAGGGCAGGAGAGCCAGAAAGAGGGGCTGCTTCTTATAGAGAATTGACTGTAAGTTCATTCCTTTCTCATTTGCCTAGACTTTTAATAAAGTCCACGGGGACAAACAAGCTCAGTAGAAAAACCGACACAGACAACCTTAAAGGCCCAAGGGAGAAAGCAAATTTAAACTAACAAAAACTTGCATGCGTTATTTTGCCAAACCATTATTCCTGCTTAAAACATGTATAACTAAATACAACGCACTTTAAATTCTGTATCAAGAAAATTGTAAGACCTAATAAATCGTCCTCCAAAATTATTTCTAATTGTGTATGAAGAAAAAAGGCTTACTGGTTCCATGTTGCACCTAAATCTCTTGAATGTAGTTTCAAGTCAAAATTAAATTCAGATTTCAGGTTGAAAATCAGTACCATGGGAAGAGTTTTAAAACTGCAGGTAACATACATGTGAAAACACTTTGAAAAGTGTAACATGTAACATAAAGCTTGAGGATTAAAATGGGGTGAGGTAGTTAATACTATCAGTGCTGTTGAAGGGGACCAAAGTCCTGCCACGTCAAAATATGTCTTTTGAGATACTGATTTTTAAGCTGGTTATTAAGAAACAAGAGACACAGAAAGAACCTTTGACCTTTTACCTGCCTCAAGGAATACAGATAGGAAAAAAACAAGGAAGAGAACATCACCTTGGCATCATGATATAAACTAAAACTAAGCAACGCCTGTTTGTTGGACTCTTCTCTGTATCCCATTGTTTCTGGGTGGCCCAGTAAGAATTTGTTTACTACGAATTTGCTCTTTATCATCTACCTGTGAATTTCCTGCTTTCCCTTTGAAATCCCTCCTTTCTCCTTTGTCTAAAATGGCACATAAACCTCAACTGCCCAATGGGTCTTCAGGTCTTGGATTCTTGCAGCACTCCTGCATGTACATCCAAAATAGATTTTGAACATTTTCTGTTAGTCTGTCTCATGTTAATTTGGTTATTAGATCAGCCAGAAAACTCAGAGTGGTGAAAGAAAAATGACTTTTTTGCACCCCCACCCTGTTTACCTTAAAATACATGAATATATTTGATAAACCCTAATGTTTGGGAAAATTGCTAGAAGAAGCGAAAGCAATCTATTATTATAATTGTTAGAAAATATCCAAACTGTATTACAGAATACGGCATGAATCCAGTTTCAAGCTGGCCAGAACACTTTTTCCCACATAATCTTCTCATTAAACTAACTGCATCACAGCCTGGCCAGAATCTTGGTAGCTTAAGGAGAGGTTAGAGTGGAAAGACAAGTAAGTTAACAGGTTGAAGTTCATTTTATACACTGTCTGCAAGGCAAACGACCTTACCTACCACCCAAAACCAACAGAACCAAAACTAAACCCACCCTGGGTAAAATGATCCACTCGGATAACACAATAAATGAACCTAATTTTGTTATTTCATGCAAAAGATAATTTTACATAGGTAGATAAGATATGCAGTTCTCATTTAATACAGGGCTAAAATAACCCATTATCAGCCTAAATGATGAGGAAGAGTCATTTTTCAACAAACCATACGTATGGTTGTAGTTGGCCTGGCCACACACGGAAGTTACCTCAAATTCAAATTTAGAACTTCCAAAATTAGTCCTCTGTTTCTGCCAAAAGTTGTCTGGCTTGATTATCAGTGCAACGTGAATGCAGCAGGGGAAGGACTCTTGCAGGATCTTCAGCAGAGGCTTAATGGAATCCCACTTGGACCCACGCATGTCCACAATCACCGTGAAGCCTCGCTTGCAGACTTCTTCACTGGAGAAAAAGAAAACACATGTTCAAGCCACACAACTCTTGCCCGATTTTCCGGGTGGAGTCCTGCTGGGTGAGGGTAACTCTGCCTGTGTCCTCCTGATGTCTGTGGGTCACTGTCAGGTGGGGAATGGAAGGGAAATGGTGCCCCCCACCCCTGGCTCCACAGCCTGGCTGCAGGTCAGGCTGCAGGAGAGCAGGGAGGGGCGTGGAAGGACATTGGAAATTGATTCAGAAAGAGTTCAGATCTCACCTATGAAACCAAACTCTTTCTTACCCTCCCTTGTCATGAAAGAATAGCCATGGCTATTCATGCATATGAGAACAATGATAACTTGAAATAGGGTTCAACGCTGAAAACATTCAAAACTTCATTTTGTATGTATGGTTTTGCAGCCTGTCTCCTCTTTAGGAGAAAAACAATTCACGTGTAAACTGATCACACACGCTGCCTAGCACCTACTACAGCAAAGGTCCTTGGTGAGCACTAAATGGGACCAGACCTGACAGTGTGCACAGCACCCAGGTTGGGTGTCACAGCCCTGTGAATGGCAGTCACCCAGGACTCTCCAGCCACAAGCCCAACCCCTCCTTCCCAACCAATATGCTGGCAGCAAAGGTGGGAACTTTCCAATGTCCCTTTTTGTTCCTTTTAACTTGTCCCAATGGGCTATCTCAGAGGTTCCCCAGTGTGGCCTGCTGGTCCCTGGGGGTCCTTGGCACCCTTCTGGCGGAACTGTGGGGTCAGCCTATTTTCACAGTAACACTGAGATTATGTGCCTTTTCGCCTGGTTGCACTGATGTCGTAAAGGTGGTGGCAGGCGCTCTGCTGACCCTTAGCACGGATCACGGCAGTGCAAGAAGTCATTGCATCCTTCCTCTCCATGCTCTTACACAGTGAGCAAACGAACCAAAAAGCCAGGGTTTTTTTAGAGTGACCTTGATGGAGCAATACAAATTACTAACTTTATTAAATCTCAACCCCTGACTATATGGTACATACATATAATGCGCTTCTGTCATAAAGAATAAACAACAAGCATTAAAGAATCCTAAAACACAGGTGAAAGCTTTATCCTCAGTTGGTTGTAACTTCAGGGTTACACGGCCTTGCACTTAAGGAACAGCCTCATCCTCACCGCCGTGCAGTAAGCACACAGTGTGCAGAGGCTGCTGATGCTGCCACAGGCGTGACCAGGTGATGGCTGCCTGCAAGCGCTTCAGAAATACACCCAAGGCCTCATGAGCACCCAAGGGGAGTTTTAGGTTTTCACCCAACATAAATGTAGCGGGACTGTGGGAAAGGTATTTGACATCTCGTCTGTCTCGTGTAATCACCTGAGAAATTAGTCTAAATTAAAAACTCAGAAAACTAATTGCTATCATTGAGATATGAAAAAGCCAAAAAAAATTTAAGTCAAAATTAAAACCAATTTCATGCTCTCTTGCATGAGTTCACTGCTCTTCCCTCTCCCTCCCCTTCCTCCACACATATGTGCACACACACCCTCTCACACACACACTTCTTCTCCTTATCCTGATTCACACCATCGGAGTCACTGACATCCGAGTTTCACAGATATAAAAGTTCCTCAAACAACTACATCGGTGTGAGAAGCTGTCACAGAAATACTCTGGAAAAGTCTGTGGGGGCAGAGCCTGAGTGGATGGTGGCTCACTGCCTGAGGAACCTGGTACTGAAAGCCACAAAGAGAAAATGGGTGGACCCAGAGGCCTAGCTCATCCATCACATGTGGACGACTGCGGGAATGAGCTGATTAACGTCAGTCACCTGCGCCTACCTGACTAGGAACTTGAAAGGAGTTAACACTCGGCTCACACACTCCTCATGCTACCCCTCCTCAGGGTCTCACGTAAGGTCCTGCCTGGCCCACAAGCCAGCCAACACCAAAGGCCTCCTTCACAAATCCTAGAGGCAAACAGGGCTTCCAGAAATGTCTGAAAATCTCCCACGGCACTGAAATGAAGGATTCTGGACCTCCTTGGGGTCTGACGGTGTTTGCACGGTGGCAGGATTCCATTCAGCAGCAATGTCAGGGCTCCAGGGTAGGGGCAAGGCCAGCCCGAGCGGGCAGAGGCCTTGTACTCCCCACCCAGGCTCCCAGACTCCGCTGCCACACGACGGCGGGACACCACGAATAAGTGTGTTTTATGGTTTTATTAGCTGCTGTTCGGTCGACTGCACTTTAAACATCAGTCTTTACCACATCAAGACAGATTCTCTGGCAACCTGTCTTCCTCCTCACATAGCCGACGCAGTGTGTACATAAAACTACAAAGCCCCTCCACTTGAAAGGGGCTTAAAAAGAATCCTGAATAACTGCAGTCCTAACAGCAGGAGCAAGGCGGAGAAGGACACAACTGAAAGGTACCCTGAGCTTGCACAGTTTACAGAAGGATTAAGGATTCACCTTCCTCCGCAATCACACCGTTAGCACCCAGTGACTTCCCAAGAAATGAAAACTGCACACGCACTGGGCTGAGAGCACACACCCTTTCAATCCCTCTGTCTTTACCAAGTCCACGCCGGTCATTGTGAGGAAACCTTCCCGAACCCAGTTCTGCTCATGAGCAGCTAGGGAACACACGCAGCTGGCCACAGGCGAGGAGGGGCCACAGCTACTCCTCCACCGTAAACACGGACGAGCGTACTGGAACGCGCGGCTTACGAGGCAGTTTGGCTGGCAGCTTTGTTAAAGAGCCTCATTTTATCTACGGGATACAGAAAATTTAGATAAAACTGAGGTCCCTTCTCAACACAGGTCTCTAAAAGAGAGAAACTACTTTCTTTACTTCCTAGAAAGTTCCTTCTTACATGAAAGTTCATAAACAAATCCATGAAAAATCTCCCCATTGTTTCATTAGTGACCAAAGAGAGTCAGAGCAGTTAGTCCGTTCAGCTACTATAAATCATTTTAATGTTCTAGAACATAATGAGAACAACAAACACCTAGAGGAGTACCAAGACTGCTGCTGTTTTCACCGCTGTGCAGGAATCCCCACTGCACCCTCAGGAAGTTCTGCCGTGATGTGATTCTCCTGCACACATTTAATAGAAAGTTTCCTTGCACGTGAATTCTATGAAAATCACTTCATCGCTCCTTTTTTTAAAGGAGGGGGAGGGGAATGGAAGGTGCCCCAAGTAATAAACCTCAATGACTCACCCCTCTCAGATCACGCTATGTGGAACTCCGAGGGCCACATTCTAAAAGGTACAGTCTAGAGGCCACGCAGAAGACACACAAGATGATCTGGCTCTAGCACAAGTCAAACGGAAAGTAACTGAAGAAAGGGAGGAGAGCTAATGTGAAAGATGGAAATTATTACGCTAATTCTGAGGCAGTTACTGTACCCGAGGCACTGCGCTGGGTGTGCACATAAATCATCTTACTCAATACTCACAATGATCCAAAGAAGTGCCGATTAGCATCACAGCTTGTAGATCAGAGAACAGATAAAAGTAATTAAGTAGCTCGTGCCAGGTCACAGTCAGTGTGACTCTACCCAGGCTTTCCAGGATGGCACACTTCTCCACATTCCGGAATGTGGAGGGACTGAGGGATGGCCAGGGACTACCTTCACATCACAAAAAATTCTGAGAGTAACAGACAGGGGAAGAAATCTCACAGACCCTCAGGGCTGTTTAAACAACTCTGAGAGGACAAACAAACCCACAAGTCCAAAGAAATTCACACGCCACTAATTTTCTGATGACTTTCATCGATCCTGTTGTTTGGCTAAAACAAAGCAGTGCCCGCTAGTTCTTTTGGGGTCAGTGTGGGACCACAGGGGGGTGGGGTGGACCCAGAGAGAACTCGTTCAGTTGCCACTTCTGTCCACCTGGACCACTGTGAAATCCTCCTCCATCACTGCTTGGCAAATGCATCACTTACATGTTATTCCCACCTGTCTATCTGCTCATTAACCAAGGATGAGCAAAGGGCATTTCTTGTCCCTTGGAACTGGAAATATAAAAGCAAATCTAGGCAATGAAATGAAGTGACTGTGCTCAGTAGTTGGAGGGTCACCTTATGCACTTAACTGTTTATGAGCAAAAGAATAGAATATTTGGGATTTGTTACAAAATATTTCACAGGGAAAACTAGAGAAAAACAAGACTGGCGACACTTCGTAACTGTTAAAGCTGGATGACAGGTTTATGATGTTTGCTGCACCATTCTGTCCACTTTTGTTTATGCTCACGATTTCCCAATGACAAAGTTTTGTGTGTGTGTATTTTTTTTTAAAGCAGGTTATCCAGGTGATCCAAAACATACCTAAATCAATTTTTTGATAATATTTATAGTACTTTCTCTGCTTAGAATTCAGGCTGGGTTTTAGCTCTTTTCTAGGCAGCACAGTGTCACATCTTAGAATAGTGAAAACCCCAAACCACCAGAATTTAATGTGAATGAAATGAAAAGTAACTTTTTACACTGACAATCAAAACAGATTTCAAAACTAGAAAGCAAGTTGCCAATGTTACATAAAGCAATTCAATTATGTAATTTAAAAAATCACCTGGATGATACCCAATTCAACTTGTTTTCCATTCCACTAGATGACAACTAGCATTTTGCTAGGTAAGAATATTTTTGACATTGTCCCATGTATTGCTTTACTTCTTTTTCCATCATTAGCACAGTACCTGGCACCTAAGAACTCAGTAAGTGGAAGTTCTCAACTATACTGTTATTCAGAAGTGATAAGTGAGTCATACATAACTTCTAAAATTCTTTCCAGCTCTTTGATTTCAACAGTGCAGCAGTCCAAGAAAACACCAGAGGAAGAAGGGAAAGCATTTTCTGCGTGTGTGAATGGGGCGCTATCCCTTTGTCACTGATGACACCGAGTGGAAGTTCTCCCGTGAAGGATGCCCACACAGAAAACCCGCACGGTTTGCTGCCTCCGCCACAGCAGGGATGGGTCACCAACAGGGGCAGCCGTCCCTCCTGGTCGGCGCCACAGACCCTGTGCTGGGGAGGATCTGGTACGCTCACCTCAACCTTCACAACCTATGATGTTGCTGTTGATCATCTTTTATTAAATACTCCCTTGCATAACATGTTCCTTAAAGTTACTATATACTCTAGCCTCTACTATGACTGAGTTTTGGGGGGTTTTTTTTCATATGTCCTAATTTAGTCACTTAGGAAATGCCATCCTTTAGCATATGACTTTCTGGAATATAGACTTCCTTTTCTTCAGAGGGAAGCATCTCTCCAAATCTCAGCACACAACAGTCTCTTGTTTCAGGTGTGGCTATATCCTTGGATGACATCACGGTAGTATTCTATTTCCCAAAAAGTAATATGAACAATGAAATGGGGATATTAACGTAGGGGGGACTTTCTGTCCCTAGTTGTCATCTAGCAGCGCTGTAAGTGAAACCTCAATTAGGGCAGAAACAAATATTCTAAATTCCTCAAGCATACACTCAGACCAATCCCTATGCATCGTCCCTCACATCAGGGCTCTCCGGAAAACAAAGCTTTGCCTATTCTCGGTGTCTTTCGCAGCCAGACTCCTCCACTGTCTCCCTGACTACCACCAGTGGTCTCTCAGATTGGATGGGGCTCCCAAACTTGGTGTCCTGTTAGTTGGGAAGGACTTTTAGTGCCCCACAAACTTCATGCTACAAACCAACAGGGTACCTGTAAGGAGCCACAGCTCAGGAGGAAACAGAAGCACAGTATCACAAACGGCACTCTCTGGCTCCCAGGGCACGTGTCCGGTCTCAGAATCGCCAACCACACTCTGCTTCACTTCTGCCCAGGCCCCCATCCCAACACCCCGCCTGTGGGCATCCCGACCCACCATCTCACACACAGCTCTTCACTCAAAACACGTCCCTTCTTGTCCCACACCCCAGAAGTGCTGCTGCAAGCATGACAGAACAGTCACTAAGTGGAAATAAGGAGACAGATCGTGACTTTAATTTTGTACTGCTTTGTCTGCTTAGAATGGAGGCTGGGGTTTAGATGTTTTCTAGAGAGCACGGTGCCACACCTTAGAAGAGTGAAAATAGTGAAAACGGTGAGAAGCCCCGACCCACCCAGAACTTACCTAGGGATACAGGCCAGGTAGGAAATGAGTCTCCTGAGATCCTCCTGTCGTATTCTGTCATGATTGCTGCGGGCTGGAAAGGTTAAAATGGGACCCCCACGTTTATCTCTGCCGCCTGAAAAACAAACATTTGGAGTACACTTAGACAAATCAAGAGAAGACAGTACACTAACGTGACACTAAGTCCGACAGTGTCACCCTTCCAGTCACAAGAGGCTGTACCTCTGTCAGCCATGTGGCCAGAAAGGACTGAGAAAGGCCACAGTCCCTGCTCCAGCGGGACGTGCCCAGGTTAGCTGCCCCCTCCCGAGCCTCTGTAGAAAAAAGGGTGAGTTCTGCACACCACCTGGAAGATACCACCGAAGGTCCTATCCTTTTCTTCCAAAGTGTTTCCTCCTTTCTCCAGTTTTATGTTTGGAGAGAGCAAAGTTTTCACACACATGTGCTCACTCACTTTAAACAACCAACCACCTCCCCCAACATGCCACTCTCTCATTCTCCTCCACATTCTCCCCTCTCGTCCCGCCCCCTCCCTGCATTCTACGTTCTCTTTGCCACCACCCAGACTGGGTTTTAAGTCTTGAGAGAGAAAAAGACTGAAATGTCCTTCAAATTTCACACTGATGACAACTTTATATAATGTGGAGCTGGAGCAGCTTCCTCTCTCCAGGGTGGTGCCCAACCCCAGTGGCCAACAATCTCTCACACAAACCCGCATCTACCAAAAAAAAAAAAAAAAAAAGGCACAAGGTTGGGGGGTGGAGGGAGCTTTTCATGCAAGAATTATAAAGCAGAACTGAACTAGTTAAGGACTTTAGAAAAGTTACATCACATACTAAGTATAAACCTCAGATGATTGGCCTTCGATAGATGTGCAGAAATATTAACAAAGACACAATTCTAATGAAGTCTGCTGGTACCACTGACCATTTTTTTGTGAAACTGTCACATGTATTTTATTATTTCTATCAGGGTTTTCAAGAAAGAAAACACAGAATAAAAACTGACCCTTCTC
Organism: Glossophaga mutica; assembly: GCA_039655065.1. Taxonomy (NCBI): domain Eukaryota; kingdom Metazoa; phylum Chordata; class Mammalia; order Chiroptera; family Phyllostomidae; genus Glossophaga; species Glossophaga mutica. The sequence goes on from CM077305.1 coordinate 25,389,457, forward strand.
AAGTGGATCCTTCACTTAATTTTGTAACTCTGGTCATCCCTCTTTGCAAGTATAGCACTAAGATCTCAAATTCAAGTTGCAATATATGACTCATTTATTTTCTCATCTTAATTACTTACCTCATCTGCATAGGTAAAATTAAAAAGCAAGCCAATAACAACAACAGAAAACCCGATTCTTTCCTTCTAAAAAGGCCAAGAAGGTATTCAGCAGAATGTTATTTTAAAAATACATTTTACAAATATGGGTGTTTTCAATGCTCTGGGATAATTAACACTCTCTCCAAACAGGAATAAACTTAACTCTGAACATTTAAAATGATCCACGTGTACTGTTCAGTTACGCGGTCTAGAAAAGTGTTGAATTATATATAAATCCAATAACTCTGGTAGTAAATGAGAACAGCACTACATCAGAGCTCCCACCAATGCGGCTGCGCACGGCATCCAGCGGCTGACACACATGTGTGACTGGATCTCGACAATGACCTGTTAGGAGGCTGTATCCTTCCAGCTGTGCGATTAAAGATCCCGAAGGTCAAAGAGCTCAGTGAAGACAGAAGGACGCTGTCAGCGTGGTCACAGCCAGGCCTTTTGCCCTGACAAGAACTTATGTAATTCTTCAAACTAACAGCTTCAGTTCTTTCTGAAGTAGTAAAAATGTCATGAGGACAACCAGACGACGGGCTCCTCGGCCTTGTCTATGAATGGAAAGTACTTCTGACAGTGAGAGGTGGAGGCCCCGTTACAGGGAACAGAACGCCATTACCAAGTAACCGTCCAAAACATCAGACAGCGTTTTCAGGGTGGTGTGGACGGCCCTAGTCTCCTGGAACACCTCTTGTCTCCAGTATAAGACAGGAAACAATTTTAATATTTTTATTCCCCTACATCTCTCACTCTTTTCAAAAAGGAATCAATATTCTTAATCAAAAACATTACAGCTCAACACATATTATAGAAATTTGACTTTTTAAAATATAGTAGGGTATTTAGATTAAGACATTCACCCCTTCTTGGTAAAGAGAATCATATCTAACATTTTCCTGAACTACCTTTCTGAATTTTTTAAATGCAACATAATGCTTGACTCAGGAGGGAGATGAAATGCCAAGGACCTATGTTCAGCTCCCCTCTCTCTGGGATCATTGTATCTCCCAATGCAAGCAAGGCAGGGTTTACCACGGTGTGAAAAGCAAAATCCAAAATCTGCCCATCCGAGAGAGTCACGTGGGGAGTCAACAGGTGCACACACTGCACATGGCCATCCTGGCCGCTCCAAGGTGAGAACTAAATGTAAGTGTGGGTGGAAGTACGAGCTGCTTTTGCTAGACTGCTTCACCTTTCAACTAAGATTTTTCCCAACCCGGCAGCACTGGCAAGGAGCCCCCTGGGACTTACCAGCAAGCTCACCCCGCAAACAGGCTCCCATTTATGCCCACAAAAAAAGCATATTTGAACCTAAACTTGAATTTCAAAATAGAGGGGGGGAAATTTCAATTTGTCTGTTTCTTTTTCCCAGAATGGAGCTTCAGAAAACTCCCTAGGGTAGTTTTAAAATTTCATCAAAAGTCACTTGTGATTTTAAATATTTAAATAAAAATTGCATAGTCTCTGTTTAATTAATTAAAAATTTTGTCTTCATTTGCAATCCACCCTGCACTGGGGGGGTATCTTCCCATCTGTGGTGTGTCACAGTTGGAGACAGGCAGGTGCCAAACTGCCCATCTGCTGACCCCTCCCAGTGAGGTCAAAACTAAACACATCAGAATTAATGAAATATAGTATTAGTTCAGAGGTCCATGGTGTCTGAGCTTCAAGGTGCTTAAAAGCACTGCCCCAGGAGTCTGTTTAGATTACAGGCACCAAGAATTAACTTGTTTGCAAATATCACCAAAGGCACCCAATGGAAAATACTGTCTGGGTTATAAAGCAGAAATGTTACAACTTCCAAGTTCTCATTCCTGTACTAAAAAATAATTCCAACAATGCTGTACCTTATAAAAGCATCATCTACTAAGAAATACTAATATGTGTCTGATGTCAACCCACAGCCTCATGGTAAGGCAGGCAGGACAGGTGTCAGTCCCATTTTATAGACAGGAAACTCAGCACCTTAGTGCGGACAATAAAAAGAAAAGGGCAGGAAATCCATTTCCTCCACCTACCAACGTCACGGGATATCCCTGCAGGAGAGTTTTACAGTCTCTGGACCTCTCCAAGTCCGTAATCAAAACCCAGCAGCTCATGAGGGATTATCTGCCTATCCAAATGCGTGTTAGTCAAAAAACAAAACACAGAAAGGACACTTTTATTTTCAAGTCTTAGAAAAACCACATCCTCTCTGCTCTTCCTCTCCCCATTACTTCTGTAAGGCATCTATTGCCTTCCAGTCAACTGTATAACTTACACATTCTTCGTGTCTGTCTGTCCCCGCCCAACAAGAATGGAAGCCTATGGAGGCAGGCATCTTCGCTCATTCACCGCTATCAGTATGCACTCTCAGCGCTTAGGGAGAGACGGATGAGCACATAAAAGATGCTCAGTAAATGTCTGCTCTACGAGTAGATTCTTCTTCTACACTCCACTCGAAGTTAATTAAAAATACAATCAATGGTACCTCGGTACTTGTTGTTAATTCATCCCAGAACTCCGAAACCGACAAGTACCCAGTGGTGAAGCACTTTCTCTTGCAGGGCAGCATTGTGACTGCTACAAGTTCCAGCAAGGGTGACAAGTCCCGAGCAAGTGCCAAGTGCTGACACATTTTTTTTCTCATCAAAATGCGACGAGTACATGGTTTGACGAGGTCTGAAGCCCATGAGTACAGAGGTGTGTGTGACTGCACCTACCACCATGCATCAGGAAGTTAAAGAGGGAAATGCCTGAATGTTTTTACGGGAGGAAACACGGATGCTAAATCAACTGTGGTTGACTCTAGTATCAGAAAGAAGGCTGGAAAGGTCCCACATAATAGCTACAAATGTCTGTGACAATTACTTCCTGAAACCCAGTGATATTCATTTCCCACTTCTAAAAGGCAAAAAAAACTCCAGGGGACTTAGTCTCTTGAGCAGTGTGGCCCAGAATGCCCAGAAGCAGCTAGATTCAGAGTTGCCCCTTTATCTTTAAATAAATTAAGAACTCACCTTTCACCCCATGAGAATGGACTTCTCTTGGAAGGCATACTTAGTTGGAGAAGCACAACGTAAATTTTAATGAACCCACTGGATTTTCCTCGGTAATGGCCTTATTTGAATTTCTGGATTAGAACACCATTGAAAACCATTCTTCATGCCTCCCTGAGGAACAGTCTAACTCAGGGCCGTGAAAAGCTCTGAAAAGATGTGGTTTATAAAAGAAAAATTATGGCCACACTCTCTGAGTCAATTAGGTAACAAAGCTCCGTTAAAAGGGTGTCCACTGGTTCCCTGCTCCAGGAGGCTCACCAGCCCCATACCCTCCCCGGCTGGCCTCTCCCTGCCGGGTCCTGAGAACCAGAAACCGGCTTACAGACTGTTTCTCATGAAGACTCTAAGGGGTCTCCGGACATCTGGGAAGGCCTCTGGTGGCACCCGGCCTCCCCACCAGCCACTAAGAATCGGACTGTACTAGGCGTTAACAAGAACATACAAGAAGGAGGGAGAGACCCCCTTCCCTTCCCATGACATAACAGAGCTCTGCAAAACAGCAGCAAGAGGAACTAGTAAGGTCACTAGTCACATTACTAACAGTCAACCTCTGGGCAATCAAATCCCACCTTCCTGTCAATACCTCCACTTGCAAAGGTGTATATTCACCTTGCCCCCACACAAAAAAAAACTAATCTACAAAAGTAACCCAATGTCCACCCATAGGCAAGTGACTGAATAAACTGTCAAGTACATGCATGCAGTGCAGTCACATGCAACTGTGAGAGACACGAGGCCTGTCTACATGCACTGCTTTCCAGAACACTGTTTAACGTGAGCAAGTGAGGCACAGAAAATGGTGCATCGTAATTACTGTTTCTCTAAGGGGAGGGGTATGAGACTGGAGGAATGGGCAGAGAGATAGAACGCTCTTCTTTTAAAAGCATAGGAAATAAACCAAAACTAAATAAAACAAAAAATAAAATGTTTCCTGTGGAGGAGGGAAGGTACAGGGTGAAAGAGGGAAAGAGGGAAACGAGATTTAACTACATCTTATCTTCGATGTTTTTAGTTCTTATCCTTGGAGTGATCTACTCATTGTACTTAACGTTGAAGCCAGATTAGGTGGCTGTTTTTTTAAGCCTTAAAACCATAAAGCAAAATGAAACAAATGCCCCTGAGTTTCAAGTTGGAAGGGACTTGATCCACGCAGAGAGGAACTATTTTATGTAACTTTAAAATGCAGAAATAGGACAGCACATTGCTGGTGGCACATGCTCCAGGGACAACAAAACAACAGAAGTTGCACTGTGGCAATAACATCAGTATTACAGTGTAAATAAGCAATCATGTCAATGAGGGAGGGAGCTGAGATTTTTAGCATAAAGGAAAGGAGATATAAGTACATAATTAAAGAAAAATAAAATATCTCTAATCTTCATTGTGAACTGGAAATTTTAATATGGAGTTATGACATCTTAACTGACTGGGCAAAAATGTCTGTGTGTATGTAACTACACACACACACACACACACACACACACACATATCCCAGATGTGTCCACTGAAGAGACACAGACACGGCGACCACACCAGGAGCAGCGGCCTTCCTAGCTCCTGCAAAGGAACCAGGGGACTTTAGAAAAATGACTGGCTGCACATGTGGAGGGGGAACGGACAAGCTGAGCATGAACCACTTGGTTACAGCAGCGAAGAGAGAAGGTGTGTTACTGTGGTACATGGCTGGATCCAGGAGCCAAGCTAAAGAGACTCCCACTGTCCAACGATGGGAAAATGTTAACTTCATTAAAAGAAAAAAGAATGGACAGTGAATTAAAACACATCAAATATATTTAAAATCATGAGCTCGAAAGGATATTTAAAAAGGCTTCAACTTTTTTTTATTAGTTTAAAATGTCTAACGGTCATTCTTCCATAAGTCTGAACACTAAAGGACAAGAAGCAATCACTTATACTGTTCTTCCCGTATGAACTGTGTTCTCAGCGTCAGCAAGAAACTTTGGGACGTCTCTCTCTATGGAATATCCAAGGTGATAAATGAGGAAGAAATGAGGTGGGTAGGGCAGGGGAGAGGAATAGGGGGAAATGGGGACAACTATAATTGAACAACAATAAAAAATTTAAAAAACGAACGTCAGCATTTTGGAACCCTAATAAAATACCAGATCTAAGCAATGTCATCAATAAATGCTTAGCCAGACTCTCCCAATAAAACCCCCAGGAGAACTCCCCAATACCAGCCACAAAGGATTTCTTCCTCCTCCCCTGCAAAACCTAAGCTAAGTCTAATCAAGGCTCAGGATTTAGCTCCTAGTTTTACAAGAAATACAGGGAAAAGGGAACATGCTCAATGACCACCCAGGGATGCAACCAGCAAAATCTAAAATATAGGAAAATCTACAGGAAAACACCTGGTTTCCTCACATAATAAACATAAAGGGTTAAGATAAAAATAATAAGAAGGAGAAAGAACCTATGAATTAAAAAAGACATCAGATATATCAACTAATTGCAATATGTAGCCTATAAAAATCACCCTATACAATAAACAGGGAAATCTGAATATTAATGGACTTCTTTATATTTAAAAATCACTACTTATTTTTAGGTCTGTTAATGGAAGTGTGGGCTTTTTAAGCTTATCTTTTAGACAACTAAATGTTTATAATAAAATGATATAATATCTGTAATTTACTTTAAAATTATTCACAGTGAAGGGAGGGGAGGAGTGAACAGGAACACAGATGAAGCAAGGTCACTGACGTGTACCACAGGTCCACGGAAACTCGTCATACTCTTCTCTCCTGTGCGGGATGTTGAAACATCTCATGACAGGGGGGAAACAAGGGGGTGGGGGCGGGTAGTGTTCTCAATTCTGGTAGTTGTGAGGTGTTTTAAGGCCCAAACCCTAGTGGCATAGGAACCACATGTCGTGGTTGGGATTCTATATAGGATGTCATATAGAATAGATATGGATGAGTATACACATGTATCTATACACACACGACATTAAATACACCATATATACTACATTAATTATATATACTATAAATATATATAATGCATTAAGTATATGATGTAAACATAAAGTGAACACACTATTAGGTAGAAACTACAGGACACTTCTTTCAGTGCCCTCCTTCTGACTTCACGCATGAATTTAGATATGCCATCTAACCTCATTAATACTCCTCTCTGAATGGAGAAAGTAGTATTTTCCTCTCTTACTTCAGTGCAATGAGGATTACGTTTCAGAGAACCTGGAGATGAGACTGAGGGTCAGAAATATTCGTGTACAGGAATCCTCACTGGTTTTTTTAGATCATGACCTAATAAGTAACTCATGGAATCACTGATCTCTTGGCCTGCTTTTTGGAAAGCCCTGGCTATTCCACTTAGATTTAATTTCCTAAAAGCCAGTCACACGGAGAGCTTTTACAAAGTACCCTAATATCTCCTAATACTTTTTTTTAAAAAAGGGGGTCTTAGCAGAAAGATAAGCAATTGCCAGCAATGGGCGGGGTTGGGGGAGTGGGAGGGTAATGGCGAACTGGGCATGGGGCTCTTTGGGTCATTAGTAGAAATGTTCCAGAATTAGTCTGTGATGATGGTTGCACAACCCCATAAATACACTAAAATTCACTGAAGTGTACACTATAAAAAGGTGGATTTTATGTTATGTGAATTACTTCTCAACAAACAAGAAAAAATGGATTCACAGGTGAAACTTTTTAAATAATCATTTGTTTTTAGTGCCATGGTGTTTTCCTCTCCCCTTACTAAATGAGATAACGGTGAGCCTAAAGCAACCTGCAGGCAGCCCACGCTGACGCTGCCGCTGACGCAGCCTGCCAAATCTGGTCACAGATCAGAGAGTACAACACTACACAGCTGTGGTGGCCCCTGTACCAACTGCGCCTCGCTAACACCCATCCTGCCAGCTCCTGCGCTGTACCACAGTTCCACTTTAATTGTTTGCAATGCAAAGCTTCCCTCCCCACTAAAGACACCCAGCTTTAATGATCCCTGCAGAATTTAAGGTTTTAGCAAAGATTCATGATATAACTCTAAAAGATTAATCATTTCATTTCTTTAATTCATTAGAAGGGAAATAGTTTTAGTTTTAACAGAAACTTAGGTAAAAATGCCATCTAATCATTGTTCTGTATTAAATACCTAACAAAGTAATGAACACAAATAAAAGTCACTTATTTTACCCTTGCACAGTTTTCCATGCCTGTCTCCAGGGGGCTCAACAAAAGAAGACAGTGCAGTAACCAGAGGTCTGGGGACAAAAGAAGGGACAGAAGGAACAAGTGCTCGCATCACAAACCCGAACTTTAAAATAAAATACTGATGAACGTTTGGGAATCAGGTTTCTTTAAGCCTTTCTTACTGATGCCTCTAATATTTACAGCAGAGTCTTTTCACTGTAAAATCCATCTGTAAACTACAAAGTCCAGAGTTCCCAAAACTGGCATGAGCCCGTATTACTCAGTGTCAGTAAGTGATTAGAAAACAGCAAAGGCTACTTTTAACAAAGCGAATTACAAACCAAGAGCTGTTTGCTTTTTCGTTTTTTAACCATGTGTCCCTGTCGATCTAAAGCACCTCCTTGTTTTCATGAGTTTCACATAATCTTCCGTTAACCTTCCAAACGCATTATGCATTAGATTTACTTCAACAAAACCATCAAACAGTGTCTGATAGGGGCCAAGAAATACTGCTGGACGGAAAAAGCAAGGTAAAAGTAACAAAAACACGATAGGAAGCTGCATCCTAACTATATTCAAGTCCCACAGACCCAAAGGACACACAAACCACATAAAAGCAGCCAGCAGGATTACAAATTCAAAATAAAACATATTCAAGAGGAGACATCAGATCAGCGTAGTAGGCCTGTTTGAGAAAGATAAACAGTTATCAAGGGAAACACATCCAGAGAGACGGTCTAAAAGCATGTGACCATTTCCAGATCTACTCTCTTATAAAACAGCAGAAAAATCTTGCAAATCTTTGTTTCGTAAATGAGTGCCAAAAAGATGCTGTACCCAGTGGCTGTTCTGTTCTGGTAGGAGGGAGCCCCCAAGGACCAACCCCCATAACGCCCTAAAGCTGACCCTGTATGTGTAGAAGGGAGGGCAGTCAAGTGCTCCAAAGCCTGAAAGACTGGCACAGACTGGCGCCATGCTGCAGGTGCCCCAAGGATGAGGTTCTACAGGTAAGTGGAGGACCCAGCTGGTGAAGACCACCAGGGCTTTCACGATGCACAACAAGAGGGCTGTAGGAATGCCAGGACCAGAGAGGCTATGGCTACATGAGTCTCCTCACCTCCCCAAAGAAGAGGCGACAGGTAGCTACAAAGTTCAAAAAACCAAAGTAAAAAATTCAGGACACATCGTCATACAGTCACATTCCTACCACTTTTGCAGAGATGACAGACTTTTTTAAAAGGTCAGTTGTTTTACCTAACTGATTGGGGCAAAAGAGGCACATGTGTGCAGAATGACAGACACAAACATTTCAATCACCAGTGTTATCTGACTTACAAAGTGCCTGCCAGGTAGAAGAAAATGCTTCAGGCACTAATATCTCAGGAAAACGCTACAAGAATAAAGCAGGTAAAAACCCACCGAAATACCCATGCTTCTGTGGCAGAGGCAGGTGAGCTAGGTTAGGGTTTCAGACTCTGACGCTATATCAGAAATAGTCAGGGAATCAATAAAGCAGATTAGAAAGTTAAACTTTACCTGAAAGGTACGCAACTTTTTCCTTTAAAATTGGCAAAACATCCATAGCTTTCATTTCATCGTTTTTTCGAAACCCTGAAATACAGAAGAAAATAAAATTACTAGGTTGCTTGAGTGACTTTTAATTTCTTAACCATTCTATCCAATGCCAACACAGCAGCTTTCTTCATACCCGTTAAATCATCTCTAGAAATGTCATCATTTGAAAACATTTGAATTCTGTGAAGGAAAGTCTCTGATCCCAGAGTGATCGTCTATTTTAATGTCAAGCAATAATCTGCCCACAGACCCAGAGACTACTGTACCAAGCAGGCTCTCGGTCATTTGTAAAATTTCAAAGTCCAGTCCCCAAAAGACTAGATATTAAATCAGCCCACATCATTTCAAAAATCTTCATTTTAATCTTGTAGATAAATGCAAATACCGGCAGATAAAGCAAGCAACATTGCTTTCAAACACTGCTACCTATGGCACACAGAAACCTCTAGGGGGAGCCCAATGCCTCATCCTAGCAGACTCCAGTCTTTAAAAATAAACAGTGGCAGGGAGGACAGAAGAGATTATAAATAGCTGGGAACTGGCCACAGCTCCCTGTTGGCTCTATCCTTCTAGGTTTTCTGGGTCATGCCCCCCTGGAGAAATGTCACTGGCTAATGTGGTAAGATGGCCCAGTGCCACCTGCTTCCAAGGGTGGCCAAGGACCTCCTATCACTGCAAACTGTCTCCATGCCCTGCAATATCTTAGAGGGCCAAGTGGAAATCTTGTGGGAAAGAAGCATGCAGAAGGCAAGTTGGGCCAAGCCAACATCCATCTAAGCAAAATGAATTCTTGCAGCCCAAACATGTCCAGCCAGCTCATCCGGGTGAATGCCCACATGGGAGTTTGAGGTCCAAAATGCTCATACCCGTGATAACGCCTCAGGATATTTGTCTCGGAGGTCTCTAACAGAGGTCACCTAGGTTCAGGGATGCTGGCCATGCTCATCAAAACTAGTCACTACGGTTACTGGCAGAGCATTCTCTAGAAAAAAATAAAAGACTGTCTCATCCCTGTTTTCTTGTTTGTTCTTGCCAAAATAGTATACGAAAACATCCCAAATGTAAGCTTGGTAACACAACCAATGCAAACACGGAGACGTGGAATGAGAAGTAAACAAATGGAACTTCTAGTTCAGGTCTGTCTGAGCGGCTCCTATCGGACCAGCCCTGCCACACATTACATCTACAAACACAGCTAGGTCGAGGCACTGGAGAGTGACCAAAAGCAGGGAGAGACTCTTGGGAAAAGGAAATGACGTCTGGTACATTTCCTCTGTTAGGGCTTGAAGCCAGAGGGCAGCGCCCAGGCTAAATCACACAGAGCTGCTAAAACCAGAATCAGAGCATGGCTCAGGGGGACCTCAGCAGCTAAAACTGGGAGGAGAAATCTGGGTGGAGAGGGAAAGAGGGAGCCCCAAAATCGGAATACAAACTTGGACCATGTCTGTGGCTCTCCCCTGAGCCTCACATGTGCAGGGCAAGCTCCAAGCAGCCTAAGCTCTAAGCTAAGGATAAGAGATGTGATCATGGTCCGAGCTGCTGCCCACAGCAGAGGAGACAGAGTTTGCAGCTTGAGTCCAGCCAAGTCGGTAGCCTACTAAAGCAGCAAGCAGACAACAAGAGCGGCACCTCTGGGCGGAATATAACAGAACCCAATCTCTGCAACATTATCCTTCACAGAAGCAAAGAATGACTAAGTTAATGGTGTGGCGGGATTGTTTTAAAGTAAATCTTTTCTGTCTGGTATACAAGCATGAACAATGACATCTACAATCACCAGAGACTCTGCACAAGGACAGCAGTAAACAAATCTCGACGAGGACCCTGAGGTCCGGGACCCTCAGGGGAACTACCTAGCTGGTCAGGAAAGGGCTCGGCACAACCTGCCCCTCCAGGTCGCTAGGCCATTTTGCTTTCCAACTCACCATGCTCTGTGCTGGCATCCTACCAAGCTTGTAAAACAGTGGCTATTTATAAAAGGCAAAACAAGAGCCAAGAGGTCTGCAATTTCATCCTTAAGGTTCCTTCAAAACCTCTTGAATGGATGTAATCTAGTCTCAGCAATCCACTGCCAGCCATTGGGTAATTCATTGACTGTGTCTACAAGATTGATTACATCCGATTCCTTTTGAGGTGGACACAAGTGGCAGCAGGGCAAATGCAAAGAGAAGTTAGGTACCCTCAGGCCTCAAGGAGACAAGCTTTACATACCCATAGAATAAGGTACAGTGTGAGAAGTTCCCTGAGCAGCACAAAGGGCTAAGGGACCCAGGCAAACGTGGAAGCAGACCAAATGATAGAGATTCTAGAAAGGAGTAAGCCTCACCTGTAGATCCCAATCTACAGGGACTGGAAAGGATCCCCCATCTATTGCTACCAGGTAAGAGAAGGCATGCTCCTTACCCTTCCCACATAGCCCCACCCACAGATGCCCTGGCCAGTCACAGCAATGCCCTCTGAAAGCACCACCCCAAACTGCAGTCTGGGACTCCCAGACTCCAGAAACAGGGGCCCCACCTGTGGGTCTGGCTCCCTTTCATACAACCCTCCACAAGGAGAATGTCCTAACCCCATGCTGGTGCCTCAAAAGAGGACTGTGTTACTTCTAAGAATCTCAAGTATGCTTGACGATTCCTACTGACTCTCTGAACCACACCTACGTATGAATACCTCGATGGACTGAATGATGGAAGTTACGGCTGCAAGGTCCCAGGCAGCCCCCTGGGAAGAATATCATACTGATGTGAAAAGAAGGTGAAGAAAACAAAACTTAACAGTGAAAACTGCAACTTTCTATGTCCTATTTTAAACCACAAATTCACTCCCATGTATCTTCAGTTTCTTAAAACCATGGTTACATTAGTCTATCACCTAAATTTCTCCCCTAAAAAATCTCAGTCTTTCTAGAGGAGGAAAGGCACATGAATCAATGGCTAAATTGGTGTTGAAATGTGTTATTCTTGTATTGTGATATATGTATGTGTCCAAACACAGACTAGAATAGAGCTTTACCTAAATGTTTTTATTGAATGTCACAGGAAAAGAAATGTTAATGTTATTAAAATTGTCAGTTAAAACTTTCTAAACGAGAAAGAAAACGGGGAAAAAGCAGAACTATAAAACTAACCACACAAAGAAATAGAGTTTGTGGCTATTACGGAGGTGACTTAAGCATTAGTTTTAATTTCATTTGTTTTTAAAAACACACCCAATAAACAAAAGACTGAGGAAGTATGTATATGTACTAAATCTAGATTTAATACACCACATAACTGTCAATAAAAAGCAGGAAGAACTCAGCCATGAAATATCCTCATATCAAAAAGGCAGATTCTGTTCCAAGCCCTGAAGAGCTACTTATGAAAACTGAGTGTGTGACTATTAAAAAAATAATTACAAAGAAATGGCTTCTGTGCCATTCGCTGATTTTAGATTATACTACAGACGCTGTTGTCTTCTTTTCTTCATGCATTGAAGGACCTAGCTGTGGCTCCTAAACTTGTGGAAGAAAGGGATACACTCAGTAACTACCCCAGGAAGCACACACCTCTCCTCCCACACTCACAGAGAGGGAAAGGAGTAGCAAATGCCCCCGTGGAGTGATACTTCTGAGACCACAGACCACATCTTTGTGCAGCAGACCAGGAGTGAGCGGCAGTTTTACAGCTCAGTGTCACCAAGGGAGTTTGAAATTGCCAATAATAGGTGGAAGGGGACACTATGAAGAGACTTTTGCTAAAAAATTAGAAGAGAAAGGGCAGAAAAGAACGTCTTGAAAGGGGTAACTGGCCAAAGTCAGAGGACATTTAGTTGTACTCATTTCTTGAATTACTGTATATACTTTTTAAATTACACAGAGCTTATATTGAAGTGTGCAGAAAGACAGATGGGGTTCTTGTTACAATTTAGAGTCCATTTTGCTACCTGAGACAAAGAAGCCAATGTGAATTTTAATGAAATGCTAGCTTCAGGAGACAGAGAACACAGCCCACTGTGCAGGCGGCCCAGGATGGTCCGCTGGGGCCTAGAAGGCATGCGTGCACCAAGCGCTCTTTCAAACCAAACCTACAAGGAATCTAATCAGAATGTTCGCGTGGTAACGTCTGCTTTTCCTCTAAGATCCTGAGATTACTATTCATTGAATACCATTTGGGGAAAAGAGTTTGGGTTAAAAATCAAATTTTTTCATTGTTGATATAAATGCAGATAGTGCTTGATGATTTCCTTTCCTCCTTCCAGTTTCAAATCAACACAAATAATGTTTTTTCCTAAAACGAGTGAATTTGAATATTTAGAGGTTTTAATATATTCATTTAAAAAGTCTCAACTCCAAGGTTCAGCATGGTATCACTTCCCAAAATTGAATCTGTAATTACCTTTTAAATTACTATTTGGTACAGCATCATGTCACTCTCAGAAAAAATGTAAACTCCTCCCAAACTGTTCATATGTCTTTAAATGATAAGCATCATGTTGCCCGTAAAGAAATAGTTTTTCCTTTCTCTTTCTCTAAATCGGCCTGCTGGCCAGAAGATGGCTGTTTTGCTCCCTGGGGTACCCGGGGTACCCGCGATGGAGCCAGGCATGGCGCAGTGAGCAAACACAGGATGGCTGAATGCATGAACAAACAAACAAACAAACATACTTCCCCAGCTTATCCCTGAACCCCCATTCAAGCACCCCAATGTTCCTCAGCACCTTCTATTTGAGGCTGTGAAATATAAGCTCAGTGTTGTTCAGAGGGTCACTCCTACACTATGATTTATAAGAAGGAAAATTAACCTCTCTGCCTTAGGAGGAAATATTCTACAAGTTATCATTTAACAATGGAAAGTCTTTTAACTGAGTCAATGGTCTGAAACTGCAACTACCTACTACCTCACTGGTCAAATCAATCTTTCATTTTCATCCTGAGACTCTGCAGAGAGGGTGATGTATTGTTACTGTTGACAAACACTCTGGAAGTGAGTCACTGCCGACCAGAACAGCTCACTCACTTGGTCACTTCCTCAAAAAGGGAACACCCGCCTCCCACGTTTTTGGTTTTGTTTTTTTTAATTTAAGAAGAAAAGAAACACCGTGGAAATATGTTCACAATGAGTAAAACTATTATGTAGCCCATTATTCCACAAGTTCTTTTTTTCTTTTTACATTGTGGTTTAAAAATTTAAGATGAAATAAAACAAATGAGTAAAAAAGTAAATCCAATTTTTAAAAAATTTAGACTAAAACAGATTAATTTTTTAACCCAGATTTTCTCCCAGAAATTAGTAATACCCAGTTATTTCTTGATCATTTGAGCTGAACAGAATGAAGTGGTGCCTCGTTCTGAACTGTCTGCCTGCCTCACTCCAGAGCCTCCCCTCCTGGAAGACAATCCACGAGACCAGCTGTGCTTCTCATCCATTTCAGAGACCCTGTCTGCTGTACTAATGGGAAAGTGGAAAGTGAAAGAAACTGAAAAAAAAAAAATCTTACAAAAATACAGGTTGTAGCAGAAGTAAAAAAATGCTGATAAATAAAGCAGCATTTGGAAACAAGAAAAAGGCACATTAAAAAGTAAGCTAGAGGGTTACTATTTGTACCAAGTCTTGGTGGTAATTACTGCATTTACTCATTAGTTTACCTAGGAGAAAAGCGAGCACCACGCACCCCAGAACACAAAGAGCAGGGTGATAAATCTCTGCATCACCGGCTCCGCGCCTGCGCATGTCCCAATGGAGGTGACGTCACCCCTTCCAGGCAGGGGGTCCGCAGTTCCGACTCCCGGACCTTCCTCCGCAGTGCCTGCAGGGTTAGTCACAGATCACAGGGAGCGGCAGTCGCATGGCACGACGTTGGAGCTAGTAAGGGGTTCAGCTGGGCGAGCATTCAGACCAGGGTTGCGTAGGGAGAAAGCATTTTAACCAGCCTGGACCCTCTAAGAAAATGTTTAAGGGGACAAAGATACCAACTTATAAATCGAGTGGTTTCAATGTCTTTTTTTTACTAACATATAAAAAATTAGAACAATGCAATGCTTATATTATTTTTACAAAAACATAACTATACTCCACATGTACACAATAAAATGCATACAAAATGAATTAAGTACTTATATATCAAGAATAGGGACATGTTCACAGACTACCACATAGGAACGTGAATGGGTTATATAGTGCAACACCATAATTTTTACTTAGAATCTTTATGGTGATAATAACCGCCAGACTGGTTGATTTATTCCTTCACAAAATTTGAGAAGCAATAGCCTGTTAAATCATAACTTTAAGGAAGAAAAAGCAACATAAGTTTGAATGATTCAAGGGAGTTAAGGCATTTTAACTTACAGTAGCTCTGGGTTTTTAATATCTTGAGCACAAAACATAGGGGACGAACTGAAATAACCAAAAATAGCCAAAAATAACCAAAATAACCAAAATGACCAAAAAGACCATAACAAAGAGAGTCTTAAGCTATATTTTAAGATAAATGAGATGATCTGTAGAATTTTAACTTTTAATAATTTCATTATGTATTAACTATGCATTAGAAGTTAATTAAAAAGCATAACTCAAACCAATGCAAGGGAATAGCTCAACAGCAAAAGAGCAGCATTATAAAAGGGGGTTCTACCTTCTCATGGTCTCATAAATCAGAACAGAATCAGGTGCCCAGATGTGCCATTCATCTCTGCGTCCTCAGGGACCAGCACAGGGCTAAGCACAGAGAAAGCACATCCTCATGTTTGCCTAATGTCAAAAAAAGGAGGCATCCATCTGTCTGCGCCTGTGAGGCCTGGCAAGAGGTGCCTCTGGAGGAAGCTCACCCAGGCTGCACTCTGGGACCCTCGCCACCCATCCTAAGCTACACACACACACACACACACACACACACACACGTATGTGCACACATATGGTTCTGTGACGCTGGCCTGCTCCGAAACAGATTTGCTTTACCTAAGAAGCAGCTTCTCAGGAGCTGTTTAGAAACTTAATTGGTATCAAATGAAACACGGAGATATAAATGATAGTCGTGTCAAATTTGGCTGCTAGCAAACCAACCAAGGTCCACTGCTAAAAGAAAGCTTGTGAATCATTATCTCAAACATTTCACACAGGCTAGCACCGCTGTCCTCTACCAAATAAGAAAAGAAAAAATGCTAATGTCCACATGTCATTCAATGCAGATCACAATAGTATTCTGTAAAAATAGCGCTATAAATCTTTTCCTTTATACAGATACATTTTTAATTATTACATAAGGTACAGAAAAGTTTTCAAGTATATACAAATCACACAGTGACACTAAAACGTCTCTCTGTGCGCATGGACTTGCCCTGCAGTGGGTGACCTAAAACACAATTGAGAGCCTTTGTTGAACTCAGTCTATTTGGGAAAGCGACATACACGCGTGGTCAGTTCTGTGATGCAGGTACTCAGTATGGAAATACCAGGACCAGAGGGATTAGAATAGGAGATGTCCTAAAAGATACAAAAATTTGTGGGTGGGGGGACAATTATGGTGGGGGTTGACTGCCTAGCCAGAAACTGTCATCACTAGAAAGACATCATGAAGAAGAGGGCACCTGCATGCCAAGGTGCAGCCATCTCCACCCAAATATCTAACCCTGCATGCACCCTTATCGCCCTAAACATGCTCCCCACCCTGTGGGTCCCAGCGCACTCCCTGGCTCCACAAGCCATCCACCCCATGACCAAACCAGGAACCTGGGTTTCTCCCTGCCCTCCGCCCTCTCACACACTCCTGCAGACTCTGTGATTTAATGGGCACATCATATCTGCCTGCGCCCCTGGCCAGCATCTCCCTTGTGTGGGTTATTCCAGCAATCTTCTAATGGCTGTTCATTGGTGACTCCCTCTGATCCATTTGGCCACTCCCCTAACATACATCCAGGCCTTGGCGGTGTGGCTCAGTTGTGGGTGGGTGTCGTCCTGCGAACCAAAGACTCACAGGTTCGATTCCTGGGCAGGGCAAACACCTGGGTTGTGGGTTCGGTCCCCAGTCAGGACGCATGCATGAGGCAACAAATTGATGTTACTCTCACACACTGATGTTTCTCTCCCTCTCTACCTCCTTCCCCTCCTCTCTCTCAAGAACCAGTAAAAGAAAAAAAGAATGTATCTCCCACCATTTTACTACCCTAAAATTCTTCAAATAAAGCCCAGACTCCCCGACATGGCAAAACGCCCCTCCTGATCTGATGTCTGCTCACCTCTGTAGCCTCACTCGTTCCCCATTCATGACCCTCCCCCCACACCCACACCAGGAATTCCAGTCATTCACAGGTAACGCACACCGGCGCTCCCACTGCTCTCCCGTGTGTCTAAAACGCCCTCTCACCTTCCTAGATACACATGCCCCCCCCCCCCACACACACACACACACTCTTCGCCTTCACAACTCCTCCTGAAAGTCTCAGGCAAAGACTCGCCCCTGCTGTGGCACCCCCACTGCTGGATCAGATCCCTCATCCTGCACTCCACGGCACCCCGAACCCTTCTCCCACTGCACAGTGATCATCTGAATACACACCAGTGCCCCCTCTTTGGAAGGCGCTTCCCTTTGAGGGAAGGGGCCGTCCTGTGTCTAACATATGGTGCCAGTGGCTGCGGAGCACAGTGCCATGGCTCGCAGTCGGAGCTCCAACCCCGGCTCCTGAAACCTGCCGGTACATGTGCTTGGAGCAGTTGGACATTTTAAGTGGCCCTGGCTGGCGTGGCTCAGTGAATTCAGTGCCAGCCTGCGAACCTAAAAGTCACTGGTTCAATTCCCTGTCAGGGCACACATCTGGGTTGCAGGACAGGTCCCCAGTTGGGGGCGTGCCAGAAGCAACCGATCAGTGTTTCTGTCACACGTGGACGTGTGTCTCCCTCTCTTTCTCCCTCCTTTCCTCTCTAAAAATAAACAAATAAAATCTTTAAAAACATTTAAGTGGAAGTCTCCAACCTAGAGTTCTGTGCAAAGTATCCATCCAATCACAGACAGTTAGCAACAACTCAAAACAGTCAACCAACTAGCTGTACCCACTCATTTCGAGGAGGCCAAGGTGACTGCATAGTGAGTGCTCTGTCTAGTACATTCAGTGACCAGTACATAAAATTACATTCACGTATTTTTATCCACATCTGAAAGTAGGAAATGTTGACTTGAAGGTATTTACAATGTAAGTAAAAGTTAATTTTTACCCCAGCCACCCTCCAAAAAATATTTAATTAACTATGGAAAGTGTCCTGATGGGAAGAGTAGGCTGTGCTTGGGGAGAAGAGCATCTGGTGGCTTCTCGCTCCACCTCCTCCGTCACCAAGAGGAATGCAGAAACCACTTTCAACTGAAGGGTTGAAAAGCTATTTCCATTTGGATTTAATTCCAACATAAACTCACGAGAAAGATATATCTTTAATATCAACAAAAAAATTGGCAGAACTTTCTACCAGCCAGTCCTTCAATGAGGCTTAGAATTGGTGTTTTTAATCATGTGGCACTCGGGGAGGACGGATTTACACCCAGTCTCTCTTAAGCCCTAGAGAGATGGGATCCCTAAATGGGATGTCCCTGATTTTAAGGAGCTTACAATCAAAATAAAATGCACGGGAGACCAGCAGTGGCCATAACAATGTACTTGCAACAAGCTAAGTCTGATGGACAAATAAATGTCTTACAAATACACGTACTGTTATTTATATATGTAAATATAGACAAAAATGCAGACATTGCTGAATTAGGCAAATGCATCTAAAAGTAGTACCTTTGTCACTGAAATCTTGTATCAATCACAAGCACTAAAATTAAGTCCCATTTTGAAAGGGTTGGAAAATCCTTGCTGCAGAGGTTAAAGCCGCAAAGCACAAAGTAAACAATAACAGAAAGAATTGTTCGAAGGTCAACGCTGTGATGTTTTCATCATCGGAAACCCACTTGGTAACTTACATGTGGCTGTTTTGCCTAAGTTGTTCAGTTAACCGACTGTGCTTTGACAATTTTCTTTGCATTTTTCTGAATTACCAGAAATACACTGTGACATGTCTGCTGTCCAGGACACACAGCAGGAGCAAGCTTAGCCCCGATCTCCATGGGTTTGTCAGCCAGAAGACAGAGACTGGAACAGGACTAGACTCCTGAGAGAAGCAATTCTGCCACCGCTAAGCAAGGACAACAACGTCAGAAACTTTGCTTTATAACTTGTTTGTTTTCAGGTTGAATTCCAAGTGCAGCCTGCAGTTAGGTTTGCAGTTTTCTTCCAGAACTTCTATTTAGCCTAACAAGATTTGACTGTTCCACAAGTATGTTAGCCCTGAAGCAGAGCTGCTGGCAGAAGGGCCACTTGACTTTGGTCACAGGTAATATGACCTGTTTTAAGATTACACCAGTGAGGGCAACCTCAGCCTTTAGGACTCACTGGTTGTTAAGGTGAAAGCAACCTCTTTTGCTCCCGTTAACTCAGGTTGCTAGTGTCCTGCCTTACCCCCATTTCCCAGCAGAAGGAAAAAAATTCTAGTAAAAAGGGCCCTATCACTTACTTTCCTACTGAATTCCTAATAAGAAATTTAAGAAACTACAAAAAAGGCTTGAAAAAAGTAATGTATCTAATGTGAAAAACAAAGAGAAACTCATCCACCCTCTCTCCACTCTCCTGTCACCTCAAATAGTAGGTTTTGCACCCATACAGTAGGTTTCTTAAATTCTAATTACAAAGGTGTTTATTTAAGCCAAATAATTTAGATATATGGATGGGAAAACGAATTTCTATATAAAAATGGATTTAATGTGAATTGACTCACTAGCACTTGGTATTTTTATCCACTTTCATCGATAAGGAGAAAAAGGTGCAAATTCACAAGGTGAAGGGAACTGAAGTGCCCCAGAGGGCAGGAACCCTCTGGGAGGGGGGCAGGAAGCTAACAGGGAAGGAAATCCCTGCTGGGGACCTGCTGACCTTGAGGAGATTACCAGCCCACTGGGCCTCCTCCCTTGATTCAAGGTCCAAGTGGGAGCTCAGTGAGCAGGAGCCAGCACAGGCTCAGGGGAGCGTGCACTCTGGCAAGGCTGTGACCCTCTCACCAGAGGCGAGGCAGCTCCAGCTGTGTGACCAACCACATTAACTCACCACCCCATCTGGAACAGTGCTGATGCCAGAGGCTGAGATGACAGGTGTCAACTGGGCGTGTGCAGAGGTCACAGGGCCTCCTCCTGCTTGCTATGCGGTCTCTGACATAAACAACCCTGGGAGGAGGAAGGCAGAGGGGAGGGAGGGAGAGGTCAAACTCTCCAGCAAATTGACTTCTGCAGACTCGGGCCCTGCAGTGCCCAAGGTGAGTGCCTGAGAGCCAAAGTCCTATTCGGAACCTGTTTTCTTTTCTTCAATCCCCTAATTGCTAAGTCAGTGTCTTATCTACCAGGAACCCCAGGGAACACTCTTTCCCCAATTAGCTCAGTATAGAAACACAAAAGGCACTGCAATAAGGACATGCAAAATAAGGTGTGTGGTACTCCCTCTCCAGTTGCCTCACCTGCAGGACCTCTGCAGCATCTGCACAGAGACTTAAATCCACCTGTTAAGCCAGGTGTATGTGACATGCAGGAGCCCCGACACAGGGTTACAAGCAACTTCCTTCCAAGGGAGAAAGGACACAGACACAAGAGGTGTGGAGAGGTACTCACACCTCACTCCAACAGCATTACGTTCTACAGACACCACCTGAGAGCGACAGTGCCCTGACTCCAAACTGAAGTCTCGTCCAGGTACAAGTGTGTCCAGTGCGGAGCCAGGGCTGGAACTCCCTGCACCCCCCACTGCCAGTGGGGAAAACGGGATGGGCTCTGAGAACCGACTAACCAACAGCACCCAGAACATGATAATGATCATTACCCCTGACATCTGAGGAAGCAGCTTGCTCTTAGATGTGTGTATTTGGTACGTGCTTTAAATAAATGAATTTGGGGCAATTTTGCCCATTTACTTGCAATTACTACATTCCATAAGGAAATGCATCTTGACTCAAAAAAAAAAAAAAAATAGAATTGGGCCATGTAGTTATTGTCAAAAGCCACAGAAAAAAATTCTTGTTTTTTTAAAATCAGTCACAATAGATTAACCTTGGGAATTTCCTTCTTCCGGGACTGACTATAAGTAATTTGAGGAACTAAAAGACTATTAAAAATCAGAACTCGACTGCCTGAGTGTGTTCAGCAGTTTATCCTGAGTCCTCGCCCCGCTCTTGCCTAGGGACACCCCACTTGCACCTGATCATTCCTGAGGTCCCTCTACCCTGTTCCCATCTATGGTAAGGGGCAAACTAGGACACAATCAATTAGAAATGACAGATGAGAAAAAAAAGTCACCTGAAGGGAATACGTTTTTTGGAAGAGATCCCACAACCTCTCACTAAAATAGCAGCAAGAAACACTTTAGTAACCCCAAAAGGGCTCCCTTTCTGACACCTTTTCACCGCACACCTCTCAGTTCTCAGCAGCCCTTCCACTAGTGTACGAAGCCCTTCTCTCCTGCCTTGAAGGGGTCGGGGGAAGGGATCACAGCCATGCTATTACTGGTGGCTTTAGCAGCCAGGACCTGAGCTTGCTCTCGACCCCTGGATCTGGTGGAGATACCAGGATGAGCTGATGTTGGCTCCCAGGTCTAGGCCCGCCACCTGCACGTGCTGTGTCCAGGGCGTCTTTAACTCCAGGTGGGGGTCGCGCTCTACCTGCGAAGATAGATACCTTGCTCAGGCCTGAGGCCAGAAGGCACAAACGGGCCACACTCGCTCCCCGTCCTCATCTTCCACTTTCAGTCTCTGTCACTGGCAGACGACGGTCTCTCATTTTAATAGATGAACAAGAGGAAACAGGGTTTCCCTGCTCCGACTGGACACGTAGTAAACACTGAAATGAACGGCTGCCCGCGCTGTTCGACAAGATGCTGGCCTTTGCGCACACACCGCCCCAGCTGCCGCACCCTCAGCCCCTCTGGTGAAGGCAGAACTCATTCGCAAGTAAGTCTGTACAGTGGTGAAAACCACCCTGTTTCCCTTCTCCATCCCTTGCAAAAGCAAGCCCAGATGGCCCCGTGGAAGCTCACAGCCTGACATCAGTCATCCCGCAGTGGCACCACCTCAAAACCTCACAGCGGGAGCACAGGTGGGTGCTATTATAGTAAATAACATCTAAGAGCCCTGATGGCTTTAAGTATTCAATTATTCACTTCATGGTAAAACAAAAAGGCTCTTCAATCAATTTTTCTAATTCTTTAGCTACTAAAAGGGAAGCCCAAGCAAGAGAGGCCCCAGACTTGGAAGCGAGCGCGCTGGTCTGCGTGAAGGCGGGTTGTGTGGCTCCCGTGCACACACTGCGACCGCCCTCCTGTTTAAGAACCAGGACCCTGCCCGTGCCTTGGAAGCCTTCTCCGCTCCCGGCCTGCTGGCTCCCACCTCCTGGCTCCAGACCTAACCACTGGGTTGACTTTTAGGATAAACATTTCCTTGCTTTTCTTTGTAGTTTTGCCATTACCAAATCAATTGGCACACACATTCTTTTGCTTGTCTTTGAGCCGCACGGTAACGTACTCATACTACACACACTGTCTTCCGACTTACCTCGGTGTGGACGGTTCATCTACACTGATGTGCATGCTGAGCTATATTCAATGCTCTGTTCTGAGACTGTACCACAAGCTTATTGCAATCCTGTTAATGGACATTTGCTCTGCCTCCCATTTTTGCTATTGTAAGGGATGCTGCCATGAACGGCCCCGCCCACGTGCCCCAGAACACACTGCCAGTGCCGGTCTAGCCTGGGGATGGGCCAAGGGGAGGCACTGTGGGTCCGAGTGTCCACGCCTCTCCAAGTTTACGAGGTGATGCCAAATCGCTTTTCCAGATGGCGGTACTCTGCATCCTCTGCAGAGGATGCACTTGCACCACTTGTCGGATGAGTCGTGTATTTTTTCAAAGGAAGCAACCATTTGGTCAATTTTACCGAAGTGCGTTGAAGAAAACAAAACAAGCAGATTAAGGGGCAAGAGATTAGCTTAACATCATTTTGGACTTGTAACCTCTCCAAGCTAATAGAACAATAAACCAGATTTTCACATTTCACCCTGAAACTTTGACACTGAAAGAACAGGATACCCCAGATGTTTCCCCTTCTATTTCTATCTCAACCGAGTTCCCCTAATTAGTTCCTCCTATTTAAAACTCCTTAGGAGCCACTGCCAGAAAGGAACTGCTCCAGAGACCTGCGCAGAAACTCCGCCTCTAACCTCCAAAAGGCCTGTGTTCCAAAACTTTGTTAGTAGTTCGCTGTTACTCCGTTTCAGGGAAGGAGTTCCCCAAAGACATAATGATATAGGTTAGTCTTAGGGTGTCAGGGGTTCCCACAAAAGCCTATTTGACATACAATGACTCGTCCATGCTACTGGCGTCACATGGAGCAGAAAGAGGTAGGAGGAGGAGGGGTGGGGACGGAAAATACAAACCTTCCTGCCTTCTCCAGGGAGGATGGAGCCCAGGCCCTGGGCAGGAAGATGCTCTGGCCTTCACCGTCCTCCCACCTGCCGAGTCCCCCCTCCCCGGGCACCCTGCCCTTCCGCCTACAGACCGCTAACACAGCGAGCAGCAGATCGCAAAGGCTTTGGTCTCAAGACCCCTTTACACACTTAACACTGAGTATCCCAATGAGCTTTAGTTTCTGTTCGTTCTTCCTGTCATCTATTCACTCTGTCCATATAAGATCTAGATACCTACCTAATACGGATACCTACCATATTAAAATTAAAACTGAAAGTTTAAAACATTGATTTCTTTAAAAATAATATTGCATGAAACCCATTACATGTTAACAAGACTTTCCATTTAAAATATCGGTATTTTTCAAAGTAATCAGGAAGAAGGCTGGCACTGGTTTACACTTTTGAGACTGGCTTTAATCGTGATTTGCACATCTGCTCCTGCCCTCAATCTGCTGTGACGTCGTCACGAGCCACACCGCCACGGAGAACATCGCTCTACACCTGGGGGAGAATGAGAGCAACAAAGAGCTGAGACTATAGAGCAAGTTCTTGAATAACGTGAATTTTGTTCAATGTTGTTTCATTATAACATTGAGGAGATGCCTTAGTTAACTCTTGTTTATGTCCATTAGCCTGTGGTAACACTGGTTTCGTTACACATGGTCTCACTTCAAGTTGCAGAACCTACAGACATTAAGTGAGGACTTACTGTATTTGCCTACTGTGAAAACAGCATTAACTCACAGATGCCCTGAAAAGTTCCTGGGGAGCCCGAGGGATCCTGGAACCACACTCAGAGAACCACTGCCCTAAAGCAGCGCTCCTCAAATGCTTTTGCTCAAGAATCTCACCACCAAAGACTTTTACTACCTGCCACCAATCATGTTATAGATGTCCTAGCGTGCTAGTATATTACATAACCCCAAACGGACATTTGAGAATCATAAGGTATAAAAAACACCTGTAAAACGCTTCTGGCGTTTTCTTCCACACCTGGGAGGCCATGGTGCTCACCCCCTCTGGTGACCGCAGAGCCCCCGGCCTCCCTGGCACGAGCACTGCCTGTCCTTCAGCAGCGTTCCTCTGGGCACCCCGGGAAAGCCAGTGAAATGACAGGCCCGTGCGCATCGGGGACGCGAAGTCATGCTGAGGTAGAGGGCGTTTCCTTGGCCAAATAAACAGCTGCCTGTGAGTTTGAAGCCAGGCTTCCCAGCGAGGGCAAGGCGGGTGCTGTGTGTGGTTGAACCCCAAGCCCAGAGCCCTGAGTGTTGGGCCAACCCTACAGGAGTTGCCCAGGGCTCAGCTGCCCGGCTCCGCACCCGTTTCCCCCCCAGTTCCCCATCTCCACGAGGCTGGTGGAGGCGAGGAAGGCTGCGCACTGGCCCAGCGCAGAACCCCGGCCCTCTGCCCCTCTGCCGTGGACACCACGCCTTCTGGTTTGCCAACGAAATGAAGTAAAAACCTGTGCTGGATCACAGACAGACCACCCAGTCTGAGTGGAGAAACTCAGATCTGGAAAGGACAGTTTTAACGGAATGTTCGAGGAATGGTTTGAACTCATTTCTAGAGCGCCCCTGTCACCTTTTGTTACTCCTACAGGAGGTGGCAACGGAAAGCGCAGGGTGTCCCTTGAGAGTCGCGCCTTGGAACAGGCCCCCCATCGAGAACAGGTGAGTCCCTCAGAGACACAGGAGGGGCCACCTGAAGAATGCAACCTGTGGCAGGCTGAGGATGAATACATAAATGCATTTACGTCAGAGAAGGTGGCCAGAGGCCAGGCCGTCCGGGGAGGTGGCCAGGCTCGGCCTTGACCAGGGGCAGGAGGGATGGAGGAGACCAGATGGAGAATGACCACAAACGGAAACACAGTTAGAGCGGTCCATTGACGTGATGGAAAAGCAACAGCCCTGACACACCGAAAATGTCTCCAAAGAGTCTTGCACAAAAGATGCTTAATTTTTAATGAGACGAAATCTTGACACAAAATTACCACAACCGAGTACTCAGTCAGAAAGTGACCTTTTCCTTTTGTAAACCAGTATAAACAAAGCCAAACTGGTATTTATTTTTATTTCAGCGTCTTATTTGACAAGATCTGGTTAAGGCTAAAAATACTATAGCTTGGGAAGGACATCTTTGAAAGGGCGGCTCCTTCAGAAGCCTCTGCTAAGGCTTCTCTGCCACTCACAGGCTGGCCAAGTGGGGCCAAGGCCAGGTGAACCCTCCCCATAAGGAAAACCACATCTCCAGGCCACAGAGGCTCCCACCACTGTGGCTGTTCCCAAATGCCCTGGTCTCCTCGAGTCCTTGACCTGAGCTCACCCTCTCACCCAACGGGCACCTCTTTACTTCACCAAGAAAAGCCAGGTTGTAAAATACTAACTAGGTCACTGTATTTTTTTTCCTTTCCACATCCAAACAGCTCTACTGCTGACTACCCTTCTGATTTTAGAGAAGAAACAGACACAGCCTTTCCTCGAATAATCGCCCTCTGATCCCATGGCTTCCGTTGGCTCCTGCTTCATCTGCTAATGAGGCTGCTCCCAACTCTCACCCCTCATCCCTGCAGATGGACTCAAGGCCCCAGCCGTCCACTGCAGGCACAGTCCCCACCTCCCAGGCCGCTGGAGGCTTCAGAGGGCTGACCGCAGGAGAGCTCCCGCGTGTGCGTGGCACTGGTGCTCCCTACAGCCAGCTCGACACTGAACAGGCCCCGCACTCTGATTCCGAGCCGTCCAGTCCAGAGCCTGCACTGTCCTCAGGGAGAGAGTGCAGCCATCCCAGCCCGGGGCTCAGTGAGGCCACCGGTGGCCATGCGTGCCACGCGGAACGATGCAGCACAGAAGCGTGTTCCTTTCAATCTCCCATCACCTCAGACTCGAAGTTCTCCAAATTACAAAGCCCTCTCAGAACTGGGGACGAAGGCACTGTGGTTGTTACCTGCACTGGAGTTACGCACTGTCACTCTATGTGCAGCCCATAAAAGCTGACCGAAATTAGTGCCAACAGAGCTCCACGGAAAAGTCCCCGGAGGCCTGGGGCCCTCTCTGTCACGGAAACCTCGTGAGTCCTTAAATATCAGAGGTCACAGCACCTGACCACTGCAATGACATCACCCAGAAAGCCAGGCACAAGAGTGCAAAGCTGTCTGGATGTCATTAAGCCTCTGTGGCTGGGGACTCACAACATACCTAGAGACTCTTAACAACTGGCAACAGATTGACCAAGGTTGTTTGAGGAGAAGGAAGACTCCACACCTAATCTTTTCTTTAAAGAAAAAAAATCACTGGGGTCAAATGCAAAACCCTCCCCTAGCCCGGCTCTTGTCTTCCCTGTGGCAGAGCAGCCCCAAACCAGCCCACATCCCCGGCTGCCGTTTCCTGCCCGGAATAGTGGGTTTCAGAAGCTGTTGGTGAATCTAATGAGCAAACGCAGGAAAGTGTTTCATCCAGAGCTGAACAAATAAGGGCGCAGTCCACTGTAGCGCTTACATAGCTGCTGCTGCCCTAAGTCAACAGGATGGAGTGACGACCACAGAGGAAGGACAGCCAAAAGGCAGCCCACGTGGTTAAAGAAGGATGTGCTTCTCCGTGCATGCCGCTGACCGTGGCCGTCTTCCTGGTCACCGCACTCGTGTACAGGCGCAGGTGCGCTGCTGTCAGAACTCACAAGAACACAGTGGGAGAAGGGGAAAAGCCCACGCTGCGAGCATGTTACCCTCTAATAAATAGGCAAGTGGTTGC
The DNA here is from genome assembly GCA_039655065.1 of Glossophaga mutica. Lineage (NCBI taxonomy): Eukaryota > Metazoa > Chordata > Mammalia > Chiroptera > Phyllostomidae > Glossophaga > Glossophaga mutica. The sequence goes on from CM077305.1 coordinate 25,416,646, forward strand.
TAATGGCAACAGAGCCTCCCTCCCCCAATTTTAAATCTGCACACACACACGGTCTCCATGGCTCTCTACAGCATGCTACTCTGGTCGTGCTTCTGTAACAAAGTCGCCCATGAAGCATGAAGGCACACACGTGTGTAAACAGGTGTGTGCACAGCCTTGTGAGGAGGAGTGAGGCACTGCAAGAGGAACGCGATTTTAATTCCAAGCGCACAGCCGTTCCAAGCTGATAAAGCGCTGGCAGCGCAGAGGTACCCGTGTGAAGACAGTGACGGCATGCTCATGCCACGTGGCCACACTGAAAAAGATTACATCATCCCTTTGTGCAGAGATGAGCTGCAGAGAAGCAACTGCTCGCCAGTTTAGGCGCCACATGGGGCTGTGCCACAGTCAGCTGCAGTCTCTGTGAGTGACAGTCGCCCTTATTTCTTCTTTGTGTCAAAAATGCAGCATGCCCCAAAGACGATCCAATCGAGCAGCATGGATTCTCCAACAAATTCATATTCACTGTTACCCTATGCCTTCTGAAGTGCACTGTTTCTTAACAGGATAATTCCTAAAACTGGAACGGGAAAAGAATAGGTCTTTTCACAAACTAGGTACGATGAAAACTGGCAGAACATTCATTCATTGCAGGATCTACCCGGCTTTCCGCTCAGTGCCAGGTGGCACGTTAAGGATTTACACCTGGTGGCCACGCTCCATCCCACCTCTCTCCCACCGTGAGATGGAGCGGCTCGGGGCGTCAGGGGGCGAGCCCATGCAAGCCTTTAAACCAGCCCTCAGGCAGGGCTGTGACCCAGGTCAGAACTCTGCTCTGTTCCTTTTAAAATGATTCTATTACACAGGCAAGCCATGAGTCAGCTCCGAACAACATTGTTACCGAGAACCCTCCTCACAAAACGTGTCCCGCAAGCAAAGGCCTGCCCTCCCCTGAACCTTATCCACAGCCTTGCAACCGAGTGTTTGTGCCCAGGGGTCCATCCAGCTGTTGACCTCAACACATGTGATTCAGACTGACACAAAGGAACAAATGAAGCCCAAACCATGGGAACACATTCTCTGTCGGTAAGTCCCTCCTCTAAAGCCCAAAGGGTTCAGCTGTTTTTCAAGCCAAAGTAATAATGAGGGTGTTCGCCTCACCCCACCTTTGTAAACGGCCTTGGCCTGGGGTGATGGGCAGTCAGCAAAAGGGTCGGCCTCACCATGGGCTGAGTGTCATCAGCTTCATAAAGGTAACCTCTTACCCCGTGCCCAGGATGTCTCTAGAGCCCAGAAAGCAACAGGATCACAAATCATTTTCCACCTTTCCATTTCCAAGGCCGCTCTACCAACGAGGCCATGTCCACTTCTCTGCGTATTTCCACTGCGTGCATCAATGCAGAAGCCGCACGCCCACCTCTGAGAAACACCACACAGGTCAGCCTGCAGAGCACACGCGTGCGCCGGTGCATCCCATAAAACTCTCCTACTACGTTCAGTCCATTTTCCGGAACCAGTTCCAAATGGTCAGGAATTCCTTCAGCATAATTTCACTTTCTGTGTCAGCCTATGTTATAGGCTAAACTACAGGCTAAAGAATGAATTCCTTTAAAGGAATGCCTTTAAATTCCTTTATTTTTAATAACAGGATACAGCCAAATAAAACTGTTCCTTTAAATTTGAAAATAAGTAAATTCACATTATTAAAATTTTTCGCAATTCAGACTGATCTTCCCTAGAATTCCAAGGTTTATGTCCACATCTCAAAACAACAGACGAGCACAGCACAGCCCAAACCCCCCTTGTGACAGGAATGGGACATTCCCGTTGTCCCAAACTGGGCTCAGACAGAGGGCAGAGGGGCAAGCGCCTGTGCACTCTAACATCGGACCCCAGGCACATCCCTGAGGGGCCTCCTGGGAGGCACGGAGCCCAGCAGAGCCCGGGTGCCAGCCCCTTGTTCTGCAGGCGAGGGGCGGAGAACAGGTATAAAGACACTAGCCACTCCTCCCAGTGTGGAGGGTGCACATACCGCTGGTGTGAGTGCAGGGGCCAAAGAGAGCGGCCAGGACAGCCCAGTGGGACAGGTGGCCTGTGGGAGAGGCGTGGGGTGCGCCTTCAGGAAGAGAAGATCTGGAGGAAAGCTGTAAAAAGGTCACCTCACCAGTGTCTAGGAACATTTCAGGTATGGCGGGGAGGGGTCTCCAAAGACCCCAAGAGACAGACAGAGGGAGAGTCAGAAGCAGGGAGAGGAAACATGAGAGAATGGCAGGTAACAACAGTCACCCTTTCCTCTCCCCTGTCCCTCCCCACCTAGAGAGGCTGAAAAGAAAGGAGTTGGTGGGGGGGGCGGGTGATGGGAGGTGAATAAATATGACCCCTTCCCTGCAGCTGGTCTGCTGAAATGGGGGTAGGGGGTAGAGGGGGGTTAGAGGCCTGAACTGTGGAAGAAGAGTTTTGAGCTGGACGAAAGAGTGACATTATGGTTTAGACTGGTCTGGTCCCTTAATGCCTAGAGCAACGCCTTCCTAACAGCCAGGAGAGAACTGCCAGCTGCAGGGCCTGCCTGAGAAGCTACAGAGAGGTGGAGACAGGCGGGGCAAAGCCCAGCCCACTCCTGGTTGTATCTTCCCAGTTCCCACAGCTCAGTGAAGTGCTGTGATAGGACTTTCCAGATAGACTTGCTATTTTAAACTACGGACAAAGATACTAAGTTCCAGGAGCACATGGACCTCCCAGGCTTGAATGATGTTAAACTTGCCAGTTCGCACCTGGTTTAACACCTAGTAAATGAAGTTTTAAATTGAAGAGAAATGAGGTTTCAAAACTTTGATACTGTTGATCCTGCAATTAAGTTATATTTTATTTTTCTGTTTTAACAAGGCATTTTGTTTGTTTTGAACTTTCGCCCTTCTGACTTAAATTGTCTTAAAGGCTACAGTGAAATAGTATGACATATCAGAGAAAAGAAACAGCTCAAGTTGGGAGGGAAGTAAAATTTACAAGGGATTTAAGTAAGTCAAGGGGCTGCATAATGTGTTTTTCCCTTTCTATCATTAACTAAAACACACTTTCCAGAACGATCAAAGCAGTATTTAACACACACTCTATGGCTAAGTAGCTTCCGTTTTTACCTGTTTGGAATAGACACCATATAGTCACAACTCAAAATAAGCTATCTAATTCCAAAGCCTCACTTAACTGAAATGTTAACATTTGACAAAGCGCCTGGATGGCAGGGGTGGCAACCAAACCACAGGCCACGGGTTATACTGGATCCTGCAGCACTGAGCCGAAGTACCCCCTGCACACTCTTCGGCCGCGTGTTCTTGTCGCTGACCTCTGCGTGCACGGGGGGACTGCCTCCCGCCCGATCAGCTCGGGGCGCAGAGACGCCTGCCGCAACGGCTCCCGATGGGCACAGAGAAGCCCCTTCCAAGCCGAGGCACTGCCATCCACAACAGCAGAATTGTCCTCAGCTTGGTCCGACATATGCCATCATTAAGCAGTGACAGGCAGAGCTCTTAAGAAACCAGGATTTTTGTTAGCAGCTGCCTCAAAAATAAGCTAGGCCTTTCTTTCCTTAATCCAAAAGTGGAGGAGGGGAGTGAAGGGAGTGAGGGAACAACAAGCACAGCCCTGAATAAGGAACATCGTCGCTGCAGGAAAAGACCGAACCATCTGAAAACTGTGCGCCGACCCTATCACGCCCATTCACAAAGAGTGTTCTGGTTGAAATAAGAACCTTCAGTGAGAGAAGGGCTCTGATTTCTGGGGGGCGCTGATGTAGAAATGATGGCAGCAATTCAACAGGTGCAAAAGAGCTTTTCACAACAACCTGACTTCAACACCCTGGACAAATGGACACGCACAGAGCGGCAATGTTAACGGTGGAGAATGGTAAAACCATTAGGGCAGGGGCGTCAATCTCATTTTCACCTGGGGACACATCAGCCTCGCGGTTGCCTTCAAAGGGCTGAAATAATTTTAGGACTGTATAAATGTAACTACTCCTTAACAGTTAAGGAGCTGAAATTACATTCGGACCTTTGAAGGCAACCATGAGGCTGATGTGGCTCCCAGGGAAAATGAGTTTGACACCCCTGAATTATAGGAAAACAATATTAGAGACACTTTATCACAACAAATACCATCTTTTCAATAACCCAAAAGATTCACTAGCTTTTTCAAACTTTATGTCACTAATGCTTTAGTGTTTGCTGTAGGGAATTTTGTGCATGTAGCTCTCAAAGTTAAAATCCACAGGCACACTCCCTGAGCTCCCCACAGTGGTGAATGCACCCTCCCTGTAAGCGCCAGACCCCACCAGAACCCACCAGGATCCCTTGGTCCCTAAATCGATGGCAAGGAGCAGAGCGCGGAGCTGCCGGGACACTGTCAAGGATGCTGCTTTTTGCTACATGGGCTTCGCTGTGGGGGGTGGGCAAATGTGGTCCTGCTGGCCCATCGGAACTTCAAATCTACCTTAATAATTACTGTTTTTTTCTTTAATATTATTAATATTATAATTCACCAATATTACAGGTTAAGTCAGTTTCAAGAGCCTGGGTCTTAGTAATAATTCTACAGGCAAATACATTCTAGAACGTAAATAACCAATTCAGAAATATTGTCCATAAGCTGCTTGTCAGTACTCTACATCCTCTTGTGAAAGAGTATGTAGAAACTCTACATCCCTCACAGCCTTACAAGAAAGCGTCAGTTTCTACCTACATTCTCCCATTTGGAGAGGTAAGCCAGCCTCTTCCAGGATGTCTGCCCCATTCGGGGCAGACACTGCCAAACCATAGATCAGAACTCCTATGCACTTCTATACTGAATGCTGTAATTCAAAAGGAAATGGCAACTCCAGTGTCTTCCCAAAACGGGCAACTTCAAATGCAAAATAACCATCTTTACAAAAAACAGGTTGTAGTTTTTACTTACATGAAAGAAACACCAACCCCCGTGTTATTGAAATATTCTATTTAAAGACCTCAAAACTTTTCCATCATGGTTTATTTTCCTTATTTTAACTAATGGAACAAAAGCATAAAATGGCAAATCGACTCACCTTTGTCAGGCAGTGGCTGAGCAGCAGCCAGCCAGACACTCCCGCCCCACCGCAGGATGGGAGGATGGGAGGCACCCCCCCCCCAAGAGGGACCCCCCTGCACCCCCCCCAGCCCATCTGCATGGGGGGTGGGGTACTAGTGTCAGCATACTAGCTAGTTTGTTGAACAGCAAGTGGAAAGCTCCAGCGAGGCCTCTGCTATTTTCCTGGAATATATCCTTTATTTGATGAATTAGGAAGCTCTAGGCTCCTGGCATGCCTATTCTGAAAACTGATCATACAAGACAAAAACTAATGAAAAATACACACAATTAAGGGGAAAAAAACTGCCAGCCTACAAAAGTCGATACGGCCTTTTAATGCACCTAATTATCTTCATGGCATGTTTTCCTTATTAAATGTATGAGAAAGCAAAGGCTGGGAAAACAGATTTGGCTTACATCCTCCTGCTGAATTTTTTTTTTTTTTTTTTACTCAGACTACTACATTCATTATAAGACATAATGTTTTCTCATTATCATCTCCATTTGGAGTCTATCTTTCCAAAAATCATTTTCTAATTTAAGAGACTCTCATAATAAAAGTGGCCATTACAGCAGGTACATGAAAACTTTTTAAAATCAAGCACCTCAAAGAAAGAAAAATCAACCAAGGACCCTGTAAGCTAAACACAGCTTCATGGGGGTGAGGAGAAAGTTTACTAGCATTAGGTAACATAACCTTAAATCAAAATTAAAGTTAGCTTTAGGGGGGAAAAAACCAAAAACACTCCATTCCTAGGAAGAAGGATAAATGTGAATGAGGAGGAAAAGGAGAACAATAGCAAAATGAGAAAGCAAAGAGAGAGGCCTGAAGCGCCCCAGCGCGGGGGCTGTGGTAACCCTCGGCTGGCACCCCTCCCAGCTCCTCCGGAGCACCTCTTCTGGGGAGATGGAGGGGGCAGTCTGCACCCAACACCCGCCCATGTGCCCCTGCGGCCCAGCGTGAGGGGCTCCCCTTGAGTGCTTATCACTGTCTGTGTCCCTCCTGAAAGTCTCCTCTGCTGGAACTTACTAACAAGCAGTTCCAAGGTTCACCTGGAATTCACCTCCCCAAGTGGAGGGGGAGTTTAGAGAGTGGGGGTAGTGTTTCCCATTTCTGCTTCATTTTCCAACAATATCCTGTATGGTGGGAATTTCAGGAATCAAAAGGTAGATAAGAAGTCCCCATGTTCCTACCTTGTCCTCATGATATTCATTTGTGAAGGAGTATAGATACAAAACCAGAAACCCCTCTATACCTGGCAAATAGCACTTTATTTTCCTCTTATGAGGATTCCCCAAAGGAAAACCCTATCACCTTTAATAATATTTTTAATCATAAAAATTGACAAGACATCAGATCTGCACAGGATGGTCTCTTATATGTTTCATGTTTAACAACTTTTATCCTGTGTACACATTTTATTCATATATTCATATTCTAAGGCCATATTAATATATGCAGAAAAGAACTTTCTATCAGTCAGCTGAAAACACCAAATAGAAAATAGCAGCATGTGGTTTAAGAGCCAAGGAATAAGACCACATTGCTTGAGTTCCAAACCTGGTTTTGCTACTTCCTCACGACTTGTCCCGACCTCCATGTTCATCTCTGAAACACTGTTGCACCTTGTAGGCTGCACTGGGGCTAAAGCTGACACAGCTCAAGGTTTCGGCCAATGCTAAGAACCACAGTGGCACAGTTGTTGCTGCTGCTATTTTTCACTATTATTATTTAAAATGCCATTAAAATAACTTACTTTCAATTTTACAAAAATTGTAATTGTCAAATATACTGAACTGCTACAAATCACTGTTCCAAGCTTCCCAGAAATACAATTTGTCCCACGTTTGGCACTGGTGGGCTGTATGGCTGACAGAACTGGCGTCACTGGCACATCTAACGTGCAAAACTGGAAGCAAATACAATACAGAGGGCATGTGGAGAAGAGCGAGAGGCAAGAAGCTAAAGTGAGCAAATGTGTGTTTCAGTGTAACTTGCTTTGCTTTCTTCGAACTGTGTTATTTACACAGTGAAGGAAATGAAATGTGAAGGATGCTACAATCAGAGTTTCAGAGTTGAAAATTTCTCTATATCCATAGCAAAATGAATATAAATATCAGCCTATAATAGGAATGGAGTTTCCATTAAATAAAAGGCTCTTTTTTAAAGTATTAGGTTGGCCAAAAAGTCCTTTCGGTTTTTTCTGTAAAAATAAAAGACATATTTTTCATTTTCATTTTTACCAATAACTTTATTGATTTGGATATTTTGAGTACGTCAGCTATCTCCTGCTATTGGCTTCTAGTGGGTGGAAGCCAGGGGTGCTGCTAAACATCTTCCAATGCATAAGACAGCCCCACAGCAAAGAATTATTCGGCCAAAAAGTCAGTAGCACCAAGAAACTTCGCAAGCCATTTTTGACACATTTGATCACTCACAGCACAGCACCTTTTCCATACACTACACAAATCTTTGTGTGTGTGTGTTTCAGTTGTGTTTTTAACTATTTTGAAATAATAAAGCATAATATGCTGAAAATGTTGCTTCTTTTCTTCTCTCTTCAACATTAAAATGGCTATGCAAAATTTCACCAGTTTTGGTGGTATTTTTATGTACACACTGATATGACAGCTGTCACAATCCAATCTAACAAAATTGTTTTGAATGAAGTTAAAGACAACTCAGCACTACTGGAGCCATTGTACAGAAAAAAAAAACTAAACATTTCTGGCCAACCCAAAACATAGTTTTGCATAGAGACCAGCAGCTGATTCTATCGACTCTCCCAGGCTGCTCCCACGGCATCTGATAAATAAAACCCTAATTGAGTAGTTGGGTTTACAACACACAAATTTTATGATCATGCTAAACGATCACTAAAAGATTACAAAATCTTCTGCCTCCTCTGTAATTTCTACTTGGTTTCCCTAAATCAACATCATTCAGTTCCCTATTATGATATAAGGCTAATTTATGGTGTTCAAAGGATAATTACCTATGAATTTGAATACGTATGAGACATGCCCCATAAAAGGCCTACGTTTGTAGTTAAAATAAAAGAAAGGTATTTGGAAATATTCTTCTTTGAATAAAACCCTCAAATTGTTTTCAAGATCTTCACCTAAAATAAACCCAGTTAGCAGGAAGAAGCCTTAATTATAACACTGACAAATAACACAAAAGAATCAAAGTGGCATTTTTGTTTCTTTCAAGGTATTAAAATGCACTGCTATTTCTCTAAAAAATTATCACTGGTATTTTAATCACTCAGACACTCTAGAGACCCAAGAATTACTTTTAAAAACTTCCATTTCACCATGATGAGAAAGAAGTACAAATTTCAAAATTTATCATATTATATTCCAAAATGTGTCTTGCTAACAGCTTTAATAAAGAAATCCCATCTTGATTATAAAAAGAAAAATAAAAGAGAAAAGTAGGGAGAAAAATCCAAGTTTGCCATCCTTTCAAATTCAAACCAATTGCTAGATGTGCAGAATTCGCTCAGATATTGGTAACTGGGGCCTTGTTTTCCATAACTTAGAACTTTTCGCCTTCGGCGACATGTAAGTCTTTCTTGTCTACAAGTCTGCACAAGGACCCCTGTTCCCAGGGGAGGCGGGCGGGCTGCCTCCTGGATGTCAGAGGCAGAAGGCAGGCAAGCCCAATCCTTGTGAAAGGGTTTGGAAAATGTCTGGCTGGTTAACAGATGCTCGGCTTGGATTTCCTCCCAAATATGTTTTTAATGCTGATAATGCTTAAATGCAACTGTTCACAGTAAGGGAAAGGGAGAGGGGAACGGAAATCTGCTGTCATACAGAAAGGGGGACAGCCTCAGGACAGCAGCTCACTAACAGGTTCCAGCAACGTTCACACACAGAAACACATCGGCCGTCCCACTCGGCTCATCACAAGAACGCCTCTGTCTTCATTTGTCCCCACCAAGAAGCTCATGACTGGAAAGTCTCCCCCGCTGAATTGTATTCGTAGATAATAACTGACCCCACCGTTAGAAGTCACTTATCTGTCAGAAGAAGCCGACGTAACCACACTGCATGCACAAAAGCAAACGCACTTCATGTGCCTCACTTGGTTTCTAAAGCCTTACTCCAGAAACCTGTATGATTCCTATTAACTTTTTATTAGTATTTGAAAACTTAATACTCACAGACTAAAGACAAAATCCTAAAATATAGCAAAACTTAGGTTGCAAAAGAAGGAAAGCCAGATAGGGATTATTAGAAGGTACAGTTGGAGAGACAGGAAAACCAGGGGAACATCTGAGATGGGAAGACGGGGTCCTCTGGAACAATTTATAAGTTATGTGTGAATTTCTTCAAAATCAAGAAAAATACTCCTTCTGCTCTTGTAACGGCCCCTCTCCCCAGCGCCCCCCCCCCGCCCCGCCAAAGCACCCTTCTTTTCAGGTCAGTCTCAAAGTTCATGAAGGTTCTCCTAGTGATGGGGAGGCAGGGGGCAGTGCTCTTCCCTGACACCCTACACAGTATGCAGTTCCCTACCCACCTCTGGTATTTGCTGAACTGAATTTTGCACTTCCATTATGAAGTCCATAGTCCTTCATGTTCTTGTACTGTGCCCTCCACAAATGCCAAGGCTAACAATGACTGAAAGAATGTGGGCTTTTAGAGGCTCAACCTGATCAGAATTCAGTTCTGCAACCAGGGGGCCTCAGGTCTCAGAGTCCCCATCTGTGAAAGCGCGTGGTAGCGCCTGATGAGGTCAGTGAGGATTAAACAGGAAAAGCGATGACCAATCAAGCACCCAGTTAATGGAAGTCAGTTACATGCGTACTCACTACATGAACATCTCCACATCTCCGGGGATTTGGGGGACCAGGGAAGGACAGTGGGGTGAGATGACACTATTTTCCCACGTTGGTATGCCAAGGACCCTAACCCTTGGGCACGTGGAAGCTGTCACTGCAGATTCACTGCATATACCTATAATTCTTATTCTGTACATTTCAACCAAGGATAGGTGGAGGAACGGCAGCCGCGGTCTGAAGGACATCCACAGAAGCACCAGGAAGGGCTGGGGCACAGGGGTGGGAGGAGGTCTGCCCTGCTAACCAGAATAGAAAGCTACCAAGTGATCGTTAGACTTTCTATCAGAAACAAATATATCAGCATAATAATGTCAGAATGCCATCTATGTATGCTGGGGCTATTCCTGTTAAGGTATCATTTCCAGTTTCACTACTTTTTAATTTATTGACTCTAAGCCACCGTGGGCATTCTGCTCTACATCTCAATCTACGGGCAACAACTTCAGGTAACAAGTAACCTCCTATCATCCTGTATGAAAATAGGGCCCAAACAAAAGCATCACTCTCGTTGGCATCACCATTCACTGAGTTGATACCATGAGCTGGCAATTCTAATTCTATGAAGAGTACTTTTTATACCCGTCTTCCATGAGAAACAGAGGTTTGCGGGGGTCCACTGAACAGCACAGGCGCCAGAGCTGCAGGACACGGACCCGGAACGTCTGGGCGTCCACCACGCCGCCGAGACCAGCCAGGCAACACTGCGGCCATGCACCAGGCTCTTCACAAAGCCACACGGCAAGACTTAACTGTAGGGGCTGCTTTATGAATCAAAGAAAAAAGGAGCATAACCAGTTACATTACCCAAAATGGGCAAACACTGGATTCTCTTTTTACGCTAATCCTGAGTGCTGCCGGTCCCAGGAGGCTGCACACCTGAGCCCACGGGGGATGGCAGCGCTGACGCAGGGGACCAGTCACAAACCTGGTACAACAGACATCTGGCTTCTACGTACACATCTGGCTTCTACGTACTTACCACTGAAAGAGGGAGGAGACAAACCCTGCCAGTGACGTTACAGGTGTTTTTGAGTAATGAGCACCTGAATGAGAAATTTCAAACCGGCATTAAAGAAAACTTGGAAATGGTTTTCACCACCGAGTCACCTTCTTGCTCACACAAAGTCCTCCCCGACACGCACTAGTCAGCTCGCCTCCAACACCTGCCATACCCCTCCAAACACAGACTCGCTGTGCACGACTCTAACTTTCACTCCCATCAAAATCTACTTCACGCCCACCATTTCGAGAAATCTGACCCGCACTCAACTTTCTCACATGTAAATCGTTCTGTGTCTCTGACTTAATCTGCACATTATAATCACTTTTAAATCCAAAGAAAATAAAAAGGGAAACGTATCCCATATAGCTCTTCCCACATGCTCAGCTGATTGTACTCAGGTAGGAGAGGGGCACACAGTGGCTATATTAACTAGTCAGAACAACATCTTTAAAGGTAATCTTGCCTTGTGAATAAGAATAGTACCAATGCTAAGAAAGAAGAAAAAAAGTTGGTCCTTTTTCTAGAATGAATTCTCCTTCAAATAGTAGCAACCTCTAAGTTAGACCTAGGTAATCAGTCTGCAAGCTGTTTCCCTTTTCAATACCCCGCTGTCGAGTCTGAACCAGTATTAGTGGGCTCTGGATTATTTATCGATCAGAGAGTCTAGGTGGGTGCAGACAAAGTTGCTAAGTTCAAGGATCAGTCACACATTTTAAGCCCCGTGCTGGTCAATGAACTCAGCGACTATGCAGAGGGTTTTATGTCTCAGGCTCAACTGTGTCCCTCCCGTCTGTGCCGAGGCCACAACTGTCGACTCCCACCCGACAACAGCTGGCGCAGCAGGTGCGTCGCGCCTTGTGCACACAAACACCCCCAGCGTGCCACGTCAGCCACCTCCCCTACTTCTGATTCTCTGACGCTCAAAGCAACCTGCAAGCCACTTCTTGCCAACCCTACGTCGCACACAGCACACCTCCAACAGCACCACAGCTCCAGTGTACCCACTGCTTCTTAATCGCTGTATCGACAACCACACTGGCGCCAAAGAAAGGTACCTCTTGGATGTCGTCAGAGGGAAACCAAGCGCTGTGATGCTGACCAGCAGGCAGGAGGTCCCACTCCTCTCTCAGCAGCTTACAAAGGTGCACCAAGTTATCGCGCGGCACAACACGCAGACGTCTGGAGACTTCCCGGGGAACACCTTTCTCAAGCCATGAAAACAGGCTATCTTAAGGGCAAATCCATAGAGAAAGAAAAGAAAGTAGCTGAGCAGATGCCGAGGACTGGAAGGGAGATGGTGAGGTTAGAGGGATGAAGGCTAAGGGGAGTGGGGCTTCTCTGTTGTGTTCAAGATGTTCCAAAACTGATGGGAAGTATGGCTCTACAACTCTGTGACTATGCTTGAATCATACACTTCAATGGGTGCTTTTAATGCCTTGTGGGTTACATCTCGACAGAGCTGCAAAATGTGAAAGGCTGTTTGGAAACATTACCAAGACATTCTACATAAAACATTATTCTGCACCTGACTGAAAACATACAAACGGAATGGAGAAGAGGTTATTTTCAGTAGAGGTAGTGTGACTATTTCTCCTCTCCTAAAAGCACACAGTTTTGGTATGTTTAATAGCTACATAGGAATAATGCTTATTAATACCTTGGCAAACAACTCTTCTGGAGAAATAAGTGAACATATTCCACATTGACTACTACAAGACTAAGGCCAGAAGAATAAACATATGGATTTTAAAATTAAGACTTGTTTTCTTAAAATGTTTTTTGTTGTATAAAAAAAGGCAAACATTTTTTAAGATTCTGAATCTCTGAATTAAAGAAAATGGCTGTAACCACCAGTAAGCTTTTAGTCTCGAGTGATCTTCAGTGCTCTGGGGGGGAGGGAAGCTTTACTAAACTGCCTTGTGAAGGGCCAGACCCCCACAATTCCACATCACTGGGACTTTCACTCTGAGACACCAACCGTTCAACAAAATGAGCCATGGCTCCTACCATGAATAAATAAACTGTTAAACAGCTGATCTAATGGACCAGGCCAGTTAGTTGAATCTACAGTCGTAAGTTTTAAATTTCATCAAAAATGTACCATCTCGTCAGTGAAACCATAAAAAATCAACATTACCTTCCCAAAAACTTCTGACAACTTGCCCGTGAACTCACTCCATATGTACATGCTTGTAGATTAAAATGGGTAAACGTGAGTGCTGCAATTTCATTGCGGTTTTCGCATTTGGGGTTTGGAAGGAAAAAATTATTTCTCTACAAGATTTCCAGTTTTTGTAAATTAAACCACATTTGGACATAGCCGAAAGATCACTGGCCAATATCCCACCTTTAAACCTCTAAAACTATTAACATTTTATATAGTCCTTTACAGTTTTCGAAGTAGTTCCCAAACTTAATCAGCTCACCCAGTGACTAAACCCAGCCTTCCTGGTCTAAACTTCAGAAACCGAGGACTTGGGGTCACAGATAAGGCATCACCATAAACTGGCGATACTGCAGCCAGGAAGCCGTCATAACCGAATTCGAGTCTGCAAACAGCTTCCCCCCACCCACCCCTGCCCCTGTACTCAACCCAGAGCCTGAAATTTTTATCTGATCTATTTTATTTCCAGAATTTTAGTTTGTATAAATTAGACTGTATCATAAGATGCTTATAATATACTTTTACAGTACCAAAAATGATCTGAAATGAAATGTTTTACAAGTAGCCAACTACACTTCCTAGGTTTGCATTATATGCTGAATATGTCACAGGAGAATGGATAATATTTTGTCTTGGTTTTGCTTTGTCTTTTAAAGATACCATTCTCCCCTTAATTCCTTAAAAGATCAGAGATTCATCAAAAAAAATAAATATTCTTCAAGTTTTTATTAATACTTTGCTTCGATAAAAATTTCCAAATTATTATAATATAATTGAGGGCAAAGTAAAAATCCCTTTCTTTTATATACTTTTTAAAAGATAACATTTAAAAAGAAAAAATAATGCATTTAACCTAAAACAAATTCTTTCTTTGAACATGTTGAATTATAGACATTCCTTGAAATAATGTAGTTTTGTAGATGAACTCAAGAAACTTTAAAAAAGTCTTTTCAGACCTTTTTACAAATAAAGTACCTTTAAATGCCCCACACCTCTATTAAATGACCTAATATGACAATTTATACTTTCTTCTTCAAAGACTACTGTGTCTGCTTCTAGGTAAGAACTAAACACATTTTGTATCACAATCTGCAATCGTTATAATGCTTCTCGTTATTTGTTACAGGTAGAACAGAAACAATTTTCACTATTTCACTCCCTGCGCTATACTAAAAATCATTTTTTAACACTGACTCTCCAACTACAGCTCTCAGAACAAGCCCCTCAACTCCACTGTGTAGTAAACTTCCCCTCAAACACGGAGACCCTGAGGGTTGCAGAACCGACTGGTGGGAGCTGTCTGCCCGACAAGCAGCGGCTGCTCACCAGCATCACCACAGTCTCGCAACGTGGAGGAAACCACGCCAGACAGCTACCACGTGACCCACGAGTCAGCAAGTGAGTAAACATTCCCCATGCACGGTCTGGCCACCAGCTTCTAAGGTCACAATTATCTGCTCCCCCTACCCACTGCCCAGCTCATCCAAATATCACCACTCAGCTAAACTGTTTTATCCTCTGCCATTCATTCATTCCACCCCTGAAACTGCCAGTGCCCCCCTCTGGGCTTAAAGCAGTCCACGGTATGACATCATCATACACTCTTTGTACAGGAATCTCATCAACGTTTGCAAGTATAACAAGGAGTAAATTGTTTTAGGTATCTCTGTAAAAAAAATCTAAAACAATCTCATAAAAATGTAACCACGATCTTAAGAAGGGAGAGAATAAACTGTACTTCATTTCTACTATACCTAGAGGTGTGAGAGAGAAGGAAAAGTCTTTAGTAAAGGGTAAGAGGGGGCAGTCACCTGCTTCCTCAGGAACTCAACAACTTGTTCCTTCAGGGTGGAAAAATCTGATACCATTGAGGACTGGTCACAGCCAAGTCTCTGCCTTCCTGATGGATCCTCATTTCCTACCACTGCCCCAGGAACCACTGGGCTCCGCCGCTCACCCTTCCCTGCATGAGCCCAGCACTTCCCACTCCAGACCACGCTAGACTCTGAGCAGCCCCCCAGTCCGATCCCTGGTTACTTCCTTTCCTCACGAAGCCTCCCCAGTCCCCAGTGACAAGCGTACTAAAGCCTCCTACACGTTGATTTTTTGACATGTAAAAAAAAAAAAAAGGATTAGAAACTCCATGTTTTAAAACGTTCATTCTTTACAGTTCCAATTGTGTGATTTTGCAATATACAGCATATATTAAGTAAACAAACACACATGTTGAAAATATATACTCAATTTTTTTACTGATTTAGTGTGCAATTATTCAAAGTTTGTTGCCCACAGCCCGAAGGATGCACACCTCTTTCTTGGAGCAGCTGTCATTTTCTACTGTGTGTGTAAGTAGCACAGGACACGGTGGACATAAGTATGAACACCCATTCACTCATTTAATAGATATTTCTTGTACATCCATCATGCTAGGCAATGAGGACAGACAGTTCCCACCTTCATGAAGCTAAGAGTCAGGGAAAACAGATACACATAAAATAACTAATACCATAAATGCAATCAAATATCAAGCTGGGGATTAGAGGAAGTGGAGGGAACATATACCAGGGGTGGGTAGGGTTGCCAAGTTCATTTAGGGGAGCAGGAAATGCCTATCTGCAACAGTAACACCTAAAAATGAAACTTACGTGATGGCTAGAAAATAACCAAGGCCAGATAGGAGGCAGAGGAAGGGAAGAGGTGTTCACTGAAGACAGAAGGAGAGGCCAGAGGCAAGTAGGCATTTCTGGCTGTCATTGAAGGACCTCAAAGAAGCCCAGTATGGGAGGAATATGCAAGCAACGACAGTGCCAAAAACACTACCAGCCATCTGACCTTGAAACCACTCAGCATCTCTCATCTATAGTTTCTAGCACTATAAAATGAGGTAAACGAGACCTACCTGACAAGATTGTGGTAAGGATTATGTATGGACCTCTTCTCACAGGGGCTGGTGGTTGCTGCTGCTACTGGTGTTAAGATTAAGTCCTTACGTTCTCAACTAGACTTGAACACCCAAGGCCAGTCCTGGCTGGGTAGCGTAGTTGGTTACAGCATTGTCCCAATATGCCAAGGTTGTAGGTTCAATCACTATTCAGAGCACATACAAGAATCAACCAATGAATGCAAATAAGTAGAACAACAAATCCATGCCTCTCTGTCTGTCTGTCTGTCTCTCTCTCTTTCTCTAATCAATCAATAAATTTTTTTTAAAAAGAGACACCTGAGGCCAGAATGATCTTGTACACAGCAGATTCTCAACAAGTACCTGCTCCCAACCCCCATAATCTATGATACTATGAGTAAATAATCAGAAAAAACAAAACCCAACACTAAGCCACTGCTTTATGTCTGTATCAGGCTCTCCCCAGGGTCAGAAAGGACCCCCTACTGAGTCTACAATAAAGTAACTTTCTATAACTTTGCATACTAAAAGTTTAAAATAAGTGTGCAGTAATGGTGCATTTTGTTCTTGCATACTTCATGCTCCAACCATATGATTAGATTAAACTCACCAGGGTGGAGAAGGAAGCTGGTAAATAGCACAGACCTCTGCTGCAGGGAGGGCAGAAGAGTCAGGGAAGAGATCAGACTGCTCGGGAGAGCAAGGCAGGCCAGGAAGACACAAACCCCCGTTTGAGGAAACTAAGTAGTGATTTGACTCATTACTACTCAACTGTGAAATCCATAAAAGTCCACTGAAAATAGCCAACCTTGCTGTGTAAAAAAGAACCTTGACTCTTGTTTCAAACACAACAGTAGTAACACTGCTCCAACATACACTTTAAAACTCATATTCACAGATCATCAAAGAGTCTAGCGGGGTGGGGAGGAGGGTAAAAAGGTTAGGGAGCCTTACTGAAAAATGGGCTTGTTTGTCAGTGCTGAGTATAATGGGCGTCACAGAATGTATTTTTTTGAAACAAAATACATTTCCTAACTTTTTGAAACCAAAACCACGGTACACATGGAAAACAATTCTTTGTTTCCCTTCACTGTGATCTGTACCACCGAGCAGACAGTAGGCAGTGGCAAGTAATGCAAAAGCACCACCGCGTGTGAAAAGTACTAATGTAGCATGATGAAATGCATGAACCTCAACTCCACCACTTTCTCACCAGCTCAAAAAAAAAAAAAAAAAAAGAAAAGTCAATAGAGAAGAGAATGGTATTAGAAAAAGTACATGGCAAATTTCAGTGCTTTAATTATTACCGGTAATAAATTATTTTCAACACACCTAACAAACAATAACACTCTCCATATGTTGGACCATCAATATAAGAAACTTTAACCTAGAGAATGATACAAAAGATAAATGACCAAGGGAAATGGCGTGCTGCCAGGGAGGGATGGAGACATAAGGGAAAAGACAGAGAAGCAGAATACAGGAGAGGAGATTCAAGAACAGCTCTGGATTTCTGAGGGGGCTTAGGCAGAGGGGAAACTGCTTTCATCGCCTCTCTGCAGTCCATCTGCACGTCAGAGCCAGAAAAGTACCGATCCAGACATTCGACCACGTGATTAACACTCTTCATGGATGCTCACCTCCACGCTCCTTTGTTCTACATTTGGAAATCTAATGGGGGTATCTGTGATTGTTACGTAATGGGGGGGACACTCCTGGCATTTGGAGGATGATGGCCAGGAATGCTGGACAGAGCCCCAACACACACGGGCAGGCACCCCTGGTTAAGCATTTTGCGAGACCTTCCAATGTCTTTGCCAGATAACCAAGGAAGTGAAAACCCTGAGCTTAGACCTGAACTGCATTTGGTGCATTAACAGAAACAATATCAGGCGCACAGTGTTCACACATTTTTCAGGAGAGCAACTCTCCTGTAAAGGAAGGGAATTTCTACAGCACTTGGTTTGGAAACGTACCGAGAGCTGCTCACTTCAGAAAAGCGTGTCACCTGCAGCAATGTGGTTCATGGTACCTGAGTCGCCAACACCTCAGTAGCAATTGGCCTCCATGAACATCCAGTCCATGGAGCTTCTACGTACGGCTGCAAACGCTATTCCACCTGCTAGAGCAGTGATTCCAGAGGGTGGTCCAAGGGCTGGCTGCAAGACCACAGGCGCATTAGCACCTCTCTGCTCTTAGATAAGGAGTTTTTGCCTCTTCGGGCTGACTTTTTCTTTTTCCACAGCAAGACTCAATAAAGGCAGCTGCTGGGCAATTTAGACTTACATTCTCACAGCACACCAGCCCTTCCAGTACCGCTGTTCTAGTACACAGTTGTACCTGAACATGTACATACTTCAGTCAACGTTTATCAATTTCATTTACTTCATTTCTTCTTCCTTAGCTAAAGCATTGTGTGGTTTTTGAATTAAAGGTCTCAGGATAGCACAGGGAGCATTACACAACATGCTATAAACAGGGAGCTGGGGACCACTGCTGTATGGAGAAGACTCCCCGGGATCCAGCCTTGAACACGGTCTTCCTAAAGGTACTGGAGACCTACCAACAAACAGGGGGGCGTGGCTATCTGAACTGTTCCAACAGGAAAACAAATTACATCACCCCAAACTTAAATGAAGCTCCTGGCTCAGGTTCTAGAGACTGTTGCTGATATTTTATAGCTTCACTTCTTCAAAAACAGTAGAGAGAAGAAGAGAGACCGCCTCTCCTCCCAAGCCTTAGAACAACACTGCAGGAGGGACCGGCCCGTTCTCTACCACACTGGTTCCGAGCTGAGTCGCTGGTGTGAAGACCAGGTGGGTCCAAACAGCTGAAAACACTTCCTACCTGGCATTTCCCAAAAAGAAAGTGCCAACTCACCTTCTAGATCAAACACACCTTGTTGTTTTATTTTTGTCGCAACTCTAATTTAAACGTGTAAGGTCTGCGTCAAACAGTACCATAAATGTGACACCATGGGGAATGCCTGAGACAAGCAGGGCGGTCTGAGCTGCAGTCTATCTCACTTTCTGAACATACATCTAAAGTTTCCCATCCAGATTTTGCTTCGTCACAGGCTACAATTAGAATGGTTTAACCCCACCGATTAGAATTTGATATATTCAAACGACATTAATGAGAGAGAAACCTTTTTTCCTACCAAGCAAATTCCTCTAAAGTCAAACAGTCCCACAAGTACAAGGGGTGAGAAAGCAGGTACAATAAATTTCATCCCGAAGAGCTTATTCAGAATGACCTGCGTCACAGTAAACTACCTGGCTGAAACCCACACGCACCCTCCTGCAAGCTCACGAGACTGCAAGGAACAGGGCGGGTCCTCCGGAGCCCTGAGCGCAGGGAATCTGTGCGTGTATGCTGCTGTGGTCACACTGCCCCCTTTCCCTCCTACATTCCCGGGCCATTGGTTGTCGGAGTCCCAACACACACTGAAACCCCTGGTGCACTCTGTCAGTCCCAGGCTCACATGTTCACGGCTGCAGATGATTGGTCCACTTCAAAAACAGCTCCACTCGCCAGCACAGTGTGGACCTCGTGAAGACCAGGCAGGAAAGAAAGCCTCTGACTCTGGACATCGTCACGCTACAATTCTGTCCCCGACACACCCACATAAAAGATACCAGAATTGAAACTCGATGTGCAGAAAACTGCATTAAAACAGACACAATTTCCCCCCAAACCTAACCAGGTAACAATGAAAACAAACCCTATTTTTTTCCTTTTTCCCTTACTGAGGGCAGAGTGTCCTCCCTTTGGAAACCAGCAGCCAGAAACCCTGACTGGGCCCAGCTCTCAGCGCCTCCCTCTGAACTCCCCGAGAGCTCAGATGCAAGTCCTTAGGGGCCTCTCTTACCGAAAACTCTGCAAAACATTAACATGCACTGTCCTCCCTGTGAGTTGCAAATACAGTATTAGCAAACAACTAGATGCTAATCTTATTCATAAGACGTTCCCATCACACAGGAAAACTAACTTGATTCTTATACCATAATCTCTTAGTTGAGACTGATGAGCCTGGCTCAAGTTGTTTCCCTGAATTTCATTTCTCAATCAAACAATTTAAACATGGGACGCGCATCACTTGCTTCCTTGTACCTGGTGAAAAACCAGATGGGCTCTCTGCGCCTCGCACACACGCAGGTCTTCCTGCCCAACCTTTCCCCTCATGGATGCTACCTTTTCCTTGCCTTTTCCCACAGAGTTTAGGAGACAGTCCTGGGAAGGCAACATACACTGAGGGGAAGTGCCCCCGACTGTCTGCTGCGACACCAAACCAGGCTGTGCCACTCCCGTAAAGCAAATCTGCAGCTTTAAACACCCAAACGAGGAAGCCCAGCAGGCAGCGAGGGTCACGCAGTAACCAACGACCTACTAGAGGTTTCCATGTCACACAGCAGCAAAGGATGGGTGACCCTGTCTTTTATCGCTAAGGTCAACAACAGGGGGCTGTTTCTTGCTTTTCTCCTCGTGCACTGACTTACAGAACACACCCTCCTTTTAGCTTTCCAAGTGGTGAGCTCAGAGTGAGTTTCTCTCACTTTTATGACACATGAGCTGCTGACATCGACACGCTTCCCGAAAGCTACGAAGGGGGAACGGACCAAAATGCCTGAAATTCCTCCAACACTGAGGGGTGCAGGGTACAGCAAACCTGGCCTTCAACTGAGTGCTTCAGGTGACTTAGTATCTCCGACTTCCACCCATTTTCCTCACGGCTGTCTCACGTGCCTCGACCCTGGACATCCCAGGAGCTGTGAGTTTACTGCCAGTCTCCCCGTTTGGAGGACACCATCCCTCTTCCTGACACCCACCAACGCCAGGGAGCAGCTTCAGGGGCATGAGCCTTGCTTGGCTCTGCCATTGAGGAGCTCAAGGCTTACCCTGTCGTTATCACCCACTCCCCTGGAGCACTGTGGCAGGTGAGCTTTAAGATGGCTCGTGACATCCTCCCAATGTTATGTGCCCTGTATAGTCAGTCCCCTTCCCTTGAGTGTGGGTGGGACAGTTAACATGATGAAAGGTCACTCCTGTGACGAGGCCGACCAATCACTGAGAGCTTAAGAAGAGGTGAAGTGTCAGAGAGGTTGCCCCCTTGGCCTCTACAGAGCAAACTGCCACGTGGTGCAGCTGACCGTGGGGCAAGGACCTCAGAGTGGCCTCAGTTGATAAGAGTGACCCTTGGCCATCAAGGAAACTGGGGCCTCAGTTCTTCAACCACAATGAAATAAATTCTGGCAGGGGCCTGAACGAACTCAGAAGAAGACTCCTTGCTTCAGAAGAGATCATGGTCTGGCCTTGACCTCAGCCAGTGAGACTCCAAGCAGGGATCCCAGCTGTGTTGTGCCCAGAGGTCCGACTCACAGGAAGTGTGAGATGACAAATGTGTCCTTTTATGTGGTGATTTGTTAGGCAGCAATGGAAACCAGTACAGGCACCCCAATTAGGTTTGGGTTCCATAGATTTTCATTCCACCTGCCTTTCTTCTTTTCTCATGAAGTGTGCTAAAAATCTCCTCCCTCTGGTCTGCCCCACCCACCCCACCCCCATCCACAGAACAGCCAATTAACGCTCTTTGATCATGGTGTTAAAGCCAACAAGTCCACACTGATTGTCTAAAACTCAAGTGAAACTTAAGGAAACCTCATGCTTCAGGTGGCTTGTGGGGTCTCATTACAGAGAAGCATGTAATTTCCCCTGGGCTTTCAAAAATAATGAACATTGCTCAGGACTTGATTCTGTTGGATGCGAAGAGCACAACCCCTTTTGTTCCTAGAAAGGAAGAAACTGGGGCTCAAAGAGTTTAAACATTGGAAGATCAATAGCCTTTCTTATACATAATATTGAAAGCACACAATGTGTATGTAATATAATGTTATGTATCTTAACCTATGACATGTTTAACATTCTGATATCCTACCTTTTTCTCTCATTTAAAAACTGGCTGCAAGTGGCAATCTCACTTCCTTATTATCTTCCATATTTATAATTCCTACGTCCATGCCTACAGCTTTAGGGCCAAGACTCGAGAAAACAACTCAAAGGCCATCATTTTTGTCAGCTAAAACAAACTGCTGAGTCCCTCCACTCTGCTTTTTCTGTACAGCCCACTTATTACTTGTTTTGCATTGCCTGCTAGCAACTTATAACACATCCATAAAAGCAAACACCCACTCATCCTCCCGAAGTTACTCTGTCCTTTAAAAACTGTATGAAGTCAAAATGTTTCAGATAGTGCTGACACTACACAGTACATCATCTTCTGTGTAACCTTTAGCATATTCCTCATTTTAGTCCATCTTCACTAAAAAGCCATAGGTGGACTTAGCTTTGTGAGTTCTTCCTTCCTCCAGGCATAACCTAAATGGCAAAATAGCTAATGGATCAACTCAGCTTCCTTTTAAAATTATTTAAAAAGACAAGTGCAGAATTTCTACTTAATATCTATAGTTGTCCAAATTGTGGGGAAAATGCAGGTTACGATTATTGCAACAGCTTTAACTCTGCTTCACGTACTAACGACTGTAAACCTACTTTTGCCCACCCCTGTATAAGGCTAACCAAAAGATGATGCAGGGTTTTGGTTTCACATTCTTTCTGAAAATGAAAAACAAAATAATAATGATGTTTCTTCCATTTAAAAAAAAATCAAGAAATGGAAATGAGATTAACATTAAACAAAACTAAACATGTAAATTCTCAAGGTTAGGAGACTAGAGGGATAGTAAATTCTCAAGGTTAGGGTCTAGAAGGGTATCAAGGATCCATGGCTGCAGCCTCGTTTGAAGACATTCACCCCCATAAACACTATCTTCAGGCCAAGTATAGGTTCTGCCGCTATCTGTGTACTCTCCAGGATATCGAACGGAAGGAATAGCTAATTTAATCACCTGTAGATCCAAGTCAAAAGTTTGGGTATATTAAATGCCAAATGTTGTAAAATCATATTTGAAGAGGACGTACATCCCTAGAATCCAACTTTAGAATTAAGACTAAAATTAGATGGGCAGTGGAGTAAGGAATGCTACACCTTTTTAAAAAGGAAGCGCACGTGCCCGAGAGACAGGGAGAGAGATGACAATCTGCAAATTAAAAATAAAGTGCCCATGGGGGACCACAAAATGCACAGCTCCACGGCGCCAGCCCAGCTTCCTGGACACGCAGCCATTTCCTCTTGTTCTCACGAATCCCACTGGATATAACTTCCCGCCTCCACACTGTCGGAAGCAGTGGCCTCGGTCTGAAAGAAAACCCTCATCCCCTTCTTTCAGTGATGAGATGAACCTGAGGCTGTGCAGTCAGGGGCGGCCAGCCCAGCTGCACCATGCCTCGTTCCCAAGCCTGCTGGACAGGAGACCAGCAAAGCAGCTGCAATGCGACTTCCATCACTCGTGCTGGCTTGGTCCCCACAGGAGCTCTCGGAGTAGAGAACGTCTGACCTGGGGGGGCTGCAGTGCCCAGTACAATTCTGATTCCGTCTATGTCATTCTCCCTGAGGTGCTCAAAACACAGGCATGCATTTTGTTTAGCCACTCGGTATCTCTGTCCGGGTAAGGGACAGGCAATACTACTTCTTCAAAAGAGAAAAAAAAAAAACTAAAAAAACTAAAAATGGATATACCTTTTGACCCAGCAATTCCATTGCTAGGACTATATCCTAAGAACCCTGAAACACCAATCCAAAAGAAACTATGCATCCCTATGTTTATAGCAGCACAATTTACAATAGCCAAGTGTTGGAAGCAACCTAGATGCCCATCAGTAAATGAATGGATCAAAAAACTGTGGTACATTTATACAATGGAATTCTATGCAGCAGAAAGAAAGAAGGAGCTCACACCCTATGGAACAACATGGATGGAACTTGAGAGCATCATGCTAAGCGAAGTAAGCCAGGCAGTGAAAGATAAATACCATATGATCTCACCTTTAACAGGAACCTAATCAACAAAACAAACAAACAAGCATAATATAACCAAAGACATGGAAATTGGGAACACGTTGAAAGTCACCAGAGGGGAGAGGGGAGGGAATTTCAGGGGAAAAGGGGAAGGATTTACAGGAACAAGTATAAAGGACACATAAACAAAAACTATGGGGGGGTGGAAATGGGAGGGAGGTGGGGAGGGCTGGGGTGGCGGGTTCGGGTGAGAATAAAAGACAGAAAACTATACAAGATCAACAATTAAAATAAAAATTAAAAAAAAAAGAGAGGAAAAAAAAAAAAAAACACTGCACTTGAAGTCAGGGAGAGCTCTCAGGGAGAGAAGCTGTTATATAATAGCCTTGTTTTACAAAGGATGCAGCCAGGCCCAACAAGGGAAACTGCCGCCTAGGGTCCCAGAGCTGGCGGCAGAGCTGGACTGGGGTCTGGAGCCGTGACTCCGAGCACACGCGGATGGTCCGCCCCATGGCCCACCCCGAGGCGCACCGTGTGCTCTCGCCCCTCATGTCCCTAGCTCCGATCACAAAGGGCCTGGGTCTAAAAGGCTACCCTAGAAGCAGCAGCAACAATATTTGCTTCCAAGACAAAATGCTTCACGCCCTGTCTTCTAAAAACTGTCGTTTTTAACATCCTATTTCTTTTTCCCATGAAGGCAACTCCCTTGGTCAGGACCATTTACCTTTCACATCTGGTGTCACCTGATTCCTTCCGAGGAGGGCAGGGTGACCTGGGCGTGTCAGTCCAGGCCCTGCCCTTAGCATCTCTCTCAGACGGAAGTCACCAAATCAAAGCCCTGTGGCCGCAATGTCCTTCTCTGTTAAACAGGGGGTGAGGTGTCACCTCACAGACTTGTCACAACGTTTACAACAGAAGTGCCTGCACAGGCAGGTCACTAGTTCCTGAAAGGTGGTCCCATAAACACGTGCCCCAGAATCATACAGGATGCACTAAAATGCAGGACCCTTCGCCCGCTTCCTAGGTCCTGACACAGGAGACCAGGAGCAGCTGCACTTTATTTGATGCCCTGGGAGACTCCAGCGTACGCCCAAGTGTGAGAGCCACAGCCAAGGACAGATTAAAGGCTTCCGGGAATCTTTCATTATTGATGTTCGTCACAAAGTAGATGATTTACTGGCGGGTAAATGATCTCATGGGCTAAGGATTGCAAACGATACAAACAGATACTGTAATGAGAGGGAACTCAGAGACATCTATTTTACTGGCTTTCAAACTTTACTGGCCTTGACCCACAGTAAGAAATACATTTTACTATGTAACCCAATACATGAACTTCAGAGTCTCACAAAATAACTTTTGGTGTGTGCAATTAACTGATATTTTTCTGTATTATTCTAACTTAAGTTCTTTTTTAATGCTAATAACAAATGACAGCTTGAAATATTTTATTTCCTCTGGAAATGTTTCTTCATTAGTTCTCCTACAGAGATCCTGGTAAAATGCAGATCTGGGTGCCTCGGGTCCAGCGGGGTTCAGGTGCTGTGATTTCACAGGTATCCCAGGTGATGCTGACCCAAGTGGCCCATCACCCAGGATGAAGAGGCCTGGCCCACTAGGATGCCAGGGCACAGGATGATGTAGTCCAAGGAGACACATGTGAAGAGGAGACCTGCTGAAACTGCGAGTCTCCAAATCCAGAGGAACTCCTAGGACCCACTGCCCAAGATAGCACACTCTGCGGAAAGCATCCAAACACAAGGGACAACGCATGGCGATGCCATGGGGATGTCAGCCGATTAGAGATGTGGTAGAAAAAAGAACATCTTTAAGACCCCTCTGGTGGAGCATTTTGAATGGACTTGCTCACAGAGTTCAAAGCAGGGCTCTACAGGAAGCTTTCCAACTCCATGGGGGAAGGAAAAAGGAGACAATTGTCTGGTCAGCTTTTCAAAGAAAAAGCCTCCCAGAAATTATATGAAAAAAAAAAATACTCCCCCATCTACCCTCACCTCACATACCCATACAAAGCATCTGACCCTGAACTTGGTTTTCATATGCCATCGGCATTTACCAAACATTCACCAACGTCACGTCACCACCCTGGCCAGGACATATTTCTTTAAACTGTGAGCCACCTGCTTTCACATTGGACCAAGTCTCCCCCTCACCTATGATGGCATCGGGAAGTGAGCACTATGTTTTGAACCCTATAAAATGAACACAAAAGTGCGAGCAGCAGCCTCCCTGGGTGGCACACCCCCTCCCTCAGTGCTGCGGGAGAAGGCACGGAGTCGCTGGCACGGCTGACCCCACAAAGACCCCCATCAGCAGGGCCAGTCCTCCTTACGGGATTTGATTCACCCTGGAAAGTTCATGAGCCTTTGAAATGACCACTTCCCTTGTTTTGCCAGCAATCGGTGTTCTGTTTAGTGCAGAAGTCCTGGCTCATAGCTGCGGGGCAATCTGCTGTGCCCACAGCCCAGCCTGTGAGGACCCTACGTGCGGGTGCTGGTGGGGGCCAGCCCAAGGCAGCGCCCACCACTGCCGTGCGCCCCTGACGCAGAGCCCTCTCCCTTCCCCCATTTCCAAGCTGCTGGAGATTCTATCTTTCCTTTACAAACTACCCTTATAATTTATTTACTTTTGACATTCAATATCAATTTTATGGTAGCGCAGACTCTCTCAGAGTCAGTTAGCTCAGGTCTTTGGATGCTAATTGTTGGAAAGGTTAAAAATTTTTTCAGATTAAATGGCATCACATAAAATAATGAATATTACTTTAACAACCTCGAGACACTTAATCTGTCCCAGGCGCCATCCTGAGCTCTTTGCACAGACGATGCCATCGGATCACCCACAGCCTCCCCCGGTGGGTCACAGCGCGGACGGGCAAGACCCCACAGCGGGAGTCTGGGAGCCCTGTCCACACAGGCCTTCCGCACACCAAGCCTGCAGGCCCACATGCCCTCGTCTGCTCTGCTGCTTTCTTTTTAAAATACACACTAACATACATAACTCACATAACCCACGAAGGAGGAAAATGCCGAGTACCCTTTATTAAAACGTTATTTATGTTCCACTTGCTTGCTTGCTGGGGTGTGAGGAAGAGGAAACCTGGTGGGTAAGTATCTACTTTACGGAAGTTACATTTTAAAACCCGACCCTGTTTGGAGACAGCAAATGAGAATCCTCCTCTTCCCCAGGAGATATAAATTATACTTTTATTAAAAATCACTGTGGCCGGGTACCCCGGTTGGCTAGAGCAGCAGTCCCCAAACTTTTTGGCACCAGAAACTGTGTTTCCCACGGACGGGAGTAGGATGAGGTGGGATGGGGGGAGGGAGGAGGCAGGAGGTCACTGCTCACCTCCTTCTGTGGGGGGGTTCATGCAGGAGGCGGAGCTCAGGCCCGGTTCCTAACAGGCCACAGACCAGCACTGGTCCATGGCCCAGGGGTTGGGGACCCCTGGGTCAGAGCATCGTCCCAATACACCAAGGTTGCAGGTTTCATCCCCAATCAGGGCACACACAAGAAGTGACCAATGGATACATAAATAAGCGGAACAACAAATCGATGTTTCTCTCTCTCTCTCTCAAATCAATAAATTAAAAATTTAAAGCAGCTAAGATACCTTTAATAAGAAAAGCAAAGTTTTGTTTCTAAAAGTAACGGAATATTTTTAAATATTTAATTTCAAACTTATTAAAGTCACTTAATATTTTCTCAAACCTTAAACTCTCAAACAATGAGTAACATAAAACGCAGAAGGAATGCTCAGGTTCCCACCTGCAATACTCTTCTCAGTAAGAAGGAGTGTGGCCAATCGTGACCATGTGCCCCGCAGGCGTGTCCACTGGGCTGGCCCTCCCAGTGCTGCGGCCCCACAGTTCTGGAATGTTACCCACACTTGAAAATAGCTGCTCATGGTCCACCTTTACATTTTCTCATTCACTCGGTCAATGGTGCCCTTGTCATCATTGAGAAAAGACAATTTTCCCATAAATCAGAAATCTGATTTGAACAACTGAGAGTTTCTGTGACTGAGCACATGGCACTGAGGTCGGCTGACTGGAGGAAGAAAGCACCAGAATGTTAACACCCAACCTCCCAACACTTTATACCTGGGGCTGTGGGGGAGGGGAGGTGACGATGATGATGATACATGAACATTTAAATAAAATACTCTAGCCCCTCCTGAGTAGACAGGGAAAGGAAAAGGGGACTGTAAGTCCCGTGATTAATGATAAGAAAGAGAGCCACAAAGGGACTTCGGGTGCAGAGACGGAGTGTGCTTTCTGTGAATTCTGCGGGCGACTGTGCAACAGGGCAGAGTTGGACACCTGATGAAAGCGTGAGCGCCGCAGGGCCGGGGCACAGTGACCACACACTGCACGGTGGCAGGCACTGCGGGTTCTGTTCGTCTACTTCCTGGCTCTGATTAACCTTAATAGCTATATCGCCTCAAAAATGGGAGGCATGAAGTATGGAAAATGCGCCGACACAGATGCATCCCCCCCGAACGATACGACTAGACCATCTAATGCCCTGGTGCACCTCCCTGGAGGAAGAACTCATGACCCTGTCCTCAGCCCACACATCCCGGCTACTTGGCCCTGCGCTAAGAAGCCAGGGTTCCCAGCAGGCTCTTCATGACACAGGGGATTTCAGATTGTAGCTGCGGGTCTTGGGAGAGGCCGCAGAGCAGGTAAAAACACCGACTCCCCCTTCCCGGCCGTGGGACCTTGGGCTGGCCACCTTCCACACCTGGGTAAGCAAGACAAACAGGCCAGTGGTGAGAAGAGAGGAGACACAAAAGTACTGGCTGGTTCAGGACACTCTAGGGTAGTTTCCCGCACATCACTGCATCATGTTAACAGTAAGCACAACCTCTGTCCTGCTGCTCCCACACTGGCACAGGCCTCGTGGAATGCACAGACAATTAAGAGTGTGCCATACGGCACACAGGGTCTTTACCACTCAAGAGGGGTGGCTGAAATCCACCCTACAAAAGTTTTCACCACACGCTGGAAGTCCATTCATCAGCAAGATGCCGCGGTGTCACCGGAGAATATGGATCACAGGCCATTTCTAAGGAGCCATCAATACTCCAATGACCACTCAGTTCTTTCTTAAATGCTGAGTGTGTGACATCAACCCCAGCAATCCACAAAAGGTGAAGCAAATCCAGGAAAGAAGATAAAAATCATCTTGTTGTTTGATGTATCACTTCTTCTTTTCAAATAATCATATAAACAAATGTGCAGGCAAAAATAAAAGCCGTGATCAGACTAGTGTGGATCTATGTTTGGCAGCAAATAAAAGCCAGTCTAGGGACTCCACACCCATTCATAAATCTGGGAGAGCAAACTGCTAAGTGTTTCCACCGTCAGACCAGGTCATGGGGCTAGACAGACAGCTGAGGGCAGATTCAGACACTCAGCGGAACTTATGGAAGGGGCGGTGTCGGCAGGCTGCCGCAAGAACGAAGAGGACAAAGTCGTGACAACAATCTTAACGCCCCACCTCTGTCAAGTTCTTGCTATGTGTGCAAGAACATATCTCACTGAATCCTCATGACAACACCAAGTGGGTACCACTGCTACTCCTAATTCACAGAAGAGGAAACGGAAGCACAGAGAAGGTGATTACACGCCCAAGATCAAACAGCTATTGAGTGGAGAGGATGGGTTCAAAGCTGACTCCAGAACTCAAGTTCTTAATCACTGACGTATAAATAAATTAAAAATAATCAAATCAGCACAATGACCTGTTCTCAAAACTAGCTTCTATTCTCAAAACTGAACTGTGTACTTAGAAAGAACAAGACTAGCAATTCGGTTTCTCAATGTCTATGCCCTTTGTAGGAGCAGAACTGAACCCGTGTCGGGGGTGAGTAAAGATCTGGCACACGACTGAGATCACACACTCCGTGGGATGACGGGACCTTAGAGCTGGAGAGACCTCAGGGGTCCCTGAATACAGAGCCTTCACTTTGTGGACGAGAAACTGAAGTTCAGGGAAACTGAATAACATTCTCAAGGTCACACATAAAGATTGCAGGTCTAAATAAAGAAAGCCAAAGGGAGACGGAAATCAAATTTTTATCACTAGCACATTCACGAGTAAAATATAAAAGCCATAAAGTGTAATACGCTTCCAGATCATGATCGAACTTGTCATCACCACCAGTAAGCATGAACGGTGTGCGGCAACAAACGCTAACACGGAATCCACCACAGAAGAACGTTCCTAAAGGGAATGGGGCAGAAACAAATGTTACAACTCAGCACCCTCCTAATTGGCATCATATGAAGAAGAGGCATGCTTTGGAAATAAGTTTGTTACAATATTTTTTCAACTTAAAACAGTTATAAACAAGATCTGGGAATCCCAAAATTAAAAGCCAGAAAGACAAACACCAAATCGTCTCTCTTTTAATGGTAGAAAAGCAAAAAAAAAAAAAAAAAAAAAAAAAGTAGGCTGTTTGGCTTATATGAATTCATTTCTCTAATCCTATTACTGAACTGAACATTGTAGCTTCTCCTTTACATCACATACAGTAAAAACTAAATATATAAAAGATTGATTTTCATCAAAAATAAATTTATCATCATTTTACTTTCTTCCAAGTCATTTTTGAGTCACTAAAACACGTTAATTTTTTAATGTAAGAGAAAGGAAAATCACCGTAACTGCTGTTTTGAAGTCAAGGAATGGGGCACGATGATCTACAATAGGATGCGTTTCCTTACCTAAGGTGTTCCCTTCACCGTGGGCAGAAATAGAGCATATACCCTTGTCCATACACATACACCAGATGATGCCACAGACAAATCAATGAGGTCCCGGGTCATCAAACTGAAATGTGACACTCAGGTTAATCCATCCATTAAAAAATAATTAGGTGACATAAAGTGCCAATGGGGATTGATTTCTGGTTTGTATGACAAGAGGCGTTCATTCCTTCTACTGTCTTCTTCCAAATTTTCTGGGGAGCTACGGCAGATGTAAACTTTAAATGACAGGGTTTTCCTAACCTTTTCCCAAACCTGTGTGTTGGTCAGGTTACCCTGTATCTGCAAACCGAGATCAGCCGGTGCCCTTCCTGAAGACAGGGGGTCAGGAAGCACCTCTGAGCTGGCAAGCCTGGCACCCGTGGTGTTCAGCGTGGCCAAACGCCTGCGAGACTTGGGCAGAACAGCCCCCCTTCCCTGCCCCTGAAAGGAAGCACAGGATCACATGTCCAGCAGTATCTCTGCCTCGGTGGCCAAGGGCATGTCCCTCCCGAAGGCCTGCAGGTTCATCTGATCACCAATACAAAAGCTTACTGGTCTGCCAGGTTAGCCAGGGGACAACGAAGGCCAACAAGTCACTTTCAGCCTCAGTGGTGGCCGGTCCCTACACACATGTGACTGAGAGGAGAAGGAAATGCACCCCCTACCGGTAGAAACACACTGGCCTCTGTGAGCCCCCACACCGTGACGTGATGGAGTCCCTGCCTGCAGCTGGCCTGTGCGGAAGCCTCCTTCTCCGTGGGATCACTAACCGCTTGGTCAGTTAATTTGTAACTAAGTCTGTTAAAGTGGAAAGCCATGAAAAAGACACACATCAAAGATTCTATTTCTTTCCTCCTCCCATTCAACACAGACACGATGCTGAGTCCACTTCAAGAGCCTTGCACATTGCTGTCATCTTCAGACCTGGGCTGAGGTCTTTCCTGGGAGTGCGGGTCCTGATGGGAAGACTTCACTGTCTGAACTTGCATCAACCCTACTGTGCCAATTCTGGTCCTCACTTTTAAATGAAGCTGGAATAGAGAGAGACTCCAGAATAAATCTAAGGGCAGAGTGCTAATAGATATTTACAAAATTTCCCTTTCTGCAATTATCTCTCCCACACTTAATTTCTCAGTTTATTTTACCTGTTTGCCTTTATGAAGTCTTCCTAAATCATTTAATTTAGCTTTTACAGAAATATTTTCTTCTCTCACTAATATCTTCAACCTCACTGATGTCTGGCGAAGTTCTGCGGTGACAGGGAAAGCGCGCCCGACACGCGCAGGCTGGGAAACACGCACGCCGACGTGCCCGTACGCACACTGTCAAACCCGTGAGAGCGAAGCACCCAGGCCTGCGGAGCGGCATGCTCTCTGCTGCCAGCAGTCGGAGTGAGTTACAAGGTTGATATTTATTTTTAAAAAGGTGAGGAGGAAGAGAAAAGATGGAGGAGGAGAAGTGAGAGTTAGGGGAAAAAATGCATTTTCCTTCCCCTTCATTCCACTCCCAGGAATCCTGCTCAGATTTAAAGTACTGATATTTGTAAGTTCAAAGCAGACTGGTTCGCCCTAATCCTTACCAGTGTTTGTAAGGTTACTTGTACAAAACAAACCTCTAGGAGGACAAACCTCTCACCTGTTCTGAATTCCTCTAACATATATATTGTCAGTGTCACTCAATGGCACTCAAGCCTTTCTTGGGTTGGAAGCAATAAATTCTCAATCAGTAGATCAGGCCACTAGCCTCGACTTTGTCCCTAATTGTACACTATTTTCTTCATCCAAACATGGGGAAAATACAGCTTGTCCTACTTGGCCTTTTGGTTGCTAAAAATAAATGAACCAGTATGAGCACTGTACAAATAAAAATCATGACAACCACTTTCTCAAGGTCTTTTTTGACCCAAGTTAAATACAAATATAATCTGTAAATTAAAAAAATAAAGCAATGGGTACCAAACCCTGTCTTCCTGGCCACACTCGGCAGACTTCACATACCCTGGGTGGAAGAGAGTCATCGGCTTTGTTCTCCCAATCCCTTCTCCGGCACTCCTGCTATTGTAATTGGCCCAGACTGGCATTTAAAGGTTGGACAAGCTTTGTAAAACAGCCCGCGTGCCTGAGACGTGAGTCAGCGACGGCGGCACGCGTGCGTGTCTGAGCACCAGTGCACGTCTGGACAGGCGGGGCGGCGCGGTGCCGGTGCTTCGTAAGTCTGTGCCGACAGGACTCGCCCTCAGAGCTGTGTGCTCGCCATTCTGACACAGCCCTCATAGAGAAGGGTCGCTCTCCTTTCAAGAAGGTAGGAGGGACGAAAGCAAGAATTTTTTCAAATACTTTTAGAACTGATGTCGCCTTTACATTTATACTTGAAGTGGCATTATAAGCACACTAAAGTCAGAGTATGGGTATCAAACAAAACATCATTTAAAGCCAGCAATTCAAAACTGCTTTTCTGAAATGCTGAAAATTTTAATATTCTATTTTAATATTTTTTATCCAAAAAAATAAGTTTGTTCTTCCTATCTATATGAGTGATCAATTTACATGCATTCCATGTTCAAATACTGGATTATGTCAGAGAGAATGCATTTAAAGGAATACATGTTGTAGGCAATTAGGGAGGAAGGTCTTTTATCCTTTTTTCCTGGTCATGGACTAAAAACTAAACTGATAATATCAAGCTGCTTCTCACAGAAATAATGCTGCATTAGTAATCATCTGTTTGACAGTAGCAAAAAAGACATGGAAAGCACTCTGTGATACAAGAATCCTCTATCAGTCCTCTTGCATAACATCCCACCCCACCCCAACACACACACTCTGTACCTGGCGCTCAATAAATAATGTACTAACTGAGAACCTTTTAAGTGAAAAAGACATCCAAGGATAAAGCCAGTACAATTCTGACCTTCTTAGAACGTGGTAAGTCAGGTAACGGGGAAATTCAAATCCGGTGTGCGGAGGGTGGCTGGAGGTCTGGCAGAGCTGGTCGGCTGGGCTGGGGCGTGACTCTTCTGGAGGAACTGCACAGCCCACTCAGGCTGCGGGCCGCCCTGGGTGAGCAGGAATCTTCCAGGCCCTTGGAAACCTGTCTGTTGGTCCCTAAGGCATGTGGCTCGTCCACGTCACCTATTTCTAATTCCTTCCCTTCTGAGCACTCTACGTAAGTGTAAACAATACATTTAGCCATTACTTACTTTACTTTTGTAAGTTACATTTCTCTTTACACTTTAGTCCACTGAGGAATTTTCCTTCACAGCACTGAAGCACTGATTTAATCAGAATACGAAACGAACAAACAAACAAAAAACCCAACAACAGCAAACCCATATTCTGGTCCCCAAACACAAACTGTTGATATCGGTATCCAGATCTACCCAACAGAGGACATATGTGACAAAAATATTGTTCTTACTAATTTCTAAAGAGCGGGCCTTAAATTTACATACAAAAAAGAAGCATAACCAAGTTTACACAGAAAAGTTCTACATACACTTCAGCTGATAAATGCTTGTTCTAATATTTTATACTTTCAGTCCCATGTGCCAAAATATTACATCGTTTCATATTTTAAATCACTGCGTGAGTATGTTCTATTACAGGTTAATTCACAGATGGGGCAAGTTTACAGTAACAATGACTGCTTATGTTAAGTACACTCAAAGTTAGTGATAGCAAACCATTTCTAAATATGGGCTGTATACCAGTTATGTTTATAAATAGGTCCAAATTACTCATTATTCATTGTACTGCATGTTAACAGCTGAACTTTCTGCCACAATTCTTTCAGATGAATTTTTTTGACACAGTAAACGTCCACCTCTTTGATTCTCCCACCTTTGAGGAAATGGTTTTGTAGGTCTTATAAATATGAATCATTAGTCTTACTACAACTTACAGCTCTCATTGGAAAGTGAGAAGATAAAAGCAAGAGGTCGGAAAATAACATTATTATGACTTTTTCTTTTCCAGTTATAAGGCATCCCCAAAAGTTCTACCTATTCCTTCAGTAGCATGGCTACAAGTGGCAACTAGTAAACCTGAGCAATTCCTAAAAATGTCAAGGAAACAGATCCAAGGTTTGGCCTAAGGGCTCATGACAGATTTACAAGGGCAGGAGTGGAGAGGGCAGCAGAAGTGAGAGGAGAAACGAAAAGGGGACAGGAGCCAGGAGAGGGGTTAAGACAGGTGTGCATGCAAGGACACTAAGCATACACACTTTTGGGGTATGGATCATTCTTCGATGTCCACCCCATTTTTGCTGGCTTCAAATTTTAATTTTAATCTAATTGCCTGCTACTGGAAGTGAGTAAGGCTAAATCCAGTAAGTTGGCACTTTAAAATCATACCATTATAATAAATGATGAAAAAATAGGGGTGATACCAATGATTTATACTGAAACAAAAACATGACTATTTCCTTTTCCTTCCATGGTGTTCACCCCCAAACAATTATGAAACAAGTAGACGATGTTTCAAAAAAAGTGTTTGAAAGGATATTTAGAAGAAACAAATACTGCAAAATGACCTCCACTCAACTCTCTCCATGGATCTGGGAAAATGAGGCCACTCGGTGGCTCTGATAATGCTGCCTAAGCTAAGTAAAGTCTAGCAGCAGTGTCAGGGACTATATGCACAGGGCAGCTGGCTCCCAGTGAGGTTCAATGAGGTCTGCAGCAAGGGGTTGGGGACGCTGGGGAAAGCAGGACACACCAGTTCTGGTCAGAGTTCCCTCCACCATTGAGTATGTGGCCTCGGGCAAGCCACACAGCTTCTGTAGACTTAGTTTCTCCACCTGGAAATGAGGAAGTCAGACAAAATATTGCCCTTACAAGTAACATGTGGTTTCTCTAAATGACCATGCCAGTTCACACTTCCAACCTTCTGCACAGATCTGCCCCCATCATCTAACATGTAATTTTCCTTCAAAACTCAACTGAAGGGTCCACCAGCCCCTCCAGGTGAACTCATACCCTCCTTCTCAGGTCCCCATGTCCCATACACAGGGTCCTGGCCTTTGATTATCCGCCCCCTCACCTGGCCAGCCTCCTCCATCACACTGGGCTCCCAAAACCAGATGCCCCGCACAAGGGTGCTCCATCGCAGGGGCGGAAGCAATCAGCTAGCACCCTTGGAACCTCCTCTCTAGGGCACTGCAATGCGCATACCTCCCAGGCCCCTCCCTCCCTGAAGTCTGAGCCCTGTAAAATTTCCCAACACCTGAAAGACTAACTTTTAATACTGCCTCCAGGGCTGACAACGTTTTTTTGTTTTTGCTTTTGTTTTTTAAAGACCTTGGCTATGAAAAAGTTTTGCTCATAAGACACCTAAAGTAATCACATTGTAAGCAAAAAGGGGCAGGGGCACAAGTACCAATAATGTCTTCGTTTCTAAGTAACAAACTACAAACAGAAAAGAAACAGTTGGATCATATGATCTCACCTTTAACAGGAACCTAATCAACAAAACAAGCAAGCAAGCAAAATATAACCAAAGACACTGAAACTGAGAACAGGCTGACAGTCACCAGAGGGGAGAGGGGAGGGGATAAAGGGGGAAAAGGGTGAAGGGTTTGCAGGAACAACTATAAAGGACACATGGACAATAACAAGGAGGGGTGGAAGGAGGGGAGGGAGGCAGGGAGGGCTAAGGTGGTGGGGAGGGGTGGGGGGAAAAGGCAGAAAACTATACTTGAACAACAATAAAAAATATTTAAAAGAAAAGAAACAGTTGGGCTATTTCTTTCTCTATATGTTCTTGGACAAGCACAGCTAGCTAGGGCAATTTCTCCTATGAGTCTTGTTAAACCTTTTTCTTAGGGCACACTTTAACTCACGGGAAAAAATAATGGTCTTCCAAACAACACAGTTCTTCTGGGCCATGGAGCTCAACTAAAGATGGCTGCTCTGGGGAACAGATGGGCCGCTGGTGTCAGAACACCTGCATGTGGCCACCTGGTCTGCCAGTTACAGGTTCGGAGACCTGAAAGTCACACATCATTGCTGGTCGTCAGTTTCTTCTTTTGGAAAACAGGCATATCATCTAATTCTTAGAATCAATATTAAATAACAATGGCAAAGGGCTTTATAAATCGAAATTTGTCAAGAAAATTTGCTCACACTATTGTTTAAAATACACATTTTAAGTGACTGCACAATGAGTCGTGGTAAACTTATAGCTGTGCAGCCATCGTAACTGTGTCACTCCAACGTAACCCCCTGTACCTCTCAGCAGGCAAGCCTCTGTCCAACCTCCAGGCCAAGGCAACCACTGATGTGTCAGAAGTGTGTTCCTTATTGCAGAATTTCATGGTATGAATATGACGTACTGCATCTTGTTTATCCACTCAGCAGTTAATGGACACTTAGGCTGTTTGGGTTTCGGCTTTGAGGAGTAATGCTGCTGAACACTGGTGTGAAGTCTTTGCAGGGACATATGTTTTCATTTCTCCTGAGACAGACAAATAGAAGTGGAACTGCTGGTTCATATGGTAAGCGTCTGTTTAACTTTTTAAGAAATTGCAAATGGTTTTCCAAAGTGACTGTACAATTTTATATTCCCACCGGTAATTTATGAAGGCTCTAATTTCTCCACATCCTTGTCAGCACATAGTAGGGTCAATGTCAGTCTTTTTTGTGACATCCATTCTATTCTAGTAAGTGAGCAGACTGACTTCACTGTGGACTAAATCTGCACTTTCCCAGTGACTAATGATATTGCACATCTTATCACGAGATTATTTGCCTTCCAGATATCTTCCTTGTTGAAACGTCTATTCAAATCTTGTTATTTTTCGATTTGGTTGTTTGTCTTATTATTAAGTTGTTAAAGATCTTCATATAATCAGGTCCTTTAGGGGTTATATGATTTACAAGTATTTTCTCCTGTTCTGTGACTTTTATTTTCATTTTCTTAATGGTGTGTTTTAAAAAGCAAATTGATTTATCAACTTTTCCTTTTGTTGTTCATGCTTTTTGTATCTTATTTACAAAATTTTTGCTGAACCCAGAACCACAAAGATTTTCTACTGCAAAATTACCTCTTTAAAAACGTACAAAATATAATTACATATGCTTATATGCAGTTACATGCATACAAACATAAATAGAAGGAGAAAACCTAAATGGATATACACCAAAACAGCAGATAGGTACTTACGTTTTAGAGAGTTTTTCTTTTTTGGCAGGGCACAGGAATAACATATAATAAAGTGGTTTGAAAAATGCTCCAC
The DNA here is from genome assembly GCA_039655065.1 of Glossophaga mutica. Taxonomy (NCBI): domain Eukaryota; kingdom Metazoa; phylum Chordata; class Mammalia; order Chiroptera; family Phyllostomidae; genus Glossophaga; species Glossophaga mutica. The sequence continues at coordinate 25,454,565 of CM077305.1, forward strand.
TCCAAACTGCAGGCTCCGCCTCACCCAGACAATGAATATGCAGTAGTTCTGCGCATGTCACACAGATATCATCAAAATGGAATGGTGAAGTTCAGGAGCAAGGCAGCCAACTGTCAGGCTGCCTATGTGCCAGAACAGAAGGGACACAAGAGACGCCCTGGAGGCTGGCAGGCCATTAGGGAAAGGGGGCTCCTGGGACCTCGGAGAGCCTCATGGGGAAAAAACTCGCAGTGTTACACTTCTGAGTGTAACAAACATCTGGAGAGACTGACTGCAAGCTGAGTGCCGAGAATGCAAACTTCTTAAGACTGCAGCAAGAATCTAGAGGAACTGAGCAACGTGTTTAATGTTTTTAAAGAAGCTTCTTTTTCTAAAGAGTACATTTTTAAAAGGAAAAATTGGTATGTTCTAAAATACTACTGCTGTGTTGTTTTAACGACATAGTGGCCAGATAATAAAATTAATGCGTTATGATGGAGTGTGATAGGCAGCTTTGCATGAATTAAATTTAATTGCAAATACGATCTGGAAGATCCCTGTTTTTGCCAGGAGCTTTTATCCTTCCATCTTCGGCTGATGAACAAAAGATACGAGACAGGTCTTCGCCGTGCACCCAGTGGACAGCGGTATTTACTTGGGAGGGTACTGCAGTGGTGAGGAGCTACTGTTTCCTGCCACGACGATTTCTGAATGAAGCAACTGCTTAACCATGCTGATATATTTTTAATCCCTGTTTGTCTGGATCACATGTTCTCTTTTCCAAAGTACTTCCAGGCCACAAAAGACACAGCCAAGGAAGCTTGCAACGGGCGGGCTCCGCCAACCCCACCGACTGGAGGCTCAGGCCCAATGCAGACGGTTCCTACAGTGTTCTTGGCACAATTCTGGCAATAGCTGATGCTTCCGGACAACGAAGTTCTGGACCCTCCCTAATCCATGGGCACCTCCCTTTGCCCCACAGATACTGGCCTGCAGGAAGGAAAGTTTGGAAGTAAAGGTTTGAAAGGGGGCAACACCATGCCCACCGGGTTTCTAACAAGTCTAAGGAACAGCCCCGACAGGTGGTACTGATCAAACACACGCAACGTTTAAATGCCGTCAGTGCCTACTCCAGGCAGTTTACAGCAGGAGGTGGTTTAATCACCAGAGCAAACCTACCTGTGAGTACTTGACTAAGAAACTGAGGCAAAGAGAGGTGAAGTCACCGCCGAGATCACAGTCACTACTGTAAAACCAGGACGCCCTCAGGACAACTCTTCAGGCTGCGCTGTGCCTGTTCTTTACCCGTGTCAGGAAATCTGCATGACAGTTGACTGGGAGATGGGCTCGTCACAGTGCTCTCGTTTAGGACACCCTCTTCCCCAAATCTCTATCGTTCATTTCTTCAAACCCCTCTTCAATCAGATATGTTTTCACTGTACCTCAGGGCACACTCCCGCATGAGTCCTGCTCCGACAGTACAGTAGCCCAGAGAGGCCCTGCGTACAGCTGTCACCCATCACAAAGAAAAGCCAGAGGAAAGGGATCGAATCACAGTCCTCCTCTGCACCCACCTATGGAGAAGGGCTGGCGCCCTTCCCGCTGTACACCCCACAGGCTTAGTAACCCAGAACCCAGAACCCTCTGCTCCCTCCACCAGGCTCCCAAACTACATAGGCAGAACAAAGGCAGGCTGCTGCCTTCCAAACCAATATTTTATGGTGTGAGGTCAGGGTGAAATCTAGTAGCAGCAAAACCACAGATGACGCTTTTTTGGCTTCAAACAAAATACACAATTCCAAACAAGCGTTTCTTTCCCAAGCATAAGCTGCTTTAAAAGGTCTAGAGCTACTGACTGGCAGGTCCTAATACTTTCACCAAGGACTAGAAACATTCAGGGCATCCTTCAAGACCCTAGTAAAAGGGAGCTGCGGCGCTTCCTACCGTAGCTGCTTTTACTTAAACACACCAGATGTCTCCTAAGGTGCAAAGTAACAACAAAATAACAAAAAGGGAAAAGGTACCAGTTCACCTTTCTTTTGGGGGGTGGTGCGGAAACCCAGAAACAAACCAGAAAGTACAAGTTTTACTGTACAACCAACTAGAGCACACTTTCCTCCTTGAACTTCGTGCTCCACTCCTCGCTTGTCCAACAACCATCAGCCTGCATGCCCCTTACCCGCCACTGAGGAAGTGGTGGGACCCAGACTCACGCTGAGGCCAGGGACCAGGACGCCCTGCTCATGCCCCCGACTCTCCTAGACAGGGTGGGTCAAAGGTCCCTCTGGGATGGTCAGGCTCTGAGGATGCTGAGAGCGCTGGTGGACAGTTCACGAGCAAAACAACACGGTTGAAAACACTGCTTCTTACAATGCATTACTAGTACACTAAGAATATAAAAAGGTCATTTAAATAGAAGATCCTTGCCTTCATAATATTATTCCATCATTAAATAGAAGACTAGAAATATGTGACCAGAAAACACGTTCTGCAGAATACTACCCCCTACCCGGTTCTGGAAAACCACTGTCAGACAGAAGTGGTGACTGCCAGGCATGGGCCGCCCTGGGGGTGGGGGTGGGGGGCAGGGGTCTGGAAACAAGGAATGAAGTTGTTTTCCCTTTTATTCTTATTTATTTTTAACAGAGATGCCAAAATAAATACTCCAGCACGGTTACCTTCAAAGCAACCACCTCGGGAAGCTCTGGACTCCCTCCAGCACACACTCTAGCAATGCCACCAGCGCACAAGGCCATCTGGATGCTCTCTTTTCCAGGTGCCTACCACTGTCTGTGGCACGTTATCTGAAAACTCTTAATAATGTTATTCTTTCAGAACCGATTAGAATTTGGGGATTAAGTAAATTATTCAGTGCCAAGTACAGGGGAATACAATAGTGCAACTTGGTTACTCCATTTAAGAAAAAGTTACAAACGTACCTGGTATATCAGGTACCTAATTCCTGCATGACAAACCACTCCAAAACTTAGCAGCTCAAAATAAGAGCTTCTTATTTCTCATGACTCCATGGGTTGACTGGACAGTTCTTAAAAATCAAATAAAATCATAAATAAAAATGGTAAGTGACTAAACTGAAGATACACCACTTTATCCAAGAGGAATCACAGTATTTAAAACTGTTTCAACTTGTGGGTAGGCCCTTAGAATAAGCGAGAAATGCTGGGCTGTCTACATGCCACTTGCACAGGGTAACAGAACTTCCACTTTTACCTTTTTTCCTAACATTGTCAAAGCAAAGTAAAGGTGACTGCCGTTTTGGTCCATCCATACATACCCCTGGGCTCAGATTTTCCATCACTTCTGTGTTTTTGCTTTTGTTTATATAAGTTTGTGATCTGAAGATAATTCCCCTATTTTAAGAAAACTGGGCAATAAATGCAGAGTTAATAAATGAGAAGTAATTCACTAATCTGTTCAACGTAAATCTGACTGTGTGGAGCAACAACAAGAACCTCTCCCTTTACCCAAGTAAGGCATGGTCTGGGCCACAGCTCCTCCCCTTCCAGGAAAAGGTTCCGTGATGACAGACAGCAGCTCCACTTAATCCTCAAAGCTAACAAACAGTGCAGCCCAACATCTGAAAACTACAGGACATAACATGAGCAAAGTATCACACTGGAAATGCAACATACTTACCTGCAATCAACTCAGAAGTCCTACTTAAAAACCTGGTTTAATTGTTAAAAATACTTCTATGGTTTAGGTGCAATTTTAACTCTTGTTGTATGGTAAACAGAAGCAAAATCTTCTTAAATTAAAATGAACAAGAGATCAGAAATAAGTTTTCTTTTTTGGATACAGTTATCTTTGAAAGAATACTGATTTTTAAAACATTTAAATATGGACATTAAATTTTTAGCTAACTTTGAAAAAGCAAAAGCTCAGTTAACAAAAAAGAAGAAAAATTAACCCACTAAACGGTGATTTGTTCATATGCTGGTACTGAAACTATTCTCTAACATCGGCAATAGCACCAAGCAGAAACCGAGAGGAGGTCTCTTATTGGACAAATAGCTTTATTATGTACTGAGTTGGCCAAAAAGTACATTTAGTTTTTTCTGTAAGATGGCTCTAATAGTGCTTAGTTGTCTTTAACTTCATTTTTTTTTTTGAAGCGAATTTCAAGTCTTTAACTTCATTTGAAACAATTTTGTTAGCCTGTCTTGTGACAGCTGTCATATCAACGCACTTTTAAATTATCAAAATTGATGAATTTTTGTGCAGCAATTTTGATATTGAAGATAAAGAAAATACATAACACTTTTGACATATGCTTTATTACTTCAAGAAAGGTGAAAATGCAACTGAAACACACAAAAGAGATTCATGAGTGTATGCAGAAGGTGCCGTGACAGACGGAACGTGTCAAAGTGGTTTGAGAAGTTTCTTGGCACTACTGACATTTTGGCCAAATAATTCTTTGCTGCGGGGCTGTCTTATGCACTGGAAGATGTTTAGCAGCACCCCTGGCCTCTACCCATTAGAAACCAGTAGCAGGAGATAGCCAGCATAAAATATCCAATCAATAAAGTTTCGGTGAAAATGAAAAATGTGTCTTTTATTTTACAGAAAAAACTAAACGAACTTTTGGCCAACCCAGCACTATGAACCAAAACCCCAGAGTCTTTCCGTTAAGACCACCCCCTTACCGCACTTACGTCTCCCTCCCCCAGCAACTCCACAGCTGTCAGGCCCTGCACTCTCCACTTGCAGGTCCACCTACCAATTTCTAGGCTGATCCAGGCCCACTGGGGAAATACTAAGCCCGACCCAGTTAGTGAGCAGGTAGAGAGATATTTACTAGACACTTAAAACTGCTATCATGTCTCAGATCATGGGAGTCCGCACATGAAACAGACATTTAGTCCCTGCTCCCAGAAGCATACCTGTGCTACAGGGGAGACTAAAAGGAAACATACAATCAACACAGGAAGTATTCAATTCAGGTGCCAAGTGCAGCGCAAGATTAAGGACAGGATCTACACACTGTCTCATAGGGAGTTCCCTGATCTGTGGGGTTAGAGAAATCTTCTTGCAAGTGGCACTTCACTATGAGATAAGGATGGAGAAGAATGGGTGAGGGGGAGTGTGTGCTGAGGACCGGAGTGCCCTTCAGAGTCAGAATAAAGGTGCTTGCAGATCGAAGGGAGGGGAGAGGGGAGGGCAGGGCCACCTGACTGACATACACACCATGCAAAGTCCTTAGTACACAATGTGTGCCTCCCCAAAAACGCTGTCCCTAGGGAGGGACCAAATCCGGGGCCTGAATCACTGGCTAGAGGCAGGCGCATTGCAATCACGACCCGTTCTCATCACTCGGTGAACCAACTGTGCTCCGACCCCTGGCTAATGCTACTTCAGGTGGGTCCCTAACTGTGACCATGGACCTTGGGCACTCCATAGCCACGCCAGTGTCTGCGCATTCCCTCCTTCAAGTCTGCCTTGACCCATTCTAAAATGCCCTATCCCCACCCCCTTCTCCCCAGTTCCCTGTCTGGGCACAAGCACAGCAAGGAGAATGGTCAAGCCAAAGGCAAAACACAGCTGGAGGCTCTGCTGCAGGCTGGCACAGCTCTGGCAGTGAATGTGCCATCGCTGCACAATCTCGAGATTTGGGACAAAAGGGGGGATGAGAGAAGCAGGGAACAGAAAAAACAAATGGTAATGAGATAACTCCACAGCTCCAACGAAATGTCTCAAATATCCCCTCCATAAAGTCCAGTCAAGAGAATGACATCCGGAGTAGAAATAATCCTTAATAGCAACAGTCTCTTCTTAGTAAAAGAAGCTGGAACTTGGGTGACTCAAGGCAGCACATCATTATAATTTTCCAAGAACTAATAGGCTTAAATCATTCAACAAAGAATAATATTTTCTTGAAAGCATGATAAGACAGCTTTGTGCCTTTCAAAAGAAAGACACCATTCAAAAGAATATTTAGCAATTCTGCCTTAATCCAAATCTAATGGTACCATTTTTTTTATTAAATCAAGGCAAATTCTATTTATATAAATACCTTGTAACTGTCTTTAATGGAACCGAGAAATATGAATATTTAACACCTTGAGATACAGGTTTGGGGGTATTTTTAAGAAAAGGTTTTTCAGTAGTTTTTAATAAACTGAGAGACGTACATGTCTAGAAAAGCTCTACCTTGCTACTCTTCACAAAGACTTGAGTCTGATTGGAAGAATCATTTTGAAAACTTACTTCTGTTTGGGCAAGTACACCCAAGGCTCTGTACCCCTTCGCCCCATGCCAGCCAGCCTGATTCTGGGGGGTTCTGAGACCGCAGATAGGGATAAGAAGAAGTGGTCCACGGAGCAACTGTGGGCTTGACCTGGCAAGAGCAAGGAGGTGGAGAGGCTCTAAGACCCAGACCACCCCAGGTTTGCACAACCTAGTCAGGGCCTACAGCAGAGGCCCTTACACTCACGGCTCTGTGTTAGGAGTAGAATAGCCCAAGCAGTGCAGCTCACCCACCGACTTCTCACAATGCCCCGGATTCCCGCCACCATCGTTCCCAATTAAAGTTGTGTTGCTGCTTCCCGAAGTTTTCAGCGAGACATAATTATGTTAAATGAGAACGTTAACACCTTAAATGAAAGGACTGGACCAAATGATCTGAAACCTCCTGAATCTCTAAAACTCTGATCCTGCACTAAGTATAATTAAGTGCTGGGCAGAGAAGAATGGCCAAATATGCTTCACCACGTCAGGAAGAACCTCGGCAGCAGGGAAGGGGGAACAAGCACAGTATCACCTTAGCCGAAGAAATCCAGTTATACAAGGCAAAGTGTACAATGTTACCAATTTCAATATATACATGGAGATAAAATACTAAACGTGTGTACTTTAAAACTTTCACAGTGATTACCTTAGAATGGAAAGATTACAGTGACTTATTTTTTACTGTTTTCTAAATTTCCACAATGCATACTGTTGGCAGGTAATTTTCAGGGGTCTCTTGAGAGTCTACACCTCATGCCAGCAGAGGCACTGTCTTGGTTCCAGACCATCATTACAGGAATATTTTTACAACAAACAGACTTAGAACAGAGAGAGCATCTCTGTCCAGAGCAAGGAGCCATCATGATGCTTACAGCATCAGAGGTCTGGACGCCCAGAGTTCTGGGTTCTTCTCCTATAACGCAACCCACTGCATGTACAAGTGTCAGCTGGCCCTGCATATCACCTGGTGGAATCAGGGCTTGGAGAACTGATGCAAAAAAAAAAAAAGCCGATACCATGGCTACTGTCACTACCATGAGCAATAAAAGTCCTTTACCTCAGACCCAGGAGTGTCTTGTGTCTTCTGCCAGCATCTATCAAACTGCAGCAGGCAAGCAGGGTAAAAAACTCAGCCCTTGTAGAGTTCTTTACAAATATGCACCATTGATACCATCTGAGATGCTTAGGGTAGAGACATTTTCTGCTGCTTCTAACCAAAATCCCTGACTAGCGATATGATATACACAATTGCTTTAGGAATCAGATCTTCAGATGTTCTTTTAGAAACGGTGGGGGTAGGGATCAAGAGGAACCCCGCCTCTGGCAGACAGCACTGGACAGGACAAAGGCTGTTCTCGATTTTCCGGCTGTCCTGCTCTTGAAGACGCTGTGCCTGGAGCTAAGGAGAGAGCTGGGAACAGGACAAACCAGCAGCTGGCGGATGTGTGTGTGTCAGCTGCCACATTCACGTGAACTGAGGCAGGACAAGGGGCTCTACGATGGTAGGAAAGGGGGTCAGCTAGTCTCGGGGACCAGGGAAGGCTTCCTGGACGTTCTGCAGAGGGCACGTGACGGTGCACACGCAGATTCTTTCCTCCCGGCAGGCAGGTCTTCATTCAGAGATCACAGACTGAAAAACCGGCACAAACGGACCACGCCTCCATTCTCTCAAACCAAGTATGTTCTGCAGTTGTAGATCAACAGTGTAGCGTAACTACAAGGTGAGCACTGAGCAGCAGATCGGTCAGCATTTCACAACTACGGTCACCAAGAAGCCAATTTAGAGTCACCTGAAGTTATCAATCATCAACCACAGCCAAACAGACTTTGATAACTTTTATATATAAAAATTTGGAATATTATCCAATGAATGGAGCCCTGCAAATGTAGCCGTGAGGCTCTTTAACAGTTCATACAGTGCTTCCTAGTTAGACAGCACTTTATAAACAAGAACAATATTCAGGGTTTTCTAAGACTACTGGGCTCAAGAGTCAGAGCGTCAAATTTACTCTCAAGTTACTCATACTTCAGGTAAGCCACTTAACCTCCCAGGCACTAGATACCTCATCTGTCGTAAGAAAGGACTGGCGCACAGATTGTTATGACTTCTTAAATTCTAAAGGTAGAATAATTATTTTTAATTTTTTTTTTACTTATTGATTTTTAGAGAGAGTGAGAAAAGGAGAAACAGAGAGAAACACTGATTTGTTGTTCCATTTACTTACGCATTCATTGGTTGCTTCTTGCATGAGCCCTCACCAGGGGCTGAACCCCACGCCTCAGCACATCGAGCGATACTCTAACTAACTGAGCCACCTCGCTAGCACCGAAGAGTAAATATTTCAACTCCTTAGACTAGCATACGGTGGAAATGCTCCATTTTACAATGGAGGGACCATTCCCCAACCACAAGGTGACCTAACTGGTTAGAAAGCACTTTTTAGAAAACAGACAGTGACTGACTTCTGTCTTGTTCTTGACCATGCGAATGAGATGACAGTGAATTATTCCATCATCTGAAAACACTATCTTGAACATAAAGAACTAGCCAGCTTCAGAACAGAGCGCACCACATTTATAAAAGGCAAAAGGTTCATTTTTAAGGGTTCACAATTTAAAAGTATGTATGAATAGAAAATCTGGTTGATGAGTTAAAAGAAAATATTTAAATTAACTAATCTTCAAATAAATGTGGTAATATATCTTTGCACTATTCTCTCTGTCTGTGCCCAGGGATATATTTTTTTTCTAAAGCAAAAATGCAAGCAAGAAACAGCACTGCTTTGTAAACCGCCTGACGCACTAATGAACAGGGACCATCCTCTGTGCCACGGTGCATTATTATTATTATAGTGTTACTCCACTAGCTACATCGTTTTAACGGCTGCATAAAAACATACAGAATAACAGTGGATGTAAATTATAACTGAAAAATATTTGAAAGATTTTAATAGAAAATATGCATCACACAATAAACATCAATCCAAAATTGTTACTAACGGGCACTGCATGGGAATGCAGTTTGCAGACGAAATTTCTAAATCTGAACTCCTGCAATGAGAGTGATTATTGACACAGATTCCCGAGTTACTTCCCAGCAGGGCCTCACTGTCATTCCCACCACCAGCAGAAAAGCTTTCTAAAACACCCAGAGTTCTCCAAATCTCCGAAGCTGGTAAGAACAAGTTCTCCAAATCTCCACACCATATATGGTGCGCTTTCCTTTAACTATAATCACTCTCCTGCCTTCAAAGTAAACTATGCCTTGCAAAGTAATCGTTTCTAACTTGCAAGCCACCGTACAAATAAATCAATACCATACTCAAGATTCAAAAACTTTGATTTTAAGGGCCATCCAAACTCAGCTGAGGACAGGCAACAGCCATGCAGACTTTCAGTCAGCGGGACAGCAAAGTGGAGAAAGTCGGCGAGCCCACCTCCCCTCCTGCCTCTCTGACTTGTCAGTGTTGGTGGAAAGGCCAACGCTAGTGACTAAGTGCAGTCCCGTCGCATCTTTTATGAACTGCTTTACAGGCAGTTCTGATTTATACCTATCGGCCCAGCACAGTATGAATAACACTCCCTTTTATTTAAAAAAAAAAAAAAAACATTCTGGTTTGCACAACAGATAATTTGGGAACCTCCAAGAAGTGACTGAGGTGCCTCCTTCATATTTGAGTGAAATCCCGTTCACGTCACTCAGGAAACGGAGGCCCTCTTTATTGCGGTCGCCCCCTCTGTCCTCACTATTGTCACGAATGCGAAGTGTGTTCTTCTTGTTCCTCCTTACTCTGAGAGTGAGATGCATCATTCTTTCTGAACTTCCTTCCATTTTTTTCACATTAAGATGCATTAACACCTAATTCTAGTCATTATTACTCTTCCTAAATGCCTTTTAATTTTTTCCACATTTTTGATACACCATCCCCTAATATGTTTGGGCAGGTGAGAGAGAGACACAGAGAGAGAAGTGGGAGTGAGAACACATTACACAGTAAGTAAGCTCTATTTAGTGTTGTTATTGAATTCAAAGAGGTTACCCAACGAAAATCTAGAATTTGTGGGAAAGAAGCAGAGCTACTAGCTTATGGAAGACATACTGAGCACCAAAAAAATCCTCTACAATAACCGCCTTTTCCATCTTCCATTTGAGACTGTGGTTTACTCCTCTAATTCTAATTACTGTCTACTTAACCATCAGAGTGAACGTCCCTACTCGTCCCACCTATCGTTTAATTATTTATCTTAAAAAAATTGTAAGTTACATTCTGTGTGTTACTGATGGAACAAGTGGACAGGCTGCTGTGGCCAGCCTGCAAATGGGGGTAAAAGAATATGCGCCCTGCAAGACCGGCAGGCGTTTGTGGTCGGTAACGTAGGGATTTCTAGAAAAATCATCTTGGTGTTTACAGATGCAGAGTGCAACATACATACATGCCAAGTAGGTCAAATTGGTTTTTTGATAAATATTATGAGAACCTGAAAATCCCAGCCGTGCCCCATGAAGGAGGCCCCAGATGCAGACATACAGTGGACAGGGCTGCTGGTCAGCACGCCCCAGAGCAGGACCCCCATGTCCTGCATCCCTCCTCCTGGTGTGGGGAGGGGTCCCCTGCAGAGGCTGCGGTGCTCTGCTGGCCACTGCCCCCTTTCCAGGAGAACTGGCTGGGCTAGTTAATTAATTATATATGTATCAATCTCAGGGAAAGGGTATTGTTACCTGATTCAGGAGGGAAATCCTAGAACCACTTGTGTGGATACATGCTGATTAAATTACTATACAGTGTTATTTGGCCTTCTTCTAAAAGCCACAGGTGTCAAATGAAGGGGCGTGTATGTAAATTTGTCCTGAGATACCTTTGAGTAGGTGAGGCCAGCCATTCACTTCTTAAGGAGGAATTTTTAAAAATCTGGGGAGTTCTTTGAAAATAGGGGAGCCAGGTATTTGCAAAAGATTAGAATAGAAGTTCCACAAGTCACCGCCCCAGGGAATTGAGTTGGTCTCCAAATGAATAAATGAGGGGCAGACAGAAAAGGCAAATTAAAGAAATGTTTATACTGAAGTTGCTTGGCCTGGACCGTTCAAACAGGCAGGCACTGGGGAAATGCGCGTGTGTCTGTGTGCAGGGCGGCGGCAGCCCAAAGCCTCCGACTCACTCAGGTTACTTGCAGGTATTTTGCACACGTTTTTTTAAGTGATCACCTATGAACAAAGAAGTTCACCAATACTGCTTTTTAAATATTTGTGTAAGTGGTTGATTTTGTGAAGGATGATTCTTTTTCTTTTCAGATTATGCTAAGTGAAATAAGCCAGTCAAAGATAAATACCATATGATCTCCCTCATATGTGGAATCTAATGAACAAAATGAACTAACAAGCAAAATAGTGACAGACTCACAGACAGAGAGCAGGCTGACCGACTGGGGGTCGGGGTGGGGGACTGGAGGAGGGTGCGTTGGAGGGGGTGGGGTGAGATGGAGGAAGGTAACAGGGAGGGGGACAGAAGGTGATGGATGGAGACTCGGCTTGGGGGAGTGAACACACAACACAGTGTGCAGATGATGTGTTGTAGAATTGTGCATCTGAAACCTGTGTAACTTTGTTAACCAGTGTCACCCCAGTACATTCAGTAAAAAAGAAAACATGATATTTATTTCCTTGGTCACCAACTAGGCTTCCCTACACAGCTGTGCGGTTTTCCCACTTCCTGGACAGGGTCTGTCCTGTGCAGGCCTCCTCCCACCTGGCCCCCAGCAGGGCCTAGGTTAGCCATGGCCCCTTGGGGTGCAGGAAGCCTTCCCTTTCACCAGACTGCTTCTCCTGTATTCAAGAGTCAGAGCCTCTATTAGTCAAAGCCTGTAAACTCTGTCTTCACAGACCCATTCACTAACTACTATGTAAACTACCTTTGTTGACCAAAGAAGGCCATTGGTCTGTGCCAGATATGAACTAACTTCTGAAGCTGTTCAAAACAGCAGCACCTGGCCCTCAGCAGTGCCAGATGAACTACAGACCCTTTACCGCCTAGGCTGGCAGAAACAGCACAAAATACACTCCCGAGGGCATGGAAACGGACTGTGCTCACACAGGGATCTACGCTGCGTCCTGGGCATGTGTACAACCGAAGACAGGAGTTCTCCGGGCCACACACTGACATGATAAAGAGGAACTGCCATTTTTGTGTGTTTCAAAATTAATCCTTGTCTGCCCTCTCCAAGCCAATGCTACAGAAATACTGGGGCGGGGGGGGGGGGGGCGGGCAGGGGGTTGGAAAGCGATAGAAGTTTCAAACACATTTCATTTGGAGTTGGTCAGTAATTTTTGCCCAGATTTAATAAATATAGCACTAGGGGTGTTAGGTGCCTTGTCACACCATGGTAGCAGAAGTGCCAGACGTCCCTGTGGTATTCGAAAGGAGACAAATGCCACCAGCCATGTACCCATGTCCTCACTCACTAACGCTTATGCTTGCTGTGGAATAATTTCACATGTAAACCCATTTTAAAATCTCTACAATAGAAAAAAATAACTTCAATACTAAAAACAGAAATAAACATAATCCCAAAGTCATATGATTCCGAACCTCTTATACCAAACTGGTAATTTGTATAAGTTTTTCAAGGAGGAACCAGAGCCAAACTTGTAACATCTACAGTAAAAAAAAAAGAAAGAAAGAAAAAAAAAAACCCCAAGACCAACATTAAAGAATTATTCATGGAAAAACATTTTCACTACAATGAGCCAGAGCTCAACTGCTAAAAATACATTTAATAGGCACATTAAGTGCATGGGTTTACGGAAGTGTTCAAGTCACAGTCTTTCCACTTGACCTGCACCACCAAACGCTCCGCGCCCACGAGTGCCCAGGCAACATGGGATCTGACCCACAGGGCACACCTGGTGAGAACTGGAGCAGAAAAGCTGCAGAGCATCGATGGGTAATAAGGAGGAAAACTGGATGAGACCGAAAGTCGTCACTGGTGAGCTGGCTTCCTCCTTCTCCCTCACAACCCCTACGTATAAGTTATCAACAGGGACACAGTGGAAAATGAGGGCAGAAAAATTACTCGAAAATAGGAAACACCTTTCAAAACACTAGACTTCGTGTACGGCATGGGAAATACTGGGTATGATTTTATGTCACATAAAAAATAAACTTACTCATTTATACTCATGTCTACTAAATTATTTAGTTTAAAACAGTTACAGTTAAGGGGTTACGAGTATGGACAACGACCTAGGTTCAAATCACCCCATTCCCTCACCTAAGCCCACACCTCAGTCCACTTTCCTCTGTGCCTCAGTTTCCTCATCTGTGGGGTGAAGATAATAGTATACTTATTACTCAGTGATGCCGGCCAGGAGAACGACCCTGAGAACAGCGGGTGGCACAGTGCTAGCACCCAAGAAGGGGAAGCTGGCATTGTGACTATTCTAAGGTCACTTGAAACTGTGTCACAGAAGATTTACTCGGATCCCCCAACTGTATTGTTTCTCATTTTCATCAAAATGTTTTTTAAACTCTTAGTGTGAGTGTGTGCGAGTAACCTCAGATGTCATGAATAAAACGGTAGTGATCTGTAAAATTTGCATTCACAAATCTGAAGTTACAGTCCATCTCAATGATGTTCCAGTGTAACTTCTCGGCTGGCGAGGGGACAAGTGAGGTTATCAACATGAGAAAAAGCAAAGACAGATTCAAGCTTCCTATCAGCAAACAACGGAGCTGTCGGATCCCCGCTCAGCAGCAGAACAAATGAAAACTTCAACGACAAAACACATTTATCCCTGTAAGGAAGGCAGAAGCTTTTGTTCTGTTATTTTAATAACTCCTTCCTTCTCTCCTTCTCCTATGTCTCATTCTGTGGTTGTTTTATGAGCAAATACATCATTTTAATAATCGGGAAACACCAACGTTAACATCTAAGTAACAATATCCCTTAAAGCATCGGGAAATACAAATTAAACAAACATTTGAATCACCTTTTAATCAACACTCTATGTGGAAATGACTTAAAATAAAAATTCAAATGTCAGATCCCATTACAAATGTTCATTTTTGTTCATAAATTCCAAAACTCCAACAACAAAAGAAAACATAATTTGTTCAGATTAAATAAGACTGACCAGGACTGCTATACACACTCCCTGGTATAATAACTTTCAAACACAGGTTCAAAGGTACTCTCTGACCAAGAGCCAATTATTACATATGCTGGATATTGTGCTAAGGACTGTGGGCAATAAAGCCAAGTCAAACAAAACCCACGACACAAAGGTTTACAGTTTCATAGTAACACAGAGGGAATGGCAATTCTCTTTGTACTGCTGAGCCTCCACCACAAACAAAACGCAACAACAAAGACAACCTGGCGACTCTTGTTTTTTCTTAAAAGTCCTTAGTGCCCTAATTAACTGGGCATCGGCTTTGCAGTTGTTGCAATACTATGCTATGTGTTACAGTGGGGCATAAAATACATCCCAGTACTTAGCAACTTATTGTATTTGACATCATAATTAGACACATAAGAAAGACAGCCCACAACTGACATTCCATAAGATACTATCCCGTTCCCCTTCATCCCTTTAGGCTGCTCTGGCCAAATACCTTCATCTCATGACTTGCCCACACTGACACATCTTGGTATGACCAAACATTTGTGCTGTCTAATCTGCCCGAATATTACTTTTATAAATAAACATCAGTTTATCCATCATGAAAACAGAGTATGGGCCCTACCTGGTGTAGGTCAGTGGATTGAGCGCCAGTCTGCAAACCAAAGGGTTGCCAGTTCGATTCCTGGTCAGGGCACGTACCTGGGTTGCGGGGCCAGGTCCCTAGTTGTGGGGGTGTGAGAGGCAACCACACACTGTTGCTTCTCTCCCTTTTTCCCTTCCTTCCCCTCTCTAAAAATAAGTAAATAAAACCTTTATTTAAAAAAAAAACAGTATTGGTTCACACTGGTATGACGAAACCATGAGGCTTTATGTCCAAGAGTCTCAAACGTCAGAAATTGGTTACTGATGTAAAAATGAGAGGCTGTCATTTCAGAAGTGAACGCAAGCAAACCCAAGTGCCTCTGTGCAGGTAAGTCTATAACACTGCCCACCCAACTGCTACTCAAAAAAGCATCAACCAGAATATTCCGCTGGGGCACCAAGGATACAGCCTTCACTTCCATTTCAAAGAGTCCAAATTTAGACTGTGCTCTGGAACAACGTGAAAAACTATCTTGAACTGTTTTTATAGTTCTTTAATATCTACTGGATGACTCACAGTTATGTATCATAGAGGCCAGGTACTTTTAATTCTAAAAAAGGAGTATGTTTGAGTCTTGGGGAGGCTGGCCTACTGCTAAAGCTTGATGACTGGGCAAGAAAAAAAAAACACACAAGGGAGAAACTAGGTCATCCCTAGCTCAGGAAAAGTGATTTTAAGGACCAAAGCCTCTAAAATGTCACACTTCTCACTTATATGTGGAATCTGATGAACACATTAACTGAAGAACAAAATAGAAACAGAGGCATGGACACACGGAACAAACTGACAGCTGCTGGAGGCAGGGGGCTGGATGAAAGAAGCCGAAGGGATCAGCCAAAGACCATCTATGCCTGACCCACAGACACTGCCACTGCGGGGTGACAGCCAGAGAGAAAGGGGGGAGGGGGCGGGAGCTAGGTGGAGGTAGGCAAACAGGAGTGGGGAGGGGGACAGTGGAGGCATCTGTAATCGTGCCAACAATAGAAATAAAGTTAAAAAATAAATCCAATCAAATGTCACACTTAAATCCAATTTGCAATTTATTTTCCAGCACAGTCTAATGAAGCTGGTCAACATTAAAACACTACTCAGTAGTGCTAATGGGTCTACCTCTTAAAGTCTGTTTAACAAGTACTCAAAACACCCCAGTCCCAAACTGCCTAAAAAAATATTTTGAAAACGTCTACTAGGGCACAGCTAAGAATGAGTGTTTCCAATGGCTCTTCCCAGACTGTGGCACTCAAAACAGTTCTCTGACTGGAAGAAAAACCTCCCACAACCCCCCACCCCCACCCCATGTCTGCCTCCCATAAAGGGTCTGTTCACTGGGGAAGGTTTGCAAAGCTTCAAGGAATCAAGCAAGGAAGTAACAGTTGTCTATTTCACTTTGCAAATGAGAGAAATCAACCCATTTGTAAGAGCAGCAAGAAAAACATGTTGCTGTTAGATGTTCTACAGACACATACTCAGACTATGGGATTATTCTCCAACTGCCCACGGTTTGGTTTATTCTGTGAGCAGAGTCCAAATATAGTATGTCAAATACACATGCAACACCAACGCTCCCTCTGCTGAATCAAACCACCTGTGGCAAAGAGTGATTTGAAGAATAACTGTGGGCAGTCCCTATAAGCCATCAAATAAACATCGGAGACAATCACACCTCCTGTTCAAGGTTCTATTACTGGCCACAGACTGTTTAATATACACTCATACCTTCAGCGAAAGCAGCATAAAATGTTAGTGGTGTTAAATGCGAGGCTTAAAAAACTTACCCGGTAAAAGTAAAGACTAAAGAAATAGGCAAAAGCTTTTTTATTTTTTCAACTGACAGTAAGAAAATGATTCACTTATATTTGTTATGAAAAAACATGTCTTTTGTGTGTGCCCTGACTGCCCTGACCAACCCACAACCTTGGTGCCTCAGAATGCTCTAAACAACTGAGCTACCTGGCCAGGGCTGAAAAAAACATGCCTGGAATTAGCCAAATTCAGGCAAGTCTATTTCTCATCAGTTAAACCAGCCTCAAAATATGTTGATATTTTCCCCAAGTGTCCAAGAAGTCACCTACCACCTTTCCATCAATTTGGTCTTTCCTCCTGTCTTCTCCCAGTCATTATTTACACTTATTTTTCAGCCCCTCCTCACCCTTTCCTAGGTGTTTGGTGTAAGAACAGCAATACCCCCAATTCCTCCCTGCTCCTTGGCTCAGAGGATTTCTCTGCATCTGTACATAACAAGGCAGGTGCGCACGGGGAAAGTTGTACACGGGGCAGGGGAGCAGGCATGCACAGGAGATGGGCACACAGTGGGGTGGGTGTGCTCACAAGGGCAAGTATGCTGGGGACGTGGGCACACACCAGGGCAGATGCGCATGTGCTCCCCAGGGCATCACAGCCAGGCCGGGCCTGCAAGCCCACTCAGAGCCCAGCCAGAGCACCTGTTTTCAACGCTGAGCTTACTGACTCTGTGCTGCTCAGGTTTTTCACCTGTTCATCGGAGCAGGCCCAGCACGAGCAGAATGTCCAGCCCACTTAGGACTGGAAAGCATGTGCACCGCCAATGTTTTTATGCGTTTCCTTTCAGTTGATGTTAATTCAATCTGGATGACAACAACAGGACCAAGCTCTCTGTAATCCTCCATAACTTTGTTTTGTTTGGAGCTTTATTAAAGGGAAGGAAAAAAAGGAATGAGAAAAAGATAGGGAGACAGGGGAGGGCATATATTTTATGGAAAAAAGTAAAAAGATGCAGAATTTCTGGGTTCAGTCACTGAAAATGAGTAAAACACCTTTGAGATCTGACAGTGCACTTACATTTAGGGAAATCCCTTCGCCCTCAGCACACACACACAGTCTCACTTACACACACCCTGTCCCCCGCCAGGAGCTGCTGGTCATCTGCCTGAGGATCATTCCAAGGCTAAGATCCAAGGATCATTTTCAGACTAAGTTTTACAAACACTGGAAGTCATAGCAATGGCCCAGTGACAAGAGCCATAGAAGCCTAAACTATAGGAATCCTGGGTGTGAAAATCCTATGCGCTGAACACGGGGCAAAAATTCTTAAGACATGAGACGGAAGCTCAGAATTTTTAAATCATGACTAAAATCATGGTGACTGCTACTGCAAATAATTATCACTAATGGTTTTCAATAAATGGTCTTTCCCTCTTTCACATTTTCTGTTTGTCACTTCACTCTGTTCATTAACAGTGCAAAACCTAATAATACATGTGCTTTTTTGCAATTACACACACACACACACACACACACACACACACACACACGACCGAACAGTCACCAAAAAATGTTGCAACGCTTTAAGTTACAAACAAGGTTAGTGAAGTAAAAATGCTGAACCAGTGACCACGGGGTACACTCACACAACACAGATTAAAATGCACAGTACTCAGGAGCGAGGTCCATTTGCAGCTGGCCCTGTCTATGAGCTACCAGGGGCTGGGACAGACCCTGCACACGAGGCACCTGCCAGGCCTGGCACAGATGTCACACTGCGCATGTGGCTCCCTGACAGCAGGCTGTTCACAGGGTGAGTCCGACCTTTAGTTAGGATTCAGAACTGCAAAAGTGAATAACAAACATGATAACAACTGACACTGAGAAGCGTGGAGACCACGGGGAAGGCAGACCAGTGCTTGATGGACGCCGAAACATAGGGGTGAGTGAGAATGAGCCCAGAGAGCGTCTGCCCTCCCTCCCGCCGACCTAAATGTCTTTTTAAAAAATGTTTCCTGGAACACCAAGAACTTTCCACATACAGTATGCACTGAAAAGAAAG
Organism: Glossophaga mutica; assembly: GCA_039655065.1. Classification (NCBI taxonomy): domain Eukaryota; kingdom Metazoa; phylum Chordata; class Mammalia; order Chiroptera; family Phyllostomidae; genus Glossophaga; species Glossophaga mutica. The sequence continues at coordinate 25,473,360 of CM077305.1, forward strand.
GATAGAATCTTCTACAATGGAAGTTCACATCAGGAGCATTTGAAAGAAGTTAAAATGTAATCTTTCCTCTAAAAGGATGTGCTAATCATATGAGGACATGAACAGTTAGCAAGGAAACTGACACTCCTCCAAACCAACGAAGTCTGAATTAGAATACAGCACTCCTATTAAGCAAATGCAAACACATCCCAGCACACCAAAGCCGTATAATTTTCTCAGTATGACAAAAATCGCAAGTCCAAAGCCTCAACAACATAGTCAAGTGCCTTTAGTGGATGAAAGACCGGCGAACGGCACCTTGCAGGACGAATCCCCGTGCTCTGATGGCTGGACCGCGGCTGTGGAGCAGGGGCAGCCTGGCAGCCAAAGGACACAGCGTTTCCAGCCACTGCCAGTTGTCTTTTTGCCGAAAGGACACACTGTGTGTATTCCCTTCAACCCTGCAAATGCTGTTGCTGCTGCGGCTGTGGCAGCGGTGGCTGCTGCTAAGGTGAGCAGCAAAGCTCTTCTAACAAAAACAATAAAAATTCCCAAAGGACAAGGTATGCAAGGATTCAGCTGGCAATTGGCTGGATTTTCAGCAGACATGGAACCCAGCTCCCTGAACAAGCAGCTGCTCTGAGACAACTGCTCCTCTGGCTTAGAACTGAGAAGTCAAGGTCAGTGAGAAGTCTCCTTTAAAAGGCCATTGAGCAGACAGTGAGAGAGTAAGTTTGTCGCAGGTTAACAGTTGGCAGTGTCCCCCGGGGTCCCAGGACAGCAACAAACAACCTCTAGGGATCTGCAAGGGACTGCTACTACTAAAAAAGGCGGAGAGAATACAACCTGTTTAAGTCAAAAGGTGACTTAACAGGTTAATAGAGAGGGAAGACAAATCACAAAAAATGACCTCGCAAGCACAACCTCAGTACCACAGAGCCACAGGAGTTCAGAGGCTGTGAGTCATGGCTTCCAGTAAAGGAAACTGAGGCAAGTTTCATTACGACTGTGGCTTCTGCACAAGCCCAGGCAAGAGGTAACATATTTGGCTGTGGGAAGGGGCTAGCCACAGGAAAGGGGGAAGAGCAAGCATCCTTCCAAACACTAAGAGAAAACACCCCACATCCCCAGATCATAGGGGACGTGTGGGCTCCACCCGCAGACCCAGTGCTGCCTGTGGGCTGGGTGAGGAGGACAGGAGCCTGTCCCCGCTCACAGGAAAAGTACCACAGCCCAGGGCATCGGAGGGAGGAGGGGGAGTGCCTCTGTTTGCCCTCCCTGCTCCAGAGGAAGGTGATGGCCACACGATGGGCGTTCTCAACAGCACTTGTTCCCACTGTCCTTATGACTCCTCTAGAAAAATCATCGGAAATCCAATGTGCTCCTCGGGAGCACTTCACCTGTCAGGAGAAACTAAGTGAATTCTTAAATGCTAGTGAGCTTTCCAATAGCTGGTTTCTTAGAAAGGAAAACAAAATGTTGAAAAATCATTACATTAACCATAGAAAAAAGGACATAAACTAGAACACTGTCCTTTTTCATTAATGATGACTTCCCCCAGACTGAGCTTCTACATGTAAATTTCTCACTGATTCTTATACTTCAGTCCTTAACAAAATTAAGGCACAGAATTTATACCATCATCCCATCAGGTCCCTATTATTACGAGGGCGATTTTTACCCACATCCACAGACAAGAAGAGATGACGCTCTGAAACGATGGAACGACTCACTTTGAAAACCTCCCTAGTCCACCCACACTCCAACCACGGTTCATATCAGGTGTAAGTTTGTCCTGAGGTTCAGGTGTCTCCGTCGGGCAACCCAGGAGGCAAGTGCTGCTTCAGTAAAAGATGGCATCTGGCCGAATGTGTCCCCGCTTCTCCCTGAGCCTGAGTAGGGTCAAAGAGATCGCAAAGAGCAGGCACCTACCCGTTCCAAACATGTGCCCCTCTCCTGGGAGCCTGCTAATGCTGACTTAGGTAAGACGGAGCAGCCCCGGTCACCAAACCCTCACCCACACAGCTCAGGGAAGTGATGATCATGTCGGGTGGGAACAAACACTATCCAAAGATCTGAGCAGGAAGCACTGAGAACAATAAGATAAAATTCGACAGTATGTGTCTGGTCGCTTTGACGTGTGAAATGCTAATGTCTTAAGTACAAGGCAGGCGTGACCTGGGTGAAAAAAGAAGACAAAGGTACAAAAACACTGGGCATTCTGGAGAGTTCTGTGAGCTGGAGCTCTGGCAGGAGCAAGTTGGGACGCGCACAGGTCTCGACGGTGAGACCTGGGGTTCTCTGTTCTGCATTGGTGCCACCTACCTGCCACCTACCTACTGGAGGAGGATGGTGAGGGGAAGTGTGGGCGTTTAAAGGAAGACCTGAGGCCAGCAGGGACCTGGTCACTGTGCTCAGATATTTCAAAGGCTCAGAGGAAAAGAGCTTCTGCAGCTCTGGACACATGGACACCAACAGGCAAAACTGGAATAAACTGAAGTTTTAGGGAAAGAAATTTCACCTTCTAAATCGTGTTGGCAGAGGGACAGACAGCAGAGAAGAGGCGTTTTAAGGGACGAGGTGTTTAAAAATAAATGGTTATCCTTATATTTAGGGATTTCTTTCCTTGCAAGTTTGAGGTGTCTCTCTGGTCTGTGACTGCCACTCAACACTGAGTCCCGGCCTCCGGCCTAGGAAAGGGGTGGGGGCACCCCACCGCACTGCTGTGCTGCCAGCTGGGGCCCAGGAGCCCAACAGACGCTGCGAGTTACAACAATGAACCCAACGGCTGCTTCCCTTCTCCTTTTCTGCCGCCCTGCGCCATGAGAAGCCCACCAGAGCTCTTTTCCATGAAGAAGAAAGTGCCACGTTCCCATCGCCGTGCCTGTAAACTGTGCGACCGTCATGAGCCCCTGAAGAGGGCTGAGGATAAGCTCGAAAGGGGAAAGCACGTCGTTTCTTCAAAGCAGAGCCAGGATTGGACAACTTCCCATAAAAGGCTGTAATCATGGCCCAAAATACACTTTGGCAAAATTGGACACCACCAATATACACATACATCAGGAACATATACATCGTGGAATATGTACATCAGGAATAAGGCGAATCCCCAAAAAGCATTTCAGCGTCACTGTTCTTCACCTGTGCTGCAGAGGTCATGTCCCGGGCCTGCACGGAGGCACGGACCCTGCGCACTCTGCTTCCCCTCGGGGTGAGCGCAGACCGAGAGGGGGCCCTCAAAGTCAGTGACGCAGCAGCCATGCCAGCCGGGGTATGCCCACGTCCCCACCTGGTGCGCACCTACCTCCAGCTCAGCACACCAGGGCCACGCAGAGACAACTCTGTCCCAGGGAATCGCCCCTGTTCCCCTCCGACCCAGTCTGCCCCGTACTCAGAATCTCCTCCTTTCTGTGCCATCCTAACCAGGCTGGAGCCACAAGGCATATATTCTTTGTTCCATATCCCCTGCTCATACCTCTCTATCCACACCCCAGGATTTGGGAGCTTAACTGGAAGCAATATGAAAGTTATAGGATGGTAACACAGTCCAAAAACCAAAAAACCCACACAATAAGCTTCAGAAGCAGACCAAGCCAGGTCCAGATCCCAACACTTCAACATCCACTGCCCTCAGCAAGTTAAGAGCTGATGTCACTGAGTTGGTTTATAGCCTTCTCATCTACAAAGTAAAGAGAATAACCGTATCAGCGGGATGTTGGAGGGGTGTCCATGTAAATGTGAGCCCCCAGGCAGAGACCCTTGTTTCTTACCCACACACAGCCCGTGCTCAATAAACAGCAGTCACCGCACTGACACATTGTCATGGCCCACCCCTCTCCTGACTTCTGTTCTGCATCCGGTCACCACTCCTGGTACCCACTCCAATTTGGAATTTGCCCAACATCCTCTAATCTATCTTTAAATACGCCCAACATTGGTCTATAAAGCAAAGCAAGGAAAAGGAAGCCAAGAGTGTTCCGAGTGTGCTGAAATGACCTCAAAAAGATGCTCTGGGGCAACTGTGGCCATGTGCCCACATGAGTGGTCCGGTGCAGCCCCTCAGGACCACCTAGCCCAGAACATCCTGCGCCCGACCACAGATGCTCACGGCCATTTGCAACCTAGCAGGAGGGTCAGCACAGTGCTCAGGCTGGACAAACCACAGGATGACCGTGAGGTTTCCACGGGCCGATGCCAGGATCTCTGGGCCCCTGACGACAGCTGGTGGGGTCAGATCACCAGCTCCCCGACTCATCTGTGCTCCAGGGAGCAACTGTTTTCTTGCAGGGCCCACAAGGAGTTGAATGGAGTTCCACCTTCAGTTTCAACAGATGCCGAAACCTTGAGAGAGGCACTAGCATAACATCCACCGGGCTGGCATCTGTAAGGACCTTCCCTTATCAGCGTTCTCTGCCGCCTTCCAGGGCATTGAACAACAAACACGTCTGTAGAAACTGTCAACATTCACTCTATGCCCCTTCAATAAGGCGTCTTTTTCATAACACCAAAAAAGGCTGTAGTGTTAGCTGTACGCCCTACAAAGAGAGAGAGGCTGAGACACGGAGCGGACAGAAGACTAAAACCTGCACTGGAATGCCCCGCTGTTGATTATTTTTTTATAATACGTACGTATAATGGAACCAAGGAAAATTCTAAAAGTGAATGTGTACAACTGCCATTTTCTTGCATGTTCTTTATACCTTTGCTTTTTTCTATGAGAAATTTTGCTGGACAAAATTAAATATTTCCACAGATGTAGACAAATAAGCCAATCAAAATAGTAAATTTCCCAATTAAGACTATCTACCCTTTTTCTCATATTCAAAGATCAGACAGTTCTAACTCATGTCCTGCTTCTCTGATTTTTTTTAAAGCCAAAATCGAGATTTCCACAAAGTCCAGCACAGGTTCCATTTTTATTAACGCAAGCCAACCTACCTATTCAGGTAAGGGTCCTGGCTGCGGCCATGACGGCCTCAGTGCCGAGGTGCAGCAAAGGAAGGAGAGTGGGACGGCCGGTCATCCTCTTTTGCCCCATCCTCTTCAGAATAATCTTTTCTAATCCAATGAGAATAGGAAGCTCCAGGCAGTATGTCATGACCAGTATGGAAATTTAGGCCACACAGACTGAAAATATCAGCATGTAACCAGCTTTCTATCTAGGTTATTTTGAGAGGCTGTGCCAGAAAACTAGGGACTAGAAGGCACCGGCCTGACTATGTCTGTATCACAGTTAGTTGGCACTTTACCCAACGTGCCTTCAAAAATCAAGTGAATTTAAAATATATATGCAATAGGTATAAAATTCCAGGTTGCAAGAAAAAGATATGTTTTAGCACATTACTTTTGATTTGTTCCTTTTAATGCTTACACTACTGAAGCATTCTGAGGGCAGAAAAAGTTGAAAGAATATATTTTATTTTAAGATAGTCTTAAAATTGCATTTAAAAGTGCATTTTAACCTAGCATCACAGAATAATTAAGAACAAGTGCAGACCAATCCCTCTAATATATAGTGAAGGTGCCAGGCCTTTATTCGGGGAATCTAAGTGCAGAGGAACATTCTTCATCCTTCTGGGACACCAGGCTGATTCAGGGGGGTGGAGTGGGACGGGGGGGCGGAATCAGGTGGGAAGCTGGCCAGGCGCAGGAGAGGACGCTGACCAAAATGACTCTACTTACTCAGAGCAGGACTGAAGCTAAAAGGCCTTTTTCACCCCTCTTCTTCTGTGACTGGGGAGGGGGAGGCTAGCACAAAGACCCCCTTCTGAGTTCTTGTAAAGAAGGGTAGGATGCAGGCCAGGTCCCGAGTGTTGACAAATCCTGATTCAAGGCTCAAGTCACACTTAGCTCACACACAAAATGGGTGATTCACCCACTCAGGGCAGGGGCGAGGGTGTCTCTGAATGCACTCCAGGTCTGCTTTTAAACAGACCACCATTGACAGAAGCTCTGACTCAGCATCATCCCGTCTGACCACTCTTCTGGGCCAACTGTCAATGCCTGTGTGTGTCCAGCACTGAATCGACCATCGTTATACCCAAGCCAAGGATAACCACAAAACACTCATCACTGGGAGTCATGAATATCTTAACATGACTCCCATCCTCTGTGTGGAAGTTCTAGAACTGTGGTAAGTCAGGTAATCACCCAACCTGGTTCGACAGGGACAGTTCCAGTTTACACCTATTGTTCCAGAAAAATGATCGGTAACACCCTCTTCCACTCTCAAATGTGTCTCCGTTTAGACCATAAATTATGTGGTCAGCCTATCAGTAAGGAATGTCAAGCTAAGGAAAACCATTGGACAGGAACACCTGTCCTTTTAAACAGAAGGCCAGGACTGGGCTTTTTAGCCAGCCATACAACACAAGATGTCACGCGAGGCTTCTAAAGTTAAATCTCAGCAATGATTCTGCATCAGCCAACTGGAACGTTGTTCATTTTTCTCTCCACCCCTTTAAGTGGTGGCATTCCTGTGCTGACAACCAGCACCCTTCGTGACCCCCCTTTAACCTTTGGCACCAAGGGAGAGCCTTCGCTGTGTGGTCTTAGCACCACACACACAAGCGGACTGCTTCTGCTTGGCAAATAGGAAGCAGTCAGGGCCCGGTGAAATCTCCACCCTTGGTGGACTTACGGAAGAATGGCTAAAGGAGTGGGGAAATGGAGAATTACTCCATGAACTAGGAAAATTTATATGTGTTTGTATAAATTTACAAACTAGGGGTGTTTGTAAATTTATACAAATACATATAAAAAGTATACACATATACAAGAAACAGTACACTATGGTATTAAATGACACGTAATAAACATAAAGTAGATACATAAAATGGAAAAAGTAAACACTGATAAAATCCTTGCAGTGGGCCAGAGAGAATCAAGTGGTGGGATAGCCAGATGTCATTTCTTTGTTTGAAGCGCAATAAAGGGCCTGTGGCAATTCCAGGGAAAGTTTGACAGGTAGATACAGATGCAAAGCGACCCCTCCTTCCTGCAGCCAAAACGTTCAGAGGCAATAAAGCAGCAATCAACCAAGAGGAAGGAGGAGGAGCCCGAGCGCCTCACCCCAGGGACAGGGGAAGCAGGCAGGAGCCCTGGGATCCCACAGCTCTTCCTCTCCAAGGGGCCTGGGCCCCGAGTCCCCACAGGGTCCCTCCCACACGGGGAGGGAAGCCAGTTGGTCCTGCAATGCTGACCCTCTTTCTTTCTCTCTCCCCCTCTGCTCCCTGTCAGCTACCTTCTCCAGTTTTACTTTTTAATTTCCTATTTGCTAGTAAACCACAGGCAGCAGTCAGAATCCTTGCTTTCTAAACCTCCAGGTCCCAGGCTAGGAGCTGGCAGGGACGGAGCATGCTGGGGTGGCATGTTTGGGGGCAGGCAGACACCCAGAATCAACATGCAAGTCACACAAAGGCCAGAAATGCCTGGCATTCAAAAGGCCTCTGTGTTTGAAATTTTCCACAATAAAAGTGTTTTTGTAAAAAGTATCCACTCATATTCCAGTTATTATCAAAAAAATTAAAGGGTGACCTTTAAACTTGTGAAATATTATATAAGCCATGGAAAACAAAATGTAAATGGGGCGATTTACTTATAAAAGTTTTAAATAGATAAATATTGATTTGTTTTCAACATTCTAACAGGGATGTCCAACCTTGTGATGTCTCTGGGCCGCACTGGAAGAAGAAGAGTTGTCCTGGGCCACATGTTAAATACATTGTGACACGCAATCACAAAAGAATCTCATGATGTTTTAAGTAAAGTTACAGTTTTGTGTTGGGCCTCATTCGCCGCCATCCTGGGCTGCATGCAGCCCGTGGGCCAGACCCCCCTGCAAAAGATGCCAGATTAAGTCTGTGCGCTCACTCCTGTCAGACTGGGTGCCTTCCTCTCTCAAAGCTCAGGGCAGTCTGTGGACGAATCTTTGCTAGGGAAAGTGGTGGCAGAAAAATGAAGCGTGAATGGGCTGTTGGTGATTGTAGACAAATACTCTTGTAAAAACTAAATTTAAGGGCCAATGTTTCAGAAGACCACTGCATTTATGAAATGAAAATATCTAACACCACTGCTGTAAATATGTGTAGCAAATATTGAACAGCCATGAAGATGGGACTTGAAACCCGATCTTTGAGTGACTCTGCTTTAAAGTAGAATTACATGCTTTGGCTATCTCCACTTAACTGGCATTAAAATGTTGTTTTTGCAAGATTCAATGTATCCAAATTTTAAAATCATCTTTAAAAGCTCAAGCTGGAATTTTTAGGCCCTGTTTTATAAAAACTGTCATAGAATGTATTTTTAAATAAAAACTAGGATTTATGTTTGTTATTCCAAAATGCATTAACCTCCAGATAGATGGTCTTCACAAACCAGAGGTATTTCCAATTCAGAGAGACCTCCTTTTACTGTAATGTGACATTATGTGAACTCTGCTTTCATAAGCTGTGTTTTCCCCAACACAGTAGGTAGTCTATAGATCTACATATCCCACCTATTTCCATGAATCTCATCAATTGTGCTGAACTTGTCGTACATGGATTGATAGTATGCCGCCTGGGGGACAGGCTACCTTATCCTATAAGGAGTTTCCAAAATAGTCATGTATCTTCAATGTGATAAATTTGATATGATTTTAAATGCCCAGGTAATAAATAAAAATAAATAAAATTTAAAAAAATGAAATGCCCATGTAGATTTATGTGACTTGACCTTGAGTCACACCTAACCTTGACAAACAGAGACTCATGCAACATCATCTTGCTTCCACATCTTGCTCTAGTTTTGTCGTGGTGTGTCTCTAAATTTCCATACTGTGAGAATCTAGACTCTTGAGCTCCAAAGAATGTAAAATTTATGCAAGGGGCAAACAAACAAAAAAAATCCATGACTCTATCTTAAAAGGGGGTAAGAAATGTGGAAAGAGAGAAGGGAGTTCTAAGTAAAGAGTGGGAAAAATTGGAAAGTTCTAGAAAGCATTTGAATCTTGACAGCCATAAAGAGAAAATTATGGTCTGAATTCCAACTAGCAATTTTTTAGGAGTATATATCTAACTAGTGGCGGTCTGGTGAAACTTAATGGACCTCTTCCGAGAATACTGTTTTTGAATGTCTAAGAGTATACATAGAAGCTTACACGAAAAACCCAATTACATATTTTAAAGTTATCAGAAAAATTTAACATATTATGTGCTTCATTACTACACATTAAATAAAAAGGTCTAGCAGTCAGTGTAGTAGCCAGTGTCATTTTGAAGTAGTGATGAGCATTGCAGTAACTAACTATAATGTAATTTGAAAATATCTGTGATATCCACTGGTGACAAGTCACAGGTACTGCCAGTACTACATTCATAATTTAAAGAAATGCTGGATTTAGTTGGACAGCTGTGAAGGTAGAGCTGTAATTAATTTCTTTCCCATCCAAGTTCATGGCTCTTGACTACAGACCAAAATGTCTTACTCTAGACACTTTGTTACTCATTCGGCTTTTAATCTCTACCTGTGGAAAGAATGTCTTAGAAAGTCACCTAAGGCCGTGGCTGGTGTGGCACAGTGGACTGAGCGCTGGCCTGAGAACTGAAAAGCCGACCGCCGGTTTGAGTCCTGGTCAGGGCACATGCCTGGTTTGGGGGCCAGCTCCCCAGCTGGGGGGTGGGTCGATGCTTCTCTCCCTCCCCTTCTATTTCAGTAAGGAAGATGGATGAAAAAAACTTAAAAAGGAAAAAAGAAAGTTACCTCGCCCACAGCATCTTCTTTTCTCCAGGGCAAGGGTTCGGGTGGCCACCCCGCGTGTGCCGTGTGCGCCTCCGACCAACTCTGCAGAGGCATCTTCTACTCTGAAAACGAGGTCAAGTTGGCTGCTGCACACACAGGCAGACACAAAGTAGACCAGAGGGAGAGACAGGAAACAGAGGGACTTAGAGCAGCTATTCTCGGCTCCCACTCCAGCAGCTCCCCAGGGCGGGGGGTGCAGTACAGTGCAGGCCACACCACCCCCCTCCCCACTGAGTTGACTCAGAGACTCCCAGCCACTTATGATCAGTTCCCTTTTTTGCCCCAAAAGAGCGTTAACTAAGTAAGTCAGGCCTTGGAAGTACATGCCAAACTACGTGTGTAAACTACTCACATGTGTACTAAAAACCAGTCACAGAGTGTGACATCGGACAGCACAGACGGACAGCAACCAGGGCAAACTTTCCCATATATCTGCAACATTATCAAGGATATCTTTCGAAAAGCTACACATGATGCTGAAATATCAGCAGACATATCCCTCTGCCCCACCTCCTGCAGCAGCCTTCCCTCAGCTTACCTACAGTCCTTCACGGTCACTGCTGATTACTTGGTTGTTTTGGTAGCACCATTACTGCATTTGCAGAGCACAGCCAGGATGTACGGACAGCATGTGGCTCTGAATGTATGTGACCACTACAGCAGGGCAGCGGTCACCGAGACAGACACTGCTCATTCACTGTGCAAAAACAAAAGCAAACCACACCTCTGTGCCGTGATGGCAGTGTTTTTGTTTTTTAATTAGCAACAAGCTAATTTCTTCTTGCTCTCTAACATTAGTCCAGGGAGGATGTTTGAGACCGAGAAATAATGCGGGAACGGCCACAAGCCAGTCTTTGCATCTAGTCATGTTTCAGATAAAGTTATGATCTATTAGAAAATTATTCTGATGCAACTTCCCTATCTCTGTGCAATTTCTATCAGCACTCTACCTAGTGATAAGACAGACATAAGAACAGCTATTGGCTAAACCCAAATAATTTAAATATCTAATTTTGACCTCAGGCTCTTCGGCTTGTGGTTTAGATTCAAATTTACAAAATTTGGCTAGGCAGCACTACTTCAAATGGTGCAAGTTTAGAGTCTTTCAAAATACTAAAAAACTTAGATTGGCATTCCTATAGTTTTAGTCAAAAATATCAATACTTACAGTAACCAATGAGACTTAGCCAGTGGGTTTTTCTTTTTATGGCACTATATTTTTGGCAAACTATTATAAAACACTTTGTTTCTTTTACAAGAGTATAATAATTCGCTGTGCACACAGTTTTTGCTAAGCATCATAAATCAGTTCTTTCTCTGTGGTCGTGCATATTGAAGTAGTAACAAACCAGATGTTTTATTTACTTATTTTCTTGGGCAAATCAGGCTTGGTTGGGTCTTATGGACTTTCATTTTATTTTATTACTTTATTTTACTCTAGGATTTTAGTAATTTCCAATTGTCCCCAAATATCTTCATGATATTTGACTTTAGGACAAGGCTGGATACAATTTAAAAATTCAGAATGCTGAGTTAGGGTCAAGTAATATTGCAATAATTTCTCATTATTATAAATTGCTAATGTTCCATTTTCATTTCATCAGATGCTAAAATTGTGTATCGAGTTAAAAATGATAGGTATTTAAGTTGTGTTTTAATATTTTTAATGCAAATGGTTAAAAAGTGAAGATATGTATATATACATATGTGTGTATATATATCTTCTTTAAGAACTTCAAATCAACTTATTTTAACTTAAAGGGAAGTTTTACTTTTCCTGTCTGCGTGGCACGCAGCACATGCTCAGTAAATGATGTACAGATAAGTAAACAAGCATTAATTACTGTTTTAAATAATGGTTCAACTGAAGGGTGAAGGGTTTGGCAACTAGCTAAAGATCACTGAAAGTATATACATCAAGTTTTTAAATAAAACCAAAACTTTCTAACCACAGAATACACAAACTGCTACCCTCTCTCCACTGAATATGTTTTTAATTAAAAAAGAAAAAGCTAAATATTATCTACATTCTAAAGTTATCGAAGTATCCCCTCTTTTATATGGCTAATGTGAAACTTAAAAAAAAAAAAAAAAACTTCCAAAAACATGTTACAACAGGACTCCCTGGCTTGGGCAGGAGACAGAAAACGTACCCAGGAGCATGAACGAGTTCTGTAAGGCATCTCCCCAAGTCCCTCACACGTGGCCTGATGTCCCACCCTCCCACCGCCTTCTCCTTTCTCCAGCTTCATCTGCTTTTCATTTCATCACCTGGAGCCCTGCTTTTCTCATTTACTTTCTCTTTCGCCTAGGAAAACAGCTACCATTTGTTTTTAATAATAAGCTCTTCCTAAAATTGTTTGTCTAATTACCAAATCACTCTACAGCTGGTGACAACACAATTGCATGAATCCAGTACTATCAACTTACTGATACTTCCAAACTAACCCTAAAATGCCATTAAGTACTAATCACTTTTAGTTTTCTGAAAGTAGATTTAAATCTATGGGTGAGTGATCTTTTTTTTTTTTTAGCACTCACTATGAATCCAATATGAGAAATCATAACTAAGCAGTTTAGAAAACAATTTTATTACCACCAGTGCACAGAAGCCTAAACAAGTTACACTACATTTCACAGATGTGCATTTTATAACCCAAGCACTCCCGTGGAATAAAACAAAGAACATGATAGACCTGATAAGCCAACATATAAAAAATTTATGAAACAAGAGCAAGTTTCCTGGGACTCAGTGATAACATCAGAGCAATAACCCAAATTTTTCACAGTTGAAATAAAATCACTCATTTTAGTCCCTAGTAATAATACCAAGATCAAGGGGAGATATTTAGACATACCAATCAGAAATGACATCTTCCTATCAAGGTAAAGGACATGGAAACGTGGGAACGCTCTCTTAAAAATACAACCCTTAGACTGTCGAATAAACCTGTGTGAAAAAGAACATAGTGTAAAAGTAAAAATGGGGCCTTCCTGTCTGTAAAAGAAAAAAGAATGAAAAAGACAGTCAATATCCATTAAGAACGCAACAGAGGTGGTGAACAAAAGCGGACCAGGATGTCTTAAATTTCCCTTTAATTCTGTCCTACACAAAGAACAAGAAACTTAACCCATGCACTCACCTCAAATAACCTCATTAAAAAGTAAAAATCAAACAGTAGGAGTCAAAAATCTCGCTGAGAGTGGCCCCGAGGACACTGCCTGAGGAGGTCACCTGGAGACCACCAGCAGGGCGTGCAGATCTGGGTGGGAAAGTGGGCAAGGCCTTCTGCCCTGCCCCCATGCTCTCTTCCCACCCTGGGGACCAAGGCCCGGACCTGCCCCAGGAGAGGCACTCCAGAGAGAGACTTGGGTTTCCTGGTGACACTGCCCATAACAAACTGGCATTTTAACACAGGTTCTTCCATATCTCAGGCTGCAGCACACATCAGTGATTAAAACGGAAACAAAACCACATAATAACACGAATGTAATCATTTCTACTGCAAATGGTAGCATGAACTCCGAAACCCTGGCACCACCACCAAGTCAAAGAAGCCAAATATGTCAAAAAAAACTGCAGGCTTGCTCAGCAGGCAGCATTCTGAATCAGAAGGAGCAGGAGAAGGTAGGCACCCACCAGCACTTCCGGTGCTGGAAAATAGTACCCAAAGCCTTGCAAAAGCAAGTCATTCCGCTAACGGATAAAATGAACAAATTTATACCACGCTGCGTAAGTCACATTCTGTTGCCAGATATTCAGAATCATTGGAGAATCTCCTATTTTAAAAACAGGATGCATTATTTATTTGGGGAGTCTCTACCTAGTTCACCAATGTGGGACCACCCTACGCAGGGGCTTCAGGGTCAATTTAAAGTGTACCTCCTCTTCATTAGGCTATGATAACAACACAGAAAACTTAGTCACGAATTAAATACATGGCACGTGCACTCTTCACAGACGATAAGGGCCATAAAATCAGTGCTAAGGTGTTACCCTGATCTCAGGATGATATCTTGGCTGTGCTGCTGTGAATGTCTGCACCTGTGAACCAGTTCGCAAAGCTACTCAGGCTTCTTTTCCGCTTTACAAACACAAGACGGTCCTGGTATCTTTTCCAAGGATCATGCCAGAAATGACTACCATGCTTTCCGGATGTCTATTCCCAGATAAATGTGAAGATCATCTGGCAAATTCCACCACTTTCTTCTCTTCCTGATTTGCTGTGGTTTGAATACCTTCTCCATATCACACTATCATCAGCTGACTCTGATATACAGATAAAAAGCACAGCCATCCAAAAGGACTTAGGGGATAAGAGATTTAAGTTTCTTCCTACTGAGTAGGAAATGAATGTTTGGCAGTTAGGCAAAGTAAAATTACCTGTTCACCTGCAAAAAACACACCTTGGGTGGAAACCTGCTGTGAACGGCTGGCTGCGAGAGGAGCATTCAGTATCAAGGTGCTTCTCCAGGTCCAGGAGCTCCGTAGAGGCCTGCACCTGGCCTTTCTCTCAGAACCCCACTGCGGATCTCACACCTCGCCTGGCCCATAGCAGGCTCTCCCCGAACGTCAATGGCATCTGGTGGAATTACTCACCATCCAAGGCCGCCCAGAAATTCACGCTGGCAGTGCTCAGATTCTCAGGCCCTGCCAAAGGTGAAGCTTTGAATATTGGTTATCTCCCATAAGCTACCCTTTTCTTTTAAAGGACAGGGTTGTTTTCTGAAACTCTTGCTTCGTAGAAACGTCTTGGCCTATTTATGAGAAACTGGGTTGGCCTCATATTGATGTGTATAATTTTAAAAGGCCCTATAACCTGCTTTCAGAGCCATGTAAATAAAGCTTTAAAAGGGGAGGGAGGCAGAGGGAAGTCCCAGAAATGGGAGTGAAGTATGGAATAAAGGAAAGACCAAGAAGGGCCTATGACCTTCATAATGGGCTCATGGAAAGCTCTCCTACACAAACCTTCCCAGGAGAAAACCATTCCGTGCGGTCTCTCTCTAGTGCGACCTTCCCGCACTCTGCTCACGGGGAAGCCACCTCATCACAAGTAAAAACATTCCGAGGCGAACGGACTGATACAAGATGCTTCTTCCCCTCCGCTGTGACTGATCGAACTCGGCCATCAGTCAGCAAATATTGATCAGGGCATGCCCTGAGCTTGGCCAGAGTAGAGACAAGGATTTCACAGGAGTCACAAGTCCAAGAGCCAGAGGCCCCAGTCCTGAGGATTAATTATTAACCGTAAACAGCAGTCAGCAGATCAATGGCAGCAACCTGAACTCAGCCAAACCAGAAGGGATGGTCACTTCGACCTCCCTCCTCCAGGGCTGCCCCGCCCACGCTCCACGGGCACACGGAGGAGGGGATGCAATGCCAAAGTAACAGGAACACCTGGGCCTCTTGCCCACTGGATATGGGGATGCAGCACGCATTTCGTTGTGCATCTGGTAAACATTTAGTAAGCACCAACTGTGTGCAGGACACTGGGGATACAAATATGAGCTAAGAATTAGCCTCAATGTAAATTACAGATTAGAAAATAAAATAATCAGCAAGAAATTATATGGCAGCTGTGAGTCAAATGGAATTATAAAATATGCCATAGTTTAGGGATAGAGATTAAACCACCTCGAAAATAAGAACCATTAGATTTATTTGCTAAAGCGAAGTTATTAGAATCATCATAAAAAGCAAATTTTACATTAGATGAAATGTGGGTAAGGGGATGGGGGAGTCAAGTAGAAAGAGGGTCGGAGTCAGGAGTCCGTGCCCACTGAAGAGGCACAGGAGTGAAGGCAAGAGGGGACACACAGATGTCTCAGATGGAGGGGCCTTCGGACAGAGGGGGGCAGGTGCCCATGCATAATCTAGACTCTCCAGAAGTCCTGCCCCAGAAATCCAACTCCTATCTCTGACTGCCTCCAACACACGGTGGCTGGCAGCAAGCGGCTCTGTCCCTCTTAAGTGGCCAAAGAAGAAAGACAAGAGAAGTCAAGGAAAAGGGAAGAAATGAGGAAAACAAGAACAAAAAAGAAAGATTAACAGCCCATTTAGTGCAGGGAAAAAAGTGCTTGTCAATTTAACAAGCCTGCAATCAATGCCTGCAACCCCTAGCAGCCACCACCCATCCCACTCTGGCTGATTTGTATCACCTCTGTAAGCTGGGAAAACTAGAGACACAGGATTAAGAAAGATACTGCTGAACGGGGCAGGTAGGGGGCACTGACAAGCTTATTTTGGGGTGGAAGGAGCCGTTTGGGAAGGGCTGCAGCTGTGAGGATGACCTCTGGGTGAGTCACTCTCCTAAACAGAGGAAAGTCCCCCTGAAGGTGCAAGGAGACTCAGAGACTCAGAAAGAAAGATGGATGGTCAACCAGAAGGATAAATAAAATAAAGCTGGTAGGACCAGGGTCAGGGTTGCTTTCACTCACTCATTTTTCTTGAGCACCTGTCCTGGACTGAGAGGTGGCTACCGGCTCCACAAGGGCCCACTGGAAAGGGCCCACGTGTTCTGCTGACCATGGCTCTCCACCCTTACGCGCCCTCAGTGTTGCTAACCAGGGACTCCACAGGTAAAATGACAGTGACACTTCAGAGCCCAGGGCCTATATGTGAAACGCTGAATTTGGATCAAACAGGCAGCTACTCCAATAAGGCAACTCCTCCTGCAGAGGTAACCGACAAGGGAACAGTTTTAGGGGATTCTTAAAAGGAAAAAGAGCACTGACCACTGTGGCTGAGTTGGATGGGCATCATCCTGCAAAGTGAAAGGTCGCCAGTTTGATTCGAGGTAGGGCACGTGCCTGGGTTGAGGGTTCAGTCCCCGCTTGGGGCACGTATGGGAGGGGCAAGCAACTGATGGTGCTCTCTCACATCGATGTTTCTCTCCCCGCTTTCTCCCTCCCTTCCTGTCTCTCTAAAAATAAATAAATGATATCTTTTTAAAAAAGGAAAAAGACAATCACATCAACACCAGTGGGCTAGCTGAGAAGGACAAACAGAATTCATTCCAACCTGACCAAAGGCCAAAGATTAGACTTCCCTACCGATGAGAAATAAGCGCATGGAAAGCCTCCCAGTGACTCTCCAAACCCAGATGGCTGGGAGGAGGCCATCCACTCATCCTAAAACAATCTGAGAAAAACAAGATGCTGGGCTTGGACTCCGGTCTGCCCTTGCTGCAAACCGGATCCTGGGCAGATTCTCCTGTCAGCCTCACCTCATTCCATGACAGGCGGTTTTACGGAGCCAACTCACCTCCGCCCCCCGCCCAGCCACGCACTCTGATACCTGGGCAACTTCATCCCAATTCATTCAAGCTGGTGCTAGCAGACAGGACAGTTCCCAGGCGCTTAATGTCAACCTTGCCAAATGGTGTCCGTGCTCATCAAAGACATTAGGGCTTCATCGCACAGTCTTTTTTCCCCTCACTCCTATAATGGCTCTGGGTCCTCTGATAAAATTGTTTTACAGTTTTTTCAAATATTATTACCAAGCACTTAAAAATTTTTCCTAGCACTGACACAGAGGTGTCAAAGGGCTTAAGTTATCTCAATGATTCATCATGAAGGAAGAATGACTATCTCCAAGAGAGTTAGGTTATCATCGGGCCTACGGGTGCCACTGCTGAGTGGCACCCGAAGCCTCCACTAATGCCAGCAGCACACGCCAGCACAAAGTCCTGCAGGCAGAGAAGGATCCAGGAGAAGGGCCCCACACTGTCAACACCTGGACTGGGTTTAAAACACACATCTACTTACAAGCAACTCGGGAATTGTCTAGAGACTAGAAAACTTGCTTCTTCACAGTTTCTTCGCAAGAAACTGTTCATGTATGTCACATGATAAATAAGTCATGAAAATGTATGAAGAGACAGCCTGACAAGATTCCTGAATCCTTTCAGCACAATCAGTAAAATATAACAAAAAAAAGAAAAGAGAAAAAAAGAATGTGAGAATAAAAATCTAAAGATAGGTTAAACATATGTCTTACTACAGGTACTTAAAAAACAAGGTAAGTTCTACTGAATTTTTAAATCACACTAATAAGATTATCATTTCCTTAATTTGAAGTGGTTTAGATACATATCCACTCTGGTCATTTACACATGCAAATTGTAAGCCATTCCTAGTGTGGGCTTGCGTGTTTGAGTCCGAACTCCAGTCGGGTTGCAGTCCCTCCCAGAACAGAGAGAGAGAAAAGCTGCAGTGTGGGCCTCTTGAAGGAACCACCCTTCCCATGGCTGATCACATATAAAACACCTTGGAAGTGAACCCACATGATCTCTTAATTCCTTTGTGAACACATCTCAATTACTATCAGGCCAGGAGATAAAAATTATCCCAGACTGGTGCTAACAAAAAAATAATAGAGTATGAATTCTATAAATGGAAATGGGGGGGTCGGGAAAGGAGCAAATTACATGTGGGCTCTAAAAGCAAAGGAAAAGAGGCCTCCACACCGTCCATCACTGTCACTCTATATTGTGTCTATGGCATATAAAATACCCATTTAAAATCTCTGAACTCCAGCATTTTTACAGGTAAAAAACCAAAGTAAGAACTGGTATTTTTCAATGTTCTCAAGTAACAGTACAAAGAGTATGGGCTAGGAAAGTGTTAAATTACAAGCCATCTGTTCTGATAATTTACGATGTGATTTCTCTCATCTCCTTCAACACTACATAACATCTCTATGGCAACACGGTGACATCAAATGCGAGTTTGGAGGGCCAATTGTGCCTTCAGTCTGTTCACATAGAGAATGCCAGACTGGTCGGGGAGCTCCTCCATGAGCCAAGATCTTTTCCTTCAGCAGGATGTCCCTGTCATAAACTGCCCGGATTCTCTTCCTCCATTCCCTCCGGAGATGTAAATGAGAATGATTCTGCAAACACCACTTATTGCGCCTTATCGTGGGTATCGCAGCCCTGCAACCCACAACCAATATGTGCGGACAAAACACAGAGGTGCCTAAACCCAGCTGTGCAGCTGACCTCCCAGCAGGGCTTTTCCAAAATACAGAGTCCTGGGCCTCCTTCTGGCTACTAAGTCAAAATCTCTAGGGAATCTGTACTTTTTAAAAACTTCCCAGGCAATTCTGATACAGCCTGGGTTAAGGAACCATGGATGTAAATCACAACCAGACTCTACTGGGGGCCTGCCCTGGGCTGGTAGCCTGGCACCTCGCCTCACAAGGAACAACCCAAAGGCACCAGAACCAGGAGGTGGTCTCCGCAAGGTACCACATCAACTCTGACAACCAGGGAGGCCAGACCAGGACAGACAAGAGCAGTTTCCCAAAGGAAGTGATGCTTGAGCTGAGTCAGTTAGGGAAACCCAGGGGGGAACACCCAACACAAAGACAGGTTCAAGAGCACGTACACAGACTTGGGTGTGTAATGGGAGCCTGAGAGACTGATGGGCAAGAAGTCTAGGAGCTTCTCTCAACTCAGGTCAGCCCAGATAAACTGACCAGGTCTGAAACCCAAAAATTTGCATTTGTGGTTCAACTCTGGCCTTGGTTACAAAGTATCGTCAAAAGAAAAAGAGGATTTGGGGGAAGTAGAAAGAGAACTGAAAATGATTCTGCCCTACTCTTTACCAAAATCCTCATCTGCAACACTGAAAGAATACACATATCAACATACATCAATAAATGTGCGATAAATGAGAACTACTATACTGTGTCTTTTTAAGAGCATCTCAAATTTTATTTTCACCTTGAGAACAATTTCAATTAGGCAGACTTGAGCTAGTTGATCACCTGTTATAATTTTAACTCTATATTATTCCCCAGTACATTTTTAAAAGAGGCCAGAAGAGGATCTGCCTAATCATCTTGCCTCTTTAGAATATAAACTCCCAGTGGCCGGAATATTTTCATCTCCAGCTGTAAGGCACCTGGCATATTGACACTGCCCAAAGGGTAAACAGTCCACTCATTCCACACTGCCACACACATTAAAGAATGCCCACAAAGTCCTTTGAAGAGGAAACCACTTCGAGTGCTAAGTATTCAATAATTTTGAGCTGAGCATTTGAAACTCAGAAACAAAGATGACAGACCAAACAGCATAAAAAGGGCACTGGCCAGCAGGGAGGCGCTCATTTGGCCAGAGCTCTGGTCCCTTCGCAGGCGCACTCCACAGCAGACACAACCCCAACCTGCTGCACACGCCTTCAACATACAGAGTCAGGGGGCAGGGTTCAAATCACCGAAGAGAACACAGTTCCTCAGCGTTTCACTTCTTTCAAGGACCATGCCCAAAAGTCATTTCAAAGTCACACAAATTCTTCTTTCTGAGACGTCTCCTTTGAAGCGAAGCTAAAATACTCTGGATGAAGTGTCAACTGAATTCTAAAACAGGCACAATGAAAATTCTTGCAACAGAACATATGCGATTTTATGCAAATCAATAGTTTCTATGCAAATCAACACCGTTTCTCTCTTATTCTAGGCCTGGCTCACGTTTGTGAGTGAGCAGAGCTAGCTAACTCCAAGGTTCTAGAGCAGAGAACTCACACTAGCAGGAGAGTCCTGGCTGCGATTCATATGGGTAGGACCATTTTTAGTAGGAGGACCTCACGAAGTTGCCTCTGCCTTCACCTTTCCCAGACTTTTATTAGGAAGACTAAAGTATCATCACCTTGAACCATTTCAGAAGTGCCAGTCACTGTCCCCAAATACACCACCTACTGGAAAGCAAAGTCTGTTCTTTTCTTTTCCAGACTGAGACTCCCTGAAACTTTTAATGGGATACTTAATCTAAAGTGTTCTAAGAAATCACCAAATACACCATTAGATCACCAGTGAAGCCCAGTCAGATCTTCCACAATGCCCTCTTTCAAACAGGGGTGATTCCTTCTTTTCCTCCCTGACATGACCAGAACATGACCAAAACGAAGGGAAGCAGGAAGCTCCCCAAATGCAAGTCAGAAATCTCAGCGTGATACGCACGGCACAGCAGGAGGCAGGCAAAGCCTCCTGTCCACCCAGGACACCCACTTTTGGGGGAAAATCAGTGTGCATTAGGCATCCTCATGTCTGTCCCTCGTAGCTAGCGATCTGAAGCAAATTTTAAAAAAGCTCTCTGAGCTCCCTTCCTCACGTATAAAATTAGATGTCACTCCCTACCTACCTTGCAGGGAGCTTTGAAAATTGGTAGCTGGTGCGTAGTAAGCGCTCAAGTAAATGAAGCTGTTTAAGAACCTAAAATATGTTGCCTATCTAGCCATGATCTGTTTTCTTTTTTGATTGAGAGATAACATATACTATAAAAGTCACCATTTTAAAGCGTACAATTCAGTGGTTTTTAGTACAGTCACAGGCTGTGTGACCATCACCACTGGCTAATCTCAGAACAGCATCAACCCAAGATGCTCCCCAGAGGGCCTGGCTCATCAGCAGTCATTCCCACTCCCTCCCCTCATGACTTTTACTCTCCAAATTTTCCAAACATAAAAAAGCCTTTTCCCTTTAAAATATTAATAAGAAAATCATGATTCTTCTTTCTTGCTAAAAAGTCTAGTTGTAGGAAGGGCTTCCAGAAGTAGAGGCCAAATTTTCCAGAACATGACCTAGCAGGCATGAGGACGCTTCCAGAAATTACAGAAGACAATATATGACATTGAGACCTTCTCCCCAACTCAAGGGCCTGTGTTCTATGTCATCTCTGAATACAGAGAAACACCGAACAGCAAACCCTCATCTTGCCTGTAGCACAGGATCGGCACTCACCGGTCCATGACTTCTAGAACGGAGTGCATGCACCCTTCCCAGAAACCCCGCACTACTGCAGAAACCAGGCTGTCTTCAACTTACTGCACCTGGTTTCTGGGAAGAAACATGTAGTCAAGGAAAGGCAGCAAGCAAGAGTCTCTCAAGCCATGACTCATGACTGACTCCAACACCACTCCACTCCACCCCTCCCCACAGAATGTAATGGCTTCCTGAGAAAAGACCTTCCCACCCCTCCTGGTCCCACCACACACCCATTCCTTTCCACCCCCCACCTCCCCTCACACAGTCTTATTATCTCAACGTTTGCCTTTTCTTCCTCTCTTCCAGAAATTAACCCATGCAGCAGATGAAGATGATAAACTTGGCCACAACAGGTGTCGTCTTTATGAGCTGCACTTATTAGGAATTAATCTTTCTTTTTTGGCAACCCCTTCTTTTTCAAATGTGAGCTGTTGATGGCGTGTGGCCGCTCTTCTCTCAAACACGCCTCTGGACAGTCCCCGCACATTACTTCATCTGTGTTCTCGGGATGACTGACTGACAAGCACTGAGCTGAACAGAGACTGACCGCTAACTGCTGATTTGAATAGTTTAAACTAGAAGATGTAGGTTCATTTATCACAGGGGCATGGGTTAGCATTTTGAAATGACTTTCTGCATATACTAGGATTGAGTAACTCCGTAAAGATACTGAGGATAAAGGGAGCCTTTTTGTCAAAAAAGGGAATTACAAATATAGAAAAGGGAAGACTAAAATGCACCCAGCGATGCTGGACTGGAATTGAAGGCAGGAGTATAAACTCATGGGTTTGATTCTAAATAGATAAGTGAAGCAAGAGATATGCATTCATATATGAAAATATATATACTTACGTGCATATGTATGTGCATGTAGGTACACACAGAACACACTTCCTAGCTCTGTCCACTGAGAGGTTCTAAAAGCAATGGCACCTCTACAGCAATGAGCCCAGACTGTGTTCTAAATACTGTTCTGCGTTCATGAACAGGGCTCCCTGGAGAAATGGCTGATTCCAGGGCTGGAGCAAGGAAAGTACGACATAAGCCTAGAACACTTTATGTGTCAGAACATAAGAAAGGACTCAAAAGATGACGGGAACGGGTCACAAAAGATAAAGGAATGAGACGTAAAGGACTCTCACTGGCCAAATCTTGAACAAATTGAACATCAAACTAAATAATGACAGCAAAGAACCAGAAGCTGTTGAGTAAGACAGGAATCCATGAGGACAGACATACACCAGTAAGTATGTGGGGCTCCAGGAAAAGCCCCTCCTTATGGGAGAAAGCCAGCAACACTCAGGAGAAATGGTGAAGTCAGGAAAAACACCACCGTGCAGCCGTCATGGTCACAGGTTCCGGCAAAAATCACCAATGGAGGCTGCTAATAAAACCCAGCTAATAGAAGCCAGGAAAGATACCGGATTTCACACAGTCTCAACTTATCTACCCACAAAATACTAACTAATTACAAGGGGAAAACAGAGTGGAGAAACCTGGTAATCACCACCTGAACCAAATGACTTCAGCGGACTTCCCAGTGGGACAGCTGACAGCTACGTCCCTGACAGGGTGTCCCAGGGAGGACAAAGCCCTCCTGGCAGAAATGCACAACAGAATCCAGTCACGAGGGCTCCTACAGCCCAAACTGAGGGATGGTCTCCAAAAGAACTGACTAATCTTCAAAATTATTAAGGTAACAAGATGGACAGACTGGAAAAAATGTTCCAAATTAAAGAAAGCCAGAGACAACAACTAAATACAATATTGACCCAGATAGAATCCTGAACCACAAATATTAATTGCCAAAAAGAATGTTTCTGGAACAATTGGTAAAACTGTATTAAAGTCAGTGGATTTAGACAGTAATATTATAGCAAAATTAATTTCCTGATTTGGATCATTATTTAAGGGAATGTCCTTGCGCCTAGAAAATACACATCAAACCACCATTTAGATGTAAAGGTATCATCATGATCTTTGCAACTTACCCTCAAATGGTTCAGAAGCAAAATAATACGCAAATTATCTGTGATCCACACATACATGTACATATGTGTGTGTGCATATATGTGTGTGCACTCCAGTTTAGGGGGGAGGGGAGGGGGTAACCACTGCGGTGAACAGTCACAGCTGGGAAATCTGAGTTCCTGCTTCTTTGACCATGAGTTGTGACTTTCCACAACAAACTCACCTCCCCTCACAAAAGAAAAAAAACAACCATCAAACAATGAAGACATGGATTGACACAATAGTCAAAAATTATACAGTCAAATCTCAATTAGACTAAGTTAATACGAATTTGATCTTATGTCAAAAGCAACACAATCTAACATTCAACAGCAGGCCCATCCTATTCTTTTAATCCAGAAACTGAAAAAGCCAGAATTAACCAAACAAAAAAACACCTTGAAACACAGAAACTCCTTGAACAAACTAGGAGAAAACAAAAAGAATAACTTTTTAGAATGTAATAAACCTTCCAGGTATACAATGTCTACACCCAAGATGTCAACATCTCAACCATCCTCTGACTAAAATAATGAAAGGCCAAGGCAGGCGGGGACGTCCTCAGAGACACACAGCAGACCGTGTTCCAGTGTGGGATGGTGCTGGGAGGTCCAGGTGGGGGGAACCTGCGTAAGCATCCCATAAATCAAGCTACCATGGTAAGAGGGCTGGATGAGTTGTGACGGACAAAAATGCACTCCACAGAAGGAAAAACCTAGAACACAGGCCTAGGAATTATCTCACTGAGAGAAAACAGGGAAAAATAACTCCATTCCCCATGACCACACACGGTCATCTACATTTCGATGAATAACATCAAAGAAATGAGTGGCTGCAACAAATAGCTATATAGAGAGAACCCAGGAGTTACCACACCCACCTTATAAAACTGTCCCCAAAAGAGAAGCTTAACAAGCCTACGGCCCTGCCCCACCCCACCCCCCACCTCTGTTCCCTTCCTAAAAGGGAAAGGAAGCCCTGGTAATCCTTACAATGTGTCACACAGAGCAATGGCTGCAAAACTCCCCTCCCTGGCTAGCCTCTCCAGGCTGTCCCAAATTTCCCTCCGCCAACCTCGCTGGCCACAGAGACTTCCTAGCCAACACTTCAGTCCAAGTCCGCAGGCCAGGGAAGCAAGGACCCACACTTCCACCAGGACTCCTCTAGAGACTTGCAGGGGACAAGGGGATGGAGAAGGGGATGGAGACGCCAGGAAAGTTCACATAGCCACATGCCTCAAATAGATAGCTGGGGTTACTCGGGTTATTTTCGTAAAATGGAACATCCGTTTTAATTAGCTGAGAGGAGGAAAGGCATAGAGATGAAATTATAGGGCCTGGACCAACATGAGAAAAAGGCTTGCTATACCCTGGAATCTTCCACTCAACTTTTGTTTGGTGTGAGACTTGTAAATTATAGCTTCGATCCTCAACACACAAAGATATACGTATCCACTTTTAAAGATTTGAAAATTACAACACAGGGCCTTGTGGGACGCTGAGGGTCATTCCTACTGTCCCTCCATCAGGGAGGGAAGGGTGTCAGCACACGGAGGTCTGGCAGCCTTGGGTTTAAATTCCAGCTCAGGCCCGCACAGCAGTGCAGCCGGGGGCAGGTCATTCTGCCTCCCCAGAGGCCAGATTCTCGGTTCTAACACACCACACCATCCCCCTGCTGGGAGGAGAGATTTGGTTTCACAGGAGAAAACGTATCTAAAACACCTGCACTGTATTCAGAGTCCTAGGCACTCAGATGGTATAGCAAGTGGTGGCAGAAGTACAGACAACAGTTAAGAGAGACTATACCAGGTTTTCTTGGAATACGGAATTGGCATTAATGGCATTTGGAGAAAACAGACATATTTTACATGTCAGCCTATGACCTTACAAGCAGGCATTTGTTTGTTTTCTGCACGTGCTTATTTTACTCCCTTCTGGAGCGTTAAGTCCAAAGGTGTTCTCTGATCCCTGGTGTCAGGAGCCCTCGCCTCTCCCTGGAAGCAGCTGTGAAAGATTTAGATTAGAGCACGAGTGTGGAGAGCACCGGAGGCCAGCTGGCCATTGTATGATTGCCCAGCATCCTAGTTTCTCCCCAAAGGCCCCATATCCACACCGCAAGTTGTCACAGAAAATTTACAGCGATCCCCTCTCAATCCCGCACAAAGTTTACAGCCCAAGGTTTCCAGCAATTCGGTTCAGGGGCCAGGTCCTATCTCACAAACAGGCTGAACGCTGCAGAAGTGAGACAAGACTTCATGCACAATGCCATGGGAGAGGAGAGAAATGCTCAACAATAAATCCTGCAAATTTTGCATCTCATGGACTACAGTTACACACTGGGAAAGAAAGAGGTAAGCAGACCAGCTAACAAACAGCTGAAACTTAATGGCTCTCCCATGAAGCATCTCCCACGAGAAGCTGCTCTTGCACGGGCAACCTATCGGGGGACATTTGATCTGAACCATCCCAGGCAGAAAATATATGGCCTGGAAACCACCAAATTAGCACTGGTTCTCAAGGCTCCTGAACCCAAGATATATAGGACAAGTGCAACACAATGTAGATGAAGGTGAAATAACTCTAAAATAAAAGTGTGAAATGTATTCTGCTTCTGTGCAATCTGGATTTTTGAGCTATTAATGGTCCCCTGCACACCATCTATCCTCACTGAGGCACTAGAAAGGGCAGTGAGGGATGGAATTTCTCATAATCATGAATTTTTTTAAACAAAGCTGCCTATGAACAAGAAACATCTATTCATTTAGTATGAGACCAATGAGGAATTTATTCCAGTTATTTAGGTGCCAAGATATTAAAACATTTAAACATTGAAGATTTTGTTGTGTGAGACTAGTTGAGTAGAAATATTTATAACAACATTCTAATCAAATTACTTTTTCCCAATAATTGTGGGTACCTTCAGAGTAAATAATAGAGGAATTGTAATTTTTGGCCCTGATTATCATTTTTTTTAATCAATAAAAGTAAAACTGATCAAGTTATCCAAATACTAACAAAATTGTTACTCCTGCTGATCCTACTACATTTGTCAGGCAGAACAAAGATTAACTGACCTAGGAGTGTCCTCCCACAGGTTTGGAGAGGCGGGGTGAAAGACAAGGAGCAAGATAGGAATCCTTGAAGACGTGGATCAATGTGAGAAAAGGAAGTGAAGCAAAAGGAATAAAAGATGGAAAGTGTGTGTGTGTGTGTGTGTGTGTGTGTGTGTGTGTTACTTTAAGCAACCTCTTACAGACATTTCATATGCACAGTATCCAAATTAAATTATTTTGCCTGAAAGCATACATGTCATTTATACTGTCACTTCTTATACACTAGGAGACATGGATCCTTTTAAAATGGATTTCAAATCCCACAACCTCTTCATAATAGCTCTGCTACTGTAGGACAGTTGTAACTATCCAACAGAGATGTTATGTACACGGCTGTACCTGATGGAAATCTAAGTGTTACCATCCTGCATTTTTTTCTGAAATTCTACTAAAGCAAATTCTAGAAAGTCTGATGTATGTACTCTGCCAGTTAATTCTGCTAATTCTTCAGCAAAATTTAACAGAGATGAAGTGTAAAATAACATACAATTCCAATATTAGTCTCTGATGTGTTCATTCATTCCATCTTGTATTGAAACCACCTATTCCACAGAACTCCAAATGAGGTGTTCTATGACGCTTCCAATATCCATACACATACCTATGCATAGATGGGTGGGGGGAGACAGCAAGAAACACTATATAAAAATATTCAAGGATCGTACTTTTCAATTTGCATTGTGTTTCTCTCAAGTTCAAAATTAGCTTTATTTTATGGTTATGAATGTTAAGTGAGGGGATGACCACTATATGAATTCACTCATTAATTATCAGTACTGGGAAACAGGTAGCTGCAAAGTCAAGTATACACTCGAAGGCCCAAGAACAGAGGCGGAAACAGATACTAATGAAGGAGCAGTCCCCAGACTGCCAAAGGAAACCTACCCCTAGAAATTCCTTCTTAACACCAGGAATGTTGAGGCATTGCGGGCCATCCAGCATATGCTATTTTTTTTCTATCTTCTTCTATCTGGACAGCAGCAAAAGTCACTTGAGTGAGAAATTTTAAACCAGGAAAAATGATGACTATTTATATCTAAAGATGGTTTTGTTTTTAAGTCTGCAGACTTGGCTTATATGCCATATGGATTCCCCAAGTTAACACTTCTTACAGAACCCAAGAAAAGGATCTTCACCTCCCCGCAACTACCTTTAAAGTCTCCCTAGACCACCCCTAGAAGTTGCAGGAAGTTTGGTCCCATGTGGAGCAGGCTGAGTGACCATTATTACCTTTCAAATCAACAGAAAATCTTTCCAAAATAACTCAGCTTTGTTCTACTTGACCTAGAGAAATAACTTACATTGGAGTTGGTTTTGTTGGTATCTTGTGGGGTTTTTGTGTTTCCCTGATTGCTAGTAAAGCTGAATATTGACTTGTCCGGCACCTGTACTTCTTTGAATTGTCTGTGTGCCTATTTCTCTTTGAGACTGTCTTACAGATTTGAAAGTGCCCTTTTTATTATGTATATGTTTGTTTGTCTAGTTTGTAATAAATGTTTACTCATTTGTTGTTAGCCTTTTTTAATGTTAGGTTTAAAATTAACATATAGTAAAACTGGATCTTCGGGTAGGCAGGGCAGTCAAGTTCTATGAATTTTGATACATATCATCACCACAACCAGAATGAAAGAAAAACAGCTCCATCATCTCCAGAAAGGCCCCTCATACTGCCCCTTTGTATTCGCACCCTCACTACCCCTAACCCCTGGCACTCAACCGATCTGTTCTCTCCCTGCAGTCCTGTCTTTTTGAGAATATCACCTAAGTGGAATCATATACTATGTTATGTAGCCTTTTGACTGCCTTCCTTCACTCAGCTGTAACTGAGTGAATGTAACAATTTATCACTTTTATCAGTTCACAGCTACATTGTTTCAATGCTAAACACAGCCAGCCCCTCCCAGAAGAGGTTAGTAAAGGACTTCTTTTCTGGAACTGAGGGGTCCACAGGTCTGCCCAAACCCTGCAGAAACCCCTCCTAAGGAGAAACCAAGTGCAATGTATCACTATCCATAATAGGACTATACACAATAAGAAGCAGCAGCAGCAGCCGCCGCCGCCGCCAGATTAATTCACACGGACACCACTAACTCAAAGTATCCTAGACCTAGAATCCATTCTTTGTGTTGACTAATGATTTCATTAAAGCTTTCTGTCAGTGTAATCGCTAAAATGTACTAGTTTACGAGAAATCCCAAATAGGGTAATGCTTCCAAAATACAAGATTTGCTCTACAGATTACTTCACAATCCTTCCCAACCAGACAGGAGTAGATACATGGTTAATCAAAACAGTAACCTAACACTCAAGTATATTTTTCACTAAAACGAGGTTCTGTCTTTCCACAGCACCTCCGGCACTGGGTCACATCTTACAGGGTCACTATGCAGAAACCCCAGAGGCTGCACCCTTCTTCCTGCAGCTCAACAACCCTGGCCTCTTGGTTGAGGAGTCCGTACTCTTGCTCTGGACACAGACCTTTCCCAGAGGGCAGGTGATTAACAATTTGGGCTTCAAAGGGTCTCCTTATGTGGAGAGGAAACACAAAAGAGGAAGTTGGGGTAACAACTATCCAGTAAGCAAAGGGAGTGTTTCCATTAGCAAGTGAGAAGTGGAAAAGAGTATATACACAACTTGCTAATCATAAATACAACACGGGCACCTGATTTCCCATCAACAAGGCTATCTATCTGTACATAAGGGTTAACAATGCAAAAGGTTGGGAGACTACTCTGGAAATTTGAGCCAGATGTCTGCTTCCTCTTTATGACTGGCAGAGGTGGCAGATAATTGGGGTCCAGTGGGAACAGGGCACCACAGCAAGCAAGCAGGCAAAGGCTCTGAGAGGCAATGCCTCCACCAGAGGCATGGAGAGGGCAGAGGGCAGGGCAGCCAAAAGCAAGGAAAGCAGTGCAGGGAGGGCCTTGTCTCATTCCTGTCTCTTTGCTCCTTTTTCGCTTCTTTGCCCTCAGTTCAGAGGAATACGAAGAGAAATTCCAGAATGACTCCAGCTGAATCATCACCAGCCAAAATTCCTAAGTGCAAGGGACACTGAGACGATGCCTGGTCCATGCTCACACCCATGCCCCCTGTTCTGCTGAACGCTCCCTCAGCTGAGTCTGGAGTAGGGCAAGAGTGAGGACTCTGCCCTGCACCATCTGATCCCTCTTACCCCCTTCTCCAACCCGGGGCACATCCCATTCACTGCCCACGACCAGCTCCAACAGAGCCGAGGAGCATGGAGAAGACAGAAAAGACAGCATCTCCGTCCACGAGACAAATAACGCAGTCAATCCATCAGTGCCCCCAGTCTACTCAGCTGAACACTTGGTTCGGAAAGAAACGAGAAGGGACGTCAGCGCATGCCACCAGCTTCCACCAGAACAGCAGTGTTCTCACTCCAACCCTCCTCTGTCCATGCAGTCTCTACTGCTCCTACCAGTGGCGCTACTAAAATTTTGTCAAGACAACACACTTAAGGAAATAAAAACCAATTCATCATAGAACTGAGGAGGAATGAAGGGGGATGTTAAGACCGCTCTTTATATTATAGTGAAGCACAATCCATCCCTATCAACGTAAGTGATTTTACTGGGGAGTAAAGTGTAGCTATTGATTAAGAATTTGACTTTACTCTGGAATTCTGCCAAGGATATGAGATAAAATTTTATTTCCTCAGTAGGGGAGTCAAGTACATAAACTAAAAATAAGTATCACATATAGCCGATTTAGATGACAGCTTCAAACGCATCTTTCACTTTTCATTAAAAACACACCCCAAATTTATCATAATATTTAAAAGGTTTAAAAAGACCATCTTAATCACCTGTTTTTAAAGCACATTTGAAGAGCCTATGTAAACTACACACTTCATTTTCAACAGAACCTTTGGCTTCAGTTAAATCTTAGTTAATCATTTAAATGGTTCAAATGGCTACATTCAAATGGTTCAAATGGCTACATTTAAATCTTCATTTGAATCTGGGATAGTCAAACTGCAAAGGGAATACAGTATCACATGTCAATTAGTCAGTTTACAAGGTCTCAATGAAAAGTTTCTGTCAGTGACTGTTTTACTGCTCTTTGATTTCTTGAAAGTCACTTACAGGATTATTTTTTTAGCTATCTCTGCTTCCTCTAAAACTGTGCCACCGAAACACAAGATGCCAACATTCACTATCAAATTACATTTTCTTCAGCTTCCCTTTTCAAAATATTGAGAGTAACAAGGGCCGACTCCATAGTATAATCATTATTACTGGTGCTCACAAAGACCAAAGCTGCCAGGCTGTAAAGGAACACAGAAGCAGCCTGGCAAGCTTGAAGGCCAGCTACTTACGGCCAGCTACTTACGTGGTGTTAGCAGCATACATATGAAGAAACTCTTCCTTTGATCCTCCATGAGGAAACCATCATATCAGAAGGTGGAAAGATACACATGCGGCCCCCTCCCTAAGAACCAGACCCCCTTTCCTTCACATATTCCATTGCACAGAGAAGGGCTGCTGCCAGGAGCCCCGAGTACGATTTAATGATGAAAAAACCCAGCACGATGGGCCACGACACTTCACAAAAACCACAAGCCTTTCTTCTCCGCACATTCATTTAATGCCAACCTAGAACATGCCAAGCAAGTTAAAAATACTGCATTTATGTAAGCGCCCACACACGCGCGCACACGCGCACACACTTGCAAGGTTAAATAGAGAGCTCTGAAAGAATAATTTACTGCCACAAGAACAGAGCCCCAAAATAGATTGGCAATAAAAGTGATTGGTCCCAGTGGGTTTGAGAACTAATGTGAGCAGAGTCCCGGCCGGCGGTGAGAGGCGTCCAGGAAAGAGGGCCCCTGCCAGGGGCGCTTCCCAGCCCTAACCTCGCCTCGACGGGAGACCCACTCTGAGCAAGCCATTCAGGCGCCCCGAAAGGCTTCTGTGAATTAAAAATCATATTAAATAATGAGAACCTGTGCTGGCTCACCTCTGTGGTGTTGGGGGGGGGGTTGTTTTGTTTTGGTTTTGCTTTGAAATCTACTTTATCTTTTTTGGTGCTGAGCTCTGTGCACAGGAAAAAAGTGAGGTCTGAAATTCACTAACACTTGCAGAAAATCTCAGCTGCCCTTTAACACACCATAACCACATTTTTCAGCTCAATTCAACACTAATTAACCTGCCTGTTAGTGCCAGATCTATAAAAGGGGGGTCAGGACTGTCCACATGAACTGGAAGTTTCTGTGCCAAGGACCTGAGCAGACCTGGACGAAGGTGGACACTGGGTGTATCCCATGGGGGAGCAGAGGGGACAGGCAATCATGGCTCCGAAGACCTGCTCTGCCCAACGAAAAGCAGAGAACAGCCGTTAGGTGACAGGGGCTCAGAGGGAACCACATGGTATGAGAGGGTGAAACAGCCCTGAGCCATCTACCTCCCCAGACTCAACTCCGGACCTTGGCAGGGGGCAGAGCCCCTGCGTAAGCACTTCCAGTGATGGAGAAACCCAATGGCAGCCCAGCCCATTCCAATTGTTTAAAAGTCCTATTAAACTATAAAGTCTTTCCCCTTCTTTCATCCAACTATGGGTACCAGTTTTCAACGTGTGACTACAAAGATAAAATTTAATGCAGCACAGACAAGGAATATAAAGAAGGAAAGAAAGTAAGGGGGCAAGCAAACAGTTCAGGGCTGAGAAATGAAAAAACAATGAGTAGAAACACCATGTCTAGGGCACACTGGCAATCTTAGGTAAGAGGCTCAAAAACACCCTGGAAAAATGTTCACCCCTGGAAAGGTCCACCGCAGTCGATGCCAACCAGTTTTCTGTTTCTCCACATCTTAGGAAAGAATGTCACGTTTTACTAATGGGCTGACCTCCCCATTCAGCCATCCACATTCAATCAAAACTGCCCAGGAGGCTTCCCTGCCTGAGCCATTCTACCAGCTGAGCTCCCCACCAGGATCCTCCTGCTTCATCTGTCCAGACCAAACCCCCCCGCCACACACACACACCCCACCAATCCAACTGAATGGCTCCTCTCTACAGTCTGCTAGACTTCACTGCCCTAGATGCTGGAGCCAAGATCTAGGTCAGGAATTCGGAGCTGCCCAAGGGAGGGAGAAGCACTTTTAAAAGATGTTCCAGACTACCCCTGGGATGGGACAGCGCGACTGCTGCCGACTTAAAACCCGCTCTAGCTCCTGACTCCAAGTCAAACAACTACAGGGACGGTTTGTCAAATCATTTTGGAGGGTGAAAGAATGGAGCAAACCAGTAAGAAGAACTGTCTGGTTCTGGCCCAAATGAACACGAGCAGGAGCCAGGGCTAAGAACAAGCACGGGCCTAGGCATGGCCACCAGCAGATGTATCTCCCCAGATGCACCCTGAGGAGCGCCACACCGACCCGGAGCAAGTTTACTGTGGGTGTCCAGTCAGTCCAACCTGATGTCTGTGGCAGCTCTTAAGAACATAAAGTGCTTTCTCTAATACATATAATAAAGACGTGAGAAAGCCTGGTCTCGCAAGCACCATAAATTCCGACTGCAGAGCACAGGAGCCTTTCTCACCGAGGAGAGCTGAACTTTGCACAGAATCTATTATTTTGTGACAGGTGGTGGAGTCAAAGAGAAGGCAGGCTAGACTTTAGCTTCGGGGCATGAATGGAAGACGACCCAGTTCTGCTGTTCAGAAGTAAGAAGGGACTGCTCCATCCGGCTACGTGCACAAAAAGAAAAAGGCTTTCATTCCGAGCTCACGTTTTCTTAAACCTTTACTTTCTGCAGGGACCTCACGGGGAGAGGGAGCACCGAGGAGCGTATTAACCCCAAACTGACACTGTTGAGTCGGCATATGTCACGCCCAGCCACAACCAAACTATTAAACTGACTCAAACACAATCCCGCCTGGCAAAGATCAAGAAACCGAGAGGGAAGACAGTACTAGAGCAGGACCGACTGTTACTGCTAACTTCTGCCTCTGACCATCGCTCTCCGGCCGCAAACTGCTCCCCGTGACCCGGATTACCAAAGTGATCTCACCGAGTCTAGGGACTGTATTTTGAAAAAGGCCACAGAGAAACAGAGCCGCCAACCTCTGGCGCGCGCCCCAGGGCAAGCCGCTCCCCCAGCTGCCCCGGCCACGCCGTCCCGCCGGGGCCGCCCCCAGCACCCCACACACGCCCTGCGCACCCCGCCCGCCCAGCCCGGACCTGGCCCGCCCTCCTCTGCTCTCCAGCGTCGAGCCGGTATCCTCCCTGCCCGGCGCCTGGCCCGCGGGGCACTGCGCTTCAGGCTGCAGGTCCCGAAGCCGCGGCCGCCAGCTTCTCTGCCGCCGCCCGGGCGCGGGAGTAGACAGGACTGGGAGCGGGGGCGCGGGGATGCGGGGCCCGGCTCGCGCGGGATCTGGGCCGGGAGGGAGGAGGCGCCGCCGCTGGGGTCCGGGGGACGCCCTGTCACGCCCCCCCGCGCCTCCTCCGGATCGCAAAGCACGCCTCTGCCGCGGCCACCCCCTCCTCGCCGGAGAGGCACCTGGCACTGTCTCCACCACCAAGCCACCCAGGCAGTGCCCCATGAGCTCACGCCCCGCGCCCCCCCCCCCCAGGGCCACCATGTTCCCAGATGTCCCTCCTGGGCCGCCCCCGGAGACCGTGGCTCACCCGCCTCCCGGCCGACCGTGCTTCTTCTCGGCCGCCTCCCTCCACCCTCGGGCGGCGTGTGCCATGGCTGCCCCGTTTCACAGAAGTGTAGACCGAGGCCGGGGAGGTGACAGGCTAGAGGGCCGAGCTAAGAAACCTGGATGCTAAGGAGGTCGAAGAAGGGCCAGGTACAAATCGGCCACGGAGACCGGCCCAGATGAGCTGAGAGCCCGTTTTTCTGGGCCCGGGCCCGCCGCCCCCGTCCGCCCGGCCTCCGGGACTGGAGCCTCCGCCCTCGCCATCCCCGCCGCCCCCTCCTCGGCCCTCCAGAGAAAGAAACAAAGAACCGGCGCCGCAACCAGTAGAGCTGCGGTCGCCAGAGTCGGGAGACCGGGAGGTTTTACTCTGGAACCAGGGCGTCCGCGCGGAGGCGGGCGCGCAGGACGGCGCGGGTAGCGGGACCCGCAGCTGCGGGTCCAGGAGCCCCGGTGAGGGGCGCAGTGGCCGGACGAGAGCGCGCCGGGCCCGACGGGCGTGCGAGCACCGGGTGCGCTGGGGCCCGCGAACCGCGCCTCCCGGAGGTGTCGGCCGAGCGCACCGACAGCGCCGCAGCTGCACTCACCGGATCGGAAGAAGGCCGCGATGTCGGCCAGGTCCTTGGCCGCCTCCTCGGCCCCCTCGCCGGCGCCGCCCCCGCAGCCCGAGCCCGCCGCGCTGGCTGTGGCGGCGGGGCTGGAGGACGCGGCGGGGGCGGCGGCGCCGCCGCTGCTGCCGCTCATGGCTGCGGCGGCGGCCGCGCCCGGCTCGGGCCCCGCGCCCCTAGCGCTGCGCGCCGCCCGCTCCGCGCCGGGCCTGGCGGAGCTGAGCGCCCAGCTGCCCGCACCCGGCGCGCGGACGCAGAGCCCCGGGGCGGCGGCGGGCGGCGGCGGCTCGGCCAGAGGAGCGCGCCCACATAGACGAGGACGCCGCCCGGTAGCCGCGAGCTGGCCGCGGGGCGGGGGCGCGGAGCCACGGCCTCGGCGGCGCCGGCCGGAGCGCGGGCAGCAGCGCGCGCGGCGCGAGACACGCAGTGGCAAGGGCTGGGGCCCGGGGCCGGCGGGAGCTCCGCGATCACGGACGCCGGGGGCAGCCGCGAGCCTCCATCTTGATTTCAAATGGGGAAGGAAGGAGGGGGAGGGGGGAAATCACGGCCGAGGGAACCCGGGTGAAAGGAAAAGGGAGAGCAGGGAAAGGAGAGGAAGGGAAAAAAGAGGGGCTTCGGCAATTTCCGGCGAACATCGTCAGGGGCCCGAGCGTGGGCTCCGCGGGAGGGCGGGCCCTGGCGGTGGGCGGGGCCTGGCGGGAGGGGCGGAGCCTCGCCCGGCAGCCCGGCGCTCGGAGAACCAGCAGGCTGTTGCCGGAGCGTTCAGCCTGGCTCCGTAGGCTCAAACCCTGCAGCTCCGACCCGTGGGGGAGCGGGAGCGCTCTGGCAGCCGGGGCAGACCTTTCCAGGCCCGGCGTTGCGTAGCCCCCCAGGCGCTCCCTCCTGCACCGCCAGCACCGTCCTCCTAGCGCTCCAACTGTTTATTTCTAGTCTCGCCCGCGAGGTCGGGCGGCTCGGGCACAGGGCTGGCACTAGCCTGTAATCGGTACTCCGTAATAGTTGATGAATGAAGAGACAGATCGTGAAAAGAGGTTAGCTATTCCAGTCCCGAGTGAGGCAAGACCCTGAACACCCGGGAGAAGTCTCCTGGTCTGTAAAATGAGATTCTGACTCACTCCACCAAAATGCAGAGAATGGGGAAGGCGATGGGACTGGGAAGACCAAAGGAAATGAGGGGTAGGTGTCATCCAGCTTTAGGGACTATCCGTGTGAAACCAGCACTTGAGAAATATTCAAACACGAAACCCCTAAGAGGTGACTACAAGAAAACTGGTCAGAAGAATGGTGTCAGAGTCAAAAGATCCAACAATGCAGAACACAAGGAGAAACAGCAACAAGATTCATTTTTTAAAAAGAACTGGATGATGAAACCACTATATGTGTATACTGGAAATGGACGAATGAATGTCAGATGGATGGTAAATACCAGGTTTCTCACTGTTAGAGAGGTTACAGATATGCAAGGGGAGGAAGCTAGAATGATCCATGTGGTACTGAATTAATGTTGGAGACATCAGTATGAATTCATGTTTCGTTTATTATAGATACAGATGGATACATAAAAATGACTTACAGATATGCATATATACATGCGTTAGTGCACGTACATAGATTTCGTTGCTCTGTTAACTAAGTGGTCTTAAAAAAAAAAAAACACTCCAGTAGCAGTGAGCATGCCTGGCACTCAGATCTTGTTTTAAACACCATTTTCCAGTAAAAGGAACAAGGTCTCTTTGGGGAAAAGGCTGAGTTTAGGACTGAGGCAAGAAATACACAAGACCAGCCTGGAGTATCTCATTCTGCCAGAAGGCAAGAAAGTGCTCAAAATAAGGGTTTTTTTTTTAACCTTATTTTTTATCTGTTTATTTTCAGAGAGAGGAGGAGGGAGGGATAGGGAAAAAAACATCACTGTGTGGTTGCCTCTCACACAGCCAGACTGGGGACCTGGCCTGCAACCTAGGCATGTGCTCTGACTGGGAATTGAACTGGAGACCCCTCGGTTCCCAGGCCAGCACTCAATCCACTGAGCTGCACCAGCGAGGGCTCAAAATAAGGGTTGTTGTTTTTTTAACCAACAACAAAAACAATGAAGGGGGTCTGTCAAAGGGACACGGGAGCCAATTGAAAGAGCTCCCAGGGGCCAAAGCTAGAAAAGCTTGAGCAAGAAAATAAATAAATAATATAATATTTGATTATACCCAAAGTATAAAATAAATACCCCTTTGTCCATACCAATAAAAATAAATGATATACAAAGTAAACAGAGAGGAGACTAATATGGCGCCATGCAGAGGGATCCCCAACCATGTGTGCAGACACTCTGCCCTCAGCGAGATGGACTAGAGCTCCTCTCTCTTTAACTATGGGCTGCACTGCACGTTGTGACTTCCTTCCAAAGCGCACGAAATAGAAAAGGGCGGGGAATCACCTTACAATGGGGAAGGCTAGCAAAGCACTACTTCTGCCAGGCGTTGGACACCATGTTAGCATCAACAGTCACAAATCACGTGGACCGTGTGTGCCCCTGATATCCTGTGATGAGAAAGTACTTTACTCTGTGGTCCTCTTCCCCAAAACACGTAACTACAGTCTCCTCATTAGAAAAACATCTTGGAAATCTCAGTTGAGGAACATTCTACAAACTACCCAACCAGCACTTCGCCAAACTCTCAGGGTCATCAAAAATAAGGAAATCAGAAAAACTGTCAGAGCTGAGAGGAGTCCAAGGAAACATGACAACTAAACATAATGGGGCCAGAAAAGGAAATGAGGTAAAAATCAAGAAAATCAGAATAATATATGCACCTTTTTTTTTTTTAGTAATAACATACAAATACGGATTCATTAGTTGTGAATAATGTAGGGGTTCTGGTGTGGGGTATATAAGAACTCTGTACCATCTTCACCACTTTTCTACAAATCTAAATCTATTGTAAGGTAAAAAGTTTATTTAAAAAATTTTTTAGGTTGTGCAGTATCTCAAAATGAAAGAAATGCAGTAGGTCCAAATGTCACAGGCCATTAGCTCAGGTACGCTGACAGTGTTTCTTTTTCCTATTTTGCTGTCAGGTAATTTCTATCTCCAGCTCCCCTTCTTCCTCGTGGCAGAAAGCTTAATCCTAGTTCAGGGAAAACTCAATCTCCAGGATTTTTCTTCCTCAGTCGAGTGCTTTCCCCTCCTGCCTTCTTCCCACGGTCGCTGCCAAGCTCCCAGAAGCATTGGTGAGATCACAGCATCAGGTGGGGACGGAGAAGTTGCCCAGAGCCCTTGGTCTGCTGGCAGAGAGCGCCCCTCCTGACCTACTCCCAACCACTCAGGAAAGCACTCAGCTGCCTGCAGGGATGCTCAGTTCCTCTTCCCCCTCCCAGCCCACTCCAGAGAGTGAGGCCAAGTTCTCGCTGCTCCCGGATCCCTCGAGCCCACCTGGGCACAGGCTTCCTTTCTCAGAGACTCATGTGGAGGTCTAATGCTACCCATTACCTCTCCCCCGAACTACAGGATTATTTCCTGTGCAGTAAGAAAACCTCACTCCAGTTTCTTCAGGCTCTCTTCCAAATTCATTGTTTTGAACATAACCTTTGTCTTCTTAGGGGACTCGGTTTTAGTGTTTAAAAACCCCTTGCCCCTTGTTATCCCCTCTGCTACAGGTTCCAGGAGTGTCTTGAAATTCAGGAGTCAAGTGCTGGCATCTTTCTTTTGCTTTGCATTCCTCCCATAGTAATCTTACTCTGCAGGCAGTGAAAATTGAGGCCCTCTCTGCTACCTAAATGGTAGAGAAAGGTCAAGAATTTGAAAAATAAAAATTGCTAGGGGTTGAGGGGGTGGGTTGTAGATCATGAACCCACAGAAAGATTGGTAATATCATGGGAAGTGACAACTGGTAAAGGCCACCTTGTGTGGGAGCATTCTCAGGTGAGGGCAACTTCCAAGTATTGGAAGTTGGCAGGAAAGGGAATGTGACTGAGTGGTAGTGCCTGCTTTAGGGATCAGGGTGGGCATGGAACAGGTACGTTGGGGTATGAAGTGCTCTCTAGGGTGGAGACCCATATATTGACCAGGTCTTCCATGTCTGGTAGAGTCAAATCCAAGAAAGAGATACAGAAGACTTGTATCTGAGTGCAGCACATGCATGAAGGCTCACCCAGATTCCAATGAGAAAAAGAAGCTACACACAGGTTTCCCCCCACCCTGCCATCTGAAGGGGCAATGGAGGGGGATCTAACCAGGATTTCTTGACAACTGCTGTTGATCTGTTGATCCTACCCAACCTTCAAAATTCAGCTCAGGTTTCATCCCCTTTCGTGGTGCTCCTGCAGAACCCAAGTTGATCTGTCCCTTCTCTGTATTCTGCAGCACCAGTCATTCTGGCAGTTGAGCATGTACTGCATTACATTGCATATGTCATTTGTGTTTAATGTTTTGCCCACAAGGCGAGGAGATCCTGTTCAATCAGCACACAAGCATCAGCATGTCTCCCGTGTGTGCCTAGAACTATACGAGGCTGGAAAACATGAAGCAAAAGAAATGGCAAAAGCCAGCTGGAACAGACACTGCAGGTTGTCTACTCAATATCCTTTCTCTTCTTCTTAGCAGAGCCCATACCCCACTAAAACACTCTATCTCCCAGCTGTGGTGGCCATGGTGACCACAGGGTGCTGGCCGATGAGATATAAGCGGAAAGGTCTGGGCAGGACTCACAAAAAGTATTCAGACTCAGCATGTGCTTGCCCAAGCCTTTGCCCTTTGTCCTCTCTTCTCCACAGCACAGACAAGATGCCAGAGGTGAAGAGGCCACTATGTGGCTC
Organism: Glossophaga mutica; assembly: GCA_039655065.1. Taxonomy (NCBI): domain Eukaryota; kingdom Metazoa; phylum Chordata; class Mammalia; order Chiroptera; family Phyllostomidae; genus Glossophaga; species Glossophaga mutica. The sequence continues at coordinate 25,513,088 of CM077305.1, forward strand.
TAAGAGGGTGAACATGAGGACAGAAGCCAACGGTACAGGTGACTGAGTGAGCTGTCCACCTCCAGAGTTCTTGTTCCATAGACAAATGCAAGGGAAAAAAAGAAACAGGTTAAGTGGCTATAAGTTGTTCAGTTTTGTGTTCAGCCAAACCAGCACCTAATGGATAGACCAGCCATGGTTTTCTATCAGTGTTTCTCAAACTTTTCCACTAAAAAAACCCCTGAAGATGGAGGAGGATGAAGAGGCAAATGAAGGTTGTGTCCTTAAGTGTCCAGGAGGGGAACCCAAGCAGCCACCACAAAACAAAGATGTCTTTAAGGTTGCCAGCTTTTTCACCCTGACCAGTGTGGCTCGGTTGGTTGGGTATCATCCACTAAGCAAAAGGTCACTGGTTCAATTCCTGGACCCAGGGTCCAGTAATGTTTCTCTTTCTCCCTCTCTCTCCCACCCTTCCCCTCTCTCTAAAAATAAATAAATAAATAAATAAATAAATAAATAAATAAATATTTTTTAAAGGTGCTGGCTTTTTCTTAGAAATTCATGTGAATTTTTCCTCTCCTTACACACCTATTTTTATTTTAATATATTAATAATGCCTTCACTTACTAGTTGTTTTGGGGTGGATCATGTCCTCTCTCCTTCTCCAAATATCTTGAAATATTAACCCTCAGTACCTTAAAATGTGAACTTATTTGGAAGTAGTGTCATTGCAGATATAATTATTTAAGAGGAGGTCATGCTGGTGTAGGGCGAGCCCCTAATCCAAAGTGACTGGCACTCTTATACAAAGATGGCCATGTGAGACAGAGACACACAGAGCAAATGCCACGTGGACATGGAGGGTTAGAGTAACACATGTACAACCGAAGGAATGCCAAAGATTGCTGGCAAGCCATCCGAAACTGGGAGACGGGCAAGGAAGGCTTTCTATTCAGGCTTCAGAGAGCGCACGCCCCTGTCGGCACTTTGATTTCAGACTCGTAAGCTCCAGAGCCGAGGCAATACATCTCTACTTTTCTAAGCCACCAGCGTGTGGTGCTTACAGTTATGGCAGCTTAGGAAACACACAAGCTCATCTGGTCCCCCATGTTTTTTAGTGAAACTCTCGTTCTAGAGAGAGAGTTATATATTGATCTTATAGACAATATCTGATGGGCGCTTACAATAAAGGAAAAGAAACAATCCAGCAGGCCATTGTGAGTTTCAGCTTGAGGGCTAATGAAGCAAATTAATGTTCATGAGGATATACTACAGAAATGGCCAGATGAAAATGTGAGCTATGGACTTGACCTCTGGCCAGAGTTGAAACACTAACTCTAAATTCGAGCCAAAGAACATAAAGATGCCTGGACCTCCTAGACTTGACTAGTTCACCAAGGAGAGATGAGTGTAAAAAGTGAGTAGGGTGTGGTGCCAAGGGCTGGGGTGTTATGTTCTGGTAACAGTGGGGAGCTCTGGTAGAAATGTGACTTGACATGTGCTGGGTGTTCCCAGTTAGTCCTGGAGCAGATTAAGAAGCATGTGGAAGGAGAGGAGCAGGCCCAGAGGGGCCAGGGCATCTAATTCAGCCAGACCACACTGAATCTCCTCACAGACGACTCCAAGTGAACCCAGTTTCTTGGATTCCTTTGACTTGGGGTAACTTCCGCTAAGCCACAAAGCCAGAAAGATCCAGGCCAGAGCCCTGCTCGCCCTGCCCTGAACCCCTATTCACAGGCACAGTCCCCAGGAATAGCTGACTGGCCTAGAGGGTTGATTAGTAAGAGTCTCTTGGGTCCCTTCACACCAGTACTTTCTCCAGTCATTGAGATAGGGCTGAATATACAGGTCAAACAAAGAGGCCCCAGATGGGAAGTAGAAAAGGGAATTAGGTGAAATGACCCAGGAAAAGGAACAGAGGATGGCATCTGGAAGCATCTGAGGTGCACAGGGGACAACAGTGTGTGTGTGTGTGCGCGCGCACGCACGCGCACACACATGTGCACACATGTGTCTGCAAATGCTCATGCCTACCTGCATCAGGGCTAGGAGCTAAGAAAGATCTTGATCTGGCAGCAGGGAAACCCACTAGCACAGAAAGAAAAGAAAAAGGCAGACTCAGCTTTGAAATGAGCTCTGACTTGGAGGTGGCAATGCTGTATTAGCACTGGTGAGTAAATGGAAAGAGTGCCTAGGAGAAGTGATAATATTTATATTTGCTCCTTGGCCTCCAATTGATCGATGTTACAGGCTCATTATTTAATAACTGCTGAATTCCTGTTCCTGGCCAGTAAGTCAGAGTTCTGAACTGAGCCCCCAGCCCCAAACATGCAGAATCTGAAATTCTTCCAGGTGAGATTTATTCGTTCTGCTCCTGGCCAACTTTTGGTCTTCAAGATTTCTTCTTAAAGGATAAGCACTCTGGGGAGTACTAACACCTTAAACCCTTATCACTTAATGCATTATAGAGAGGATTAGTGGATTAGCCCAGGCCTGACCTGGAGTAATGAGGGATAAAAGAAGGAAAAGAGAGAGGGAAGTACCAATAGGAAAAGAAAAAAAAAAACCCCACCTACTTTGCTTTTGCCTGGAGCTGATCTTCCTGCTTCTGTAGAGCGTAGTCCCTGAGAAAAGTGCTGACTCTGGTCCTTTTGCAGGAATAGTAAGATTTTTATATTTCAGGGTTATTGGTTATTCACAGATGGTAACCCTTACACAGGAAATGATGTAAAAACTTCTTGTCCAGTTTGGGGCTTTTCTAGAAATCTTGATTTATTTGTGCAGTAAGCATTTTACTACACAGCTGACACTTTAAAGTTACCGTACCCCAAAACAAGCAAAAATGCTTTCCCTGTCAGAGTTAACTTTCTAGAAGGGTGGAGAGAAAAACAATAAACCAGTAAAATGCATAGTGGTCCAAGGATAATATGTACAATGGAGACAAGTGAGACAGGAAAATGAGAAGGTTGGAGCAAGGAGCAGTGGGCAACATCAGATGTGACATTTGAGCAAAGGTCAGAATGAGAGAAGGAACCAAGTAGATATCCAGGGGACGGCTAGTGCAAAAGCCCTGAGGCAACCCAGTGTGGTCACCTTTGTGAGGAAGAGAGGGGAGGGCACTGTGGGTCAGAGTGGAGGAAAACAGGAGAAGCAGTAGGTGAGATACAGGAACCTCATCATGTGAAATCTCATAGGTGCTTTGTAGGGACTCTGCCTTCCAGTCAGAATGAGATGGCAGGTGTGGATTATTGTATGAGAAGATTCTAAGGGATTCAAAGTTGAAAACGGGAGAGTATGTGGACTGATCAGAATGTTGGGAAATAAAGCAGAAGTTTGTAAAAAGGTTTACACAAGGCAGTAGTGGAGAGAGCCTTAACTAGAAACCAGAGGCTGTCATCAGCCAGATGAAGGCTGTAGAAGATGTTGGAAGGCTCTCACATCAACTAATGGGACCTGCATCCAGGCAGGGCTGGCTGGGAGCAGAAGGACACACACCTTGGAAGGGAGAGCCAGGGCAGTGCGGGTGACTGGACAGGTCACTGCTGCCCGCCTCGCGTTGACTGGATGGGCTCTGTGGCCGCACTCAGAAGGCATGTTCCCTCCCAAGCTCCACCCATCTGCCTGCTCGTAGGCACCTAGGGAAGAGGAGACACAGGAAAGCTACTTTTTAGACAGCACCTCCACCTCTTTTTACTTCCTGTTTATCTTGGGCCTCACAGTGAAACACAAAGCAACAAGCAACCCCGATTAATGAATTGGATTTCTTTTCAAAACCAGTATAGTTCACTACCTTCTAGAGATGACCAGGTAGATAGCATCATGGAGGGAAAAGGCCCCAGAAGGAACTGGTTTGGGTGCCAGCTTGGACACAGTTTAGATGTAGGATCCTGGGCGAGTGAGAGAGAGAAATGAACGTTGGCTGCCGGACCCCAGCCTTCAGGGACAGCCCTCCGCCCCAGGGAAGGCCCGACATGCAGGCACTGCTTCCACCAGTAGCCTCCAGCTTCTTCCTCCTCTACCCCGACCTCCCTTCAGTGGAGGGGTAAGAAAGCACCTGAGACAGGCCAGACTGAACCCTTTGCTACCGGAATTAGGAAAGTTGGAGGAAGGAGGCCGGGAGTGCAGCAGCAGAGGAACCATGGGGAGCGAATGAGAGAAGGGCGCTGGTGGAAGGGCTGCCCCGGTTCTGGCCTTTACCCACCTCCGATAGCGAACTCTTCTTCTGAGATCGTGAGCGGGTGCGCGGTGTTTCTGCTAAAAGCTCCTCACTGGAACAGTAATCAGTTCCAGCTCTTCATGGCCTCAGAGAAGCAAGGAAAGGAACAAATATCTATTGCTTGACATATAATACATGGATTTTCCCCCCCGAGGTGGTGGGACTGGCATTTGAAGCATTTCAAAGCCGCTCTTTCATTTATTCACTCTCCCTCATCGTCCCAGTCCCCACGTTGGTGACATCTCAGATCCTTGGTCTTCTTGCCTTTCTGTCTTTTCCACCATCTCTGACACTATCTAACTGGTGTCCCTTTATATTTGTCTTTCCTGAGATGGAGTGAAGGAGAAGCCAATGACCAGTGAAGCTGAGACTATATTGAACTGCAGGGGAGCAGTGAATCACACATCAATGAACTTCTCCAATCCAGAATTTTAAGAGATACCCTAGACAGAATATGTCCAGGTTATTTTACCCTGGAGCCCTGCCAAAATAATGAAGATTTTACATTGTGTGCTCTGCCTTTTCTGAGACTCATCTGCATTTGAAAATGCTGGCCTTCTGTTATTTAATTTCCCTTTAATAAATAAAGACCCAGATGCTAGCTGTTTTAGAATTTGGTAGTAGAAAGTTCATCTCTGGCAGATGGTAGTGCTTCCTTTTATGAGCTAATGCAAACTATCAATATGAAACTCACCATGTTTCTCTTTATTCCTTGGAAGTCAAGATGCTCAGAATTACGTTAAGTGCTTATCTGAGATCCCGAGTTAGAGCGGTCAGTGAACAAGCCAGGGAAAGTTGAATATTCTCAATAATGGGACATCATTTGTCTCCGTGGGTGCCTGAAGCTGGGGAAACCTGGGAGTCACAAAGGGTTACGACAACAGGGGAGGGGGCATCTGTCCCAGGGAGGGACCCTTCCTCTGGACACTTTCCACACCTCAGCATCCTACTACAATTGTCCCTTTGACCGTAATCCCACTGACTTCCCGAAGCAGAGTTGGTTACACCTCTCCTCAAAAATCTTTGATTCACTCCCTGCCCTTCGGAATGTTCTTCAGACTCTTTACATGATGTTAAAGAACCACCTTCTTCGTGTCCCAAACCCCAGAATCTCCTGCAGCCTTCCTTTATTTTAAACCCACACTTTGGGGCCTGTTCCAAGCAGAATGTCCCAGGGTGTCCCAAGAGCCCCACAGTCCCAAGGCCCTGGCGTCCATACCTGGTGTTGCAGCTGGACGGGAAGGCCCCTGGAATGCCATGACTTCTTTAGACCAGGACCTCAGTCACTTATACATATGGGACTGGTGGGGTACAGCCTGAGGCCCCCACTGTTCCAGAGTCTTCCACCACACCTGTGCTCCCCATGGGACCTCTGCTCCTGATGGTCAGAGGTGAGCACCCCACCCACCGATTCTACACTGTGAGCTGCTATTCAGAATCATTTCCCTGTGCAATCCAATGAGACTTCTCACGACCGTCTTTCCCACTGGTTCCTTGAGAGTGGAGACTGGTCCATTCTTTGTGTCCTTCACTGTTTTTGCTACACTGCTTCAGAGATTTAGAAAATGTTCAAAGCATGACCGCTGAAATAACAAATTGCAAGATCTGATTTTAGTCACTTATTTTTAAGTAGGAATGTTAGTCAAGCTATTGCCTCCCACAAGACAACTTAAACCTTTTCTCCAATTATGCAACTGAATGTTTTAGCAGGCCCCGAGAAGGTTTAGGTTTGGGGAGCCTTGGAGGCCCTTCCCAGGGCCGTGGGAACCAGCGTCCTCCAAGCACCCCTGCAAGCCACAGTCCTTTCCTGCTGCCCCCCTTGGCAAAGAAAGGAAAGAGCTAAGTAAAGTCTACCAAACCAGAACTTCTGAGTGGCCGGTTTTAACCCAGCCCAACCGCCCTGCTTTTCTTAGCATCTCTCTCTTCTTTGCCCCTGATTATGGCCTCCAAACCAGTAGCCAAAAATATAGGATGTGGGAACACTTGAGTAAGAGAGCAAAACCAGAATATTTTCAGCTTTGGGGGAAAAAAAACCTTTTTTTTGGTTCCCATTGGTGGTGGTGGTGTTGTCTTCTTTCTTAAATTTTAAGACTTATCATTCATAGTCTAAGTTGATCCATAGACATTTATTGACCCTATTCTGTGTTGGGTATCAAGCCACTGATGAATTTGTGCTCTGGGTCATAATTTACATATCAGTGGTGTTGATGTCTCTAATTTAAACATCTATGTCTGTTTGAAAAACCAAAACTTTCCTCAAGGCAAGTGAAAACTTACCTTACTTATATGAGATTTACATTGTGTTAAATTCTATAGGAGCTTACCATATCCATTTTCTCTCTTATGTGAAGGCTCACAGACTACAATTCCCAGACTTCCTTGCACTTAGATGGGCCCACGTGACAACATTCTGTCCAATAGAATATGCTTCTGAACCTCCATTCTCCACTCTCCATCCATATCAGCTTTGGAGGCCACATGTCCTAATGGTGAAAGTACAAGATGACGCAGAGCTACCAACCTGCAATAGACTAGGCCAAGAATGAAAGAAACTTTCACTTTTGTTAAGCCTCTGAAATGTGGGAGTCTGTTTATTAGCAAAGCTTTTAGAGTAATAAATATTCTTTCTTTAATTTAATGGTATTTTTTGGTTGATTTGGTGGATTTAAATTCTTTCTAAAGAGCACTGTACCCTTTTTTTTTACCTCACAGGTCCAGCTCAGTGAATAATCTTGAGAAGAACTGATGCTCCTTCCCATTTTCCCATCGGCTTTCCATGATCTGACCTCAGGCAGTTTCATTGAGTCTGCTGGCCCCAGCCTCACAAAACACATTTTCATGGCTTTACTTTTTATATTTTTCACTAGGAGGTTTATCAAGAACTTTTTACAGCCCCTCAAGCTAGGATCATCCTAAAATGCACTTATGATGTTAAATTGAACTCTGCAGACACTAGCTCTACCCCACTGGAGTAGCCATTCTAACAAAATTTGAACACATTGAGTAGCTTGGTTGTCTTCACCCGCTCAGCTCCTGTCCTCTTCCCAGCCTGTGGCAGTCCGGCTTTCCTTACCAGCCTCCTCCCCACCCCCCACAGAGCTCACTAAACCTGAGCAGACACTTTCCATTCTTCCATTGTATGAGTGTGAATGGGAGGGGTGAGTGTCTGCTTGTTCCCCATTCCCAATTCCTTCCATGTGGGTTGACCTGCCTGACTGGTGACTTTGGGAGGGGGAACTGGGCAGGCCCAGTCTTGCTACTCCTTGTTTTTCTCTTGGGAGCAGCGGCTGCAGGGAGCTCACCTTGTGGCCTGCTCCTCGTCCAGGCCCCTGAGCGGGGAGGCTTGCAGGGGTCTAGCACTGCCTGTGCCTGGGATGAGTTGGGAGGCCAGGTTCAGTACTCAGTGGTGCATGACAGCCACACACATTAGCCACAGTGTTGGTTGTCAGCTTTATCATTAATGAAGGTGGTTGTCAGTTCTTCAACGGCCAATTCCCTTATTTTCTCTTAATTAGTTCAGAATGCATTTAGGGAAAACAGGAAACAATTACGCCCCCCCCCCCACAACCTCCAATATAGTCTACAAGTCTCTCAGATGTCCACATAAAACCCTGTATTTAACTCTACCCTATTCCCATCACAGCGTATTGTAATTTCCTCTGTATGTCTGTGTGCCTCCCGACAGGACCGTGCAATCGTGGTGGGCTCTGTGCTGCACCGTCCAGACCTCCCTTCAATGAAAGATATGTCGCCCCAGCTGCTGAGAACACTGTCAGCAAACAGCTCTCAGCTGTCACCCTCATCAGGGAGTGTCGCAGCTGTAGGAAACAGTCTTGCCCAAGGTCATGCCCGTTCCTGGGGCAGCCCATAGGCCTGGATATCTCAGCCAAACTCAGGACAACTCTGATGGGCTATTCTAACTCCTGGAAGTTGGCTGAGACTGTCATTGGGCCTTCCTTGCAGCTGACAAGTATCTGACGGTGTTTTGTGTGGACCAAATGAAAACAAGGAATGACCATCTGCAAACTGGAAAACAAGGTTATGCTACAGGCTGAGAGGAGCCGTCACACCGGTGTTGGCTTTCAGCGTCCTTGGAGTTCTGTCATTAAAGACACATCCTGAGACTCTCCAGTTTGAAGTGGATACTTCAGGGAGCAATATGTCTCGTTGTCAGAGAAATGAAATGATAGTAGAAATGCAGGGCTCTCAAGAAAAAAATAATGACAATCTGATGGGTGTGGTAGAGACCCACTGAGCTCTTGCTGGTCACAGACCTAGAAAAACTTTCCATTTCCAATGTGGGGCAGAAAATGGGGCCTGCCTGGTGTCCTGCTTTACAGAAAGTCAACATAAAGCAGAAAGCTACGCATTCCTTCCAGGCTAGGCTTCTGCACAAAACTCAGCTGGTGTTTTCCTCTGGCCGTAACAATGTCTCATATTTCTAAAGTGTGTCACTTTTCTTCTTCTTCCTTTCTTTTTTAAATGTATTTACTTTTAGAAACAGGGAAAAGGTGGGAGAAAAAGAGGGAGAGGAACATCAATGTGCAAGATACATGGATCCGGTACTGCTTGCACACCCACAACCGGCGACCTGGCCCCCAACTGAGGCGTGTGCCCTGACTGGGAATCCTGGTTCTCAGGCCTGCACTCAGTTCACTGAGCCACAGCAGCCAGGGCTAAAGTGTCACTTTATTAGTTACATTCCTAGATGCACAACCTTTTCATGTGACTCCTTCCAGGTCAAGGACCAGTTCTGCATCCCCCTACACGTTCATTCCTTCATTCACCTGATATTGAGCATCTATTGTGCTCCGCTGTGTGCAACTTCTGTAGAATACAAAATAAGTAAATAAATATGAAAACAAAAATGGAGAGAAAAGATCATCCCCCACATTTGTTTTTTCTTCTTCTCCTTCCTTCCTTTCCTTCCTTCCTTTCCTTCTTTCTTTTCCTTCCTTCTTTCCTTCCTTCCTTCCTTCCTTCCTTCCTTTCTCTTTCTTTCTTTCTTTCTTTCTTTCTTTCTTTCTTTCTTTCTTTCTTTCTTTCTTTCTTTCTTTCTTTCTTTCTCCTTTCCTCCTTCCTACTGATATGAGCATCTCCTATGTTGAGTTGTGTGCAACCTGCATGGGAAGCAAAAGAAAAAAGAAGGAAAGAAAGGTCACTTATGGATCCCCCTTTGAATGAGAATAGAATCTAGTAGAAAAAAAATATGTACATATCAATAATAGGCTATAAGAAGGAAGTGGTAGTTGACACAAGATGAGCAATTTGGAGGAAACAGAGTCTTTCTGACCAGCCAAGATGACACCGTCTACACAGCAGCACCTCTTTTCTCGAGCAGGTGAGTGGGGTGTGGCCAGATTACATCTGGGGAAGGAGCCTCCCTGACACTTGGGGAGATCACTTTCTCTCTGAAGGGTGACAACTGACATTATCTTCAAAGCACATGCTCTTTTTGACACCACACTTCTCACAAACCTTTTTTTTTTTTTTTTTTTCAAACCTAATAGCTGTCTGCCAGTTGCAGAGGAGAGAGAAGATGGGGCTTTTCAGTTAGACAAACCAGGTTTCCAATTTTGTATCTGCCACCTTCTAGCTTCTAGGGCCCTGAGTAAATTACTTGACTTTTCTAAGCATCAGTTTTCTCACCTGTAAAAGGACTCCATAAGCCAGTGCTCAGACTCCAGGGGGATTACGTGGAAAGCTTGCAGCATTGAGCTTGGCACATTGGTATGGAAACATTGTTTTCCAATACCTTCTTTCATCAAAAAACCACACCTGAGTAAGTCCCTAGAGCAATTGTCTGGGCTCTCCCAGGTGCTATTGCCCAAGTTTGTGTATGGCAGTCGCTGGGAACTAGCTGGTGTACCTACAGGCTGGCAGGTGCCAGGCTGGTCCCCGGAGATGCCCACCCTTGGTTTCTAGCACTGGGAGGGATGAGGTGGGGGCGGGGGAGGAGGAGGACAGCATGAGGAGCACTATAACAGAGACAAGCACACTACAGCCTCCTTTCCGTATATCAGCCCTGTATTAGGACACCTGCCAGGACTCTTCCATGCTGTCTTTGTGTTTTTGCAGTTAACTCCATTCTGAATGCCCCACTCTGGCCCCCACCCCTCACCATGCGTACCAGATTGTGGCCTCAGGGCAGCCAACGTGCATTCTCCTCCTTCATCTGAAGATGGTCTTCAGCCTGTAAATTAGACTCTTATCACAACATCTTCCAGGTGTTTCTTGAACTGCGTTTCCTTAGAGGAGCTGTTAAGATAGATCAGCCCCAGAATTCTACCTGTGGGGTTCTGGTTCTGGTTTATGTATTCATTTGTGTTTTAACCTGATCTTCCTTGCTTCTTTTTAGAAGATGTATTTTTTTAGGAACTACCCCCTCCCCCAGCCCAGAGTAAAAGTAAAAAGCATTCGGCTGAGCCCATCAAGCATGAAGTCACTCCCAGTTTCAATCCTGGGTTGTGTCAACTGGACTTCCACTTGTGCCAACACCCAGACCTGACCCTTTGCCTTCACAGCCCATGTCAGACCCGTGAAGTACTTGTCACGTGAAGGCTTTTGACGGGCTGCAGAAACTGTTAAGGGAAAGCTGTGGACAGCAGCTTGGAGATGACTTTTCTTTTCTAATGCTCCCGTGATGCCCATTCCTCTCTACCGTGGGCTTGTTTTCTTCATGCAGAGTGTTCCGCATGCTGATGTCAGATATCTGCCGGTGTCAGTGACACCATGTCCTGCCTGAGACACGCACCCACTTTCGAACAGTTCATTCACTTTTAAGACTTGTTCTTTCTCTAGTCCTTCCCCAATGGTGGTGGGTTGGGGGTGGATAAAAGAAGTCAGCGTTTTTGCTTATTTGTCCAGCTGGGAGTGCATCCAGGTGGCTGCTCAAAGTTTTCACTACAATGACTGCAGTTTGCAGGGAGCTCTGGAGTGAGAGTGTGGAACAGGCAGTGTGTGCCAGCTCGGAGAGGCAGAAGCCACGGAGAGCTAATGTCCTATTGTCAGTGCCCATCGTGTGGTCTCCCCCCCACCCCCGCCCCCGGGGGCCAGGCCCTCTCTAGACAGAGCCCTGGCTCTTGGCAGCAGCCCCTCAGCTGCTCTGGCAGCCACTCGTGGGGACACAGGCACTTCTCTGTCCCTCCCCACTGTAACTCTGCCACGGGCCAAGAGACTGACCCCAGAATCAGCAGCAGCTTTCAACTGGAGCCTTTTGTAATGAAACAATGGTTAACTATGGCTCTCAGAGCGTCTCAGGGCCAGCTCCGTTCACAGAGGGATTTCCTTCTGTGCGGGTTTTTCCAGCTGTCTTTGTCTCTGGTCCTGTCTAACAGATGTCTATGGCCTTGGAGAGCCTTCTGAAAAAAACCAGTGACAATCCGACTTGGGTCCCTTCCGGGAAAACTGCAGCAAGGGCTCTTCCGGGGTCAGCTGAGGCCTGGGCAAGAATAACATTGGCAATGGCAGGACTGCGCTCGCCGCTCCCCTCCCGTGCCCTTCTCCTCCAAGGGCCGCAGAGCACTTTCGGGGACGCTCAGGAGATGGCCTCTGGTGCAGGCCCATGGAGATAAATATCAAATTCCGAGAATTCCTCCTTTGGAGGCCTCCTGGAAACGTATAAAGAACTCCTCAAGCATGTGAAATATGAAACCGCAGGGTAAGCTTATTGGTTTTTTTAACCAACGCGATTAACCTGCTAGATCCCTCAAACCAGTGAACTCACTTCAGGCAGGGGTTCACTGTTCACACATAATTGGTGCTCTTCTTTTGGAGTTGTTTTCTGAATTGATCAATTCAATAGTTAAGAGTGAAAACATTGCCAATAACCCAAAGAACTAATAATGGGAAAGGAGTAAGGAAAAAATAGCCTATTATGTAGTTATTAAAGTGTTGTTTATATAGACTATGGGACTATGCTTATGGTAAAATGTGAAGTGAGGAAAATATAGGAATATATTAATATACATTAATTATTTCAAATTTATTTTTTTAAAATAAAGTAGTAGACACATTGCTTCTCAGACTTTTGGCTAAAATCAAGTGTAAAGTAGACACACAGGTAAGACAGGAAGAAAATCACCCCAATGTTAATAGTAGTTGTATCAAGTCAATGGAATTATAGGTGATTAATTTACTTTTTTTTCTTTTCAAGTTTTTGGCAGTGTGATTATATTCCTGTGTAATAAAAATATATATCATTTTAAAAAAGTCCTATATAAATTATTGCCTGGGACAGGTTAATTTAATAGGCTTAGGAGAAAAATCAGTCTTATTAATTTAAAATTGCAAATACTTTTGGTAAAAATTACTATCATGCAGCTAATTGCATCTTCTCTGACACTTGGCTATTTCTAAAATTAGATCTACTGTAGTGAGTGGTGGATTTTGCCACCATTGTCCATTTCCAGGAGAGCACAGAGTTATGCCTGTGCGGTTTAGTGATATGATCCCAGGCCCGGGGTTGGTGCCTGATACCTCGTAAGAGTCAGTAAGTATTTGCTGAATGAACAGTCTACAGGTTGAAAAAGGAGTTGGAACATAGGGCAGAGAAGGGGGACTGTAGAATACAAAGGCCAATCAAAGACAAGAACTGCAAGAAAGGTTTTGCAGATGACGCTATGCTGTGCACTCCAGCCCTCACTCGGGTCCCCTTAGGCTGTCTTGGTGTCACTGCCTGTCCCTCCCAGCACCAATGCGCTTTCGCTCCTCAGGGCCCGAAGCGGCCGCTCTCTTGGAGGACAGGCCTTGGTCTGTGATCTGTCCACACTGCAGATTCTCGAAGGATCAGGCCGAAGCTGCTCTCCCCATCACTGTTTTTCCCATTTTCCACTTTCAGGACACAGGGACACAGAGTGGCTAAATAACTCACCTTTGTGGGGTTGAAGACATGGCCCCACCTTGAACTGGGTGTTTCTGACTGTCCTCCCTGGGGGGCCTGAAATGAGGTTCACTGTCCCTTCTCCTGGTGTCAAGAACGGCCTGTAAGAAAATAGCACGGACAAGCCCAGGAGGTGGAGCAGGTTAGGAGCTGCATGGGGAGCAGGGCTGGGTCACCCCTGCCCAGTGTGGATGGAGCCAAAGCAGAATCAGGAGGGTCAGGGAGAAAGGTGCCCCCCATATGTAAACATGGGGGAACATTAGAAAGCCAGTCCGAGGTCTGGCTGCCGAGGGCGTGCTGAGTAGAGTAAAGCCAGGATCCTCCTGTGGAAGCCACATTCAGGTCTTCGTGGACAGCCCTTGATCTAACTCCAAGAGACCTTTTGGTCTTCAAGTTTCTGAAATTGGAGTGACATGTAATGCCTATTTCCTTTGGTAAGATAATTTTGCTTGTGGAGGAGGAACAGTTTAATGTAAATCCAGAGCTATGTCGAAACATTCTTTTGGTTTAGCACAGGGACGCTGCCTAGTCAGTGGTTGTGGGAAGAGTAAGTGGACAAATGGATGACTGTGAACAAACAGAGTTCCCTGAGGGCAAGTGAGCTCTCTTAGTGGTCTAGGCCATTGGAGACAATGACAGCATGATACAAATGACATTCCAGGAGGTTCCAGTGGCCACGGGTGGTACAGTCATTCTCTGAGTTGAGTATGTGGAAGAAATGAGACAAGCCCAAGCAGGACTGTGACTCCAAGTAGACAGGGTCAGATGCATCAGGCAAGAGTCCCAGGGGTGCCAAGAAGAGTGGGGTTACACCCACTTGGCAAGGAAATCAGGAAAGTCAACCCAGAGGGAGTGCATTTGAATTTGCTATGAAAGAAATAATATTTCAAAAAATGGGGATGTGGGGGTGGAATCGGAGCTGGGGAGGGGGAGGCAGGAGAAGAGAAAGCAGAGCCAACCAGGCAGGAAGCGGGAGGTGAGAGGTCTAGTTTGCTTGGAACGTGGATGCTGGTGAGAAACAATTGGAACACTGGGTTTGAGAGAGAGGTTGATTGTGAGCTTAACAAAGAGAATTTCAGTATCGTGGTGGATTCGAACTGACCTATGTACATACTCTTGCCTGGTGCTCACTGAGAGGCTGGGCACCTCTGGGTGCACACAGACTATTGGGAATGGAAAACAAACGGGCGACTTCACTGGTGTCCTGGACCTCAGGAGCACTCTCATCACTGGGCCTAAAAATGTGTTTGAATTAGAATAGCCTTAGAAGGTATAAAAGGGTATGAACTAGTAAGATAAGGCCAGAAATGTAACCTTGGCAACAGTCCAAAAAATAAATTGAATATTACTCCATGCCCAATTAAACACGGGGCAGCAATGTGGAAATGGAAATTTACCTGCCGGCTGGATAGCTTCGTTGCAGGTCGTGACAAAGATGAGTGCATTGGGTCAAATTTTCCAAAAATGGCTGCAACAACAGCTCCCGTCTCACATGTTTTTCAGCAACGTGACCTTCCCACTCTGCATCAGGAGGGGCGATTTATTCCTGCACGCCCTGGAATCTGGGTGGGCCCCATGGTTGCTTTCATCAATAGGATACTGTGCAAACAGCATTGCCACAGTTGTGAATGAAGCCCTTGGCTGGCTGGGCAGCCTCTGCTTCCTGTCCTTCGAAACACTCGCTCCTGGAATGCTTCTCTGGAAACCCAGCCACCATGCGGCCCGAAGCCCAAGTCACAAAGAGGGGCTCACATTGGTCCACAGCCACTACTGGGCCTTCGCCCCTGTGGGCCGTAGGAGTGGACCATATAGGAAGTCCAGCTCAGGGGCATCTTCAGGTGACATAATATCAGGCTGCAAGGACATGAGAGGCTTTGAGCAAGAACCACTCTGCTGAGCCCAGTCCACTCACAGGGCTGTGAGGGATCATAATGAGTTGTTATTTAAGCTGTTAGGGTTTGGGGTGGTTTGCTCATCAACGATAGGTTCCTGGGACACCAAAATCTGGATTGCTGTAGGTGCAGGTCCATGGTGGTGACCGTGACAGGGCCGTGCAGTGTGAGTGGTCAGAGGATAGATGACCCACGAAGAGCAAGGCAGCCCAGGTGAAGGCCCGCAGTGTGCGGAGGGGTGAGTGGGAGAGGTTGGGCTGTGGCTGTCACCCTGAGCCCCGGCTTTCTCACTCATAAGGTGGAAATAAATTCTCACTAGGTGTTAGGAGGATTAAGCAAGAAGGCATAAATAAAGGCACTTTACACACTGCGAGCCGTCCCCAGAAGGTACCCTTGTGATTTCCTGCAGATGGTCGGTTGTTAATGATTTGTTAGAATTTGAAGGTGGTGCATCAGGAATGAGTTTCTCCTTGGAATGGTGTGCTCGTAGCAACTCCAAGAAGCATATCTTAAACTGTCATCCTGGGACTGCCCCGCCCCCCTGCAGCCCTGTAAAGTTCTCTACCTCCATTTATTCAGTCATTTCTTCATTCATTCAATTATTATTTGGATGTCAATTACCTGCCAAACAGTGTTGTAGGCATTGGGCCTAGAGCAGTGAGCAACCCTCAAATTGCTTTTCCTCGTGGAGCCTGCAGTCTGGTATCAGGGTTTATGGTGAAACATTGCCAACAGTCTTAAACTATTGGGGGCAGTGAGGCAGTATAATGTATGTGTTCAAGGCTCAGCTAGAACTGGGTTCACACCCTGATTCTACCACTTACCGATTGTGAGACCGGGAAATTCACTTCAGCTTTCTGTGCCTCAGTTTCTTCATCTGCAAAGTTAAGTATAATAATTAATAATAACAATAATGATAATAAGTATTATTATTTTTCACAAGGACCAAATGAGTTAGCAATGCATGTGGAACAATGACGGATGCAGAATACGCTGTCACGATAAATATTATTAATGATTATTATTATCATCATTATTATTTTGTTTTTGTTAAGTAGTTTTCCTGTATCTCTTCCTGTTTTCTGATCAATAATGTGTTCTCTATGCCATTCAGTGTGGTAACTTTCTCTTTCTTTTCTCTTTGCTGTAGAAAGAAGCATAATAAATGATTTGTGACACATGTTTTCCTGCCAAACTCATCCATGCCTGGCAAGTTTGAGAAAACTCATTTAAATTAGCCCCTAATGAGACTATAAAGCCACAGAGTGTATTAGCAATTGTTCAGTCGATGCTTGAACCTAAATTAAGGTTTTTACTTATCTCTCTGGGGATGTAACCCCAAGAAGATCAGAAGTTAAGCAGGGAATCCTGTGAATGCCAGGAGAGCAAGGGCCCTGGGTCCGGTGGGCCCTACCCACACCAGACATGGCGTCCTCTGGAGTTAAGTCACAGGGAGGCCTGAGAGGACCTATTCTATAAAGTCAGGGAAGGCAGGACGGACTATAATTCCTCAAGAAACAAAAGCAGCTTCAAAAAGAAAGTAAAGATACTTAAACTCTAAAGGTCATCAAGTTGGCTGCACTAGTGAATTAATGAAAAACCTGCGTAGGAGGCTTTCTATTATGTCTCAGAAATCCCAAGGCAGGCAGTTCAGGGAGGGTATGACATCAACATTGCGTCATCAAATGCGAATGTTCCCTGTATCTTTCTCCCACCACCCTCAGAGTGGGGCCTCCCTTTCTCAAGGTCTACCTCCAGATACAAAATGACTGCTGCAACTCCAGCTATCATGTCCCCTATTCCAGGCAGGAAGAAGGAAGCATAGGGGGAACAAAGAGGTCCCTTTCCTGGCTGAGTCAGCCCTCCTTTAGAAACTTTTCCAGGGGCTCTGCTCAACAAGTTCCACTTCCATCTCATTGACCACGGCAGCGTGCAGAAATTGTCCCTGGGGTGTTGCACTGTGTCAGGAAGGACTGAGCTGAACCCTCTGTAATGAGGCTGAATGCTCCGGGCGGCTGCCGTGAAAGCCCTGTCCCTGCTGACACTTTGCCCTCTGAGCTCCTTTTGAAGTCAAAACCATCAGATATAAAATATCTGAAGTCCTTAATTATCACAACACTTCAAGCCTTGAAAGTTGGGACTCTTTCTCTGATTTGCAATGAAAAGCATAAATATTTAAACAGTCTTTGTCTTCTTCCTCTGTTCCCACCCATCCTCCTACCTCATCCCCAAACCTGAATTCCTGGATTAATTTTTAATAATGACAGTTCAGGGAAGAATTATAGCGTCTATAATTTTTTTCAGTTGCTACATTCCTTGGTGGGTCGCTTTGCACATTCCAGCCCTGGGATTTCAGGTGATGCTTCCTGGGGGTCCTTTGTATGAATTTATGTCACAAAGCCTGAAAAGTTAGAATTTCCTCTGAGTGAGCACAGGACTTGTCAGGTTCTAATCTCATGATGTCAATCACTCTGTTTAGTTAGAGTTTACGTAAACTATTCCCAAGAGACTTTTAGGTAATTTACAAAATTGGGCATAGTTAACAATAAAAACATTTGAGATAGAAATAAAACATTTAAAAAGGAGAGTGCTGAGGGTGGAGGAATCGAGCGAGAAAAAAAAGGACTCACGGACACAAACAACGGTGTGGTGATTTGGTGATTGCTGGGCGGGGAGCAGGTGTGGAGGTGGAAGAGGGTTTGAGGGGGATAAATGGTCCTGAGAAATACAGTAAAAATAAACTATTAAAATAAAACATAGGAACATTAAAACAAAAAAATGTAAGAGCGATTATCCTTCTTTTCTCTGACTTACACAAAGGACATCGCGACATGATGCTCTTTCAGCATAACGCTGCGTTGAAACGTAATGAGCTTTTTCCCAGTGCTTTGAGGTCCCGCCTGGAAAGGCGTTCTAAGCTTCAAGGGCCATTGTTATTAGACACTGTCATTTGAACATAGCTTTAAGCATTTACATCCTACCTGTGATGTAATGTGAACTGGACGCATAATCTGTAGATTCAAGGGACAAATAACTTCCTCACATAATAACACATCCTGGCTCTTGCTCCACCCGAAAAGTAATTACCGGAGAAGTGAACGGGCTGAGTGCTGACACAGGCAATAGCCACTCAGGAGGGATTTTGTTCTCTTCCTTAATGATCTTTCTTATAATTATGCACCTTTAAAACAGTTTTTCACCATCCTGTTTTTTTAATTTTTAATTTTTCCATTGCAGTTTACATTCAGTATTATTTTGTATTAGTTTCAAGTGTAAGTAAGCCTATGGGTTAGACAATCATATACTTTACTTTAAAGCATTCTCTGTGATTTCCAGTACCCACCTGGCACCATACTCAGCCATAAAAAATGGACAAGATCTTATAAGCACTTTTTTAAAGGCACTTGTGTGGCAACAGCTTTAAGAAGCTGAAAGCCTGACTGGCTTCTTAGAGAAGTGTTATTCAAAGTCGCTGGTGTTTGTGTTGCCTTGTTAGTATGCCTTTTAAGGACCTGGGCACAAAGAAGATCCTTTTAAGATACCATCTCTGGCTGATGCTGCAAGAAGAGCAATAAATGGTGTCTGTAGATGGAGAGCATTGTACTGGGAAGAGGTCCAAAGGGTTGGATCCTAGACTATTTTGTCACTACCTGGCCATGATCCCTTGAAAAAGTCACTTTGATCTCCCTGGATCTTACTTTTCTCTTGTATGATCTTGTATGAAATGCAATGATCTCTTCCAGCTTCATTAATTGATAAACTTATGAGATGCTGAACCTTAGGAATTCTCTGTGAGATCCATCTGCCCAATGCTGTGTGAGAATGGGCGGGACTGTCTTCTGCTCCTGAGATGTGATGTGGTTTGTGTATTTCACGATGTCTGTTCACTTCTTGTGTGTGGTGAGCATGAGTCAATAATTAACACCTGAATCAAGCTGAATCCTTTTGTATCCTATATCAAGTACATAAAAAGGAACTTTTTTGTGGGGGGGGGGGGCGTAAATGGTTACAAAACATATTTTAAAAATCTAAATGGAGGGAAAAAGTGGGTGGAGATTGGAAAGAAGTGGGCAGAACAGATTTACGTTTTAAAACAAATTTATTTCAACCAGTCTCTGCTTATTAAAGGCAAGGCATTCAACTTTGCATTACTGGTTCCTGATTCACCAACCCAGATTCAACACTCAACCGATGAATACATTTTATTGCTTTTTAAAAAATGAGGATGCCTGTGGAGTGAGGTCTTTCAGATGTAGCTTTAAAAAATGAAACTGGGTGTGTTTTAAATCATTAAGATTAAAAACGGTCAAATGGTTTAGTCTTTGTTGTTAGGGCCTTAGGCACTGTGCTTTGATTAGTGGAGATTACTCATAGCTTGTGAGTGATTTGAAGAAGGAGATAGCTGAACTGTTGTTTATTTACTTCTTTAATCTGGGACAGGTTTCTGTAAACACTCGGCTTCTTTAAAATCTCCAGGGCTACAGAAAAAGCACTGCACTAGTGGGAGATTATGGGCACACCTCCCCCTACTGGGCATAATTTGCAACTGCTTACTTGTATGGACCTTGCTGACAGGTGTGTGGATGGTGGAAGAAGGTTGGTTTCCCTAGAAATAGAAACCTTGGGATTCTAACTCTCGTTCAGGAGGTAGGGGGGAATAAAGAGGTGTGTGCGTGTGCATTTGTATGTGTTTTTCTACTAGACAGGAAAAACATCATAGATAAAGGCATGGAAGCCAGGAAATAGATTCCAGTTTAACTAGAGAAGATGGATCATGTAGGAGAAATCATGAGAAAGCGTCTGGAAAAGTAGGTTGGAGCTAGTTGTGGAAGATTTTGAGCCTCAATCTATAAAATGGGGAGCACTGAAGCAATTTTTTACTCTACTGAAGCTAATTTTGAACAGACGAATTCACGTGTCTTATTGTTTTTCTTTTTAAAAATCTTGTCAGCAGGCATTTGTTGAGCATGTCCCATAAAGCCAGTTATTTGTTAAATGCTGTGCACAAGTGAAGATAAATCTCTCTGACTCCTGGCTTCAAGCAGCTTGGAGTCTAGTAATTGCAATCAGGCAGGTACTGTAACACAAAGTGTGAAGCGTGTCACACGAAGTAAAACTAGGGAGTAAAAGGGATTACTTTGAACAGTTTAAGAGAAGGTTGCATGGTGAATGGTAAGTTGATCTTGGCAGTAAAAATGTACTGGAGACTAGAGTGAAGGAACCTAGTCAGATATACAAAATTTTGGTATATCATGTCTTATATTTGAACATATACAATTTCGTAACATAACAATTTAGATTACTTCTGCGTATGGAATGAATATGGCTAATCAAATTGTAGTATATTCATACAGTGGAATATGTTCAGCTACAAAAAGAAACAAATCACTGTACTGATTCATGCAACAGTAGGAATGCATCTCCAGACATTGTTCTGAATGAGAGAAACGGGACAGAAAGTGGGCAGACTGTGTGATTGTTTCCATGGTGAAATTCTGGAACAGACAGAAAGAATCTATATTGATAGAAATGAAGCCACTGGTTGACTAGGATGTGGGGGGTCGGGGGGAGGTGTTGACTGAGTACGGATGAGCTCAAGGATGCTTTCTGGGCAGACACTGCATCTGAAGAGGGGGAAGTGGTCACATGGGTGAATACACTCATCACATTAAAAATATGTGAATTTTATTGCTTATAAATAAAAATCAATAAAGCTTACTTAAAAATAAAGAAATGGTGAAGCATAAGAGGTAACTATGGTCAGCAAATACCATATTTTTGGACCATAAGACACACCTAGGTTTTAGAGAAGGAAGATAGGAAAAAAAATTTGAAGCAAAAAATGTGGTAAAATATTTAATAACATAATATTTCACCAATGTAAATGTAAACAGAACTCAACAGCAGCATTAACAACCATTATTCCTCCCAAATTTAGGGGTGTGTGCATCTTATAGTCTGAAAAACATGGTACTTAATTTCTAGTCACTTTTAAATTTTGTTTATTAGTCACTAAAATATAGTTTAATAAAACTTTATTAAAAATTAAATCCACTTTAATAAAATTGTAAATTTATTTAAAACAAAGCAAACAAAAAGACACGCTAGAGAGAGTGAGTCACCCATACTTTCTGAAGGGGGTGAATGGATACAAGGGAGTAAAGGAAATATTCAAAGAAATAATACTGGAGAATTTTTCAGAACTGATGAAAGACATGAATCTACAGAAAGCATCACATACATGGCCCTGACCAGTATGGCTTTCCTGGTTGAGTGTCATCCTGCAAAGCGAAAGGTCGCTTGTTTGATCCCTGGTCAGGGTGCGTGCCTGCGTTGTGGACCATCCACGTTGAGGAGCATAAGAGAAGCAACCAATTGATCTTTCTCTTGCTCTCTCTTGCATCGATGTTTCTCTCCCTCTCTATCTCCCTCCCTTCCCTCTCTAAAAATAAATGAATAAAGTCTTTAAAAAAAAAGTGCAACACTTGCCAAGTATGGATAAATAAAAATGCTTATCTCCATTCATAGGTTTAATCTACCACAGGAACATAAGGAACACTAGACATTTGAGTGGAAATAAAAAAGAAAAGCTGACACGACTAAGTGAATTGAGACAGCCCAGTGGCAACAAGGAGATATGCAAAGATTGAACAGTCATTGCTCTAATTAAACCTTTCAAATGCTTTCTAAATCTGCCCAAGTTTTCATATTCTTGGTACTTTTATTTGAAACCCATCAGGTTTTCTCTGGTGTCCAAAAAAATAAACATTTTCATGTGAAGGTAGAATGAGAACTGTGAAATTGTAAAGGGCATTACAGTAGGTTTGAGAAACAGTTTGGTTTGCTTTTTCAGTGAAAGTTGAAAGAGAATTCCTTGATAGGTAAAAATCTCCATAAAATCTCTTTATTGAAATGAGTACAGTGGAAATTTTTTCTCCTTCATTATTCAGGCAAGCTCTCTATAAATCAGGAAAAATGTTATAGATTTGAAGGTGCCTAAAAATAGAATAGGGAATCTTGCCACGGGTTAGTGGTAATGGAAGTTGTTTACTTTGGACATCTGATTTTATTATTCTATAGTCATTTACATAACTCTCTGCTTAAGCCATGCATTCATACGTGTTCCTCTCATGCATTCAGATTTAAGGAATCGTTTTCTTTTCTATAAATAGATAAGAAGGGCTGGGAGATAAAGATTTAAAAGAGAGAGAGAGAGAGATAAATTCAGGCAAAAAGTATCTTTCTTTGTCCCTGCCTGTGCCTAGATCCTCATCCTTATTTATTCCTGCCATTGGCAGAGAGCCCAGAGACCACAGGTTCATTTATTAAGCAAATTCCTTACTGATGACTCCAAGAAAGGATTTTGGTTATGTCTAATCTGGGAGAAATGTGGTAATTTCCATTCATCTGTTCAAAAGCTCCACCGAGGTTAGCGTGCCAATCAAGGTCATTCAGAATTCTAAGAGGGAGTCACATGCCTCCTTTCCTCTGAAAACAATTAGCTCTTCAGGGTGCTGCCTGCCTTTGAGTTGATCTTTTCATGAAAGTGCATGGAGATAATATTTTTTGTTTTTTCTTTTAAATAAATTTGTAAATTTAAGTTTACAGTTGATGTACAATATCATATTAGTTTCAGGCATACAACCCAGTGATTAGACATTTATATAACTTATGAAATGATCATCCCAGTAAATATAGTACCTACCTGACACAATACAAAGTTACTACAATTTTACTTGCCATCTTCCCAACGTTGTACTTTCCATTCCATGACTGCTTTGTGACTACCAATTTGTACATCTTGGTCCCTTCACTTTTTTTACCCATTCTCCCAGCTACACTCCTATCAGGCAACCATCAAAATACTCTCTGTATCTGTTTTATTTGTTCATATACCTGGTTTTTTAGATTCCACATTTAAGTGAAATCATATGGCGTTTGCCTTTTTCTGTCTGTGATTTATTTCACTCGGAATAATACCCTCTAGGTCCATCCACGTTGTTGCAGATGGCCAGATACCATTATTCTTTTTATGCCTGAGTTATATTCCACTGTATACATGTACCACTTCTTAATCCATTCATCTACTGATGGATACTTAGATTGCTTTCAACTGTAAAGAATGCCGAATGAACATATGGATGAGAGATATGTATTGCCATTCTATTATTCATATATTTGATCTTTTATTTTTTCTTCTTCTTAAAGAAGACCCTTTGATATTTCTTGTAATACAGTTTTAGTGGTGATGAACTCTGTTAGTTTTTTCTTGTCTTTTTTCTTTACCTGTTTTTGTATTCTGAACGATAGCTTTGCTTGGTAGAATAATTTTGGTTGTAGGTCCTTGCTTTTCATCACTTTGAATATTTCATTCTAATCTCTTTTGGGCTGCAAAGTTTCAGTTGGGAAATCAGCTGACAGTCTTGTGGGAACTCCCTTGTAGGTAACTTGCTGGTTTTAAGACTCTCTTTTTGTCTTTAGCCTGTGGCATTTTCATTACGGTGTGTCTTGTGTGGATCTCTTTGGGTTCATATTGTTTGGGACTCTCTGAACTTCCTGGACTTGTATGTCTATTTTCTTCACCAGTTTAGGGAATTTATCAGTTACTATTTTTTTTCAAAATTTGAAATTCAATCTTTATGTTTTCAAATCTTTTTGAAATTCAACTCCTTGCTTGCTCTCTCTTTTTTCCTTCCAGCATCCCCATAATGAGAATATTGTTGTGCTTGAATATGTCCCAGAGGCTGCACAAACTATCTTCTTTTTTTTTTACTTCTTTCTTTTTGCTGTTTTGATTGGATGTTTTATGTTTGCTTATCTTCCAAATTGATGGTTTGATCCTCTGCTTCATCTACTCTACTTTTGATTCTCTGTAATGTATTCTTCATTTCAGTTAGTGTGGCCTTCATTTCTGACTGGTTCCTTTCTGTTTCCTATCTCTGTTTTTGTTTCCTGTCTTTTTGTTGAAGTTCTCACTAAGATCGTTGAGCATCCTTATAACAAGTGCTTCGAACTCTGTATCTGGTACATTGCTTGTCTCCATTCTGTTTAGTTCTTTTTCTAGAATTCTGTTCTGTTCTTTTATGTGGGATGTATTTCTTCGTTTCTTTATTTTGGCTGCCTCCCTGTGTTTTCTTCTATGTATTAGGCAGAGCTGCTACATACACCAGTCTTGGTAGAGTGAATTTATGTAGTAAGTGTCTCATAGGTCTTAGTGGCACAGCTTCTTCAGTCACCTGAGCTGGATGTTCAGGTGCACCCCTCATATGGGCTGTGTGTACCCTCCTGTTGTAGTTGAGCCTTGATTGCTGATGGCATGTCAATGGGAGGGTTTAGCCCAGGCTGAACAGCTATGAGGACTGGCAGTGACCACAGCAGAGGATCTGATGTGTATGTGTTGAACCCAAGGAGAAGGACTTGCTTCAGTGGGGGTCTGTTCCCTTCAGTGTGTCAATTGTGGAGGTGGTTGGGTGGTGCTTGGGTGCAGTCTGAAGCTGTTCACCAGGTGTACTGTCTCTCATGCCTCCCAGATGATGCAGGCCAAAGTCAGCTGCTGTCTGTGCCCAGCCCAGGGCCACCTGCCATGAGCTACAAAGTGATCTGCAGATGGCTACTGTTGTGGACCATTCAGCCTGGTTTCAGGAGTTGTAACCCTCACCCCATGGTGGGCTGTGTAAGAGCCCAAGGGACCCACTTCATCTGGGTCTGTTCTGTCACGAGGACGTGAGCTACTAAGGAGACAAAGCTTATCTCCCTGGCAGGAGTGCTGCTTCTGCCTCATCCATCTCTGGCCCCAATGCTTGGTTGGCAGTCAATGACGGGTAAGACTCCTCATGGGAGGGGCAACCTAAGCCAGATGCAACCACTTGGGAGGCCTCATGGAAGGACTCGGGGGGGGGGGCTGCAGCAAAGAGGATGTGATGGATCCTCACCCCCCGGCTATTCTGACTTAGCCCGAGTCCTCATTTCCATCTGGGAGATGTCTCCTGCTTCCTAATTGGTTTAAAGCCTGAAACTGTGGGGGCAAGCCGTGCAGCCCTGTGCCGGGACGGCTCCCTGGGTGATCAGGCATAAGAAAGAATTCCTAAAGCCTTGTGAAACCTGCTTTGCTAAGAGTGCTCTCACTTAAGTGATAAGTGTCCCAGGAGGAAATGAGATTGCCTCCCAGAGTTTTACAACCCCCTTTCCTGACCAACACTGACTCAGATTAAGCCCTCAGATTGCTTTGAAATGTTAACCATTGTTTGATCCTTGTCACCTGACATACCTGTATTCCCATATATTTGAGCCCAATAAAAGCCTAGTGAGGATGGGGCTCTGGGTCATTCTCCTCTGAGAGTTTGACCCCTTTCCTCCCCAAGCAGTCATGTCTTGGTAGTTTTTATTTTCATCCATAATGGAGGGATGGGGGTCTGCAGGCAGAGCCCCCCCACATCTGGCACCCAGGACAGGTGCCCCCGCAGGCTACCAGTTGTGCTGGGCTTGGAGGTGCTTCAGAGAGGCCAAGCTGTGAACCAAGGCCAGTTGCAGCTAGTGCTGGACCTGGGTCTACTTAGCAAGAGGTATAGGGCATGCAAAGGCCAGATGCTGCTTGTCTGTGATTTGTGAACCTTTGAGAGATTTTAGGAAAGTCTGCAGCATGAGCTAAGGCAGGTGGTTTCTTTGGAAAACTCACTGGAAACAGCTTGTGTGAGGTAAGGTCTCATGGAATCAGTAATGTGGGGTGAACAGTGTTATTCAGGTTGATGGAGACTCAGATGTGGTGCCTGCCTGCCAGCTTTGTTGGAAGAGGGTTCAACAAAGGAACAATGGCCTCTGCCAGAACTTCTGTCTGGGCGAAAGCTGCCCTTCCCGCCCTCATCCTGAAGCTGATGATTCAGTTCCTTGCCATATGTCCCTTATACCTTTCAAGCTGTTGTCCCAGTTCTGGAGCTCAAGTAAGTGAGTCAGAGTAAGTCCCTATGTGTGGGATCTTTAAGAGGACTGCCTGGGACTCCAGAAACCCTCCTTCTCACTCAAGCATAATCCCTAGTGGTTTTCATAGCTGTAAGTTTTGGGGACTTCTCTTCCCAGCACTAGAACCCTGAGTTGTGGATTCTCACAAGGGACTGGAACTCCTCACTTCTCAGGGAGACCTCTGTAGCTGAGATAGCCCTCCCAATTTTTAGCTGCCATATGTGGGTGTGGGACCAGCCCCTTCCAAGTCTCCACCCTTCTGGTACTCTTGATGTGGCTTCTTCTTTATATCCTTAGTTATAGGACTCTGTTCATCTAGATTTTGGGTGGCTTTGAATGATGATTATTTTGTAGCTTAGTTGTAATTTTGATGTGGTTATGGGAGGTTCCAAGTGCCATGTTTACCTACATTTCCATCTTGACCTCAAGTTCTTTTCCCTGAAAAATGCAGCATGTCTCCAGAGATGTGATGTGTACCAAAGGGAGAAGTTCTGAATCCTGTGTGCATAAGCTCGCAAGGACACCACTTCAACATAGTTTGTCAATTTACTTCTGGTTCAAGAACTCCACTCTCCTTGGTCATCAGTCACTAGGGCTCATTGTGAGAAGTTTACCTAATTATATCCCCTTGGTGGCAAGAAGGCAGTGAAAAATGGTACATGCTCCTCTAAGATAAACCCTTAAATATCTGTGCTTTTCTTACTACTGTAAAAAGATCCTTGAATTCATTGGGATCTTGGACCAAATTTCTGAGAGGCAGCTGCTCACGAATTGTTTTTTATTTTTTTAATGTTTAGGTTGTCCAGCGTCCACTTGTGTTAGTGAATGTGACCAACTTTCTTTTTTTTAATGTGTTAAGTGAATATTTTTAGTGTAAATTTTTAATTTTTAATGACTTTTAAAAAATATTTTATTTATTAATTTTTAGACAGAAGGGAAGAGAAGGAGAAAAGAGGGAGAGATATATCAGTGTGTGGTTTCCTCTCAAGTGCCTTGTACTGGGGACCTGGAACACAACCCAGCTATGTGCCCTGACTAGGAATTGAACCTGGGACTCTTTGGTTCTCAGACCAGCACTCAGTCCACTAAGTCACACCGGCCAGGGCAAATTCTTTTAATGATTTTCTTAAACTATATTTTGAGAGTTTTTTTGGTGATTTTTTCAGAGTTTGCCATATACATATTAATTTATCAGAATCTACTTCAGATTTATGCTAACATAATTCCAGTTAGATATAGAAATGTTACATTTCACACAAATAGAATCATATAATTTGTGATCACCTGTGATAGCTTTTTTCACTTGGTATAATGTTTTCAAGCTTCATTCATATTTTAGCTAATGTCAGTATTCACTTTTTTATTACTGAATAATATTTCATTTAAAACAGATCCATATTTTAAATCTATTCATCAGTAAATGGGCATTTGGATTGTTGCCCTTTTTTGGCTATTATGAATAATGTTGCTATAAACATCTGTGTGCAAGTTTTTGTATGAATGTATATTTTCAATCGCTTTGGGGAGATATTTAAGAAGGGAACTGCTGAGTCATATGGTATCTCTATGTTTAGCATTTTGAAGTCTTGCCAAACTATTTTCCAAAGCAGGTGCACCCTTTTACATTCCCACTAGCAATGAATGAGGGTTCCAATGTTCACATATTCAGAAACGCTTGTTTTGGTTGTCCCTTTTATTTTAGCCATCCTAGTGGGTGTGACATGGTATCTCATCATGGTTTGATCTGCGTTTCCTCTATAACTGGTGACATTAAACGTCTTTTCCTGTACTTGATGTCCATTTGTATATCTTCTTTGGAGAAGTGTGTATTCAAATCTTTGCCCCTTTTAAACTGATTTTTGTTTTTTATTGTTAATTTCTAGGAGTTCTTTATGCATTTTAATATAAATCCCATGTCAGGTATATGATTTGCATTGTTCTCATTCTGTATATTGTCTTTACAGTTTCTTGACAGTGTCCATTGAAGCACAAAAAGTTTTGGTTTTGATGTAGTCTCATTTGCCCGTATTTTCTTTTCTTTCTTGTGGTTTTGAGAAATCATTGCCTAATCCATAATAACAAAGATTCACTTCTACATTTTCTTTCAGGGTTTTTATAGTTTCGGCTCTTTTATTTAGGTCAATGATTAATTTTGAATTAATTTTTATGTATCCTGTGAGGTGGGGGTTCAACTTCATTTTTTTTGCATGTGAGCATCCAGTTGTCCCAGAACCACTGTTGAACAGACTAGTCTTCCCTGTTGACTTGTCTTGGGATCCTTGTTGAAAATCAATTGAACATTCATGTAAAGTTTTATTTCTGGACCTCAAAACTATTCCATCGATTCATATGTCCATCCTTCTGTCAGTGCCATAGTGTCTTCATCACTGTAACTTCGTTGTAAGCCTTTGAATTGGGAAGCGTGTGTCCTCCAACTTTGTTCTTTTCCAGAATTGTTTGGCTAGTCATTCTGTATCCATTGCATTTTTATATGGATTTTATGATCAGTTTGTCTGAGAAAAATACAATGGGGATTTTGATAGAGATTACATTGAATCTGTAGCTCAACTTGGAAAGTATTGCAATCTTATCTGTATTAAGTTCTTTGATCCAGGAACATTTTTAGATTTTCCATTATTTAGTTTTTCCATTATTTAGATCTTCTTTGATTTCATCCCACAATGTTTAACAGCTTTCAGAGTACAAATTTTGCACCTGTTTTTTAAAATTTATTTCCAAATATTCTGTTTTTCAGGATATTGTAATTAAAATTGTTTTCTTAATATATTTTTGGGTTGTTCCTTGTGAGTCTACAAAAATATAATTGATTTTTAAAAGATTTTATTTATTTATTTTTAGAGAGAGGGGAAGGGAGGGAGAGAGGAAGAGAAACATCAATGTATGGTTGCCCCTCATGCACCCCCTACTGGGGACCTGGCCCAGAAAGCAGGCATGTGCCCTACCTGACTGGGAATCGAACCTGTGGCACTTTGGTTCACAGGCTAGTAGTGCTCAATTCACTGAGCCACACCAGCCAGAGTCCAAATATAATTGATTTTTGTATATTGATTTTGTATCCCAACTTTGCTGAACTTGTTTATTAGTGCTAATCATTTTCCAGTGAATTCTTTTGGATTTTGTATATGTAAGATCATATCATCTGCAAATAGGGATCATTTTGCTTCTTTTTTTCCAATGTGGATACATTTTATTTCTTTTTCTTGCCTAAGTGCTTTGGCTAGGACCTCCAGTACAATGTTGAATAGAAGTGATGAGGGAAGCCATCTTCATCTCCTTTCTGGTTTTTGGAGGAAAGCTTTCAGTTTGCCTAAAATTAAATCTGATGCTAGCTATGGGTTTTCCATAGATATCTTTTATCAATAGGAGGAAGTTGCCTTTTATTCATAGTTTATTGACAAAGTACTATTTAACTACTCTTTGTAAAGAAGTTGAATCAGACTTCTGGCCAAGATGGAGGCATAGGTGGACACACTGTGCCTCCTCTCACAACCAAAATTAAGGACAATAAAGATTTAGAAACAAGAAAACAATCAGAACTGATAAAAAATTGAACTGTACAGAAGTCCAACAACCATTCATCTAGACCGGTAAGAGGGGCAGAGTCATGGCAGGAATAAGTGGAGGTGCGGACCCGGGCACGCAGGCAGCAGTGGCTAGCAGACCCCAGGTGCACAGGTGGCAGCTAGAGAACCCCGGGCATGGGGTGGCAACTGTGCAGACCCAGTGAGGCCATGCAAGGCGGCTGGCTAACCAGGTGGTCCTACATTCATGCACAGATAATCCAGGTGAAGGGGAAGTGGTGGAAGGGACTGGAATCTGAAAGAGAGCGGAGCAAGCGCCATTGTTCCCTCTTGGACCCCACCCCCATATACAGCGTCGCTACCTAGTGACTGGGCTGCCCTGCTCTGGGGAACACCTAAGGCTCCACCCCTCACTACATAACAGCTGCGACCAGACCAAAAAAACCCCAAACAAAACAAAACAAAAATGGCTCAAACTGGAGAACAAATCAAAGTCCCAGAGCCACTTCACCTAAGTGACCAAGAGACAGCCAACCTATCAGATGCACAGTTCAAAGCACTGGTGACCAGGATGCTCACAGAATTGGTTGATTTTGCTCACAAATTAGATGAAAAAATGAAAGCTACAATAAGTGAAATGAAGGAAAATGCACAGGGAGCCAATAGAGATGGGAGGAAAACTGGGACTCAAATCAATGGAGTGGACCAGAAGGAAGAAACAAACAACCAAACAGAAAACAAGGAAGAAACAAGAATTCAACAAAATGAGGAGAGGCTTAGGAACCTCCGGGACATAGTTAAATGTCCCAACATCCGAATTATAGGGGCACCAGAAAGGGAAGAAGAAGAGCAACAAGTGGAAAACTTATTTGAACAAATAATAAAGGAGAACTTCCCCAATCTGAGAAAGGAAATAGACTTCTAGGAAGTCCAGGAAGCTCAGAGAGTCCCAAAGAAGTTGGACCCAAGGAGGAACACACCAAGGCACATCGTAATTACATTAGCCAAGATTAAAATGAAGGAGAGAATTCTAGAAGCAGCAAGAGATAAGGGGACAGTCACCTGCAAAGGAGTTCCCATCAGACTGTTAGCTGATTTCTCAAAAGAGACCTTACAGGCAAGAAGGGGCTGGAAAGAAGTATTCAAAGTCATGAAAGTCAAGGACCTACATCCAAGATTGCTCTATCCAGCAAAGCTGTCATTTAGAATGGAAGGGAAAATAAAGTGCTTCTCAGATAAGGTCAAGTTCAAGGAGTTCATCATCACCAAGCCCTTATTATATGAAATGTTAAAGGGACTTATCTAAGAAAAAGAAGATTAAAAATATGACAGTGAAAAGACAGCAAACTCACAGCTATTAACAACCACACCTAAAACAAAAGCAAACTAAGCAAACAGCTAGAACAGGAACAGAACCACAGAAATGGAGATCATGTGGAGGGTTAGCAACAGGGGAGTGGGAGGAGGAGAGAGGGGGAAAAGGTACAGAGAATAAGTAGCATAGACGGTGGGTAGAAAATAGGGGGAGGGCAAGAATAGTGTGGGAAATGTAGAAGCCAAAGAACTTATGACACATAGACATGAACTAAATGAGGGGGAATGTGGGTGGGAGGGGGTGTGCAAGGTGCAGGGGAATGATGGGGGAGAAATGGGACAACTGTAATAGCATAATCAATAAAATATATTTAAAAAAAGAAGAATCAATTTCCATTTTCAAAAAGTTCCCTCTCGCCCTGGCTGGTGTAACTCAGTGGATTGAGCATGGGCCTGCAAACCAAAGGATTCCGGTTGGATTCCCAGTCAGGGCACATGCCTGGGTTGCAGGACAGTTCCCAGCGACAGTTCCCAGCAGGGGACGCACGAGAGGCAACCATACATTGATATTTCTCTCCATCTCTCCTTCCCTTCCCCTCTAAAGATAAATAAATAAAATCTTAAAAAAAAAAAAGTTCCCTCTCCCCTTACCCTTTTTCCGTTTTTCATTTAATTTTTTAAATTTACTCAGAAAATATTTATTTGGCCTATCTACATATAGTGTAATATTTTAAAGAATCTTTAACCTTTTAATTAAAGACTTTATTTATTTATTTTTAGAGAGAAGGGACAGGAGGGAGAGAAACATGGATTGGTTGCCTCTTGCGCACTGCCAACCAGGGACATGGCCTGCAACCCAGTCATGTATCCTGACCGGGAATAGAACTGCCAACCTTTTGGTTTGCAGGATGATTCCCAATGCACTGAGCCATGCCAGTCAGGGCAATAAGAAAGTAATTTTAAGAAATTACTCAAGAAATTGATTGTCTAGGAAGGTATTCTCTTCCCTCACCTTCTGCAGGCACCAAAATTTCTCTTTTCTCCTTTTTTTCTCAGTACATGATAAGTTAATAATAATTTATGCTTAATGTAGAGCTAAATCAAGGTATCATTGGCTGAGGAAGACTGCATTTTTTAACCTTTCTCTAATTGATGTTTCTCTGATGTAAGAAAAACATTTTCCAGTTAGGGGAATTCAGACATCAGTAATGATCACTTAGGCTGTCACCTACTCTGGTTAAAGGAAATAAGCTGACATTTGATCTGAAGTCATCTTTAGCAAAATGGCATTACGGAAGCTCTTCCAGAGTTTCACAGAATAATTCAGCCACTTCAGTCTGATGTTCAGTTTCCTATCGGTTTTCTTTCTTTTTTTAAAAAAGATTTTTTATTATTTTAATTTTTTTTGGAGAGGAGAAGGGATCAAGAAAGAGAGGGAGAGAAACATCAATATGCGGTTGCCTCTTCCATACCCTCTACTGGGAACGTGTCCTGCAACCCAGGCATGTTCCCTGACTGGGAATGGAACCAGCGACTCTTTGATTCTCAGGCCGGCACTCAATCCACTGAGCCACACCAACCAGGGCTCCTACTGGTTTTTGTTAGCTAGTTTCTCAAACTAACCTCTTGAACTCTGAGTTTGGGTGACATTCATCCTGGTAACTAAACAAGCAGTGGCATGAATGAGGTGAGCAAACCAGCTCTGTGGCTTCAGAGAATTGCTTTACTTATCTCCGACCTCCTTTCAGAGATGATTTGCTGCCACTTACATTAAGTGCTCAGGAAATTGGGATGCTGGAGCATGAGAGCAGGAGAGACAAGCTGCACTAGCTCTGTGTGGGGTGTGAGAACTCCCTGCCGGGGCTACTGGTGTTATTGAAGACTCTATATCCTGTATCCTCCTCCTGGAAATAGCTGCTGCTACCCAGCTAGCCAGGGGATGTGGAAGGTGACAGCATCTCCTCTTCAGTTGATCCAGAGGAGGTGATACTGGTTTGAATCTCCTGTTCTAGTGACGGTGTCAGTGTCCCTCTTCTGGGTCCCGCAAACAAGAGCAAGCACACTCCCTCCCAGGGAGATTCACACATCCCATCCTGTAATCTTATATGCAGGAAGGGATAAAGACTTCAAAGTCACTGCCAGCTAGAGCCAATGAGTGTGAAGGGATTTTGGGGGAGAAAGCTACAAACTCTCACTCTCCAAACAGGTGTCTAGGAGGTTAAGTGACTGGGATGTGGTGTGAGATTGCTCAGTTCACACCTTGGCTCTGCCAGTCAGCCTACTCCTGGTGCAGAGGAAGTGCTCAGAAAACACCACCTGTTCCCGGGATTCAGGTTTGCCTCTTTCAAGGAGTGGAGTACAGCGCTTCATCACTTCTAAATCCTAATTCAAAAATGGAAAACAAACTTTAAAAATGCTAAGCATAGGTCCTTAACTTACACTTGCAGACAGTATATAATAAATGTAAAAGGCAAATTTATCGCAGTGCTAAAATGTTTGCCAATTCATAGTTCACGTATATTCATTTTCAGGTAACCATGGTTTAACATAGTGAGGATATTATGTGTACAGGTCTGGTTCTGGATAACATATGTGACTACTATTTCATATTTTCTTATTTTTCAACCAACCAGATTGTTTCCACTAAAATGATTAATTTATACTATCAATTGGTTTGGAACTAGGAACCTAAATTCCAGGTAGCATAATGGATTCTTCTTACACAGGTCTTCATGGCTTCTTTGAGGTCAAAGGACTCTGCGATTAATCTACGTAACATTAGCTGCACTGGTTTGTACATGGGTTTCTTCCTAATACACTTTACACCATTGTAGCAAAACTAAAGTATTTTCAGAGTTTTTAATGAGAAGTTCCTGCTTCATGAGGCCATCTACAGATGCCTCATCACCTTTCGACGGTTTACATCTCATTTAAAGCTTTTGCATTTGTTAAATATGATTCCACTGCAATGGTTGTAAAAGCAAGTCCTGACTTTCTTATAAAAAATAAAACTGACCTTGCATCTTTATAAAAAAAGATGTTATTTATTTTTAGAGAGAAGGGAAGGAAGGGAGAAAGAAAGAGAGAGAGAGAAATATCAATGTGTGAGAGAAACATCAATTGGTTGCCTCTCATATGCACCCTGACCAGGGACTGAACCCACAACCCAGGCATCAAACCCGCAACCTTTGACACCCAACCAACTGAGCCACACGGTTGAGGCATAACCTTGCATCTTACTAGGAGAAAACTGGAGGCCGTATGATAAAATCAGAGCTTTGTTATTAAGTCAGCGAAATAGCCATTACTCCTTTTAGTTTGTTTCTTATCGGGGATGCTTCTTGCACACTCTGCAAAGGCAAATGGAGATTGGGAAGTAGGTGAATACCCTGCCTTTTTGACCCTTCCTTAGGCCCTGATTGGTTCTTTCATTTCAGGCTCGGGAACAAGGGGTCCTGTTTTTCCAGCTAAGATGGCAGAAAAACACGTATTTTTCACGAAAGCATAAGAGTCTCTGCCACCTAACCCTAAACGTAAATTATATCTCTTTAATCAATTATGGAAGATTCATTCTTATAAAATTAGGTCAAATGTTGACTTCACTTAGGTTTTCAAAAGTCAGTGGGAGAGTTCTTTGCATCTGTTCTTTTAGAGAGACTGTTTTCTCACCCTTTAGTTCACACTCCCTTTGCTTTCTCTCTTTAACAAGAATATGAAATAAAAAAGAGCATATTTCATCTTCACAGACATCACCAAGTCTATTTTTAACTTCAGTTTCTGCGAATATTCTGCCTCTTCTTTACAGGAGGGAAAGAAATCAGTCTTTCGTATTAGAAAATAAGATTGTATCATAGGTAGTTGGTCTTTATGTGTATTTATTAGAGATTTTAAAGAAGACAAAATCCCAGAAGCTCACAGTATTTGATTTCCCATATCATGCCTATGTACAATAGCATACCATTAATTGAGCATAAAAAGTGTAAAAATTGTTCCATTTTTAATTTTTCTTTACCTCCTCCTCTCCCTTCTCTTCCCCTTTTTACTTCATTTTGTGTAGATATTGAGAATACTCTCCTAAAATAATTAGCAGTGGCTATTTCTTTGCCCAGAAATTTGTGAGTTGCCTTACTTCAAAGTATACATTGGACCATGCGAGCACTGTTGCATAGCTCAATGACAGTGACAGAGCCAAGTGTCACCTGTGTGCGACAATTCTAGGCACTCTTTCGTTACAGGGTTTGGTCTTGAGGTACCTGTAACTTAAAAAAAAGGAAACCTCCTTCACTGAAAAACATTCCTTCGTTATTGTAAACAAAAATGTTCCCAATATTTTAGCAAAAAGGTAGGAATCTTTTTAGTAATTGGGAAAAACTAAGAAACACAACTTTTCTTTCAATTTAAATTGGAAATTTGTGTTGGACCTAAAATTTGAGAACAGGTGTAATTTTTCACCGTGGGTTTGGAGTAAGACTAAAATGAGAGGCTCAGATATCCTAAGAAATCTATACTTGTGTGTTTTAGGACACGGGTGAGTAAAAACCCTTGCTAGAAAATTTGCTCCAGTATTTATAGAATTGATTTTTCTATCTGACATTAGAGACTGGTGATTATTCAAGCAGTGTCTCTACTTCATATTACTTTGCATATTGAATATTTCTGATGGTTACTGAAGTTGAAAAATGGTAGTACCATTTAACCAGCCTGGTAAACACAAAGGTTAATTAAACATGCTATGATTATCAATTACCAAAACAAGAAGATAAAACACATTTGCAACTTTTGCTATAATCATTTGTTATTTTATGATTCAGAAAGTATCTCAGGAGTTTTCTGGGCCATGAATTATTATTATGAGTGGCAAGGCTATTAATATTCAGAAATGCTCTTTAATTCAGGTGTGATGTGAGGCACCACAGAAACGTGGTTCGTTGAGCATCCTTGCTCCAACTCTTACTGTCTGTGTGATTTCAGACAGGATGGCTCTATCAGTTACCCATGGCCACCATAGTGCTATGTCACAGATGGCCTTAAAACTCAGTAACATCAAATAACATGAGTCCATGGGTGTGCCTGGCATTGGCTGATGTAGCTTGGGCTCACTTGGATTTGTCTTGAAGCTGTGATGTAAGTATAGGACTGCTTCACATGTGTCTTATCCTTCTTGGACACATGACTGGTGTCCAACCAGCAACACCTGCCCAAGACGTGTTTTTCTTACAGTAATGGCAGAAGCACAAAAATGCAAGCCCAGCCCTGACTGGTGTGGCTTAGTTGGTTGGAGCACTGTCCTGTAGACTGAAAGGTCATGGGTTCAATTCCTGGTCAGGGCACATGCCCAGGTTGTGCTTTGTATCCATGATCAGGGCATGTGTGAGAAGGCAACCAACCAATGTTTGTCTCTAACATCAATGTCTCTCTCTGTCTTTCTCCCTTACTCTCTCTCTCTAAAGGCAATGGAAAAATGTCCTTGGGTGAGGATAAAAAAATGCAAGTCTAACCATGCAATCACATTTTAATCTTCTACTTGTGTCTTATCCATTAATGTCACTTTATTCAAATTAAATCCCATGGCCCAGGTCCAACAAATACAGGCTGGGGAACATATACTTAGCTTATGGAGGTTGAGGGTATGTGTGAACACTGATTAAGTAGTCATTTTATCTACCATATTTAACCTTTCTAAACCTCCATATTTCCTATCAGTAAAATTCCAACGAAAGTAATTGCCTCACCATAATGTGGTGAATATTAAATGAGACATCATGAAGTACCTAAGTCAGAGATCATAACGAGTAGGATTTCCTGAGATGGCAGATGTTGTCATCATCAAAAGGAATGTGGCAGACATGGAACAACACAACAGGAGGGGAAGCGAAGGCATCATCTGATATTCAAATAGAAGAGTTGCAAAGTTTGTACAGAGAACTTTTGCTTGCATTTCACTCAGATTCACCAATTGTTGACCTTTTACCACATTTGCTTTTCTGGAACCATTTGAGAGTTATTTGCAGATATCATGCTTGTTTCTCCGTAAATGCTTCAGTGTATATTCCCTAAAACCAACCTGTTATATAGCCACAGTACAAATGTAAATTCAGAAAATTTAACATTGATTTAGTATTATCATCTACAGAGTCCATATTCAGTTTTAGGGACTTTATGGCGATCTCTGTCCCACTCCCCCAGTTTTGAAATGTGGAGCCTATTCTAAATCACATATTGTATTCAGTTGTTACATTTTTTCCTAACCTTTAATCTGAAACAGCTCTTCAACCCTTTAGCTTTTAACCTTTCATGCCATTGCTTTTTAAAGGATTATGGGTCAGTTATTTTGTAGACTGTCCCTCAGTTTGGTTTTGTTGGATGTTTTCTCCTAGTTATACATTGTGGGCAAAATACTTCATGAGTGATGCTGCATTCTTCTCAATACATCGCCTCAGGGACACATTTGTCCCAATACTGGTGATATTAATTTTGATCCCTTCATTAAGGTGGTGCGTGTCACATTTCTTTATTAGAAATCACTATTTTCTCCTTTATAATTTGTAAGTAATCTATTGTAAAATACTTTGAGATTATGTAAATATGTTGTTCATCATATATTCACCCTACTTTTTGTAGCTATTGAGAATTTCTCCTTGAATCAGTTCCTACTACGATGGTTAAAAAAGGTTTTTTTTCCCCCTACATTTATTAGTGAGCATTCTGCTGCAAGAAATCACTTTCCCTTTTCCCCATTTACTTAATCAGTATGAATTTTTAGTGAATTTTTACTCTATTCTACAGATTAGGGGATAGAACATCATTTTTGTTATATTTTGATGTTCCAGTTGTCCCATATTTGGCCAGTTCAGAGCCCCTGCAAGCTGGTCTCTGTGTCCTTTTGATCACATTCTCACTCTGGGACATAGCAAGTTGTTCAAGGCTCATGGACTTTCTTGCTCCAGTCATAGAATTAGCTATTTCTCCACAGAGCCCAAGTTTAATATGATCTTTTGCCTTCAGGCTGAATTATATTAATTCAGATGAAAATGTACTCCGTAAGCTCAGTAACATAGGTTTGATAACATTATCATCAGCACTCTGAGGAGCTACACACTCGAACACGTTGTACTGACTTTTACATAAGAATTTCAAGTTGATGATATCATAAAATATAATTTGGCAAATTGACTAATACACAAAAATTGTATTATTTATTAATTTACCACATTAAATACATTTCAATATTATTCGACATAACATAAAAGATGTGACCTGCGGATTCCACACTAAACAAAACAGATACGTGCTATCATGTAATAGACATGGACACCTGGAAGGTGTCCTGCCCCCAGGAGGAAAACCGCAAATAAATGCTGAGATGCAGGGGTCATCGGTTCTTGTGTTTGCCATTGTCTGTGCACATTAGAGATTCCAGAGTCCCGGTCTTTTTTTTTTAACCACAAAAAATCAAGTACAGTAAAGAAGCTGGACATTGTCTTGACTGCTGTAGGAGAAAAATGCCATCTGCCTGAATGTAAGGTAACCTTGAGTGACTGTTTTAGCAGCAGTAACTCATAAAGCGTATTAGTTAGAAGCCCAATCGCTGCGCCTGCTCTCTTAAACCTTCCTACCAACCCAGGGGACTTTTCATCATGCAGTTCAGGTAGGAGGTGGGTTAGTTATTCACAAATTGATTTCTTCTATCTCCTTCTATTTGCCTTCCCTTCTAGATTAGCATTCTGTTTACATTCCCAGGAATAACACAGCACCCATCTTCATCTCATGTTCCTGGCTTCTCTAACAAGAGGCTGTTTCCTTGGGTTTCCACAGGAGTGAAACACTTGTGGTAGCAACTCATACCCTCTTCTTGTGGCTCTAGAGCTACCAAGACAGAGGGTTTGGAAGGAGGCAGTAGCACCCGCAGAGAATTCTAGCTCTGCCTCAGCCCAGGGGTAAACCGCAGGTATCGGTCCACCAGCCTCCAGTGAGGTGGGGTGGGGCTTGAACTTGCTCCTCAGGCTGGGGCAAAGGGAAAAGAGTGAGAGAGTGCAGACGTGAAGACGGTCCTTTACTGTTCCCCTAAAAGTCCTTGAAGTAGCACCTGTTAGTCCTGAACTGTGTGAGCCTTCTTCTTCCCGGTGAATCCCAGGTGCATTTTTCTTTATAGTATAGTGCCTGCAGTTGTCATAACACGATTAACTTACATTGTTATTTGAGTACTTGTCTCATCTCGCTGTTTTCCAAGTGGTTATGTAAGCGCCTCGACAGCAGCAATGTCTAACACACCTCTTACCATCATTACATGATAGAAGCGGTTAATAAATTCTATTTCTTGATCTGAAATTTGATTATACTCTTTATGCCCAATAGCCAATTATGTGATATATTCATCTTCAGGATTTTTTTTTCCTAAAAATATTTCATTTTTAAACAGGCAACACTCCAATTTAGGTCCTCATCGTTCATGACTAATTCCATTGCTTTGAAAATGGTGATCAGACACCAGAGTTTGTTTTACCAAGAGGGCTGGCTGCGCTGATCCAAGCAGCCATCACCACTCATTGTCTGTTCGGTGGGAGTTGGAAGGTTCACAGATACCACCTTTCTGAATTAGATGCCTCATCTGTGGTTCTGGAATAACAGCGCATTTAGAGTTGTTTGAATAACTTCATGCAGTGTATAATCCCTAAAGTATAAGTGCTTAATCATTTAAATGAATGATTAAAAATAGGGACTAGAATTTTTCTTAAAAAGAAATAACAGTTGAACATAAACCAGAAATACAAATTCCGTGTCCTCTGACCTCATCATCCTTGAATATGGGCCAGCCCTGGTACCCAGGCTCTGGGGACCGAGCATCCTGCTTGGACTCCCAGGTCTGCCGTTTCCTGACTATGCCATTCAAACAAGTTTCTTAACCTTTCTCTGCCTCCGTTTCTTCATCTTTAAAATGGGTATTATAACAGTTCATCCATTCCCCTTAATATTGTTGTGAGGCTTAAATGGGTAAACACGGATGAAAAGCTCACCATCGAGCTTTGCATGTGTTAAGCACCAGTAGCCGTGAGCTGTTTGGTGAGACTGGGAGGTGTTCTGGGAACGTACACGGCACACATGTACGAGCCTATGTGCCAAGGCTCTCCCAGGGATGCTTTGCGTTTTGGAGCCCATTTTGGTTCTTCTCTTGACATTGAAAACAGCTGAAAGCTCTGCTGATTGTTGAGGCTGGGGAGGGCTAAACTAGCCTTTTGGAGCTTGGAAATGTTTTGGGGCTGAGGTTATAGGTTTATGGAATGGAGTTCCCTCCCCTTGGGTCCCTAAATCCTTGGGAATCTTGGAGATTCCAGCTGCCCCACGGTGAGCAAGCTGTCTTCTGAGAGGACCCAGGGTAGGGGGAGCCAGACCCAGAGATGAGGATCAGGGGGCTTATGAGGAAGAAAGCCATGGGGACGATGATGATGAGGATGGGGGACCAAGGTACCAAGTGTCAGACTTTTAGCCAAAGTGAAAAGATGCTGCGGATGATGGTTAGCAGGAGTCAGAAGTTGTAAAGACACACTCCCCAGGCTTGAGTGTACATTAGGCAGATTCTGGGTTTTACTCTGCAAGGAGAGCGAGTCTCAGGGATGATGTAAAAGCTCTTTTAAGGAGCATCCCCACCCACTAACATTCTGCAGTCTCTCTAGAGAGCCTCAGGACACCTTTCCCTGTGCTTTCCAAAGGTAGGCTCACCTGACTGTCTCTTAGCAGGTCCTATGCAGCCAGGTGCAAACCTAAACTCAAGGACCATGAGAGGGATTATGGACCTCCGCAGGGCTAGGGGTTGTCTTCTGGCCACTGGCCCAGCCCTCCTGGTTTCTCCTATGGATTTCCTTGGGGCTGGGATCCTTGGCATCTGCGGCCTGCCTGCCTTCCTGAGGAGACCACTCTGGGGCTATTGGGGCCCCAGACACTTGAAGAAATCTGAAAGCAGGTTCTGATGTTCAGGCAATTCTGCGATAAGTGAGTGGCACAGGTTATGTTTGGTCATTCACTGCATTTTCATTTCCATGCTTATTTTTGTTTGCTTCTCTTGAAGCTATTATGCTTTGATGTATTTTGTTCTAGTTACTTCACTTCCTTGACATCCCCAACACTATATCAGTAATTAAAATCAAATATTGTCTCTCTTCTGTGAGAGAAAAGATACCTGCTTTTTTTTCCTTGAGCGAATGGCTGCTGCATTTACCTTGACACCACTTGCCTTTTTGAACACCTATTCCCTTCCCCTCCTGTAACAGCAAGGAAACGAACACTTAGAATCCTACAGCGAAATTGTGGAAACATTTCTAACTCCACAATGCTGAATTGTTAGAATGGCGTGGCATATGAACGATCTTGCGTCACTAATACAAAATGAAAATCCTGCAGGCAATTGCTTTTCCTGATTCCGTTTGATTTTCTGTGAGCAGATACCACTATTCAAAGCACAT
Source organism: Glossophaga mutica (assembly GCA_039655065.1). Classification (NCBI taxonomy): domain Eukaryota; kingdom Metazoa; phylum Chordata; class Mammalia; order Chiroptera; family Phyllostomidae; genus Glossophaga; species Glossophaga mutica. The sequence goes on from CM077305.1 coordinate 25,554,325, forward strand.
ACAAAATCATGCACCTGGGCATTTAAATTTGGGATTGACTCTCCCACAGACTGGCGTTTGAAAGAAGGCTTCGGGGAATTAGCATTTCCCAGCATCAGATTTAATAACCCTGAAAAGAGGCTTGTGAGTCCTGCTGTCCATCAAGGAGCTCAGTTGTTTTAAAGGGCACGACAAGGGAAATTGATTCTATTAAGGAGACTTCTGTTTCACTGACAAGGTATTTGCAAATTGCAAGAGACATAGAAAATGAATCCTGTTATGAGATGATTTGTAAGGTTTCTGTTAAGTTTTTCTTCTGGTTTATGCTAGTAGGCACTGCACGTACGCAGTGCCCAAAAAATGTCTTGGACAGTAGCTTGCTTGGGAAACTAAAATCCAATCTGTGTGAAACCTATAAAGAGACACCTTTTTTCCCCCTTACCATCACTCTGCTCTTTCTTATGAATCATTCATTCATTCGTTCCTCACTTGGGTTTTATTGTCGCTTTCTATGTTAGGCGCAGCGTTCATGGCACATGATGGCTCTTGTGAGAATCTGGAAGAACACACTGAGCATCTCTCTCTTGCATTTCCTTTTCTTGTCATTCTAGAATCATATGCCTATGGGCCCATGTGTTTGTAAAATCCACATCCAAGTAGGGGAAGTACATCTGCGGTGTGTGCGGAAGCAGGGAGCATAGAGAGGGCTGCAACTGAGCGATGACACATGGCAGTTCACCATCTAGCTGCGATTCCAAACAGGACAAGCTTGCAATTCCTTCAGGTCACTTGGACCCAGTCTTTAGCTATTAAGGGGGCGTAATCAGTAGAGTGTCTGGATTTTTTAGGATGACTGCCTCAGTTGCTCACATTGAACTGCCATTGTAAATTTAGCTGTGTACCTTTTATATGCTTCTTATTTATAATCACCCATCCATGGACTCAACAAGTATTTACTGAGTATCTAGCATGTGTCAGCTATGTTCTAGGTGCTGGAGATAAAATGGTGGAAAAATATTCATAGATACGTTCCTCATGCCCTTGCTGTAAAGATGCTAGCTTAGTGGGAAGATAGACATTAAATAAAAACAACACAAATATATAATTATGGACTGTGGGAATGGGGCAACTTTGAGAAGAAAAGCTCAGTGTGCCTTGAGTGACTCTGACAGGGGAACTGTTCTAGAACTTTGGGGATCAGGGCAGCCCTCTCTAGAAGTGAATTTATGCAGAGACCTGAAGAATGAGTGGGTGTTGGACAGGCAAAGAGCTGGGCACGAGAAGGTCGCAGGTAGAAGGAATAGCATACGAGAAAACCCTGAGTCAGGGCAAATGAAGGCAAGATTGAGGGGAGAATAGTGAAGGCGGCAGATGCTCTTGGTGGCCCCCCTCTCCTCTGTGGCATCCACCAGTCCAGTGCATGCAATGGCTTCCTACAGCAAGCCTCTGCAGTCCTCCATTGGAGGGCTTTTCTGGCATGCTCATTCTGTTCGAGCAGAGCAAATGGGAAGTACTGGGTAGAGAAGGTCCCTGCAAGTAGCTATTGGCCAATGGAGATGAGAGTTGGAGGACTAGTGCCCCAGCTTCCTCAGTCCTTGGGTGAGATAAACCCTGAGGCATGCCCTGCTTCACCTCCTAACAATTGCCAGCAGGACTGAGCCCCTGTTTTCGGCAGGGGTAACATGCTCATGAACTTATTAGTGAACGAATATTTTCCAAATGATCAATGCATGGTAGTTCACAATCATGCATGGGTAAAAGATCCGTTCAAAGGGCAACACAGTCCAATGGGTTTTAAGGTAATGGAAATGGAAAGGTCATTGATATGAATTCACATTCCACACTGCAACTAACCATTAAGAAATGACCACATGCTGAGATTTGGTGTAGTATCAAAAGAGAATATTCACAGTGATCTGAACTGCCTATTAAGTACTTCTTTCTTTTCCAACTGCCTGTCTATGTGAGTCCTAGTTATCTTCAGACTTATCAGCATAATATATCAGAATGGACTGAATGCAGATGGGAGAATCCAGATGTCTTCTGTTGTCAGGCACTAGAAATATTTGCAAAAATGTAAAACAATGCCATTCTTTTTACTAAAAATTATTTGTTCTGGAAAATAGAGTTAGTCTTTATAAACTTGTTTTTTCCCGTTAATCAGACATGTTACTTACGTTAATTATATTACTATGTAATGGTTCTATTATTGTTATTTAAAAATACATTCATAACTAACAGTAACATTTTCTTGAACTTTCTAATTTGGTAAGTATTGATAGATATAACACATACACAGAAACTCTTCGAGGCTCTGCATACCTTTTACAGGTGCAATGCGGTTCCGAAATGAAAAAGTTTGAGACCTGCTGATGGAGAGCCTGCTGGTTGCAGGACTGTGGATTTGCACCAGTTTGGTGGAGAGCCCCTGTAGAGTTTTTAAGCAGGTAAGTTCCACGTCGAGCAGATCTGAAAAGTCGTTAACCTTGCACATGTGTTTGTGTGTGAGATTAAAATATGTTAACAACTTCTGCAGTGATGGAAGGCAAACATCCTAGTGGGGCATTTATAATCTGTCCCATCGGGCCCTGCTGGAGAGAGACACCTCAGCTGCTCTCTCCAGCTATGTGCAGGGGTCCAGCTCCCTGATATCAGTGAGGTTTCCATTCTTGGTCTTCAATTAACTGCTCGCAAGTCATTCGAGGCCTGCAGAAAGCAGTTAGTCATAAGCCACTTAACAAACACCCACAAGGCGCAGGGAGGTGTAGGAGCTGATGGAAGGCACCTGAAAAAGATTAGACAAAGCCCTATCCTTGCGAAGCCTGGGGTCTGGGAGGGGAGGGCGGGATCTGCTTTCTCCAGGGGAGTGATTACCAACCTTCCCTCCTCCGACTTGCTTTGACCTTACATACTGTACTCTCCTAACTTTCTCTTGACCTTCCTCTTTGCTCGAGATGGCAGGGTTCAGTTGAGCCAAAGAAGGGTGAGAAGGAAGATTAAGTGCAGGAAGCAGGAAGGGGAAAAGAACAGAAAAAGGGAGAAAGGCGTTCTAGCTGAGGCATTGTGTTCAATGTGGTGAGAGCACCTTGCTCAGGGCTGCACCCTTGCCTGGCTGCTCCCACTCCAGGGGGCTTCCTTGTGGGTTAAGAAAACAATGTTTAATGGGGTGAGCAGGGAGTTGTCTTGTTGAACAGAGGTCAGTCCCCTGCAATTCCTGCAGGCTAGAGTGGGAAATAGAGGGAATTGTTGTAATACGGGCAGCATCTTGTTGGAGTGAATGCGAAGTTTCTGCATTACAGCATGACTGGGTGACTAAGAATGCGCGTACCAGCCTGAACTGGCCGCACACAGGCCGAGTTCTCTCCAGCACAGACAGGACTGGCGGGCCTCTGAAGCTGCCCCTTGCGGGTTGGGGGTGGGGGGAAAGCTTTGTGCCTGGACGGGATCCTCTGCCTCACTTCCTTTCAGGGGGCCAGCTGACCTTTCTTGTAAGAGTCCATTCCCTTCAGCGTTGTGTTTCAAAAATCCTTTCAGCAATAATCAGTTGTTTCTTTCTGAGCATGTGTAATAGTATGGGAGGCAAATTAGAGTACCTGTTCTCCAGGAAGGGTCATGCAAATTGTGCACAAAAGGCAGGGCTCCTTCCTCCTGCAGAGCAGTTTGTCTTGAAGGGCATCATCAGTGTCCTGGAGGTTTTTGCCCGGAGCACAGAATGACCACACACAGGTCCGAGATGTCGCCACCTCCGGCTAGGCTCCGGTGTGGTGCGGCCTCAGTCAGCCTGGAGCTTTCTTCATTCCCTTCCGGAGCAGTGCTGACCTTCCTGCACTGTCTCGCAGAGCCAGCATCAGAGTGGAAACAGGCAGCCTGCCATGTACGTTTCTGAAACTCGTTCCTTTCTCTGCATTCCTTTGCAAAAGGGGGGCAGTCCCCAAATGGATATTTCTGGTTTGAGTTTGCTCCTTTATCTCCTTTCCAGGCTTCATTACATGAAAAAGTTTCATTAGCTCTGGTGGTATCCACAATATGGACAATTTTAGTAAAACGATAATGGCTTTGGAGATGTTGCATTGTGAAGCTTTGCAAAGTTTCTCCAAGGTAGAATGTATTCCTCTGACTCAAACTCTTTAACGTCCTGCTGGGGGCCTGTGCTTCCTCTTTGCAGAGTCAGCAGGAGCCAGGAGTAATGAAGAAGATGCCCAGGGTTTATGATTCATGTAAAGGGGCCGGATGGAGAGGAGTAGAATGTCCTGAGGCAGGGTGGGCATGCTGGGTTTTGGGGGTCTGAAGGAGAATGTGGTGATTTGGGGTTCAGGGGCAATCTCATCACCTCTGGAAGTCTAGGCATGAGGCCTTGTGTTGGCCTTCTGGGGTTCAAGGGATCAGCCTGCATCAGGCTGTCCTGATGTAGGTTATGCAGCAAACCCAGGCCCTGTCCAGGCTGGACTCAGAATTCAGTTGTGTGATGGGGGTGGAGGTTGCCCTGGGGTCACCTTTTTATTCACCACTTGGCTCAGATGCTGAGATCCAATTCTTGGTGGACATGTGGCACCCCTTTTCAGAGGCATGGCAAATGTCTTTGGGGGGACCCCTCATTTAAACTTCTCTGCCCTTCTAGGACTCCTAGGAAAGTGTAAAGACAGAAAATACTGTGACCTCAAGGAAGATAGAATCCTCCCACGACCGGGAGCAGAAGCATTTGTTTCAGAGTGAGACAACGGCTATTTGTACAGGCCCCGTAGAGTTAGGTCATGTCTGGCTTTGATCATTAACCTAAAACTCTCATAATGACCCAACCATTTCCTGTGCACCAAAAATTGCAGCTGCTCTAATGGACTCCTGCTCTCCAAGAGACAGCGTGATGTGGAGAGCCGGTGCTTGAAGTCAGACAACACTGAGAACGAATCCCAGCTCTCCCATCGCCTGTGTTATGTGGCTCTTTCTTTTTTTAATTTTAATTTTTATTGCTTTTTTTCCCATTACCATTTAGTCTCCTTAGTGGCTCTTTCATTTATTCATCTCATAATGTCTCCCCTGCAGGCGGCAGTAAGAATGGACTGAGGCAATAGGTCAATGGCCCTCAGCATCGGTTCTGCTTCCTGGGCCACACTGAATGCCTGGAAGCCTTTACATGCATAGGAAGGATGGAATTTGAGGTTTAATCAGAGAATTTATTAACCAAACCAAGGCTCTGTTGAGGGTGAAAGGAAGGGGGACATTTAAGAATTGTACCAGACAGCAGCAGGCATACGGCAGCCCTGGACCGGCTGACCAGCACGTGTGGTCTCTCCAGTTATAAAGAGTCTCCCATCAGAGGAAGCTCAGCCTTGGCCCCAGATTGTTGTGGGAGTCACCAAGTAGTGCTGGGTGACCAGGGCAGTGTGAGAGAAAGAAGGCACCTGAAAGAAGGCTGTGACGAGGCTTCAGGGGGCACCTAGGCAAAGTACTTGTGATTTAATCCCGGATGGAGGAGGTTCTGCTCAGTGATGGAGGCACGAAAAATGAGAAGAGGTACTTAAACTGCAAAATGTGGGACTTATGACAGACCCAGGAGTAGTTTGCTGGTGCTGAGAAGGTATTTCCAAGGCTAGTGGTGTTAAGGCCTTCAGGGGACTTTAAAAGCAGAGCTGAGTTCACTTCTTTCAAGGCAAAGACCTACCTGCCCGAAAGGAAGCAAGATAAATGAGCAGCTGTCTGAGCCCCTTTCATCTAGATCTGGAGATAAAACTGAATTATTGGTTGTAGGAATGTTCCAAAGATGGGGAAAAAGTTGAAGCCAGATTTGTTGAAAATATTTGTTAAAAAGTAAAGAACAAAACTTGAGAAAGTAAGGAAAAAACCTCAACATACATTTTGATGACTATCGGTACTGCAGAAAGAAATAATTGTCATATTTTATTTACGTGGGGTTTAAGAATTACTGTGAGAAAGAATCTCTCTCAGCAGCTTTTCCTCACAAAGATTGTTAAAAGCAATTACAGTTTTTCTTGACTATGTATCTAAAGGAGATAATGCTATTTCATATATTACATTAAACAAAATATTTTCAGCTATAAATTAATTTCTATTGGAAAATAATACCAAAGCAAGAATCTAATTATGCATTATCATATTTAACAGACATTTATTTTTCTAGATTTTCTCTTTACATTGTCTTAGGTTTTCATTGTTTTACAACAAAAAGTGGTATTTTGAATATTCATCAAACCAAAATGGGTAAGATAATTTCAGCCAACTAAGAAGTGAATAAAAGATGGCCTGGCTGATGGGTAGCTGTCAGAGGGGAGGAGGTGGGGGACTGGATTGAAGAAGGTTAGAGATTAGCCAGTAGACAAATGTACATGACACATGGACACTGACAACAGTGTGGTGACAGCCAGAGGGACAGGAGGGTGGGGACTGGGCAAAAGTGGGTAATATGGGGACAGAAAGGGACTCTGCTTGGGTCTGTGGGTGCTTGATGCCGTGCGCAGATGATATTTTATAGAATTGTACACCTGAAACCTGTACGTTTTTGCAAACCAATGTCATCCTAATACATTCACTTAAAAAATAAAGAAAATAAAGTGCACAAGATAACCTAAAAAAACATGACCTGGCTGATAGGAGGCTGATTCTAGTTCCAATTTTGGCTGCGCTAACAATGTGATATAGACCAAAGCGATGAACATCTTGGACTCTCAGCTGGGGTTTCGGTATCAGAATGCTTTCTGCTACAAGTGATAGAAACAGGAATCAAAGTGGTTTATGCAATAAGGACATCTGCCACCTCACACAGGAGGAAAGCTGGAGGTAAAAGGCTCTAGGGAGAGTTGATTGAGAATTGTCAAGGCCAGTACTCTCGGTCTGTGAGCTCTGCCATCCCCTGTCATTGCTATTCGCAGGCTGGTGTGGGAACAGGAAGGCCCTGGCAGTTCCCGGCGTTCCACGGAGACATGATAACATCTGGTGCAGGCAGGTCAAGAGGTCTTTTTTCTGTGGCTTTTCTTGGATCACCCTTAAGATGTTTCTTTACATCTCATTGGCGAGGTTGGTCACATGCTCCTCTCTGAATATGAAATGGGGTTACTCTGACGAACTCAGACACATCCTCTGGGATGGAAGAGATGGTGTCAAGTCAACAACAGAGTCCACTGGATGATGGTATCTGAGAGGAGATGGGAAGACCACCAGGGGATGGATACTTTGTAAATGGTAATACAAGCTGAACATGCAAGGTGTCACTGTTATTTAAATATTCACAATATATTTGTCATTCAACTAAAAATCCCCTAATGATGAAAGAGAATGCTTAACATTTGTCCATCAGAAGAATATGTGAGATTCTAGATTTTTCTCCCCTGGAAAATCTTTCAGGAGAGGCTCATAGTTTGCAATGGTAAAATAAAGGGACGCAAACAGGAATCTCCATCACCCATTGCACGCCAGGAGGGAACAGAGGGACATCACACTGTATACTCTGGCCCTGACGTGATGAGGCTCAGGTTTATACTATGAGGTTCTACTGTCTTACAACAATCAGTCCTGAGGCATGTGGCTAGTCAGAGAGGTGGAGTCCTGTCTGTGAGCTGCTTAGGTGGAGAGGCCCGCACACAAATCTCAGTTTCTCCACTTACGAATCCCAGACCTCCACACTCATCAATTCACTTAACCTCTCGGACCCTCAGTTTCCTAACGATATCTATTTCACTGAATCAGGGGAACTTTATGAAATAATGCTGAAAAGCATTGATCATTTATGCATCAGAAAAGCCAGTGCTCAAGAAATGCTACCAAATAGGAGATGTTTTCAAATTACTAATTAGTAATAATGATAGGATATCCCAGAAAACTTCCAGTCTCAACAAATTCAGTAAATTCAAGTCAGTGGATACTTAACAAGCGTCTACTGTGTGAAAGGTGTCGTGCCCCTTGATACCATCTTCTTTTTTATTGTGTAAGAGCGGTTCTTGCCTTCTAATGCCCTTTGCATTCTTAGGGCTTCCTCCACTCTGTTCAATCTGGAGCCACAGTCGTCCCATAATATAGGAATGCTGGGAAGTAGAAGTGATGAGAGTACCATTAATTGGCAGGGGTGGAATAGTGTCCGGGGAAGGAAGGAGGGCAAGGCTGGGTCTAAGAGTCATTTGGTGGGACCAATAGCAAAATAACTAAGCATAGTTGTGTGAACAGGCAGAGAGAAGCGAGTGTGTATATGCGTGGGTGTGTTTGTATGTGCTTTGCTCCTGTCCCTGAGCCTCAGGCAGCCATTATTCTTCGTGGTTCCCAAACTGTGCCCAGGAGCTCTGGGATGCTACAGCAAACTCAGGCACCTTGGATATTTTAAAATTTTGAGGAAAACACAGAGGCCTCTCTTGGACACTGTGAAAACCACTTTTGTGAAGTTGTTTGGACCTAACTACTTACTAAGTAGAACTGTTAGGTATTTCTTTTGGCTTAGGCTCCAGGAACAATTTACTGAGGCACTAATAATAACATTTGCAAAGCTCCTCCATATCGTTTCATGATATCATTCATTCACGTCTTTGAGAAGCGTTTCAATGTAACACAGTTTTTCTAAAGAAAGCTACTGCGAGCATTCCTATCCAAAACTTTGCGGTACATATGTTTTCATTTTTCTTGGGTAGAAATCTAGAAGCAGCATTTGTAGGCCATGTATTAAGTATATGTTCAATTGTTTTCAGAAACTGCCGAAATGTTTTCCAAAGAACAATTTTACACCCCACATGCTTCACTTCCTTGCCAAAGTGGCATTCACGGCCTTTTAATTTTAGCCATTCCAGTGGGTGTACGGTGCTATCACATTGTGCTTTCAATGTGCATTTTCCTGATGACTGATGATATTGAGAACCTTTTCATGTGTTTATTGGCTATTTCTGTATTTTCTTTATTTTTTTTAAAGATTTTATTTATTTATTTTAGACAGAGGGGAAGGGAGGGAGAAAGAGGGAAACATCAATGTGTGGTTGCCTCTCATGCGCCCCCTACTGGGGACCTGACTTGGCTAGCAACCCAGGCATGTGCCCCGACTGGGAATCGAACCGATGACTGTTTGGTTGGCAAGCTGGTGCTCAATCCACTGAGCACACCAGCCAGGGCTGTATATCTTCTTTAGTAGAAACAGTTAAAATCTTTTGCCCATTTAAAAAAATTGGCTACTTTGACTTCTTATAACTAAGTTCTAAAAATTTTGTATGTTCATAAGACAAGACCGTTGTTTCTCCCAGCCTGTGGTTTGCCTGTTCATTGTCTTACCAGTATCTTTCAATGAACAAAAGCTTTCAGTTTGATGGTGTGCATTTTATCAATGTTTTCTTTTATGGTCTGTGCTTTTCTGTGCCCTAAGAAATGTTTTTCTACCTAAAGGTCATAAAGATTTTCTCTCATTTTTTTCTCCAAGTGTTTTATATGTAGTTTTTGCTTTTACATTTTGGTTAATGATCCATTTTGAGTTAGTTTTTCTGAATGGTGTGAGTTAAGGCTGGAGGTTCATCTTTTTCTTTATGGATACCGAGATATTTAAGCATTTGTTGAAAGGGCTATTCTTTCCCCCATTGAATCACCTTGGCATCTTTGTTGAATATTAAATGACCACATATATGTGGGTCTATTTCTGGATTCTTTCTTTTCTATCCATCTTATAACTGTCCTTTGCCAATACCATATTGTTGATTACTATAGCTTTATAAAAAACTACTACATTTCCCAGCCTCCTTTGCTGCAAGAATGTGGACATGTGACTTAGAGTCCACCAATCAGATGTGTCAGCTGGGACACACTCACCATGTGCCCTGTTCTGACTCCCTCCTTTCTCTCACCCCCACAGCCAATCATTCACCAAGTCTTACTGATTCTGCCCTCGCCCCTCCAAGTGTCTTCTGAATCTACTTCTCTTCTTCCCTTCTCTTCTAGCCCTACTCAAACATCATTTCTCATCTGGACTTTGGCAATAGGCTCTAACTGGTCTCTTCTTCCACTCTTAGCCCTCATCTTCCCATCTTTTTCATACTGCAGCCAGAGTTAGTTTTGAAAGAAAGCAAACTTACTGTCATCACATTCTTGTTTAAGACCCTTCAATAGCTCATTGTCACTGTTACCTTAAAGTTCAAACTCTCCAAACTGGTTTCCACAGCCCTGTGTAAACTGCCTCCAGCCTCTCTGATCACATCTGCCAGGCACCACACCCTCCTCGCTTTGTCTCCAGCGACGCTGGCTTTCTCTCTGTTCCTCGAATGGGCCAGCTTTTTCCCGTCTCCGGCCCTCCCTCATTCACTGTTCTTACACGTGGAACATGCCCCATTTCCACCCAGCCCGCCCTTCCTCACCCTTGGTGAAGCACTGTACACTTGACTTCAGAGCACTGCTTACAGGTGGAGTTAAATCACCCTGTATTTGATTGGGTAGGCGGTATAGTTTAGATTGTAAAGCATGGGTTTTATAGCAGAATGTACTATAGATCTGATTCCTACATTCCCTATGTTTGTGACTTTGGACAAGTTTCTTCGTCTTTTTGTGTCTTGGTTTCCTCATCTGTAAAATGGGTGTAATAATAACACTATATCTGCATCTAAGGTTTGTATGCTTAGAACAGGAGTTGGCATATTTTCCTGTAAAGGACTGGGTAGTAAATACTTTAGGTTCACGGTCTCTGTCTCAGTTACTTAGTGCTGCTGCTGTAGTGCAAAGGCGGCCATAGACAATAATCCATAATGAGTAAGTACGGCTGTACTCCAGCGAAACGTTACCTGCAAGAGCAAGCAGAGGGCCAGGACTGGCCCGTGGACGTAGTTTGCCAACCCTGGCTTTGAACAGGCTTGAAACAAAGCACGTGCTCGGTAAGTGTTAGCTGTTATTACCATTATTTAATACTTTTCTTTCCTGTTAGAATATGAGCTTCATGAGAGCGAGGACTATGTCTCTCTTCATTGGCACTGTATCCTCAGTGGTACATAGTAGAGGCTCAATAAATGCACATTTAATGAATATGTCAAGACCCTAACCCAGAACTCAAGGCAGACCTGGTACTCGAGAATTGTTAATTTCTTCATCTCCTTTTTAAGAATGGTGCCAATAATGCATTTTTAAATAAGGCATATATTTTAAGTACTTTTTTGTTTTTTTAGGTAAAATGGAGGACTTGATTTCCCTGGCATATGTTTTCAAGGGCAGAATTTTGTAGTTATAACATGACTTTTATGGCTTTTGACACATGATAAGAACATTATACATTTTAATAATAATACCTAGAACTTCCAGCGTATCTACCAGATATTTTAATATAAATCTTTAATCTTCACCACAACCCTATGAAGTAGATACTCTCCACTTACAGATGAAGAAGCTGAGATTTGGAAGGTTAAGCATTTTACCAACTAGTGGTTGTGGTTGGTAGAACTGTAAATTAGACCCAGTGTGTTGGCTTCAAATTCTATTCTCTTTCTACTAAGTTCACTGCAATTATGTTACCCGGTTGCTTCTCAAAGGGGCTGACAGAAATGCTTCCTCACTAGCCCTGGGTGTTATTAAAAAATAATCCTAATTCACTTGGCAAAACTCCATAACAATGTAAAATGCTGCAACTTTTGGTAGTTTCTCAGTAAGTTAGAAACATAATCACCACAGAACCCAGCAAACCTGTAGAAAACCTGTTCGTAGCAGCATTATTCACAAGAGCCAAAAAGGGGAAACAACCCAAATGTCCGTTAACAGACAAATGGAAAGCAAAATGAGTATCTCCATAGAATGGAGTATTACTTAGCCATAAAAAGGAATGAAGTTCTGATACTTGCTAACACATGGAGGAACCTGGAAAACATGCCACGTGAAAGAAGCCAGACATGTTAGGCACATATCGTATGGTCCCATGTACTGTGTATAACATAGACAAGATAGGTAAATCCATAGGCAGAAAACAGCTGGGGGCTGGGCGAGGGGGACGGGAGAGTGAGGCATGACTGTCAATAGTGTTCTTTTGGGGTGACAAACACATTCTGGAGTGGACGGTGCTGATGGTCACCCAGCACTGTGAATGCAATCACGTCACTGAAGTGAACCCTCTAAAACGGTAAATTTTATGTTGTGTGTATTCACTCCATTTAGACATGTCCGTAACAAATTTGGGATATGATAAGGGGGGGTGGGGCTCCGCCTGCAGAGCCCTGCCCGCCGTCCGCCACGGATGAGAATAAGACTACCAAGACATGATCTGCTTGGGGAGGAGAGATGGCCAGTCTGTCAAAGGAGAAGGACCAAGAGCCTCTTCCTCAATGGCTTTTATTAGGTCTGTTTTACATAGGAATACAGGTAAAGCTCATTAATCATTCTCAGGCGGCAAGGATCAAACAACAGATAACATTTCAAAGAACTCTGAAGCTTAATCTGAGACACGGTCTGTCAGCTAAGGGGTTACAAAACTTTGGGAGATAAACTCATTTCCTGCTTGGACCCTTATCATTAAAATGAGAGAACTCTTAGCAAAGCAGGTTTCACAGGACTTTACGAATTCTTTCTTATGCCTGATCACCTGGGGAGCTTGCCTTATCCAGCATAGGACTGCACCATCCTTTGTCAATGTTTCAGGCTTAAGTGGAACAGAGCCAGGAAGCCAAGAGATAAGGAAACTTCTCCCAGATGGATTGAGGACTCAGGCTATGTCAGGATAGCTGGGGGGTGAGGGTCCATCACCCCCTTTTGCTGTGGCCCCCCAGGTCCTTCCTTGGGGGCCTTCCACGTGATCGTGCCTGTCTTAGGCAACCCCTCCCTTGAGGAATCTTACCCATCATTGGCTAATTGACTAAGCATTGGGGGCCAGTTTTGGATGAAGCAGAAGCAGAGCTCCTGCCAGGGAGATAAGCTTTGTCTCCTTTGTGGCTTATCATCCGAAGGTCACTCACTCAGCCTTAGCCATGCGGGGTTACAGCTCCTGAAACCAGACAGGGCAGTTCCCAACAGTTAAGCAAGTAATTTCCCAGAAATATTGACACCTAGATACTTTCACAATTCTTTCTTATGACTGATCGCCCTACCCTTTTTCTTCTTTTTTGAAAAATCCTCACTGGAGGATATTGTTCTTGACTCGAGAGAGAAGAAGAGAGAGAGAGATGTTTCTATTGATGTGAGAGAGAAACATTGATTGATTGCCTCCCAAACACCCCCTGACCGGGGACTGAACCCACAGTCTTTTGTTCTACAGGACAACGCCCTAACCAGAGCACTTTTCTTCTTTTTCTTCAGAGAAACATTTAGCTTTCTCTCACATCAGCTTGGGCCCAAAGGCCTGAAGGCCCCCTCCACGGACTGTGCCGCCTTCAGCCTCCTCCGGACCTGAGAACACGCGTCCTGTTTACCTCGGCAACATGTGCCACAGCCTTGCCTGGCCTAGGTGGATCAGCTGCGCCCCAGTGGGGAGGTGTAGGCTTTGTGCTGATTCGGGAGGCTCACTCAGAACCACAGGGTTTCTCTCGAAGGTGCCCCGGGAGCCTCATGTTCTGCGTCCGCCCATGGCAGAGGGCACAGGATTCTCTGGGCTGCTTCTGAGGTCTGCGTCGACTCCAGGACAGTCTTTTGTTCCAACCTGGAGAGTTTCCTTGGTAACTAAGTGAATAGTCAGCCACTCACTGCTTTCAACTCTTCAACTTATTAATGCTTGCTCGCTTTTGAACAGTTTGTCTCACTTGAAAAGAAACTGCAGAAGCTGCACTTTTGTTGTTGCTAATTTTTTTAAACCTGGATTCCTGCCAGGCTTTTTAAAGGGCCCCTACACATGCTTGAAAACACAGTTAATGAATACAACAAATTGTACCTACTGTGCCTCAGGCTTTCCACATAATCACTCATTTCACCTGCACAACAATCCCGAGGTAGGTACAATTATTTTATTACCTTCATTGTATAGATGAGGAAATTGAGGCACAGGGAGGTCGAGTTCCTTGCTCAAGTCAACGAGCAGTACTAGTTAGACTATATCGTGGAGTAATTTCTTCAAACCTGCCTGGGTTATCTACATGTTATGGGAGGTCCCTGGAGGGGGACGTCTCAGCTTGAAAGGATGGACTTTTAGTGATGAAGTGGCAGGCACCATTGCACGTGTCAGGAGAGAGATTTGGGGGCAGGGGACCTTTCAGCAGAACTCCTCGCATCCCACCATCTGGGCATTCCCAGTAGTACAGGTAGAATGCCCCTGTTTCTACCGACCTTGGCACATGACGGAGAGGTTTGAAAAGCACAGGCTCTGGGGTCAGGGAGAGCTGGGAATGCATCCAGCCTCTATCACTTAGTCACTGGGCAAATGACCTTGGAAATTCTTAAGCTGAGGCTGGCGGAGCTAGGAGGGAGTTTTTTTCTGAGGACGTGCGTGGCTGGACAGGTTTTGGATTCAACTAGGATTTCTCGACCTTGACATTTGGGCTGCACAATTCTTTGTTAGGAGGCGCTGCCCCAGGTATTGTAGGATGCTGAGCAGCATCCCTGGCGTCCACCCCCTGTATGCCAGCAGCATCCCCCTAATTGTGATAACTAACAGTGTCTCCAGCCAGAGGCCAAATGTCCCCTGGGGGACAAAATTGTCCCTGGTTGAGAACCACTAGAGTAGGTGACCTAAAGCTCCTTCTCATTCAGAGATTCTGTTGTATTTTCTCAACATGTAGAGCTGTTTTCTGTAAGGTCACTTGTCACTCCATCAACAGGGAGTGAGATCAGAATTGAGTCACCATTCAGATATGCAGGAGGGTAACCAGACTTCTGGAATTTGTTATGCACAGGCGCCTCCTCTCAGTGGCAACAACATCCATAACAATTTTGCTCCATTTCCACTCAGGAAAGCAATCTTGCCAAGCAAGGTGATTCTGTATTTTCTGCTTAAAAACGAAAGCCTTGTCAGTAAACTTCTGTCACCTCAAAGTTCAAAGTTCCTATCATGTCTTTTCCCACCTGCACAATTTCTCTCCTCACCTTCCTCCTCCCTCAGAAGTCCCTGGGGCAGGGAGAAGCTTCTGAAACACTGGGGCATGGGGCAGGCAGCTGGTTCTTGGAGCTGGCCTTGGAAGAGATGCGTGTTTTGGTCTTTGGGTGGGACCTCATCTTACTTTCTATGCACTCCGACTGCTGCAGGGGGCCCGGTGCTCACCGCCCCACTGCCTGGGCACCCTTCTGGCGCTTCCTTCTGGCTCCCAGGTCTGCGCCGTCACTGCTGGCCTCCTGGGTCTCCTTACTCCAGCCCTGAGGACCCTCGGCGGGCACCATGATGAAATCCTCAGTTACTTTCTGACACCCCCTCCCCCCAGGGCTATGGGGATGGCCCTGGATCTCCATCGTGTTGGGTGGGGTGCGGGTGACTCTCTCAGGCCATTTTCTCTCCAGGTCTACCTTGTCACCATCCCTTCACTCCAGTCTGTTCTCCCACCTCCCGCCCTCATGTTCCAAGGCTGCCTACTGCCTGGGCTGTGGGAGGGAAGCGTGGCATGGTCCACCCTGCCCTTGGATCCACAGCGTTGCAACTGCAGTTCTGGAGAAAAATGGCGACACAACTATTTCAGAGTTTACCTTGCAAAATGCTAACTGAAAGTATTTAGAATTGACTTTATAACTCCTTTTAACACCCCACTCCAATAAGCCCACAGGGATTGCAATCCACTGAATTTACTGCCAGTACCTTATTTCCCCCCCTTGGGCCCTCACTTGCCCCCTTCTTCAGGTGAAGATCCACCCTCAGTCAGTTGTAAACACTTCGGTCCCTTTTCTTCTTTCACTTCACTGAACTTGGTTGATGTATTAGTCAGGGTTCTCTAGAGAAATAGTGCCAACAAATCCATGTATATATATATTTCAAGGAATTGGTTCACAGGATTATGGAGGTGGGCAAGTCCAAAATCTGTACGGTGGCCTGGCTAATGTTTTGGTTTAAGCACTAAGTCCATTTGCTGGAAAACTTTCTTGCTCAGGGGAGGTCAGACTTTGTTCTACAAAGATGTCCAACTGACTAGATGAGGACCACTCACATTATGAAGGGCAATCCGCTTTACTGAAGTCTGCCAGTTTAAATGTAAATTTCATCCCAAAATACTCTCACAAAAACATCCAGAGTAATGTTTGAGCTGTCTGGGTGCTGGGGCCCAGATGAGCTGACATACAAAGTTTATCATCGCAGTTGCCTAAGCCACATTCCTCGTCAAACCTGCTTGCCATCTGCCCTGATCCTGTCCCCGCACAGCTGGAGGTGGTGGGAGCGAGGTGTCCATCATTTCTCACTAGAAATGAATGGTCAGCTCAATAACCTTCAGCGCAGTCAAGCAATTGCACTACTTTCCCTGGTTCAGTCCCTCTCCCACTCCCACTTCACCTCTCTTTCAAACCTCCTACCCAGTTCGCAGTCTCAGTGGATGACCTTGCTCCCTGTTCCGGAGGAACCTCTGCAGGTCTTCACTATCACATCTGTCTCCCTACAGGCTGGGTTTGTGCTTGCGTCCTCTCTCCTTCCCCCACTCACCGCGGATGAAATGCCCAGGCTGCCCACAAAGGCCCACCCTGTCTTGTGTGATAGATCTTACCTCTCTCCTCTGCTCACGGTCATTCTCCAACGATTCCTTCCTCTCTCTCTCCTGCATCATCAGTTTTGTCTCTCCTCATTCACTCCTATTAACACACACACTTTTCTTGGCCTTACTTAGAACCCTCATTCTATTTCTCTCTGATTTACAGCAGCACTTCCGTTTCTGCTGTCTTTAATCTCTCTCCTCCCAATCTCTTAACAATTTTCTTTTACTGTGGTAAAATACACATAACAAAATTGACCATTGTAATTATTTTAAGGTGTCTAATTCAGGGGCACTAAATACATGGATGATGTTATGCAATCACCACCAATGCCTAGTTTTAGAACTTTCTCCAAATGGGAATCTCGTACCCACTAAGCGCTTACTCCCTATCCCCACCCTTGCACCAGGTCCCTGGTAACCACCAATATGATGGCCTCTACGGGACATTTTGCATTAATGGAATCCTACAATGTATGGTGCTCTGTGATTGGCTTCCTTCATTCACCATAATGTTTTTAAGACTCATGTATGTTGTAGCATGTATCAATACTTCATTCCTTTTAATAGATACATTGTATTCCATTGTGTAGCTATGCCACGTTTTGTTTACTCCTTCATCTGCGGAAGAACATCGAGTTGCTTCCACCTTTGGACTCTTTGGATAATGCTGTAGTGAGCACAGGTGTATGAATATCTCTTGGAGCTCTAGGGCCTGTCCCTCATGTCTTACTTTGGTGGTTGGGGAGTAAGCTCTAAAAGGACTAGTGTAAGCTACAGTCTTATCCAAGAATGTGGGGTCAGATGGTTTTCAGAGTTCTGATTTTTCTTATTTTGGAAAGATAATTTAGTTTTGATGTGGTACATGGTACATTTTGTAATGCCTAGAGCATTATTATAAACAGACTACAAATAGCCCCACATTAGTTTTAGGTTTGGTTTTGCAACCAAATCTATTTGCCTCAAATTTATTTTTTAGGCCTTTTTAGATTTCAGAATAGTAGGTGAGAGATTGTAGACATTTATCAAAAGTTATGAGTTTGGAGAGATAAGAAAAAATATACATCTTCCCTTCTAACCCATTGCTGTCCTCTGTCTGCTTAATCTCTGTACGCAGTTTGGTAGAATTAATTGGTCAATTCAGGGAAGAAAACCAATTGAATTGAAACAACTGATGAAGTGTTTGGTGACTCTGTCAGTGTGGCCAAAGGACTTCCTGGGTGCTCTCAAGTCAACAGGGGCTGTGGGGAGGGTGAAGTCTGGACAAAAGTTAGAGGGAGGAAATGAAACAGGCTATTTGAAAATTCAGCTTTTTGAAAATTAAGATTCAAAGTTGAGGTCAGAAATGTATTTATAGCTTTACTAAAGAAAGTTAAGAAGAACTTAATGATCCTTAGGTAGTTGTGAAAATACATTTGCTTTGGATTTAACTACCTACTTGTGATGGTTGTGCCATTTTTGAGAACTTAATGCTACTTGAAGCTTCACATTACACATATTAGATACATTCCCTCATTTGGGCTGGAAAGAAGGATTCAAAGTCATGAAAGGCAAGGACTTACATCCAAGATAACTCTATCCAGCAAAGCTATCATTTAGAATGGAAGGGCAGATAAAGCGCTTCCCAGATAAGGTCAAGTTCAAGGAGTTCATCATCACCAAGCCATTATTATATGTTAAAGGGACCTATCTAAGAAAACAAAGATTAAAAATATGACCAGTAAAGTGACAAGAAACTCACAATTATCAACAATTGAACCTAAAAAAAACAAAAATAAAACAAAAACAATCTAAGCAAACAACTAGAATAGAAACAGAATAACAGAAATGGAGATCATATGGAGGGTTATCAAGGGGGAAGGGGAGGGAAAGATGGGAGAAAATGTACAGGGAATAAGAAGCATAAATGGTGGGTAGAAAATGGATGGAGGGAGGTTAAGATTAGTATAGGAAATGTAGAAGCCAAATAACTTTTATGTATGACCCACGGACATGAACTAAGGCAGGGGAATGTGGGTAAGAGGGGGTGTGCAGGGTGGAGGGGAATATGGGGGGACTAAAGGGGGAAAATGGGACAACTATAATAGCATAATCAATAAAAGATATTTAAAAAATAAATACATTCCCTTATTTAATTCTTATAAGTCTCTGCGGTGTATATTTTCCTGTTTCCAAGACAGGCTCTATGCATTTTTGGGGGTTCAGTAAAAAATGAAAATGAGGAACCCCTTGTTCAAAAAGTATTAATAATTCCAAGATGGCAACAGCAGGGCCTCAAATCAAGCTCAGGGCCCTTCTAAATGTGGGGCCCTGTGCACCAGCACAAGCTGAAGGCCATGAAGCTGGATGTCACTGTTCCTATACTTCCTACGAGAACACCGGGACAGAGGGGCTAGGTCTTGCTCAGGGTCAGACAGCTCTGACACTGAGAGGTAGAAGTCAGGGCGGGCCCCGTTGGTCATTGCATCCCCAGTTTAGCTCAGGGAAGATGCTCAGTGAGTATCAGAGGAGAGCAAATCAAGACAATCCAGCAAGCGCCCAGGAGTGCCTAGAGCTCTTGCAGGTGTTGTTGGGAGCTCGAGAGAGCCAGCGACACTTAATCACTATAAATATGTAGGAAACACTGTCCTGACTCTCGCCCCAGGCTTTTCTGTTTCATTCCTCTGGGAGGGTAATGTGAGCCATCTAACTTGTGAAGATTTCTCATTAAACAACTATTTGCCTAATTGGGGTAAATCAAACTAAATGCTAATTGGTATCTTCCAAAGAGTAAAAATAGATCTCTAATCACTCACATTATTGCTGAATACAGAGAGCAGCAGGGGACTGTGTTTGCAGAACCTCAGTCTTATTTAATGTTTTACCAATTTCATGCAAGATCCCACATGTCAGCTGCATAGCAGTAGCTGATACGCAGCCGAGATGCTCGAACACGGTTGACTTCCAGAGGGCTGTCATGAACAGCTCCGTTAGCGGCTATCATTGTGCCTGTGTAATTAATTCTGACAAAGAATTTCCTCCACAACTATGCGGCTAGATAGAATTATGCTAGTGAAATTCAAGTGACAGCTGAAGACAGCAGGATGGAATGAGCATGGCCAAAGGTATGACAAATAGTTACATTCACCGCATATCGTGACTTGGGGAAGGGCTTTGGCAGATGATGGCATATTTAGACTTCTGTGTTCTCCTTCTGCAAGATTCCCGTGAGATGGTTCTGTGACAGCTGGCACTACCAGCTGACCTCATATCTGAGAGTCCTGGCTTCTCTGGTCTAAAATTAACGTGCTTCTTTGGCCTCCTACTGACATGGACCATCTTGGGGATGATGCTCCAGTAAAATCGGCCCAAGCAATGGGCCAGGGTTCTATCATTCTTCCAAAAAGAATGGAGGGAAGAAGAGTGGGGGATCACCATCTTGAGGATGTCTCCTCATGTTTCTAGGCCACCATCCCCAGCATAGCGCCTTTCACCCTCAGTGTTGTCCCTCAAAGTACAAGAAGTCATTTCCTTGTAAAACTGTGACCAGGTCCAGGAAGGGTGACTTACTTCAGGTTCCCCAAAAAGCAGAGCCTGACATCATATATTTGGGAGCTGATTAGGACACAAGAGTGAGGGACTGGGAGCATGAGGCAGGGAAGGAGCAAAGGCCAACACGAGGGCATGTCACTGAGCTGTGGTGGATGTCAGGGACTAAGTTCTACTGGGATCTTCCCAGAACCACACAGAGTGTGGCCAGGGTTGTCCACCTGGAAGACAAGGCTCCCGGAGTCTTCCTCCATGGCTCCTGTTCCCTGTTGACGAGGAGGGTTAGGAAGGCAGGAGTGTGGGGTGGCAGGCAGCGCCATAGGAGCAGATTCAAAGGCAAAAATGCAAAGAGGCTCGGGTGTGGGCTTGAGGCGGGCTGCAGTCCGCTCAGGGTGAAGAAGAGCTTCTAGGAATGCCCACCCTTGTGACGGAATTAAGGGTCCGTCATACATGCTGCCTCCACATCTGAAACTGGGAGGGCAAGCACTCCTCCCCACTCTGCTCCCACAGATACAGTCCCCTAGCCAAACAGAGATCCCTATCCCAGGACTGGGCCCCGTTCCTGCTCATCCCTAAGTACAGGCTCCAGTTTCCTGCCAGCCCAAAGAATTATTCAGACAAGCCCATCGCACCCTCCCCCAGGTGACAGGGGCACCCTGTCCTCTTGTTACTATGTAGCCTGCCTACCACAGCCCACTGGCTCGCTCGGTTCCCCAGAGCGGCTCCCACGTGATCTGCATGGCGTGCACTGTCTTCCTCCTCCCCGGGACTGAGTATGTGTGACTATGCGTTGCTGTTGCTCTTATCTGTCTTGTGCCGGGTGTTGTGTGTTTGGCCCTGGGGTGGGAATCCCCCCCACCCCTGTGGGGTGAAGAGGAGATGATCAAAACCACTGTAGCTAAGAACCCTGGCTCTGGCTGAGATCAAAGCAGGCTCAGGGTGCGCTGTGGGGCACCAGAGGCGTTGGCTGCTATAGGAAAGTGGAGTGTTTTTCCTTTCTTGTCTCTTTTTATCAGGAGGCCCAGCAGTTGTCTCTCATGTCTTACTGGACGGAACTGGGCCACCTGCCTACTTCTGAACCAATTGCTGGCAAATAGCAACGGTGTCATGGTGACTAAGTGGAGACCCGTCCCAGCTAGCCCTCTTTGGTGCTGGTGGGGCCCACTGTCCATGAACATGTTTTTTCCCTCAACGCTTGAATGAAATCAGGGTTCTTTTAGGACAAAAGAATAGAGGAATGGCTATTGGGTAGATGATTGGCAGAATCTATTCTTTAGATAGTGAAGACACCGTTCAAGGGTTTAGCTCCAGAAATAGTGCCATTTCTATTACATTCGAACTCTAGTGACAGTATATGAAAGAGAATAGAGGGGCAAGAAATTGGAGCAGGCCAACCAATTAGGGGGCAAGTGCCCCCCTAATGAACTGAGCACAGTGACCATAGCAAATAGTACATAGAGTGGGATGTTGACCACAATTGAGGAAGGAAAATCCCAGTGGTTACCTTTATAAGATAGAGAAGTTCATTGGTTCTCAAATGTTACTGTTCTCAGCAATCACCTTGACACCTGCTAGAGATTCCGATTCATACGGTTGGGACTGAGGCTTGAGTGTGTGCACTTTTAATTCACACCCCCCAGGTGACTCTGTAGTAGGTTGGTGCCTGCACACCAAGGATCACTCTCCCACTGG
The DNA here is from genome assembly GCA_039655065.1 of Glossophaga mutica. Lineage (NCBI taxonomy): Eukaryota > Metazoa > Chordata > Mammalia > Chiroptera > Phyllostomidae > Glossophaga > Glossophaga mutica. The sequence continues at coordinate 25,576,053 of CM077305.1, forward strand.
GTTAAACCCTGGGCTGAATAGGTGCAAACACAGCACACTCCAGTAGGGATGGGAGGCAGGCTCAACCCTTCCTAAAGTTTCATGGTCCAGCCTTTACTGCAGAATCCATACCAATTGCAAACCAGGGTTCCCTGCCCCTGAGCCGGTGTGTCAGGGATGCCCATCAACGCAGGCTCTGTGGTGTCAATGACAAACATCTCACTCAAGCTGAAGCACTCATTTTGCCCTGGTGCCTCCTGTATAGCAGGTGAGCTGGGGTCTACCTGATGATATTTGTACCTGATTCTCTTACACTAGATTGCTATTGTCGTGACTTCAGATTGAAATAATTAGGGGCTGACTTGGCTTGAGCCAAACATCATCCCACGCACAAGCTGCCTTCTTTCATTCTATAAGTATTTATTGAGGAGCCATGTGCCAGGTATTGTTCTGGGCTATATGGACCCAACATGGAAACAAGTGGGCAGAGTCCCAACTCTCCTGACACTTAAACAACATGAGTCACACAGTAAACAAATAGACACACAGTCTAATGGGTTGAATTGTATTCCCCTCAAATTATGCCCAAGTTCTAATCCTGTTACTTGTAAATGTGATCTTCTTTGGAAATAGGGTCTTTGCAGGCATGATAAAGTTAAGGATCTCAAGATAAGATCATCCTGGATTTAGGGTGAGCCCTGAATCCAATGAATGATGTCTTTATAAGAGAAAGGAGAGAGGTTGGAGACACCAAGACAGATGGATGAAGGCAGTGTGAACACGGAGGCAGAGATTGGGGTGATGCTGCCTCAAGTCCAGGAACAGGTGGATTCACCAGGAGCTGGGCAAGGCAGGAAGGCCCCTCCTCCAGAGCCTTTGGAGGGAGCGCAGCCCTGCTGACACCTTGAAGTGGGACTTCTGGTCTCCATAAGCAGGAAAAAACAAATGTCTCTTGTTTAAGCTCTCCAGTTCAATTGCCAGTGGTAATTTGTTATGACAGCCTCGAGGAAACTAACATTCAGAGTAAGCTGGGTAGTAATAAAAACTGGGGAAGGGGGGGAGAAAGCAGGGGAAGGGGACGGAGGGGGTTGGAGGGGTGGCGGAGATGCTACTCCAGGCAGAATGACCAGGAACACACTGGCCCTTGCTCGTCCTTGTGTCTGTTTCCTGGATCAGGGCCTCTCGACCTTGAGTCATATTGTCTCACCCCTGCTGTGTTCACATCACTTGAGTTATGATTTTGCCTCACATGGATCTGAAGATGCAGCTCAGTGCAGACCCTGTTCACTCTCTGCAGCAGCTATTTTGTGGGTAGCTGCAGAGGTCATAAACTTGATGAGGGCCTAGGTGAAGGGCCATGTAGCGGGCAAGTGCCCTGTCCTCAAGCCGGAGGTGGCTGCTCTGCACCAGCTGGGCATGGCCATGTGGGGATGAGACCGCCTCTGCCAGACCTTCCTGCTTTTCAAGAGAGGGCAGACATCTGCTAAAAGTTTCTGATATTTTTACATTTACTTAATAAAATTGAGGTGAAATTGACATAACATAAAATTATCCATTTTAAAGTGGACAGTTCAGTGGCATTTAGCCATTCACAATGTTGTGTAACCACCACCTCTGTCTAATGGCAAAACATTTTCATCACCCGTGAAGGAAACCTCGTACCCATGAAGTAGGCACTCATCATTTCCCCCTACTCCCAGCCACCAGTCTGTGTTCTGCCTCTACGGATTTACCTGTTCTGGACCGTTTCTGTGAATGGAATCAGGCAATTAAATGTCAACAACAGACAACAATAGACAGACACTGTGTGGATCAAATAAAATGGCCCTCCGATGTTCAGTTTTTTTCTTAAGTTGTTATTTTTCAATTACAGTTGATATTCACTATTGTGTTAGTATACCTCACAGTGGTTAGACATTTATGTAATTTACGAAGTGATCACCTGTAGTGGGGAGGTCCGGTAATCTGCTAACACCATACTAGTTATGACAATATCATTGACCGTATTTTCTATGCTGTACTTTACATCCCCATAAGGATTTTGTAACTCCTTCTTAACCCCTTCACCTTTTTCATCCAGCTGGACAATCAGTTTTTGACCTCCACTTGGCCGTAGACAGGTGGCCCCTCATCTCAGAGTGATGAGTTGATTTGGCAGCTGTCTCTGTAGCCTGTTTGGATACTGATAGTTCCAGGTGGGGGAGTGTCTGGGAAGGTCTGCCCTGGGTGAATGGTTTTGGTGGCTGTGCTTTGATTCTGATCTTCTCCCCAGGAGGAACCATGGCTGTGACTGCTGGCACTGGCAGGGCAGCCTCTTCCTGTATGTACAGGGCCCCCAGTTGTTAGAAAGAATGCTTTTCTCTTCTTGGTGGTCCAGGCCAACGTGCCTGTAGATGAGAGAGAGAGTGCTCAGAATGGCATCTGAACAGGTGGGGAGTGGGCTCGATCTCATAGCCACAATGGTCCATGTGTTCAAGATTTTCCCTTTACAACGTGACGCTCTGCTCTGGAGAGCAAACTGTGTACCCTCCATGGGGGTGAGGTCACACTCTCCCTTTCAGTTTAAAGCAAGAAAAAGCATTAGATGGAGGCTGTGTGTTCTTTTGCTCCCAGTGCCATTCATTCCTTTAGTGAGTGGTTATTGAGCACCTGCCAGGTACCTGGTGGCATGAGGACACGTCACTTGTTAGCCCTCAGGTTTATTAGTAGGAGGTGACAGAAAAATGTTTTTAAAAATCAGTGTTACCACATGTCAGCAACAAGGAACCACGGGGGTAAAGGTAGGAAAAGGTTGATTTTACTAGGAAAAGGGGGAAGGGAGGGCATAGAAAGTTTCATTTACTTCTCAACCCATTGCATATAGTGCTAGAATTCCATCTCTGCCCAGGAGCAAGGGTCTGGGGGGGCATGGGGAGGTTTGGAGGTGGGGGGCAGCAGGGGTGAGTGGTGGCTGACCCATTTACTCAGCTCACCCTGTTCTGCACACAGGCTCTGGGCAGCTTCTGCCACAGGGGGGCTCTTTTCCCCATTCCTTTGCCCCAGGAGCCCCTTTTCAAAATTTGCACCACGGCACCATTATCCATGGGGCCCTTGGATTAGCCCAGTTCTGCTCTGTGATGTGTGCTGTAGGGCTCCATTCTGAAAAGCCCTCGTTGTTGTTTTTGGAACATAGGGATACAGAGGAATGGTATTTATGGTTGTTGTAAGTGATCCTTCTCTGGCCGGTTTATTAAAAATATGGCTTCTTTTCCTCTGGCTGATGTTGTCTAGGTGTGGTGCTGCCTCCAGCCGAGCGAAGGACACAATGACTCATTTAGGTTCTTTTCCAACGTCTCATTCAGTGGATTAGGTTTTCTTTAGAGCCGTGAGTCACTTTCCCTGCTCAGTGACTCGCATGACAGAGAGGTGAGGTAACCGAGTCAGTTTTGTGAGGGATTGTTAAAAAAATATGCAGACTTTCAAAGACCTGGGGGAAATCCTGAAGTGTGGAAAATGTCATTATGTATGAGTACAGTTCCCGAAACAAGGAAAAGCATCTTCCAAGAGTCATCGAATTTTTGACCTTCTCACATTTCACTTTTGTTTCAGAAGGCAGCCTGACATCACCGGTGTGGTTTGCCGTGTCGGAAATGCTGCGGGTGCCTTTGCCAACAGCTGCAGCCCTCGCTGGTGCCCTCTCCTTGCACAGCTCGGTGACTGTCTTGTCCACTGAGGTTAGAGCCATTCCCTCCCTGCTTCGCTACTCTGCATTGCGGGCCTGGGTGTAAAAACGGATCGTATAGAAAATGCCATTTTCATTGTAACATTATCAGAAGGTAAACTTGAGTAACGTGTGAGGAAATACCTTGTATATTTGAGTGTTATTAAATGTGTGTAAGGACAGTGGAGAAAACAGATGTTATCATTTGTTTTCCTTTTAAATTTGAGTTGAACTGTGAAAAGGCTGTTGGGTGAATAAAATGGACACAGTAAAACTTTCAAAGGAACCTGTCCTATTTGTCATGGTCTGTGCCCTCAGACAGTTGTTTTTTTAATCAGTGTTTGGTAACTTTCAAAGAAAAAGCTATTTTACGTCTTTTGAGCAAGTCCATTGAAAAGCTATTTGACTGAAGCACACACTGTGGGCGAGGGCGAAATTTCTGTATGAAAGACCGAAGAGCTTGTTTAATTATGACTATTTCTCAGCTTGGCCCTTGACTAATAATAAGTTTGGCATCATAAAGAGAAGAAAACCACACAATGAACTTGTGACATATTCTGGTTATCTTTTGCTGTGCACCAAACTGCCCCAATACTTACTGACTTAAAACAATGGCCTTTTTTTTTTTTTTTGTTAAGCCTTGTGATTTTGTGGGTGAGGAATTTGGACAGGGTTCAGCTGCTCAATTATTCTGCTCCATGTGGCATTGACTGAGGCCGCTTGGTGGTATTCAGCCGGCAGAAGGGCTGGTCTGGAGGGTCCAAGACAGCTTCACTCATGAGTCTGGCACCTCAGTGGGGACGGCTGCCGGGCCAGCCTCAGCTGGGACTGCCAAATGAGCCCACTGTCAGGCTTCCTAGAGTCTACTCTGGGAAGTCAAGCAGCCTGACTTCCCTTCCCTAGTGTCCGATGCAGTCACAGGCCAGCCGGATTCAAGGGAAGTGGAAATAGCTCCCCTTTCTCAATAGGAGGAGGGCCAAAGAAGTTTTGGCCGTCTTTAACCCACCACATGATATGAGATATATTTTTAGCCAGGCTCTTAGGAATGCTTGGAAATCCTTATACATTATGCAGATTGGATCCTTTAGTGACCCCCAAAGCAGCTATTTGAAACATTTCAACTTCTTTCTCTCAAGCCTTCAGCTTAGCACCTCCGGACTGGGAGATGTCTTTATTCCTACTTTCTGGATAAAACATGGGCCAATGGGCATAAACTCAGTCACGTGAAGGAAAGCATAGGTTCTTAAGCCAAAGAACTCATGTTCAAAAGTCATTGTTTACCACCCCTGAGACCTTGATCAAGTTACTCAACCTTTCTGCCTCCGTCGCCTTGGCTGCAGAAAGGGGCTAATAGTACACTGGATGTTATTGATGATATGTGTACAAAAATGCTTTATATAAACTTTAGTGAGTGTAATTTCAAGTGTGGTTAACTTTGAGCCCCAATTCTGTCCAAGCCTGTCTCAATGTGGGCTATTTTCCTGACTCACATTTATTAGAATAAGTCACTAAAATTCTGAGAATTTGAATTATTTACAGTGTTGAAGAGATGATTAAATAAAATGATACCCATAAAAGTCTCTGTAGCTGTCAAGTGAATTATAATGATGAGTGACATGTCAATAGTATCATCATCATCATCAGAGTTGGCTCCTAATTAATTGCTTTGTGTTCTACATGGTCAGAAGTGATTGCCCATTTCTCGACCCGCTGCTTAGTTTCATGGTATTGGAGATACTGTGGAATAAGTAGAGGAAAGAAACTTTTTAAAGGGTGGGAACAGACAACCAGCTACACCAACAATAATTTATGTGGTCTAACCATATATTCATAATTTACTATCATAATGTAATAAGACCCAACCAACTTGATCTGACACATCCAATGTTTTACATAATCCTTTTACTGCATGGTAATTAGATATAGAAAGTAAAATTTCAGGTAAATAACTGTAATCAGTATCACTTGAATGTCACCAAAGCAAATTTGTAATCTATTCTATCTTTTGTTATTTTTTCTAGCATTCATAATTAATGACAATGCTAACAGTTTTTCCTGATAATCTGTACAGTTTAGTTCTATTCATTCATTCATGACTCACTCATTCATTCATCAGATATTTATTGGGTGTCCACTGTATGCTAAGTCCTGTAGATATAGTTGGTAATGTGGAGAAAGACAAGACAAAGGACATTACTTCAGTACAGTGTTAACTCTCCTGCAGTAGGATAGTTCAGCATTATAAGTGCATACAAAGGGTATATGATCTAGTTTTGTACCTCCAGTTAGGGCTCCCTGGAGGAGAAAATGAGCTCTAGAAAGTATAGCCAGGGCAAGGGATTTGAGGAGGGAGAGAATTGCAAAAGAGAGCACACAGCCGAGCTTAGAAATCAAGTGGGCATGGTCAGGGAGAAGTCAGGAGGGGCCAGATCAGGCCAAGCTGCATAGCGTGATCCTAGGGATGGAAATATTTAGGAGGTCGACTTGGTGACTTGCTGCATGTGAAGCCAAGGGAGAAGGGAAACCAAAAAGGACACCCTCAGTTTTGGGCGATGAAAGAGGTATTTCTTCTGAGACAGGACGAGGAGCAGCTTTGAGGGGCAGACATTTGTCATGAACCTACTGAGTGTGTTTGCATCTTTTTAGACCCTACCCGAGAGGCACCGCCCTGCCGGCAGTTAATACACGGATCTAAAGCTGCATGTCCAAGATGCCAGGCACCAGTCACTTGTTGCTCTTTAAATTGAAATCAGTTAAAAGGCAATAGAATTTTAAAGTCGGTTCTTCAGTCAGATTAGGCACATCTCAAGTGCTCGGCAGCCACGTGGAGCTAGCGGACACAACGCCGTGCAGGGCAGATAGAGGACATTTCCAGCGTCTCCGTATTCGGGCTGACGCAACAAATCACCATAAAACGGTGGCTTAAAGCAGCAGAAACTGCTTTTCTCACAGTTCTGGGTGCTTGAAGTCTGAAATCACGGTGTCAGCAGGGCTGTGCTCCTCCTAGAAGCTCTGAGGAAGAATCTGTTCCACAACTGTCTCCCAGCTTCTGGTGCTGCCAGCTGCCTGTGGAGCGCCTTCACTGTACACGCGTCTCTCAGTTCTCTGCTTCTGTCTTCATGCGCGGTCTTTCCCATGTGATTACCTCCAAATCTTTCCTTCTTAGAGCACCAGTCATTGGATTTCGGGGCCCACCCTAATCCAATATGACCTCATCTTAGCTTGATGACACATGCAAATACCCTATTTCCAAATAGGGTCATGGTCACCAATATCAAGGGTTAGGACTTGAAGACATCTTTTTGGGGAATACAATTCAACCCGTAACAGCTGCAACAATTATGTTCAGCAGCTCTGCTCTGCAGTCTGGAGGACAAATTGAAGCCATGGGAGTAGTTGGGACCATGCAGGGAGTAGGAGGAGAAAGAGAAGGGAAGCATCTTACTAACATTTATAGGGTGGGCAGTGGAAGAGGAAACTCCCAAGGGGACCGAGAAGGAGAAGACCAGAGAGGTAGGTGTGCAGTAGGACACTGTTAACTGTTATTGATATTAACATACATTAGTAATTACTACACATTAATTATGTACATAATATGATGTACACTCATATTATGCATGTTAATATTAATATACAAAGATAACATTAGCGAACACTTATACAGGGGTGTATTATGTGCCAAGCATGGTCTTAAATGTTTTACCCAGGTAAATAAAATTAATGAAAGTTTTATAACTGGGTATAATGAAATTATACCCATTTTGTAGATGATGAAACTGAGGCACAGAGAGGTTAGCACTTGCCTGAGGCTGAAAGCTGGTAAGGGTTGGTGTCAGGACTTGAGTCCCTGACCATGCATTGGCCTGTTTATCCCATAAGGGGTGGAGGGCTGGTCCTGGATAGTGTTCAGGACTCTTCCCTGAGTGAGACCAGAAGGAGAAAGGGTGGCCCGAGCGAGAGCAGAGGAAAAGATTTTCAGCTGAAGAAAGGATGCTGATGGAGGCCACAGCTCATAGTGTCCGCTTTTACTGAAAGTGAAATCCACTTTGGAGAGAGAAGGGGGTAGGGATGGCAGTGGGGAGCTGAGAGATGTGGTGAAGTCTGGTAGCAGCTGCAGAGCGGGATGGAAAGGAAATCATGTACTGATTATGATTGTCAAGAAGCATTCAGAACCCAGCTGTGAGATGGAACACGTGAATTTGTAGTGCAGCCACTCGGCTCAGTTAAAATTTTTTGTCATCAGCATTTAGAGAGTTACACCGCAGAATATGTTGTCTTGACCTCAACTCTTCAGTCTACAAATTACTGCCCTCTTCAGTCCTCTGACTTACACTCTCCTTCCTCTTCCTTTGGGTAAGTTTGTGTCTAGTTCTCCACTTCTGCCCTAAAGACTTGAGGCAAAATTTAGGATGTGGATTCCCTACTTAGGACCTCATCACGTGGGGAGCCCTGGGCAAACATGGAGGCTCTGGAGAACCAAGGGCCCAGAAAGGATGGCATTAAAAAGCACAGAGGGTGAGAGGAAGGAGAAAAAGGAAGCCTATATTAAATCCAGTTGCGTCCTTTATCCCAAGTACTAGAAGGCAACCCAAGCAATTACCATCTGGGGTCAGCCTCTGTGTTAGTGTCTTTCCAGGAACATCTGAAAGGAGACCCCAAACACAGATTTTGAGGCAGGTTGAACCAAGTCACTCTTCTTGCCCAAAGGAGAGGAATATTCCAAACTTCAACATGGCGTAGAATGCAGAACCTAAAAGGACAGATTAGAGTGCTGTGGCCACCAGGGGTCCAGGATGTGCCTACAAAGAAACAGAAAGTATTTCGTAAGAAATTTTCTGCGGATCTTTTTTGGGGTTAATATTGTTTTAGACATGCTGCTGATTAAGTCCTAGAGGATAAGTAAAGTTTGAGCAGAGGATGAGAAATTTCTGCAAATAATAGAGGCTCCGCAACCAGACAGTGACATCTGAGAACTGACCAGATGTAGACAAGGGAGTAGGGGATGCACAGAGACATCCGCTAGAAGGAAAAAGAACCAGGACGATGAAAAGTCTGGCTGGGCCAGCACGGAAAGCACTTTCTTACCCTCATATTGTTCCTGGTGGGGAAGTCAGAAATTACTAACTCTAAGTTCGTTTCCTCCTACTCTGTGTCATTATCTTTAGCGGTGTATAATTATACTTAAGTCAACTCCATTGTAAACTACATTTAGTTTTCATCCATGGTGTGAATTCACTCATTCTTACCAATCCATAAGTATTATTATGGATGACTTTCTGAACTGCGTGGTTCCCTCTTATCTATCAAATTCAAGTTTCTAATTCCCCAAATGAGCAAAACAAGAACATTTGTTGTCTTTACAAATGCTGCCAACATGAGGTAGATTTCATTATGTTAGTATTTATATTCAAGAATGTAATTTGATCTTAAGTCACATGCAGCAATTCCTTCTGTTTTTTTTTCCCCGTCTTCATTGATTGTTCTGTTTCACATACCATGAAATCCACCCATTTAAAGTATTCTGTTCAATGGTTTTTAATACATTCATGGAGTTGTGTAGCTCTCATTGCAATCTAATTTTAGAATATTTTCAATACTCCAGAAACACACCTCTTCCCATTAAGAGTCATTCTCTGTTCCCTCTGTCTTCCTCCTCAACCCTAGGTAATCACTAATCGGCTTTCTGTCTCTGTGGATTTGACTATTCTGGACATTTCGCGTAAGTGGAACCATATGATTTTTTGTCTTTTGTAATTGGCTTCATGCACTTAGCATTATGTTTTCAAGGTTCATCCATATTTTAGTATGTATGAGTACTTCATTCCTTTTCAATGCCCAATACTATTCCATTGTGTAGATACCACACTTTTTTTTTTCTATTCATCATTTGGGTAGATAATGTGGCATTTCCATGCAATGGAATATTATTCAGCAATGGAGGTTATTTCCACATTTGTCTATTACGAATAACGCTGCTGTGAACATTTGTGTTCACATTTTAATTTGAATACATATTTTCATTCTCTTGTGTCCATACTTAAGAGTAGAATAGCTGGGCCATATGCTAAGTCTATGATTAGCATTTTGAGGACCTACCAGACTGTTACCCAAAGAAGCTGCACTACTTTACATTCCCACCAGCAATGAATGGGGGTTCTAATTTCTCCCCATTCTTACCAACACTTTTTACTATCTGTTAAAAAATTTTAGCCATCCTAGTGTGAAGTGTTACCTTATTGTAGTTTTGATTTGCATTTCATTAATAATGATGTTGAACATCTTTTCATGTGTTCTCTCTTTCTCTTTCTCTTTTCTCCTCTTACACATGGTTCTCTATGACGTTACAATCTTGTCAAAGAGAAAAAAAATGGCCAAAAGAGATTCCCAGGTAGTAAAGGGATTAGAGGTTCAGAAACAGTGGTGAAACAAACACACAGGAACGGAAGGGCTGAAGAAGAATGATGGGCCCAGGGGGTTGGGGGAGAATATGGATAGACAGAATGAAATAATTTCTCTCCTTTTATTCCAAACACAGTGATTTCTGTTTGCCTCTGGATGATACCTGGAACCAAAATCTCAGTGCTGGAGTCATTGCAAAAGAACTTAAGGTAAGAGAATACTCCAGTGAATGAGCTTAAAATGGGAGGAACAGCATCCTATGTGCTTATAAAACAGAAAGATTGACTATTTTATTTATGTGTTTTACTCATCATTCCATAATTATTTAATGCTATGTGTTCTCAGGTCACTTTAAGAAGAAATTGGGTTAGGAAAAATGAGACTCATAGATTCAGTTACGTACATGGCGTACTGCCTGCCCATTACCCCAACACAGCCCCCACCCAGCAGATACACATGGTCCAATATCTTTACCTACGGTTACGTACATGTGATCATAACTCACTGATCATCTGCAAACGTTCTTCTTATTACTTTTCTTGATCTGTACACCTTGCACATATGCATTTCTATTATTTAAGAGTTTTGCTGTATTCTATTTATTGGTTGCCTGTTGGGTTTCTGAGAGTAGGCGCCATGTTTGTCTTACTTGCCTTGTAAACCATTATCTACACATTTTAGTTCCTGATGTGTAATAGGTGTCTGGAAAAGATTATGGAGCCAGGGACTTAAGGACATTATTTTGTTTAGAAGTCAAGATAGAATTATTGTATGTGTGAAAAGCATCTCCTAGGAAACAGCAAATAGAAGAAAACATTTTGACAGTAATTTTTTTTCAACTTACGTTCATAGGTTCACAAACATGCAAACCACTGCATAGTTCCAAAGTTCTCCTGGGTAGATACATAAAGGTCCAGGTCCTGAAGTGCCTAAAAGCATTAGGGAGGACCTTTGCCTTATCAGGGCAGGGACTGCACAAAACAAGGCAAAGTACTCACTGGGGCGGGCAGAAAGCCTGGTGTCTAGAACGAGAGTGAAGACAGCCGGGTGAGGCTAATTGTTGGTCTGAGACACCTTATAGTTCTAGCGATGTCAAGGTCTGGAAAGGGCTGAAATTACAGATGGGCTGTATTCATAGGGTTGGGAGTGGAACAGACAAGATGGAGAAAGGAGGTGGAGTGTCCAGAAAGAGGAGAAGGTAACTGGGCAACCCAACTGCAAAGGACCAGTCATGACTTTAATAGCTGACTGATTATTATCATATTTCCAGATCTGAATGTGGAAGGGGCTATTGATTCTGACTCCAGTTTTGATGTGTGGTTTTTCTCTCCCATACCAAGCAATTCTCTGACACCACCTTGGTGTCCTGCAATCAACTCAATTCTGACACTACCTGGGGATAGTGTGGAGACCCCACGGGCTAAGGGCTCAGTCCCCCAAAACTGCTCTCCCCCAGCATCCCTGCCTTTAGATGCCAATAGGAAGTTCAGGTTGTCACCTGTGCTTTTGACCCATCAGCTATAGATGGGGGTTCCTATGACCGTCTCCTTGGGTTTGATTAATTTGCTAAAACAGCTCACTGAAGTCAGAGAAACATTTTACTTACTAGATTACTGGTTTATTATAAAAGCATATAACTTGGGGGCAGCCAGATGGGAGAGCTATACAGGGCATGGCAGGGAGAGGACAAGGAGTTCCCACACCCTGTGCAGGAGCAGAATTCTCCCCAAACCTCCACGTGCTTACAAACTTTTTGGGTTTTTATGAAAGCTACATTAATTGGTATGGTTGATTAAGTCATTGGCCACTGGCAACTGAATTTAATCTCCAACCCCTCTCACCTCCCTGAAGGTCAGGGGTTGGGACTGAAAATCCCAACCCTCTAATCTTGTGGTTGGTGCTCCTGGCAATCAGCCTCCATCCTTAGCTGGTTTCCCTTGTCACCTCATTAACATAGCAAAAGACACCTGTATTGTTCTCATCACAGGAAATTCCAAGAATTTTAGCAATGAGGTCCAAATACATATATTTTTTATAAACCACACTATCATAAAGGATCTTAGAAAAACTTCTAAAATGAGTAGGGAGATACTATTGGATTTTTCACACCCTAGACTATTAAACCCTGTGAAAAGGAGGAAAGTTGAGAAAGTGAATCTTTCATAAAATGGATTGATGTATTATTGAACTGTAAGGTCATCGCCATTAACTTTTTGTTGCAGAATAATGAAAACGACAACATAGTGAATTCTAATTTAAGTGGGATTTGATGATTGTACTTGGGCTCAGCGTTCATATGTGATCTGCCATCCATCACAGTTCTGGCACTTGAACAACCATCTGCACCTCTTGGAATTTCAAATCACATGGGATTAAAATATGCACACTCAAAGTAGCTTGAACATTAACACTTGTCATGACATCCCCTTTTGTGGCACAGCCTTTTAAGCAAGCTAAAATAATGTTGTAGTAAATTGGGAACACTGTATACACATTCTCGTACCTTCTGCCTATGGAATTTGGGAAATAGGTCTGCCACATTTTAAGGGACATGTACCTTTTGGTGTTAATAAAAGTGTTATTGGCGGACACAGAAATATGTTTCTTAGAACTAAAAACTCTTTAAAAACCCACTTAAGGAAAGCTAGTTTTTAAAAGAGTGATAGAGTCACTGCATTTCTATCATGAATCTGAGAATGGAGGATTGTTTATTTAACTTGACCCAGGTCTATACCTTCCCCGGGATTTTGACTCTCACTATTTATGATTCATGTAAAATGTACACAACCACTTTTGCAATGGTTTTAGAGGAAAATGAATGAACATTTTGAAGAAGTAGAAACTAAAAAGAGCATTGTATGCTTACTCTCTGCAATAAATTTTCCCAAATACTGGCTTCATTCAATAAATGGTTGTTGTGAACAAAATTTAAGGGGGTTATATGTACTTATGACTCTAAAGAATAAAAGGGAAAAAGTAGAATAAATGAAAACTAAAAAGGAAAGATGTTTAGCTATCCTTTGAATGCTACCGAGGACAGAGGTAGTTGAGGTCACACTAGAGTGGAGTTGAGCATATTAATCAGTATTCACCTGTTCTGTTTCTGCTTTCAGCTGCTTAAACTGAAAACATCACCTGCATTATTAAGCCTCCTAGAAGCACAAGCAAGGTCTTGGTTGCTTGAATTTAACCTTCTCAAATCTGCCCTAAAGGTAAGGTAGGAGTTAACAAGAGGGAAGAATTCTACTGCACTTTTTCGTGGTTTGGTTGCTCACAGAATTTCTATTAGAACATTTACTCATAGAAGTTGCTGCTGAGATAGCTTTTTAGGTAGTGGCCAAGGGCTCCTGGGTGCTCACAGAAACAAGCTGCAACAGCCTGGGGTGTTTTGGGACACTTTCTCCCTGAGCCTCCTCCAACTCGACACCCTTTCCGGCTGTATGTCTCCATTTTCTCACCTTTCTGAAGAAATTCTACATCTGAACCTAGAATCCTTAGGACTAACGCTTAACTTTCCCTCTGTGGCTCTGTGAACATTAGCTTTTCCACACTTTTGAGTTCTGCTCCTCCTTGATTTGGGTGCCTCTGGACCTGCAGGTCTAGAGCACCTCACCAGCTCCTGGCCCTGTCCTGGCTGGGTCAGCCAGGTGCCGCCTTCACTCCTGTCAGATTACTGGGAAGAGAAAGGGCAATTCAGCTAAGGAAAAACTGAGAGCGATTTCCAAATATTTACACACACTTGCACATGCACACTCACACATCTGTCTTTCTCACTAATTCAGACAAAAGAATGAAATTTAGCATGTAAATAGAAAAAGAAGTACATTTATTACTTTTAAACATATACCGCAATTAGGCCCAGGGTAGCGAAGCATTGCCTAGAAAAAGTCCCGAGGGAATCATATTTGACAAATATGTAAGAATGCTTTCCAATTAATGTATCAATGATTTATGAGTACATAGTTCTCTGGAGTGCTTGCAAATATTTGAAGGCCATAATTACTTACAGAAGGATTCAACAGGCTAAACTGTTCCACCTTGGATAAACTTTGTGTACAAATTTCCATACTGAACAAATCTCTTCCTTACGAATAAGAGAAGAGACACACCAGAGCCCAGCCCTTTGTTCATGTTACTACAAACACCCAGTTTGGTGGAGTCTGAATTATGTATGAGACTTTGTATGTCTAGCATTTTGAGGGGGGTCTATTCCCTTGTTTGCCTAAGCACGTTGGATTAGAAGGAACTGGACTTCCCTAAAATCTCACCATTCTTGCCCTGGTGAGCAAAACCCAAGAGATTGAACAGTAGTTGTCCCAATCATAGTAATGACAAGTGGCCTAAGAACTGATTCATTTAAGTTTTTAAAATTACACTAAAGCAAAAAAAAAAAAAAAAGTAAGTCTATATACTGTATTGCTTAAATCTCTTTCTTAATGCCTGTGTAGTTGAATTACTGTTAAAAACATTTTTTTTTAATCCAGGCTGATCTTAATTATTTTAATCTAAGAGAACCAACACAAAGAAGATTATGGTGGCTGGATTGTCAGTCAGTTATTATGCAATGGAACAAATAAGAAATTGGTTTGAGAGAAATCTAAAATTTTAGTATGCTTGGCCATTAAGGGGAATAGACATATTCCTTGAACTAAAACTGTCCTCGTTGGGTCAAGAAATTGAGTGGATTTTTACAAATGCTCTTTCCTTTGACAGTTAGAGAAAGGACAGAGATTGTGTCTTATTCATCTTTCCCCCCAGTACCACACCTGGCACATGGTCAGTGCTTGCAGCATGTTTGACTGATGGGTGAATGAATGAAGATATGGATGGAATGTTATAATGTGGGACGGAGGCTGAGATGTTCAGAAGAAAGTTTTTGCATCCTTGCAGTGGTACCACCTGGATTGTCGTGGACACTACTGGCTGTCTGCTTAGTCCACGCCCTTCTTCCCTTCAGTAGGGATGGGTTCCTAGGTTCTGTTGTCTTCACTGACCAGGGCTGACTGGACCAGGGTGTGAGCCAGTCCCAAGAATTGGGACTTTCTCCAGCAACTGGGGTTAAGACGTGCTAGTCAGTCAGTGTCTGCTGCAAGCTTCAACTAAGGACCTGTAGACATGGACAACAGCCTCCCGCTGAGCCCATGGAGAGGCAAAGCTCTGTAGGGGGAGCTATTCAGAGAGGAGGACAGAGAGGAGGTGCTTGCAGGTCATCCTGGGGAGACACTGCAGAGCTCACTGGATGCTTCTAGCCTAACTCCAGGCTCCAGTTCCTGCCTTCTGGCTCCTGAGAACTCCTGAATCCTCTTGCCCCTCATCCTCTTTGCCTAAGCTCATTTACATGGGTTTCTGTCACTTTTCATCAAAGTGACTTGAAAAAGATGAGGCATTTTGAGATTCCCTTTCCCTTTCTGGATTGAGTTTTCGGAAAAGAGAATGTAGGTTATGAAGCATGTCAGAGGCATGCAGCACAGGCTCCTCTTTATTGGCAGGAGAAAATGTTTTAGATGCCCCGTTCTAGGTATTACCCTGCATTTTGCTTTCAGCCATCCCTCCTGCAGTAGAATTCCAAGGCGGAGGTGCTTCCCCTGTTATTTCTGTCAATTGATGGCAGCTGATATACATAATGTTTTCCAAATTCAAAATGGCAGCTAAGGATGAAAACTGTAGCAAACAAGGTACATACATTTTTGCAGACATAATTTATAACTCCTCCTGGGATATATTGTGATTAGTATTCCTGAACCATTTGCTGAGAGACATTAAGGAGGTCAAGACATCCCTCTGGGAAGTTTTGTGCTTCCCTACCCAGCCAACTGACTGCCTTTTGAAGAGTCTGAGGTTAACAGGCATTTTTATATTGTATCATATAAAAACATAATTCAAAAAATTGAAAAGCATGATTTTTATATACATATAATACAGCATCTGTCAAGATTTATTTGATTTGTTGATGAGAGATCCAGCTAGTTTAAAATGATGGAAAATGCTGAATGTCATCATGGAAGATGACTGAATTAAAAATGCAAAGTCAGATACAAACCTGGTTAATGTTGGGAACCACCCTGCCTGGTTTCAGGAGCTGTAACCCCCCCATGGCTAAGGCTGAGTGAGTGACCTTCCGACCATAAGCCACTAAGGAGACAAGGCTTATCTCCCTGGCAGGGGCACCGCCTCTGTTCCTTTTACTTCATCCATAACTGGCCCCCAATGCTTGATTGGTTAGCCAATGATGGGTAAGATTCCCCAAGGGGAGAATGACCTAAGACAGGCACAAACATGTGGAGGCCCCAAGGAAGGACTTGGGGGCTACAGAAAAAGGGGGTGATGGACCCTCAGCTTTGACATAACCTGAGTCCTCATTCTGTCTTCAAGAAGTCTCCTAATCTCTTGGCTGCCTCAATTCCCCTGCCTGATTTAAGCCTGAAACAATGACAGAGGGTGGTGCAGTCCTGTACTGAATAGGGTGGGTTTCCCAGATGATCAGGCCTAAGAAAGAATATGTAAAATCCTGTGAAACCTGCTTTGCTAAGAATGCCCTCAATTAAATGATAAGGGTCCCAGCAGGAAATGAGATTGTTCCCCAAAGTTTTGTAGCCCTTTAGCTAACAGACCCTGACTTAGAATAGGCCCTCATAGTTCTTTGTATGCTATCTAATGTTTGCCTGACAATGATTAATGAACTTTACCTGTATTCCTGTGTGAAATGAACCTAATAAAAACCTGTCAAGGCAAGGGTTGGCGTGCTCTCCCCTTGAGAGAGTGGCCGTTCTGTCCCTTTTCCTTCACAGGACTCGGTAGTCTGTGTGAACTTGTCTCATGTCTCATCCACAATGGCGGACCCCATAAGCTGGGGTCCACATCAGGTTAATAGTCCTATGTGACCATAAAATGGTAGCTTCTCACCGACAAGTCATTTCACTTCTACTGGACAGAAATAGTTAACCTGTAACTTCAGAGTTTGTACCTTAATCAATGGTAGTAATTCAACAAAGGTGTATTTCCCTGAAGAATTAAACAATCCTTGAGTGGGCCAGTTATTAAATGATTCTCCACTCAAAGGCTGAAAGGTCACACAAGCTTCATTCTTTCTTATTTCCAAGCTTTGGAAAAATCTTAACAGTCCCTTTTTTTTCCTACAAATATCTCTAGCAGAAGGGATATTTTTGAATTGGCTGGCTCTTCTTTTGTGGAAAATTTGAAATAAAACTTTGACACACGCTCTTTGCAATTTGGCTGAGAATATGCTTTAATAATTCAATATTAAAAATTATTAGTGAGGTCATCCAAGTGCCAGAAAGCAGCTGTTTCTTTGATGGAGGATTGCATTTGGTTTTGATAATCTGAGGCCATACCTGAAGGCCTAAACTAAAATATACAATCTAAAGATCATTTAAATAACAAGGAACTATTCATACGCTTATGCCATTTTTATTTTGCATTACTATTTTATCAAACTTTATTTATTTATTTGTTTATTTATTTATTTTATCCTCACAGAGGACATTTTTCCCCCCATAGCTTTTAGAGAGAGAAGAAAGGAGAGAGGATAGGGGAGAGAAAAATATCGATATGAGAGAGAAACATCAATTGGTTGCCTCCTGTACGGAACCTGGACTGGGGATCACATGTTCCTGGATCAGAGATTGAACTCACAACCTAGGTATGTGCCCTGACAGGGAATCGAAACTACCACTTTTTGATCATGGGATGATGCTCCGACTAACTGAGGCACAGCGGCCAGGCCTATTTTTTTCAAATATTTAAGTAATGTATTGGTGATAAGTATTAAGCTATTGGTAGAAAATATTGTTTTAATAAAAATGTAAATCCTTTTTGTGATGGCTTATTATGTTATTAGAACATTGTACCTTGGCAAAAAAAATAAATGCTAACATTTAAAACTTATTGTAATTGCACACCCCAAGTTACCTGTTACATTTTACTAGTATATTGAGGTCTGTACGTTGTCTGTGGGTAATACATTTTCCATTCTTAGACAGAAACTCAGGGTGGAGCAAAAGTAGGTTTACAGTTGTATGTGAAATGCAGTTTATTCTTGCATTATTTGTTAATTATTGTATTACTTTCTACATGAACAACTATAAATCTACCTTTGCCTCATTCTGTATTTTGGTAAACCATGAGTCTACATATATAGAGTACAATGGAAAAGTGTTTTCTGTTTCTTTTTTTGGTACATACATTAAAAAATTACTTATTTATTTTTAGAGGGAGAGGAAAGAAAGGGAGAAAAACATTGATGTGAGAGAGAAACATTGACTGGTTGGCTTTCGTAGGCGCCCCAACTGGGAACCAAACCCACAACCCAGGCTTGTGCCCTGACCAGGAATTGAACTGGTGACCTTTGACTCTGTGGGACAATGCCCACCCCAACTGAGCCACACCGATCAGGGCGAGTGCATACATTTTCAGTTTAATCCTTTTGTGGCAATTGATATTTTCTCAGATGGATTAAAAAAACATTCATCTTGTGTGTTTAGCTTTCTAGGTTACAAGATTTTATTTTTGGTGGAAAGTCCAAGTTTTAATTATGGAAGTCTTTGTATTTCTAAAATTTTGTAAATAACGTCACTCTTGTGTTTTGTATCAGATTGCTGGTGACTTTTGAAAGGCCTTCCCAGCAAAGCCGAGGTTGCCTGAGGAAGGAGAACTTCTGCCTGTGGGCTGTGGCTTCAGCTCTTGCCCAGGGGTTTCCAGCGTCATCTTCCTCACAGCCGGCCCAGCCCCCACAACTGCTGAAGCCAAGGCCTTCAAATAGATCTCTCTCTCTCTATACACATGCACACACACGCGCGCACGCACACACACACACACACGAGTATGTCTAGGTCCTATTGGTTGTGTTTCTCTAGTAGAACTCTGACTGCTAAACCTCTGAAACCGGTAAACAAGACTAGAAACCAGTGCTCAGCTTCCTCTTCTCTATTGAAAACATGTCATCTGAAGAGCTTAGGTTTTTAAAATTGGGCCCCCACACCTGAGGTTATATTTACTATGCTACTGTAGACCTCTCCTTCCTTCCTTCCTTGTGTAGTTCCTTTCTTAGTATTCCCAACTTTAATAACACACCTTGCACACACGACAGCCTCCTGTTAATGCTGTGAAGGTGATTTAAGGAATGAGGCAGTATGGAATGGATGCAAAAAAAAACGCGGGGGAGAAAAAGCATGTATTGAAAGCTATTGGGCAGCTCAAAGTAGCTCAGAAAGTTGGACAGTGAGGCTTGGGAAATGGCCAGGAGGATCTATCAGCAGCAGCCAGGCCAGGAACAGGTCAGACACTGGCCACAAAACCAGCCTGTGTGAGGATGTTGCTGCTTCCAGGCCTGACGGCAGGACTCAGCTTAGGAAGCCTTTGCTGTTACGATGGCCTTGGAAACTCAGTGTAGGGTCGCTGCTGCCACCCTCTGCCAAAATGTATTCTCTACTGTCCCATGTTCAAGTCCAAGGTGGGTGCATTTGATTGGTTACATCTGAGTCACATGCTGATGCCCTAGCAGTAAAGGGGCCTGGGAGAGTATTTGGTACTTTTTGTTTCCATTGGGGAAGGAGGACTCTGCTTGGTGGGGAATTCTCCAAATACAGAAAAAGGATTTAGGTGGGGGTCAGTCCAAAAGGACAAAGGTCCACTATTGTGCCCTCCGGTGCCACCCCTCTGTGGAAGCCAGCGTGACAGTAGCAACCTAGATGCCATGGAGCAGTCATGCTGGAACACCTGCTGATACCAGTGGGGAAACAGATGAAAGAGGAGCCTGCCGAGCAGTCAGGTGGCTGGAAGGCACCTGAAGATGGTGCCTTACGCCTTGTGGAACATGGAGGACTAGAGGGAAAAGGGGCATCTACCCAGAGTGGCCGAAAGGGGCATCTCTGAATGATGCCTGCGGAGTGGAGCCACGCCCACAGCCCTCCTCATTCCCACCGACAAAAGCATCCCAAGGATGGCTGGCTGCCAAGCACCTGCTCAGCACCCAGCAGGACTGACACCCACCTGTGCCTGGAGGCTTTGTTCAGTTCATCTTACCTGCATGGGGCAGATATCCCTGTACAGCATCCAAGGGCATTTGTAAGCCCTCCTATCCTGTTCCTTCAAAACAGAGAGTGGGCACCTGGGTAGATGGTGGCAGTCCTGGAGCAGACGAGGTGCTATCCACCCAGCGCCTGCACTTGGTGGATCCGAACAAAACCAAATGAGATTTTATTCCTGGATTGTTTGACCCCTGCCACCCTTCCTCCCTTCAGGTTGGGATAGTTTTGAGTTACCTCTGCTTTGTGACAGTCCAATTTATAATTCCAGTGTTTGTGTAAAACAAAGTCGACCTACAAAAATCCGAATGGCTGGTAGTTTTCATATTATTTAACAATGTTTTCAGTTGCAGGGAATAGAAAACATAATCTACAAAGCTTTACACAGATAAGGGTTTAATTTTCCATGTAACAAATGGGTCTGGAGTGGCAGTTGCTATTGCTGGTTCAGAGACTCAAAGATATCAAAAGCTATCACTTTTGTAATTCAAAGGGCTTTTCCCTCATGGTCATTACAATGAACCAAATATTTGCATTCCCCCAAAATTCATATGTTGAAACCTTAATCTCAGTGTGATGGTGTTAGGAGGTGGGAGCTTTGGGAGGTAATTAGGTCATGAGGGTGGAGTTCCTACAAATGGGATTAGTGCACTTATAAGAAGAGGCCAGAAAGCTCAGTTGGTGTCTTTCCTCTATGTGAAAATGTAAGGGGAAGTCAGCAGTCTGTAATGTGGAAGAGAGCCCTCACCAGAGAGAGATTATGCTGGTACCTGATCTTGGACTTCCAGCCTCTAGAATTTTGAGAAAAACCTTCTGTTGTTTGTAAGTCATGTAGCCTATGGGACTTCGTTACAACAGCCTGAAGGTACTAAGACAGTCATAACATGGCTGTGCTTTATAAGGTTTCCAGAGCTGCAACAGCTCCAGGCATCATGGTCTCATTCCAGAAAGTATGAAGGGGAGAGCTGAAACTATCTTTTATGAGGAAAGTAAATGCATTTCCCGGAGCCCTTGTGGACTGCCATTTGTGGTTCATGAGCCACGGCCATGTCATATAACTTCCAGGGAGTCTGGGAAGTATTTACCATTTCCTGCATATATCTGAGAAGCAGGCATAGAAGAATGAAATTGAAACGCAGGTGGGTCAGCCAACAACAGTGACTTCTTCCACTGCCAAGTTTTGTAATTTGAATTAATATTGATTTGTGAACTGATCGTTCTTTCACTGTCTATTGATGTTTGTTAGCCTACAATTTATGACAGGCAACAAAAGTCATGACCCCTCAACTTATGGAAGTAAAACAGTTAAAAAAAGTTTATTGAGCTATCTGTAATATATATATATTTTAGTAAAATTAGAAAAGCATCATGATTTTGAAAATCAGACCTGGAAAATGAAATATATGATTTTTAAGTCTTAAAATATATTATACATAGTACAAACAACAACAAAAAACACAGTACAAAAAAAAGGGGCTTTGTTTCTAGTTCTGTCTCTGTCCATAAATAGTGGCCTCTTGAGAGTTGGTCTTTGTTTCCTTTCCCATAAAATGATAACCTTTTCTATAAAATGAAATTATAGTCTTCATTGGTTCTTTTCAGATCTGAAATCTTATGATTCTATGTAATTAGTCTTGATGTCTTTGACTGTATATGGGTGGACAATAAATAAATCACCATGTGTTCATTCATTTGGTCTTCTTAAATTCAAGAGCTATTTTTTGAGTACCTACTGTATGCTGGGCAACCAAGCTACCAAAGATGAATTGCTTGTTAAAAGAGCAATTTAAGTGGGGGTTTTAGTTGGAGGTTTACTTTAATTTTTTTTTTTTTTTTTTTTTTTTAGGAAAAGAAAGAAATTGCATACTTTTCCCAGAGCAGGTTAGCTCAATTCCTTCCATGGTGGGCTTATTTCCAGCCACGGTCAGAGCAGGCAGGATCTAAGAAGCAGTGTGTGGGTGCCTCCAGCTCAAGCATCTTCCTAGCCAACCTCTTAATCTAACTCAAGGTTCCTATCATTGAGCTGATTCCATCTCCAGAAAGTCAAGTTGAAGAGTACAGTTGTGGGTGGGGATGGAGAGCTGGTTGCAACTGCTAGCTGCCCAACACCTGGTAACTGCTGGGATTCCTCTAGAATATTAGTCAGGAAGCCAGAAGCGGGGGGGGGGGGGGTGACCTTTGAGAGTGATGCCTAAGGTTAGGAAGTCGTGGACTGGGGTGGTTAGGGAAGGAACCCAGGCCTGACCTGAGGAAGACTGCTCTAGCTTGGGGATCCTGAACAGCAGACAGTCCTCTGGGAATAAAGAAGGATTTTTTAGTAGGAAGAGAACACCAAAGACAAAAAAAGTCCAGTTCGGAATTTTGCCTAAGATGACAGAGACCAGGGAACTATGGGGGACCGTATTGACTGTATTAGCCCTGTCCTTCTTCCTGAAATCAACCATATCTGTGTTAGTGGGCCTGCAGGTGCCCTTTCCTCCGCCCACCCCCTTGTCTTCGGTGCCTCTGTCATCTCAATATCATCTACGGCTTAGTCACCAGGTGGAGACAAAATGCTGGGGTCACAAGTTCTTTCTGCTCTTCTGGTTTTGGAGCCTCGGGCAAGCCACTTCACCTCTCTCTGTGTCTCCTCGGTAATATGGGGGCAATGTCAAGTTTAGAGGGTGCGTTAAGATAAAATGAATTAACATACAATAATCATCTAGAAAAGTGCTGGCTCTCATTTCCATTTCTCAGACTTAGCCACTATGGACACCCTTTCTCTCTGGGGCTTATCGTCCCTGGCCAAGTTTTCACCTCTACTAAAATAATAACTCTTTTCCTTGAGGACCTGGTTTTAAACTCTTCTACAGCGAATATTAGATGTACAGTCAACTCTGACAATATGCTAACAGGAGAGGCAGGATACTGCTGCTGTGCAGTCCCCGAGGGGGTGGGGACAAGTAGACCTCAGCTGTCCTGAGTCCCGGGGCATCACTCTCTTTGAGTTAACACGCAAGGCATCATGTGGCAAAGATGCCCGTGGTAAGCAAAGTTACACAAATGCCTACAAAGTCCGATAGTCAAAATGTCATTTCTTTCTGCTCAGTTTTGCTGTGAACCTAAAACTGCTCTAAAAATAGTTTATTAGTTAATATTTAAAAAGATAGAACGAGAAGTCATTTCTGATTTTCTTAGTGTTTGAAGAGTGTTTAGAGTTTTCCCGATTAAGGATTTTTTTCCTTGTAAGAATTTGAACACTATTCGAGAGTTAATATGCTATTTAATAGCCCTATGAGCAGAGGTAATCTCTCCACAGAAATTTGGGGCTGGTCTTCCTAGAGCCAGTAATCCAGTAGATCTGAACAGCTCAGTGCTGCAGTCATCAGCCACACTGGCTAATGAGCATGTGAAATGCGGCCAGTCCAAATTGAAATGGGCTGTTAGTGTCAAGTACACAAAAGATTTTGAAGACCAAGTATGATAAAAGAATATAAACTATCTCACTAATAATTTTAACATTGATAATACTGAAATAATATTTTGGATTTATTGGGGTAAATAAAACATTATTAAAATTAATTTCACCTGTCTTTTTACTTTTTAAAATGTGGCCCCTAAAAAACACAAACTTTCACATGTGGCATACATTATATTTCCAATGGACAGTCCCAGAGGGAAGAGGTCCGGCACATATGGAATATGTATATTATCCTTCGGGAAGTCTTAAGGCACAGTTCCTGGGAACCTCACACATGCCAATGCAGCTATTGTTCTGACAATATTAGGAAATTACCAGTAGGCAACATTTAGGAAATTACCTTTGTCACTTCCAGGTTAAAATTCAAGGTTAAACATTTCCACTGCGTTCTAAGCTGACAAGGAAGCAATGATAGGAACCTAAGTAGGAGTCAAGACTGTAGGAAGATGTGTGAATTACAGTCGAAACATTCGAAATTCCATTTGATCTGATTTTTTTTTGAGCTAGAAAAGCCTAAAATCCCGCAAACACGCTTCACGTTAGTTGACTTAGCTGATGCTAGAAGCAACATTCTGCGGAGAACTCACAGAAACTTGAGGGAAAACAGTCAAGAAACCGCGTCTGGGCTCTGGCGGAAAGTTGCGCTCTCCCGGACCGGCGCCCCCCAGGGGCTGAGGTGGGAGGGGCTGGCGCGCACGGATCCGGGGAGGTGCTGGAGCGACTGGAGCCGGAGAAGCAGGCCCGGTCCATGTGGGGCAGTGCTTGTAGCCAAGGCAACCGCGCAAGCTGCAAACAGCCGCGCCAGCAGGACAGCGTGCGGCCGGAGCGGACACCTGGGAACATCGTGGGCAGCAGACCAGACAGCCACGGGGCCAAATACCCGACGGCAGTGAACAGCTGCGCGTCCCCACGAGGTGCCGCAGCGCAGCGGCATGGACAAAACGGTACGGTGCGCGCTCGGTCCCTGCAGCTTCCACTCCCTGCCTGTCCCCGCGGCGCTTGCGCGGCCGCCAGACTGCCCTGGTCTCCGGGCTCCGTGGGCTCCCGGGGCTCCGCAAGGCGCTCTAGAATCTCGTCGGGGATTCAGCTTCAGGGCGTGGGAGCGTCTGAAAACACTACCAGGAGCTTGTAGGACTAGAGTTGCTGGTTTATGAGTTGTGCAGGTTTTTCTCAGGGGGTGGTGGCCAGTGAAGTCGCCCAGCACCCACAAAAAATGCAGAAGTGTTAGGGTCAGGGACTACCTCGCCCCTTTCTCTTCAACTTACTTTTTTTTCTCTCCTCTGGCTGCGGAAAGACCTCTGGCGGTCAGCGACGTGGACCCTAGCGGCCTATTGTCAGATAGCGAGCATCAGAGAGATCCAGGTGGGGCATAGGATGCTTTCGTGCCAAGTTTGTTGGCTGTGTCTGGTTCTCCTTAGCCCTCGGGTTCCGGTAAAAGCAACTGTTTAGTTTCCTTGGAGAGAGGGAGAGGGATGGTGCGTAGAGAAAGCCCCGTGGGTTTAGTTTCCTTGTGCGTTTTACACAGCAGGTGAGAAGCCACTGGAAGCTCCTCAGAGCATGGGAATCAGCGGTCACTTCATTTGGTTTTGTTCTCTCTCGTTCTCTTTTTAAAAATGAGTATTGTGGAGTGAAAACACACTCGGGTATTTGTTTTAGCGTTTACCTTTAAGGGACACCGTATATTATATTCTTTCACCTGGCTACACTGTCCATAGCTATATAATTATAGCTATACTGGTTATGGTAATCAATAAAATGTGCACTCTGCCATGACATAATACATTTAAGTTTATATTTCATTAAGAGCAATGTATATAGTTTGTGTGAGTAATATTTCAATGTTTTCCTCCTCTCTGGAGGTATTTATCTTGCTCAAAACTTACTGTTTTATTCTCGTGAACATCTTGTTATGGTAGACACGTGAATGTTCTTACTTTTGTATAACTGATGTCATACCTATTTCCAACACACCTATTTTATATTGCATTGAGACAATTCTCATTAGTTCTTTTTAGCCTTTTTAGTGACTTCTCCCCATTTTGTGTCAACGATAATGGTGACCTTGAGATGACAGTGGAACTGCTACTTCTAATACCAGTAAACCAGTGATGATTGTGTGTCTTAATTTAAATTCACGTATTATGTAATTCTACATGGATTTATCAAGTTTCCCACTGTAAGGATATAAATCATGGCTAATACCTTTGTGCCATGTTCTTATGTTTGATTGATTATGCTTGCTTTAAGATTTTAGTGCTGTGCTCTTTCCGTCTAGTTTTCCCTTGGTCTGTTTGAGTTGAAGTTACAGAACTTAAAATGATCAAATGTCTCTTGTTTTACTTGAGTAGTAATGTAGGGCATTTAATTGATATGTCTCTTTTTACCTACTGAAGTTGCACACACACAAAAAAAAGTTACTGAAGACTATTTAACAATGCCCTGACTGGTGTGGCTCAGTGGGTTAAGTGTTGTCCTGCAAACTGAAAGGTTGCCGGTTCAATTCCAGGTCACGGAAAATGCCTGGGTTGTTGGCCAGGTTCCTGTTTGGGGGCGTGCAAGAGGCAACCAATTGATGTTTCTCTCCTACATTGATATTTTTCTCCCTCTCCTTCTCCCTTCCTTCCCCTCTTTATAAAAAATAAATAAAATATTTTTAAAAGACTAATAACATGGGAAAATGTTCACAATTAATACATGAAAATAGTAAGCCACTAAAGCAGTATTGTTCCAATTCTATAAATGCAGAAAAGGTATATAAATATATATAGAAAGCAGAATAAATAAAAGGACATATACCAAAATATTGATACTGATTATCACTGGCTAGTGGCAATAAAGAGGATTTTATTTTTCTTTGTTGTCTTCTTTATTTAAAGATTTTCCATAATGAATATACATATGATAAATACGTAAGCACTTATGTATTTAAATGTAAATTATATATTTAAATAAAACCACACATATATTAATCATCAATTATATACATATACATATAAATTTTATAGTTAGAAAAAAGTATAAAGGGGATAATACCCTCTAAATGTTTACTCAACTTTCTCCTGATACAAACTTAGGATCCTTTGGTAAATATTTTCTTCTTTTTGTGCACAGGTCACAAATTTTAAGGTCACATCCTTGTAAACACTGTTGTACAGCTCATGTGTCTCCCCAGTTGGTGAGCAGCCTTACTTTACATACACTGGAAACAGTGAGCATGCCCAGATCAGGGTGAAGGGCAGCAAGGAAGAAGCAAAGCGTAGCTCAGTACTGCTTCCCACACTGCTTCATTTCCTGACCCGCACCAGTGGCAGTCGGTGAGGCTGACGTGGAAAGGATTTTAGCAGCCGTAATAATTTACAATTGATGCTGCAAATATGGATTTCTGTCATTATATCATTTAGCAGAAACAAATACTGAAGCACAGACTGTTGCATCTGTGAGCTGTGGCCCATGCACAACTTTAAATTCCACAGGGAAGTCCGAGGACCCTGTTTTCTCCCCACATCGGAGGCCAGTGTCTGCATTAGAAAAAGGCTGCTCTGAGTATGGATATTTCGAGGAATTGTCTCAGCTGCACAGGAAACGTTAGGCGGAAGTTTACCTGTTAACATTTTCTCCTTTAGTCATGCTAAGCTCTTTCCTGGCACTGAGCTGGGTGGCTGTTTATTTATACCTTTCTGCTGTTTGCTTTTGGCTTTACTTTCTGTAGCCTTACTTTTAACAAACAGACCAAAAATAGAGGGGGGGTGGGTGTAACAACTGCTCACACATTACTTTGTTTATGAATAAAAACCAGTAGCTTCAACTCAACAGTAAACCTGGGATATTTTGAGTCCATTTGAGGAAGCCTATCATTGTACCTACCCCCAGATGGGGTAACAGAATTATGATCAGATTCCCATGGTCCAACATTTCTGCCCCTGGGGAGGTAATATGAAGAGTCAGAATGTCTTTCTTTTGGAAGCAGCCTCCAGGTTGGGCCAACAGCCTGGGGCCTGGCTGTGGATGTGGGAAGAGCCCTCTGTGTCCACCCCCATGGGAGTGAGTGGTTGTGGACTTCCTTGGAATGCATGGACACTGGGAAGAAGAAAAGATCTTACTCTTGGAGGTCTGAACACTGTGCAGGCCACTTCTCAACCTTGTTTAGCCTCCTTGGGATAAAGGGTAAGAGAGTTTGCGATGCCTTGGTGTCCTGAAATGTCCATGTCAGTGTTCATTACAATAAAACAAAGCAAGGCACAGCTCAGAGGAAGCATTCATCCTGACTGGCAATATTCCCCAAAAGAGGGTCGACTGAGTGTTAGGAACTGTGTTGGGAACTGGGGACACATCAGGGAACAAACAGAGAAGAGTCCTTATATGTAAGGCTGACCCTCCAGTGGGGAAGACAGCTATGGATAGGGTGTGGATGGGGCCAGCAGAGGCGAGTGAGGTCAGAGGAGGGCAGAGCTCTCCAGCTAGAAGAGATAATCCCTATGAGGACCAGAGGCCATGGCCAATGTGGGAAGGAGGCCAGTGTGGAAGGAGGAAGGAAATGATGCTGCAGTGGTGCCTGAGGACCAGATAGGGCCTGAGGATCATCACTGAGAAGAGAAAAAAGACCTTCTGTAAGCTTAGAGTACTTAACGATTTAGTAATACAGATATCCATGTATCAGACAAATCAGGTTTTGTTAAGTATCACAGTGGAAATGCTTATTATATGTTATGAGCTGAATTGTGTCCTGCCAAAATTAATATGTTGAAGTCCAAACCCCTAGTACCTTGGAATAGGACTGTATCTGGAGGAGGAGGTTTTACAAAGGTAATTAAGGTCAAATGAGGTCAAATACGTTGGCCCTAATCCAATATAATCTGTATCTTTATCATAACAGGAGATTAGGACACAGATAAACAGAGACCAAGGGGTGGCCAAGTGAGGAAGTGAGCATCTGCAAGCTAAGGACAGAGGCCTCAGAAGAAGCCAAGCTTGCTGATTTCTTGTTGTTGGACTTTTAGATGTGGGAGAAAATCCATTTCTGTTAAGCCACCCAGTTTATGGTATTTTGTTATGGTAGCCCAAGCAAACTAATGTAGTACGCATATGCCAAACAGTTTGCGCAAATGATCTCAGTTCATTCCAGTGGTAGCCTGGTGAGGTAGGTGCTGGCATGATTTCCATCTCACCCATGAAGAAACGGAGGCTGAAAGATAACCTTCACACTGGGAAGACAAGCATGCAAGTCGCTTGAAAACCCTAAGTGCATTAAAATGAAAAATGACTCAGCACCAAGTGCATGTGACTGTCGTGGCGTGAGCAGCACAGGGAGTCAGTGTGGGGCAAACCGCAGACTGGCTGCTGTCGGCCGCTCTGAGTCCTGTCTGTTGACAAGCTTGTGCCTGTCTGCGCACATGGACCCAGGTTCCCTGCCACTCGTGTGCGATGGACAGATGCTTCTGAAGATGGTTTGTGGCAATGAACCTGGGCAGCTGTCTCAAGTGAACATAAGGAAGTGAACAGCTGGCCACACAGGTAGAAGAAATGTTACAGACAAATGTGATAATGGCAGTGGGCAAAGAGGCAGAGCCTGGTGAAACTGAGGTCATTCATGGCCAGCCAGCTCAGGACGTCTTTTCCATCCAAGCTTTTAAGTGGAGAAGACTGTCAGACCTGTAGGGGCTCCTTATAGTAGTGATTGGAAGAACATGCTCACTAGAGTAGAGCAAGGGTTTTCAGCCTTTTTCATCTCATGGTACACATAATTACTAAAATTTTGTGACACACCAAAAAAAAATATTTTTTTGCTCATCTGACCCCAAAAATAGGTATAATTTTGATTCACTCACATCAGACAGCTATGGTTGTGTGGGCTGCTGTCATTTTTTATCTGACAGTCTAAAGGAAAAGAGGTTAGTTGCCCCTGACTAAATAGTCAGCTATTCCATGTTTTAAAAATTCTTGAGTTACTCTGGTTGAAAATCACTGGAACAGAATAATCTTGTTTTCTGTGTCATAGCAGGCTTTGATTATATATATTTGTAGTTCATGCTTTGCATATAGTTGTAGCTCATGCTTTAAAAACCTCTGTGAGCAGAGACTATGCAGTTCATTTTGTTTATGCCCTTAAGCTCCGAGGGAAAATATCTATGTTTATTTCTAGCCCGATGTTGAGAATACTAGGCAATTAAAAACATTTATTTACCAAATAGTCTTTTCGTGAGACTGAATTCTATGTCATCTACATTCTGTCATCTCTACAGTTGATAATAGAGTGGGCAGAATATTTCATTTCTTTTCCCGAGGAAATTAATCTCAGAATCTTTGGGTATTCAGTACCCTTTCACCAGGCTTGTGTAGATCAAAAAACTTAAAAATGGGAATCCTCCCCAGTCACTTCATTTACCATTAAAATATATTCCACTTGCTTAAAGAGAAACAGGAACATGACATATCTAATTTCTTTCTGAATGTGTTATAGCATTTGCATCATGATTACATTTGTTTATTAACTTCATAATGACTCTGGGGCCTAATCTGTCCTTGTTAGAATTCTGGATTCTATGTTTTTACAGCTCAGCATGTGTAGACAGGCACAGCCGAGGAAGAATGCGGGCACCCACTGGTTGTTCGCTGAGGATGTTAATCACCCCCTGTGTTTGTGACTTCTCATTGCCCTTTCATTGGCTTGTATGTGCTGCGAGGGCGTTAATGAATAGCAGAAATACACATAGATTGCCACTTCTTAAAGAAGAGCTGTGGTGTTTCCGGTATAATTAAGGCATCAGAAAAAGTAAGCGGGTCCGTGCCTAGTGAGTGGCCTCTGCCGTGATCATTGGTGTAGGAGGGGAGAGGCTACCTAAGTTTCACCTTGCGGGTTTTCATTGTGTCTTGGTAACTGTGTGGAAATAAATGCTCAGTGAACTAACATTTTAAACCTCATTATAAAGATTTAAAAAGGGTTAATAATGTAGCCTTACCTTCTTTCATTGCCTTTCAGTATTGGGAATAACGTTAGATGTGAGTGGAGTACCCATACCTTAGCAGGGCTTCATCAACCGTGTTACATAAGTACAGCCTCATT
The DNA here is from genome assembly GCA_039655065.1 of Glossophaga mutica. Taxonomy (NCBI): domain Eukaryota; kingdom Metazoa; phylum Chordata; class Mammalia; order Chiroptera; family Phyllostomidae; genus Glossophaga; species Glossophaga mutica. The sequence goes on from CM077305.1 coordinate 25,606,694, forward strand.
ACAAGGGGATCCCTGGATAGAAGATGTATTCTGGCAGTGGAATTCCTTAAAACTAGACTTTGCAATCCCCATTTTTATGGATTAAAAAAGTCAAGTTTTGAGGCCACTGGCACCGAAGTGAAATAAAACAGGGCCTACTACATCACTAGTAAATTAGTGAGTGTAAAGAAATTAGGTTAAAATTTTTACGAATTTGGTCAAAGTCTAAAGAGCAAAGCTTAGGTGCAAATGATCTTTTAAGACAGTGACACAAAGATTCTTTAAAGAGGTACCACCTCTGTCTCCATCTTTTTCTGAATTTCCTCAGTGTGCCATGCGCTGCTTTGTGGGTAATTTGGGAATATGGTGGTTTTTTTGATTGGGGTCTGAGGGGTGTGGTGGGATTAGTATGTTTGCAGGGGACAGGATGAGGATGACCCGTCATTTCAGGCAGAACATATTTGCAGAATTCCAAGCAGTTCCAAGCTGCTCAGCTCAGCAATTTCTGTTCCTGCAGCTCCAGCAGCAACCGCTACCCAGCCAGTCTTTGGGGCTGAGCACCAGACAAACCTGCATTCCGCCAAGTGACTTGGCATTTGCAGTGACACGAACAATATTATTTGAAAACAATTTAATCCCTGACTATTTGAAAATACCTGTTTCCCGGAAGGTAGGTAGGTGGCTGAGCTGAATGGGCAAAATGAACTTTTGTCTCATTCTTTGTGAGTTTGTGACACTACCTTGCAGCTCTTTGGGCTTGGGTGTCCTTCCCCTAAGCAGCATTTGGTTTATTTGTATTAAGATTACTTTTTTAAAAGGCCTGTTAATTCCTGCTTTGTGCACTGGAGGATACTGCAGTAAAGTAAAGGCTTTTGCTTAATGCTTGTTACATATGACACTCTAACTTCTTTACAGAATTTAATCCTGACATTTGTAGATGGGGATTTTTTGCCTGAAGTCTGTACGGAGGAGAAGAAAGAAATAGGTTTTTAGGCTTCATGAGTTTGTACGTATGTCGGTGTCCCTTCCTCAGCGTGTAAAGTGAAAGCTTCCCCATCACACCCCTCTCCCTCCCGTCTTCAGTGCCCCTCCGTTCTTTCAACGTGCTTCCTGCTTCCTTCTGCCTGTTCCCTTCTCCTCCCCTCCCCCCTCTCCCTCCCCCTTTTCCTTCCTCTCCCTCAGCCACGGACTCCCCTCAGCAGCATCTGGCTGAGCTGGCTGGTCTGCGTTCGCTGCAGACACAGACTTGTTTGTTCGCTTGCAGCCCTCCGTCTTATCTTACTTTGGAGGGATGTATGTGTTTCCTGTTTAGACACACACCTTTGAATAGTATGAACTGATATTTGAGGGTTGTCATTCTTTCAGCTTGGGCATTACCCACAGGGTCCCCCTGCTCCTCACTCTTACAATTTCATTTTCTTTTCGTTAAAAAAAAAAAAAATGGTGATTTTTTTTGTCCTAGTCAGGTTGAGGCATGCTGGAGAGAGGCAAAGTCTGGACTTGTGGGGTCAGGATGGAAATTCAGCCCCTTTGCACCTATTGTGTTCTGAGAGGGCGGGCAACCAGTGAGGAGTTTTTAGGAGAAAGAAGATTAAGGTCCTCTGATTGAAGACATTTAACACTCATGTTTCCGAATTCTTGCAGTTTATTTGGGGTTAACCGTTTCGATATTTATCTATTTTTCAGTCCATACTTTTCCTTAAAAAAAAAAAACCAAAAACCCAAAACCCTGATTCCTTTTTATAATAAAATTTTAGAGGCATTAAGCAATTTTTAGAAGTTTTCAAAAGGAAATGGGTGTTTTTCCCTATGGCACACAGCTTCTCTTCGCCCCCCCCCGACCCCCCCACCCCCCCATCTCTCTCTTTATTTCTCTCCCTCCTGTCCTTCCTCCCTTCCTTCTTTTCTTCCTGTATTTTTCTTTGTACCTTTTATTTATTTTTGCTCTTGTTTAATTAGTTAAGAACACAGAATCTGGAGCCAGACTTCTGGATTTGAATCCTGGCTGTACCCACTCATTAGCTATGTGATCTTGAGTAGTTAACTTGAGCTCTCTGTTCTTTAATGTTTGAATCTATAAAAATGGGGATTGTAATAGTAGCTACTTCATAGGTATTTGTGAGGATTAAGTGAGTTGTTATTTATAAAGTGCTTAGAAGAGGCCTAGGAGAGAGCAGTGCTACTAATTAAAATAAAAATAAGACAGAAGTAAACCTAGGAAATATAGATAAGTCAATAGAACATAAAAATAAAGCCATTCTCTCAGTCTCAGAAAATGATTAATATCCTCTTTCCCACATATATGTTCATGCAATTGATTTCTTATTAATATTTAACTTTTTAAACAAAAATGGATTCATACTCTTTTGGGGTCTGATTTTTTTTTTTTCATTTTGCAACATATAAACAGGTTTCAGTTTCATTAAAATGCTTTAACATGATTTTAAATGGCTGTGTAGAATTCCATTGTATAGCTCAACAGTAAATTATGCATCTCTTGTTGTGAAGCTGGAGCATTTGTTGTGAAGTTTGTTTTTGTTTGGCGCTCTTATCACGGCATCCCTGCACTGCCCCTCCCATCCCGCAAGCAGTAGGCCCTCCACTCCCTGGCTCTGCTGCCTCCCTCGGGTCTCCAGCGACCTTGAATACACAGCCTCCTTTTGTGCCTTGGAGTCACTTGAGAAATGCTGCTCTAGGAGATTTTTTTGGTTATGAAAACATCTTGTTTAAACAGCAAATGCACGTATCAATCCAAATTAAATCAAAATGGAGCCAAAGACTTTATCAAACACTCTAATAAAAATGCATCCTTCTTTCAAAAGGGAACCCTACTGCACTCTTGGTGGAAAGGCATATTGGTGCAGCCACCATGGAAAACAGTATGGAATTTCCTCAGAAAATTAAAAATGGATTTGCCTTATAATGCAGTGATTTCATTTCTGGGGATTTATTTGAAGAAACCCCAAAACATGAATTCAAAAGCGTGTGTGCACCCCTCTGTTCATTGCAGTGGTACTTACAATAGCCAAGCTATGGAAGCAGCCCAAGTGCCCATCAGCAGATGAGTGGATTGAAATGTGGCCGTACATGTATACAGTGGAAAGAAAGAATCGAAATCTTACCACTTGTGACAGCGTGGATAGACCTGTAGGGTATTATGTAAAGTGAAATAAGTCAGACAGAGAAAGACAGATACCTAATTAATACCTAATTATTTCACTTACATGTGGAATCTAAAGAACAAAATAAATGAACAAACAAAATCGAAACAGACTCATAGATGCTGGGAGAGAACTGGTGGTTGCCAGAAGAAGGGGGGTTTGGGGGTCTGGGTGAAAGAGGCGAAGGGTAAGAAGCACAAATCAATAGTTACAAAGTAGCTGTGAGAAAGTAAGTCCAGCTAGGGAATATAGTCAATCATATTGTAATAACTATGTATGGTGCCAGTTGGGGTGCTGAAAATATCGCGGGGAACACTATAAAGTATACGATTGTCTAACCACTGAGCTACACACCTGGAACCAATACAAAATAAAATTGAAAAGAAAAATGCCTCCCTTTCTAGAATCAGAGGCTTTTTAAAAAAGGAGCAGTAGTAACAAAATACTCAGAATGAATGGACAAGTATAACGTTTTCTGTGGTTTAAATTTGTCCTACATTTATAATAAAACATTTTCCCACTTTTTAAACTTAGAGATTGCTTAGCTTCTCAGATTATTGCAAGTAAATTTCAGTTTTTCTGGGTCACAAATCCTTACCAAGCAGACTAATAGCAGGGAACTGGGGTGGAGAAGTCAATGAATGGGGAAAGCCCGCCACCTAGTGGCTGTCTGGGAAGTGGCTTCCTTGAATTTGGCTTTTTTAGGTTGTGGTTTCCATGTGACAGGTTTATGTAGTTCATCACTATGTGCTCCTTTCTCTCCAGGCAAAAGTAGTCATGGTTTGAGGAGCCCCACGGAAGCATCATCGTATTAAATTCTCTCACACTTGGCAGAAAGTGAGGCGTTAAACTTAGTTTATTTGCTAACAGGATCTTACTTTCATTCTCTTGTGTGAGGTATGTACTGGTGAGATGTTACTAAGTAACTTGGTGTAATCCACACTCCTAGGGGATCTGTTGTTTTCTGTCTTGTGTTTCAGTTAGTACAGTGTCTTCTTGCACTTTCAACCCCCACAAAGCAAACCAGCCAGGAATTTTTCATCTCCGCCATACTCAGCTCCTAAGTTTACTATAGATCTCCTTGCAGCCAACAACCTCTTGGAATGAGTTCCCTAAAGAGCAGTGCCAGGATTGTGGGTCTGTGTAGCCAGTTTATTAGGAGTGCAATCCCAGGGAAGCGAGAGCGAGGGAAAAGCAGAGGGAGGGCGCCAGGGAAGGAGGGAGCACATATGCGAGGGTGTGTTATTTAGCTGGCCGATTCCAGGTAGCAGTGGGTGGGACTGTGCCACGAAGCCACGTGAACCGTGAGTCCAGCAGAGGAAAGGAGGGAGAATTGGTCTTGGGCTCCACTTTCCCACCAGTGAACATTTGCTTCGTGGACATCAATCTTCCTGCTCTTCTGCTTGTGCGTCATGGGTGATGAGCAGGTCCCAGGGGTCTGGAAGCGAGAGGCATGCGGTCTGGGCATGAAGCCAGAGAGGCTTATGAGGCTGTGCGTGTGAGAGCTGGATGCACAGGGACAGCTGGGAGGCAGCAAGTGGTCCAGGGCCCCAGGGACAGGTGAGGCTGAGGGATGGGGGTGGTGCATGCAAGTGTGGGACTCAGCAGTGTTGCTTAGCGTGGCTACCCTAGATTCTGCTCGGAGGAACCTATCCAGGAACTAAACATTGGTTATGGACTTGATGCCTTAGTAAATGCTTCCTGCAGGATCCCATGCCTTTACAGTAGTAATATCACATGTGAGTTAGGATTCTCATGGTTGCAAAAAACCTAAACCAACTAAAGCAGATAAAGGGAACGGGCCAGGACTTGGCAACGTGGTTACGGGGGAATCACAGTGTGGTGGTGATGCTGGGCTGAGAAAGGGGCGGAGCCAGGACCGGCAAGTGACCCAGACGCTCATGTCTGTGCACAAGGGTGTTTGCTACACTCTTGTCCTTCTCTTTCCGGCGACTGGCTTGACTGTGTCCATAGTCTGCCTGTAGGCAGAAGCCAGTCTATGGTTTCTGAGCTTTTACAGTCACAGCCACCCAGGAGATGGATTCTGTCTTAGCCTCTAATTTCGAATTCTAGGGAGGGAACCTCTCCAGCTTGATTAGGTGTCCTCTGATCCAAATGGCCCTGTGGGGTACAGGCGGGGCCATTCTGAAGTAAGTCCCAGTTGCCTGGAGGCAGTAGGGGGTGTACCAGGACAGAGGGGGATTGACTGCGTTCTGGGCTGAGGGACTGACTGATACGTGAGTTTCCACCCCTGGGCTGCTGGGCCCCTCAGAATGCACACACATGCTCCTTCTGGCATTTGTTCCATAATGAATGCATTGCCTTCCCCTCTCCCTCTGCACGGCCTCCCCCTCCCCCCCCCTGCAGGAGACAACCTGAAATGTGTCCAGCTATTTCACTCAGTGGTGATGTCCTCACATCTCCTGGTGGTTACTCCTTCCACGTGGCCATGATCCAGGCCAGTGAGTGTCTCTACAGCTGGGGACTAGGTGCTGTTATTTAGTCATTCTCAAGACAACTGTGTAACCATCATGGAGGTGGGGGGTGGGGAGCTGCAGACAATGAAAACACCAAAAAGAGCGATATCCTCAGTGAGACCACTGTGGGATGGTTGCTGGTCCAGAGCATAAGCCGCTTGTGGACTGGGGAGCTGGGGGGATGGTGGGTCAGGGCTTCTCATGGCCTCCTGTTGATGACCGGCCAGTGTCCTGAGCTCTGCTCACAGGAAGGCATTCCTTCCTTCAGGGCTCTTCTGGGAAGTTTCCTGTTAGGAGCAGGGATCAAATGTTAACAGTTGTGTTAATGTTTCCTATGGCTGTTGTAACAAATTACTACAAACCTAGTGGCTTAAAACAATACATTTATTATTTAACAGTTCTGTGGGTTAGAGGTCTGATGCAAATATCCCTGGGCTAAAAGCAAGGTGTTAGCAGGTCTGCCTTCCTTTCTGGAGGCAGGGGAGAATCTGTTCCCGGCCTTTGCCAACTTCTAGGAGTGCCCCATTATTGGCTCACGCCCCTCTTCAAAGCCAGCAACATCGTATCTCTGATCTTTCTCCCTCAGTCACATCTCTTTCTCTGCACCCTCTCCTGCCTCTGTCCTGCACTATTAAGGACCCATGGGATTGCCTGGAGCTCACTGGGAGAACCTGGGCTAATCTCCCTATTTTAAGGTCAGCTGATTAGCTACCTTTACTTCCTCTTCACCCTTAGTCCCCCTTTTCCATGTTCCCTAACATATTCACTGGTTCCGGGGATTGAGACGTGGCTATCTTTGGGGGCTGTTCATCTGCTTGCCACAGCAGTCATTTTCTGTTGGTGCCAGAACTTGGATCTGAAATTGTTCAAGGGATTGAGCAAGAGGCAGGTTTGGAGTAGTTCCAGTGTTGCAGGTTTCGAAAAACTTCAGCTGCTTGCCTCATAGATTTCATTTTTGAGAGCTTTCCTTGCTTCCGTTCAAAGCAGGAAATAACGTCAGCTGGAGTTTGATCATGCCTCTAGCTTCCTGCAGGCAGCCTGGAGACTCTGCCTGTTCCCGTAGCCTAGAAGATCTCCAAGTGTTGTCCAGGACCCTTGGAGACCCTCAGATCCTTTCAGGGCATCTCCGAGGTCAAAACTATGTTCTTACCTTTCCTAAGACATCTTGTGTGTGGAGTTGCTTTCCATTGGCTACTATGCTGTGTGACAGTGTCATTGCTCTGATGGCCAACAGAATATGTGCTTGTGTATTCTTGTGTTTTAAACATGTCTCAGTTTTAATTTTGAGTGCAGTGAACATCAACAGATATAACCCACATGCACATAGGCTTCAGGTCCTTGATGATGTTTAAACTGTAAAGGGTTTCTGAGACTTAAAAATTTGGGACCACTGCCCCGGCCACTTAACAACTTCGGCTTCCAAGTTTGGGTGGGGACCAGCAGGTGGAGGGGCTGCCTGGAAGGCTGCGCCTGCTCGTAAGCTCAGTTGCAGGGAAATACACTCTTGGAAGGCATGGTCCTCACCTTCATCCAGAATAGGAGGGGGCAGGACACTTGCATCCATTCCACAGGTGGGGCTGGAGCCCGGTTCCTGCCCTGGGACTGGTGCTGGGCAATTCAGCGTCTTTGCAGTGACTCAGAAAGTCACTGAGAAAGTGACTGAGAAAGCCTGAGAAAGATGGGGTGGGATTAGGTGGAGGAAGGAAGAAGATACGGAGAGCTAATTTGAGAGTGGTGGGCTGGCGGATCATTGCCTCCTTTCCCTCTGGACTTATTTAGAAGGATAGAGAGATGAAGGCGACATCAGACTGATGGAGAGGAGAATATTTAGTATTTAATATTTGGTGTTAGTAAGTGGATTGGAAAACGTGGCTTCCTGTCTGCAGCCAGTCCAGTTCCCACCAGCTGGATACTGGAGGCCTGTCTCAGAGCTGCCCCTTTCAGCAGGGGCGACAGTGGTCAGGTGGCAGCCTCGCGGAGGCAGGGCGGAACTGGGCGCGAGAGCCAGTAGGTTCCATGTCCCTCCTCCTTCCAAACCAGAAAGCCCAGTGGTCTCACTCCTTTGAATCTACGCGAAGTCCCTCCTAACGGAAGGACGAGCGAGGGGAATAACTGACATCCAGCTCCATCTGCCTCTTCATCTCTCCAGGAAACAGTCGCCTGATCAACTCTGAGCCAGGCACCCTGCCAGGACAAAATGTGAACAAGTCCCAGTCCTGGCTCCAAAGAGCTCATGACTTTTCTTCAGAAGTGTGTATCCTAGACTGCCAATGTCCGAATCGTCTGGATTTCCACTCCACTCGTTTTTGTTGGTCACCTGCCATGAACCAGGTACTGCTCTAGGTGCTGGCATTACAGCAGTGAACACAGCAGACCGAGTCCCAGCCGTGCCGGCTTCCAGTCTAGAGGGGACAGGACGTATTTCTGTCAGCTGCTGATGAGCTCTGGAGACAAAATCCTTGAGGCACGGGGCTGGAGGACTCCGTGGAGGCGGTGCTGTGGGGCTTGTTCTGTTATGTGGGGTGGCCAGGAGTTGCCTCACTGAAAAAGGAGCATTTGAGCAGGGTCCTGAGGGTTTGAGGTAGCTCTCTGGCAAATAGGGTTCCAGGGAGTGGGGACATCACATGCAAAGGTCCTGTGGCCTGAGTGTGCTGGGCATGTTAATGGAACAGCTGTACCTGGAGGAGAGTGGGGAGAGGGAAAGCGATAGGGGGTGCAGTAAGAGAGGTGTGGGGAGATCACGGAGGGCCGGGCAGGAAGACCAGGTTTTGACCTTCACTGTGAGAGGACGGTTCTGGTTTGCGTGGGAGAGTAGAAGTGGAAAAGCAGGAGCATTTGGTAGGTATTGTCGTGATGTGGGTGGGGGGTAACCGTGTCTTGGGCAGGCGTGGTAGCAGTGGGCTAAGAAATGGTCAGATTCTGGGTGTGTTTTGTAGCAGAGCTGACAGGATTGGGTGATGAATTAGAAGTTAAAGGGAGGAAAAGAAAGCAGAGTCAAGGCTGAGTCCACAGTTTTCACTAGGAGGATGGAGCTGCCCTCTTCTGAGATTGGGAGACTGTGAGAGGGGCAGGCTTGGAGGGAAAGAGGACTTGATTTGGGGGATGCTGAGTTCGACACCCGTCGGACATCTGTGTGGAGAGCTGGGAGTTGGAGGTTTACGGCTGGAGTTTGGAGGAGGGGTCAGAGTTGGAGTCAGGAATTTGGAGGTTCGATCTGTCATCTCGGGGGTGCGAGTCAGTGGGGAAGAGGGTTGGAGCCTGGTTCAGAGGTCTGGGGGGAGGAGGACAAGAGGCCAGTGGGTCAGAGCAGAGTCAGGAGAGGGAATTTGGGGTCCAGTGAAGAAAGTGTTTCAAGGAGTGGGGTCAGCTCTGCCAAACAAAGCTGTCACTTAAGATGAAGAGAGAACCTGCCCCTGGACTGAGGTGCAGAGTTCCCGGTGCCTTTGATGAGCTGCGGCGGTGCGGCTGAGGGGCCCAGGTCCAGGCTGGAGTGCATTCAGGAGAGAACGAGGAAGACAGTGGGAGACAGGGGGTGGAAACCCTTCTTCAGAGGCGTTTGGAGGAGAAGGAAGTGGCTGGGTTGGGGGACGTGGGATCAAGAAGGGGTTCATTGATTCCACATACATCTTTTGAGCACCGGTCCTGTCTCAGGCATGGTTTGAAGAGTCTGGGTTACATCAGTGAACCAAACCCAAAACCCCGTCCTGGTGAAGCTTACATTCTAGTCCAGGGAGGCTATACACAATAATATTAAGCACGTTTTATTTATATGTTGGAAGATAGTTCCTGCTATGGGAAAAAGGAGAGAAAGGTAAGAACTTTTAAGTGTATGTGGCGGGGGGATTGAAATTTAAATAAAATGGTTAAGTAGGCCTGATGGTGAAGGTGTTATTTGAGGGGTGACTTGCAGGAGGTGTAGGTATTGGCCATATGGACACATGGTGGAGGACCATTGCAGAAAGTTTCCTTCAACTGATTGGTTGAGGCCCACCCACATTTTTTAGGGTAATCTGTTTTACTCAAAGTTTACAGATTTAAATATTAATCTCACCTAAGGAATACTTTCATAGCAACATCTAGAGTAGTGCTTGACCAAATATCTGGTTTCCGTGCCTAGCCAAGTTGGCACATACCACCCACTATCACAGTAGTGGTGAAAGGTGCTGGGTTCTAGGAGCAAGTCATCTCTGCTGGTGCTTATGACCCAGTTGGGAGGCAGGTGCTGCCACACCTGAAGCCATGATGTGTCTGCGTGTGAATGTGCTTGAGACCCTCCTCTCATGAGGGTTGATGCTTGGCCCCATGAGCATCAACGCTGTGTCAGTTTTGCCCCTTGGTTCTCAAAGACTCCCCAGTGAGCTCATGTGCCGCTCCTTCCCACGAGACCCAGTCCTGAGCCACAGTTTAGGGGTGGATATGTTATCTGGGAGAGTAGCCATTTCTGTTCTTCCTTTCCTGGTTCTCCCGTGAGTTCCTGTGTGATCTTCTGCGGATCTTTCTTCTCCATTGGCCAAAATAAGGGAAAGGGCAGAAAAATCTCCTCAAATACTAATGCACTTTAACTTTCATGAGTCACCCTCCCTGAGGACTTCTCCGGCTCATTTCACATGTCCAGATGTGTTTGAATCCCATTTGGCCAGGGATGGGACCCAGGACATGGATGTGAGAGATCTGTCACTATTCCTTCCACCCTCAACAAAGAATTTAGAGTTGTTTGGCAGTGAACTTGAGAGGCAAGAAGAGGGGAATGATTGAGCCAAAGCCAGGAAAGAGGAAAGAGAAGAGAGGGAAGGGAGAGAGAAAAGCTGTGGAAAGTCTGGGTTTGAGAAATCCTGGAACAGCTTTGAGGTATGAGAGAACGGGGGAAGGGAGGTGAAGGGCTTTTGAGAAATGTGGTTTGGGTTATAAATGGAATCCCTTTTAATATCCCTTGGAGATAGTCAAGCAATCATTAGGCTTTCAAAAATCAGGTTTGGCTCCAGGACTCTGATAATATAAAAAAGCCTGGGCCATGTGGGCCCAGGTTTTTTTATTCTTTTAAAGATTTTATTTATTTATTTTTAGAAAGAGGGGAGGAGAAGGAGAAAGAGAGGGAGAGAAACATCATTGTGTGGTTTCCTCTCATGTAGCCCCTACTGGTGACCTGGCCCACAACCCTGGTGACATGTGCTCTGACTGGGAATCGAACCAGCAACCCTTTGGTTCCCAACCCGTGCTCAATCCACTGAACTACACCAGCCGGGGCAGGGTCAAGTTTTTAAGTAGCATCACAAATGTCTACTCGACCACAGTGTGGTAGGAAAGTGAGGAGGTTTTGCAATCAGTCAGATTCTTGCTTTCCAGCCAGGCCACCTATAGTGAAATTCTTCTTGAAGCCGCAGTTTTTCCCCTTTGTCAGGTGGAGTCAAGCTACTCGGTAGGATTGTTCTGAGGCTCTAGGGAGATGAGAATGTAGAGGGTTTTTGGCACATGGGACTTGCTCAGCACGGGTTACTGAGTTTTGCCCCAGGGTTCCCACTTTTCTGTCCTGACCATCATTTAAATAGAAGCGAACAGATTTTCTGCTTTGCCTAAGCTAATGGAGAACTTTCAAAGACCTCTGAATCATGGCATCATTTTTTTTCTGAGGGGGTTGGAACTAAGGAGGTGTGATCAGTGGGAACAGAGATGGAGGAGGGGTGTGCTTCCCATGCCCTGTTCTCGTTGGCTTTCCCAGGGACGCCGAGAACTGGGGAGATACAGAAGGCAAGCTTGGACTTGAAGGCCATGGCGTGAGCGAGTAGAGGCTGAGAAGCTATAGTTCCTCAAATGGTGCTAGAAATATTTGATTATGAATCCCAGACTTGCAGCACACCTGAGTCCTGGAGTTGCAGTATACGCAAACATGGGATGTATGGCCTCCCAAATGCGGAGGCTTAATAAGAATTGTGCTTCTTCCTAGTTCAAGGCATCGTATCTGGAACACCATCTGTAAATGGACCTGCCCCTGATAAGCTTATTTCATGTCATTCAGTGCTTCTTAACCAACAGTAATTTAGTCCCCAGAAGACATTTGGAAATGTCTGGAGACATTGTCACAAGTGGGGAGGGTGTGCTACTCCAGCCCCAAATATCTATGTGCCAAGGTCGAGGAGCCCTGCTCTAAGACCATCCCCCTTGAGACAGGAGTGTTCAAAGGATTTGTGGTAGGGAGGGCCTCCTGCATCTGCCACATCAGGACGGTAGCACTGCTTTCTGCTTTCATAGGGAGAGGGTGTCTGGAAGAATGCATGCCTGGGAACATGGAGGGTTCTGCTATTTGCCGGGGACATCAGTTCTGATTTTACAATTAGGCACTGTGGAAGTGACCACAAGATGACTTCACGTGTCCACCAGGTCACAGGGTGAGTTGATGTACCTACTGGGTTGCTGTGAGACAGACTTGGAGTCACACGCCGTTAGTTGCTAACCCTGTGTTCCCCCACTTCGTGGCCCACAGTGGCATGCTTTACTAGCTCAAAGCTGGGTTCATTAATTTCCAAAGGTTTGGGAATCTCCTTTCCCCAGTGCACGGTTACCCTGCTCACTGGTGGCCACCATACAGTTCTGTATTCTTCATGCTCCCCATAATCATCAATTGCAGGGGACCTTGGGGCTTCTAAAGCCATGGCCTTTAATATTGCTTCATGTTATACAATCACAAGTGGCATCTGTTCTTTTTGCTGGTGTCCAAGTTCATCAATGCCCCTAAGCTTTTGCCTCTTGGATGCCTGCTATTTCTCCCCTCCCTCTGTGTACTCCAGAAAGTCAGTCTGTGCTGCACTGATACTTCCCAGCTCCCGGGAAGCCCCAGGGTTGCATGCCAAAGGGCTGCCCTGGTCCCTACCAGCCCAACTGCCTAAAGCAGCTTTCTACGGCTTCTGGGCCATCCACCTGTCTCCTCTTGGCCAGGTGGGCTCCGAGGTGGTGGAGAAATAGTGGTGGTACCACTGGCACCCAAATGGGCAGATGCCTGGTGCCCATCTGGGCCCATGAAGTGGTGGCTGTGCACTCTTGTAGAAATTGGTCTCCTTAGGACTTGGGCTGTAAGAAAGTCAGGGAAGGAGGGTGAATAGGAATGGAGAGCACCCAGGCACCAATTTGATGTTTCAGTCTCCCTGGGCATGATGGGAAATTCTGAGGCAGGAGAGAGACCCTAGAGCAGGGTGTCAAACTCATTGTCACCGGGGGCCACATGAGCCTCGTGGTTGCCTTCAAAGGGTCAAAATAATTTTAGGACTGTATAAATGTACCTACTCCTTAACTGTTAAGGAGTTGAAATTACATTCAGCCTTTGAAAGCAACTGTGACCCCCCCAGTGAAAATGAGTTTGACACCCCTGCTCTAGAGGATGTGTGGGACTTGTGGATGGGGGTTGGGGCCAGGGAAATGCACGTTTCACCGTCATTGTTGAAGTTTACCTCCATTCAATGAGACAGATTAATTAAAACAAGTTTAAAATGCAGTAAGGTTTTCTGTGTTCTAATAAATGATTAATTTTGTTAACCATATATGGCCTATAAAAGAATAATATTATCTGGGCAGTATAAGAATTAATATGTTTCTATTAAAACATCCTATCTGAACATCCTTTTCTTACATTTTTTTCTGTTAGTTTTACCTGTATTTCTGACAAGTCTTGCTTATTTTATTTCAGTACTTTTTTTTTTTTGGCACATAGCTAGTATATACTCATAGCGGATTATGCCTTTTATACAAATAAAATACCTATCTTGATCCAAATATTTAAGGCTTTTGTATTTCTACTTTGTATGATAGTAATATTGAAGCAGCTATTCATTTTCTGTATGTGGCTATATCTTAATCCAGTCTTAAAAAGAGCAATTCCGAATCAATAGAAAGAAAATTACCAGGAGAAAAATAGAAAGGTATGTGAACAGACAAGTCACAGAAGTAAAACAAACAAATGAACCCACAAATGTCCAACAAATATTTAAGAAATGTTCAGCTCCGCCTCTTGCTGAAGCTGCGCAAATTATACTTCCAGCGCGGTATTAGCAACTTACCGTTTTTCGTGTTGTGTAGGCGAAGAAGAAACAAAATCAAATAAATTTCTCATGGGAATTATAATTGTTAGGGAATATTTTTTTCTAACAGATTTATACAAGGATTTATAGAGTATTCATTATAATATTGTTTATAATAGTAAAATTGGAACCAGTCTAACAGTTAAAGTATTGGCTAAGTAAATTAAGGACTGTCTAATCAATATGCTAATAATAGTGCTCAGATTGTGGTGATATTTCTTTTTATATTTTCCACGATAAATGTATATTATTTTATAATAATAAAAACTGTATTAAAATATTAGCATTAAAATTGTTTAAAAGCAGTAAAGGAACTTAGAGAAGAAAAATGTTTTATTACCTTTCCTATAAGAGAAATGATCAAAGTTTTTCAGAGTGAATTCACTCTGTAACTGTATTGTTATTGTGATCAATATATAGATATATTCCCATGTTTTCTTCTTTAGAGATTATTACTGAAATGTTTGCCTCTTCAACGTACCACCTTCCATTCAGTGAGGCGTATTTATAATTTATAATTCTTTCGTTAGTTAGTTTGGCTCATGGGATATGACTAGGCAAAGTTTGTAAATTGGTAATTTTTGAAAGGGAAACCATTTGAACATGTAACAAGTTTCTTATGGCTTAAAATTATAAAAGAGGAGACTTTGGCTCATCTTTCATTAAAGCATTTAATAACTTCCCCATCATTCTGTGTTTTTTGTAAATATGAGACAGTAAACAGGAATGATTGATAACTCTTGGTGTACTTCTGAGGTGCGGGTTGGGTCTGCACTTCCTTAGCTCTTCTGGCAGTGTCCGTGGGTGACTTTTACTTCCAGCCGCTGGGTGGCAGCTAACATCCACCAGTCAGCTGTCTGCAGAATCCCTGCCTGTTTCGGAGGCTACATCGTTTAACCTATTGTGCTTGGAAGAGGGGGAAAAAAAAAGAACCAACATGTAGTATCTCTGGATTAATCTCATTTTATTAACCTCTGAATGTAAGATTTTATAGGGCATAAGATTGAAATGCTGTAAACCTTGTCACTGGCATTTTGAGCATTTCTTTTCAAAAAGAAAAGAAAAAAAAGGCCAGTAAACCAAACCTGTGGGCTGCAGACATGGAGCTCCTTTCAGGCGTCTATAGATCCATTATTAATAGTAGAGCTTTACCAGTTTGACATTTGCATGCTACAAATAATACTGCAACAACAATTCCCTGTAAGGAAAATATTTGTAAACCTTAGCTGATGGCCCAGAGCAATGGCAAACTGATGCTCAGTAAATTGAAATTCACTCATAAATAATTCAGTCCATAAAATTTCAGTTTGCAATTTTATCCCATTTGATAATCACTCGGTGAAATGATAGTAAGAAACAGCACCTGCTTGTGTATTCCAGAGCAAGACAAAAAGTGTGAGAGTTGCTCACTGTGGAAGCTTCGTGCTTCAGTCTAGGTTAGTGGAGGAAAGTAGACACGCCAAATAAAAAATGATAAATCCTCTCTTAATCCTCCATTAAAATCAGGGCACAGACCAGGAAATGTTTCCCATTTATCAGTGACCCTTCCACATACCCCAAACACCACTCTCACTGCCTGTGGCCACGAATCACAACAGAAAAATGACAACAGATAG
This sequence comes from Glossophaga mutica, assembly GCA_039655065.1. Lineage (NCBI taxonomy): Eukaryota > Metazoa > Chordata > Mammalia > Chiroptera > Phyllostomidae > Glossophaga > Glossophaga mutica. The sequence continues at coordinate 25,621,993 of CM077305.1, forward strand.
AATAGGACAGCAAGTAACAAACAATGGCATGAAAAATGACCTTCAAGAGAGTTAATAAATAGAGGGGTTACCCCGCGGAAGGAGTGGAGAGCCCTTCGTGCTGGTGGGATCAGAAAAGGGACAGATCGTGGGCAGTGAGTTAAAGAGTGAAGACCCTCCCTGGGCACCTCATGGACCCAGTGGCTGTGCCAGTCTGGGGTCTGCCCTGAGGGGGTTGGTTGGGAGGAGAAATCATGGAAACCTCAGGTCAGCTAAGAGGGAGGGGGCACATAATCTCTTTGAGCCAATATTGGGAAGGGACAGGAGAAGGTGAAGTGGTGCAGTGGTATGTTGATGTCAGCAGAGGGCATGAGGCAGCTATTAGTGACTCCCTGTAGCCTGTAGATCCTGCGTGGTCCTCACATGTGGGGGATTTGGAAGATGCCTAAAGATGCTGACTGGTCTTCCCAGGAGGGGTCATTGCAGCAAGGGGTGAAGTGACCTTACAGCGAAGGACGGAAGTTCGGACTCCCAGACGGGGGAATGGATAGCGATCACAGCTGACTTCAGGGGCTCTGTGAGGCCCGATGGCTGAGGTGGGGCCCACTCATCAGGGGAGGGTAGCAAACTCCCTGGGAGAACAGACCGAAGGTGTGATGCTGGAGGCAGTATGGCCAGAGCCTCCGGTCAGGTTCAAAACACCTCGACTGATGTCAGCACGAAAACCGAGGGCCTGCCACCAGTGCTGCGAGGTGCCTAAGGTCTGGGAAAGAGGATGCAGCCAGGGGAAGCTTGGACAGTGGAGAAAACTGCCCTTAAAGTTCTTGTTTATTGCAATATGCATGACAAAAACGTGAACTTCTAACCAACAGAGGAAAATAGAACATGTTACTTACAAAGAAATATTATTGCTCGTTTATTACTAGATGCACATAGGTGACTGAAAAATTTATCCTATGTGCTAATCACAATATTCAAAGCCCTTGCTTAAAAAATCCTAGCACAAATTATATCTCTAAAATGAACTGCTAGATGAGAGCTACGAGAGTCAAAGGATGAGCAACAGAATTTTAGAGGAGAAAACCCGGAGACTCGGGAAGGGAGAGGCATGGGGGCAGGTTTCCAAAACATGTGGGGCGGGGGGAGCGGGGGAGGGACTTTGGCAGGGGAGGAGCAAGTGTGTTTCAGACGGATTCTGAAGGTCTGTTTAGAGGTCAGGGCACACGCCCCGCTCTCCGCTCTCCGTTGGTGAGAGCGGACACGGTGGTGTCTTTGAACAAGGACGTGGTTTGCAGGGAGGGGCAGGAGGTAGCTCCAAGCTCTTTTCTTTCTTCAATGTTGGGCACTCTTGGCCAGGACTGCTCCTGCCCTTTAGGTGTTTTCTCTACATTTTAGAATAACATTTTAACATTTAAATAAGAGCTTTGAACTGATTTTCATGAGATTGAGTGTTGACAAAGTTTTGATAGAACTAATTAGGGAAAAATTAGATCAACTGCCTACTGCTTGGAAAACATTCTGCAAGACAAACTTTTGTAACTTAAGAATGTTTCCACTTAATTTTCTTTAGGAAAAAAATAAGAGAAATATATAATAATTCCCAAAAGGAGAAAAATTGACTTCAACTGTGGTTCTTTTACTCCTAATTGCCTCACGATTCCTTTAGGAGATGCTGTTTTCAGGCTTTGTGTATTTCCTGAAGTAGAAAAAGCAGTTTCTCCTACTGCTCTCTCCATCACTCAGTGAATTAACGGTTCAGTTTTTGTGTTTCTGTTCTTCGTTGCGGCTGTGCAATAAACATTCGGGCCATTGTGTTTTCTTCCTCCGAGTGTTTGCCGGGGAGCCCTGACCATGCCTCACTCCCTTGGTCTGCCTTAGCCTGATGTTGATGGCTCCATCCCAGTTTGTTCCAAAATGGTGCTCAGAATGGCAAGGACATCGGTGATGATGTGAAACAGATTTGGCTGAGAGACGGTTTTCCTTCAGGCTTTAGGATAAGAAAGCGGGGAGACCGAAGCAGATGGGAGGTTAAGAGAGAGTGAGGAAGAACTGGAGCAGAAGGTTCAGTGGGCCTCCCGGAGGAAGTGGCCACAGTACAAATGTGTGGTGGTTTCACAAGGAGCAGATACAGTCCTGGATAGAGCGGGTCTCTAGATACAGTCCTACAATTTTCTGTTGGAGCAGATACAAATGTTAATCCTTTGCTTTGGCAAAGGGGGAAGAAGAAAGTGGAAAAGCAGAAAGTATGAGCCCTGGCTGGGCAGCTCCATTGGTTAGAGCATAATGTTCCAATATGCCAAGGTTGTGGGTTCAATCTTTGGTCAGGGCACATACATGAAGCAACATAAATAAGTGGAACAGCAAATTGATGTTTTTTTCTCTCTCTTACTTTCTATAAACCCACAGAGAGAAAAAAACCCCAGAGTATTTTTCTCATGGCCTATTCTAGCTGACTTCAGAATGCTTACCTCAGGAACTTATTTTCCTTTATTTTATTATAAAAAGAAAACAGCGTAGACTTTTTTTTAGCTTTTTAATTTTATTTTTCCTTTTCCTTTTTAGGTATGCTATTGCTCCTACTTTAAATGATTTAGACTAATTAAAAAACTGAGTTTTGTGAAAAGTATTTACCTTTTAAATTTTATTACATAATAAGGGTGTATTTTACATACACGGACTCATGAACTACGACAGCCTGGGATCCCATGTTCCTTGATAAGGTGCTTGCAATTTCATAGTTTCTTTGGACTAGTTGTAGTTTCATCTCCTTTGCTAAGTTGTAAACTCTTTATATCTTATAATTGAGTGATATTATGTTGGGTGTGTCCGAGAAGCTCAATAAGTATAACAGTGGTTTATTTTGGTGAGATTAATAAGATATACTAAAACATTTTCTTAAAATCTTAAGAACTTAAATCAACAGCTCAAATATGGAATTAATTTATTACTACCTGGGAAAGGAATCATATTACCAGGTTTGATGTTGCATTTCTTTGCTCTCTTTGTTTTCTTTTAAACAGGAAACTTCCCATGTTTTTAATGCTATGATATTTGAAAGTTAAACTGATTCAAAGACAGTAATTTTTCTAATTAATTTCGTCTAATATTAAATCACCAGGTGAGGGTAACATTTTCAAAATCCTGGCCTCACCCTGGCTTTCATATTTCCATATCTAGATACATTGCTGTTCTTAACATAGAATTTACTTGAATTATTGAAAGTTGATTTATGTAACTAATTGTACCATTTCATCTGGATGTTTGAATCTACCTGGGGTTTACCTTTGAATACAAGGCTCAAAGTTCACTGTTTTCTGTGGCAGAGTTAATAGCAGATGGAAAATCAGGCAGCTGGCAATTCTTTAAGAAGTAGGAACTAGATACTGCATTATAAAGCAACTGTTAAATATACTTATGATGAGAAATATATGCATATATTAATGCTGATTTGGTGTCTTTTTATCTCTGCTCCATCAGGAAAATCACGATGCCAATTTTGGTAAGAAGTAAGCATTACAAATCATCCTTACAGAAGCATTGAAAGAATGCGTGGTCTGCATAGCATCTATGTAATGTAGTTTTGTTGACAATAAAATAAATTTATTCTCCATGTATGTGGTAATGGAGTGTGTTTGCTCTCTGAAATGATGTTTTTGCTGTTGAAGGAAATGGTAGTGTTTGAGATTTGGCTTGGGAAATCTGTAGGTGGTAATGACATTTATTACAGCCTATGTTATGGTCTTTAAGAAAGGTGAAGTATAGAAAATACTAACAGGTAAGTAAATTGGGTTATTTTTTCTTCTTTGGCAAAATAAATTTTGTATTGTTGGTAGCAGAGTAACTCATTTGTGGCTGTGGGTAGTTTGGGGTTTAAGACCTCATTAGCTCCTGGATGAGGTTATAAATGGGACTGTTCTTCATTTAAAGAGCAGTGCAAAGACCCAGAAATATACTGTATTTTGCCATGTATAACGTGCACCCAAGTTTTTGGTACAAGCTTTCAGGAAAAAATATTTTCATTTTTAAAATTATTTGTTTATATTTATACTTTTTTTGTATTATAATTGAATTTTGGCATTTATTTTTTAATATATTATGGTACACAAAATTTTACGTAACCAATAATTACAAAACACAAGAACAGATACGAGGTATTTTGGGTATCCCCTATGTATAATGTGCATCCTTATTTTCCTCTCCAAAATTTGAGCAAAAAAGTGTGCATTATACACGGCAAAATATGATAGATGTGACAGACAGATCTACCCATACCAGACCTCTAACAGTTCGCTGTGATATTGGTGGAGGTCAGAAGTCACCGAAAGCGAAACAACTGAGCTTTCTCTTGAACTCTGATCATCTGCCAACTACTCTCTTTCTAAGGTGATCAAATAATTCTTTGTCCTGGATGGAAACATCTTCTTTTGATATCTTCCCAAGTCTAGCTTTCAGGTTTTCAAAGAGAAATAAAACATTCTTTCCAGAAATTACTCCTTGGTTTCAGATAAATGGATTTTCTGTATCTGATCACATTCTCATAATGAAAAGATTTCTTGCTTTCGAATCATTGCATTTCATTTTCTGCCAGATGCCTTGGCATGGGTGAGAGTGCTAACTATTGGTGTTTCTAAGTATGTCTTGACTATTTTTATGGGTTTGTATTTATGATAAAAATAACAATAAACTGGAGATTATGAAGTTAAGGTATCATAAGTTATGTAGTTACTCAGGTTGGTTGTTTACTGTGTTTCTGATGGGACAACATCAGAAGCCCTGGGCTGGAGTTACTCTCTGTTGGTTCTGGAATAGGTCTCTTACTTCCTTCCAGCCAAGAAGGAGGCGTAGGTAGATACACTTAGTCTCCTCACACAACCAAATGAAGGGCAACAACAAGCTTAAAAACAAAATCAACCTGAACTGCTGGAAAACTGAACTGTATGGAAGTCCAACAACCAAGGAGTTAGAGAAAAAACATTCATCCAGACCAGTAGGAGGGGTAGAGACAGGCAGCCAGGGTGGAGAGGATACTTGGTGGTGGCTGGAGGACTGGGTGGGTGAGATGGCAGCTGGCAGTCCCACATTTGTGTGTGGATAAACCCGGAGGAACAACTTTGAAGTGAGACAGACCATGCAACCCAGGGTTCCAGTGTGGGGAAATAAAACCTCAAAACCTCTGACTGAAAAAACCTTTAGGGTTTGTGGTGGTGGAATAAATTCCCAGATTCACAAGAGTGTTCATTGGAGAGGCCCATGGGGTCCTAGAAAATACACAAACCCATCCACCTTGGAATCAGCACCAGAAGGGCTCAATTTGCTTGTGAATAGCGGGGGAAGTGACTGAAAGCCAGCTGAGAGCTGAGCAAGCAGCATTGTTCCCATCTGACCCCCTCCCCCCCTACAGAGTGCCACAGTACAGTCACATGAGTTGCCCTGCCCTGGCAAATACCTAAGGCTCTGCCCTTTACAATGTAACAGGTGTGCTGAAACAAAGAAATATGACCCAAATGAAATAAAAGATCAAAGCTCCAGAAAAAATACAACTAAGCGATGAAGAGATAGCCAACTTATCAGATGCAGAGTTCAAAACACTGGTAATTAGGATGCTCACAGAAATGGTTGGGTATGGTCGCAAAATAGAGGAAAAAGTGAAGGCTATGGAAAGTGAAATAAAGGAAAATATACAGGGAACCAACAGTGAAGGGAAGGAAACCGGGACTCAAATCAACGTGGTTTGGAGCAGATGGAAGAAATAAACATTTAACCAGAACAGAATGAAGGGACAAGGATTCAAAAAAATGAGGAGAGGCCTAGGATCCTCCAGGACATCTTTAAACGTTCCAAAATCTGAATCGTGGGGGTGCCAGAAGGAGAAGATGAAGAGCAAGAGATTGAAAACTTACTTGAAAACATAATGAAGAACTTCCCTAATCTGGCAAAAGAAACATGCTTCCAGGAAGTCCAGGAGGCTCAGAGAGTCCTCCAAAAGTTGGACTCAAGGAGGCATACACCAAGGTACATCATAATTACATTACCTAAGATTCAAGATAAGGAGAGAATCTTAAAAGCAGCAAGAGAAAAGGAGACAGTTACTTACAAAGGAGTCCCCATAAGACTCTCAGGTGATTTCTCAAAAGAAACCTTGCAGGCAAGAAGGGGCTGGAAAGAAGTATGCGAAGTCATGAAAGGCAAGGACCTACACATCCAAGATTGTTCCATCTAGTAAAGCTGTCATTTAGAATGGAAGGACAGATAAAGTGCTTCCCAGATAAAGTCAGGTTAAAGGAGTTCATCATCACCACACCCTTATTATAGGAAATGTTAAAGGGACTTATCTAAGAAAAAGAATAAGATCAAAACTATGAACAATAAAAGGACAACAAACTCACAACTATCCACAACTGAACCTAAAAACGAAAATAAAAACAAAAAACAAACTAAGCAAACATCTAGAATAGGAGCAGAATCACAGAAATGGAGATCATATGGAGGGTTATTAGTGGGGCGGGGGAGGGGAGTGAATGGGAGAAAAGGTACAGGGAATAAGAAGCATAAATGATAGGTGCAAAATAGATGGAGTAATTAAGAATAGTATAGGAAATGGAGAAACCAAAGAACTTATATGTACAACTCATGTACATGAACTGAGGTGGGGCAATGCTGGTGGGAGGGGCAGGGTGGAGGGGAGTAAAGCAGAGAAAAAGAATGGGACACCCGTAATAGCCTAATCAATAAAATATACTTTAAAAATAAAATAAAGATGTCTCTTGAGTGAATTAACTAATAATTCTTAACATTATACCAAATGGCATTGAATTTACTTTTCTCTTTAAATATTTCCATAGGAAAGGGACAAGATTTTGAGGTTACCACTTTGTGTTTGAGGCCAAGAGAAAAGCAGAGGAACTAAATGCAGGGTTAAGGGAGAATTCTTACATTTGCTGGTGAACCTAACTCTCTACTTTTTTCTTTCCTTGTTTAACAAAAATGAGTACAACGGTGATAACACCAAATAGCCCTCACACTGATCCCACAGTGAAATTTGGTGCCTGATGCTCAGTTCTCAAGCTGTAGCCTTGGGTTCTGGCAGGCTCGTACGCGCCTGTTGGTGGGAGTTGGCAGGAGCAGGTGTGTGTGGGCTGGGGCTTTCTCAGTATTAGTCACTGCCCCTTGCTGTCTTCAACAGGAGAGACCAGATCTTGGTATGGGCAGTCAGTTACACAATGAAATATAAGTTGTTTTCTTTTTATTATGAAATTTTTATTATGATGGAATAAAGAAGAAGCTCCTGGATGTTTTCGGTCTTCAATGTACTGATTTTCATGTTTTCAAGATGAAAAGACTAATAGGAAAAGTAAAGAATTAGAGCTTTGTTTGGATTTATTTTAGTCATCTAGTCTCCAAAATGCACTTTCTCTAGATTACCCCATTCTTGTTTGAGTTATTCTGATTCTTCACTTTACCCAAGCTTGACATAATGGAATCATCTTTGATAACTGTACTCTTCAACACTACTGTTGTCCAGTTCCATTTCTCTGTTCCTTCCTCTTCCTTCTTCAACCGGAATTTTTATATAGGAGTGGCTTAGAGGTAGCAAAATGGTGGATGAGTCTAGAGGATTTGCCGTTTTTTTAATTGAGCATGTTTGTTTGTTTTGGGTTGGCTTGGGTGACCCTGTTTCCACCCCTCTATCAAATCCTTTATTTCCTTATGTCCAGAAAGCTGATTTCAGTCTTTCTCCACTCTGCCCTTCCTGTGACTGACATAATTTTTTTAAAAAATTTTTTTAAAAATATATTTTATTAATTATGCTATTACAGCTGTCCCATTTCCCCCACTTCATTCCCCTCCACCCTGCACACCCCTTTCCACCCACATTCCCCCCTTTAGTTCATGTCCATGTGTCATAAGTTCTTTAGCTTCTACATTTCCCACACTATTCTTGCCCTCCCCCTTGTCTATTTTCTACCTACTGTCTATGCTACTTATGCTCTGTACCTTTTCCCCCTCTCTCCTCCTCCCAATCCCCTGTTGCTGACCCTCCATTTCTGTGTTTCTGTTCCTGTTCTAATTGTTTGCTTAGTTTGCTTTTGTTTTAGGTGTGGTTGTTAATATCTGTGAGTTTGCTGTCTTTTTATGTGATATTTTTTATCTTCTTTTTCTTAGATAAGTCCCTTTAATATTTCATATAATAAGGGCTTGGTGATGATGAGCTCCTTTAACTTGACCTTATCTGAGAAGTGCTTTATCTTCCCTTCCATTCTAAATGACAGCTTCGCTGGATAGAGCAATCTTGGATGTAGGTCCTCGCCTTTCATGACTTGGAATACTTCTTTCCATCCCCTTCTTACCTGTAAGGTCTCTTTTGAGAAATCAGCTGACAGTCTGATGGGAACTCCTTTGTAGGTGACTCTCCCCTTACCCCTTGCTGCTTCTAGAATTCTCTCTTTCATTTGAATCTTGGCTAATGTAATTATGATGTGCCTTGGTGTGTTCCTCCTTGGGTCCAACTTCTTTGGGACTCTCTGAGCTTCCTGGACTTCCTGGAAGTCTATTTCCTTTCTCAGATTGGGGAAGTTCTCCTTTATTTTTTGTTCAAATAAGTTTTCCACTTGCTGCTCTTCCTCTTCCCCTTCTGGTACTCCTACAATTTGGATGTTGAGACGTTTAAAGATGTCCTGGAGGTTCCTAAGCCTCTCCTCATTTTTAAAAATTCTTGTTTCTTCATTCTTTTCTGTTTGGTTGTTTCTTTCTTCCTTCTGGTCCACTGCATTGATTTGAGTCCCAGTTTTCCTCCCATCTCTATTGGTTCCCCATGTGTTTTCCTTCATTTCACATATTGTAGCCTTCATTTGTTTATCCAATATGCAACCAAAATCAACCAATTATGTGAGCATCCTGATCACCAGTGCTTTGAATTGTGCATCTGATAGATTGGCTATCTCTTGGTCACTTAGATGAATTGGCTCTGGGGCTATGATCTGTTCTCCCATTTGAACCATTTTTGGTTTTGTTGTGTGTGTGTGTGTGTGTGTGTGTGTGTGTGTGTGTGTGTTTGGGTCTGGTTGCGGCTGTTATGGAGTGAGGGGCGGAGCCTTAGGTGTTCACCAGGGTGCGGCAGCCCAGTTGCTAGGTTGTGATGCTGTATGTGGGGGCGGGGCCCGAGAGGGAACAGTGGCACTTGCTCTGCTCTGTCTCATATTTCAGTCCCTTCTGCTGCTTCCCACAAGCAAATTAGGCCCCTCTGGTGCTGATTTCCATGTGGGTGGGCTTGTGTACATTCTAGGACCCTGTGGGTCTCTCCAATGAACTCTCCTGTGAGGCTGGGAGTCTCTCCCAGCACCTCAACCCCCACAAGTGTTTTCAATTGGTGTTTTTAGGTTTTATTTCCTGGCGCTGGGGCCCTGGGTTGCGAGGTCTGTCTCACTCCCAGTTTTCGCCTGGACTATTTGCGTGTGAGTGTGGGACCGCCTGGTCAGCCAGCCGCCTTGTGTGGCCTCACTGGGTCTGCCCCTTGCCTCCCCATGCCTGGGGTCTGCTAGCTGCCACCTGCACGCCGGGGTCTGCCAACCTCTGCTTTTTCCTGCCACAATTCCACCCCTCTTACCAGTCTGGATGAATGGTTGTCAGACTTCTGTACAGTCCAAGTTTCTGTTAGTTCTGATTGTTTTCTTATTTCTAAATCTTTGTTGTCCTTAATTTTGGTTGTGCAAGGAGGCGCAGTGTGTCCACCTATGCCTCCATCTTGGCCGGAAGTCTGACATAATTTTCTTAAAAACAAGACTTCCATCAATTTTCTCTCCATTGACTTCCTAATGCCTGCACAGGCAGTTACCTTAGGTTGACACCCACAGTTCAGCCTCTGCCTGCCTTCAGAGATTAATCACTGCATTTCTTCACAACTGCAGTATAAGGCAGGCTCTCTTTTGAATTCCCACCTCCATGCTTTGCTTGTGATATCTTCCCTAAATGTTATGTGCTACCTTTTCCTGTTTGAATCTTAGCTTTCTTCAAGGCTTGACTTAAATCCTTCCTTTTCCAAGAGTTTCCTTTGATCATTAGATATAGTAAAACTGTATTTCATCTGAGCTAAGCCATCATCAGATAAAAGACACACCACTCTTCCATTCACACAAAGATAGAAGAGCAACTTGTCCATTAAATTCAGCCTTCTTCAAATTTCGTTTGAATTGAGAAGCTCTTTTACAGTTTGAGGGAAGCTCAACTATTAATCATTTTATGTAAAGTTTTCCTCCTTTTCACAACAAAATTTAATTTTTATAAGACTTTTCCAACTTCATTTAAAAAATATCCTGGCACAGGATATTTTTTATGATCCTACTGGACAAGAAATACCTTATTCCTATTTTTAAAGTAAGATTAGTTAGTTGCTAAACCATAGATTTCTTGAGGTTGCTACTTTTTTAAACCTAGTTTGTACTCTGCAGTGATCAGAAAAAAGAGAGAAAAGCTCTTTAAGATCTACTTACACATAGATTGAAAAAAATTATATGTTACCCTTGTGCATTCATACAAATATAAGTGCAATGAGTAGGGTTAGAAATTTCTAAAACTCCCTCAGATTCAGGGTCTGATTCTTTTGGGATTTTCTTTCTACCCACTGTTGCCTGTTCCGTAAGTTGTGATGCTGGTGTTTTCCTGATCTTCCCAGAAGGTGTCAGTGGAAGATTTTCAGAAAACAACCAGGACACACATTCCTCCCTCAAATGGATCCTTAGTAGTTTGTTGACTTATCACTGTGGTGCAGCGGCCTGTCATGCCTCCCGGGGTGGCAGGAGTCTGCACAGACTCTGGCAATGACAACTGTATCATGATTGCTGCCAACCCACAGCAGTTATAAGGGGACATTGAATATCAGATGTACCCGATTTCAATATGGTAAAAAGCAGAAAACATGCGCAGCTCAGAATGGATAAAATATGGTTCTTTCTCATCCACTGTACTCACTTGCTGTTCTCACATGCTGCCCCAGTGTCACTGTTTACAGGCCATTCAACTGATGAATGTGTTTGATTCTGCTGGGCCTCAGCAAGACACTTGGACATGCAACATAACTGATAAAACTTGGACCCACTCTTTTTTCTTGGGACATACTCAGAAATCTAGAGCCAAATTTCCAAACAGCTCTAGACTAGAATTTGTGGGTCAGGTTAAATTCTTTGGAAATTTGTCCCCTATGTTGATATTGTCACAAACTGTAGTCAGAACTATTTTTTAAAACAATGACGCATTTTATTTTCAAACACTTATTTTTTTGTATTTATTGTTGTTCAGTTACGGTTGTCCCACCTTTTTCCCCAATACTCACCCCTACTCCGTCCGCCCCACCCCCACAGTCAATCCCCCGACGTTGTCTGTGTCCATGAGTCCTCTATTCTTGTTCCTTTGCTCACTCCTTCCCATTTCTTCCCTGTTATCCCCCTACCCCCTCACCTCTGGTCACTGTCAATTTGTTCTTTATTTCCAAGAACTTTTTTTGAAACCCAAAACATGGAGTTCTATTTTTCATTTGTTAGATGCCTGTGAAGGTCCAGGAGTTCTACGTATATTTAAATCATCACAAGTCTGTTAGGCAGGGTGGGTTTATTTGTAACTTAGGAAACAAAAGTTCTGAAGGGGACTGAGCTAAGATTTAAATCTGGGTTTGTCTCACCCCAACACTTGCACTGTTCTGTGACGCTGTATGGCATAAGGTGGTACATACAGGTCTTCAAGGCCTAGAGTAGGTGACTTGCTGTAATTTAGGGGTGAGTTCAGGAAACTCCACAATGTGGAATAAAATCATAAAATGGTAATAATTCAGAGCACAGGTCCAAGAGAAGCCTGTGCTCTATTTTCTTTTTTATGGCACTTCCCACAATTTATAATTATATTTTATTTATTTATATGTTTACTGTCTTCCCCCAGCGAAGGCAGGGACAATGGTTCTCATTGACTCCGAGATGTACATTTTTCACATTTTAACGTCTGTGAGTTTAGGATGCCTCTTCAAATTGATGTGTTTAAGTTCAATTGACAGCATTATTTTTTCTGAGTGTTACATAAAATAATTTTTAATCTTTGATTAATTAGCAGCTCTGTGCTTGGTACATAGTATAGCGCCTGGCTCCATAAAAGGCACTCACAAACATTCAGTGAATGAGTGAGTGAGTGAATGAGTGAGCAAAAGAAAGAAAGAGGAATTTTAAACTTTCCTTGAAGGTACTCAGATTTCCGATGAAGTCTTTTGCCTACGGGATGCCCATTGCCCACTCTTGTTTGCTCCTGAGATCTGACTTCAGATTTGTGTTTGGCCAGTATTCTTGGCCTGGAAGGGGCTGGAGAGCTCTTCGGTTTGAGTTCCTGGAGGAGGAGCCTTGTCAGCTGAGGCTGGTGCCTGGTAGGAACTACTGGCAGGAAAATCCTCTGGAGTCTTCTGCTGAGTGATGGTTTGATAGTTCTTTTCCAATGACCAGAAATCAATTTTCTTTCAGGCAGGCAGTTAGGTGGCAGGTGGTCAGATATAGATTGAGGCTTGTGCTTTGCTTTGTTGGCGCTCTTTTAACAACAATTCTCAGGGAGCCTTCTTCAGGTCTGGGTCCCTCAAGGAGCTCCTTTATGACAACTACTGCCTCTGCTTTGCCCAAAGAAGGTTGGTGTTCAGCACAGAGGATGGAAAACTTTGCAGTTTTCTGGGAAGCCTTGAGGGAGCCATGGTTATGCCTGACAAACACAAAATGAATGCCATCGGCCATCTGTGGAAATCTTCCCAGAAAGAAACTCTTCCCCAAGAGATAATGTTGTCGATGGGCTGCTCATGAAATGAGGATGGTGCCTAGAATACCATCAGGGAAGCAGCCGATTTAAATGTAACTAGTGGTAGAGAAGCAGTGATATAAGGAATTGGAACCCTTGTCCTGAGGTCATATGCTCAACAGAGGATTCTTGGGGTTGATACTGAGATGCTGAGCAGGAGGATGAGAAAAGCCTGTGACTTGCTGATGACCTTTCAACACCACCCAGAAGAGAATGACTTCCAGTGTAGACATGTGTCTTTGTGGTAATTAGAATAGAAAAGAGCCACTTACCAATACCCGGAAACTGATTTAAAAAATATCCCATGAGCAAACTCTAACTTCTTGCCCTCTAAGTTCTTTGCTTACCAAATAATACAGCAGGTCTTTGAATAACATTGAGGAGATGCCCTAGGAATTTAACTCCTGTTTATATCAATAAGCCTGTGGTAAAGTTGGTTTTGTTATATGTCATTTTGCTTAAAGTTGCAGAACCTCCAGACAATGTTAACCAAGGATTTACTGCATTTAGACCTGACTGTTGACTCTTATTAACCTGACATATGGAGACCTTGTCTTAGTGTTGGCCATTGATCAATGAGTCTCTTAAGTTCAGATAGCAAATTAGCATCCAAATTAGCAGTAGGTATCAGTACCAAATTAGCATCCCAGTTTTCAAGTCAGTCTCTTGTGAGATTGACTAGCAGGATATCGTAAGATGAGTTCCCTATTTCCTGATTATCTTGGATGACTTGATTGCATTTGAGTTCCTGAACCTTGAACTCTATGGACTAAATCCTGGATTCAACATCTCAGCCTTAAATGTTCTGTCTTTTATTCAACTTGATGAAATAAATCATATATACTGGAGCTCTCATATCACGTTGGCTGTGATTTCCCATCGTGTCTTCACAGTAAGGACGATCAAGATGTTTAGTCGCATAGAATAAATTACCTTGGTTTATTCGTGTGTGCAACTGTGTGCGCACAAGTAATTTATGGACATCATTTGCTATTTGCATATGAAATAAGCTTCTTGTTCTTTATGGGGAGAAAATGGCTCCTTTGGGTCACAATTAGCCTATCTGACAATTAGTCACAATTAGTCACAATGCTGGCAGTTAATCGTGCACACAAAATTGTTTAGACAAAGTAAGACTGAATTTCTTGAGCAATTTATTCAAAGCTGTAGCTTCTCTGATTTGTATTTTGATATAGTTTAAAGTTTCTCACTATTCAAAGAAATTAGTCAAATATCTCTATTGACTCCAAGCTTATTGTTGGGCAGTGCATAGAATTAAACAAACATCAGAGGCAGTATGTTGCAACCAAGTAGTTCAAATGCTTTGACTGGTTGACAAACATGATTAAGAGACATGTTTAAACTGTACAGCATATAAACAATATCTCCCTAACAACGCAAGGAACAGAGGAGAGGCCCAAGGGGAGAGACTCTCGAAGGGACACTTGAATAGTCCAGGTGCCCTTTTAAGTTTTATTCTGTGTATCTGGTGGCTAATATATGCAAATTAGAGATGTAAAAGTGGACTTCAGGTCCTCCAGAGGACTTTTTATTTCAAAGTCTGCTGGATGCTGCATAGGTCTCCTAGGAGATAGAACAGATCATTCTGGAAAAGTCCAGAAACTGAGCAGATCGCAGTGATGTTTAGGATCGGAAGAAGACAGCTCTGGAAGCAGAGTGTCACCCGCATTTTAACGGTAAGGAGCTATTGTCTGTAAGCTTGCATGTGCCTTGGATTATCCTATCTCAAACCTGTGTGGAAAATACTTTTAAAAAATTTGAAGTTATACACTGATGGAACTCTGAGAAACATTTTTTATCTCCTAATTTTTGGATAAGTGCATAAGGCTACCTGTCAGTATTTCAAATTTTTTTAAAAAATGGGGTTTGCATCCTTAGGCTTTCCTGCACATTGCCACCTACACTATAGCTACTTGTAGAAATACACGCTGCATCTCGTGGGGCAGTGTGTGCCTGTGGGGGGAAAACACATTCGCTGAGGTGCTTGGGTCGCTTGCATTCTCTGAGGCCTGTAAGCTTCTGTTGGTGATGAGAGATCATCAAGGCAGATTTTGGGCTGCAAGTTTTCTGGGGTGTGTGAATATTCCCCACCCACATTCTATAGGCCTGGAAAGGAGGTCACAGACCTGGAGGTACAAGGATGTGCCTTTGGAGTCACATTGAAGAAGGAGCTTCTCCAGCGCCCAGCTCAGTTCAGCAGCTTTTTACTATGCGAATGTATAGAGAGGGATCGGGAACCTCTTCCACTGCCAGTTAAAGTCAGGAGAAAATGGAGGTTTTGCTGGGACTCCCTTCTCAACCAAACCGATGCTTCCTTGGGGCTTGATCGCTGTATCTTTTATGCATCCCCAAAGCCCAGATGGCTCTGCCCGGGCTTCCAGTCTGCTGTTTCACCGCCAAACAGCGAGAATGCTGTCTCTGCATTTCCTGAGCACCAAGCCACCAGCCCCCCTCCGCTCCCCCAGCTCTCTATTCTGATGCATCCTTCCCAGAGTCAGTATTTTACAGCCAAGCCCCCGAACTTGTTTGCAAGCATTATTCATTCTTTTAAAAAACATTAAAGTGTATTTGGTATACAGTATTAGTTTCAGGTGCACAACATAGTGATTCAACATTTATATATCTTACGATGTGCTCACTGTACTTAGTCTAGTAACCATGTCACCGTGCGAAGTTATCACACTGTTCTTGACTATATGCCCTTTCTTTGAACTTCTTCACCCATCCCTCCATCCCCCTCCCCTCTGGCAACCATCAGTTTGTTCTTGTTTCTATGAGTCTGATTTTGTTTTGTTTTGATTTTTAAAAAAAATTCCACGTGTAAGTGAAATCATTTTTCTCCCTCTGCTTTATTTCACGGAGCATAATATCCACCAAGTCCATTCATGCCATCCAAAATGGCAGGATTTCATTTTTCTTATTCTTGAGGAATATTCCATTATATATGTATACCACATCTATTTTATGCTTTCATCTATTGATGGACACCTAAGTTGGCTAGGTGGATAGGCTATTGTAAATAATGCTATCATATCTTGCCTATTGTAACTAACTGTAAATAATGCTATGGTGAAGATAAGGATGCACATGTCTTTTTGAATTAGTGTTTTCATTTTCCTGGGATAAATACTGAGAAGTGGAATTGCTGGGTCACATGGTAGATCTATGTTTAGTTTTTTGAGGAGCCTCCATACTGTTTCCCACAGTGGTTGCCCCATCTGCAGTCCCACCAACCGTGCAGGTGGGTTCCCTGTCCTCCACATCTTTGACAGCACCTGTCATGCATTGCCTTTTTGGTGATAGTCATTCTGACAGGTGTGAGGTGGTATCTCACTGGGGTTTTGATTTGCATTTCCCTGATGACTAATGATATTAAGAGTCTTTTCGTATGTGTGTTGGCCATTTGATGTTTTCTTTGGAGAAAGGTCTCTTCATGTTCTCTGCCCATTTTTGATTGAATTGCTATATTTTTGTCTTTTGAGAAGTCTCCTGACACTTTGAGGAGGTGACAGCTCCCTTCTCTGTGCCCTCTCAGCCCTTCACTTTTTCATCTGCGAGAGCCCTGGTCATGGCCTTGCAGTGGAATGACATCTGT
Source organism: Glossophaga mutica (assembly GCA_039655065.1). Classification (NCBI taxonomy): domain Eukaryota; kingdom Metazoa; phylum Chordata; class Mammalia; order Chiroptera; family Phyllostomidae; genus Glossophaga; species Glossophaga mutica. Next base: position 25,638,401 of record CM077305.1, read on the forward strand.
CTTCATGTCTCCTTCCCTCACCGGATTGTGGGTTCCTGGGGAACAGGGGTGGCATTTTATCCATTTTTAAGTGGCCCCCCTCAACACTGAGCCTGGCAGTAATGCACCTTTATTTATGCTTGTGCAATAAAGTGAATGAATTAGACTTTTCACATGTCTAAAAAGTTTCCTGTACTTTACCACCACGTCTAAAACGTTAAAATTGATGGTAGACTCTCGAGTATACTTAATGAATTAGTTTCTTCTCCAGCACAAGATACCTTTTGGGAAAAAGTTAAATATTTTAGAGGTTTCATTTATATATTTAGGATGCTGGTTCTGTTCACTCCATTGAAGTGTGATATTAACAGAATAACTTTAATGTTTCAGTATATTATGTAAATAACGACTACATTTTCTATGTAGTGAACTGATATGATGAAGTATTAAATTATAACTTGGAGACCTAAAATATTCAATGGCAAAGATCCAAAGCTACTTAACTTAAAAACTATAAATCTCTATATACTTAACCTTGGTCTAAAACTATTACCGTAATGGTGCTATATTATAATTAGGTTATTATAATGTAATAATTTACTTTATCCAGAATTACAAGAAAATAACTACCAAATGTGCCTAACCTCTATGGGTCTGGAAAAGTCAAGCCATATATCCTTTTTGTTGTTTAACAAACATAAATTATTTTAAATGAGAAAGCCTGAAATAATTCTGTATATATTTACTGACTTAATTGCAAAAATATGCCCCAGAGGTGATGTCTGCCTTCTCTCTGCTTTTCTCACAGATGACGTTTAGTCCCAACTTACGTACAAAGGACATGGACTTCAGACTTATGGGTTCTGTTTTTTTACCTTTCCTGAAATCAAACGGAAATAAATAATGTTGCTGGTTGACTCTGTTGACTTTTAGGAAGAAAAATAACTTGGGGGACTTATGAGAATCTTCTTGACTTAAATCTATCCAGTTGCAGCTGTTTTTAAAGTGGGGCCAAGCTGGCTGCGGCTGCAGGGGTGTTCGCGTTCTGCGCTGTACGTATTTACTCGGGGGAAATGCTGTCGCTCACCGGATTTCAGATTGTGAGGCTTCGCCAAACGATGACTCTCCTGGGGGCAGAGACTGGGGGGGCGGTGGGAGGCAGGGAGGGGGCCGATCCTTTGGGAGGTACCATTCCTTCTGAAAAACTCTGCAGGGAGGCTGCCATTGTTGCCCTGGGCTGAACAGGAGAAGCCAAGACGGAAAAAAGAACCTTTGCCTTTGGGTATCTTTTGCAAACTGAAGGGGATGTCAGTTTTGTTATTCTTTGGCAAAAGAGCCAAAGCCTTTTCAATATGCTCTGTTAATTGAGCCCAGATGTGTTTGGCCCGGTGACCACATTTCACATATACAAGGTCAAAACAATTTCCTTAGAGTGCCAGGAAGTGAATGGCTATACGACTAGCTGGGGAATGAGGAGGAGACTCATCCTATTTGTTACGACCCAAGTGCGTACCCTTGAGCTTGAATAAGTTAATGCCCAAGATGCCTGTGTGGTCATCACACCATCGCTAGACCCTGAGAGAGCGTGACTAAGTGCAGACTTCACCCATCCCACAAATATCTGTTGAATGACCACTTGGTGCCGGGCTCTGTGCTCCATGGTGTGGCGGGAAGAGCACTTCCAGGCCCCATGGGGCTGGATTCGGTCCTTCCTATCAGTTTGTGCACAGCTGTAGTAACGAGGGAAGGACAAGAGGCCTGGAGTTGAAGGGGCCCAAACTTTACACCTCTGGGCTTTCTCCATGAAGGTCCACCTTCACATGAGAGCCTGGTGGCACTTACTGCTCAGTCATGATCCATCCACACCGTGGGCTCCTCCGGAGCCGTGTTTCCAGGTGGCGCCACACCCTGGGACCGCCCGGGGGGCCTTACAGGAAAAGCACGGCCAGGGCCCTGCTCTGGACGGGAGAAGTCAGAGTTTCCTGGGGGCGAGAGGCCCAGGCATCAGTATTTTAAAGCATCCAGGGATTCTAATGAGCAGCCAGCTTTAAGCATTCTGGCTTATTGTGGTGAATAAGGGAAGTTTGGGAATTTCACCCTTGTGTCCTATATAATGTGAGGAGTGACATATTATATATTCTTTATCATGTGGGTGAAAGCCCCTTGAATTATTCGGTCTCTGCTGCCAGAGGAGCTCTTGGAATTCCACAAGTGTGTTATTTCAGGGGTTGGAGTGAAACCACTGTGGGGCTGGGGGAAGATGGAATGCATGGCCAGGAGGAGGTCCACTAGGTCTCGATCAGGTCCAGAAATTCGGTGTGTGGAAAAGAAAGTCTGGGCTGGAATTTGGATGGCGGAAGGTTGGAGGCAGAGGAGGTTGTGGTGATGGGGAGACCCCGATAGTGCATTTTGGGTCATCTTCGGTGCGTAATCCACACGTAGTAGAAGGTAAAGAGGGGATCTTTATTTACTTGGAATGAATGACAGGTAAGGGAGTTAGTACATGATGAGATTGAGGGGCTCTGAAAAATACTCCAGAGGGAATAGAGAAGATTCCAGAGCTTACTCTTAGGACATCAGGAAATTGATGGGATCTGTTTGGTTGGAGTGCTATCTCTTTGCAATGGGAGGTGGGGGTGGGGGTGGGGCGCGTGCAGCTCTTGTGAAATAAAGGAGGCTTCACTGTAGCACCTGCTGTGAGTGGATTAGCCACCCTGGAATGTCTTTCCCTTCCAGAAACCACTTTGCTGAAGTGCTCTTAATGCACCAAAGAGGTACAGCACTTCCTCTGCAGCTGTGGCCCTTCACCTGGAGAAATGAATTGAACGGGGAGGAAGAAAAGGCAAGATGGGAAAAATACACTGAGGAGCAGAGGGTTGTTAAATTGTGGTTCTCCCAGCCAATTAAAGAGCAAGTTAGGACGTCCAGGAAGCATCACAGAGCAGCCTCTCCTGGAGGGGAAACCCTGTGGGTAGAAATGAAAATGCTGGAAGGCAAAGGGAGGCTTCTTTTTGTTGAAAGACTTGCGGATTGGGTAAACCTTGTAGATAGGGCTGTAAATGATACTGAGTAGGATGACTGTTCCCTTCAGTGTTCTTAGTTCATCACACTTAAATGGGATGCAGGCTGAGCATGCTCAGTTGTATCTGCTGTGAATTGAAAGAGTTCTGCTCCATACTAAAGGCAGAATTTCATGCATTGGTTTATCCCAGAGTCACAACAGCATCGAAGACCTAGAGCTTATTGACTGAATCTGAGCCTGCAATTGTGGACTCATATTGAGCTGAAATAAATGGTTTCAGCCCTTAATTACTTGAGAGTGGCTTGCAAAATTATTAATTTGGTTAATTTATCCACTGATTAGATATCAGTGGAGGCTCTAACTACATGGTAGGTCTGTCTTGGGCACTGGAGAAATTGCAAAAAAATTATAATAGAAAACATTGTTTCCTGTGGAGCTGATACTTTTGTAGGAATGGTGAGATTCAGTTGATATTTATTTTATTTTACTGTTTAGAAGATAAGGAGGATCAGGTAATATATATGGTAGACAGATGAGCTAAACAAGCCTGGGCTTTTTGAGTAGCTTCCTTAAAAAGGAAAAGAACTACATATTTTACCAATAACTAGGCATTTCAGTCAGGCATATACTTTGATTAATTTTTTTCTTCTATTCATGGATTTTTCCTGATTCATTCACAGGTGAGGAAAATGGAATCAATTAAGTGATGCTAACAGGTCTAAGATGAGCAAAACCACATCCTTGGCCTCTTTAGCACTGTGTTCATCAGGTGATTCATTATCTATAGACCTGAGAATTATATTAAGAGGCAAAACAAAATCAGTTTCAGAGGTTATTTACTTTGGAGATTTAGGACAAGGAGCTTCAACTGTAATTCATAGACTCCACATTATTTTCAGTTATTACCAGCAGGGATTTTAATCTATGTTATACTCCCCTCGCCTCCACTGTGTTTGTGACATGCTGTATGCATATATGTACATAAAAGAACAAGCCACCCAAACCAAACAGAGTGTATTCATTCAAATATGTGCACCAGACCTCATTAAAACAGATCTCTTTTTCAGATTCAGACCTGCTACACAGATAATCATGTCACCTAAAAAAACCTTTTTTTAAAAATGGATATGCATACACACACATATTATAGATATAATATAAGGATATATAGGATATTATATATAATACATATTATAGGGTATAACATATACATTATAGGGTATATACTATATATATTAAAGGATTACATATATATTTTGACTGCAGAACCCATTTCCTGCCCCACATATTTTGCTGTGTGAAAGCAAACTAAGGGGACCTGGTATATATGGTATGATGTAGATCAAAGTGAACTTGTTCAGTGGAAGCAGTGAGGAGGAGGGAAGCATGGAGCCCAGCCTACTGGCTGCCCCAGCAGGGAGCCCACCTCGGAGATACTTTTAGGAGTTGAGGATGGGGCTGGAGTTACCATTTGCTGAGACAAGAAGTGTGATGGGAGAGCTGGACACAGGGCATGTCCCCTGGAAACCAGCTGGACACCAGTCCATCCTGGCACTAAAATACCACCAGTGCAACTCAGAAAGTGGTGCTATTTTACTCCACTCCCCACCCACAATTCCTATAACCCATGCAGTGTATATGGGGTCTCCCCACACTGTACCCTAGAAGCCCTTGAGTGGATTTAAAGAAAAAAAAGCGTTTATGGAATATCAATTTGGATGGATGTAAATTCTTTGTTGCTTGGGATGCCCTGCTTGTTGGCCTGACCCTGGAACATGCCAGAGTTCGATCCCTAGCCCAGCCACTGACATAGCTCTGGGCTCTTGGGAAAGTTGCTAATAGGTCCACGGTCTCGATTTCCTTGTGTAGTGATAATAGTGCCTCCATAGGGCTTTTGTGACTGTTAAACCTAAGCACAGTAAGCCATGATGACCAGCAGATTCATAACTAGCAGTGCAACCAGGGCGAACAGAGCAGAATGTAGTCTGACACCTTCATGAGGATTGCTGAGTGGGCGTCCCTGCTTGGCCACAGAGGAGCTCCTAGTCCAGACCGCTCCATCCTCCATCCACTTCTGGCTGCCAGTGGTGTCAGAGGGCTTGGGTCTGAGCTTTCTAAGGGTAGAGGGAGTTTAAACATGTGTGCAGTTAAAAAATCATTATTAAAAAGTTTGTTTCACCTGAATTTTGATGTTCAGGGTCAAAGCCTTGGCCATGCCATTTTAATTCTGTGCTGGTTGACTTCATGTAATCTCACAAATACCTTTCTCATTTCTTGTTTTTACAGATAAGATAGGGTCTCTCACATAGCTGGGGATTCTCAACCTGCAATCAAAACGAAATGTGTATCATATTTTGCCATGTATAATGTGCATTTTTTTTTTGCCCAAATTTTTAAGGGAAAAGTAAGGATGTGCATTATACATGGCTATAATGATTACATACCATGGGTAAAATAATCCTGTGTATAATGCACATGAAATGTGTTTGTGCATTGTACACAGCAAAATACGGCAGTTCGTACTCAGTTTCTGTACACAGACATGTAGACTTGAGCTTGCGTTCCACAGAGTTAAAGGCAAAGGTCAGCATATTAAAAATTGGATGGATGGGTTTGTCGTGAGAAAAAGTCACAGAGCGTTGTTATGAAAACACATAGCTTTGGGTTTTCATTGAGATTTGTTCTTTAAAATCTCAAGTCTCCAGTCTGTTAACTTTTGAACTGATGAGAAGTAGCCCAAATGTTAGAGAAGGAATAGAACTTAGCTGTCACCTAGTTCAACACTTTGATTTTGGGGCTGTGGAAACCGAAGCCTTGAGAGGCTAAATGACAGAGGCAAGATCTCGCAATCCAGGGCAGAGCTGGGACTGGGACCTACCGACCTACTCGGACTCCAGGGCTTGTTTGTCTGCCCGAAGTCGCCCTGCCGTGAGAGCAGCTCCTAGTTTCTGGTGAGGTATGCATTAATCAGTCTTTAATTCTGAGGTAGTAGTAACATACCTTGTCAACAAAATGCAGAAATGTTTTAATGATTTGTTGCAGATGTCCTGGGACATTGAATAGGTTTCTGGCCATTCTCCCCACCCTCATCAGTTGGTGCTCGATTAAGCAATGCAGAACAATTTGAACGTGACTCTTAAAAAACAAACCATCCTTTGTCTCTGGCCTTCTTAATCCCACTCTGCTGTCCCTCTCCAAGAGCCCTAGGACCTTTCAAAGGCCAGCAGGACAAGCCACCTCCAGACAGCTGGTCATCTGACTGCTGTTGCTGCTGTTCCCAAGCAGCCAGAAAGCTGCAGGCTCAAGTTTATAGACTGACAATACACTGATCTGATCGCTAAATATTTGTTTGATATTATTGACTTTTTTGTGGTAAGGAAAAGAAATCCCTCGTGGTACCAGGTTACCTCAGTATGAGGCAGTGAAAGGTGAGACCGATCAACGCTGTGGCCTTTCGTGTGAGTGGCACTGGGTTTACTTCCTGTCACATGTCATTAGGAGTCAGAACCATCAATGTAATGTGAGAACATACTCTGTGCTTAACATGCTCTCTAATATAGCTCTGAAACCATGTGCTGTAAAGACGCATTGGTAATTTGTTTTGTGTACGTTAACCTGCTTTGGAAGTATTTTTTTTTCTCTGTGATAGTTAAGTAAAAATAGAATAATTAGTGTTCTGTTTTAGGACTACTTTCTCCTTTCTTCCACCAGAATATTCATATTTTTCTTTTGGAATCTTACAAAATTAGGTCTTACACTAATGTGTAGTTGAGGCAGAACCTTAGTTAAGTTTCTATGTTCTTCGGAAGCCTTTAGTCTCTTTACCGCCTGCCCACCTTTGCAGGAGCTCCGCTTCTTAAAGTTCTTTTTGGCCACCCAGTGTTTGCCATGTCGTTTTGTTGCTCGGTTCCTGGCTCCCCTGGTTTCCCACTGTGTTCTTAAGCTGCCGAAGACATTTAGTGCGAACTCAGAGAGATCACTCTGAGGAAAGCATTTTATTCCGCCCAGACAGGAAGGAAGGTAGAAAATAGTCAAAACAATGGGACGTATTCCTGGTTTTAGGCACATTTGAAAGAGATTTAAATTTGCTTGTACTTGAAGTTTATGGAATGTGTATTTTATGTCATGACTTGTGATACTGTATTTTTTGGACTATGAGACACACTTTTTAAAAAAATATTTTATTTATTTTTAGAGAGGGGAAGGGAAGGAGAAAGAGAGGGAGAGAAACATCAATGTGTGGTTGCCTCGCGTGCACCCCCTACTCAGGACTTGGCCTGCAACCCAGGCATGTGCCCTGACTGGGAATCGAACCAGCGACCCTTTGGTTCGAAGGCTGGCGTTTAATCCACAGAGCCACACCAGCTAGGGCAAGACACACTTTTTTAAACACATTTTTTGCTTCAAAAATTTCCCGCTATTTTCCTCCTCTAAAACCTAGGTGTGCCTGGGGTCCACACCATAAGATGCACCTAGGTTTTAGAGGAGGAAAATAGGAAAAAAAATTTTCAAGGAAAAAATGTGGTAAAAAGGTGCATCTTATAGTCCGAAGATATGGTAGTTTCTTTTTTAGAGAAATGTCAAGGAAATAGATATATTGCTTAGTTTTTTTTTAAAAAAACCTTACCCCCAACTTCTCTCAAGTCATCCCTTCAGTCTCAGGAAAATGAAATGCCCAACTTTTAGCTTTACTTTTTCTAAAAATTTTTGTGTTTTAAATAGTTCTTTGACTCTAAATTCTACTCGGTCTACTAGCACTTCCTATCACTTGTCATTAGGAGACAGAACAATCAGTGTTTGTCAGAACATACTCAGTGCTTAGCATGCCTTTTAATAGAGCTCTGAAAACATTTCCTTTAGAGTTGAGTTTCCAGAAGGAGTAGTTGGTGTTCAGTAGCCTTACATTCTCTTTTCCCAATCATCCTTTTCTCAAGTACACATCCATTTACTTTCTGTCCAACCAATAAAATTATTCTAGCAAGGACTACTCTGTTACCTACTGCTGCATAATAAACCACACCAGAACTCGACAGCTGTTTTATTTCTCTTGATTCCGTGGGTGACTGGGCTCAGCTGGCGTATTCTTCTGTTTCACATAGCCTTGGTTGGGTTGCAGTTATCTGTAGGCTTGACTAGGTTGGAATGCCTAAGAAGTTTGGAAATTGCTGCTGGGTGTCAGCTAGGAGGTCTACTGCAGCTGTGGACCGGAATACCTTGGGTGTTCTCCATGTGTTTTCCCAATGTAGCGTGGCCTTCTCATAGCATGGTGATTGGGTTCCAAGAGCACTCCCAAGTGCAAAGGCAGAAACTGAAGGTTCCCTAAGGTCTAGCCTAGGATGTTATGCAGTCTTACTTCTTACTGCATTCTTTTGGTGAAAACTGGTCACAGGGCAAGCCAAATTCAATAGGAGGGTAAATAGAGTCCATCTCATGAAAGGTTAGTAGGATGACCCATTGCAAAAGAGAATGTGGGACTCCGTAGCCACCCTGTAGACCCGATTACTAGGGATATCCTAAGTGACCAAACCAATCTTCTGTCACATTAGCACCACTGGCCACTCTCCGTGGTTTGTTGGTGGTGCTCCCTCCTGGTTTCCCTCCTGTCTGTCTTCCCGCCCAGCCTTCCCCATTTGTTCTTCTTTCCCCCCTTGCCCTGGCATATTGGTGTTCCCCAAACTTCTTCCCCTTCTTGTCTTTTCATTCTCCATTTCTTTCTTAGAAAATTATACCTGCATTCATGACATTAAAGGTAATGCACTTAATTCAAGAAATGAATTAGAAGCTGAATGTCCACCAAGGGCAAAATGGTTGAATACAATATGGTACATCCATATTGTTGAACTTTTTGCATCTACTACACAGGTAGGAATATTCTGTATTAAACTGGAATAAGTCTGTGATGTGTTATTAAGGGATAATGCATGAAAAATGTTATAGTATAATATAGAGATATGTGCATGCATTTGCATATGTTTTATGAGTACAGTGCATTTGGAATGGTATGTATGCTTCAACCTGCTAACATTGGTTATATTGAAGATGCTTTATTATTGTAATTAACAATTAATTTAAAAATAATTAATGATATTCAGAAATTAATTTCAAGACCATATATGAATTTATAGACAATAAAGATAAAAGTTAATGTAGAAGAATATTTCTTTAATGGCTTAGAGAATATTTATAAAAACGGGAGTCTCTTTTTTGTGTGTGTTGAATGCTTATATATGCATAGAAATAAGTCTGTAAAGATTTAGAACAAAATGTGAACAGTAGTAATTTCTGGATGACAGATGAGTTTTATTTCTTTTGGCTTATCTGTAGTATGCGATTTCAAAACAATGCTATTTTCATGATAGAAATAACATTATTTCTAAAAATAGAAGACAGTACATAAAACTGGTATTAAAACAAGCTACTTGTTTTCTGACTACTAAGACTTGAAAAAGCAACAATTGTATGAAATTATTGCAAAATGAATCTGTTTAGAACAGCAGTTGCCATTTTAGAATAGCAGTTGCTACATAACATTTTTGTTTCTTTCCTGTAGCAAAGACTGAAGGAAGAGAAGGAAGCCAAGCGGGCACGTTTGGACGGCAGGCATGCCTACTTACTTGCCATCGTAGCTTCCTGCGTGGACTTAAATAAAGCTGAAGTGGAGGATGCCATTCTTGAGGGGAATCAGGTGCGGTGCGTTTGAGTTCTCACTGACTTGGTTATGGAGGGTATGGAGGGTCTGCTGACATTGTCCTATGGCACGGTCCATGCTGGGCCTTAGAGGGTGCCTGTTTTAACATGGACAGGACTCCATTCTGGTTTGTACAGATGATGGCAGAATGAGCTTAGGGCTCCCCAGCTCTTTGTGTTGAATGGGGCACGTGTAATTGTCACTTAATTTCCATGGTTCTGACTGCAATGTCTGCATCTCCATGAATCTCGTGAAGCTGGGCTCGGGTGCCATTTTGGAACCTGAATTTGGAGACAGAGTCTCCTCTAAGAGGCTGATTTATTTTATTTTATTTTACTTTACTTTACTATTTAATTTTAGGTTTTTTTTTTTTAACTTATCTTGTCCTAACCTGGGAGACTGAATTGTGTCATTGTTTCCTGGCTTTGACTTTGGCATTTGAATCTGGTTAACTTTGTTTCTGACCTTGACTTCCATTTTCTGCCATGAATTCCCTCCAAAAAATTATGATGTGATTTGACTTTGGTTGGGAAAATCAAACTTCTGAAGGATATAATTTCCTGGGCAGGGAAGAAGGCATACCAGGAGTCCTATGGTGGTTCCCAAAAGTTTTTTTTTTTTTTTTAAACTTATTGGGAGGGAGGGGGAGAGAGAGAGAGAGTGTAAGAGAAAGAGAGCACCCTTTTTGTTGAACGAGGGTCACACTGTTGATGCTTGTCAGTGGTAGGCTTATAAATAACAGCGAGCTTTGGGCAAGAGGGTGGAGGGGAGCACGGAGTGTGAATGTGTGCTGACTTATGCCATGTACACACTCCCACATGGCTGATTCCAAACTACCAACACAATGTAACCAAGGCTAAGTTGGGAGGAGTTGTGATCAGTCGGCTGTCATGAGCTGGGTGAGTGGGCTCCAGCACTCCAGCACCAGCTTTGCTCCCTCCCGCTGGGCACTCCGGTGGAGTGAACTGGAGTCAGTGGGACAGTGAAGGGTGGATAACACTGAAATGGCTAAACTATAGGATCAATCAGTCAGAGGTTGAGGAAATGCCCTTTTTCATCTCTTGGTCTTTCTCATCATAGCTAACATTTATTGGATACTTACCATGTGTCAGTCTCTCTTCTAAGTGATTTTCATCTGTTATTTCATTTAATCTTCATCATACCAGAATCTAGATAATATTTTCCCCCAAACATAGAGGCATAGAAGGAGACAGAGTCCCATAGCTGATTTGGTCTTGGAGAGTTTGTTCGCAAGGTGACTTGCTTACCTCTACTTACTTCCTAATTCAGACGTCCGGGTTCGGGATAATGCAGGCAGGGTGAATGAATAAAAATTCTGAAGTGTGGGAACCCAAGTGAAACTGCTGTGTCATATTCAGGACTCAGGAATAATAAAACCTGGAGGTAGAGGGAGCATGCTGGCTCAGGTTGACAGGCTAGCAGGCTACAGGGGCAGGAGTGTCAGTATGGCCGTGACGGAAGTATCTCTCTTACCACCCTCTTAGCTTTGGAAGGTAATCACATGAAGTGCGTCCTGCTCATCCCATAGCATCCTCAGGCAAAGGAACGCAACAGAGAAAACAGGGCAACTTGCTTTTCCTCATATTTAATGGTTGTATCTATAACATGGTAGATACTGAAGAGGGCTTTCACATTAAAAATTTTCAGCTAGATTTTATCCTTTAAAAATTTAAATTGTGGTAAAATATACATAGCATAAAATTTACCATCTTAATTAATTTTAAGTGTACGTACCACATTTTGTTTATCCATCTGTTGGTGAACGTTTGGGTTGCTTTTACCTTTTGGCAACTGTGAATAATGCTGCTATGAATGCTTAGAACATGGGTATATAAATATTTCTGTAAGATCTTGCTTTCAGTTCTTTTGCATGTATACCCAGAAGTGGAATTTCAGGATCATATAGCAATGCTATTTTTAATGTTTAATGACAGGAGCCACACTGTTTTCCACAGTGACATTTTACATTCCCACCAGCAGTGCACAAGGGGTCCAGTTTCTCCACATCCTTGCCAGCATGTGTTATTTTGTTTTTTTGATAGTAGCCATCCTAATGTATGTGTAGGTTTTACCCTTTTCTGCCAATTTGAATTCAAAGCTGTGCCATAGACTACTTAAAGGAAGCCCTTTCATCGGTAGCAGCCAGTGGGCAGACCTCTAGATGTCCAGTGGACTTCATGGGTGGGGGGGTGGGGCTGGGTTCCGGGCTCCTGTTGGCCAGACTGTTCCATGGTTGTGTGTTCTCACGGCATTTTCCAGTAATTATTGCATCCTAATATTAAGGGTTTTCCCTAGTGTGTCAGATCGGGTTTTAGGTATTGAAAGGTTTGTTCTGTCTGATCTGTAATCGAACGAAAACGAAATGCTGATCTATATTTATATCTGCCTTCAACAGTTCAACTCTTTAGGAAATCAGCAGAAATGGACAGATAATCTCTTCCAATGTGCAAATTTAGCACCTATTTTTATGATTAATTGAATTATTTTTTGAATTGAATCCTTGTAATGGGAGGTATTTATTCCTCATGGTTTTATGTTGAAAGAAATAGATGCCTCATTATATATGGTTTGCATCAGCTGCAGTCCTATCTGAATAAGAAGGGTGATAATAAATGCTGATTTAAATGCGGTTTCGAATTCAGAACAAAGTTGTAACTTCGCCTTTTCTTCCCCCAGGTTGAAAGAATCGATCAGCTTTTTGCTGTTGGAGGTCTTCGTCACCTCATGTTTTACTATCAGGATGTGGAGGTAGCAGAAACAGGTATCCACATTTGATGTGGCCTAACCCAGGAATGTGCTGGCCAGTTTGATGGAGGATGGCATGAAGCAGCAGGCCACTGTGGGAGCTGGGCAGGGAGTGGTGAGGTGCAGGCGCAGGGTGGTGAGGCCCAGGTGCTATTTTTACCTTCAGGAAAGGGGACGGGGGATGATGGGTATTTAGCCTGGTTGTTCTGTCTTTATTTGGGATGTTTTGTCTACTTTTTCAGGCTGTGCTGGTACTTAAGGAACAATAAAGTAGTTTACATTTTGAGACTTCCTTTCTTTACATGCTGGCTCATTCCACGCAATTATGTTCTAGAACTTAGGGGCATCTGTTTCTTCTCTATGTAAGCACTATTTCTTTTTAACATAGGAGTTTTTGCCAATAAGTCTAACATGAGTTTTCCAGTTAAATATCACATTATGTTTATTTTCTACTAACTATGATTTAAATGAGTAATATTGAATGATAAATATAGTCATTTTCACTTAAGGAAAAGTTGTAAATCTTTGTGTGGATTCAATGGGCAAATCCCATTCTCCTTTTATGTACATTCATACAGTTTTAAAGCCACACTAGTGACATAAACACATATATTATGATTATATTAAAATATCATATGGATCCTTTTATTACCTTTTTGAAGAAAGGGGAAATAGTTATTGCTGTTGGTATACAGCATGACAATGGTTTTTTGTTTAAAAACTAAGGAAATTATGCATGCAGAATCTAAATGACTAGCATTTTCTCAAAATTATCTATTTGATGTTTTGTGGTCACAAAGTATAGTATATTTTAAATGAAAAACATCAAAATAATACACAAGTTTTGAATTCCGTCCCAGATTGCGACGCTCCTGAAATGTTGTGTTCATTTATGAACTATATCCTGGGCGAAAGAGCCTGCATGTGCAAATCTTACATCAGACAAGAAGGGTTTATGCGACTTGAACATAAAAAAGTTTACTTATGTTTCCCACTGTCTTTTTAGTCCTTTTCGGTGGGTGTAGTTTTTCTTCTGACTTTGGATTAAAATTCGGACAATCACGTGATTTTTCTGGATATTCTTAGATAAGAAAAATTCCTACGGTTGCATCAAATTACACACACATCTCAGTTCAGAAACCAAAAGTGTCCAGTTGATGAACACTAGCTGATCTAAAGTCAAATCTTTATTTCTGGCCCTCCCCCTACCTCCCCCCTACCCCCAGCAGGGGTCTCTGAAGGTTGATACTTGTATATGGTCCTCTACTTTCTCATCCCATCCTCCCACCCCTTGTCTGCACTGTTAACCACAGGTTCTGACTGTGTCAGGCTTGAAGTAGGCAGTGATGAGACCTAAGAGGTGGTAGGAGAGTTTCCTTTGGACTAGCACTAGCATGAGCTGCTGGCCTTGCACTCTCTGGGCCCTTTCTCCTGTGGGCACTGTGGTGGGTTTTCTGGAGATGGCCACTGGGAGCACTGGCTGCGTACCCGTTGATGGTGTGTTGTCCTCCCGATGGCCGTTGCCTGCTGCTCTTGTGTCTGGGCAGCATATACCACCCAACCGGCTCTGTTCTGTGTTCCTCCCTGCACTTCTCTTGAGCAGGATTTAAGATGGCTCCAGGCTCACTCTCTTTTCAGGGGGGTCCCACCTGGTTCACTAGAAACACTTCCCACTTCTTGTCCCTACCATCCACGGACGTGTCACCAGCTCCCAGTTCAGCCCAGCTTCTCTCTATGTGCCCTGCTGCGTGCTGTGCTTAGGTTTTTGAGGGAGGTGTTATATCCCCTTCCGTTTGTCCGGAAACTGCAGGAGATACAAATCAGACTCTGTAGGTAAGTTGGGCTTTAGATAGTTGAAGAGTCTGTTTCTTGACTATGGTGACCAATGATCCTGGTTTGCCTGAGACTTGCCCGCCTGTAGCATTGGAAGTCCCATATCCTCAGTCTACACTCCCCGGAGAATTTTAAGTTCTCATATGGGTGAGATGTTTAATCAGTTCTAGGACACTTTGAAGTTTCTGCAGGAATTTCTTTTTGTCTTAAACCTCTCTTTGTTTCTGATATCTATCATATCATCAAGCCTTGTTGAAACTTCTAGTTTAACATCCTCCTCATGAGACCCAGAAGATAGTAGTTAGAAGCGAGACACAATTTTGAACGAGAGAGGTCTTCTGGTTACCTTTCTTGGAGGGGTTCATTGTCACCACCCCGGTCCAAGTCTCTAGGCCAGCACCGTGAGGAAGGAAGAGCCCCAGGAGTCGATTCCTCTAAGCAGTTCTAAATGCAGGGTCTTAGGGTTCACCTTCCAGTCCGCTCCCCTCCACAACTCCCTTCGTCAGCACTAATAATCTTGCTCCTACCCCAATAGTCTTGCTCAAGCCACTAGCTCATTTGGAGACCTAAAACTTTCTTGAGCAGATGAGAGCACAGTAGAATAACTCAGAGCGTACTCTGTGTACTTACATGAGCTACCTGAGCTACATGCTTGGATGACCAAAAATGAATTTTCAGATAATAATAATAATGACAATCGTTCGTGAGCTAGTATTTTGATATGCTTTTCTAAGGGCTTTCCGGGTATTAACTTATTTAATCCTTACAACAATTCTAGATGCTGGGTTTTAGTACTTGGGGAACCCCAACTACTGGGTTCCAGTAGTATTTCCATTTTTCAGATGACAAAAGGGAAGCACCAAAAGATTAAGTAACTTGCCCAAGGTCACATGGCCAGGCAGTACTGCCCTGTGCACCCTGAGAGTGAAACCCTGAGAGTGTGGCTGCACAGGGCACGCCGTCCACCATGGGCCTGCCTCCAGCATTGTAGTGAAGGGCCAACCAGACTACGACAGAGAAGGAGCAGGGCGCGAGGTGGAGGGCTGAAGTTTTGCAGTCAGAGCTGGTTTTTGATCTTGGCCCTGCACCCACCGGCGGTGTGACTTGGGACCTGTCCCAGCAGTCTTCAGGACTGTGGGGAGTTGTAGTAGTGTAGACAAGATTCCAGGCCCACAGAGGCCCTGGCACGCAGCACATGCCAACAGATGCTGTGCTCTCTCTCACCCCCTCTCACTGCCCCCTGTGAAGGCCCATTGTGACAGGGATGACTTTTACAGCTTTAGAAAGAATTTGCTCCGGGCCAGTCTTTCTTATTCCTGATTCTCTTCTTCCTGTTTCCCCCGCCGCCCCCAAAGCAACAATTTTGAAACAAACAGATCCTTTTAGATCCTTTAGGGCTCAGGCTAGAGATTGTCCAAGTGGTGGACTTTCTGAGGTGCATGGATGAGCCAATATGACAATATTTCAACAAGGAAACTTTGTACCAAGATGCGACCATGTGCAGTGCAAATAGCAGTGGTGAGATTAAAATTCTTTTGCCTTCGTAGGACAACATGGCTCTTCAGGAGGAGTAAACCCTATTTCTGGAAAGATGAACAAACCTAAAGTGTTTGTGACAGAGGGAAAAGATGTCGCTCTTACTGGCATGTGCGTGTTCTTCATCCGGACAGACCCTTCCAGAGCCATCACCCCGGAGAACATCCACCAGGTAAGGGCCAGAGCAACCCTGTGCTCGCTCACCCAGCCCACATCAGTTCTAGCGAAGGCGCCCATTGTTTGTTAAATAGTCACTAAGTATCTAAATCTACTTTGCAAGTAGTATTTTTAAAAGCATTGAAAGCAAACAATTAAGAAGACATTTCCTTTAAATTTATTAGGTAAGAGGACTAAATAGTCAATGTATTAACAAAAATTGCTACAACATTTTTTTGTGTGTGTGTCACAATGAGATCTTTCCTTTTTTAAAAAAGTTGATTTATTTACTTCTAGAGAGAGGGGAAAGGAGGGGGAAAGAGAAGGCGAGAAACGCTGATATGAGAGGGAAACATGTACTGGCTGCCTCTCGCACACACTCCAGCTGGCTGCCAAACCCATAAGCTAGGCATGTGCTCTGACTGGGAATTGAACTGGCAACCTTTAGCTTTGTGGGACAACACCCAACCCACTGAGCCACACCGGTCATGGCAACGTCTTTCCTTTTGAGAAGAGTTCCCCATATATGATTTATTTTATGGCAAATTTCATACATTTAAAATAAGACTTTTAAAAGTGAACATATAACTTTATTTACTTTTTTGTGCAAAATAAAGTTCACGTTTACATGTCTCCCCTGCCCTTAATAGTTGTATTTGCTTGGTGTAGATAAACTGGTAAACATCTTACGTTCTATTTATTTCATTCTTTTATTGTGATGATGAAGACGTAGGATAGTATGAAGCTATGTCTTAACTAGAGTATGAAAATTAAAATTTACTGCCTGGAGACACTGAATAGAAAAACAGACAGTGGCAAGATCACATGTAAATATAGAACTGTGAGCCCTGGCTGGGCTGCTCAGTTGGTTAGAGCATTGTTGGACATGCCAAGGCCAAGGGAACAGGTTTGATCCCCAGTCAGGGCACACAAGAATCAACCAATGAATATATAAATATGTGGAACAACAAGTCTCTCTCCCTCTCTACCCCCACACCCTTCCTTTCCCTCTCTCTAAAATAAATCAATTAAAAAATAAAATAAAAAATAGAAGTTTGAGCTGCAATCTGTAGCAACCTGCCCAGGAAAGCGACCCCCTACCTGCAGTAAACAACCCAGGTAGCCAGCCTGTTTGTCAGTATTGGACTTTTGTCCATACTTCCAGTGGACTTCCCTGGGTCCGACCAGAGAAAGCCAAATGTGCACCGCTAACCAGTCATACAGGATGCCCTGCTGCTAGTTAGCCCTCTTCCAGCTTCTCTCGGCCAGCAGCCTGCAGTCCAGGCATTCCACCCGAATGCTCTCCCGCTGCCCTGCCTGTCTGTGAGTCTCTGCCAAAATGCAGGTGATGGCGGCGGATTTTGACTACAGCAAACTCCAAATCACTAGCGTTTGCTTTTCTCATTTGACTGGTCTTTATTTGTCCACAGGATAGTTAGTTAACAACAGCATTCAGAGAAGACTTAGTAGCTATGTCATGACTGAAGGTAATTTTTACAGAAAAGGATCTCCTCTTTCTTTTCCAGGAGGTGAGCTTCAATATGTTAGATGCCACAGATGGGGGCCTGCTCAATAGCATGAGGCATTTGCTGTCAGACATCTTCATTCCAGCTCTCAGGGCTACGAGCCAGGGCTGGGGCGAGCTTGAGGGGCTTCAGGAAGCATCCAGCATTCGGCAGGACTTCTTGAGCTCTCTGGAAGGCTTTGTCAGTGTCCTGTTGAGTGCACAGGAGAGTTTGATGGAGAAGGTAAGAACAAATAAGTTATTTCTTCAAAAGATCGGAGGGTGAACAAATTGACATAGATGTGTGTGGTAGTTCTCTTACACAGTCTTAATTCCACTATCTTGTAAATCTTTAAACAATTTCCTGGACACTTTTATTGCCCCCTCAAGATACGGTGGGGACTAGATTTAAATTCCTGGAGTTTGAAGTGATTAATACATCAGAGGTTCCGTTGAAATGTTGACTATGAAGGAAGACTCAGTCATTTCAAATGTGTGACTGAAAAATATGAAATATCCGTGCTGTTGCTTTGCATGATGGAAGGAACTTGGATGCAGAGCATGTGTGGGTGTGGGTATGGGTGGTGGGTAGGGATAAAGGAAATCCTGATGAGGAGAGAGGAGAAATTGACACATATCAAGAGGGAGAGAGTGGGTCAGGTCCTGTGGTTCAGCCGGTGACCAAAGGGCCTTTAAGAATAAGCGTGGCAGAGGTGAGCCAAAATTTGTCCTGCCTGCAGTAAGCCTTTGTTAGAGCTTACTGGGGTAGATGACAGCCCACCCCAGGCATGGATGGGAGAAAGAGGAATGGATCCCATGATACCAATGACAATGTAACACTCTCCTGCCTCTGAGGAACACTGAGACCCATTGGGATATGGGGAAGGAGGGAGGGAGGTGTTAGGAGCTTCCTAAAGGATGTGGAACGAGTGACAGCGGTAAACTTCATCCAGACTGGAGCAGGATGATTCCAGCTAACATAATTGTTGTATTAGCAATTAACCATGGTTCAGCCCACAGTAAAATGCAACTTGGACCAAATTAAGTTGTTACTGTATATAGAAAAGCCATACTTTCCTATGAATATACATCATTTTGTAGCAGAGGTATTGAAAAACGTGGATGGATCCCCCTACAGGAGGGAGGCAGTGCCGCCTCCTGAGGCCCAGATCCCTCCCTGAAAATCAGAGACTCCTGTCCATGTGGCAGGTGCAAAGTGCCGAGTGGGAGAAGGCAGGGTTAGAGGGGGGAGGGCCTTCCGGGCTGGGGCAGCATGAGCAAAGGCACAGGGGAGCGGAGGCACATGGCTGCGCTGGTGGGTTTTCAGAGCTCTGCCAGAGGGTGGCAGTGTGTAAAACACCAGTTGAGGAGGCCAGGCCCAGGAGGACAAAGTGGTACCTCTGGGTCCCACGGGGGTGGGGCTGACAGTGTGTCTGAGCAGGGGTGGGCCTCGGGGCCAGGACTCGGGGCTGTTAGGAGTCAGAGAGGGCAGGGCTTTGTTAGGAAGCCAAGTGAAGAAAACAGGAAACGTTGAGGGGTCTGCCCGGGTGCTGCAGTGTCTCCTTGCAGCAGACTGTGGTGACGGGCACGGCTTCACTCTGCAGGCCACTCTCTCTGCTGGTTTTGAACCGAGTCTGGAGAGTGTTAGGCTAAGTGAAATAAGCTAGGTACTGTATGATCTCACTTATACAAGGAATCTAACGAACAAAATAGACTAATGAGCAAAATAGAACCAGAGACATAGAACATGGAACAGACTGACAGCAGCCAGAGGGGAGCAAGGAGAGGGGTAACAGGGGAAAGAAGAGGAAGGGACCAGTGGAAGAACGTGTGTGATGACCCACAGACGTGGACAGCGGTGTGGGGATGGACTGTGGGAGCGGTGGGGTGGGATGGGTGGAAGAGGACAAAGGGGGAAAATTGGGACGACAGTAACAGAATAACAATAAAAAGTAAACAAAAAAATAAAAACAGAAGGAGAGGGGATCCCAGCTTCTGGTGCCCACCACTCCCCCGCTGTTCCTTCCACCTTCCACATCTCCCAGTGGGCTCTTCGGTTTAACCTTGGTACACCAGGAAGCCCCTAGGGCCTGGGCTTTGGGAAGTGGATCTCTGGCCATATTGGCATTTAGCATGGCAAGTACCCACGTCCGACCCTGCTGGTTCTGAACCAGTTGAGAGACATATTAGCTCTGTGGTTGGTAAAGTGACATTGGATGTGAAAGCTGAGTTTAGAGATTCACAGTGTCAGGTGCACAGATACCAGAAGGAAAATGTCCTCATTAAATATTGGGGTCCATTTTCTGTTACTAGGTTTCATTATCAAGTCAAAATTCAACACACATCCTTTACTACCCTTTTCTTTTTCTTCCTCCCACAACAAATCTATGTGTTCAACACTGAACTTGCTAACTATAAAGATGTTACTGGGCAAGGACAAGAGAACATTTCCAAATGTGAACGTGATAGATTAGAAATTACTCCCCTCCAAATCCATTTTCTCGGAGCTTCTCACTGTCTTTGGTTGGCTTCATGAGTTCACTATTTAATTTTCAAGTTTCCTATTAATTCCCCAAATCTGTGATGTTATGACTGCCTTTCTCTCTAGTTCAGTCTTTGTTCCTTTTTGACCCCAAAGTTGACCTCAGTATCCATCTTCTCGAGTGGTGTGCTCAGAGTGTGGGGGTACTGGGCATTTTGTGTCCCACTGTGCTGTCAGGATCTTTCTGCAGAGAGCAGGGCAGTTTAGACTAGAGGATCCCCTGAAGATACTTCTAAGCTGAGGGATCAACCAGTGTGTGTGTGTGTATTTAAAAAGCATCACCTTATTATTTAATCTTCATTTTAATCAGGTGAACCTTCAAAAGTGTGACATATTTGAACTGAAAACCCTGAAGGAACCAATAGACTACTTGACTCTAGCTAATAACCCTGAGACTTTGGAAAAAGTAGAAAGTTGTATGAAAGTGTGGATCAAACAAACAGAACAGGTAATTTCCAGAAACCAAACATCAGTTTCTGATGCCACATTGCTGAACTAGCCAATGGAAGAAGGTATATTTGCCTAAGTATTTTAAGAGTCCCTGAAGAGGCAAGAGGTTCACATGGCGTTATTATAGTCATTAGTTAGGAAGAGAGAGTGAGAATTCTAAGAGATGAAAGTTGGTAACTCTGTATACTTGCACAACTAGAAGATAGCACTTTGCTATTTTTTCTTCACTGTATGATTTACTTTGATGAGCACATTTGTAGAAATAGAAAGAGTTTTCTAATTTAGTGTGTCCTGCAAAAGAGATCTTGAGACTTAACTTTAAAAAAATATTTTCAAAAAAGTCCTAAGTGAAGGTGGACATTAAATCAAAAAGTAAGCATAATTAAAATTAACCAACATTGCCCTGGCTGGCGTGGCTCAGTGGATTGAGTGCTGGCCTGCGAACCAAAGGGTCACGGGTTTGATTCCTAGTCAGGGTGCATGCCTAGATTGCAGGCTGAGTCCCCAGTGGGGGCTGGGTGAGCATGAGAGGAACCACACATTGATGTTTCTCTCCCTCTCTCCCCCCCTTCTACTCTGTCTAGAAATAAATAAATAAAATGCTTAAAAAAGTTAACCAACATAAGACCTGGGAGCTTCCTAAGGTTGTATTGCTTCAAGGTTATACACAAGTAAATGAATAGCCAAGGAAACTTGGTGAGGTCGGGCCCTCCAAAAATTTATTAAAACTCCTTAAATAAATAATTTGCAGTTAGAACAAGTTAACAGTTTTTGTAGAAGTTTTTAAAATGGATACATGTTAAGTTAGTTAAAGGCTGTCATTCAAGGCCTGAAAATGATAAAAAATTTAGCAGAATTGAGATAGCATCATTTATTTCCTTATTTTTTGCTTTTGTATGATGTTCGTATTTCTAGTTCTGTTCAGTGGTTCATGTTTGTCCTGTGCATCTCAGGTCCTTGCTGAGAACAATCAGCTGCGGAAGGAAGCGGATGACCTTGGGCCCCGGGCAGAGTTGGAGCACTGGAAAAAAAGGCTCTCCAAGTTTAACTACCTTTTGGACCAACTGAAAAGCCCGGATGTGAAGGCTGTGTTGGCAGTGCTAGCTGCTGCCAAGTCAAAACTTCTGAAGGTTGTCAGCCACTTCTTTTTGCTTTATAAAATGGGAATTTTAGGTCAGAGAGTGATTAAGAACAGAAAAATATTATTATAACTTCAAGAAAAAACCTTTCAGATTGAATAATATTGCCCTATTATAATTTTGGGTATTGTGGGAATAGCCTTTGAAGTAAAGGTATTTGTTGGCAGATGTACTTATATGTATAGGTATTATTAGAGGGCATTGCATATAATTAAGATGTAACACCGTAACATGACTGTACATTATGAATTAAGACCAACTAGGAGTAGTAATAATGAAAACTTACCTTATATATATTTTAGTCCTGGTATGTTAGTTTTATACTGCTGTGTTACACTTTACCCCCAAATTTAGCAACTTAAACGTTTAGTAACCCACAATCTGCGGGTCAGAATTTGGGTGCAGGTTTATCTGGGTGCCACTGACTAGGATCTCTCGTGAGGTCACGGTAGGAGTGTCACCTTCTGGGCAGGCTCGGCTGGGGAGCATCTACTTCTGAGTTGCTCCTGTGGTTGTTGCAGGATTCAGTTCCTCGCTGGCTGTTGGCTGGAGGCTTCCTTTAGTTCTTTCCCACGTGGGCCTCTCTCCATTGGGCTCCTCACCAAATGGCAGCTGGCTTCCCTTACGGGGAGGAAGTGGCAGAGTGCAAGAGAGCACATAACACAGAAGCCACAGCTTTAGATAAATGAATTCCAGAAGTGACATCCTATCACTTTTGTCACATTCTGTTTATTAGAAGTGAATTGCTAGACTGAGCCCACAATCGAGGGGTGAGGATGACACAAGAGCACAAATACCAGGAGTCAGTGCTCCCTGGGGGCCATCAGAGAGGTGCCAACCACTCCTGGCTTTGGGGCCATAAAGAATATTCATTAGCTGTTTGCATGGATGTTTCAATCTATGAAAATGATGTAAATAATCAATAATAATTTGTTTCAGCTACTACTTTAGATTTCCTTTATATCGTTGCTCAAAGAATGCAATCATTTTGTTGTGCTATAGTTCAGAAATATTAGTAGGACTTCCATGAAGTCAGTTGAATGTGCTGGCGCGTGCTAAATCACATCATTTTACTTCTTCTACATTTAAATATCTGTCCATTTTGAAGTTCCTAGGTCATTGCACAGTCCTGGCACGTGATTGGCAGTTAATAAATAATTCCTACGTTAATGGATGGACAAAAGTTTAGGGATATGCAGTGAAGATAGAAAATACAGGGGTGAGGTGCAGATCGGATCCAGGAGCCAGAGGACAAGAGAAGATGCGGGTTGCAAGGGTGGTGCTGCCCCTGGACGCTCTATCCCAGTCATTTACTAGGTTTCTAAGAGAAGGCTTGAAGGAGATACCTGAAAAATTTAGTCAAAAACTTTAATTGCTCTTCACTGTGGCAATGTCCTTTGCCCCTCTGGATTCAGTTTTATGTGAGAGGCATAGGACAAAGTGAAAGTCTGACTCAAGGGACTCGCAGTGACACTTAGCAGATGCTGCATTGGAAGTTTCTGTATGAATAATCACATTAAAATAGCTCTTCTGTCCTGCATTTAGACTTGGCGGGAGATGGACGTTCGAATCACTGATGCAGCTAATGAAGCAAAGGACAACGTCAAATATTTGTATACACTCGAAAAATGCTGTGACCCCTTGTACAGCAGCGACCCTGTGAGTTAACGGTTTCTCCTCTCTGAGTCTACTGATGGCGCTTCTGTGCCAGCTGAATTGAGTGTGGTGTTTTGGTTTGTAGATGTTAGTTTGTTCAAAAAGTCTTGGAAATCTCTTTTCATCCTTAAGAAAATGATTTGTGTATATCCACATGTACCTATATATATATATCTATATCTGCCTGTTCATCTATCTATCCATCCATCCACTCACCTATTGATCTAGCAAAGAGGAACCTATATGTGATATTTAAAAAATATTAGTCACACATTCCATTTTCCATTAAATATTGCCACTTACATTTTGAGCCACACTGTGGTGGGAAGAGTCATCGAGTTTGTTTGATCTTCTGCCTGCTTTTGTAGATGCCAAAGTTGACTGTTAGTTAATATGATCTTCTTATCACTAAAAGAAAGTTCATGTTTCTTGCAGTGAAACAAAATTTGATTAATTGCATGTGACTAGATAATAAAATGATCCTTAAATATATTTATGTAAAGTGTTAGGTAATATTTTAAAATTTAAGTAAAAGTCATGTAGCTAAACTTTATTCTAATTAAGATGGCATGATTAGACTATTGAATTTTGGTGAATTTGATGTTTGTTACCTGGAAAACTTTTGTGTGGTGTCTTCCAGATATCCATGATTGATGCTATTCCTACACTTATAAATGCAATTAAAATGATCTACAGCATCTCTCATTATTATAACACATCTGAGAAGATTACATCTCTGTTTGTAAAGGTAGGTGAATATCATAAAGTTCATGGTCACTTGAATTTCTTTGCACATGGTCAATTTTTTGGTAATTAAATAGTACCATGTTAGCATAATCCAACATTTGTATATTCTATGAATTTTTAAAAAAGCTTAATTCCGCAATAGAGATAATCAAGTTTATGTGAGAGGCTGATTGTGGCAAATCATGAAGCATTATTTCTCAAAGTAATTATTGTAAATAATTACTAGGGTGGACGATGGTTTACATGGCACTTAGGAACTGTGAGTTACTAAGTTACTGAGGGAGATCGGAAAAAACTCCGAACAGCTGTTAGGTTGGAAAGTGAATCATTTCTAGGTTGGTTAACACATTCATCCTCCATACACAAGGGGGCCCAAATCATTGATTTTTCATGGTGCTTCCAACTCTGATTTCACAAATGATTTTGACAGTATACGCGTGGAATCTCTATGAAGTCAAACAAATAGAAACAGAGATGAAAGTGGTGGTTGCTAAGGACTGCGGGGGGATGGTAGGGGAAATGGGGAGATGTTGGTCAAAATGCATAAACTTTCAATTATAAGATGAATGAGTTCTGGGGATGTAATGTACAGCATGGTGACTATATTAATAATACGGTGTTGTATTCTTGACATTTTCTAAGAGAACATATCTTTCTATTTTTTAAATTTTTAACATTGAGTTTATTTGGGTTGCATTGGTTAATAAAATTATATAGATTTGAAGTGCTCAATTCTGTAGCACTTCATCTATATGTCATTGTGTGTTCACCACCCAAGTCCAATCTCTGTCTGTCGTCATGTATTTGGCCCCCTTTACCCTTTACTACCTCCCTTCCCCCTCCTTTCCCTCTGGTAACCACCATGCCATTGTCTGTGTCTGTGAGTTTTTGTTCGACTTGTTTGTGTATTTGTTGCTTTAACTTTTATATTCCCCATATGAGTGAAATCTTACGGTTGTTGACTTTTCCCATGTGACTTATTTTGCTTAGCATGGTATTCTCACGATCCATCCATGTTGTCACAAGTGACAGTACTTCATCTTTTGTGGCTGAGCAGTATTTCATTGTATATATGCACCATATCTTTACCTAGTCATCTATGGAAGGACACTTTGGTTGTTTCCATGTCTTGGCCACTGTAAATAAGGCTGCAGTGAACATACGGTAACTTTATTCTTAGTTTTTTTGAGGAACCTCCATATTGTTTTCATAGTGGTTGTACCAGTTTACATTCCTACCAACAGTGAATGAGAGGCCTGCTTCTTCACAAACTCTTTAACACTTGTTATTTTACTTGCCTGTTGATGATAGCCATTCACCAGGTGTGAGGTATATCTCATTGTAGTTCTGATTTACATTTCCTAATAGCAAGCAAAGTTCAGCATCTTTTCATATATCTGTTGGCCATTTGTATGTCTTGGAAGTGTCCATTCAGGTCTTCTGCTAATTTTTTAACTGGATTTTTTTTCTGTTAATTGTATGAGTTCGATTGTTCGTCCTTCCTTCCTTCCTTCCTTTCCTTTCCTTTCCCTCCCTCCCTCCTCCCTCCCTCCCTCCTTCCTTCCTTCCTTCCTTCCTTCCTTCCTTCCTTCCTTCCTTCCTTCCTTCCTTCCTCCCTTCCTTCCTTCCACATTGACCCCTTAATGGAGATGTCGTTTGCATGTATCTTCTTCCATTCAGTGGTTGTCTTTTTGTTTTGTTGAGGGTTTCTTTTGCTGTGTAGGAGCTTTTTAGTTTGGCACAATTCCATTCATTTATTTTTACTTTCACCCCCTTGACCTTGAGGTCAAATTTATAAAATCCTCTCGAAGGCCAAGGTCCATAGTTTAGTACCTATGTTTTCTTTGATGTAATTTATTGTTTCGGGTCTTATATATAGGTCTTTGATCCATTTTGAATTAATTTTTATGTATGGTGACTAATAGCAGGCAGTCTAGTTTCATTCTTTTGCATGCAGTTTTTCAATTTTCTCAGCATCATTTATTGAAGAGACTTTCTTTTTCTCTATTGTATGCTTTTGGCTCCTTTGTCAAAATTATTTGCCCATATACATGTGGGTTTATTTCTGGGCTCTCCATTATGTCATCTTTCTGGGTGTCTGTTTTTTTTCCCCCCCCTGCCATGCTGTTTTGATTAGCGTCACTTTGTAGTATAATTTGAAGCCAGGGAATGTGATACTGCCAGCTTTGTTTTTGTTTTTTTTCCCCAGAGTTTCCTTGGCTGTTTGGGGACTTTGGTGATTCTATGCAAATCTGATGATTTTTTTTTGTTCTGGTTCTTTAAAAAATGACATTGGGATTTTATTTTTTTATTTTTTTAAAGATTTATTTATTTATCTTTAGAGGGGAAGGGTAGGAGAGAGGGAGAGGGAGAGAAATATCAATGTACGGTTGCCTCTCATGCGTCCCCTGCTGGGAACTGGCCTGCAACCCAGGCATGTGCCCTGACTGGGAATCGAACCGCGATCCTCTGGTTCACAGGCCCGCGCTCAATCCACTGAGCTACACCAGCCAGGGCTTGGGATTTTGATGGGGATTGCATTAACTCTGTACATTGCTTGGGGTGATATGGACATTTTAACCATATCTTCCAATCCATGAACACAGAATATCTTTCCATTTCTTTGTGTCTTCTGTAATTTCTTTTAATAATGTCTTACAGTTTTCAGTGTATAGGTCCTTTGCATCTTTTGTTAAAGAGAACAAATTTTAAGTGCTCCCAGATGTACATGAAAAATCGTAACTGTGAGGTGATGGATGTGTTAATTAACTTGATTGTGATAATCTTTTCACTAATTATATCAAATCATCACATTGCACACCTTAAATATATGAAATTTTTATTTATGAATTATGCCTCAATAAAGCTGAGTAAAAAGGTCTAATGCTTGATCATAGTTGCTGTGGAAACAAATAAATCCAAAGCCCGATCCCACAGATTGTATGCCCTGAGAGGTAGAAGAGTTAAAGACCCTCTAGTCCAGTTTATACTTGATGGCTGTCTTATGTACATAGCACCATTTTATTGGAATACTCCAGGTGACCAATCAGATGATATCGGCGTGTAAAGCTTATATTACCAACAATGGAACTGCTTCCCTGTGGAGCCAGCCGCAGGATGCTGTTGTGGAAAAAATATTATCTGCAATTAAACTTAAGCAGGTAATGACCAGCCTATTGATATATTTAGATCATGCTTCATTATTTTATGTTGTTTTTGGTGATGCATGTTAAATTATTTAGCAATTATTATATTCTTGGTTGCTAAAAAAAGCAGTAATTCTTTACTGTTAAGAAAGTTACATGTTAATAAAACTTTTCGGAAAACCTGTGCACTTACCTCTACCCTGTTTGGGGGCCTACTGTGTCTGAATACCCATTAAATACTGAAGATACAAAGATAACTAAGATGACTGAGGTTTTCTTAAGCTTCTTACAGATGAATGGGGAGAGAGACACAGAGCGAGGCCGCTGCTAACGTGGTGGGACAGATGTGGGATGGCTGCACCGCTGAGTTTCATGGTGAACAATTAGGACTTCGCTAGATCAGAGGGGTGGGAGAAGATGACATTCCAGGCTGGCGGACGAGTGAGTGAAAAGGCAGGATACTGAAAGGACTTGCGATTCCATCCTAATGTTGCTGTCACCTTTGCTGAAGAGAAGAAGGTTGATATCTTTGTTGTTCTCCCTTTCTTTTATTTTGGTTTTTGACTTCAAGGAATACCAGCACTGCTTTCACAAGACAAAACAAAAGCTAAAACAAGATCCAAATGAGAAACAATTTGAATTCAGCGAGATGTATATTTTCGGAAAATTTGAAACCTTCCACCGACGGCTTGCTAAGATACTGGACATTTTTACAACCTTTAAGACATACTCAGTCCTGCAAGATTCTAAAATTGAAGGCCTGGAAGACATAGCCACTAAATACCAGGTATTGTTTGAAAACTAAACTTGCTGCTCTAATCCAGAACTAAAACTCTGATATTTTATGCAAATAACTATGTTTAGAAAAACAAACAAAACAAAACTATGTTTAGAATGATTCATATACTTCATACTGTGAAATATAAGCCCATGGCCCTTAACCAATAAAGAAATTAGATTTATTTGAGAATTATGTAATGGCGCTAATATGTTCTTTTCAGGTATGCGGTTATTGTAATGGCTCCCCAATTGTCTGAAATTAATCATCATTAGTAAAAGTGTTTTCATTAGTGGCACAAGAAAAGTATTGTGATAGAACTTATCCCTTCACTTATTCATGCAGGGCATATTTACGGAAGCAAATGCTATGCGTCAGGCATTCGCTTGAGATGAGATGCTGAGTGCTGAGTGTTTTGTTATCGTCTCTGCATTTCAGCATTTCGTTTGGACACATGTCAAAAATAAAAGGGACTGAATTTTATTTTAGGTATTTAGTCTAGTTATTTTGACATTTAACTTCTTTATCTTATAAGGATATATATATGACTAATCTTAGTTTTTAAAGTGGACACTGTGATCTAATAATGTTTTGAAGATTGAAAAAACAATTTACAAACAAAATGTGTTTTCAGTTTTTAATGTGGATGTAGTAAATGTTTTTCTTATTGGGAACAGTGATACTGAAACTTAGATTTTTTGTACTTGAACTTGAAAAAGATCATATCATTTATTGCCAGCTTTTATGCTCTAACAGTTTAGGCCGATCTAAGGGTTCTTTTTCATCTCCTGAATGCACCAGATTTTGGGAGAGAAAAAGAAAAAACTTTCCTTAATGTAGCAAGAAGCATTTTAGGTGACTCCTGTGTAATTTTGCATGGTAGAAAATTTGTACTTTGAAGGTGACTGTTTTGTAAGACAAGAAGCAATATATCCACTTATTTTTCAATTTGGAATCTATTTTCTATTCTTAATGAGAAAATAATTTTGGAATATATTTCAAAGTTTATCTTTGAATGAGAAGTTGAACTATGCACCTAAATGCAGATGAAGGCAGTTCTAGCCTGATAAAAATCCTGGGAAGAGAAACCAGAAATCTGAAATGAAATACCAATTAAAGTTGATGGGCCAGAGGTAGTGAGAGAACAGGTGGATGGTGCAGGAAAGCGTGCGGGGAGATTTTTGTGTTGGTACCAGTGTTAAAGCTCACAGTGGCATCCACAGAAATCAGTCTCAGGCTCTTGCCTGGCTATCAGGCCCTGCCCACTTCTCTCACCGCCTCGCCTGTTCCTCTTCTCCTCATTCTACCCTCTCCAGACATAGTTCATTTTATCGTCAGCTAGGAAGTACCCTTTTTTTTCTGGAAAATTCTACCTCTTGATTTTCACAGAGTCATTTCCTCTTTAGCCTCCAGATATTGATTTAAATGACCGTCTAAATTGTCTTTCTTGACTTTCGTTTTGCCTCAATCATTCTTTGTCACATTATTCCTTTTATCACTATGTAAAGTTATCCTGTTCATTTGTTTGTGACTGCAGGAATTCTGAATCCCTCTCTCTCCCACCAAGGCTGTAAGTTTCCCCAGGGCAGGGACATTTGTTTGTCTTGTTAATTTCTGTATCGTCATAATTAACTGGCACATAATAGGTATTTGATACATACATTATTTCACTCATATGTGGAATATAAAACTGCAACTCCTTGACACAGACAACCATGTGGTGGTTACCAGAGGGAAGGGAGTGGGAGGGTTAGTAAAGGGTAAAGAGGCCAAATGCATGGTGACAGAAGGTGGTTTGACTTTGGGTGGTGGGCACACAGTGCAATGTACAGATATCATGTATCATAGAAATCTACACTTGAAACTTGTGTGATCTTATTAATCTATGTCATCCCAATAAATTTAATTTTAAAAATAAATAAATAAAAACACTACTTTCTTAACTCTGTCAAATTAGTGATTTAGTAGATTGAGTTTGATTAGTTGGTTTAAAGGTCACAATTAATTGATTTATTTACTTAATACTCTCAAGTGACCATTAAATCCAATCATAGAGCAGAATTTTGTGAGGGCCCCAAATCTTTTTAATTACCACATTAAAATGCAGAATACAGCTTTTTCATATTTCTTTTACACACTTCCTATAACACGATGGGTAGCATAATATATACAGTTTCTAAATAGAACTAATTTTGTAGTTATACAGCATGAAAGAATAGGTTGTTTTAACTAGTAAACCTGACTCACGGAGTTATGCAGTTTACATACTTTTGTCTATTAAGGTGTTTGAATAGATGTATAAATGGAAATGACTTTGAAGAGGAGATTGCAGCAGGAGGCCCTGCATTCTTCATAAAAATTATATGCTTGTGTCAACAGTGTGGGCTCCCGAGTTTGACAACGGCTTAATACCTGGTTAAAAATGATCACAGCACATTACAGCTCATTATTCAGAGCAAACAAAACTTTGGATAATAGTGTTTTCAAGGAGATGAATTGCCTAATTTGTACTCTTGTAGTCACAGACTGCAGCTTTGCAGGGGGAAGGAAGCAATTAATTCCTGAATCTTTAAATGGTAGATTGCGATTTGACATTTTATTTAAGACATTTGAGGCTTAGAAGATAGTATTTTATCTGTAGATGTTATAACTGTTTTCTTCCTAAGTTTGTGTTCTGTTAAAGTCTTATTTATTTTCTGTGAGAAGTCAAACTTCAGTGACAAATATTTTAGTAACTTCTACTCTGGGCTTCTTTTTTTATTATTTCAGATGAGATTAGTAAGACATTTTTAGAGAAAACACTTCTACTTTTTAGATGTGATCTTTATTTTACATTTTCTTCAAAAATACATAAAACTTCATGAAAAATGCTTTCCACATGACCTCTTTGAAGGCAGTAGGCAGCATTATACCGCTGTAATGAGCATTACGCGATGTAACTAAAGAAATAGGCTCTGTTGAAGTTGCTTTCTTGGTAATGATTGTTCCTTCTGCATTTAAAGGTTATATTTAATTAAGTGATACTAGAATATTGAAATATTGTCTTATTTCTTTCATAACATTTCAGGGTATTGTTGCCACCATAAAGAAAAAAGAATATAATTTCTTAGACCAGCGGAAAATGGATTTTGACCAGGATTATGAAGAGTTTTGCAAGCAGACGAACGGCCTTCATGTAGGTCGTGTAAAATTCCTGTTGACAGTAGCGTGTTTTTTTTTTTTTTTCTGTTCTGTGTAAAGCTGCTAATCATTGCCTATCAGAAGGATGAGGCGTCTTCATCATGGAGGTGACTGATAGCAGCCTTGTCCTGGGCCTTTTTGATTTCAGATTAGTAATTGAAGGCTTTTCTTCATAGATTAAAGAGTCGGCAGTATAACTTTGGATAATGATCTGTAATCACAGACATCTGCATGTCTTCCATCTTAGTTCGTAGACAATTAACTTTCACGTTCTGTTGAAAGGTAGGGTTATTAGAGTACAGAAATTTGTTTCCATTTGTTTGTTACTTTATAGCAATGATTATGACCAGAGGTCATTTAATCAAAAGGTGAGTGACATTTGGCAGATCCCGAAGGCAGGGCTGCAGCTGGCCTTAGAGACAGTAGCACCAGGACTGACTCAGCATCTGGACCCCTTTCTCTCTTCCTAAGCCCCCAGCCCTGCCACCCCTACTCACAGCAGACTGGGTATCTTGACTTTCAGTCTGCATGAATGGTGGATGACTGTCATCAGCTTCGGAGAACATATCACAGGTTCAGCCTACTCCAAATTCCTAAAGAACATGTCAGCTTGGCCAGTTCTTGTAGGGTGTCTGGCCCTGGGTCATGTGGTAAAGCAGGTGCAATGGCCCCCTTGTGGTTGTTGGGAATGCTTGCCCTTGGAGGAGGGGAATTGAGGAGGGTAAGGTGGGGACAACCCCACTTACTATGGCAGACAACCCATTAGGAGTCTACCATAATTAATAAGCAGACTTTTTTCATCCCAGTGAGGTGAAAATTTGTACCATTTTGATTATTAAAGGAAAACTGCCATCTGTTCTTTTCCAGAATTTTTGGCTTGAAATAAGTTGGTGCACCTTAAGGGAAAAAGAACTCTGAGGTATTTTTGGAGGGGTGGGTTCTGTGATAGAAAGAATCGTAGTAAAACCAGCTAATTCTATATATCGGGTACTGTTCTAAGTACTTTATAGATGTTAATTCATTGTGTGATCACAATAATCCTATGAAGTGGGTGTTCGTAGTGCCCTCATTTTGCAGAAGAGCAAACTGAGGCACCGTGAGGTTAGGTGACATGCCCGAAGTCACAGAGACAGCAAGTGGTGGTGCAGGGGTTAAGCCCAGGCAGTCTGGCTCTAGGGTTCAAGTTCTTAACCTTTATGTTGTAAGACATATTTCAGTTGATGGGATGCCTGTACTAATTTAAGCAATGATCACTATTGGGGGCTGATTCAGACTTAAGGACAGTGCATCTTGATCTCTTCTGGTTGGAAATGGATGGGCCGTGGCTGATCCTGATTCTGTGCTCCGTGGTCAGTGTGTACATGTTGGGTCTTCACCTGTTTCCCAGTTTCTGGTTTCTGATACATGGCACTTCAGTAGCTTATATGTGGAATATCAGTCGATGGTGAACATGTTGAGGGCAGGAATCCTGTTCATTTCTGTTTGTGTCTACAGGGCCTAGTCAGGGGCACCTTATATAATTGGAGAGCAAAGAATGTTTGCTGAATTAAAGTATGAGGAATGAATTCATAAGAACTAGATTTATTGTAATTAAACAAGCAATTACTGTTCATCAATTATGTATTAGGCTTTTATGCTGTGCATTATGAATACAGAAGTAAATCAAATAGATTTGTTCTCAAAGCCCACAGTACACAGAAGGCAGATATGTGCTATGATAGAAATACAAGTACATGTATGTTAGAAGTATTGTACCAGGCATTGAGAACAGAAACATCATAGTCCAAAGAAGTTCTAAAGAAACTTAGAGGGAGGACAAACCTACAAAACATTATAGGGAATACTAAAATTGCTACAACCCGTAAGGCAGGATGTGAGCCTAGAAGCAAAGCAGCCCCATACCCCTGCTTGCCTGGGCTCAGGAGAGGCTCAGAGAGGAGGTGATGCTTGATGCCAGAATAGTGTTTATCTTCTCCAAGTAAATGGAGGGAAATGAGCGGGATGGTGAGACCTTTTCAAGCCGGTGACCACTTTTTATAACCAAGAGTATAATTTTATAATTGTCCTATAACCTTAGTTTTGCTTATAATTAATGCTTAGTTATAAGCATTATTTATAGACATTAGTTCCTAGCCTCTTTAATCTTTTCTTACATTTTATTTTTAAATTTGACATTATTACTAAGTTTCCATCTCATAATAGGCCATTTCTCCCTTTGGTTGGATGACTACTTTTCCTTTGTCTTCTTGGTACCTTTTTCCATCCTATTCTTTTAAGTAAACTTTCTACATGTTCTTCTTTAAATAACTCATGAATTCAGCCCTTGTCTCAGTAGAAATACTGACCTTCCCAGTCCAGTGGATGAATGAGTGAGGGGA
The DNA here is from genome assembly GCA_039655065.1 of Glossophaga mutica. Lineage (NCBI taxonomy): Eukaryota > Metazoa > Chordata > Mammalia > Chiroptera > Phyllostomidae > Glossophaga > Glossophaga mutica. The sequence goes on from CM077305.1 coordinate 25,671,901, forward strand.
TGAGTCTTGGGGGCAGGAATGGAGAGGTTCAGTAACCATGGTGTCTCCAGGATGAAACACTGGAAGGTGGGTGGGGTGGGCTACCTGAGTGTCTCGGATCAGGACTGTATCTAGGACTCCACAGCCAAGGCCTCCAGAGCCTGGAATCCTGTCCAGATTTAGAGGTCATGCTGGTGCTAGTAGGTTGGACAGAAAACTAAGTAGGAGCTGGGAGCCCATGAGTAGTAAGAGGGCAAGTGAGTGTGAGGATTCCATGGGGGGACTCCAAAAGACTGTAAGAATGGACCTAGTACTCAGAGAGAAAAGAAGATTAACTCAACGTCTTTGTGAAGTTATAGGATGGAAACGCAAGGAAGATCAGGTACCAGTGTTAGGGCTCAGGGAAGATTTGCTGGTGTCTGAAATTGGAGGGAGTAAACGCATCACGAATGTTCCAGTTCTGCATAGTTTATACTCAGAGATTTTTATGTAATGAAAAAATTGGAGTATTTCTTTAGGTAGGCTAGCTGTGCTGCTCTTTATAGTTCCAGCAGAAGCAGTGAGAAGTGTTGGAAGCACATGAATAGATTTAGCTGTTCTCCAGCTTTGGGGCTTGCTGGGTGGTGAAGGGGGCATTGCGGCAAGCCTGCAGAGAGCAGCGTCTCTTCAAGTGCTAACTGTTTTCTGTGGGGCCCTGGGTATTTCCCGCTGGCTGTCTTGCCAAGTTACTTATGGAAAATCAAGCTTATCTGGGTACTAATTCTCAGGGCACATGCATCTGGTTCCCTCTTTGATCACAACATAAATTAATGATACCTTTAGAATTGTAGAGGCTCAAAACTCCTGTCTGGTAAATTGAGAAAAAGAATTAATTGGAATGTTCCTTTGAAGCACAAAATAGAAAATAATGAAATAATTTTTCTGTCTTTTATTTAATTCCATTGAGATTTTAATGACAACTCTGGGCTAAATATTAAAATGAACAAAGAATAAATCACATGCTTCATTTTTTTTGTTGTAGTTATTTTTATGTCTTATTTTTGGACAAATTTGTACAACGGTATAAGGTATGTGAGGTTCTCGGGACAAGCTATAATGAAAATCATTTTGGAAAATAGATGTGAGGGCTTTAAGAAACTGCTATTTAGGTCATTCTTTTTGAACTTATCTTCTCAGGAGATATTTACTTATTTTCTTCTGCAGAGATCTTGTGGTTCTGGGCTACGAAAGTGTTTCTATAGAGTGGTTTTGCATTCCTTCTGCCAGGACCTTAGGGGTTCTGCCAGCCCAGACTGCTGTTATGTTAATTTCTTGGGTTAGACCTCTCAGCTCATGAGTAAACTCAGACTCCTCATCCAGGTGTGGCACAGGCTAGGATTTTGACTGCTCCAGGACAGGGGTCGGTAAACTGCGCCCATGGGCCAGATCCTGCTTGGCCTGGTTGTTTACCAGTTGTCTTCTTCGGCTGCCTTTGCAGTATAGTGGTTGGTGAGCGGTAGTGAAAGAGACAGACCTGTGTCCCGCGAAGATGAAAATACTTATCACCCAGCTCTTGTAGAGGAAGTAAAGGGCTTGTTTTTATCCATTCACAGTTCTGGCCAGATGGCAACCACCCCTGACTCCCCACTTTTCCCACCTTGCATGCAGTCTAACCCTCCTGCATGGGTTAGGCAGCACTTCAGGGGGGCTGGCTTTCTGCAGGGTTCTGCTGAGAGTGTTGGGACCCCACAACTTCTCCACCCATGCTGTGATAGAGTCTCAGTGGCAACCCCCAGGCTCTGCCACAGGCCAACTCCTGTGACTGCCCTGGCTTTCAGGACCCTCTTTGTTTTGGCTTCTGGGCATTTATCTTTCTTTGAAGCTCAGGTGAGTATTACTTTCTCTGTTATATTCTATCCTGTATTATATGTGTTTGTAGAAAATGGGAAGTTCTTTTATCTTGATGCTAAATAGGACTTTTCCCAGTGGTAATTCATTGTTCGTAATCAGAACTTATTCTGTTTTAGAATCAGTTGCAGAAGTTCATGGATGCTACATTTGAAAAGATTCAAAACACAAATCAAGCTCTAAGCATGTTAAAGAAATTTGAAAGGTAAAAATTGAGAATAGTTTTCTAAGCTCTATTTTCTAAAATTGGGATAATGTGAACATAGTTTACCTTACGGTATTATTGGTATTATTATTTGATATTCTACTGGAAAGAAAATCTCTTGACATTCTGGATAACAGGGCGGAGTCTTTCAGTTCTTCAGAGTATTAAGAGTTTTTTCTTCTCGGCTTTGAAGTACCTGTGACTGTCTGTCATTGTATTACTTGAAGTTCAATAATTCAAAAAAAGATTATCTACTTTTTCCTAGGTTTTAAGGATTGATACTTTATTTTAAAAATCACTGTATTGAGATCTGATGGGTTGATACTACTTTGATTTTTAAAATTAGCTAAATAACTTACCTTCTTCTGTTAGCATATGTTGTAAAATACCTTAATAAAGGAGATTTCTAGATACCGTCTCATTAATTAAAGCTTTTCACTTTTTGAAAAATAAGATTGAACATACCCAACCTTGGTATTGATGACAAATACCGGCGTATCCTTGCAAACTATGGGGCCGACATTGATATGATTGCCAAGATGTATACAAAGCAGAAATGCAGCCCTCCTTTGGCCCGAGACCAGCCTCCTGTTGCTGGGAAGATTTTGTGGGCCCGTCAGCTCTTCCACAGGATTCAGCAACCAATGCAGCTTTTCCAGCAGCACCCAGCTGTGCTGCAGACTCCGGAAGCCAAGCCTGTGATTCACAGCTACAACAGGGTGGCCAAGGTCCTCCTGGAGTTTGAGATTCTCTACCACAGGGCGTGGCTTCAACAAGTAAGTCTACATATTAGTGTTCCTCAAAGATGTCTCCATTGTCAATCAATGGGACACCCTCTGCTAGCACTGAACAGTTTTATTTTTGTAGAAAGTTTGCTTTACAGGTATTTTATAAGACAGGTTTGGTTGACTTAGGTAGGTAATCAGTCAAAGAATGTAATATGTCCATGAAGAAAAATAATGATTAATTTTGAAAAAAAAAATAGCCAGGTAACAAACTCATTTTTATTTAATTTAGAAACTCATAAGGGAGAAGGTCCCATTTATTGGTTCTTTTACCTAGTTGACTAGGATTCTTAGTCAACCTGGTTTCTTAATGTGTCAATGAACACCAGTATGTCTGTTAAACAAAGTCTTAAGTTTTCTTTGGCTCTACCAGGTTAATCAAATTACATTCCAAACTCTACTATTCTTTGTAGGTTAGCAAGAATTTTTTGTGTGTATATTTTGGAAGACAAAATTCAGCCTTACCAGGCCTCTAAAGTGGTTTTTCATTTCCCTGGTTCACCTTTTGGTGTCTGAACCAGTACAGAGATGTCTCCATAGTGGTATTCATTGCTTTTCCAGATTCCTGGAAGCTGAGTTTAGCAGGTGTTATGATACTTTCAGGAAAAATAACTGAGTAGACCTGAAGTCATCAGGGAGCTAGATGGCATTTGAGAAGCCACCACTAATTTCAGTATTCACTTACATGGTGGTGTCAGAGAGTCATGACCGAAACATTTTGTGGAACTGACTGCAACATCAGCACCGAGAACTAGAAGGCCCTTTCCTGAAGTGAACTTAAGAGTTAGTGGCCCCACTGTCTTTAATTTGAGCAGCTCAGCTGCATGGAATAACACTTCATGATCCTCATTCCCAGGAATGGCCGAGCTAGATACCCTGTGCATGCATGGAAATTTCTAATAGTGATAATGTTCGTCTCTTCTCACAGATTGAAGAAATTCACATAGGACTCGAGGCTTCTTTATTGGTGAAGGCTCCAGGCACAGGAGACTTGTTTGTAAACTTTGACCCTCAGATACTAACTTTATTTAGAGAAACAGAGTGCATGTCACAGATGGGTCTGGAAGTGTCTCCACTTGCAGCTGCCCTTTACCAGAAACGGGATATATACAAAAAGAACTTCAGTAACATGCAGGTATAGTGCTTTTATTTTTCCTTGTCCTGGCCAGCCCTAGTTTGCATGAAAAAAAAAGAAAAAGAAAAAGAAAAAAAGAAATGGCAGTGTGTCACCATGAGGACTAGGAAGTGCCCAGGATAACTGGAGTGGAGTGACTGAGGTGCGAGTGCCATGGACTGAGTCGGTGGAGTTGGCAAGGCCAGGTCGTTACAGATCTTGCACACCAAGGTTATGGGTATGAGTGCACCAGGGAGCCACAGGAGGAATTTGAGCGGGAGGAAAAAACGCCTTGTATGCTAGAAATCATTCCTACCACTGGTTGAAGAATAGATTTTATGGTAACAAGCATGTCAAAGTGAAGCCACTTTGAAGGCTGTTGCACTCACTCAGGATGGAGATGATGATAGCTTGAACTAGGATGTCAGCTAAGTTCGAGGTCAGTGAATTAGAGAATTATGTCACCAGGCAGGTTATGAGAGAACTCAAGGATGATTCCTTAGTTTTAGGTGTGGGCAACTCAAGGGATTTACTCAAAGTATGGCTGTTATATGTTCCAGTACAGGTTATGTTCTGCACAACTGGCCCAGCAATGTGTATCGACCCTGAATGGATGTTTCTCTTACAAACATGCAAAGCCTGGGACTAGTTTGTTTTGGGGGACAGGAGGGAGTCATTTGTTCCCATCTTAAGTATCAACTGATTTTTAGAGATCCAAGTGGAGGTGTTATCCATGCAGATAGATGTGTAAGTCTGGAGTTGATCGCAGAAGTCAAAGTTGAAGATGACATGCATTTGAGAGTCATCAGAATATAGTTGCTATTGAAAGTTATTGTCCTGTGAGATCTCCAAGATGTAGATAAAGAAAAGCAGAAGACCTAGACCAAGCCCTGATGAGCTCTAGTATTAATATATCTGATACAAGAGGCCAAGTATGCCAATGAAATTAAGAATTGGTGTTTGAGGTAGGAGGAAACCAAATGTCCAAGAAGCCAAAGTTAAGAACAGTATCCTGAGGGAAGGACTGGTCAGCAGTGACAAGTGGTGCCAAGAGGACAGTTGAGATGAGGTCGGAGATGCAGCCATGGTATTTGACAACATGAACCATTGTTGCAATGTTATAGTGGTTACCATTATAGGATAAGGCCCATAAGTCCATGTATTTGCATAATGCTTTATATTTTAAACCATTTTCATGGCTATTATTCCATTAAATATTTTCCACAACTGTGTTAGGTAAGAACAGAGTACTGCAATAATATTTTATAGATGACAAAACTGTGGCTCAGAAATGTTAAATGACTTAGCAGTCTCATAGCTAGTAAGTTGCTGAAGTGGGACCAGAACCCAGACTTGGAGTTTGCTGCTTGCCTACTCCTCCCTGTTATATTAAAGTGTTAATACTGGCAATGGACAGACGTTCCTGAAATGTGGACTCATCATGTACTAGCCAGCGTGCTGGGATTCCCTTTTAGACATTTTTTGCGTGTTAGGAATATCACTTAGTCAAACTACATATTTACTAAGAACATAGTATTTTTTACTAAGATAATTTTTAAGAATATAAAATTACTGATGATAATTTGGTCCACAAAATTGTTTCAGTAATCTGTACCATGTAACAACCCTCCCTCCCACAATGTAGGGTGGCCTAAAACAATCACTGTAGTACATCTCATGGTTTTGTGGGTAAAGCATTTAAGCAAGGCTTGGCTAGGTGATTCTCCTGTTCTGTATGGCATTGACTAAGGTTTTGTTCAGCTGGCAGATGTTTGATCTCAAAGGTTCAAGATGGCCTCATCCTCCCATCTGGTTCTTTGGTGGGAATGGCTAGAAGCTTTGCTCAACTGGGATTAAGGGCTGGAGCGTCTGTGTGTGACCTTTTGGTATGGAGTCTCTCAGGGTAGTAGAATTTCTTATATGGCAACTCAGGGTTCCAAGAGCGGGTGTTAACAGTCAACAAGGAGGAAGCTGTATGGCCTTTAGGAAAGCCTCAGTGTTTCATAGCATCACTTCTGTTGTGCTCTGTTGGGGTCCATAAGCTCACCCAGATTCAAGGAGAGGGGACATAGATGCCCCCCCCCCCGCCATAGGAGAGCAGAGGAGAGCAGAGGAGAGCAGGTTCATAGAATGTTTTAAAACTACCACAGTTGAAAATGACAGTTTGAACAAGTAAATTATCATCTGGTTGGCATTTATTGTATCTTGGAGGTTGAAAGAGTTAAAGGTTTCTATCCAACATGAGTGGCTGGTAAGAGCATATCTATTGGCAGATTTGAGGAACCACCTCAGGGTTGCAGAGTTATTGTGCTGAATACATAACAGAATTTCCAGGCTTCGTGGATATGCCAAAGTAGTGGAGAGCTTGTTTCCTCCATCTATTCCTTGAAAGGCAGTTGGAAATGGAAAGAGATGAGCCAGTATATACTAATAGTTACAAGTATAGATTCTGAAGCCAGTCTGATCTGAATTCGAATGATTATCTTCGGGCAAATGCCCTTACTCTCCTAAGCCTCAGTCTCTCATTTATAGAACTGATGAGTAACACTCCATGGGCCTAAAGGATTAGGGTAGGACATGGAAGGGTGATTGTAAGAATTGCTTCCCTAATAGAATACGTGATGGACAGTGAAAAAAAGGGAGCAGCGGAGAAAAGCTTCAGGAAATTTTGAAGGTGGCTTTTCTGGAAATTGAAAAGATATATAGAAATTATGGAAAAGTATTATATGAATAAAGGACTATGTGGCCCACTTGGTAAATGTTGGGTTTAATGACATTCACAAATTCCATTGGGCTTTTTGCTTACTTCTTACAGTTTTCCCAGAATTGTTAATATTAATTGTCCAAGAGAGGAGGTATTGTATTGGGTTGCTGTCAAAGACCATATGTTTTTTCTATAAAATAAAAGATACATTTTTCAGTTTTACCAATATCTTGATTGATTTGGATATTTTGAGTGTGTCAGCTATCTCCTGTGTTCTCAATTAATGTCTCAATTTGATCGCTGTCAACTTCAACTGCCCTACCCGACTGTGGAGCATCCATCGCCCGGTGAGAAATCTCCAGCACAAAACTTCGCAAACCACCTTTGACACGTTTGGTCAGTCACAGCACCTTCTCCATGCACCGCACAAATCTCTTTGCGTTTCAGTTGTGTTTTTACTTTTCTTGAAATAATAAAGCACAATGTGCTGAAAATGTTACATCTTTAAAATTAAATTTTCTTCCATCTTTAAAATTAAAATGGCTACATAAAAGTTCATGAATACTGATTTTTTTTACATGCATGCTGATATGCCAGCTGTCATAGTACAATCACAACAGAACTGTTTCAAATGAAGTTAAAGAGAACTAAGCGCTCCCAGAGCCATCTTAGGGAAAAAACCAAACGAACTTTTTGGCCAACCAAATACATAGCGTTTTCCAAACTTGTCCATCCAGAGACCATTTTTCTTATGGAATCTCTGGGGTTTGTATTTCAGGGAAGACACTTTGGGAAACATTAATTTAATGACAAAGGAACACAAACATGTACAATAAAAACATGAACTTAAAAACAATTGTACTTAACAAGTACATTCAAGTTACTTTCTTATAATTAATTATTGTTGATACTAACATTACCATAAAAGGTAGGCTGTAAGTACTATTATATTTATTTAAAAATGATAACATATGAATAAATTACTGGTACAGTTCAGTATTAACAGCAGGTAAATTTCAGCAGAGCACCAGGAACCATGAGTTTCTGATCACAAATTCTTCTTTTGATGAGAACTAATTAATTAACTTGAGATATATGATTGATCATCTCCTATCTGCTGGGTACTGTTTCACACACACTGGAGAAAGCAGACAAAATTCTTGCCCCTATGGAACTTATATTCTTGTTGGGTAAGACGGAAAATAAATAATGAACATTAGGTAAATTAATATAGTCTCATAGAAAAGTGATGGACACTATGGAAAAAATAGGGCAAAAAGGTGTTTTTTGATGATGGTTTACCATCTTAAATAGGTAGCCAGGATAGGCCTAATTGAGAAGGTGACATTTGAATAATTATTTGAAGGAGATGCAAAGGCCCTGAGGCTAAGGAAGCCGTTAGGGCAGAAGCAGGTAAGAGAGGAAAGGAGTGATTAGACGTGAAAACAGAGAAGTAACAGAGTCCAGATTGGGTAGCTCTTTGCAGACCAACATAAGAACCTGTAGCCCTGACTAAGATGGGGAGCAATGTAGCCATGTAAGCTGAGGAGTGATATGACCCAACTTTCATTTTGAAAGTGTCTCTCTTGAAGTTGCTAAATTGAGCATAGACTGTAGGGGGCGTGTGTGGAAGGAGGGAGGCAATGGTAGTTTAGGTGAGAGTCAATGATGGTGGTAGCAGTGGTAAGCAAGTCAGAGGTAGGATCGTTTTTTGGATATGGAGCAAACAAGAGATCCTGATGGATTGCATGTCGGTGTGAGAGAGAGAGGAGGTGAGGATGATTCTGAGTTTTGGCCTGAGAACTGGACTGGTGGAGAAGTAGAATTTGTTCAGTAACAATTTGATCATTGTTTATATTACATGCATAGTAGGTTCTTGTTCAAATAGGCTTCTTGATCTAATTCATTGTTCCTGGGAGGTAAATCCTGGTACCTGGGCAAAGTGGCATTATGAATATGTTTCACTTTGACACTTCTATTACTTTACATTGAAACTCTTTCACCTAGTTGACAACACCAGAATTTTTTGATGGCTACAGAGGATCTGCTATTTATTGTGGGTTACTTCTGGCTGCTCACTGAGGGAAAGTGTTATTTCCCTTGTTAAAACCTAACCTTTATTAACACTAAAAAGTTCCTGCTTGATGTCTCCCCAACTGGAAAAGGTTTCATTATCTCTCAAGTGAGGCCATGCCTCGCCTAATCCTCTGTGCCTTTGGTCCCAAATATCTTTCTGTGGTGGGGCAGGGGCCGTAGTAGTCTTCATCATCCTACCCATCTGCACCGGACTTCTCTTTCAGCTAATACCTTTCGATTTGTAGCTCAATTTCGTCCGTAGCCTGCTCTTGGTTAAAACCATTATGTCCTTAATAGCTGTGAGTTTGCTGTCTTTTCGCTGTCATATTTTTTATCTTCTTTTTCTTAGATAAGTCCCTTTAACATTTCATATAATAAGGGCTTGGTGATGATGAACTCCTTGAACTTGACCGAATCTGAGAAGCGCTGTATCTGCCCTTCCATTCTAAATGACAGCTTTGCTGGATAGAGCAATTTTGGATGTAGGTTGCTCTATCCAGCAAAGCTGTCATTTAGAATGGCACCTAAAACAAAAGCAAACTAAGCAAACAGCTAGCACAGGAACAGAACCACAGAAATGGAGATCATATGGAGGGTTAGCAACAGGGGCGTGGGAGGAGGAGAGAGGGGGAAAAGGTACAGAGACTAAGTAGCATAGTTGGGGGGTAGAAGATAGACAGGGGGAGGGCAAGAATAGTGTGGGAAATGTGGAAGCTAAAGAACTTATGACACATGGACATGAACTAAAGGGGGGGAATGTGGGTGGGAGAGGGTGTGCAGGGTGGAGGGGAATGACGGGGGAGAAAAGGGACAACTGTAATAGCATAATCAATAAAATATATTTAAAAAACAAAAACAACAACAAAAAAATGAAACCATTATGTCTTATTTAAGAATTTTGGACTGAATACTCTCATTCCTAAAAAAGTTCCCAGATCCTTCTCAGATAATTGATCAACCATGCTGCGGAAGACCCTGATTGCTCCAAGAAAGGGTCACTTGTTGCCAAGGATGGAGTTGCCATCGGTTGGGATGGAGAATGCTGTGGGTAGAGAAGGTTCAGGGAAGTTTTGAACATCTTAAGTTTAAAACGTCTGCTATATTTTCATGTGGAGGTATTGAGCAAGCTCTTGCCATGTATGAATCTAGACTTCAGAGTAAGGTCTGGGCTGGAGATATAAATTTTTTTATAAATTTTTAATTAACCAATGTCACCCCAATAAATTTAATGAAAAATATGGTTGTCTTTGGTATAGAGATGATACTTTAAGCTATGACACTGGATAATATCAACACTGATTCTTGACTCCTTGTATGCTTTGGGTCTTGTATCCGGACTTGCCTACTATTCCAGCAATGGGCTGAGGCAGGCCTCTGGTGACCCTGATATTTCGGGTGATAAGCATGGTCCACAGGAAGTGCCCAGTGGGGCAGGAAACACGTGGTACAAGCGTACAAAGTTGAGTGGATGAGCTTAGTGATACACAGGTTAAGGCACTGGTAACATGAGTTAACCTGGTTTAGAAAAGTCATTTGGCCTCAAAACTTTTCTCCCCTTTTGGCCTGGGTAAGGGGAAAGGAATTTTTACTCTTAAATTCTTTTTCTCACCTCTTCAGTTGTATTTTATCAGATTAGGAATGTGTATTTATGGAGAGGTTTCTTGTCTTCTGTTCTATTCTTATTTTGTTTTGGCCTCTCTTCCTGCCAGGCTGCTGTTGGAGCCCTAAAACTCTACCCTAAATAAAAGTCATCCCATTGGATTAAAAAAGTGATAGTAACCTATATTAATGTGAGATATTAATTGATTATTTAAACCCTATGCAGTTGATGCTGGCTGAATATCAGAGAGTGAAGTCAAAAATGCCTCCCACCATAGAGCAACTGATGGGCCCTCATTTGGCTAAAGTGGATGAAGCTCTCCAGCCTGGCCTGGCTGCACTGACCTGGATGTCCCTGAACATTGAGAAATACTTGAAAAACGCTTTTGCCAAGATCGGTAAGTCCGTCCAAGTGGTTATTATTTCTCAATTTGAAAGGCTGAATTCTAATGTCTGTTATATAATTTCTTATGGATACTGTTGTGATGTAAATCGTGAAATGGGAATGTTATTTTCAAGCTGTTCCTTAAGGAATTTTATCAAAATATATGAATTCATTAATTTCCTGGAACGTAAATATATTTGCTATTTGATTCTATTCCCAGAGATTAACTACATTTTAAAATATACGTATTGTCGGAGATTAGAATTTAAAGACTCTTTAGAGTCATTCAGCTTTTTATAGTAATAGATTAGTGTATTTTCAGACCCCAGTTTGAAAAACATGGACATTTGGACAGAGTAGAGTGCTGAACAACAGGATATATGGGAAAAGTTTAGGCAAACATTTTTTTCTTAATGAGGAATATAATGCTATAATGCCCTTAAAATTATATATATGTAAGGTGGTATGTTTCTTAAAATCCAATTTCCCAGAATGTGTACAGCCTGCAAAAAAGGGATCTGGGCTCAGATAAGTCTGGGAGATTCGGGTTGAAAAAGTCAGGCAGGCTTCTTCTCTGCAGGACTTCTTATAGCCTTTACTATGCCATTGTCCAGTGGTCTCCAAAAGTGGGTTGTTTGGTGGCATCTCCCAGAATTTCTTGACTGCCTTCCAGGAGAACACATTAACACCTTATAGACCTCCCATGGTGGGCAATGGAACACACTTTGGGATGTGGTATGCGGGGTCGTTTCCAGGAAGACAGAGATGCTGCATTCTCCTTGCCTACCCAGTATCCTCCACCTTCTCTTCATGGCCCAGTTCGCCCCATGTTTTGTAGCCCAGAGTAAGTTTCACTTCCAGAAGCTCACTAGACTGTTCTACTGCATGAGGCTATTTCCTCCTGAGGCCTCTTGTTTCACAGTTGGGACCAGAGACTATCTTTTGGTTTCCTCTAATGGTTAAATACAATTCCACCTTTTGCCCCAAGCTAACCACAGAGGACGTGAAAATCAGGCTGTTTTCTTTCTTTTTTAAAAAATGCAGGTTGTAGCTATTTTTAAAGAAGGTTTTATTTATTTATTTTTAGAGAGAGGAGAAAGGAGGGAGAAAGAGAGGGAGAAAAACATCAACGTGTGATTGCTTCTTGTGCACCCCCTACTGGAGACCTGGCCCACAATCCAGGCATGTACCCTAACTGGGAATCGAACCAGCAACCCTTTAGTTCACAGGCCAGCACTCAATCCACTGAGCCATACCAGCCAGAACTATTTTTTCTTTTTTTATACTTTTGAATTATTTTCAGTTAGGTGCATACTAGACATCCATACATTTAGGAATTCATGATTGCCATAATTTTATATAGCTATTCTCTTTCTGTTTCTTTTCTTCCCTTACCCCTTTCCTACCTGTTGATCCCATCACCTCATTTCTGAGTCACCCTTTCCAGGGTGTCTCTTCTAGGTACCCTCCTGTGGTGGCTCCTTTTATAATCTCTCTCTCACTCACGTAGGTGGCTGCTGAAGTAGTACTGAGTCTATTTATAGCTTGTATTGTCCAGAGCTTTTCTTATTAGTAGTTTTTCATTGTACCTTCCAAATAACTTAGAGCTTAGAAGGGTGCAGCTATTTATTTTACCAGGTGCTGTGTGCTTAATAATAACTGAGAGGTGCTGGGATAGGAGAGAGGAATTAATGGTTGAACCCTCCTGCCGTCTTTTGTTTTGCTTCATAAGTTGGGAACTAGATTCAAAGACAAATTGTAAAGAGGCCTTAGGATATTATTAAGAAGTGTTATAGTCTCATTATAATTTGAAGGTTGAACAATATTAAATAAATGATCAGACAAATCCTGCATTATAGAAGCAGAGAAGATGAAATCTTAAATAAGACCTTCAATTTAAAATTGGAAAACTGTGATCTGGAGGTGCTAAATGACTTCTAATGTTAATGGATGTATGCAGTAAAGATAAGTTTAGAACCCAGTTTTCTTGCCTTTAAACCAATATTCTTTCTAAAATACATCTCCCCAGGACTGAAAACAACAGGAAATTGGCTAAAATTGTAGAAGGAGGCATTTATAAACTGTATAAAAACTTCATAATAGGAGTTATCACAACCATTTGAGAACAGGCTACCAAAGCAGACTTTAGTAATATTCTCCTTAGAGAATATCAGTATTGGAGCATTAACAATTTGGATATTTTATTAGAGTGTTTCCTGGAGACAAGGAGCTAGTTTCTAAAGAAACTCTTGTTCATTCTCAGCTTCTGTTTCTTTTTTGTAATTTAAATTAAGAAAGTGAGGTCAAAGCAAGATTGAGTTTCTCTGGGAGGCAAACTATGCTGAAGCTCAACAACAGTTCGATTTTTATTTTGCTTAGTGAGCCAGCCCTTCTCTTTATAGGTAGTTATTTGTATCATTCATTTAAGAGCATTTTTGGCTGCCAGTCACTCCATCTTCAAAGCCAGCAGCTTAGTATCTTCAAGTCCCTTTCTTGCTGTCTCTCCACTTCAGTAGTCACATTGTGTTCTGACTCTGACTCTTCTGCCTTCTGCTTATTAATATTCTTGTGACTCCTGTGGCCTCACCCGGATAATCCAGGACAGTCCCCATATCTTAGGATCCTTAACTTGATCGTATCTGTAAGGTCCCCTTTGTGACGTTTGTGGGGGATTAGGATGCAGACATCCTTTGAGCAGGGGGTCACACATGTCCTTGAAGATGCATTCTTCAAAGATGTCAGCTTACCTCAGATGCCCTTGAGGAAGCTTGAAGAATCAGAAATAGTGGAGTTTTATTGAGCACACACATGTTTAAATAAAAGTGTTGGCTTTCTTTTAGTGATGAGTAAGCAGAACTATTACCAGGCAGAACTATTTAGTGTTTTGAGAAGCCTCTTTAATAATTGGCTTAGAAATGATTGGAACTTTTAGGGCTTTCTTCTTTAGGAAGTAAAGGTATTTATTTAAGGAAGTATTTACATCTCTGATGTATCACAAGTACATAACATGGATTTTTCTGTATTCAATTTTAACTTCATTTCCTAGAAGGAAAAAAAAAAGAGGGTTAACTCTATGATAAGAGTTGAAAAATGTATTTACTTCATAGATGGCATTTCATTAACCATCATTTCTACTTTGGAAGTTAATTTGTTAATTTCCGTTAGAATTGGCCTTTCTGTCCATTGAACTTAGTGTTCAGTATTTCAATATTACTTTGCCACAACTTAAAAAAAATGTACCTTATGATAGTAGCAGTAAAAGGAACACTGGAGGAATTTCACTTCAGTAGAATCTGTGGAATACCTCCTGTGGAACAGGCACTGGGCGAAGTGTTGAAGATGCGAGGAATGGAAAGGATGCATCCCAGAGGAGACCATGTGGTATAGAGGTGGAAATGGAAGGATGCTCGGGAGGAGAGGGCTGCTCGAGTATGTGCGGGTCGCAGGACACCTCCTCGGGGAGATGCGTTTGAGCCCAATTTTCCTGTCTGAGTCGGAGTAAGGCAGGCTGAGAAACCTGGGGAACTGGGCAAAGAAGGAATAGCCTGAGAAAACCAAGTGTGAAACTGAAATGGAGTGACTATCCTGGTTTTACTGCTGCAGTGTAATCAAGTGTTGATTTAAAAACAACAGCAACAACAGCAGCAGCAACAACAACAACAACAAAATGCTTAATCTTTTTTATTCACTTCTGTTTTTCCCAAAGAGGATCTGGAATTGCTGGTGGACAGGGTCAACGATCTGATCGAGTTCCGCATCGAAGCCGTTCTGGAAGAAATGAGCGGCACGCCGCTTTGTCAGCTCCCCCAGGAGGAGCCGCTTCCCTGCGAGGAGTTTCTCCAAATGACGAAGGTTATTGGAATACTAATGTTTTCATTAATTGTAAACATTTGGTGGCCCGTTTTTCTGTAAAGGGCAGTTTTTGAAGGATAAATCACATCTTTTTCTCTACCCGCAATTGATCAGTGATGGATGTTATTCAGACATGGAGTCCTCTGAAAATAATTTGCAAATGAAGAGGATTGAAGGTAGGGAGCCACTTGGACTTGAGGAACAGGTCATGTCAGATCGGTAGGATGGAAATGACCGTGGAACACATTTGTCATTTTTCTTTATTTTTTTTTAAAGAATAGAGCTATTTAGCTGAAGAGTGTTTAGTAAACTAGGGTTAATTAATAAAACAATTGTTTTAAACAGCTTCTGGACAGAATTTCTTCTTTTTACTTTTCTGTAGAGCAGCATTTCCCAAACTGGTGTTCCGCAGCCCACGATTCTGGAGCTACTTGCTGGGAAACCTGGGAAAGGTGGAGTCGGTGGCCAAATTGCCTAGGGTGTACTGTCCCTTGCTTTGCCCTAACAGATTCTTCACATATTAATATATTAAATGAGGCCTTCATTGTGATTAATCATGGATCTGAATAGTCTGAACTAATAAGCAAAGCCTACATGCATCCGGATAGTTTTTAAAGCCTTTTTGTGTAAACAGGCCTTCCTTTCATTAGCAGTACTGAACCAAAAGTACTGTTCAGGTTTTGCGAATAAAATTGAATCCGCATCTATACAATTCCACTGTTAGCATCCACCCTTGATCATCAAGGAACATGTATAAAGGACACGTGGACAAAGCCAAAGGGGGTGAGATCGAGTGTGAGAGGTGGGGGTGGATGGATGGGCAAGGGGCTGTTTAGTTGAAAAACAATTAAATAAAACAATAAAAAAATCCACCCTTGAATTTCCCAAGAATACTCCATGAATCTTGTAGTAAACTTAACATTGTTTACCTGAATTTTATTGGTTTCTTATTTGTTTGTATAAAATTTATACATTCGTTTTTGATTTTTTAGAATTTTAAGAACTCTAAACCTATGAATTTTATACTTAGTTCAACATTTCCACATTTTTGGGGAAGATCATAATAAAATAATTAAATTAGAAGATAAGGCCTTCAGAAATTCTCCTGGAAAAGAGCCTATTCAGTGTTCTTTCACCCAATATTCCTCAGATGCATTTGCAAACAGGACACTTCCTCCCTGGCACACAAGTTAAGATCCTGGCAGTGGTGCTCCATGAAGTGCCCCCTTAGGAATGTCACTTTCATGTCATTTACAGTGTTCCTGATGGGCATCCTGATTATCAGAACATCATTAAAATCAATGATGATTTTAACATGGGTACATCAGGAGTCTCCAAAATTATCCCTACTGGAAGGGATGGATAATGGAACTCAGAGCCTAGTTGCACTCAAGGCTAAGGCCTGTGACGATGCAGCAGAAAGGATGCATGATCAGACCCTAAGGGAAGAGACGGACGTTTCGGGGGAATGCATGTTCAGGCTTCCTTACGTCTTCTCCCTCTCATGAGAGACCACACAGAGCTCACTCTCCCCCAGCAACAAAAATGCAGCAACATGTATGCAATGTGTCTGCCCAGGGAAGCCCATTAGAACTCAGTTCCAAGGTTATTATTGGGTTTGGTCACATAGGCACCTCTGCCTAACATGGACCCAGACTGCAGAATCCCAGAAGGAAGGCAGATGTTTAACACAAACCACACTGCACAAGCAGCCTGGGGACAGTGAGCCACTCCTGTCATTAGAGCTCCGTGTCTGGGGTATTGCCTATTAATATGCCTCTTAAGAAGATTGCAATCCCTACTATCCATACAGATTTCAAACTTTTTTTCTCTCATTTAACATTTCTTCACAAAATGTTTTTCATGTTGCTATATGGCTCTCATAGCTACCATTTTAACGATGCTTTCCGAATATCCTGTTGATTTGATGGACTTGAATGTATTTGCTAGTTCCTTGTTACTGGACATTTAAATGACTTCCAAAGTTTTGATATTTTGGCAAGAGCTGCAATGAATATATTTAAATGCATCACACCCTTTTCCCCTTTAAAATAACTTCTACCTCTAAAGTAAGATTACCACATCAAAAAATGTAACTTCATTTAATGGCTCTTAATATTTGTAGCCAAATTGCTTTTCAAAAGAAGGGTATCAATTTATAATTCCATTAGTGATGTGATAGTATCAATTGCACTGTCTTCCAACAAAAACTTTTTATTATAATAAAAATGTATTATAACCGATAAATTATATAATATATTTATTATAAAGAAAATACAAATACATTATGATAAATTATAAAAATTAATTATATATGTTATGATTTAATCATTTTAGTTTAAGTAGCAAAATCATAAAGCCTAATGTGAATTTGCATTTTTGATTACCAAAATAAATAACTAACAATATAAATGAATGATTGCCATTATAAAAGAATGATTTCCCTTGATTGTTTATTTTATTTATTTAAAAAAAGATTTTATTTATTTATTTTTAGAGAGAGGGGAAGGGAGGGAGAAAGAGAGGGAGAGAAACATCAATGCTTCTTGTGTGCCCCCTACTGGGGACATAGCCTGCAACTCAGGCGTGTGCCCTGACTGGGAATCCATCTAGCAACCCTTTGGTTCCTAGGCTGGCACTCAATCCGCTGAGCCATTACAGCCAGGGCTGAATTTGTTCATTTTTTATAAGTCGTTTATTCTTTAAATTATTTTTGTGGAACTCCTCCTATGCAAACCATTGCTGCAGACACAGCAATGAACAAAACATACGAAATCCTTGCCTTCATGGAACCTACTTTTGAGTGGGGGATACAGAAAAATGTACCAAAAAGCCGACAAACAACATGTCAGGCTAGTTCAATGGAGAAAAATGAAGAGGGTATTGGGGAAAGGGATTACCTGACAAAGAGCTGTGATATGATGTCAATGGTCAGGGATGATCTGTGATTATACAGGGAGTGAGCAAACCAGGGGAGGAACATTCCAGGAAGTGGGAACAGAAAGTGCAAAGGCCCTGAGGCCTTTTGCTATGGTAGCTGGAGGAAGATGTTGAGTTGAGGTTCACTGGGAGTGTTCATATGCTGAGAAGAGAAACCAAGTAGGGAGGGAGAAAGGGAATGGTTGTTAAGCATGGTTTCTGGGAAAGCAGAGACTCCGGTTTATAACTCAGGTTATGAGATTATTTTAAGTAGAAGGAGAAACATTGCATTAACTGAAAAAAAGGAGGAAAAGGGGTTAATGATGGAGGCCTGTTGACTTCTGGGTGAAGTCATAGTGTCAGGGAGTTGGGTGAGTCCCCATGTCATGACCTCCATTTGATTTGTGCTGTAGAACCCAAGGTCACTAGCTTTGTATGATGGGGGAAGATGGTCTAAAGATTTGAGGACACAGCAGTTATAGGGTCTGGTAGAGGAATGTGGTAGGAGTCACGTAGATTGATTCCTGGGGAGCATTGGCAGCCTGACTGAGTTTGGGGACCATGACTTACCAGTGCCAACCATCTGAGTTGCCATGACCTGTGCAGGTAGAGAAGATGGATCACCTGGTTCATTGGGGTTGGACTTCTCCTGGGTGGGACAGCGGAAGGCTGACAGAGTGATGGAGTAGAAGATATGGCAAAGAAATGATTGAAGTGAAAAAAAAAACATGTGGCATTAGGACAGAATGTATGGAATCAGAGGATTTAAGATGCAGATTTTAAAAAATATTAGTGATCTCTCAGAGAATAAGGAGCTAATTTATATGCAATGAGATGAACAAGCTTGGCAAACAGAGACCTGGTGGTTATATATGATTTGCTAACTAATAATGATTACGAGCACTTCCTGAATGCATACTTTGTGCCAGGCACTGTCTTAATATTTTACATATATTCTTGAATACTCCCCAACCTAATGTAGGTTCTACTATTATCACCATTTTACAGATTGGAGAATCAAGGTGCAGAAGGATTTCCTAGAATCACATAGGGTTAGGATTTGAACCCAGGTAGTTTGGTGCCAGAGTCTATACTTGTCATTAGGTGGTGTTAGCTGTCTTCCATCCTTTGCTCTATCTCTGTCTGGCCTCTTTCTTGTCACTCTCTCTGTCTCTTTTTCATAATTATCTCTGGACGAGGGGTGAAGATTGGTAATTGGGTGAAGTTCTGAGTTGGGAGTGAAGTTTATACTTATTTGATGCTAAAAAAAGTTTAATGGTTTCAGGACACATTCGAATGTTCCTATGTTAATAAATAAAAATGCTATGTGTCCTGTAGCAGTGGAGTGGAGGTGAAGGTCATGAAAGATGAGGAGGTAAGTGATCCGTGAAGCTGATGTTTGGAGTGGATGGTCCACAAACACATTAGAGAGTCTCCAGATAAATAACGGTGGGACTTGGAATGGAGCTGGGTTTGGTGACCAACGGACAGTCTGTTGCTTCATGGGCTTATTTTCCAATGAGGTGGTAAATTCCTGACTGTACATTATCACATCATCTGTCCCTGTCTAGCTGTTTGTCTATCATCTGTTTGTCTGTCTATTTATCTATCTATCATATGTCATCCTACAGAATTGATATTAGTTTATTAGTTAAATAATAAACTAATCATACTAGTTTATACTTGTTAAATCACATTCTTGAGAAATGTGTGATCCAGTTGGAGGGGGAGGGGAATATCTGAGGTTGGTTAGGGTTGATTATTACTTGCTGGCAAAGGTGGGGAGAAAGGGAAGGCTGGGCAGAGCAGATTTACGTAAAATGAAGGAAACTTCATGGACAGAGAGAGGCTGCTGATGGCTTTTGGAGTTATTTCCTCCACTGCTGGAGAAGTAAGTGTAATTTTGGTTTATTCATGCTGCTCTAGTTGGTTCCCTTGACTTTTTTAAAAAAAGTTTTATTGAATTTATTGGGGTGACAATGGTTAATAAAATTATATAGGTTTCAAGTGTACAATTCTATAATACGTCATCTGTATATTGTACTGTATGTCCACCATCCAAAGTCAAGTCTCTTTCTGTCACCATTTATCCCCCCCTTTACCTTCTCTCTCCCCCAACTCCTCTTGCCCCTGGTAATCACCACACTGCTATCTGCGTCTCTGAGGTTTCTTTTCTTTTTTTTCTTAAAAAAAAATCCCTTCACCTTTTTCATTCAGCTTCCCAACCCTCCTCCCCTCTGACGGCTGCCAATTTGTTCTCTGTGTCTGTAAGTCTGTTTCTATTTTGTTTGTTTATTTTGTTCATTAGATTCCACATATAAGTGAAATTGCGTGGTACTTGTCTTTCTCAGACTGGCTGCTTCCCTTGTGTTTAACATGTTCCCGTATAGGATGTCTGATCGTGGTTAGTGTGAGGGGTGTGGCCAGGCAGGGCTGGAGGCCCAAATCTCATTTGGAGGCTGAGTCTGTGGCCTTACTACCCTTACTGATGTGCTCTCAGGAGCTAGATAAACAAATATGACACTGTGCTAATGTTTTTATAGGACCTTTGTGTAAATGGTGCACAGATACTACACTTTAAAAGCTCATTAGTGGAGGAAGCAGTCAATGAGCTAATAAATATGTTGCTAGATGTGGAAGTTCCATCGAAAGAAGAAAATGAGAAGGCATTCAATGTGAATGGTGCTGATTCCAAAAATGAAAGTTCAGGTAAGAGATGGATAGTGGAAAGATGCTGTTTTTCTAGGACATTACTGACAACTAAAATTTAATTTTCTGTGTAGCAATTAATTTCACACTTCTGTAAACACCCTCTCAACTTTATAAGGATATTTATAATTCTAAATTATGATTCTGAGTATATAGTAATGCCTCTATGTCATTAATTACATTATTTTTTGTTAAACTCTATAAACACGTGCTTTGCATTGGCCCTTGTTAGCTCTCTTTGCACTTGAGTGTTTTTTCCCCTTCTCAATAGATTAGGATGGGTTATGGATTGGAATTTCTGTTGGAGTACATCCACACTAGAGCGAATGTACTCTGGGAGAGATGTGGACGTGGGCAGCTATTCCCCTGAGGTTTCTGGGTGTTGTTGGAAGAGAGAGCCCCAGGCTCCAGGCCCCGGAGGCCTAGTCTTGCTTTTTAGCCTTAGCTCCTGCCTCTCTTCCTGTTATGTTACCTCACACTGAGGAGGAGAGGCCTCCATCAGTCCACCTGGTGACCTGATTTCCATTTCCAATCCTTTGATGGCCTCACTTTCCAAGAAGTGTGACATTTAACTTTTACCAAATTTGCATGTAATTTATCTTAATTTTTTACTCTTTAATTGCAATAGATGGTTCACTTTCTCCCTCTCCCCTCCCTCCACCCTTCTGTCTCCCTCTCTTTTGCTCTCAATCTTTCTTATTTTTTAACAGCAAAAGGAGAAGAAGTAAATTCTGACACCTTAACATCTTCTCTTAATGCTGGGTCAGGCCTCCTGCCTATGGTGACAATCACGAGAAAGAAGAAAGAGACTGAGATGTTAGAGGAAGAAGCCCGCGAGTTGCTGTCTCATTTCAATCACCAAAACATGGATGCTCTTCTGAAAGTTACAAGGAATACACTAGAGGCCATTCGCAGAAGAATTCATTCACCCAACACAATTAACTTCCGGGGTAATAATCCCACAGAATTTGCCTACTGGGTGGCCAGACATAGTGGCTGGTTGAGCATGTGTATGTTCCTGTTAAAGTTAAATAGTTAAAAAGCACACCATTTATTGAGTGCCTTCTTGTAAGTTTATACATTGTGAACTTTGATTATCCCAACAATTCTATGAAGTAGATACTATCGTTACTCTCATCTTAAAACAGACAACATGGAGCATAGGGGAGTTAAGTAATTTGCTCAAGGCCGCTTAGCTTTTGGGGATACTATAATAGTCAGCATTACTTTTAATCTTTTTTATAGTAAGGTGCAAACATGCAAAATGAATTAGTGAAAGTAAAAACACATACTTTAAAAGGAGATATATGGAAAGATAATTTCATTGTTAAATCATTATGTGATTAGTCAGTCTTTTAAAGTGAGAGTAATCTTATTAATGCCTTGCTATTCAAAGCAGACACACTTTTTACTAATTTTGTGTCACTCTTGCATCTTCCAGCTGGTTTCCTTACTCTCAGTACAATTGTCTCTTCCTCAGTGCAATACAGAGACAGGTGTGCGTTTCTCAGATGGGCCACAGAAATCCATCCAATCTAGAGACATTCTGAAATTAAATTTTAAATTTAAAATAGTAAAAAACCAGTAATTAATTAACATGGGAAAATAATAGGATAATAAAGCCTTTTTATTTATTTTGAAAATTGACATTTAAGGGAAAGCGTCTTTAATATTTAATTAACAGTGAATGACTAACAGGTGTATATACTGAAAGACTGTTTTGATTGGTGGCGTGGTTCATCATGTTTTGTTTAGCTGGGAATGGAGGACAGTTGTTTATTAGAACTTATCAAATGTTGGTTGATATGCTGAATATGAAGTCACATTTCTTCTCCAACTTTATATGTTACAGGTATTGATGATTATACATGTACGGGGTCTGGCAGAAGTAACGCCTGCTTGAGTGTGGTTAGTAGGCTAATAATATGGGAGTAAAAATTGATAGTTTTAATCTGACATTTCACCTAAAATGTCATACGGTATGCTTGAGTGTGATATTGTTATTCTACAGAATTACATGCTTGTGATTTTGTAATAAAAGATTTTGTAATAAAAAAAGGGTGTTATTTGTGCCAGACCCTACATATAAAGTTATACACACAGTTTTCTATATTTCTGTATCTTTAAAATCTTCTTAGATATACATGGTTAGTTATACTTTATTTCTTCTCCAGTTTTTTTCATTAAAGGAAGCATTTTATTTTCCATTTAAATAACTTGGTCACAGTACATTATTTCACATAAACGGCAGTAATTTAAAAAAATCTCCATTTGAAAGGCCTTGTATCTGAGTCTGAGGTGATAAGACAACATGAATACAAGTATTAAAAACAGTGCAAAATGTTTAGCTGACAGCTTCTAGAGTTGGCTTCAGAAATCCCCTCTAATGTTGCTGGGCCAGTTACATTAAATATTAAATTTAACATTAAATAGACCTTCCTGGGCTTCTGTTAGTTGTAACATCAGACTCAGGAAACAAATCAAATGAAAAGGCTCGAAAGCCCTGGCAACTCCAGCCATCAATCAACCAGCCCGTAGGACCTCAGCAAGGCCAGCTTCTTGCAAGTTCCTAATGTGGCATCTTGTCAGTGATGCCACCTGAATAAAAAGACAGGATTTTAGTTGCATCGACAACTAGAATAAATCTGGTTTTAAAGTTCTGCCTTTAAAGATGAATTTCCTGGAAGTGGAAGGTGCCATCAGGAAGCCTGGAGCAGTAATAAGCCACCAATTTGGATTATATACACGGTGGTAGGAAACGAATATATTTTATTTGAAATTTCAAAGTGGTTATTTGTTCTAACTTGGGCTTGATTTGATAGTTATTCTTGTTCTTAATTCTCTGCTTATTTTTTTACCTTTAACTTATTTGATGGCATCCTGCTTTTGTGACAGTGTCATTTGCAATATTTCAGATAAGAGTTTACGTAATTACGCTGATCCCACACAGTGGGTACCCATGGAGTGTGTGCCAACAAATCGTGACGGCAGAAAAGGGTCTGGGCTCTGCTGAGCCGCTTTGTTGCATGGAGCTAAGCTAGATCCTCCAATAGTTTCCATTCACTCATTCAGCAAATAGTTGTCTGATTATATACCTGTGATGTATTGTTCTAGGTGCTTTAATTCTTCTGGTTAATGATGAAGTAAATCCTGCTTTGAGTTAAAAAGATTACATTTTCTCTTTTTTGCATTAACTCAGATAGTAACAGTGCATCTCGGATGAGGCCGAATAGTCGACCCATTTTCCGGGCAGACGTCACTCTGGCCATTCCCAACATCACCATGGTTCCTGCCCTGGAGGACATACAGCACATGCTGAACAAAGCTGTGGAGTGCATCGTCAGCGTCACCAAGGGGGTTAGACAGTGGAGCGGTGAGCTCTTGTCCAAGGTGGGTGTGCAAGGAAGAAGTTACTTTGTATGGAAGCTGCTTCTTTTACAAATGGGACTAACCGAAAAATATCCTTTTATGTTGTAGAAAAAGATGCATGAAAGAAAAATGGTTGCTTTGCAGAATAATGAAGGCAGTGATTCTGATGTGGAAATGGGAGAAAATGAACCTCAAGGTAAATGTTCTTTTTAACTAGTCACTTAAACCAGTATTTACTGAGCTGAAAAGCATTTTCCCCCCATGCAATTCTCAAATCAGATTAGACTGGAATACTAATCTGTGAGCCAATTGTAAGTGCATGAAATATAAAGATCCATGTATTTTAATATCACCCATTATAACAGCTTACCTGTAGTGGGTATCCCACAGTTTTGGCTGCATCATTGATTTCTGGTCCAATGTGGTGATGAGAACCAGGGGACAAGAAGGGTTTAATTTCTCAGTTTAAAGAGATACTTGTCGTCATCACAGTGAATATTTCCTGATACCAAAGAGACGTTTTTGGCCCATTATGTGTCCTGTTTTGCTGACATGCTGTGATGTGTGTACATGCTGTACATCCCATGGTTTTCCTTTGTGTCCTGTAAAATTAGGGAACATAGGACATGCAAGTTGCTAATTATCTTAAATGTTGTCTTTAGTTCTGTGAGCTCGTTTTAAAGCAGCCCTGCAAGCAGCAGACCCCATCTAATTTTGAGTTACTGCTCATGTCCCCTGAGATGATGAACCAACTAACCATGAGGAAGAAACTGGAGCAAGCTCCTCTTTAAAACAATCTGCCACTGAGGAGGATAAGGCAGCTCAAAACATACCCTGAGCCATGTGGCTCAGTTAGTGGGGTGTCAGCCCACAAAGCAAAATGTTGCAGGTTTGATTCCTGGTCAGGACACATTGGCTGGGTTGTGGCCTGAGAAGCGAGTGATTGATGTGTCTCTCACACATCACACATCTATGTTTCTCTCCCTCTCTTTCTGCCTCCCTTCCCCTCTCCCTAAGAATAAATAAATAAAATGTTTAAATAAAGACAGCTCAAAACAACTTCACCTACAACTTAGAATAGTATTTATTTATTTAAGCTAAAAAGCATGTTATTATTATGTTAATTTCAATTTTTATTATATAGAAACATTGCTTTACTTCCTAGAATAACTTAAAATTCAAAATTTTCTAAACTCAAAATTTGTTCAATTATGAATATTTTAAATTGAGAAAAATGTTTAATGAAAAATTTTATATATATATATTTGTCATGACAAAGACAGTTAAAATAAATAACATCTTCTTAAAACCGCAGTTTTGACTTACATAACAAAATTGACCATTTAAAGCGTATCATTCAGTGGTTTTTAGTATGTTCACAACCATCACTGTTGTCTATTTTAGAATGTTTTCATCACCCCAAACAGAAGCCCTGTACCCATTAGCAGTTAATCCCCAGTCCCCTGCACCCCACCTTAATCTACTTTCTGTCCCTGTGAATTTGCCTGTTTTGGACATTTCTTATAAATAGAATCATACAGTAGGTGGTCTTTTGTGACTTCCTGCTTTCCCTTAGCGTGACTTAGTTTTCAAGATTGATCCCTATTGCAGCCTGTATCACTTCTTTATTTCTTTGTATTGACAAGTACTATTCCACTTTGTGGATATATCCCATTTTATTAATCCATTCATCAGTTGATGGGTATTTGGATCGTTTTCATTGTTTAGCTGTTATGAATAATACTGCTGTGAACATTCATGTACACTTTTTTGTGTGTGTGGACATTTGTTTCTATTTCTCTAGGGTATATGCGTCTGAGTGGAATCGCTGAGTCACATGCCCGCTGGTTGGGCTTTCTCATGTATGGTTTCTGTTGGCTGCTTTTGCTCCTCTGTGTAAGCACTACTTTCCTGTTTCTTTGCCTGTCTCACAATTTAAACTTTTCTGGGAAATCTGATTTTAAAGAAGGTAATTTGCCAACTCTGAGCATCTGATTCTCTTCTCCTCTTCGACCCCCAGACTTTTGTTGCCGTTACTGTTTGTTTCTTCATTGACTTTCCTGGACCGAGTCTATAAAATGTGTCTTTCCTGTGGTAGGTACTATTGTAATCACTGCTTGATTAGCTTAGTGGTCAGCTAATGATTACACAGAGATTTCCTTTAATGCTTTGAACCAGAAGCCTTCCACTCTTGCCTGGGGACACTGTGCATGTTGGAGCACTATGCATGGAGCACCCTGAGAGCTCAGTAAGTTTTAACACTGCCTTAGTCTTTATTCACTGATTGTGCAAAGCCTGAAGTTCAGCCCGAGCTAAAAGATTGGGGCATTTTTAGGTCTTCCCTGGGCATGTGCCTAGCTCTGTACATATGTGTGTCCTTCTGGAGCTCCAGGAACATGCCAGGGCTCTACAGTGCCCTCTGTGGACATTTCATCCCTCAGATCTCTAACTTCTCTGGTCAACCTCCTGTTTGCCCCAACTGGTAGCATTGCCACAGGCAGCTGTAAAGTTAAACAGTTGTTGTTGATTATATTTGACAAGTGCCTTGGAGATAGGTATTTTATTTTTCACTTACTTGAGTTTTGAGTGAGGTCAAATAAACTCTTTGAATTCGGCTTTTCCAGGAAGTGTCCAGACAGGTCAAATAGTGACAACTTTATTGGGTTTCCTGAGGAGCTCCACACCCAGTCTGGCCCCTCTGGTGACAGCAGGGCTGCGGTTTTGAGTCACAGCGTTTGCAAGGCTGATGTTTTTTGAGGCTACCGCATAGCCAGAGAGGGGGCAGTGGGCATAGAACGCCGCAAAGCTCACTGTTGTTACAAGATTTAGCCTTTTTCTCGACTAAACAAATGTTTCTTGGATTATTGCAAGCTTTGGTTAATTTCCAGAGTCCTGAAAAATTGATATTGACAATTTTTTCAGTGTTTTTTTCCTTTTATAAAGAAGATTTTCAAAGGTCCTTACTTTACCATTATAGAAATCCCTCCTCCTTTTAAAGTATGTTCTCTATGCTGTTGACATAAACATTTTTCTCTTTTTCTGCTTTTAGATACTTTTGAGATAGCTTCCGTAAACTTACCCATTCCCGTGCAAATGAGGAACTACTATAAGAATGTTTCTGACAACAAAGAGATTGTAAAATTAGTCTCTGTGCTTAGCACAATCATCAACTCCACCAAAAAGGTATGTCACAAAGATTTCTGGCCAGGGCCCTTTGCTTCTCAACATGTACCTGTATGAAGCTGAACATCACAAGCTTATCCTACATGTAGCTAGGGTCTCACCTACTGTCTTTAGTCAGTTGCTTATGGTACCTTGTATGTATGTCAGAAAATGTTTGTTTAAAGACTCATTCTAGATTGCAAGGTGAAAGAGAGCTGCTATTACTATGTTTTCATACTGTGTTCTTTTTAATGCCCTTAGCCTATTTATTTAGTTCAAATCTAATTTAAAATTTTTTGTATGTCCCAAAGCACAAGTCTGATTGATGTTATAGTTTACCTTCATAGAGTCAGTGATACTAGTGCGTTTGAAATAGAATAAGATTTAAAGTCAATTTTTCATATTGTGTAATAAGACAAATCTTGAAATAGATGAAAATGTATGTATATTGCCATGTGGAAATCAGATAATACTGAGAAATAGAGAAAACATTAGTGTTGTCAGTGCAAAGTTGTACTGGATATGGGTGAAAATTTGGGTCAGTTTTTATTTCCAACCTGTTCTTTCCCCTTTCCCTTTGTTGTTTGGGAAAAACCTGTTCTTATGCTCAGAAAGACTCAAAATCCTGAAGTCAATTTCTATTTAAAAAATATATATGTTCACATTGTCACTATGATCTGTTGACTCTTTAAAATAGTTTTTAGTGTTGAGGAAATAGTTGCTACTCAATAAGTACATCTTTTCTATTACTTAGTTTTGATGGAAAGAGTTTTATTCATTTTAAAAGCCTTTTGAAAGGCTACCATTGCTGTAACCATGTGGGAGAATATTAAGTTTAATTTTAATGTGTTCCCGAGAGAACTGGGAGCTTCTGCTTTTGTGCATTTTCAATTTTCCTTTCTTAATATATGGAAGGTCCTGCATTAAATTTTTCCCTAGAGACAGTGTTCACATAATTCAATTTAACAAATATTCATTTAGTGCTTAGTTTATCAAGCTCTATACTAAATGGTAAAGCTAAGTAGAGTATTCTATGATGATAATGACCATTCAGATATATTTTCCCATGTCTCATAATCTGGAAAATAGAATAAAATACATGCATAATAAAGTCCATTCTTCCTCTCAACATGAGCAGCCTCTATTATGAAAATCTAAGGGTAAGACATAGCAATTGAAATTAACATACTGCTGGCAACAAGTATACTTATCTCTTTGTCAGTTTTATTGCATATACTTCTTTTATTATGTGAAGGAAATGTACAGATATTAGTCTTCCTTAAAGTAATAGGAAGGGTTGGCACATAGAATAATTTGAAGGATGTTTTCCAGTTTGATAGGATGGGAGAATTGTTTCTGGAGGATATATGAGTGCTTGGTCATAGTGCTAGACACGGCCAGCCTACCACAGCCGTAGACCCTTCTGAATGGTTCTCCTTCAACCACAGAAAAGCCCAGGATCCAGCCCCTTTTCTCTCGCCACAGCTGATTGGATCAGAGTATAAACTTGACCTACATTCAGCACTTCCCATAGGCTGTTCATCAACTTATAACATTGCCAGGCTTAAAGAGATGAGCTAGCTAGATGAAGCAATCCAGATAACCTTGACGAAAATAAAAAAGCAAAAATAGCTCTACATATGTAGTTCATGTAATTTTTCCTTTAAGCCCTAGGTTATCTCCACTCTGAAAAGTTCCCATTTAATAAAGACTGACACTTCTAGATAAAAATAAATGAAAAGTCTAAAACAGCTAGGTTATATTTTAATATTATAAACTCTTGGATGTTGAAAGAGCACAGGGTTCTGGAACTTCTACCTATATCCAGGGGTCTTGGATAATTTGTAAATCTGTAATTCATTCTCTAAACCATCACACATTTGTGAATGCCTGTCTGCTGATGCTGTGCATTCTGGACATTCTTGTTAACACCTCAGCCCTTGCCTTGGGAGCACTTGTGTTTGGGACAAGCAGTGAAAGGCTTAGCTTTCTGCATTTTAATGGGCGAGAAGTCTCAACACCTATTATACCTGTATCTCTGAGGGACATTTGAGCTGCATATTGGGAGTTGGAGTGAAGCTAATTCTTGGTTTGGTGTAATTTACTTAATTTAATTGGACCATTTAGAATGCTGTTCATAATACTCTATTTTTTCAAATAATTGCATTTTAAATTCTATCTCAGCTTTAATTTTTTTCCTTAAGCAGATGTGACTCTGAAATTATAATGTAAGCCAATAGAAAAAGTTGATTCCCGAGAGCTAGAAACATTATAAATGAGGAGACAGTTTTTTTAATTCTTTGTAGATGACATGATTATCTACCAAGTAAATCTAAGAGGATAATATGAAAAAAAATGGCTCAATAAGGGTTAAATTAGTAGTCAGTTGAAAGATAATTATAGGCATTTCTGCTGTAATGCAATTGATGTGTTCCTGAAAATTCTGTTTTGCAAATTTGCACATTTAATAAAATAGGGATTTTGAGAAAAGCAGGGCTGAGGCACACACACAAAACTTAGGAGATTTATAACCAGAGTAGCAAGAAAAACCATAACAATCATAGTAAAATGTTAAGCTGTTTAATAACATCCTGAAAAGTATAGAATTTTACTATTAGAAGGAAAAGGGAGCTTGGTAGAAGGTGGTATAAGAAACAGTTAAAGCCGCTTAGTTATGGAAATAAGGATAAAACATACAAAGATCAAGTTGGACTGTGAAAACATTCTCAAAATGAAGTGGTGACTAAATTGGCCTGAAGAAAAGAAGAGGTGAAGGGCGTGCAGCACCAAGGATTGTTCCCGTCCACGGCTGCTGCTTTAGCTGGTGCACAGCACTGTGCGAGGGGAAATGGCGTTTGAGAAAGGGACCTGCGCGTTGTATTGCCCTCGTTCCCTAGTTACCAATCGTGAGTGAGACAGTTCATCTTACGGAAGCAAATTTTTTAGCAAACAGGCCTGTTTTTGTAAAATTAGTTTTTTAAAATTATATGCCATCTATAGCCATTTATAAAAATAGTGGGAAACAGCATCACTGAGAAATACCTAGGAACATATGTACTAAACATTGTGTGGAGTCTCTATGGAAATTACTTTAAAATTTAACAAGGAATTAAACAAACAGATTGGATGGGAAGATTTAATATCATACAGATGTCAGTCCTCATTCAATGAATTTACATTCATTTTATGTGATTCAGTGCAGTGGGGTGTGATGCTGGATATTTTCTGTTTGCCCCTCCAGATGTGATCTCCACTCTCTGACTTTAAGGAGCAAGTCAATAGGTTTCCATGGAGATTTTCAGTAGACTCCACCAGGGAGTGTCCTGGGGGCAAAAATGGGGTGGGGGAAAGAAAGTGACCTTAGGGTATTTTTTCTTTTCTTTAGAGTATTCTTTGTGGCATGATTTTGAGCTGTGACTTTTGATCCGAGATCCAGCCCTAGTCAAGAGGGTCTTGTCCATAAGAGTCTTCGTGGACTCTCTTTTTCCACTTTCAAGAAACTGTCCCCCTCTTCTTTTGGCTAGGGATGGCTGCCATTTCATGGTTACTAGTCCTGGGCTACTGTTCACATTACTGTATGTGGTCCCAGTTTTGTGGCATTTCCGACTAATCGTGCAGTTTACTAACTAAATATTTTAGTGAAATCATGAGAACCATCAGCAATCGGCAAATATTCACTGTTAGCATGATGCCACTTCTGATTCTTCCTTCTCAACACAAATAATCTTATTTGTATCCTAGGAAGTTATTACATCCATGGATTGCTTCAAATGCTACAATCACATTTGGCAAAAGGAGAAAGAAGAAACTATTATGACATGTATTATGAAAAACCCTTTGCTTCCTGAATTCGAATCCCAGATTATCTATTTCCAAAACCTAGAGCAGAAAATTAATGCTGAGCCTGAATATATCTGTGTGGGTGCCATCGCTCTGTACACAGGTTGGTTTATTTTCTCTCAGACAGTCATAAAAATTCAGCAGTATTGTTCTGCCTCTTTACCGAGATTAGCATTTCAGGGAGTTGTAGCTGTCTTAAAGATTGACTTTCTTTTTATGGGTCTCAAGCTTTAAGACCAATTTGTAGACTTGTTTTTAATTCCCGTCTGCATAATTATTTATTGTGGACTATTTTTAGCACTTTGCTGCTAAACTTGAAAATAAATGCTAATTCAGAGAAAGGGAGTCTGTTATATTTACAATTAAATTTTACCTTTTCTTTACTTTTTTTAAGGATTTTATTTATTTATTTTTAGAGAGGGGGAAGGGAGGGAGAAAGAGATGTAGAGAAACATCAATGTGTGGTTGCTTCTCATGCACCCCTTTTACTGGGGACCTGGCCTGCAACCCAGGCATGTGCCTTGACTGGGAATTGAACTGGTGACCCTTTGGTTCACAGGCCAGCACTCAATCCACTGAGCCACACTAGCCAGGGCTACCTTTTCTTTAATAAATAACTGGAATGAACTTCAAGCTTACCTCCAGTGGTTTTGATATGCCCTTTTTTTTTTTTTTTAGCATTTTGAAATGTGTTTTCAACTACTGGAAAACAAGCTTTATATAATAAATGAATATATAATGATAAAGAAAAATAATTTTTTTTCCAGTTTGACTTTTCATGTGTTTAGAGGGCTATTCATATGCAAAATATTTACTGTTGGTAAAGAGTTGCACTGGGTCTTCTTATATTGGTTCAAGCTTTCCAAACTGAACTGTGGGCCCTTGGGTTTACAGCTGACTTGAAGTTCACCTTGACTGCTGAGACAAAGGCCTGGAAGGTTGTCATTGGCCGTCACTGTAAAAAAAAATACAGGAATGAGATGGAAAACGTGTTTACACTTGTTGAAGACTTCAGTAAGAAACTGAATCGTCCAATTAAAGACCTAGATGATATTCGGATTGCTATGGCAGCACTGAAGGAAATCAGGGAGCAGCAAATTTCCATTGACTTTCAAGTAGGACCCATTGAGGTAACTGATAATCATTTGTTCATGATAGAATTACCTCATGTTGGGTGAGATGAGCTGAAACACTGGCCATGTGTGGAGTAGAGGCATTGGATGCTAAACCTAAGAACGACGATTTCAGTAAAGATGGCATCTAACCCTTATAGGGCGCCTTTTGTGGGCCACTGTTAGACCCTTAGGGACAGAGCCCGAGATGAGGATTTCTGGAAAAGCTATTTGCTGATGAGTAGTCACCAGAGAACAGGAGTGAGGGAAACAGGAAAGCGTGAGGTCAGATTCGGGGTTGAAAAGCGAGGATGTGATCTTAGCTGTAGATTGATTTCTACCTGATCCCATGGGGGGCAGAGGAGCATGAATTGTATCACACAATTTTTTTCCACCTCGAGGCAAGGGGACTCCCCTTTGTCCCTCTAAGTTCGTTGCTCATGGACCATAATCTCCCCATGAGGAAGCTCCCATTCAGCTGAGAAGAAATTCCTAGGAAGACGGTAGTGTGATCCCCACAGTCAACACTCGAAGCAACTGGGGACACAGGACATGGATAGGGTATCCATTCATGCATTAACTCTGTATTAACTCGTTTAATCCTTCCTGCAACCTCCACTTTACATACAAGGAGACAGAGGGTCAACGAAGTTGTGCAACTTGATTAGTGTTGTACATTCCTTTTGTTTTTATTAGTGTACTGTCTTTTCTAGATGAAAATGTTTTATCAGGAATGGGCTACTATATTTATTCTTTTAAATGACACATATACTTGTAGCAGTAAAACAATTCCAGGCGTAAAAACATTGTCTTTTCCGTACACCATAGCTTGCATGTCTGGACTCCTACTCTGGTGCTCAGGATCATACTCTGGTCTCACATGTTTTGGACCGCCTTTGAATTTTTAGAAATTTCAAATTACCATGAACACGGTACAGATGACTGCACATTTGAACTTCTGCTGTGGTGGGTCAGGAGATCACACGGTCCACTGTGGTCTTCTTGGGAATGGAAAGAAACATCAAGGCAAAGAGTCCCTGTTCTGTGCAGGACCAGGGGAGTCACTGGGGTGTGAAGAGGAGGCCCAGTAACTGAAAACCCTGCTTTCTCCATGTGAGAGTTAAGACAGAAACTATTAGTCAAGTAGTCATGACCAAAATACAATCTTTGTTATGGATAGAACTTTTTTGGAAGACATGATTTCATGTATAACTCTCATATTCCCATTATACCCTCCACCCCTACCCCGTATACACATGTGGGCTTGTGAGTGCTGAATCCCAGAACTGGACCCACTCACCCACCAGAGGCAGCACTGGGAAGCTGCGGGCCTCTGGAACCTGCACCATTCTATTGGACGGGGCTGCCAGTCAGAGGCATACCTCCAAGAAGAAACAGGGAAGAGGGAGAGGGGCCCTGGGCTGTGTTTTTCCAAAGTAACAGTCTTCCCAAATCAACAATGAGATACCTCTATGGGGAGGAGTAACGGTAGGAGAAGGGGCCAGGGATATTTAGGGAAAGTTTTTTTTTTCTTCATGAAAACCAACCCTTGACTCATTTTAATGTTCTAGCCAAGAGGGTCATCCAGGATTTTGCATTCTGAGGGCAACGACGTGGCCCAGGCTGTGACTCAAGAACATCCTCTGTGTCTTACTATTGGAACCTCTTATCAGCAAGTGAAATACGAGACAGATACCTTTTATTTGTATAACGATTTATAGTTTTCAAAATGCATTTAAAATAATATCTTTTTTCTTATTTTCCTTTTTTTAATTGTTCAAGTACAGTTGTCTCTATTTCCCCCCACTACTCTCCCCACTCCAGCCATCCCCACCTCCCACCCTTAATCCTACCTCCCTTTCATAATTATATTTTTGAGGTTCACAGAAATCCTGTGAAGCAGCCAGGAAGTTTTCCCATTTTAAAAATGAAGAACTGAAGTTCAGGGGCTCAGCTGCTCACTTAAGCTTTTACAGTTTGCAATTTGAGTAGCTCTCTGGGCAGGTCCTGATAATGCCACTTTCCCATTCTAATGCTTTAGTGAATGATTGTGTGTAGATTTATGCATCTGATGGAAAGGAATTAAATTTTTCTTCTTTTGTGTAGGAATCCTATGCACTGCTTAACAAATATGGGCTTCTGATAGCAAAGGAAGAGATGGATAAAGTTGATACCCTGCGTTATGCTTGGGAGAAGCTTCTAGCACGTGCCAGCGAAGTTCAGAATGAATTAGTCTCACTGCAGCCCAGTTTTAGGAAAGAGCTTATTAGTACTGTGGAAGTCTTCCGCCAAGACTGTCACCAGTTCTATTTGGACTATGATTTGGTATGACTCTAGCTTTTTTTGTGTATTTTCAGGGAAGAGTGAATAGAGCATGCAAGTGTGTGTGCGTGTGTTACATGAGCTCTTGACCTGGATCCTGGCTCCTGGGGTCTGAGGCATTGTGGATGAGATATGAGACAAATTCACATGGACTACTGAGTCCCGTGGAGGAAAAGGGACAGTGCGGCTTTTCTCTCAAGAGGAGAAAAAGCTTTGGAGTACCTCAGCCACCCTCTCAAGAGGAAAGCACCCCGACTGCTTACCTTGAGAAGCTTTTATTGGATTCAATTTGCATAGGAATACAGGGTGTATATGTAAAGCTCATTAATCATTATCAGGCAGTAAGGATCAAACAATAGATAACATACAAAGAACTCTGAGGGCCTATTCTGAGTCAGGGTCAGATAGCAAAATGGCCTTAAAACTTTGGGGAACAAACTCATTTCCTGCTTGGACCCTTATCGTTTAAATTGAGGGTATTAGCAAAGTCAGTTTCATAGGATTTTATGCATTCTTTCTTAGGCTTGATCACCCCAGGGAACCCTTTCCAGCACAGGGCCGCACCCACTTTCAGCATTGTTTCAGGCTTAAGGCATTGTTTCAGGCTTAAGTCAGGCTGGGGAAGTAAGGCAGCCAAGAGATTAGGAGACTTCTTGCAGACAGAATGAGGACTCAGGCTATGTCAAAGCTGAGGGCTGAGGGTCCATCACCCCTTTTTTCTATAGCCCCCCAAGTCCTTCCCTGAGGGCCCCTTTGTGACTGTGCATGTCTTAGGTTATCCCTCCCTCAAGGAATCTTACCTGTCATTGGCTAAACAGTCATTGGCCTGGGGCCAAGCAGAGTGAAGAGAAAGGGGGCAAAGGTAGTACCCCTACAAGGAAGTTAAGCTTTGTTTCCTAAGTGGCTTATGGTCCTAAGCCATGTGGTATTACAGCCTTAGCCATGGGGGATTACAGCTTCTGAAAGCAGACAGGCAGTTCCCAACAGGCTCCCACTTCTGGTACACTACGTCTACAGTGTCCTGTTCTCACTGGCCCTGCTCAGCTCCTGCAGACTGACGCCTACAGCTTCTCTTATGTTGTCATTCTGTCTCATGTTTGATCTTCCTTCTTTCTAGCTGCTTTCCATTTTCCCCAGCATGACTGTCTTTTCCAAAGAACCCTGCCTACTCACGATGTGCCCAAGGCAGGACAGCTTCCATTTGCCATTTTGCCTCCAGTCATCTTTCAGACTTAATGTGCTCTGGGACTTACTTGCTTATCTTTCTGGCAACCAGGGTGCCCATAGAGCTTTCTTTCAACACCATTTTTCAAATGAATCAGTTTTTCCGACCAGCCTTCTTTACTGTCCCACTTTTGTGTCCACATTTAGTAAATGGGAATACAAGGGTGTGGGTGCAAAATGTGGTTGTTGTTTAACAGTTGTTTCAAGTTTAATGAAATTCTATAGGAATGGGAATTTAATTTTCATAAAAGCAAAGCCATTTCCCTTTCACAATTCTTTCCTCTTAGAGTTCATGCAGAATTATTCAATAGGAAATGGGGAATTTCAAAGTGCTATTTATATTACATCATTGGATTGTTACTGAAGTTTTTTGGTAAATTTTGAAATTTGTGTAGACAAAAACTATCTATGTACGGTTACAGTGGTCCTCCTTCCCATGGCACTCATTAGCTCCCCAAGTACTGAAGAGTGCCCTGCGTGGTCCAGGCACTGCCTCTGGGGCCAAAGACACGAGAGTGGACAAGGCAGATGGAGTCTATATTTTATCACATGTATATGAGTTTTGGTGCAGAACCTTCTGCTGGGAATGTATTGTGTAGTGAAACCCATTTCTAGCCGATTATTATATGCTACAGGAGGGCAATAAGTAGAGCATAGGGTAAAGTATGTTCCTATGAACTAGTAGCATGCCAAACTACAATGTTAATGAAGTTAGGGAATTTGTCCCATGCATTAGCTTCATGGGTGAAGAAGCACAACGATCCACATATTTAAGGTGTTCTAATGCAGGAAAACCTGACTGGAATGTTAAGATTGTAGTTACTTTACAAATAGCTGCTAGAATGGTTAAATCTGTGAGATTTTTGGCATTAGTGCTTAGTTCAAAAGCAGACATCACATGTGCTTCTTACAGAGAGTTGTTACTAACTTTTGCCTTGACATCTAGGAAGTGAATAGCACCTATTTTTAATTTTCAAAATTTCTCGACATATGGAAGTTGTGCCATTAACTTGGAGTGAGGCTTGAAAATGTTCCCTAATGAGTTACTTCCCTGAATCCTTTTAAAATGAAAAACTGGTTCTTATCATGTATATGACATGCATGAACACTAACTTTGATGTTCAAATACTTTGAGCTCATGGAATTTGTATGCAAATATGTTATTCTATTTTACAGTTATTATAACTCTTTGTTTCAGAATGGTCCAATGGCCAGCGGCTTGAAGCCCCAGGAAGCCAGTGAGAGGCTTACCATGTTTCAGGTAACCTTTTTAGTTTCCATGACCTTCTACACAACCGAAACCTTAATGTGTTTTAAACACATAATTTTCCCCCATGAACAAGAAAGGCTTATTGTGGAATATGGTAGGTGCTTATATTTAAAAAAATATGATTTGCTATGGTTATAGTTAGAATTGGTTTCTGTGCAATTAATTATACTAAGTGTTTTTCTCTTTAAAATTTTTTATGGTGTTTTTTTTTTTACATTACTATTTAGTCCCTTTACACCCCCTCCCCCCAGTCACCACACTGTTGTCCCTATATGTGCTCAGAGTTCATACATTGATGATTTGCTGATTTGCCAGTCTTCATTTTCCTTTGCATGTTTGTTCATGTATAAATTATTTTGGTAAGTTTTTCACTTGTGTCTTTATTAGAATCAATTTGATAATATCTATCGGAAATACATCACCTATACTGGGGGAGAGGAGCTTTTTGGTCTGCCAGTTACCCAGTATCCTCAGCTTCTCGAAATAAAGAAACAGCTGAATTTTCTCCAGAAAATATATACTCTGTACAACAGCGTTATAGAAACCGTAAATAGCTATCATGATATCCTATGGTCAGAAGTGAATATTGAAAAAATCAACAATGAACTTTTAGAGTTCCAGAACAGGTGAGGAGTTAAATGTTTAACACGCTCAGAGCTATTAAACCTCAAATCCTTTCTTATTCGATTGGCTGTCAAGTTCTCTTCTCGCCCAGATGTGCTGTAAGCACGTTATGCTGCATTGCAGTTGTCTGTTTGACACCGCCCTTGTCAAACGCTATTTATTCATTATCCCATGTGTGTACACAGGAAGACAGTCACATCCGTTAAGCCGGGATGAATTCTTGTCTGGGGCTTTTCTGCAGCTTGGTGGAGCTGATATCTATTTATATTATACTTACCGACCACTCAAAAGTTAATGTTAAATGATTTCCTGGAATAAAAGCAAAAGCCCAATCATTTTTCTGTGTCCTGTTTAATATTGAACCCAGAGATAATGGAGGGTCATTTGTTGTATTTTTTTGTTTGGTCCCCAGCCAGATACTTTCTCTGCTGTGTTTGTATTTGGTAGAGAGTCTCAAGATGTGTTTGTAGAATTGAATTAAATCAAGAGGCACCTCTATCCTTTAAAATAATGCCCTTTTATCTAGTTAGTGGTTTGGGAGGAGTAATTGATATAAAAATGTACTAACAGGTATCATCTGACTCATGAGATTTAAAAATGTGATAGGTATTCGAAATGACTATTTTTGATAGAAATGCTGGCAGACAATCTTGGGCTTGGACTTCTGGGCTCAGATTTGAATGAACTTTCCTGGTGCCTTCCCTTCACAGATGTCGGAAGCTGCCCCGGGCCTCGAAGGA
This sequence comes from Glossophaga mutica, assembly GCA_039655065.1. Lineage (NCBI taxonomy): Eukaryota > Metazoa > Chordata > Mammalia > Chiroptera > Phyllostomidae > Glossophaga > Glossophaga mutica. The sequence continues at coordinate 25,709,778 of CM077305.1, forward strand.
CTGGAGGGCTTTTTTGGATCTGAAGAAGACCATCGATGATTTCAGCGAGTGCTGCCCCCTGCTGGAGCACATGGCCAACAAGGCCATGATGGAGAGGCACTGGGGAAGGATCGCTGCTCTCACCGGGCATAGCCTGGATGTGAGGAACGAAGCTTTTAAGTTAAGAAACATCATGGAGGCACCGCTTCTGAAATACAAAGAGGAAATAGAGGTACAGCTGAGAGACAGCATGCTGGGGTGGGGGGCTGGAAGGACCCGTGCAATTTATTTGATAGTATTCCTACATTGCGGAATGTTGCATCAGGATACCATGCCAGGACAATTAAAACTCTTTTTTTCCCCTGGCATCCAACTAGTAATTCCTTAAGCAAATGTTTACGTGACAAGTTCTGTGCTAAGTGCTGGGGACATGAGGTTGCATTTCTTCATTCATAGTTCATTAATTAATTTGTTTAATCAAATATTTATACAAATAAGGATATAGTTACAAGCTGTGGTAAGTACCATTGAAGGAGAAGTATGATGGCCTATGAAGTCACTACAATGAAGGGGCTTGACCTGTCTAGGGGGTGGGAGAAGGATGATAAAGGTAGGACAGGGTAGGGTGTGGGCACAGAACCGGCTGTGTAAGGGCAGTGTGCTTGTGTTGTGGTGATGAAGGGCTTGGAAAATATAAAAAAGACAATGCCAGGCAGAGATAAAAGCATGCGTGCCGGGTCAGAGGTGTTTGTGGGGGAGCCATAAGAAGGCCAGAGCATCTGGGGTAGGGCTGGGGGAGAGAGGAGATTGCCGAGACAGGGGAGGTGTGGTGGGGCTGAAACAATTGATTGATTTTAGGCTTTGGAGGAATGAGGAGTCATCTGGAAGGTATATTTGGAGCAGCAGATGCCATGGTTAGATTTTTCGTGGTATAAGATTCACTCTGGTAGCTGTGTGGAGAAAGGATTAGAGGAGGGCAAGGGGGATGATAGGAAAACCAGTTGGGAAGTTATAAGAATATCCAAGGCAAGAGATGATGGTATGTTGGATGAGTGGGCAGTTAGTGAAGCTGGAGAGGGGAGGAAAGATTAAAGAGATCTCTAGATGGTAAAACTGGGTAGAATTTGGTGCTGGAGGAAACACGGTAGGAGAAACAAGGGGGAGGGGCTGAGGATGAACCCTAGATTTGCTGAGTGATCTAAATGGATGATGGGGGCTTATTGCTGAGTTGGGAATATTAGAAGGGAATCAGGTTGAGTGACAAGATACAAAGACCATGAACTTGATTTTGGGCATGACTTTGATATTATACAAATTGTGTTTGGAGTTCCCTTATATGTTTAAGTAGAGAAATCCAGTAGGCAAATCGGATGTGGGTCTTGCCTAGAGATATGAAAGGTGCATAGACAAGCTCAGCTAGAGAGGGAGCAGAGCATGAGGTGAGGTGAGAGCAAGAGCAGGACTCGATCGGTGGTCCAGGAGAAGATAAAGCTGCAGATGAGACTGGGAAAGTGCTCAGAGTTCGGAAGAAATCAGGTTTCTGCTAAAGCCTTCCTCTCATACTGCATGGATTTGAGTTAAATTGGAGACACATTAAATTTTGAGTCTGGTTAAAGTTTCAGAACTTAAATGTTTACTGCATATTTTTGATACCCATTTAAAATTTGTGACATAATTGACATACAACTTTGTGTAAGTTTAAGGCGTACAACATACTGATTTGATACGTTTATATTGCAGTTATGTTGCAGCGCCGGAACACCTCTTTCATCACATAATTATCATTCCTTCTAGTGGCGAGGTCAGTTTAGATCTAGTCTCTTAGCAAGTTTAATGTTTGTAATATAGTTTTCTTGTCTACAATCACTTATGCTGTGCATCACGTCTGCTGAACTTATTCATTTACTAGTTGCAAGTTTGTACCCTTAAATATCTCCCATTTCCCCCACCTCCAAGTTCCTGGTAACCACCAATTCACCATTTTTTTTTTTTCGAGTTAGATTTTTTCAGTTCCACATGTAACGGGTATGCTATTGTCTTTCTCTGTGTCTTATCTTACTTCACCTAATGTCCTCAAGGCCCATCCATGTTGTCGCAAATGGCAGGATTTCCTTTTCTCTCATAGTTGAATAATATTACATTGTTGCATCTTTTTTGTTAACTTTCTGGAATAATTTGGTAGGAAAATTTTTAAAATTATGGCTCAGTTAATTAGTATTATCTCCATCTTCATCTCTATTCCTAAATCTCTAAGTACATACACAAATACCATGTATAATATTGCAGTTTAGTTCTGGGAATATGGGTGTTTATAGGTACCTATGAAGCAGAGTGAAGATAAGACCTCTGTTGAACCTAGACCATCGGAGAAGGATGTGTGCCTGTCAGGTGATAAAATGAGAGCTTGCCATTTTAATAGGACATCTGTATTAGCGCTGTGAAAGAGAGAGACATCGAGCAAAAGCTGAAGCAAGTGATTAATGAGTGGGACAGCAAAACATTCACATTTGGCAGCTTTAAAGCCCGTGGAGAACTCCTTCTGCGCGGAGACAGCACCTCGGAAATCATCGCCAACATGGAGGACAGCTTGATGCTGCTGGGCTCCCTGCTGAGCAACAGGTAGGAGAAACTCCATCTTCTTCTGAGATTTAGGAACCATAAGACCAAGCATTTCTGGGGAAATTAATGTTTAATAAATGCAACAGCACCCCTCATACAATGTAGTCCATACTAACAATACTGATTTTTTACTCAATCCTTTGGCGCAGCATGTGTATTACTGTTTTTCTTTCATTACCCTCTGTTGGTGGAGTGTGTCTGAGACTGTCTATTGGATAAAGTAATGCAACCATGTAATTAGCCAAGTGGATCTTGTGGTACATTTCAACTTGGCTGCTGACAAGCTTGCCACACAGCTGACAGCTTAGCAAGCTCTAGAGTCCAGGGGGAAATTATGCTGAACTTTAGAATAAATGTTCTACCTGGAAAAGCTTTTTCCCAACAAGTTTATGGACTAGAAGTGCACATACTCTCATGATCAAGGTAGTGGATTTAATTCATAAAGAAAAGTAAAACAGTGCAGGCTGGCACCAGTCTAACACTGTTTGACAGTAACAGCAAAGCCATCCCGTTTTGGCCGCGGACCCATGGACTTGCATTTCCTTGGTTCATTGCTTTCCTTTGCTCTTTCTGAAATAATTCTGTTCACAAGGATCTTCTTCAATATATGGTAATCATGTAGCCAGTGGATATCAATGAGATACATATTTATTGTTATTCTCTCTTTAAAATGCCACTCTTTTCTCAGTGTACATGCGTATCAATAATTTTAAAAAAATTCTTATTTATTTAATTTACTGGGTGCATCTAAGTGTTTGAAATACTCTAGAATATAAAATTAGGTTTTAGATTAGGTTCCACTTATAGGTGAGATCATACAGTATTTGTCTTTCACCGCCTGGCTTATTTCACTTAGCATGATGCTTTCCAGATCCATAAACGCTGTTGTGAAGGGTCAGAGCTCCTTTCTTTCTGCTGTGTAGAATTCCATTGTGTAAATGTAGTTTTTTGATCTATTCATTTACTGATGGGCACTGAGGTTGCTTCCAGTACTTGGCTGTTGCAAATTGTGCTGCTATGAACATAGGGGTGCATGGGTTCTTTTGGATTAGTGTTTCAGGATTCTTAGGGTATAATCCAAGCAGTGGAATCGCTGGGTCAAAAGGCAGTTACACTTCTAGTTTTTTGAGGAAATCCCATACTGTTTTCCACAGTGGCTGCACCAGTCTGCATTCCCACCAACAGTGCACTAAGGTTCCCTAACAACAAGCAAGAAAACTATAACCAGAAACACTGAAATAAAGAACAAACTGACAGTAACCAGCGGGGAGCGGGGAGAGGCTAATTGGGGAAAATAAGGGGAGGGTCATCAAGGAACATGTATAAAGGACACGTGGACAAAGCCAAAGAGTGTAGGATCGAGGGTGAGAGGAGGGGAAGGATGGGGTGGGGTGGGGAGTGGTGGCGAGAAAAAGAAGACAACTGTACTTGAACGACAATAAAAAATAAAATAAAAATACCAAAAACATAGGTTTCGGAGATTTAGATCATTGGTAACATTGAGACTGAACTACTTAGGATTTGGTGAGATTAAATGAATTTGGTTACTATTTATACTCAGAATGAGGGACAGATGGAAGATGACACACCCTAAGGAGGGAGAGAAGGCACACATATAAATTAAGTGAAAAATATTTGTGTGAGGGATGGGGAAACTTACTCATGGCATCAAATCCACAGAGTTGTGTGAGGAATACGTATTCAACATAAATTTATCGACAACTACTATGTGCCGAGTGCCCTTTATGGTGCTATGAAGAAAAATGAATAAAACAAAGATCTCTGTTGCCATGGAACTACACAGAAGCTCAGTAGCAAGATCATTACTCTGTTGGCTGCAGCAACAATGACCAGAATTATACTACCGTGGTAGCCGGTGGGAGGGAAACCTCATGCCTGCTCTGCTCCTTAGGGGACACATCTCCCACCGCTCTGGGCTATGCATCAAAAGGGAAAAAGTTAGTCTGACCATGACCAATCAATAGTGGTGACTTAATCACTTGGTAGCATCATTTTATAAGCCAGCAACATAATTAGAGTTGTAAAGAGGAAGGTAAAAATTAGGATATTTAAAAACCATTTTTATCGTCCTGGCTGGTGTAGCTCAGTGGATTGAGAGCGGGCCTGTGAACCAGAGGATCGCGGTTCGATTCCCAGTCAGGGCAAATGCCTGGGTTGCAGGCCAGTTCCCAGCAGGGGACACACGAGAGACAACCCTACATTGATATTTCTCTCCCTCTCCCTTTCTCCTACCCTTCCCCTCTAAAGATAAATAAATAAAAATCTTTAAAAAAAATAAATAAATAAAAACCATTTTTATTTGAAAACAACAACAGTAAAATGAAACCATCACAAAACCCTAAATGCTGAATGTAATTCCTATTTTAGGTACAACATGCCATTCAAAGCCCAGATCCAGAAATGGGTGCAGTTACTTTCCAACTCAACAGACATCATTGAAAACTGGATGATGGTGCAAAACTTGTGGATTTACTTAGAAGCCGTCTTTGTGGGAGGAGATATTGCCAAGCAGCTTCCTAAGGTTTCAGAATTTTTAAAAAAGATCTTATTTTGTGTTTAACTTAGAGAACTACTAACTAATAATTCTTTTAAAAATGTAATTCAACTTCTGTTGAGCCACCACCTCCCCGATTTTTTTTGTAGTTGCTGTTGAACTGTTTTTCAAAGAGAGAGTAATTATGGAAAAGAAGGGGCATGAGAATCAAAGTAAGAATGCTACAAAGCTGTGAGGTTTTATAGGAAATGGAAGGTTAAAAAAAAGAATGAATCCCTGCATAATTGATACATTTCAGATAATTTGCAGGTAGACTTTGGAACAGTGTAGAATTATGGAGTAGTTATCTTAACAATGGTGGGATAATTTGTTCTTCTACTACTGACAGTTTAAAATAACTCACACTGTACAATATACCCAATTATATCTGAACTGTAAAATTGAGGGGTGGAAATCTGTCGGAAAAAAAGCTCCCAAACAGAAAGGCCCTCTTCTCAAGTGTTGAGTGTGTTTTTCTCATTAAATTATAATCATCTCACTAGGTAGATACAGAGCGTATTTTGAGATATTAAAAAATTTTTAAAATCTAATCTCAAGGATTCTTATTCTATTACCTTAAGTTGTTTGCAAAATTATAACATTTTGACCATACATTTGAGTTTTAGAGGCATGATTATGGTGAGTGTTCTCTTTACTTGGGTGTCTAGCTTTCTCTTTGGTTCCTTTTCAGTTTAATTGTAGAGGACAGATGTATTAGCTGATTTATTGTTTGGCTATCAGTGAATATATGCATACGCTAAAATTTTAAGCATTTATTTACTTAGTTTTGCTTTCATATTTGGTTGTGTTTTTCTTCTTGATGGGCAGAGAAGAATCTCAAATTGGACTTAAGAAGGGAAACTTGAATGTACTACTGTACATGCTAGGATCTAGGTGGGGCTCCTTGCTCTCATATTTGATAGCACATGCTCATTGAACAAATAAAGTTTTAATGACGAAAATAAAAGCTATTCCTACTTTCTCAAAATAATCTGTGCATTTTGAATTTTTCCCCCAAAACTGTTGGAAAAATCTGCAATGTTAGCATTATGCTAAAATTAATTTTGTAACTTATTTTTATTATTTTACTTTCTAAAGACACAAGCAGTTCAATGCTCAGTGTAGTAAATTTGAAAAATGAAAAATTTCTTTCATTTAGAGATAACTGGTGGAAACAATTGGGAATGTCCTTTCCTTCCAGATTGTCCCATATTGTATTATTACTTTTGTAGCTGTTTCCTGTTTTTAGTTAACGTAATGGGGTATGAGGGGTGAGCTAAAGGTTCTTATTTAAGAAAGAGGGCAGCAGGTGCAAGAAGCCCAAGGAGGACTGAACTGGAACCCGTGCGACGTTTCAGGCACGTAAAGCTGGGCGGGGTATCCAGACTGGTCAGAAATCTGGCCTTAGTGCAAGGCTGTGAAAGGCTCTGTACTTGAGATCACAGACGTGACCAGGTGTGCTTTGTCACCTCGTTCTCATAGGAAGCCAAACGCTTTTCCAATATCGATAAGTCTTGGGTGAAGATCATGAATCGGGCGCATGACATGCCAAACGTGGTTCAGTGTTGTGTTGGAGATGAAACGATGGGGCAGCTATTACCACACTTGCTGGACCAGTTGGAATTATGCCAGAAATCCCTCACTGGGTAAGTTCACCACTCTGCGAAGGCTCTCTTAGTATCCTAGAGATGGAAGGGACCAGGGAGATTAGATGGAATTAGTCAGTTTTCTTTTGCTGAGAACTAATTCATGTCCAACATTGCACAGATAAAACTGATAGTTTGGAGCCTTATAGTGTCTTGAAGTGTTTACTAGATTTGTCCTGATGTTGGAATTACAGCACTTGAGACATTTTTCATTACTGGGACCAGATCTTATGAACATTCTCATGCAGTCCTTGCTTTTAAAAATTAATGCACCTATTTTTCTGGTATCCTTCTTGAAAAAATATCTTAGGAACGAACATATTTCATTACACTGAACCAAGAGTAGCTTGAACAATTCATAGTGTGCGCAAATAGTCAAGATTACACAGAAACAAGATCAGTATGCACAACACTTATGTATTTGGAGGCTGCGTGAATTCCAAGAGTAATAAGAAGTTTTCTTTTTTTCCCCTTTGGAGAGTCAAGATAAAATTATGGAAATAGAGATATGTTAAATAATACTATTGTAGAAACATTTATCTACACATGCTTTTATTTATTTATTTTTTACTTTTTATTGAGTTCTAATTGACATATAACGTTGTATTAGTTTCAGGTGTACAACATAATGATTGGAAATCTTTATATATCGCAAAATATCACCACAATAAGTCTAGGTAACATCCATCACTGTCCATAGTTACAATTTTTTTCTTGTGATGAGAACTTTTAAAATCTACTTTTAGCAACTTTCAAATATGTAATACATATCATTAACTATAGTTACCATGATGTACATTTCATTTCCAGGAATTAATTTAGAACTGAAATACACAGACTTTTAAACATCACCCCTTCGAAACTGTTGATCTCTTCAGAATAGTCAGTATGTATGGAGAAACTTTGGGTAAACTATTGATCATTGTATTGCTCAGGGTTCTCTAGGACACAGAACTGCAAGCATATACACACACTCCCTCAAGTTTTTTTTTTTTTTTTTACTTCATTTTCCTTCTTATTATGGACACACTCTACTGTGCCACTTGATAATATGTCATTATTTCATAACCCCTCAGAGAAAAAGTCTACTCTGAAATTACTCACACTTGTTACTGGGCTCCCTTTGGCTTTTGCACCTGGTATCAAGGAGAAGTTATGAGGCAAAATATGTAAGCCCAGCATAAACACTTGAGTACTAATGTTTACACAAAAAGGAGACCCTCTCACCAATGTGATGAGGGTCTTCACAGATGGAAGGGTCTTCACAGATCATGAATAAGTTGTCTCTTCTACTTTGAAACAGAAACAGAGGTCTGGTTGTTCTGTTCCATGTGCCTCCTTCCATCCTGGTGTGGATGGATAGAAAACATGACCTGGCTCATGAGTGGAATCAGACTAGGCAAGTAGCGGTTAGGAATTGGCAAGGAAGTTATTAAGAATGAAAATCAAAGTTATATAAATAAGAAGAATTAGGGTATTCAACATGGTAAAATGAACATTTAAAGGAAGGAATGTAAAAAGCTAGTGCAAACAAAATAAAACATTGTGAGCATTAAAGTAAGACTTCAAGAAAATGAGGGGATATATAAGAGGAGACTCTTTGTGCAGCCTCTGCTTTTATCCGTCCCTCTTTGAGGCCAGATTTTGTGCTTTTTCACGTACTCAGAGTGGATACATCCAAACTGCCCAGAGACTGCTAGCTCGTAATGTATATTTTACTAAATATTCTGTGAGAATCGAAGGGGAAGATGGCAACACACTCAGCAAGCTCACCCACTGTCAGCCCTTGAGACCGGCCCATTTCCTTCCCAAGTTCCTCACTACCACTGGCCTCTCCCTAGATCATCTTCCCTTCCTTGCCTCTTCCAGAGTCTGAGAAAATCCTTCTCTTTTGTGCTGAGGAATTTAGCTCGAACCCTCATCCTGGACACCCCACTGGACAAAAGTCCAGCAGCTTATTAAACATGGACTAATAAGAGTTCCCTGTTTATGCCTCCGAGGTTGCCACCTGGCTTCTGCTTCTCATGCAAGTAGTCTTTTAGTAAAAACACTAAGAAGAGAATTCTGCTTCCATGAAATAAAAATAATTCTCTCATAACTTTATATAGGAAACATAAATAATACAAATAAAAAATAAGAAATAAATGATATTGAATAGAAATGAAGACTAGAAATAAAAAAAACCCCAGGGTTTAAAAAGTATGGTAGGATTTCAAAAAGAAACTGCGATTAAAACTGCATTACTTATATCAAAATGTGCTACAAAATGAAGATACAGAAGCATCTGTAGCATCTACCTAGCATCTAGGTATGAGAAGAACAGAAAAAATACCCATAACATATAAAGAATTATCATAAAATAAAGCAAATGGAGAAACAAAAGTGCGGTCGAAAGCAGGGCAACGATGGAAACACGGACCAGGTCTTTGTAACTCTGGGAGGTGGAGAGCAGAGCCAAGGCCTTTCGCTGAGCTCATTTGCAGCTGGATTTTGCTGCTTCTTTGGTGATGGATTCATTGGATTTTTAAAGATGCTGTTTCGTGAATGCAGCACCCTTTATCTGACAGTGCTGTGTTTCCAAATAAAATAAAACAAAAACGTCCTGTGTGTATTTTTCCCATTTTCTGCAAGAAAGCATATGATTTTTTAGATTAAGTCAAATGCATACATTACACTTATGAAGAATGAAGAAATTCTTCCAGCGATTCTGGCAAGGGGAATTGTTTCCTCTTCGGAACAGGTAACACTACCTGGCAAAATCAGTAAGGAAAGCAAAACCGAAACACTGAACAAGGTGTGGGAAGTTCGGATTGTCTAAAAATTTTTCCCTCTTTTCCCATCCAGAAGAATTTGTTTATAGAGTCTTGCTTTGTGTGTTTACAACATTTTATCTTTTCCCTTCCCACTTAGATACTTGGAGAGAAAACGACTTTGCTTTCCTCGCTTCTTCTTCGTCTCAGACCCGGCCCTTCTGGAGATTCTGGGGCAGGCCTCAGACCCGCACACTATACAAGCGCATTTGCTGAATGTGTTTGACAACATTAAAACTGTCAAGTTCCATGAGAAGGTTCGCCTACTTCTGATCACTGGCCAGCAGTGACTATATCTTAGGATCTCTGCTGTCTTTATTAAATGATTCTCCAACGTTGTGTTTACAAAGCATTGCTTCCCTGGCCGCTAAGTCTAAGCCAGTGACTAAAAGCAAACTTTTGGGCCCAATTTACCTTCAGAACTATGTGATTTTTAAAAAAATATCCAGGGTGTACATTTGAATAACAATACTTTAACTATGATGAAGAATGCATTCTCTGTAGCTTTCATGGTTTTATGTCAAGTTAACTGTTTAGAAATTCAATAAAACAAAGAAACCAAATGCTCATAAAATAGAGCCTTGATTAAACAGAATGCCCACTGTGAGTTGACTGTTTTAATCAGGCTTCAGACATTTTTGGCATGATGGTCTTCCCTGTATTTCATCATGCTTGATTTAAACCTTTTTTTTTTAACACTCCCAACAACTTTGTAGAATCATGGAGTTGTATGGGTCCTAAGAGAGATCATTCAATGTGAGGGAGACCACATTTATACAGGTGCTGGGGACATTGTCTAATCCAGAGGCGTCCAACATTTTGGTGTCTCTGGGCCACACCAGAAGAAGAAGAGTTGTCTTGGGCCACACATTAAATGCACAAACACTAACAAAAACAAACAAAAAAAAATCTCATAATGTTTTAAGTAAATTTACAATTTTGCGTTGGGCTGCATTCATAGCCATCCTGGGCTGCACGTGGCCCTCAGGGGCCCTGTACTCTAATCCATCCCTTCACCCAAAATTCCCCAGGGAAGTGACACTACCAGTTTAATAATATGGTCAGTTCCCCTCTAATGCTTCATGCAGACCCGTAGTACCATTCATTTATCATCCTACCATGGGGTCTGCACTTGCTGAGCAACCACCATGTACTAGATGTCATGCCTGACAATGGGAGTTTACAAAGCCTTGGGAATTCACCATCTGGTGGAGTCTATAGTGCACAGTTAGTGCAGTGGCAGAGAGAAGCCATTGTAAGCAGTTAAAAGCCAGCCCTTTAAGTTCAAGCACCTTGCTATGTGCCAGGCATGATGCTAGACCCAGGGTTCCAAGGAAAAATACATCATAAATAGTACTGAAGTCATTTTTATGCACTACCCACATTCAAGAGAAGTTTGACAAACTGTTGGTAGTTTTTGACTTGCTGTGCTAGTATTGTACACAAGGATCATGAAATGCTTGGCAGGGAGCCCTAACCTGGGTGTAAGGGGTGGGAGAGAAGGCTTCCTGCAGGAAAATATGGTGTTTGAACTGATTTTTTGAAGGTAAATGAAACATAACCAGGGAGGTGGAGAAGGGACACATGTTCCGGTCATAGGAATGGCAGGTGGAGGTGGGGGCAGGAATGCATGTATGTGAGGGAGTGTATTAGTTGCCCAAGATTTTCCTCGATTGAAACAAGAGTAGTTTATTCTCTCACAGCTCTGGAGCCTAGAATTCCGAACTAAGGTGTTGGCAGGGCTGGCTCCTACTGGAGGCTCTGAGGGAGAATCTGTTCCATGCCTCTTTCCTAGTTCTGGTGGTTGTTAGAAACCCTTGGTGTCCCTCATCTTGTAGACACATCACTTCAGTCTCTGCCTTTGTCCTCACATGATGTCCTCCCTGTGCATCTGTGTCTAAATTTCCTTCTGTTTCCAAGGACACCACTCATTGGATTAGGTAGGGTCCCCTATTTTCTAGGACCTCATCTTAACTTAATGATATCTGCAAAGACACTATCTCCAAATAAGGTCCCAGTCACAGGTACTGGAGCTTAGGGCTTCAACATACAGGTTTTTTTTTTTTTTTTTTTTTTTTTTTTTTTGCGGGGGTTGGGGGGCAGACACAATTTAACTCACAATAGGAGGTGATGAGCAAAGGGAGAAGGAGGTGTGGACCAGATTCCCCAAATCCAAGTGCATCACACACATGTGACAGAAGATGTGGGAGGTTTTTATGTAAGGCAGTGACCTGATTTGTGTTTTGGAAAGATTCTCTGGCTCACTGTAGGTGGTAGAATAGGGGGCAGCATGGAGACCAGTGTTGGAAGTGACTGCAAAGTCAGGGTGGCAGAGGCTGAGCTGCTACACAAAAGCCTCGACCAAGGGGGTGGGTGGAGAAGAAAGGAAGACATGGAAATGGTTTAAAAATCAATGTTTGTGTAGGCCTACAGGATGTGTAGGTCGAAAGGGGATTGCATTATCCAGGAAGTACTTTTTGATGTTCAAATCCTTCTGCCGCAGCACTAGAACGTCGTGGTGCTTGGTGAAGCTAATATTACTCTCTGATTGTGCATTGAACATAATTTTTTTTTGTTTTTAGCCTCTGTTCATAGCAATTATTCTTAAAGTAGCATTCTTTTTTTTTTGTTTGTTTGTTTCTGCCATAATGTATGCACAACCAGTGGCAGATCCTGGTTTTGTGGGTCCTAAATCTCCTGTGATTATAAATACCAATTTATATTCAGAACTTTGACATGGGCCCATGTAAGTGAGAGACCCTGAAATTTAGTACTTATTGGCTTCATTAACACAGTTCTAAATCTGAGATTTAGGATTTGGTTCTAATTCTGAGATCGAGGGGACAGTATTCCACTTACTAAAGAATAAAAACAATGTACGTGCACAATTACTTTGTAGTTTGTGTTATTTTTTAAATTGACATGAACAATCAGGGAAGTGGGTAGAGAAGTAGGGAAGGCACAGTTTTTAATGAGTAGTTTTAGGGAAGAGATTTAGTCTCAGACACATGTCCTCCCAGGTTGCAGGACCGGTGAATGGCAGAGCACCGTTTGAATGGGTACTTTAGAACACTACACACCATGCTATACTCATTGTGCCGTCCTACAGGGAAACTAAAGTGAAATGAGCAGATTAGGAGCTGGGATTGAATTAGAAAACATTGCGAGCAACCAAGAGCTCCTGTAAGGAGCACACTGTAGAGTGAAGAATTAGAGTTACCGTGTTAGGTGTTTGCGTTGAGCATATTGGCCAGGCCATTGCTAATGTCAACCTGATAAGCTAGTGTGGATGACAGGCTCTTAGAGAGTTTCATTTCGTTTGGGGAAACTACAGATTTTGGATCATCATATTTATATTGAATATTTCTTTTAGAAAACAAGTTTTTTTCCCTCTGAAGTGTAGACTACTTAGAATTGATTTAGTATTCCCTTTTAGCTTTCATGGATAACTTCTTCTCTACGATTTTGAAATTTATTTTATATCATATTTTGACTTTTAGGGTATAATCTGTAGCTTAGCTTCTATAGGAAGGATAACAGTGACATGAGGGCAATGGAGGAATTTATACTTTATATGAATACAGCTATTTGTTTTGGCTTCTAACGTAGATCTATGATCGCATTCTGTCAATTTCCTCTCGAGAGGGTGAGACGATTGAATTGGATAAACCCGTGATGGCAGAGGGCAATGTGGAAGTTTGGCTTAATTCTCTCTTGGAGGAATCGAAGTCCTCATTACATCATGTGATTCGCCAGGCAGCAGAAAATATTCAAGAAACAGGTTTCCAACTGATTGAATTTCTTTCTTCCTTCCCTGCTCAGGTCAGTGTATTGAAATTGGAAAGTATTTTTTACAGAATAGTCATTTTAGAGCGCATACATTTTCTATTGTATACTATACAATTGGCTTCTGTTTAACTCTGGACGAATATTAAGATTTTTATAAGAATTTTCTAAATATAGATAAGCTTAAAGATTTCAACTACAGATTACTTGGTTTTATATATGTATGTACACACATATGTGTTATAGAGATATTTGATATATTTTGTTTAATTTAAAAGCTTTTTTCCTTACTGAATCTCTTTAGTCCAAAAATCATAAAAATGTATTGAGTATATGTTTTGCCAGAAAAAGGAGAACTATGTTTCAGCATTAAACTACAGAAAACAATATTTTCTGAGTCATTGTGATCAGTGAAGAGTTTGCAAGTATCTACTGCACATAAACACTGTGTTAGTTTGGGAAAAGCAGGTTTAAGACATATGTTTCCCCTGTCCATAACTTAAAATCTTGCTGGGGAGAAATATGACTTAAACAATAAATGATTTAAAGTTGTCAGAAAAAATTATAGATACATCACAAGGTTATTCATATTTAGTCATCAGGTAAACAATGTGAATAGCATTTTCCTAAATTCCGATATAACATATCAGGTTGATGTAATCAAGGTTGATGACATATTTGCATAATAACCACAACTATTCACTACATGGTAATTTCTATTTAAATACAATCATGTGCCATATACACTCATGAAGCCCTTTAATTTCCCTAAGGTTGGATTATTAGGAATTCAAATGATATGGACACGGGATTCAGAAGAAGCCCTTAGAAATGCCAAGTTTGATAAAAAAATCATGCAGAAAACTAATCAGTCCTTCTTGGAGCTGCTGAATACATTGATCGACATTACAACCAAAGATCTGACTTCCGTGGAACGAGTTAAATACGAGACTTTGATCACTATTCACGTGCACCAAAGGGATATCTTTGATGACCTGGTAAATGCTTTGTACATGCTGTGGCATTCACAGAAAAGCACACACCGGTGACCATCTGTGATTACCCACTGGAATTAGTTTGAATGAACTCAACGAAGAGGTTAAATTCAGGCAAAGGATCATTTTTGTGATGAGAGCTTCTTTGTCAGGTTTTCTTTTGTCTTTAGATGAAATTTCGGTCATATTCCAATAATCCCTGCTAAGATGTTATTGAGGCAATTAGGCTTTATTTTAAAATTCGTTATGTGATTATTTTAAATACTACAGTGTCATGGAGCATCCTGAAAGGCATTCATTTATCTTGTGCACCTTTTAGATATTGAAGATTACCAGTTTCTTGCTACAGAATTGATAAGTAGTATTGCTGGTAGAGTCACTTAGGCCTTCCTAAAGGAAGGCTTTTGATAAATCACAGTTTTAACAAGTTTTACTACATTTTATGTCATTGACTGCAAATAGTCTTTTATAATATACTTTGTGACATTCAGGTGTCATGCAGATTTTTCCCTTTAAAAGAGAACAGGGAGGAAAAGAGTTTAGCAGCTATTGAAAATAGGAAATGTGAAAAGAAAAGAAATTTGTCCTTTACTATGAAATAGGACATTAGATAAGAGGCAAGACGCTCTTACTTTCATAATAATTTTCTGGATCGTGTCTCACCCCATTATGTAAAGAAGATTATGAAAGATTGGTTCTGATAATGGAAATAAGGCAGCACATTCAAGCTGTTGTGTGCTAATCTTCTCTCTTAATATTTAAGCACCGTCTTTGCCTCTCTGAGGAGTAAAGGGTTCAGAGTAATTTTAATTTTTATTTATCCTCACCTGAGGACTTTTAAGAAAATTTTTTTTATTTTTTATTATTTTTTTTTAGAGAGAGAGGAAGGGAGAGAGGAAGGGAGAGAGAGAAACATTGATGTGAGAGAGAAACATTGATTGGGTGCCTCCCACATGAGCCCGGACTGGGGACTGTGCGCACCCAAACTGGGGATATTACGTACCCAGACCGGGGAGCGAAACCTCGACCTGGAAATGTCCCCCAGCTGGGAATTGAATCCACAGTCTTTCGGTTACGGGATGACACTCTAACCAGCTGAGCCACACTGGTCAGGGTCAGGGTAATTTTAGGTTTCTTATTTGTCAAAGAAAAAGATTAAAGTGGCTTAAAGTTTTGGTTAAAAAATTCAGACAAAAGTATTGCTGAGCAATAACCTGCCATTGGGTTTAGAAATTCTGGCCCTCTGTAAATCCCAGGAAAAATAATTAGTGGATTTAAATAAAACCAACAGTATACTTTGTCATAATCACAAGTGATGCCTTTTTTCTCATGAGACTACTTGGTTCTGTCTTTGAATGCCCAAAGGTGTTTTCCATACTCAGTATTTCATGGCTAGTACTGTGGTATCAGGCATTTAAGGGTGAAATTTAAGAAATGGATATCGTATTATTAAAATATTTCATGCTGTTTAAATTGGGAAGCTTAATCAGAGGTTTCTCTTCAATTTTCCCACACCTATGTCTTCTGAAGTATCTTTTTTTGTTGATTGACAGAGGGGTAGGTTGGACAGCAGCACAGTTGACACGTCCGAACTAGTCAGGTAGTCTTTCAGTTCCGCTTAGTTCACATTATGATCTA
Organism: Glossophaga mutica; assembly: GCA_039655065.1. Classification (NCBI taxonomy): domain Eukaryota; kingdom Metazoa; phylum Chordata; class Mammalia; order Chiroptera; family Phyllostomidae; genus Glossophaga; species Glossophaga mutica. Next base: position 25,725,805 of record CM077305.1, read on the forward strand.
TACGGATGCTAACGTGCGTGCTTAATAAATAGTTCTCATACCAGTTTTGACCTATACGTTTTGCATTTCAGTGTCACATGCATATCAAGAGTCCTACAGACTTTGAATGGTTGAAACAGTGTAGATTTTATTTTAATGAAGATGCTGACAAGATGATGATCCACATCACAGATGTGGCTTTCATATACCAGAACGAATTTTTGGGCTGCACGGACAGGCTTGTCATAACTCCTCTCACAGACAGGTAATGGAAGGGTTCTGTGATTCCACAGCCTCTGTCCCCCACCCTCTAGCATCTTTATTCTTGGGAGTTACTGCTTAATGTCTCTTCAGGGGTTATAAGTTCTTTTATGCCAAAGTCTTTGAAATTCAGTATTCTTAGCTTTAAATGTGTGTCTTCACATGGGGTTTAGGTTTGTGTTCGAAACATACGTTGCTTCCTTTGCCTTTAGTCTTATAGAGGCAAAGTTTTTTTTTAAAATTTTTTAAATTTTTAAATTTTTAATTTTTTTACTTTATTTTAATTGTTGTTCTTGTACAGTTTTCTGTCTTTTACTCCCATCCCGGCCCACTGCCCCAGCCCTCCCCACGTCCCTCCCATTTCCACCCTCCCTAGTTTTCATCCATGTGTCTTTTATACTTGTTGCTCTAAACCCTTCCCCTTTTCCCCTGAAGTTCCCTCCCCTCTTCCCTCTGGTGTCTGTCAGATATCAGAGGCAAAGTTTGAATGATCTCACTGGACATCAAATGGGCCAGAAAGAGAGCTAAGTGCCATGTGCCAATAGGTGCAGATCACACGGGCCTTGAGGGCTGCTTTGTGCACTGTGACACCTGTTGTCGTATAAAGACAGATAAGGTGGGTTTTTAGCAGGAAAGAAATTGAACGTCAGTGCTGGTATAAAGCCATGGGAAAGACATTGGCCTGGGCACCTGGAGTTCGTAGATCTGCTCTCTGCCTGTTATTTGCCAGGTGTGTTAGCTAGAGCTGCGGTGCAGGTTCCCTGGACTCAGTTTCCTCATCTGTAAGATGAAGTAGGCTATCTCCAAGGGTCCTTCCATGACTAATACTGTGTAATTCACTTAGTCTGATTTGAACTCGGTGGCATCAGCCACTTGTATATGCTCTGTTCAAGGATGCACTGAATACTTATTTTGGACACAGTGGCTGTGCGTTAAAATCAGCATTTGGCTTAAGTAGAAGCTGAAGCTGAACATCAGCCATTTTCACAGAATGAACCTCTGGGCTATTAGGTTGCAAATATCAGAAAAAATGTAAAAGTTTGATGTAGTAGCACTGTCATCTGTTAGATTGCTCCTTCTGTGTGTTCATGATGTTAAAGGAGGTGCTTGCTTTCAACCGAGAATGGAGGATTAGCAAGAGATTTTCTTGTACATCACTTTCCTTTAGATTTTCTCATCTTCATAACTCTTTGTATTCCTTCTTACGTCTGGATTGAAGATCATTCATTCTGGATGCTGTTGGACATTCTTTTGGAGTTTGTTCTCTTTTGTTTTGAAGTGGATGATCCCAAAATATGAAGAATTCCTTGAGACACCTGAGACTTATGCACTTCTTTCACCTCTCCTCCCTCTTCAGACCTCCAGCGCTTCCCTCCCTTTCTCCTTCTCTGCTGAAGGCCTTGGCTTCTATTTTATTGAGAAGACAGATGCTGTTGCAGGGGAGAACGTGTCCTCATTTCCCTGTCACATCTGCGAACCAAGGCACCTGTCCTTATGCTGCCAGCTTTCTCTCCTGGTTCCCGGACATGGTTTGTGCTACCATCCAAAGCCAACACTTCAAACCAATAGTTATTTTCTCTCTGGGAGCATCACCGATTTTCTCTTCCTCCTTGATCATTCTCATCAACCTGTAAACATGCTGTCTTTGTTTCCAGAAAGAAAATTCTACTGTGAACCCTCCAGTGTCCTTAGCATTTCTGTGCTCTCATCAAACTTCCGATACATGTGTCATCATTGCCTTAGGAAGAGTCCCAGCATTTTAGAATCAATGCTGTTTAAGAATAGGAACCTAAAGAACTTCTATTTATGTGACGAAATGCATCTAGAGTGAGATGGATGCTTAATACTAATGCTGCTGATGGATTCGGCTAAATTGTGCGCTGCTGAGCTCTGGGTCATGGAGTGGGTCATTGTTGATTTGGTACTGAGGTTGCTTTCTTCATTTCTAATTCCAGTAGCTATTGGGATGGGAGGAACCAAATGAAAGGGCATAACTGGTTGGATTGGCACAAGCCATTTATTCATCGAGTGTTTATAGGAAACTGAGTTCCAGGGTTGAGACAAGTAGCTGGGGGTACAAGTGTGTACCAGACCTGGTTCCTGGTAGCAGAGAGCCCATGGCAGTCTGGTGGGGAGGCAGAAAATGCTAACAGAGCTGTGCAAGGGCCACTGCATCACATAAAATTTCCAATCCCATTCATGAATGCTGACATTTTTTAATCAGCAAAGACTCTGGAAAGGAAAGCAGAGATGGGGTGGAGCAAGGTTCACACACATGTAGGACATTCTGGGGAGAGTATGTACATGTATGTAAATGTACATGATTATATGAAGATACTCAGACAGATCTGTGCTTGCCTCTGGAGGGTATGTCCTAGAGGTTTATGCCTTAGTATATGCTCCCAGAAATGGATTTAAGATGTAATTATTTAGCAATGTGTGATTTAAATCTCACGGGACCATTGGCCTCCTACTATACCAAATTATAGTCTCAGATTCAAAAAAAGATTGATCTACTTTAATGGTTCCCAATCTGTTTCCTAGAATAGTATTTTTTAGATATGGTAGATCTCAGTGAGGAAGTTGCATAATTGGTTTTGGAATTGGTATGTACTAGTTTTTATTCTTGGCGACTCTCAATATATAGCATCATAGAACCAGAGGCATAGAGTCATGGAACAGACTGACAGCTGTAATAAGGAGGTAGTAGGTGTGGAGTAATTGAAAGAAGGTGAAGGGACCAGTCAAAGAACATACATGAAGGACCCATGGACATGGACAATGGTGTGGGGATTGAGTCTGGAAGTGGGGGGCAGGCTGGGTGGAGGGGGACAAAGGGGAAAAATTGGGACAACTGTAATAGCATAAAAATAAAATATTAAAAAAACCCCTAAGTATTAATCTCAAAAAAAGGCTGTTTAACTTTTTAAAAGCATTTTCAAACTTAATTGACCATAGACCATGCCCTTGTCTTTCCTTGACCCATAAAGATAACTGTGTTTGAGAATGCAGCTTTGGAAGTGTTATGTAGGGACCATGGCCTGGATCTTTGTTTTCTTAATCTCGTGTGGGTTTCACTTCACTGTGATGTTTCAGAAGTGAGTTCTAGAGGCCGGTGCTTTGGTCCTAGTGCTGTCTCTCTGTCCCAAGGTGTTATATCACGTTGGCTCAGGCTCTGGGAATGAGCATGGGAGGAGCGCCCGCTGGACCTGCAGGAACTGGCAAAACAGAAACTACCAAAGATATGGGACGATGTCTTGGGAAATATGTTGTGGTTTTCAATTGTTCAGACCAGATGGATTTCCGAGGGCTTGGACGGATTTTTAAAGGTGAAAGTTATGTTTTGTTTTGTTTTTTTTTTCACTTGTAGAGAAAGTTCAGTTAAGGTAGAATATCTTGTTAAGATGTATTTTTCAATAATTGGCTGCATGTTAGGTAATTTTTGGGAAAATCTGAATCTTAGCAGTGTTGGGTGGATCAAATGTCAATGTCACTGGCCTTTTGTCACGTTTCTTTATCACCGCAGGGTGGGTGTTTACAGACAAAGTACACACTGTGAGCTATTTTGGGGCACTCATGCAGGACCTATTTGCTCCACTTTATTTTTGAACTAGCTTATCTCTGGCTTGTGTTCGCAACTGTGTAATGTCCTTTTCCTTGGCTTTCCAAAATTACATTACTAATTGAATTTTCATTTTATTTCCTGTCTAAGGACTGGCACAGTCTGGATCCTGGGGTTGTTTTGATGAATTTAACCGTATCGATCTACCAGTCCTCTCAGTTGCAGCCCAGCAAATTTCCATTATTTTGACATGTAAAAAGGAGCATAAAAAATCTTTTATTTTTACTGATGGAGATAAAGTGACCATGAACCCTGAATTTGGACTTTTTCTGACCATGGTAAGGAAGATCTACTGAATTTCTGCCTCTTATCACGGTTTTCACACATCTCCTTGGTCACATGTCACCCACTTCCTATGAATGGAAATTGGGATTGTAATTTTCACTCCAGTTCAAAAGCTTTTGGCGTTAAACAAAGCTCATATTAGTAACTCACCACTTAATTTCTTCAGTGAAAAGGAAGGGGAAATTAGGTAAATGAATTTTTTGGTTGTCAGTCCAGATTTGTGGTGTGTACAAAATGGATCTTCTAATACCATGCCGACGTGTGCTTGCTGCCCATGATCACATCATCCACCCTTGGGTTTTATTTTGTGTAGAATCCTGGCTATGCTGGACGGCAGGAACTCCCCGAAAACTTGAAGATTAACTTCCGCTCTGTGGCCATGATGGTCCCTGACCGACAGATTATCATAAGAGTGAAGCTGGCTAGCTGTGGCTTCATTGACAACATTGTCTTGGCCAGGAAGTTTTTCACGCTCTACAAGCTGTGTGAGGAGCAGCTTTCTAAGCAGGTGCGACATTCTGAGGTTTCTGTGTGCTTGTGCGTGGCTCATGTTTCTACTCAGTAAAAGTCTTTCATTTTGAAAAATTGTAGACTGGGGTTGTTGACAGATACTTTATTGATATAAAGTAGAGAGTTGTATCGTTACAAACATAATTTTATATGCATAGTCTTATTAAGAAGTACATTGAAATAAATTAATGCTTACGGCATAGAAATGAAGTGAATATTCTCTGGACTGATTGAAGAACCAAAGCACTATAGATATTAATATTTTCTCTTTATCCCATGTCTACATTTATCATAATATGTGTTATGTGTCCTTGTGGTTTTCAGGAGTCTCTGTCATTCACTCTTCTCTCTTTCACGCTCATTCATGTATTTGGCCAAGCTTTGCTATTTGTCTCACTTATCTGTTGTAACTTCCTTGCCAATTTCCTGCACTGTTTAGAATAGCAGCTTCTGACTTCATGGGATTCCAGAGTTGAGACGCACAAAATTAATCATTTACTACTTCTGTATTAGTTATCTATTGCTGTATAATAATGTCACCACAAAATTACTAATTTAAAACAATGCATATGTATTATCCTACAATTTCTGTAGGTCAGGTGCCCTGCCACAACTTAGTTGGGTCCTTTGCTTAGAGACTAACGAGGCTGCAGTGGATGTTGACTGGGGCTGTGGTTTCATCAGATGCTTGACTGGGGAAGGATCTACTCCCGAGCTCACTCATGATGCTGGCAGAATTCTTTTTCTTTAGATTCTAAAACTGGGAGATTCAGTTTCTTTCTGACTGTCAGTGGAAGGAGGCCAGTTCCCACAGAGCTTGGTTCCATCTTTTGCTACCTGGTGTCTCCAACATGGGCACGCACTTTCTCAAAGTCAGCAAGGGAAAAAGCTTCCAGCAAGATGAGTGCTAGTAATAGGGTGTATTGTATATATATACGGAAATATTATATGGTATTGCCTTATACAGTTATGGAAGCTGAGAAGTCCCATGGTATACATATACAAGCTGGAGACCCAGGAAAGCTGGCGGTGTAGTTTGAAGGGTTGATGTTGTAGATTCCAGTCCCAGTCTGGAAGAATACTAGGACTATTGAGGGCAGGAGAGTGGTATCCCAGCAAAACAATCAGGCAGAGAGGGCAAATCCAACCTTCCTCCAATCCCCAGTGGTTTGGATGGTGCTACTTACACTGGGAAGGGCCATCTGCTTTACTTAGTCCATCAATTCCAATGCTAATCTCTTTCAGAAACACCCTCACCAGAAATAATGTTTAATCAGCTACCCAAGCATTTCAGGGCCCAGTCAAGTTGACACACAAAATTGACCATCACAAACCTTACATAATGTGACCACATAATCATGTGCATGTAACGATATATGACCTGTCATCTTTGCTGTATTTTATTGGTTAGAAGCACATCACAGGTCCTGCAACAGTTCGAAGACCAGGAGGCAGGGATCATGTTACAAATGTCTAGAACATAGAAATAAAAATTACTAAAAGCATATGCTAAATAATATCTTATAATAAACAAAAATAAAATGTGAACAATGCTCCTCACATATATGATACTTTGATCTCTCTACTCACTGTGGCCTCTATTCTAAACTTCTTTGAAGCTATTTGTTATTACTCGCAGGTTCAACTAGCTTACATTGTCACTCAAAACTTCTTTCCTTGCAAGTGTTCAATCACAGAAGAGTCTTCTGACCCTGGCCGTTGAGTTTTCCTAGTTAGACTGACCCTATTTTTGTCACCATCATTCTTGGTTTCTTCTGTTTATTGCAGACCTTACTTACTCATTGAATATCTTTCCTCCGTCAAAGAAATACTGTGTAGAAAAATTCCCACATAACTAACTCCTGATCTCGTCTCCTCAGTATTTCAATCTTTCTCCACTCCTACAGCCCTTACTCCATTATTTATCCATCCTCCGAAAGATTAGTACCAGATGCAACTGCTCCCAGTTACGTTAGCAGATAATTGTTTTGTTTTTTATTTTTCTGTAGGTCTTTTTAATTGTGATAAAAACATACAACATTAAACTCAGCATCTTAACCATTTTACACGTTCAGTTCTGTAGAGTTACACACATGCCCAAGCTGTGAAGCAGCTCTCCAGAACTTTTTCATTGTGCAACACTGAAACTCTAGGCTCATTACACAGCTCCTCTCTTTCCCTCGTCCCAGCGCCTGGTGACCACCATTCTACTTTCTGTTTGCATGCATTTGACTACTTTAGATAGCTCATATAAGTGAGACCATAGGGGATTTATCTTTCTTTGCCTGGTTTATTTTACTTAGCCTAGTGTCCTTAAGGCTCATCCATGGTGTGGCATGTGATAGATGTACTTCCTTTTTTATGGCTGAATTATATTTCATTGTACGTACGTTTTCTTTATCCACTCATCACTTGATAGGTATTTGGGTTGCTTCCACCTCTTGGCTATTGTAGATAATGTTGCTACATGTGTGGGTGTACTCATATCTATTTGAGACCTTGCTTTCAATTCTTTTGTGTATATACCCAGCAGTGGGATTGCTGGATAATATGGCAGTTCTATTTTTAATTTTTTTGAGGCACTGCCATAGTTTCCATAGTGATTAGAACATTAGTTTTTAGTTATGTACTTTATATGTGGTAAAATTTGGCTGTTGGGAACTGCCCTGCCTGGTTTCAGGAGCTGTAACCCCCCATGGCTAAGGCTAAGTGAGTGACCTTCAGACCATAAGCCACTAAGGAGACAAAGCTTATATCCCTGGCAGGGGCACTGCCTCTGCCATTTTTACTTCACCCTGCCTGGCCCCCAATGCTTGATCAGTTAGCCAATGATGGGTAAGATTCCTCAAGGGAGGGACGACCTAAGATAGGCATGATCATGGGAGCCCCCCAGGAAGGACTTGGGGGCTACAGAAAAAGAGCTGACGGACCCTTGCCCCCTGGCTTTGACATAGCCTGCGTCCTCATTTTGTCTGCAAGAAGTCTCCTAATCTCCTCGCTGTCTTACTTTCCCTGCCTGACTTAAGCCTGAAATAATGCCTTAAGCCTGAAACAATGCTGAAAGTGGGTGCGGCCCTGTGCTGGAAAGGGTTCCCTGGGGTGATCAAGCCTAAGAAAGAATGCATAAAATCCTATGAAACTGACTTTGCTAATACCCTCAATTTAAACGATAAGGGTCCAAGCAGGAAATGAGTTTGTTCCCCAAAGTTTTAGGGCCATTTAGCTATCTGACCCTGACTCAAAATAGGCCCTCAGGGTTCTTTGTATGTTATCTGTTGTTTGATCCTTACTGCCTGATAATGATTAATGAGCTTTACATATACACCCTGTATTCCTATGCAAATTGAATCCAATAAAAGCTTCTCAAGGTAAGCAGTTGGGGTGCTTTCCTCTTGAGAGGGTGGCTGAGGTGCTCTGAGGCTTTTTCTCCCCCTAGAGAGAAGTCATGCCATCCCTTTTCCTCCACAGGACTTGGTAGTCCGTGTGAATTTATTTCATCTCATACATAACGCTGTCGACAGTGTGGGCTGGTGTCCACGCCACTTGGCATGATTGAGTTTTTAAATATATATTAAGGGACTAACAAAGCTGGGGGCTTGGCTTGTGATTTGGCCAAGGTAAATCCTGGAATGTACCACTATTCCTTCCTTCTCAATACCCTTGCCTGTTTGCGTATCAGTACATGTATATGTGACGGTCATGACTGACGTCTCAGTTTCATTCTGGTTGAGAATTTTAGCTTTAGAAATATGAGGACATATTCTCATGGATGACTGATTAAGAAGAAGCTGAAGGGACATGTGTACTCCAAGAGGAAATTTATTCCTTTCTCCCTGTCAAGATATATCTATTAATTCTGATTTTAGGGCTTAAAGCTATGATGGTACAGGAGAGGACTCTTCTGGAAATTCTCTATTTGCTCAAAAATGTGTTGATGAAAATATTTGTTGCTTCACTGTACAGGTTTTCTAAAGGAAAATCAGCATTCATTCATTATGGTGAGCAGGTCTTCTGCCAAATTGGTATATTTCCATGTGTAAGTCAATATCGAAAGTAAGCCTGGTGTACCTCAAATTTTTCAGGTACATTATGATTTTGGTCTGCGTAACATTCTGTCAGTTCTGCGAACACTGGGTGCAGCAAAAAGAGCCAACCCCACAGACACGGAGTCCACGATCGTCATGCGAGTCCTGCGAGACATGAATCTCTCTAAACTGGTAGGATTCACAGATGGAAATGTTCCACTCTCTCAGATAACAGTTCAACTAACTCAGCACAAATGAGATGTAGAAATATTTATTCAATGTGATCTTTTAAAATGCATAATTATCAGGTAAAGTGCTAGAGAGCATAACTTTAAATTTCATTCTTCCAGTTCTTTTTGTAGTGACTTGTGTCTAGTCTAACATAGGCCTGTTCCAAAAGAATTCAAATGGATCTAAAAGATATCCACATGTCAAATTCCTAAATACCTTGAATCGTTTTTTTTGTGTTTTAGAGCTAAAGTCTCACCTTTAAAGTCTGTAGAGTCTGGCATAAAATTGTATGTAAATTTTACAAGTGTGAACTAATTGTGGACTCTTTCATTTCACGGTAGAAACTAGTGATCAATTGTCCCGTATCAGTGGATCTATGTATGGGGTGACAGAATGATACATTCTTATTTCAAAATGAAAGTATGAACCAAATTCTAGTTCATGAATTTGCTGCTACTTCTCATTATAAATTCTTTTAAATTTAAATTAGAAATTTTAGACTGTGTAGCAGCACCCAAGCTGATTATTTCATACATAGGAAGGTTGTCATGTAGGCATACTTAATTTCTTTTCATTTTCTTCCTTTTTTCCTCTTCTTCCTCAGTTTCCTCCCCTTTCTTTCTTTCTTTCTTTTTTTTAAAATAATTTTTACCTTAGGGGAAACATGAGGGAAACATTTCTTAATTTCCAAGAGGATGGTATTTTACTGATTAATGGTTATGACAAAATGGTCTGGGCTGTGTTAGGCATCATCCATTTACCTGCACATTGCTGTGATTATGCCAAAATAGTTGCTCTGATTTCCCTTTCTTTTCTTTTCAAGATTGATGAGGACGAACCCTTGTTTTTGAGTTTGATTGAAGATCTCTTCCCAAATATTCTTCTGGACAAAGCAGGCTACCCTGAACTGGAGATGGCAATTAGTAGACAGGTAATAACACTTCATGGGGCATCAAGTACTGTGTTTCATGTGAATTTCATGGGAATCACTTGGAGCTCCTGCCCCTCAAATCTGTGGGTGCTGAGAAGAACACTTTAGGCTGTGATTGCTATATGTTTTTGGTGATGAGAGTGTATTTTAATATATCGTTGCTAATGAATGTAGTAACATAAAATGCATACATTTAATTTCAATAGAAATGCCATGCAATTTGTGTAGTAGTGATTTCTGCTATTTAAATACAAGGATTAGTTGATTAATGTTTTCAGGGAATATAGGAAAACAAACCTAAGAATGTTAAAATGTTATTATCTGGTGGCCTAGGACCTAGTAGGGAGGGACTACTGTTTTGAGAGAGGCAGTGGCACTCCAGGGACAGAGCTCTTCCTGCCATCTCACAGCCACACACCTGGTTGACCCTGTGCTCGTGGCCTTGCTATTGGTGGAAACCCTTCCACACCAGATTCCAGAACAAAATGTGATAGGCCAGCAGGGGCTGGCAGGGCTCAGCTGGCCGCCTCATCTGTGCCAGTGTGGCTCTGTCAGCGTCATTTGTAGTGATGTCATGTGGCTCCTCACTGTCGTTTTTTTCTTTCCCTCGTGATTACTGTGATTCCTTCCTTGGGCTTTGGAGTAATCTATACCATTAGGTGTCTGGATTTCCCACAACACTTGGTGCAGCTTTAACATTTTATAGTCTCCTAGGAATGGAAATGAATTATGTAAGCCTTGTGCCTCAATTGCCTTTCTTATGAAGAAGAGCTTAGGGGAAAATGTTTCATAGAAATGATGATTAGCTCATATTTATAAAATACATTTCAGTCTCTTGAAGATATTTGTGATAAAGATCAAATATGGTAGTATTAAGTAGATATTTTGCTTTAGAAATCAGTGTATAGAAGTCTTGATCTCCTTTTTTATCAGTGAAGAGTGATAGTTCATTTTGTAAATGGCTTCTTTATCAAATGGCCAAATTAATTGTAGCATTATCTAAAAATCTAAATATAAAATAATTTATAGGGTGAGTTACATTAGTAATTTGTAGCATGTGAAAGATCTGAAGAGTATACATAATACAAAGTGATACATAATTATTATCCAAAATTCTTTAAGTAAACATGAAAGCATCATTTATGGTGCATTTAAGCATAGCGTGCCGGTTAAGAGCATGAACTGAGAAGGTGAATTTCTAGGGGCTCAATCCCCACCTCATAACTTTATAAGTATTAATCTAGGCCAAATTACTTAGTGTTTCTGTGCCTCAGTTTTTTAAAATCTGGAAAATGGAGATATAAATAATACCAATGTTATAGTGGTATGGAAATTAAACTTAGAATAGTTTGGCACAGAATAACTTCCATACAGTATTTGATAGATAAAAACCACTCAGTGGATTTATAAAGAGCTTGAGGTTTATATGGAATTTCAGTCAACCTGGTATGCTAGGATTTTTTTCCGCTATAAAATGTCATCTTTTAAATTAAAGACTTAAAATACATTTGATACTTAAATCTTTATTCTTAAGTTTCTCTTAAGATATATATTCAATAAAATATTAATAGTAACAATGCATTCAATCTCCAAAGACAAATGCAGTTGTTTCTTATTAGCTCGGCATAACATTTGATTATGTTTACCCTGCTTTTCATCTATGTATGTATTTTTTTATGCAATTTATATTTTATTGTGGTAAAAAACATGATATAAAACTTACCATTTTAGCCATTTTAAGTGGACAGTTAAATGACATTAAGCACAGTCTCATTATTGTGTAAATGTTACCACCATCCATTTCCACATCATGTTCTCACTTTCCAGACTGAAACTTCGCACTTATTAGACAGTAACTCCCCATTCCCTGACCCTCCCCCGCTCCATGTCTGTGCTTATTCTGCTGGTAAGTCTGGCTCATGGCTGATGTGGCCCATTGAAGGCGTGTTGTTACGTTTTCAGGTTGAAGAAGCTGGTTTAATCAACCATCCTCCTTGGAGACTGAAAGTCATCCAGCTGTTTGAAACACAGAGAGTTCGGCATGGAATGATGACCTTGGGCCCTAGTGGAGCAGGGAAAACCACCTGCATCCACACCTTGATGAAAGCCATGACAGGTAAGGGGCAGCCATGCGGCATTGCTCTGGGTGACACGTTTAGCAGTCCATCGCCTTAACCACTCGGCCACCTCGTCTGCCACTGGGTGACACGTTTAAATAGTTGTGACACATTTGAATGCCCCCAAAGGAGGCAAAGGTAGATACATTGATATATTTTTATAGGTGGGAATGCTATTTTACTGATTATTTGGTACATTTTAGAGAGAATACATTAAGGAACTTTAAGGGAAAAACATGTCTTTCCATCTTTCTTGAGATATAATTAACACATACCATTGTGTAGTTTAAGGTGTACAGTGTTTACTTGATACATTTATAAATTGCAACATGATTAACACCACAGTATTAGCTAATAGCTTCATCACATAGATAGTTACCATTATTATTATTATTATTTTTGTGATGAGAACATTTAGGATCTACTCTCCTGGCAGCATTCAAGTATATGACACAATATTATTAGCTATAATGACTATGCTGAACATTAGATTCCCAAATTTTGTTAATCTAGTAACTGGAAGTTGTACCTTTGACTAATGTCTTCCCATTTCCACCCTCCCCAACTTCTAGTAATCACCACTCTGTGTTTCTAGTGGTTGTTCTAGGTTTCATAGGCAGGATGTCCTCACTTAATGTTATCTATAGATTCCTGGGAACTGTGACTGTAATCGAAACAACAAAACAAAAACTATTTGCCATAAGCTAATGATATAAATAGGACTTAAGTTCCTATGGCATATTTCTGGTCACAAAAACAAAATAAAAACTTCTAAATAAAGGCCCAAAGCACTTCTCATATTCAACATTGAACTAAATGTTAGCTATACATATAAACTAATTTTTCACCTGGAATTGGATGTTTTTCTCGTGAAGTTAAAGAATGCATTTAATTTCCAGATATCCCTAAGTCTCATATCCGAGTCCCTAGCCCAAGATCATCCAGAGATAATGTTCATTGTCATGTTCATGATTATTCTTGTATTCTCTGGTTTTGATTGGACATCGATGACTCTGATCCTAAGTGTATCGGCACCGCTTAGCTGTGGGGGAGTTGAGTTCCAAAGTTTCATGGAACTTGGGTTGTTGGAATGCATCATACATGGTCTCACAGGGAAAGGTGCCTGGTCGGAGCCCTGGTGCACTTGCCAGTACTTGTTCTAGGGTCCTGCACATGTTAGATTTGGCCTCAATTTTCTCAGCTGTGAGATAAAGTGAATTCTGTACATCAAAGTTCCATCTGTTGGATTTTCACACTGAGACAGGACGACGCTCCCAGCTAGCACCTAATTCCACCAACACGGAGCTGACACTCGAGGGCTTACCGCATGGTTTTCAGTGTGTTGTTAATATTCTGTTTTAGGGTCTTTACGCAGCTTTAAAGTGATGTGCTCTCCCTCTCAGATTATGCTGAATACTTTCGTCGTTGTTATAAAACTGCCTTCTTTTAACTACAAATGCATCTGGTACAATGACTTGAGCAAAATGAGCACCAAGTATTAATACAGATACATTGTGTATAATATAATATAAAATATAATACAATACAATATAATATATAATTTATATGGCATCACTGGTGTTGGAGAAGCTCCTTTCAAAGATGAATTAATCATTAGACTATTTGCTGTTTATTAACTTGTTTTTGGTTTTAGTATTTCCTTTTTATTAACCTGTTCTTAGTTTTAATAAGTAGGCCAAACATTTGTTATTTTAAACATTGCTTCTTGCTGAAAACTTTAATTATCCAAAGGATTGAGAAGGCAATTGAGTTGAACTTCTACTGAAGAAGTGAAAGACCTGTGTATGTTATTTATTCGCTATTCACCATATATTTTTTTCATTACATTTCTTTGATGTTCTATACTTGGAGGTTTTGCTAGGTTCTATACTGGAAATGGAAACACAGGTATGAAAAAATGGCCATGTCTTCAAGGAGCTGACAGTGTAACAGGTGACAGAGGTGGGCACAGATTCTTAAAAGTCATCATGGAATTACTATGAGGAAGGTTGGGATAATTACTCTGTGAGCAGAGGCGAAGGAGAGCAGAATCTTTTCCAAGGAATTATAGAAAGGCTTACAGAGCAGGTGCTGCTTCATCTGAGGTTTGGAGGTTGAGCAGCAGGTGGATAAGAGGCCTTCTTGGTACAATGGGGACTGTGCATGTGGAGAGATGTAGAGAGGACGATATCCCCAGGGAACTGCTTTGGTGTGAATACATTAACACTGTGTGTGGGTGGGGGCGGGGGAGATGAGGAGGTGTAGCAGGTGTTGGTGCCCAGCACTGTCCTTTGACCTGCCCCCACTATTATAGATGTGGCTTTTGAACAGCTTCTCTCCCAAACACCAGTGGTTTCTCCCAGTTTTTCAGCTTGATAACTTTCCTTGAAGCTAGGGAACTGGCTCAGCCTGGAAACAGGTTGGGTGGGAATTCATGCTCTGAGGAAGCCGTAGCCTCAACCAATGTGGGAGAACAGTTAATGGCAAATGCTCCACCTTGTGTCTTTCAGAGGGACTGTGCATCTGTGACCCACTCAGCAATGTGCCCTTTCATTGACCCTCCTTCCTGTCTCACTGTCTTTGTCCTGATTGCTAACCAACTTCCATCTTGTCCCAGGCTTTGCTTTCTAGGGAATTCGAATTAGTACAGTAGGTGTGGCATGAGGAGCTTTGTTAAGTCATGCTAAATGCCTAGGTTTTATTCTGGAGGTGACAGGAAGCCATTGAATTGGGAAGTCACATGGTGCTATGGTTCACCCTGAGTGTAGAAGACCATCTGGTGGTCATTTATGTAATAGACTGAGAGACAGGTGGGGTGGTCTGGCGTCCATAAGAAGGTGGTGGCAAGCAAACTGTGCCTACGCTAAGACAGAGTCTGTGCAGGTTGAGTGATGAGGACACTCAAGAAATGCCTAAGAGGAGAATTTACAGGAATTACTTGAACCAACATTTTGAAAGTTCAGCATGTGTTTCTCACAGCACGTTCCTAAAAGTGTTGTGGTAATCTAAATGAAAATGATATAATAATTCTACCTACTACCATAATTAGCTAGTTTTTGATAGTTTATCTTGTATGGGAAAAAGACCAAGTCCAGGTCTCACCTATGATTCTCTCATACACTCTAAGAGTTTGCTGGCCTTTTGTAAATTGTGATTAGGTTAAAAAGAGAAAGTGTTGCCAGTCTTACGGCTATCATTCACTGAAAAAGCTGAATTGTGACTAAGTTGAACTTCAGCACCGTAAAATACTGCACGTAATTACCTTGATGCTTTTTGTGATCTTAAAAAAAGAGAACTCTGGTTCACTTTTCTAAGTAGGTTTCAGATGTGGCACCTTTTCTAATGTGCGCATACGTGGATGTGTGCCTGTGTTAATCTCTCACATAGTATGTCACACGTTAGCTTCTGTTTTATGGTTTATACTTTAAACCTTACTTGGAACTTTTCTGCTTATTAACCATAGCCCCTTACTTGTGGAATCCAGAACATTTCAAGAGTAGTTTCAGGGTTTGAAAGATTCAAATACCTTTTTTGAGGTTGGCCACCAAAGAAAGTTCTTGATTCCTACAGAACATTAGTTTAGCTTATTTTTCTTTTCTTTTTTTTTAATTTTTATTTTAATTGTTAATCTTGTACAGTTTTCTGTCTTTTATTCTCACCCGAACCCACCACCCCAGCCCTCCCCTCCTCCCTCCCATTTCCAACCCCCCATAGTTTTTGTCTGTGTGTCCTTTATACTTTTTCCAAGTGAGCAAGAACACATCCCAGCAAATCAAAGCTGGTAATGGAGAGATTGGGAATCTTGTAGGTGATGTATCAGATATAAAATTTAATCCAGTGCACCATAAACCAACAGGTTTTTGAGCTATGAAATTTGAAGAATTTCCAGATTACATTCATTCCTCATCGGTTCCAACATAGTATCCTTTTCTCCCCTAATGTATCATGCAGTTTTCTTTTCCAGAAGATAAAAAAGAATATGCTGTAGTTGATAAAATATGAGGCCAATTATGACTTGGAATTATTAACTTGGAAATGCAGTAAGACATACATTTTCAATGTAATTTTGCATTTTCATATTTCGAACACCTGCTGACTTTACACTGCAAATGAGTGCAATGGTGTTTAATGATGGTTCATTCACTCTACACCTGAATTGTTTAACATTTGGATCTACTTGGTGTAGATTGTGGAAAACCACATCGGGAAATGAGGATGAATCCGAAAGCAATTACAGCCCCACAGATGTTCGGTCGGCTTGATGTGGCCACGAATGACTGGACTGATGGGATATTTTCTACCCTTTGGAGGAAGACATTGAGGGCTAAGAAAGGTAGGAGATGAATTACAAGTACTATTTTTGACATGCACTTCTAAGTAAAATCTTTGGTGGCTCTTTAAAATTAGTGGAAAAACTGTATTCTCTATGTAATATCTTAGTCAAGACTAAGTCCTAAATCAGTATAATATCTGTGAATGTTGAAATGCTAAAATTATTGAATAGTGTATGTAAAACCTTTTTTTGCCCTTCTCTTCCTTACTTTTTTTGGTTAAAAAGGGAATTATTTTCCTTTTGAAAAAACGTTTCTGTATTTCTGTGATATATAAGAATAAAATAGGTAGAAAAAGCTCTTAAGGAAAATTAATAGTAATGAATAAAATGATTTTACCCTGTTTTCACTGAATATTCTAAAAATGTTGTTCTTAGTTAAGAACAGCCTATTAAAAAACAGATTGTTCTATCAAATCATAGGAGAGAGTGGGCTTCTTCAGAAAGAAAACTGTGTATAACAAAAATGAAGTCTGTACTGAACTAACAGATTATTCTGTTTAGATGTACACTGGTGTTTGGTGGTTGTTTAAATAAATCCGTTAAGGGCTACATTTGGGTACCCATGCTTTTCCGCCCCACCTTTGGAATCTAGGGGAGCATATCTGGATAGTTCTTGATGGTCCGGTAGATGCCATCTGGATTGAAAATCTGAATTCCGTTTTGGATGACAACAAAACTCTCACCCTTGCCAATGGTGATCGCATTCCCATGGCTCCAAACTGCAAGATTGTTTTTGAGCCTCATAACATTGACAATGCTTCTCCTGCTACCGTCTCAAGGAATGGAATGGTTTTCATGAGTTCTTCTATCCTGGACTGGAGTCCTATTCTTGAGGTATGACTGGAGTCTTTCTTTTGTAAAATTCAAGAGGAAAACAGATCCTTTACTGTTTGTTCTTTTAGAGTGCATGCTGATTTTTCTGCAGACCTGCAGGGTGTAATCGCATTTTAATTCTAATGTTTGTGGAAGATCCTTGAGTGCTCAGGGACATTCTAACCCTGATGGCCTCTTACAGGTTTCTTCAGTGTTCTCTAATCATGTTCTGTGATTTCCAGCCCTTGGGTTGTGGAGTAATTGCAAGGCCCAGGTGAATCAATAACCCCACGAGACTGTGACTGAACACATACAATTTAATTGTATCACTTTGGGGATTCCTGACATTTTTAAAAGGTACTCATTCACATAAAGTTTGAGAGCAACCATCTCAGAATATTAACTTGAAGAAGACAATTTATTAAAATTGCACATAAGGGATTTTTATTAGATTCAGTAGTTATAATATTAGTTTTAAGTTTTACTTGGAAGTAATATTTCAGATAATCTCCCTTCAATTCATGGTAAAGTATTTTATTATCACCAATAGAGTCTAGAGTGT
The DNA here is from genome assembly GCA_039655065.1 of Glossophaga mutica. Classification (NCBI taxonomy): domain Eukaryota; kingdom Metazoa; phylum Chordata; class Mammalia; order Chiroptera; family Phyllostomidae; genus Glossophaga; species Glossophaga mutica. The sequence goes on from CM077305.1 coordinate 25,743,474, forward strand.
ATTGCTTATAATTAGGTTATAATTAAATAGATATACAGTATAAGGCAGATGCTTATTAGATAAACCATTTAAAAATCTTTTTTTGTTACTATTAGTCAGATTTATTATTTTCATTTATATAATTTTTTTGGAGATGATTTTGATAGAAAACTTATGAATTCATAATTTGGATAAAGTAGATGTTTATTTTATATGGCCGTTAAAGTTTCGTGCTTCTGTTTTGTATGGGCATATCCTAACTTATAATAATGCATTTTCTGAATTTGAACAACTCCCAGTTTTGAAGGGTTTAGATTTGGTAATGTATGAAGATGGGAAGGAGGGGATTATATAGCAAAACGATACTAACATACTGTCATTAAAAATGCTTCTAAAGATTTCAAATTTTACAATTAAATTATCCATTCATTAAGGAGGATACAGAGTAAGTGTTCTTAACTGTGTGGTTTTGCAAAAATAGTCACCAGCGACAGTTCTTATAATAGAGATGATTGGCTCCCACCCCAAGCCCATCATATTAGAATCTCTTGTTGTGGGGCAGGGGTTGTAGGAATTGTTTTCATTTTTTTAAAGCACAATTATAGATTCAGTCTTGGTAACTACAGATACAGCCAACTCCAAGTCAAAATGTATTTATATGATTTTCCCCAAATACTTCCAATTCACAAAGGCTTTAAAAACTACTTTAACGTTACTAGCTAATGAATAGTGAGAATGCTGTTTATGAAATAGACTTCTATTACATCCTGCCCGTGTTGAGGCTGAATAGGATGTTTCCATTGACGGCAGACCTACCTAATATTTTACATGCCTTTAAATAATGTAGTTTCTTCTTACAAATGAGTAGGAAGAAGCAAAACTCACAGAAAATCAGGTTGAACACGTTTAGGGCAGTGCAAGGCTGCTCTGAAAGAATTATTAGAGGGCAGAGCAATGGGGATAGTCAGTGTTCATGGGAATCTCAGCTCCAGGGAACCACGCTGGCTACTGGCCTCCTGTGTATGATGGTTTTGGTTCCTTCAACTCAACAGTGCTGTAGTTTGCTTTTGCTGATATGAAGCCATGGTAAATTCATAGATTGGTGAGTAACTTGAAACCAATCTTTTATTGCTTCTATTTGGAGTCACTAAGAATAAGCTGATTCTTGATGCCAAGGGAACTTTCTTCACTGTAAGAAAATATTGTTTTGTGTTAATTGTTATTTTGTTATGAACTGTAAGCACTTTTCTAATATTAGGTTCCACAAATGACTAAATTCTCTATTTTCCTGAAGGTTCTTTGATATTTTTCTACATTAATTAAATTGGAAAAATTAAAAAGAAACAACTATTTGTGAAAATCTTTGTTTCCCATTGTGTAGAATCTGGGTATGGATTTCCTTTGTTCATCTTTTATTGTTTTCTTTAAAAACATCATTTCTATAGATTTGGCTCCTCATTTTCTCCTAGCATATTTTAATGAAGAGCTGAGGACTCTTTTTCCATCTTGGCTTCAAGACTTGAGCTCATGTGTAGTGTCGTGGATGAATGCGTGGATGCTGGAGTGAGACTCTGGGTTTGAACTGTGGCCTGGGCTACACACCAGCTGTGGCATCCTGGGTGTGTGACTTAGATTCCATGGGTTTCGGTTTCCTGCTACGTAAAAGGAGGATGATAACAAGGAGGAGGATAATAATACCTCCTAGAGTTGTGTTGAGCATTAAATGAGTTTTCATACATGAAAAAATTTATAGCAAGTCTCGGTCCATTATAAGTGCAATATAATCATTAGATAATATTAATCAGTATTTTAAATATTTTGTCTTAAAATGGCCATTTTCTTGGTGTGGTAATAAATTTAATTAATGCATTAATCTGTAAATTGGCAGGGTTTTCTTAAGAAACGTTCGCCTGAAGAAGCTGAAATTCTTCGTCAGCTGTACACCAAATCTTTTCCCGACTTGTACCGCTTCAGTGTTCAGAACTTAGAATACAAGATGGAGGTGCTGGAGGCCTTTGTAATCACGCAGAGCATTAACATGCTGCAAGGTCTCATACCTCTGAAGGTAAGTCGCTCAATTTTCTGGAGAATTTCTCTTATTAGTGAAGCCATGCTGTGCAGAGAGCTCAATATTTGAAATTGATTTTGTTAGAGCTGTGGGGGGAGGGGAAATGTTTGAAACATGTCCTTGCATGTTCTGTATTTCTCTGTCTGTCTGTCCGTCTCTTTCTCTTTTTTAAATTTTTTCTCACAAAGCAAGCTGTGGTTTTGTAATTCAGTTGCAGGTTCACAGCCATCTAATAGGCATTCTAAATTTATTTTGCCAGTCAGCTTGGTTGGTATTCTTAGAGATCAGCTCTGCATTTGTTCCCCAGTTTTATTTACCTTTCCTTTGTTTGTGTTTGGGATGGGAGAAATGTCGACCCATTTATATCTTTGCTAGTTTCACCGAAACCTCCAAGCAGAGTTTTGGTTTGAGAATTAAGTAATTGAAGTTGTTTCTGTCGCGCTCAGGAGCAAGGTGTGGAGGTCACGCCAGAGCACCTGGGGAGGTTGTATGTCTTCTCCCTGATGTGGAGCCTCGGGGCCCTGCTGGAGCTGGACAGCCGGCGCCGGCTGGAGCACTGGCTGCGTTCTCAGGAAACGCTGCCTTTGGACCTGCCGGTTCTACTGGGGACGGACGACACCATGTTTGACTATTACGTCACTTCTCATGGTGAGGATTCTCGCTTCCACTCATACGTGTAACACCTGGGGACAGTTATTTACAAAGGCCTAATAGTTATACACCGTATGTGTGTTTCTAAGTGGTTATTAAAACTCTTGGCTGTAAAATTAAAATAGAAATTTTCATGTGTGAAGAAAGCTAATTGTTTCCTTTTCAAATATTTATTTCAGTTCTGTTTTGAACGCACACTTTCCTCTTGTTAAATGTATACTAAACTTTTAATGAATTAAAAACAAAATTGAAAAATCCCCCAATCAGATATTCATTCAGCTATTCACTTTATACAATCAGCAATTTATATAAAAATTACAGTGTGAAGTATATTTTTTACCAAATATGTGTGCATCTATACATCTACAACTATACATACTTTAAGTATATGTGCATCCTTATATATAAAGTACATATATGCACATATATGAAATACATACATATACAATGTTTATGTAAGGCATCCTACGGTCTTTTATTTTTGGTCTTAACAATTACACAGGTGAGTAATGAAAAGTTTGTGAGATTAAACATTTAAAAAAGATTTTGGGTACATACTACTGTCACAGTATTCTGTTTTTTTTACACATGCCCTATATAATTGAAAACCTACATATTTAAAAAGAAATTATAGGATACTTTGAAATATTTCTTAATCGTACCAATTTAGAATAGTTCCTAGGGAAATTTTGACTCAGCTAGCATATACTTAAATAGTACTTAGACCTCTGATTTTAATGATCTTTATTTTTTGGGGAGGTTTTGGAAGATGCCTTCATGAGATGTCAAGGATGTCTGCTTATTAGAGGTAGTTCCATTACTGATAGGAATATGAAGAGGTGAATGTTTTCTGTTTATCTCAGGTAAATGGATGCACTGGAGCACGTGTACCGAGGAATATGAGTATCCATCTAATGCCACCCCAGAATATGGCTCCATCCTGGTGCCAAATGTTGACAATGTGAGGACCGACTTCCTAATTAAAACCATTGCTAAACAGGGCAAGGTATGGCTCTTTGACTTTTATTAAAAATTGTATATTTTAGAACATCACTTGAAAACACAAAGCATCTTGCCTTTATTTGAGAATGCTTTATTTTGCTCCTTAGAATAAATGTAAATATTACCCAAATTTAGTATAATTTTTTATTATTCTCCAAGAACAAAATTATCATTGACTAGATCTAATTACTTCTCATGAAGGAAAGTGAATTTTGACTTGTTTTTCTGGAGAGAAATTTTCTCTTTGAATTTTTATATTAGTTTGCTAGGGCTGATGTAATAAAATACCACAAACTGAGCGGCTTAAACAAGACACATTTTATTTTTTCCACGGTTCTGGAGGCTTGAAGTCCAAGATTAAGGCGTCAGTAGGCTTCACTTTTTTATTTTTTGAAGCCACTCTCCTTGACTCACAGGTGGCTGGCTGTCTTCTAGCTGCGTCCTCCCAGGGCCCGCATGTGTGCGCCCCTGCTCTTCCTTCTGTGTGTCCGCATTTCCTCCTCTCCTAAGGGTGCCATCAGGTTGCCCTGGGCCCCCAGCTCAGTGGCCTCATTTTAATGTACTTATCTCTTTAAAGATCCTTTCTCCACATACAGTCACATGCTGAGGGTACTAGGGTTAGGGGTCCCACATATGAATTTGGGGGAGGGGACTCAATTCAGCCCATGGCAATCATCTTATTGTGTTTCTTGGATTTTCCCCTCAACTTCTGTTCTAGGCTGTGCTGTTAATTGGTGAGCAAGGAACAGCCAAAACGGTCATAATCAAAGGATTTATGTCAAAATACAATCCTGAAAGTCACATGATCAAGAGTCTGAACTTTTCTTCGGCAACCACCCCACTGATGTTTCAGGTACCGGCGCTTTGGATTTGCCCAGGAAGCCTAGGTTTCTGGTACAGTGGGCGCTCCCACCTCAGCACTGTCCGTTGTGTTCTCCGAGCTGCATCTCCCCTCTCCCCGCCCTGCTGAATCCCCTAGTCATCTTCCGTCATCTCTGTTACTGAACCACAATAGAGTTTCTCCCTAACTAGATTAAAATATATAAACATCTTAAATTATGGAGAATCGAAAAGCTTATATAAGGTGATAAAGGCCTTAATCCTGTTTAAAATATCTATATAGAAAAGCTTGTGAACATGCAAACTACAAAACTGAAAGAAATATCATCTCCCTAATCCTCTACCTAATCCTACATCTTCTCCTTACTGTTGTTACCAAACCCCAGTATTTGGGTCCATCTGCTTGCATGCGCTGGCCCAGAGACATGTGCGAGCAGGAGTTTGCAGTGAAGAAAGGAAGCAGTTTATTATCACAGGATTGGCCAATCCAGAGTGCAGGTGCACTTGCGCTCTTAAAGATCCGACTCCTGGGTGATGTGTAGTTTATAGATCATATAGGACAAAATCACAAGAGACAATGGCTGTATCAGGAGTTCAGGGTTGTATTAGAAACTGATTGGATGGAAGTGAGGTAAGAGTAATACATCGTTTCTTCAGGTCTGGAGGACAGCTGTGAGGACTATCCTGACCTCCCTGTTTGCTTTCATGGAAAAGAAGCCAGGGGGTCATTCCACCTTAGGACTCAGGAGCTGAAACATAACTTAGGTCACCATGTTGTCTTAAGCCTGTCAGAGGTCCAGACCTCGCGACCATTAGTCAAGTCTGGGCTATTGTGTTCTGCTGCCCCAGGGGTTAACTATTATCAGGGGGTAAGGCTGGGTCTGTGAAGTGTACAGAGAAGGAGGGAGGGATGGAGGGAGAAAGAGAGAGAGAGAGAAGGAGGGAGAGAGAGAGAGATTTTTAAAGCTCTAGTCACAAGTCAAATCAAATCATTAGGACCCTCTGTTTCACTGTCTGCTTTTCTGTGGGTGTTACTATTATTCTAGCCTTTAGGCTAGATACATTGGAGTCATTTTTGAATTAAGGGGTGCTAATGTATCTAAGGAAATACTTTTCACATCTTTTCCTTTTCTTCATTCTCCCTGCGTGCCCCGGCACAATCTACTTCCTCGTGATTCCACACCAGGGCGGTAGCCAGAAGGACACCCCACCTGGTTTTTGCTCAAGTCTAATTCTTTTACAGTTTATCTTTCATGTTCTGGTTCTTATATTGTCACTTTTATCTTCTTGTTCCCTGACTGAACATTCCACAATAGCTCACATTATCAATGGCAATAAGGAATACAAACCTAGATTCTTAACATACTAAAGATAATACCCTATCACATCATTGAAGAGTAGTAACAAAAAACAAACAAACCCAAAACCTTGAACGTGCATTGCTTTTGTCAGTGAAGCTGCCAAGAATGACCTGTTGCAGTGGTTGGCTGTTTGTTTTCTCCTCTTACTATTAAAAAAATAAAATAAAACCTATTGAAACTGGGGAAATCCTAAATGTCAGTTCATGCTTCAGTTGTCATTAAATCACCTCTCATATCTGTATTAGAACAAGTCATGCATTAACAAAAAGACATTTTATAAATTTAAAATGGAAGGGAAGTTTTTAGGAGAATCCAAATCCCAAGAAGTTTGCTTTTGATTAACGTTGTTCTTTAGTTGTTGGGATGAAAATATCAAAGAGCAATGAAAACTGTTGACTATATCATAGCTACCTCATGGCATTTTCTCACTCAATGTAACTGGTAACTGCTGAATGTCAATAAACTAAGACCATTGACTAAGCTTCTAAGTAAGACTGTCAACTCTGCAACGCTCCTATTTGAGAGGTGGCATTTTCAACTCTGGCCAGCCTTCAGTCAAATGAGTAGCATTCACACCGTGTCATGATGGGGACGTCTGGCTGGAAGGTCAGCCCCACCCTGCAGTGACTCAGCAGTGGTATTCTGTGTTTGGGGAACTGTACATTAAATTATCCTAGGCTTCGAGATGCTAACATTATACACATTCCTTGATATTGTCTTGCATTTAAAGAAGTTTAGTTAGTTTTACTTTAGAACAATATCCTCTTTAAAAGTTATAATGATAATTCTATTCATGGCTGCAGATTTTAAAACATTAAAGCAGAGTATGGTTTTTTTTGTTGCGTTCTGTACTTATCTAGCTAGTCACATGTCTTGAGACTGCATTAAATCTTTGGGGCTGTAATGCAGTCCTGCCGATAACTACCTGGAGTTCCTAAAGACTTGCAGATGAAGTGCTTAGCCTCCCACAACAGCACTCTCACTTCTAACAGCCTTAAGCTCAGGGGTTCCAGCCCACCAGCACTTCTGAGCAACTGGCTGCAAACTCTAGGGTTCCTATGTCGTTTTGATAATTCGCTGGAATGATTCACAGAATTTAGGAAAATGCTATGCTTAAGGTTGCAAATTTAATATAAATTATATGACTCAGGATCAGCTAAAAGAAGGGATGCATGGGGCAAAGTTTGAGACTCTCAAATGCTACTCTTCTGTGTCCTCAGAATGTGTTACCCTCCAGGCACATGGTATATATCACCAACCTGAAAGCTCACCTGAAATATGATGTCCAGAGTTTTTATTGGGGTTTCATTACATAGGCATGATTAGTAGAAATATTGGCTATGTGATTGAACTCAATCTCCAAGACTTCTCCCACCCAAGGAGGTCAGCTGATAATGTATACTTCAAAGCCCAACCTTTACAGGGTTTTCTGGCATGCATGGTCTGAGGGACCCCCTGTGAATGACAAGGTCCTGTTACTCAGGAAATTCCATGGTTTAAAGGTTGTCTCCTAGGAACCGGGGAGAAGGCCAGGCACAGTTGTTAGTATCGAATAAGATCTGGTCACTGTATTTTTGTTAGTAACTCTTGGTGATATTTACACCTTTAAGGTGATAAAGATCTGTGGTATGTATCTGTTTAACATAAGATATTTATTTCCTGGAATATAAAGGCATACATTATCTAGAAAGCAACCCTTCTGTTGATATACAAATTCATAAATTACTAGCGGTGGTACCATATTGCAGTATGATAATTAGAATTATAAAGCAGACTTTTAAAACAACAAAAAATATGTTCTTTCAGGTTTTAGTATCTGATTCACAACCACTTTAGCCCAGTTCTCTCCTGTCCTTCAGCGTGGAAGGTGGCGTCAATAATTCATTATTTCATTTTCTGTTCAGAAGCATCATAGGATCATCTACCCTGTTTAGTGCCTATTTCAACTGCTGAGCGTCCATGCTTTCGATTAAGTTAGAGTCATTAGTTTAGAAAGCTTTCAATTAGCCAAACTGCTATAATTAATTTTCACATTATAATTTTCAGCCTTTTATGCTAAACAAGGGCTGATGGAGCTGAACGTTTGTCTCTGTATCTCCCACTTATCTGGGTCCAGACGAAGCTGGAATTCTAGATGAGAAAATAGACAATGTCTAATCATCTCGTGTTAACTCTGTGAGCACACAGTCCCTTCAAGGACACATGTCTGTTACTTGGCAGGTTGTTTTCATCAGGCTTTCCTTTGTTTTCACCATGGTGTCACTTCCACATCTTTTATCAGTAGAAGGACTGACTGTATGTCCCCCTCTGCCTGGGACAGTCTGCTTTACTTCCATTGCATGAGGTTCATAATTAATGGCATCCCTGTCACTACCAAAAGTATGTGCTTTGGGTAAAAATTGTGTGGTTCACCCTGTTCTTTAGTGAGGGGAGTTCAGTTAATTTTTTAAAAGAGATGTCTCATTCCCGCCCCCCCCCAATATTGTTTTAATGTATTTTTTATTTTTGGAAGTAATCCATACATATCTTCCAAAATTTAAACAATACGGAAAGATAAGAAAGTGGAAGTTTCTTAGGAGAATTTCTGAATTCTGCATTTGTCTCTTCTAAATATAATTATAATGTTTTTGAGTAGAAGTTATCTTATAAATGGTTGCATAGCAATGAGTTTTGTTTTTTAAAAAATGAGAATCAGCCCTGGCTGGTCTGGCTCAGTGGATTGAGCGCTGGCCTGTGAACCGAAAGGTCTCTGGTTCAATTCCCAGGCAGGGCACATGCCTGGATTGAGGGCCGCGTCCCTGGTTGGGGGCATATAAGAAGCAACTGTTTCTCTCTTGCACAATGGTGTTTCTCTCCCTCCCTGTCTCCTTCTCTTCCCTTCGCTCTAAAAATAAATAAGTAAAATCTTAAAAAAAAATTGAGAATCATAGAGCTGGGAAGGAAATTCCACATTTTTTTCTAGACTCAGAACCACATTTTTAAATGAAATCTTATGCAGCAGACTAAGCTACAAAACAAGGAGCCCAAGACTTGCTTTGGTGGAATTGGAGCTGGACTCCTGAAGCCCCTTCCAGCCTTGTCCTTGCTTCCTGCAGGGGTCTCTGCGGGCACAGAACACTCCTTTGACTCCTCAGAGCATAGCTGGGAGACCAGTTTACAGAGGAGAACCAGAGACTTTGCAATAGTATTTTCTAATGATAATAATGAGAAAAAGTTCTGTAAGAATGTCAGGTTTTACTGGTATTGTTAATGCACTAAGGGGGAGGGAGATTAAAGTACTTATTTTCCAGTCCACCCATATCCTCCTTCCAATGGCTGTTCTTTATGCATGTTAATCTTCATGTAATTGATGTATTACTTAGTGCATTTGTTTTATTTTTAGCTTCTAGTTACGCATTATTGCATTTTCATGTTGTTTTTAGATATCATTTTACTATTTACGCTGTACTATTTTTATAATAGTACTTTTAAACTTTACTGATGTAAGACTGTTTTCATTTGGTTTGGATGAATTATAATAAAATGGGAAGAACTTATTTAAGTAGTAGATTTCTTTCATTTTGTATCCAAAATGTGTTTATTGGATGGTTCCCTACTCACCTGGAGTCAGGTGCGGTGAGTGCTGCTTCCTTGGGAAGGAGCATCTTCTGGAAGCCTTGCTGCCACTCCTGTGAGCTGGCGGAGGACCATGGGGTGGCCACATGCAGAACTACTGTCTGTGCATGGCTAGAGGTGTGGTGACTTTACAGCATCCTGGGCATGTCTCACCCAGGAAGCAGGAACTGGGATTCTGCACAGGTGCTGCTTCTGGTGTTCCCTGTTCTCTTCTGGTGAGGGATGAAGGAGGTCCTTAGTGAGAGGCATGTTGTCGTGGGGAGGTCATCAGCACCAGAAAGCTAGGCAGTAGATTTCTTAATAAAGAGCATAAACTCTCCATCTTTATATTTTAGCTAAATAGCAGATAAATGGAAGGCTAAATATAAGTATATTTTATATTGTAATTTAATTAGACATAATATGTATACACAATGATTCAGGTACTGATATATAGAAATACATACAGTAATAATAAAATATCCTTTCTTAATAATGTATTAAGCTCACTGCTTCATGTATAATACCATTTATAGATAATACTGTTGTATGTATATACATCTGTACATATATATGATTTATGTATTTTTATATACATTCCAACTTCTGAGCTGTAATTTAGAAATACGAAATGACTTGATCAAATGACAATGCTGATAAGTGGGAGAAATAGCAGTTAGTTTAATCCCTTCTTCTGACTTAAACCCTGTCAGAGCTATTGAACAAGGCCATGCAGGTTACACAGATTTGTGCTATGTCCCATTCGCAGGGACAATTGTGTGAGTGATAATTCCCAAAATTATTTCTCTATGTGTCAAATATTTTCTGATAAATACATTATACCAGATACCCTTCTAGACCCTGAGGATGCAATAATGAGTAAGATGCAAGGTGCCTGACCTCCGTATATTTTAGCAGAGGCAACAGACAATAATGAAATAAACTAGTATACCTGTTTTTGTTAACTGGACTATCGTTTATACCACCAAATCTGTGGATGAGGTGGAAACAGAGATCAAGGAGATCATGGAGAATGTAGGTGGCAGAATACTACAAAAATGGTCAGTAATTCTTTAGAGAGAGAGAACTCTAGATAAAATTATAAATCACACAATATAGACTGTTAATGACCTAAAGAATCTTCCAGTACTGCTTGAAGGAGGCTAGGAAGGCAAGTTTAAGTGGCTGTGACATTAATCCCCATGAGAAAGACAAATAACTGACCTAGGGCATATGCAGAGAGGAGAGGAGGAGATACATTAAAATTGTATTTAAGGCAATATTAAAATTGTATTTAAGGCAATATTGAAATTATAATAGAAGTAATTTACCAATGTTGGATGTGGAAATGTTTGGATGGGGCAATTAGGTAGCTGGGGTCTATGCCAGAAATGAGCACCCAGGAGGGGGTGCAGACTTTGGGGTGGATAACAGGCGTTTATGTTTAGATATGTTAATTCTGTGATGCTATGGATCATCTGAGTGGGGAAGTCCTGTTGGAGATACAGGTCCAAGTTTATGGTTTTCCCAAACATCCTCAAGTAGGTATGTGGTGGAGTAGAACACACAATTACTGTGTTTCAGGAGGTCTCACCAAACTTCAGAATTTATTAGGTAACTATTTAATGGGCAGCAATTCTAAAAAGAAGAAGTCTCAATGTCAGGTTCACAAGCTATTTAATTTTTCTCCCTACTTCGTTTCTATTTTTGTCAAATTAGCTTTTTTATTTCATACATACATATATATATAAACTTACTTGTAATGTCCTGCTATTTCAAAGAAATTAGGGTCATAAAAAAGGGAAAGAAAGTGCAGGTATGTGGCCATTGCTTCAAATTATCTCACCTAGTCCACTTACGGCTTATAACTCTTAGAAGGCCCCCCTCCCCTAAGATATAATGAAATCTTCATGTGCCCGTGAGTTCTCACTAATAGACATGAGAATATCTGGAAGGCTTTAGTGTCATAGGGAGGTGTCAGGAGATTATTAATTGCCTTATGCATTTAAATTCATTGGAAAGCAGAGCTAAATTTAGCCTAGTTCATTACTCCCAGCAGTTTGCTTTTATGTCATGGAATATAAAATTCTCTTTGCCATTGCACTGTTGTCATGGGAGATTTGTTTTTCAATTGCATGAGTTGTGATATATTTATATCTCTTTCTATTTAAAAATGGTGAAAATTTTTCATATCTTTTGCTATTATTCATTAAAATGAGGATGGAAACTTAAAATTTGAAATTAACAAACTGTGAAGATTTCCAGGGACAGATGCATAGATTTTTGCTTATATCTTTGCCTTATTTTGTGGTTGTATCTTGGATATTGAAGTGATTTTTTTTTTACCAGCTTGCTCATCATGTAGTAAGAGAAAACTTTTTTTGGCTAGGAGGAGAATGCATTTTATGTCACTATACCTCCATTTTCTCCTATATTTATGCATTACCTTTATTATGACTTAAAATCAAGGATCTGTGCAGTGGTGAGAATGCAATGAGGTCTTTAAGAGTGAGCTTCAATTCAGAACTGCAAAGCCCTTTCTGTTTTCTTTGTGGGGCTTGCTCTGCTTACTCAGTTTGTACATTTTAAATGACCGATTAATTTACAAACTACATTGTACTACCATGAAATGATATCATAGTCAATAGTCTGGGGTCCTTCTCCCATGTCCTTCTTACCCCTTCCAACACTCCTTCTGTCAGTTTTTTTAAATTGAAGCATAATTGACATATAGAATTATATTACTTTTGTCAGTTTCAATGTTCTTTTTCATATTGCCAGGAAAGTGTTTTTATAGAGCATAGTGTAGTCTCCTGTGCCCCCTAAGCTCAGAATGTAGCAATGAGAGAGGAGACACGGGTGGGTGTTCTTGTTTTCCCTCAGGATGAGAAGTGATTTGGAGGGATTGCATCTGCCCCAAAGCAGTGAGTCTGGACTGTGTCAGGCTGCAGAAGCCAGCTGGCAGCCTTTTTGGTGGAGGGAGAACCATCTTCAGACTCCAGCAGCCTGTGCAGCTCAGAGCACAAACCTAAGAATCTTCTTGAATAGTAGCCCTGATTAACTTTGTCCCTGATTGTAAGGGCTTGGCCCTTCGACTAATGGGGGTTGGAGGTTAGAGTGTACAGAGTAAGACAAAAGTGAATCCGTCGAAATGGACTGAAGAGTCCTATCCCATTCAAAATTTGCATGGGTTAGGATTTTATTTACTCCTAAATTAAATTAGATTTTCAAAGATTGTAAACATTATCAAGATAATTTAGGGACTTTATACTCTGCTTTCCAGAATTAAGAAGAGTTTGGGGGTTTTTCTGAGTAATTCCTGTCAATTCAAGTGTCCCTAAATATTTAAAATAATTGGCCATATTTTAGGGGATACTTTCACAGACGTTTCTGTCACCTTTCTCATTTAACAGAGGACAATAGAGAGTTATGTGGATAAACGCATGGGCACAACATATGGCCCTCCTGCAGGAAAGAAGATGACTGTGTTTATCGATGATGTGAATATGCCAATCATCAACGAGTGGGGAGACCAGGTACATCGATTCTCTTGTGCACTTTCTTTAATTTGACATTGATTTATTCTTGGGTGAATCAAAATTTTTCTAATTTTCCAACATACAATTTCTGAATGCCCATCAAGTCCATTAATTTGAAGCACTCAAGATGTTCAGTTCTAGGATATAAAGTAGTGGCATTTTAACTCTGAAAGTTGTCTTTCTCAGGTTACTAATGAGATAGTGCGACAGCTAATGGAACAGAATGGCTTTTATAACCTCGAGAAGCCTGGGGAGTTTACCAGCATTGTGGACATCCAGGTTTTGGCAGCCATGATCCACCCTGGGGGCGGGCGCAATGACATACCCCAAAGACTCAAGAGGCAGTTCTCTATATTTAACTGCACGCTGCCCTCCGATGCTTCCGTGGACAAGATCTTTGGTAAGATGAACGTCGATGGGGCTTGGCAAGGGAAGAACACTTCCTTGTGTTCCAGTGAGAAAATGTCCTTTAGGAGGTCAACACAGAAGAAGCACTGGATGGCTTCTCCATCTGCTGTCCTTATCACTCTCAAGTACTGTATTTTGTTTATAGAAAGACTTAATACAATGAGATCATTTTCTAATAGATGCACATATTTAAAGTCTGGATTGATGCAATACCATGCCAAAAAGTTTATGTAGCTGATACTTCAATGAGTCTATATGATGATTCTGGCCAAAAGAATAATTTTGCACAGGAACAATTTTGCACTGAGATTGGTCATAGTCTGACCTTCAGAGTAATTTGTAGAGTGATAAGTTATTGATTGATTAACTGTGGAGTATTTCAGGAATAATTTGTTGAAGAAACACAAACCCAATAGGTAACCAGAGTTATTTAACTGAGTAGTAACTGATTTATAACTGATTTTGGAATTACTCTTTGCAGAAAAAGAATGTGTTATGTCATTTGTGTTAGATATTAATTTAGCATTTCTGAACCTGATACTGAGGGAAAAACTCATTAGGATGATCCTAATTAATTTCTGGCAGACTAAAATGTCAACTTCGCACCCTAGGCAGTGCCTGCCTTCCATCACAGCTGTGGGCAAAGGTTTGGAAACCAAATGATATGCGAATTATCTAAACTTGGAAAAGTAAAATGGGCCAGAAAGAATGACTGTTAACTTTTAATTATCTTTTTTTTTTTTTTTGCTCTGGAAAGTTTTACATATAAGGTAAATTAAAATATTTTGTAATGCATGGAAATGCAACAGATGAGTGGACCTGGAGAACATTATGTTAAGTGAAGTAAACCAGTCAAAGACAAATACCACATGATCTCACTCATGTGTGGAATCTAATGAATGAACTGAACTAACAAGCGACATAGGGACAGACTCATAGATGGAGAGCAGATGACAGCTAGTGGGTGGTGAGGGGTGGGGGTGGAGGGCTTGAGGAGAAAGAAAAAAGGACTCATGGGCATGGATAACAGTGTGGTGATTGTGGAGGGGCTGGGAGATGGATACAAGGGGGCTAGATGGGAATGGCAAAGATGCAATAAAAAATGTAACATAAAAAGTAATAGAGACTACCTACATGTAAAAAACAGAATGGGGAAATCTTAGAGCATTCATGAAATCTCCCTTTTTATCTTTTTTGTAAGGCATCTTTATATATTTATCAGTTTACTCATTTGATAATATTGAATCACTATATTTTACCATGTATAATGCACACTCATGTTTTTGGCCCAAACTTTCAGGAAAAAAAATCTTTTGTTTTAGTTTTTAATTCAATTATTTACTTATTTATATTTAGAAACAAAACTGATTATCATATTCCAGGGTATTATTTTGTATTTGGATATTGTTACTGCTTTCTGGAGTTACATAGCATAAATAAAAAATTAAAAACATTTATAAAGATATGGAATTAGTACTATCCATGCATAATATGCATCCTTATTTTCCTCAAAAATTTGGGCAAAATGTGTAATATACATGGCAAAATACGAAAGTTTAGCTAGAGTTTCAGTAATATTTCTCAATTTTTCAGTATTTGAGTGCTAACTTAATTGAACTTATATCTATTTTTAGGTTTTAAAAAACAAGAGAACATACTGTAAATTTTCTTAATATGTGGTTATATATTAAAATGTGTAACTCTTTGTGCAAACTCTGCATTATAATGTTTTTTATTTTAATTTAGTTGATTTGAACTGTCAGTAAAAATGTTATGCCTTTTCTCCCCTATCAGGTGTGATTGGGATGGGCTACTACTGTGTCCAAAGGGGTTTCTCAGAAGAAGTGAGAGATTCAGTGACAAAATTGGTTCCCCTGACACGCCGGCTATGGCAGATGACTAAGATTAAAATGCTCCCTACCCCTGCAAAATTCCATTATGTATTTAATCTCCGAGATCTTTCTAGGATCTGGCAGGGAATGCTGAGTACTACATCAGAGGTTATCAAGGAACCAGATGTAAGTAATAAATAAGAAAGAAAAGCAAATAACATTGTTATTACCATACACACTAAATAGTCTTAGTGCCCTGATTGGGGTGGCTCAGTGGGTTGAACATTGTCCTGCAGACTGAGGGGTTGCCAGTTCAATTCCCGATTAGGGCACATGCCTGGGTTTTGGGCTTGGCCCCGGTTGAGGGTGTGCAAAAGGGAACTGAGTGATGTTTCTCTCTTACATAGATGTTTCACTCCTTTGCTTTCTCCCTCCCTTCCACTCTCTCCAAAAATAAATACAGTCTTTAAAAAAAAAAGTCTTAATAATGTAATTTTTAGTGGAATTATGAAAATATTTTTTTTATTTTTTTATTTTTTTAAATATTTTATTTATTTATCTTTAGAGGGGAAGGGAAGGAGAGATGGAGAGAAATATCAATGTATGGTTGCTTTTCGTGCATCCCCTGCTAAGAACTGTCGCTGGGAACTGTCCTGCAACCCAGGCATGTGCCCTGACTGGGAATCGAACCGCAATCCTTTAGTTCGCAGGCCCGCGCTCAATCCACTGAGCTACACCAGCCAGGGCTAAATTATGAAAATATTTTGAGATGTATTAGTACAGATAGTCTTTCCTTTCCTGCTTTTCAACTAACATAAGGAAAAGTATGTTAGAAAATTTAATTTAAAAATTCTACTTAAGTTAGGTTCATGTTTAAGGAAATGGCATTCATAGTTATTTACTATTAAAGAGTAAAAGAAACAATTGTTTTTATTTTTCCCATCATAAGGTATTTTTCTCATACTAAATAATGGAACAGATCACTATTGATTTTATTAAATAATAGTTTTCATATTTTAAATGTGACATTTTAACTTAAAAAGTACTTGTCTTTATAAGTAGTCAAAATTGAAAAAAGAAGCCATTTTGTTCCTCATTTGTGATCTTTCCATATAAGTAAATGCACTGAAAGAATTATGTACTGGTAAAATTGAAAAGGGGCAGAAGAGTAGAAAGTTCATTTGACAGAAAAATGAACATTTGTGTATATGCATGAATATAATAGTTCCTAGCATTGAAAAATTCCCTTGCAACAAGGATCCAAAGCATGGCCTGTGGGCTCAGGCTCAGGCAACCTTGGCCTCTCTTTCAGGCTTTTGTGGAACCAAAGTTAAGCAAACCCTTTTGCTTAACTTTGCTTAACTTTGCTTTAGGGGACTTCTCCACATAAACGTACTGAGACAGATATCAACTGAACTGTCACTAGGTACATCGTGTTGACTATTTAAAGAAAAACTTTGCCCAGATGCTCAAAAAGTAGGGATTTGACTCCCAGGCAAAACATTTTGGTGAAAACTCACTCGCTTTGTTACAGAGAAATGAAAGTCACTTTAACAGCAATGAACATTTTACCTTGATTTTTCCTCAAGGTTATGGATGAATTAATGGCATGATGGCATGCAGTTCTCCAGTATTACTTTTTGAGTAGCCATTTTTGGTATTTATTTTAAATCAGCATAAATAGTTTTAGCAATTGGTTTTATCAAGAACTTTTATTTTAACTGAATCATTGAATGTATTTCATTATGCTTGTTTTAGACTCTGGCAACTAAATAGCATTTTATCATTAGAAATACAATAGCTTAAGACCCTTCTTACTTGCACAATGTTATCAAGTTAAGAAATTTCCACCGGTCTTTTACATTAAATGATGAGCATTGGCAAAAATTTGTTATTCTTGCTGCAGGAACAGGTGTATTGAACAATTGATTTTCTTTATTTCCAGTTAACTTTTGGCCCTAAATTATCTAGACTAGGCAATTGCTTTCTTCTGATAACTCTCTCTTTTTTTTTTTTTTGGCACAAATTACCTTCACATTGTATTAAGGAAATATACCCTTGCAATATCTCAGTTGTATAATTGAGAGTTGTTTATATACCGCATTTTCTGTTCTGCTCCATCCACAAGAATGCAGGTGTCTTATCAAAACAGATTCATTTATCATAAACATAAGACATTTACATAGATTACTAGTTGGTTGATCAGAATGATTTTAGCATTTTGTCTAGAGATGTTTTCATTTTAATTTAAAGGCTGAAAATGCCACTTCTTTCTGTTTAATATTATTGAATGAGATGAATATGAAATGAAGTTAAGTGCAACATATCTTAACCCTAACTTTCTAAAGTATCTTGAATCAGGAAGGATGGTACTCTACAGTATTATGACCTTGAATTCCCAACTCAGGCATGATGGCAACTGGTAACATGTTTTAATCATGCTTTCTACAGGACCTGCTAAGGCTGTGGAAGCATGAGTGTAAACGGGTGATTGCCGATCGTTTCACGGTGTCTGATGATGTGGCCTGGTTTGATAAGGCTTTAGTAAGTGTGGTAGAGGAGGAGTTTGGTGAAGAGAAAAAACTCTTGGTAGATTGTGGAATTGACTCTTATTTTGTGGATTTCTTGAGGGATGCACCTGAAGCAACAGGTAAACTCCTGAAGCAGAATTTTTTTTCAATATTTTTATTAATGTTTGAATACAGTTGTATCCGTTTTCCCACCACCACTTTCCCATGCCCTACCCACACCCACCTCCCATCCTCAACCCACCTCTCTTTGGCTTTGTCCATGGGTCCTTTATACATGTTCATTTATGACCCTTTCCTTCCTTTCCCATGTTATTTCAGCAGAAGCAGAATTTGAAATTCCCCAAAGGGTTATCTGAAGATGGAAGGTTCAGTTTAGGGATGCTGAATTTTTGCCTAGTAAACACTACCGAAATAAACCCGGGCCATACAAGGTGCCCAGTAAATATAGAATGAGTGAATAAATGCATACTAATGGTGTTTAAATACTAACTAGTTTTATGCATGAGAGTCTTGGGTCTTCAGGTAGAGTTGGGAGGGCGGGTAGTGCAGAAGAAAGAGCACAGGACTGATGACTGTCACTCAGAGGTAGATGTGAGGAAGGGATCCACCACACATTAGCTGGGAAAGTCTCTAGACTTTCTCAAACCTCATTCTCCTCATTTATAAAAATGGGAATATTAATATATGCATCATGTGGCTCTGTGGGGAATAAATGAAATGTTATCTGCAGACTGGCTTAGACAACCTGTGGCTCACAGTCACTGCTGAGTGAGAGGTAGCAAAAATGATGATTATTATTCTTTGGGTCATTCCAAGTGTTCAAACTATAAAGAAAGACCTCATATTACCTGAGAGAGCCATTGAATGTAATTGGAAAGGAATGGGTGATGTGGAGGAAAGCTTTTGTGGTTATGGTTTATGAAAAATTGAGATATATATCCTTTCCTGTGAAAAGAAGTAGTACTCCAATTATTTTTTCCCTTAGAAATAAGTGGACTTATGTAGAATATTTTTCTTTCATTCAATGACCTCTTCTATACTGAGAATGAATTTTAAGTTAATTTCCAAATTTAAAAAAGGCATGTTTAAACACATGCTATTTATATCTTTTAAATGGTTGAAAATGACTAGGCAGCCTCTTACTAGATTTAATAAGGATGTTTGTGATCTATCAAGTTTCTGATTGAAAATTGTTAAAGGAGGTTTATTGCTGGCTATGCAGTTGGAAGGATTCTTCCGCAGAAAGAAGCTGACACATTTCATTTGAAATCAAGTCACACAAATACAAAAATGCTGTAAAGGTAGGAGCATTTGCAAGATAATTAGAATTTATGAACTTTATTTCCTCTAATTCAGAAAGATAAATACTTCTATTATGGTTTCAAGGAGTACAAATGCATTTTAGGGTGGATGGCATCTGGAGGCAAATGCTTAATGTTTTGTGACTTCAGAGCACTTTGTTTCTTGAAGCTTGAGTCGAACATTTATGGAACAGTGATGTGACTATGGGAATTCAATTAGTGAGAGCTTTGCAACTAGGCTGATCTTAATGATTATGTTAAGTCAATTTCCTTGCTTTGTCATACAAAGGTTAATATATAGTTATCTTAGGACAGGGTCAATTGAAAATGATTATGTAGTATTGAATTTGGAGGATAAAGTCACTTTCTCAGTACCCAATAATTTATAAGTTGTTATTAGTATAGTCGACGAGTGTGTCATTTTTTTCCTGTTACTGTTAATTGATAGTGAATTTACATATGCTCAGTTTAGCCTTTTCTTTGGTATTATGCTTTGTAGTCAGAGTTGGAAAAGTGTTCAGTTGATATATTATGTTTCCAATTAAAAATGTATTGATTTTAATACTTTCCCAGTGAAATACTTCAATATATTTATTTATTTAGGAAATCATTATTCTTTTTCTCTCAACTCTCTACCTCCATTCTCTAAAATTCACTTTTGTCCTCACCACTAATCTGAAATTTCTAAATTATAAAAATTGCCTGAGTAGATGCAATGACCTCTTTATTATGATAAAAAAATCACTTAATTCTTGACCTCTGCTGCTGATTTTAATATTAAATTCCTACTTTTTTGATCTTCATTTTGATGATTAGAGAATATTTCTGGGAGGATCCTTGAAATACTAATGTTCAATTATGGATACAAGTTAAATTTAGTATTTATAACATTATTTGAAATTGTCCTCTTCTGGGCAGGAAAGAACTATGATAGCATATTGGTTATAACATTTCTAATGCTTTTAGTATTCTTTGCTTCTATAAAAATCCATAATATGACATTTAGATGAAAACCAGTAACATTTACAGTTAAATTATAGAGCTGTGAGTGGATTAATTTACGTTGAAGGAAGTAGTAAAGCCCAGTGAGTTGAAGACACCTAATTGATTCTTCTTCCCAATCTCAGGAGAAACATCTGAGGAGGCTGATGTGGAGATGCCCAAAGTTTATGAGCCAATTGAGTCTTTTGATCACCTGAAGGAGCGTTTGAATATGTTTCTGCAGCTCCATAATGAGAGCGTCCGTGGTGCTGGCATGGATTTGGTGTTCTTCGTGGATGCGATGGTCCACTTAGTCAAGGTCAGTGGCCATACCTATTAGCACTCTTGGCTTCGCACCAGAATTTTCCCCTCCTTTTTGATTTTCATTTCCTAGGAGAATATTCAATTTAAAAATAAACACAGTGCTATATTCCAACTTAATTTCTAAACTGAATGCAACATGTCACACGTACAGATTTAAAATCAGAGCGCGTGTACTTCAAATGTGTGATAAGATAATTTTATTCAGTGTTGCTCTATTGCTTCCAGCTCAATATTTTCACTACATAGAATCAATGTGGTTGACAGCTGAGTTCAAAGCACGGGCAAAGTGTCTGCTTTTTTTTTTTTTTTTTGGCATCATGTAAAAGATAACTATAAAAAATAGTGCAAAAACTTTGAAGACATTATGTTAAGTGAAATAAGGCAGTCACAAAAAGACAATTACTGAATGATTCCACTTATATGAGGTACCTAGAGTACTCAGCTTCATCAGGATAAACAGTGGAATGGTAATTGCCAAGGGCTAGGGGAAGGGCAAATTGGGAGTGTTCAATGTTCCAGTTTCAGCTTTGCGAGATGAAAATGGTTTTGGAGATGGATGGTGGTGGTGGTTGAACAATGTGGAAGCACTTAATTCCATTAAACTATCCCTTAAAAATAGTTAAGATGGTACGTTTTATGTTAGATACATTTTACCACAATTAGCAATAATGCATAAACAATTAATTTTGAGTTGGATGAAAATTCTGTTGGAATGAAATCCACCAAGAAAATAGTTTCCTGTCAAATTAGTCATTGAAGTATCCATGCATAGGGCAGTTGATCCTCAAAGGCTGGAAGTAAAATATATTATTTACTTGAAAACTTCTATGACCTGATTCATCTGTGATGGGAGATAATGCCATCTAAAATTTGTTGCTGGCATTCTCATGTTGTCTATGGGAATTACTCCTTCAGACTACTGTGTGTCTTCTTAGTTAGAAAGAAGACATTCTGAGGCTTTCTTCCATTGCTTAGATTTAACTAAGAGGTGTGATTTCATAATTACAAATTGCCACCTCTAATAATTAATTAATCTTAGAAATAGAGAAAATTGTAGTGGTTATCAAATCAACCCTCCCCATGAAAATGCAAGAGTGGGCAGGAGCCATTTCTGCAAGGATGGGGTAAGACCAGGAGAAGGAGGAAGACAATTTGTTCTGAGGTTGAATCTCCCAGCATGAGGCATTTAGCCCGAAAACTCTAAATTCTCCAGATCCTGAAACATCTGCACTGAATTAAAAGCACAAATGTTCTTTCAAAACCAAATATAAGTAACATTTTAAAATTAGCTCCTAATTAATAGTTGAGCAAGAGTTATGTGTTTCAGGAAGAATAGACATTGTGTCATATTTGATGATTAAAAGGAAGATGAAAAAAAGAAAAACATATTTTCTGAATAGATAATACCAAAGGCAGTTTTACGACTGACTGCTGGAGACAAACTCTAATTGGCCTGGGATTTCATAATAGCCCAAATTGAAGATGAGGTTACTTATGTTAGTCTTGTGCTTGAGGTAGTTCCCTAGCACTTTTTTTTTTTCCTGTGTTTCATAGTATAGATGATGAGTGATGAGTATTTCTTGACTGTGGGCATGACATTCAAGGCCTGGGTGTCTCCACACAGGGTCCCTGACCGTGTTTTGCCTCACTCTCAGAGCCTCTAGTGTGTCTGGTCTAGAATTCACCAAAGAATTCATGACTGGACTTTGAGCTAAAATGCTACAATCCTCACTATCTTCTAGGTTGACCCTCTCTTCTACACTCTTGCTCTCAGTGAATAGTACATCCAAACTCAGTGTCATGTAGGTCTGAGTCTTGAAATATGTGACTTAGTTATAAGTTATAAATAAGACATGATTGAAGATGAGAGAGAATTGAAGATAAAACTGCAGCAAAGCAGGATGTGATCCGAGACTAAGCATAATTCTTAATTCCTTCCTTAATTAAGATAAGGATTTTTAAAAAAAAAAAAAAACAAATTTCTGCAATATCTCTTTTGCCTCTTTGCTTAACATTCAAGCCCCGACATGTATGGTTTTTTTATGATCTAGTTCTTGCCTCGCATTCCAGCTGCATGGGTCGCACTATGCATAGTGTGTAATCCAGAAAAAACAACTTCTTATGATGAAACACATTCCGACTTCAGAGCATCTCACCAATACCACCTTCCCAGCAGGCACTACATTGTGTGGATGGATCTGTTTATGAGTTTGTCTTTCCTAAGGGATGACCAGTTTCATGAGGATGGACATCCAGTTTATTCACCTGAGCATTCATTGGTGGAGTGCTGCTGAAACAGGCACACTAAAGAGGCTTGATAGATATGTTTGAAATTGAACCAAGTCCCCAGTATACCACTAAACAGTCCTTTGGCCCCTCATGTCCTGATATTTCTATACCCACTCCTGAAGTTCCCACTCCTATGGGAAATGCTCTGGGCATCTGCTGACTCTGAGACTTTGCACGTGCATCCCATTCCCTCTTCTTAAAATTTAGCCTAGTTCCCGCCTGGCATGTCACCTTCTCTGCATGATGAACTTCCAGTCATCTTTCAAGATCCAGTTCAGATTTCGGCTCCACAGCTAAGACTTGCCTCCAGCAAGCAGTGTTGTTTCCTTTGCTTCCTGTCCTCCTGTTGCCATTATCCCTGTCCCAGCATGTGCCACGTGTATTACCAGGTTTCCGTTTGTAGGTCTCTGTCCCCTGCTAGAGTATGAGCACCTGCAGGGCAGGATGGACATGATTATACCTTTAAATATTTGTTAATGGAATTCAGAAGTGGAATGTTAATGGCAAAAGTTAATGGAATTTCTCTATTTCACAGTCTGCATAAATAGGACAAAGTAGCCCCTTTTGAAGGTCTCACTTGATTATGTTCTCACCTAGTTCTGTTTTTAACTAGATTATGAGTTTTTTGAGTCTATTTTTAAAGCCTCCTTTTTGTTTGTTCATCTATATGTTCATTTGTCAAATACATGCTAGAAACTGGGTTTACCATGAGCTAGAAACTGGGAATAAAAAAAAAATTAATGTAAGACGTAGGCCCAATTACAGGGAAAAAAAGATATTGGGACGAAGGGTCCCAATACCGAATTAACAACAATATTTAAACCTTTAATACTTTCACCAGCACCAACCAAAGGAAATGGTTATGACAAAAGCCATGTTAAAATGTTAAACAAGGAAGACACAGGGCTTTCTAATATAGCCTGTAGTTGCTCCCTACCTGCATTATCGGTGCCTCTTTAAATAATACAGGGAAAGAATATGGATGGACATTGGCAACAATCCCACGAGTTCTTGCCAGTCCCACTCCTTCCCTTCCCACAGCAACTTTGGAGACAACCACATGGCAAGGGTGAGGAGGAGGCTGGAATAAGGGCTGTGTCACCTCCCTATCTCACAAATTCTCAGGTCTACCACAGAGACAGGAAACTGGTTTTCATTTCCTGGGGCTCACACTGAATTGGGAGAAATAATTCAAAAGCAGTCAGTATGAGTAGAGCATAGCTTATTTCTGAATCCTGAGGAGGATGTTTAACAAAACCTTGGCAGTGTGCACAGCCCAGGTTACACCAGGAATGTTCTCAGCCACAGGCAAGTGACTCCTGAGCCCCCAACCCACTCTCTAGAGAAAAGTAGGTTTTATAGCAATATCCTAGGCTTAACCTACAGTTAGGAGGGAAAGGCTCTGTGCTGAATCTGCACTGAATTTCCTCTAGGTGGGATTGGAGGCCTGATGGTGTAAGTAGTTCATTCGATACCAATAAAAGCCGAAGAAACATAGACTTTTACTATGATGGGGAGGAGTGGTCCAGGGCTACTGACTGGAGCGGAGTGGACTCCTGGGCCACCGATAATCACTTCTTGGTAGATATCTTAGGTATCACTCTCTTGACCAAACAATAGAGGGTATTTATGTTCATTCTTTAAAAAGAAATTCTATATCTATGCCAGATTTTGAGGATTTTATTCTCTTCAATTTAAACTGTCATTTTTCAAAAGTGGAGGATTGTCTAATCAGCTGTGGGTTCTGTATTGCAAAAATATGTGTTGTTTTGAAATTTCCGTTTTCTTTCCCATCCTACTACTGCATTAGATTGGGCAAACTAAAGGAAACCTTTAACTCTCCTTTATTTCTCTTCTTGAAGACCCAAAGCAAGCTGCGGTCTGGGCTGACTGCTGACTTATCTGTATGGTCTCCCCCTAGTTTCCTAAGAGCAGACCCCACAGCCCCCGCTCTGTTCAATATTACTGAACACTGTTCTATTTCAGCAATGCTCTCATTCTTCTGACCAGTATGTCTCTCTATCCTGGTCTTGAGGAAGCTACATCTTCCAAAATGCCTAGTAGAAGAAATAAGAAAATGGAATGTTTGCAGGTTGAACGATAGATGTTTCTGCTGTTCCATGTTCTAGATCTCACGCATCATTCGCACTCCCCGGGGAAATGCACTCCTGGTTGGGGTTGGCGGGTCAGGAAAGCAGAGTCTGACAAGATTGGCCTCGTTCGTTGCTGGCTATACTTCCTTCCAGATCACTCTGACAAGGTAAGAAGATTTCATTTTAATTAAC
Source organism: Glossophaga mutica (assembly GCA_039655065.1). Lineage (NCBI taxonomy): Eukaryota > Metazoa > Chordata > Mammalia > Chiroptera > Phyllostomidae > Glossophaga > Glossophaga mutica. Next base: position 25,768,459 of record CM077305.1, read on the forward strand.
CTGAAATGGATTTCGATAAAAGGTTCTCAGGGGCAACCTGAAATTACGAATGCATTTTTCTTATACATATCTTCTCCTTTTGACCTCTGTTATAAACCCTGAAATTGTCACATTAGTAATTTGCTTTGGAAACATTTCAGCCTCTCATTGTGAGTAGCTGCTTTCCTGTTTTGTGTTATACATGATGTGAGTTTCCTGTGTATTCCTTTTGGTGCATTTTAGAAGAAATTTATCCCTACTAAATGTTAATTCAGATTTCAGGAACGTTAGTAACCTGAAAAAAGTAGAAGAAATTTTATATAGATTTACTCATTCACACATTTAAAGATGTTTACTGAGCATCACCTGTGTCATCATGGAATTTGCAGTAATTCAAGGGGGACAGACAGCTGAGCAACTCGTTCACTAAGATGTGATACATAGGTGCTCTCTATGAAAAAGGAATGCGTGCAGACCAGGTTCTGTTGAAAACAGGGGAAGGACTCCTAATCTAGTCTAGGGGATGGTTAGAAAAGGCTTTGTGGAGGAAGAGATGTTCCACCTGAGACCTGAATGTGAGTCGAAATTACCTCAGAGTAGAAGAGAGGTAAAGAATGTTCCAGACGAAAGAATCGACACAGGTGAAGTCCCGCTTGAGGCCCTGGAAGAAGTTAAATGTGGCTGGGTGTACGGGGTAGGGTGGAAAGTGGGAAAGGAAGAGAAATGGAGACCTTTGAAGGTGTCGTGAGGGTGTGGGACTCCTTTCTGGAGTGATAGGAAACCATTCATGAGTTTCCACTGGGGGAGGCATGTTGGATTAGTACGCAGTGCAGCAAATGGATGGAAGGAGCTAAACAGAACAGTCATGAGGCTGTCTCAGGGATCTAGGCAAGAGACGAAGGTGTCCTGAGTGGTAGCAGTGAGGATGGAGACAAGAGGACAGATTCACGAGTTCATCAGCTGAGCTTTTGGACTTATCCATCCTGGTTCTGGCTTGGGAGACTGCTCTGCATCAAGATAGGGAACCCGGAAAGGGTTGTCTTCAGTAATATGTGTGTAGTGCAGGGAGAATTAGCAAGAGAAAAGTCAGCATGGAGAGATAAGCAGGGGGAATTCTGAGAACTTCGGGGTTAACCAAGATGAGAAACAAGAGGCTGGTTCGGGTAGTTTAGCTGGGCTGAAAATTACTAGAGGTTAATTTCTTGGTGTAGGTGCAGAAAGTCTTGCCTATTGGGCGTTGATCTAGAGCTGTGGCTTGGCCCCATGGAGAAGCATTTAGCTGATCTGTCTCACTGAGGGAAGCACATGGATACATGCAAAGCTAATTTAAACTTTAAATTGGCTCTCTAGGTTTGCCAGGCATATAACGTTAGCCTGTCTTATAGCTGAGACTCCAAAAGGCAATGTCATGTCTGAAATTCCAGATCTGCCTCGGAGTTGACCACAATATTGCTAATTTCTGGTCTATCTTGATTGACACTGCACCATACTGCCTCAGTAAAATATCTTATAACTCCTCTGTCTGTGATAAATTACTTCTTCTGCATGTCATATTGGGAATACTTCATTATTGATGAAAAGGGGAGGTCAGGATCTCCTTGCCTTCTCATAGTCCTCAAGACAACACCATCCTCCTGCTAAGCTGTTGCACAGTCATGAGGCTAAGGGTCAAGGAACAAGAGCCTCAGGTTTGGGAAGGATGGCCATTTGTGTGTGACTCAGGCCATATCTTTCAACCCCCTTGATCCAGGGGACAGGGCTGAAGTTTTCACTTATCACAAGAAGCTGAGGCGAGATATTTTCCTTTGTCTTTTTTTAGGGGGCACTCTGTTTTTGATGTTCTCTTCTAATCTCTCAGATCTTACTTCTCTGGAAGTCTTCTTAAAATATTGATGCATAGCAGTGGTGCTTCTGGTTCTAGGCTATAGGTTACAGATGGTAAAAAGCACAGAGTATAGAAGTTAAATATTTAGTAGCTTTAAAAAAATCAGAAAGCCATTTGCTCTTGTGCTCTGAACTGTTGAGTTTATTTAATGACACAAAGTTTAAATAATAATTGAGTAAATCTGAGTCTCCAGGGCTGAAATACCTTTATTTTCACCTTTGGTGGGAATGGGCTTCTCTATATTGGGACCTCTGTAACATTCCATGATTACAAGCTCATTTCCAACAAAGTATTGCTTTTGATAGTAAGAGAAGATTTATACTGCGATATTTTATAATGTTTCTAGCTCTTCTACCACAGTATACCGATTGCTCAGCAAACCCTTTCATGTAGGACCCAAAGATGTCATGTCTTTGGGGGCAAGAAGGGCTCCGTTTACAATAGGTTATCTCCCTCACCCCATGTAATGAAGGCTTTTCATGACTTAGTTTAGTTTAATTTAATGGGTGAGGTGTCTTCTAAAATGTCATTGCAGGTGGTGCTTAGTAGAGATTCTAATCTGACCTTTCTATTATCATTACCAAAAATTATTTTAAAAATGAAACAAGCACATGTAGGTGACATTTATTTGTGGTAAACATTATATTTTTGTTTCAGGTTTACTTTGGTTCTAGTTATTTTTTGTGTGTAAAAATTAATTATAATGTTTTACAAAATGCGGAATTTTAAAAATCAGTTTCATCTTTGCGAGTAATCATTTCACAAAATACGGGGTGGGGCAAAAGTAGGTTTACAGTTGTTCATATGGAAAAGAATATGATAATAAATAATAGTACAAGAATAAATTCTGTGTTCTGTGTGTTTACAACTGTAAACCCTCTTTTGTCCCACCTGCAAACAAATATTAAATTATTATATTGTATACCTGAAATTAGTATAATGTTATATGTGAATTTACTTCAACAAAAAAGTAATTCTTGACTTCGGTGAACAGCAAAGTACTCAGAACTTTACCATGATGGTGCACTTCTCTTGCTTCCAAAAGAACAGCTATTAGAAAATGAAAGAAATTATTAAAAATTCAGTTTCATCTTTGTAAGTAAATATAATGAATTGGTAATAGTCACAGACAATGAAATACTTATCTGATGGAACAATATCAACATTTTTTTTTGTTAACTAAATGGCATAAATCATTGGCTTAAGGATCTTTTTTTCCTTCCCATCAAAATAATTTAGCTAATGACACAGTGACAATGTTTTCTTAGATCCTACAACACATCAAATCTGATGGAAGACCTGAAAATTTTGTATAGAATGGCCGGTCAGCAAGGCAAAGGAATCACTTTTATTTTCACAGACAATGAGATCAAGGAGGAGTCGTTTTTGGAATACATGAACAATGTTTTATCATCCGGCGAGGTAGGAGCTCATCTATTCCTCATGTGTTTTGTCTCTTCAGATTCCCTCCAACTTCAGAGCTGCCCGTGTTTCCTTGCGTGGGAGTTTGGAATAAGTGCTGTTATCGGGGATTAGGTGATCAGTATGAAGAATGTCTTTTTCTATTGGGTTTTTGGAGAATAAAACTCCCCAAATGTTGAGCTATTTACATTTAAAACCTCAATGGGTGCCCCAGGTGAAAAATAAAAAAACAGAAGAGAGAAGTTGCAAGGACAGCCTGTGACTTCCCAATCAATAATGGGATTGTTTGGATATTTTAAAATGTGGTTTATTTCTTCTTGAATACTGTTGGTTAATTTTCTAAAGGTGAGTTTAAGAACACGGATGGAGGAAGGACATTCCTCGAGCTACCTGTTTTGGTCCAGTTTCTTACGTCTGTATTGAATCTGAATGTCTGCACTTTTTTCAGGTCTCCAGTCTGTTTGCTCGTGATGAAATTGATGAAATTAATAGTGATCTCATATCAGTCATGAAAAAAGAACACCCCAGACGTCCTCCGACCAATGAGAACCTGTATGACTATTTCATGAGTCGGGTCCGACAGAACCTTCACACTGTGCTCTGCTTTTCCCCGGTGGGGGAGAAATTTCGGAACCGGGCCTTGAAGTTCCCCGCCCTGATTTCAGGATGCACTGTGGACTGGTTCAGCCGATGGCCGAAGGACGCCTTAGTTGCTGGTTAGTGTGGTGGAAATTTTTGTGTCAGAGTTTTTGGTTTACAATGTTTATTTCTTTACATTCTGTGCTGCTTGCTGTCTCTGTACTGGGTTGAGTCAAAAGTCACTTTGCCCAAGGTTAGAGGATTTTTGCAAGAGGGAATTCTTTCTTGTTTGGTAGGTTGTTTTTCACAGAGCATGGTTATCAGAGAATGAGATCTTCGGCCTGCACCCCTTTGGATTAATGTATAATAACTCTAGTTCTGAACCTGTGTCTCAGGTGGATCCCCAGGCAGGTTCTGGAATGTTGCAGGAAACCACTGAGTTTTTAATTTGATAGCATTTGTGTTCTGTTTTAGGTGGGTTGATCAACATAGGAGTAGTTTAAGCCAAGTGTCTCTTGAACGTTTTCTTCTCATGGCTGCAGTCTTGGGAATCAAATCGGAACTCATTATCCAGCATTCCTCTGCTGGCTTCTGTCCGTAAAGAAGGATGTTCACCAGAGGGTTCTATGACAGGTCCTTGCCGCTTCTGCTTCTCTCTGATCTCCCGTCCTACAGAACATTAGTGCTTCTTTCACTACGTAAATGGAATTGAATGTAGAAGTAGTAAACAAGATGCTAGAGATCACTCATTTAGTTGAAGGTTTTTTTCAGCTTTTGGTGAGGAGTTATGTGTGGATATTTTAGATGGTAGAGTTACTTAGGTCTCCCCTTTGACCTGTTGTATCAGAACCTCAGGGGAGTACTGATTCAGTGGCAGTGGCTTTCAAACTGTTTTGTTTGATTTTTGTATTTTAATAATGAGTAAGGAGAGTCTTATTTCCCAGTAAAACCCCACAGGTAGCTATAATGTATAACATAGTACAAAGTGGAGGAGAGGAAGGATTCTGGAGTCTACCTTCTCACCCCTGTCTCCCACCCCTGCTCTCCAGCGCTGTGGTACCTAGTGAGAGGAAGAGCTCATTAACTCATTACACACGCGCACACACACACACACACACACACAAATATATGTACATATATGTATTTGTTTATATATATGTTTATATATATAAATGTATATTTATGTATAAATTCTTATCCATGGGGGAAGTGTTGTCCTTGGCACACTACTATTGACAACTACCGTTTTCTAATCCATGGCTTTTAAATACAGATGATTTTTAATATATTCAAAGTACAAATGTACAGAAGATTTTCAGTTTGCTATAGTCCCATTTGTCTATTTTTGCTTTTGTTGTCTTTGATTTCGGTGTCATATCCAAGAAAAGCATGGCTGAGACCAATGTTAAGGAAGTTACCTACCATGTTTTCTTCTAAGAATCTTATGGTTTCCAGTATTATACTTAAATCTTTACTATGTTTTGAGTTGATTTTTTGCATATACTGGAAGATAAGGATCCAATTTTATTCTTTTGCATGTGGATATTCATTTTTCCAGCACCATTTTTTAAAAATATTATGTTTATTTATTTTTAGAGAACAGGGAGAGGGGAAAACAGAGGGAGAGAAAGTTGATGTGTGAGAGAAACATCAATTGGTTGCCTCTCTCATGCCCCCACCAGGGACCTGACCCGCAACCCAGGCACATTCCATGACTGGGAATAGAACCAGAGGACTACTGGTTTGCGGGTTGACCCAACCCCAGACCCAACCCCGGACACCCAGCCCAATGACCCACACCAGTGAGGGCTCCAGCACCATTTTAAAGAGCCTATTTCTTCTCCACTGTGTATTTGTGGCACCCTGTTAAAGATCTAGTCACCATATATGCTTGAGTTTATTTCTGGACTCTCTATTCTGTTTCATTGGTCTATATGTCTGCTTGTCATACTGGTACCATACTGTTTTGATTACTGTAGCTTTGAAACATATTTTGAAACCAGGGACTGTGATGTCTTCTGCTTTGTTTGGTTTTTTTGTGGTTCCATAAGAATTTTAGAACTGTTTTTTATATTTTTGTAAAAAAATTTCATTGGGATTTTGATGGGGATTGCATTGAGTCTGTAGATTGCTTTGGGTAGTATGGATATTTAAAAAAAATAATATTTTTCCAACTCATAAACATGTGATGTCTTTCCATATATATATGTATGTGTACTTTAATTTCTTTCATTAGTGTTTTATGGTTCTCAGTATACAAGTCTTATACCTCCTTGGTTAAGTTTATTCCTAAGCGGTTTTTTTTTTTTGATGCTCTTATAAATGGGATTGATTTTTAAATTTCTCTTTTGAGTAGTTTGTTGCTATTGTGAAGAGTATTTTTCTAATTTAAACATACTCAGCAGTTTAATATTATATTTATAGTCTCTTAATAACTATATTTTTTGTGTATTTGAATTTAAATTGGCTGAGTCTCTTGATAAAGCATTTAAAGAAAAATATACTTCATTTTATTTTGTAAAATTCTGCTTTTCCACCATTTAATAATTTCCATTTTGGCAAATCTTTGTTTATTGCTTTATATGGCATTGTTTTGAAGTAATTGTTTCTAAATACCTGTATTATCTTCACTCTGGCGGTCTTCTATTTCTTAATGAAACTCTGATTTCAAACTTCCAAACTACTACTAAATCAATTAACTTCATTTGGATTTCTCCAAAGTAATTAGTAATATTCTTCTAGTTTCCACTTTAAACTAGCACATAGTTTTGAACATAGGCCATCCTCACTTGAAAATAAAATTGCAAGCAAAAGCAATAGCAATAGCACGTATTTGGCATATATATATTCAAAGAAGGCCATTTTAATTATGTAAATCCCATGGCCCTCTTTGAAAATCATTACTTGATTTACATCATACATACAAGATTTTGTTCCTGTGAGTTCTACTTTTGCCACTATTCACAACTAATGGTGTAGCACACAGAGAAATGAGGCAACTGCCCACAAGCCATGAGTACCCATGGTTTTCCAGTGAAAGTATCATACTTTTGTGAAGCTCATTATGCAATAAATATTTTTGAACTTTGGTCAACTAAAAATGTTTTCTTAGCACTCTAAAGACTGTACTTCGCTTGGTTCTATTTGAATTTCAAAATCAAAGTGACCTGGGCTTTGGAGTCTATCACCTTTGGGTTAGAATTCCAAACCTGCCTCCTACAGGCAAACTTCTGTGAGCCTCGTTAGCTTTATCTACAAAAGTAGACACAATACTGTCCATCACTTATGGGCATTGTAAGGATTGATTGATAAGGTTTGTGATTTAGGATCTTCCAAGGTTAGGTATGCTTTGCCCTCAGAATGTATCAATTAAGAATGCGTTTGTCTATAGAAGAAGCAGTGGCCAAAACACGTAGGTTTTTTCCTTTTTCCTGCTACCAAGGGAACGTAGAGTGCACAGTGCAGGACAGCACCATTGAGGTCTTCCTCCTGCCCTGCTGTCATCTTTAGAGTGTGACTCTTGTCCTTCCAGGCTCAGGTGGCTGAGCGCAGCTCAAGGCAACCTTTCTGGAGCTTGGCTTTTTTGCCTCAGGACAGGATTCTTCCTCAGGAGCTTTGTCTGCATGTCATTGTCCAGAACTGGCTCACTCCCAGTTACGGGAGAGTCTGGGGAATCAAAGTTTTAGTCGTACAGATTGCTTCCCTGAGCAACACTGGGATTTTTTAGTGACGAAGTGAGTGAGTGGCTACTGGACAGGCAACTGAAGTTCCTCCCTCAATTTGTTACTTCAGTTCTTTTAATCCAAATGAAGTGGAAACTGGAGGACAGCAAAATTGGGGGACTGAGCCCAGTGTTCTCCCCTCTGTCCCAGACAAACCGCATCTTGTTCCCCATCAAGTGACTTGAACACACACTACCAGGATATAACCCACTGCCGCCTAACACACCTCCTGAAGGTGAGCCCCAAAATACTGGCATTGCTGCCATGGTGAAGGGGTACTAAACACGACAGAAGGGTTTTTGTGGCCTCTTGTCCCTTGGGTCACTCTAAGAGAGTTATCTGATCCTTTATATAACCTTCCCTGCATCAGAGATTGTTGGTCTCTGGGAAAACATACTTTGAATCCATCCCATTTTCATTCTCCATGATTTTTGGAGAGACAAAAAGGCAATTTGCCACATAAAGAAAAAAGTTATTATCGATACTCTCTGTTCAATTAAGGAGGAAAATAATGGTGAACAACTGGAATTTTTCAGAAAGCAGGCACTTTTTTTAAGATATCTCATAATGTCAAGCAAAGCACGTATCTGGCACGTAGTGAACATTGAACCTGTTATTCTTAATACCTACAAAACATTTGTCATAGGGAAGAATTGTTCCTGTGTTTCCAGTGCCCAGACTTAAACTTCCTGTAATTTAAACTGTCTCTTTAAGACTTCTGAGTGTCTTAATTTATTGCCTTCCAGTGTATGTGGTAAACTGTATTTATAACCAAATTGATAAATGGTCTCTATTACTTACATAGATATAAAATACTGCCCCACAATTATTGCATCAATTTAGTGATCAATTTATAGTGGTGAAAAGATACCATTTTTGATTTCTTTGCCAACTATTACCTGATAGGTTTGTTCACTTGATTCCTTCTCTTTATCTTCCTTTTCGTTGGCCATTTTCTAAATGTTTGCCATTCTTATGTATATTATTTAATATTTTAAGTATCTTTAAAGCAAATCCACAGGCCATTTTTTCCTAAGGTTCCTAAAGGTGATTGTGGTAAGTTTTAACTGCGTAGGTGAAACCCTGTTAGGTCCCTTGGGAATGAGACCAAGTGTCACCTCCTTTCCCACCCCAGGGCATCATCCCAGGGGCGGGTGTGGAGCAGACACTTAACGTTTACATGGTGATTGGTTAGCTCTGACTTTGTGGCCTCTCCTTACAATAGGAGACGCTGTTTGACAATTGGTCCCGTGTTGGGCACTGTTGGGAAGATAAAGGTCGACAACAGGAGATTTTTTACCCAGACATTTTTAAAGGATGCTGTAAAATAGAATTGACTGCAAATGATTGGCTGCCACATTTAAGAACAAGTTGGCCCAGGCATAAAAAATTTTAGTGGTGAACATTCAACATGCCACACACAGTCCGAGCCTGGGGGAATTAAGGCTATGACAAGTTCTGAGTAAAAACATGAATGAGATTGTTAAATATGAGTACCAGGTGGATACTGATTTCTGAGTTATTTGTGCCACTTTTGTTCTTATGTAAACCATAAAACAGCCTGGCTGCTGACCAGAACCTGCAGCTGTGTAGGAAAGACCTTGCTGTATAAGTACCAGAAAACAAAGAATGATAGGCTTAGAGTCCGTGGTAGTTTTGTACATGAAAGGGAAAATAAAATCATTGAAGTCATAGGCCTAGGACCAAAAATCCTGACTTATATCTACCTAGTTGGGGCTATAAAAATGGTATGGAGTTCTCAGCAATGTCTGAGTCTTTTAAAAATAGTCAGTTAACTTTTATAATGGTAATTCATGCTCATGTTTCATACTCTATTGTCTTTATTCTTTCTAGTGTCCGAACACTTCCTCTCTTCCTATGATATTGACTGCAGTTTGGAAACCAAGAAGGAAGTGGTCCAGTGCATGGGCTCCTTCCAGGATGGGGTGGCTGAGAAGTGTGTTGATTATTTCCAGAGATTCCGACGTTCTACCCACGTGACTCCCAAGTCATACCTGTCCTTTATTCAGGGCTACAAGTTGATATATGGAGAGAAGCACGTGGAAGTGCAAACTCTGGCCAACAGGTAAATGTGAAGTTCAAGTACAGAGTTATTTTAACTCAGTGGCTGTCAGCGGGGCGCAAATGTGCTCCTAGTGAACATTTTTGTTTGTTGAAACTCGGTAGTAGGGGGTGTGCAGTGGTGCTAACTGTTGTCAACTAAGTGGAGGCCAGGGGTGCTGCTAATCATCCAGCGGCGCACAGGACAACGTCTACATCAGAGAGTTCTTCATCCCGAAGGGCCAGTAGTGCTGAGGACGAACAACCCTCCTCTCAAGCCTATGCAAAGGGTTTTATGGCTACTAGGGGCTTTATCCTTGCTCAATAGGATAAAATGTTGCCAAGTTTTTTGGTAGCCTACCACTTTGTCTAATAACGACTGACATAATTATAGAAATAGTGGACCTGGAAGGAAGCTGATTACTCAGCTGTCCCCTCCTCCCTCCTCTCATACTGTTCTCTCACCCTTTCTGCCTTTCTGCGTGTCTAGGATGGTCTGTCTGGTGTTCTCTGCATGGGGAATGCCCTATTTCGCTGACGTTTGTTCTGAATTTCACTGTCTCTCCTGCTCTTCCAGACCACTTATATCTTCTGCCTAAATACGGCCAGAATCACCAGAGATGATGCAGAGGGACATCTGGGTGGGTGACTGGACGAAATAACTCTGAGGGCTTCAGTCTGCACGACGCATTACTTCAGGTTCAGGCAGGCAGCTAGTCCTGTCATGATGCTGTTCTCGTGGCTTTAAATTCCTTTCTTCTCTTGATCCCAACTCTTTCTTCTTTAAACCTCATTGGTCCCTTTTGACAAGCAGAAGTCATTAATTTTGCTTTCTCCAAGACAGGGCTTCAAGCATTTGAGGTCTATTTTCATTTAGCTAAACTTGGTGAAGCATGTTACCTACATGGTACAGATTCTAGACCCACTGTGGTTCCTTGTGTCATGCAGGATATTTTTAGCAAGTTTTCTCTTCCCACACACAGTCTATGGAAAACTTATGTCTTCAGACTAGAATCAAGCCTGGCCCTGTACCCTTTCTGTCAGGCCCTGATCGATTTGCTATTTGTATATATACTCCTTCTTCAAACATGGCCATTGTTATGTATAATAATAGATCACTTAGAAAATGTGGCCAAGTACCACAAAATTTAACATTGATCCCTTGTACTTTTCAATGCCAGGATGAATACTGGATTGAAAAAGCTAAAAGAAGCTTCGGAGTCTGTGGCAGCTCTGAGCAAAGAACTGGAAGTGAAAGAAAAGGAGCTCCAAGTGGCAAATGATAAAGCCGACACGGTGGGCAGACATTCACATGTGGAACACATCGCATTCATTTTGCATTCCCTGTTCACAAATGTTAAGGATGTATGCATAGTTGCTAAGTTATAGCCACAAAAGTACAAATTATTTATTTCTACTAGCATACAATACTCATAGTTTTAAGTATGAAAAATTTTATAAGTAGAGAAAATAAAAAATCAAGGCAAAAAATGTGCCTTTTCAGCTCAGTCTTTGGTAATTCTTGTTTTACGTTGAACTAGGTCTTAAAAGAAGTGACAATGAAGGCACAGGCTGCTGAAAAGGTCAAGGCTGAGGTACAGAAGGTGAAGGACAAAGCACAGGCCATTGTAGACGGCATCTCTAAAGATAAAGCCATTGCTGAAGAGAAACTGGAAGCAGCCAAACCTGCTTTAGAAGAAGCAGAAGCGGCCCTGCAGGCAAGTCTGTGTGACATCACAGAGGTCAAGTTTAGGGCCCAGGGGGAGGACCAAGAAACGATGATAACAACAGGAAATGCTGTAGTGCTTCAGACCGATGCTGTCTCCACAGGAACGACTTCAAGTAACATTTTTTGCTTGGAGATGTTATTAGCTCTTTACAGATTTTGCATGTGTTCTGTCACATCTCATTTCCTATTGATGACTGATTGATGGGCATTGTCATACCATGGCAGTCAGGAGTCTTGGGTTCTCATTTCTACTCTGGGACCAATAAGCTCTGTGACATTGAGAAAGCTCCATAAAATTGCTAAGACATTACCTCTTCACTCATTCCCGGTGGACATTGTAGTGGTTCTGTAAGATGTAACATTCTATGAGTTTATCTGTGAGTTACCCATATGAGGAAGTACTGATCAAAAGTAGTTCATTAACGTCAGAGTTTGATCGGGCTTCCAACACAGTTATTTCATGGAATCATGCAGTGATAACAAATAGTGAAATTCTGTGGGAAGTTGGATCTGAGGAAATATGATGAGTTTAGTGAACTAGAACACACCTGAACGGGCTTGGTCCAGTTTTGAAGCCTCAGTTTAAAATTTTTGGGGGCTCAATGTAAGATTGCTTTTATTTCAGTCTTATTCATCTGCTGCCTTGTGTAATTGATTCCTAGATAAAGAGCTGCTGAGAGGGAACTCTGCTGATCTGTCCACTGCTAATTCAAGTTACATAAGCTCGACTGAGCATGCATTTATTTGATCCTGTAATTATTATTTTTTACCACTTCTTTAGCATACTTCCTGAAACAGTTCTGAATCTGTTTGATCCAAGTGAAGTCTTTAAGCTTTCCAAGTCAATCTACAATATCTGGATTACATCTTGCCTTCTTTTTTTTTTTTATCTCTCCAACTTTTCACACTGCACTTACATGTGACATGTCTTCTCTTGTCACTTCCCCATTCCTCCGTGCGCTGGCTGAGCTGTCTCCTTAGGCCTTGAAGTTCTCTGGGTTCTTCCATCTGTCAGATTGGTGGGCACCTCATTTCTCCTCCTTAAAAAAAATTATTGAGATATGATTTTCATGCAAAAATCCGTGTATATTTAATGTGTACAATTTGAGTTTGGGGACCAGTATACACCTATGAAACCATTAACACCACGAGACCATAGAAATATCTGTCACCTTCCAAAATTTGCTCCTGCTCCCTTTAACATTAGTATTACTTTTTATTGTAAGGTCTACCCTCTTAACAAATTTTAAGTGCATAATACAGTATTGTTAACTCTAAGCATTGTGCTGTATAGATCTCTAGAATTTATTTATCTTGCATGACTGAAGCTTTGTGCCTTTGACCATCACCTCCTCCTTTCTTCTCTCCCCAGCTCCTGGCAAGTACCATTTTGCTCTCTGCTTCTATGAGTCTGACTATTTTAGATTCAACACATAAATGAGATCATTCAGTATTTGTCTTCCCGCGTTAGCTTATTTCACTTACAATAATGTCCTCTAGGTCCATGTCATACATGGAAGGACCTCTTTCTCTTCTTTTTAAGGCTGAATTTTACTTGTACAGAAAACATTTTCTTTATTCATTGATTCATCGATAGACATTCAGGTTGCTTCTGTATCTCAACTATTGCGAGTACGGCTGCAGTGAACATGGGGATGCAGATGAATCTTTGAGAGTCTGCTCTTTATCCTCGCCCCTGACCTTTATGAGGCCTGTTTGCTTCTCTGAAAGTGTCTGATCAACAGAGAAAAGGCAACGATAGTCTAAAGAAACTTCTAAACCTTTATTGAACTTATGATACCTCATGGCATCCTAGTAATAGAGCATATGGCATCTCAGGTCTTGCTTAAATACTTGCATTTTCCTAAGATTTAAAAGGATCAGCATCTCTTTTAATATCATAAAGTATTTTCCAGGATCCTCCTAATTTAGTGCTATCACTCAAACATTCTGCATTATGTAAACATCAGTGCAGAAATATGTGGGAACAGGGATAAGATGATGGGGTGTGTGTGAGAGGGTTTTAATAATTGCCTTCATTGGTTGTGCTTTTATCTTATTGTCTCTTTGGGATCTTTCAAAATCTTGAAATATGGTACCACCAGTGCATACAAAGAAAGTTCCAGCTACATCCAAACTCTAACATTGTGGCATGAGGTTACATAAATTGATACAACAAATAAGGTAACAGCAACGAATGTGTCTCTTTCTAACTCAATGCTAATCTGACTTGATGTAAATATACCAAATGCCTCCAGATGTTAAATACCTGTTATGTTGTAGTGATGTATAGGAAATTATATAACGGTCATATTGCTTTGCCTGCTGAGAAAAGAGGATTTCAGTACCTCGCTGAAATAGGTTGAACTTCATATATAACTCTCTCTTTAACTCCTTTTACCTGGGTACCTTAAAATAATGAGCTCAATCCTGTTGGAAAATTCCCCTTTCTAAAGCCAAAGTAAAATAAGCATGTTCAGCTTGTATACCTTGTATAACTTTAATTTTACCACGCTTTCCCAATTGGCTGCTATTATATCTCTTTCCTTTCCTTTATAGCTACACTTCTCAAATAAAGATCCATCTGCCCTCTCTAGCTGCTGCTGCTTTTTTTTTAAACACAAATTCTCCTTCACTTCACAAATACTAGTCTGTTGAAACAAACCTTTTCAAAGTATATAGTTACATTTCTAACTATCAGTTTCAGTGATTTTCTTTCTCAGTCCTTGGAGAAAAGATCATTAGCTCTGATGAGAAGGACACTGGATATCTTCTGGCAGGAGGAAGGCAGTTGCAAATAAGATAGAAAGTTTTTAAGATCTGGAAAGAATTGATATACAACTTTTGTCCTAGAAAGGAGACTGTATCAGATTATTATATTTAATATTTTCCCAATGGTTATTCCACAAAGAGTTTAAGAGAGAGGACAGTTATTATCAACCACAGGGATTCTATGCGATTATTCAATAATTCACGCTATAAAAATCTCAATATTGGAAATGGAACAAAACTTTTCTAACAACTTAGTGAAATTCCTATTGTCCAAGTTCTGTCATTTAAAGGTCAGCATCCAGCTAAGAAACCTCTAACTATTCCGTCTGTCAGCCCTGGGGCTACCCGCTTGTGTCAGTCCACTGTGACCAGCCAGAGTTGTTTAAGAGAGAGGCAGAGTCTTGACCTACATAACTAGTGAGTCTAAAAGCCCTGAAAATGCTGGAGTTTTCCTGGTTGAGAATCCTTGGTATGTACGTAAGTGCTGACCATTCTTTTTTCTTTCAGATTACACTCTTCTGTTTTCTGACACTGAATGGTCTGTGCAGTTCTAGGGACGTCACAGCTCCTTATCTGCTCAGCAGTGTTTCTTTCCTCATTGTCAGTTTGAATTGTAAACATTTGGACTTTTGGGGATGTGGTTTTTCTTTGGGATTAAATATGCATCTAGTCCCCAGGACTGCACCTAACTTAAAAATGCTCGTTTTCCTCCGTCAAAATCGTAGCATTTAGAGATGAATGCTACGATTTGTCTGCACTTTCTCATCTGAGATTGGCTGATAACCTCCCTTCCTCCTGCACCAGACCATCAAGCCTTCGGACATTGCCACTGTCCGCACGCTGGGTCGACCGCCTCACCTCATCATGAGGATCATGGACTGTGTGCTGTTGCTGTTTCAAAGGAAAGTCAATGCTGTGAGAATTGACCTGGAAAAAAGCTGTACGATTCCTTCCTGGCAGGAGTCATTAAAACTGATGACTGCAGGGAACTTTTTACAGAACTTACAGGTTGGTAGTTCAAGTTTTTATTACTTTGTTTAATTTCTTTATATATAAAATATGAGGAATTTGTCATTTATATGTTTGAAAATATCATCTCCCACTTTGTGCCTTAGTTGTTCATTGTATTAATGGTGTCTTTTGATAAGCAGATGCTTAAATTTAATGTAGTCCAATTTTTCCATATTTTCTTTAGGTGTTCTCTACGCTCTCTTTAGGGAATCTTTGTCCACCTCTAAGACACAATGAATGCTTCTGTGTTTTCCTCTAGAAGTTTTATTGTTCCTATTTAGAGCTCGAGAAAACTAATTGGGAACAACCAACCCACATCCATTTCCCAAGTCATAACTTTAGCACTATCTTTCATTTTGTTTTCAATTCAACATTGCCCAGTGGCTGCTGCAGCTAGATCATCTTAGATCAGCTCTTACAAGAAGTAGCTTGTGAAACTAGCGGGCCACACAGACTTGTCCCGGACGATTAAAACATGAGACTTTGAGGTCAGCGCCACTGTGAAGGAATAACATGCTGAGTTCACCAGAGAGGTGGTGAACTCTGATTGGGTGCGTTGGAATGGTAATGGTGGCAGAGACATTTTCACAGGTAAATGAGACAGTGGACTCGAATCCTAGCAAGAGACTCTGGGCTCCTCCATTACGTATCTGCTGGTAGAGCAGATACATATCCTGGAAGAACCGTTGCGATTTGCCTTTTGTCACCAACACCCTTACGTCGCTCCTGAATATTCTTCTGAATTTTCTTCTGGCTTCACCCTTTCAAGTCTCATTAAAGAAACATGTGTTAAAGCAGGTCTGAATGAGATCGTGTTCTATCCTGCATTATGTATCTCCTGTGAAGGCTTGTTTCACTGAGTTATTTAGGCGGTATTTTTTTTCTACTTGGAAAACACTTGATCACCCTATTTTAGATGATCAAACACCACTTTTAAGAGGTCCAATTTCATTGCTTGTTCAGTATTTTTTCTTGATGCAAGAATGCATTCTTTATCCATTTCTACTACTATTTTAAAATTTTTATTCTTCTGGAAGATAATAATTCTCCCATATTCTTGATAGGTCTATGATTAAAAATGAATTCATCACCCTCAGGGCCTAATGCCTAAGTAATTATCTTCACATTTCAGGTGAGTTTAATAGAACCACTGAATGTATTAAGATTTAGTTGTCACTATATGCTAAATATATATGTCCTTAGCCTAAATATCCCTCTGTGTGTTTATTTTCCATTGTTGATTTTATGGGTTTATAATTCACCTATTTAGGGTTGATGACATGAAAATTTTATTGCTTTGGGAATTCTAATAACCATATTAATATTCATCACTGAAATAATTTCCTTTTTCCTTAGATCACAGAAAATTTATTTAGGGTTGATATATCTTGTCCACAAAAGATAAAGTGTCTATTGACTTCTTTGCCATCATTGCTCACTCTCCTTTCGCCTTTAGGACTTTTGCCTGATATCCTGAAATTTTGACAAAATCCGATGTCTTTCATCCTTTTCAGTGCTCAACAGCATTGGGAGCATAATGTGAATATGACTTCATGAGAAGTATTTTGACTGAATTTTACTCCCTTTTCCATAGCAATTCCCAAAAGACACAATCAATGAAGAAGTGATAGAATTTTTGAATCCTTACTTTGAAATGGCAGACTACAACATCGAAACTGCTAAACGCGTATGCGGGAATGTAGCTGGTCTGTGTTCCTGGACTAAAGCCATGGCTTCCTTCTTTTCTATAAACAGGGAGGTGTTGCCGCTGAAGGTACGTCTTCTAGGTGGAACTGTGTAACATGCACCTGAAAGAGGTGTCTAGGTCAATGGGTTTTGTCTTTTCATGCGGTACAGGAGTTTTCTGTTTCTAGCGTTATTGTACTCAAGTCCATGGGGACAAGTGACAGAAAGTCTGTGTACAAGATGTTTCTTTCTTCTCTGTACTCCTACTCCAATCAGAATGGTGTGAGCCTTAAGCAAGGACCCTCTGCACGAGTACCAAGCTCATGTGGGTGGCTGGATAGTTTCCTACTCATTGTCATCCTCAAGAAAAGAAACACGGAAAACTATAGCACAGAATCATCCAATGATGTTCAAGATCTCATGCCAGGAAATCCTGTGGAATAGGCAGGGTTGACACATAGACGTTGGTAGCTGGTCTTGGTTGCAAGGCATGACATGGTATTCCCTCTCCTTTGTCCCTCAGGAAAGACACTGAATATTATCTCTTTATGATTTAATGTGATTTGGGAATATGCCTATGTTTCCCTTTGCATAACGATATTTCCACACTTTGTTGGTGCACAGTCCCCCACTGTTCAATGACATTCAGTCTTTAGCAATACAAAAGCAAGTACATGTTTTGAAAATGGGGTACTGGTATCCCCCAAATTGTACCTCATGGCTTTGTTATTTTGCTTTTGTATGAGTCTGATCTTTTTCAATCATCAACTAAAATCCACTTATGCTTAAAACTACCCAAGGAACTTAATAATCATGATAGAAATAATCAAAAGTAGAAAGGACAGAGATAGAGTTGCAGGTCTGGTTTTATTTTCTAATTATTATTACACCAGGACCATTTATTTAGTTGTGGAGGCCCTTGCAGTCCTAGGGCAACCTTAAAAGAAAAGAGACTCATTTGGCTCAGAGACTTTTAGAGAAAATAATTTATGTGCTTTCTGACCTTATGAATTTGGGGGTCATTGAAGACTCCAGCATGGCTCAAAAAATGATGTTCTGATAGTGACTGAACTATACCCATGTCAAATGAAAAGTATGGGGCATCCTTGATAATTTTTCCAGCATACATATTGCCTTTAAGGAAATTACAGTTGAATTCATGATGGGTATTTTTTATTTTGTTATAGTTATTTTAAATAAAATGAGCTGAATTCAGTATAAAATAGTGGCAGTCCGCATAAGGCTTACATGAAAACAATGGAGTCTCCTCCCTTATGTTCAATACATTTCATCCTCCACCCCATCCAAGGAACATCTGGACCCCACAGTAGGAAGTGAAGGGAATTATCATCAGAAGTGGGGACCTTTTACTTGCTCCTGGAACCTGTACTTCTCTCCCTGAGAAGTCTGTTCTGGGAGTTCTTTCCTAGCATCTGGGGACATTAATTTTGTCAGATGTCTCATAATTGCAGTCATAAAAATAAACGCAGTCATGTAGATCCTATGTATTCACTATGTAGGGAGAAGTCAAAGATGAAGTATGAGTTATCATTGGGTAGCTTTGCTTGATATGTTAAGAAATATAGACTGAGGCCTCCAATGTCTCTTATTCCTGGAAGGGCTCCACTCACAAACTCTCACTTCCTGATTGAGGACAGACTAAGGACACTCATTAAATTCCACTTGCAACCTCTTTAATGCCAATTAGTAATGGAGACACAGAGGAGCCATTCTCTTTTATCTCACAACCCCTGTAAATGGGCCAGCTGACTTCTAGTAGGGAATAAACTTAAATATTAATTCTAACCATAGCAATTTAGAGTCTATTCAAGTTCATTGTAATGAGTCTCTTCTTGAAAACTATGAAAACCAGTAAATAACAGTCTGTATAAACAGAACATTACAACAGTAAGGCCTTAAATATTGAGTACAAATAATAATAATAATATCTGTTAGTTACTGAACTTGTATGCCAGGTTCCAGACTTGGGTTTCTACTTATCTTATTTAATCTTCACACACACACACACACACACACACACACACACACACACACACACACACAAATCCTAAAAGGTAGATTTTTAATATCTCAGTGGAGGCACTGAGGCTCCCAGAGTTTAAGAGACCTGAACACGGTCCTGCAACTCCTCTTATGAGCAGTTGGATTCAAAAGATTCTATACATTTTAGTTAGCAACTTTGGAGACCTTCACCTAAAATTCTTCTGAAAGTAAATTCGTAGAAAATATTCAAAACCTTTGGGGCTGTGGTTGTTTGATATTATTGGAAAATTTAGTGAGTTGGCACAGTGACATTGATTCTCTTCCGTATTTAAGCCTTGGCAACATGTACATCTTAGAAAAGAACTGAGGAAAGATATGTCCCAAGAGTCAGTTTCTTTTTAAAACATAATTTTTAACCCTTGCTATTGCTCGTCCTTGGTGCTAGTCATTTATAGAATTCAGACTTTTCCCCTAAAAAATTATTCTGCCCAAATTTAGGAGCCTGAGCTTCTCAAATAGGAAAATAATGTATTGCAAAAAAATGTTTTTAAGATAATCTTTTCATCTTAAACATTTCACCAAGAAGATGGCTTTCATAGTGAATCCCCCTGCTAAGGTCAATTTTAACATTTTAAAGATTTTTAAAAGGAGAAATCTGATATCAGAAAAATTGTCAAAACAATCTAAATTCCTGTAAGCTCAGACTATTTTTCTACCTATCTTTTGCTAATATTGCTTTTGATTATGTCTATTGAGTCTAACTTGGTGGCTTCCTTAAAATGGGATTTTTAATTGGTCACAACTCGAGGTATCAGTTCTTTTTTGAAAAGCAAGCAGTGTCTGAGAATTACAGGAACAACATCAAGGCCACAACTACCCACATCACCTAGAACTTTATATTCAGTGAACAGTTATGTTCCATCTTTTTTCTGGTTTTAACATCCTCAGTAATAGTGGCCAGTTCTGCTATATGATTGTTTCAAATGGAAAAGTTTTTCTTCCCTGCAACTCTTAATATTACAATGTTTTTTATTTTACCAATGTATACTTAGTACTGCAATATTCTGATCTAGGAATTAACAAACTATGGCCCATAGGCCAAATCTAACCCACTACCCATATTTGTATGACTCCTGAAATAAGAAAATTCTTACAATTTTCAGTAACTCAACAACGCCTTGATTTAACATTTTGGCCACCAAAGCCTAAAATATGGAAAAACATTACTGACTTATATTGTAATGGATTTTAACTTTTTGCTTGTGAACATCTATGTCAAGTTCACATGAAGATTTGGTCTTGACTTGATGTGATTTGAAAAGACTCTAAGGGTGGAACAAAGGAAAGGTATAACCACGAGACAGAGCTGAGTGCTGTCAGACTCAGAAATGCTGGATGTGTGGTTTGATGCCCATCCCTGCTCCTGTGTGTCCTGTGCAGGCCAACCTGGCGGTGCAGGAGAATCGCCACATTTTGGCCATGCAGGACCTGCAGAAGGCGCAGGCGGAGCTGGACGACAAGCAGGCAGAGCTTGATGTGGTGCAGGCTGAGTACGAACAGGCCATGTCCGAGAAGCAGGTAACTGTCCTCTGGCCTGGGAGGGACTGTCACCCTTCTCCACAGCTGTGATAATCCCTTCATTCCTTTTTTACTTTCTCTCTCCAAAGGTTTGGTTTACAGCAAGGCTTCACTGCATTTATATAAACACACACACAGCACATCATTCCTCAGTAAGCTCTGGAGTTTTTTCTAAAAGACACTAAGGGCCATGGGTGAGACATTGGGATGTTCAGCCAGAATAGGAGTCAGTTCTGGAGCATGAATGTTCTGAGTCTCCTGATGCTGATGATGATAACAGAATCATGTGTAGTATTTTTTCTTATGTTTTTCAATTCATGCTCTCTCTCTTTTATCTTACTTAATCTTTGAAACAATCTTTTCTGCAGGCTGAATAAATATCATGCTTTTGTAAAGCACTGGATTGTGTTATTACTACAAAGCAGTTCATGTTCCTTACAGAAAATACACGTACGTAACCATGGAGAGGACCACTAGAAATACTTTGCTCTTTATCACTTCATAGTTGAACCTGTGCCTCCAATTATGTATGCATTTAAATCCATTTAAAACTATAACAGATAATTCGGGACATACTGCTTTATAAATTGAATATTTAACAATGATAGATCATGATTACAAATTTTTATATATTTTTTCTCAATGATAGTTTTTTAAAAAATTTAACCTTTATTGTATTTTTTTCCATTACCATTTAGTCCCCTTATAGCCCTCTGCCCAACAATCACTACATTGTTGCCCGTGAGTCTTTTTTACTTTTTGCTCAATCTCTTCACCCTCTAAGCTCCCCCACACCCCATAGCTGTCATCCTGCTCTCCATCTACGAGTCCATCCCCATTTTCCTTGTTAGTTCAGTTTGTTCATTAGATTCCACTTATGAGTGAAATCATATGGTATTTGTCTTTCTCTGACTGGCTTATTTCACTTAGCATGATGTTCTCTAGGTCAATCTATACTGTCTCAAAGGATAAAATATTCTTCTTTTTTACAGCCAAGTAGTATTCTATTGTATAAATGTTGTATGTTATTTTATCCAGTCATCTACTGATAGACACTTGGGTTGCCTCCACATCTTGGTGATTGTTAACAATGCCGCAATGAACATAGAGGAGCTTACATTATTTTGATTTAGTGTTTTGAGTTCCTTCAGATATAGTCCCAGAGGTAGGATAGCTGGATCAAAGGCAGATCCATTTTTGTTTTTGAGGTATCTCCATACTGGTTTCCATAGTGGCTGCAGCAATCTGCATTCCCACCAACAATGCAATAGGGTTCCCCTTTCTCCACATCTTCACCAGCACTTGTTGTCTTTTGATTTATTGATGATAGCTATTCTAACAGGCGTGAGATGGTATTGCATTGTGATTTTTATTTGCATTGCTCTGATGATTAGAGACATAGGACATCTTTTCATATGTCTATTGGCCATCTGTATGTCTTCTTTGGAGAAGTGTCTATGCAGGTCCTTTGCCCATTTTTTAATTGGGTTGTTTGTTTTTTTTGGCGTTGAGTTTTGTAAATATTTTATAAATTTTGGATATTAATCCCTTGTCAGATATATTGGTGGTTTTGTTCTTCCACTCTGTAGGTTGTCTTTTTATTTTGTTGATGACTTCCTTTGCTGTCCAGAAACTTTTTAGTTTGTTGTAGTCTCATTTGTTAATTTTTTCTTTTGTTTCCCTTGTCTGGGGAGATATAGCCAATAGAATATTGGTAGAAGTAATATCCAAGATTTATTGCCTATGTTTTCCTCTATGGTTTCAGGGCTAACATTTAAGTCTTTGATCCACTTTGAATTTATTCTTGTGTGTGGTGTAAGAAGGTGCTGTAGCTTCATTTTTCTGCAGGTATCTGTCCGATTTTCCCCAAACCATTTATTGAATAAACTATCACTAGCCCATTGTATATGCTTGTTTTCTCTGTTGAATATTAATTGACTATAAAGGTGTGGATTTATTTCTGAGCTCTCAATTCTGTTCCATAGATCTATGTATCTGTTTGGGTGGACATTGGGCTGTTTTGCTTACTATGGCCTTACAGTATAGTTTGATATTAGGTAGTGTGATTCCTCCAACCTCCTTCTTTTTCAGGATTGCTGTTGCTATGTGGGGCCTTCTGTGCTTCAATACAAATTTTTGAAATACTTGTTTTAGTTCTGTGAAATTCGTCATTGGAATCTTGATAGGAATTGTGTTGAATCTATAGATTGCTTTGGATAGTTTGAACATTTTAATGATGTTAATTCTTCCTATCCATGAACGTGGTATGTGCTTCCACTTATTTGTATCTTTTATTTCTTTCTTCAGTGTCTTATAATTTTATGAGTACATCATTGGTTAGGTTTATTCCTAGGTATTTTATTATTTTTGTAGCAATTGTGAACAGGATTGTTTTCTTAATTTCCCTTTCTGTTAGTTCATTATTGGCATATAAAAATGCAACTGACTTCTGGATATTAGTTTTGTGTACTGCTACTTTGTTGAATTCATTTATCAGTTCTAGTAGTTTCTTGGTGGGATCCTTGGGGTTTTTTATGTACAGTATCATGTCATCTGAAAATAATGACAGTTTTATTTCTTTCTTTCCAGTTTAGATGCCTTTTATTTCTTCTTCTTGTCTGATTGCTGTGGCTAGGACTTACAATACTACATTGAATAAAAGAGGTGAAAGCGGACATCTCTGTCTTGTTCCTGATCTTAAAGGGAAAGTTTATAGTTTTTGCCCATTGACTATGATGCTGGCAGTGGATTTGTCATATATGACCTTTATTGTGTTTAGATATGTTCCCTCTAATCCCACTTTGCTGACAGTTTTTATCATAAATGGGTGCTGGATTTTATAAAAAACTTTTTCTGGATCTATTGATATAATCATGTGTTTTTTAACCTTCATTTTTTAATGGTATATCACATTTATTGATTTGCAAATGTTGTACCAACCTTTCATTCCAGAATAAATCCCACTTGATCATGGTGTATGATCTTTCTGATGTATTGCTGTATTTTGTTTTCTAATATTTTGTTGAAGATTTTAGCATCTATGTTCATCAGGGATATTGGGCTATAGTTTTCTTTCTTTGTAGTGTCTTTATCTGATTTTGGAATTAGGATAATGCTGGCCTCTTAAAATGAGATTGAGAGACTTACGTCATCTTGAATTTTATGAAATAATTTGAGGAGAGGTGTTTGTTCTCAGAATGTTTGTTAAAATTTACCAGTGAAGCCATCCAGTTCAGGACTTTTGTTTTTTGGGAGGTTTTTTATTACTGCTTCAGTTTCACTCAGTGTAATCTGTCTATTCAGATTCTCTGATTCTTCCTGATTTATTTTTGGAAGATTGTATGCTTTTAGGAATTTATCCATTTTATCCAGGTTGTCCAGTTTGTTGGTATATAGTTGCTCATAATATTTTCTTACATCTTTTGTATTTATTTAGTGTCAGTTGTTATTTCTCCTCTTTCATTTCTGATTTTATTATTTGGGTCCTTTCTCTTGTTTCCTGATGAGTCTGGTTAAAGGTTTGTCATTCTTGTTTATCTTTTCAAAGAACCAGCTCTTGGATTCATTGATTTTTGTGTAGTTTTTTTAGACTCTATTTCGTTCATTTCTTTGTAGGAGACCAGTTTATTTTAGT
Organism: Glossophaga mutica; assembly: GCA_039655065.1. Lineage (NCBI taxonomy): Eukaryota > Metazoa > Chordata > Mammalia > Chiroptera > Phyllostomidae > Glossophaga > Glossophaga mutica. The sequence goes on from CM077305.1 coordinate 25,792,521, forward strand.
CTGGCAAATGTGACTCAGCTCTGTATGGAAAACCTACAGAAGTGAGGGGTGGTGGGCAGGAGCCAGACCTTCAAACCAAGCTTTCCCATGGGAATCAGGCCTAGAAAATGCATACAGACTGTTATGGCTTGCTCTTTCTAAAACTCCATTACCCCGGTCTAGAACAACAAATGCGTATTGTCTATCTTCAAGGTAATTTCCAAAGCCTGTGTGAATTTTCCCAAGAACAGAGCTAATCAGCTCACCACCTTTCCCTTCTGCATGTTATTTTCATTTCCTTGATTGTACCTAACATGTAGACAATAATATTCTATGTAATAGATAATAAATCCTTTGATGTTAAACCCAAGAAAAGTGATAAAAGCCTGTCTAGGCAAGGGTTCATGCGCTCTCCTCTTGAGAGGGTGGCTGTGCCATCCCCTTTTTCTCCATAGGACTGCTGTCTCCTGTGCATTTATTCTCTTTCAGTCACAACAGGTGTATTCTGCTGGCCGGAGTCTGCTACATTTCTGCTTCGATCTTTATTATTTCCTTCTTTCTACTCACTTTGGGCATTGCTTGTTGTTCTTTTTTGAGTTTCTTTTCAGTATAAAGTTAGATTGTTTATTTGAGCTTTCTTTCTTTTTTTTGTTTTGTGAGATAGACCTGTAATGCTATGAATTTCCCTCTTAGGATTGCTTTCCCAGTGTTGCGCAGATTTTGGATGGTTGTGTCCTCATTTTCATTTGTTTCAAGGTATCTTTTGATTTCTTCCTTAATCTCATCATCCACCCATTCATTGTTTAATAACATGTTATTTAGCTTCCATGTCTTTGTGTGGTTTTCAGTGTTCTGCTTGTGATCAATTTCTAGTTTCATAGCATTGTGGTCAGAGAAGATGCTTGATGTGATTTCAGTATTCTTAAATTTACTGAGACTGGTTTGGTATCCTAACATGTGGTCTAGCCTAGAAAACATGCCATGTGCACTTGAAAAGTTTGTATATTCTGCTTCTTTGGGGTGAAATGCTCTGAATATATCAATTAAATTCATTTGATCTAGTGTGTCATTTAAGGCCACTGTCTCCTTGTTGATTTTCTGTCTGGAAGATCTATCCATTGCTGTCAGTGGGGTGTTAAAATCCCCAACTGTGACTGTATTTCTGTCAATCTCTCCCTTTATGTTCATCAAGATTTGCTTTACATATTTAGGTGCTCCTATGTTGGGTGCATAAATATTTACTAGGTTTATATCCTCTTGTTGGATTGTTCCCTTTATCATTATGTAGTATCCTTCTTTGTCTCTTACTGTAGTCTTGGTTTTAAAGTCTTATTTTGGCCCTGGCTGGTGTAGCTCAGTGGATTGGGCATGGGCCTGCGAAGCAAAGGATCGCGGTTCGATTCCCACTCAGGGCATATGCCTGGGTTGCAGGCCAGTTCCCAGCATGGGACGCACAAGAGGCAACCGTACATTGATATTTCTCTCCCTCTCCCCCTCTCCTACCCTTCCCCTCTAAAGATAAAAAAAAAAAAAAAGTCTTATTTTGTTGGCCATAAGTATTGCTATCTAGCTTTTATTCACAATATGCCATAATGTATTTAAATAATCCTCTATTGTTAGACATTTAGCACATACAGTTGAACCCCGAACAACATGGGTTTTAACTATGTGGGTCCACTTACACATGGATTTTTAAAAAATATTGATAAATATACAATGCTGTAAATATATTTTCTCTTCCTTATGATTTTATTAACATTTTATTTTCTCTATCTTATTTTATTGTAAAAATATAGTATATAAAACATATAACTTAAAAATATGTGTTAAATGTTTATGTTATCAGTAAGGCTTTTTGTTAACAAGAGGCTGTTAGTTAAGTTTTTGAGGAATCAAAACTTACTGTGAATGTTTAACTTTTTAGGAATTTGGTACCACTAACCTTTGTATTGTTCAAGGATTAACTGTATATGTTAAATATATAGCTAAATATTACAAATATATAAATATTATACATGAACTTCTAGGGACTGGTTACACAGTTAAATCTTTATCCATATTTATTATTTAATAAATATAATTTTTTACAAGTAGAATTAACAGTTGTCTCTTAAACATAGAGACAGAACCATTTGTCTTTAATAACTAAGCAACCAGTGGCAACAGTATGTGGAAATCTGGTTAACGGTCTTCGATTGACACAAGGAACAGCAGGGGAGCGATCTGCTGAGTCGTGTCCCTGAACTTTGTAAATGGACTACAGGATACCACAGTCTGAAGATAATCTAAAGTTTCACTTGAAGTAAAAGGAGATGTGGTGTTAGATAAAGCAATAATGATGCTGGAACTTTTACATGAGAACTTGTTCTAATTTTTAAATAGGGATATTTATTTTTTTATTTTTTTTGTGCTTTGTTAGTTAGCATGTATGCTTGCATTTTATTTCTTCTTTTATAGATAGAGAGATCATAAGCGATGCAAATTTTCATGATCTCTCACTTGTTAACATCTGGGAAGGGTTTGACCAGTTGGCTCAGGGGCCTGCATGAGGAGCCCATCCCAGTTCCTTAAAACAGGCTGGGGCAGACACAGGCACGTGGGAACTGAATCTTATGCTTCCAAAGAAATGAATGGCTCACAAATCTCAGAAAAGCAGATAATATATAATGTTTTAAATTACATTTTTGAGCGAGAGGCAGTATTTATCTGAACAAAAGTTTCCTCCTGGTTTTGATGGTTTTTAGACCTTGCTTGAAGATGCCGAACGGTGCAGACATAAGATGCAGACGGCCTCTGCTCTGATCGGTGGCTTGGCAGGAGAAAAAGAAAGATGGACAGAGCAAAGTAAAGAGTTTGCTGCACAAACTAAAAGACTTGTAGGTATGTAAATTCTTTTGTTAATTAGATTATATGTTGACTACAATTGGGAGTTAGCAGATTTAAGCTTTAATCAAAATACAAACCAACACTTGATTACTTTAAAGTTGTGGATGTGTATGTATCTCCAGTATTTCAGAAGAATGAAATTGGTCTGACATCTATGTAATCCTTATTAGGTGTGTTAATCACCTTTAAACCTATATTATCAGGACTCTTGAATTCTCCTGTGAGTGAATGGTACCAGGTCACTTTTAATGGAGTCTCTGTCTTCTAAGTTCTGTATATCAAATTCATAAGTCAAAATAGTTCGGTGCAGGCAGCCCTTGGGGGACCATTTGGACCCTGGTTAACAATGAACCAAACTACTGCTTATTCATTGAGACACAGCGACATGTGTTACAATTTGGTTTCTGAAATTTAGTTTCAGAGGACGTTTTTCATTTTTGATATTCTACAAAATTACAAGGCTGATTGTAAAGTATTTCAGTGGTGTTTTGTTTTCCATTATAGGGGATGTTTTGTTGGCCACGGCTTTTCTGTCTTATTCTGGTCCATTTAACCAAGAATTTCGCAATCTGCTGTTAAATGACTGGCAGAAGGAAATGAAAGCACGGAAAATTCCGTTTGCAGACAATCTGAATCTCAACGAGATGTTGATTGATGCTCCTACAATTAGTGAATGGAATCTCCAAGGCCTGCCAAATGACGACCTGTCCATTCAGAACGGAATTATTGTTACAAAAGCATCTCGCTATCCTTTGTTAATTGATCCCCAGACTCAAGGCAAGATCTGGATTAAAAATAAAGAAAGCCAAAATGAACTCCAGGTAATTTGTGTTTCGTTATATTTATGTTAGTAGCCAAGCTTTATTGCCCCAGATCAACAAGTATGCAAGAATAAAGGATGTTTGATATTTAGAAATAATTTTATCTATCTGTCTTACAGAGCTATTTTCTGTTTATTTTGGTTTATTTTATTAATTTATAATTGACACATAGTATTATATTAGTTTCAGGTGTACAACATAATGATCCAACATTTGTGTACATTACAAAGTACAATATTTAGATATTGATATTTAGAAATAATTTCTAAAAATTGCATCATTTGCATTTGTGTTGATCTCTACTGATGCCATCTTTCAAAGGTTTCAGATTCTCTTCTGTGAGGGACTAAGGCTCTCTAATAAAAAGAGCAGGGTGGAGTTGTGTGACACTAAGTGACAGCACTTTATAAGGACCCTTCATAATTATTCCGTGATTATTTGTCACAGAGGTGGTGGTGAGGGAAAGGCAGTGTTGCCACATGGAGCCATTTCATGCTTCCCAGTAACGGGGAATGATGGTTTGCTAAGCAAAAGAATGGCAACAGTTTAAGTTTTCTGTACCACTTCACCAGTGTTGCTTTCAAGTAAGGATCTCTGAATTCTCTGTATTCGTCTCCTGTGATAGAATGCTCAGACACAACTTCTTATGAGTTATCTCTGTGCGTTGCATCCTGGTACCATCTGTCAAGGGCCACATTTTGATCTGGTTTCTAGGTCACATCTCTAAATCACAAGTACTTCAGAAACCACCTGGAGGACAGCCTTTCTCTCGGAAGGCCCTTGCTGATTGAAGATGTTGGGGAGGAACTAGATCCAGCCCTGGAAAATGTTTTGGAGAGAAACTTCATTAAGACAGGGTCTACATTTAAGGTAGGTTGACCCTTGTGACAGACTGTTCAGAGCAATTACCAGGAGATCAGGTAGATGTTGCGTAGATGAAATTTTCTCAGTAGGCAGCGACTCAAATTCCAGTCAGTGGCAAGAGGCAATTTGCTTTGCTTTTTATGCTTCCCGAGTGGAATTAAAGTATTCAAGGGTAGCCCTTGTAGGAATATCTACTTCACATGTGTAGTAAAGTCTGACTCCATTTTGATGTTTGTGGACAGTTTTCAAGACCCATCATGTCCCTCTCCCCTTCTATCCCCAAATCTGGGCAGGCTGTTAAAAAAAATCTGGGTACTCTTTCAAAAAATCTGGGCACTCTGTCAAAGCAGACTTTGACATTGGTGAGAAATTCAAACCATGCAACTTCCTGTCCATGCCCATGTTTGGGAACCCTCTTTCCAGTCCCATACCCTAGTCACCACAAAACCCTAAAACCGCTGCCCCTCCTGACCCTCTCAAGAGATGTTTTTGAACCTGCTTGGGAGCCTAAGCCTAGTCTTCCCAGGAAATCTCATGTGAGTGGTATACCTGTTCATATCCTTTCAGTGCATGCGTGACATCACCAGTCTGGCCTTCTGAACCAGTTTTGGGTGGGGAATTCATCTCACTTCCATAGTATGATCACAGCAGTTTCAATGATAAATTCTGTATTTATTGCATGGTATATATTGAACTTCCTTCTCTCTTCCTCCTTCCTTCCTTCCTTCCTTCCTTCCTTCCTTCCTTCCTTCCTACCTTCCTTCCTTCCTTCCCTCCTACCTTCCTTCCTTCCTAGTGGCTTGAAGCACTATGAATGCTTGAGGACCATTTCATATTTAGTGTAAATTATCTTCAGGAATATAATTATTTAAAGCAATGCTTAATTCTTAATACAAAAGATACAGTAAAGTGCATCTCTGTTTTATAACTTTTAACTTCTTTTATAAAAAAGGTAAAAGTCAGTGACAAGGAAGTAGATGTGATGGATGGCTTCAGACTCTATGTTACCACCAAACTTCCCAACCCAGCCTACACCCCTGAAATTAGTGCTCGAACCTCCATCATTGACTTCACTGTCACCATGAAAGGTCTAGAAGATCAATTGCTGGGTAGAGTCATTCTCACAGAGAAGCAGGTGAGTGAAGTAGGGACACCCCCTTTCTGCATTATGTTGTGATACTTTCATTGATGAAAACAACGTGATAAAGGTTGTAATAGGATTGAATTCCCCCTGTTTTATTCTTAAATATTTTTCATTATTAATTCTCAAGTGTCTTAGATAATTGCTAACCAGTTATTTACTAAACATATTTCATCTGCATCTCATAAATCACATACATATCATCAATTGATTTCATTAAAAAGAGAATATTTTTTAAGCATCATTATTCTGGTTTTATATTGCTTCACCTTTCTGAAGAGTTTGTCCTATTGTGAGTTCTATTCACCTATGGACTTTTAGCTTTCTAGTACATGTCTAGTTTTACCTTTCATTTGACTCATTGTTATATCGTTTGAATGTAGAATGAAAATGTTGTACTCAGATAACACCCAATATTGTTCTTATTTGTTATTGAAGAAAGCTCTGTGCTGTTGTGAGAAGATAGAAGTTTGTGACACCAGAATTTCATTGAGCTCCTTCTGGAAGCTTCTGGCTTAATTATGCTCTACAAGCATAACTCTGGATCTTTTTTTTTTTTTTACTTCTATTTTATAGGGTAACTTAATGCTCAATGAAAAAATGGCCAATAATTTAGAAATTTCCTTGTTCCGAGTCAGCATTTTCTGTAGGGAACCATGCGAAGGGTAGGCAGAGAAATGTAGAAGATTTTATTAGGACTGCTTTGGTGAAGTTGGATGGACTCTGAAGTTGCTATTGATTTTCTTCTGGATTCGATAGCAATGAGGGTTTAGTTTACTTTACAGCACCTTCTACACCAACCTGAAGATTTATTTAGGTTAAATTGGCAAAATTGTTGGAGTCTGTCCTTCCCGTTATTTTTACCTTCTTTGTGTGTTATATCATACTTGTGCCCTTCCGTATGTTTATCTCTTTCTCCCTCTCTCCCTGCCTCTTCGTTATTTTATGAATCTTTTCTTTTTATTTCTTAACTTATAGTACATACATGATAGAGTCATGCAGTTGGAAATGGCATTAAGAGCTTTTAACCTGACTGGCAAACTCACATAGTTGTTAATCTCAGTATGGCTGGGATAGATGCTCCAAAGTGATAACACCTTTGAAACGCGCACTTGCTATTTTTGGAGTCTTGGTGGAGGTGGCTGAGGAAGCTGAGTGCTGCCGTGTCGTTCCAGCGGGAAGGACTGCGGGTCTTGATCGGCAGCACGCGATGCTGTCTTGGGGCAGGATCCAGTGCTGTATATTAGGCTCTGCTCTCACCTGTGGCACTGGCCTCTGGGAGATAAAGGGCTCTCGTGGTGGTTTGAATAATATCCTTGTCCTCGGATTTCTTTCTCTTCAGCTGAGATGAATAGACTCTCCTTGGAAAAAATAACTTAGCCTGACAGATTGTGGTCACAGCAAAACAAAACAGCACCAGCACTGGGCCATAATTGTGGCAGCAGAAGTTTAAGATGAAGTGAGGAGCACTTTCAGCTCCTTTGAAAAAAAATGCCTTCAAATGGCTTTGAAAAGCCACACTGGAATCCAGGCCTGGCTTCTTCTTATTTTCTGGAAAAATTGAATGTCCTGAGAAATTACTCCTTTTCTATCATCTTGTTATCAGAATCCATTCCAGTCTCACAGCAAACAACTCTTGTAGAATGTGTGGTCAGAGTAGCGTGCCATTCATTCCTTATAAGAGGGTCTTGTACCCTGATCCATTTTATAACACAATATGTAACCTATTGAATTTTCTTTTCTCTAAAGCAAAGTCTCATGCCGCTTGACTTACTTTTGATGGCTTTTAAGTAGTTTATGTTCTGCAAGCAGCTTTTGCTTTTGCAGCTTCTGTTTTTTCCCACCATATTTACTGAATCTGCTCCCATTGCCGAGTCTCTCCAGCCTGGGTGCCGGCAGGTGGCTCTGAGCTGGTCTCTGGTGCTTTCAGGGAGTTTCCGATAATCTAGTGGCTCCATTGAGAAAGGCCTATGTCTCTGCCATGGGGACACAGATATAAAAAGTTTTTTTTTAAGGTTTAAATTATTCCTTTGACTTCATTGATGATGTAGTCTCTCTATGGTCACTTTTGGATCATTATAAATATCAATATAAAATATTAATATAGGATGTTATAGAGCCAAGGGGGGCATTGGAAGCTAGGAAGATCCCATAGACAGGAAGTTGATGTTGGAAAGCATCCAAGAAAATCCCTTAAATGTGGGGCTGCAGCGAATGGTGAACGTTGTCAGTCAGGATGTATTGTGCCCTCACTGTTCTGTAGATTCTTGGAACAGTAGCTTGCGATGCAAGGAAAAGACCACTATCCTTTGATTCTGTACTTTCACCAGCTTCCCAGCATCTCCAATACACAGGCAGTCAGGAGCCTTCTCACATGGGATCTGGGCTCATGAATACTCAGCTGTACAGCCTGCTGGACTCAGGGGTTTATTTGCCTCAGAAACAAGTGGAAACCTCAGAGCATATGAATGCAAGGAAGGCAGACTTTTGAACCAACTTTATACTTTCCTGTGTTCTTCAAGGCAGTTGTTTAAAATGTGTGAGTTGTTCAAGTTCACATCAAGGCCATATTCTATTGTTGACCTGATTGATGTACCTGTGAGTAGATTTAGACAGCCTTCCGTTGTCACCAGAAGGTGATGTATCGAGACCGTTTCAAGCAGGGAGCAAACCTGTGGCCCTCCAGCAACGTTCTTTTAAAGAAAACCCAGTCTCTGTGGCTCACTCTGACCTTGGTCCTAGAGAATAAGTCAAAAACTCAAAGAGAGCTCTGTAGTGTTAGGAGAAAACTACTAATATCAATTAACAACTCCACTGGTCACACAATACAAAGCCTAAGGAGTAATTATTGTTTAGAATTCCGGATGAGCAGACAGGTAGATGATTTATTTCCTTTGGAGGTAAAAGAACCTGAATCTGGTGGAGATGACATAGGAAGTAATTTAATAAAGACACTAAGCAGACATTCTTCTCACTAGCTCACTGGTGGTAGAGAAAAAAATAAATCTGTTTCTGAGTTCTGGTTTTTAATTTTTCTATTTCAATTACCTATCTAAGGTACAGCAGAGGAAAAAATCTTTGGGTATGAAAGCCTTGCTGATATGTTACAAATGAGAACTCTGAAAGGCTGTCCTCTGTTTTGTTTTATTGTTTCAAAAATTTGGTTGCAGATGTCATTTATGTACACAAAGGATATTAGCTTTCATTTGCACCTTTGTTGAGCCACTTAATTTTTGATCATTTAATTAATAAATAGTACGTTTCCTGAAATTGCGCTGAATCACTGCTGTGCTTTCTTACTGACTTTGGGGATACTTTTCACATTTTCACAGTTTACATAAAAATTTTTCATTATAGCCTTAGGATGCAGAATACAGAGCACAAATGTTTACTGCTTTGTGTGGGTCTATGTAATAGATAATCTCTTGTGGGGGAAATGCTTACAGACAAAATTATTCTGATGAATTAATTTTGCCCATTCACATTGAAAAAGAGCTATCTTTTTATGTTTTGGTGGAGCTAAAGTTGTAATTCAACAGAAATAAGTTTAAATCAGTCATACAGATTAAAATATGCTGAAAACCGCCAAAGTAGGTTTCTATTTTTAAATCTTGAATGAAAAGCAAATGGCAATGGTACTCTTTTCTTTCTTGTTTTAAATTGAATCTTTTGGGGGTAATAATAGTTAATAAAATTATATAGGTTTCAGGTGTACAATTCTATAATACGTCATCTGTATATTGTATTGTGCGCTCATCACCCCGAGTCAAGTCTCCTTCCATCACCATCTATCCCCCCCTTACCCTTACTACTTGCCCCATTCCCCTGCCTCTCCGGTCGTCACCTTCCTGTTCTCTGTGTCTACAAGGAGTTGTCGTTGTTTCATTTTTGCTTAATCCCTCCACCTTTTTCACACAGTTCCCCAACATCCCTCCCTTCTGACAGCTGTCAGTCTGTTCTCTATTTATATGAGTCTGTTCCTATTTTGTTTGTTAGTTTATTTTTGTCCTATTTTCTTTCAAAGGTACCTTTCTTTTTTTCACACTATTGCCCGGTTCTACTGTTTGGCCACTTGAGTACCATGTAATACATACTTTGCTTTTGTAATCCCAAATATTATTTAAAATGTACTATTTATTTTAGAGAATAGAATATTATTTCATTAGTTTCAGACCTTGGGGGGAATGCACTTCTAACCCTTATTTCAAGCCGTTGGCGATATAAGTGCTACTTTCATTGACAAATTTATTTAAATAGTGTTAATAATGGGGTTAAATTGACCACACCACCTCAGTAGTGTTCAAGCTTTTACTTACTACTTCTAAAATCAGGAATTGAATAATTTGACCCTTATTGTATGCATTTTAATAACTGTATTTATTTTATTAATAATAGTTTTAAAGCAACACGGAGGCATAATTTTAGTTCCACTTCCATAGTTCACAAGGGGAGACAAGATTGGAAATGTGGCGCATGACAGGTTTTGCAAATTATGTTGAGGATTTTGGCCCTTTCCAAAAAGCTAAGGGAGATCCTTTGAGCGACAAGGAGCAGAAAGAGGTGATGGCCCAGAAAAGGGTCAGTGGGGAGACCAAGTAGGGTCAGAGTAGTCCACTGAGGAATAATTAATGTCCCCATTAAGGCAAAGGGATGTAATTGGGGAAAATTAGAATAAAAAATGGTTATGCAGGAAAAAACTCACAAAGACTCGGTGCAGCTTTGAGGGGACAGCCTACACTCTCGTTGCCAGCAGATGCAAAAGTGCATGTCCTTAGCATTGTGAGTGAAAGATTAGAAAGTTCTCCTTTTTAAAAATCCCTTTTCAGCTACCTTATGCTTCTATGATGATATGTGAAATATAAAGTATGGCATATCTGGTGCCAACTTATAATTTTATTTTTAAAAACTATTTATTTCTAAATAAACATAATCCTTCTGAGAATCCATGCTGGAAATGAATCAAGGGAGCGAATAGAAGGGAAGAGACCTTCTGAGTGGCTTTCATGATCCAGTAGATGTTTTAGCTGCTTTAACAGTGATATCCTCACAATCCCTCTCTGAGCTGTTTGTATGTCCATCTTGCAGATGAAGAAACTGAGGCCTGTAGTCATATAACTTGGCCAAGGTCATGTAGTTAGTAAGTCCTGGGAATTTGGATTCAATCATGTCCTTCTGATTTCAAAATCATCACTCTTCCCACTGCTCTATTCCTTCTTACCTGCCTTCAGGTTAGGACTTTTATAAAGCTCACCTTTAGGAACTCAGAAATGGTAATGTTAGAGTATGAAATTTAGGATTATAGATAAAAATAATTGAAGCGTTCCCCCTTAATTTTATTATCATTTCCTAGTGTGACTGTTTTTATTATTATAACTGCTTTTGGAAAGAAATTTTATAGTAGTCTTTACATGTCACTTGTTTGCACTAATTTCTACATTACCTCAACTCTAAGATTCTCATCTAGTGAATAAATGAATTAAAATAACTACTCAGGAAGCTTCTGAATATAACCAAATAAAAGATGGAAACAAAGATAATAAGATCAGGTTTTGCTTGAGTTGCTACATCTCAAATAATTAAGAATTGATGTAAGTTCTGAGATTTTCTTTTGCTTAAAGAAGGAATGTTCTTTTTCTAGAATGTTCCTTGACCTGACTCATTGTGTTTGGATCATATGTGTGAGTTGGGAGCCTCGTAGGGCTCGGCTCATCGTAACAGTTCAATGGTTAGCTGGCCAGGTGGGAAAGCAGAGGCCACTGTTCTTTGCTCTTTGCCTTAACGCAGCTCTGTTATGACAACCTTCGTTTTAACATCAGGGTTTTTCAGTTACAAAGAATTTTCACTTCTGTACCTCTGGCACCAAGACATGACTAGATTTTTAAATGCTATTTACTCATTGTCCTTTTCATTTTTGATGCTTTTATTAGCTTCAAAGTTGGAACCTCTCTTTTAACAATTTGACTTTCACATACAATGTGACTTGGTGCCAGAAGCAGAGCTGTTCTGTTGTCCCCCAGCCTGTGGGCTTCCTGCTTCCTCTGGCTTGTTCAGTGTCATGGCCATTTCCACCTTCTCCAGCCCTTGCCAACCTGCCTTTTCTTTCCTTCTCTTCCACTGTCTCTCCTTCTCCAAATTACCAGGACAAAGAAATAGCCAATAGGAACAATAATCTTCTGAAGCCAATCTCTCCAGGGAATACACAGATCTTCACTTCTCTTGGAGAGAACAGCATCTTTTCAGGCAAGATTTGTCAATTTAAATGTACCTGAAGAAATAAATGTATTTAAAATGAGGCACATAGATTTGTCCTCAGATATATTTCAATGTATTTTTTAAATATATGTTACCTTCAAAACAAGCTCAAATATAATCCCAAAAGGTACTTAAAATGATTTGACTTTAGGAAAGAAATGGTAAAGGGAATATTGGTAACATTTTTTAGCAAATTTCACATTGTTTGCCATCAATTCTTTTTTCCTCCATTAATTTTCCTCTTCTTATTTTGATGTCCATATTTTCTGCAGTCAAATATGAGAACTACAGTACAGGGGTTTGAGGGCAGTCCTTTAGGTTAACTCTTTAAGGAATAGCCAAACAATAGTTGTTAATTAAGAAAGAAAATATATTTATGCAAATTAACAGGAATTGGAGAAAGAAAGAACTTGTCTTATGGAAGACGTAACTGCAAACAAAAGAAGAATGAAGGAGCTAGAAGATAATTTGCTTTACCGGCTGACCAGTATCCAGGGGTCCCTGGTGGAAGACGAGAGTCTCATTGTTGTGCTGAGTAACACGAAAAAGACTGCTGAAGAGGTGACACAGAAGCTGGAAATTGCGGCCGAGACAGAAATTCAAATTAACTCAGCCCGGGAGGAATACAGACCTGGTGAGTTTGGTAGTGTCACAGGAAAATGAAGCAGGAAAGAAATGAGAATTAGAAAAATTGAAGTAAGGAAGGATATCATGCCCATGACTGTGCAAAGTGGGGTGGCCATTTATGTTTTGTGGCATTTCTATTCAGTTAAATTGGGATGAGAATATTTTATAGTGATGTTAATTTTTTAGGTGCTTATAATTTGTGTTAGTTGGCAAATCTTTTAAAATTACTATGAAGTTACTGTACTAAGTTACTATGTTAGTTACTTATCAAAGTAGAAAAGAGAGGGAAAATTTTTAAGAATATCTGACTACATGGTGCAGCTCAGTGGATTGAGTGCCAGCCTGCAAAACAAAAGAATATCTGACTACAGATTAGTGCAATCTGAGGAATTAATGCACAATTTTTGGGCTGTTCACCAGTTGCTTATCATTTGGCAACAATAAGCTGGGGTTTTGTATGAGGTCTTTGTGTCAGGAAGGTAGTTCTCTGGTACCATGGGAGCTCTTCAGTCTTACCCACCAGTTTGCAAGTTAGTGTTGTTCATCGATTGCTAGAGGAACCAGCTAAAAGAATTCAGTCTCCTTTACTAAGTTATCGTTCCTCCTGGAAAAATAATCAGAACAATATCTTCTATTGGTGGAGAGTCAGGTGCATTCTCTTTACGATGCCTTGTTTTGCCAGCTCGAGGCCAAGGTAAGACACAGCTTCTTCATGGCCCTTAAGAATGAGGTCCTTCCAATGCCTACACAACTTGTGGAGTGTTAAAACCTTTGATATCCCTACAGTTGTCTTTAATTCCTATAAAAAGCAGTAAAATGTATTTATAAGGGATCTAAAAATTCTAAAATGGAGAGTACCATTTGATAAATACAAATAGTGAAGTACTTACTATTCTTCACTAAGCTTAGTAAGTACTTAGACTTATTAGGTACTATAATTAAGAATTAAATATACAGAGTGAGCATTGCTCTGGACCCCCATTGCTGCCCTTAAGTAGTTATTGATAAGACATACAAATAAAACTTGTTTTTTGTGTGTGTGGGGGGCTCTGCCTGCAGAGCCCCGCCCATCCACCATGGATGAGAATAAGACTACCAAGACATGATCTGCTTGGGGAGGAGAGGTGGCCAGTCTCTCAAAGGAGAAGGGCCAAGAGCCCCTTCCTCAATGGCTTTTATTAGGTTCATTTTACACAGGAATACAGGTAAAGCTCATCAACCATTGTCAGGCATCAAGGATCAAACAACAAATAACAAGCAAAGAACTCTGAGGGCTTAGTCTGAATCAGGGTCTGTCAGATAAGGGGTTACAAAATTTAGGGAGACAAACTCATTTCCTGCTTGGACCCTTATCATTTAATTGAGAGCATTCTTAGTAAAGCAGGTTTCACAAGACTTCATGAATTCTTTCTTGTGCCCGATCACCCGGGGAGTCCACCCTATCCAGCACAGAGCTGCACCGCCCTCTGTCAATGTTTCAGGCTTAAGTGGAGCAGAGCCAGGAAGCCAAGAGATAAGGAAACTTCTCCCAGATGGATTGAGGACTCAGGCTATGTCAGGATAGCCGGGGGGCAAGGGTCCATCACCCCCTTTTGCTGCAGCTCCCCGAGTCCTTCCTTGAGGGCCATCCATGTAATCGTGCCTGTCTTAGGCAACCCCTCCCTTGATGGAATCTTACCTGTCATTGGCTAACCGACCAAGCATTGGGGGCCAGTTATGGATGAAGCAGAAGCGGTGCTCCTGCCAGGGAGATAAGCTTTGTCTCCTGAGTGGCTTACAGTCCGAAGGTTGCTCACTCAGCCTTAGCCATGGGGGGATTACAGCTCCTGAAACCAGGCAGGGTGGTTCCCAACTGTTTTCATTTAGAGTTGAGGCTGTTCAGTGCCTGGGTCATTTATGTTCCACCCTGATAGTGCATGCAACCTGACTTTTTGTCTTTCAGTGGCTACACGGGGCAGCATCCTGTATTTCCTCATCACGGAGATGCGCTTGGTTAATGAGATGTATCAGACTTCGCTCCGCCAGTTTCTTGGCTTGTTTGACCTTTCCTTAGCCAGGTGCGTCCGTGCTCAGGAAGCCAAGTTGAATTCTGTTTCTGTATCATTCCGTATCTGTGGGCTAGAACTGTGACTTTACATTTGTAACTTCCTTTTCATCTGCTGAGTCTTCTTTTTATCTAAAATCTAAGATTAGCATAATTGCTAGTGTGCTAACCAATCATTCTCATGTGTCATTGTTATGCTCAGAGAAAACTCCAGCAACTATTCATCCATTGATTAATTCCTGTGGTGTTAATGTGTTTCTGTTAAAGAAAACTCCCAAGACATTGTTGTGAGTGATAATGTTCCATGGGTAAAATTGATTTTGACGTGTTTTGGACTCTTATGTTATTTCATGTTGAGAGAATGCTTGTTATTTTAGATTTAGAAGTCTTAACCTTGATGTATACAAAATAAGAATTGGTCCTCCAAAGTTACTTACTCACTGTTCAAGACGTTATTTATATGGACAATGGGAAAGGGCAGGGGGATAGCCCTGATTTAAATGTTCTCCACTCCAGGTCTGTCAAGAGCCCAATTACAAGCAAAAGAATTGTCAATATCATCGAACACATGACCTATGAGGTCTATAAGTATGCTGCCCGGGGCTTGTACGAGGAGCACAAATTCCTGTTCACCTTGCTGCTTACCCTGAAGATTGACATCCAGAGGAACCGGGTCAAGCATGAGGAGTTTCTCACCCTTATTAAAGGTCAATATAGCATCGAAAGCATTGTACACAGGTGCAGATGTAGGAATGATTGGGAAGGTCCTGTTTAGGGTTTTCTTCTGGTTATAACAGTTTCCTTGCATTTCATTGAAGATTGCATTTGTGTGAACTATTTTATTTGCTCATTAATTGTGTGAATATTTGTTTAGAACCTACTGTGTCCTGGGGCGCAGAGTAATCACTTGGAGTGCATCAGTGAACAAAACGAAGAATTGTGCTTTTGTAGGACTTACATAATTTTTGGGTGATACAGAAAAAAATAGTAAAACAATAAGTAAATTATTTAGTACATGAAAAGCTGGTAAGCATTGCAGAGAAAACAGAGATGGCTAAAGGTGTGGGGGATAGGGAAGGTTTAAAATTTTCAATGAGATATTTAATGGGACTTGCAATGGGCCTCCCTGAGAGATGGACAGGTGAGCAAAGGCCTGAAGAGCAGGGAGCACTGGCCCTGGGGACATTTGGAGGAAGAGTGTTGAAGGAAGAGGAGCTGGCATCAAGGGCTCCGGTGGAAGTGAGGAATGTGATGGAGGGAAAGCTAAGAAAGTAGAGTGGCTGCAGTGGGTGGGTGAGGTGGCCATGTAGCTCAGCCTGTGGACACTTATTCTGTGTCTTTGCAGAGGAAAGACACCTGAGTGCATTTGCAGAGGAACTTAAAGAGGACCCTGATGGGGGGAGTAGCAGGTTGTGCATATGCACATGCAGTGCCCTGGAGGGTGTGTAGGTCCCTCATAGTCATACTGATATATATTCAAGTGCATATCCATGTTCATATACATACGCATATGCATCTAATAGTAGCAACAAAGTCCCATTCAGTTAGACTTTAGCTTAGAAATGTATGACTTATGGACATTCTCTCTTTTTTTTCTCTCTTTCTCTCTCTCTAATTTGTTGTGTCTTATACCCTTGCTCCTTAGGTTTCTTTATTTTCCAAGTTTCTTAAAGCTGACCACGTAGAAGATGAGTGATCTGGAGAAATACTGCCTTAGATAGATACATGGGGATAGGAGTTGCCCTCTACAAGAGCCCTTCATATGTTACTGATTTCTGGCCTCAGTACTCTGGTCCTCTACTTGACTGAGATTTCCAAGCTGAAAGTTGTTTCTGACATGCTCAATCCAGGCAGGCCATGCATTTCCCCATGGAAGTGGTATTGAACATAGCCTGCCTATCTGGTTGGAAAACTGTCAAATGTGTGACATGATGATAACCAACATGGGATTTAGAGTTAGGAAGACTCTAAGGGGCAATAGTGGTTTTGCCACCTTTTTGATGAGTGGTCTCAAGCGGCTTATTTAACCTTTCAAGCTTCAGTCTTCTCAGCTATAAAACAAGGATAGTCATATCTACAGAATAGGATTACTGAGAATCACACAATTTAGATAAACCCTGGCATGTAGAATATAGCAGATAGGCACTGCTGTATTACCTTTAGTATTTTAGTTTATTTTTATTAGTCTGAGGCTTACACAGTGCTTCTGAAACAGAGTTTCAGAAGATCACCCTTTGAAAGTTGTGCTGGTGAGAACTACCTAATGATGTGACCTCCCTCTGCAAGGACTTTAAAATCACTTGTTTGAAAATGTTATTTAGATAGCAAGTGTTTGGATACTGATGTTTTAGTTTACTCACCTCTAAGATGGGGAAGGATGAGCCTTGATGACTTTCTCCTTCCAAATACTAACCGGGCCCGACCCTGCTTAGCTTCCGAGATCAGACGAGATCCTTGATGACTTTATAAGTCTGCCTTAACTCTGCCACTTATGATTGTGTGGTATAACTTGTATAAGTCTTTCATTATAAGCATGTATTATTTTGCAAAGTACAATAGTTAAACTTCAAACTTACTTTCCCCAAGCTAGGGTTTGAAGAATTCTCTATCATCTTGAGAATTTAATTTGAATTATTTCTATCTCAGTTGTTTATTCACCAGTCTATTTAATCTGGTGCCACATTATGTGGGAATATGTCTGCTTCTGCCCCTTGCCCGTTAAAATCATTCTTTGTGGCCCACTGTACACTTCTGAGCCAGGGAGGGCATTCATGACACAGCTACCTTGTACTAAACAGTGAATGATGCTTTGGCTGCAAGGAACATTCTTTCCTTTCCATGCATTAGCTTCTCCATAACCCTCTGGTGAGTATCTTATTCTCTGTTGGAGGTTGGGCAATTTTCATGGATATTGGTGTGATGTTTTTCAAAACAAAAGCATTATCTTTAGGTTTTTAACTGCTCACTGGTATTAAAGGATTTACAGGAACAAGTATAAAGGACACATGGACAAAAACTATGGGGGGTGGAAATGGGAGGGAGGTGGGGAGGGCTGGGGTGGTGGGTTGGGGTGAGAATAAAAGACAGAAAACTGTACAAGATCAACAATTAAAATATAAATTGAAAAAATAAATAAATAAAATTTCCATATATAAAAAAACAATGTTTTGATTTTATGAGCTTATATTTCCATCAAAATGGCTTCAAGTCCACATGTACCTTGTTGGAAATATACTAAGATAGATTTGGCAAAAGAGAGCAATTTAGTTGGGTACATGGTGCCTGGATAAAGTAGAGATTGGCTCAATAAATATCTTAAATATAGTTATTTGTTTACAGTCTACTCTGTTCAAAAATTATTTTAAAGGTAGCCAAATGCATTGGTTATATCCTTTAAGAATTATGCTTAGCCCTGGCTGGCGTAGCTCAGTGGATTGAGCGCGGGCTGCGAACCAAAGGGTCGCAGGTTCGATTCCCAGTCAGGGCACATGCCTGGGTTGCAGGCCAGGCCCCTAGTGGGGGCCACGTGAGAGGCAACCGCACACTGATGTTTCTCTCCCTCTCTTCCTCTCTCTAAAAATAAATAAATAAAATCTTAAAAAAAAAATAAAATGTTTCTATCTTTAAAAAAAAAAAAGAATTATGCTTAGAGTATATTTTCCCTGAAATAGTTTAATAGATAATATTTATTAAACAATATATTTTACACCATAGAAGAGTTACTAACTCTTTCTTTGACTTAAAATACGATTGTTCTCACCTGTAGTTTTGGGAGGTGGGCCACAATAACATTCTTACAGTGTCATTTGTTTTATGGTGCTGTGAGAGTCATGGGAGTGACAGGAGCTCAGGCAAATCATCAGTGAAAAGACAGCAGTCAGCACCCGATGGAAATGCTGGTTGTGGTTGGATTGACCAGACGCAAATGATGCAGTCAGGGCCCTAGGGGTATGCTCAAAATGGATATAAATCAGATACTTGTCTAAGGAAGACAACTCTTCAAACACACATAATGCCGCTGACATTTCTAGATAAGTTCTCTCTGTAAAATGAGCTTGTGCTGGCATTGAGTAGTTCTTAATGTTGACAGTAGGTGCTCAT
Organism: Glossophaga mutica; assembly: GCA_039655065.1. Classification (NCBI taxonomy): domain Eukaryota; kingdom Metazoa; phylum Chordata; class Mammalia; order Chiroptera; family Phyllostomidae; genus Glossophaga; species Glossophaga mutica. The sequence continues at coordinate 25,811,236 of CM077305.1, forward strand.
TTGGTGACTCTTAGCTTTGTCCTTGATCCTGTTTTATATGATTCACACATACATGTTTTGTCATTCTGTCATTATCACAGCACCCAAGGTTCATTATTCCTATTCTACTTATTTGAAAATAAGGCCCAGACAAGGGAGCTGTCTTATTCCAGACCTTGGTGAGGTAGAGATAAGGTGGAATCCAGCATCTGCCTGGCTCCAAAGTTATCTTACTAACTCCTAAATGTGTTTTTGTGAAATCATCTATTCTTTTATTAAAATTTTAATCTTGTTTGTCACCATGGTTTATATATCTGAGCTTAAAAATGTTAAGGAAGTAAAATAATTGAAATTTAAATAGTTTAAGCAAAAGTTTTATAGATTGTTCTATAAAAAGGAAGGAAAATCTAATAACTTTATATGTTTAATTTTAAAGGTGGTGCCTCATTGGACCTTAAAGCTTGTCCTCCCAAGCCATCTAAATGGATCCTGGACATGACCTGGCTGAATTTGGTGGAGCTCAGCAAACTTAGACAGTTTTCAGATGTCCTTGATCAGGTAACCAGTGCTTTGAATAAATGTAAGATAATGTCACAGTGAGCATCTTCCTGCTTTATCACCAGCTACAATATTTGTGGAAGAGAAAGATTTAATATTGACAGTCTTAAAATGGTATGACACGTGTTTGACCTTCCTCACAGCTCACTTACACTCTGGTAGAGCATATGTCACCCATTGCAGACTTGTCTTGCAGTGAGAAATTATTTGCCCTGTGCCATGTGTCAGTATCATCATTTGGAGATGCACAAGTGGAAAGACTGATAGATTCAAGTAGATGCAATAATTAGGTATCCTTAAAAAGTTTTGCTTTCTTTCTAGAGATTAAATAGGCAAAGAGATATGAACAGCCTGCCTCTCAATGCTAAATGTCCTTTCCTGCCTCTTGTTCTTCTTTTTCTTCTGCCGCTCCCATTATATGGCTTAGCTAGGCATCTGGGTATGAATCTAATGCAGACACTTGGCTTCTTGTCTTTAGAAGGTACTGTCCTTTCATAATCAGCCAGTTGCTGATGAATTGTGTAAATGTTGGGGTCATGGAAGTTGAGTATAGAGAATTGAATTGGGACAGGCCAGGTAGATGGGGGTTTTTGAAAATCAGATGATCAGAGAGAAATCACACTGACAGCAAGGTGTCTTTATTTAGCTACAGGTTGAGGGCTTAAAATTTTTTCTAACCAGAAAATTTCCTAAGCTTGGTTTTTGACTTTCCCAGTTGAAGTTGACCAGAAGCTTAAGTTCTGTTATAATTTTTATATCTTGGCTTACAACTGATGATTACCTCCTAACATGGAGTTAGGGCACAAGCCATTCTTTGGGGGTTAAATAACTTTCATCTGGGAGATTTTAATACACTCTAGCTTGTTCCCCCACAGGATGATTTTTGGTGACCTTACCTGTTTTGAAGTTGTTATGTTCTGGAGATCATATCTTATGCCTGCAATTTCTCCACATTATGTAGTCTTTCACGATTGAAAGAGGTTATTTCTTATTCTTATGTGATACTCTCTAAATACAAACCTGGAATGGTTTTTCTTATTAGAGCACTAGGAAGTACACTTGGTTATTTAATCAAAGGGAATGTACCAGAGAACATAAGATTGTTTTTGTTTGTAGACGTTTGTTCTGTTTTGAGAAGTTTGCTTATGTAATGCCGTTCTCAGATTTTTTAAGCTCCAAAGGATAATGGACAATATTCTTTTCCTCCTTGTCAGTAACCTAAAGGAAGCTGGAATCTTATTATTTGATATTAAGTGGTGTATTTCTAATTGATTAGTAGAGTATTGGCCGAAAAACTTCATTCAATTAGAAAAATGTGTATTAAATGCCTTTTTTTCTTTTTTTTTTTTTTGGTACATAGAGTTGTCCTGGAAAATGAGGAAACATAAGTGAATGAGACTTGGTTCTTCATCATGAGAGGATTTCATGGAGCAAATCAGATTTCTTTAAAATAATGAAAATAAATTTCCATTGATTTCTTTATTCTTTACAAATATGTTAACCACAAAGGCATAGACAAAATTAAACAACCCAGGACTCTCTGTACTACTAAAGCTAGCTGTAGGCCAGTGTTAATACAGAGTGACTTTAGAGCAAACAACATTTGATTGTTAATTTTCAAATCTTTGGGCATTAGAACATAAAATAAAAAAAATAACCAAGGAATATTCACACATGTCTGGAATGGTCAGAAAGTTCAATGAAACATATCTGTGAACTATTGCTGAAAGATTTTTCTATAGTGTGACCTATTTTCTTATCCTCTTGTATTTTTCAGATATCAAGAAATGAGAAAATGTGGAAAATTTGGTTCGATAAGGGAAACCCTGAGGAAGAACCTCTTCCCAATGCCTATGATAAATCTCTGGATTGCTTTAGACGTCTTCTTCTTGTTAGATCCTGGTGTCCTGACAGAACCATTGCCCAGGTATGAAGTACCTGTTAAAAAAAATGAAAGAATCTTTTAAAGGAGAAAGTCTTTTTAAATGTAAAGAAACATTTAAAATGTTAATTCCAGTGAGAATTTCTTATAGTCTTCCATGTAATTTTCTAGCAGTAAAACAAGAAACATGGAACGGTAAAAAACAAATAAATGTACTGAAGTGTACATTGAAGCTAAGTGATTTATTAGTCTTCTTTGGCCCAAATGGTCCCACAAAAATGAATGAAAAAAACCCCATGTTTTTAAGGTTGGTGTATAGGTATAACATAAAGGGAATGTCTTCTATGTCATTTGTATATTAACTAAGAAATGATATGTTTATTGTCTTTTGCTAGTAGTAAAACGATGTTCACTTCAGTAGGAAGAATGCAAGGTTTCCCAGGAGGAGGGAGACTAGAGGTGAAGCAGAGCACCCCCAAACCTGTATTCATTTCCCCAGAAAGCGTTACAACCCTCCATGCAAGGGAGAAAGTTGGCCTAAAATGCTTGAGATTGTACATATTTTACATATGGTTTATATATGAATGCTCCCTCGAAAGGATCCATCTTTTTAAATATCTGTAACCTGCTGGCCTACCATCATGGAAATTTACTAAAAAGGCTCATTGTGCCTTCACAATTAAAGGTTGAACTGTACTATTCAGCATAGGTTGATTCTTCAAGGGCTTCTCCAAGAAAACCTAAGGGGTAATGGCAGGCAGGGTTTATGATAGAATGTAGGAGATGTTCCCCTTCACTCTCCAGAGGGAGTGTTAAAAACATGGAATAACCCTCTCTAAGTCCACTTAGGTACTGTGCAATAATGAAACAATTAGATTCAATGATTTATTGAGAAAAGGAAAAGTTTTGCAACTCAGGACACTGAGATCACCCTTCCTTCAGTTTTCTTCTCAACCTGGTTACTTTTATTCTGCCCAGATGAATTGTCAAACAGTTGCCTTATTTATGGGCAGTGTACAAGGTTCAAATAGTTCCTTCCTTCCTTCCTTCCCTCCTTCCTTGTGATTATTATTTTTTCATATAATACTTTATTGGATCCAAAGCTGAAATTTAAGTGTTCCATGCCCCTTTGTACCTTCACCCTGGCTTCTGACATCCATAGGCTCACGACAGCCATGGCTTCCTAACTGGTCTCCTATAGTCATTCTTGTCCACTATAGTCCATACTGTGTGTTCTAGAAGAAACGGAAGTATAATTGTGTCCTTCCCTAAATGGCTTCCCATGACCCTTATGAAAACACACAAGTCTTAAACCAGGTCTACAAGGCCCCTCTGGAAAAATGTTCTCTCCTCTAAAGTTCTTGTTCTCTGATTAGATTCCTTTAGCGATGTTCAGTCAGACACCTTTTTGGGGAGCAGAACAGAAGATCTGCAGTGCAGACCTATTCAACCCCCACTCCCTGTAGGCAGCATCAGACTTGTTTTCAGCATTTTGTCTGAGCGTGGATGCTCACATCAGGGAATATTCAGTTGCCTGGTGCAGGAATGATGCTCTGTCAGGGTTTCAATTTTTCCAGATGTAAAGTTGGGACAATGAAATCTAGCCAGGATAATTGGAATACATTTTAATCAAAACAGTGTGTTTAATGATAATAATGAGTATTATGACTATTACATGTCACTCTGAAAATATACAAAGTGTTTTTCTAAGTTACTAATGAGGCTCAGATTCCTGCCACTTTAAAGGTAGTGAGGATAAAACAGACGTGGAGGGATGACAGCAGTGAAAAGAGATCACCAAATGAAAAAATATAACATGTGTAATTAATTATGAAAGGCTCTGCCCTATGTAACTGGCAGGGTTAATGTGGACATCATTGTGATAACCTGCACAAATTAATTTTGGAAACCACAGTACATTGTACACGTGAAGGAGTTAGAACCAGTTTCAGTGACATGTGTACCATTTTTGGCAGGCCCGCAAGTACATCATAGACTCCATGGGAGAAAACTATGCCGAAGGGGTCATCCTGGACTTGGAAAAGACATGGGAGGAATCTGATCCACGGACACCACTCATCTGTCTCCTTTCTATGGGCTCGGATCCCACGGATTCCATCATCGCCTTGGGGAAGAGATTAAAAATAGAAACCCGTTACGTGTCCATGGGCCAGGGCCAGGAGGTCCATGCGCGCAAGCTCCTGCAGCAGACAATGACAAACGTGAGGCCAAATGTCTACTTTTGTGTTACATTGCTGGTATTGCAGGTTACAGAGTTAACAATTGCATGAAAGAGCATGTGCATTGTTGAGTTTAAATTTACATACCGCATGCTGTTTACTAAATAGGAAGCATATATCTATTAGAAAATTTTCATCGAAAAACAGATAGAATTTAAAATCTGTTTCCTCTGAGCCTTGTCTTACGGAAAACTTACCCTACTGAAAATCTTATTTCCTAACCAGTTTCATAATGCTAAACCCACTCCAGATCCCAAACCTTCAGTGGGGTTCACAGCCCCACCCCCTCTGTTATTCACTCCAGCCCCTCCAGCTCCAATCTTGGAACCCTCAACACTCCAGCATCTACAACACCAGTGTCTTTCTTGAGTTCCAGAATGTACAGTCTGTCTCCTGGAGTCCCCCAGGCCTGACCCAGATCCCAGAAGCTAAGGAACCTGCGATCACCCTGCAGTGGTACTAGAGGTTCTAGGACACCTGGCATGTTGCTTTCCAGATGGGGCTCCTAACACCCTTTGTGGATTGCAAATCCTCCAGCGTGCAGAGTGTGCAGTGCTCAGGCCTGGCCTGGGAACCACTGAACTCGAAACTACACAGTAACCTTGCTAATGGGATGGTTTAGTCCAGAGCTGGGGCACTTTCAGGGACGTATGCTAGAGGTCCTCCATTTCATTTCTAGAACTCTGCTCCTGAACAAGGCACTCATGTGTTTACTCTGGCCTAGCTTTCTCGGGGGTGTCCAGTTCAGCCTGGAGGACCCCTCCATCCCTGCTCCCCTCTTCCATCACACGTTGGCTAAGCAAAGTGCGGGTGAATAACCACTTAGCTTCTTGTTCCTATTGGATAACATACCACACAGTCTTAGTTTAGGTCCCTTTCTGGCCTTTATGAGGCCAGACCCTACTCCTCTTTCTTATGTCTGGCTATTCTTCATATTTCAGATTCCTGTGCCCTCCAGGGGCTCCCCATCCTGAGGCAGGACTGGCATTTTTTCCTTCCAACTCCGACCAATGCCCTCCTCATGAAACCATTTGGTTCTAGGTCCCTGTTGCTGAATCTAGAACCTTACCACTGTGCCACATCTAGTTCCTTTCTCCTGGTCTAGAACTAGGAGCACTGAGTTTTAGAATCTACATATTTACCTCGAGGCCCTACCACCAGCTTAGCTGAAAGGGGCTCTTCACATGGGTTGTGCTATGTCCGATGACCTTAGTTTGCAACAGGAGAAGGAAGGCTGAAGGGATCTGATTAAAGTGTTTCTGGAGACAAAAAAAAGACATCTGTATGTAAGACTCCCATGTCTGGTCTGACATGAGGGCTTGGTAGGCCTTGATCTTGGTTTCTTTCTTCTCTTTCCTCCCTCCTCTCTACTTTCCCTATTCCTACCTCTGCATATTACTGTACTGAGAACAAAACCACTAACATGAGCAGGATACTTCTTGAATTTAAATGTATATATTTGTGTACCTGATAATAATATAGTTTCAGGCAACTAAATTATAATTTAAATGGAATATTGTTAGCCTTTAGTTTACCCATTATTGTTAGCATGCTTATAATTTGTCAGAGACAATAGCTTTTTACAAGTTTTGTAAGAAAGGTTTGAGGCAATATGACAGAATGAACCAGTTACCCAATAGGAGCAAAACAAACAATCTGTACGAACTCAAAACACTGAATACAGAGTGCAGCAATTCAAAGGAAGAACCTTGGTCATGGATTCTGTGGGTGACCATTGAAGCATCAAAGTTCTCACCTAAGAAACTTAGATCAGGATTTACCTGTATGCTGGATGAAGGAGAGCGACTAAAGTCTTCTGTTGTTGTTAAGTTTTGTGTTTAATTTCTTTTTGTTTTGAAGGGGTGGACAGTGTCAATTGAATTTTTCAAAGGAAGGGAAAGGGTCGTAAATGAACGTGTATAAAGGATACATGGACAAAGCCAAAGGTGGTTGTAGAATTGAGGGTGGGAGGTGGGGGTGGGTAGGTCAGGGGAAAGTGGTGGTGGGAAAATGGAGACAACTGTATTCAAACAACAATAAAAAAATTTAAAAAAACATAAAAAAGATTTAAATAAAGCTTGCACCTCACACTTAAAATTTTTTTTCAAAGGACAAAGAATAGTTTATTTAGTGCATGCTATATACTTCTGAAGAAAATTATAAAGGAATATATCAAATTCCAAAATGATCAATTTTATAGGTAACTATTAAGATTTTAGATCTAGTGCTTGATTTGTTTCTTGGAAAAAGAGATAACTCAGGCTGTACTAGTCAAAACTAAATGATCCACGAAATGATCAAGAAAACAACTCAGGGTTATCATCTGGATATTGTGAGTAATATTAGCAAAAAATATTCTATAGATTAGATGTTGAGTCAATTATTATTATATGACCTAAAATTTTTCAAGTTCTGCTTTATACATGGAATATTCTTATGCTCATAAAAAAATTTATGAAAAAGATCAGGCTTATCTTCTAAGGCTCTTGTTCTTAGAATGGTCAAATTCCCCCAGCAAAAGTTCTTCCACATTCTAGAGGGTACATGCCCAGCTATCAGTATTCTGGGAAGTCAGTGGGAGGCATGAGGGACGGGTCTCAAAATCAGTGGGAAAATTTTCTTTCTTCTGTTTTCAGTGAGGTTCCTATACCCTATGTGCTGATGTGCTCCAGTCCAAATGCTGTCTGTTTTGCCTTTTAAAGAAAATTAGCTTTCCATCCTTCTTCAGGTGAGGCAGGAACACATCAGGGGTCTGGACTTTCAATCTTCTTGCCCACCTTCTTTCCCGACTTCCCAAGGGACCTCTTGTCACCATTCATGAGTGTTTTGGGAGTTACGCGGTATAATTCAGGTTACATGTCAGCATTCCTGAGTGTCAGTTGAGGATTCAGCTTGCTCGAATTCATTTCATAGGATATTGATAGTGTCTTCACCCTCACTGTTTTTGTTCTTAAGAGTCCATGCCTTCAAAACAAGTCCCTTCCCTGGAGTTTTCATGGCCTTTTGGGGAAGGAGCTGAGCTCAATGGGCATTTTCAATCAGCATGTTAACTTGCAAGTGCTGTTATCTCTTTTTATGCTTCACTTGGGTTATTTTCGTGACTCCCGCCACGTATTAGTACAATTGGCATGCCTTATGTGGGACCAGTATACGGAATATGAAAAGATATACCTGTCTCAGTTAAACTTTATTCTGTCCTTGTTTTGACCTAGATTCATTTAGAGTGTTTAGTGTGCTGTTCTGTTAAGTTATAATGACTTAATTTTTAAAGAATGTACTAATTTAAATCTCTGGGCAAAACACAAAGTAGCCTTGTTGCCATTCATTGTTGTCGACTCAGGGAGGATGGGCACTTCTGCAGAACTGCCACCTGGGACTCGATTTCATGGATGAGCTAATGGACACAGTTACAGAAACTGAGATTGTACACGACGCTTTCCGCCTGTGGATGACCACCGAGGTTCACAAGCAGTTTCCCATCGCACTCCTTCAGATGTCCATCAAGTTTGCCAATGAGCCTCCGCAGGGCCTCCGGGCAGGACTGAAAAGAACATATGGCGGTGAGTGGAGGAATACCTCTAAGTTTATGGGCGTTCTTGCACGTAAACTATTTTCTTAAAGAAATTGTAAAAACAGAATTAGCTAGGGCATAGTTATAGCAAAGAGTACTGTTATTTAACATGTGGAGGAGTGGATGGCCACTTTGTCATGGTCCTTGTGGAATGTGACCTGGCAGGGTTAGGCACCAGAGCGCAGAATTTCCCGCCTTATATTTTTCCTGTTTCCCCAATATTGCTCTACTTTGTCCTATCCTATTCTTTGGTAGGCACCTAATTTTTAATGTAAATATCTAAAGTTGATGTTTTGGTCATATTATGGTCTTTATGCTCCATACCTGAAGTAGGACAGTAGCTTCTTCCAAGAGGAGAGGCTGAATTAAAATTATGGTCTGCCTTCATTTCATGAAGGCATCCATATTCTATAATGTCAGAATGGTAGCACAGTTAGAAATCAAACAAAAGGAGCAAAACCAGACCAAATGACTTCCATTTATAACTGGAACTGAGATTTTTCTCTTTGCCTTTGCTTCCCGTACTTCATGGCTTCCTGTCTGGGACTTGTGGTCATGAACAGAGCTTGGACTGTGGAGTCAGAAATCCTGTTTCTGAGCCTCCGTCAACAAAATGCTGTGTTCTCATGGGTGTTAGTCACTCAAACAACTGGAATTTTCATTTCCTCACGTGTAAAATAAGGAACATAAAATCTATCCATGATGATTGGAGTCTAGTGTATTTAATAACAATAATGAATATAACAATTCTATATCATTCCGAAAAATCTACAAAGAGATTTTTTAGAATTGTTAACAGGACTCAAATTCCTGCCAGTTTATAAAGTAACGTCAGGATAAAATGGATGTGGAAGGGTGATGGCAATGAAAAAAGTTACCAAATGAGAAAATTTATGGTTTTATATGTGTATTATAGATACATATATAATCATTGTAGCTATTGCTTCAGGAATATATTTAGGTTGCCATGGGCCTCTATACGCAGTATTAACAATTTAATATTAATTAAAATAGTGTATGTACATGCTCCAAATAATAATAATAATAATGATAATAATGATAATAATAATAATGTAAACATTTTTATTGTTATTTGGTGGTGGTTGTAGTCATAGCAGCAGTATGTATTTTGCTGCCTTCATTCCTCCTCCTCTACTTCCTCCCCACATTATCTTGTTAGATTAGCAGGAACTTGATCCGCGTCAGCGAGCCCCTCTTCCCCTCAAATCTCTTGGCAGATTTTTCAGAGAGAAGTGCCCTCTAGGTACCCAACTTAAATTATTGTTGCCATATGAATGTGATAAAAAAATTTGAGATAAAAAAGTTTAATATTAGGAATTGACGAAAAGAATTAATAACTGGTGAAAGTAATAGAAAATGAAGATGTTTGAGAGCTGACACAGGTTTTCACCCTGCCGACCTCAACAGGCGTGAGCCAGGACCTGCTGGATGTGAGCACGGCGGCGCAGTGGAAGCCCATGCTGTACGCCGTGGCTTTCCTGCACTCCACGGTCCAGGAGAGGCGGAAGTTTGGTGCCCTGGGGTGGAACATCCCTTATGAATTTAATCAAGCGGACTTCAATGCCACTGTGCAGTTTATCCAAAACCATTTAGATGACATGGATATCAAAAAGGTACCATGTGTGCTGCTTCATGCTACTAGTGATGGTGGCTCCTCAAGCTAACGTGACCCCCACCCCTGGGTAAGGGATGTGCTGACATCCCTTACCCAGTTGTGACAACCCGAAAGTTCTGCAGACATTACCAAATGTTTTCTGGGTGGGGGCAGCTTTGGAGTAAACCTTGTAAGAGTGATGATTTTCTGTGCTTGCAAAGTCACTATCTTTAAGTCATAGCAACTTAGGTCACATTTGCCTCTTGATTTCAGCTGAAAAATAACCAAATTTTGATGATTTTTTTATATCTTAAAGTCAAGTTGACATTCCACATAACACAACCTAACAGAGTTTTTTAGAGGGTGGGGGGAGTGAGTGGGGAAACTTAAAAAAAAAATCTTACAAAATGAAAATGAAGCCCAGATTACTTTTGAAGTACTTGATTCTTAAAGAACTATCCCAATATTTTAAAAAACCATCTTTTTTTCTGTTGAAATTAAAATGTGAAAATATGAAGCAGAATCTATTTCAAGTTGCAAGGATGAGTTTTTAGTAATCACTTATGTTTGCCTAATTAATTTTTTCCGTACTTTTTACATTATGAATAAATGAGTGAATAAATGATGTTCCTTGGCAGGGAAAATAAGGATAAAACAGTAACCAGTTCTACACAATTATTCTATAAATTTTCCCAGGGTGTCTCCTGGACCACCGTCCGCTACATGATAGGCGAGATTCAATATGGAGGCAGAGTCACTGATGACTATGATAAGAGATTGTTGAACACATTTGCTAAGGTTTGGTTCAGTGAAAATATGTTTGGACCAGATTTCAGCTTTTACCAAGGATATAATATTCCAAAATGCAGCACGGTGGATAACTATCTTCATTATATCCAGGTGTGTCAATGTCAAACTTTTATGCATAGAGTAAATATCCTCAGCATTGACCTTTTGGTTATTGATGTATACCATTTACTCATATACTCTTTTTAGTATAATTTTTAATGGTGACACATGTTGAAACTTCCACCATAGATGCTTTCTTCATGTTTATATTTGCCCAATGATTAAAATGGTTATATTTGTTCTGCATGCATGTTTTGTATGAATGATCTCCTCCCATTCTCTTGTAATGCTTCAGCGAAGAATATTTTTGGGGGAGATGACAGATTGAGCAGATGAGAGCCGGGGAACCTGCACAAACTCCCCAGAGCTCTCCACCTGTGAGACTTCTGTGACTTGTGATAACAGGGCAGAGGCAGCCTCTGGACAGTCTGTTCAAGTTTTCAATCCACTTGCCTTATTTTGTGACATCTGTTCCTTAATCCGAGTCTAACGGACAGTGCATGAGTGTGTACAGGAGTCCATTCATACAAGAACTTCTCCATCCAGGGCTGGGTACTTCTTTGTCATGGAGGGGGTGATGGGGGGCTGTCCTGCGGTTAGTAGCAACCCTGGCCTCTCCCCACATGATGTCAGCACATCCCTTACCCAGTTGTGGCAACCAAAAAGTTCTGCAGACATTACCAAATGTTTTCTGGGGGTACAAAATCACCCATGATTGAGAAACATTGCTCTAAGAAAGAAAAAATAGATTTTGACAGGAAATTTGGGGAAAAAAGTTGATTTGTGTTTCAAGGTAACTACAGTTTCTGTCTCTATACCTTGAATTCATTAGATCATTATTTAGCAATCTCGTTTGTGTCTAAGATTTATCTCAGAGTGAACAAACTAAAGCGCAACAGCCCCAGAGGGCTAAATTTATTAGTATATTTAGAGGTTCTGTGATAAATAGATGTGATGAGTTTATCATATATTATCATCTCTACACTGTTAGTAATTCAAATCAGCAAATATATGTATTTTAATTGCACTATATGTGTCTTTAAATGATTAGCACTGAATAAAAAAGTGCCTTTGAAGGTATAAATTCAAATATGCCTGTAGATATATTTATTTATATACATCTCATTTCACAATGAACTTGGGTTCATACATAGGAAGACATTATGTAAAAAGAAATAAAATAAGGGAGTAGATAGGAGGAGAACTATGAATAGGACAACAATAAAACAATTCACATGTAGAAATATGTCGAATTGCAGGTAAATTTTCTTTTTGTCAAGTAGCAGGGGGAGAATTTTGCCCACTTGTTCTTGCTGTTTTCCTCACTGACTCTATTGCTCTGTTAATATTTCTCTCTTTTCGTAGTCTCTCTCCAGGAGAGTACAGTTCCTTTATTTGGGTCCTAATTGCCACAACTGTCATTTTCTGGTATCTTAAGAACATAGTCACCATTAGTTATCCAACATTCGTTTAAAAAACGAATTAGATTAGATTAGCTTGAATTAGATTAGACCTTCAGAAAACAAAATGCCATTCCATATTTCCCTCTCTGTCTTACATATTATAAAACAAGACAGTTATCTCCTTGATTAAATTTGTTGGAGGCGTAGACATTAAAGTACCATGAGCCGGTTATATTTCTCAATGGTAATTTTTTTCCAGGCAACTTTTGATTTTTTCTGGAGAAATTATTGAGATGGTGGTCTGATACAAACAAGGCATCCTTTATAAATGTGTATTCTAATAAAAGCGTGCTTCTTTCCAAAGACAATATAATTTAACTGGTCCTTATGGCGGCAGTGTTTGCTTACTGTGATACTTGTTGTTCAGAGTTTGCCCAGCTATGACAGCCCCGAGGTCTTTGGGCTGCACCCCAATGCTGACATCACGTACCAGAGCAAGCTGGCCAAGGACGTGCTGGACACCATCCTGGGCATCCAACCCAAGGACAGCTCTGGTGGAGGGGATGAAACCCGGGAGGCTGTGGTGGCCCGGCTGGCTGATGACATGCTGGAAAAGCTACCCCCTGACTATGGCCCGTTTGAAGTGAGTCGACATCTTGACAGAATATCTGCTGTGGATGTGTCTGTTCAGTTAGGGGGATGAGGAAGGAGGGCAACCATTTTCTGAAAAAAAAGAAGAAAAATTTAAAATCTCAATTCCTGAAAACTCAGAAAAAGAAGTTTTTGAATCTATAAATGTGATGACTTTGACATATAAATAATAAGAAAACTTAATATGAATGTTAATATTCATAATTAAATTATGAGTATATACTGGTGGGTTAGGATTCCTTTTCTAGAACTTTCCCTTGAGGTACTTCACATTGCTATTTGTTGAAAGAAAAGTAATGTATTTTTAGAGTTTAGCACCTGATTATTTAGAAAATGTTGTGTAATTTAATGTACACCTTAAAACTCAGGCATTCTTAATTTCAGGGAGTCTGTATTTTTATCATTAACTTGCCTTGCAGCTTCTTCATCTCACAGGTTTAAAACGCTAGTATGTCTTTGAAAAAATACATGATCTTTATTATATTGTTTCTGTTACCATTTAGTCCACTTATTAGTATGTCTTTTTAATATGCAACTGATTTCTAAGCAATTCCATGATTATGAAGGTTAATTTTTTAGACATATTAGAAAATTGTGAAGAGATTTACCCTGGCAAAAATTTTAAACTTTTGATAAAAGCAAAAATAACTGGGTTACTTTCCATATTGTCTTAAAAGATGACCCGGACTAGGTGTGATGCTTTTGTCACGGGGCCACCAGGTTTCTTCATGTACGGCCCCCTTTCCACCTGCTTTCGGAAGGAACCCTGCAGGCTTTTGTTTCTTCAGCATCCTATTACTTTTTACGAAGCAGGTCACTTTGGCTGCGAATACGATAGACTGAACTCAGGGACCTATCGCCAAGGGAATCATTTCCTGGGGAAGAAACTCTGATCGCTTGCTTGGAGAAAATCAATACTGCAATCAGCTTTTACAAACACCTTTCATTATAGTAACAGGAAACAGATCATTCATGTCTAGCAGTGGTTGAAATACTTATGAAGCATTAAAAATAGATAAAAATATAATAAATAAATAGATAAAATAAATAAGTAAATAAATAAAGTAAGTAATGGGGTGTAGAGGCATCTCCCTCCTTTTACTCGGATAATGCAACTCAGCCCGGCACAATAACTGATTCATAGAAAATTCTCAATTAATACTTGCAGGATGGAAATGATTGGGTGGGTGGGTGGATGGATGGATGAGTGCTTTGATGGCAAACAGAAAGCTCTGAAAATATGTATAGTTTTTCTGATGCAGCCAGCAGAATGGTCATGCCTGTATACATGTCTGTTTGTGTGTGCCCATGTATGTGTCTGAAAGTCTTAGATTAGCAGTAAGTGACTACTTCCTAGTAAGCGCAGTTGCTGTCTAGAAGGCTGTGTGGCTGTGGTCATGCACTTTTATTTTTCTGTGCATTAATGGCTGCCTGTTCTCTCCCACACGGGATGAAAAATCAGTTGGTCATCTGATAGATGTTTCCTTTCTTATTTTTTGTCTGTTTTCTGGCAGTGAAAAAATAAACAAAAATTTACCACTTGTGGAATTGTGAAATCTAGGGCCTTTTCAGAAGCCCCAGTGACATAAACATTAACAGCTTTCTACTTTATAACATGTGCTGAATGTCTCCTTGACAGGTAAGAGAGAGGCTGCAAAAGATGGGACCATTCCAGCCGATGAACATTTTCCTCAGACAGGAGATAGACAGAATGCAAAGGGTGCTCACCCTGGTCCGCAGCACCCTGACTGAGCTGAAACTTGCCATCGACGGCACCATCATCATGAGTGACAATCTTCGCGATGCATTGAATTGCATGTTTGATGCCAGAATTCCTGCTCAGTGGAAAAAAGTACGTTGAAGTTTGCTCCTGTTCTGCCCAGTTACTTCATTCTTGTGCAGAGTTGCAATTGGCAAGCGGAAAGTATCTATGGATAATTTACTTAAAAGCATTCTTTTGCTTAGGGACTAATCCCCTTACAATCCTGTATTTTTATATTGTAGGTAGGGAAGGAAATTATATAGCATTTCCTATGTACCAGGGTGGACAATTTACATGCATTCTTTCATTTCAATCTTACATTTTATTGCCCTTAATTTACAGATGAGGAACTTGCTTCAAGAGAGGTTAAATCTTTCCTCAAATCACACACCTAAGTCATCCAAGAATCAGAATTTAAATCCAAGCTCTTGGACTTCAGAGCCCATAATACTAGTTTCATAGAGGAGAATGTTCTGAGATACACATGCATATTAAACATTTTCTTTCCTTTGTTTGTAGATATGTGAGTATACATATCTCAAGATAACAAGTGTGCTTACTGATTACCTGTTGGTGATTGTGGCACATGAGACATGTGGTTTTAAGAAATAATTTTCTACTTGAAAAGTAAAATAAGGACTCAGTGTCTTTTTTAAGCAGAAAAATGTGTGTATTTGAGGGCAGAGGGCACCTAACTGACATAGCTTCTTTGTTCTGTATTTAAGCCTCTGTGTGTTATATGCAAGTGCAATTTGTGGGGAAAATAAGTGAAATCTTCAAGATTGCTTATGGTGGAGAAGGGACCTGGGAAAGGGTAGGGGTGTTGCTGTATTTATGTTCCGTATTTCCTGAGAAGTTGCATTTGGCATATGCCATCGACCAGGGGTGACTCTGCCCCCACGGTAGGAACTCCTCGAGTACTTGACTCACAGCTCTTTCTGAAAGTCCCTGCTCCCCTTCAGAAGTGCATACATGCTGTCCCCTCCCTGAAGGTTTGGCAGAAGGAGGAAACCGGGATGGATGGTAGGTAGAGAAGTTCGACAGGCTTTACCCACTTGTGATCTGAAGTCATGGATGCAAAGTGAACCGGTCCGTACAGTTGTACGGTTTCCTCCAGCCTCACTCAGCCCACTGGGAGTGGGCCTGGGAAGGGCGGATGGTCAAGGTCGTGCCATGTTGGGCTTCCCTAGGCAAGTGCGATGGAAGACGTGTTAGTTTTCTGGGGTTGCATAATGAGCTACCACAGACTGAATGGTTTAAACAACGGCGATTTATTGTTGCACAGTTCTAGAGGTGGGACGTCCAAGAGCAAGGTATACACAGGGCTCCCCTACAGTGTCTTATGAAACTAGAGCATGCAGAGCAGAGCAGGGTGTGTGCTCCCTGTAGGCTTCCGGGCCCCAGAAGAAAAAGAGAAAGTTGCTGTTTCTGAACATGTATCTCCGTGTTTCCTGCTGCTGATAGGGCTTTCCTAACCGCTGCTGTCTCCATGCTGATCTACTGACACGCACTGAGGTTCCTTCTCTTTCTTTTCCACACACTGGGTGGGGCTGCAGCTCCCCACAGTTACAGTGGGACCCATCCGGTGGACGTGTCACCATCTGGTGGTGGCTCTTCCTCCGTATGGCCTGCGAAGTTGTCATAGTCAGGAGAAGGGAGGAATGGACAAGGCACACTGGGTCTGATCTTCATGGATCAGAACAGATGGAGGGACACAACATGACAACATGAATGGGAGACTGGGAAGTGTAGGGGTCACTTCCCACATGGGATGAAAACTCGCTGATCATTTAACGAACTGTCTGTGCCACACCCCACCTCCCCTCAAGTCGGATATGTTTCCTTACCTCCTTAGAGTGAGGGGAGTGATGGGATGGAGAGGCCTGCAGTGTTATGTAAATGGAGCTCTCGGTCCTTGGAAGGAAATAGAGTTGTGGAGATAATGTGCTTTGCCCAAGAGGACAGTGTTCCATGACAAGGCTGAAAGTGCAAGGGTGGGACTGGGTGAATTAAGTGGATTGTTAGAGATCAGAGGTCATGAGATAAGAAGGTAGGGTATTCAATGGGTCATTCACAGGGATCCTGGTGTCGCCAAGAATGATTAGTGGAAGTAAATAAATGCAGTTAATGGGTTACGAGCTGAACTCTGAAGCCGAAATACCTATGTTCAAATTGTGCCTTTGCCACATCCAAGCTGTGCAAGCTCAGATAAGCTACTTGTCTTGCCATGCCTAAGTTTCCTCATCTGTAACATGGGAATTATTATTAGTCTCATCTCTACTACAGGCCTTGTGAGCATTAAATTGAAGAATGTAAAGTGCTTAGAACAGTGTCTGGCATGTGGCCAGTGTTACGTAAGTGCTTGCTATTATTATTCTTAAAACCACATACCTCCAATACTTCCACCATTATTACCACCACCACCTTCTTCATGACCACTACTGCATTGCCACCTGCATCACCATCACTTCCACCCCACCACTTCCACCACCACTGCCTCCATCACCTCCACCACCACGATTTCTATTACTACCACCGTTTCTATTACTACCACCACCATCACCACCACCACCACCTCTGCCATCACTACTTCCATCATTACCACCTTCATGACCATCACCCTACCAGTATCCCTACTATTTTCACCAGCTCTATCACCACTACCTCCTCCACCAGCACCTCCACCGCCAGACCTCCATCACCACCATTTATATCATCACCACCATCATCATCCATATCTTCATGATTATTTTGGGGATGGAATGCAAGGGCAAACCAGGAACCAAATTCCTTGGTAAATAAGAGGGAGCGACCAGTGGTGACAGAAATGAGAAGGGGTGAGGACAGGATGTCCAGTGTCTGAGACTCAAAGGAAGAGAATAATGGGAAACTGTAACTTGTCAGAAACAGGGATATCTGTTCCTTCCTTGTCCTGATGGCTGTGCAGTAAACAGTATCTTACATTCTGAGAGGGCTACAAAGGAAGCAGTCTTTTCTGGGTGAGGGTTGGGGAGAGACTACAGAGGAGGTGGGGGGAATGTTCAAGGAAGAGATGAAGGGTCTTGAGGAGTTTGCTGATCATGGCACTGAGGATGCTGAAGGTGCAGTAGAAAGACGTGGGAGGGCTGAGGTTTGGCTCAGATTGGGGGATATACAGGGAGGGCTGCATCTAGAGTGAGACTGGGTCATGAGGTGACTAGATGCTTGGCCTTTTGAAGTTACTCAGGTTATTGGGAAGGTGAGACCTGATGGGATTAGAACAGATAGTCTTTCAGAAGAGACTCACTTAGCTCGGAGCCTCCAATTTCTCACCCAGGGTTCGTGCAGATTCTAAGGCAGTGGGTCCCACAGGCAGCATAAAGTACGTGGGAAGTGCCCTACCTATTGACTTCTCCATCTTATTGGATGACAGTACTATTCATCGCTCTAATCACATAGCTTAGAAACTCAAGTTAGCTTTGACCGGACCCCTTCCTCTCTTTTGCACCTTTAACAAATTTATTGCCAAGGCCAGAGAGTTTTCTATCTGAATTGCCTCTCCTCACTGCCAGTGACAGAAGGAGAACCAGTGCCTGGTCACTGGCCACTGTTTTGTTACCCACTAACCCAGAAGACTGAGCTTGGTCAGCGTCTGGGAGGTTCTGCAACAGGGATCCTTGCCAGGAGGCACCCTCTCAGTAGTGGTTCCCTGTGTCCTCAGATCAAATGCAGTATTGAGACTTCTTTTTTAGTTAGCACATCAATAAATGTTGAGTAGAATGAGTTACCTAATTTTAAAATTGTGATCAATATACTATCAGTCTTTGGAATCCTATTTTTTTTGAAAACCAGGAAAATTAATTTTAAGACATTTGAAATTCAAGTGGTATATCTATCCAGGTTGATCACTACATTTATTTGTACATAAAATATTGCAGTTGCAGTAAAATGTTATAAAATATGATTTGGAGACACCCACCTTCACAGCTGCTGATAACGTCAATGGCATATCCATGCCAGTTGTAACCATAGAAGCTCCACATGGGAATTCAGGAGGAATGTTACAGGCAATGAATGTAATTAATTTGTCGGTGGTAAAGGGACCTGTGTTTCTACATCTGCTCCTTCATCAGAAGAAATCAAAGTACATTCTAAGGGACAAAAACTTCAGAAAATAATTGTTGTTTGCCTTGTTACAAATGATAAATGGAGAAAGGCTCCTCTGAGTTGGTATTCAGAGAATGCATTTTAAAGCGTTGGTTGGGCCGTGAGCACTGTCATGCAAATGGAGATCTTGTTTTATAATGCATCTACTGAAAATGTAACTGAAGGAAAATAGTTGGAACCAGTTGAATTTAATACAATTGTTTTAATTGCTCTGTAGCTGAATTGGTGATGAATATGTTTGTAAGTAGAAGGTGATTCTATTGACTGCAGACATCTGGGGCAGCATCTGAGTTCTCAGTTGATCTGTATTCATGTGCTTGTCAGCTGATTGTGTCATACAATCTCAAGGAGGAAGAATCATTTGAGAACTTAAATTTCAGAACCCCAGGGCGATTCATGTCTTAGGGACTTTTAAATTCTAAAAGTGAAACTGGTATTTTATCATTTTTTTCTGTGAACATAGCCAGTGAAACAGCAAAATTAAGCCTGCATTAATTGTTTGTGTGTATGTATTTCAGGCATCGTGGGTTTCGAGTACATTGGGTTTCTGGTTTACTGAACTTATAGAAAGAAACTGCCAGTTTACCTCGTGGGTTTTCAATGGCCGACCCCACTGCTTCTGGATGACAGGCTTTTTTAACCCTCAAGGATTTTTAACTGCAATGCGACAGGTAATAGCTCTGAATTACACCTGTTGTGTTATTATAATTTTCCTCTATAAAGTTCCCTTCTTTCATTATAGTTTTAGAGTATAATAAGACAGAGAATGACTGTCTCTTGTGGGTGCTAGCTGTTACATTGTCCTGAACATAAATCCAGGAACTTGTTCTGAGGCTGCTGGCTTGAATTTCAAAATCTTTATTTGTTATTTTTATATTTGATTTTATTATATATAACAAAATAAAAAAAATATATATGTACAAGTGGTTAACTTGGGACATGAGTGTTGGTTCTGAAAGAATCTTTTTAACCTTAAGTACCATTCTAGTTATTTGCATTAGGGTAGTTTGGGGATGCACTGTAATTTATGCTCTGTATATACGAACCTCTCTAATTGCTAATTGCATCCTCTGATTTTGTTCTTGCCTGGAGTAGGAGATAACTCGGGCCAACAAAGGCTGGGCTCTGGACAATATGGTGCTTTGCAACGAAGTCACCAAGTGGATGAAGGATGACATTTCTGCCCCTCCCACAGAGGGTGTCTACGTCTATGGCTTATATCTTGAAGGTGCTGGCTGGGACAAGAGAAACATGAAGCTCATTGAGTCCAAACCAAAAGTGCTCTTTGAGTTGATGCCTGTCATAAGGATTTATGCAGAAAACAACAGTAAGTTTTCTTGTGCATTCAGGGATGGTTGGTATTATTAGAGTCAATGACATTATAAACACAGAATCTTGGTATTTTTGTATCATATAATAAGGATTTGATTCTTTTATTAACTAGCTTCAGCTATACACCCATGTTTATTGAGTATTTATTGACCATTAGTCAATTTCTTGGGTGCTATTGGGAAGGAAATAGTTATCCAGATAACTCTTGCCTGTCTAATAAAGCAGATAAAATATATATGGATGATAAAGTATTAGCTGATAACATAAGAAACAGGTATTTGGAAGGTGAGATAATAGTAGGGTGAAGTAGTCAGGGCACATAGGTCTGGACTGGGCTTGGAAGGATGGAGATGATGAGGGGGGCAAGTGGTGGAAAGAGGCTTTCTAGGCAGGTCAGGCCAGGGCTCACTGGACACATTGGCTGTACCAGCTTGGAGATTGAAGCCAGGTCATGAAATCTAGATTGAATTCAGGGACATTTAGCTTAATCCAGTAGCTAATGGCAAATTGCTGGGTTCACATTTCAGCCTATGAATGTAATGACACGTCTTGGAAGCACATACGTTATTCTACTTGACAAAGTCATCAAAGGCTCTATTTGATAAGGCTAAAATTATCTAAACCACTTTCCATCATTGACTTGATGTTTTCCGGGGGCTTTTGTTGTTGTATTTTACTCAGCTAAACTCTTCTCAGCAATAAACACCTTTATGAGCATATGGGACTTTCCTGTTAATTTTTTAAAATTAAAATTTCTTTTTTAATCTATCGATAATCACTTTATTTTTTACTCACTTTTTTTATTGTTGTTCAAGTGCAGTTGTCTCCATTTCCCCCCACTTTTCCCCCCTGCCCCACCCATCCCTACCTCCGACCCTCAATCCTACTCCCGTTGAGCTTGGTCCATGGGTCCTGTATACATGTTCCTAGATGACCCTTCCCCTCCCCCCCGCCCGTTATCTCCTCCTCCCCGCTCTGGTTACTGTCAGTTTGTTCTTAATTTCAGTGTCTCTGTTATATTTTGCTTGCTTGTTTGTTTTGTTGATTAGGTTCTACTTATAGGTGAGATCATATGGTATTTCACTTTCACTGCCTGGCTTATTTCACTTAGGATGATATACTCCAGTTCCATCTATGCAGTTGCAGAGAGTAGGAACTCCTTCTTTCTGCTGCTTAGTATTCCATTGTGTACCACATTTTTTTATCCACTCATTTACTGATGGGCACTTAGGTTGCATCCAGAACTTGACTATTGCAAATTGTGCTGCTATGAACATTGGTGTGCATAGGTTCTTTTAAATTGGTGTTTCAGGATTCTTAGGGTATAATCCTAGCAGTGGAATTGCCAGGTCAAAAGACTGTTCCATTTTTAGTTTTCTGAGGAAATTCCATGCTGTTTTCCACAGTGGCTGCATCATTCTGCATTCCCACCAACAATGCACTAGGGTTCCCTTTTCTGCACAGCCTCACCAGCACTTGTTTGTTGATTTGTTATGATGGCCATTTTGACTGGTGTGAGGTGGTATCTCATTGTGGTTTTAATTTGCATTTCTGTGATGGCCAGTGATGCTCAGCATTTTTTCATATGTCTCTGGGTCCTCTGTATGTTTTTCTTGGAGAAATATCTGTTCAGGTCTTTTGACCATTTTTTAATTGGGTTGTTTGTCTTTCTGGAGTGGATTATGTGAGTTTTTATATATTTTGGAGATCAAACCCTTGTCCAAGGTGTCATTTGCAAATATATTTTCCCACACGGTTGGTTCCCTTTTCATTTTGCTGATGTTTTCTTTAGCCGTGCAGATGCTTTTTTATTTTGATGAAGTCCCATTTGTCTTTTCTTTCCTTTATGTCCCTTGCTCCAGGGGACATATCAGTGAAAATATTGCTGCATGGAATATCTGATTTTCCTGCCTGTGTTCTCCTCTAGGACTTTTATTTTGTCACGACTTATGTTTAAGTCTTTTATCCAACACACACACACACACACACACACACACACACACAGTGAAATGATTACTATTAGCCATAAACTTTAGAGGTAACCCCATCGTAGTGGATCCTAAGGAAATACTGATTTTGTGACAGAAGGACAACATAGTTTTCTTTAAACAAGGGATAAAATATAACATCATTTTAAAAGACAGCTTTTAGTATCCCTACTCATAGATAAATATCCCATTTGGAACATGGGCCAAGGAAAGAGAGTTAATAAACTATGAGAATTTATTTTTTAAGCAAACATTGGCTTAATGCTTTCTATATATACCAGCCACGGCCTTAGGGGCAAGAGACACAAGGTAACTATGAACCAGATTAAGCCCACAAAGGACTCAGTCTAGTGAGGGAAACTGGTGTGTAGATAGAATTTAATGCATGTTATGATACAGATTCACCCAGCATGGTCAGGAAGCCTTAGAAGGAGATCAAAAACTGCCTAGGAGGTTGGTGCAGACTGCTTCTGAGATGTGCTCTGCAAGAGAAGAATGAATGTGCTAGGAAGTTAAAGATAGATTTTTTTTTTTTTTTTTTTTTGACAGAGGAAAATAGCATTAGCTTCCTTGGTCATTCCATGAATGATTATCTGGCAATGAACATCTGCCTTGCACTGCTTAGGTGCTGGGGATGCAACAGTGAAAAAATACCAGGGAGAATCCCCATTCTCATGGAACTCAACAGGGAAGGGCAGCCCTGGCTAGGTGGCTTAATTGGTTGGAGCATCATCTTGTACACCAAAAGACTGTGGGTTTGATCCCAGGCATCCTAGGCACATACCTAGGTTGCAGGTTCGATCTCCAGCTGGGATGTGTACAAGAGGCAACCAATTGATGTTTTTCTCTCACATTGATGTTTCTCTCTCCCTCTCTCTCTCTCAAATCAATAAAACATTTCCTCTGGTGAGTATATTTTTAAAAAGGAGGGGATGGGTAGTCTAAAACAAAGCAAATATAGCCAAGCCTTGTTACTCATGGATTCTCTATTTATGGTTTCACCTACTGGCTAAGTTTATTTGTGACCCCCAAATCCACATTTTTGGCATTTTCTTGATCACTGACAGACATGCACAAAGCAATGAAAAATGTGAGGCTCCCAACATGCATGTTCCCAGTTGAGGTTGACGATGTGACACTGTCTCAGCTGTAAACAAGTGTCCTTTACGTGGTCTGTTTGGTGTTACATTTCCACGTGTGTGTACTTTTTGCTGTTTATAATAGAATTCCCAAGTGTAGTGCTGAAGTGCTGTCTGGTGTCCTGAGTATGAGAAGGCTGCCACGTGCCTTACAGAGAAAACACGTGTGTTAGATGTGCTTCATGGAAACACGAGATACAGTGCTGTCAGCCTTGAAGTCAATGTCAGTGAGTCAACAATGCATATTAAAAAGGTGTCGTTAAGTGAAAACACACACAAAACAAGGTTTTGTATTGGTGGGTTGTTGAAAATGGGACCAGAGCCTCTCAGGAACCTAGGCCTCTGTTTCCTCTAGGAGCACAGGTTCCGTGGTCCCCAATTCAGTGTTCGTGGAGACTTTATATACCCGAGTCCCATGAGTAATGACAATCGATTGTAAGTGAACATACTGATGTCGTATAGTTTTTGTCCCTATAAAGAAAAGCACACACTTGGTATGCTAAGGAGTAAAGTAGTTTAGGAGTTGGGGGAAGGCGTTGTTGATGAAAGAACACTGAACTGGCATCCAAGTGACAGAAAGTGGCTATGCTGACATCCAGGAGCAGAGGCAAGAGGGCGAAGGTATGGGTTAGCAAAGGGCTGCTATGTTGGAGGAACAGAGAGAAGGTGTGTGGAGGAAGAGGAGCCCATAGGAGAGGAAAGAAAGGTGAGGGCTCAGCACAGGCCCTGGCCCACGGGTACCCCGCTCAGGATACTCTGGCTGTATAGGAGAGGATGCAGGTCTGCCTGGGATTGGGCAAGCATGCTGCCTATGACCTCATGTTTACCAGCTCAGGGCAGTGTGAGATCCTAGGGTGGTGGCTCTTTTATAAAAATGAAAACCAAATGTTCATTTGGCTAAAAATCGTGTTTTAGAAAATTTGCATTGTCCTATCATTGTAGCTAGTCAATATGCTATAAAAAATGTTTTATAAAATGCAAGAAAGGTCTTTCTCATGTGGAGTTAAGGGTTACTTTTTTATTTCTTGTGACTAAACTGTAAAAATCCATTGCAATATGACATGGAACATCTCAGCATGGTAGTATTAAAGTAATAATTTTATAATTCAGGCAATTCCTTATTTAAGAACAGATTTTTCTACAAGCACTGTGTTCACCCTGCTGGGCGTTAGTCAACAGCGAGGCTCATTAGCAGCAGGTAAGGGAGGAAATAAAATAAACAAAGGAAAAGTGACTAATTTCAAAGTACTGAAAAAAGAAAAAGAAAAATTTTAGTTCTCTGTTCTTATTTTGGTTTCAACAGAAATTGGTGGAAACTTGTTTTACTAATTGACTTTATTGTTGGAGAGCTGCTTGTTTAATCATAAAAATAACATTCTGTTGCTCTTTTTACATATTATATCTAATTTTCATTCATCTTTGATAACTGAATACGGTTCCAATTAAGATAAAGAGGTGTAGCATTGTTAATGGCCAAAGGACACTCCAACAAAAGTACAGTGTTTTAAAATTAATATTCTTATAATGAATTGTTCTCATGTTAATATGAAGGGCAATTTTCAGTTTTAATAATTGATCATTATTATCATTATACTGGATTGGCTTATTTATTTTCAAAAAGATGTCTAGAGATTTATTTGCACTCTAAAAGTTGAGTGATAGATCCCCAAATGTTTATTTTATTCATGTTTCTTG
This sequence comes from Glossophaga mutica, assembly GCA_039655065.1. NCBI lineage: Eukaryota > Metazoa > Chordata > Mammalia > Chiroptera > Phyllostomidae > Glossophaga > Glossophaga mutica. The sequence continues at coordinate 25,836,046 of CM077305.1, forward strand.
TTTGGACATCATGGGAAATAGTGCTAAGTTCGCCAAGAGGGTAAAAGCACCCACATGACCCAGGTCCTCTATTTTCAAAGGAGGCTGAGAAAAGGCAGACATAGGAAGGATTTGTCTCCTCGTGTATTTACTGTGTTGATAGTGAAGCTTATAAATGAACTGCAGTGCTGTAGCCTGTGTGATGGGACAACTATGATTATAGCATTTTGAGGGAATGAAGCAAGACTTACAGGTACCTCTGGTCATGACGTAGGCTGAGAAAAATCTCTGGGTCCCTGCAGCTAATGAGGATATTTCCTGCTTGGGAACAGATTTTTCTAAGAATGCCCTGTAACCCCTTCTCCACCTAACACTGCAGATGTGGGGTGAGGGTGGGAATAGCCTGTGGGTGCCCAGGAGGTGGAGAGCTTCTGACTCCTGAGCCCCATTTAACCCACGTTGAGTTTGTGAGCCTGGAACTCTGTCAAAGACAAGGAGAATACAAGCCTGGGGAATTTGTTTTTGTGAAAAGGTAAGTATGTGGTAGGAACAGTAAAGAAGGGGGAGAGAGGTACAAATCTAACATCTTGGGCATCTACTGCATTCCAGACATTATATAATGGCAGGTATTCACGTATATAAACTTATTTAACCTTTACAACAACTCTCTAAGATACATCATGCCGATTTTGCAGATGAGGAAATTAAGGTTTAGAGACATCATGCAATTTGCCTGTGATTCCTACCCACCAAAGTTGGTATCAAAATCCCAACTGTCCGTTGTGGGTTGAATTGCAGACCTTTGGGATTTCCTGAAGTTAGGGTTCCATTTAAGACTATGCTTTTTAGGCAGTCTCTGAGATGTCTGGGCTGGAGCTTGAAAATCAAGGCTAAATTGAAAGCAAGGGCAGCTCCTTGCATTTTGAAGTCATGAGTTTATTTTTCTCGGGTAGCTGCTAAAGTCTACTAAGGTCCTCTTAGTAGATACTAAGGTCCTCTGCTGAAGGGAGATCTCACCCAATGGCCTCCCTCCCCTCATGCTTCAGGCTAAAGGGGGTCGCCTCCCCTGCCTACTTACTGGTGGGACCACATGTTCGCAGGTAGAAGAGAGTCAGGCACCTAGATATTTAGGTTGCTCCCCCGCCTTTATCACTCTAGTAATTAGTCATGTGGCTTTGGAGGGGACTTGAATATGCCAGGAACTGAAGTCAGGTATCTAGTTATTGCTGGTTGATTTTTCCATTTTTCTGCAAAGACCCAGAAGCACATGCATTGGCATGTCCAGGTATTGGTGAGATGAAGAGCACAGGCTCTGGATCTGAGCTGGCGAGGCTTGGTTCTTACCGGGTCACCTACAGCTTTGAACCTTGGACAAGGAACTCGCCTGCTCACAGTCCAATTTCTCATCTGTGAAATGGACTTAAGAATGGTTCACATCTCACAGGCTGTTGAGAGAAATACACTGATGATGTTCGGCACATAGCATACAATAAATCGTTTTATTATTATTGTTATTATTGATATCTCACATGCTTGTTGAAAGATTAAAAGAAATATCCTATGTAAGAGAGCTCTATCTAATATCTGAAAAAGAGGTGTCCAACCCCTGGCCTGCAGGCCACCTGCGGTCCAGCCCAGCTATGAATGCGGCTCAGCGCAAAATCGTCAATTTTCTTTAAACTTTTTTTTGCTCATCAGTTTTCTTTGGTGTTTTGTGTATTTAATGTGTGGCCCAAGACAACTCTTCTTCCAGTGTGGCCCAGAGATACCAAAAGGTTGGATACCCCTGTAAAATGTTGTTATTAAAGAGGGGTTAAGTAAAGGGATGATTTACTAAGTCATCCCACTTTTCGGTGTCTCTGGGCCATGCTGGAAGAAGAAGAGTTTTCTTAGGCCACACATTAAGTACATTGTGACACATAATCACACACACACAAACCTCATAATGTTTTAAGTAAATTTACGGTTTTATGTTGGGCCGCATTAATAGCCATCCAGGACTGCATGAGGCCCGCAGGCTGCGGGTTGGACACCCCTAATTTAAAGGTTACCTAGGGGCACTCTACAGAACTTGGTTATTTGGGGTATGGGAAGGAATAAATGATGTAATACCATTTGGATGAACAATGTAGGCTAGAGAGGGAAATTACCTAGTTAGAAAATGAAATTCCTTCAAGGTGTTTTCTTAAAGTCTTTAGACTCCTAAAGCCTGTGGCTCACCAGTTTCGACAGCCGCTTCTCTGCTCCTCCTTCTGGAGCCCAAGGCTTTAAACATATTTAGCTGATTTGTTCTACCTACATAGTATGTTTATTTTTCCCTGCAACATCACTTGTCCAACCAGGGGTAATGGTGTGGAATTACCTGTTGATGTGGTGGGTTAGCACCTGTCAGCTCTTCCACCGGGAAAGTGCATTTCCAGCGGCTCCCAGCCCTGCTGCAGAAGTCTGCTGTGAGCTGTGACTCGGCCTGGCCCCTGCAGCTCTGACGCAGTTACAAATGAGTCACATGGGATCGACATTTCAGAGGATTTTTTTTTTTACCTGCTTTTTGTAAAAGATATTATTTTTCCCCTATTATATTTTTCTGGGGATTAAAATCTGAGTAGTCAAATACTTGCCAAGGTATAATTATTATAATTATCATTTGGTTCAAATGTAAGACTCCAATGACTTACTGCAAGACTTACCAAATGATTGTTAATCAAATTTTCATCCAGAAGAACAAGTAGTTATATATTTGTTTTGTTTACAGATCCTAAGATTAAAGTATTTAAATATGTCAGTTGGTAGAGTTAGTGTTGATTGCACTTCATGAATTTACTGTTATTCACGTACATTCACATATTTGTGCAATTATGATTACTAGTAATATTCCTACGATAATTTTAAAAATAGTGCCTAGATGTAAAAATTAGGTGTTACATTACTTAAATTGTTTCTAATGATTAATTTCATGTGATTAAGCAAACACATAGTTTGAAAATACTATAAAATATCTATTTTAGAACCAGGTGTCACATCTGTGGTATTGCTGACATTTTTGGTCCAGATAACTCTTTGCTGGGGGGGCTGCCGAGTATTATAGGATGTTAGCGGAATCTCTGGCCTTTACTCACTAGATGCTGGCAGCACCTCCCCTGTTTTGATAAGCAGAAATGTCTCTAGAGATTGGCAAATCACACCCTCCCACCCTGGGGGTAAAATTGCCATTGGTTAAGAATTGCTGCTTTAGAATATTTAATATTTTGTATTGAAACTTATCTATAATATTATCATATTCAAATATTGAGCTTCTTTCAATAAAATTAATTATAGTGAAGATATAAAAACATATAGTACAGCAGGTTGAAGGTTTTATTGGGCCAAAAAATGAGACTTTAACTTCTGATAGTGCCTTGCTTTTGTAATGTGTTAGGAAAAGCTAAATTATTGAGCAAGTTAGTTTGGAGAAGTAAATTCAGTCACTTTGACTGAATTCGGTTAATATAAATGATATATTAACATTGCATTTAGAAAGTTAGTGTTTTCATGTATCAGTGCCCATGTTTGTAACACTAATTAACCAAAGCAAAGTTATCCTCTTGGTTAAATGTGTTTTCATCTCAATAGTTATATGAGGGTCATTTATAATATTGGCCTTCCAGAAGCATACAAGGATGGGTGCAGACACAACTTCTGTCCCGCAGAAATTTATAATCTGGAAGAGAAGGGGAAATAATACACTGCCTCCTGAGACGGATGCTGTAAGATGTGCAGATAGCCACTCTGGACCGAGTGGGTTTAACAAGAAGCTAATGAAGCTCAAACTCCCAGTCTACTCAGTGCAGAGGCTCCTTCCCAAACCTACTTATATGTTTATAAATTTGTACTCTTTTTCCTAAAGATTCTTTTTTCCCAAATTGTATGTTTCTGGCCCTAGGAGGCCTGGATTTATTCCTGATATTGGGGTTTCGAAGGGTGGAGAGAAAGTGAGCCTTTGATTAAGGGTGAATACATTAGGGAGGACCTTTGAAGGGTGGCCATCCACAGGTTGTCCTCCATGGCATATGTGGCTTTGGATACTCCATGTGTTCCTCTACTTCAGAAGGGCAGACTGAATCTCAGGAAGCTGAACTCTGCTATGACTCTCTGCTTCTCAGCCACTTAGATTTCTCTACACATTTGGAGAACTCACACCACCTGGAAGGAGGGGGACCATCCTCTGTCCTGTGATTCCAGATATGGTTGGACTATGGTACAGAGAGTCGAAGACAGGACTTTAAAATAGTAATGATAATAATAATAGTGAAATAATAGTGGGCACTGGTTCTGGATATCTGATTAAAAGGGACAGGTCCTTGTGCCAAAGGCAAGCTTGAAGGGAAAAACAGAGAGGGTATGAGAGCACAAGGTTTGGCAGGAAAGTAAAGGAGAAAGGGTGGAGGGGAAATGTTGAAAGAAAGGAGAGGGAAGGAGGAAGCGGTGGGAGGTTCATGGCCGTGTTATACGGGCAGGAGTTACTGACATGGGACACAAGGCCAGTGGGGAAAACCTGAGTATGTCTGGATATCTTGTCAGATCCCCTGGAAACCTGCGGTAGCATCTGCTTCACATCTACGGATTGACTGACCTCAGGAAGAATTTCTCGCATTTTACCAAACCCATCTCTCTTTGGAATGACCTTCAAAATACTCACATTTGGCTCTGCATTGTTTGAGTTACTTAAATTAGAAAGTCACCAAGTTTTTTCTTGTATGATTTTTTTATAGCTCTAAGAGATCCTCGGTTTTACTCCTGCCCCATCTACAAGAAGCCAGTCCGAACGGACTTGAATTACATCGCTGCTGTGGACCTGAGGACGGCCCAGGCGCCGGAACACTGGGTGCTCCGTGGGGTCGCCCTTCTCTGTGATGTCAAGTAACATGGGGCATGTCCCCACTCAGTACTTTGGAAAATGCAGGATACAAATGATCACCACTGTTATCTTGTACGAGCAGCAAACATCGTGTAAATCAGGTTCATCATTATGAATGAGCTGCATAGGTTTTTCCTTGGTTGGATGCTTAAATATATTTAACCTGTTTTATTATTAATGACCAATCAGTGTATTTGTAGAAAAGTTACTTGGTGATTTTAAAGTAAAAATTACAACTTTGTAATGAAGCATGGCCTTCAAATCCACAGTAATAGATTTTCTTCTTTCTTTAAGTCTAAGGAACTGACTGGGTTTAAGCAGACAGTATGTCCCTTGAAAGGGTTATTCGCCTGGTAATGGGCTTCTGGTGACAGCCCTGTTCTCTAAGGCAACATGGCAAGTTTGTGCTGATTTTTCTTTTATTGCCTTGTTGCATTTAGGTCAAGTTAAGAGATTTTTTTCATGGCTCAAACAGCCAATTAAAAATACCTTTTAAAAATAGAAGGAAATCGAAAAAATGGGATAAGAATGTGAATGGATGTATAGACAATTCATGTAACCCTATAGAACAGGCATATCATGTTCAACCCCACTGATAATTAATAATGAGATACTAAGTGGTATTTGTTATAAGAAAAAAATTAAAGCTAAAAGTAAATTGTGCTGCGATCTTTGCAAAAGGGATTCACTCACAGATCCCTAGAGCAATGAAAACCAACCCATCTTTTTGTAAAATAATTAAATAACTAAGCAGCGAAAGAGACATAAAAAGTTTCAGAGGCGTTGATCCTTATTTTCTCTTCTGGAAATCTATACCAAGGAAACCATTTAAAAGACTTTAAAAATTTATATGTGAAATATATTTAATAACAGACATAAATTAAAAGTGCCCTAAATATTCAATAATAAGGTTGTGCTTAAGGAACTTAAGAGATATTAGGCAGCCACAAAAAATGTTAAAGATTTTATAAGGGGGAAATGGTAAGCACATATTATTTGAAAGATGCAATTACAAATATCGAGCACTGTGATTATAACTGTAAAATGTATTTACATGTGCATGAAGATAAGACCCTAATGTGGAAAAATAAAAACAGGCATGATAGCATGGTAAAGGCTTCAGTTGACTTGGAAAAAAGTAATGACTGGAAGAAAAAAAATAAGGAAAAGATAAAAGTCTTAGGTAGTGTATGCCATACACCGTATGGGGACTTCACATGGGTTTTTGTTATTAAACAAAATACTATCTAAGGAAACTTTCATAAATTTTTATTTTAAATTCTAGTTAGAAATTGCTTCATCTATAACCTATTGACTAAAAAACTTGGTCAGTATTAAATTAGAATGTGGTTTGCAAATGTTTGGTTAACTTTAGATCTGTATAACTTGTTTCTGGTGACAAAAGCTTTCATAGGAACTGTGGGGTACTAGGGAGAAAAGCGCGGGTCCCTATCACTAGGCTTTGCTCTGTCACAAGCAAGTATCAATTTATGCTAATTACAGTGAGTTGGACCTGAGTGGTTCATGCGTCTCCTACCCATCGCGGATGATGCTGTTTTCATTTGAGTGGTTTCTTTTGGCCTGAGTTAACATATCAGTTGATTTATGTGGATTGTGGGGAAACCATCATTTTATTTTGAAGAACATATAATGAAAATGTGAAAACAATGAGAATTAATAAAGAGTTGTTAATGAATGTCTGAATTTGAGATTAGTACTTATTAGAAAGGGGGTATGTGCCATCAAATATTCAGAATTAAGCTTTCAAAACTTGATTTAATATCAAATAACTTGAAAATGCATAATCCATATGACATCTCATATTGGTGTGTATGTGTGTTTGTGTGAATATGTTTTGGAAACCCAAAGTAGAACAGGACACCATGAAAATAACTAGAAATTTTTGCAACTGTTCAACAAGGAATGTCTCTGAGCAGTGAAGAGCCAATGAGGCACCTTTCTGCTTCACCTCCATCTTTATACCCCTCCCTGCACTGAAGGGCATTCTGCATTCTGCTGAATCATGGGCAAGGGTGGACCTGCTGACTGATCTGCCAGGTGATGGAGAGAGTCACTGACTTCCATGGATGTGGAAAAACAACACTGAGGGACTTGGTGCCATTGCAGAGTGAGAGCGTGGTCTTTTTCATCTGTGTCAATATTGGTTTATAAAAAAATTGTTGATTTTGTACCCCCTGTGTGTCAGGCCCTCTGGTGCACTGGTGGAATTTGATGGGAAAAAAATGTCACAGTCGATGATTTCATGGAATGTGCCTGAGAACAAAAGACACAGAAAAGAAGACAGTATTTAGGTATGTAATTTTATGTAATCTCAATTTAGAAGCGTATTACATGACACATGTATCAGATGCACAGAACAACAATACAAAGAGTGTGGGTTAAATGCTGTGAAGGAAAATACAGGGGAGACTGCAGCATTTTGGGTCAGTCACAGATTAGCAGGCAGAAGCCTCATGATAGTGGTATTTATCTATCTATCTATCTATCTATCTATCTATCATCTGCCTCTTTATTTTATGCATCAAAGACAGGAGTGTAAAGTTTTATTAAGGACAAGGTTACATACAAATCTGAATGTTCCCTAGAAATGGTGTCTTGTGTAAACAAGGATAAGGGACCCCTAGATTTAAGATGTCACTGGAGAGACAAAGAAATGTTTTATGTTAGAGGGGTTAGAATTGGAAGTCCAACCACCATAGATATCCACAGATTTGGTGAAGGGAAGCACGCCACGTGGAGTTAAAGTGCACAGGCAAGGTAACAGGCACTTCTAATGGCAGAGGATTTAAATATTCTTTGGTAAGCTGAGAGGAAGGAGTAGGAGGGCCAAGAATTGGAGGAGTTTATTACTTTGGAGATGGGGAAAAGCCAAAAAGATGGAGGTAAGTATAGTTCACCTCTTCTTTAAAAAATTATTTTACTGTTGTTCAAGTACGGTTGTCTGCATAGGCTGGTCAGAAGCAAACGCTGTCATAGGGGGCTGCGTTTTGAGTGCTTCTGCTACTTACTCTTATGACCATGCAAGGTTTAAAGTGCAGCATCTGCCCTAGATGCGTTATTAAATAATGATGATCTTCCTTTGTCCTGGCCAGCGCATAGATCAATGTGAGTGTGTCCTCTGCAAGTTCCTGGGTTCCTACCAGATCCTCATCTTTACCCTCCTTGCAGTGCTGACATTAACAGCTTTCATCTTGCCAGGTCAGGAGTCGGTATGTTCAGGACCACAGAGTTCTGACTTGGAAACTGCCTTCACAGATTGCCCCAAATGACTCTGGCAGTCCATGCTTCTGGTTGCCCCTGAAAACTTGCAGTAGGGACTTCCTGGTAGTGAAACAAGACAATGAACAGGAAGTATCCCAAATGGGTTTATTGGATGGTTCGCTGCTCACCTGGAGTCAGGTGCGGTGAGTGCTGCTTCCTTGGGAAGGAGCATCTTCTGGAAGCCTTGCTGCCACTCCTGTGAGCTGGCGGAGGACCATGGGGTGGCCACATGCGGAACTACTGTCTGTGCATGGCTAGAGGTGTGGTGACTTTACAGCATCCTGGGCATGTCTTACCCAGGAAGCAGGAACTGGGATTCTGCACAGGTGCTGCTTCTGGTGTTCCCTGTTCTCCTCTTCTGGTGAGGGATGAAGGAGGTCCTTAGTGAGAGGCATGTTGTTGTGGGGAGGTTGTTACCACTGGAAAGGTGTCCTCAGTTATTTCTAAGAAGGTAGAACGTAACAGCAGCTGGGAGCTCCCCTGAGCTGAAACAGCCAATGCACATCCTTACTTGGCTTTTTCTGGTCCTCTGGCTCCCGGTGAGCCTGTCTGCAAGTAGGGTCTTCCCAGAATTGGGACAAAGGGAGACAGTTTTGCCACATTAACTATCCTTTTATACTTGGGGCTATAATCACCATTTCACAGATACTTACCTCAGTCTTCTATGATCCTCCTTTAAGGAAATGTTGGCTGTTTCCTTAAAGGAAAGGAACATTGAACCAACTCAGCTTCCATGAGGCCATGTCCCCATCTACCGGGGGCACTGCTTCCCTGCAGAGATGTAATTTAACTGGGCCACAGGGAAAGGCAGCCAAAGGTGACATCTACATTTAAACATGAAGGAGAAAGAGAAAACATCTCAGACCCACAAGTACTGAGGACTCACTGTCTGTTTCCTAAAGGGAGGAGATGAGCATGGAGCCTGAAGGATGAGTGACAGGAAACCTTGGCCTGGATGGGAGGGCTGAGAAGGACTGCTTTCTGAATGCACTTTCAAACCTCGTTATGACTGCTGCCAACCACAGAATAGTGGCTGATGGAAATCATATGTCTGTAAGTCATTGGAACGAGAACTCCTTCTTTGTGTTAAATGTTATTTGCAATGGAAAAATCTTGTTGTAACGAATTCAACACTAAGAGACATGATAAGCAAACTGGTATAAATAAAATACACAGCATCAACAATATCTTTATCAAAGATAAAGTTTTGTTCAAAGGTGCAGCATTATGGAAAACAGATATGTTAATGCATACCGATAGTGTAGTTTGTAATATTTGCAACACAAAAATCTTTAATAATGATAAAAATGTTACAGTATATGTTCAAGCAACTTTCTCTTCAAGACATAATATGCCCCCTACACCCAAATCTACAACATAGATTTAAAAAAAAAATTATGTCAGGCCCTGATGAGCGCATAATTGCTCTTACATTTTATTTATTTATTTAGGTGCTAATTCTAAATAGTTTTATTTAGGACATTACACTTTCCACTTTACAATACAGTGCTTATAAAGTGTATTATCTCCTTTCCCTGTGCACACAGTCCATGTTCAAGTATCAACAATGCTCAGTTTCATTATACAGCAGCTCAATTTTTAAAACTGCCTGGAATTTGCTACAAATGTGGGTCCTTCAACATTTTGTGTGGAACAATGCTAAATCTATGCAAGAGGTTGGCTTAATCAACCTCTTCAATGGTGGGCCCTGAGGAGACACCCCAGATAGAGGGGCTCCACCACCAGGGAACCCCCAGGCCTTCCTCCTGGCATGCCTCCTGCACTCCGGTACAGCTTAGTGATGATTGGGTTGCAGACTTTTCCCAGCACTTTCTGCTGATGTTCAAATTCTTCCTTTTCTGCAGTCTGATTCTTATCAAAGCAGTTGGTGATTTCATTGCCCCTGTCAACAATCTTCTGTGTGTCCTCATCACTGATCTTGCCTTGAAGTTATTCATCTTCAACAGTTGCTTTCATGTTGAATGCACAGGATTCACCTGAGTTCTTGGAAGATACCTCGTCACATTGCTCGCAGTCCCACTTCTGGGAATATGTATGAAGGGACCCAAAGCACTAATTTGAAAGAACATAAGCACCTCTATGTTCATTGTAGCATTATTTACAATCACCCAGATGTAGAAGCAGCCCAAGTGTCCATCAATAGATGAATGGATAAAACAACTATGGCACATTTACACTATGGAATACTACCCAGCTGTAAAAAAGAAAATTTTACCCTTTGTGATAGTATGGATGAAACTGGAGAACATTATGCTAAGTGATATAAGCCAGTCAGAGAAAGACAAATGTCATATGATTTCACTCATATGTGGAATCTAATGAGTAAATTAAACTAACAAGTACAATGAGGACAGACTCGTATATGGAGAGTAGAATGATAGCTAGTGGGCTGTCATTCTATCCCCGTGACAGGTTAGGGGATAGAAGGATTGAGCAAAAAGGAAAAAGTACTCATGGACGTGGACAACAGTGTGGTGGTTGCTGGGGGGAGGCGGTATAAAGGGACTAAAAAGTGAAATCTATGGCTGGTGATAACCACTTAGGTGGAGAAGACTTTGACAACTGAACGGTCAACCATTTCATTGTAGAGTTCAAGTGCAAGCACTAGAAGGACATCAGTGAGAATAAGAGGGCTGTTCTTCACCTTCAAACTGCTGTTTTGAATGTGCTAAGTGTATTCTCTCTTTAGCACTGAAGTCAGTATTGAGATTGATTCACTCTATGAAGGAATTGACTTCTGTACCTCTATCACCTGTGCCTGATTTGAAGCATTGAACGCTTACTTTTTCCGCGGTACCCTGGACCCTGTAGAGAAAGCCCTTTGTGATGCCAGGCTTGACAAATCTTGGATCCATGGTATTGCCCTGGTGGGGGGTTCTACCTGTATCTCTAAGATTCAGAAAATCCTGCAGGACTTCTTCAGTGGAAAAGAGCTGAACAAGAGCATCAACCCTAATGAGGCTGTTGCCTATGGTGCCACTGTCCAGGCAGCCCTGCTCTCTAGAGACAAATCTGTAAATGTTCAAGATTTGCTGCTGTTGGCTGTCACTGCTCTTTCCCTCAGCACTGAGACTGCTGGTGGAGCCGTGGCTGTCCTCATCAAGAGTGATAATACAGTTCCTACCAAGCAGACACAGACCTTCACCACCTACTCTGACATCCAGCCTGGGGTGCTGATTCAGGTTTAGGAAGGTGAGTGTGCCATGACCAAGGGTAACAACCTGCTTGGCAAGTGTGAACTCACAGGCATACCTCCTGCACCTTCTGGTGTTCCTCAGATTGAAGTCACTTTTGATAGAAATGCCACTGGCATTCTTAATGTGTCTGCTGTGGATAAGAGTGCAGGAAAAGAGAACAAGATTACCATTGTTACTGACAAGGGTCGTCTGTGCAAGGAAGACATTGAGCACATGGTCCAGGAAGCTGAGAAATACAAAGCTCTTACGTTTCAAATGCTATTTGTATTGCAAGTATTAGGAGTGGTTTAAAAAATTACATTGTGCAATTGATTGGTGTTGAGTAGTAGTCCCTGTCAGCACATCAGAACAAGGCCTGTGCAGGTGAACAAATGGTGCGCTTGTATTTACAATATGGTCCTCCACATTGGGTGGCATGCTTTGGAAAACCAATAAACAAATCAGTAGGTTTTGAAAACACAAGGAAATTCGGTGGTTTAGCCAGGTAATTTTTCTAGCGTTCAGTTTTAGAAATTTTGACGTTAGTAGATTCTGGTCAGTTGACTGATACCTGCTGTGTTCACAAACACCTTCAACCAAGGATAGGAGAGAACTCAAGGTCAGCTTCAGATTCAGATAGGAGATTTGGCTAGAAAACTGAGTCCACAGACATGTTGCTTGCTTTTTTAAAATGGTGAGCCTCATTCTGTGTTGCACTTTAAACAAAGACCTTATCAGTGCAAGAGAGGAATGTGTCACCTGCACAGCCTGCACCCTGAGGGGCTGTTTTGGTTCTCTTCTTGAGCCTGGAAAATCGTAAAGCTGAGTAGACAGTAATGATCGGTTGAACCCTGCTCTCTCCTTTTATTCTCATGAAGAGAAAGGGGAATAAAGGGACTAGGTGGGAAGGCAGGGAATTGAAGGGTGGAAGGAAGTATCCTGAGTGGAGTGGGATGGTGAGTAAGAAGGGGATCAGGTTTCTTTCCCTCAGGCACTGTTAGAATTTGGTTATAGTCACATGCCACTTAACGATGAGCGTGCCTTCCATGAAATTCATTGTTAGATGATTCTGTTGTTGCGTGAACATCGTAGAGTGCACTTCCTCAAACTTAGATGGTGCAGCCGTTACTCAGCTAGGCTACGTGGGAGAGCCTAGTGCTCTAGGCTGCAAGCCTGTACTGCATGGTACTATATAAAACAGCATGAGGTTAAACCAAGTACAAGAGAAAATGATGCCATCAATACATGAGGTAAGTATAAGATGGATGAGGCTGCTGTCCACGTAACATGGCGTGATGCTTTACAGAAAATTTTTTTATAAGTAAAACATACACTCTAAAATGATGGTGAAAGTATAGAATAGTAAATACATGAACTAGTAACATGGTCATTCATCATTATCAGATATTATGAAGTCTACGTAATTGTACGTGCTATACTTTTACATGAGTGGCAGGTTTGTTTACACCAGCACCACCACAAACAGGTGAGGAATGTGCAATGCTGTGACTTTGTGAGGGCCACAGATTTTTAGCTCTGTTAGAACCTTACGGGACCAGCACAGTGCATATGGTCTGTTGTTGACTGACACGGTGTTACGAGTGCATGACTGTAGTAGCAATAACCCTGGCGGATCAAGACAACGGATGAATAATTCCCCCCTAAAAAGCTTCAAATGACCCTTTAAAAAAATAGCTTCTTTATCCTCTGGATTTCAAAGTTTTCATTGCAAATGCCAGCCGTATTAAGATCTAATATTATAACTTCAATGCCTTAAAAAATTTAATATGTGGTTTTATAATAGTCCTATTTGCTCCTCCCTTTAAGGAACATCCATAAAACCACTGTGTGAGTTGGCTAATGAGTTTTCTTCCTCTGCCTTTTCTGTGTCTTCATGATTTAGGGCTCCATTAGTTTCCCAAGGCTCTGGATTTATAGGCAAGTTTAATTGTTTCCAAGTTTGAGTTTATGTTGGACGGCTGCAGAGCCAATACTGGGAGCCTTGCCCTCCCTGTTATTTGCATGCCAAATGCCATTTTTCATTGAGCTATATGTTATCGCTCCTTGCTGTGTGTCCTGTGGGTAGGGCCAAGCCATGCCGTGCAGCCTGCTACTTTGCTCCTGCTCTAGGAATATTGTGTGAGTGCTGCTAAGACCTTGCTTCATTTATTTCTTCGTGTAGGCTAATATGCATAGCATTCATATCAAATGTAATCACAAACAGACTTGCCCAGAAAGCCAATTAAGTTTCCCCATATTTTGTGCAGGAGTCAATTTTAATAAGGCCACATAGAGTGTTCACGAGTACTTGAGAAAGGAGAAAGATTAAATCTGATGAAGGACACCGAAGAGACTGCCTAGAAAGTCACGGAATGGGGAGATTTGTGAAGGATTATGAAGCAGAACCTGTGCTCTAGCTGATGCTGAACACGCCTCTTTACTGCTGGGTGCAGTTTAAAATTCACTCCATGGTGTTTCACCTCGCTCAGTGCAGCCTGCTGTGATCTATCCATTTATAATTTATTTATGCAAATTCTTAAAGCAAGTCCCAGTTGACCTGTTGAAAAAGAGTTTATAAAACATTTTAGCATTTTATCATTTGAAAAGCGATCATTTGCTTGCACCAATGAAACTTTTTGCTCTTCTAGCAAATAGTGAAAATGTTTTTAGTGACTCCGGAATGTAATAAATTGCTATTATTCACATCTTATATCCCTTGATACATTATATTACTGATCACAAAGGTTTATAAGTGTTACAAATGAGGGATTTTTGAAGATGGTTGTTGTAAGTGTAATCATATTCTTGGAAAGCAGTTCTTTTCTAGGTATTTTGATTGTATTAGAAATCAGAAAATCAAGCATTAACTGGAGAATATAATATAGCTAATGAATATGTTTAGGTTGCTTTAGCCTATTTTGGTTTGTTTTTATGTGTTGGTTGTTTGTTTTTGTAGTCTGTTTTTCCCATGCTAAAAGCCTACTAATATTCTTCAGTGGAGAAAAGCGGAACACATTTTGGGACCCATTGATACCATGTAAAGATGGGGAAATGTACTGATAAATCTGAGCTGAGTATGGAATAGTGAGACAACTTTTCTAAGATGATGTTGGAGATGTAGAATCATTGCACAGTTCATTATTTTGATCCCTACTAATACTAGCATGTTTGCATTTACATGTAAGTAAACTATTGCTACTGCAAATATATATTATGTACAATATATAGAACAAACGTGTACCATTCTAAATTCTATGTCTTATGTGTAAATAAAAATAATGAGCTTAGTTTAGAGAAATTCAAATCTCTCTTTGCATATAATAAGAGTGGATCTTTAGGTGAGTATGAATGAGAATCAGAAATCATCTGAGAATTAAATAGACCTTAGCAATGTGATTTCATGCCAGCCTCCTCATAATTTATAGCAATACATCTCACAGAAGCAACGGGCCACTAGACACAGCCTTGTCACAGCCTGTAAAGTTGTCCATGGTGTGGCTCTGTACCTTACTGCAGCGGTATCCTTGTGGTTCTGCTGGGGTAGAGTCCCTAACACCCACTTCCTGCTGCAGGGGAGCACTCTGTGGTGAGCATGGCATTCCAGGATCTGTGGCAGCTAATGTAAGCCCCAAGGCGGTTTACAGGATTGCATAGACCAGGGCAAACCTTCCCCAAGCTGTGAAACCCTCACTGTGTCTTTGCACAAAGACCCTTTCCTCTATCTTGTCACCACCTGCAGGTATGCCCTTGGCTCTCCTCTGGCTGAACTGCTAATGATGTAAGATGAGACCTCCTTGGAGCAGTACTTGCATTTAGGTAGAGACTTGGATTTAAAGAGACCTTGTTTCTATGCTTCACTGGCCTAGATTATTATTTTGTTTGTTTAGGCTCCACCCAGCTCCCTAAAGTCTCCATTAACCATTAGCTTCTTTATGTGTAATTGTGACATTAATCATAGGTACAGACTCTACTCTGTAACAAAATATCCACAGGAAAAAGAATCCTAAATTAACTCCCTAATCTTTAACTCCCACCCGCATCTCAAGCTCTTGCTTCCAGGCCTGGTCTGCTGAAGGCTGTAGTTTTCCCACCTTTACCATCTACTTGCCCAACTCAAGTCCCCGGGTGGCAGCAGTTGTCACAGGAATAGGAGTGTGCCTACCTCCGGGCTCTGCAGGTCCTGCCTGGCTAACTGCCTCCTCTCTGGTGCCATCCTTGTCCCCAGCTTGCTTCCTGGGCACACTCTGCCTTGACCACTGTGATGCCTGGGAGGTAGGAGGGTGACCAGAGGAAGCGGACCGTCGGGAGCCAGCAGACCTGCCATTAACTAGCTGGGGAAATTTGAGACACTTGGTTACGGTTTTATTTCCCCCTCCTCTGAAAAGTGGCTATACAATACCTTCCTGGTGAGGCCGCTGTGAGGAAAAATAGAGACACACAATCAGAAAGTGCCCAGAACAAAGGAGTGCTCAGCAGAGGTCAGTTCCTCTCCACCTCCCTGTTACAGGTCAATTTGGGTAACAAGGAGGGAGGCGGACTGCCACCACCTGGCATGAGGACACTTCTTTAGGAGGTGACCCCGATGGTCAGCAGGTGCGGTCCTTCCAGTCCTTCCCAGTAAGTGTTAAGGCCAGCTCTGTCTGTCTCAATGCTATTTCCTCATTGTCAATTTAAGAGAACTGATTTCTTGGGTTCCTTTCGTCTTTATTGTTTTGATGTGCGTGTGTTTGTAAGTCAATTCCAAAGGAAAGCTTTCCAATCTCTAATTTCCCTCTGCATGGTGTGTCATAAGTACCCAAGGTATGAATTCTGATAGGCCCTTCGATGCTGATGTCTGATGCTGACGTGCACACCATAAACTGTGAACTGACACTGGCCTCTGTGCGAGCTCAGACAGCGAGGCCGAGTGTTTCATCTGCAGATCAGGGACCGTGCCCATGAGATGACAAAAGGGAGATGGAGAGTAAACAGCCGGTAGGGGTTTGCAGTCACAGTCGCTTTTGTTTATTCGAGAAAACCTTAATTTTTTATAGTTGTAATTGTTAACCTTGGCTGTGCATTAAAACCACCTAGGGAGCTTTTAGAAAGGTATCGATGCCAAGGTCTCAGCACCATTTCACAAAGTCAAGATATCCGGGGGAGGGACCAGGGTGTCCTGTCGAAGCAGCAGGGGCGGAGGACCTTTACTGTTTAAGGTGCAGACAGGTGGGACTGTTCACAATGGTCATCACAAAATAATCGGGAGTCATATTTGTGGTTCAGACAGCTGCGAGCCATTACATCTGAAGAGAGTTGAGGTGGTAAAACTATTTTTAAATAAGAGATATTGGAATGTTTGTCATTTTACCAGTGTCTTTTATGTATTCTCTAACTTTCAAATCTTGATTATAAAATACTGTTGCTGAATTCTATTGCTCTAGGAACCCATGAAACAGAAAGATTCCTTTTTTAAAAATTAAAATAATTGTAATTTTTGGGCTAAGTTATATGCAGGTTTATTAAATAATTTTTTATCTCCAAATTTACATGGGAGAGTTTGTGGTGGAATATATAATTTAATTAATTTTTTCCTGATGGTAGTATAATTAATGAAAAATTATATAGATTTTATTTGTAAAGCTTGATGATTTGATATACATGTATACTGTGAAATAATAACCACAAATTAATGAACATATCCATCACCTCACATAGGTACCTTCTTAATTTATTTTTGGTCGGAAGAGCTGTTGTGAAAACATATCACCCAAATGCTCGTTTTTTATTAGGAATGTGGCATAATGCACTTGACCAGTGTTCCTAAATTTTAATATTCACGTGAAGCACATGTGATCCTGTAACAGGGGATCCTGTTACAAATGCAGGTTACAATCAGCAGGGCCCAAGGCTCTGCATTTCCAGCCAGCTCCCTGATGGCGCTAACGATGCTGCCAAGAACCTGTACGGTGACTCTTCAAAGGTTCTGAAGCTCTGTTTTTAGCTACATTTACATTTAGGACCATAATGCCTTCATGGTGAAGTGGCCTCTTTATTGTTTGTTCATCCTTGGTAATTTTTTTCTTTCGGTATTTTTTTCTTTGATATTAATATAGCCACTACAGATTTCTTTTGATTATTATTTTCCTTCCTTTAGTCTTCTACCTTGTAAACCTCTTTATGCCTTTATATTTAGAGTGTGTTTCTTATATAATTTACTGTTGCTTTTTAATGTAATCAGGTAACCTGTGTCTTTTAATTGGGATGCACTGACCATTTATATTTCATGTAATTATTGCTATGATTTGATTTAAGTCTTCCATCTTAGTAGTTTTCTACTTCTTCCATCTGTTCTTCATTCCTTTTCCCCCTTCTTTTTCTGCCTCCTTTGGATTGAGTATCATTTATGGTCCCCTTTTAATCTTCAATATTGGCTTATTAGTTACAACTTGTTCTTTTTCCCTTCTGTTGTTGGGTGTCCTCAGGTGACCAAGATGACCTAAGGCCCCTCAGCCTGATTCAACTTTTGACAGGCTTTTTCCTGACTGTAGGGCTGTGACTTCCCTTTTCTTAGAGCATTTACTTCAGAAAACTTGTAATTGTAAATCTCCCCTCCACCCCTTTGAGTTGTCATTCTTTTTCAAGGACCTGGGAGCCATTCCATTGAAATGAAATCATCAGGAAAGGTGGGGTCCCTTTCTCCCAGTCTCTGTGGGAGGGTAGGAGCCTGTCTTCGATAACCTATGATTAGCAGAGATGGCTTATTCACATTGACAAATCTCCCTGCTGATGTCCTCCAGTACTTTTTCATTTCACCCTAGCATTTAAAAATCCCCCTGCTTTTTGTTTCAGCGAAGTTGATTTCAATCTCTTTCCCTATTGTAGTAGTCTTATAAAGTCTCCCATGCTGTTTTTTTTTTTTTAATATTTATTTATTTTTAGAGGGGAAGGGAGGGAGAGGGAGAGAAACGTCAATGTGTGGTTGCCTCTCCCACACCCCTTACTGGGGACCTGATCCACAACCCAGGCACGTACCCTGACTGGGAATCAAACCAATGACCCTTCGGTTTGCAGGCCAGTGCTCAATCCACTGAGCCACACTAGCCAGGGCCAATGCTATTTTTTAATGTGCCAGTGCAACTGTCCTTTTACAAGAATTTACAATATGCCTTTTTGCTTATCACAGTCTGCTTTCAAATTATATCACTTCATGTATAAGAACCTTACAATCCCTCCCTCTCATCCTTTCTGCCACTAATGTTACATACTTTACTTTCATATGAGTTATAAGCTACATAACACATTGTAACTATCTTTGCCTTCATCAGTTCATTTTTAGAGTGATTACAATGAGAGAAATGACTTCAACTTTTTCCATTTTCTTCTATCTTCATTTTTTAATGGAAAACAAAGTTCGCATCTGCTATTGTACTGCTTTTCCTTTATGAAGTTCTTTGAACGTTTCTTGTAGAACATTTCTGCTGGCATTTCTCAGCTTTTGTCATCCAGAAAGTTTTGAGTTTGCCTAAATTTTTTGTTGGGTATAGAATTCTGGATTGTCATTTTTTTTCTTTAAATCTCACTTAATGTATGGTTAATTATGAAAAATAAACTGATAACCCATTTATCTTTTCCAACAGGCAGGGTGCTTTCTGATAAAACAGGTACTTTCAGAGCTAAAAGGCTGGACACAGTGGACGCCTGGCCTCTTCCAGGGTCCGCAGGGCACAGAGGGCCTGAAACACCCTCTGTGTAAGGTCAACCACCCGCGATGTTACAAAAGCGCTTCGGTGAAAACTCTGGGAGTGTTTTCCTGAAAAGTAAGAGGATAACCTGTGCCAGCGCAGCATAACAAGGTCTCTTCAGTTCCAGATCTCTAATAAAGGTTATAATTTCACAGTTTTTCTGGCATTTCCTTGCTTTTAGAATGGGGGCCCTTTGTCTTTCCTTGAAGCTTACTACATATTAGTGGAAGCAGAACATAGGATTTTTCTAATTTACTAAAATAAAACCTCATTGTTAATGTGCCACAAGTCTCTCTCTGTTTCTCTTGCAGATCAGAACCTTTTGTTTTAAGCAAAAGAAAATAATTTACTTTGTAAAATGTTCAGCTTTCATTGCATTAACAACTGAGCTTGTATACATATATTTTACATAAACCAGTTGTATTTATTTTTTATGAGTGCTGTAACAAATTATCACAAACTCGGTGACTTAAAATATTAGAAATACACTCTCTCACAGTTCTGGAGGCCAGAAGTCCAAAACCAAGGCACCAGCAGGGCCGTGTTCTCTCTGCAAGTTGTTGGTGAGGATTCTTCTTTATCTTCCGGCTTCCGGCAGCTGCCAGCATTGGCTGCTGGCCACCTAACTTCAACCTCTGCCTCTTTCTTTACATCAGTTTCTCTTCTGTCTGATATCTGACGGTCTTCTCTTACAAGGACACTTGTAATAGCATTTAGGGCCCACCCACATAATCCAGGATAACCTCCTCATTTCGGAATTCTAAGCTTAATTTCCCTTTATCCATACAAAATAACATTTACAGTTTCCAGGTATGTGTGTATCCGGTCCCGATAGTACCCACTGTCTTTGGGTGGCTATTACTCAACCTACTACTTCAATGCCTTTTAACTTTACTGCATACAATTAAAAAAAAAAAAAAACAAAACACTTTCTATAAAGAGTTATGGAGGCATTTCACAGCTGAAAGAAATGGTGGCATGTAGAGGTCTTTGATTTGGTGCTTTAATTAATCATAGTTATAGTAATAAAGCTAATATTTACTGAATATTTGCAGTGCGATGGGCCTGAGAGAACTTCTACTGAAAAGATGCTCCAAGGACCAGCAGTGTTGAAGAACTTGGGAGCCTGTAAGAAATGCATAGTTTTTTTTGGTTTGATGTCATACCTCCTCAATCAGAATCTACATTTTACCAAGATTTCTGTTGATTTGCCTGAATATTATAGTTTGAGAAAGTCCTTTCCTGAATTAATTAGCCCTCATAAATACCCTACAATGTGGCTATTACTGTTGGCATCTTGCATTTTACAGGTGACGAACACAAGGCTTAGAGAGTCTGGGTAACTTGCCCAAAGCCATTTAATTAGCAGGAGTGGATCCTGTAATCCACTTGCCTTTCCCCAGAAGGTACCATTCGCCATCTATGGTGTCCTGCCTCTGCATACAGCAGACAATGGATGCTCACTCCTTAGGAACACAGGGAAACAGTACCTTCCATCAGCCTGGTAAGTCCCATGAGTTTCTGGTGTTCTTCCAGTTAGCCAGTTGCCCAGTATCAGCTCTGTGGGACTTCCTATAAAGAGCATTTATCTACGTATCATCCTAGATAAATTCTGTAGAGTTGCTAAAAGCATCCGCTAGACATTTGCTTGAGTATTGGTGAATGAAATCATTTTTATTTTGCAGAAAATTAAAAAGTGCCAATTAGAATGAGAGTAAGATCACAACCCCCACCCTCTGCCTCCTGTTCATTTGCATAGATGAAGAAGCCCACAAGCAGGTACTGCAATGCAAGAGGGTGGAGACCATTTTACAGTCCATGAAGCAGTCACCATGCTCTGAGGCACTTCTCTCTCCTGATAACTTTATGTTTTCTGACTTACATTAATAATTTCTCCGAAGGTTATATTGGGTGTGATGCTTCTAGGTGACATGAAGGTTCCCTTTACTCTTCTTTATCTGAGCATCAAAAATCATTTTCAGCTCAAACCTCCTTCCATTCTGATTATAGTTATGAATTCCCCATGTTCTATTTATTTGCAACAAAAATATTCTTCTTAAAACAAATATTGATAAATAATTCTCAAGCATTATTTGTAAAGATTTTATTTAGACCTATTCTAGAATTTGGGGATGACAGTAGGGGAGGAAAAAAAAGAGTATTTGCCAAATTAGCTATGTTTTACTTACAGTATCTCATTTATGTCCCAGAACAACCTTATAAGCTAAAAATACTATCTTCCTTTTACATATGAGAACAAACTTCGGCTTAAAATAGTTAACTTGGCCAGGGTCAATGGGAGGGTCAGTGAGTGGTGTAGCATGCCTGGCTGCACGTTTGTGTTAATCTAGGTGCCCAGGATTCCGTCCACTGCCCCCTGCGTCAGTCTTAGTCTTTAGCAACTCACCCTGCAGTTCAGATTGGAGAGAAACATGTTATCAGTTGCTCCTTGACCTTCCTATTGACTCAAGGTCGGGGGAGCCATGCTGCTCATTTCTCCACAGTGTTTTCACTTTCCTAAGTTACAGCCAGAGGTTGCTTGTTAACTCATGAAAAAAAAAATTCTACTCCAAGGAGAGAATGATATTATAGTTAGTATTTTTAATTCAGGAACAAAGCTATTCTCACAGTGTTAGAAAGGAAAATATGGAAGCTGAAATTTTATATTTGTGGTTAAAATATAAAACCCCTGATATGTCACTACACCTCAATAAAAACGATGATGAGTTCTCCCCAAAGTCTTTTCTATTAGTTCACCTCACTCTTCATTCACATATATTTGTTTACTGTTCACAGATTTTCTCAGATCTAAGGTTTACAGAATCTTTATTAAAGAGGATTTATCTTTTTCTTGAAAGGGTTTACCTTGAAAAAAATGAGGACACAGTTTTTGACGAGATCAAGGCAATGGTGGGAAGGGCAGGTCCCTTCTGGAGTGGCTCACTGTTGGGGTATATCTGAGATTTTGATGGTTTGTGATGTGAACCTGCAGCCAAGCAGTTTGGAACCCTTTCTCACTGGTGTGAAGGTTCACACTGAAAGATGGGAAATGATCTTACAGCAGAAATCACAGCTGTAAGTTTGACCTACTTCTGTTCCCCTAGGTATGCAAAAATGTGATGTGAATTCAATATCCCTAAAAGGAAAAGAACACACACATTTATCTGAAGCAGGAAAAAAAAAGCAATGTGAATCCACATGCTCTGCAACTCCTTGTTCAGACATTTTTTTGAAGCCATGTGGTAACTTATGAAAAAGCAACTAAGCCCAAGTCCTTTCTCCATAAAGCTTTAGGATCATTTGTACAGTAATTATGTTCTCCATTTTGAACTTATAATCATACTCATAATACAAATTGCAATTTGGCTGTTTTTTCCTTGTCTCTGAAGATTGAGTTAGAACTTGTTGAAACTCTAACTTAAATGTGGTGTGAAACCCAACGTTTCTTGCAGGTTTTCAGTTTATGGCTTAGTCAACTGGCTTTGATTTCTCTGTCTTCCTCCGTTTGACTACTTGTGTCCAATGCTTTGTCTTCCCTATCAATGGTTCTTTTCCTTAATTTTCCTAAAACTAATAACATGTATTCATTGCATGTAGTAGAATTATGCTGAAGAGTTGGGTAATGTGGTAGGATAACAAAACACAACCCACCATAGCAATTAAAATTGAACAAATATTTCTGCTATAAAACAGTTTTAGCCATTTTCTACCCCTCTTATTTTCTGCCTCTCATCTGTTTTCTTGAGCTCTATGCCTGATCCCAATAAATTTCAAGTATTATTTCTTTGAATATATTTTATCCTCTCCTTTTCGTGCTTTAGTATGCATTTATTTGTGTGTTTAATGATGCCCACATTGCTCTGAGGTTCTGTTCTATTTTTCAGATTTTATGATCTCTGTTGACCCATGTGCAAGTTTTCTGATTCTTTTTTCTGTCACCTTAAATATACTTTTGGACTCTGGACTCTGTTATGGATTGAATTATGTAAAGACTTAAATCTTCAGTACCGTAGACTGTGACCTTATTTGGAAACAGGGTTATTACAGATGTAACTAATTAAGGTGTGGTTATGCTGGATTAGGGTGGGGCCTTAATCCAATATGACTTGTGTCTTTATGGAAAGGGGACATTTGAATGTAGATGCACACACAGGGAGAATGCCAGGTGACAGTGAAGGCAGAGATTGAGGAGATGGAGAAGTCAAGGAACACCAAATGTTGCCAGCAAACCAAAAATCTTGGAGAGAAGCAAGGAACATATTTCTTGCCCATGGTCCTCAGAAGGAACCAACCCTGTCAATACCTTAATCTCAAAATTCTGGACTCTACAACTGTGGGACCATTCAGTTCTGTTGTTTAAGCTGCTCAGTTTGTGGTACTCTGTTATGGAAGTCCTAGCAAACTAATACACACCCCTTTAGTGATTTTTTTAAAAAAATTCAACTAAAAACATCCCAGAATTAACTTGCCCACCCAGTCACAGGCAGTGTTGGACAACTGCTAAGGGTCAGGAAGTAGTGAGGGAGGCAGAAGAATTAGGCGATAGCTTTTTCCAATGGACATTCTTCCACTTGGGTGCAGGAGGAGGGAAGAATAAGTGCCCATAATAGTTACCTGAATAAAGTTGTTCTTAAAACTGAAAATGACCAGAGCATTAGGGATTCTTCCACAAATACCCATATTTTGCTGTGTATAATGTGTACTTTTTTGCTCAAATTTTTGAGGTGAAAATAAGGATGCAAATTATATATGGGTCTTACTAACTCTGTATCTATATAAATGTTTTCAATTCTTTTATTTATGTGTATGCATTAAAAGTGTAACTCTAGAAAGCAATAACATATCCATGTGCAAGAGAATACCCTGCAATATGATAATTGGTTTTGTTTCTAAATATAAAAAAATTAAAAAATTGAATTAAAAAATTAAAACTGAGGATTTTTTTTTCCTGAAAGTTTGGGCCCAAAATATGGGTGCATATGCTACAAAGGAGCACATTATACATGACAAAATATGGTGGCAGCCAAAGGCAGGGACATGACTGTGGACAGAGCAGGCTGGAAGACAGTGGTTGGTTAGTGTAAATAAAGCTATTCCCTGAAACCCAGATCAGCATTGCAGTGACATTTACATGCCAGATCGTGTCCTTATCTTCCGTGTGAGGTAAGCACACATAGCCCTAACTTGCTTCTGAAAGTGAATCGTGGTCCCGCTTCATTTACTTACTTCACATCATTATTTATTGATGCTATTTATGCTTTCCCCCATCTCAGTTCTCCCACTGGTGGCAGTATTATTCAAGTTAATTCTCATAAATAAATTATTCCAACAATGGATTAAGTATAAATTAGTTGACATAATTGTGCATCCATTTTGGTAAATACAGAATGTGACATGAAGTATTTTATGCTAACATAAGCTCTTGGTTTCTCTGATCATTAAAATTCTCTGAATAATAGTAAATCACATCATCCTCATTATCCTTCAGGTTTCTTTAAACTCCATGAATTTCAGTAGAGAATAATGAAGAGGAATAAAAAGTTTTCTTAACCACAAACCGGGCAGCTTAAACAACAGAGCAGAAAGCACACATACTCTTAATTGAAAGTATTTTTTCACTCCCATCAGTAGACCATTTTTCTGCCTTAATTCTGAGGGACGGTATAGTCATTTAAAGAAATTTGACCTTTAAAAATTGCTAACTCCTTTCCATTCCCTAATTCAAAATTATTTGGGGGCTCAAATACCACCCCAAGGCTAAAACATTATATTCCAAAGATATGTTATGTTGCACTAGGAGGATTCTTGATCAATGTCTTCATTTTCTTTCTCTTTTTCATCTTTTATTTCCTTCCTCATCTTTTCTGCTGTTCCTTTGACTCTTCTTTCCTCCCCTTCCTTCTTCACTCCTGCAATGAGTTTGTTGGTGCCAGTCCTTAGTTCCCAAGACCCTGAAGAGAAGAGCCCTTTTCTTGAAAATTCTAGCAGAGCCCTGAGGCCTGGCCTGGCTTGGGTCACATCCCCATGTATGTGAAGTGGCCTGAAGGATGTGGCTGTGATGGGCCAGGGCTTGGCTGTGTAGAGTAGTAATGGTGAGTTACAAGGGCTGAACAACAGGAAGGAATGGTTCCTGAAAGCATCAGTGGCTTTATCTTATTGAACAAAATGGAGGGAATGGATGCTGGCAAGAACAATAAAGTATCTCTACAGTTGTTGTGTGTGTGTGTTTACATAGATGATAAACTAAGAAAGCCTTTTCCCAATACAGGTATATGATATTTATTTATTTATTTATTTATTTATTTATTTATTTATTTATTTATTTTTAGAGGAGAAGGGTAGGGGAGAGAGAGAGGGAGAGAAATATCAATGTATGGTTGCCTCTCATGTGTCCCCTGCTGGGAACTGGCCTGCAACCCAGGCATGTGCCCTGGCTGGGAATCGAACCTGGATCGTTTGGTTCGCAGGCCCGCGCTCAATCCACTGAGCTACACCAGCCAGGGCCCAATACAGGTATATGATATTTTTAATCCTTTTGAAATTACACTAATGTGATAAGAATTTTTTTGGTATAAAGTATAGATATCTTTTGAGTGTATGTTTTAAAAATGAATAATTTTCAAAAGAATTATTTATTGAATAACTCATCCTTTCTCAAGTGAATTTAACAGACCTCTTTTTTGAAATCTGAACTTCCATGTACATGTGCAGGACAAATAGAGGACTGGTTACTCCACAACTGCCGCACTGCACTTCCTGTGCAGAGAGCTCCGCCGCCGCTCTAGGTGGCTCCTCAGATCGGCTCTCTCAGGCCCCAAGGAGTCTGTGGGTGCTAGCAGCCAGAAGCTCAACTTGAGATCCTTCCGTTCTGCAGATCACTGGCATGGCAGATTTGGATAACCAAGGACATTTGTGCATCCATTTCCTCATCCCTGGGGTATTTAAAAAAATAATTGTGAAGAACGCACACTCTTCACATCAACTTCAAATCAATGTATAAGGTTTTGGGCCAAATCCAGTAAATAATATCAGTTGGGAGCATATCAGTTTAGATATTTTCAGACATAAGAAATTAAATTAATTTAACATGAGACTACTAGGTAGATATTCTAAAATGGAAATAACACTAGATACAAAGTCAGAACATTTCTACTTATTGTCTGCTTCATTTTGGGCTAGTTACCTAAGTTCTAAACAGTGGTTTCCTTATACATAAAGGGTAATACTGTGACTTGCAAGGTTATTTTGAAGATTAAATGAGACTTATTAAATATCTATTATCAAGCTGGCCATATGCTAACATTGCTGAGTCTATGCTTAATTAGTTGTAACTCATCTTTAAAGCTCAAAATTGCCCTCATGGATCGCCATAGCCAGACTGTCTCAATATAGGAAATAACTTAGTGTTGCTTGTTCATCTTAATAAAAACATTCCCTGCATCTGTTCCCAGCACTGTCTATAGTGCTCCCCAGATCTAAGTCCATTCATTTCAAGAATTAGTGGGGGGAAAATACCTTGATAAAACAGTCACTGCTTAGCTCATAGATGAAGCTATTAAAATGTATGTTATTTGAACAGATAATCAAGATGATTGAAACAGGTGTTAGAAAATGTGGTAGATGGCCAGCAATAAATATTTTGGGTGTAAACCCAATGGAAAATTAGTTAAAACTTAAAATAGTTAAGTGTCTGTAGGGTTTATGCAAAAGGATTTATTTCTTTTGTCTTTTTTTTTTTTGGTCTATTATTTTTGTCTATTTTGTAGCAGTCTTGAAACAAGATTTCCTCTGTCATCTGTCCCTGAAGCATCCACAACCCCGTCTAAGTGACAGGAATATTCCTGCAGTTTGAGGTGGTGACTGGCCAGAGGTGGCCTCGCTGTCAGGCTTTTCAGTGGAACTCTTTCGCTCGGGTGTTCATATTAAACTAAACATGCACATATGAGCACTTTCAAGGCAAATTTACGCATGTGGGAACTTTTATGTCTTTAAATACCACTTGGATATGAGTGTGAGCTTGGTATTTTTTGATCTAATTGTGGGAGACAGTCTCAACTGTGGCTTCTAGGAGCCTCACCCCCTGGTGTTCTCTTGAGTCTGGGCAGGACCTGTGACTTGATTCTAACCAATAGGATGTAGCAGAGGTGACAGGGTCTTTTGTGATTACAGTTCTACGGTTCTGCAGTGATATCGCATAAAATTGTAACGCTGTCTCGCGGGAGCCTCTCTTTGGCTTTGAAGAAGTGGGTGGCTGTGTTGGGGAAGCTCTTCGAGCAGGGAGCTCTGGATGGTCTCTAGGAGCTGAGAGGAGTGTCTGCCCTACAAACAGTAAGAAAATGAGGCCCTTGGTCCCACAGCCACCAGCAAATGAATCCTACCAACAACTTGAAGAGCTTGGAAGCAGATACTTCCCCAGTTAAGCTTTTGGTGAGACCATGGCCCCAGACAACATCTTGATTTTAGCCTTGTCTCCCCTGAGGCAGAGAACCCAGCGAAGCCGTGCTTGGACTCAACCCACAGGCGCCGTAGACACTATCTACAGAAACTAGAGCTCATAAATAGGTAACGTTCGAGTTCTGTGCTCATGGGTGATGGGTCCATAGGTACCTAATACTTCTTTTCCCCAAACTTGTCCCCAGATCATATGATCCATTGTTACTGTCTGATAAACCAGTGAGTTGAAGAAATTATATTAATCCACAATATAATGCAAATAATTGCTATTGAGATATAAACGACAAGTCCATATTTAAGGGACAATGACACAGTAGAAACTGTGTGGAGCATTGGCCTGTGATTCAGGTTTTGGGTTCCAGGGGCAGCTGTGACATTTCTTGATATTCCCATTCTAGGACCCTCTCCCCTTCATCTGTACAATTTAAAAAAAATAAATCTTTAAACTAAATAAATTTTAAGTTCCATTATAGCTATAAATTTATAAGAGCTTCGGAATTGTAGCTTAAGTTATAGCTTTAATACCTCTAGTCAACTCTTAAACAAACCTCTTGTTTGTGTTGGAGTTCCTGAGGCTCATAAGTGCTTGGCTGGTATTAAAAGGGCCTTATTTAATGACTGAAGGGAGTACATTAACTTCTCACTAGAAGCCGGTTGATTAATTTACATAACATCTTTTCATCTCATCTATTTTGTTAAACTGGGAGATCTAGCAGCAAAAATACGACAATTTAGATTACAGCTTTTGAATTATAAATAGATTTTCTCAATTCATTGCCATATTAGAGAAAAGTGATGCCTTTTCTCTTCAAGCTGAAAAATTTTTAATGTTTGACTCCTATACTTTTCCTACCCACAAAAAAAGAGGAAACAATACCAAAAAGAAAGAAAAAGAAAAATATAAAAAAATAGAATTAATTTAATTTGTACTATACAATGAAATTAAAAATTAGTTAATTCCATCCATTCTGCTCTTTAAAAAAATACCTTATGCATCACAATTAGAATAGCGAATGTTTACTGTCTTGCGTTGTCTGGTTTATGTAACAAAATCCTACCTAGTAGTTGTCAGCAAAGTGATCTTAAAAATACAGGCTGACAGTCACCAGAGGGGAGGCGGGAGGGGATTTTAGGGGAAAAGGGGGAGGGTTTAGAGCAACAAGTATAAAGGACTCATGGACAAAAACTGGGGGGGGGGTGGAAATGGGAGGGAGGTGGGGAGGGCTGGGGCGGTGGGCTGGGATGGGAGTGAAAGACAGAAAACTGTACAAGAACAACAATTAACATAAAAAACGAAAAAAGAATATATATATAAAAAAGAAAAGTAATCACAGGGCTCCTAATATTAGCCTTATTACTACTGACAGGTGCATTGTAAGAAGTTTTCTTTCTACAGAGCATGATGTTATTTCACTGTATCTACAATTTAAAAAGAATGAAAGGAAGAAGAAACTTTATGATTTAAAATAAGCTACTTTCTTCCTATTTCCCCTCATGTAATAAAAAGTCCATTCTGAAATATCATGTAGAAAATCAATACAGCCTCATCGTTCCAGACGCCACAAAATACTGGGATCTTGTGTACCTGGGAAGCACTAAAAGAAGAATTTTAAAACAAATATGGGCTTGTCTATATTTTTCATAGTCAAAGAGGCCCAGATGTTAAAATTTTAGCTGGAAATTTTTGAAATATACAACACAGCCCCATATTAACATTGTTTTGGAATCTATAAAATCTAAGAGGAAAATAAAGCCAAAGTGTAGAAAGCTAACTTATGGTGAAATATGTGTTCCTTCTTTCCTCCCCTGAAGGAGACTGTGGAAGGGGTTGGGGAAGGCCCAGCACAACCAGAGGGGTTTTGTGTGGGGAGGGCAGGACAGGTCTAGGAGAGGAAAGGGAGCTGGTTTCTCAGGGAAGTTGTGTAGACTCAGGGCAACCACATTCCGGAGGCGGACTTGGGTAGAAGCCAGGATGCTCATCAATTCATGGCTAGAAAAGAACAGTAGTGCAGAGGGGAGACGGGCCACTAGTCAGGGAAGACGAAGAGAAGGGAAGCAGAGTAGGAACTGGGAAATGGATTTCTTTTTGGTTTTAGTAAATTATTATTGAAATATAATGTAGGTCAAGGAAGTTCACATAAAGTGTAGAATTCATTAACTATATTGAATTCTAAAAAACCCCCTCAAACCTGGAATTTACTCATTAAAAATTGTGTATTTATTTTTACGTGTTTTACATGTTAAACTTCAGTCACCTTCAAAGTACTTTCCATTTGATAAAATACACCTATAAGGCATTTTTCCACTGCTCAAAACAGTTTTTAAACTTGTTGATTTTTATGCTTTTTAGTGCTTCTGCTGTTTTTTGTTTCACCTCTTTCACATTGGCAAAATGTTTCCCTTTGAAGACTTTTTCTCATTTGGGGAAACAAAAAAGAAAGGTGCTCGGGGCGTGATGGGGTGAGTAGGGAGGGTGGGGCACAGGGGCCACACTGCTTTTGGTCAAAAACTGCTGAGCACTCAACGCAGTGTGGGCAGGTGCACTGATAAATCACCCGTCATGAAATGGGCAAATGCATTGAAAGAGTCTTTACAAAGAAATTCAGTGAAGCCGAACACAGCCTCTCACAACGACGCCAGCTTGTCTACTGATACAGATGGGTTCCCAGAATACTCACCTAGTGGAGGCAGCCTGTACTACAAGGTGCCCACCCTCCAGAAGAAAATTCTGTTATTTTTTTGGGTTCCCCTTTGTATTATATATATGTATGTTATATTTCATAGATATACACAAGCCTACATCTATCTTAAAATATGAATATATAACATATAATATGTTAATATGAATTGAATATATATACACACATATATATATGTATATACAATATGTAATAAGATAACATGACCCATAGTCCTTATACTGAGTCCTATTTCTTAAAATTTGCATTATAGAAATGCTCACTATCACTTGCTGTATCTAACTACATGTTTACTGAGCATCTACTGTGGGCATGAGGGATACAGTGATGAGTAAATAAGGATAGTTCTAGTTCCTGTTTGCATGGAGCTCACTGTAGACAATTAATACAAAGGAGGCTTAAAAGGCTCAGAGAGAGGTAATAGAATAGGTGTAATTTTTTTGGGGGGGGTGGCATGGATACAAAAAGGACTGTTGAGCTTAGGAACCTATCCCTCTGGTCTCCTCAGATGCCTTATTCAATCTACTGTTACAGTTTTTTTCTATCTACTGTCTTCTCCTCACCCATAGTTAAATGTCTAGGCCTTCCCTCTCTTTAAATGAAAATGATACTGAGAAAAAAACCTCCTTCCATGGCTCAGCAGTCTCCTGTGGCTCCCCATTACGTCACTCTTCCCTGTTTCCTCGTCTCCGCTGTCTTCAGTACACTCAGTCTGCTGTTGATACGGTTCACCGAAACAGTGGTAGTGGTGTTGCAAGGATGCTTCTCGGGCCTAACCTTTCTCGTTTCGAAGCATCTTACCACATGGGCGGACATGCCTTTCTTCTTCCTGCTGGTTTTCCTTCCCAGACTTCTTAGTCTCCCTGGGGGGTTCTTCATCTTCCATTTGTCTCTCAGCACACTGTCCTAGAAATTCTTCTCTCTCAGTGCACTCCCTCTAGGCATCATCTCTCTCTCCAACATGCCACCATCCAAGGGTAGCTCCAGCACAGCTGCTGACTCACAGCTGAGATCCAGATTCACATCCAACCACCCATCAGTCATTTTCAGATACTTGTGTGACTCCACATATTCCAAGGTGAGTGAACCGTCTTCACCCTTCGTTCTGCTTCCTTTCTCCAAAAATCTACCATTACCACACACCTAAGAGGTGGGAGTCATCCTTCAGTTCTTTTCTTTATCTCTCACATGAAATCAACCACAAATTTTACCTCCTGAATTCCTCACACCTTTCCATGGCCTATCCTTTTTTGTCTTCTTTACGGGCACAGTGTATGCACTAAATGGACTTTCCCCAACTAAAGTGATTTTTCCCCAACTAAATTGATTTTTCTCACAGCAACTGGAGTTACCTTTCTAAAGGGCAAAGTGATCATCTCTCTGCTCTGTTTGGAACACTTCAGTAGCTCCCCATAATCCTCAGGAAAAATGACAAGCTCTTTAACCTGACTCGTGAAGTCATTTAGTATCTATCTGTGAAGTCATGCATTACCTACTCCCTCCCTCTCATCGCTCATGCTTCTGCTCCTCTGCATGCAGCACTGCGTCCATGTCAAACCCTCTTCTACTTCTCCTCCTGCTCTCCTGTCTGCTGTCTGCAGGGTTCCCTCTTTCGTACCACTCGTCTCTTCCTCCCACATTCCCTCACCTTGCCACCTCCCGTTTACCCCCAGCTCTCAGCGTAGTGCCCATTTCCTCTGGAAGGACTCCCCTTCCCCTTCCCCAGCCGGCTTGGGTGAAGAGGCTCATCCCTCTGTTTTCAAAGCTTCTAAACTTCTAAACTTGCTCAGAGCTGAGAGTTGAAATTGCGTGACGACTGCTGAGGATGGTACGAGACTGCTGGGTCAGGTTCACCATTTCCCCCCAGCATCTAGCACACTGTAGGAAGGATGTTTAAGAATTATACCTGCACTAAAACTTGTTGGGAGCCGTCCCACCTCGTTTCAGGGACTGTAGCCGCCCCCATGAAAAACTGGTTGAATATTTCCACACCAACTTTTGAAAAGCCAAACCTGAGAAGAAATGTTTCTACATAGGGATGTCTGTGAGACCTCCTTACTTTCCAGTGACTTCCTGTTGTCAAATTCCTTTAGGTTCCCTCTGTGCCCCTGCCTTCCTTCCGAACTCTCCCATAATTAGAGAAGCATGAAATAAGCGATATGATAGGATTCAAATAGTAGGACAAACAACCAAATAAATATATTTTTACATTTTCTGCCAGAAGCAGAACTTGAGACAATATTTTCTGTCTTCATGATTTAACATGAATAGCAATGAAGTCCCAGCTATACTTTATATTTCTCACATTTTTAGGATTTGTAGGCTCTTGGGCTTCTCCTATGAGAATGTCATTCTAGAAAGGGTGAGCTATCAAAAGTGTCGCAGGATCTGGTCTCGGATCAAGAAATTGCTTTGTGGATAAGTTCTCTCTCTCTCTGTCTCTCTTGTGTCACATAATACATAATGGCAATGTACTTAAGCCTCTGAGAATTTAGTCATAAATAGTTAAGAACGAGGTTAATAACCTTAACTTTAACTTTTCTCTGATTGCTAGTTGTGATTGTCTGCAACTTTTGCCTAGATCAGAACTTCCCAAAGATTTTTCTATGGAAATTAGTCTCTTAAGATTAGATCTCTGGACTAGCTAAGTCCCTTCATCCATACAGGTCTTGTATTTAGCAAACTTGGATGCTGCCTGTTCTCTTTCCTCTTGGGGAGTCATGATACACGTCGGCCTACTGCAGGCTCTGTGAAATGCACAGTCATCTGTGTAACTTGGCATTTCCTGTACATATTAAATCACAGAAGGTTTCTTCTCTAAATTTATTCATTTGCTGAAGAATGCAGTGTGGAAAATATTGATGAGACTCTTTTGGGCTTGATATTTCTACTTTGCAGCACCCCTCATACTAGCCAGATCCCTATATTTACCAGAAACTATATAAAATAATAATAATGATAACAGCTAATACTCAGTGAATGTACTGTGTCCCAGGCATTACCCTAAGTGCTTTATAGGTGTTAGCTCATTAATCTTTCCACCAGTCCTAGGAAATAGATATTTTGTCAACCACATTATGTAGACAAGAAAACTAGGGGACAGAGAGGTGAATTATTTTGTCCAAGGTCACACAGATGATGAGTGAAGCTGGAATTTGAACCAAGGCAGTTAGGTTCAAGTGTCTGGAATCAATACCATTCTTAGCGGCTCCCCTACTTTCTACTCTGTTACAAATCTCCAGAACTTGACCCATGCACAGTACCTGGAAAACAGTAGGCTTTTATTAATGTTTGATGCTACATGAATCATCTAACATTCTGTGTCTTTGATAAATAAGTTAACTTTCATTCTATCTCTATAATTTCTAACAATGTAGTTGACTGGAAGGAGCCCCCAAATGACCTTCCCCTTCCCTACCCTCACCCAAGGCTAACTCTGCTGGCTAGTTAAGAAAACAAAGAAGGAATTATGTGGTAACACAAAGCCAGCACCTGGTTGGCTTCTTCAAATAATCTGCCAGAACCCAGCTTGGAAATGGTATAGTCGTGGGTCACCAAACACACACAGATATCACAGAACAGACTGCCAGAAGATGACAAACATTTGAATATAAATTAAAAAGCTTTGCAGACACAGCACAACAAAAAGCCCAATTAACAAAGCTAACCATATGCTACTACCAGAATGGTTGGACACAGTATAAAACACACACTCTTGCTCACACACACACACAATAAATGAAATCTCAGCTGAAACAGCTTCATCATCCAAACCAGAACCAGTGCCAAACCGAGATACTGCAGAGATCAAAGAGTCACTCGGCATGTCCCCCAGTAAAATATCTATAAAGGCATGGTCACCCTGGAGCACTGAAAAAGTGGTCATAGAAACTGAAGCAAAGCAATACACTTTTGGATGTTTTATTTTTTTTTCTTTCACATTGAATTACCACAGACTTTTATTTATTTAGCAACTTTTTAAAATATTATAAAGTGGTAGGAAGAGCACGGACTTTAGAAGCAGATGGGTTGGATTTAAATCCTGGCTGTGTAACTTGCTAAAGGTGTGATTTTTGCAGGATATTACTACACATGGAAATCGGGATAGGAATACTCATTTCTTTATAGTTTTTTCAGGATTGAAACTGATGCTGTAGGTACAAAGCAAAGCACAGTGTTTGGTGAACAGTAAGCATGTACTTCATAAATAGGAGCTATTAATCTTTATTATTTTAAGTCATACATATTCCAGAATATAAATTGAAATGCATATTTTAACTTGCTTACTGTTTTGGTTAAGCAAATAGAAGGAAATTCCATTTTAGAGAATTCTGTCCTTGCTATTGTATTATTGCAATAACAGCAACAGTGCTAGGTCATAAAATATTTCTTCATATGCTCATTCATTTATTCATTCATTCAACAGTTCCTGAACATCCTTTGGGTTGACGTGAACTGTCCACAGGTGCTGAGGATTTAAAGCTGATTGAGACACAACATCCACTTTGAAGATGCACTGAGACTGCTGGTGAAGACATCCAGAAAGGGATATTATTGTAATAAATATGGTAAACGCTACAATATTTGTATGTTTTGAACACTATGGGAGTGTTCTTAATTTTGTTTGAAGGGTTTACTAAAGAGTCATTTGAACCTAGGTATTATATTGGAGACTCAGTGGTGACTTCAGGAGGAAACAGGTGTTTGGGGATATATTAATAATGTGCTTATTCCACTTACTGGAACTGTATTGGAAAAACGATAGATAATTGTTCTCTAGGCTAATTCAACTAACTTCTAATTATTCAACACAGAAAAGAAGAATTTTCCTATTTTTAAAGCTTATTCCTCTCCCCACCCCCAGCTTCCACAGAACAGATTTTAAAATGTAGATATTTAAGACAGAATGTGGACTTTGGAGTTGTCTAGACTTAAGGATAATTTCCCCTGGTCCTTTCTAGATGGGGCCTTAGGGAAGTCATTTAACTTTTTTGAGCTTCAATTTCCACTTGTAAAATCAGAGATTATGTCTGCCTTATTAGGTATGTGCAGTGTGTGGTTACAATCAGGTGAGCCTCAAGATATTGGGAAATAAGGTGATAAAATTGTTCTTGGAGAGTCAGGAAATTAATACATAACATTTCGGAGCAGCATCCAAGGGATTCTCAAGAGGCAGCGGTCCCTCTCAGGACACGTTGCAGAGCTGTGTGGTGTTAAGGGGCAGCGTGAGTGAACATTTCTGAGTTAAGGAAAGAATATGCTCAATGGTAGGGGAGGTGGTCAGTCATGGATTTGTAGAAAAATGGGTCATTGGATCAAAGATTAGCATTGCCCACTCTAGACTGTACAGGGAAAGTGTTTACCATATTTATATAAACATCCAGCCTGCTTTACAGTGACATTTGCTGAAGTGAATTAATGTGAATCCATCAGTAATTTGGTCTTTTGTGAATGAGCAGAGCCAGTCTGATAGTGGAATGTTGACCCAATCATACCTCAGTGCTATCAAGATGAAAGTCAAGGGACCTGCAACGAGGGTAATTCACCCAGGCAGGCCCCACATGGTGGTTTCTGCCTGGACAATCATGCACTCTACCCATGACCCCTCCACTGGGACGTCAGGTAGGCATATCAAATATGGGGAGCCTGAAAGCAAACTCCCCTTCTCTCTTACTTTCTGGGTGATGTGCCCTGGGATGGCTTCCATGATTTCTGCCCCTGGTACTCAGCCCTGTGCAATCCCCTCCCTTTGAGGGTGAGTGGGAACTATGGCATGCTTTATGCTGGAGAATATGGTATAGGTGATGGGATATATCTTCTATGATATATTATGCTATGTGGTAACAGTAAAGGAACAAAATGTCTGAGAAGCTGACTTTGAGTTAATCAAAGGGAAGATAATCCTGGCTGGCCCTGACCCAGTCAGGTGAGCCTGTTATTAGAGGGCCTCAACATTCCCTGTGTTAGAGAATTCAGATAGCATAGACTCTTGTAATTGCCATCGCTGGCTTTGGAGAGACAAGCTGCCATGGATCTACTGGTGCGAGGAAAGGAATTCTGTTAACAAACCAAGGAGGCTTTAAAGTGGACCTTTCCCTCTTGAGTCTTCAGATGGAGATGTGGCCCAGCTGGCCCTGGATTTCAGCTTCGTGAGACTCTGAAGAGAGGACTCAGGTGGAATTCATTGGGCAACAATAGAAAGCGAATGCACACATCATGTCCAAGCCACAAGGAAATCTTGACAGTGACCTCCTAAACATACCCAGAAACTCATCCCTTCTTCACGTTCTTACCTCTCCCTCTCTAATCAAAGCCTCCAATGTTTATTGCTTGGATAATTGTAACAGATTGCTGGTTGGACTTCCTACTTCTACCCTCAGATTCCAACACTTTATTTCTCCAAGCAGCAGCCAGAGTTATCCTTCTAAAACACAAATCGTGATATGCCTTTTCCCATTAAAACCCAGGCAGCTCCATTCAGAGCCCTGTGCCGTATAGCCTAAACCACAGAGCTACCCTTTTTCTGTTCAAAATCCTGCAAATGATTGCCTTCCCACTGGCCTTACCAAGTTCCTCACCATAGACTCACTATTATTCTCCTTCTGCTTCTGTGTGTAATACTCCCCCCCCACCCCGTTTCTTAACTTTATTAAGGGCATTTGTGATTCTTTATAAATCTACATCAAAGTAAAAATATTTAAGGACATATAGATGATAATATATTAAGGAATATTAGTCAGACTTTTTTTAAGGCTTTAAGAAACCAGTACACATGTATGTTAAGCTGGATTTTTGGACTTTTTTGTAATGATATAGGGAGAATCAAAGAAGGCATGAAGAGCCATACCTTCAGATTTCAGGGGAATTGGTGTTGAACTAATTACTTAGAATTGCTTTGCTTCAGTTTCTTCATCTATAAAGTAAGGATTATTACAATATTAACTGGTTGAATTGTTGTAAGGAATGAGACGATTTAATTCACGTAGAGTAGACCAGTGTCTGGTACACGATAAATATTAAAAACAACTCCATCTGCTCCTTAAATGACTATTAATTAGGTTATCAGTCAGGAGAACAGAATCACTGAACATACTGTGCGAATGAGCTCTCGCTGCTGCGATGAGAGCGCACACCCACGGGATGAGCTGAGCAAGGGAAGGTCTGAAAGAGGAGGGGAGTCAGAGTCAGAGAAAGGCTCGGGCATAGACACAGTGTAAAAAGGGTTAACTTGAGCCTGCATTTTCCAGAGAGTTTCTGGGGACTAAGGAAGTAGCTGTTCCTGCTCACTCTGGCCGAGTCCGTGTGGGCAGTAGAACATTGTGTGGGTTCTCTGGCATTGCTGCTTGGCATGGAAACCCTGAGGACTGAGGGCTGAGAAAAAGTGGATGCTTATGGCCCTGGTTTCTGCACAATTTGGGCAACCTGCTGCCAGAAATACCTTCTTTGCCCTTACCCAGGCAGGATGGACCCAACTGGAGAGAATGGCCAGGGAGTGCCCTCTGGGGACCAGAGGGTTCTGTGGCAACCAGCATTTATTTTGTGTTACTCTATCTACACTCATCATGTGGACTCACATTCTCACTGTCTGGGCCTTTCATATGAGTTCTGCCGCTACAGACTGGCTTTCTCCTTGCCTCACACTTCTGCTTATTTGTTTATTCTGGAGCCACAGGTCGTCTTTCTATTGTCTTCCTCATATACGTCATGTCACTTAGCTTCTGCTCTAGCCACCATTGGATTATCTTGACATCTCTCACTTCTCTTCTCCAAGAGGATTTCTTTTCTTGGTTCAGACAGCTGCAGTCCTTCCTTTAGAGCAAAGATGTTGCATTAGGCCACTGCGTGGGTCTCTCATCAGCATATAACCGGACTGTTCTTGGACCAGGTTTCCTGCCCTGGTCAAATCTGCTTTGGCCTAAGTCCAAGTCATGGGATCCATGTGCAGGTGACCCTTCAGAAGGGGCTGGGCCTGCCCAGCAGTTAGGTTTCCCATAGGACAAATGGTGTTGGAAATTTCTATGTAATGCATCCTTCAAAAAACATAGGCGTGCCAGGTATTGTACAAAGCATCATTTAATGTGATGCTCAAAACAACCTTGTGATGTAGATTTTATTAAAATGTTCATTTTTCTTTGAGGGAAAACTGGGACTTATAGAGGTGAAGATCACATATCTGGAATGTGGTGGCACTGAGATTTGAAGACCAGCAGCTGACCTCTGTAACACACTCCGCTAATCTGAGCACACCTCTTAGAAGCAATGGCATTGACTACCTTTTAAATCTGATGTTATCAAACATCTGGGATGGTTGTGTTATGTTGAAGCAGGTAAAAGAAGATTAGGGAAAATTGTACTTTATTAAAGTCCTTCACTAGGGCAAATAAAGCATTTGGGGCTGTCAATAAATTGTCCTAGTGTGTCTAGCCTACAATTCATGAACTCAAAAAGAGTATACTAAAATTAAACTGCATACTTACCTTGCATACATAAGAAAGCAATCCCTTGTATACATACCTAGGTAAATATCTTTACTTCTTATTCTTAGTCTTATTTTGAAAGTTTGAAAAAATTTAATATAACCTCTCATAAACCTCTTGCCTTCAGTAATGTTAATAACAGCTCAATTTCTCCATCATGAAGAAATGGTGATCATGTTAGTGATTTGAAATGACTGAATTGAAATTTATTTCCTGGTTCCACTGCATATCACAGTAAGTACCTCCAGAGGGCAGCACAGCATGGCAACTCTCAGATGTGCCTGGGAGTGCTGGGGGATTAATGGCCAAAAAGACAATGTTGGACTATTTACCATGTAAGTAAATCTCATTTGTTTTCTTTCCTTTTTCAAAAACATACATTCCATACATTCCTTGTCTTTCATCCATTAGCTCCCAGTCCTCCAGGCTGTCACTTGTTATACATGACTTGAATTATTGTACTGAAGAGGGAATGTTTTATCACTTTAAGAAAAGACCTTCTTTCATCGCTGTTAGGATGTTCTTATCACTCAATAATTAGCCACTCCTTCAGACGAGGATTTCAAAATGAGAGTTATGATTTGCTATGGCATCTCACAGTTCCAGCTATTAGTGTTCAACCAGCTGAAACTACAAGACTAAAAATAATCCAATTAAGTCACAACAGTATACTTTGAATCAGTGCTGAACAGATGGTGAAGTATCCTTTATTCATCATTAATTAATGTTCATTTAGCACCCACAGAGAATGACTCTGGGTTACTGCTTCCTGAAGACAGACAAAACTTCCCCTGCTTTCAGAGTTTGCTCAGTCTTGTTGCTGACAAACCACTTTAGGATCTGGAAGAGTTTTATAAAATAAATCAGCCTTGGAAATGGGGCCAACAAAGGCTGCAACAGAAGGTAGGCAATCTGATGTGTGTGAGGGAAGGAGCAGGGATAGAAGGAAGGAGTGAGGGGGGAAAATTTAGGAATATCAGCCCTTGCAGGAAAGGAAAATAATGAACTAAATGCGAATTGCTCCTGAATGTTACTGAAAGCCTGAACTGAGGTTCATAATGAGAATTTATAGTCGGGCCAACTTCCATGGCTTTATTTCTTTTCTGGTAATTGCTGGCAGCTCAGAAGTGGGAGTGGAAGGTGATCAAGAACAGATGGTCAGCTTTTCCCAGGGTTGGTAAATGGTAAAGTGGGCATGGGAGAAAGAGAGGTGGCCATGTTTGAGCAGGTTGTTCAAATGACTGAAAATGGAATCCAGGTTGTGGAAGGTCAGGGGAACTAGAAGGACGAGGATAATACTTGGGTTGTGAAGGCAGGATGTGCCCTAAAAACCCTGTGTGTTCCCTGACCATGGACTTCACCTTCATACTCAACTGAGTATGATTCAAAGATTATGTTCAAAGACTCAAAGATTTCTTTAACCCATGTGCTATTCGGCCTGATGTAAAAATGTGACCCAGCTGAAAACCTCTAAGGCAAGGTTTATGTCACATGCTCTCCTGTACTTATGGTGGGAAAGATGGACAGCTTGTCAATGCGAATCTAGTGCACGGCTGGAGAGACATGTTGCCCATTTCTGCCAGGTTCTGCGTGTGTGCCCTTCCCATTAGTACTTGCTCTTCTCCTTTTTGTTAATGTGGTTCAGACAATGGCAAGGCAGAAAGGGCAGAAGATGGGAATATGGGCTGCGGAGTCTGTCATCTGAGATCACATCCTGGTCCAGCACTATCTAGCCATGGGACACAGAAGAGCAAGTTTCTTCACCTCTCTCCAGTTCGTTGTTCTGTCTGTGAAATGGCATTGATGCCGGTGCTCACCACATAGGGTTGCTAGGAGGATGGAGGAGATATATGGAACACCTCACCTAGAATGGAAGTCTAGCATATAAAACACTTTTAATTAGCTAAGATGTTGTTGTTGTTGTTGCTGGTGGTGGTGATTAACTCAATAACTACAGGGAGTCAATGGAACTGTATAAGAAACACACCTTCATTTTCTTGAGATGAAATGAGTGGGACTTGGGTCCCCTGAACACAAGCAGGATACAATTAATGGTTATAATTATAACCTGTCCAATTTTTTCATGAGTAGTATATCAATTAACTGTCTGGTCTAAGGCTTTCCATATAGCACTTTCAGATAGAAAAAAACCCCAAGAGACAACTAAATTGTTCAAAGGCTTTTATAAAAATTCAGGTAAAAACATATTGATTCTTAATTCAAATCATTACAGTTTCATAGTAGAAAAGTGGAAAACAAACAAAAATATAAAAATAAAATCCTCATAATCCCATTATCCACATGTAATCATAAATAGCTACAAATAACCAAGGATATCTTATCTCTTCTGAGCCCTTTTCAATGGATATACATCTATTTCTTCCAATTTAAAGAAATTTGTTGCAAATATTAAAATGCCAAGAAATCCAGGCCAGGGTAATTAGAGAGACCAATCATGCTCATTAAAAATTGGAATATGGGGAAGGAAACACATCAGAGAAAGCATTCGTGCCCTAGCTGGTGTGGCTCAGTGGATTGCGCGCCAGTCTGTGAACTAAAGGGTCACTGTTTGGATTCCTGGTCAGGGCATCTGCTTGGGTTGCAGGCCAGTTCCCCAGTAGGGGGTGCATGAGAGGCAACCACGCATTGATGTTTCTCTCCCTTTCTTCCTTCCTCCCTTTCCCTCTCTCTAAAAATAAATAATGAAATTAAAAAAAGAAAAAGAATTCTTAAAAAATATTGAATATAGAATGAGCAAGAAAAGGATGTTCAGGCCACACCTAAATTTTCTTTATCATTCTTTTGTCCTTCCTTGCATCTGAACGTTGCTCAGATTTGGTGTGTAGGCTTAGGGCAGATTTTTAGGGTGTCTGGAAGCTAACTTGATGTATAAACAGAGGAATATAAAGAGACTGGCTGGAGCAGGCTCTGGTCTTCTCTTCAGCTTGTAATATAAATATCAACCGTTAAAGTTGAATGGATAAATGCCATGACCTTTTAAATGAATGGAGATGAGGGAAACTTGTATAGTAGATTATTCATATCACATAAAAGTCACTATAACCAGGGCTGTTAAATTCTGCGTCCACAAATGATTTGCTGAGCCATTGGTCTAGATTTTTGTCTGAAAGACATTATATGATTCTGATTCTATGGGAGCTATGTTACAACTGTGTATAAGTTGTAGTAACTGGTAGCAAGGCAAAATAATTCTTGTCTATAGACATGCAAACAAATTCTGTACTTTTCTAATATTAATTTCTTGAACTGGTTATTACACCTCAACAATTTCCTCATTAATGAGTTAAGTAAAATCTCTAATACATATTCATTTTCATATTTGTACGAGAGTCACAATTTTAACATTTTCTCTTTTTCAAAAAATTATCTTTTGACCATGTTATTTTTCTCTGTATTAACAATCCAACACA
Source organism: Glossophaga mutica (assembly GCA_039655065.1). Taxonomy (NCBI): domain Eukaryota; kingdom Metazoa; phylum Chordata; class Mammalia; order Chiroptera; family Phyllostomidae; genus Glossophaga; species Glossophaga mutica. Next base: position 25,878,180 of record CM077305.1, read on the forward strand.
GGTGTTTGTCTTCTGTTTGCCTCCTGTGGGGTAGCAGAAGTAGACACTCACCCTTTCTCATAATTTCATTTTTAATGACATTATTCAAAAGTCACAGCTCCTTGACATTTGAATGTGCAGTTAAAGAGCCTCTTGAATTTCCCACAGCAGTATACAATTTTCTCAACCACTTTCTTTGGCTTGGCTTATTTCAGCAGAAAATTAGGAGGGTAAATGTCTTAGCTTACACTGCCATAACAAAATACCATGCACCAAAGGCCTTAAACAACACATATTTATTTCTCACAGTTTTGGAGTCTGGGAGTGTAAGAATGGGGGGCCAGCATGGTCAGGGTCTGGTGAGGGCCCTCTCCCAGCTTGTAGACAGCTTACCCTTTCTCAGTAACCTCACCAGGCTGAGAGGGAGCTCCCGTCTCTTTGTGTCCTTAGATGGGCACTAGTCTGTCTCATCATGGGGGCCCCAACCACATGACTTCATCCAAATCCAATGACCTCCCAGAGGCCCTGCTTTTCAACACCACCACATTGGGGATTAGGGCCTCAGCATATGGATCTGGGAGAGGCGCTTTCAGTGAGGAAACCAAATGTATCCATTTGGGGTATATCTGATTTTCAAAGATCTCTGCTAGTAGAAACTTAAATTTCCTCTTTGATGTAGGAATAGTTCAGGAGGTTTTTGTTGCATTATATTTCTTTATTATTTTTGCCTTTTGAGTTTCCATATGTATATGCTTTTAAATTATTGATAATTAATGCATTGTGAGTTAGAAAAGTTTTACTGGTAGGAGTGTACTGTGACTTTCTTTACAATCATTAATACAATCACTTTAGGAAATGTTTTTTAGCCAGATGAAAACAATATGTCATCAATAGGTTATAAATATATTGTCATATATTTATTCATTTATTTTAAGAGAGGGGAAGGGAGGGAGAAAGGAGGGAGAGAAACATCAATGTGTGGTTGCCTCTTGTGTACCCCCTACTGGGCACCTGGCCTGCAACCCAGGCATGTGCCCTGACTGGGAATCAAACTGGCGACCCTTTGATTCACAGGCCCGCACTCAATCCACCGAGCCACATCAGCCAGGGCCAATATTGTCATATATTTGAAGAATTTAAACGATAGTTCTCAAATGTCCCTATCCCTACCTTATCAAATTAATCATTACACATAATTTAGAGTTTGGGTCTTTTTTTTTCTTCACTGTTTCAGAGAGGGAGAGGGATGGGAGGGAGAGATTTTTTAATTGATTAATTAATTAATTGGGATTTATTTAAGGAACTGGCTTACATGATTGCAGTGGTGGCAAATCTGAAATCTGTAGGGAAGGTAGTCAGGCTAGAAATTCAGGTAAGCATTATGTTGATGTTGCATTCTTTAGCAGGTTAGGAAGTTCAAAACTGAAGCAGGATTTCTATGTTACTGTGTTTGAGTCAGAATTCCTTCTTGGAAATCCTCCTTCAGTTCTTGTACTTAAGGCCTTCAGTTGACTGGATGAGGGTCCCTACTTTACTTAAAGTCGACTGGTTGTAAGTGTAAATCACAGCTACAAAATGCCATTACAGCAACATCTACACTAGTGTTTGACCACACACCTGGACACCATGACCTAGTTATCACACACCCTCAACTCAGATAGAACCTCTTGTGAAATGCTTTCTGGCTACTTTATCTTCAGATGTTGAGAGAAATGTTCAGATTTATTATGAAAATTCGTGCTTTTTAAAAACAAAGTTCTTGCCTGTTAAACTATAACAAAGTGCACATTATATTGATGACTTTATTTTTTAATTTTTTTAAAAGATTTTATTTATTTAATTTTACAGAGAGGGGAAGGGAAGGAGAAAGAGGGAGAGAAACATCAATGTGTGCTTGCCTGTTGCGTGCCCCCTACTGGGGGCCTTGTCCACAACCTAGGCATGTGGCCTGACTGGGAATTGAACCAGCGGCCCTTTGGTTCACAGTCCGTGCTCATTCCACTGAGCTATACCAGCTAGGGCAGATGACTTTAAATAGATTACAGCAAGAGAAAAAGATAAAATACTTCTCTAAAATATGACACTGGTCAAAAGAAATAAAAAATTTCTGAAATCATGAGTGACTGTTTCATGGATATCAAACGTTTATAAGTTTGAAAATAATGGTAATGAAAATTACGGTTTTTATACGGATATAGAACAATTTCTAACTTTTATTTTATTTTATTATTCTCATAATATCCTTCTAACTCTCCAGTGAACTCAAAAGGAATCCGGAGGCTTTACAGGAAATAAACGGCAAAGATTTATTTTGAAATAAATCTTTGTGTTAGAATTTGCAAACTGAAACACAGGTAGTCAGAAACCCAGTAGTATTTCAAAGAAGAAAGAAAAGCTAAAAGTTCATATAGTAAAAATAAACCCTTGAGAATTATTAGTTCTGCGTTCTTAGCCTTAGGATTGGCTGAGGACTGTTATTGGTCAGAGGTCAGGAAGTCTGGATGATGGAAGATGGGTGTCAGGATGTCTGGTTGTGTCTGGTGGTCTGGATAATGGATATCAGGTGGATGTATATGTGAGTCCTACGGAAGGTGATCAGGCGGCCTGGATATGTGAATCCTTCAGGGGATAATCAGAGAGTTATCTGGAGCTACATCTGTATATTCAGGCATTGATACAGGAATGGAAAATTCAAAAAAGTTTAAGTTCTCAGCCCTTGTAATGTTAATAATTTTAGCAGATTGGTTAAAGTGACTCCATTTTACAGAGGGTCAGGTACAAATAATGCTCCTTTTTAATTACCAATTTTTTAATTACAAAATCATAAGCATGCAATTCTGTGACATAACAATATCACACTTGAGCACACAATATGACATTTTAGGTGAAATTTTCAAATTAAAACTAGAAATTATTACACTCATATCATTACCCTCCCAACCACACTCAAGCATGTGTTACCTCCGTTGGTCCCTGTATAATCCCTTTTGTTACTTTTTCCTCATAGCTACTGAAATATGTGAGGTCTATCCAGAAGGCATCCAGTCATGTAATATGAAAAATAGAGACATTTATTAAAGAAGATACAAGAAACATTGTACACGGGACAATGACACCTCAGTCCCCTTCAAAGTAGGCTCCCTGGGACCTCACATAGTTCTCCCAGTTGCCAACAACTGCCTTGTCGTGTTTTCCTGAGTCTCATCAATGGTCTGAAGTCTCTTCCCTTTCAAAGGTGATTTTAGTTTTGGGAAAAGCCAGAAGTCACAGGGCACCAGATTTGGGTTTTAGGGGGGCTGAGTCACCTGGGTGATTTGATGTTATGACAAAAGACTCTGCCTGAAACATGATGCATGAGTGGGCGTGTTGTCGTGATGAAGTTGCTAATCACCAGTTGCCCATAGCTGTGGCCTTCTGAATCATCCAAATAGTTTCTGTGGAGAAAATGTTCAAGCTTAATGCAAAATCTGATGCAGAGTCATCGTTCTACTCGCTCAGTCATTTTATTTTATTTTATTTTATTTTATTTTATTTTACTTTATTTTACTTTACTTTACTTTATTTTAATTGTTCAAGTACAGTTTACACTCAGTCATTTTGAATGTGATGGCCACACAGTAAATATACTCACTCAATAGCATCTACCAAGCCCTCTGACTAGTACAGTGAAGTTGTCATTGTTCACACATGTGCATTCCAGTCCACTCTTCTTGGCTGCCAGGTTACATCGATGTCATGAAACCCATTCTTATTATGTAACAATGGCTGGACTTTTTGCAGACAGACCTCATATATCTTACATTTCTATTTTTATGAATGCTAGTCCATAGTATTTTCTATGGGTATAGCTCATCTCAGCCACAAGTAAATGATGAAAAACAATGGGAAATATCTTTAAACATACTGAAGTTGAAAGGAATAATAATAAGAGTAAAAAATTGAGTTGCTATGTCTCTTTACTGATAAAATAAACCCAGATACAAGATTGAAAATTTAGTTTTTATTATTGCAACATTATAGTTTTTCAAATAAATTAGAGAAAAACAATTTCAGAATTTCTCAGGCAATGATAGTTAATACACTAAATGTAATTTGTATTAGATGTGAAAAATAAAATGAGTTTAAATAACAATTTTATAGCCTAAGCCGATTTGACCACACTCACAAAATAAGTTATAATTTCTTTGTGTGCTTTAATCAGGACAAAGCTATAAGGTACTGAATATTGTTAAGACTTTATTTTACTTGTGGTGAGACATGTCAGTAATAATATTTTATAGTACTATGAAACATACACAGTCTTTCTTTTTTCCCTACCATTTATTTGACATCTCAGATTAGGTACTTTTTGAGTGAAGGTGTTGGGGTAATATGTCATCTGCAATAGCCTAGTATATTTTGTTTCATCCTAGCACCACTCATTTAAATAAAAATGGTAGCTTAAGTTTGTATAACCTCTAAAAAATATTAAGTTCTTTATCTTCCTGGTCTGATTGGTCTGAGGATGAGTCCGAGGAGGCTATCTTGGCCTGTTCATGTAGGACAATGCAGCATGGTGGCCAACAGCACAGACGCTGGTGGCCAAGTCCCTGAGCTTGAAACTTCACTTTGCCTTATGTGACCATGGACAGATAGCCCAACCTCAGCTTCCTTACCTGTAATGGGAGCAAGGCCACCTCACCGTGGTGAGGATGGAGTGAGTTGATATACATGAGTTGGCTGGAGTCCCCCCGACCATGGCAGTCACTGTACAGCCAGCCTTGGCTGCTACTCTTGTTTCGCACATGAGGAGCCCATGCTGAGAGAGCTTATGTACTTTTTCAGCATTTTTTTCCCCCTGTTTTGCAAAGTTAGCTCTTCAGTGGGAAACAAAGAGAAAAGGGCTGATTAGTGCAACAAAGAATACTAAAAAAATTAAAGAATTGTGTCAAAGTTTAAGTGATTTTCAAGAATCATTTGTTTAGGAAAGCCTTCTCCCTTATTGACTTCTGGAATAATTTGAATTGTTATAGCCTCAGGGGTGCACAATTACAATAAAACTAATATTTAACTACACTAGCAAAAGGAAAGCACATTTGCATTTTCTGTCTATGACATCAAAAGACTTTCCTGAACAATGGGTTATTTCTGCAATGACAAGGGCATTTAATGCACATTAAATAAAGGGCATTTAATTTTATTCTTATGTGGTGCCTGCTAGTTGATGTTGATCATATAAATGACCCACACACATTTTTCCACTTTAATTCAGGTATAAACTGAGTGTTATGAATTGAATGCTTGTGTCTTCCACCCCCAAATGTGTATGTTGAAATCCTAACCCACAATGTGATGATATTAGGAGGTTGGGACTTTGGTTGATGGTTAGGTTATGAGGGTGAACCCTCATGAATGGGAGTAATGCCATTATAAAAAAGACCTTGCCCCTTCTATCATGTGAAAATATCCTCATCATAGTTGGGCAAAATCATCTCATTGCCCCTGCCCAGCATTATGAGAGAATATTGTACTTAATATGGCTAGCTTGGGTAAAGATCAAAATTCAAAATTTGAAGTATGGTTTCTACTGAACATGCATCACCTTTGCACCATTGTAAAGATAAAGAATCATAAGTCAGGGACCATCTATGTACATATACAGATATCACTCTATCATATGGGTTCCAATAAGTATCTCTATCAACTCTCTAATTGAATGACTTTGCTATTACTCTGTTCATAGTACCCGTGTACATGCAAAGATCTTTCTTCTTTCTATGCTAATAATGATTTTGGTATAATTGTTACCCTACCAGAGTGCTTTTCGTCTTCCTTTCCTCTTTAGCCTTTCCTAACCTTATGCATGGAGGCTCTGATAGTCTCCTCTGGACTCCTATGTCCATCCCTACATTAGTACTCATTTTACTTTGGATTACATAACTGTTCCAAGAATTTCCACCTTGTTCATTCAGTTAGACTGAAGCCTAGGTCAGTAGAAACCACATATACTATACATATATAATAATTTCAAGTAATTATTACTTGAAAGAGTACATTTCATCCAGGCTATTTCAAAAGATGGTATAAAAGAAACCACTGTTAATCAGGATAGATTTAGCCTATAATCAACTTATGAACCACAATCAAACTTTTGATTTTAACCATCTAATCAACCACCTACCTAAATTTCTCTTTGGATGTCTGAAAGACACTGAAGACCCTTACTTAACACCCTGAGTATGTCAGATCCCTTGACAGATGCTCTCATAGTTATATCTACTTTAAAATTGTATTCTTTTGTGTAATTATTTGCTTAATATTTGATTGTTTCATTGGACTACAACTCCATGAGGGCAGACGAAATGACTGTTTTTCTCACTATTGTGTCAGACATATATATTAGAAGGAAGGAAGACAGGAAGGAAGGGAGCATTGGAGGGAGGAAGGATGGAAGGAGCGAAGGAAGAAAGGAATAAGAATTCTCCAGGCTATTGTTAAAGTTTCAAAGGCTGTTCATCCCCTTAGCTGTATGATTTGATGTTTCTTCATAGACTGCACTAATATTTCCAAACAAAATTGCTTTTAAAATTTAACATGAAGACCAATTTCCATTTCAAAATGAGCCAGTTATCGAAAATGTCTTCAGTGGTGTTACAAATGGTCTTGAAGCTTCCCCAAATGTTTTAGGCATTTAGTAATGGGTGTCTGTGACTATCTCCTAAAATTGCTTATCTGGTTGTCTCTAAACAAAAAGGAAAAAAGAAGCCTGGAGAAGTAATCATCACGCTGTGAGTAAAATAAGTGCAGAAAATAGCTCCATAAAACAATATTTTTAAAAGAGCCTTTTTTGTTTTGTTTTGTTTAATGTCCCAGAACCTTGCCAATGTGAATTAAGAAGAAAATGCTACATAGTAAGTAAAGTTGGTTAAAATTGCTTCAGGACCAAACCATACATGCAGGACAAAAAAGTGGGGGTGTGGGGAGGCCCAGATGGACGTTTGCATCCTAAACCATAAAGTATGCATAGATACAGAAGTGTCCTTCTGGTCTAAGATGAAACAGGATCTTCCCAAGGGAAATGCACACAGAAGGCTTACCCGGGTCTGTTGGAAACTACTTTCCATTGTCACTGTCCAGTGCATCCAAAAATGTTGGGTATGAAATGTATCTTCTAAATCTTGGGATCTCTGAGATAAGACAAATTTGCCTACTTTTCTTACAGAAGTATTCCTCTTCTCTTGGGTACCAGATCATTCAACTCTGCCAGCATTTCTCCTACCTATGAGGTCTTGCAGTTAACTTCTGCAGCTGAAACTCTCATACTTGGAGTGGTTCTTTAAAAATCAGATTTGAAAGCATCACTTTGAGACAGTGTGTTTCAATCATTCTAGGTCCAGTAATTTGTTTTTGTTTTAGTTTATTTAACTTTTAAGGCTCCATTAGTGTTTCAGATGGTTCATATCAGGTGAACCTACTGTGGAAAACACAGCTTTGTAATCCTTAGCCCATGATAGAGGTTGAATACACGTAGGTTTTATTTTTCTGATTATGTCCACAGAATGAAACTATTTAATATACTTGTTTCTTTTGAATTAAAATTTTTCCTTATCTCCCCATTTTTGAGGGCAGTTCTTTCCTTTTCTCTTTTCCCTTTTCTTCAACTAACTTGCCCTCTCAGGATCTCTGACTGCAGCATTTCTGTACTTCAGGCATCACTTTTCCTTGTGTTCATGTTTTCCTGCTTTAAAAATACTGTAATTTTCTGGTTTGGAAGAACATTGTTAACTCTCACCTTTGGTTGAGGGGTTGGGTTGGAAGTATGATAATGAATCTGATATAGGTAAATCTTTGCCACTCTTTACTGATAATCTTCCTAAAACTGAGTCTACCGGAACTGGTTTAATGATGGTTTCTGTGTTACGGTGCAATCAGTCAGAAGAAAGAAACTGCTCTAGAACTTTCAGCATGCTGGGTTGAGCTCAGGGTATTTGCCCTTTGGTCACAGAAGATCTGAGAAGCCCAACAGGGGTGGTTGATTACCCATAAACTGTGCTTACCCAGAAGACTGGAGAGACAATGGGAGGAGGAGGTGTTACCAGAGCCACAACCCAGGGTCACCTTCAGGGAGTGAGGCCATGACAGGGACGTGTGGGGTCCAGTGTTGCGGGGAAGGCACATCAATGCTGGGTGTGCTGCAGAAGCTGAGCAAGAGAGGGACAAACACCCTTGCTCCTCCGCAGCACCCCCTTCCCTTCTCCCTGCCAGTCCTTTGCCAGTGACTCTCACTAGTTGAACCTATGTGGCATCTTGGTGACAAGGGAGGCTTGGAAATATATTTCCTTAGAGGAAGAGGAGAAAATGGATTTAAAAGCAGAAGACATAGGAGTGGCACAGTTTTTGTATGAGAATCACCTCACATAATGGATGAAGTCTCTCTTTTTATCCAAACAATAGTTACTCTCTGTATCAAGGTTCCTGATTCTATGCCATTATGTGGTAAATGAAAGATGCGAGAATAATAAAATTGTAGTGTAACTGAGATGAAATCAAAGAATAAAGAGCTGTTTAAGTTATTACTCCTGCTTTGTTCTGCCTAGAAAAAAGATCTATGTCCCTCCTCTTCTTCCTCTAGCTGCCATTCTACTTGTAAGCAACCCCCTCATCATCTGGCAGTAAGGTGAGCTGAGTGGGGGCTGTGGGCAGGGAAAGTGTGGTGGTAACTAAAGTTTTTAGCTTCTGGATGGGACACCTGGGGAAAATTCAAGGCAAGGCAGAAAATGCAGACAACTCTCCTGGGAAACTGGAGGCAGATAGTGAGTCCAGGGCCTTATTCTCCAGCCTCTTCTCCCTGCTTTCAAATATGTGAAATAAGAGCTAACTATGTGTGTAAACCTCAGCTAATCCCAGAATCCAGAATGGTCCCCTCAAGATGTTCATGTTGGAACCAACAAAGGGCACGAACGAGCATCATACAGCAGGTGGGACCCAATACGTGTAGGTGAGGCTGACCCCAGAATGAGCTGTGATGAGCTGTCGCCTGAACACAGCAATGGTATTTTATACAATTTACTTTTCCTGACCCAGTGTGATGATATGGTATCAGTATTGCATGCTAGCGTCTCCCCACCATGTCTACTTCCTTGTCTGACTTCCTATCTTCAGCCACTTCAGTTGAGCTCTGTTCAGTGCTTCTCCAGAAAGACTTCCCAGCTGGACCTGCTAACTGCCCAGCACAGTGCTCGCCTTCTCTGATATTTCTGTTGGCTGTTTAGTAGCACTGAGAGCTGCCAAGCACATTATTACTCTCTGGAACTTTTCAACTTTCATTCAAGATATGCATTTGGGGAGGGAGGTTCCTCCTAACTTTTGACTGTTATTTCTTGATTTTTATGTCTAATTCCCTTTTCACTCTAGATATCTGTGTTCTCAGAGATTCCAAAATTGGGCTTGTTACCTCCTCTCAATCCACCTCCCCCTTTTTTCTCAACATGAGCTCCCTGGACCCTCTCGTGCTCCGCGTTCAGCTATACCTAGCTCTCAGATCTCCTCCTCGCAGGCCCGATTTGCTGGGTTTGCAGATCATCTCCTCCTGGATCTTTTCCCTCACAGCCAGCACACCCCAGATGAAACCTATGATATTCCTTCTTCAGACCAGTTCGTTTCTCAGTTGACAGTAGCCTGTCAACTAGAACTTCTGCTAGTGTCTCTGCCCTCCTCCAAGTCCAATTAGCAAGTGTCTTCCGTGCTTCTGTAACATGAAACATATGGTTCTCCTGAGACTTTTGGCAGTGAATTGCTATTTGTCTTTTCTTTTACTAGACTGTGAGTTCATCAGGAGCAGGGACTGCATCTTCATCACCTCTGAATCCCCAGGGCCCAACACCCTACGCACCTGATTCTCATCATCCTCTTCTTTCTCAAATATCCCGATTGCCCTCAAAAGAAAATTATAAAATTATGCAATTTGTACAAAGAATTTGTTACTTGTTTGGAGAATTCATGTGATATTTCATTTTCTTAAATGTCTTTAGAACAGTTGCTTGTATGGGCTAATTCATTTTAGAGAGTTTGGACACAGCGACTTCATTTCTAGCTGCCTGAGGATATGACTTCCAGCCACTTGGGAAATGTGCAGGTTCTAAGCCACGAGAAATCAATTTGTCTAGACCATGAAGTCCATTGTGATGGGCATTTACCTGTCACCTACACTATATTTATTTCTATAAGGTAGAGGAAGAGGATAAGTAATAATCTTTGACAGTTGTTTGTTTTTTCACCCCAGAGTTTCATAGATCTTTGATTTTAGCCATGCCTACTTTATTTAGAGGAACATTTTTATTAACACTATTTGGAGTATGTGAAGGAGGATATTTAATTATAAAAATTTCCAAGGATATTTTCTTAATTTAAACCTTGTGAGCTTGCAGGCATCTCAGTAGTTCCCCAAAGACCTGGCACATTTAATTTGAACTTATTCTTCATTATATTTTAAGCCTAGAATTTGGGTGGATGAAATAACTTAAAAATCAAGTTTAGGTTAGGGGGTGGGGGGACTGAGCAAAAAGGAAAAAGGACTCATGGACATGGACAACAGTGTGGTGATGGCTGGGGGTAAGGGGATATGAGGGGACTAAATGGAAATGGAAAAATACATTAAAGATTAAATCAAAAGAAAAATAAATCAAGGTTAAGTGAAATGTCTTAAATTCATTCTTAGCCTTGGTTTCATAGAAAACAGAATCTGAGGTAAAGTACCATTAGCCTTGGTTTCTTAGAAAACAGAATCTGAGGTAAAGTACTAGTGTACTCCTTGGAAGATGCAACCCTAAGGTGGTGAGAGCGAGGTCAAAGGTAAACACAGATGTGGAGAGCTGCCCCGCCAAACCTGCTGCTGCATCACGGAGCTGTGAAAAGACAGAGCGAGGCCCACAGGTGCATCTGTCTCCTCAGCGTAGGGAGGACAAAGACGCTTATATGGACAGAGCCATTCACGGTGGGGTGTTTTCTGTTTGGGTCCCTCCTGTTTTCTGTTCATTGTTTCTGAAAGTTCACTGTTACTCAAAGTTTAACTCCCTTGTACTCTTGGGTTACATCATTCAGCTTTGCCTGTGGTCATGATGAAGGATGTCAAAGTTTGTGTGGTGGTGTTTTATTCATTTCCCTGTTTTGTACAAGCTATATTCCACCAGTGGCCTAACTTAAGCCACGTTGTTTGGATTCCAGATGCAGAGGCAAACACACTTCACCCAAGGCCGATGGGCTAGGCTGTTGGCGGTAGCTAAGAACAAAGGACTGCTCAACCACAAGGTGAGTCCAGGAGGCAGGGAATGCACATGTAAGTTAAAGAAGTGCATAGAATTAGTGTGTGATAGAGGTGCTGACTGAAAACTCTCTCCTTCCAAGCTTACAGAGTGGGAAGGGAAAAGCATGCTTTTGCACAGAAGCTGTGTCAATTATAAACAAGTTGCCATGAATAATAAATCATTGCAGATATTTTTTAATTGAGGTAAAATTGACAAAACATTATAATAGTTTTAGGTGTATGGCATAATGATATGATAGATACATGCATTGTAAAATGACCATCACAATAAACCTAGTCAACATCTTTCACCAAGCATAGCTATAATTTTTTTCCTTATGATGAGAATTTTTAAGATCTACTCTCTTAGCAACTTTCAAATATACAGTACAGTGTTATTAACTATAGTCAGCATCATCACAGACATTCTGATCTGGAAAAAATCACTGAAAGCTAAAATGTCCTCACAATCTTTTTTTTAAACTCTGTGTATTATTCTTGGAGAAGGCTGAGCTACCCTTTGGTGGGGGATGACTCCATGAAACACCCTCTGTGACTCTTCTGATAACTTTTCTGTCTGCTTTCCTTTCCTCAAGGTGTTTTAAGAGACTGTAGGTATCTTGCCACTGGCTTCTGTTATAATAAATATAGAAAACTAGAAAAATGAACAATCTGCAGTTTTCCAGTGATGAGGCAAATAGAAAGGAGTGTTATTCTGAGAACCTCTGTTACTTTGCTGAGCTTGAAGAATTATTTTCAGAGAAATGTATGTCTTGATCCCAATTGCATTTCAGATTTTCTATTTTTTTTTTTTTTTTTGGTTGGGAAAGAGAATAGGATGTTTTGTTTTTACTAGAACATTAGGAAGAGCCACCCTATGTGTCTCCCCACATGACCGTACCTAGTCAGCTGGTGCCAGTGATGCCTTCCGAAATGAGCAAGCAAAGCTTTGGCTAGAAACACGTGTCCAACTCCGTTCTCCATGCTTGGGCTTTGGACACTGATCCCAGGCCTGACTCTGCCCGAATCAAGTTGTTAGCACTCCTGATAAGTCTCTTCTGCTGAGATTAATACTGGACTACCTGAATGTATTTTTGAGAATCTTTCCACAATGTCCAGGAGTCCTATCCCTCTTACCTTGATTCATTCAATCCTAAAACATTATAATAAGCATCTTCTAATAGTTTATTATCTTTGAATTTTGCCTCTCTGAGTTGTACTTCTATTCTTTGATTGAAACTGGTATCTGGACCTGAGTATAAGATGGGGCTGGGAGTCCTTCGTTCTGCTGGGCTCCTTCTGTCCCTCAGTTGGCTGTTCCTTGTTGGGTCCTGCACCATTACTGCCTCTCAGCAATGTCCTTCGGAAATGTCTCGCCTGGAATTCCAGATGATCATTTGTGAAACAGAGCTTTACCTGAAGTTGGTTGTCAGCATCCTATGGTAGCCAGGATTACCTAGAAATAGCCAATAAATAGGACAAGCTTTATCACTGGTGGCCTAATCAATATGACTTGAATTCTGAGATGTACATCTTATCATTTTTAAAAGTCAATGGAGAGTAATATTTTCCATGTATCTTCCTGACAAAGGAGAAGGCTTGATATAGCAGCTTTCTTACCTTTTTCCTGAAAGGGTAGACTACTCTACAAATTGGTGTCCAGCTTGACAGAAATCAATAAAATCTCCCACTGGAAACTCACATTTCACCCAGCAATGTGAAAAAGCGAATAAATAAAAGTCTCTTCAATTCCGCAAGTGCTTTGCAAGCTCTGTCATGAGAGAAAAGTAAAAGGAGAATGGCTTTGATGATTTAAAACTCGCTAGGATGTTTCAGTTTAAATAAGGTCATGGTTTTATCATGGAGATTTTAGTTACCTCTACAGTGACTAGCTGAAAAAATAGTTTGGTTTTATTGGAGATTCCTCTAATATTAGTCTACTTTTTGGCATGTGCTTTACTAAATATTGTGGGGGAAATAAGAGAAAATAAAAGAAATAAGAGAAGATGATTTGTGCCATTATTTGCTCAGGCTTGTGCTATATAGCAACCTAGCAATCATGAATGGATATCGCATTGCCCTAACTTATTTATTAATTCATCTTTACCCAGATGTATTGAGATATAACTGACATATAACATTGTGTAAGTTAGTGTGTTGGTTTGATACACTTTTATACAAGTACATATGGTGAAATGATGGCCCTAGCTAACACCTTCATCATGTCACATAATTGCCATTTCTTTTCTGTGGCGAGAACATTGAAGATCTAGTACCTTAGCAACATTCAAGTATATAATGGTTAGTAACTATAGTCACTATGCTGTGCATTGAACCCGCAGAATTTTTCCATTTTGTAACTGGAAGTTTGTACCCTTTGACAAACATCTCCCCATTTTCCCTACCACCCAGGCCCTGGTAACCACCATTCTTCTCTCTGTTTCTATGAGTTTGCTTTTAAAGATTCCATGTATGATAGCATACAGTATTTGCCTTTCTCTGTTTGACTTATTTCACTTAGCACAATACCCTCAAATTTCATTTTATTGCAAATGGCAGGATTTCATTCTTTCTCATGTCTGAATAATAATCTTAATATGTACCACATCATCTTTATGCATTCATCTATTGACAGACACTTAGATTGTTGCTATGGCTTGGCTATTGTAAATTATGCTGCAAGGAGTATGGTAGTGCAGAAATCCCTTTGAGATCCTGCCTTTGTTTCTTTTGGATATTTTTGCAGACGTAGTGTTGTAGGATCATGCATTGCCTTAATTTAGTTCTAGCAAGATATTCCAGTGATTGTCACTCACTTGAATAAAGTCATACAGTGAAAGAGTCTTGATTGGAAGATAAGTACTCACAGAACTACCTCCTAAGATAGTCATGTACTTGGAAAAACAGATGTTATAATGAGTGAATGAATGCATTTCAGTAAATAATTCATATTTTCCTATTGACATCATGAGTTCTAAAGCTTATCTAGGTTCTCGAATGGTAGAAGCCCTCTGTAGGTCAATTCCTTTCTCTAGTCCTGCAAAATGCTTGTGTGTTTTCACAAGCAAATTTTAGTGAGGGTTTTGATATTCATTCAGTTTTACTGGCTTCTTTTTCCCATGGAAAATTTGGGTTCTGTGGGGATTAATTAGTCTTCTGTCAACACACAGTATTCAAAGCACAGTTTGGCTTCTGCTGGGTAACTTCCAGTTTATCCTACTACCTTTCACTTTGCTTCTATTCTTGGCTCCATTGTCAGTTCCCTACATCTGCTCTTTTCACTTTTTTTTTTTGATTCTTGGATCCATAGTAGAATGACTTGTTTATTTCCATAAAAACAAATCTTGAGGTTCTCCCTCCTCCCCAAAGAATCTTTGCTGCTAGAAACTATATTGAAATTCATAAAGGGCAAAAATAACTAATTAAGTGAAACTTGAACATTTCCTAGAAACAGAACACAGTAGCAGAAACCTAGAGCTGGTCCATGAGCTAGCATTGCCCAGCAGAGGGCTGGTTGAACCCACTGCCCCTCTGCCTACTAGGTAACCGGGCTGCTGGTTAGGAATCAGACTACTTATTAAGTTTTTAATGGGCCAAACCGTTGCTGGCATTCATTGAATATAAGTGCCTGGGGCTCCAGTTGAACTGGTCATTTTTTTTTCTGTAGAAACAGTTATTGGGATGTTAAAACACTTCTGAGTATAAATAGTGAGTGGACACTTCCGAGTGGCTATAGAGTTATGGGTGTTTTTTTGTTTCTTGTTATTATGCCTATTCTGTAATGAGAATGCATTGGTTTTATAAGAGAAAGTAACACTATAAATTATAAAATAAAAGCAGTTGAAAAACTTAATTTAAAATAATTTTTTTGGTCAATCATTCCTGCTATATTTGGCAGAGTTTGAAAAATGTTTTTGGTTGTGTGAATTGCAGGAAAATTAATGTTGTCCATCACTAGTTTATGTTTCTTTTTCTAAAATATTTGTTTATACTGTTTGCCTATTCTTTCATGTGACTTATTATAATTCTTTTAAAATTAAGTTGTTTCTGATAGAAATCTCACAAAGAATACAAAATCAGAGTAGGAAATAATGTTATGAAAATGACATGAAACATTGTAGAACTTCCCTATGATGTCCTGAAAATTTACCAATGTATGAAAAACAAGTTGTTAGGGAACATATACATTTTTCTGTAAAGCCATCACTTTGAACTATTCTCTTGACCTATTTAATTTTGTTGAACTCTTTTGGACTAAATTAAGTGCTACCAGTGGAGCTAGTTCCAATATTTGTTTTCTCCAGGTACTAGCAACTCAATTTTAGTTCTCATATTGAAGGGAAAAGCTGGCTTTATTAACCCCTGCACACGTCTTTTAATCAAGGATCTGGTGCCTACATCATCCTTTCTCCTGTAAGGAAATCTCCAGTCCAGGTTCCCCTTCTTACTTTCCTCCTCTCTTTCTTCCCTTCCCTCTCCTCCAGCTTCCCCCTCCTCCAGCTTCCCCCTCCTGTCCCCCCTGTCCTGACCTTCAGTTTCCTTCCCTCCCTTCTCACCCTCTTTTCTTTTCTTTTCTTTCCTCTCTTCCTCTCCTTTTCTCTGCCCTTCTCTCTCCTTCCCCCTCCCCACCCATCGTTTCTTTCTTTCTTTTTTTAAAATAGAGCTGGACTTAAAATGAAAAGAGACAGACGTGCAAATAATGGGTTTTTCCTGTTTCCTGGGAATGAGTGAGAAGATTTAGTTATATCTTTCCGGACACTTAACCATTTAACTCTATTCTCAATGTCATCCCTGTAACAGAAACTGTTCCCCAAGACACTCATTGTAATGTTTTATCTTATTTGACAAGGTCATGAGTTAATTGAACTTTTATGTTAAAAAAATCAATATATGGCTTTAATTGTACTTAACCATGTGTTAATGGTTGATGAACTTTTGTGTCATATAAATTAAAAATTTTTAGCTTCATAGTTTACATAATGCAGTAAGATAAATCCTGGGATGAAGAGGTTTATATAGGTTAATTAGCTTTGCTCTTATTTGTCTTAATTCTGAAATAACCTTAAAATAATTGAACTTGTGGTATAGCACTTATTTTCTTGTTTCAGATTTATTTTAAAGGAAACCTTGCAATACACTTAAACACTGCTCTATGCTCTTTCACAATCCTCTATACATGCAGAAAAAAGTCACTCCTTTTAAAGCTGTGTGTCTTTTCTAGTTGTTTTGTTATTTTTTATAGATACATATTTTCATAGACAATGTATATAATTATTTGTGTGCTTTTCACATTTACATAAATGTCACCATATTGCCTGAAACTGGCGTTTTTCATACTGCATTATATTTTTGAGAGCTATCCATGTTAACATATAGACCTAATTCTGCTATTTTAATACCCTGTATTGGTTTCTTTTCTTTTTTAAAAAAAGATTTATTTATTTATTTATTTTTAGGGAGAGGGAGGGAGAGAGAGAGGGAGAGAAACACGAATGTGTGGTTACCTCTCACACCCCCTACTGGGGTGTGACATGTATGCATGTATGTACTTATTTACTATTATTTATAGTATAATACATTATTATATTTACATATAATACATTATTATATATTATACTATGTATGTATGCATGTACATATGTATTTATTTATTATTTTTATTATTTACAAATAATTATTTGTGGTTATTTTATTAGTAATACATAATAATAAATAATATTAATTATTATTTTATTAGATCTTTTATTTATTTGTTTTTAGAGAGAGAGTAAGGGAGGGGGAAAGAGAGGGAGAGAAACATCAGTGTGTGGTTATCTTTTGCATGCCCCCTACTGGAGATCTGGCCTGCAACCCAGGTCTATGCCCTGACTGGGAATTGGAAATTGACCCTTGGTTTGCAGGCTGTCACTCAATCCACTGAGTCGCAGCAGCCAGGGCTAATGGGTGAATCTTAAAAATTTGCATTTACTTTAATTCTTGATACATATGTGTATATATCCATCCATCCATACATGCATATGTACATGTATATATGTACACATTCATACATGCATACGTACATACATACACACACATATATTTTGGGAGGTTATTCTAAACTTTTTGCCAATTTTGAAGTTTTCTACTTTCTTAAAATGCAAACTTACTTTTTATTAAGATAAGCAATAGTTGACAAATATCAAAATATTTAGCAGCCATCCTGAACATTCTAGCTCCAGTTCTTTTTTCCTTGGAGTAAGTCCTTGAGTGTGTCGTTATTTCAGTAAGGGCCTGGGGTGATAATGTCTTGTACTCTTATAGCCGGAGGAGCTCAAGCTGTGTGTGAAGCTTCCTGGTTTCCACGAGACAGATAATTGGTTCAGGTTGTTCTCAGGCTCCAAGCAGTTAATTCCTGATACTAATTCTGTAAGTTGAATCAAATGCATTCTTAGAAACAATGGGAGAATAAAGGGTGCTGGTCCCAATGGAAAGCCTAATACTTAATTGTTATGAAATGCACATAAACCCTGGCTTGAGTCAACCTACATCTTTTTTGTGTATGTGTTTATGCTATTTCTATCACAGCTAGATTTTCAGCTCATCTCCTTCAATTAACTATTGACAAAACCTCCTGATTATTCCTTTTTCTCCCCTATCTGTCTTCTCCAGTTCACCTCATTTTCTTGCCAGGTCATTTTTTTTCTAAGGTGAAACAAATGTGTAAACTAGGACTGAAATATAAAATCTACACCGAAGTACTGTTTTGTAACTAAGCATGGTACAATATGGGTGTGCCATGCTGAGCATAAATGATATTGGATTATTGTGCTTCATTTCCCTGTAACCTAGAGAAATTATCTTTACACCAAAATGCACAGTTTAGGATGTGTTTGCATAAAAGTGGAGAGATGACATATGAATGAAATCTAACAATTACGACCTCAGGTCTTTTATTTTGGTACCTTGGTCTTAACAAAGCAGCACAGTATTAATAATGCAAAACTCAAAAATATAGATGATATTTTAGAATTTCATTGAGCCTCATTACTGCAAATGTAATTTCTCAAAATGTGTCTACCTACTATTACTTGAGTTTTTTCTTTTCTCTTTTTAAATTTATGAGAAACCATGCCAAATGTCAAGTGAAAGAGACGAAGACATATAATAAGTATCCTGAGCTCTGAATCCTAGTTCAGGTCTGTCATTAGCTAGTTGACTTGTACTTCACTCATCTAGACCTTAGTTTTCCTATCATAAGATGAAGGTGCTGGATAGATGGTCTCTAGTGGATAATCCAATTCTAATAATTCCTAAAGTAACCAGTCAGAATTACTAAACCCCTGTAAGAGAGCCAGTTGACAGTTTTATTGGATGAGGCTGTGTTTCATATGGTTACTACCAAGAATGTTGTTTATCTTGATGTTTTATGGTCATGAGAAGCTTCCTTGTATATTATCAACCTTGCACGTCTATTAAAAACTCATATTTCTTAAAATGTCAACCTTATTTTGGCTTTTGTATCTCAAATGCCTTGAGTTTCTCTCCATCTCTATAGAGGCTGTGTTGCCAAGTCTTGTTCGAGTTACAAGGAGTCTGTGTGGTCCCCTCAATGGTAGCCGTGTGCCTAGGATCACTATGGTCCTGTAGAAAGAGGACAAGTTTGTAGTCACAGGCTTGGCTTTGAATCCTTGTTTCAGTCTTTTGCCCATGTCACAGAAGATTCACTGTAACCATTTAAGCAAGACATCTAGAGATACCAAACAAAAAATTCCAAAGGGAATTTCCTGAGAAAGGAAGATTTTAAAGGAAATATGCAGGAACCTTTTTTTTTTTATATATACAAATTCCCAAACTCATCAGCTGTAAGGAGTATGTAAAAATTTTTAAAAAGAATGGAGTGAGAATATTGGCAAGAAGGATGCCTTTTGAGAGAGTTCTTGGAGTACTGTGAGTCTCATCCTCCCTCTATAAGCCATTAAAAAAAAAATCATCTGGGACCTTTACAAGACCATTTGAGTAGCATGAAGTTCTCCTTCTGATGTTGGACACAATGGCCTGGGGACATCTCTTGCTTGAGAAATCCCTAGCCCCAGAGAGTGTGGCTGATGAAGTTTTCTGAGAACTGCACTGATGGAAGAGGGTCTGTCTTGGATCCTGCATGGGTCTTTCCTGTGTGTCAAATTTCAAAGAGCTGACCTGGAGTCATTTTGCATTATTCCTAAGAGAACCTCCTTGAAGGGTGATGGGACTCCAGTGGAGAGAGCATATCTATGGAGTGAAACAGAATAAATGCAAGGGACACCCAGAGGAAAACTATGCATCTCCTGGGTCTTGCTTGTCAGATGGTCCAAAAACATGCCCACTAGAGATGGAGTCAGTTTTCCCATGTGCCAAGTCCTTAGCATGCAGTCAGTGTAGGAGAAGACCAGCACGTTCGAAATCTCTGTGCCCTTTTCCCTCTTCCTTTCCTTTACTTGATCAAGAGGAAGCCTGAGGCAACCATGGTGTGAGAAGACAAGTCAGGGACAAGAAGAAAGAACAACCAGGAAAAGAAAAGACTGAGGTCCCTTTACCGTGTTTCTTGCTTGAGAAAGTGAACAGATGTGACTAACAAATTGTGACTGTGAATGGACTATAAGACTTTATTTTCATCAGACTGACCAGTAAAGTCTTGAGTCTGCCTGACTTTTCACCCAATTGAACACATTTTAAAGGGACAGAGGGAAACAAAAATAAAGTTGTGTTTTGAATACATCATAAGTGAGTTTGTTCTATGGCCCTTAGAGGGTACCATCTAGGCAATTCAGTTAACCTCAAGATCCTGTCTCCTTATCTATAAATTAGTGATAATAATACTGTTTTTGTGCAGAATAAGAGATAATGATGGTAAATTGTTTTAGTCTTTGTAGGAGTTTGATCAATGCTATCTTCTTTCAAACCTTCCTACTTAATTTTAAATCATTTCATAAAATAATGGCTTTGATTTGATTACAACCTTCTAGGAAGAGGAAGAAATTTAGAGTAAAAAGCATGTTGAAATTTTTCAATTTTATTTTGATCAAAGGGTTTCTTCCCCCATCTTCCCAGCTGCTTGTCAGCCTTCAATAATGGCAGGCAAGTCCTAGACCACATATCCCCTTCTGTTCTGACCATGGCAATGGCAGCCACAGGATTTCCACCGCTTCTCAGAAGAGGTGGGGGAACAAAGTTTATCTCCTGTGACAGCACCTGACACAACACTGCCTATTTTCAATATCTGTGGATGCTGTACTTTTTCTCAGAGGATTCTTTAGTGCAAGGCAAAGAGAATTTCTGCTGTAGCAGGACCTTAGAAACTGTTCCCACCTCCTCTGCTGGCTATCAGGTGACAGTAAATGGGTGACACAAGAAGAGACCTTAGACAAGGGTATAATTAGATGCCAAAGGGACTTGTGTATCTGTACCTTCTCCCCACCCTCCTCACATGGTAGAGAACCACAGTGACTCAAAGGAAAGTGTTCATTCTGAAGCACAGTTCCTGTGGGCTTCGTACCGTTTGTTAACCCATGTGCTCCTCTATCTATGAGAAAGCAGTATGTGTGTGGTTTTCTTTGGAGATTGTGTCTGTGGTGGGTGCAGAAATATAAGTAGTCCCCACATCAGAATTTGTAGGGGTTGCAGAACAGTGGTCCATTTTACTGGATAAAGGAGACTTCTATGAGTCCTCAGTGTTTATGAATGGAAATTCAACACAGGGCAACTTAGGGAACAGAGCTCATATTTCTACTGTTGTCATGCTATTCTAGGCAGAGCTTGGGTCACCATAGGTCACAGTAAAGATGACTCAAGGCCCATTGCTATCAGTACCTGGAATGGTAGGCTCGAGATGGTGACATTTACAGTGGCAGAAAAGCCCTTGTTTTAGTTTTCAGCAGGGATTAATTTCTGTGGCACAAATGCTGAGGAACTCAGGCAAAGAAGTCAAGTCTGTATGTGTCAACTATTTCTGGATGATTTTAGTTCAATACTAAACACTTAGTTTTATAAAAAATTCAGTGAAATTATTGAAAAGCACATGTTAGGTAATAACAAATATAATAAATTTATGCCAGTCTTTATTTAAATTAAAACAAAATAAAAAGACAACCCACAGAATGGGAGAACATATTCACTGGTACATCTAATAAGGGGTTAATATCCAAAATTTAAAAAGACCTTACAAAACTCGATAGCAAAAAAACCAAACAACCCAATTAAAAAATGGGCAAAGGACCTGAAAAGACACTTGTCTAAATAGGACATGCAGATGGCCAATAGACATATGAAAAGATGCTCATCTTTACTAATCATCAGAGAAATGCAAATTAAAACCACAATGAGATATCATCTCACACCTGTCAGAATGGCTATCATTAATAAATCAACAAACAAGAAGTGCTGGTGAGGATGTGGGGAAAGGGGAACCCTTTTTACTGTTGGTGGGAATGTAGATTGGTACAACCACTGTGGAAAGCAGTATGGAGATACCTCAAAAAAATGGATCTGCCTTTTGATCCAGTGATCATGGCAATATATCTGAAGAAACCAAAAACACTAATTCAAAAGACCATAAGCACCCCTATGTTCATTGCAACATTATTTACAATTGTCAAGATATGGAAGCAGCTCAAGTGTCCATCAGTAGATGAGTGGATAAAACAACTATGGGACATTTGCACAATGGAATTCTCCTCAGCCATTAAAAAAAAAAAGAAGAAAAGAAAAATTTACCCTTTGCGACAGTATGGAGGGACCTGGAGGACACTTTGCTAAAGGAAGGAAGCCAGTCAGAGAAAGACAAACACCACATGATTGCACTCATAAGTGGAATCTAATGAACAAGCTGGACTATCAAGCAAAATAGAGACAGACTCAGAGAGCAGGGTGACAGCTAAGAGCAGGGCAGGGTAGGGGGTAGGGGGGATTGAGCAAAAAGGAAAAAGGATTCATGGACATGGACAACGGTGTGGTGACTGCAGGGACATGTGAAAGGGTGTAAGGAGACTAAATGATAATAGGAAAAATACAATAAATAATGCACAAAAAAGTTTGTTGATATGAGCATAAAGATTATGTTAAGAGCTGGGGAAGATTTAATGATAAACAGCCATCCCCTGTTCCACCTTCCTTACCCCTGAGTTTTACCCTAAAAAGCAAACAATTTCTAAATTAATAGTGCTTTATTACCCCTGGAATGTACTTCTGTTCCTAAGTAATATGCATATGTTTGCTGTTAGCTCATTTACCCATTTTAGATATTTTCTGTTGTTTCTCTCATTTAAGATAAAAACAGGAGGTATACTTTTTTTGGTACCATACATATTATAAAAGCATCTTTATGATTTTGTTCTTAGTTTTTTAGTTATCTGGATATCTATTTCTAGGTTGGAAATCATTTTGATGTGAAATTTTAGGCCTATTGCTCTATTCTCTTCCAGCTTCCATTTGATTTCTAATTTTTTGATTGCTCTAACCCTCAGAAACTTATAGGATCATTATTCTTGGTTTTCTGGACCTTCACAGTGACGAGTCCTAGTGTGGATCGTTTTTCTGTCATTGGACTGGTACTTACCATGCCCTTTCAATGGGGAAATTGAATTTTGTAATTTGTTTGATAATTGCTTCCCCTTTATTTCCTCTGTTCTCTTATTCAGTCATGATAAGTTGAGTACGTAACTTAGATGTTAATTCTGTGATTAAAGGCTCCAATTTTCTTAATAGTTTCTGTATTATTTTCCACTTGCTTTTTTCTTCTACATTTTCCTAACTTTTCCCTTCTACCCTTTTTAATATATACTTATTTTGTTTCTGAGATCATTAATTTCTGAGTAGTTTATTTTACAGATGATATTTTTCATGTTTCATGAATGAAAGAGTTTTTCTAAAGATGTCCATTATATAAGAGATGTAGAATATATTTCTATATCTCACAATGTGTTTTCACTGTTTTGTTTTCAAGCAGATCTGTTTGGTTTCTCATATTACAGGATTTCCTTACTCATTTGGTGGCCTGAATTACCTATTTATAAGTGAGACTGAGGCACTAAAAACCCAACACGAAGCCTTTGGGATGTGGTTGAGCCATGTTGATGGGTGGTTATCCTGCTTATTCGTCCCTATCTCAGGATTTTTCAGTAGACAGCCTTCCCCTGGCGGCTTTCTCTGAGAGCAAAGCGGGGGACTCCCTTAACTTGTGCTTCTGTTTCTGGTACGATGCTTCTGTCCTTGCTGTTTGGGTCTCAGTCTGAAGCCGCATCTAGTTTAGTGTCTTCTCAGAGTAACTACATCTCCCATCAGGCTGAGGGAAGGCAGCGATGGTGGGAGGATGTGCTGAGTGGAGGCGGCCTGTGAGTCCTCATGTAGACTTTCCACTAATCCACTGGCTTTCATCTTCTTGCTTTACCTTCACTGTTCATGCTGGCTAACACCTCCAGGGCCTGAGACTTTCCTGCACTCCTGGGGCACAAACTGATTTTCTTATAATTGGCTTCTCCATTACAAACTCTTAGAAATCAGTTTTTGCAGATCTACAAGGCACAATATTACTGTGTCATAAAATGTGTAAATCTCTCTGTCTCTATGTCTGTTCCCACTTAATTTCTATTTTTCTGTGTAGGTTTTAAGCTGCCATTTTGTAATTATTTGCATTATTAAAGGGGTTTGAATAAAAATGTGTTTAATGGCCCAAGTTTTGCCTCCTTCTCTAAGGTTTCTTCAACCATGGAGTCATGCAGGCTTTACTATAGATTCTATAATGCCCACTTCATTTATTCCACTTCTGGAATAACGCTTAACCACTGCTATAGTCTGTCACACTCTGACAAGTGGTTTTGTTTTGCCTAGTTCTCCACTATTTGTTCCTACCCACAGGTCACTCTCATAGCCAGTTGAACCCCAGTGGCTGTAGTCCTGCCACATGTATGTGGCAGGTGTTCTTTACCCTGATTCAGGCCCTGTCCTTGCACTGGGGCACTAGAGGTGACCAATACCAAGTCCTTCCCCTGTAAGACTTACAGTCGAGAGAGGGAGGAAGTCAAACAAATATGCAGGAAAACTCACAGTAGGTCAGATGGTAACAGGTGCCATAGACCAGAGTAAATTAAAATCAGTGCTACGGGTGTTTGTGAAGGGAAGCTGATATTTTATGTAAAGTGGGCAAGGAGGATGCCACTGAGAAGGTGATTAAGTGGAAACTGGGATTAATGGGGTAGAGAGTAAGCAGGCCCCACAAAACCCATGGTCAGGGCATGACTGTCAAGTTCAATAAGTAGTAAAGGGGCCAGTGAGATCCAAGTAGAAGGAAATGATCCCACCTTGCAGGACATCAGTAGCCTTTGCTAAGACTTTGGTTTTCATGTGAATAGACTTTTGAGCTATCGGTTTTGAGCAGAGGAGTGACATGATCCCTTATGGATGGATGGACTCACTCTCACTATACTGTGTTATCTTTGTGTGTTTATCTATGACATAATGCTGGCAACATCATACATGTTGAGTATTCAGTCATATCTGTTGGGTATCATGCTTGCATTAGCTGTGCCTTAATTTTCCATAACCAAGTCTTTGCCCTGTTGATTTTTCCAGGCCCAATCAGGACAAGCTTCTTAGTCTTCTCCATGCCCAACCCTTCCTACTTCTTTGTTTACAAATCTCACTCAACAATCAGTTTCTAGTCACTTTTAAATGTCTGCCTAAACTTACAGCTCAATTATTTACTTGAGGGTAATGGGACTTTCCATTCTCTTCCTTCTCCTGTCTCCTCTTTGCTGTAAGGTTTCTGCCCACAGATTCTTGAACTTAATGAAACTTGATATTTGATCACGTTATGCCTGACAATTCACATTAAACAAATCACTAAGATGAGGTTGTGCTTTGAATAGAACTGAGTAGTTTCACTTCTAAATAGTCTCTCAAAATAATATGCTCTTACTGGAAATGGTTCTACAAAGACTTTATGAACCCTTGGAAACACTGCTTGGCTACTTACCAAGCAGTGTTTCCAAGGGTTCCATGGAAAAGCAGATGTCTTTGGTGAGAGATGCTGCCAAATCAGTCTTGTGTTATGCAGCTTTAGTCTTTTCAATGTCAAAACCAGTAGGCAAAAAAAAAAAAAAAAAAAAAAAAGTCAGCATGAGCCACCAGGCATGTCTTCCAGCCAAGGCTGTTATGCACAGAGGGGTTACATGGAGGAGCAGAATGGCAGGGTAATTTCCCTTTAAGAAAGCAATGCTATGCTTCAAAAAGGCACCTTGCACAAGAGAACTCTCTTGTTTACATTTTGTAATCTACTCCATTTCAGTGAGTTCTTTACTGGTCACCCCCTTACTCTGAGTTTAATATCATGAATAATAATGCCATTTAATTAGCCTTGAGTTTTTTGCTAGAGTCAATGTTCCCAGTGGAGAAATCTAGAATCAGCATGGTAGATAATTCAGGATACAGGTAGGTAGTAATTTCTTTGTTTGGTCTTAATCATAACCACAGAGTGCTTGAAAGAGAGTAAAATATGGCACTTATAGGATAATCATTCAGGGTTTAGGGATCACTGGGATCCGCCCCTTAGACCTGTATGTAAGTGCCTCTGTTGTTATAAGAACTATCACAAAAATTTTGTGCTAATTGCTGGGCACACAGTGCTGAACCAAACATAGTCCTTATTTTTAGGAAGCGTACAGTCCAGAGGTAGGGGCACACCAGTGAACAGGTGAAACATTTGCCTAGGCGTGCACCAGAGATATACATCTTCTCTTACGGTGTAGAGGTGCTGGGAAGTGGGTTCTCAGCCAGAGACTACCTTTCCCAATCCCTTTGTGTTCAGTGAAGACCATATGTCTTGTTCTCACCAACAGAATGTGAGTGGAAGTGTTGTGTGTTGTTTCTCTGCCAATGCAGTTATGAAGCAGGTGCTTTCTCTACCGTGTCTCCTCCATGGTTATAGAGTAACTTTGTAAGTCACATACTAACAATGGCAGAGTCTCCCTCTGAACCTTCTTCTAAGGGACTGTATAGAGCAGAGATACCCCACCACCCACTTAACAGGACACCAGCATTGACTCTAAGAGTTACTATAGTGAGCATGACATATTTTACATTTCTCCTACAGCAGGTGGACTTACTCTGAATAATTCCATTAGTAATTTTTGGAACACCTAGGAACTGACTCACCTGGAAGGTGAAGAAAGTCTTCTAAGGTAGAAATCATGTTGAGTGCTGTTGAGTCAGTGGTCTGATTGAGGGGTTTGGAATGGAAGAAGAAATTGCTTTGGGCTAGAGGTATAGGTTTGGGGTTTTCAGGATTTTCAGCTTTGTAACTCCTGAGAGAGCAGTAAGGTCTTTGGCAACATGCATATTATTTCATTCCATAGATATTTTGTCTCTGAATAGTGACTTGTTGGAATTTCAGAATCATTTAGTGGTTTTTGAATAGGCACAGCTCAAATTCTTTTATGTTACACATTCGATGTAAAATACTAAATAGTAGTTGACATTCATTGTAGTATAAGTTTTAGCCTATGTATCTGACTTAGAATTTTCATTGCTTTAAATGCCATTTATATGTTGATGACTCGTACATTTACATTTGTAGTTCTGACCCCTTCATTGAATTCTGACTCCTCCATCCAGTTATCTGCCTTCTTAGCATTTCCATTGGAATATATAAAAGGCATTTTATATGTACAATGGCCAATCAGAAATTTTCAAGTTTTCCACTCTCCAAAATCTCTGTTCCCAATCTCAGAAAACTGCAAGAACATCTATCCAGTTGCTCAACCACAAAACCTATGGCCTCTTTTTATTCTTCAGGTTTCTCTTTATTCATTCTCACAAAGAATAATATTCATTCAGCAAACTTTTTTTTTCTGAAATAAATTCTTCTTCTGTCTTCCACTTTCAACTCCATCAGTATTACTTGGTCCTGGCTACCATCATCACTTGCCTGAACTACTGTCTGCTAATTTGTATCTATGAATTCTTTGTTGCTCTTTTACACTCTGTTTTCCACACAGCATCAGTGCAGCCTTATACAGCTTAAGTCAGATGACTTCACTTTCCCATCACACTCTTCACCCTGGTCTACAGCATCCTGTACTTTGGGATTCCATCATTTGCTCATGAGGACCCAGTTGCGCTGGTCTGATCTGTTTCTCAATACATCAAGTTCCTCAACACCTTGGGCTTTTGTGCTTACCCTTCATTATGCCTGGAGCACTTCTTCTCCAAATCTTATCATCCTGGATCCTCTGTGTTGTTCAAGTATCAGTTCAAAAGCTTTTTCTACCTCCTTGATGATACCTTCCTCATCATTCCTTCATCTAGAAGAGTCCTCCCTTCCAGGCACATTATGTGATCTGATGCCTCTGCAGCCTTTATCTCTATTTGAATGATCTTGTCCATTGATTTCCTCACTTGTGTTTGGTTTGTCTAACCCAGTGTTTCTCAATCTCAGGACCATCAACATTGTGGAACAGATGATTCTGTTTCAGAAAGAGGTGTTCTGGGCATTGTAAAATGGTTAGTGATGTCCCCGGTGTCAGCCCTGTGGATGCCATCAGCAGTCTTTTCACACCCCGACTCCAGTTATGACAACCAAAAAGGAATGTCTTCAGTCATTATCAGAGGTCCTCTGCTGGCTAAATCCACCCTCCCCTCCTGCTGAGAACCATGGTCTGATGCATGGACAAATCAGATTTTCAGTAAAGTCCTGGGAGGGACCCTACACTGTGGCCACCATGTATGTGTGTGAAATTTCCAAAAGTGCAGTATTTAACCGTAATTGGTTAAGACTGTAGTCTTATTCTACTCTAAATTTCCTTTCATTTCTTTACTTGATGAGTTATTTTTTTATATTGTGCTATTTGCCAGGTTTTAAGTTATTCATTGCAAACTTTTTCATTCTAAATTAGTGTTCACTTTTGTAATTAATTTTATATGAATAACTTTTGCTATTCTTAGTTTAAAGAGGTCTCTCCAAATTGGATAAGCTACCTGTCTACAAAACTTGGATCAACTGCTGGCCTAACACCTTCAGCATGTATCTTGGGAGTGGGGACTTCACTTGCCCTATTTACTAACTCATTGCTGGTGCTGAGGCAGGACACATGCTCATAGCACATTCTCAGCACACAGATGCAACAGCTCATCAGGCATTTTGGTCAGAGAGCATCGAGCATCTCTCAGAAATCCGGGAGCTGCTTGGCTAGCATGCATATCAGATGGCCTGCGCCTTGACTTGAGAGTGGTGAAGGCTGGTAGCTTTCAGGGGGCAGTTAGAAGGAAATATTGGGAACCCCTATTCTGAAGTTGTTCTCCTTCTTTACCTTTTCTTCATTCTTTTTTCCTCAAATACATAGCTTATCAAAATGTAAGATTTCTCATTTATATTTTTGTGAGTTGCTATACTATTTGATCATATTCATTTAATTAAAATCTAGAAAACAGACTTCTGGCCAAGATGGAGGCATAGGTGGACACACTATGCCTCCTCGCACAACAAAAATTAAAGACAACAAAGATGTAGAAACAAGAAAACAATCACAACTGATAGAAAATTGAACTGTATGGAAGTCCAACAGCCATGCATCCAGACTGGTAAGAGGGGCGGAGTCGAGGCAGGAAAAAGTGGAGGTTGGTGGACCCGGGTGCACAGGCAGCAGTGGCTGGCAGACTCCAGGCATGCAGGCGGTGGCTAGCAGACCCCAGACACAGGGTGGCAACAGTGCAGACCCAGAGAGGCCATGCAAGGTAGCTGGCTGATCAGGTGGTCCCACATTCATGAGCAGATAGTCCAGGTGAAGGGGAAGCAGCGGAGAGGACTGGAATCTGAGAGAGAGCAGAGCAAGCACCATTGCTCCCTCTTGGACCCCACCCCCACATACAGTGTCACTACCCAGCAACTGGGCTGCCCTGCCCTGGGGAATACCTAAGGCTCCGCCCCTCACTATGTAACAGCTGCGACCAGGCCCCCCCCCCAAAAAAAAAGGCTCAAATGGGAGAACAAATCAAAGCCCTAGAGCCAATTCATCTAAGCGATCAAGAGACAGCCAACCTATCAGATGCACAGTTCAAAGCCCTGGTGATCAGGATGCTCACAGAATTGGTTGATTTTGCTCACAAATTATATGAAGAAATGAAGTCTACAATAAGTGAAATAAAGGAAAATGAACAGGGAACCAATAGTGATAGGAGGAAAACTGGGGCTCGAATCAATAGAGTGGACCAGAAGGAAGAAAGAAACAACCAAACAGAAAAGAAGGAAGAAACAAGAATTCAAAAAAATGAGAAGAGGCTTAGGAACTTCCAGGACATCTTTAAATGTCTCAACACCCAAATTATAGGTGTACCAGAAGGGGAAAAACAAAAGCAACAAGTGGAAAACTTATTTGAACAAATAATAAAGAATAACTTCCCCAATCTGGCAAAGGAAATAGACTTCCAGGAAGTCCAGGAAGCTTGGAGAGTCCCAAAGAAGTTGGACCCAAGGAGGACTACACCAAGGCACATCATAATTACATTAGCCAAGATTAAAATGAAGGAGAGAATTCTAGAAGCAGCAAGGGATAAGGGGACAGTCACCTACAAAAGAGTGCTCATAAGACTGTCAGCTGATTTCTCAAAAGAAACCTTGTAGGCAAGAAGGGGTTGGAAAGAAGTATTTGAAGTCATGAAAGGTAAGGACCTATATCCAAGACTGTTCTATCCAGCAAAGCTTTCATTTAGAATGGAAGGGAAGATAAAGTACTTCTCAGATAAGGTCAAGTTAAAGGAGTGCATCATCACCAAGCCCTTATTATATGAAATGTTAAAGGGACTTAAGAAAAAGAAGATAAAAAATATGACAGTAAAAAGACAGCAAACTCACAGCTATTAACAACCACACCTAAAACAAAAGCAAACTAAGCAAAGAACTAGAACAGGAACAGAACCACAGAAATGGAGATCATATGGAGGGTTAGCAACAGGGGAGTGGGAGGAGGAGAGAGGGGGAAAGGTACAGAGAATAAGTAGCATAGACGGTGGGTAGAAAATAGACAGGGGGAGGGCAAGAATAGTGTGGGAGATGTGGAAGTTAAAGAACTTATGACACATGGACATGAACTAAAGTGGGGGAATGTGGGTGGGAGGGGTGTGCAGGGTGGAGGGGGATGATGGAGGAGAAATGGGACAACTGTAATAGCATAATCAATAAAATGTATTTTTTAAAAAATCCAGAAAACAACCTTAGGTAAATAAAACATCCCTTCAAAGCTGTGGTTTTATCATTGGGACAGCATTGATTTAAAGTGCTTACTGTATGGAATTTTTGAGGGGATTAAGTGTAAAAAGTATGTAAAGCTGTCAGTACAGTGGTGGATATGGTAAGTGGTGATTAAACCTCAGCTACTGTCATTCTGATGTTATTCATGGAGCACCTGTCTTCATACAGTGATAGTTACTGATCGTATAGGTGCAAAGTGTGTTTCTCTATTTCCACATGGTCTTTAGAGCCCTACCATGGGGTAATGGAGGAAAACAATCCTATGCTTCTGTCTAAGGTCTCCAAGCTGCGATCAGAGCTTCTCAGCATCATGAATCTTCTGAAGCAGCCATATCGACATGGGGCTTTCAGTTTCTTCAAAAGCAGTGTTTGAAAGTCTGAATTGGCTAGAATTTCACAGTATATATTGAAATGAATTGTAGTTTTTGAAAACAGAATTAATGTATTGTCTAGTTTTTTCTTCCCCTTGGGCCCCATTTTTGTCAGAATATATTGTATTGGGCATACAGGCACACAATGAGATTCTTTCCAAAGCAATTTACTTATTGAGTCCAAACCACAGGGCAAAATCTGCCTCAAATTCCTACAACAAAGAATGATAGAACCTGAAACAGGATGGAAACACTAAAACTGAAGTCTGCTGTTTCCTGGGATTAAAAGTGAACTCTTCCAACGCTGCCAGGAAGACAAAGTAATGAAAGCACAATGACTGTTAGAAATTAAGGAGCTAAAGCTTTGATGTAACAGCTTTGATTCCCCCCCCCCCCCACTCCACCTCCCACCACAAGATACTGCATATCAAACAAGGTATCATTCCAGAATGTCAAGTTTTCACTTTTTTCTTTTCTGGTAGAAATTTGGGTCTTCTGACATGAACATGGAAAGGTTGTGTGACAGAAAATTGGCCTGTTTGAGTTTTGCTCTTAAACAGAATTTAATCCTGTATTTCCTCTAATGCCCTGAAGCAGAGATATCTTGCAATTTAATATGAAATTCATTAACTTTAGAAATGATTATTGTACACCTAGTTAATACCAGATACTGTGATTAAGTGCTGAGGATTTAATTTTAGAAACCTATTCACCTTTCAAGGGCTTAAGTTCTAGAAGATGTTGGAGGCTTTTGCAGGGCTACGAGTTGGAATAACAGCAGCTCTGGGAGTAAACAATGGAATGGTTAGGAAAGGCTTGGAAGGGAGATGTTAGGGGAGGCTCTGGGGTTTTCCAGGGGTTTTGGGGATGAGGCGGGAAAGGAGGGGCTTGGTGAAGCAGGAATTATGAGGGGAAGCAAGATTATAGAGGCTCCTGTCTGCTATCCATCCCACTTCTGTGAGCAGTGGGAAGCCACTGAAAGGTTTTTAAGTACCAGAGCCACAGGATTATGCTGTTAATGAAGAATGATGTTGTGGCTGGTGGGGGGTGGGGGTGGGGAACGAAACCAAGAAACTGGAGTAAGCACAAACAAAGTTGGAATGTTTCAACTCCGATTACCTCATGGAATCCATGTTTTTACGTGTTTATCATCTGAACAAACAAAACAAACCAATAGTTGGAAAAGTAGGCCTCTGTAAATTAAAATTGAGTGTTTGTTTGCACTTCAAAGGTATCACCCTCTTGATTTATTTAATTCAGGAATAACTTTCCAGTGCTAAAAGAAAGTTTGACCACTCACATTATTAAAGTACATTTCTCTTACCACTTGACACCAGTCAGAATGGCCTTCATAAACAAAGCAATAAACAGCAAGTGTTGGAGAGGTTGTGGAGAAAAGGCGACCCTAGTGCACTGTTGGTGGGATTGCAGACTGGTACAACCACTGTGGAAAACAGTATGGAATTTTCTAAGAAAACTAAAAATGGACATACCTTTTGACCCAGCAATTCCACTGCTTGGATTATATCCTAAGAACCCTGAAACACCAATCCAAAAGAATCTATGCACCCCTATGTTCATAGCAGCACAATTTACAATAGCCAAGTGCTGGAAGCAACCTAGGTGCCCATCAGTTAATGAATGGATCAAAAAACTATGGTACATTTACACAATGGAATTCTATGCAGCAGAAAGAAAGAAGGAGCTCCTACCGTTTGCGACAGCACGGAAGGAATTGGAGAGTATCATGCTAAGCGAAATAAGCCAGGCAGTGAAAGACAAGTACCATATGATCTCACCTTTAACAGGAAGCTAATCAACAAAACAAACAAACAAGCATAATATAACCAAAGACATGGAAGTTGGGAACATGCTGAAAGTCACCAGAGGGGAGAGGGGAGGGAATTTCAGGGGAAAAGGGGAAGGATTTACAGGAACAAGTATAAAGGACACATGGACAAAAACTATGGGGGGGGGTGGAAATGGGAGGGAGGTGGGGAGGGCTGGGGTGGCAGGTTCGGGTGAGAATAAAAGACAGAAAACTGTACAATATCAACAATTAAACTATGCACTAAGGTTTGAATTTTTTTAAAAAAGTACATTTCTCTTTCTCTTTTTCTTAAAGATGGATATATCCAGGTTAATAAACTATAAGCAAGGATTTTGGAAAAGAACTCCAAGGAAAAAATCTAGAAAGTGTTCTTTGGGATGACCATATTTAAATTACTTGTTATGATCCTTTAAATTAAATAACCTTCGAGGTAATCATTTGCTGATTTCCTTATGAAGCAATTCCCCTGCTCAGACTCTGGAAGGAAAGTGTCTAACTTAGGGCCCCCTTCCACTAGCTATATATTGCATTTCACTCAGGCTTTATTCAAGTTTTCCATTTCCCTTGCCCTCTGGCCTTCCCAACATAAAGCAAGAGACAGAGAAGTGGGAAGCCACTGGGTGTGTTACCATCAATCTACACCAGGGACATGTCCTCCAGCTGCTCCATCTCCCTCAGGAGACATGGTGAGGACAGGTGAGAATGAAAGAGATTCAGACTTACAGGAAGTACAGGTTTGGATGGTGGGCAAAACGAATCCACTCTCTGAGCAGTAACTACACTCCCAGGGGGGCTGATTCATCAAAAAAGAATTTGTTGGGAAAGTGAAGGCCATAGGCGATATCTCTGGGAGATGGAATTACAAGTCTGGGGAGAAAGCCTTGGAATGCAATAGAAGCAAGAGGTGCCATGTTTGGAACTGAAACGACAAACACATTCACTGGTGTGGCCCAAGCTGTACTTCAGCGACTGATGCTCCCGACAGAGTTTGCAAAGTTGCCACCCTTTCTGGCTCCACACTTTCTTGGGCTGTTGCTGTCATTTTGTGTGACATGGCTCTCCTTTGGGACTGCAGTGCATGGGGGAGGGAAGCAAGCAGAACTGGTGCTTCTCTTCCTTACCATCTTCAGAGTCCACCCACTTAAGCACCTTTCTGTAATCCTCTGCTACCAGCCTTCTGACAGCTCCTTAATTAGGTGATGACCCCCTTCACCATGAGCATACCTCTCCATTCTCCTTCTTCAGCACCACTGTGTCTTCAGTCAGGGCTCCTAGAATTCAGAGGTCTGCAGGCCAGAATCAAAAACTGCCTTTAGCTTCTGGTGGAACCAAACATTGTACAGATGTTCTCACATGTTGTTTGGACACTTATTTTCACCAAACTTTTTATTAAATTCCAGAAAGGCTTACATTAATTTCTAATTTCTTATTATTGGTTGTAAATGTCAAAAGCTTAGTTTTCAGTCTGTCTTGCCAACATTCATCTCAAGCCCCAAAGTCAACATTGAAGTGATTAGTGATCTAGAAAACACTTCTATGTTCTAATGGGACACAGTACAGAAAGTGGCACATTCTTTTGCATTGTGAAGAATAAGTTATTGATTTAATGGTTTTATAAATCTTTTGATCAATCAGAATTATCTTTGTTTTCTTTCCTTTTTTTAAAATATATTTTATTGATTATGCTATTACAGTTGTCCCATTTTTTTCCCCATCATTCCCCTCCACCCTGCACACCCACTCCCACCCACATTCCCCCCTTTAGTTCATGTCCATGTGTCATAAGTTCTTTAGCTTCTACTTTTCCCACACTATTCTTGCCCTCCCCCTATTTTCTACCCACCGTCTATGCTACTTGTTCTCTGTACCTTTTCCCCCTCTCTCCTCCTCCCACTCCCCTGTTGCTAACCCTCCATATGATCTCCATTTCTGTGGTTCTGTTCCTGTTCTAGTTGTTTGCTTTTGTTTTAGGTGTGGTTGTTAATAGCTGTGAGTTTGCTGTCTTTTTACTGTCATATTTTTTATCTTCTTTTTCTTAAGTCCCTTTAACATTTCATATAATAAGGGCTTGACGATGAACTCCATTAACTTGACCTTATCTGAGAAGCACTTTATCTGCCCTTCCATTCTAAATGAAAGCTTTGCTGGATAGAGTAATCTTGGATATAGGTCCTTACCTTTCAAGACTTCAAATACTTCTTTCCAGCCCCTTCTTGCCTGCAAAGTTTCTTTTGAGAAATCAGCTAACAGTCTTATGGGCACTCCTTTGTAGGTAACTGTCTCCTTTTCTTTTGCTGCTTTTAAGATTCTCTCCTTCATTTTAATCTTGGCTAATGTAATTGTGATGTGCCTTGGTGTGTTCCTCCTTGGGTCCAACTTCTTTGGGACTCTCCAAGATTC
This sequence comes from Glossophaga mutica, assembly GCA_039655065.1. Taxonomy (NCBI): domain Eukaryota; kingdom Metazoa; phylum Chordata; class Mammalia; order Chiroptera; family Phyllostomidae; genus Glossophaga; species Glossophaga mutica. The sequence continues at coordinate 25,913,294 of CM077305.1, forward strand.
CTGGATTTCCTGGTAGTCTATTTCCTTTGCCAGATTGGGGAAGTTCTCCTTTATTATTTGTTCAAATAAGTTTTCCACTTGTTGCTCTTGTTCTTCCCCTTCTGGTACCCCTATAATTTGGGTGTTGGGACATTTAAAGATATACTGGAAGTTCCTAAGCCTCTTCTCATTTTTTTGAATTCTTGTTTCTTCCTTCTTTTCTGTTTGGTTGTTTCTTTCTTCCTTCCGGTCCACTCCATTGATTTGAGTCCCAGTTTTTCTCCCATCACTATTGGTTCCCTGTGTGTTTTCCTTCATTTCACTTATTGTAGCTTTCATTTGTTCATCTAATTTGTGAGCAAAATCAGTCAATTCTATGAGCATCCTGATCACCAGTGCTTTGAACTGTGCATCTGATAGGTTGGCTATCTCTTGGTTGCTTAGATGAATTGGCTTTGATTTGTTCTCCCTTTTGAGCCATTTTTGAGGGTTTTTTTGGGGGGGTCTGGTTGCAGCTGTTATGTAGTGAGGGGCAGAGCCTTAGGTGTTCCCCAGGGCAGATCAGCCCAGTCTGTGGGTTGTGACGCTGTATGTGGGGGCGGGGTCTGAGGGGGATCAATTGTGCTTGCTCCGCTCTCTCGGATTCCAGTCCTCTCCACTGCTTCCCCTTTGCCTGGATTATCTGTGTGTGAATGTGGGACTGCCTGGTCAGCCAGCCACCTTGCGTGGCCTCACTGGGTCTTCCCGTTACCACCCCATGCCCGGGGTCCGCTAGCCACCACCTGTGGGCCTGGGGTCCACTAGCTACCACCTGCACGCCTGGGATCTGCCAGCCACTGCTGCCTGTGCACCTGGGTCCACCAACCTCCACTTTTTCCTGCCACAACTCCTCTCCTCTTACCAGTCCGGATGAATGGTTGTTGGACTTCCATACAGTTCAATTTTCTATCAGTTCTGATTGTTTTCTTGTTTCTAAATCTTTTTGTACTTAATTTTGGTTGTGCAAGGAGGCACAGCTTGTCCACCTATGCCTCCATGTTGGCCGGAAGTGCTCCTTTTTTGTTTATTTACTTGTTTTTTAAACAAGGTACATTTGTTTGATTCTAAAATAATGTTTTCTACTTACAAGATACAAACTAGGTATAACAGAGAAAAGAATCTCCTTCTTGGCCTATGTGTATTCTTTTCTACTTTTATAGGTTTTCTTATTATTACCTAGCTCCCTACTTTTTTCAACCTCCAACATCGTTAAGCATTCTTCTCACCAGGCTTCCTCAAAAATATTGTTGCAAGTTTGTATTGTCTACCTTTTTCCTTTCAGATAAAAGCCTTGCTTTTCATTCTTTCATCTTTTTAGTGGCACATCGTGAGTTTGTGAAATCCTCTATTGTTCTAATATTTGGCTAAAAATATTTTGGTAAGTAAAGGGAATTTTTCTTAAGTGTACTAAGTTCTTACATGGTTTACAGATATTTTTTTGCCTCCCCCTCCACAAAAAACATCATGTTTGCTCTAAAATTTTAGTGAAAATCATCTACATCTAGACTAATATTTGACCTAGACCTTCATAAAGTATGGGTGCTCCACTGTGGCTGAAGACTTCTTAACTGTCTTATGTTCCAACTTCAAGGAGTTTGATTGCACATTTCTCCTACTGCTGGTTTTCCTTCTGCAATATTAATAGCTACACCAGATTGCTGTCTCCCACGGCAGGGACTTTGGCACCAAAAAGAGCTATGATGGCAGATGCACTCTCTCCTCTCCCACATGTAGAGTTGTTCCACTTATCCCATGAAAAAAAGTTCTAGAATTTGAGTTTAAGGAAGTAATAGGTTTTGAAGAGGAAACCTCATACCACCTGCTTAGCAATAACTCACCATTTCTTATGATACTAACAAAGAAAAAAATTAACACTCCACGTAACGCTCCTGCTGGTAAACAACTCTGTGGCTTTTGATTTGGCTAGCACGTTTCAGAGCATGCTCACAAGGGAAGAATGTGGTGCCCACCTCAGTTTTTGCTGCTTGAATCTTTTCTATAATACTGTCATCTCTTGTCCTTTCTAAGCCACGTGGAATTGTGTCAGGGAATAGAAGTCTACTCAGATGGATGAGAAACTACAACATTGTGGCAAGGTTAAGGAAACCAAAAAGATGTTGAGTCACCCAGGGGCTAGCAGAGTGGGAAAGAGCTGTGGAGGAGACTTGGCATTGAAAGGGTGCAGTTACCCTCAGAACCACAACATCCTGGCAGGGAGAGAATAGAGATGAAAGGCACCAGCACTGTGGCACCTTTCTCTTTCCATTTCCCATCTCTTGCTGGTGCCTTCTATTGGCTAAGAAGCAGAGAGCAAGGGAATCAGGACAGTTCAGTCTTTAAGGATGAGACTTCTACCCTGCTGCACAGGGTAGGCAGCGAAGTGTAGAGAGTAGATGGGAGGTAGGGGATGGGGAGGGCAAGCAGAGAATAACCAGCACACAGGGCAGTATATTAGACTTTTTAAATAGGTTTCCTTTGTCATTTATTCACACAACAACCTGGCTGGTTCTGTTGCCATTTATATGGAGGAGGTAGAGATCAGACCCCTTAAATGTATCCAAAGTCACATAGGTAAGCAAGAGTGAAGCCAGAATGCACATTTAGGTCTGTGTGTCCTCAAAGATGGTATTTTTATACTCTGCCTGACACTGACTTTTGTACATTTCAACATAGGATCATGCTATTTTTCTGTTGTAAATTATTCTGTGATTCCCCATTGTCTTTGAGAAGCAATTAGATTCTTCAGCTTGGCATGAAAGGCCCTTCATTATCTGGCCCCTTCCTTCCTTCCCAAATGTGTCTTTTCCCTCTTCCAAACACCACCCGCCCCCCACACACTCCTAATATCCAAACTCCTTCATGCTTCCTTACTCCTCACCCACAATTTTCATATTTTGGGATGTTTGTAAATATTTCTGGTACATCCTCTTTCAATTTGTTTTTTACATCTGGCCTTGGTCTTTCACAACTCAGCCCAACCCCTGGGTCCCCTTTACCTAGAAATCAAAATCTTCCAAGACTCCCTTCACCCTCCATTCAGCCTGGGCTGGGTGCCTTCCTCCCAACTTCCACAACGTAATCTGATGACCACACACACAGCACCAATTCCGTGGTGTTCTGTGCACCTCTCATTGGAGTGTGCTTGAGGGCGAGGACTGCATCTTACTTATCTCTATATCCTCCATGTCCAGATCCACCACTGGCATAGGGAAGGCTCCGTGCATAGCTGTAGAGTTTGAACGATGGGTGAGTGTTCTGAATTATTAAGGTTTAATCTTCTTTGCACACAATAACCATTTTTGGAAGGGAGAAAGGGCATTTAATCCTTCACCATGCTCTAGGTATATGTAAGATATATAAGCACCTATGTGACATTATTTTAGGGCCAATAAGAAATAGGGTCAAAGGATGTCACATATCAATTTCCCAATGTTCAGATGACTCCTTTGATTTATCACAAAGGCAAGAGGAAGTTATTAAAATACATGTAAATGACAGATGGCTAACCAACTTCTGAAATATACCTGGTTTACCAGGATAGGTTGCATCTGCTGGTGAAAGAATAAAGGGTGACCTTCAGTGGAGAGGAGAGGGTATGACGGGTTTTAGCTACATGGATAGTGAATGGAGAGAGAAAATAAGAGGAAAAAAGCAGCACAAAAGTAAAGATACTTGGGGGGGAAAGAAACAAATGTGAAATAAAAGTCAATTAAATTTCAGGTACTAGCCCAAAGACAGGCATTTGACTTTCTCCCCTTTAGTCTTGCTTTTGTGTGTGTATGGCTCCATTTAAAGAGAAAAGAACATAAGAAAAGAGTTGAGTGAAGGGGTAAATGGTAAAAAAAGAGCAGTGGGTTGGGATGATAAATATGGACAAATGAGGAAATGACAACTGGGTGCCAGAAGGAGGAGAGATTATCATAAGGGGTATTCAAATGTGGCGGGGGTGGGGGGGGGAGAAGTTGCATTTTAGAAGATTAGATGGCAGAAAAAGGAGGAGATTCAAAGACATTTCTTGTTTCTGTATGTTGCTGTAGCCTGGCTATGATTCTTTTAGAGTGTGAATTGAACATTAAAGACTAAATGGATGGAAATAAAAGCTGTTGAGTGTTATCCGTATGGGGCCAGTGGGCACAAAAGCCCAAAGAGAAGGCAAAACATTTCTTGGAATAAAAGTAGAATGTAGCGGTGAACCAAAAGATTGAATGAAAACAGTTAACTTTGACTATGCTCAAAAGGCCTAATGGGTGTTATTAAACTTTGGTATTTAAATCAGATTTTGGTTTCTGGTTTCCTCAGAAAAATTAAAAATTAATTTTGTGAGTTTCAGGGTAAAAACAAATTCAAAAATTGTGAAATTTTGCAAGTGTCTTCAAATGTTGGGAACATTTTGTTATGTGGAATTAGTGAAGAACTTGACTAATAGTGTGAGAACAGTGACAGTGAATTTGGCATATGTGGGTTTAGAAATATTCACAGGTAGCATATGTTATGGGGACTTTGAAATATGAGATGAAGAAACATATTTTTTAAAAATTGTGGCAGAATTTGAAGGAATCAAGAATTTCATTTAAACATATAAACACCCCCAATCTTTTGCCTAGTTATAGCATAAAAAGATTTGGTATCATTATAGTTTGGTGTTGTTGTGGAAAAAAGAGAAAAATTAATGGACCATTTTCTCCCTATAAAGTGTGAAAAACATCTAGAAGCTTCTGAGCTACTTTATGTACCAGACGGTAAGAACACATGTAAGTTTAAATAAAGTATTGAAAGCGACTCTTGCCCTCTGGTGATAAAGGATTTTGCTATGCATTTCAATAAGGTATTTAACTTTTTATTTGGCAGTGGATAGAAAATCTCTTTTCCAATGTGTATAAAGCTTTGAAAATTGTTCTTCAGAGACGGCATTGTAGATTAGGAATTAGAGTCTAGGGAATGTGGATGAGGCTGTATGCCAAGAATCTAAACCCTGAAGACCAGGTTTTCGATTATGTTAGCAGTGGATTTGGAGTCAGCCCTTACATGTGGTTTGGAGACTGGTAAAAATGGACTCTGACGCTACCCTGTTTATCTCCTTACCTAAGAAAATGGATACTAAAAGATTATCCCCGGGATTTTTTTCTACTATATAATCAATAGTACTCATAAAAGAGAAACAATAAGTGGTTACAAAAAGTTACAGTCTTTAATTTTTGTGTGACACTATTATTTTTCCTGTTTACATTTCCTTTGTTTCCTACATTTACCCATATCTCAGACATAGTGTGAATGAAAATCAAGGGGAACTTTTAGAATGGAAACATCTCAGAATATAAGAATATTAGAAAGCTCAAACTATTATTTTTTTTCCCCTGGGCAACTCCTGATTTCAGGATAAGCCTGCAAATCGGATGGGCTTGCTTTCCCTTTAATGCATTATCAGAGCCCAAGTCCAGATTTGAATCTGAGGGTTGGATTATGGATTGCTGGTATGTCTCCTGAGGGTCCAAAGGACAGACAGATATTGATGAAATAACAGTGTCCCATTCAAGACAATATGAGACAATGGTCATTGAAAATGAGGTGACTTCTTCAAACATTCAAGAAGCAGTCAGGCAATTTTGGTTTATTTCTATGTCTAATTCCTTTATACTCATGGATGGTGAGATCCGGGGAAGCGTCTTGATGCTTCATAATTATTTCCTAAGTGATAGACTGCCTCTGTGGCATCAATTAAAACAAACTTTCAAAGGGTGTATAAGGTATTTATTTTAAACAGCAGGTTAAACCCGACTTATAAAGAGATTACTGTTATTAACACATTATTGATAATGACTGGATTTATCTGCTGGCTAATTTACTTGCTTTCCTTGACCTGGGAACGAGCAGCCTCCTTAATGAGGATGGTTCTCATCATTGAATTCCTGATGTTGTTGTCAGAGCATCTACTTTCTTTAAAAACTTGTTTTCTAACGTGAGTGCCACTAATTGCAATATTGAAGGCTAATGACATTGAAATGAGTCCATTGATTCACACAAATTGATTTGTGTACAAACTGTTGTAGAAAACATTAATGAAAGAGTACAGGAGATATTTTTATCTAAGAAAATCTAATCTATGCACATCAAGTTTATAAAGCAGGTGATTGCTAAATAATAATAAAATACTCCATGGTGTTTTAAATATCAATTACCAAATATATTAGAAGTAAAACTCAAAAAAGTTTTATAGTATTTTTCTACAATAAATTAACTTTACACTCTTATGAAGGCATCCATTGATAGGCTAAAACCAATGTGAAAAAAATACATAAATATGTAATAATATTTTGAAACTATGTAAAGAAGTGCTATTCTGCTCTATCACAGAGGCACATTTTCCTGATTCTAATTCTAGACACAATTTAATTACACTACTTTAAAAAAGCAAAAAGAACTACCATAAACATTTCCATTGTGATATGTGCTCTTCATTCAGAAACAATAAAGTGTATAAATATGCATTTATTAGAATCTAGAACATATTTGATTGAAATTGTAGAAAACCTAAAAAATGCATGCCTATTGTATATTATAGATGGAAAGACTACATATAATATTAATTTTTTTAAATTAACCTAAGAAAGTAATGATACAGAAATAAAGACTAAAGAAATTTGTATGGAGTTTGAAAAACTAATGCTAAAGTTGATTGCAGGAAATAGTCAAGAAAATATGAAAATCTGGAAAAAAATGCTTGTGGAGGAAGATATCCTAACAGATTATATTATAAAGATAGATTTATTTATATTTTTTAAAAAGCTGTAGTCATAATGATTAATAAAAATGTATAAAAATAGGATGTGTGTGTATGTGTGTGGTGTGTATATGTGTTTATACACATATGCATATTCCTTTGGAATAAGGAAATTTTGTGTATGATGTAACTGATATTTTAAGTTAGCAGAGAAAATTCAGATTATTTACTAAGTGGTATTAAAATAATAGGCTTTCATCAGAAAAAAAAATAAATTACTATATCACAGTATATTTAAATGTTGCTTTCAAATAAATATATAAATGTAAAAAGTGAAACTATAAACATTTGAGAAGAAAATATAGGAAGGTAAATTTATAATCTTAGGATGTGAATGTCCTTTCTAAACATGACTAAATACAGAAAAGATAAAATTAAAGTTCTGAATAATTTAATTATATAAAATTAAAGGTAGAGTTAAAGATTGAAATTAGAACGAGACCAAATATGTGCAATATATTACACAGATAGGCATTTACATTCATGGTAAAGTGTTCATACATCCAGAAAATAGGATCAAAGTGCAAATAATACATAGTAAAAGAATCATAGAAGACCAGGAACAAAGCGAAAAGATATCAGCCTCATCATTAACTAAAGAACCACCAATCAGTGACATCCAATTCTGTCTTCATTCTTCCTTTTGTCTTCTCAGGCTGTAAAAGACAAAAAATCATGTGTAGTTGGCAAGGATCTGGCAAAGCAGGACATATGCCACCTGCTAGTGCTACAGATCGACTTCTAGTCGAGGTGGCTTCCACATGAATGCTTGCTGCCCCGTGGGTCCTCTGCGGCGGGGCAGCGTGGACCGCCCACCTGAACTCCGTTCAGGTGTCTGGGTGTCACATAGGCACCAGGAAGGGCGACAGGGCAACTTTGAAATGGACTGAGAGCAAAGTGCAGGAAGAGGCCTGGAGCTCTTGTGGTTAGTGGGTGGGGCTGGGGAGAGCGTTCTTGTGTGGGAGGCAGGGGATGCATGGTTTGGATCTCTCATGGGCACCGGGCACCAAGGAGGGACAAGCAGTCTTTCCTGTCGGCTTCTCCAGATGTGCAGAAAAAGGAAGATGGAGGATGAGGCTTGGAAGTTCTCAGCAATCAAAAAGTAGAGTCAGACTCTTTGTTATACTTGCATATAAGCCCAGAGATATATTCAGTAGGACATTCATATTGGTACTGCCTGTCATAAGGGAAATACCGAAACAATGTAAATATATTCTAGTCCATAAACATTATGGAACATTATGCATTGAGAAAAACACATATAATGGGGTAAGTCTATGAGTCCTCATTATGGAAAGATGTCCATGATATGTTACTAAGTTAGAAAAAATATATAGGTATATATGTATAGTGTGATCCTGTTTATGCAAAAAATAAAAAATGTATCTGTATGTCTTTTTTGGTATGTGATTTATAAAATGAATATTATTTGGAGGCTTAGTGAGAATTGCTGTCTGGTTTCAAGAAACACAAAATTCAGCATATAAAATAAGTAATTTGTATTTTCACCATAATCACTGAGAGAAAAACACAAAACAAAACCGCACTTAAGAGTAGGTAAGATGAGGTCATGGGAGATGCCTTCCGAGCATTCAGTGACCCTAGAGCAAAATCCTGGAAATTCTCACGATCCTCTATCTACCCAATTCTCTCCTGACATAGTGGGAACTTTCTCATTGTTTTCCTCTCCCCTCCACTTCTCTTAGCTTTCCTGAAGCACGAAGTGTGCTAATTACTGAAGTAATTTTTATCTCTCTGGGAGTTTCTGCGTTTTTTTGGTATGGTTTGCTTTCTCCTGTCCGAAGCTCCCTCCCCTTCCCTATGTGACTAATTCACTGCCAGTCTGAAAACTCTCACCCATGGCTCCTACCACCCAGACTCAGGCAGCAAGAACAGGGGAAGACCAAATATGAGAGGAACTGACTCCATAAAGCAAGCCTAGGCATGAGTCAACAGGAGCTGAGCAGAGCTGTTGGGGACAGAATATTGTGGACATCACTCATTCATAGGGTCACCAGGGGCTGGAGCCCACTCTACAGCAAGTAACACAAAAGAAATACAGGGAGAACAAGCCGTATTGCTACATTCTCATAACCATATTGCAACCAGATGAAAAGACTTAGCCAAGCAGGGTTTAAATAACTCACACAAAGTCAGAGAGTTAGGAAATGGAGGAGCCACAGTGGACCCCTGTGCAACTTGCCTTTAGGGCAAGGTCAGAATAGACTGTGTTCTACCCATCCCTGGGGACTATTGACAGAATTCACCTCCATTTGTAATTCAAAGTTAATTTAGGAATTTTTACAGAGTGCAAGAGATGCTTCTGTCACTCCTGGCATTCCTCAGTTATAATTCCTCCCCTGCCTCGCATGGCCTGTGGCCAACCTCTTCTGTCTATTAAGGCTGCTGTAGTGGGGCACTGTCTGGATTACTTTGTGCAAGACTTTATGATGTGGACACTGGCTAGCAGTGTGCGCGTCATTATGGATGAAATAAAAACATACACACGGACTACTGAGTCCGGTAGAGGAAAAAGGACGACAGCATGGCTTTTCTCTCAAGGGGAGCAAAAGCCGTGGCCTCAGCCATGACAGGCCTTTATTCTATATCTCCTCACATTACAAGATGGTCCTCACTCACTATGCCCCAGTTACAACAAAAGGAGCCAATGCCCTAATCACATCACAGAAGGATATTAGCAAATGAAAAGGCAAAAGTGGATGAGCTGGTTACACTGGTCCCTGCAGGGTTTAGCACTTGCAGGGTGAGGGAGTTTTAGCAAGAAGCAAGTCTCAAAAGCAGCCTAGGTATATTACAAATCTGATTCCCCACGAGAGAACCTCTCTGTGGGCATGGGTCCTGTGCATTTCCGAGTGGGAGCTGGGCCCACGCCTCGCAGAAGGGTCTGCCACAACTTTAGAATCAATATAAAAAAAATTTATTGGGCTACAAGTAAGAGATATAAATTCAGATTGCCAATGAGAAGTATGAGTACTGATCCTGGGCTCTTTGTGAAGATTGATAATTTATACATATAGATATTCCTTTTGTTCTGAAATAAACCAAAAAATGCACACATTTTTATTCCTCATTCTCATAATTGTTGTTTACTATAACACTTGTAACTAACAACTGCTAAAGAGAAAACCAGAGGACCCAAATGACATCACTTGTGCTAAAGCCCATGATAGCAAATCTAGATTTAATACTGACTTAATTTCACTCTCAGCCTCTTCCAGATATACAATCTTAATTAGCTAGTCTGGAATTTTTTGGTCAAGCACCAGTAAGGTAATCGTCACATGGGTCCCTCCCATCCCACTGGGGAAGAAGAGTTAATCTGCAGGATAACCAAGCCCCCCAAGAAGACAGCCTGGTCTAAAAACAATCCTTTCTTTTCTTTTGCTAATGAATCCGCCACCACACCCTTGTTCCTATAAAAACCTGCTATTTGTACAACCCCCGACTGCCCTTCCAGTTGCTAGGTGGAAAGCTGTATAATTCATGAATTGCTTAATAAAACCAATTAGATCTTCAAATTTATTCTGTTGGATTTGTTTAAACACAATTTACCAAACTCTCCATTGTACCATTGTTTTTCTAAGAGTATAACTCAGTTTTCTAAGAGTATAACTCAGTTTTTCTCCAAGGTTGGAATATAATTTATTGTATAAGCTATTAAGCCCAGAAGCATTTTTTTTTGGGGGGGGATTAGTTTGACTATTTTTTTTTTAAGCTGCAAGAAGGAAAAACAAACATGGAGGACTTTTTTCTATTGCCGGCTTTTGCAACTGTGAAGAATGGCTTTGTTTATGGTGTGATTTATACGTCCATGTAGAGAATAAAAACAAGAAGTTCTTTTAACAAACAATTTTGTCTTTTCTGAAATAAAATACTTTGAAAGAAATTTATCCATAGTTGATAGTTAAATTTTTTTATTTGGCTGCAGCTAGACAGCACTGCTTTTATCAAAAGATTAAATAATTAGAGCAAGTCACAGAGAGTTCAAGGGGTAACTAATAGTTATTTATTACCTGCTGTAAATTACCATGTCAAACATTAACAGGAAGACTGATCTCTAAGACTGAATTTGGCTAATAAAATGACAATTTATATCCTAAAACACTTTTGTTTATGTTAATTTACCAGCCTTTTAACTTCTAGAAGAAATGGTTTAGATGAGATGAACTCAAGGCAGGTCCTCATTTTTTCTCAAGTGAGGTATAAGTATCGTTTAGTGACTACTTAATACCTTGTGGGCTTTACTTAATTCCATCAAATACTATCCTTAAGCTAAATTAATCCAAAAGCTCTTTTTAAAAAAAAAAATCCGGAGAAAGAGGTGGGGAGGGGAAAGGAGAGAGGGAGAGAGGGAGAGAAACATCGATGTGAGAGAGAAACCTGGATCAGTTGCCTTGTGTGTGGTTCCCAACCACAGACCGAACCGCCCCCACCCTGCCACAACCCAGGCATGTGCTCCGACTGGGAATCAAACCCCTGACCCTTCTGTTTGTGGAAACAACACTCCAACCAGTTGAGCCACACCACCCAGGGCCAAAAACTCTTTAAAGAATAGAATATGTACCCATAATAATTGAGGTTATGAATATTCATTTTCCTAGTGTAATCAACTCCATGTAGGAGTAGCTTCTAAAGGCAGAGTTATTTCAGGGTGAGGATATTGAGCCTTTCTTCTATTTTCCCCATTTGTGCAAAAAATCTTAAAGAAACAAAGTAAGACAGGAAGAAAGACCAGTGTCTGTTCCAAAATAAACACTCAAACTACTCAATTTATTCCTCATTTGTGTTAGTGTACAACTTGACTTCAGTGTCAGACAGTGGGGGACTGGCTGAGGTGGTCTGAGAGGAGTTAGGGCTCTCACAGGGCTGGGGCCGCATCTCTGCTTCAGGGCCGAGTGGCTGTCATTAAAAGCTATGGTACAATTTCTCTGCTTTGTGCAATCAGAAGCTCTAGGAGGAGGGAGGTTAAAAAAAAAAAAAAAGAGGCAAGTGGCAAAGGGGAATAAACATCAGGAAAAGGTGAGCTGCACAGAGTGAAAAGGGGCTTGGATCCTTTGTACTCCTTCACTCTCTCCTTCTTTCCCTCCCTTCCGCCCTGGGCTTGCTTCCTTCCTTCCTCCTTTCCCAGAAGTAGCTCACCTTTTATTGTAGCAGAAAGCAGGGGGCATTTTTGGATGTTCAATGACAGGAATGGAGTAGATTAGACTTTGGTCTGGGATACAGTTATACTATTTTTATCTCTGCTTATACCTACAAATATTAAACTGATTTCTTATGATTTCTCTTTGTCTCTGAAGGTGCATTATTAGTAGAAATTGTGATATAAACTGGTATTTCTATGTTAAAAAATTTTTTTGTGGAGACATTGGTTTGAGAAGAGAAGAACATGATTCTTTAATAATGAACATGTCTGTCATATTCATTAATATGTCTCCTCGAGACTGTGTGTGGAGCTACATGGCCATGGTCCACGTGGCTCCTAAGACCACATGGCCATGGAGAAAGGATGCATGAACACAGAACACATGGGCGAGTGCGGGTCACCCGGGGCAGAGAGAGCTTCTCTGTTCCCCTGGTATTACACTAGCTTGGGAGTGGGAGGGACCAGGTGCTTTCTCAAAATGACCAATCAACTTCCCAAACTTTCATGTGCTTCACATGGGTCCACCTCCCAACCAATCCCTTCTTTCCCCAGGTTAGACTGACAGGCCTCTTTGGTCCAGAACCACCCCCTGTGCCATTTTGACTTCCATCAAAAATGTTCCTGCCTTCCCCTGGTCCCATCCCAAATCTGGTCCTGGAGGGGAAAAGGGAGGAGTGTTAATCCTCTTGGTGGTGACATGTAATTCCCTGGAGTGTGAAACTGCAGCTTTCTGGCTAGCAAGAAAACAGGCTTATGAATCCTAGTTTATTGAACTCAGTGTCTAGTTACCTTTGCTCCTCTTTTCTAGCTAAATACCTCTTGTACCACAAGAGACATTTTCCTATTAGACATTCTTTGTGTCAAAGATTAGTTTTAGTCAATCCCTCTCAAGTAACTGGGGAGGACTAAGCTGTGCTTGTTGTGAGGATATATGTGCACAAGGAATGCTGGGATGCTCCAGGCGTCCAAGTACAGGAAACTTGTGTCTTAGCCTAATAAAGGCTGGACCTGATTCTGAGGCACCACTGCAGATATAAGCAGCTGGACTGTTGATTTCCAACCTAACATTCCACCACTAATGTGTTCTATTTGTCTCCCCTTCTTTGTGCCTATTCATTTTTCCTACTGATTCTATTTGGTGTCATCATCGTCTCTCTTTTTTCCTCAATGCAATAGGGCATTACAGCCCCTTTATTACTTTGGCTTGCCCAGCTAACTTCAACTTTAGCTCTTGTTGCTATTTGATTCTTTACTCCCCAGTTTATTTCCAAGAGAGAAGATCTCGATGGCTTGGTTAAGTCCACCTTTACTCTGCTGAGGAATGGCTATGTGGAATAGGGGTCTCTCATGGGTCCCTGAGAAACTTACTGCCTTTGTGTCTTTCCACCTGTGACCAGTCACACTGCTGCCCCTGAGACGTGGATTCAAGGGCTTCTTCTAGGACACAGAACAGGAGTGCGGCCACAGCTTAGTAGGGCAACCTAGGGGAGGGCCTGGGGCATGCTAGTCACCACAATTGTTGAATATTGAAATAGTGTAAGAAAGATTTTGTCAAGACTGGAATATGTAGAACAAGTTTTAAAATTTTAGTACAGTCAGTGAAAAAACAAAACAAAACAGTCTTGGGCTATCATGCAGAAAGCATTGAGATTTGCGGGGATTTTTTTCTTAATGGTCAATATATCAAGGCATCTATTTTTTTTTTTTGTATGTATTTATATGCAGGTAACTAAAAATGTCTGCAAAATTGGCTTGTGATGCCATTTGAATGTTCCTGTGAGGATACCTAAATACCTTTTCAGGCAACAGCACAACTCTTTAAAAATCTATCATTAGAGATGGTTTGCTGAATTATTTCTGATTTCTCTTCTAACACAAATAGGTAAGAAAGGCTAAGGTCAATCCTTGGGGATGAATGTTCTCTGCCAGCCTCATTGCTTGGCTTGTTCATTTTCTCTGTTCTGGGCTCAGAGAAGGCATTTCTGGTCACCTCGATTAACTAGGTCCCCATCTTATTGTCCTTTTAAGACATTTTCTTTCTAGAACTTAGCACAACTTGTAGTTTCCTTTTTATTTATCAATCAACACGTTTATTTCCGTTTCTACCACTAGAATACTATAAAATGAGGGCAGGATTCTTGGCAGCCTCCTGAATGAGCCTATCCCTGGCACAGAAGAGCATTCAATAAATATTGGTTGCGTGACTGAATCAAAGCATCAATGATTGACTGAAAGAAGGTTGACTCAGATGTATATTGCCAGGGATTCAGGAGCACCTAGTGATAGACACAGGCAATTGAGTGAGAGGTAGAGGAGTGAGGCATCTCTTTGCACTCCCAGTCTCCCCCGACTGCCCCCACTGTTGTTTATGCTGTTCAAATGTAGCTCTCATGGCACAGGTGCTGAAATTGTCAGCTGATTTTAAGTCTCGAAGTCATATGTGCTGGGAATTATTACAAAACTACATATAGTCACTTTTCGTAGTTAGATGCCCTTCTGAGGATGTGATAAAAATGTTGCTTCACCTTTGACATTCTATAAGAATATAAGAAGATTCTGAAAGAATATGTTTTTGTATAAGATGATTTGTAATACATATGAAAATAATATCCTCTTGCCAAGTTTTGCTCAATAATGAAATATAGCTAGTGATCATTTTAAGTAAAATATTTGTAAAGAATTTAATGGCATTTAATTCAACTTGTTGCATACTAAATGTCTAGCATAAGCTGAGACCTGTGCAGGAAATTTTTTAAAAAAAATTATTAAGGTAAATTCTTTTTGAAAAATTTAATGAACAATTACAATATAATTTAGAAGAATCTAGAATTAAAAAACCATGTAAGTTTATAAATAACAAGTGGATCAAGAAGTAAGAAGACAAAAGAATCACTGCAGGTTATTAGTGTTGTTACAGTAGGATTCATTTAAAGAGTAAAGGTTCTATTCTGTAAATAGAAGGAGAAAATGAAACAAGTTTTGGGAATCCCAATGAGGTTAGGGTTTCTGAAATACAAAGGTATTCGTGACACCAGCCACCAATTTATTGTTAGAAAAACATAAGAGACCCAATCCTTTTTGTTTTACCTGACAAGTCAATTCCCAAATTTATAGTACTGCATGTTCATTCACTTTTTTTTCTCCCCAGACCCCAGCAGAGCTCTGATACTCCAGCTTTGTGTCAGCTAGAAGGAAGCAGGAGGCGGGTGGGGGCCACTTTACTCAGGATGGTATAAATAGGGAGAACCACGCTTCGGTGCTCAGTATGAGGACACAACCCTGATCTGCGAGGGATCCCCAAAGGAAATGTGGTTCTCAGCTTTGATTCTGGGTCTCAGCCTAATCCTACCTGGAATATTGCATTTTATTCCTAGTAGAGAAATTTATAGACTCAGCTCATAACCAGCTTGTTTTGTCTTCTTCCTTACCACATCTTGTCCTTCATATTGTATTTCCCATCTGGTTACCACCTTCTCTGTAAATTCTTTTTGGTCCTTGAGTCCCAACCTCATGTCTCTCCTGAGCGGTAGTACCTAGATCTGCTTTTCTGTCCCAGGAAAGATGGCAAGCTGGTCCACCTGCCTATCTGTAGTCTTGGATTTTCAGGCCATTGGAATAGTGGAGAAGCTAGGCTTGACTTAAAGGATAAACTCTGATGTTCTACCAAAAAAAGTTACTAAGCAACCCACTTACAGGGAGGAGAAGGTAGATCTTTGTGGGAAGGTTGCATCTAGGAAGTACCTCAGTATTTTACTTGATAGTTAATTGTATTTTTGCCTCATTATTACTTTATAACAACTCATAGATATCCTAGAACACATCTGCTAAATTAATTTCATTTTGCTTAGGAAACTTGTGGCGATAGAGTGTGTCAGGGTGATGTGTATGAGTGTGTACACACAACATATGTGCACACACACATTTTTGCCCATACTTTAAATAAAATCCCAAGTATTTTTCTACTGTGATACTTAGGAAAAAAATGAATACTCTATATGGCTTTAAAAGAGTTTAATGTTCTTGAATTCTTTAACCATGCAGTATTTTCTGTTGTTTCTTCTACAGGCTTTTTGAAAATGATCTGGTTCACTTGATAATTTCCTAGTCTACTTGCTTATCAGTTTGACATGAGGTAGATGGATTTCATTATAATTATAAACAAATTTGGAACTGTACACAAAATGATAAATTGTAAGAAAGTATTACTGCTCATTTGCCTTCTCTTCAAGATGGAATTAAATCAATAAGTTTTAACACTCTTGATTTAAGTGGGGTGGTATTTTAAAGATTTGTGTATATGATGTATATGACCATGTATACATATTTGCCATCAGGTTATTGAATGCCAAAGTGACAGTTTAATATTGATGCTTGAAAGACAGATGTATAAAATATTGTACTTATTCTCAAAAAATAAAGAACTTAATTTCTTCTTTTTACTAAGTCAGTAGAAGAATGCATACTAAAACAAAGAACTCTAAATGATTTTGAATATTTAGTTGACTGGTTAAGTTAATCAAACCAAACAATTATTTTTACACAGACCTAGTTTGTCTATATTGAGTAATATATCAAACACTTGAGTTTTTGCAGGTTGATTATAGTTTTTTTTTAATATATTTTATTGATTATGCTATTACAGTTGTCCCATTTCTCCCCCATCATTCCCCTCCACCCTGCACACCCTCTCCCACCCACATCCCCCCCTTTAGTTCATGTCCATGTGTCATAAGTTCTTTAGCTTCTACATTTCCCATACTATTCTTGCCCTCCCCCGTCTATTTTCTACCCACCGTCTATGCTACTCATTCTCTGTACCTTTCCCCCTCTCTCCTCCTCCCACACCCCTGTTGCTAACCCTCCATGCGATCTCCATTTCTGTGGTTCTGTTCCTGTTCTAGCTGTTTGTTTAGTTTGCTTTTGTTTTAGGTGTGGTTCTTAATAGCTGTGAGTTTGCTGTCTTTTCACTGTCATATTTTATAGTTTTAACTAACTGACTAACAGCCTCTTCCATTTGCTTCAATCTAATTTGCTTTAATTTAGGTCAATAATTTGGTGGTTATTTTGCCAAGATAATGGCCAAAGTAAATATCCAAAAATTATTTAATCTTCTGACACAAAACTTAGTTCCATATGAAATTCCAGTTGTTTTCATAACTCTTCTTCATAAATATCTGTTTGCCTTTCTCACTGGCAATCCTTTTCTTCTTTTGTAAATCATCTAAAGTTTGGATTGTAAAACTAGATGCAGTTCTATCTATAACACAGCAGAGTTTATAAAGAAAACACATCTGTCAAATCACAGATTTAATATTTTAAACACCAAAATGAGTATTTTGCTGAATTCTATCCATGATTCAAAATTTAGCAAGACAGTTGTATTTGGGCAAAGTCTAAATCTAAATTCACTTTGTTATTTCTGATTTTCTTTTTTGGCACATTCGGAATTATTGGCTAAAACACACAGTTCATGCAGTTTTGCACAAGGATGCAAACTTCTATTTGCCTTTGTCAAAGTGAATAGGTAAGGAATTTTTTTTTTAAACTGCTACAATTCAAAAGGCAATCAGACATGTTTTTGAAAATACACTTTAAAAATATGTGGAAGCAAGAAATAAATTTTATGAATTGACTTTCATTGAATAATGCTATTCCACAAATGTCATCAAATAATATAGTTGATTATTGATACAGAACACATTAAATATTAACACAAAACTTTTTAAGAGAAGAGGGGCTAAGAGATTTCTTTTATGTTAATAGACAGATGAAGTAGCTTTGGCACAAATCTGGCTTTGAACCAACTCCTGCTACCTGAAACTCTTTCCCAAGGTCTATGAGATTCAACCCAGCATGAGAGAGAATGGACTGACCATCATTTTATTTGATCATTTTAATGATAAATAGTGAATTGATCATCATATGAACTTTGTTTAAACTTCTTTATTTAATTTTCTTATTGACTTTCCAAGACTCTGCCCCAGCTCCTTTGTTCAGAGCTGGGATTTCAAGATCTCTACAGATACTTTTATCCTCATCCAGGCTTTGGTAAAAGGCTTATCCTTAGTCATGAGGAGATATCTGAGCTTTGCGTCAGTAGCTTATCTGGTTCTACTTTTACGTTGCATCTGTATCCCAATAAGCAATCATGTCTCTTGTTTCTGGGACCGTACCTTCTCATTGTAATTACTTATTCCAATCATGACGTCTTAGAAGCCCATCCATGAAGTTCTGCTTTGTTCCATGACTGGGATCCTACATCTACTTACCAGCATCATGCTCTTTATATAACCAGCGCCTGAATTGCCCATCCCTATTTTCTAGAACATTCCTGATATCAATTGTTTGCCTGAGGGTCATATTTTACCCTTAATAACTCTGTCAGGGTACAGTTAGGTTATACTGGAACAATGAATTAATTTCGATATCTTAGTTAGCAATACATACAAATCTTTCCTTGCATATGCAACATCCAGTGCAGGCTGTTGGTGGTATTCAGAGACCTAGACTCCCAGAAGCATCACTGTTTTATGACACTGGCATTGCAAAATGTGGATCACACTACAGCAGGATACAAGATGAAAAACCTGTACCCACTCTTACATGCCTCAAACCAGAAGTGGCTCATCTCATTCTTGCACATAGTATCTTTTCTGGAATAGTCATGCAGCTCCTGGTATTTGCAAGGGACTGAGACATGTTCAGAAGCTCACAGATATTAGTGATCAGTGCTTGTCCATTTCCACAGAAGATCATGTGTCACATGGGTGGGTGGTCTCATTCCATTGTTAGACCACCCACAATTGTTGTTTCTGCTGTAAAGGGTTGATTTAAAAAAATACTTTATTGATTGTGCTTTACAGTTGTCCCAATTTTTCTCCCTTTGTCCTCCCACACAGCACCCCCCCCCCCCCACCCACTCCTCTCAGGCACTTCTCTCATCTTTGTTCATGTCCATGGGTCATGCATGTAAGTTCTTTGGTTACTCCATTTCCTATATTGTACTTTACATCCCCATGGCTATTCTGTGACTACCAGACTATACTTCTTAACACCCTTACCTCTTCATCCATTCCACCAAAACCCCTCCCATCTGACAACCATCAAAATGCTTTCCATATCCATGATTCTGTCTCTGTTCTGCTTGTTTGCTTAGTTTGGTTTTTAGATTCAATTGTTGTTTGGCATGTGTTTATTGCCATTTTAATGTTTATAGTTTTGATCTTCTTCTTCTTAAATATGTTCCTTTAACATTTGGTATAATAATGATTTGGTGATGATGAACTCCTTTACTTTTTCCTTGTCTGGGAAGCTCTTTATATGCCCTTTGATTGTAAATGATAGCTTCTTCATAGAGCGATCTTGGCTGTAGGTCCCTGCCTTTCATGACTTTGCATATTTCTTGCCAATCCCTTCTAGCCTGATTTTTTTTTTTTTTTTTTTTTTTTTTTTGAGAAATTGGCTGACAGCCTTATGGGAACTCTCCTGTAGGTAAATAACTTCTTTCCTTTTGTTGCTTTTAAAATTGTCTCTTTATCTTTAATCTTTGACATTTTAATTATGGTGTGCCTTGGTGTGGACTTGTTTGCATCCATCTTGTTTGGGACTCCTGGTGCTTCCTGGACTTGCATATCTATTTCCTTTGCCAAGTCAGAGAAGTTTTTTTTCCATTATTTTTTCAAATAGATTTCCAGTTTCTTGTTCTTTCTCTTCTCCTTCTGACACTCCTATGAGGTGAATATTGGTATGCTTGTAGTTGTCCAGGAGTCTCCTTAAACTATCCTCATTTGGGGGATTCTTTCTTCTTTTTTTTCTGCTTGGTTGTTTTTTGTTTCCTTATGTTTCGTATCATTGATTTGATTCTCAGTTTCATCCACTCTTCTGTTGATTCCCTGTAAATCATTCATTTCCATTAGTATTTCCATTAGTATATCCTTCATTTCTGCCTGCCCCCCCCACCCCCACTTTTTTATGCTGTTGAAGTGTTCACTGAGTGCCTGGAGCATCCTTATAACCAGTGTTTTGAACTCTGCATCTGATAGATTTCTCAACTACATTTTGTTTAGTTCTTTTTCTGGAGTTTTGATCTGTTCTTTCATTTGGCCCATGTTTCTTTGTCTCCTCACTTTGGCAGCCTCTTTGTGTTTGTTTCTGTGTATTAGGTAGAGAGCCACTATGACTCCCTGTCTTGGTAGTGTGGCCAGTGGCACAGCTTTCCCTATCATCAAAACTGGGTACTTGAGGTGCACCCTCTGTGTGGGCTGAAAAGCCTTCCTCTTGTAGTTGAGACTTGATTTCTGTTGGCAGATCTATGGGAGGGATTTATCAAGTCAAGTCAGCTACAAAGACTGGCTGTGACCACTGACCACCAATCTCCTTCCTCCACAGAGGATCACCTTTGCAGGAACAGGGTGGTGGTGCTGTGACGTGCTATTGCTGTCCACTGGGTGTGCAGGCTCTGGGGTTTCCCAGGTGGTTCAGATCAGCATCAGCCACCACCTGCGCTCCACCCAGGGCCACCCAATGTGAGTTACAAAGCAACTTGCAGATGGCTGCTACTTGTGCTGGGCTTGAAAGCTCCCAGGCAGGGCAAAACTGTGATCCAAAGCTGCTTGTGGCTAGTGCTGGGCCCAGGGACACTTAGCCAGAGGTAGGAGGGCTGTGGGTGGGCCATAATTTGGGTGGGGAGGAGCCTCACGTAAATGCCAGGGCAGGGCAAACAGTGTACACCAGGTTGATGGAGTCTTGGATATGACTCATGACTGTCTGTTCTGTGGCTCTTTTGGGGAAGGGGGCTCAGAAAAGGCATAATGGCTTCTGCCCACCTTTCTATCTAGGAGAGAGCTGTCCCCCAGCCCTTCTCCTGATGCCAGACACTTTATTCCCTCCACTGCCCTTCCCATAAGTCACTGGTGCCTTTCAAGCTGCTACCTTGGTAGTGCTGGAGTTCAGAGGGACTGCATAGGTCCTTTAAGAAGAACTGCCAGGGAATTCAGTATTCTTTCATCACTGAAATCCTGCTGGTTTTCATAGCCAGAAGTTATAGGGGCTTATCTTCCTGGCACTGGAACCGTGGTATAGGAAGCCTTTTGTGGGGCTGAGTCCCCTCATTCTTGAGACATTCCTTCCAAATTTTTATCCACCACACGTGTGTGTGAGGACCTGCCTATTCTGAGTCTCCACATCTCCTACCCTTCTGGATTGAGGTGGTTTCTTTAGTTCTGTAGTTGTTGGACTTCCATTCAACTTGATTTCTGATGTTTCTGAGTGATCAATGATTTCTAATTTCATAGTAATTTTGATGTGGTTGTACGAGGAGGTGAGTCGTGTT
The DNA here is from genome assembly GCA_039655065.1 of Glossophaga mutica. NCBI lineage: Eukaryota > Metazoa > Chordata > Mammalia > Chiroptera > Phyllostomidae > Glossophaga > Glossophaga mutica. The sequence goes on from CM077305.1 coordinate 25,934,585, forward strand.
TACTCCTGTCTCCATCTTGACCTGAAGTCTGTAAAGGTCAATTTTGAGTTAGGGTTCAGATTATCTTGGTAGGCCTGTGCTGTGTTCTGAGTATATTAGTGATAATTTCTATAGATACTGATTTCCATACAAGTCATTTACATATATGGATTTTTAAGCTTTGTTTCTGTACCTGATATTTAGATTCTGGTAAACCTAAAACTAAACTTTAATAATTATTTATACTTGCTAAAAGTGTGGAAAAGCTGGGGTTTAATGCCTCAATCCTCAAGGTTTTCATTGGCCAGGCATATGTACCACCTGATCTTGAAGTTTAGCTAAGGAAGTCTCCATTACGACAGACTTCTAGGCTGGCAGTTCTTTACCCCACACAGACTTATAGGTTAAACAGTTTCTAAGGGAGGGTTCCAAGTTTTGATGTTTGTCAGTATGGCAGTGATGGATTTGAGGCCAGAGAGACTCATTAAAGTGGAGCCTTGGTCCTCAATCAGCTGTCAGTACTCCAGGCTGTGTGGTGAAACCCAAAATGTCTTCTGGGCTTGGCTGGATTTCTGATGGATTGGGTTGCCCCAAAGTGGAGCCAAGGTGCATGGTTTTCACATGGCACTGGAAACCATCAATCATGCCAAATGAATGTGGGATATAGTAATCAACAACACTTAGGGTAGAATCATTCCCAGAAAAGCTCTGGCCAGCTGTGATCAGTTAAGGACATACGCTGATAATGACAGCAGTGACCATGAGGTTGAATGTTTTTATCATTATGAGCCACAGACATTTTGAAATGAATGTCCAATTCATTGCATTTTAGGTTGGCTAATAGGCACGTGCAGGAGTGAAATATCAATATTAATTAGATCTAAGTATTAAGTACAGTTCATTTAATAAATGGAAAGTAATTGCCTACATTTTTCCAAAGACTGCAAGTATTATTGTTATAGCAGATGTTCTAGAAACATCTGCATATCATCCATCTGTTTGGTTTCTAAATCTAACTTCTGTTTGTGTTATATTATTTTATCACTGCTTTAGTGTATGAAGTTAAACCTATAATATTGGTTTACAGAACTTCATCTCATACTCTGGACTTGTTAATAAAAGAAAGATATATTTTCACACTCTTTGATATGCAATTTTATTTCCCCCATTTCTGTTCATTTCACATTGTTTATTTTCCTGTTGCTGATGCCACAGAAATGATTACTAAGAAGTATATATAGCTTTATTTCACAGATTTCAAAGTTGGTGGCTTATGGAAAATATAAAGCATAATGTTTTCAATATTTGTTGAAGATATTTCCAAGTGGCAAGAAAAAAAAGATGACACAAAATAGATAACAGTGAAGAGATCAAATGAGAGACTTCTATTGAGCTTTAGAAGGATTTTATGTTTTTGTTAAATCTCATTGTGAGTCCTAAATTTATTTATTTATTATAGGCTCTTAAGAAAGGACATATTTAACCACAATCTAAATTCTAACATTTGCTTTGGCTCCCTTATTTTATCATATATAAGTCAGAAAACGTTAACAATATAAAAGTTATTAAGTAAAAATTTATAAATTTACTTTGGCCTTTCATACCATACTGATTCAACATGACTAAAGAGAAAAAAATGGTTTAATAATATCAGTTAAGAAATATATGCTTAAAACATTTTTAACACCAAAAAGCACAGCAAATCAAATTAATGGCAAAGGAATTAATTTATGGGTATTCACTGGTATATGCTGAATAGATTTGTTTTGTGGTCCATGGCTCCATTTAGGTCCCTGAAGTTTACAGCTTATATAGAATTAAATATAATTTTAGTGTCTAATTATTCTGTGTAGGTGTTTCCCTAATACTTGAGGTGACAATTATTACTATTACCATTATTATTATTATTGAATTTGATATCTCATAAACCAAAAGACCATTTAAGATATAGCATGCAACTCCATCTATTGTACCACAAAAGTTTGCTTAGTGTGTTCTTCATGAATCAATCAGAATACTATTGAAGGTCTTTTTATTCTTTATTCTTGAGTGAGGGAAGAAGACATTTCTCTTTTTCAAAGAAGCGTATGAGATTTGTAATAACACTTGGGAGAAAACAACTATTTAATGAAATGATCATGATCTGTTGTTATTTAGTTTAATTTTACTTTTTGAGGGGAAAAATATTGGTGCACATTTTTTTCCTCTTTGGAAGTGCATTAGTTACTATGGCAACAATTTCCCTGGCAGAGAGTTTCCAAAGATTCACACATACAATATAAATTTAATTTAAGCATTGGATTGGAATTTATACTTTTCTGGTCAGGAATAAAGACAATCACATAGAAGTCCCTCCTTTGTACGGAACTGGGGCATGGCCAGTGTGATATGCAAAGATTACATATTTATAAATGTGATCATAATATTTATAAATTTATGTGTGTAATGCAAGGGCCTAATTGAGACCTACACAAGGAATTTGGCTTTAATTTCTGCTTTATTTTATCACACCAAATTTAAATTTCTTGAGTCTAGACTTTAATATTCTTTTGTGATCTAAAAACTATGCCTGGTTTTAATGCTTCTTCACAAATTTTTTTTTCTCAAGAATTAGTCTGGAATTACAATTTTCTGTCCCTGGCAAACTTCCTTCAGCTGGCAGAACTGGCTCCAACTTGCTCTGGAGCGTACGTTCTGCACAGCCTGGAGTGACTGACCATTCATGAGAGAACTCAACTGCCACGACTCCCAGATTAAGCTCCTGACATCCATGAAGTAGGCATGAGAAGAAACAAGGAGGGTTTTCAAATAAGATTCTTTTATAGATTCAGATTATAACTGAAACTAGAAACATTTCAGACATCAGGAAGTTTCAGTAAGCTGTTATGATCTCCCAGAATCTTTAGTAAAAAGTCCCCTTCTTTGATAACAGCCAAGTAATTGGAGGATGTAGCTCAGAATGAGAGTCATATGGACCAGAACCCCGGGATTAGTCACAGTTCCTTGCCTAGTTGCAGACTGTGCTTGATGCCAGTCATGCCCCATCTATGCAATAGCCTCCAAGATGGTGTTTTTCATTTGGGGAACTAGAGCCCTAGAGGAAGTAGGTAGAAGCCTATATGAGCACTCTGATTTTTTTCTTCCCAATTCAGCAATCTGGAAAGTCACACCATTTTGCTGCTGTTTTTGGTATTTAAGAATATCCTCTTCCCTCATTCTTGTGTGTTCGCACTCAGGGACAAAGAATAAAAAGACCTGGAATACTACACTGAGAGATTCATGAAGAACTCATGAACTCCTAAGAAGACAATTCTTCTTCATGTCATCTTGCATGGCCAGTGGTCAGCACTTAATGGTCACTGTCTCTTCACCCTGGACTCTCTCCCAACCCTGACCTACATCCACAGCTACTTTGCCAAGGGACTGCCCAGGGTAAGGCTCTGTCTGTTTTCTCTGCTCTTCTGAATTGGCAAATACTTCTGTAAAAAGTCACAGCCCAGTGTCAAGTTGTTAACCTTCAAAACAATGACATTAATAAAGGAGTGAGTGGTGAGCAAGAAGAGATTAGTTTCAACTGAATGCTTGGTTTGGATCAACAACCCTTTATTAGTACCTGATTCTGTGTTTTAAAATTTTCATCCCACATACTGATGGCTTCAAAGCTTTTTCCTTTTTACAAGACACTAGCTCCTACCCTTCTCAGTCCCTAAAATGATCTTATTGGAGAGAGTTGTGCTGTGAGATCCACTTTCCTGCAATGGGTAGGATACAGAGATCTTCAGGACTGAAGACCAATGTTTCACTGCGGGCTACTCCGTGCTCTCATTCCGTGTCCCCTGCAGTTGGAGAACACAGCAGGACAGTGCCTGGCTCCTGTCCTAGGAATCTAGGAGCAGCTTGCACAGCAGAAGAGGGGGCTGCATCTGGATGTCATTGTCCCCCCTGAGCAGCGTGTCAGTCTAGCATGGTTTGAATCGGGATTCTGCCCAATGAGCAGACATTGAGGGGGTAGGGATTTCAAGCAAAATGGTGTGAGGTATGTTGTCAGGAATAGAGGCTGACTGGGGAGGGCAGGGGCTAGCAGAAGGTGATCTCCAGCTTCCTCAAAGATGCTGTAGGCAGAGGGTCCTGATTTGGACACCAGCTAGCAGTGTCCGTGTCATTTTGGATGAAATAAAACACACACGGACTACCGAGTCTGGTGGAGGAAAAAGGACGACAGCATGGCTTTTCTCTCAAGGGGAGCAAAAGCCGCGGCCTCCACCACGACAGGCCTTTATTTTATTTCTCCTCCCATTACAAGATGGTCCTCACTCACTCTCCCAAGTTACAGCAAAGGAGCCAATACCCCTCATCACATCGCAGAAGAAGGATATTAGCAAATGAAAAGGCAAGAGTGGTTGAGCAGGTTACACTGGTCCCTGCAAGGTTTAGCACTTGCAGGGTGAAGGAGTTTTTAGCAAAAAGCAAGATTCAAAGCAGCCTAGGTATATTGCAAATCTGATTACCCATGAGAGAACCTACCTGTGGGCATGGGTTCTGTGCATCTCTGAGTGGGAACTGGGACCACGCCACACAGAAGGGTCTGCCACAGGGACCTAGGGGAGACTCTGAAGAAACTGCTCTGAGAAGTCCATTTTAAGTGGCTGTTAGGTCCCGAATTTTTGAGCCATTTCACAACAGTACTAGACAAGGGTGGATTCTTCCAGCCACTAAGCCTTTTCTTTCCACTCCACTTCCTTCAACCCTGACAGGGTCAGGAATGTCAGCTAGCATTTCTAGCAGAGGTCCATGGGATGGAGAGAGAAAGGTCAGTTGCATGCTGGCCCCTGGCTCCAGGCAGCCCATCTGTAGCTGGACAGGAGGAGAGCAGGGCATTGTATGTGGATGAAGGTTGGAAGGTTGATCAGTTTTATTACACCAGACACTTTGAATCACTAAATTAAGATCGTGTCTTGGCAAAGCAGCCATTTCTATTTCTTAAAAGTGGCCAGACATGTTATGATACTCAGCAGAGTTTTCCTTTTAGAGCAGGACAGTCCCACTCAGCAGATTGAAAGAGACAGTGAGAGGCCCTCTAAGAACTAAAAAACGTTGCTTTTATGATGACACACCATGAGTCCTGCCGTGTGGTGAATGGGCTAAGGTAGCCTGGGTTTCTCAGCATCTACGGAAAGGGAACAGCTCTTCTTGCACGGTGGCCTCCAGAACGCTCTTCCTCATTAGCTTTGTGTTTCACTTAGTTCATGCTTTTGCTGCTCTGTAGTGACTGAAAGAACAAAGATTTCAAATGCTGCCTTTTCTACTCAGCAGCTACGAATTTTTGGATAAATTATATAATCTTCTGAGCTTTTTTTCCTTATTAGTAAAATTGACTATAATGTGTACTCTATAGGTTTATTGTGAGACTTACATGAGTAAATGCATTGAAAATACCTGACAATATATTAGTTGTCTATTGCTATGTAACAAATTAACTCAAAAATGCACCAGCTTAAAACAATACACTTTTACTATCTCACAGTTTCTATGAGCCAGAAATCCAGCTGCAACCTGGCTGAGTGCCTCTGGCTCAGGGTCCCTCACAAGGCTGGTTAGAGAGACAGCCGGCTCAAGGCAGGGCTGGGCGAAGGAAGCTCCCTCCTGTGGCTCAGGTCCTTGCTGGAAGTTGGCTGGAGTCATCAGTCCTTCGTCATGACGCCCTTCTCTAGAGCAGCTCACCATGTGCCAGCCCGCTTCTCTCAGAGAGCTCAAAGGAGAGAGTGAGATGGAAGCCACGTTACTTTTATAACCTGAACTCAGAAGAGACATGTCATCACATTTCTGGTATTTTATTCATCAGGAGTGAGTCAGTTTGTCCCACCAAGAAGCAAGAGAAGGGGGATTATGCAGGCCATATGTATCAGGAGGTGGGGGCTATTGCGGACCATTCAAGAGGCTGCCAATAACACAGAGTCTGGAATAAGTGCTGTTTCTTACTTCACATACCTGCCTCCCCCCCACTTCCTGTGGGGAACACTCAGCCTCTCATAGACTTTTCTTTCCTCCCTCTGTTTGAAGGTATTCTCCATTTTCTCCAAGTTCATGTAGCATGTTGTTGTCCTGCATATCTTTTTCTCATCACTTTCTTTTTAAATTTTTTATGTATTCATCACACTCTGCTCTGTAGGAGGTTACAAAGATGGGTGGGGTATTTTCCTGACCCTAAAAAGTGCTGCTGTGTTGCTCAACTCCAAGGTTCCAGGCCACATTGTGTACAGTAACACTTAGTTGGACGGCAGAGGTCGCCCTTTCCCAAAGAGATCCTTGTTTAGCCAGAATGGTAGAGTTAAAAATTAATAGTCATAATAGCACACTGCAAAAAAGAGAAAACTGACCTATTATATGGTGAAGGTGAGAAAGCCTTCATGGAAGAAAGCATCTGTAAGCTGGAGTGGTAAAGGGAGAGGGGACTTTCCAGCTAGAAAGTAAAGAACATTCTAGACCTCATCGAGTGACCAGTCCCTGCCATCTCCATTCTCTCTTCCACGCTCCCTGCTTATGGTGGTGGTTGATCAACTGCAGCCTGTGGGCCAAATCTGACTTTATCACCTGATACCTGTGTGTAAATGAAGATTTATTGGGACATAGGCACACCTAATCATTTATGTATTTCTCTATAGCTGCTTTTATGCTACAACAATAGAGTCGAGTAAATGTGACAGATTTTTTAAGGCTCACAAGGTCTGAAATCTTTGCTCTCTTGCCCTTTACAGAAGTTTACTGACTCCTGCTCTCCTCTAGATGCAGGATACAGAAGTAGATGCTCAGGTGCTTCCTAAATTAATGGCTGAATAGTCACCAGGAGGCTGTAACCCCTCTGCACATGGCTGAGTAACAAATGAATCAGCATGCAGTCGGTCACTTGGATCATTCCTTATCAGTGATTCTTGACAAATGCCTTACCTGACATACACAGCTGTCCATAGTAATGAGAGAGCTTGTTGAAGCAAGAAATAAACTGTGTTATTCCCTAGATCCAAGAGATAATAATGTAGTTTTTCTAGTTTAAAAATACTATTTAAATGTGTTTTTAATACATTTTCTTTCTTTCAAAAAATAAGCCAAGCAAATCAAAGAAGGCACATGGCAGGCATAACAACAGAACTCTAGCAAAGAAAGGTTAATTCTAATAATATCACTTAAAAAATACCCAGGAGAATTTTACAGAATTTGCTCTCACTAAGGCTGAGGGGTAGCTTTTATATAATGTATAATTATTCAATAGCCTCAAATCATCAACCACAAACTCAGCAACAAGTGACTTCCATGGTATTTGCAACTGTGTGTGGATTATTATTCATAAACATGAAGTAGTACCACAGGCATGACTTTAATGAAATATAAGAAATCTTAGCTATTAACATGAACTAGGTAATACAGATCTGTTGAAACATTTCTTTTTAAAACCTTGGATAACTAGTAAATAAGAAATTGTGTCATAAATATTTGTGTTGTATCAAAACAGTTGATTAAAATTTCAGCTTTTTATACAGTCCCTTAAAATGGAATACAGGCATGAGAAATGAACTGAAACATTTCAAGGAAACTAAATCAAATTTTTATATCTTGTATTGACCTGAATTATTCTTCTGTGCATTCCATTTTAATCTGTTGTATTTGATGACCAGAAACTATTGACCTAATGGTCTATCTGGTTGAGCTAATGGTCCAACTGGCTGAGAAGGTAGTTTCATAAATGCTGTGGAGGAATGATTGTTTAATGATGTTTCTGACTGATTTTTGGCCACGAAGTCATGTTCCCTTTCTTGAGTTCTACACAGCATCCCTGGTGTGGTAGCACCTCAGAAACTAGCCCTTGGAAACTTCACCTCTACCTCAGTTATGGGTGTGAAAGATGGAACTCAGTTCCACTGTGGAGATGAGGGCTGGTGTTTGATGGTAGTGAGGGCAGGGATGTGTGAATCCAGCTTTTGAGTTTGAACCAACTGAGAAAAATTTTGATAAAATGGAGAGTAGAAAATAGTTTTATCAATTGAAATGCTGATATTTAAAAAAATAAACTTTCCACTTTAGTAGACTTTTGTTTTCACACAGAATTTGAAGCAAGTGTGGAGAGTTCCTGCATACCCACACCCAGTTTCTCCTATTTACTAACATCCTACTTGAGAATGGTGTGTTTGATACAATTCATAAACCAATATTGATATATGATTATTAACAAAGTCCTTATTCTATTCATGTTCTCTTAGTTTTTACCCTAATGTCCACTTTCCATTCCAGGATTCCCTCCAAGATACATTGTATTCAGCTGTCATGTCTCCAGGGTCCTCTGGGCTGTGACAATGTCTCGGACATCACTTGATCTCTCCAACTTTGAGTTTTGAGAAGTACTGGCCAGGCACTTTGTAGAGTGTTTCATTTTGGGGATTTGTCTGATAGTTTATTTATGATTTTTATACTGGAGTTATATAAATATTTTTTTGGTGAAGATGGCAGAGGCAAACTGCTATTTTCAACTAGTCCTCTCAGGAGCAGTTCTCTCAACAACTGTCACTGGTAATGTTTTCTTTAATCATCTGAGGTAGTGGTTTTTTTGGTGCGTGTGGCGGGGGGTTTCTCCTCTGTAAGTTACTTTCCCTCCCATTTTCATAATATACTCTTTGGAAGGAAGTCACCATGTGAAGGCCATGCTGAAGGAATGGGGAGTTAATGTTCCATTTCTTTGAGGGTAGAATGTTTCCATAAATTATTTGAAATTTTTCTGCATGGGAGCTTTGTCTATTTTCTCCATTTATTTATTGAATCATTTATTTAAGTCAAAATTAATACTATTTTTATTTAATGTTCTGCTCAAATTGTTCACACTTTGTCCACTGGGAGCTTTTTATTTTTACTCCTATGCTCCTATGTATGTGTGTGGGCTTTTTGTTTTGGGTTTTTTAGAACACTGTCCTATTTTCTAGTATTATGATATGCTTCTGGTTCATCATGTATATTTCCACACCACATTAGAAACAGCCATTTTTTTTAAAAATCCCTGGTTCCTTTATTGAGCAATGAAATTAGAAACCAAGATGTGGACATTAGGTGTGTTAATTTTTGCTAGGATATCATTGCCTCTAGCCCCTTTCAGCTGAACAGAACAAGGACATCTGTGTGCATACTGAACTGTGTATACATACATCTCTAGAAATCTTCTTCTTAGTGTAACAATCTGTATTGATATTAAACTAAACGTGAGTTTACACTAATGTGTCTGACTCCAGTTCATTACCAACTGGGTCATTCTAGCCTCTTGGCTATTTAAACCCTTGTTTATCTGTAACCTGCCACTCTAACAGTGAGAGACGTGGCTTCTACTACATGCCATTCATTTGTGTAATTTTTCTCTTCCAGTATACATGTATAGCAGTATTATAATTGTGATGTATCCTGCCCATGGGAAACACATCTTTATCAACTAGAATAGTGTTTGTGTGCAGTTTCCTTTGTCTCTAGGTTTACTAACCCCACTCTTTTCCATGTTACTTAGGTCAGCACCTTTTGCACCTGCTCTTGTCAGTAAGGTTGTGTCATGCATTTGTAATATAGTTAGATTGTTTTGTCACATTCTGCATTCCTTCCTGGGATACCCACCCTCCGAAATGATGTTTTAAAAATTTGCATAAAATTAAGGTTCACTCTGTGCTTAGGGTCTATGGGTTTGGACAAATGCATTATTTATATGATTTAGGCAAAAAGTGTTTATTCAAGAAAATGTAAAAATATTTTACTTTATAGATCACATTACAATAAATTAATATGGAGTCAAAAATTGCACAGTTACACATTCATAAAAATTTCCCACATCATTATAGGATTATACAGAATTGCCTTTCCACCTTAAAAATATTCTGTGCTCCCCCTATTCAACCCTGCCACCATCCCCTCAAATCTCTGGAAACGACTGATCTTTTACCATCTCTATGATTTTGCCTTTTGCATAATGTCATGTAATTGGAGCCATATAGTAATACATAGACTTTTCAGACTGAATTATTTCACTTAGTGATATGCATTTGAGATTCATCTGTGTCTTGTCATGGCTTCATAGATCATTTCTTTTTACTGCCGAATAATATTCCATTGTAGTGATTACGCTCCATCACATAGGTGTACCAGGATTGTTTATTCATTCACCTATTAAAAGAAATCGTATTTTATTTCAGTTTTTGGTGATTATGAATAAAGCTGCTATAAACATTTATGTTCAGGTTTTTGTGTGAACATAAGTTTTCAAGTCATTTAAGTAAATACCTAGGAGTGTAATTCCTGCATTGTATGGTAAGACTATGATTAGATTAGTAAAAAACTAACACCATATAACCCTCCATCCCTGGGGAATAAAACAGAACAAAACAAAGAGACAAAAATTCTTCTCCATTTATGGTCTCCTACAATGGTAGCTGTGGATAAATATCACAATCCAATGAGTGTTTTCCGCAGGTGATTGGGATGGACGGAAGCTCCTTCTTGAACAATGGTAAATGTTTTCAAAGCGATACAAGAAGGTCCTATTGTTGATAAGCAGTTAATAATCAAAGAGCTCATAGTGGCCGATTTACAGGGGCAAGTTGGAACCCAAACTGTGCGCTTCAGTTCTAATCGTCTGCTATCCGTACATGTTGTGTAACTGATACAACAGTAGCTTATTGCGGCAGATCCCGGGTGTTTTTTGTACTATTCCATTAAAACAAAGTGGAAGATTTAAAGAGGCAGCACATATGGTTCAGTATCCCAGTCAATGAAAGTGTGTTTTGTTGCTAAGAAGCTGAGCTCAGAGCACTGTCCACACAACAATATGCATGTTATGCATCATCAGGCAGATAGAGATTTGGCTAATTTGAGGAGTAGAGCAAATGAGACCTAGACTCTTCATACACTGTTTTCTGTGGATGGGGACATTAGGCAACGTAAGTATCTGATACCCAGATATTGAAGATCTACAGATATAATGAAAAACAAGAATTCCAGGTATTTTGATGCTGTGGCAATGAGTAATTCCAAGCAGATAAATCAGAATGCATACCTACCCCCGCTATACCACTTTCTATTTGTGGACTCCATGTCTTGGCTGATGATAGTGTGGCACTAGAGAAATCCACCCAGTAGCATCTTCATTGTTAAACCTATAATGAAATGCGTTGTTTCCAATGACGTATTGTGATGGCCATCTGTACAGCTTTCTTCCATATTTACGGCAGATCCTCTCCTTAGTGAACTCCTGGCGCATGAACTCTTCCTTACTCGAAACCATGTGGATGAATCCTCCTGTTATTTGATAATCAGCTCACTGAGCTTTGTGTACTATTGTGTGAATTAGGACCATACGCTACCTCTATCAATGGAAATTTCCCATCTGAGGTGTGCAAAGAGGAGAAACTTCATTCAGGTGAACCGTCTGCCAACTGGGGAAACTGGAAGTGCACGCCAGTGTGATGGGTGCAGTGTAGGGCGTGTGGTCTGAGCCAGTCTCACCTGAGTGTCCTTCCAAACTTTAGTGGGGATATTGGGAGAAGAATGAACATGGGAGCTGTACAGTTCTGCTCACTCTTTTCTGCCTGGTTAGAACCTGGGAGCCTGTAGTTTAGGAAGATGATGGCAGCTATTTTTGGTCACAAGTGACTATCAATCTGGAGATGAAATTTTAAAAAAATTAAAGGAAAAGGAGCTGGCAGAACAGGAGTGTGATCAGTTAGACTTTTTATGAGTGCTGGGGTCTCTGCGTCCAGCCAGTCCAATCCTGAAACCTATAAGTTATTTTTATGTTATTTTTATTTACTCAAGTTTGACTATTGGTTCCCTCTTTCTTGCAATGAAAGTAATCTTAGGAAAGCTCAGAAGAAATGGCAGGCTTGGATGTTTAAATTTAAAGATATTCAGGTGGAGTTATGTTGTGAGGAAATGGAAAAATGGATTTAATGATCAGAAAGTTGCATAAGTAGAAGATGTTTATTTGGGATTTATCAGCTTGTAGATGGCGTACAGCCAGACATATTGATGATTAACTGGAAGGTATATTGAACAAGACTAGAAGAAGTTTAAGGCACGAAGATGAAAAATCCCGAAGTTGAATAGGCAGGCACAGTAAGAGAAAACCTCCAAAGGCAGTGATAAATCATTGCCAGAGAATAAATGTAAGTTTGTAATTTTTGAAAAAGTGTAGAGATTAAAACAAGAAGTGGCTTTAGTGGAATTTACCAAAATATAAAGTGGTGCTGTGTGTCTTTGGATATTGATAATACAAAGAATTTCCTTCTGTATTTCCCACCTTTTTCTAATTTTATATGAGCATGGCTTCTGACATAAAAAATACGTTTTCTTTAACAGGAACCTAATCAACAAAACAAACAAACAAGCATAATATAAACAAAGACACTGAAATTGAGAACAGTCTGACAGTGACCAGAGGAGAGAGGGGAGGGAATTTCAGGGGAAAAGGGGAACAGTTTAGAGCAACAAGTATAAAGGACACATGGACAAAAACTGTGGGGGGTGGAAATGGGAGGAAGGTGGGGAGGGCTGGGGTGGTGGGCTGGGGGGGAGTAAAAGACAGAAAACAGTACAATATCAACAATTAAAAAATACTGATTAAAAATAATAAAAAATTACATTAAAAATATGTTTTCTTTAAAAACAAATTAAGTTTAAAAATATACTTTTCATGTATTTTTCTTCCTTAGGGAAGAATAACTGATTAAGAGTTTCCAAAGTCCCTGGGAGAAGGGCGTGAATATCAAACTGGGAAACAAGACACATTCTGAGAAAATGTGTCTCTGGAGTCCAGAGAAGTAAGGAGTGGAAAGGAAAGTTTCTCCTTAAGAAGTTTAGAGTTCAAATAGACTAAGACTCAGTCTACTGCTTTGGTGCTGTGGCTGTATTTTCTGTTTTTTAAAGAGCAGACAAAAAAATCAATATGGTAGGCTCACTGAGTGTGTTTTTAGGCAGTTTAAATAATCACTGTTTGGTGAAAAATACTTTATTCTTTGGAGAGTGCCTAAGCTCTTCTGTAGAGTATCAGTTAGAAAACCACTGATCTCATGTTTCAAATGACTTCAGTTTTTCTAATTCCATTGTACTTTATTCTATATATGGTGCAAGGCAAAGAGAATTCTATGAAAATAAACTGCAATAGGGAATAAAGAGGCAATGATATACACAGATCAAAGAGAGCTTTGTCTTAAAGAATACTCTAGAATAAATCATTTCCTTAAAGGAATGTAACTTGATTGAAATGCATCACAGGAGATCAGCTGCTCCATCTCTCTGCCTCTAGACAAGTGTGTTTGCTGTCATTTGAACAACACTAGACAAGATGACTAAGCTCCTTTCTTTAAAGAGATGGTCGGTAATCAGCATGTCGAGGCCTCCTGGGGAACCCTCAAGTGGCTCTGTAATGAGGTTCCAGTAGCACTGCTGTGACAAAGTACCTGGGACAGAACTCAGGATGAAGTTTCCATTGTTTTCCCACAGTAGAAGATTCCCGATGAATTTTGAAGGGTCTTCCCCACAGGTGGGGTTTGATACGTTGTTGTGGATCGTTCAGCCTGGTTTCAGGAGCTGTAACCCTCACCCCATGGTGGGCTGTGTAAGAGCCCAAGGAACTCACTTCATCTGGGTCTGTTCTGTCACAAGGACGTGTCCTATTAAGGAGACAAAGCTTATCTCCCTGGCAGGAGCACTGCTTCTGCCTTACCCATCTCTGGCCCCATAGCTTGGTTGGCAGTCAATGACGGGTAAGACTCCTCATGGGAGGGGCAACCTAAGCCAGACGCGACCACTTGGAAGGCCTCATGGATGGACTTGGGGGGTTGCAGCAAAGAGGATGTGATGGACCCTCGCCCCCTGGCTATTCTGACATAGCCCGAGTCCTCATTTCCATCTGGGAGATGTCCCCTGCTTCCTAATTGCCTTAAAGCCTGAAACTGTGGGGGTGAGCAGTGCAGCCCTGTCCTGGCCAGGACGGCTCCTTGGGTGATTGGCATAAGAATGAATTCCTAAAGCCCTGTGAAACCTGCTTTGCTAAGAGTGCTCTTCCTGAGGTGATAAGTGTCCCAGGAGGAAATGAGCATGTCTCCCAAAGTCTGGCAACCCCCCTTCCTGACAAACACTGGCTCAGATTAAGCCCTCAGATTGCTTTGAAATGTTAACCATTGTTTGATCCTTGTCGCCTGACATACCTGTATTCCGGTGTATTTGAGCCCAATAAAAGCCTAGTGAGGATGGGGCTCTAGGTCATTCTCCTCTGAGAGTTTGACCCCTTTCCTCCCCAAGCAGAAGATGTCTTGGTAGTTTTTACTTTCATCTGTGACGGAGGGATGGGGCTCTGCGGGCGGAGCCCCCCCACATCTGGCACCCAGGCCAGGGTCCCCTGCAATACGTTCAGGCAGAATTAAAGTAATCAACTGATCTCCCGATGGACTTTCATTCACAAGTATCTGGGCCTTGATATACAGCCAATGTAGGCTCTGTTATGGTAGGCTCAGAATGAAATACCAAAATGACAGCAGTCCAGCTGGGCAGTAGCTGCACCCCGCCCAGGGCAGGGAACAGAAAGATAAGCCCGTTTTTACCTTAGTGAAACATGATGTTTGCTGTTTCATGTGGAAAGGAGGACCAGAGAGGGTGGTCCAGATGTCCTTTAATCCTGCAGAGCTCACCCATGTCACCACAGTTTTCTCCGTGGAGGGTTGGAGTTCTCAGGATGTCGCCCTCACTAAGGTGTACAAATTTAAATAGCCCATGGTCATTTTCACAGCCCAAAGAATTCTGAAGCAGGATGACAGTCCCATCCTGGGCTTGAAGTCTGGAGAGCAGCTCCATTTTGCCTTACAAGATGATGCTCATGTCTCATCGACAGGGCCAGGTTCCTAGGAAGGGAGGGCAGGGACACATGTGCTAAGTGTTCTGCGAATAGTCTGCCTCGTCCTCGGACTCACCCAAGCCTGCATAAATCAGACAGCTAACCTGGAAAAGGACAGTGGAATAACAGCAACCCGCCTGTACAAGCCAACAATTCAGCCCCTTCATTTTAATCAGCTAATTCGTTTTGACAATAATGCATTTGTTTAGAAATAAGTCTGGGATGCTCAGACTTTGAAACACATTTCTAAGCCTAGTTTTTTAAATTTTAATGTTTTTTGTCCTAGTCTCACATCCAACACTCATATCCATTAAAAATAATGTTTGGAAGCTGATTTATTTTTTATAACAGAAGACTGATTTTTTCAATATCTAAGTCAGTAGGACCCAGGGTACAAGTAGTATGTAGGACACATAATAAATAACTTTTATTAATAACATTTAAAAATTTATTTAATCTATATCCATAATAACAAATGAAGTGATGCAATATTTTATGGTTCTACTAAGTGCATTTAGATTCTGAGTAAGAGGAAACAACCAACACTGGCTTAAAGCTAACAAACCACACCCCATAACAAGTGTAGAGGTAGAACGTTCCAGGGCTGGTGAGCTCAGTAGTGCAGCAGCTTCTTGATCCAGGTTCTTTCTAACTTTCCAACCTGTCACATCCACTTGTTCTTTAGACTGTCTTCCCTTATAATAAGCACCTAAGTTCTAGGTTCTAGGCATTAAGCAAAATCAAGAAAGTTAAGAAGGCGGAAAGGGAGGGAATCTGCTAGTCTGTCTCAGTGACTATTATTATTATTATTAATCATTATTATTTTTATTTCTTACACATGAACACCCTTTCCCAAGCCCTCAGCTGATTTCCCTCTCCCCTTGGCTAAGAATGGCATCCTTGGCCTCCATCTAATCAAAGCACTTGCTGGGGAAACAAATGGTTGACTTGGCTTTCACGTTGGAGTCTCAGAGGCAGAAGCATTGGTATCACCTTAAAACTTGTGACTGCTGCACATTTGTGGGCCCTATCTCAGACCTACTGGTCAGAGCTTCTGCAGGTGGGCCCAGTACACTGGGCTTACTTTCCAGGTGAAGCTGATGAGAAAGAAAGATGGATAACCGCTGGTGTAGACTGCATTTTGCCTCCAGCGCCGCCAAGCGCAGCTTTCCCGGAAGTGCACAGTCACAAAACACCAGATGAGATCAGGGTTCGGTCCCCACAAAAGGAGGGGCAGGGACTGATGGGTAAGTAACCCATGTCAGAGGCCTCAATATTTAATTTTCTGTTTTATATGCAACGGAGTAGTACCTGCTTACAAGAAGGCTCTTACATAGGTTCCTGCTTTATTATTCCTTCTCAATTGGATGGTTAGAGGCGATGTGAGGATTGGACCATTATTAAATTGTGGTCCAATGCTTGACAAAATGGCACTTTACATGTTTAGGAGCTCCATTTGATTTTTTTTTTTTAAACCTTCAGATATGGCCAAACTTTATTACAATAGTTTTGCTTAAAATAAGTCTTCTAATGCAAGCGTTCGTTTTGTAAAGGAAACAACTAGCTAAAGGTTAAACACTTGGATGACTTTTACTTTTGCTATATTGATGGTTAACTAAAGAGAATTGAAACGGTTTCACCTGACTTTAGTTTTAAGCTACCTTAATGAGGAATAATTTCTGTGATTAGAATTAGCTGTCTGTAATACAGACAGTTGTAGTTCTCCTGGAGGAGATACAGTTCTTTTGTTTCATGTTAAGACTGTTCAGTCTATTTTGAAGTTTTTATTGGGATGCTTTCTGGTGGCAAGTGGAGTAATGGCAACAGATTTATCACAGCCAGTGACTGGAGCTCTCACTGAGCGGAAGTGTTGCTCTCTACATGGCTTATTTGACTATTTCAATGAATTAGAAGAAATCATTGGGAACCCTGTGATGTTGCCACAGCAACATTCATCGTAAAAAATGCCCTGGGAACAAAAGGAGTGAGACGCTAACACATTTCCACGTCCCCAGGTGCGTTCCTCTGACGCAGGCTGCATTAAATCTGCTGTACGTGGGAAATTTGAAAGCAGAGTGAAAGAGGAAAGTGAGCCTCCTCGGTTGATTACATGTCCCTCCTGTCTCCTCCAGGACCATTCCCTTCTATTACTTCATTATTCATTGCTGCATAACAAATAATACCGTAAACTGTGGGGCTGCAAACAACGAGCATTTATTATCTCAGTTTCCAGGACTCAGGAGGCCAGAAACAGATGAACTGGGTCCTCAGAGCAGGCTCTCGCAGGCTGAACTCAAGGTGGCAGTGGGGGGTCAGTCTGAGGTGAGGCTCAGGGTCCTTGTCCAAGTTCTTATGTTGTTGGCAGAATTCACATCTTTGCAGTTGTAGGACTGAGGCTTTTCCCCTTCTTGTGGTCTGTGAGCTGAGGTTCCTCCTCAGCTCTAGAGCCTTCCCACCATTTCTTGCCACATGAGGCCCCGACAGGCCCTCTCTCCTTCAAAGCCAGTAGGAAAATTTCTCTCTTATGCTTCAAGTGTCTGACTCCAGCAAGGCCCAACTCCTTAAGAGATCCTTTTATTAGCTCAAGCCTCCCAGGGTAACTTCCCTTTCGATGACCTCAGAGTCATCTAATTAGTTACCTTAATTACATCTGCAAAAATCCCTTCACCTTTACTCTATAAGATAGCCTAATTATGGAAGTGATATCCTATCCTATTGATGGGTCCTGCCCACACTCAAGGAGAGGGAAATATATAGGGTGTGTCCAGCAGTCCTGGAGATCTTGCCTGCCTTCTCAGAATTTTGCCCAGCACTCTTCCTCTTCCCTCCCATCCCATCCTTTTCAGTTTTTGTTTGGAATATATGCACATGAGTGTTTAGGTATAAACATATGCCTGTACCTCTGTAATAACTGTGACAACAAAACTCACACACACACAAAAAAATCATGGAATTGCCAAATGCATCAAGAAGAAATGATTCATGATTTTTCTCTGGCAATTTACAGGTTATGAAAAAGTTGCTGTAATTGTAGTTCTGAAGGATGCAAGTTCATTCAGACAGTTCCTTTAAAAAATAATCTTTATAACAGCACATTGTAAAGGACCGCTTTGCCTTGGGTCTGACCATCTATAGGGACACAAACTAGGAAAGAGGTACTAAGTTCTAGATTTTAGGCAGAGCATGCAACATAAGCAAACTGTAATTCATTGCTCCCAGACGAAAGGTGTCCCTGGTTTCATGTAGAGGAAAGATCTCAGGACTTTTCCAGAGCTGGCTCAAGCTCTCGTGGAGGATTCAGCTGGTCTACGGAACAATGGAGTAACAGATGCTGTGAAAGCCCCTTGAGCACCAGTGAAACCAATGGCCTCTTTTCGATGTTGAGTGTCCTAAACCAAGGTCAAAATCCCTTTTCAGAATAATGCTGTTCATTCACCATCTATGAGGAGAATTGTCAAGTTAAACACTTGACAATTCACTTCTTTTAAGTAATCACTGAGATAAAGAGAGTAGATAAACTTTGACTTTTCAAAAGCTATATATGGGAACTGTTGCCAATTTGTCCATTAAAAATATTAAAAATTTCAGCTTGTTAAGCTAAAAGAAGAAAACTTTTATGATAGGTAGTGCATGTGCTTATCTGAGTTAAAAACTCATCAACAACCATGTCCTGTAGCTGGTGAAACCAAACAGTAAATGCAGCAGAAAGTATATTAGGTTATTATCCTTAAAGCTCCTTCTGGGGCCTTGTGGTTGGTTTTGGTTATTAAATAACTTGATACTGACAATGTGCTAGAACCTTTAAAGCAACTTTAAAGTACGTATTAAAATACCATGGATGTAAAATATATCTCCCTTTTTCTTTACTGTTTGTCGGAGGAGTAAGAAGCATTGGTTAAGTCCCAGTACTTGTGAAGGTTACCTTATTTGGTTATAGGATCAGAGAGAAAACCCTGGACAGGACCAGAAATGCCTGAGGCCACCAGCGTTTGGGGAGGGGAGAGGGTAAGGCTCAGAACACCTCCTCCTTCCCTGGGAAACAGCCCTGTGGTTATGCTGATTTCAGGCTTCCTGGTGATTGCCTCCAGAGCTGTGAGGCAATAAATTTCTCCCGTGAAAACCATCCAGTTTGTGGTCCTTTATGGCAGCTGCAGGAAACTAATACATGTGGATTCTTTAATTTTTTTATTCCTCATACCTAAGCGATTCCCCACAATGATGTCATTAATCTTGTATAATGTAATTAATCACTTAATACTTGATTTAATACTTGATTTGAATACTGTTTTCTTTTGAAGATTTTTAAGTGGCTCTTAACCAATTCCCCTTGATTTAAATGGATTTCTATGTGATCCCGAGTAGTTCCTAAGTTTCTACTCCTACCAGTTCACTTTCTGTTGCTTTTAAGATATCACCTACCATAGTCTGAGATTTTTGTTCAAGGAGATTTTCTCCTTCTTTGGGTGTTTATTATTGTTAGGAGCATCATTTTCTGCTGTTCATCAGTGCAGAACCTGAAAACAAGCAGAATTGTGCTGGAAAGTTTTCTTTCATACACAGTTATTTTGAAGATGTCTGGGGAGAGGCTGTAAACATGTATTTTTTAGGTGAGTCCATAGGGGATGGTATCTGGTAGTTTTCCATGGGGAGAAATGCCTTAGAAATTGACCTCACCCAGCATGATGCCAGGCCTGAAGATATAACATTTTTATTGCAGGGTTTTTCAAAAAAAGGAAAACCCTCAACCACACAGCATGATCTCTACAATGTGAGTTCTGCTGGTGGCACGCAGAGGGAGTCTGGAAAGTGAATTTCTTACGCTTTGGATAATTGTAAACCATCTGCTAAGGCGATCTTTGGAGAGCACCTAATTGTGACATTAAAGTATGTGTCACAATGTAAAAAGTTGCATATATTATACAGTGCTGAATACAGATGTGATATGCACTGTGAGGAAAAATTTCAGTATGCTAACAGTAGTGACATTGGAGTGGGAAATTTTTTTCTTTTCTAAATGATTGACTACTATTATAGCCAAATTTGAAAAAGTACATAATTAAAAAAACTAAAATGTCCTATAAGGATCAGCACTGTGTGTAATTTTGTACTGTTTTCCCTTTTTAGCTTGGCTGAGCAGACATGTTTGGGACTCGATCAATCAGAGCTACCAAACCCATCACGCCTGCGAGGATGAGCCAGCTGTGCAGGGGCTGGTTGCCTGCCGGGCCTGATGGGAACTGGGAGAGGGCTGACCAGGCAGTGCCGGGTTCACTGGTAACCTATGGACTCTCCGTCCGGGCTCAGAATGGACTCATTAAAAACAATTAATAACCTGATTTCTATGTATCTTAACGGTCATGTGTTGCAAAAAATATGATTAGCATAAATTTAAAATTCAGAAGTGCTCTTCTTGGGCATACAATTCTGCAAAATAGCTTAACGATTTATATTTTAACAATTTTCTCACAAAATTAGTTATCTTGGTAGAAGCTGCTGAGCCAGGTGGATGTAGTTATAGCAATCAAGATCGAAGAGAAGAAGACAGTTAGCTGTTGTCGGTGGTGGGCAATTTCTCTGTGTGTGTGTGTGTGTGTGTGTGTGTGTGTGTGTGTGTGTGTGTGTGTGTTAGTATTAAGCTCTAGGCAAAAGATCTTGAAAGGAAAATAATAATAAGAGAGCTGTTGGGTGTGAGCATCCTATCATCTCTTTTTCCAACCATGTTTCCATTTCGAACACCACTACGTGAAAATGTGAAAAGGCAGGTTTTATGTTGTTATTAGTATTGTGTGTAAGAGATGAGTGGGGGGTAGAGTGCTGCACCAAAGTAACATTTACCCCATGTCCCAAAAGAAAGGCATTATAGCAATTTAACACTATTTTTACTTTACCAAATTAATTGTAATAATTTTTGAAGGATTACTATTCAAACCAGGTGGGAGAAGGAGTGGTGGAATGTTAACACAGGTAATATTGTAAATATTCTGTATTGAGTGCCTATATTATGCCAGGAACTTGGCTGCCTGTTTATATATGTTAACTCATTTCTTCACACAATACTTTAAGTTGTATTTTATTGGCCCTATATTACTGGTAAGGAAATTGAACTAGCCAATTGTGTTCACTTATTAAATCTATTAACTGGGGTAACACCAGCTTCTATAACAAATAAACCCCAAGATTTAAGGGACTGAACATACTCACAGTTGATTTCTCATTGTGCAATGAGTCAATGGAGGTGCTCCTGGTCAGTTTATCTCCTTGCTGCAATTCAGGGACCCAAATTTATTTAATCTTGTGGCCCATTCATCATCTACGGCCTTCAAATCTTGTGCATTCACTTGGCATAGAAGGGAAGAGAGGATAGAGAAGATAAAAATGCTTCTTAAATACTCTTTCCCAAGAGTGATGCATAGCACCTAGGCTCATGTTCCATGGATGGAACTTCTCTCTGGAATGCAACATGGACTCCTGGGTGCAAGGGGTGGGGTCTGGGAAGCATAGTTCCCTTTGGGTAGGCACATTGCAATGGCAACATTGCAATATGTGAAGAGAAGTGCACATTTGGTGGATGAAAAATTGTCTCTGCTTCACTTGATCATTAATATGATATTAACCACACCCTAAGTATACATTTGTGGTTTTCATTTTACTATAGTTTTATTTTAAAAATCTGGCATGAAATTCTTATTAAAGAAAAGGGTCAGATGTTGATATAGTGTTTCTACAGTACACTGTGATAATAGAATGTTTTCAATTAATTGTCTTATAGTTTAATGTGAATGTTGAGGTGAAGGTATAAATGAAAGATAAATGGCGAGCCAATAACCATTTCCCAGGGAGAAGTAGGCACAATTAGGCGCATGCTTGCCTAGAAGAACTGGCTGTGATTTTTTTACTAGCTAGGTCATGTCTTCTAGCGTTTCTCAGAATGCTGGCAAAAAGTTGCTTCCTTAAGGAGAGATTTTAAGGACTATCAGAAATATACCTCAAAGATTTTTTTGAAGACAGCAAGGTAGGTATGGATGCCTCCTGCTAGAGAAGACAGGCCTTCGGGTTTACCCCATTTACAAAGTGGTTAAGTAGGGGTGACACAGCACCCATGGAAGCCATTCCTCCCACATGACTTTGACGTTAGGTTGTTTTAAAGTTTGTGGAATCTGAGTGTTTGGATTTGAGGTCATTTTCAATGCGTTAGTTTTACTAAAATTTTATCTGAAACCAAAGGGCACAACAATCACAGTCAAATGAGATGGTACTAAAAGAGATGTTAGAAGTCCCTACTGTACCTATGATGTTTATAAATAAATTAACAGAAAGCCGCACAACTTTTGGCGTAGCTCTAATTAGCAAGCAGACTAGAATGATAACTCAGGTCTCCTGTGCCCCAGCTCATCATACATTTCATCAATTCATTTCCTTTTAAATTTACCCAATTCAACAAAAGTGTATTGACTGTGCTCCAGGTACCAGACACTGTGCTAAATTCTAGGGATGTGGAGGAGACTGATATAGAGAGCACCCCCCCAACCCCAGTTCCTAAGAAATTAATTCTAGATTCTGACAGCCAAGGTTCACTTATTTTAAACAATGAACAGAATGATGGCTCCCTCTTGCTTGGAACCTTGCCAAAAAGTTATCGCATTTCTTATTGTCTTTGTGCAACTCAAGGTGATTTTGTTTTTTCCATTCTGATAACATTTAGTATCCCCATCTGCTATATATCAGAAGTGTTAGGGAAATATTTTAGTAGATTTATTTAATCTGAATCTACCCTCATTTCATCTACCACCACCAACCTCTTTTCCAGGGACTCAAATTTCAAGGCACAATTTTGGTTTCCAACTGGTGTCTCAGACTCTAAAGAAGGATATCAACAGTTGAATTGCCTGAATTATGTGCAGAAAAGTCCATGTAGTTGGTCAGCAGCAGACTGTAGTGAAGACGGAAGACAGGGCAGTCCTCTTATCCCAAAGGTACACACGCTTTCCAAGTTGCTAGCAAGCCACAACCACATGTCACGGTGGGGGATAGTTATTGGAGAATACAAACTTTCTTTTCTTCAGTAACTCACCATGGGGATTTTTCTTTTGGCTGATTAGCAAGCATTTGCTGTTGGTTTCAAGAGAAACAAATGCAATTTTACTTGATTTCTGACTGTGATGAAAATATGGCTGGGGAGATTGGGAAGTCAGGTTGTATGTTTCATGTGTTCTAAGTTTTGTCTTGGAGCACATTTACTGAAAGATTCATTTTATTTACTGTAGGTAGGTTCCCCAATTTAGTCCATCAATACCGTTTCACTCTCTACCCCAAAGGGAAGAACTAAAACAAGCCATTATACTCAAAACATGCCTGAAAAATTATGCCATATGACTGGGTTGAGTGGCATAGCTTGCAAACCATCTTCATCTACCATCAGTATTATTGGAAAACCCGCTTCAAAATATGGTTTTGGTTTACCAGCTTTCCATATGTAAAATTGTGTAACAAAAAAATCAGTCAGGAAAACAGAGAAAAATGCTTTCAATAAAAACTTTCCGTATTAGAAGGGAGTGCATAGGTATTTAAAGTTCACCTGCTTCCTTTCACAGATAAAAAAAACTGAGATCCAGAGAGGTAGATGACATGAACATGGTCATAACAAATGGAAGGAGGCTGGAATTCAGATCTTAGCATAAATCTGCTTTGCTTTCTGTTGGTTGCATGGCCATGCAAGGTTCTGGAAATTCAGAACTGGCAAGATGAGGGTCACAGAGGAGTTAGTCGTCATCTGATCCAGGGTCATTCTGAAAATGAATTCAAATACAGCTGAGGCAATGTTGGCATTCAGATTTTATTTCAACAAACACTCACTGCATGTCTCTTATTATTATTATAATTTTCTTTCAGGTACTACTTGGTTTTAATCCCCCCTACTATATTCTAGTTGCTCTCTCATCTGTTACCACAAGCCAACTGACTTATTTGGATGTTAGTTGTTTAAACGCCAGTTTAGCTGTTTATAGCTATGTGAATTACTAAATCAGTTAAAGAAATTAAGTAGATTGTGTGGGCTCAAGACCTAGCCAGGTTTCTGTGAACCTCCAAACAGTATCTGTTTGCTGTACTGTTATTCTCTGGCACTCACTTTCATAACTGCAATTGTTGCAGACCGTTCAGCCTGGTTTCAGGAGTTGTAACCCTCACCCCATGGTGGGCTGTGTAAGAGCCTAGGGACTCACTTCATCTGGGTCTGTTCTGTCACAAGGACGTGTCCTACTAAGGAGACAAAGCTTATCTCCTTGGCAGGAGCACTGCTTCTGCCTCATCCATCTCTGGCCCCAATGCTTGGTTGGCAGTCAATGATGGGTAAGACTCCTCATGGGAGGGGCAACCTAAGCCAGGCACAACCACTTGGGAGGCCTCATAGAAGGACTTGGGGGGCTACAGTAAAGAGGGGGTGATGGACCCTTGCCCCCCAGCTATTCTGACATAGCCTGAGTCCTCATTACCGTTTGGGAGATGTCTCCTGCTTCCTAATCGGCTTAAAGCCTGAAACTGTGAGGGCGAGTGGTGCAGCCCTGTGCCGGCCAGGATGGCTCCTTGGGTGATCAGGCATAAGAAAGAATTCCTAAAGTCCTGTGAAACCTGCTTTGCTAAGAGTGCTCCCCCTTAGGTGATAAGTGTCCCAGGAGGAAATGAGTATGTCTCCCAAAGTTTGGCAACCCCCTTTCCTGACAAACACTGGTTCGGATTAAGCCCTCACATTTCTTTGACATGTTAAACTTGTATTCCCATGTATTTGAGCCCAGTAAAAGCCTAGTGAGAATGGGGCTCTGGGTCATTCTCCTCTGAGAGTTTGACCTCTTTCCTCCCCAAGCAGAAGATGTCTTGGTAGTTTTTATTTTCATCCATGACGGAGGGATGGGGCTCTGCGCACGGAGCCCCCCCACATCTGGTGCCCAGGACAGGGTCCCCCACATGCAATCATAAAAAATTAATAGAAAAATGAAAGCAATGAATAGTGTGTTGTTTAAAAACATGGCAAAAATTCCTTGACACTCATCCCATTGATACATGGACATGTGTACCCTCCACTTGACTTTAGTTGGTCTTATGCATACTTTGACCATTGAAGTATAGAGGAAATGATGCTATGTTCCTTCTGAGGTTAGGTGATAAAAGGTTATATACACCCTTTGTCTTCTTTGCTAGAATACTTTCTCTTGAGCCCTGTGCTGCCATATAAGAGATCAACTACTCTGAGGCTGCCGCACTGTGAAAGAAGCCTCAGCCACATAGAAAGTTCTAATGTGTATGCAGTTTCAGCTGACCCCAACCTTATGTCATTCTATCCCAGGTGCCAAATATATAAGTGTAGAAGCTTTCAAATGATTCTGTCTTCTAGTTGGCTGAGTCACCCCCTTGTCATTTGGGTCTTCCTGGGTGAGTCCCCAGACACCATGGAGCAGAGACAGGTCATTGCCACCACATGCAGTCTACATTTCTACCCACAGAATGCCTGAGCATAATAAAAGTGCTAATTTCTCATACAGCTAAGTTTTGAGATGACTTTTACAGAGCAGTTAAGTAACTGAACCAGACTGGAAACTACGGAGCTGGCAGCCAGTTGACTGGGTTAGGTGTAATTCCTGGAGAAAAAAAAAGAATTCTCCATCCTAGTCAGTTTAGAGACATCTAATAATAGTTTTCTTTTTCATTTCCAAAAAGTTAATTTATTAGACTATCCTTATATTAGTAGAGAGCTTGTTAATCAGAAAAAACAAATAGATTGCAAACAAATGTCATGCCGAAAAGCTGACTTTCCATGGCAACTGAAAATCTTATTTTTAAAGTTCACACTGAAAGCAAAACGACCTTGCAGCCAATCCTCATAATCTTGATTGATTTATACAGTTGCTTTGTTTTAAATCAATCTTTCCCTAATTTTATAAATACATTCTTTCTAAATTTAATGTTTATGAACACTTATTCCTGGACTTTTTCCCAGAGAATCTGAGTAGTGGTAGCCAAAATTCTGTAAAGTATTTTATATGCAGAAATATTTTGATTGATTTTACTGATAAAGAAATGTGTATGGATATACATGTTATTTATAATACATTAGTATGTTCTCAGTGGCCTTATTCTCGATTACCAAAAAAACCCAACAACCCAAAACCCAAAACCAACCCAAAGCACCAAAATCTAAAATACCCCTTCAAAACAGAATTTTAGTAGCTTATGAGTAAGAACATCCTTAATACATTGGTTGATCCTTGAATATAGACTCGAAAATAAAATTACACATATGAGTATATTGCCTGTCTCAATTTGTTAATGATACCCATAATTTAAAAAGGGCCCATATTTAAATGTTCCTCTGCTAAAACTTGGTATTTTGTGGGAAGTAATGGCTTCTCTTTACACAATGTATGAGCACTCCCCATAAAAGGACATTTTTTACAACTCCAAAAGTATTTATTCTCCCAACAAACAAACAAACAAGCAAGCAAGCAAACCAGGATTAGATTATAGTTTCTGAATATTTAAATATTTTGAATATTTATACTCCTCAATATTCATTCTTGTATGCTTATGGCTGAATGTTCTTGACTAGTATAATCCTTTTAATGAAACTGTTTAGGTGAGAAGGAATCTTTGGTTGAAGGAAAAGTGATGTAAACCTTAGAAATGAAATTATTATTTGAGGATTTCATGCTCACAAATTTTTTTCTGCCTTCTGATATTTTGTCATTTTTATTTATGGAGTCATCATATTACTTAGCTACACATTTTATAATGCAAAACCACTTCTAGCATGAAGATTACTTTTTTAGATTCAGAAATAAAATCTAAGTCAAAAGGGAAAAAGACTTGCTTCCTGAGTCCCATTGGATGTTGTGGTAGAGGCAGAATTCCCAGCTGGCTTCCCAAATTTTCTCTCCCACTGCATACACACCCACATTAATGGATAGTTTTGGATCCCTCGATTAGGTTAATGAATGACATAATTGACGATTATCTACATCACCTGAGTATCACATGTTGAGGAATGTGGCAGCCTCTATGAAGGAAGTATGGCTGCAGCTAACAGCTGGCAAAGAAAAGTGGATTTAGTCCTTCAATTCCAGGTCCTTGAATTCTGCCAACAAAAGTGAACTTGAAAGTGGTTTTTTCCCAGAGCCTCCAGGTGAGGAGGTGAGAACTCGGCCTGCCCAATGTCAGCCCCGAGCCAGAGAGCACAGGTTCACCATCCTAGATCTTTAACAGAACTGGGAGCCAATAAAGGTGTGCTGTTTTACACCTCTAAATTATTGGTACTTTGTTGTGAAACACTAGCGAATTAAAGCAGAAATATACTTATGAAGGACCCCAATTGTTTTTAATCCTCACTGAGGACGTGCTTATTGATTTTAGAAAGAAGGGAAGGGGAGAGAGAGAGAGGGAGAGAGAGAGAGAGGGAGAGAAACATCCAGCAGTTGCCTCGTGTATGAGCCCTGACTGGGGGTTGAAGCATGTGCCGTGACTTGGACTTGAACCTGCAACCTTTCTGTTTAGGGGATGATGCTCCAATCAACTGAGCCACACTAGGCAGGGCAAGGAGCCCTTTCTAATTTCAGTATTCACCTCTTAAATCCAGCCACCAACGTTGTTTCCCTCTTTTGTTCTTTTGCTTGTCTTTGAAAGGATCAGGCTATGGCATAATGAGAAACAGGATCACAGTAAATCTCTCCACCTAGTCATGCCAGTGTGTGGGATGTTTTTTTCCACAAAGTCTGAGAAAATTCATTAAGTTCTCTTCTTCATTAAGTCTGTAAGATTGAGTTCTGTGGAACTGTTATAATGAACACTTTCTTACAGTCTTTATTGCCATCTAAGTGTTTAGGATAATTTGACAAAAAGTTCCTCTGAGATTCTTGAAACAGAAGTTTGAGTAAAAGAAAACCTGGACTAAAAACTTGCCTATGGTGAGAAACGCTGTGAGAGTAGCTGAGAAAGAAGTGAATCTCGGAGGTGACATATTCTCAGTTCAAATCCATCCACGATGGAATTGTGGGCTTTGTGTTTCCTGATCATTTTTTATCTGCAGGATTGGTAAATATATATGTATCTTAACTCAAACAGAAAGGATATACATATTGTATGTCATCTAAATCAGATTGTGAAAAGTTGAAACTTGGGTGATCTCTGGGAATCAGACAAACATTTTCAAAATAGACAAAACTACCTGTCATATAGGATAACAAACTCCCATCTAATTGAGGCTCAGAATCTCAATTTTTTTCTACCCTCTTAGGACTTGATTAGATTATGCGGTGACATTTAATGTAATAAAACAAGTGACCTTGCAGCAGCCTAGCTATAATTCCAGCCGCACTTTTCAGACCTCAACACATGCACAAAGGAAATCTCATATTTCAAAATTCATTTAACTGTGCAGTTGAGAGCTGCCACCTAACCTTCAATGGAAATCATTAATCTGCAACATAATGATATGCTCAAAGGCAAATATTGAGAGAAAAATTGAATGGAATTCTACAGGTTGAGTCACAGTGTTCATCACTAGGGTTCCAAGCAATGAACACGCTCAGGTGAAATCATATGCTCGTGGATGTGTATCAATATTTGGTAGTACCTATATGTGTGAAAACACATTTCCAGAGGTGAAATACATCAAATCTAATCAATTTTGATCATAAGAAGCACTAACCTTGAAGTAGCAAGCAAAATGTTATCCCCCACAAATTCTATTCTTTTCATTAGCAGATCTATATTACAAATAAAAGATTATACTCACTTATTAGTATTTATGTTGATTTTTGCCCATAAAAATGTGGGAATTCGTTCTTTTTCCTGATTTTAAGTACCTGCGTAATCTCCTTGGTTTTGCTGCTTGGTTCACAAAGCCTGAAATATTTACCATCTGACACAACTCTGCAGAGGGGACAGTCTTTGGTTCGGCTCACACCCTCTTCAGTCTTGTCTACTGCTATTTCCTCCTCACTCACTCCACTCCAGCCACACTGGTCTTCCTGCAGTTGATCAAAGGTCTTTCCACTTTAGGACTGTGACAAATAATGTGTCCTCTCCCTGCTAACATTTATGCATCCTACTGGGTCCAGTTTAAATGTCATTTCTTCAAAGAAGTCTCTTGTGACCTATCCTCTTTCGGCCAGCTAAGATGGGTTCACCTCTTCTGATGGCTTTTCAAATCCTTCATTGTTCTTCTTAGCATGTGAGAAAAATTCAAGTAGCTATTTTTATATGAATATTTGTTTCATTTCTGGTTCACCCAGTGTACCATATACTCCATGGCAGCATGAAGCACATCTATGTTATTCACTGATATGTCCCCGCTGGTTCATAATTAGCCAGTCCATTTATGTGCACAGCTTAGTTATCATTGTTGAAAATCTGTTGAGTCAATATTCTGAGCATCTATGGCTGAAAATTCAATAGTGATTCTTGTCAGAGCAAATACGAGGAATATTTCATCAGAGCAACTTGTAAGGTGAGCCACTGGCAAGGTTTGTGTGTTTTATAGGCACGTAATGATCACAACAGTTCAATATAATTTCACCTGATGGCTAATTGGGAAACAGAATGAAAGAATAAATTTTAAATGTAGTAATTTCAGACTTGAATCATATTTTATTGCTGAGGGAGTCAAGAGCTGGGAGACTCTCTAGCAAGTTCTGATGGGTTGCTGAATGGGCCACTGGTTTCAACAGCACTGGAAATTAACTAGAAAATTAGGCAAAGCCATCTTTTTCCTAGGCCTTATTCTCAGTTGAATTGCAGAACATTTATAGATTAACAGACCTTTGTTTTGGGGTCAAAAATGTTCCAACTTTGCCAGGTATCAGTTTTGATAAACACTAATCACAAACACTCCTATTGTAAGGCAAATAACATGATTCCTGGGCTTATGTGAAAGAGTGGAATCTCACTTCCTTGGGCTAAAGCTGGTTACTGTAAACTGGTTACTATAAAGTATCTGTGCAAGAGTATATCTGTCTATATATGCTACTGAATGAATCTCCCAGTCTAACTTCCCTACAGAAAATGGAAGTTCAAGACTATCAGGATCATCCCCTAATGCAGGCCCATTATCACTCGCAGGACCAATGGAGAAAGCAAAAGGAGGCCCACACCCAATATGATATGTTTACAGTTATATCTCATGCTAAATTATGTTACGTAAAGTATGTTCTTTCCTCTCTCCTTGACAAATATGTCTCCATAACAATCAAGAAGACCAAGTTCAAATGTAGAATTGTTGGACTCCTTAGATTTTCTTAAGGGAACTTGGGAGCATTCTCTCGCACCCCAGCTCCATCCTCCAGTGTTGGGAACCTGTACCCATGTATATGAAACAGCAGTTTGCATGTCCACAAGTTATGCACACCCCAGCAAATCACAATCTTTGGCCAACCCTCTCAAGGCACAGGGGCATACACATCTGGGGCACAATCTGTCCTTGAGAGGATGAACCTGACGTTAGAGGCTCAGGCAGCCCCTGGAAGCAGACTTGGAACCTTTTCAACAGAGAATTCCACATCACTTGTGATGTGCTTGTTCTGTCTCTCAGTCACTTGCAGAATAGTCTGTGTGTTTCTAGTGCCTGAGAATAAAACTTGACACGTGTCCTCTAGGGAATAAAAGTCCATTTTTAGTTTGCAAACATGAGAGGAAGAAAACGAAGAGAGGGGAAAAGGGGAGAAACATAACGTTTATTGCCCAAAAGGAATGGTGCAGTCTAGCACTGATTGAGATAGAGAAATGTTATTATTCAGTGATTTTTTTCTTTCCTGATTATGTAATTGAAAATATGGATTATTTTTGTTGTTCCTTCTCTTCCCAAATAAATTTTAGAAATCGGCTGAAAATACCTGGGCAACAGTAGAGTTGTAATTCACTTTTTAAAATCACTTGCAAAGCATTGCAATTTTTCCAATGTTCTTTTTTATTACAAAGGAAGAGGAAAATGATTTTTTCAAAAATAATTGTGAATGCTTAAAAGGAAAACACTGACAGCATTGTTTCAATGTATTGTAATTACCAAAGACTTATTCCTTAATTACATTGGTTCAGTATAACCATCCTAGGCTGCCCTAAAACACTCACATCTCCTCTTCTTTACTATTTGCAAATTACTGTGCCTCTAACCTACTGCAAATCCTCAAACCACCCAGGGAGCACGCTGCTGATTGGAACCCTGCCACTAAACACATATGTCTCTCTGCAGAGCGCTGGTCCCTGCTCTGAGATTTTGAAAAGAATGAAAACTTTTTCTTCTCCAAGGTGAGCCCTCTGGTAATCGGAATCACATGGTCTCTTGGAGAACTTTGACAATCAATCATGTTTGCTCTAAAATTGTTCATCACTATTTCTCTAAAGAATTTTTCTCTTCCCAGTGGAAACATATTTAAATTCTCTCCTTCTGTAACTAGCATCCCTTTGTTTACTTCTAGCTATCTCTCCCTATGCCTTCCCTTCATAGCTGAGTTTCTAAAAAAAAAAAAAAAAAAAAAAATCAGAACGAAAAAGAAGACATAGTACTCTGTACCTACTGTTTACATGACATCCATTACACTGGTAACATCATTTACTAACCCCTACCCCAGTATCTACTACAAATCACTTATGTCTGAAGTCTTCAGTTGTCTCCAAATAACATTCAGTGTATACTTTCTAAAGCCATAATTTTACTTGATTTTTCTACAAGAATGGACATCGACTTTGTCCTTTAAATCTTCCTCTTGGCTCAAGTTCCTTATTTGGCCTCTAGTGACTTCTGATAGAGGGGGATTCCTCATTCCTGCCACTTGGGTTGGAAGTTTGGGATCCCCAAGTGGTCACTACTGACACCACAGTAGAAGTGGCCTCATTACTGCTGAGTCGTGGTGCCACCTCATTACTGCTGGGTCTTGGTAAAAATCCTGACTCTTCACCAGGCTCCTCTGACACCACCACACCAGGGACAGAGAGGGAGGGTGGACAGCCAGATGACCTGTGACACTGCAGTGGGGTGGGGCAATGGCTACTGGGATGGAAGTCCCTGGACTGTAATCTTTATAATTTTGTATTTCCACCTACAGCCTTGCTTGGACTAGCTACTCCACTGGTGTGGATCGAAGGAATAAATGAATTAACATGTAAATAAATCTCTGTGTTAGTTTTTGATTCACTGTCGTAAGAAGTTACAACAAACTTAGAGACTTAAAAATAGCACAGAATGTATTACCTCCCAGTTCTGTAAATCAGAAGTCTAGGCCCAGCATGGCTAAACTTGGTCCTCTCATTTGAGTCTCCTAAGGGCAAAATCAAAGTTGTGTCAGGGCTGCTGTGCTTTCTGGAGGCTGTGGGGAAGAATCTTCTTTCAAGCACATTCAGGATGTTGGCTGAATTGAGTTTCTTGCAGTTGTAAGATTCAGAGTCCCATTTCCTTGCTGGCTGTCAGCTGGCACCCAGTCTTTGCTTTTAGAGGTAGCCCCCCAGCTTATTCATGCCTTCTGTGTGGCCAGCCTCCAGCAGTGGCAGGTCAGGTCTTTTCATTGTTCAAATCTCTTTAACTTCCCTTTCTGTTGCATCTCTCAGGTTGACTTTTCTGTCTTTCTCGACTCCTTGTGTATTTCTCAATTTCAGATCTTCTGATTCAGGATCTTAATTATATCTGTGGATCCCCTTTAGACCAGTGCCTAGTTTAGTGCTTAATTGAATAACTAGTGCATGGAGGTCTTCTGGACACATCTTTTGATTTGTGCTTACCACAGTCTCTTTGGGTAAAAATACATGAATGCAAAGATAAAGTGTAATATATAATCAAGGGAAAGTTATTAGCACGCCCAGACAATAACTGTCATGGCATTTCAATGTTTTATTTATCCTCATGGAATTAAGTTTCATATTGGATGTGGAAAAAAGTCAATAAGACACTGCCTCTTAGGGAAATTTTAGTTTATTTGTAGAATGTTAGCTTCATGGGAGCAAAAAGTGGTGCCTTTTTTCCCTATTCTACCTTAAGGACTTAGTATGGGACCTAATACCTAATAGATGCTCAGTAAACATTTGTTTTGATTGGTTGACTGACTGGTCTTTTAAAATGTAAATTCATAAAACAAAAGGAAGGAAATACAATTTAAAACAGAGAGAGAGCACTATGAACAAAAATGTTCTTAAACCATGCTTTTGGATTAGGTTTTCAATTTCAACCTTTATGGGTGAATATGCTGTAAAGGAATTTAGTCACGGACATAAATAACCTTCCCCTTCACAATGGATTCACTGGAGCAGAGGTTTCATCCTGAGAAGAAGGATTAAAGGCTACACCAAGATGAGGGTGGGTGCTTAAATCTGAATAAAGAGGTTCAATTTTTTCCTGAGGTTAACATAAAGTTCACATAAGTATTTGAAGTGTGAAGCCAATGATGAAAGTGAATTTTTGAAAGATTAATTTGATGGCAAATTGGAGGCAGAAATGTAATTGGAAGACTATTCCACATCAGCTGTAACAAGCATCTCTAACATCTTAGTAACTTAAGTGGCCTTCCATGTGGTGATTTTAAGGGGTGGTTCTTTCTTTTCTCTGGTGCCACCATCTTCTACAGGTTCTTTGGGGGTCGCTAATGGACCTTTCTCATTCAGTTTTCCAAGGATGGAAGGGAGTACAGAGAATGACGTGTAGCAGTTGATGGACCTGAAAATGGCACATATCAGTCTGTCCACATGCTATTGGATAGAAATGGCCACCTCCTCCACCCTTAAATAAGGCAGCTGGAAAATGTGGTGACCCAGTGTGTCTAGGAATAGAAAACAGAACTGGTCAGCACCTAGCCAGTCTCTGCTACGGAGCTCTAAAAGCTCAGAGAAATCCTGCAATGAAATGCCTCTTCAACTGTGTTTGGCTTCATGCTTTTCAAATTTCCTTGATTATGAATTTTTATTTTTAGAATAATATGATTGTTAATTCTTATACGTGGTGTTATGAGGAACCAAATTTGGGAAATTAGTTTTAGGCGTCTCCCTTTAGCAACTTTTGAAGATATATCATGCTTTTTAGGGCACTAGGCTAATAAAATAAGGACTTAGAAATCTTGGGCCTAAATGAATAAACATTTCTAAGATAGCATAATTCATACTTAGAGTCTGTCTCTTTCTAACATATACGAACTTATTACAGAATATTACAACCTCACTAAACCAGTGATATCAAACCTGTAAGCTTCTGAAAATGGATACTATACCTATTGAATAAGAGGAGTGGTCATTGCTTTAGTATTAACAGAGTTTATTGCACAGGTCAGAAGGTTTTTCTCTTATTTTTTAAGACAAATCTTAAAATAGAAAGACTATAAAGAATAAAAATCTGGTCTGATTTTTTGGGTAGAAACCCTCAAGCAAAATAATGTAATGTTAGTTTTTCTAGGGCAGAGAGAAGGTCAAAGTAGTTCTTTTGACAAAAGGGTATAATAATGTCACATTTAGAGCCCATAAAAAGTGGAGAATAAACCCAGAAGAGGTAATACAAGGACATGAGGTGCAGTGCTGGAAGGTTTTAAACAAATGATTGGTGCCTTGTTGGTCAGCTCTAAAGATGATGGCAGACTGAAAGAGATAAGAATAATAAAAAAAATTAGTAATGCAATAAAAGAAAAATGACAATTTTTCTCATTTTTTAATTTTGTTTTTTCACTGTATAAGTATGTGTAAGGGTTTTGAATGTTTATAGAAATGGAGAGAGGGGAATGTCTCTTATTATTTTCCAAAAGATATCTGCCAACTGTGATAGTCTTTGATAACTTTTCATTCAGAAACACTCAACTTTTAACCCTAAAAAAATCCATATAAAACATCCTCTCCTCAATGTGCATTTCTATCTATAGGTTTTTATACCACTTTAGAAAAGAAGTTCCTTGGAGATTCAGTGAATAGTTCTGTTATGGATCAAACTTTGTTATGGCCCATAATTATGAGAAAACAAAATTAAAATTTTGACTAAGAAATGCTAATATAGACATTGTCACAACTTCATATGAGAAAGTGCCCTAGGATTTTGCCTTGAGGATAGACTAGTAGACTAGGCATTGAATTCTCCCAATGTTAAAAATTAATATTTAGTTATGAGACAAGAGTCATTTGTAGTTATTTTAAAAAATTATGCATATTTCTCATTGTTGTTTAAAATGGTAGCATATTGAGGTCAACCACTATGATAAAAGCAGACAAAAAGACATTTTTTTTTAAAGAATAAAATTTGGTCTAGTCTTCAGCTGAAAGTGGGGTAATAAATTATTTATGTCAGCTGGAGACACCTAGGGCAAGCTCCCAACCACCCAAAGGGCTTGTAGCAGTTAACATTCAGGCGAAGTTTAAGGATGAGGGTGGGGTATGAGCATCCTATCCTTTACAAGCTGTGTGGGTGTTACTCTTAGTCCACTGCTTTATACATAAGAGAGTATTTATCAGGCAAACATAGATTCTTCCTGAATCGTTGATTCCTTATCCCATCAATGTTTGTCACCATAATGAAATGAACCGATTCAGAGGGTGTTGATGTTTACCCTAGAGGGACTTAGTGGCTGAGGTATCAAGGTTACTTCATTGTTTCTATTGTGAAACCAATTCTAGAAATAATTGAGGGAGGAACTTGATTGCACCTCTGGTCTTTCCCAAATACATGTTCCCCTTTTCACTCAAAAAATGTGGTCACCGCATCACCTGAGAACTATTAGAAACACAGAATTTCACATTCGAGTCTGGAATTTAACAAGACCCCCAGCTGATAGAATACATGGAAAGTTTGAGAGTACTACAGGTACATACACACCTACATGAACGCATGTATAAATAGTTCTGAAAGCTTGCTACCCGAGGTATGCCAAATCCACTTCGGTGTGGGCGTAAGAAATGGGACACCTGGGAGGCCCAGATGTTCCCTACCTCCTGGCAGATTTCATCTGCCAGCCACATTAAATGCCAAGACATTAAGTGGTTCTCTAGAAGTTAGCGTTGTGCCCTGCCCCACAGGTCACCAGTACCTTGAAGAAGAACAACAGAGCACTCTGGAAGCTCACGGTCTCATTGCTTTCCTCTGGATAAACAGGATTTGGGTCTCTTAGGCTGTCAATCCAACTCCTTCAGCAAGCACCGAACCAAACCAAAGCAAACAAAACAAAGATAGGAAGAGAAGGGCAGAAATGAAGTGGATAACAGTCCCGGCAAATATCAGACAAAGTAAACTGAGTGGCATATATGCTGCAATAAAAGGAAAGAACACTGGAGGGAAAAAATAGAGTTCAGCTCTAAAATGTGGAGTTACTCAACAGCAGAGCTAGTGTGACCTAAAATGTCAAAAGAAAAGTGGTGTTTTTCAGCTGCGGTTTCTGAGCTT
Source organism: Glossophaga mutica (assembly GCA_039655065.1). Classification (NCBI taxonomy): domain Eukaryota; kingdom Metazoa; phylum Chordata; class Mammalia; order Chiroptera; family Phyllostomidae; genus Glossophaga; species Glossophaga mutica. Next base: position 25,970,845 of record CM077305.1, read on the forward strand.
TAACCCTTCCTTCTTGGATAGCTATTTAAATGGAAGACGATTCTTTTCGTGTTGCTGTAAATCAGTTAATATTTTCTTATATTCTGATATTAAGTTAGAGAACCAGTTTATATCAAGTGCAATAGGGGATGGGGTCTCTAAAAATAGTGTATCAATCAAATTGTGGCGTTGGGGCACATTATATAATATTGATTATTTTTCATCAATATTTGTTACTTCGTTATCAGGAGAAACAGATTGTATCCATGGCCTCACTGATGTCACTTCTGTCTCCCTGTCCCCCCATTCTTTATCTAGTTTAACTTCTCTCCCCTGTTTCTATCCCTTCAACTGTTCACTGGCTGCCATTGCTGTTTGCCCTTGAATACAGATTGAAGAATTAGCATGGTGTTACAGCTCACTGTTTGAACAGCACTTTCCTCAATGAACTAAAAATATCGATCCTCTATAATGGCAAACCAAGGTTTTGTTTCAGGAGATTCCTGGGTTTTAAATAATCAGGGGCAAATTGCTATCTAAGTGTTCTTCAACAGGAAAATTCTGTATTTCATGATTTTTAAGTTGCTTCTTCTTTTTTTTTTAATTCTAGTTCCCCACTGGTGAAAAAGAACAAATGCATTTTTATTTCATACATTTTTAGGAATACATGTTTTCCTGGAGGGAGTGGTAGATTCTTGTATTTCTACTTAATGAATGTTTGCATTTCATTCAGGAGACAGGTAGAGAGAAATGGTGTTTTTGCCCATGTGACTGCTCACGATTTAGGTTTAGAGGAGCCTCTTTTGTGCTTCTGAGACCAGTGTTGTTCTCCTCCCCTCTTCTCATTCAGAAGGGAGCTTGCAGACATTTACAACCCAGAGGGACTGATGTTTCAAGGTTAATGCAGTCCATCAGACATCCTGAAAAATTACCCACCTCTCTACCTGAGAACAGTTGCTGCTGGGCAGATGTCAAACATTCCTGTGGCCATAAAACGTGCTTCTTCTTTATTCTTTCTTCTCTTCCTTCCACATGAGAATAGGATTCTTAGAGGTCAGTTATCATTGTTGGCTCAGAAACACAATAAGATATATAAAATATATAAGGATGCTGAAGATAATAAGTGTTAACTTTCTTTTTTTATCTAAGTCGCCCAAATGCAGAGGCCCAGAATCACTGAGAAGGGGTGGAGGAAGAGAGCTTGCCATCTTGAATAAAGAGACAGGAAATTCATAAAGCTGTGCTTCTCAGGTTTTATTATACATCAAATCATCTGCGGGTCACATGGAAATGCAGATTCTGATTCAGAAGCTCCGAGGTAGGACCTGAGATGCTGCATTTCTACAAAGCTCTGAGGTATAATGATGCTGCCAGCCAGTTGCCTGCAGGTGGAGTAGCCAGGCTGCTGACTCAGAGGAAGACGGATGGTCCCTGCTCAGACAGCCATGGCAGCTTTGCCACTCCGAGTGTGATCTGAGGACTAGTAGCAGTGCCCAGCCCAGCTATCTTGGAGCTTGAGGCTGAAGGGGAAAAAATGTGTCTCTATGTACACTTGTCAAATACCCTACCACAGTTCAAACCCAGTGGAACATATTAATGAAATGTCTGCAATGCTAATAATAGCAATAACAATAGTAAAGGATTTTGAAGTTCAAAGCCCACACCGTTGCCATCCCTCCTAAGCCTGTGTGGTGGGTCTGAAACACAGCGTGGGTCAGAAACAGCTGCTCCTGTTGCACAATGATGGAGGGCTGTGGAGCAAACAATAGCCTGCTTTTTGTTACAAATTTTTGATATATTGTAATCAAGGATATTTTTCAATTCATTTTGAAAATACTGCATTCAGTTTGTGTATTTTGGTCACAGATGTCTGGGGCGTGGCCTTAACTTTTGTGCTTGAGGGAAGTACCTCCCTTGCCTCACCTGGTCCCAGCCCCGTTTAGGGGCCTGCGATCCCCTGGGAACTTGCTAGAAATGCAGACTCTCCAACTCTGTCCCAGACTTTTTGAATCAGAGCCTTCATTTGAGTGAGATCTCAGAGGGATTTGTGTACACATTAAATTGAGAAATGTCCTTGAAATATGGGTCTTTTCAAACTGCAGTTGTGTCGACCTGTATTTTATCTTATCCCGAAAGAAGACTTTCGGTTTAACATTGAATTATCTGGCCTGAAATTCTACGAGTTTCTAAAATGAAGGTGGTCCTAAATTTCCTTTAAATTTACAAAGCTTATGTAGAGTGGATTTACACGGCAACTATCTTTTAGAAACAGACATGAGGTTTCGTCTAGTTTTTTTTTTAACTTAAACATGTGCAGAAATAGATTTCAAATTAGGTGTTTTATTTTTATAACTAGCAAGTTAGTCCCAGAAGAATCATAAGGTAGCAAGAATAGATGTCATTTGGAATCTCTTTCTATTTTTAATTAGTCTTATCATAAAGGATGAAGGACAACAAAAACATCCCCAATCTTTTTGTAGTAGGCAATTAGACAGGCATGAGCGGAGCAAAGATGATGGGCCAGGTACAGAAGGTCACCAGGGCAGGAAGCCCTGGGCCCCTAGCAATGGGCAACACTGGGAACTCATGCCCTGGCTGGTGTGGCTCAGTTTGTTGGAGCATCATCCCACAGATGGAAAGGTCGCAGGTTTGATTTCCCATCAGGTCACATACCCAGGTTGCAGGTTTGACCCCCAGTCAGGGAGTATGTGGGAGGCAAACAGATTGACCTTTCTCACACTGATGTTCTCTCTCTCTCTATCTCTCTCTGTCTCTCTCTCTTCACCCCTCCCTCTCATCCTCCTTCCCTCCCTCCCTTCTTCTCTCTCTCTCTCTCAGAGTAATGAAAAAATGTCTTTGGGTTAGGAGAAAAAGCAAAACAAAGGTGGGAACCTGAGTATACACCCGCATGGTAGCCTTTTCTCCCCTAGCATATCCCTGGGCATGCGGTGTAGACATTTGCCATGTGGTTCAGGCCCTCCCCGACCTTTCCTCTCCTGGGGTGATGCTAGTCATGTGGTAGACCCCCTTACAGGAGGAACAAGGGGCAGGGCAGAGAACAACCTCCTATGACTCCCAGAAAAGCCCTTGCATCATCACTCCCTTAAGCATTAAGCCCTCAAGACAATGAGGTTCTGACCTGCATCAAATACTCTTAGGAACAAAGCCTCAGGTCTGTAGACCAGAAAGACAGGGTTTTGGTGGAACTGGAGATAGCATCTAGGCCTCAGTTGTGTTTCAGCTCCAGGCTTAGAAAAAAACAGCAAGGCCAGGCTAGTGATGCCATGGCTGACATCAGGACCAGCTGCAAAGACTAATGACCCCTGCTCTAGTGCCTAACAAGCAGTAAGACTGTGGCTCTGAAAGGACACACCTAGCGAAGGTGATGAATATTCCATTGAAATTCTCCCCTGAGATCCCCACCTTCAGAGAGCAGATGTCCTGTTCTGTCTCTCACACGCCCTCACCTTTCTCCACCCGCTTCTCAGGTGTGTTCTTCCCCCAGGCATGTTACCTTTGCCTTTTTTTTCTCCTAAGCTCCAAGGGCCCTTCTTTTGCTTCTGTAACTGGTTCCCTAAGCCCACACAGCCCAGCTGGCTCAACTTTTCTAACTCTGGGACTTTCTAAATAAACTTTCTCTTACAATTTGAATTCTTGGCTCTGAATTCTTTCATTGCTGAACTCAAGTACTGAGGTTGCTGAACTGAGATCCTGTAACATTCTGGTGCTGTTTTACCACTAATGCTTTGATATACTGTTCTTTTTTGATTGTTATATTTGAGGAGAGCTCTGAAAGACATCAAATAAATACACCGTCAGAACAATCTTGGAGTGTAATGAGAGTGGAAGATGATTTTTTCTTGTGTCATTGATTGTGAGAAGAGTTTGGAAAGACACTAAATGAAGTCTGTCCTTTGGGGGGTTTAAATCTGTACTCCACCAATGATGCCAGCACATTGTGGGTGGAAGTGAGTTCTCTATTTTCTAAAAAATTGAGTTTTCAGAGAATGTTTTTTTTTTTTTTTTGCCAGAAAAATGGTAGGTATAGTTTGTGGATGTTTAATAAATTAAAATGTCTTTGAATTCACCATCCTTTACATTTCATTTGCATGCAAGATATGTTTTTCAAGATGAAATAAGCAATATATATTTTAGAGTGACTTTTATTTAAAGGTCTTCCTTCCCATTAAGCTTTGCTTACTGTTACTCATGCCTGGCTGGATTGGTTATACTGTGCGACTGTGATACGTCGAAAAGATAAAGCTCTATTTCCCTGTGATTTACTGGTTGTATCCACAGAACACACAATGAATAGAAACTCATCAATTTTGTGCTCAAGTTGGTGATCGGAGGCTACTTTTATCAGCACACCACTTGACGAAAGCTCTGTGTCGATGAGTAGCCCTTCCAGCTTGGTTCTGCTTGGAGCAGAGCTTCCTTCTCAACTGCACTTGAGAAACACCTTTGAGCTCACTTCAGCCACCTACTGGTGGGTCTGTTTATTGCAGCTCCTCAGCCTGTTCACTGAGGCTGGCACAGAATTGTGAGCTGAAGGTCACCTGCCAGAGTTCCATTTCAATCTTTCCATGCTCTAACCTTCTCACTACTCTGAAAGATGCTGCACTGGTGTCTTTGGGAACATCACCTCCATCTATATTTCTCCGATGTAAAATCTCTGATATCCAATATCTCCGTAAGGGACTCTGTTGGAAGGTGGTGGCCCTGATCCTCCCAGGCAGGCAGGGCTTTCCTGTGAACCGCACACGAAAGCATCCTTCGGAAGTTGCTTCTGATGCTATCTATGCAGGTGGCACAGCTCCATGGTTGGAATGTGGTCTGCAATTCCACGGTGCTGGGAAGCTGGAACTTTGAGGAAATCCTTTGCCCTGTTGTTCTGTGAGTGTGTTAATACAATTTCCATTTTGTGGGACTGCTGTCCTGTCCCCTGAACTGTCCAGGCAAATAACAATGCTTTGAACCTGCACTGTGCACTTTAGATCTTTCCAAACATGTTCATATTTGCTGTGTTGCTTGACGCTCTGAGGCAGCAGCTCCTCCTTTCAAGTGAATATAGTGAGGACCAGTTCTCACTGAGCAGGGAAGAATCCATGTCTCTGAATCCCAGCACCATCCTACAGAGGTTGCTGCTTGCATTTTGAAATCACCAGCCTGGAATTAGAATTTTCACTCACTCCAGTTGCCTAAGGGATCTAACCTTTAGTTTCCTGGTTTGTAAAATGGACAAATGACAGTTCTATCTCATGGCTTATTGTGATAATCCAGTAACAGTATATTTCACAGAGGTGACAATGGGGTGGCTAGTTGCCATCATTCCACTGTGAACCTGGCACTGCCATGGGCTGGGCTGGCTGCCCGTTGCTGTTCTTTTTCCAGGCTTTGAGTCTGTATTTGATCCCAGCCTTACCCTTGGATTCATATCACGGTCATTCGTGTCTGCTGACTCTTTTGAAATGAGTCCTTCCTAGCCACCAGATTCCCTACTATATGCTGCCACCCTCTCAGACAAAGAAGAAGGCTGGGAAAGGGGTGGGGTAGAAGAAAAGGTCCTTTTCATATACTTCCCAGTGACTGAACAGATTTAAATTCTCAAAGGGCTCACCTTTTAGTGAAAACCCAGTTTACCTGCTCACACATGATTGTAGCTCCTGGGAGCAGCCTGTTAAGTCATGGCTCTTGTTTATTTGTCCTTGGCCATTTTCCTGGGCATCAATGTCAGGCTGAGAAAAGAGGCCAGAGCTGCATCTTTGTCCCCTTCTCTGGAAGCTCTACCCTCCTGCAGAAACTGGGAGATAGGGCTTTTGATGATCACATTGTAAAGAGATGGCTCCTAGGTCCTTGAGAATGGCACTGGGAGGACTACAAGCCAAAGTGAACTATTTAGCTTGAAAAAAGGATGTACAGATATTTCAGAGAGATAGAGATTAAACTTCCAAGTTTCCAAAGGAATTGCTCCAAGGAAAGGGAGGAGAGAGGAATTTTTCCTCCTTTTTATTGTATTAACTCTAATACCTGTTATGTTTCAGGAAAGACAATCCTCCTTCTGTAGAAGACTTTGTCTGGAGAGGACTCTTGCTGACAAGCCAGCCCGATGACTTGTTTGGGCCAGCCTGCTCTCTCACTAGACAACACGTTTGGACAGCTGATGGACCTGGAGACGGCCAGGCTAGAATGAGCAAGTGTGAGGGCGGGACATGTAGAAGGGGCTCAGACAGAGAGAAGAATACTGTGAGAGAGGTTTCAGGCAAAGTCAGCAGGGCATTTAAAAGAGATTTTGTTGTCTATTTTAGTGTATATTTCTCTAGTATGTGAAGTATGACAGAAAATTTTATGATAAGATTAAATAGTGAGATTGCATTCTGATGGCAGCTTCATGTACAGAGTTGAGGGGTAGGTCTCAGCACCCACATAACCTACGTCATCTTCAAAGTACAGCCAGTTGTGGTCACTGAGAGAAAAGTATGCCCCACAGTGCACAAAGGACTTACCTGGTCCCCACGATCCCTCCCCTGAGAAGTCTGCACTGCTTACCTTCTCTCCTCTTGAAGACGCATTATCCTAGAAGAAAAGAATTTCCTCCAGTCTTCTGTAATGATAATAGTACTATATATTTTACAGGAAATATCGAAGCATTGCTACTTGCATTATCAACATATTCCTAATAACAGGCATTGTTTTGGAGATAAAAACACTGGGCCTCAAAGAGTTGAGTTCTTTGCTCCAGGTGACACAGCTAAAGCAGAGTCAGGACAAAATCGATGGCAGGGTGTACTTAGTGGCTCTGACAATCAGCATCTGTTCCAGCCCCAGTTTAGAAGTTTGGCAAGTGAGGTCGGCTGGGCAACATCTAGGTACTGTCAAGCCTCAGGATTTTTAGAGCTGGAGACCATGATCCTTTCATGGGTCAGGAAATCAATTTTACTGGCTCCCAAGCCACCTACATTAAAAAAAAAAAGGAATATTAGAGAAAATATCAGAGTACCCACATGTAGGAAGGGTAAGTACTGGTTAGTGATACTTTAATTTTAATTATGTATGTACAAAATGAAACCGTTGCTGGGAAGTTTTTAATTTGCAAGCCTGCAAAAGCTCTGATCTCCACAACCTTTTCATTTTACAAGTGCAGGGACTGAGGTCTGGAGGGTGTGAGGGGGTGGCCTGAGGTCACAGAGCTAATCATCAGCAAACCTCCAACAGAACCCCAGGCATGTTTTGTTTCAGTACATAGATGCCTCCTTCCTTCCTTGTCCTCCCTGTGTGATATGGCACCGGGAGCTCAAAATCTCAGCTCCGCCAGTGTTGGGCAGTGGCTTTACAGGGCTTAGCTCTCAGAACAGAAAGGAGTCCTGTTTGTTTTGAAAGGAAAGCTAAACCTACCAGGCAACTGGATGTTGGATAAAGGTCTTGTGGGATTATGGCAAAAACAAGAGCTTGTTTGTGAAGCTTCTTGGGGGAGCTGGGAATTGAGGAGTCCAGGTGGTCCTGAGAAGCAGCTGAAAGTTCCCGGCACTGCTGGGCTCTACTTGCAGAAAAGAAACATGCTGGAGGGACTGTGAAACACCGGCTAGCCTTTGCTGGAGACCTGGAGCCTTTGCAAAGGGCATGCTAACCACCACGTTGATTGCGAAGCCTACTATAATTGGAGAAGGGAAGGAGGCAGCAGCGGTGACCCAGCTCTCTGCGGGAGGGCTGGGCATGATGCATTACAGATTTGATTTCCCTAGTGTGACAGGGAAGCCTTGGGGCATGCCATTCAGCTGCTTTGTGTCTCAGATTCTCATCTGGAAAATAGAGATAAAAATCCTTCATTATCTTGCCACGCTGAATGTAGGAAGTAGTTAGGCACAATATGAAGATAAGTAAAGGTTATATATTTTTACAACTGTTAAAATAATAAAAAAAGGGAGAAAGCATGACTAAAGAATAGAAAGCCAAATGTTATTTTTCATTAAAATCAGGTCCTAAGCATTTAAATTCTATGGCCTATGTTATTGTCTCAAATTATTAAAAAAACCACCTTGCATCCATAAATAACATTTTTATTTTTATGAAGAAAAGACATCTTCCAAATGAAAGAGCTCCCAGTGGCCAAAGCTGGAACAATTTGAATAGGAAAATAAAGAAGTATTGGAATATAACTCGAAGTATAAAATAAATGTCCATGAGTCTGTGGTGGTATAAATAAGTAATTGTATTAATAAGTAAATGGGAGAGTGGTGACAAATCTGCTCAGAATTCCAAATAATTTATGTAGGTACTTTCCCTCAAGGATGTTGAACATAACCACACCTCTTAGGTGTGGGTTGTTCTTAGAGATATCTTACCCAAGAGTTCAATGAGGAAAGGAAGGGGAATAATAACTTCATGATGGAAAAAATACAGCAATCACTACTTTAGCCCTGTGGTCAAGGTCAACGTCAACAGTGATAAGTCACATCGATAGTATGTACTCTTGACATGTGGTGAGAATGGCACTTTATCTCTTGGTCTTCCTCTCAGAAACCATAAGCACAGTCTAGCCATGAGAACAACACCAGACAAACCCAAACTGAGGCACATTCTATGAAATACCTGACTGATAATGACCCTTAGATCTGTCAACATCATCAAAAACAGGGAAAGTCTGAGACACCATCATAGACAAGAGGAACCTAAGAAGATATGACAAGTAAATGTGACATGGTATACTGAATGGTATACTGGAAGAGAAAAGGGACATTAGATGAAAAATAAAGAAATCTATATAAAGTTTGGAATTTAGTTAATTGTAATCAGTATTGTTTCCTTAATTGTGATAAATGGTAATACTAATGTTAAACGTTGATAATGGGGGAAATTTCGTGAGGTGCATGAGAATTCTCTGTATTATTCTTATACTTCTTCTCAAAATCTAAAACTATTCTGCAATATAGAGGTTTTTACAAAGACTCTAAAAGTGATGTTAACTTTACAAAATAAACGAGCAAACAAAATTGAAACAGACTCATAGATGCAGAGAGAGAACTGCTGGTTGCCAGCGGGGAGGGAGGTGGGGGGACTGGGTGAAAGAGGGAAAGGGACTAAGAAGCACAAAGTGGGAGTTATAAAATACTCACAGGGAAGTAAGTGGGCATAGGAAATATCGTCAGTAATATCGTGATAATTAGGTATGGTGCCAGCTGGGTACTGGAAATATCAAAGGGAACACTATGTACAGTATATGATTAGCTAACCACGAAGCTGTACACTTGAAACCAATACATAAGAAATTAAAAAATAAAATAAAAATAGAAGTTGTGTCATTTCAGATTGATTTTTAGCAAACATATATGGCATGTGCATCGAAGTGACAGGAACATAGTCCCTGCCCTCTAAGATTGAAAAACATTGAAGGGGGCACAATGAAAACACTGAGGTAAACACACACTGGGATATGGGGAGATCAGGAATGGCATAAATGTTGCACGTTGTAAATGCTGAGACCGTAGGGAGGGGCTCATGGACTGGACTGTATTCGGTTAGTCTTTGGAAGTTCCTCCAACAATTTATCCGCACCATCTATCTTACCAAGTAGGTGAGCGGTGGTGCTGTGAGAAGCAGCTTCTTAGGTGATGCATTTAGTTTTGAACATGTTGAACGTGAGGTGCTTGTGGGATACCCAAGTGTAGCTCTCCAGTAGGAAGTCCAGCTGGGGGCCTGCCCACAAGTATGGATTTGGGCATTATCAATCTGTACATGGTACCTGAAGCAACAGATAATGTAGGGAACATGTGGTAGTTCTTCTGCCAAGGGAATAATTTTAATCAGAGTTACAATGGAGCCTCAACAAAGGACTGGAGTCCCAGCTGTGCCAATTACTAACTGAAACGGAAGCAAATTGTGTTGGCTTTCTGAGCTTCAATTTCCTAATCTAGAAAATGCAATACTTCTGTTCTTATCTATCTTTTGGGTTGGATGGAGAGGAGAAAATCAGTGGATATCATACAGATCCTTTGTAATTTATAAAGAGCTGCAGAATCTCTGCTTAGTGCTGTTTAACAAATTCACTTCAGCATTGATGCCTCTAAGAGCTTAGCTTTCTAAAGTCTCAGGTTTAATTGGATGCCCTCGTTTGTGTTGGAGAGCCAAGTGCTAAATACAGTATCATGGTAACTTGCACACCCTTTGGGCAGATCGTTGCAAGTCATGGCTCTCCACTCATGATCAGCTTTCTTTCCTAAATGGTTGACAGGATCGTATTTACTTTCGTGTACTAGTACCAACTCAAGAGAAACCTTGAAGCCATTTTGAAAAATTTCCAATGCAGTTGTTTTATTTTTTTACGGACATAGGTTTTCTCTTTGTAAAACTTTCTAATACACTCTTTGTCAGAAGTTCTTGTCTGGCAGAACAAGAAAAAAATGATGGAGAAACCAATGCAATTCTTACCGAGGAGTCATATCATTTTATCAAAAAGAGAACTAAGAAGCCAGCTTAGCCAAAGAATATATTCATCTTGGGCAAAAATCAAGGAGATGCAGAAGCCTGAATCACTCCAGAGACTTGATTCCTGGCTTTCACACTGTGGTTTGCCACACAGAGCCTTTTCCCCAGCTAACGTAAGCATGTGAACACTCTCCAGATGTGAACCTTTCTGTCTCCGGCCCATGGATTTTCCCTGCTATTAACCTTTTTAGAGTTTCTGGCATTGGAATTAAGTGTTCCTCTCTGAGATTTCCTTATGAGGCTGTGTAGTCTTTGACCTTTTCATACTAAATATTCTCTTCCTTTAGCCCGAAGCCCGTGTGCTGCCTGGCCACCCAGCGAGTTCCAACAAAGGTCATGGAGAAAACAGAGGGTAGAGCTGTAATGAAAAGTGATCCTTTCTTCCTCCTTTGGAGCGCACAAATAGTATTCTCTCTCAATTAATAACCACCTGCTGATTGGTTAGCCTTTTGAGTGACTTTGACAGCATCAAGCTCTCTCTGAAGCAAATTCAGAGCAGCCCCAGAGTGGGAATGATAATCTATGCGTTGTAAACCGTGTTTTGTACATATTTTTAAAAAATCTGAATGAGAGGAGAATGCAAGTGAACTAAATGGAATTAAGTTGGAAGGTGCATCTTTTGAGATAAAACACAGGGTTGTTTGACACAGGAAAGTATTGATCGTGATGTGTCTCTCATGGGGAAGAAAGATTCGTCAGCTCTACAGTCAGGAGGGAGCTGAGACTCTGTAGAAGGAATTTCTCTTCTGGCCTGTAGGAAGCATGATGCACTAGGAAAGAATAATTTTGGTGAAAATTTTATCCGGCGAGTTCCTCACTCTTTATGTGACCATCTTTTCCAATGTCAAAATAGTTTCAAGTGACAGATGATTTTAAGCCTTGTTTTAGCAGCAAAATGATCCAAACTTGCATTTGACCCACACCTACCACTGCTCGTTGTAGCTTGTGATCTTAGGCATGGGTGGTCTTGTCTTTGAGGCTAATTGTCTTCATTAAATGAGTATATTCACTTAACATGTCATAAACTTGTTGAGAAGACTCAATGTGAACTATCCATGGGGAAGCTTCTTATAAAGCATTATAGAAATGTGCATTGTTGTTATACTGTCCTCTTACTTTCAGATATGACCAAACAACATTTGCTCCAAGAAAACATAATTTAAGCCAAATCTATGTCTCTTGTGATCTGAATGACCTGGGTGTATAAGCCTTGCTCCCAGTGGAAGATGGTCAGGTTAAATGTTATTATGCAGATCCAGGGTAATGGTGACATCAGGGAAGGTGTTCACCACTCAGTAATTTTTTAAAGATATTTTTTTGTTTATTTTTAAGAGGGAGGGGAAGGGAAGGCGAAAGAGTGGGAGAGAAACATCAATGTGTGGTTGCCTCTCATGAGACCCAAACTGAGGACCTGGCCCCGCAACCCACGCATGTGACCTGACTGGGAATTGAACCGGCAACCCTTTGGTTTGCAGGCCTGTGCTCAATCCACTGAGCTACACCAGCCAGGTCACCACTTGGTAATTTAAAGAAGAGATTCTGAGAACTTGAGTGAACCTGATGCCAGGGAGAGTGTGAATGAGTAAGTGGAAGGGGCATCTTGGTAAAATAGCTGGAGCTGGTGCTATTAACCACAACTCTCCCAGCATAACACCAGGGAGGCTGGCTGGAGAAATCCCGAGTCAGCTGGCACCCCCATGCTTCCAGATAGCTGGTTTCAGGTCCTTCCTGCCTACCAGGTTGAACTGTGCCCCTCCGCTCAGAAGAATATTTTGAAGTCCTTCCTCCCTGTATTTCAAGTGGCTGTATTTAGAAAAAGGGGTCTTTGCAGATGATTTTGTGAGAAAAGGAGTCATTAGGATATGAGATAGGATAGGAGGAAGCTAGGAAAATTCCTTGGCAAGTGGAATAGGGAAACTGAGACAGAGAGTTGAATGCAATAGCCGGGCAATTCACGGCCAGGGCACCAGTGCCTGCCGGAAGCAAAACTTGGAAAACAGGACCTCACTCCCAAGGTAACCTTTCCGCCCCTGGCCTTTCCTCCTTGGAGAGAACATCTAGGCCTCAGTTGTGTCCCAGTTCCAGGCCCAGGAAAGCAGCAAAACCAGGTGGGGGAATGCCAGAACCACATGCAGTGACTAAAGACACTCTGCCCTGGCACTGACCAATCAGAGGAGGCCATGACCTTGAAAAGGCACACCTGGAGAGCTGATTAATATTCTGCTAAAACCCTTCCCTGAGACCTTCTGGAAGATTCCTGTAAGCACAAGAGATAAAAGCCTCCTGACAAAGGACCAAACACCCACACCCCCTGGGGCGGGTGCCGCCCCCCCCACCCCCCCAGCAGCCCATACCATTCTTTTTCCCTTCCGCTTCCCCAACTTCTTTCTGCACAATCAGGCTTCTCCTTACCTCTAAAAGCAATGAGCAGCTGGTAGCTTGTCCCAGGCTAATCCCCTGAACTTGTCTCCAGAGACTCCTTTTCTCTGACTTCCCAGTGAGCTCAGGCAGCCCAGCCTAACCTCTCCTATTGCTTCCTCTATGCTCAGCCCTTCCTTGTTTCACTGCTACCAGCTTTAGTAACTGGATCCTCATAATCACCGGGACTCGTGCTGTGAACTCTTTCCTGCATGAAGTTAAGAACCCACTTACTACAGCTCATCCTAGGCAGACCCACTCAGGGCAAGCCCCTGTCTAGTAACAGATAGACCCCCCCACCCAATATCACTATGTCCTTATTAAAAGGGGGAAATTTGGAGATAGAGACAGGTACATGCAGACGGAATATGATGTAAAGACAGAGGGAGAATGTTATCTCTAAGTCAAGAGACACTGGAGGCTACCGGAAGTGAGGGAAGGGCATGGAACACATGATCTTTCTCAGCTCTCAGAAAGAACCAATCCTCCAATACCTGGATCTCCAACTCCTCATCTCCAGAACTGTGAGGCAGCCTGTTTCTATTGTCAAAGCCGCCCAGTTGTGTTACTGTACCCTGGCAAATTAATACACCGCCCTTTACCTGAGAGGCAAATATTATTTAGCTATTTGTCAGTTTCCTTCACTGATGGTTTAATTTCACTGGGGCTAAGCTACATGGGAACAGGGACTTTGCTTATCTTCATCACAGGACCTCTAATGGTACCTGGAAAGTAGTAGGTGCAACACAATATTTGTGTAACGAATTGTAATTGTTGGACCCAGCATGGGCAGTAACAAATGTAGGAGTGGCTGAGCTCTGGTTAGATGGAATCGAATGAGGCAGACACAGTTGACATGATAGTTTTCATCTTAATGTTAAGCAAAGATTTGCTCTGGAAAACTACTTCCAGTCAACAAATAAGCCATCCCCAAATAGTAGAAACATTATGCTCTGATCTGCAAAGTATATCTGACAATGAGGATGGCCTTGCTGTTGCTCTCATATTATCGAAATTGGAGTATAAATATTTAAGATATAACTGACATGCGAAATGGATACCAAACACTTATAGTTAACTATTATGTAGCTTCTTTAGCTCGCATTTAACTTCCCCTTGGAAATCAACAATTTGTACCATCCATCAAAAGGACCCTTGGTGAGGTTCTGTGTTAGTTTTCTGCTGCCCCCATGAAAAATTACCAAAAACTTAGTAGCTCAAAAGGACACGATTCTCCTCTCTTCTAATGCTAGAGATCAGAAGTCTGAAATGGGTATCACTGGGCTAAAATCAAGGTGTTGGGGAAGCTGCCTTTTTTCTGGAGGCCCTGGGAGAAACCTAATTTCTGCCACATGTACTTTGTGGCTCGTGGCCTGCTTCTACTCCCAAAGCCAGCAATGGCCAGTTGAGTCCTTCTCATACTGTCATCTCTCTGATTGTGACATTTTTTTCTGGTCTTTCTCCTGTTTAAGGGGAATTGTGATTACATTGGGCCTGCCTGGATAGTTCAGGATATTCTGTATTAAAGTTAGATAATTAGCAACTTTAATTATATTTGCAAACTTATTTTCCTCTTGCTGTATAATATAACGTACACACATAAAACAGGACATGGCCATCTTTGGGGAGGCCATTACAAGTCCAAGTGCCCACCACAAATTCTGTAATGTTGGTGCTCTGGGCACATGACATCACTGTCAGGGTTTAGAGTGTTTTCTCCTACCTAGTTAATGTCATGCTCAAAATCCTAATCTTGGGGTTGGTTTATGAGACCCAAGCAAGAATATGGGTTCCAAAATAGGTCTAAGAAAAGCTTTTTAAAAAATCTGTTCTGCAGGATATTAGTAAACAGTACACGAAAAAGAAGTGTTTCATGGTCAAATCCCATCAGCAATGCAGATTTAGGAAAACTAGTTCTGTTTCTTTGTTGAAAGATGTAAATGCCTCTATCAACATGCTTTGTGGTTCGTCAGAAGGCTACTATAGCATGCAGGGTCCCGTAAATCATTCAGCCCCAGAAAGCTTGTTGTTGCAGAGCTAATGGTCTGTGGAACACACTGAGATGTTCTGGTATAAAATAAAACGTAAAGTTCTAGAGGGAATTAGGAGTGTCTCTGGGCTGAAGGCTCCACAGGAAATTGACTTCTGGAGTTCGCAACATTCCATTGTACTGACAATTCCTAAAACAAATGAATCATCACTTGGGGATTGAAAATAAGTTTGCTACTTAGAAATCTTCATAGCAGGGAATTGCAGGAGGCTGTCTTGACATCTCCTTAATTCAACATGTTTGAAACGGAATTTATTATCTTCTCTCTCCCTTTCCCCAATTTACCTTACTGTCACAGGCTGAGGAATGTGCTCTGAATTCATATGTTGAAGTCCTAACCCCAGTATCTCAAAATGTAACTGTGTTTAGAAGCAGAATCTTTAAAGAGCTCATTTTGTTAAAATAGGGTGCTTTCAGAGGGCCCTATCCAGTAAGACTGGTGTCCTTATAAGAAAAGGAGATTAGGATGAAGACAGATATAGAAGGAAGGCCTTGTGAAGTCACAGGGAAAAGAGAGGGCCACCTGGAAACAAGACACTCTACTGAATCTTGATCTTGAACTTCTACCCTGCAGAACTGTGAGAAAATAAATTTCTGTTGTTTAAGCCACCCAGTCTGTCACTTTATTAATTGTCAGAATTGCTTTGGTAGATGTATTAGTTTCCTACCGCTGCTATAAGTTACCACAAACTTAGAAACTTAAAACAACAAGTGTTTATTATCATACAGCTCTGGAATTCAGAATTCTAAAAAAGGGCTGTATTCTACCCAGAAGCTCCAGGAGAGAATCCAATTCTTGCTTTTTCTAGAGCGTTCCTTGTCCCATGGACCATCCTCCGTAGGCAGTAGCACAGCATCTTCCAATCTCTCTCTTTCTTCTTCTGTGGCCACAGGGCTTTTCCTCGCTCTGCTATCGTCCCTGCATCGCCTGGACTCTGACCCTCCTGCCTCCCTCTTGTGATGACTCTGGGCCCACCCAGATAGTCCTGGATAACTGCCCCATTTTAAGATGCTAAATTTAATTACACCTGCATTTACAGATTCCAGGAATTAGAGTGCAGACATCTTTGGGGAGCCATTGTTTTGTGTGCCATAGTAGATATTGATAGACAGGTGGTGACCTCTTCCAACCTCAGTTAAGTACTCTGAAAAGGGTGACTTCCCCCAAAAGTAAATACTTTTATTTATTTACTTTTTTACCAAGGTTATGGAAATAGGTGAGCATCTCTATTATAACTTCACATTGTTGTAATTTATATATGTGTGTGTAAGTATATGTATATATATAAGAAATATATGTATTTCTTGTCCACTGAATTTCCCATTCCTGTACAAAGTATTTAATAGAAAAAAATCTTGTAGAATTATGATGAATTTAACAAAAGGTTAACAGAATAAAGAAGAAGCAGAGACACTTCATTTCTTTTAACCACTGTTGACTGGGAGCTGGAGAATACATGAGGAACAGTGAAGAAAACCTACTGTTTTAAACGACAGATATGTAAGATGGTGTTTTCTTGAGGTGGGGGAGTAAGTAGATATCTTGGAATAGTTTATAAACTAGAAAAACATGAGGAGTTTTTTAAAATCTTCTTTTAAAAAATGAATGCACACTAGGGAATATAATTTGCAGCTCCACTTTGAACTGCAGAATAAATAAGCACTAAGAACAGAAGTTAAATGGTGATGAAAAAAATGACATGGCAGGACTTAACCCTGCAGATTAAAGATGAAAAATTTTCCTGAAGACGATCAGGGGAGACAGCTGCTACTGTGTATGAGACGCTGCAGAGAACCAGACATGTTTTAGGAAGTCTTCCTTCTAGGTAAGAATTTTGGTTTTCGCTTAGTAAACAGAACGATTAGTAGAAATTAAAGAAATGCACTTTGATATCTCTTGGTGGAGAGTATTTGTGCCTCCTATGTGCCGCTGAGCTGGTTTCAGCTCCTGGTGACCCTACGAATGAGTGATGTCCACACTGCTCTGTCCTCACCTGCCCTGCTCAGCTCCTGCCGACTCATGCCTGTAACCTCTTTTATATTGTCAATCCATCCCATGTTTGGTCTTCCTCCCCTTATGCAGCTTCTATTTGTCCCAGCACTATTGTCTTGTCCAAAGTAATCTACCTTTTCATGACGTGCCTGAAATAGGTAAGTGGCAGCTTTTTCATTTTTGCCTCCAGGGGTGTTTCAAGCTTAATTCCTTCTAGGACCTACTTGTTTATCTTCCTGGCAGTTGGGCCATGTGTAGAGCTCTCCAACACCCCATTTCTAACGATTCAACTTTTCCTTGTTAGCCTTCTTCACTGTGCCTCTTTTGCACCTACATGTACTGATTGGGAATATTGGTCTTGGTCTCTAATGACATATCTTTGCTCTTGGGGATCTTTTCTAACTCTCGCATTGCTGCCCTTCTGAGTCCCAGACTTCATTTGATTTCTTGGCTGAGTCTATATTTGAACTGATAACTCAACCAATATCAGTAAAATCTTTAACAATTTCAATATTGTTAAGACAGGGACCTCTGGGTTTCCTGGGGCTGAACGAGGCCAGGGAAACTCTGCTAGCTAAAGGACTGCTATGATATTTTGCATTGCCTCTTTTTTATCTGAGTTAATATTTAGCACCTTCATTTTCACTAGTTTTAAAATGAGTAAATTGTTAACTGACTCATAATTCTGTAAGTCTGATCTGTGGGTTGCAATTGTCCCTGCTAAGACAATAACTATGAGATTGGTGACCATTATATAGGTCAGAGCTTTCGGTTGTTAACACATTGGGCAGCTGTGTCCTTAAGGGGAAAATCAAATCACAGTGCCCTGGGGCTGTGATCCCAGAGTGCTCCCAGTCTTCACTCCTTGCTCTCGTCTTAAAGAACCATTCAGTCCTGGGAAGACTCAGTTGTCTTGGATGGTCATGGCAACTTTGCAGTGATGGAAACCACCTCCCTTCCACCCCACTAAATGATAAGAAAGACAAGATTAATAAGGTTTAGCCATCATTCTTTCCCTAGCTTTGTCAGAAATGCAGTTTCATCACACTTTTTAGTTGTAAAATATATACTCCAAGATTCACCTTCAGTTTAAGTGTTTCAACACTTTCAGCATGTCCACATTTTCATTTTCAGCTTAATGAAACCAGCAGAAGTGGGAATTATCCCCATTTTACATGGGGTAAATTGTTTTCCTTCCTTCTGCTGACGGTATCCCACTGGTAGCCTTGAAAGCTCACGAAGAATTAATGAATGAGACGCCTCACATTGACAAATACCACATAATGGCACCTGAAGTAGGGCTGTAATCATAATAATGCATTTCCCACAATAGACAATGGTACTTTTCAGTAATTTCAGGAGCTGTTCAAGACAGGTATTCACAGCCAGACTAGGCAAGCACACGCTATTCCTTTTGGACACATAATAATGAGAATTGTAAATTACTTCAAGCCATTAAAATTTGCTTCTGTCCTGCTAAAAGGATATGGAAAACTTTCATTCTCAGTCTTTGGAAAACTGTGTCGCTCTTCCAGACTAGTAACATCAACTCATGTGTTAGTAATATAGATCCCAACCTAATCTCTGAGGAAAGAAAATTATTTGGTGTGAAACTGAGGAAAAGGTGTGAGGTTTAATATGCTGACATTAAAAAAAAAACTATGCATAGAAAATAAGGTTTTTCCTCCTAAAATTCATATTTAATGATAGACTCAAGATACTAGATAATACTACCACCCTTCCCCATTTCATCTGTGATGAATGTTATAGATTGAATTGTGTCACCTGAATATTCATATATTAAAGTCTTCACAACCAATGTGACTGTATTTGAAGATGAGGGTCTTTAAGGAGGTAGTAAAGGTTAAATAAGGTCATAAGGGTTGCTTCCTGATCTATGGGACAAGTGTCTTTATAAGAAAAGGATGAGATAGCCAGATTATTCTCTCTCTTTCTGTCTCTCTGTATCTCTCTGTTTCTCTCTCCCCCCTCTCTCCCCTTGTGTGCACAGAGGAAAGGTGATATGAGGACACCTGAAAGTCAGGAAGAGAGCTTTCACCAGAAACAACCCTGCTGGACTTTGACCTTGGACTTCCAGTCTCCAGAACTGTGAGAAAGTAAATGTCTGTTGTTTAAGTCCCCCAGTTGGTGAGACTTCGTTATGGCAGCCTGAGCAGACTAATATAGTCACATCCACCATATTTTGCCATGTATAATGTGCCCCCGTGTGTAGTGAGCACCCATGGTTTTGGCCCAAACTTTTAGGAAAAAAAATCTTCCATTTTAATTTTTAAAATTCAATTATTTATTTATTTATATTTAGAAACAAAACCCACGAACATATTCTAGAGTATTATTTTGCATACAGATATTGTTACTGCTTTCTAGGGTTACACTTTTAATGCATAAGCATGAATAAAAGAATTAAAATCATTTATATAGATACAGAATTAGTACTATCCAAATATCCTTCTTTATCCTAAAAAATTTGGGCAAAAAAGTGCACATTATACATGGCAAAACACTGTGTGTCATTTAAATATGGGCAGACTTTTGTATACCAGTTGTATTTCAATAAAGTTGTTAAATATAAAGAGCACCAGAGTTTTGATTTTCATGGGTATTTTATTTCTACTCCAAATAATTACAAGCAAAATTCCTGGAGTGCTCTCTTCTAACTATTGCAAGGTATATTAGATCAGTGACACGTTGACCACAGGTAGGGTGGCCAACTGTCTGGTTTTCCTGGGACTCTGAGTTTAGGTGCTGAAACCACAGTCATCTGAAAGAAACTGGGACACCCCGGGCACTCTGGCACAGGCCTGAGCTCCGGCTATCATGACCCCTGGGCAAGTCAGCCTGGCCCCTACCGTGAGAGGCAGGACTGACAATGGAGATTAATCAGTCGGAGTCTTGTTAAGATTGAGCAATCACACCAGTAATTTTAACAGAGATATTTTAGTACAAAGAATTGCTAATTAGGTACAGGAATTGTTGACTAGGAAACTGAAAGGGCAAAATAAAATCCCACAAATGTGTCATAAAGTAGCAACTGCAGGAGACAGGTGGCCCTGGTGTTTGTGAACAAAGGAAAAGATTGGAGTTATTGAATCTTCGATGCTTAAGATGCTTAGAGGAGGGGACCTATTGGGCAAGGACTCAGAATCCTGGAGGGAGTGCTGGCTGGTTGGTGCTTACTGTGTCCCAGGAGGACTGGGGGAACCATGAGGCCAGTTGTGCAGATGTTGGAAGGACTGCAAACTGGAACGAATGGCCACTACCAGGAGGAAGTGCTAGCCACTACCAAGGTGAAGTGCTACTGCCGGGGGAAGAAACACTCCTTGAGTGAGGCTAATCAGAGCAGGAATCACTCTGGAAGGAAGTGTTCCTTGTCACTCAAGCCTTGTAGTCTCCTGGTAGAGCCCCTGCTGGCAGAATCCAACAGGGAGCAGCAGGTAGAACAGACATTTGGTTTAGAGAGTCCCAGTTATTCATCACAAAGCAGAATATAGAAGAGTTGGTTGGTAATTGACAGACTACCTTAGTAACTGGCCCCATGGTAGGACTAATGAAGCATAGGAGAGGTGTTCAAAAGGCCCTGGACAGCACAGTTATGATAAACATCCACTACAAAGTGATGAGCTGTCACAATGTCTGTGAACTTTACTCCAGGAGCAGAGAGATGTGGCACCCTTGGCCATCAGTTAAAAATGCTGTGGAAAGTGGAGCAGCTGGTTAGAAGCTGAGGGAACACAGTAGCAGCAAGAAGTGACCCTTGACAGCAGAGAGGAGGCAGGAATGGAATAACTTAGTATAACTGAGGATGCTACTTGCAGAGGCAGATAGACTGTTGTTTCAAAAATTGTTCAAAGTAACAGGGAGGGGAGAAAGGTACCACACTAAGTATTCTACTAGATGCTCCAAGCCATATCATTTCATCATAAAAACAGTGCCAGAATGGAGGGATTATTTGCTATTTTATGAAAGAGAAAAGAAAAGCATAAAGAAGTGAGTTAATCCAGTCACCTCACTAAGTAATTTGTAATTTGTGGAGCAGTAATTTGTGGAGCAGGAATTTGATTCCAGTTTTGTCTGGCTTTAAATATTTGCCCCAATATTATCACAAGGACTCTCTGTACATGTTACTTAACATAAATAACCCATTGGCTTAATGGATGCTTTTGACAATGGTCTTGAAAGAACAGCAAGGCACCATTCTGTACCTTCTCCTGTTTCTCCCATTCCACCAGTAGGGAGGGATCCTGGTTGGAACAAGGGCAACACTGGAGGCATCATAGAAATACAGATAATGAGAAAAAGAAACATCCTACCAGGGAACAGAAGAATTTCCCCCTTTTGCATTCTAGGTCATCGGATATGAGACTCTGGGCTGGAGGAGTGAAATGACAGTCTTCCAGGAGGACTGAGGCCATAATTTTGCAGGGAGGGGAAGTGTCTTCTCTTAACCTTTTCTCTTCTTTTAATTGGCTATATTAGACAGGGGCCCATGTGTCTTCTGCAAAGGAAGTAGAAACTAGGAAACTAAGGTTAGGCTAGATTGGGCCCTAAGGCACTGGCTTTAGGAAACCTAGTTCGGCAAAAGTTTCTGGGTTCTAGGTAAAGATGACTTTGAAGTACCTCCACTGGCCCATCCACTCCACTATGACAGGCGAGCCTCCCTGCATCATTAGGAGGGTCACTTGGCTGAAGCACACGGGAGCCTGAGGGTGGTGGCAGATGCTGAGGAGAGTTTGGATTCAGAGAAGAAGTATTCACTAATCATGCTGCTGAACTCCATTTAAGAAAACAGGAAAGGGTGAAATACATTTTAGAACATTCTCCCAACCATGAATTTGGGTTACTAAATGAGAAAGATTCAGCTAGATGGAAAATTCATGGATATGGAATTAATAATGGCACAAGCAAACTAAGCAAAGATAGTACCTTGCTTTGATTGGCAGAACATACATTAATTTCTGCCATGTAATTTCCTGTGTAGGCTTCCTGACTTCTCTCCCTGACCAATTCACTCCTCCCATTAAATATACCCGAGTGGAGAGTTTGGTGCAAAGAGAAGATTGCTTGGACACTGGCTGCTTCATCTCCCTTTCCTCTCGGGAGCTGGCCTGTCCACCAGGATGGAATGTTCTCCATCATTTGCAATCATGTGGTAGCTTAGCCAGGAGGCGCTGTCCTTGTGGTTCAGGCCTGGGCCTAGGAGTCCCCCAGTGGC
This sequence comes from Glossophaga mutica, assembly GCA_039655065.1. Classification (NCBI taxonomy): domain Eukaryota; kingdom Metazoa; phylum Chordata; class Mammalia; order Chiroptera; family Phyllostomidae; genus Glossophaga; species Glossophaga mutica. The sequence continues at coordinate 25,993,000 of CM077305.1, forward strand.
TCGGGTGTGAGTCAGTCTAGTTTTGAGATTCAGCATTAGAAAGCTGCTTACACTAGACATAGGCCATGTTATCCAGTATCAGCTTTATCAGCAATATTGGTAGATTTTGCATATCTATCTGCCTTGCTACTTCGTCTTAGTTTTAAATTGATTCATAACTTTCCAAGGAAAAGGGGCAGGATTTATCAAATCCCCTTAAAATCAAACAATATCAAAAAACCACATATTCTTTTTTCTGGAATTTACTTTGAGATGTTTTTTTTTGTAAACTTATACCAGGAATAGTAAAAAGAAAAAAAAAAACAGAAAAGAAAAGAAATATATTTTTTTGTTTTTTTCTGGACCATGTATATAATTAATTTTAAATAGCCCTACGTAATTTTTAATTTCTTAATTCAATATTCAGAACTCTAACCTGCATATTAAGAACTGATTCATAGCTCCAGTTACAATATTGTATTGTTTCTAGACAATAAAAACTGTATACCAACTATTATATTACCAGCTCATAGATCTTTAAAACCTGAACAAGCCAAGACTTTCGTTAATTTTTCTTATTGAATGCATTTAATATTATCAATATTTTAAAGGGCCTATGACCTAGTGTAGATTATACAAAACTAGAGGGGGTTTTATTCTTATTTAGTTTCTTAAACATTTTGTGTATTTGTAAGAAGTATATTTAAAAAAATCATCCACCATTTCATTGTCTAGAGGTGATCAGTGCTAACATTTTGAAACATATTCTCTTAGCCTATAATTTATATAACAAACAAACAACACACACACATACACTCACACCTCTCTTATTTCTCAGAGGAAGAAATTGAGTCCTAGAGAGGTTGTAACTAGACTAAATTAACCCTGTTGTCAATGTGAGAGAAAAATCAGAGCTCTTACACCTGTTTGTTTATTTATTTATTAAATTTTAATTGTTGTTCTTGTACAGTTTTCTGTCTTTTACTCCCATCCCAGCCCACCATCCCAGCCCACCATCCCAGCCCTCCCCACCTCCCTCCCATTTCCACCCCCCATAGTTTTTGTCCATGTGTCCTTTATACTTGTTGCTCTAAACCCTTCCCCTTTCCCCCGGAAATTTCCTCTCCTCTCCCCTCTGGTGACTGTCAGCCTGCTCTCAATTTCAGTGTCTTTGGTTATATTTTGCTTGTTTGTTTGTTTTGTTGATTAGGTTCCTGTTAAAAGTGAGATCACATGGTGTTTGTCTTTCACATGCTAAATGAAACAAGCCAGGTGGTGAAAGACAATTATGCCTGTTTTAGAAATGGCTCAAGAAATTTTTTGTTGTGAAAGTTTGTTTTGACTCCTCATTAGGATAATAAACACCAGAAGCAAGAAGGTTATTTAGTGAAGGCTCTGGGAAAGAAAGGTAAACCTCACTGTATGAACACATTCTGGGGATCCGTTGGTAAAGATGCTGGTTACTATAACAGACAATCTGCAAAGGTACTGCTATTTCTCAAAAGAATGAAGGAGAAGAGGAAACCGAGACTAAATTCGACCAACTGGAAGACTATATCTTAAATGACACCTGATGGAGAATTTCATGTGGAAAATGTACTACTGCCAGATGTAGAATATCTTATAATTTTTATTTTTCAGCTAGATCAGGATATAGAAAATTGCCATACTTGAGTGTGGTCACAGGCTGCTAAGAGACACTATGTCCACAGCACCTGTCCTTGTAGTCTGCTTCCTCACCACGTGGAGGGGTGAGTCCAATTTCACTCCAATAGTTCTAGGCAAAGAGTTCTAGACGAAGAAGAAGAAACACAAATGCATCACAATGCAATTACATTGGGTATGTTTTTCCTATAGATTTCTATGTGCTTTTTAAGTCTTGCATTACTTTTGTCGTATATTAAAAGCTTTATCATTGTAACTTGATTTTAAATAGGCAGTATGTCAAATATATTTGAGATATTCATAATGATCATTTATAAACCTTAATTTAGATATTAAGGGCAGGCCACATTCATTTTCTGGAGGCTGAGAGCTGCTCCAAACATTATTCTAAGAATTATCTGCTTGTGTGACCCTGTGTGGTAGATGCAGTGTTTGCTTGGTTCATCAGGCAGAATTATTCTTTTCCTACAGGGTCACAGCATCTACAATGGACATTTTGAAATAATGCAATAAAAAGTGGATTGAATAATCTGTTGCAAAATACAATGGAGGATGCCATCGTGATCAAAGACATAATTATTAGAAGTACCACTTAGTTTTCTAATAACATTTATAAAAGAAATGCATTTTCATTATATATTGTGGAATAGAGAAGAAAAGTCAGATCACTCATGAATCCCACCAGTGGGTATGTGTAGAACTTTCTGGAGATACGCACATATGTGCACCTTCAAATAAACATACAAAACTTAGTTTATGGTCCACACTGTTTATAACTTTTTAACCCGTCTTCATAATATGAATATTTGTCCAAGTCATCAACTGTTCTTTTAGGACATGAATTCAATGGGTGAGGAATGTACCTTGCTATAGCCATTTCATCATCTTTATATTCGTGTGACGTTTAGGCTATACACCTTTAGGTTGTTTCTCTTCTTTATAAATAATCCTGTTTCTAACATCTTTATTAACACATGATTGTTTTTATCTCCAATTATTCCTTCACAATAAATCCTCATAAGTAGTATCAGGAAAACAAACATCATATAGATTTATAAGGATTTTGATGCATATCGGTGTGTTTTCTATTGGAAAGAATGTTAATAGCTAACATTCCCACTAATGGCATGCAAATATCCACTGTCTCTTAACTTCATTAATACTGAGTGTTATCATAAAAATAATTACATATATGATGGCCTAAAAATGGTGTTGAAAGTCCCTTTCTTTAACTCTAAATATTTTCATTATCCATGAACACTTTATTTTTTGTTCATCAGCTTTTCTAATTTTACCAATTTTCTTACTGGCACATGCATCTCTTTCTCCCATGGAAGGGCACTTTATGTCTGTTTTAGAAATCATGACCCCATGTTTGGTATTTATGGTGTACCCATTCCCTTCTAGTTCATGCTTTTCAGAGTTTGCTTTTGACAACTTCTGCTACAGAAGCATTTAACATTTGTATGTGATCAAGCCCCTCAGTTGCTCACTTTACATTCTCATTATTTCTTTGCTTGGAAATGCTTTCTCCACTTGGAGACAGAGTTTGATCTGCAACAACACATAAAACACTGTTTCACAACTATTTTCAGCAGTCCTCTTCTGGAAGGGCACGTGTGGGAAGTGAGCAAGGTGAGAGGGGCAAGGGCACAGTGGGGAGCCAAGGAGTGGTTGCTGATGAGACTTTTACTTCTGATTATGCTCTCAAGGCTTTTCCCCTTTCGATTAACCAGGAGCAGTGAAGACTGATGAGAGGAAGGAAGAAGGAATCAGATTTCGCTGAACGACTGCCTTTGAGAGGGCTGGGAGGAAGGTGGCATCTGTCAAAACTGTGTCCTCTGTCTGGAAAGCCTCAGGTGCCATCCTTTTCAGGGAGCCTGGGGTCCTTGATGGCCAGTGGAGAATCAAAACACAGGCTCAGTTGTTTAATTCACAATAAGGGATACAGTACGAATGTGAGCTTTCATGTGATTGAGGGACAATCGCTCAAGAAAGGAATAGAATCGATCAACAAGAAGGAGCTGAGAGGCCTGGGTACTCTAAAATGTGAGTCTCAAGGCAGCCAGGATCTGTGCCTCACCAGCTGCCCCAACCCCACCATGAGGCCGGTCTTGTCATCCTGATCAATGCCATAACACTGTCAAGACAAATAAGTCTTGATCTTGGCCATCATGATCAGAGCTCTTTGTGCTGTGGGTATATTCTTGGGATTGTATATATAATCAGTAGAGAAAATGACAATTGGAGCAAAGAACAATGTTAAAGAGTAAATACGTCACCTTTAATTTCCCTTGAATGGCTGAAGTCCTGGAAAACTATTTAACTGAATTCTGCTCTACTGTGAGAGCAAGTGGGAGCCTTTGATGTTGGAAGAAGACTGTCTTCTTGTTTCTGTTGCTTTGCATAAGGATAAGGCAGAAGGTTTAGACTGGCTAGGGTCCCAGAAAAGGGACTGGGAAGGAAGTAGGGAGAATGCTACTGTCTATAGCAATCAGAATCTGATATTAAATGTAAAAATGTTCTTCAGGTATTGTTATTGGTTCATTTATCTGACTCTGCAGATGATAGATCTTTACTGAAATTGGAATGTATATTTGGGATAGTATGATCAAAATACAGACTCCTGGGGAGTGATAAATTCACCTTGGGCATTTCTTCAGAGGTATGTCCAAGAAAAGACAGTCGTCCAGTCTCTGGGATCTTGTGTGAACAGGTGTAGCCATCCCAGGTTCTGTGTCAGAGGGGACTCCTCACTATATTCTATAATAGTCCTTTTGACTCCTAATTCAAATCCCTACTCTGGGCAAGCCCAGCACTTTGGGCAAGGGTAAAGACGGAGGCAGGAAGCCTGGAAGCAGACTTGTGCAGGGCACCAAAGGTAAGCGCATGCCTTTTGCTTTCCAGAAGTATTAACTAAAGAGTAGAAAGATAAGACATGCAGCTACATAATTTATTACAGATATTGATTTGACCTGAGGACGTGGGAGAAACTGTAGGTCAGCAGAATCCAAAAGCTCTCGAAGAATACAGAGTCCTGAGCTTCTTCATACATAATTTATCTTCTTCTCCTTTATGCCTTCATTCTTTTCTGTGGCTCAAAACCTCCCTTGTCTTCCCTGACCTATCTCCATGGGGCTGATTAGACTGTTAGAACTTTGTCTCTAATTACTGTTCATTTAATTTGTATGTAGATTATTTATTACTTTATTACTATAAGGTAAGAGCCCTACTATCATGGTAACATAGAATGGAGTAAACACACTCCAAATGGGCCCTAGACCCATTTAGACCCATTTACACCATTTAGATCTTATTTAGTGTTCCACTATTCTTTTTTCTCATCCTCATCTGAAGATATGTTTATTGACTTTAGAGAGAGTGAAAGGGAGGGAGAGAGACAAAGAAAGAGAAAAACGTTAACATGAGAAAGAAACATTGTTTGGTTGTCTCTCGTATGTGCCCCAACTGGGAATCGAACCTACAATGTGGGTATGTGCCCTGACTGGGGATTGAACCCGTGATCTTTTGGTTTTCAACCAACTGAGCCACCCGGCCAGGGCAGTGTTCCACTATTCGTATCTCATCTTCCTTGTTTTTGTGATCCTAAGAATGCAAACTACTTCCCGATTCTTTCTCTCCTTGCTTTGTCTCTCTGTCTTGACATAAACCTGGCTCACCTATACAGTTTCCTTTAAAAGTGCTCTTTTACCTCTTCAACATCTACTCCCCACCATAGAAGGGCAGATAATTCCTCCTCATACTTTGCTTCACAATAGGATCATCCTTAAGAGGTGATACCCATGCTTCTGTGCTTTTGCAGCCCTCCACATGGTTTAAATGGGAAGCCTGATGGATTGAGGGCCAGTGGACCAGAGCCTTCCTACTTAGACTGTGCACCTCAAACCAGCAGGGTGGACGTTGCTGGAGCTTGTTAGGGTTGCAGAATCTCAGGCTCCATCCCCATTCTACTGAGTCCAAATCTGTAGTGAAAATGTGAAAGATTTATATCATCTGAAGAGAAACCAGAGTCCAAATCTGTAGTTAAATTAGATCCTCGGAAGAGTCATATGGGCATTGACATTTGAGAGGATGAAAGACTCTCCAGTCAGTATATCACAATCAACAGTGTCTCCCTGTCCATCCTTCAACCAAAGTTCAACGGGAACACACCTGAGTCAAACAAGGTCAGGCATGTTTAGCTGGTTACTATGTGAGAAAGTGCATGTCAGAGGAACCATAGGACATGTAGGGAAGAGGGAGCCAGGGGAGGCTTATTACAGGAGTTGGATTTGTGTTTTGTGGTTTAAGAGCGGTGGGCTGGGGCCCACTTTAATCCTCCCCACACCTAAGAGAAAAGGACCAAAACACAGTCACCAGGTTGTTCCCCCATCCCTCCCCATAACACCCAATCCAGAAGTACTCTCTGCTTTCTTGAATTCCTCTTAAAGAAAAAGGTATTTTGGCATATGCCTTATGCTGGGTAGGGAGAAGGGCCTTGGTGAATATCGGCAGTTCCTACTGCTACAGCCTGTAACTACCAGGCAGCTGTATCGCACTGTGGACTTGCACTGAGCTGTGTAAGATTAGGTGCTATAAAGGGCTTTTTGTAACAATAACTTGAGACATTAAACACTGCTCCTGATCACTCTTGTGCTGACTGGGAATGTCTGGGCTCCAAGGAGACCTTGTCAACCTGAGCCAACACTGCTGAACAAGCTGGCAGCCTCACTGTCTTCCCTGGCTCCCAGGAGAGCAGAGGGCTGGTGGCTGAGGGCTGAGAGGCAGCAGTGGGGGTGGGTGGCGGGGCGGGGGGGGGGGTGTGGGAATGAGGAGGTGCTAGTCAATGCATAAGAAATCTCAGTGGTGCAAGATGAACCAGTTCTAGAAACCTGATGTACAATATTGTGCCTACAGTTAACAAAATAGTATTGTACACTTAAAAATCGAAGAGGGTAGACCTCATGTTAACTGTATTTTAACACAATAAAGTTACAACTAAAATAAAGAGATTTGGAAAGAAGGGGAGAGGTCTTTAGGAAGAGAAGCTTGTGGATGGTGTTCTGAGAGCTTCCAAATGTGGGGAGTTGCCCTTTTCCTCTCTTTCCCAAGGGAGGAGCCACTATACATTTTCCCCTTAAAAATTGTGCTGTTTCTGAACTTAGGGCCAGAGGTCCTAAGAGGTCCTAAGTCTCCCCTGGAGTTGTGCAGTGGCAGTGCCTGCAGACAGGCTCCGAAGGCATCAGAGAAGTCCTGTAGAAGGTGGCAAAGTGGCACAGCTGGGTAGTTGAGGGGTCCCATCTCTTACCTACTCTCTGCAAGTACTAGATCAACAAGACAGCAAACGCTAAGCTTCCCATGGAGACAGATTAGCACGGGCAGGTCTTGACCTCCAGGCCGTCCCCACGGAATCTCCCGGAAGACAAAAGTTTTCCATAGAAAGGCTTGGGGATGGACCCCGTGCTAGGGACAAGGAGTTGGCCACACCACATCACCCCCTGAGACCCTCAAGGTCAGAAGGTGTCATAAGCAGTCCTAATAGAGAGTTTGGTCTAAGTTGTCTCCATAAAATATACCAGTCAAGAGCACCAACCTTGACACACTGGGTCTCTGCCGCTGGACATCATCTGAGCAGGGGCCATGCTCCAGACATGCAGGTCCATCTCTCCCACAGAGGCCAAATCCCCTCCCTTGTTACTGGTAACAAAATAACTAAGACAGAAGCCCAAAAGGAGAGAGGAAACATTCAGACTGAGCAGCTATTAACGATGGAGAAAGACTGCTGCTTTGCGGGCAGGTACAGGCAATGCCACGGCTGCGTCCATCGCCGACCACCTAGTCCCACTGAGACTCAGTGTCAGCTCGTTATCAAATCCAGTCACAATGTTTGTACAGAATTACCAGTTAGTTAGCCTTCATGCTAATGAATTATCTAATAATCAAGCACATATTTCTTTATATTGCCAACAAGTCTATTTGTGTGGGGGGTTTTGTTTTGTCAAAAATCTTGCTGAAATCAAGGCCCAGTATCCCAAGAGAAAGCTCTATGGCTGACATATTATTAACCCCACTGGCCCTAACCTTTTCTACGTGCTTACAAAGCACTTCAAGTCTAACTTATCAAGGGCTTATGCAGTGATGAGTATGGCTACAATTACTGAGTTTTGCTGTAGCATTTCTGGGCACTTCACAATTATCTAATTTTATTCACTGTCAGACTTCTAGGAGAGGACAGAGTCTCAGACACTCTAGATTTTCAGCCAGGCTCAGAGACTCAGACCGGGATTGGGCAAGTGCTTCTGTCATTGTTTAAGTTGAAAGAATGTTTAACTTCTGTTGGATTTCTGCTTGTGAGACACTGTGCTCTCTGCCCAGTGGAAGCTTCTTTTCTGTCTATTCACTATGGTCAGCCCGTGAGTTGTTCTGACTCCAGCTATGCACACTGGGACATTAAAAGATAGCAGTAAGCAGCAGTGTATCCTTGTCTTATTCTATGTGGTGTGTAAGCTTTCACATTGTTCTAAAGAAAATATTTGTGATCACAGTCTGCTGTGGACTTTTGAAAGGCAGTTGCAGTAAAATTACTGCCTGTATTTAGATAGAGTCTTTAGCTTGGAATTGTGTAACCACGTACCAGGTCTAAAAAGAAACTGAAGCAAAGTTCTCTTACCCCTCTAAGAACTCAACTTTGGTATTAATGTTTTATGTCCACACTGTATTAAAATCTGTAAAATTCTAGGAAAAAGAACAAGATGTCTGAAACAAAAAAAAAAAAAAAAAAAAAAAAGAGGAAAGATAGATCATCTTTCTGGGAATTTTTTTTTCTGGATGAGGTTCACGGCCTAATCTTGTTTCTCCAAAAGGATTAAGATACTGCCACCAGAGCTTACCTGAACAAACTCTTTAAGCCTTTTAAAATGATCCCTTCAGTTTGAACTTACCCCTTCCCAAGGCAAGAATCGGCACCTCTGCCTTAGTTTCCTGGAAGCTGATGTGTCCCTATGTCCGATATTATTGGACTGGCATGACCATCTGCATCGCTTTCGTATCTGTTAACTTTGCATGGGTATATGTTCTACAGTAGCATCTAAACAGTAAATTGTAACCACTTGCTGAACATCATTTGATCAGTTGCTTTCAGAATAGCTTAAGAACAGAAGCAAACTCACCTTGTCTTCCTTATTTTGTCCGTTTGTGCTGGCTGTCAGAGCTGTCCTGAATTTTTCAACAAGATTGATTGATCTGCCTCCCAGACTTGTGTTAGAAGTGATCTCATCAATTAGACCCTTCACGATGTTTCCCCGTGCTTTGTGATTGGCCAGACATGCCCTGTGGGTGCTTATTTCCTAAGCTTACATATCCCTTTAGGAAGGCCATGCTTACAATTAATAATTCCAAAGGCCTTGGGCACCTGAGACAGTTGGCATTATGTGACATGAAATGTATTTTTAGCCTTTTCTCATTAATTCTCACAGGAAAACTGCAATGGTTTTCCCTGAATGTTTTTGGTATAAATTGAGATCATATTTTTCTTCTAAGTCCTGCTTTTTAACAGGAAGCTGAGCAACTAGAGTAAGACCCAGAAGCCTGAATCACAGCCTCTAATTTAATATTTTCAGACAAAGTGCTATCTCTTCATTTAAAATGGAGTCACAAGTCCATATTTCTTCTCTCTTTTTTTCCTCCTAAGTTTGACAAGAATGGCTCTCTCTAAACTCAGCCAGCAGCAAGCCAAAGGTCCTAAAGGAAATTACAGTGAGAACAGGAGGGGTAGTGTGACAGTTATCAGCTCACAACATGACAAGAGCATCCATCACATCTGCTTTTAGGCCCAGGGTCCAGGGAGTGGGAAAAAAAAATAAAGAAAATACAAGTGCAGAGGGCTTGATTGACGTACCAGTAAGCTCAGTGGTTGTTAACCTCTGGCTGGGACCCTGTCCTCTTTGCACTCCTCACACCTGAAGTTGTCATCAGGTTCCTCTCGGACCCAAGGGAGCTGCAAAGCTCTGCTTTATCAGTAGTTCTTTGGTTCTCTTTTATGGTGATCCGTTTTTTATATTTAGCTTTTTGCTTGAGAACTTTTTATTAAAATCGAGTTTGGCATGATGTTTAATCATCAAATAGTTATTAAAGGCTATGCTGTCATGATTAAGTTTTTTCCATTTTAATCTTTAAAAATGTTTAACTTGTGGTAAAAAAAATCCCCGCAACATAAAATTTTATCACCTTACTTTTTTAAAGTATACAGTTCAGCAGTATCAATATATTTACATTGCTATGCAATGGATCTCTAGAACTTGATTTCATCTTGCAAACCAATTGCCTGATCCATCTTGCAAAAACTCTATACCCATTGAACAGCAGCTCCCCATTTCCCTCTTCCCCCAGCCTCTGGCGACCACCATTCTACTTTTCTTTTCTATGAGTTCAACTACTTTAGATACCTACTGTAGATGGATTTATACAGAATTGTCTTTTGGGGACTGACTTGTTTTACTGATCATAATGTCCTCAACATTCATCCATGTGGTAGCATGTGATAGAATTTCCTTTTTAAGGCTAAATAATATTTCATGATATGCATATCCTGCATTACCTTTTTCCATCTATTACTGTACATTTGGGTTGCTTCTATTTCTTGGCTATTGTAAATAGTACTGTAATGAACATAAGTGTGTCCTTGGAGTTCTTTTTTGCACAGATGTATTGCAAATATTCAGGGACCATCTATAGTTAGAGACCTTTTTGGATGCCTCCTAAGTTGCTGGCCTATGTCTCTTATAATTTAAATATACTATTTCAAAATTTATGCAAAGTAACTTATGTTAGAAAGGATCCATAAGTGAATGGGGTTAAAAAGCCAAGACAAAACATATAGTTCCAAGAAATCTTTTGCCTGGTTGAAAAGAATAAAAGACAGTTGTGGAGAAACTAAATGTATTTGTGGGTTGCATATTTTTGGGAGTATTGTGGCTCTACAAGGATGAAGAGCACAGGGTGAGGCATGGAGACAAGGAGGTACCACGGTTCTGACAAAGTCCTCCCAACTGGGGAGCACGATTTCATTTCTCAGGAGTGTTGGTTAAAAGCAAAGTACAATTGTTCAATATTGCAGCTGCCAGTGGCAGTGGAGCAAGCAACATGCTCACCAAAAATAAAAGTAAAGAAAAAATTGAGGAATTATATGTCCAAGGAAGGCTTTGAAAAGCTCCAGCATATTTTGAGGAGTCTAGAAGGCCATACTCATATAGAAGTCTATGTGCGTGCTGAGAATATACTTAAGAAGGCTTTATGTTCTCATCTATGGATGATCTTGAGGCTCTTTGCGAACAGGCAGTGAAGGCTAAGATAGCATTGTAAACTGTCTGCCCAAGGAATGCCCTAGCCCACACAACGCACACCAGCCTCTTGGCAAAAACCAGGAAACTTGTTCATTCCAGAAAGTTAAAGAAACCTCTGTGTAATCATTAGCTGATCACTAAGCTCACCAAGGAGAGATGTCACTGGCTACACATGGCCAAGATTCAGACTTTAAATAGTTCAGGAAAGTCACTAACAAAGCAATATCAGCAGAAAAATAACCACAACCAAGAGCAGTTTTTGGAAGTTTTTAGAAGAGCAAAGGCCTGAAAAAAGGTAATAAATATATATTTAGGTCAACGGTTGTGTTTAACCTAAACCCTGCTTTCTTTTTTTTAAAATATATTTTATTGATTATGCTATTACAGTTGTCTCATTTCTCCCCGTCATTACCTTCCACCCTGCACACCCTCTCCCACACACATTCTCCCCTTTAGTTCATGTCCATGTGTCATAAGTTCTTTAGCTTCTACATTTTCCACACTATTCTTGCCCTCCCCCATCTATTTTCTACCCCCTGTCTATGCTACTTATTCTCTATATCTTCCCCCCCCACTCCCCTGTTGCTAACCTTCCATGTGATCTCCATTTCTGCATTTCTGCTCCTGTTCTAGTTGTTTGCTTAGTTTGCTTTTGTTTTAGTGTGGTTCTTAATAGCTGTGAGTTTGCTGTCTTTTCACTGTCATATTTTTTATCTTCTTTAAACCCTGCTTTCTATATGCAATTCTTAGCATTTTTCTATAGCTAGACAGGCAAGGAATGCCAAAACTTTTCCTAAAGACTTTTTAACCTTTTCAGATAGCATCCTTATTTTCTTTACCACTGTGGTAGATTGGAATATTGCCTCTAATTACTCACTATCTTATTATCAATTATTCACTCACATTCTTTACCACAAAAGTTTTCAGTGCCCTCTCATGATGAGCACAACATATATTTTTGCCCCATCAATATCGGCCTTGGCCATGCGATTTGTATTATTCAATGGGATGAGACATGAGCTGAAGGCTTAAATACACTGACATTATCTTGTTTTGCTTTCTTGCACTTCTGCCATTCACCATGAGAAGAACATGCCCTGGATGACACTGGCCCAAAGACAAGGAAGAGATTAATGGCACAGACCTGAATTCAACCTGCAGGCTAGAGGCAAGCTCAGCTCACTAACGGGCTAAATTGAGCCATCCTAACCAATCTGTAAAAATACAGGGAAAAAATAAATGCTGTTATAAGCCACTGAATTTGAAGGTGTTTCGTTACATGGTATTGTTTCAGCAATAGCTAACCAATATGATCACTAATTTAGAAAACAACAGTGTTCTTATGACACACGTATATTGACTTTTGACAAGTTGTTATTAGACGTTTGTCCTGATTTTAGTTTTTCACTTGTGTATCTAGACTGGAACTTGTTTGGAAGTCAAGGAGAACATCTATTTGGAAAGTAAGGTTTCAGCAAATATAGGACACCAAATTAGTGCCCAATAAAAAACTTACTGACAGTAAAATATGAAATTTTCCTACTTTCTCTTTATGACAATTCTGCTTCTTACATCAGTTTAGCTGATAATTACTAGCAATTTCTTTACTCATTCAGTAGTTGCAGTCTCAGTGAATAATGTAACTAAGAAAGAACTCTATTTTGAGACAAAATCTCTAAGGATTTTTCAGGTCTGATAAGGTCTCATACTGCAATTAATTAGCATCCCTGTACAAGGCTAATGCTAAAACATAGAATGATTCCATATTTTTTCCCTTTATGCTTCTTAGCCAGAGATGGACCACTCCTCAGGTCTGACTCAGAGTTACTTGCCAAATTCCACTTCACCTGTTGGGGACAAGCGGGTGTGTTTCTTTGTTGAACCAGTAGCTGAAAATGGAGTCCTCGGAAATAAGGGTTATAAAGCTTCAGTTGTATTAAGGAAAAAATGGTGTGGAGAAAGTTTACCTACTTTTAATAAAAGGACGCTTTGTCATCAAATTGGTTTTTGCCTCTCTTGAAATATTGCTTCATTCTCTGTTTTACACCAGCTTTTCAAGCAGAAAGAGCATTTATTAAGTTAACAGTAGTGGATGTGCAAAAAGAAACTTTGGTGTGATTCAAAGGGACTAATAAATAACAATTATCTGTTGTGATACAAGATGGTGGTGGGATTTGAGTGGATTTGGGACAAAGGTTGAAAAAGCCCTTTTAATATGTATATGTATATATATTTGGATTTTCTATTTTTGAATCATGTGACTTCATTTCTTCTTTAAAATTTATATATAATTCAATATAAAATATATACTGCAGGATAGAAACTAAATTTGGTAGCCCAGTCAAGTTTAATAGCTTTACATGATTTACATAATTCTATATACACAACATAACAGATAGTATCTTATGACAGTAAATATTAGCTGGAAGTAATAATTTTTAGGTGAGGTGAAATCTTGACCCTGAAAACCATATGTAATATATACTTATTCTGACATCGCTGTTCATAGTTATTGGTTCATTTAAGGTGATGGTGTAATTGATTTTGAATGCTACACTGTTATTATTAGAGAAGATAACTAATAAGAAAACAAAGGACTGATATACTCAATTGCATTGACAAGCAACTGGTTGATTATTATTTTCGTAAAAAGGAGGCATAGAGATATGAAGCTAATTGGAGCTCTACATTCAGTGAAATTCTTCACATGGTTGTTAAACAGCTTAGTTACTAGTTGCTTGAGATTTTGTGGGTTGGTGTCAGTTTTTATCATTTTGTAAAAATAAGCTTTGGAGAAGTCCAAGTTTAGAAAACATCCTCAACTTGAAACCCAAACTTTCAATCAGTAGGCACTTGCAGAAGTATCTAATTTAATTTCCAGTTCTCACAATTTCAAGATATGTTTTGAACACCCAGCTTTATCTTCACATGGGCAGGTGCAGGGGTTGGCAGGGTGGGTTATCTCCGAGGATGCTGTAGTCAGAATTAATTAGCTAATGGGTGAATAGTGCTCTCCCTATGTGTCAACTGCCATTGATTATGAGCTAGGGTTATAAAAAGGATAGGTGTATATATATATAAATTTATAGTTATATATAGTTGTTTCTTTGTTAAGAACTTGAGGAACCTTCTCCTTCATCCTTATCCAATTAATTTCACCATTACATTAATGTAGGAGATTTATATTTTTAATGACTTAGAAGATTAATTTGGAAGAACAGGTTATGTTACTTTTTTAGTTGAGTAGATAGAAAATGAGGTCAGCTATTGAAATCTGGGCTGGCTTAGTGCTGTGCCCTCTGAACTCAAGAGGCTATATTGTCAGTCTGAGGGGTCACAATCCTCCTCAGCTCTCTGGAGAAGCATGAGGTCATACATCACCATCATCTCAGCTCCGCAGCATCGGCTCAGACAAAATGAGAGAACAGCTTGAAGGTCTCTATCCCTTTTCTGTTATAGTGTCCCTTCTTTCCTCAGGCACTCATTTACTTAAATTGCAGGATTGGCAGTGACTTTTCAATTTGAGAAAGCTAATTGAATGTAGTCTTATAAGTTGCAAGATCTGCTGTGCTCCAGAGGCATCCCTGTGAAATCCACTGCGATTTTACAGGCAACATGCGCAGACACGGTCCCAGTGTGCCAGGGAAGAGGGAGTTCAGCGGAGCTGCTGTTCTTGAAATTTCGGCCTGGGATCATTACTGAAAGAGGTCTCGTGGGCCACTACCGAAGCCCACTATTAATGTTGATAATATTGAAGTAATGGTGATAATATTAAAGACAAGAAAGGTACTAATAAGGTAACATTGGAGCTTGTAGCAGAGGCTTAGTTAGCTCCAGCTACTATAACAAAATACCATAGATCCAGTGATTTAAACAACAGACACTGATTTCTTACAGTTCCGAAGGCTGGAAGTCCCAGAGCAGGGTGCCAGCATGATTAGGCTCTGGGGAGGGCCTGTTTCCAGGTTGAATGCCTTGTATCATTGCGTGGTTGAAAGAGAGCTGGCTAGCATGCTGACCTCTTCTTAAAAGGGTAGGAATTTCATCATGTGAGTGCCACCTTCACGACCTAATTACCTTCCAAAGTCCCCACTCTCCTTTACATATCACCATGGAGTTAGGGTTTGAACACATGAACTTGGGGCAGATATGTATGTCTAGTCCATTGTAAGCAGGAAAAGCAATAGCAACTTGTTCAAAGTCCCAAATGGTACTTTATAAACAGACACACAGGCCTATGCAGACACATGAATACATCCAAGACACGATGGATGATTTCATGGAAGTGAGGACAGCAGTTCAATAATGGGGTCGTCCAGTGGGCAGCTCTAACAATGGAAGTGTATGCATCTACAGCTATCCTAATGATACGATGTTGACCATGACAGACTCAACATTTTCTTCAGCTTGGATAAACTTTAGACATATTTCTGCCTGATTCTAGACCCTTAACCTCCCTTTTCTGAAAGCATTTTCTTTAGAAACTTGCAGTTGCAAATTCTTTCTTTGCACCTTGAAATGCATGTAAAACTTTCCCGAGCCTCTTGCCTGTTTTACAGCTCTGGAAATGTTTTTCCTCCAGAACTTGTGGAACCATATTGTTACAGTAGGCAGCTAGTTAGGTATTGATGAAAGACAAGGGGACCAGACACCTAATTGAGCCAGTTTTACTAGGAAGCTAAAACTTCCAGACACTCCTTTCTAGCTCACTGTTTAGGAGTAATAATAAATTCAATTCAATTTAAATATTAAATAATAATATTTAAATTTTATCAAATATGTAACATGTGACACATTTCTTATGTATGTTACTTTTATTAATTATCCTGACAACATTATAAGGTATGTTTTATTTTTATCTTAGTTATTGAAACCCAGAAAGATGATATCACCTTCAAGCTCACATGGTGTGAGGGTAGCAGACTAAGATTTAAATCCATGTTTACTGAATCCAGAAATATCAACGTTTAACCACCTTACTGTTCTGCCTTTCATCCCAGTTGCACACTTTGCTTACCTGGACATGTAGCTCTAAAAAAAAAGAATCAAAGGAGGAGTGACTTCTACAGGGGTGGGGGGTAGGAGAGCTGTTGGAAGTCACCTTCTTTGATTAACTGGATTAAAGTTGACACCATTTACAAGAAGGGACATAGAGGGGACATGGATATGGGTGGATTTGTTGGGTTTGTGCATTTATGTAACTACAGTTTTTTATCAAACATTTTGATTTTGTGCATCTAAATAGCATAGTTTTTATGAGTATAATTAACATTGTAGCCCTAAAAGTTAGAAACTTTTTAGGGACCATATCCTTCCAGTCTGATTTCTAGGCCAATGACATTTTTAAAGAAGTTATGTTTTTGACCTACGCTCATCCAAACTCAAATTATTCCATAATGGTTTCGTGTTCTTGCTAAGGTGTCCATATTTCTCCCTAAAGCACTTGATAGTTATGCTCTTTCCTGATTGATGTCTTGCCTTTTATCAACCAGACTAAGTGAGAGACAAGATGGATTGGAACAGAGTTCATTCTCTAACTAAATGTGGCTCTGTGAGACATAAAATGCCAATGCTTAACATTGTTCCAAATTCTGCAAGTTTATTCACTTTGGAGAAACATGTGATTAACACTTGCATGGTATATCTTTGAAGGCACGTCAAACTATTTTAGTAATTTAAAAATAAAATTCAAACACCTACCTATTCAAAGCCCTTAATATAATGTTTGAAATAGGCTGAACAAGGAAAATATTTGTACTAAGCCTTTTACTTTTTTCCAGTCATCCACTTTTCACTTCCTGGCCTTTGTACTTAACAACCTTCCCACCACACACCCATCTCCACACACACACACACACACACACACACACACACACATTTACAATGTTCTTCTCTATTTGCTTGGTGAACTAGTTATTCTTCAAGCCTTGTCAAGACCATTTTCTGTATTATTTTTCTCTCCCCTGTCCGCCACCAGGTTACAGCTCTCTCTGCTTATGACTGAAGATACAGTGTATGCACGTACCTCTTGTGGTGTTCTGGACTCATAAATACATGCTCACTCTTAACTCTCTTATTGGACTTGGCACATTGAGGACACATCTGTGTCTAACTTTCCAAAATTAGCACCTCCCTAAATGCATAATATGTAAGTCAGCTATCTGATGGGTCAGTTGCAATTTGAATCTGTCTCTTAGGCCTTGAAAGTGAATAAGAAAAAATAAAGAGCAACTTCAGCTCCTTATTTGATCTGTTGGCTGTTACAGTTTTTCAGTTAGCCCCCAGGGAGCCCCATTAACAAAATGTAGATTCCAGGTTCCCTTAGACACCGTGTTCTGTGGTTCTCCATGATAACTACATTTACAATTGAAAACAGTAACTGCAGCGGCATTAGAGCCTCACAGTGATGGACACAGAATGACCGTTGAAACACTGCTTGAAAAGTGCTGGATACACCAACACAGGCAGGGAAAAGACAGGGCATGCAATGGCTTGCTATGAAGGACACGATGGAGAGACAGCAAAATTTCACCGAGGCCCGGTCCCTGAGACCCACTGACTTTACAGCCTAAAGCTGGTACTGCTTTAAAAAGGTCAGTCTGAAGGAATATTAGTTTTCCCAGAATAGAGTGCTTTACTCTTTTTAAAAGTAATATGCCATGCAGACATATCTGGACTTTCTGGAATATCCATACGTTAGTTCAGCAAGAATTTTCACTAGTGAAGCCACCTGGTCTTGGATTTTTACTTTTGGGGAGGTTTTTGATGGTTGTTTCAATTTCCTCAGTGTTCATTGGTCTATTTAGATTTTTTGGTTTTTCATGATTCAGTTTAGGAAGGTTATATATTTCCTGGAACTTGTGTATTCTAGGTTATCAAATTTGGTGGCATATAGTCTCTCGTAGCATTCTTGCAGGATTCTTTGTGTTTCTCTGGTGCCTGTGATAACTTCCCCTCTTTCATTTCTGTAAGTCATCCCCTACAGTGCCCCGCTTTCTGTCCTGAGAGCCCAACTATGGGACATGAGGAACCATCTCTCCACAGCCTCAGGACCTCCATCCAAGGAAATCCTTCATTTAGAGTGTTGCGGCTCCAGGCTTCACTATTAAACACTTCCCGGTTTCTTCCTTGACTATCTCTTCTGTTCATTTCTTAACTCTTCCAGCTATGTCTGTAGGTCTGGATCCAAACGTTCATCTCTTTTAGCTAATCATTTCCCCTTAATGCTGAGTTCATCCTAGGTCTGCTCTATTTTAAGTGCTTGTTCACATGGCTGCCTTCCTGTAGAGGTTGCCTTGAAAATACTATCAATGTTTGCAACCCCCCTCCACCCTTCTGGTTCCACTTCATTCTATTTTCCAAACCTTCTAACTAACTACATAATTAAGTAATGTGTTATGTCAATATTTCATTGTCTGTCTCCCCCTATAGAGTCTACGGACAGAGAATTTTGCTTATTTTGTTTATTAATGCGTCCCATCTGAAACACGGTATGCAAAAACTGAGCAGTGGGTGAGCACTTCCCTCTTAAAGCTGTTCCCATTACTGCTGACTGCCCTGCACACGCACAGGGCATTGCCTTCAGCCAGCTGGCAAAGGGACCATTGGTGTTGCTGTCCTTCCGCAATGCCTGGTCTGGAGCTCACAGCCACACTGACCGAGGATCCAGCGTATGGCTTCTGTTTCTTGGCTTCCTCAGGAACTAACCTAGATTATGTTTTGGAGGGGGTGCAAAAACTATGTTTCTGGGTGTTAGTTTTCATGGAGTCAAAAACTGACAGATTAGAAGGATGCCTCTGGTGCATTTGGGAGCTGGTTTTTACCCACCTTTGTCATGACTTCATTTTTTTGAAAAATATTGGAATTTTTTCCTAGTTGGAAAAAAATTCCCTACCTGTAGCTTTCTAAATTTTTTTACCTATTTTATTAAAATAGTTGCCATATTTGAATCTGTTAAATTCCCAAATGGAGCTCAACCTATAGGTTGCAGGTCAACGAAACAAATTTATGGATAACCTGGTACATTCCAGGCACTGTGCTGATTTCCAAGATAAACAGTACATAGGTCATGTGTGTTATCAATCAGTGACTGAGCAAGTTTTAGTTATAAATATGCCTACATATAGATGTATGTGCAAATACATATATGTATATAAATATGTGTGTGTAAATGTCACAAAATAAAAGTACTTGACTTTTCCTCTCTACTTAAATATTACTCTTGGGCAACAACTTTACCTTTTGTTTTTTGAGTATATCAAATATAAATAATCACATAGGTCAGAAAGTTTCCTAAGAAAATAAAGTGACTTCAGAATATGTACTGTTAATTACTTCCAATAAAATCCTTGTTTGGGGAATTTTAGAGTTAGCTAGGTACTTTGCGTTCTCTTCACTTAGAAATGACATATTTGAGGTTTAGTCACAGAGATGTTTTCTATTCAAAGCAAAATGGCATGATTCCTTTACCATGGCGTTAGTAGATACTGGCATTAGTGGGCTGGGCTTATGAATCCCTGCGTGTGAAAGCCTATATTTCACAAGGGATTGCACTGACTCCTAATATATTGTCTCTGAGTTTCCTCCTTGTCTGTGTTGTCAGTGCAGTCTGCCTGACTTCTTTACTCTGAGCCATGCAATTTTATATAATTATAAACACCACCCAAACTTCTATTACTATGACATAAAATCTCGAGCTTGTAGACAAGATGCATTTATATCAGCATGTTAACATTATTATTGAAAGCAAAAGTAGTTCTAATGTTTTCTCTATTATAGACAGGAAATAACTCCTTCCCCTTTGCATTCTACTTCATGCTCTGAGCTAACATTATTCAGCTTCATTTTCTCTCCCAGAAACGCTGCACAATTACATAAGATTGCGTAGCCTTTTTCAGAGAAATAAATGTGAATAACATGGGGAAGTCTTCCTCCTCCCTTTGAGGGTTTATTTTCCACACCCTCTGCTAAGTTGATTGCTTAAAAAGGCACATCCCCCTTTGCTGGCTCCACATTTCTCTGGACATATGCTGTTTCTATGTCGTTGAGCGTCTGTGTAGAACTCAACAGGGAGAGGTAAGCCACCCTCTGCTGAGGCCACCCTCTGCTGTCACTGGCAAGACCTCATGAGGCTCCTGTGAGAGGGGAGAAGAGACACCAGTCAGTGGGGTGCACCTCATGTCCAACAGCAGAAGGAGCCTCCTGGTGACACAGTGATTGTGTCTTTGTGACCTAAGGTTGCTGCTTCAGAAGTAACACAGAGGCCTGGGGCCTTGGTGTTTAGGATGCAGGATCAGGACATGAGGTTTTGGATCTTAGGTCACGCACAATACTTAACACAGTCGTTTGTGGTAAATACTATTATCTGTAGGTGTTATAGATGTTTATATATAGTGTACATGGTAAGAGGGAATGTACATTCATAAAAAAAAAAAATCTTGCCCCTAATTGAACAGGTGTTAATGTCAGAGTCAGAATTCAATCAATGTAACCTCAGGCCTGTTGGTCTTTTCTAACTGACTGCAGCATTTCTGGGCTTCACACACTCTGCAACACCCCAGTCTCTTCGAATGTTGCCAAATATTCTGCCTTGCTACTTGATTAGGGTTAACATTTTTAAAGCAAATGCAATATACTCATGTCATTTATCTAGGTCAGCGATTTTCAACTGGTGTGCCATGAGAATTTTTAAAACATGCAATACCTGACTGTTTAGTCAGAGGCACTGACTTCTTTTCCTTCAGATTGTCAAATGAAAAAGAATTACTATAACCAATGCAACAATAGCCATCTTGTGTGAAAGCCCTGTCTTGAACCATGAATGTATAGGTCATATAATGGAGTTGCCTCTTATTGGTCACATTACATAACAAGTTTGCATTTGGTTGGTTAATTATTGGAACTAGAAACCCTTATATATGAATATAGGCATCTGATTTTTAAAAATTTACTTTGGAGCAAAAAGATTAGGTAATTATTTTTTATTGCAAATCAATCAAAATTATACCTATATTTTGTGTGAGATCAGCAAATATATGTATATATTTTGCATATGTGTGTATGCATGTGAGAGACACAGAATTTTAGTAATTAGTTCATGTGTACCACGAAGTGAAAAGGTTGAAAAATGGTTGACCTAGGTACTGCAAGGAAGATAGGAACAGATAATCCCTTCTTTGCCTTCAAGGGGCTTAGAATTTAAGAGAGAAGTTAGAAATGAATGTATAAATGACAAAAAATAACAGGCAGCACATTATAAGCTGTCACACAGGAAAATGTGAACCACTTATTTTGGGAGAAAAAGAAAGTCTTAATGATAGAAATGACATCTGACCTTGGTCATAAAAATATAAACATAATTTTGATAGGAAGAAATGAGGGTCTTAGATTTTCTGGAAGACATGAAGTTCTGAGCCAAGACACATAGCTAAGAACCTTCTGATGTAGGCAGGGATGGTGATGGACTTCTTTTGGCTAAAACATGGTGAGCAAGAGTCAAAACTGGAGATTGCCGCCAAACTTTAGTGCCACCCTAAGGACCTGCTGGCTTATTCTATAGGCAAAGGGTGACTGTGAGAGGATTTTAAACCAGGAAATAAGGTATTGAGAGTGAACGTTTTAGAATATAACATTGACTACTCCATGAGGGCGAAGGTAAGAGGATGTACAAAGTCTATCCAGAAGGTATCCAGTCATGTATTATGGAAAATAGAGGTGTTTATTGAAGAAGGTACAAGATACATGAGACATTGTACATAAGACAAGGATGTCTCCTCAGTCCCTCTCAAAGTAGGCACCATGGGACCTCACACAGTTCTCCCAATCATCATCAGCTACACTATTGTATTTTCCTGAATCTCATCAACGGTCTGAAATCTCTTCTCCTTCAAAGATGATTTTAGTTTTGGGAAAAGCCAGAAGTTGCAGGGTGCCAAATCTGGGCTGCAGGGGGTGGAGCTGAGTCATCTGGGTGATGTGATGTTTTGCCAAAAAACTCTGCATGAGATGCGATGCATGAGTGGGCATGTTGTTGTGATGAAGCTGCCAATCATCAGTTACCCATAGCTGCGGTCTTCTGAATCATCTGAAAAGTTTCTGCTGAGGAATGTTCAAGCTTAATGCAAAATTTGTTGCAGATTTGTTGCTCTACTCGCTCAGTCATTTTTTAATGTGATGGCCACACAGTACACATACTCACTTGATGGCATCTACGATAGTGAAGTTGTTGTTCATACATGTGCACTCTAGTCCATTTTTTTTGGCTGCCAGGTTACACTGATGTTGTGCAAACCATTCTTGCTATATCAACAATGGTTGGGCTTTTTCTGGACAGACCTTGTATTACGGAACTCACCAGTGTTTGTGGATGAGCAGTCCTGTGTTCTTCCAGCACCTCTTCAGAGAGGATTTGTGAAGGAACTGTGTCTCTGAGCTGAGCATCAGGAGGAGGAAAAGGGGATAAGAGGTTAGCTGATGGCTTCAGGTTGTGTCTTCAGGATACTGATGAGGTCCTGTGTTTCTCTGGATTTAGTGGTTACATGGAAGTTGCAAGGAAGGAGGTGAGATGAACAGGGAGAGAGAAAAAGGCAGTATGTTGATGGGCAGTAGCCATAAGAAACAGGAAGTCCTGGGAGCTACCACAGCAGTGGATTCCTTGACCTGCAGCCATGGCAGCAAACTGGATCCATGACCATGGAAATAGTCTTGCCATTGCCAGGGTTACTCCTGCTGAAAGCAAAGCATGTGCCAGGATCTGGGGTGACATGTAAAACAAATATGGGACATCATTGAACTTTACATAGGATGGTCAGAAAAGTCACCCTGAGAAGTGACTCTGAATAAAACACTTGAGACAGACATTCAGGCAGATATCTAGGATAAGAGGCATTCGGCCAGGTGGGAAAGCAAGCAAAAGGTCCTTGCTATATAAGACTGTCAAGTGTGTCTGAAGAACACCAAGGAGTGTGCCATAGCTGGAGTGACAGAGAGCAGAGAAAGAGAATAAGTGAAAGAAGTAATAGGGAGCCCGCTAATGTATGCATCTGTAAGTGATAAGATTTTTATTTTTTACTCAAAGTGAGATATAAAGACATTCAAGGATTTAGAGCAAAAAAAGGACCTGGCCTGCTACAGCTTTAATAATGCTGCTTTTGGCACTCGGTTGAAAATAGACTATAGAGAGGAAAGGGTTGGAGAAGTGAGATTAAATGCAAGCCTACTGTAGTAAAATGGGTGAGAAATTATGGTGTTTCAAGCTATGTGGAGAGTGATGCTTCAGAAATGATCAAATTCATTGAAGGTAGAAAAACAGAATTTTCAAAAGATTAGAAGAATTATGTTTAAAGAAAAACCTGTCAAATATAAGTACTGTATTTTTGAGACCATAATACATATCTAGGTTTTAGAGGAGGAAAATCGGAAAAAAAATTTTTGAAGCAAAAAATGTGGTAAAATATTTAATAACATAAATAACATAATATTTAACCAATGTAAATGTAACAGAACTCAACAGCAGCATTAACAACCATTATTCCTCCCAAATTTGGGGGGTGCATCTTATAGTCCAAAAACAAGGTACTTATTTGTGGCCTGTGTACTGGAAGAATGGGGATACTTTTAACTGGTATGAGGAAGGCTACAGGAGGAACTGGTTTGGGCAAAATATGGGAAGCTAGTTTGAGCACGTGAAATGTGAGATTTCTGCTTAATATCTTATGAAAAATATGAAGTAAATAATTGGAGGTGTAGGTGGCATTTGATTGGAGAAGTGGGAGCTGGAAATATAAAATTTGAAACCATCAGTGTACAGATTGTACTTGAAGCTGTGAGGGTGAATGAAATCAACTGAAGAGTGAGCATCAAAAAGGTACAACAGATAAGTCTTGGGGAATTCCTATATTTGAATCCGGGGATTGGAAAAGACAGTAAAGTATACTGAGAGAGGTGTCAGAATACCCACCCCCCTCCAAATATGTGTGTCCTAGAAACCAGTAGAAATAACTGTTTTAAGGTAAAAATTGATGATTAATTCTGTCAAAATCTGTTGTTAGGTCATGCCAATAAGGTCCCACCAATGACCATCAGATTTAGCACATAGGTAATGCTGGTGACTCCAAGAAGACAGTTTCTGGGGAGTGGTGAAGAGCAAAATACGATGGAAGGGTGTTCAAGAAATAGTGGAAGGATAGATACTGGTTTCACAAGCAGAGAATGAGTAAAGGAGATGAGGGTATGTGCAGGCAAGTGACTATGATAAGGAAAGAAGAGAAGAGGCTATGGTAGGTGAATAACATTGAAAAAGGTGTTTGAGTCCATAGCTGGTTGGAAGAACTGTTAGATATCTTAGCCTGAGCCTCCTAAGAAAACACCACAGACTAGGTGTCTTAAACAATAAACATTTTTTTCTCAAAGTTTTGGAGCCTGGGAAGTGTAGGTACAAGGTAGCTGAAGATTCTGTGCCTGGTGAGGACTCTCTTTCTGGATTGCCTTCTTGCTGTGTCTTCACAAGGGGGGGAAGGGGAGAGAGAGAGAGAGAGAGAGAGAGAGAGAGAGAGAGTGAGGAGATGGAGAGCACACTTTAGTCTCTCTTCCTTTTCTCCTAAGGACATTAATCCTATCAGGAGGAACTCTCTCTCACGACCTAATCTAAACCTAATCAGCTCCCACAGGCTCCTTTCCAAATACCATCACGTTAGGGGTTAGAGCTTTAACGTATGGATTTGAAGGGACATACAAATTCAGTCCATAATATTAGATTTGGGTTACAAGAGAGTGTGAACTAAAAGTGAAGAGGTAGGGATTGGTGTGTGGAATTATTGAAATTCAGGTAACAATAGGGTATGACCATGGGAATAAGTAGCCAAACTGAGGCTAAAGGAAAAATCTCTGGAGGAAATAAACTCAGGATTTGAGAGGCCCGGTTGTTGGAAGAGTGACCAATGTGAGTTTCCATTATGATGGGAAAATACTGGAAAGAATGACTGTAGCGGAAACACAATAGCAGAAGTTAAACTCTTTTAACAAGAGAGGAAAAGCTGGAGTCCTGTGAACATGGGGGATGACTGACAAAAGACTGCGAAGTATCTGATGAAATGACTCAGGGCTGGGAGTTCTGATAGGGAAGGGAGGGACAATGTTCTGGAAAGGATGAGGAACAAGAGGGGCACTCTACTCAGATCCATGTGCACACAGAGAGTAGGAGAAAAACACCCACTGTTCAAAGAGATAGAAGGGAGCCAGGTTTCACTCACGTTGAGAATTTGATGGGGGCTTTCAGAATGTTAAAGTTAAGGGATAGGGTTGGTGGTTGACTTAGAGTTTCAGGGGAACAGTGAACAAAAAGGTTTCAGGAGTAGAAGGTGGGAGATGAGGTCAGAAAAGGCGTTTTATGGAGCCAGGTGAGGATGAACTTTAGAGAATGAAGAATGACCTTGGAGTCATGGGTCTTTTGTAGTGACTGGGATAAAGAGGGATAAAGTCCACAGATTAATCCAGTTGGTGCAAGATACACAGTGGTGCAGATGCTGGGAGGGTTTAGGAGATGCAGGGATGTAGAGGCAACTTGACAAGCAGCATGAATTCTGGCTTTCCATCGGAGTCCCATATAAACATGCCTTTTGTGCCCTTGGATTTAGTTCAATATTGGTCTGCAGGATTGGCCTTCAATCTGGTACTCTCCTAACTCACAGTGCTTTACACATCCTAAGTGCTTAACAAATATTGTTGAGTGAATTAAAAGTGCCAAGTGTGAGAATGATATGGGTGAAAATCAAGCCAATTCTAGGAACTAATCACAAAAATTGTAGTTCAGTCCATGGTAATCTTAATCCATAGTCTGCTTTTTAACCTAGGCAGTGGAAAGAGAGTGGTCATAAATTTATGTTTCAAGGCATAAAAGGAGAAAGAAGTAAAATTTATGCAAAAGTAGGATACAGTGGATGTTTGAGGCTTTGTAACCAAGTTATAGTTTTGTGAGATGCATTTTTTTTAAGTCTGGCGAAGTATATTTTGGTTTTGCTTTTTTACTGGCTGAAACAAGATGAGGAATAACTTCTGCAAAAGAAAGAAATCCTAATTCCATCAGCACAAGCTCTGGAAGAAGGAGACATGGGGGAAGGGCAAATTTGGCAATGCACAGATCTCTGTACCTCTTAACACCTCATGACAACTCATTAAAATGAAAGTCTCTCGGTGTTTGAAATCTTTTTCCAGACAAATAAAGAGTTTTCTTTGGTTTCAAACATCTCCACAGAAGCTAGCAGGTTTTCTGCATCTTTTTAGCTATCTTTGCAATGAATTCCTGACAGTAGAGCATCTGCTAACAGAAAGTTTCTCTGATGTTCCCCTGAATCAGAACGCAAACGGTCATACGCAGCCATTAGATCTGTCGTCAATTAACAACAGTGGATTTGAAGAGTTGGGGGAGGGTTTGGGAATTAAGTAACCCAATCTACCCGTTACTCCCCTTCCCACAACTCTTCTGGAACTTTTTTTCCATATGGTTCAGAGAAATTAATTAGCTTGTCGTGGCCACAGTAAATTGTAGCTTACAGCCATTTCAGAAATGCACTAAACTAGGAGGCTTAGTGATTATGTATGTACATGAACTAGGGGCACCTGAGGTACGATGGTGGTGTGGGCAGGTGGTGGTCATCCAGTGGCAGAGAGAGGGTAGACATCTTTAAAGTTAGAGCTTTCAGGAAGTTAAGTATGAGGTATAATTCCTTGATTCTCCCCACGTTTTCAACCTGCAGAGGGAGCCATTTCTCCTCTTATTTGTGTAAACCACTCATGGCAAATAAAAAGTGGGAGAGATGGGATTGTGACATACCAAGAGAAACTACAATTCATAGTTGATTTATGATTCATACACTTTATGACATTTTTCTGTTTAAATAAGCAAGAAGTATGGTTGAAAGATGATTTTAACTATATCACATTACAAACATTCGTATACGAAATGAAATTTGTTGTATTCATAACTTTGCTAAGGGTGATTTGCAATAAATTAGATTGATTCTGAAATAAAGTGAAAACTTCCTAAAAACAGCTACCAAACTTAAAACACTTTTAGTTTTGTGAAAATGTTTTGTAATTTACTTGATAATTTTTTCTATTTAAAATTTATTTTTGAAACAAATATACAAAAATTAAATTAGTGAAGTATATTTGCTATAAAATAAATCATTGGAATTGAAGTATTTATTTAAACCCTAAAGAATACTGGCACTACATGGGTTTAGAGTTTGACTATTTTCATATATCTGATGATCATATTTACTATGAAAACATAGTGGATTCACTCCAAATCACTTTTATATATTATATACATATATGAATGTGTATGGTGTATATATGTGTGTATGTATATGTGTGTACGTATAGGTGTGTGCTTATATATTCACATATTTAATGATATTTTAAAAATTTGCAATCATTTTTCTAGTCCTAATGCCATTTTAATTAATAACTTATACTTGATGAAGAGAAATTTGACTGAGAGAGCTGAACCCATTTGGGCTCTGGTCCCAACTTTTCAATAACCTTGAGAAAGAAAAGCAACATCAGTATATCTCAGATTCTTCATTTCTTTTAAAATAGCTTGCCATGAATACTGACTGTATTTCAGAATGTAATAAGCATTTCTAAGGATAATTGGAGAATTTGGTTAATAATAAAAAGAAGAGATTTCTGAGAAAAGAGATGATCATTTTCTTTAAGAAGCCTCTTGTACTGGGGCTGAGGTTGCACGGAGCACAGTTATAGGACACTTGAAAACTGACCCAGGGTGCTCTTCTACCATCCTTCTGCAGCACGTGGAAGTTTTTAAGAACCTCATTTTTTCTATCGCTATTCCTTCAGGAGCTGGCGAGTTAGGCTTTTGAACACTGCAACTATTCAAATTCCCCCTATTTTGCATACTAATGCCCCTGCTGCCTCTTTGAGTCATTTCGCAGGAGGCCGTGGAAGGGTGTGTAGAATGGAGGGGGATACAGGAGTGACTAGGGGAGACTCTGAGTTGTTGGGCAGCCCTTGCTTTGGACTTACCATTGCTAGGAGTCTCTCAGTGTCTACATTACATCCAGCAGTATTCTAGTTTTCCCATAAGATATTAGTTTTAAGACCTGGGTTGTTATAAACTTTCCATCTGGAAGCAATAAAGTTAGCCAAGTGGTTATAATAAAATATTAACTGTGAAACCATTCATGTCCATATAAAAGGGGTATGACAGCCCCTGCACTAGACGCTTTCATGTGTCATCGGTTATCTAATGCTCCCCAGTCCTGTGAGGAAGGCATCCTTTTACAGGTGCTGCAACTAAACTTTAGAGATTTAGGAAAATTTCCTGCTGCCAGTCAGGTGGTAGAAGGGGAAGCAGGGGCAGCACACCAGGCTGCATAGCTAGGCTCATTCTCTTTCCTTTACTAATAAAATTATGGGTAAAATTTCAGGAGCAAAACAATATTTCTTTTTCAGTTGAGATGCAAATAAATCCCTGAGGATGCTATCAACAACTCAAGAATCCCACCAAATGGCAAATTGTTTCTATTCAAGGTAACCTAAATTTCAAAATAATGGAAAAATAATACATTCTTATCAGTGTCCCACATCAATATCTCTTGAGCGTTTTGGGTCACTACAACAGAAATAAATAAGTCTCTGAGAAATAAATAAATAAATAAATAAATAATAAAAATGTTCAAAACATTTCTGTACTTCAGAGTGGAAAGCTGTAGGAACAGCTCAAAACAGCTCAGGCACTTCCGTAGACCCGGAGTTACACCCTCCACTAGTAACCACGGTTTCTTTCCTGGAGAAGTTGAATAGCCTTCCAGGTTCTGAGAGGCTTCATGGCTCCGCAGAGATGCTGATGTCCCAGAAAAGATACGGATCAAGAGGTCAGGGGACTGTAGAATGCCAAGTGGATGAATGTGAGGGTCTTGAAATACACATTAATTTTTATTTAACAGTATGCATAAGAAGAAATTATAAGGAAGGAGTTGCTTGACATGGGACCTGCAGAAACTGGCCCAATTTTACCTTCTATGGCCTCTGGAGGAATGATGAACAATTGATCTCTCCAGGAACATGGCTACTTCCCTTATTACGTGAAGGGCAAGGGAAGTTTTCCAGAGCTATAAACTAAGGGTAGTAGGACTTGGATTGTTGTTACTCATTGCAATTATGTGTAAAGACTTCATGGTTCACAATAAATAGTAACTCTTATTATGGGAAAACATTTTCTACAAGTAACTCAAAGTTTATTGGACATTTATTAGTTGGTAATAGCTGCAGAATTATCTCTCTTACAGCTTGACCTTGATACTGTGTAACTCTGAAGGGTTAAATGCTCCAGGTACAGCAACATGATACCGTATGAGGGCAGGAATGTCCTGTACATTTACTGCCTTTAGATTTTGCATACTCTTCTTTCCTTTTCACTGAATTTTTTTAGTTGACGCTGGTTAACAAAATTATACAGGTTTCAGGTGCACAATTCTACAGCACATCATCTGTACACTGTGTTGTATGTTTGCCACCCAAGTCAAATCTTTGTCATCACCGTTTATCCCCCTTTACCCTCCTCTACCTCCCCACTCCTCTACCTCCCCCCAGTATCCCATTCCCACCTGCTCCCCCTAGCAATCACCATGCTGTTATCTGTGTCCATTAGTTGTTTTACTCTTTTGCTTAATCCCTCCACCTCTCCAGCCCCCTACAGCTGTGCATATTGAGTACTGATTTTCTACACTGTTTACATTTTCAGCTTTAGAACAGGACTTGATCTGCAAAATGTTTGTTTTTATTTCCTGTCTTGTATTTGAATAACTTGTACCACTAAGGCAGTTTATGTCACTCTGATTGTTCCGTTAGGATTTACCATCAGGGATTGGACAGTACATTTTTCACTATCACATCCTGGTGTAGGAACTACTCCCATAGTAACTGTAACTGAGATATAATAATTAACTGCTTAATTATTGGAAAACATACCACAATACTACAAGAAATGAGCATAATATTAAAATATTGCTTTTATAATAAAATAAAGCAGTTAAAGAGAATTGTATAGAAAGGCAAAATTCTTAAAATGCTCTATTTTTGCAAATTATGCTTTAACAAATTGCTGCTCCACATAATTTAATTTTCTCCATTTGTTTCACAGGCTTGAAAGTATCAACTCACCTTAACTTTTCATGTTTCTGGTCGAGTCCTTCTGCGTGATTGAAGAATATTTCCGTGTACCAGATCCTTCTATTTACAGAGAAAAAATAAAAAGTTCCTGATTGCAAGTCATTCTTAGAAAGGTTTTTCTTCTTACCTTCATATTCTTTGTGCACAATTCCTTCTATTTTTGCCAAGTCACATAGCAAAAAGAGAAAAACGATTCTACCACATAAGGCCATTATTTTCCCCTGTATAAATGACCCATATCTGGTTTTCTTTTCTATTACTTTCCTCATTTATTTTTTTCTTTTTTCCATTCTTTTCTTTTTTCTTATATAGAAATGTTTCCCCTCACACAAAAGCACTTTGAGCCCATTTGAACAAAAATTTAAGTTATTCAAGCAGACCTAAATACCTCTGTTCTAAATGGACCATTACTGGTTTTTTTCACCAAGTAATCAATTGTGACACCTCATTTGAATAGTGTAACAAAAATAATCATTATATTATAGGAATATTTTCTCCACAAGAAAACCCAGGCTATCAATGTCAACAACTTTTATGTTAGGAGAAGACTTCACATGGAGCCCATCTTCAACTTGAAGAACAACATTATGGATCTGGCAAAAAAATGCATTACTCTGAGGACGAAGGATATTAAAACAAATGGGAAGAGAGCATAGGAGGAAATTATTTAGGGCTTGGAAATTCTCAGAGCTGACCTAGGAAACATGCAACTCTGCTTTTGATTTCCTTTAATAAGTAGAATTTTGAAGCTTAAAAATATAGCAAACAATGATAAACATTAGCTATGTGTCCAAATTGAACAGAATTTCAGACGAAGTAGGTAGGAGATGTGCAAGAAAAAGATAAAGACCAGATGTAGTCTTGAATGGAGAACACTGAACCTGTGATTCAACTGTCAGATGAGACACATTGTCAGAAAGCATAATCCAATCAATGCATATATTTAATTGCTTTTTTTTGGTGTAAGGCATTCTTCAAACTGTCAGATGTCATACTGTCTAGTTGGAGAAGTAGCTAATATACACAAAATAATTGAGACCCTTGGTTGAGCTATTTATTCCTTCTGGCCATCTGCTTTGTTAACTGTAAAATAAAAATGTTGACCTGATTGTGGTTTAGGGGGCAAAGCTCACAGTGACTTTATATGGCCATGAATTTCTTCTTGGTTGTACTTTATTGGATAGTGGGTAGCTGGTACAAGAAGGCCCTTGCAAAAGGCAGTACAAACCATAAATATTACACTGGTTCTGTGCTGACACATTAAGTCTCAGAAATGTTTGCTGATTGAAAAATAAATGTTATTCACTTGTGGTAAATAACATCAAATAATACTTTATTATTTTTTAAGTATGATCACTAGTATTATATTTATTTAAGAACAAGAGTAACAGAGTTCAATCAATGTACAGAACAAGCTATAAATGCCAATAGATTGTAAGCACAACTTTGTACTCTTTATTTTGTCTATATATGTTTGTATATTATAATTTCAACTTTTATTTTTAACTGAAAGTCACAAGGCCAATCTCAGTTTACCAAGAAAAAAGCCCTTTAAATAGACATACAAAGGATCTGGTTTCCCTAGCAACTAGAAACTCTCCCTTCACAACAGTCTTTCAATTCAGCTTACAGGTTTGTGCATTTTTCTTCTTTCGTTTCTTAAGTGGAACTGCAGTTTTAGAATAATGGCTGCCAAAAATGGATAATAGCACAAATCAGAAGACCATTGTATATAGGTAATTGGGATGCTATTATATTTTTTATTTCGTGTTCTCAAATAGTTGATTTGAATACTTACTGGTTAGATAGAGCTTATCTTTATTTTTAGTAACTATGTGAATTAAAAAATATAAAACCCACTTGTTCCTGAAATTTGGTTAATTAACAAGGTAGCATTATTTTTCTGATCAATAACACACATGCTGTCACAAATGAAAATACATAATAATTATCTGTTTGCAAGTAGATATGCATACAATATTTACATTGCATTTGAAATATCTGTGAACATTGTTAGCATTTTAAAATGTCTTGTGTCTGGACAAAACAATTAGAGACTGGGTGCTAACAAAAAAATTTGGAATCTGTTGGTGGAAGACAAAAATATTTAAATTTTAAAGATTTTTTTTATTTACTTATTTTTTTAGCAAGGGAAAGGGAGGGAGAAGGAGAAGGAGAGAAACATCAATGTGTGGTTGCCTCTCGCAAGCCTCCTGCTGGAAACCTGGCCTGCAACCCAGGAATGTGCTCTAAACTGGGAATAGAACCGGTAACCTTTTGGTTCGCAGGCCAGCGCTCAACCCCTGAGCCACACCAGCCAGGGAGACATATTGAAATTTAAAAAAATCAGTGGGTGCTTACTGAATGTAATATACTAAACCTTAGTGTTTGGAAGGATCCTTCAGTTGGGACAAGACAATGTAACACTAAAGTCTGTGTATAGTCTTTTCAGTGACATGTTTTATGGGCACATAGAAAATGATGGAGATCTTCAGATGATTTTCAACAACTATCCTTCTTTGCCCCTTGTTGCTGCTACATACTCTCCCTTATCCTTTGCTCATTTAACTTTGTTACAAAGCCTAGGAGACCCAGATCTGGTTTGCCACATGAGAGAAAGAGCCCCATGGCATCACCATGATGTGTATTAGTTTGCTGAGTTTATTAGACAAAAGCAACTTATCCTGTAGAAATTGCCTTATAAACATCCAATAGTC
Organism: Glossophaga mutica; assembly: GCA_039655065.1. Taxonomy (NCBI): domain Eukaryota; kingdom Metazoa; phylum Chordata; class Mammalia; order Chiroptera; family Phyllostomidae; genus Glossophaga; species Glossophaga mutica. The sequence goes on from CM077305.1 coordinate 26,025,896, forward strand.
AAAAGTCTGCACTTGGAGCAAGTACATGTTACAAATCTAAGACTTTCAGTCAATGGCCATAAAGCAAGAATCTTGCATCTCACATAGACAGCATGGGACCAGGATTTAGAAGACACCAGCATCAAAATTTTGCTTTAGCTACAGTACTTTTTAAAAAAGAACTTGGAGACCAAAATTAAAATGTACTCTATATCTTAATGTTTTGTTATGCTTGGATCTTTGTGGACATAGAGGTTTCAATTATTCTCAACCTATTATTTGTTATGTCATAGAGCCCCGCCATAGAGAGGATCTTTCTAATTATTAATATCTACAGACTAAATAGACACAAGAATAGCCACATAATTTAGAAATTGTATGTCTCACAATGCACACATAATTAGGTATCTCTTTGTCTGAAATGAGTAACTAGGCTTCTTTTTTCTTCTTGGTGTCTTGACATGAGTGGTGCTACAAATAAAAAGTGTGGTTTTTGAGAGATTGAGCTAGGATGTGGGAATTAATATGCATATTTAAGGCAGGAATCAGATGTAAATCAAATATTAAGGTGAAGCTTAATTCTTTTCAATGTCTCTGAATTCCATTTACCCTACATAAATAGCCTCCCAAAGACTGTGTGATTGACCTTGGCCAGAGAAATAAACTGAGTTGGAATAGATTAACATAAAAAGATAAGTATGCCCTTAGTTGATGATTTTACAAAATTTACAGTCATATCATATGGCTATACTCACCACCTTTACTAAAAAGATTATCTTTCTGGTTAAAGAGACAGTCAAATCTTGAGTTTACCCTTCTAAAATGAATGAGAGCAAAATGTCACAAAACTTTCTAGCAGCATCTAATAGTGATGAGAGTCCTTGAAATAATAAGTCCATTGTGTACATAAAGCCACATTCACAAACATGAGGGATTGTGCTGGTTTGATCCCAATTCTGACTTAAATGCATTTCTGTTCCAAATTGCTGGAGGATCAGGAGTTCCTGATGTCATGTTTTGACTACTGTTTTTTGACTCTAAATTTGAAGCAGCAGTTTGGTACAAAAATCTATGCACACCCAACCTTAAAGTTGAATTTTATACATAAGTTAAGTTTTCCTTTGGTTGTCTAGAATATATTATAGATTTTAGAGGGAACATTTCAAAGATGTTTGTACTAATTTATTTACTTGTGCTTCTATAGTTCCTTGTTGACATTGTAAGCCTAGACTAAGTCTTTCTGAAGTGCCTGCATCTTTGGCAGCCTATCACAGTTCCTCCCTGACAGATTTATAATCTCTCTGTTTAGTGAGTTCCTGCTCATCTTTCAAGCCACAGCTCAAATGTCACATGTTCTGTGGCTTCCTTGATTTCATTATCTTGATTATTGAAACAATTGTATTTCCTTAATAGTTATGTTATGTGTTATTTACATTACTTGTGTTCTTTCATCATTCATTGTTCAAGTTCTAATCCCCAGAACATCAGAATGTAACTATATTTAGAGATAAGGTCTTTAAAAATGAAGTTAAGGTTAAATGAGGTGCTTGAGTCCTAATCCAATATGATTGGTGCTCTTATGAGAAGAGGAAATTAGGATGTAGGTACAGCACCAAAGGAAACCATGTGAAGACATAGGGAGATGATGACCACCTACAAGACAAGGCAAGAGACCTTAGAATAAAACCAATTTTACTGACACCTTGATCGTGAAGTTCTAGCCTCTGGCACTGTGAGGAAATAGATTTCTATTGTTTAAGCAGTCCGTCTACAGCACTTTGTGTGGCAGCCCTAGCGCACTATCAGGACTCATTTGTACCATTTCTACACTTCTCCCACCAGTTCTCTCTCCAAAGCATTAAAAGGATCTGTATTCCATAATCACCTTTTATCTCAGTGTTTTTTGTTCTCTGTGTAATGCAGTTCCTGATAAAACCTGCAGGCAGCCTTAACCTGGCTCTTGGTTCACCTCTCTGTCCATCAAGCCAGCATCTTTCCAGTTAAAAATGGCCAGGTTGGTGGAGTTTTCTAGTAAGGATAGACTAGGTTTTAATATGGCTCTATTTTTAATCCCCATTTCACTGTAGAGAATACAGACAAATGTATAAGATGGTTATACAATGGCCATCTTCAGCTGAATTCTTATAGCTTTTAGTGTCAAATATCAGCTTGGCTAGGAAGAATGTGTAAGAGAGATGTGTGTGCGTGTCATTGTGTGCTTGTTTAGGAGGGCCTAACCTGTGCAGTTTCACTGCCAACTGCTTTTATAAGATACTTTGGTATTAATCAGTGTTCATTTTGGGAATTTTTAATGCACTTTATTCTAATTTTTAATGATTACCAAGCCACATCTTTGAGTTGTTTTGAAATTCCTCTCTGCCCTGAGCCTTTCATCACTATGGAAGTCTTTTTAAAAAATGTAGCACTGTTTTTAATAGTTAACAGACTTGTAACTGCAACCTCTATGGCTCATCATGTGAACTCTGCCAAATTTTTCCTTCTGCTCATCTTTGATCACTCAACAACACTGGTGTTTTCAGGAACTGTGTGGCAATCCTGTTCCAACTGTCTTCCTGCTATTAAATGTACAGTACACAACAAGGAGACATTCCTCCACTAAGTTCTCCAAAAAGTAGCTTTGAGCATATCACATGAAAAGCAAAACGAGTTTGGCAATCTTAGTGCAACATCTGCTCAGAGATTTCTTTTCCCACACCATGAGGGGGGAAAAAAAGAAAAATAAATGTATACTACATGGAACGTTAAAAAAAAGAACGCTATCATATGAAAAAGGAATAAAAGGAAACCCAAGACAGAAAAAATATGTGAAATTTTATAGCACCCCAAAGGCAAATTTACATTTTATTTATTTTCTGACTATGGCATCATTATACACATGATAACAAAAATATGAGGGCAAATCAGTGGTTTGTTTGTGCTCCCTTGTCCTCAGTAAGCATCAGTACCATTGGGCAAATGATTTTCTCCAAATACTTCTGAGCAGTTATGTATTTTCATTATTTGGCACTTTGTTCCAATGACCCACTGTAGGTAAAATGCCTAGTGAGCCTACTGTGAGGTTCATTGCAGCATCTGCTCTTGTTAAAAGAACAGTTTTGCTTATTGCAAACATTTGGATAACATGGAGGCCATGTCCACATAAGGCAATCACTTTTTTTTTTTTTTTTTTTTTTTTGAGAGAGAGAAGGAAAGGAGAAAGAGGGAAAGAAATGGGCAAGAGAAATGTCAATCACTTGCCTCTCACACCGCCTCCCCCTGCCCCCCCCGCCCACTGGGGACATGGACTGCAACCCAGGCCTGTACCCTGCACTGGGAATGAAACCTACAATCTTCTAGTTTGCAGGCCAGCACTTAATCAACTGAGCCACATCAGTCAGGGCAAGGCAATTGTGTTTAAATCAATACTGGATCATTTGTTTTCAAACACCGTTCTCTTCTGTTTTTCATAGTCCTCACATAGACACATAAAATAAGCGAAAAGCTAAGATGTTTTTCAAGTAACACAAGCCCAAAAGGAGGATGGTTTTGAAGTCACTGCCTTAGGGTGTCACCACTCTGCCTTCTCATGCTTAGTATGGCTTCAGGTTACTCAAACTGACTTATTCCTGAAATTTCGAGAGGCAATGTGACACAGCTTGCCTTGTGGCTTTGTATGTCTCCTCCTCCCGTTCCCTCTGCTCTTTATTCCTCTACCCCAGTTCTTTACTCTGGGTTGGAGGAGAAGGTAAACAGGAAAGAAAAAGAAATGGCACTAACTTCTTTTTAGAGCAATCCATTTGTAGCAGGAAAAATGTAAATTAATATGGTAGAGAGGGAACGATTAGGTAGATGTGGGGTCTCCCTCCTTGATATCTACTTAACATGCCTACAGACCAGTAGTGTCTATTCCTCCATCATTGTTTTTGCTTTATGCCTCCATCAAGTAAGTACCTGGCCAAGTGCAACACTTTCAAAGCTGATTGCTCCCTCCTGTCTCTATTCCTCCATTTATCCACACTTTGATAAAAATTGTCTTTCTCAAACAGAGGTCTCTTCACAAACTTTCCTTAATTAAGGTCTCTGATGGTTCCCTATGGCTGTGAGAACATCAGCTTTTAAGTCAGACTTGATATTGAATTTAAATTCTCCTATTTTTTGGAAGTATTTTTTATTGTTGTTCAGTTACAGTTGTCCCCATTCTTCCCCAGTTGCTCACCCCTGCCTTGTCCAACTCCTGATCCCACAGACAATCCTCACCCTACTGTCCTTGACCATGGGTCCTTTACATATGCTCCTTAACTTGACCCTTCCCCTTATATCTGCCATTATGCCCCACCTCTGGTCACTGTCATTTTGTTCTTTATTTCAATGTCTCTGATTCTATTTTGCTCATTCATTTGTTTTGTTGATTGGATTCCACTTATAGGTGAGATCATGTGGTATTTGTCTTTCACTGCCTGGCTTATTTCACTTAGTATAATGCTCTCCAGTTCCATCCATGCTGTCTCAAAGGGTAGAAGTTCCTTCTTTCTTTATGCTGCATAATATTCCACTGTGTGAATGCACCATAGTTTTTTTTAAATATATTTTATTGATTATGCTATGACAGTTCTCCCATTTCTCCCCCATCATTCCCCTCCACCCTGCACACCCCCTCTCACCCACATTCACCCCCTTTAGTTCATGTCCATGTGTCATAAGTTCTTTAGCTTCTACATTACCCACACTATTCTTGCCCTCCCCTTGTCTATTTTCTACCTACCGTCTATGCTACTTATTCTCTGTACCTTTCCCCCTCTCTCCTCCTCTCACTCCCCTGTTGTTAACCCTCCATATGATCTCCATTTCTGTGTTTCTGTTCCTGTTCTATTGTTGGCTTAGTTTGCTTTTGTTTTAGGTGTGGTCGTTAATAGCTGTGAGTTTGCTATCTTTTTACTGTCCTATAAGTCCCTTTAACATTTCATATAAGGGCTTGGTGATGATGAACTCCTTGAACTTGACCTTACCTGAGAAGCACTTTATCTGCCCTTCCATTCTAAATGACAGTTTCACTGGATAGAGCAATCTTGGATGGAGGTCCTTGACTTTCATGACTTGGAATACTTCTTTCCATCCCCTTCTTGCCTGTAAGGTCTCTTTTGAGAAATCAGCTGACAGTCTGATGGGAACTCCTTTGTAGATGACTGTCTCCTTATCCCTTGCTGCTTCTAGAATTCTCTCCTTCATCTGAATCTTGACTAATGTAACGATGATGTGCCCTGGTGTGTTCCTCCTTGAGTCCAACTTCTTTGGGACTCTCTGAGCTTCCTGGACTTCCTGGAAGTCTATTTCCTTTGCCAGATTGGGGAAGTTCTCCTTTATTATTTGTTCAGATAAGTTTTCCACTGTTGCTCTTCCTCTTCCCCTTCTGATACCCCTATAATTCAGATGTTGGGATGTTTAACAATGTCCTGGAGGTTCCTAAGCCTCTCCTCATTTTTTTCGAATTCTTCTTTCTACCTTGTATTCTGTCTGGTTGTTTCTTTCTTTCTTCTGGTCCACTCCATGGATTTGAGTCCCAGTTTTCCTCCCATCACTATTGGTTCCCTGTGCGTTTTCCTTCATTTCACTTATTGTAGCCTTCATTTTTTTCATCTAATTTGTGAGCAAAATCAACCAATTCTGTGAGCATCCTGATCACCAGGACTTTGAACTGTGTATCTGATAGGTTGGTTATCTCTTGGTGCTTAGATGAGTTGGCTCTGGGGCTTTGAGCTGTTCTCCCATTTGTTCTCCCATTTTTGGCTTTCCTTCCTTCCTTCCTTCCTTCCTTCCTTCCTTCCTTCCTTCCTTCCTTCCTTCCTTCCTGTCTTGTCACAGCTGTTACATATGAGGGTTGGAGCCTTAGGTGTTCCCCAGGGCGGGGCAGCCCAGTCTCCGGGTTGTGATGCTGTATGTGGGGGTGGGGCCAGAGAGGGAATAATGGCGCTTGCTCTGCTCTCTCTCAGATTTCAGCCCCTTCTGCTGCTTCCCCCAAGCAAATCGGGCCCTTCTGGTGCTGATTTCCATGTGGGTGGGCTTGTGTATGCTCTAGGACCCTGTGGGTCTCTCCAACGAACTCTCCTGTGAGGCTGGGAGTCTCTCCTGGCCCCTCACCCCCCACAAGTGTTTTCAATCAGTGTTTTTAGGTTTTATTTCCTGGTGCTGGGGCCCTGTGTTGCGAGGTCCGTCTCACTACCTGTTTTCACCTGGATTATCTGCACACAAATGTGGGACCTGCCCTGGTCAGCCAGCCACCTTGTATGGCCTCACTGGGTATGCCCATTGCCACTCTACGCCTGCGGTCTGCTAGCTGCCGCCTGTGCACCTGGAATCTGCCAGCTGCTACCTGTGTGCCTGGGTCTGCCAACCTCCACTTTTTCCTGCTGCAATGCTGCCTTTTTTTACCGGTCTGGATGAATGGTTGTTGGATTTCCATACAGTTCAATTTTCTATCAGGTCTGTTGTTTTCTTGTTTCTAAATCTTTGTTGTCCTTAATTTTGGTTGTTCAAGGAGGCAGAGTGTGTCGACCTATGCCTCCATCTTGGCCAGAAGTCCTCTGCCTTGCACTATAGTTTTTTGATCCATTCATTTACTGATGGGCACTTAGGATGTTTCCAGCACTCGACTATTATAAATAATGCTGCTTTGAATTGGTGATCCAGGATTTTTAGGGGATAATCCCAGCAGTGGAATCACTGGATTATAAGGTAGGTCCATTTTTAGTTCTATGAGGAAATTCCATACTATTTTCCACAGTAGCTGCACCAGTCTGCATTCCCACCAACAGTGCACCAGGGTTCCCTTTTCTCTACAACCTCATCAGCATTTATTATTTGTCGATTTGTTTGTGATGGCCATTCTGACCAGTGTGAAGTGGTATCTCATTGTGGTTTTAATTTACATCTCTCTAATGGTGAGTGATGTTGAGCATTTTTCATGTGTCTATGGGCCCTCTGTATGTCCTCCCTGGAGAAGTGTCTGTTCAGGTCCTTTGCCCATTCTTTAATGGACTGGGTTGTTCGTCTTCCTGGTGTGGAGTCGTGTGATTTCTTTATATATTTTGGAGATCAAACCCTTGTCTGAGGTATCATTGACAAATATGTTTTCCCATACAGTTTGTTCCCTTTTTATTTTGCTGATGTTTTCTTTAGCTGTGCTGGAGCTTAAATTCTGCTATTGACTGGCCATGGTTTATGTTAAGAGAGTTGTCTCATGTCTTTAGGCCTTTATCTTCTCAACTATAAAATGCATGAATTGTACCTTTTTCATAATTTGTCAGAATTAAAACAATATACACTAGGCATCTTACATAGTGCAGCAAGATGGTAACCACAACCCATATGAGCAAGCACTTCTCCACTCGGAACTAGACTTTCTGTATACTCTTTTGTCACAACCTTCTTAACTTTATTTATGCTCCTTTTTTTAAGGGGCTAAACACAGTAAAATTTTATTTCTTCTTCATGTAAAGACTATTATGGATGTTCTTAATTAGATTCTTGAGGAACAAACAAAAGCATGACCTCCTATAAGAGTATTTCTTGTTAGTCTGTGGATTTTTGCTATCTTTTTTCTTTATCCTCCCACCTGTCCCCATTCCTCCTTCGCCCATACATTCAACTCCTGACCTCAATTTTTCACTGAGAAAATATGACCCTTCATTTAAAAATATGAGGAACATACTTCATTGAGAATAGAAGTTTTATTAGAATAAGACCCTTTCCTTTTTCTGCCAGAACTACAAGTATAATTTCTCCTATGCACAGATTTGCATTTATTCTCCTATAATGTAGATGAATTGCCTCTGAGCTTTTAGAATATAAACTTCTTCACTTTTCCTTTTTGCCTTTTCAAAGACTGAATGGCACATTAGGTCTTAGCATCACAGTCTTTTCTGGATCTTTTCCGGTAATATGAAAATATGCCCTATCACCTCCCATGAAAAAATAATTCTTTCACTTTATACCTTATCCTAGCCCTATTTCTCTGTTGTAGGTCAGTGCTGACTTCCAGAAATGAGTTATTTATGTTTACCATCCTTCTGTTCTCACCTACTCATGTGTTATTTTCTTCTCAATCTACTCTTTCTTTATTTTCATTCAAATCTTTATTAAATGTCTATTACACACCAAGCTTTGGATACATGGGTGAAAGACACAGCCTCTGTCTTCCAAGATCTCTTAGTTTAGTGATAGAGTATATGGGACTATGTTATAATAAACAATACACTATAGTGTACCAAACAGAAATGTTCTTAAAAGGCTCACTTTCAAACTTTACCTATTTTTTGTTTTTTGTTGAGATACAGTGGACATTGTGTTAGTTTAAAGTGTACAACATATTGATTTGCTTCCTTTGAATTACAATATGGTTGTCATTGCAGCATTAACTCATACCTCTGTCATGCCACATAATTACTATTACTTCTAGCTGTGGGAACAATCAAATCTACTCTTCATTTGGCTGTGGCTTTTAGTAAAACCAATATTGCCTAGTCACTTAACAGTCCATGTTGCTAAATTTAGCAGGTACCTCTTTGTCTTTGAGTTACCTAACTTCCCCAAAACTTTTGACACAGCTCTTTGAAATATTCTCTATTCTGTTTCCATGACACCAAGCTATCTTAAATACTGAACTACCTAATTAGTGGCTCCTTCTCTTGTTTCTTTTCTTGACTTCCTCCTATGCTATTCTATCTGATAATGTCAATCTCCTTGCCACAGGGTTCTGTTTCCTATTCTTTTCTGCATATAGTGTCTTCAAGTATTCTTAGATCTTTAGAAATCATATTACCTATGACTTCCAAATCTGTATCTTCTGCCAAATCTATCCCTTGATCTATTTGTATATCCAATTGTCCATTTAATAATTTTCTCGTAAAAGCATAACAAGAATTCTCAACTTAATATTTCCAAAATGGAGCTCTTAATGCCCATCATCTCCTGCAAGGTCCCTGTTCTTTCCCTCATTCAAGTTAAAGTAATCATCAACAATACTTAATCAACAGGCATTATTATTGAATTATTTCTCTTCATCAATGCTTCACATACACTTCATTACTAAGTTCTCTAAATTCTAACTTCAAAAGAGATACAATCTTTGTTCCCATCACCCCTCACAGCCATGCTAGTCCTTATCTGAATCATTTTTTTCCTTCATAATTGGTCTGCTTGCTCCTGTTGTTCTTGATCCTTCTGTGTAATGTACTCCCCAAACAGCAGCCAATATAATATTTTTTCCTACCATTTCCAAAATTTCCTCCTTGTCCTTGTTATTTATTATTATGTTGTAATAAGAACACTTACCATTAGATCTTCCCTCAGCAAATTTTTAAGTATATTGTACAAAATTGTTAACTACACGCACTATGCTGTAGAGTAGATCTCAGGGCTTATTCATATTGCATAAATAACATGTTGTACCTTTTGACCAATACTTCTAATATTTTAAAAATATAAATTACACTGTGATCTTTCTTTGTTTAAAAACATTCAGTGATTCTCTTTTGTCTTCAGAATAAAACTCACTTTCTTCGTATGCATTAAAAGTCTCAATAGGATTTATATGACTTGCATCTTTCTCTAACCTTATTACATGCTGTCTTCCTTCTTAACTGACTCCAGATATAGATTTCCTGGCCTTCTTTTAGTTCCTTATACTTGCAAGCCTGACTCCCTTCCCAGAGATGTGGTAAGTTGTGTTGTTCCAATAGGGAATGTACTTCTCAGAGAGGCAATTCTCCTGTGTCTATCACGTTTCTGCACATCTTGTAATCAGAAGCACTGCCTGGCTTCTCAAGGCTGTTTGTGTAGCCTTGAAAGACAGATGGTACTGTCTCCTCTACAGGAAAAAGCAGATTTGTTTACTGTTGTATAGATAATACATTCCTCTTTGGCCAAGGTGAGGCATGTTTGCTTGCAGCATATTATAAAAGGTTTGGGTTCTGTGACAACTGCCTACTGCGTGTACAGGATCCTCCTGTGCCTTTTTGCATTGCCTCCATGGGCTCCAAAGGGCAAGAAGGATGCACAAGAGCATGACACTTGTGTTGCTTGCAGCGTCATGAGCAATAACACCCTTGATCCCTGCCTGACCCAGAGTCTTGGGTCATCCACCAGCATCAATGAAACAAACTATGGTTCCCATTGTCTCCCTACAAGTAGGGTAAATCCCAGACTCTTAATTGTTCTTAACAGGTTTTGACAAACAATTTTTAAAAATCACAGAAGCATTATTTGCTTTGCCAAAATATTCATTTCAGGTTTTTTTCTAAGCAAACACTTATTACGATGACTTGCAATATAATAATATGACTTGCAATAGCTCCCCAATATTCTTCTTCCCCTTTCTTTCAAACCTTACATGAGTCTTTTCAGGAATTCATGTCAACCTATATATTCATATGTTTGGGAATATGTGTGAAGGAAGACAATAACCTACTTTGCAAAAATTGCTGCAATCTACAAATAACTAAGTGCCAGCAGTGCGAAAAAGTTTCAGACATGCTCTTATTGTTTTTGCACTGGTACCTGCAGAAGGCCCTATCCCACATCTTATTATATATTTAGTATGATACCAAAATAATGTCCTCTATGTTTAATGGTGTTAAGTAGGTCATTTTCATATATGCATAAAAATATGTACATTTACATATTTCTCCTTTCAAAATTAATTGCTTTGAAAGCATAATTTGCTCTGATGTATATTTTTAAGGTGTGCTTTTAAAATTATAATCTGTTTTATGATAATTTTGTCTTTCACAGGCCAATAATATGGCTTTGTTTCAGGGATTTAAAGGTAACTTTTAAATATAGCCATAGCTAAATATGAAGCTTGGAACAACTGAACTTCAATAAATACAGGTCTTACTACTATTTATTCCTTTGGAATTGATTTTACACAAATATTTGAAGGGATAGCTCTATTTTTTTCAGGCTAATGGTAAAAGATGAGCTCAGAATTGATAAAACAAATTTTTCTCATCTTCTTGGGTCAAACTCAAAAGATTCCTTCTCCCTTAGATTCCCAATTCTCCTATAATAATAAACAACTGCCTTTCACTCCTCTGGTATCCACTGTATTTAGGTTTTCCTTTATTTAATAAAGTATACAGACAAATGTCGACAGGAAAAAATGCCTGAAGCATGATAGAAGTTTCTTTCTTTCCATAGATAGTGTGGTTGCTCCATAATCACCAGGGTCTCAGGCTATTTACCATCGATTGCTCTCAGCATGTGGCTTTTTTCCTCAAAATTACCTCAGAGTCCAAGAGGGCTTCTAGACTTCTGGTCATCATATTCTTATTCTAAGGAGTCAGCAGGAGGCAAGAAGTCAACTCCCTCTATAGAGACTTTCTTGGAATTCTCACTGAACACTGGCTTACCTCCCATTCACCAGAGATTGAACACATGGTGTCTAAATCAGCTTGGATGACTATAACAAAAATCCCATAGAATGAATTGGTTAAACAACATATATTTATATCTCACAGTTCTGGAGGCTAGAAAGAACAAGATCAAGGCCTTGGCAGATTTGGAGCCTGATGAAGACTCTTCCTGGTTCATATTCTCTTATTGTGTCCTCACATGGTAGAAGTGATGAGGAAACTCTCTGGGGTCTGTTTTATTCTGGGTCCACCTAATGACCTAATCACCTCCCAAAGGCCTGTCTCCTAAAACTCTCCCATTAGAGGGCTTTCGGCCTATGAATTTGGGGGCCTCAAATATTCAGTTTATAACACATGACTACTGGAGCTGCAAAGGAGCCTAGAAGATCATTATTCTGGGGCATCATGTATCCAGCTAAAAATTGGGTACTGTTATTCAAGGTGGGAAAAATGGCAGCTAAGTAAGGAATTATCAATATCAATCACATACTTCCATCTAATTTTCATGTTATCTTGCTTGCTAATAATTGCTTTCACACGAATGCTACCATCACTAGAAAACTAAGTTCCCTGCAGGAAGGAGTTGAGAATTTATTCTATTTCCAGCACCTAAAGCATCCTGTCATGTAATTCATTCCCAGTTAATTTATGTTCATTTTAATAGCATTTATTAAATTACACAGGCTACTATGTACTGATTTTTAGAAAAAAAATTTAAGTAGCCTTTAGTAAACTATATAATTCCTATGATAAAAGCCTGTGAAAATATTTTTAATGTTTAAAATTTTATTTAAAAATGTCTCAGACAACCTTAGACAAATAATTTACTAGACACTTGAAATGAATTTTGAGTATAAACACAGAATTGATATTCATCAATTCCTTAATTGACTCCCTCTCATAAAATATTTATCAAGCATTTTTCCTTGCAAGGTATTGTGGCAGCTATTTCATACATATAGATTAATAAGATATAATTCATGCTCTCAAAGAAGTCACAAATTAGTGGGCATCTGTTGTGTGCAAGAATGTTATCAGCTGTTACATATATTACATGTGGCACAAGTTTTCAATACTTTTACATTTTGATGAAATTGTTTTGTAATATTTTCCTTTGATTGCTGCCATAGAAAAATTAATGACTCTTTGGGCAGAGAGAGAAAGGATTAACATAGCCTTTTTCAAAAAGTCCATTTGAAGAATTGAGATAAATGGATAGAGTTTAATTGTAAAATAAAGATTTTTAAAAAGACTTTTTATTCCATTATATCTCCTGTGGAATTTTGACTTTCTTTTTATTGCCACTTAAATTTTCTTCCAACAACATATTCTTTAAAGTTTAATATAGTCTGTTTCAACATCTTGTAAGACTTTTAGAAACCTATTACCTATTTTTCAGGTTAGTGTTAACATTGTCATTGTTCCAAACTGCTTATATAACACTTTTTCTATTGAAAACAGATTTAGTCATTCTGTTGCAGTACTAAATTTATTTAGTCTCATTGTGGATTTCAGTCCCTTACACATTTACTAATAACCTTGCATAGTAGGTACTATGGTGTGTCAGCCAGATTCCAAGGCACTCATTGCCCTGGTTGCTTGCCAGTGGTTCACAGCTGAGTTCCTGCTCAGGATTGCCTGCAGCAGAAAGGAGTGGCCTCATGAAGGTGATACACACTCTTGAAGGAAGGTCACATGGAATGCCCCCTGATATAAGGGGTTTGAAGGCCTGAATTTCTTTCTTTGAATTAGGTCCCCTCTTAAGGACCCTCTCAGTTCCAGGGCTTTTATGATACAGGCTGAGTCCTCCACTGTAACTGTTACACAGTGATAATGCAATGGTAAAATTTTCAACAGTATGGAATTGGGATAATATGAAGTCAAAGGGAACACAGTATTTTTTGAGTCAGAGATTTGTGACATTTATAATAACTAGTAATTATTGGACTGGGAATAGAATGGCTCATGATGAGTGTTATTGATGTATTAGAGAAAGGAAATAAAACATGTAGGGTGATTACCCATTCAAGCTTGAGTGTGAAATTCATATTTCCTCCTTGGACATATTAAAAGGCTCTCCTTCTAGAATCCAAGAGCTAAAAACCTAAGGATGAATACTAGAACATAATTATAAGGGTACCAGGGCTCTAGAGAAGGCAAAATTCTCAATTTCAGAAAGTCTGCTATGACAAGGCTAGCAGCTTGGATTAAGTATGGGACCATGAGATTTGTGATGGGAAACATCTGAATTGATGCTCTTGACAATCTTGAATCCCTAGTTTTTCTTGACTGTTCCAGATCTGCAGAAGTGGTCCATCTTAAAGGCTAGTACTAACATTCCTTGCCTCCCTGTTAAAGGCTAACATTCCCTCATTGACTGAACATGGTGCAAGGGCCCTTGCCTTGCAAGAGAACCTGTCTCTTTCCCACCATCTGTCATGATCTACTCCTACCTCCCTTTTAGCTCCCAGACAAATAACTAAGATTATTAAGTCATGGTACAGCCCAGCAAGGCACATGCTGGATCTTCTAAGGGAAGAAATAGGCTCTACCCTGAATGGAACAGTAGGACTTAGCCAACATCTAACAGCCAGGAGAATATGTACCGGGCTGTATGCTGACAGGCTGGATCTAGGTGGAGGAAGGAACAGAGCATAAATGTGGATAAGCGGGGGGAGGGGGGGAGGTTATTGAGAAGAGAGGGTGTTCCCATGATACAGGATTTAATTATCTGGCAAGGATACCAGGAGATGTTGTTGACACGTTTTATAGGTTGGCTGTTGAAAGCTTAGGGAAAGTTGTGGTTCGTACTACGTAAGAATGCTGTAATTCTGTGCAAATGGTGGAAGAAAGGAACAAAAATCTCAGATGAGAGGGCCTTATTTGTGGATACATTATGAAAAACTGGGGAATCTCACTAGCTGTCAGTACTGTGGAATGGAATGGAAGACACTCCAAGTCCTCAAAGCTATGAGGTATGTGCTATTGGGAGGGCACTGACATTGTGGAGAAGCCCAGTAGTGACTGTACTATGAACACTGGATGTGATGGTAGATGTGTTCTTATAGGACTGGGATCCCTAATAGCAATGAGATGATAAGATGATAGGAAGAAAGAGAAGACAGATGGCAGAACTTAACCACCAAAAACAAGGATGACACAATTATAATCAATGGGTCAAGGTTGGTGTGGCTTTAAGGGGTTCCTGACCAACAAGGAACAATGAAGATTGCTGTAACAAAGCAACTATACGCGCAAGAGAAATGACAGGTGTGTTGCAAATCTTGAAAAGACATATTGACTCAGAGGTAAGGAAACAAACCGTATGGCAAGAAAGTTGCCACATCACTAGCATTTTTAAGGGGTTCAGCCATCTGAGGTATGCTGAAACATCCACTATGAAGTAAAAGGCAAATTGTTGCATCTCAGGCCTCCAGCTCTAAGAAAAAAAATGCAATGACTACTAGGGATTCAGAAACTATAGATAGCATGTTCTCCAACTTAGAAATACTGTTCTGACCTGTTTGCCCAGTGACATGTGAGGCTACACAGCTGGTGTAACTTGCAGTACCAACAGACCTTCCACTTGAAGCCACTACAGTCAGACACTGTAGTATTAGATGTATATCTGTGAAGGAAAAAATATCATTTGGAGTTTATATTATGTAGTTCCATAGGTTTCTGAAGGCAGGTATCTTGACATTTTCAATGAAAAATTAACTTTTCAGTTTCTGGTTTACTCCTAGATCCTGGTAGAAATGAAATAACTAACACAAATCAATGTGCATCCTGAAGTGCTCATAAAAAGTTGGGTTCTAGCAGACACAGTAAGTCATAAGATAATGCACATTTAAGCAGTAAATCATGGTAAGGTGGAGGCAATATATCTTGGGTCATTCATGAGCAATCCAGAAGCCACAAATAAGCAAGAACTGTAGTACCCACTATCGTCGGCCACTGTTGCACAGGCATCTTTTTCTTAGATCACATCTATGGCTACCAGGAGGGGCTCTTATGACCATATAACTGAATATAAAGACTGTAAAAGTTCATGGATAGCTCATTGTTACAATCTGGTACCAAAATTGGACTGAAGCTGCACTATTGCTCCTATCTGATGTGGTCCTGAAAAGTGGCAATAAACGAAATGCTCTAATTTGGCAGAACATTGTGAGGCATGCTTGACTGTCAACTTTACATGGAAAAAGTAACATCTAAAAATTAGAGTCTATGCAGACTCAAGAGAAGTGATAAATGGCTTATCTGGTTATTCATGGGCCTTAAAATATCAGGATTGGTGTGTCAAGGTCAAAGACATCTTATGAAGTCATATGGATCTCTCTATGGGAGTGGGTATAAAGTATAAAGATTTCAGGATCGCATGTTCCATTTTCACTGGGGAGCATTAATCACAGAAGAGGCACTGACAGAAGAACAGAAGGACTTGACCACATATCCCAGGCAGCTCTGATACTGGCTACTCCAGTAGGAGTGCATTTGGCATGTGAACAGATTAGACAATGTGGTGAAGAAAGACAGCACATAGACCCAACAGAATTAGCTTTCATTCACAAAGGCTGATGTAGCTAATCTGCTGCTGAATGTCCAGCCAGCCAGAAAAAGAGATCATTGCTGAGCCCCTGACAGGACTCTGTTCTATTAGACTAATCAGCAAGTTGGTTATAAGGTACGTGTTTCACCCTGGAAGGGGCAGTAATTGATATTAGATGGAATCAATATATTTAACTGCACAGGAACCTTATGTTCTTTAATCTGGCTTTTTGTTTTGATTTTTTTTTTTTTTTTTTTTTTGGTTCTGACTGGCCTCATCCAGGTATCCTGACTCACTCACCTCCTTCTTCCTTGCTTAATCATTAAGCCCTCAGGACAATGAGGTTCTGGTTAGCACCCAGCAGTATTAGAAACAAGGTACAGAGTCTATTGATTACTAAGACAGAGTTTTCAATCCAACTAAGCATGTCTTGGCCTCAGTTGTGTTTGAACTCTGGACCCAGAGAAACAGAATAATCCCACAGAACAAATCTTTGTGAAATTGGACAGAAGAACTCCATGGCTGGCATCAGGACCAGATGATCAATTACCCCCTGCCCTAGCACCAACCAATTAGTAGAGATCACAACCCTAACTTATTTAGTCACCATAATTAATGATTTTTCCCCTGTATAATTCATCCCCCGAGAGCCATCAGGGAGCAAGGTTTTTCAGCATTAGCTACCTGTAATGCTAGGCATGGCTCCATCTCCCTAATAATTCCTTATTTTCTAGGCTGCAAATTCCTGTTCATGTCTAATGGGTTTGATGTGTACAGGCAAATGAACCTCTTTATTCCAGTAACAATATATGCCAGGAATTTTATTTTCCCTACCCATAGAACTAGATCTAGCACCACTCTCTGAGGGCTTACAGAGGATTTGATCCATGGATGCAGGTTCTTATTGAATATTACATCGGACTCAGGTACGACATTTGCAGAAGTGTGACAGAGGACACATCTACTGGTTCTACTACGTATTTACACTATGCAGAATCTAGAAACAACTTTTGTAAATACAGATACTCTGTGATAATGAGGTGCTATCTTTCCTCCAAAATATAGTACATGCCCTAAGTTAGTGATAATTGTATGACACTGTGTCACCCATAAGCAAGATACATGGTCTGAGAACCAAAGGTGGAAATAGGATTAGCTCTGTTTATCGAGCTCCCACTGACCCTCTTGGGGATTTTTGTGTATTTCAGCTATGTAGCTCTAAGCTTTGTAGGATAAAAGTTCTTCATCCTGTGGGAACATCTCCTACTAGTTGACAAAAACGGAATCCTCTTAAATATTAAGCAGTAACTCCCAACCATCCCTTTGAGTTTCTTGTGCCAAATGACCCCCAGGCAAGGAAAAGAATGAAAATCCTGTAGGAGTCAGTGACTCTAAATGTCAAAAGTTAAGTAAGGTTACTATTATATAATAAGGGCAAAAGGAATATATTTGGTACCAAATGGCTCATTTTCTTTGAAATCCTCTTCCTGATGGAGAAGTCCTTTAACCTGATAAAGACATGATGACCATAACTCCAAGCCACTGAGGATGAGGGTGTGGGTCAGTTCACCAGGAAAGCTGTGCAGACCAGGCGTTTTGCTAGTGAAGGATGAGGGGAAGCCTAGAAAGGACAACAGAAGAGGAAGATGATGAGTATCAGTTACAGGTTTGTACCCAGCAGCAGTGGAGTCTGTAGCTCTCCCCACTATCCTTTCTCTTGTCATTTCTTCAGGAAAAGAGACAAACTTGCATGTTGATAGAGATACGCCCTGATAAGTCATCCTATTTATGAAGTAGCAATTAATAGTGCAAGGGGTAAACTGTCGGAGGTGACGTGATGTCACCCCTCAGAACCAAGGCACTCATTCTTCCAGGTGCTGAGAGTGATGCACCTAACTATTCAGATCTGAGTCCCTCTTGAGGACTTGCCCTCAGCCAAAGGAGTTGCCTCTTCTAAGGTTATTTCTCCTTCCCTGGAGAAGCTTATATCCAGTTGGTCTCTTAGAGGATCAAAATTCTGGCTCCTTTTGTCAGTGGGAAACAGCTCTAAATAATCATCTTGGTTTTGTAGCTCTCCATGGGATCTGTCAAAGCATTTGTTGGGGCTTAATCTCAGTTCAATTGTTCTCACTGCATAGCTTGATTTCCTTCACTTCCTCACAGATTGTGCTACCAAAAGCACTTTTTGATTAAGTTCCTTCATGCAAATTTTCACTTCAGAGTCTTTTCCTAGGGAACAATGATAGAACTTTGTTCTCTGTGGTACTTTTTGAAGCTCTCCTATAACAACTCATTATTTCTTTTTAGTTTCACAGCTAATAATAGCTCATTATTCTACTTTACAATATATATCTTTGTTTCAGATTAAGTATGGAGAATGTATGATTTTCTTAATTTATATATTTTACTCCATTAGATATTTTTGATTCGATACATCCCTTTAGTTTCCTGACTAATCCTATGCGAAACATTTTTTCCCCTGATTTGTGCTTTTCTTTAGAACCCTAATTTATCATAGTATCATTATATTATATATTAGGATTATCTATCATTTTCTAATAAATGTGGGGTTTGAGATGCTCAAGTTTATCCCATAAAACAGATTTTTAAAATTCATGCAGAGATATTGCTTCTCTGTTTCAGTGCAGGTTTCATTGAAAGCATAAATTTCTTTTTGCAGCATAGGGCAAATCGGGATTCAATAAGTAACTAAAATATTTCTTTTGGTAGAGCTGACAAGTTTTCTATCCATTATCTTGATCAATTTCCACATTTCAGAGTGGCCTCATCCAATTTCCAATTTTATGCACTACCCCTTTTATGTGTCTACCTATCCATTCAATTAAGATATATTAAGTCTGTCTCCTATTGTGTAAGATGCAAGATTTTTGAGGCCCCCAAAACACGTGATGCTGGTAACAGCAACATTTATTAGTTATGCTAACTTACAAAGATAAAAGAAAGTATAGAATTTTTTTATAGTAATAGATTTTTCTATGCAAGCCTATGTCTTAATCTCCTTGTCTCATAATGAATGACACCAATCTTACTGGATTAGGACCTACCTTAATGATCTCATTTTAATTTACTGACCCCTTTAAAGACCTCATCTCCAGGTATAGTTGCATTCTGAAGTATTACTAGGGATTAGAAATTTTGGAAGAGACACAGTTCAACTTATAACAAAGGAGTAGGAGGGGCAACTAAGTAATGAGAAACAGAACAAAGGATCCCAGAACAGTTCTGGGCAGTGTGCAGACAGAGGGCTAAGTTCTGCATGCTGAGAATCGTAGGAACAATATTGACATCACCCAAAAGCCCTGTAATCTCCCTGTAAAATGTCTTGGGCTAGGTGAGCCGGCTTGTTACTGAGCATCAGGTGAGGGGAAGGACAAAAGCCCCACAGACAACTAAAACTGTGTATGATTTGTTTCCCTTCACACCAGTTATATAACAGACACTATTCAGTTAGTGTGGATTTAGCAGTGAATGAGCTGCGAAAGTCCTTGTGAAACTTATATTCTAATAGGAAAATAAAACATATGTGAAAACAAGAAAATAAGATAATTTCATATTATGATGAGTACTTTTGGGTAATATGAAAAAGAATATTTAAATGGGTTCTAGTTTAGTGACAGCATAGAGAGACAGGAAAGAATTTTCTGAGACCTGCATGACAAGAAAAGCCATTCACAGAAGAGGAATTATGTATTTATTTGTGTTACTTTATTATTTTTAAAAAAACTTTTATCATTTATTTTTTAAAAGATTTGATTGATTTATTTTTAGAGAGAGGGGAAAAGAGGGAGAGAGGGAGAGAAACATCAATGTGTGGTTGCCTCTCTCGTGCCCTGCACTGGGGACCTGGCCCACAACCCAGCCATGTGTCCTGACTGGGAATCAAACCAGAGACCTTTTGGTTCACAGGATGACACTCAACCCACTGAGCCACACCAGTCAGGGCTATTTATGTTACTTTAATTTATTTCTCTCATATTACTAAAATTTATTTGAGATATATTTTAAATATTTTATTGTATGTATACACACACACACACACACACATACATTTTTACTTATTTCCCCAATTCTTTACCCCTTTTGACATCTATACCTTTGCAACATGTGGAGTCTATTTACCCTTTGAATTTTGGCTGGCTTTGTGACTTGTTTTGCCAATAGAATGTTGAAAAAAGTGATGTAGCAGTTCCAACCCTAGACCTCAAAAGACATTGCATAATTCTGTATTCTCTCTTGGTACTCATCATGTGAATAAACTTGGCCTGGCAGCCAAATGTCAGGCATGTGCATAAGGTATCCTACATCAGTCAGCCCCCACATGATGTTCTGGTTAACTTCATACACATTAGAAAATTAATTGAGATAAATCAGTTGTGGCCTAGACCAGAAGAATCAGCAAATAATCTATAGACTATTGAGAAATAGTAAAGGCTTAGTGTTTTAAGTCACTGAGTTTTGGTGGTTTGTTAAGCAGTAATACCCAACTAATACAAATGATAAAATCATCTTTAAAAATGAAAATAGAGATTCAATGTAATTGCAATAAAAATCCCAGAGAGTTATTCTGAGGATATCAACAAACTGATTCTAAAGTTTGTATGGAGAAGCAAAAGATCTAGACTAGGTCACTCAATGTTGATGCAGAAGAACAAAGTAGGAGGACTGATGCTACCCAACATAATGACTTATAAAACTATAGCAATCAAAACAATATGGCATTGGTAAAACAATAGACAGATCAATTAAACAAAATAGAGAGTCCAGAAAACAGACCCACATAAATATAGTTAACTAATCTCTGACAAAGGAGCAAAGACAATAAAATGGAGCAAAAAATAGTCTTTCAACAACTGGTTCCTGAACAACAGGTCCTCCACATGCAGAAAGATAAATCTAGACATGGATCTTACACCCTAGTTAAAAATGAACTTCAAATGGATCATAGACTTAAAAACAAAATAAAAACTATAAAACTCCTAGAAGATAACATAGGAGGAAAGCTAGATGACCTTGTGTATGGCAATGTCTTTTTTGATGTAGCACAAAAGGCACAATCCATGAAAAGAATAATTGGTAAACTGGACTTAATTTAAAGGAAAAAACACATCCACTTTGCAAAAGACAATGTCGGGAGAATGAGAAGACAATCCACAAGCAGAGAGAGAATATTTGCAAAACACATCTGATAAAATAACACATCTTAATTGAAATACACAAGAAATCCCTAAGACTCAACAGTAAAAAATAAAACAATGAAAAAATGGGCCAAAGACCTTAATAGACACTCCCCAAAGAAGATATACAGATGGCAAATAAGGTTATAAAAAGATACTACATATCACATGTCATCAGGAAAATGCAAATTAAAGCATCAAGATATGACTACACGTCACTACCAATGGCCAAAACCCAGAACACTGACCACATTAAAACCTGATGAGGGTGTGGACCAACAGGGTCTCTCATTCATTGCTGGTGGGTATAAAAAATGGTATACCACTTTTGGAAGACTATTTTGCAGTTGTTTGTTAAACTGAATGTATTTTTACTATACAATCCACTAATCATGCTCCTTGGTATTTACTCAAAGGAGCTGAAAACTTATGTCCATGTAAAAACCTGTACATAAATGTTTATAAACAGCTTTATTCATAATTGCCAGACCTTGGAAGCAACAAAGATATTCATCAGTAGGTGAGTGAATAAACAAATTGTGGTACATACAGACAATGGAATATTACTCAGTGAGTTTCTAAAAAGTGCTACCAAGCCATGAAGAGACATGGAAGAAAATTAAATGTATTTTACTAAGCGAAAAAAAAGCCAGTCTGAAAGGCTACATACTAAGTGATTTCAATGATACAACTTTCTGGAGATGACAAAATTATGGAGACTGTAAAAGCATCCAGGTCACCGTGGGTGGGGGAAAGATGTGGATGAAAAGGAGGAACACAGAAAAATTTCAGGGCAGTGAAAACACTCTGTATGATACCATCATGTGGAGTATATGCCATAGTACATTTGTCTAAATGCATAGATGAACATCACCAAGATGAACCCTAATGTAACCTACGGACTTTGGACGATTATGATGTGCCAGTGCAGGTTCGTTAATTATAACAAAAGTAGCATTTTGGTGGGGGATGTTGAGAAAGGGGAAGGCTATTCATGTGTGAGGGCAGGGGATGTGTGGGAAACCGTCGGACTTTCAATTTTGCTGTGAATCCAAAACTGATAAAAAATATAACCAAGCCTTCAAATACAACCCCTACCCTGAATGAAAATAGAAGTAGAAAAAATATAAGGTAAAACAGTACAAATAGTTAGAATAAGATATATACCATACAAAATACGTGCATTTGTTAAAGGTGGGCTAAATATTTAGGTCTGAGCTTTACAGCAACAAACAAAAGAGGACTTAGCCATCTATCCTGTAGTACACATTATTCACAAGATAGAAGTTAATCACTTATAACTATACCCTGGATATTCCCAATAAACATCCAAGTGGACTGATTCTGTATTGGAAATTAAGGAAATAATAAAATTAAATAAAAACCTTTGAGTTTCAACCATTGTCCTTTTGTGCCCCCAGAGATGTTTTCCTGCTGCTCATTTACATGCTACCCTTTTGTTTCCCATTCATCTTTTTTGCTCCACATTATTTTTCTTGCCCTTACTTAGTTGCTTCCATTTCTACGCATTAGTAAAGGGCCAAAAATCTTAGAGCAGCAAGGTCAGCACTAAAAATATCTGGTCAGGATTAATATGGGAGAATAATTACAATTTATGCCTTCCCCCAAATTAGATGCGTAAATCTCATGCCATTCATCATCTACGATGCTTTAGTAGTTAAGAAATTTTTATTTTTTACAAATTTATCAGCTGTGATATTTAGAATGAACATTTCATGTATTCATCAGTGCATGCACTTACCAAGAAAAGTGTTTGCATCACAATCAGCAATTATTTACTAGCAAGTTTAGAAATACATCACCAGCATGTTTTCAAAATATGTTTGAATATGTACTGACCTGTTCCTCTGCCTCGTTGGCTTCCTAAAGGCTAATAGCCAAATTTTACCTTCAAAAACGTACTGGATTTTAGCTTCCACAGTCAGCCCTTCATTACAAATCACTTAACAAATATGTATGCTTACCAAATGACGATTTCTGCTACAACAAGACAAGATAAGGATGGCCAGTGTGGTAGTTGCTAGAACATGAAGACAAATTAGCTGTTGTGGTGCCAATGATATAAATTGCCATTGGCCATGTTGACATCTCTATTCCAGTGTATCAGTGCTTGGGGCAGTGAGTACTAACAACACCCTGAGGAGCTGAGAGGAGGGCAGCTGGTCAGAAAAACTGGAAATGTACTAATTTAATACAAACTTCAGTGACATGGAAGATTCTAAGTTCCACTGTGGAGTGATGACTTGACAAGATATTGGATACAAAAAGAAAAAAATAAACAGTATAAAAATGTCCCTTCTTTTACAGAGACATGTATTAAAGCAGGTAATTATTTTTAATGGCCTGTAAAAACCGTGAAAAAGTCTTTGGTTGAGCAGCTGAAAGGTTTTGCTTGATTCATTAACGCTTTCTAGCTCCATTTATGTGACTCTCTCTCCCTCTCTTCCTTTTTTATTAGGGTTGCAGTTTTAGAGTAGGCACACAGAGGAAATACTATGTTAAAGAGTAGTTAATAAAGAGGTTCCATAAGGAGCCTCTTCTAAATATATACTCTCCTATAGTCAAGGAGGCAGGAAAAGTCGAGATGTCAGAATAAAAAGCCCAGGCAATTTAATAAAGAGAGTGACCCAAAGAGAGTGATGCTTAGCCAAATTTCTACACACTCTCATCTAGCTTTATGTGTGGGCCAGTGAGCTGATTTCTGGGTTTCTGAGAGTGAAGGAAGAAAAGAAAGTGGAGAGAAGAGAGCAAAGGAAGGAGAAGCAGAAGGTGAGTGTGCGGGTAGTCTCCAAGACTGGCCCCAGTGATCCCAGATTTCTGGTAATTATTATCTTATATTAGCCCCTCCCCCTAGGGGAAGTCTGCACTTACAGGCTCTAATGAAGAGACTACAGCTTAAAGGATGGAAAATTATTTCAAAAATTAGGTTACAAAAACATGGCTTCTGTCTTGGTTGCACTTTCTCCCTCTCTGTCTTTGAGCCCTTCCTCTGAAAGAAGCAAGCTGCCATGTTGCAAGCAGTCCTGTGGAGACCCTATATAGCAAGAAACTAATGTCTTTGGCAACAGTAGTGAGGACCTGAGTCTTGGCAACAGCTATGTGGGTGAGCTTGGAAGAGGATCCTCCCCAAGTTGGGCCTGGAGATAGCTTCAGTCTCTGCTGACACCTTGATTGCAGACTTGTGGGAGACCCTGAGCCAGAGGCTGCAATCTATATCTATACATAGATTTGTTACAAGACTTGGCTTACATGGTTATGGAGGCTGAGAAATTGCAAAATCTGCCAGCTGCAAGCTGGAGAACCAGAAAAATGGTGGTGTAGTTTAGTCCAAGTTTGAGGACTTGAGTGTCATGCAGGCTGTTGGTGTTAAGCCCCACATGAATCTGAGAGCCCAGGAACCAGGAGCGTCAATGCCCCAGGCAGAGCACACATGCCTCAGCTCAAGTGAAGAGAATGAATGCTCTGGTCCTGCTTTTTTACTCTATTTGGGTGCTTAAGGGATTGTGTGGTGTCCACCCACACTGATATGGGTCACATGCTTTACTCAGTTCACTAATCTCTTTGGGAAAAACTCCCAGATATAAACAAAAATAATATTTTATCAGCTAGCTGGGATCAGCTAGCTGGGATTATTTGTCCAGTCAAGTTGACAAATAAAATTAACCATCACAAAGTAATATTCCCCATTATATTTTGCTTGTTTGTTTGTTTTGTTGATTAGGTTGCAGTTTAAGGGGAGATCATATGGTATTTGTCTTTCACCACCTGGCTCATTTCACTTTGCATAATGCTCTTAGTTCCATCTATGCTGTCACAAAGGGCAGGAGCTCCTTCTTTCTTTCTGCTGCATAGAATTCCATTGTGTAAATGTACCATAGTTTTTGATCCACCCATTTACTGATGGGCAAATCGGTTGCTTCCAGCACTTGGCTATTGTAAGTTGTGCTGCTATGAACATAGGGGTGCATAGGTTCTTTTGGATTGGTGTTTCAGGGTTCTTAGGATATAAACCTAGCAGTGGAATTGCTGGGTCAAAAGGCAGTTCCATTTTTAGTTTTCTGAGGAAATTCCATACTGTTTTCCATAGTGGTTGTACCAGTCTGCAATCCCACCAACAGTGCACTAGGATTCCTAAAGAGTATTTTTTATTTTGGGGAAATATTTATATTTTATCTAAAATATATTTATTTTACTTCAGGCTTTCAAAAACAAGTATCTCTGTTGTTCAAAGCTTGTTTGCATGCTGTGCCTCTGAAGCCCAGTCCTTTTGGCTACCAAATGTTCCCTCCCTTTTTGTCAAACACCGCCTGTCTGTCCCTGTTATCAATCAATCTTTTGAAGGACCTTGATGTAGACTTACAAAATTTATAATGAGTTTCATTGTCGCTGTTCATTAAGTTTGGTTGTGTGTGGCTATGTCCCTGTGTGGGGTTTAATGTGCTCTTACACATTGGCCACTGGCTTACATAGTATTCATTTTTTCTCTTCTATATATTACATATATTAAACTAAGAATGCACTAGTTAATGTATGTAAAGCATTCTATGTGTTAGCTTTAATTACTATTCCATCCCTCAGAATTGGCACCATTTTCATGAGCTGACCCCACCCATTATTAAGTCCGCCTTCCTCCTATCCTTGTTCCATTAAGAAGAGATTTCAGTGTTTTACTTTCTCTGCCAATTCCAAACACACGTAGCTGCACACAGCAGCAAGGCTCCCCATTTTAGAAAAGAAATCGGACTTGGTATATTTCTGACATTTATTTGGGGAGTATGTTCCATTGTTGTGCCTCAAAAACATGGGATGGGCTTCTTTTATTCTGCTGGACCACAAAAAGAGGAAATGAATAGATTTTCATGTATTTTTAATTGAAATAACAGCCAAATATCTATATGGTTCACTGTTTTTGATTATTTTCTTAAATGAAAGCAGGCTTTTTATGACAAACCAGTTTCTATATTCTGTCCTTCATGGTGAACTTACTGCTTCTGTGGAAGGGTTTTTTTAAAGGTTTTGGGATTCTCTAGATATATAGTCTTCTCAATCTCCATATGATTGCACCATAAACAATCCATGTCCTTCCGAAATATTCGAAGAACAAATTTGCCAAATAATTTAAATCTGGCCATTATAATATCTGGACATTAGGAATGATGTTTTTATTGGTGGCTGTATATTACATACACAGTACTAACACTGAGTTTAATCTCAACAGCTGGTTATGAAAGGACTAATTAGAATTTAAATATTGGGATTTTCTTTTAGGTTTTTTTCCCTATCCCCTCTGGTAAATGCATTTTTTTTCATGAAGTTTTAGCGTTTGTGTGACACTGGTTTCCTATGACAAGGTATGCCAATTAAAGGGAAGTTAGTTGGTTGTCGTTTTTTTTTTTCCCCCCCAAAACAAAGGTTTGTTGACAGCATTAAATGCAACATCTTCCAAAATCTTCAAGGAAGCATCTGGACTATAGTGATAGATGAACATTTCTCATTTCATTGTCTGAGTACAAAGCCATTTATAGGGCAACTTATCACATAAACACCCTGTGGCATCTTATAATAGAAATCAATAACACAGCAAAAAAGAAGACAGAGGGACTTTAACCATATGCTATACCAGAAAGGAAATAAAAGGTATCCTGTGAGCTTAAAAACTTAGTGTATTCTGTATCCACCTCACACTGATGCCTGATGTATGTATTTAGTTTTCATTAGTCTTTGGCTAAAGAGAGGGAAATATTTACTTTAATATGAAGATTTGGAAAAATAATAGTTTTTGGATTCATGAAACATTGTCAGATGCATTTTTACTCATTGATGCTTTTCATAAAGAAATTCTTTTCAAGATATGAAAAGAAGTCAGAAGGGACACAATTATCAATAAGCAGAAGTCTAGAAAGAAGCAAGAACGATTATTTAGTCTCAAGTGTGGTCCAGGTAGAAAGGCAGGGCAAGCCCTGTCCTAGAAAGAGAAAGTGTGGTGGGGTGGAAGGGTTAGGTGACCAGGATGTGGGAGTACTAATAGAGTTGATGCTCTGGACCAGAGAACAACCCCGGCATAGAAAAGAGGGTGGCACTGCCCCAGGTCAGGCAGGTTATTGCCACCATGTGCCTGCTTAGTGTGGGTCAGATGGTGGCTGAGGCAAAAATGGTGGCAGTGACCTCACAACTTCAAAAGTGACCCCAAGAGGCAGCCATAATCTAGAAAATAAGTGTCTAAATGGCAAGGAAAGTAACATGCTTGGTCTTGAGAAATGGAATTTGGAGCAGCCAAATTTGGAGAAGACACACTTAGAGACCTAACATGGCCTTCTTACTCAGGGTGGCTGGGACAGAAGAGAGAGCATGAAAGGAGTTGGAGTCCCCAGGACTGATTTATGGAAGGGGAAGTACCATAGAGATTAGTAGTTTTCTGCTAATTTCTCTTAAAGGGTCCATAGTA
Source organism: Glossophaga mutica (assembly GCA_039655065.1). Lineage (NCBI taxonomy): Eukaryota > Metazoa > Chordata > Mammalia > Chiroptera > Phyllostomidae > Glossophaga > Glossophaga mutica. The sequence continues at coordinate 26,053,496 of CM077305.1, forward strand.
TTTATTTTGTTTAGGTACCTTGGAGACAAGATGATGATGTGTGGTATACATGCAGACCTTCAGAAATAACCCAAAGTTATAACTGAATAACACTGCCATTCAGAGGTGTCAAGTTTGGAGAAGGCAGACACCTGATTTGTGTTTTAATGTTAAGAGAAAACCCAGTTGAGCTTCCCATCATCTCTTGCAGTAATAACTGACATATTTCTTTTAGTTCCATAGCTTTTTCGTTCACCCCAAATATCCATTCCTTCATTTCCAATTCCTTTTATTATTTAATATCAGGATCTCACATTGATAGGAGATAACGCTGTTGTTGTTCATTCTTTATTTTCTTTTAATTGTTTAGCATTTGTTCTTGTCATTCACATTTACTTTTGTGATTTTTTTGTTAAAACAGAAGAAGACTTTTAAAACATTATTTTAAATTCATAAAATAATAAGCCATTATGTCATTAGCCTACTGTAATTTTGCATTTTACTTCCAAATGTTAGAGTGGACTATTTTTTCCTTTTCCTTAAATCTTTTGAAGTAATTAGCTTCTTTCTGGATAACATATGAATAAGCCAGGACTGATTTCCTTTCCTTCTCTTTTATATTTTAAACTGTTATTGAGATATCATTTATAATCCATATAGTTTATCCTTTAAAAATGTACATGTTATTTTAGTGGCTTCTGGTATATCACAAAGTTGTGTAACTATTCAGAACATTTAATTCTGAAACATTTTCATCACCCGCAAAATAAACTTCATACCCATTAGCATTCACTCTCCACGCCTCTCTTCCCCAGCCCCTAGCAACCATTAATCTATTTTGTCCTTCTCTGGATTTGCCTAATCCTAGACTTCATATAAATGAGAGCATATACTACATGACCTTTTGTTTTTGTGTTCAGTTTCTTTCATTTAGCACAGATTTTTCAAGGGTCATTCATGTTTTAGCATGTATCGGTACTTCATTAATTTTTATAGCTGGATAATATCTTACTGGATGGATACATCGCATTTTGTTTACCCATTCATTAACTTGTGGTTATTTGTATATTTCATCTTTTGGCTATTATGAGTAATGCTACTTGGAACATTAATGAATACTTTTTTGTGAACATACATTTTCATTTAACTTCAATATATACTGTATTATTTTCATAGGACTGTCATAACATGATACCGCAGACCAGGTGGCTTAAACACCAGCAATTTATTTTCTGACAATTCTGGAGGACAGAAGTGTGAGATCAAGAGGTTGGCAGGTTTGGTTTCTCTGAGACCTCTCTCCACTGCTTGCGGATAGTCACCTTCTTACTGTGTCCTCACATGGCCTTTTCTCACCTGGGTGTCCTAATCGCCCGCACTTATAAGGCCACCAAGCATTTTGGATTAGGACCTGCCCTGGAGACCTTGTTTTAGCTTCATTACCACTTTAAGGACTTTATCTCCAAATATGACTACATTCTCAGGTGCTGGGAGTTAGGACTGCAATATATGGATTTTGAGGAGACACATTCGACTTGTAACATTTACTTATAAATTGTTGGGCCCTATGCCAGCTCTCTACTGAGCCTTTTGAGAAACTGTCCAACAGTTTCCAAAGCAACTATACTGTTTTACATTCCCACCAACAGTGCAGAAGGGCTCCAAATTCTCCACATCCTCAGCAACACCTGATCCTGTCATTTTGATTATTGCCATTTGCAGGAGGTAGTTTTAGAGTACAATTTTTGTGAGTTTTCCATTTCCTCGTATTTTTCCCCCCTCATGTTTCTGTTTTTTCTCTTACGTTGTCCTTCTTCACTGTGATGCTAACATCAGCTTATGCCCTAAGGGTTTAAATATTTCATCTTAAGGCTGGTAATATTAATAATTAAAAAAGTTGGGGAGTGCTGTAAAGCCTGATAAATTGCAGTTTATTATCAATAAAAAACTGCATAAGCACCATAAAAACACATTATTACTGAGAAAGTAGATAATTTGAATAAGTAGTTCAAGTTTACTTACATATTATTCAGCCTAAAATTTAAAATGGCCCATGACTATTGATATGTATATAAAGCCACTTACCACTTTGTCCCCTCAGTAGTACCTCTTTGCTAATGAAAAACATTACAGCCAGTATGAAGGTACTGCCCCAGATAAAACACATTTTGAGAAGTGCAATAATCCCTCTTTCAGAGTGGAACTTTTAGGGACCAACTTGTTTACATGAGTTGGAAGTCCCTCATGTGTACCTATTTGCATTCTAATGAGGAATGTCTGAAATTAGTTTTTAAGTTAATTTATAGCTTTTCTGAAGATCATAATACCTTCATTTAATTGCATTTAAGAATATTCATTTTTTCTGCAATAGTCAACAAAGAAACCATTAAAACTCAAACAAAAGTATTCTACAAAGAGCTATAAGTGGAAATGATCTTTCTTTTTGCCAGGTGTCTGGGAAAGAAGTTTACATTTTGCCTGAGGCCAATACTTTTATAATGTCTTCTTAATATTCTTGAAACTTACATCAGTGCAAAAGCAAACTGATAATGTTATTCTAAATAACAAGGTTTCATTTCCACCTAGATTTTTTTAAATGGAAAATTAATTCAATTTAAGCTTCTTCCTTGGATGTATTTTATTGGGCTGGTCATCCCCCAAAATTCAGCCCAAATAACCATCTCTCTTTGTAGCTTTTGTGGATACTTCCAGCAGAATCCCATCTCTTCTCTGGGTGTTCTCCTCGTGCCCTATTATAGCATCATCGCCATCAGCCACCATCTGTCCACTTCTTCATTCAGGTCAGTACTTACCAAGGGTGACATCACATCAGTATCACCAAAGAGTTTTTCAAATATTGGCTCCTCTCTGAGATGCTGACACAGGAAGAGCTAAGCTGTGTCCCTAACCTAACGGACTCCTTACAGTTTTTATGTGTTGGACCCTGAGGTAGGTTATCAGAATCCAGGAAGGAGCAGGAAGATAACCATGATTAAATAAAAATTTAAGTCTCCCCATTACTCCGTGAAGCATGTAGTATTATCTTGACTTGAAAGATGGAGAAATATCCTCAAACTGAACAGAGATTTTTTTAAGGTCAATCTGTTTTTTAATTTTTTTACATATGATTTTTTCTTTTTTTCAATCTTAATTGTTGTTCAAGAACAGTTTTTTGTCTTTTACTCCCATCCCAGCCCACCCCCCAGCCCTCCCCACCTCCCTCCCATTTCCACCCCACCTAGTTTTTGTCCATGTGTCCTTTATATTTGTTCCTGTAAACCCTTCCCCTTTCATATGATTTTTTATTGTTGGTCAAGTATAGTCATCTCCATTTTCCTGCCACCATTTCCCTCTTCCCCACCCACCCCCACCTCGTAGCCTCAATCCACCCCCATTTGTTTTCTCCGTGGGCCCTTTATACATGTTCTTTAACAACCCTCCACTTCTTTCCCCCATTATCCCTTCCCCCACCCCTCTGGTTACTGTCAGTTTGTTCTTAATTTCAGTGTCTCTGGTTATATTTTGCTTGGTTCATTGTTTTGTTGATTAGGTTCAGATATCTTGAGATAATACACTAGCAAGGGTTGGAGTGGATCAAAGGTCTTTCTTAACGTTTATTTTGTATGTTATTATTTATGCTATTATTATTTATCACTTTGTTATTATTTATATTATTATTTATCATATTGTTATTATTTATATTAATTGTATACATTACAACAAACCCTAGCATATATACTAACATAATAATATGCTATTTTTTATGTTTGATTGTTAGGAAAAAAATACCTATTCTAACCTAGAATGAAAACATCTAAATAGAAGTGTGAATTTGCCATCTTAATTAAGTTCCCAGGTCTCAACTGAGTCTTCTGCTGGCTGCGTTATGTGTTTATTTTCAAACAAAAGACAATTTCTTCAGTATGAACATGGCAGCTTGTGTGGGTTTCTCTGTATATGTATATGTGTGAGTGTATGTGTGCACATGTTGCATGTGTCCTGGATATAATGTGCTTGGTGAGGGTGGCTGGCTCTTGTTTGGGTTACAGTGTGGTCTTTGCTCAGGGTCTGAGATGAGCAGCAGAATCTTGACTGCCCTCAGGAGATTAATTTTACCTTTTCCCCAAATTGATTCCTTTCACTTAAAGCCGTGAGACTGTAACTGTGCTATGGTTACGGTCTGGGGTGCTGGTGAGCACGTTTGGGGTTGAGGAGCTTCTTCCTAGGCATGGAACATCTATTGAAGATTTGGTAAAACAAAAATGGCTATATTTTGAAGGGTTGGGGTGAAGTTGGGTGTGGGATCTACAGAATTACATTTATAGGTGTGCCCACATTCCTACAGTGTTGTAAAAGGCCTAAATCAGAGAAAATACTTGTATATAAATAAGCATCCATTAAGGCATTATGTTATGAATGTCTATATCTTTGTAACATTTACTCATAACATAGACTTGGATCCATATGTATTAGTTCCTCAGCACAGCATCTCAGGAGAATACAGAGATTCTGTGGGGACAGGAAGTTTGGGACAACATAAAAAAATAAGCGATCCCTAAAAAGGAGGTGGAAGGGTGCTCTGGATGAGTGTCTCCAACTTTCTGTGGTGAAGAAGCACTTACTTTCCCCCAACTTGTTGCAGACCAACACTGGTATCAGCTCACATCAAATGTGACTCATCGCTTGCATTGGACAATGGCAAACTGGCTCACACCCTGCTCAATGGGGTGCGTTCACCAATTATACACTTGGGTATCAGGCAATGTCAAATTGCTACACAAGTGTCTGAGTGTTCACATTCAATTTCTGTTCTTTTATCTCATCAGGGACAGGCAACAGTTAGACCGCAGCTGGTCTCTGGACCACACTTGAAGCAGCACTGCTGCAGACGAGCCTTAATTATTGGATAGTCCCACCCGCGGCCAACACAGCTAGTAGATGTTATGGGATGCAGACAGTCTTGAGACAATGCTTTAAATAAGGCTTACATATGTACAAGGATGCTCTAACTAACTCCAGTGTTGCTTTCACACAACACTGAAGAATTTGGGTGCCAGTGGTTTCTTGACCATTTGATTCCTTATCACGTAGCCGTGCTTAGGGCAAAATGAAAACTCCTTAGAAATTGCAATAAGCAAATATTGTTATTTCAAAAACAATTAAGATCATTGTCCATATCTATACAGAACCACCGTCAGTAGTCTCAGCAACTTGTAAAAATGTGAAGAATCGTGAATCGACCCGAGGGGCAAAACCGTAGCTGGTGCCAATGGACAGAGAAAATGGTGTTGCTTTTCCCCAGAGAAAATTTGGGGAAAGAATAGAAATGTTTAAAAGGATTCTATAAAATTTTGATCTTTTCTTCCTTCTTCTACCAAACCATATTCTTTCCCTTTAAGGCTTTTTGAAGTTTGATTTATTGATATTTTTAGAATTTTTCAAGGGCTCGTTCCTGGAGAGACTTAAAATTGAGTGGTTAAAGTTGCTGGCAGAAAACAGATGCTATTCAAACAGAGAAATGGATAAAGTAAAGAGTGTATTTACTTGATCTGAGTAATTTCCTCAGCTTGAAAATCAGCATTAATAATCCATGTTTCATTATTTGGGGGACTGCATTTATTTGGCTTTCATTCAACATAAAACCCATCCCTCCAGTGGTTTGACGCTGAGATCATTATGATGAAGACAAGTCCCTCTGTTATTTTTCTGTTTGTGGAATGTGTACCGGAGAGGTTGTTGGACTTTTCCTTTTCAGCACTTTGTGTCAGATGTAAATGTCTATGGGATGATTAAATTGAGTGGGTTGATTGGGGATTAAGTTTTGGTGCAGAGAATATTCAGGCTGAGACAGCAGGTAGTTATTAAGGTAAACATTTGATCTCCAGTGTGATACGATGATAGCTCCAAAGCTGATTCTACCATCAAGCATTTGATTGCTAAGCAAGTTCTCTCCCTGGATCCCCAGGCAGGGTGCCCATTTAGTAGGTAGGATTTCCGTCTCTCACCTCTCCCAGCCCAGTAATTTTAACATCTGTGTGTACTTTGTAAGACAAGCCTGGAAGCAAGGTAAGAAAAAAATTAGAAACAACAACCTTGTTTTTTTCAGAAAGCAGGCATGATTCTTGGCAATCCGTGCCCACGAATGGCAACTTTTTTGTGGAGCTGAAACTATGCAAAGGATGGAAATCCCCATGCTCCGAGGAACTGTCGTTGATTAACCTTGAATTCTAGGCGTAGGGGAAATAAAGGGGATATTTACAATTCTGTAAAATGTGGTGAACTTTTAAAATGGAGACAGTTAAAAATGAGTCTTTTTTATTAAAAGTATCATGCAGTCATTGAAAAATATGTATTTATTCCGCTTTTATCCGAGACATTAGCAGAACCATGAGCCTTGAGTGGAGATGGCAGTTTTATACTTGCAGGTCAATTAATTGGTGGCCTTGAGCACAAACAGGAACAGCCTATGACCCGGAAAGTGTGTCAGAAAATGAGGATGAGTAGATCCGCGCTGCACATAGCAGACACTTGCAGTATGTGTTACACCGAGGGCCAGCACAAACGAGAGAGAGCTGAGATGGAGAAGCAGGAGAGAAAACATTGGTGAAGCATTCAAAGTACCGAGTTTTGAAGCCCTGTGGTAAATCCACTCTGCTGGATACTGTCTCAGGGCACTCCGCAGCCTCCAGGGGTCATAGAGAAAGGGCTATTAATACACCTTAAAATATTTCCTTGGATTCTTCTGTTGGCAGTTAACTGTTTTTCATTCAATCTAAGCTGACATCAATTATGATGGAGAGCTTTTATTATTTCCACTAAGAATAGAAAAAAACCCACTTCTAATTAAACTATAACACAATCATGCCTTCTTTTTGAGACTTTATATTTTATGCTTTTTTGTGAGAGTTTTCTTACACTTTTGATTAATTAGTCACACCAGCCTCTTAGTACTGTGAAATACCTTTTCATCCTTTCTAGGGACATGGCCATTTATCCTGTCTCAGTTGCATGTTTGGTGTGTGTTGGGCAGTCCTTTTGCACATTACTAAGAAAATTTTAACAAAGCTTTATATTCCTGTGAATTCTGTCCCCTCTTAGGTTCCATAAACCTCATTTTTGTGCAAGAAAATATGTCTAGGTATATATGTGAATAATACAAAATCACTATCTTTTTAAAAAGTGATTTTATTTATTTATTTTTTAGAGCGAGGGGAAGGGAAAGAGAAAGAGAGGGAGAGAAATATTGATTCACTGCCTCTCATGTATCCTCAGCCGGGGACCTGGCCCACAACCCAGACATGTGCCCTGATGAAGAATCAAACCAGAGACCTTTCTGTTTGTGGGACAATGCCCACCCTGCTGAACTGTACCAGTCAGACCACAAAATCACCGTCTTGAAGAGATATTTGCATACCCTTGTTCACTGAGGCATACTTACGATAGCCAAAACATGGAAACAATCTTAATGTTCAATAGAAAGTGAAAGAATACATAAATTGGCAAATGAATGGAGAAAAAATATATTATGAAATACTATTCATCCATATAAAATAAGGACTCCTGTCATTTGTAAAAACATGGATGGATCCTGAGAGCATTATGCTACATGAAATAAATCAAACAGAGAAAGACTGTATTAGCTCATATACAAAATCTAAAAAAACAAAACTAAAAACAAAATCAAACTCATTGAAATGGAAACAGAATTTGTGGTTGCCGAAGTTGGGGAAAGGTACAATATGTACAGGTGGTCTGAAGGTACTGCAGTCCGTCAGATAAAGAAATTCTGGGCATCTAGTGCACATGTGATGGCCATGGCCTGCCGTGCTGTTCTGTATATTTTAAAGTTGCTGAAAGGGTAGATCTCAAAGTTCTCAGCACAAAGAAAAAACAGGTACTTATAGGATTTGATGAATGTTAACTAAGATTATTGTGGTACTTATTTCACAATATATACATATATCCAATCAGAATATTGTACATCTTAGACTTATATGTCGTTATATGTCAATAACATCTCAATAAAGCTGATAATTAGTTAAATGTTGAGTCAGGAAGTAACATTTTAGAATCCATTTTAAATGGATGTAAAACTCATGTGGTTATTACCAAAAACAAACACTGTTCAATTAAATTGACAATTAAATAACTCTATCAAGTTCAAACATTCACAGATAACACCAACGGTTGCATGGTCAACAGCAGCTGAGAGAAACTGTGGAACACATCCAGTTATCAGAGAAGTCAGAGCATTCAGAAAACATATTTTAGAATTCATGAAAGTAATTGAGAGAAGTGGAACCCTAAAATGCATATTGTGTGTTGCTAAAACATGTACAATTAGCTCTGACTGTAATTTAAAGAAATACTCAAATACTACACTATATAACTGAAGCATGTGAGTCTCAAATAAAGTGAATTCAGATGAGAACTGCATTCAGAGGATGGCCCACATGGTTTTTCTTTGCTGTATCTTCTCAGATTTCTTAGTTCCTTATGAAAAATGTGCTTTATTTGTAAGGGAATTTCTGTTTTGCTTCTGCTCACTGATCCCTGATGATCTTTATTCACATTAAGTTGAAAAACAATAATTTTGAATTATTCTATTTTGATAATAACAAAATTATCTTCTCCTACAAATGTTAGGAATGCAACAAAGCACAAAAATTTAAATAAAGACAAAACTTTTGATGCTAATGATAAAGGTAACCTCTATCACTGAATAATAAAAGACATTCAAGACATATTCTTCAAAAGACACTTATTGTCTTTCTCATGAATTTTCCAATAAATGAAACCATATCTCAGCTCCCAGTGCCAGTAATTTTATAAGAATCACCCAAATAACTGCAACATGAGGTAATGTGTTAAATGACGTAAAACAGGTACTGCATTACGGCTAAGGAGTTTGGAGGTACCATTGGAAGCCGTCCAGTGAGAAAACGTTCTGCAGGGGAGGTCATAATGTATCAGGATGATTTCTCTTGCAGTGTCCCGTTGAATGAGTTGGGGGAAGTACAATAATCAAGAGAGGACATTAAACAGGGTATTACTAAGGTTGTGAAAGTGGAAGCTCTTTGAACTCAGGTAGCAATGGTGGGAAGAGAGAGTAAAAGCTATTGCAGAAACAAATCAAAAGTTAAGTTGAAAAGATTTTTTGACAAAGTAATTATTACATGGCACTGTGGTTATCAGTTAAATTGTGCCCTTCCCCTAAAAAAGATAGGTTTGAGTTTTGACCCCCAGTACCTCTGAGCATGACTGTAATGGAAAATAGTGTATTTATTCAGGAAGTCAAGTTAAAGTGATGTCATTAGGATGCATTCTCATCCAATATAACTGTGTCCTTATGCAAAGGGGTTATTTGACATGGAGACAGACATGCTTAGAGGGAAAATAACTTGAAGGGCCACAGACAGAAGACAGCTACCTACAAGACAAAGAGAGAGGCCTAGAGAGAAATGTCCCTCACAGCCCTTGGAAGGAGCCCACTCTGCAACACCTTGATTTCAGCCTTCTGGCCTCCAGAAATAGGAGGCAATGAATTGCTCTTGCTTAAGTCACCTAGTTTGTGTTATTTTGTTATGGCAGCTCTAGCAAACTAATATGACCTTAAAAGTATTTTAAAATGTTAGTCTCTTTGATTTTGAAATATTTTAGACCTCTCCTTCTTCTTATAGGTGCTTCCCTTATTATCTAAATTATATCAGAAGCAAAGACTAACCAACTTTCTCCTCCTCAGTGTGTAGACCAAGTCTATTGTTCTTGACTTTGTTCAAAGTCGTATTTTATCTTTTACCTATTGCGTCCCTTCTCACATTAGAAAGGTAGTAAAGTGTAACACGTTTTTGCAACTACAAGCCCGACCTTGACAGATGGAATAAAAAGGGTGCGTTATAAGAAATCCAGGCAGACCCTGGATTGTGCTTAATTGAAAAAAACCCTTTGGTGTTATGAATGTAGTCATTAATATCTGGTTCCATTCAAATCTTTTACAATCGGCTTTTGCATTAAAAACATTAAGGTAAAAGTCTACCAGACTTTCACAGGTTCCCTGCCTAATGGAAATGGGTTGCACATGGGGGATTTTCATTTGCGGTTCTCTAAATTCTACAGAATGCAGAGGTTATGTGAGTAATGGGAACACAGGACCACTGGTGTTTATAAACTCTTATACATCAAATTTTAGTGCCCAACAGTTGATAGACTATTGCCTTATGAAATTACATTTATTATTTAACCACACTTTGAGATTACTACATTCGAAACATGTAAGTCGTTGCTTTTGTAATCTTAATTTGCTCCTGGGAAATTCAATCTCTTATATTTTACAATGACTATTGAATCACACTGGAGTGGAAAATTTCACTCAGTAAATTCTCCAGTTAATATGTTATCCAAACCTTGAATTATTATCTCTTTCGCTTTATTCATTCATGGTAAGGATACAAACTCCTCCGTTTAAAAATGTCTACCTGGATTCCCATTGTAAGGTGTTTGGAGATATACTAGTTTTATTTTAAAAAATTGAACTGAAAGACAGCCTTAAAAAAAACTCAAATTTACGTCATAAACTATGTTTTAATTTCTCAAGCAGTGCTATTGGCAGTATTTAAAAGTGAGCCGCAAATCAAGATACTGCTGAAAATTGGGCATACCGAAAGCCTGTTCTAACACTCTTGACATTTAAGAATTAGGAAAACTATTTGCAAAATCATGTCACTTAACATTTAATATTTATATACTTAATGTACCCAGAGTCTCATTATGGGGGTGTTTCACATGTAAGATGGACTGAAGGAGACAGTCACTCACTTAGCAAACATATAATGAGGCCCTATGGATCAAGCAATATTTTAATTACTAGGGATTCAAAAATGTTGACACATCTTGAAGGAAGCTTATCTGTAAATGAATAATAGAGATATAATCTAATAACACATATTTACATGCATTTATTAAGCCATTTGTACAGACTAAATCTGGTGTGTTGGAATAGATTTAAAGTTATACTTGATTTACCTTCCAAGAACTAGTAGATCATTTTCAGTAAAAAAATATGGTGGGTATTCTAGGCAAATGAAGAAGCATAAACCAAGACTCAAAAGCACAGAAGTATGTGGGCAATCTGGGGCTCAGTGCAGATCAGATACGGTTGGGGAAAGATCTGGTTGTGTGAGAGGCAAATGAGGTTCACGCAGGTTTATGCAGGATATTGATCTAAATAACAGAGAATTTAGGGACTACGGCGCTGATGAAAATAGAGATGAATCCAATAGTCAGACTGATTCAGTCAGCACATGATGCCAGAGAAAAACCAAAATGAAGATCGTCTTGAGCACACGTAATTGCATCATTTTGGTTCTAGCTCTTTAACTGATTATTTGGGTCATCTTTGCCAATTTATTTAGTCTCTATGCACTTATCAAGTGAAGTAGCTGACTCAGAAGGCCTCTAAGCCTATTTACATTTTTAAAAGCTGGAGTTCTGAGATGACCACTTCGGTTTTTCCTGGGTACTAGCATCCATGAACACTTTATCAAATATATGCATAGGGCACCATCGGAAAGCAATAAGTACTGATATTTGATAAACATTTTGTTATGTTTCTTAGTATTTCAAGGGCTTTGAGGTTTTTTTTCAAAGCTCCCTTATGTACTAGACACTACTTAGTATATGTTTTTAGATACCTACCACCACTGGAATGTCTCTCCTATGTGCAAGTTTTCTATCCTATGTGTTCTATGCCCGTAAGGTAGGAGCCAGGAAGTCAGTTTCCCACTTCCTTTTAGCTGGGGCTTCACACAGGACCTTAACTCCATCATTTGGAAGCATCTGACCAAAATTTCATTTTAGAAGAGGGTGAGCTGAGGAAAGAGGAACCCATGTGGTGGAGACACCTATCTTTTCAAGGTTGCACTTGGAGAGGTCCTGGTGGAGGACCCGCCGTTAGTGATTCAAGCTCAAGTGCCCATGACACTGACAGCAGCAGCCAGTCTCCATCGCTGCAGTCTGTCAGTGTGACCCTCTTGGGGAGTCCATGTGCTGCTCATATTGTTCAATAAGTTTTTCTTTACTTAAACTAATGAGAAGGGATTCTGGTATTTAGATGTTAAGAATCCTTTCTGATCCAGAAATCTGACTTCCTCTTCTGGCAAAACTGCCTGTCTGAGTAGAGCTTTCCATCATGAGTCAGTGCCAGAATAGTGTTCCTCTCAAAATAAATAAAAATGTATTTATTTCTGATGATGTTTGACAATGACAAACATGGCTGATATCCAAAAAAAGCATTTTAGGACTCGGCAGTGAGTCAGTCTGGTGTTATTGGGGTTCTCTTCTGCCATCTCGTCCTAAATCTGATGTAGCAAATTGGTGTAAGAAAAAACATGCTGAAACTTGAAGTCTCTTGATAGAGAAATTGAGTGAAAGACAAGGTAAGGGAAGAGGAATGAGAAATAATAGGAACAAAGGGAGTCTATGATTAGAGCAGTAACTCAAACAGTTGGAAGGGAAGATGGTGAAGAAAGTATCATGGGGGTTGGCACTTGTCTGCCAGGAGTTCTGAAACTGGAAGGACCCTCTACACTTAAGCATGGCACCCCAGCCTAGGGTTCTATGACCAGATTTCTTGTCTCCCTCTAAGTTGCCTCCCACACTTGCCGTTCTAACTGTGACTGTTTACCCCTTTGTCCTTTTACCTCACACTTTGGAAATCCTGCTTCTTTTGGCACTCTATAAAAGATACTCTCAGTAACAGTGCCTTTACAAAATTATATAATGCAGCTCCTCTTTGCTAGGAAATAATGAATTATCTGAAATCCGTTGTCCATCCATCCTCACCTAGAGTCACTCACCCACTCAGCACTTACCCGACTGGCTTTTCTGGAAACAGGTGAGTAAGACACTAGCCAAAGTCTTTACCTGATTCTGCTTCAGCAGAGCTGGGCTTACGCTTTAGAGCAACTAATGACCTTTATCAGGTAGCAAACACTTTCACTTTGTAAGGGTTAAAAGAGGACTCAGCGAAGCATAGTTCAAGATAGTAGCACGATTGAGCTACAAATTAGCTGAACAATGTTTTCTGCCTCTGTTCTATGATATCCCTCAGCCACTCACCTTGAAGGCTACTGATAATAATTAGATGCACACAGGGTGAGGGCTTTCTATTGTCTCATCACCAAATCAGTGAAAATCAGAGATTCTTAAGAAAGACTCACAGGCTTTGAACCTTGAAAACATATAGCCACATTAGATTTTAGTTTTTAGGTAAAACATACTTAATGAGATCTACACATTGATACTGTGAGGATGGAGGAAATGAGAACTCAGATGGTGAGTGTGATTTTATTTTTAGTATAATTATATTTGCAATTTACAGAGAATGTATTAATTTAACTGAAGACATAGTTTATTTAAACAAATTAAGTCCTTTAGAATCCTCTCAACTTGACATGAATACTGTGAAAGATTGTCACATGATATTGTGTAAGATATATATATATTCTGTATATATAAATATATCTGTGTAGGACATATATCTGTATAATATATGTATGCATATATATTTCATTTGCTTCATATGTGCTTCCCTGTATAAAATTACCTCCCAGCAATTTCAATTTTTAATAATGAGAAGACAGAATAAATGTACTTGTTTTAAATAGTTTTACATGACTTTTGCAGGAAATATTTCTGAAATATTGATTTTCTGATTCATTTGGAAACTATTTCCAGTGAATTTAGCCTCCCAGGGAACTTATTTACTTGTCTTTGTAACCCTAATATTGTGCAGTTTTTCTTTCTGAAATTGTCATAAATAAGAATGAGCTTTGGTTTTAACTCGTGTCATTTTATAGGACTGAAAAAGGTTAGTTATTGCAGAGTCTAAGTGTAAAGCTGTTGGTAAATTGATACTCATCAGAAAGGCTCACTTGTTATCTCTGTCTAATTAAATATAATAAACCCACTTTAAGAGGCTTTGCTCAAGCGTGATGTGTAGTACCGTCTTTATTGAGAGCAGAGAGGCTGTGCAGTCAGTCTTAACGACAGTGTCCAGATTCTCATGTCTGTGCCCGTGTTGGATGAGGAGCTTTTCCATGTGCTCCATACTATTCCTTTGTCAAGGTACATGGTCTGCACAAGATGATGGCATAAAGGCCCCTTTTTACAGAATATTAATCTTTGCTTCTGAATTTGCTTAGAGTACAGTGAGTCTCATGAGCCCTTAGCAATTGGCTCCCTTGCAAAGTGTTGGCTTCCCTCCATCGTGCTCAGGGGAAATCTAGCTGAAGCTGTGGGCTGCTGCCAGTCCCTAACTCAAGGGATGCCTCCAGCATCTTCTATGCTGAGACCAGCCATCCCACATACATGTTTATGTTGAGGATAAGACAGTTTGTACAGCTTCACAATGCTTATAAGGTAACATCACTGCCATCACCAAGGTGACACTTAACTAGAAGCTACTGTTAATCACTTTGTGTCCAGCAATACATGCCAATAAAGTACACAGATATCTATATACACAAATACACATAGAGAGAGAGATGACATATTGCATAACATGTCATACAAAATATTCTATTTTCTTTTTTCATTAAATTTATTGAGGTGACATTTGTTAATAAGATTATATAGACTTCAAGTGTAGATTTCTATGATACATGATCTGAATATTGCATTGTGTGCTCACCACCCAAAGTCAAGTCATTATCTGTGACTGTATTATTTGTCCCTCTTTACCCTTTACTACTCCCACCCCCCTTCCCTCTGGTAACCACCATACTGTGTCTATGACTTTCAGTTACATACCCCACATATGAGTGAAATCATATCGTTCTTTGCTTTTTATTTCACTTAGCATAATATTCTCAAGGTCCAATCATGTTGTCACAAATGACAGTATTTCATCTTTTCTTGTGGCTGAGTAGTATTCCATTGCGTATATGCACCGCATCTTCTTTATCCAGTCATCTGTTGAAAGACACTTTGGTTGTTTCCATGTCTTGGCCACCATGAATAATGCTGCAAGGGGCACAGGGGTGCATATACCTTTCCAAATAAATGTTATCAAAATTTTTGGATAGATGCTCAGAAGAGGAATTACTGGCTCATATGGTAACTCTATTCCTAAGTTTTTGAGGAACCTCCATACTGTTTTCCACAGTGGCTGTACCAGTTTACGTTTCTGCCAGCAGTGAATGAGGGGTCCTTTTTTTCCACAACCTTTCTAAAACTTGTTATTACTTGTTTTGTTGATGGTAGCCATTCTCACTTTTCAAATATATGTATATATAAAGAATTATAAAAAACATACCAGTGTTTTTATATAATAATATCCCAAGGGCAGTGTCTATGGTGGTAGAAAACACAATAAAACCCAACAAGCAAGTTCTGGGTTCTATGCTTAACTTGTCAAGGAATCACCAAGCTGTTTTCCAAAGCAGCTGCACCATTTTATACCACCACCAGCAATGCACAAAGATTTTTTCTCCACATCCTCACCATTAAAAAAAATTATAGCTTTCCTAATAGGTGTGAGTAGTATCTCATTATGAGTTTGATTTGCTTTTCCCTAATGACTAATGATGTTGAACATCTTTTCATGTTTATTAACTATTTGAATATTTTTGGTGAGTTGTCTAAGTCCTTGGCTCATATTTAAATCACGTTGTCTGTTTTTGTTGTTGAATTGTAGGAGTTTATATATTCTGGATATTAACCCCTTATCAAATATATGACATCCTCTGATGCACAAAAATTTTTAATTTTGATGTAGTTCAGTTTACCTATTTTTTCTTTTATTACCTGTGCTTTGGTGTCACATTTATGAAATTGTTGCAAATCTAAAGTCATGAAGATCTTTCCCCAATGTTTTCTTCTAAGAGGTTTGTGGTTTTAGCTCTTAAGTTTATTGATCTGTTCTGAGTCAATTTTTGTATATGGGGTAAAAGTAAAAGTCCACCTTCATTTTTCTTTGCATATGAATATCTAATTTTCCCAGCACCATTCGTTTCTGGGAATTTGTCTGTACAGAAATTAAGCTGTAGATTAATTTGGGGTTCTTATAATGATACTTATGTAAGTTTTCACTAAAGGCTATCTTTCTTTTCTAATTCTTATACTTTTTTCTTTCATTCATTCTTTTCTGTTCTTGTGTCCCTTTATAAATAATCTTTTGTTTCCTTAATAAATAATCTTTATGTTACTAGCATTCACCATAAATCCTGTCATCAACATTGATTCTTGATGATTAATTATCTATGGATTTGTTCTTTATTGTTGCTTCCCACCAGCTCATTAATAGTTTAAAAATGTGTTTTTTTGTAAGTTATATCCAATATTTTCTGTTTTTCTCTCTTTACAGTGGTTTCTATGAACATTGCTTCCTTACTTAAACCAGTCGAACAACCAGTCTGTTGTTTGCAAACAATAGACTCCGTGAAACTTGCCTCATGAGAAAATAGGGAAGATCCAATGACATGATTTCTATGTTAATGTAATGTCAGTTATATTTTAATCATAAAAGTTATTATAATTATATCACACAATTTTAGAAGCACTTTATCTAAAAAAGAAAAGGAAGATCCTTTAAAAAAAGGATACTCCCTACAAGACAACACTTAGCTCAAAAACCTGTGTTTCTGTTGGGCAAATATCAGGCATGGATGAAACAGGTGTTCAGCAGGAAGAGAGAAAGGCCCTGCCACTTCATGCATTATGCGCAGAAAAACAGTATGTTTGTTTTAGATATGCCACTTATCCTTCCATAGGTTTTACTTTAATATAGAAAACATGCCAATAGATACCAGGACAGTATTTCCTGGGTTTGTTTTACACTGTAGAACAAGATTATAATGAGAGCAGGACAACTAATTTCATCTTCGGAGTATTGATGTGTCAAACTACTGAGCACTGTACTCCTTCAGGATGGAAGTTGGAAAATAAACAAGGATTGAATTTCGAATCTTCCGAATTTCTGTTCAAACCATAAAGCTCTTAGGAAAACACTCCATGCATACGCACAAAGAGTGATTAGCAGTGTCACATTTGAATTTCATGTGCTTCTGGTTTGAATTAGATTTCTAATCTTTAGTGCTTTAATATAATTTGCAATTTCCTTTTTAGTTTCAAAATTAAAGTTTCCCAGTAAGTATAAATTTTAAAATGTTATGTACCTTATGCTTCTTTCTAGAAACCTAAGTCTTTGCCAGCAGGCTTTATGCTATAATATATGCTATCATTCAGAAGAACTGTAGTAATTTTGGTGTATTTTAAAATTTGTTCAAATGTGTTGGGAGGTCCTCACTTAAACTTAATCTTACAGGCTGCCTCCATAAAAATTCAACATTCATTAAAGAATTTTAAATTTTTTCTAAAGAAAAGTACAAATAAACATTGGCAAGTTATTCTTCTCAAGCAAATCTCACCAAAACTTACTGTTACTTTCTTTAAAAAATAAATTTCACATTAGCAAAATTAATAAAACTTTGCAAATTTCCTTTGAGAAAACATTAAAAAAATATAACTTGATATTGCATATTGTTATAAGGAGCAATCAGCTTATTGAATTTACTATCACTAAGGAATAAATTTACAATTTCACTTTGTACAGCTCATTTCTCTGCATAGATAATTGTAAAAGATCTCCTTGCACTCTTTTCAAAATAGTTTGTTCATTGTAGATAAAACCTTTTTGTGCCTGCTTCTCTCTAGTATAAGGGTGTCAAAACTACTTAAACATTTGAAATCTTGACATATATAAGGGGATATGATAGGCAGAATAATGTCTTCCCAGAGGGTCACATCCTAGTCCCCAGAAACTATAGCTATATTAGGTTACAAAGAAAAGGAGAATTAAGGTTACAGATGGAATTAAGGTGGATGACCAGATGACCTTAAAATAGGGAGATTATCCTGGATTATTTGGGTGGGGCAAAGTGTAATCACCAAAGTCTTTAAAATGGGAAGGGACACCTTTAACAGGAAGCTAATCAACAAAACAAACAAACAAGCATAATATAAACAAAGACACTGAATTTGAGAACAGTCTGACAGTGTCCAGAGTGGGAGGGGAGGGAATTTCAGGGGAAAAGGGGAACGGTTTAGAGCAACAAGTATAAAGGACTCATGGACAAAAACTATGGGGGGGTGGAAATGGGAGGAAGGTGGGGAGGGCTGGGGTGGTGGGCTGGGGCGGGGTAAAAGACAGAAAACTGTACAATATCAACAATTAAAAAATACTGATTAAAAAAAAAAAATAAAATGGGAAGGGACAGAGAGAGGCAGAAAAGACCTAGAGCCATAGGGGATTGAGAGGGACTCAGCCCCAGGTTACAAGATAGAAAGCAGGCTCCCTTTAGAGCATCCAGAAAGGATACACCCTTGTCTACACCCTGATTTTAGTTTAGTGAGTCCTGTTTCAGATTTCTGATCTCCAGAACTGTAAGAAAATAAATTTGGGTTGTTTTAAGCCACAAAATTTATGGCAATTTACTACAGTTTCAATGGGAAACTTATATAAGTGGTAAAACAACGTGATAATATATGAAGTGGCAGACACTGTTTCAAGCAGAGAATAAAAGAACTGTAGGATACCTGGCCTCTAGTTTCCACCTTTTTTAATGTACCCTAATCTGGAGACATTGACAAGTGTCTAATATAGCTCAGGATAGGTGAGTGGGTACCTTGCAGCAGTCCAGGGGAGTATGTTGAAGCCACAGGTTTCATTTACTGTAATTGAAACAAGCTTTCAGACTCTTTCTGGTAGTTATACTCAGGTTGGGTCAGACTGAGAGGACATCTGTGGAAGATCTGCTTTAGTTTTGTCAGAGCAGAATAAGACAGTTGAGCCATCCCATGCTCAATTCTTTGAAGGCACTAAATAGAAAGTGTCACGGTGGATCTTATCATTAGACTTTAGAACAAAATTTTTATTTGAGAAAATCAAGCATAAATGTGAGATCAATGCAAAGAGGTACAGGATCAATGATGTGTAACTGGCCACAGAAAAGGTATCGAGTAGCGACCCTACCCTCAGAGCCAATGGATTATCTTTAAACCGAGTTCCTTCAGTTAGTGAGACACGGTGCATCTAAAAGAGATGGAAAATCATAAAACAAAGATTACATAACTAATGTGCTAATATTTATTGGGTTCAAAGTTATCCTTGTTCATATCTAAAGCCAATAAGAAAGAAATACATAGTAGATGTTTTTCTATGTGTTTTTATACTAGGTTTTTAAAATAACATATCTACTGCATGAATGTGTATTGGTGGAGAGTGACACCCTCCCCCCCCCCCCCCCCACCGATTCCAGGGGTTCCCTCACAAATCAAAGAGAAAGTAGAGAACTATCTAGATCGAGAGAAGTGGGTCTGAAGAAGTGTGTGTAGTAGAAGCCCAGGGGATCTCAGATTTCTCTGCATGTAGCATGCCATTTCTAATTTGCAGTGATGAATTCTGCATTAAGTAGGGGGACTCACATGGATGTTTTAGTGTTGGCTGGAGGAATGAATCAGAATGATGCAGAAACCAGTATCAGAAAGACAGAGATTCTCATCTCTACTCATAAACAAGAACTTTCTAATAAAGTGATTGGCAAGAATTGTTGATTAATTTGAAAATCATTCTACAGTGTCATGCCCAATAGTTATAGTTCTTGTGACCTTGTGCATTCTAAGTATATAATGTTCTACCTCTCTCTCTATGCTTAATTGCAGTAGATGGCTAAGTCATCAAACACACCAAATTCCCTAGAATGAGTTCATTTTCTACAAATACTTTCCTGTCTTTGTAAGCCCAACAGTAGAATAATGGCCCTCTGTATTGTTTATGAGAAGATCTGAATTAGGTGAAAGTATTGTTCTTTAAATAGGAAGTTAAAACTAAGAGTTAATGATTACCTTATAAATGGTCCTTAGACAACACCTAAGTTTGAGTGCCATTCTTCATGTAAATATTATTAAGAGGAGGAGTAACAAAAGTAACACCGTGATAACAATAGTTTTTAATATTATCTTACATATTATATTTACAAAGACTTAAGTGGCTTTTCTAATTTAATACTCAGAAAAGTACTACGAAGCATGGGCTATTATCATCCCAATTTTATAGATAAGAAAACTGGGGCTAAGAGATACTGGTAAGTTTTCCACTATCAGATAATAACAGAGTAACTGATGTGGACACTGGCTAGCAGTGTCCATGTCATTATGCATGAAATAAAGCATACACATGGACTACCGAGTCCGGTGGAGGAAAAAGGACAGCATGGCTTTTCTCTCAAGGGGAGCAAAAGCCACAGCCTCTGCCATGACAGGCCTTTATTTTATTTCTCATCCCATTACAAGATGGTCCTCATTCACTATGCTCAAGTTACAACAAAGGAGCCAGTGCCCCTCATCACATTACAGAAGAAGTATATTAGCAAATTAAAAGGGGAAAAGTGGTTGAGCTGGTTACACTGGTCCCTGCAAGGTTTAGCACTTTCAGGGTAAGGGAGTTTCAGCAAAAAGCAAGACTCAAAGCAGCCTAGGTATATTACAAATCTGATTACATGAGAGAACCTATCTGTGGGTGTGGGTCCTGTGCATCTCTGAGTGGGAGCTGGGCCCACGCCACGTAGAAGGGTCTGCCACAAGTAACAGCATCAGTATTTGAACACTGTCCTGCTGATCCCAAAGGGTATACTTTAACAAGTATGCTATGAGAGGACACAGGGGGTGGGTCAAACACTTTACCAGTATTTGCAGTTTTTATTTTGAGATTCTTCCATTCTCTGAATGCTGAAACCTTACCACATTGGACTGGATGAGACCCCAATCCAACATCTCCAAGTCTCTGATTTCTCAGTGATAGAGCTTGAGGCATGGAAAAGGCACATGCAGGTTGCCATCGAACATGCCCTGTGTTCTTGTCTCAGCCTTTCACCCAGTTCTATTATTTCCTCTGTTTCAGCTTCTCTACCTTCTGCATAGACCTCACTGCTGCTGAGAGGCTTAAATGGAGGAATTTTCCTCAAATCCAACATGCACCTTCTCAGCCTTTGTTATGTCAATAAACACACTGATGCAGGCACCAGAGAATTTGATTGAGTTTGACACAAAGTTGTATATTTCCAGTTGTGAAAAAAACTGGTGAAACACCTCAAACCTTGCAAATGCCTTGGCTCGCACATAATGATTTATTCAATGGAATTCAAAATAGAATATTTGCATTGTCAGTTTTTCAAAGAGATGGCAAGACCAAATAAAGCAATGCAAGTGGCTGAACAGATTGATCATTTTTTAGCAAGCCTGCAGATGGCAAATGCAGTTCAGTAGAAGAATGCAAAGTAAATTGATCACAAATGTTATGTGCTAATCATATGACACACAGATTGGAAAACAGATTTTTTGTGGCTATTATATGAAAATGATGAAGACCATTAGGGTAATGCATACCTAGTAATCTCCATTTTTATATCTATTGTAATATATGCATGAATATATTTAAATAAATAAGGTATTGCTCAGTATATTTGATGTAGTCTGAGAACTCTTTAAGCTGGGCCATATTCAGCAAAGGGTTGTTGTATGGCTGTAAACATAAGAAATTAAACACTTCTGTAGTGAGAGTTTTACATTCAGGCATATTCAAGTTGAAATGCAAGACTTCCACATTTTAAAGCAAACTGCTTGAAAGGATCAATAAGAAAGTAATAATAAAACAGAAAGATGTTTATTCTTTTAGTTTAAAAAAATCCCTCAAATAAGACTGTTATACTCTTCAGTTGAATCTGTATTCTTGTGTAGTTTGCTAGGGCTGCTGTAACAGAATATCATGGGCCAAGTGGCTTAAACAGGCAGTCTGAATAATAGAAATTAACTTCCTCACAGGTCTGGAGGCTGAAAGTGCGAGATCGAGGTGTTATCTGGGTTACTTTCTTCTGAGACCCCTCACCTTGGCTTGCAGATGTCCCTCTTCTCCCTCTGTGGGCACATGGTTTCCTTATGTGTGAGTCTGTGTCCTGATCTCTTTTTTTAAGGACACCAGTCATATTGAATTAGGACCCATGCTAATGACCTCATTTTAACTCAGTGATCCTTTTTAAGACCCTTTCTCTCAATACAGTGACATTTTGAGGTCCTGGGAGGTGGGTAGGACTTCAACATATGATGTTTTTGAGGGGGTGAAATTTAACCTGTAACACTGTCTTATTATTTTGACAATAAATTTTCTTATTGCAAATCAGTACTCCTACTATTGAATAAATATAAAGTGAGATATATTATATGATAGATATATAGTTATGTTGAAGTTTGCGATTATAATTGCCCAGAGCATGGAGTCTAACTACATGCTCAAATAATATTCTTATTCACACAATCACAGGCTAGATTCCAGGTGCTTTATTTCTTCTCCTCCCCAGAGGTAGATCTTATTAGCTTTTGCAGGCTCAGACCCACTTCCCAGTTCCCAGATGAATGAATGAATTAATTGTTCATTAAATATTTATTGGGATGTTTATACATTCTAGAGTTTATTATTACCTCATTGGCTATTTGTTAGCTTCAACAATGATGCTTGGTTTGAATTACAAGCTACTATGAGTTTGGCTGTAACACAATTGCTTACATTAACTCATTAATCCTCACAAAAATCCTACGAGGCAGAGAAAGTTTTAAGCCACACAGATGAGGAACATGGGGTACCAAGAAATCATATCGGAGTATTAGGTCTCTATTGCTGCAGAACAAATGATCACAAACTTAATAGTTTAACTCAACACTCCTTGATCAGCTAGGAGTTCTGTGGGTCTGAAGTCTATCATGACGTGGCCGGATTTTCTGCTCAGGATATCACAAGGGTGAAATCAAAGTGTTGTCTCACTTGAGTTCTCATGCAAAGGCTCTGGCAAAAAATTTGCTTCTAAACTCATTCACATTGTTGGCAGGATCCAGTTCCTTGTGGTGCTAACCCCAAAGTCCTGTTTCCTTGCTGGCTGTCAGCCAGGGGCTACTCTCAGCTTCTAGCCACATGCATTCCTTGCCACTTGATTCCCTCCTTCTTCAAGCCAGTGACTACACATCAAATCCTTCTCATGCTTCAAATCTCTGTATCTAGATGTAAAGGGTTCATATGATTACATTAGTCCTGCTCAGATAATCTCCCTTTCTCAAAGTCAACTGTACCATGTAATATAACCTAACTACAGAAGCAAACTTTATTTTATTTGAAGTCTTTATTTATGCAGTCATGCACACTAGAGTGTGAAAAACTCTTGGAAGCCATCTTAAACTTCTGCTAGTTCAATGGTTAGCTGTGGTCTCCAGTGATGCTATATAACAAATCACCATAAAATATCAGTAGCATGCAAATTTATGTGTTTGTTTGCCTCACACATCTGTGTCTTGCTGTGTGTGTATGTGGGGGTTCAGTTGATCTAGTTCAGGCTTAGCTGGGGTGCTTTAGCTGGGTTACCTTTATTCCTTGTGTCTCTTGTCTTTTGCTTCAGACTGTAAGCAAGCTAACTGGGCAAAATGATGGCCAGGCAGGAGGGCGAGCAGAAGGATGAAAGGCTCTCATGGTCTAGAACCGGAGCTGACACTTTGAGTACTGGTCACTTGCTCTTAATTTTATTGGCAAAAGCAAATCACATGGCCAAATTCAAGGGATAGAGAAATATTCTCTTTAGTGGGAAAAACTGCAAAGTCAGAAAGCAAATAAGATAGATACAGGGAGGAGCGAAGAATTAGGACAAAGGTAAACCTATGAGACTTACACATTGACACAGTAACTGTTCCCTCAACTCACTATGTTTCCTCTTCTAGCCCCAGTGCTGTTTGAATGGGTGAGTTTTGTTCTTATGAAGTATGAATGATTCTTCTATGTTTGGTTGGCCAGTGTTCTCTGTAAAGAGCCAGACAGCAAATATTTTAGGCTTTGTGGATTATATTGTGTCTGCCACAATTGTTCTGCTTTGAGGCATGAAAGCAGCCACAGTTTGTCTGTCTATCTATCTATCTATCTATCTATCTATCTATCTATCTATCTATCATCTAACTTTATTTACAAAACTGTCTACAGGCTGGATTCGGCCTTTGGGCTGGTGTTTGCTGACCTTTGATCTATATCCAATCACCTATGGTTTGAGTCTCTCTGGTGTTTTGGTCAAATGCTACCAAAACAACATTAAATAACAAATTATGCAAAGAGTCAATTGCTTCTCCAAGCAAACATGTATTTTGATGCCAACAGCTCTGCAGATGACTTCAGTTTGCTAATCTACCACCAGTGGGTCTGCTTCAAGGTATGGGTTGGTTGGGCTTAGATCCACGCAGCAGGTTGAGTTAGGCCTGCTACACAGGTGTTTGTTCTGGGGCCCATGTTGATGGGGTGGTGATTACATGGTAGAAGCTCTGCTTGGTGGTTCACCCGAATGGAAGATACAACCGGAGCTCTGTAAGGCCTTGCTTGTATCATGTCCAATAATACTGCATCAGCCAAAATAGTTGCAGAGTCAGACTGCACATAAACAACATGGTAATGTGTACTCTGTTCATGGTGAGAAAAGGAGGAAAGTGAATATGTACAGGAAAAAAAAATCCAAATGAGCACATCTGGCTGAGTTATAAAACATGACAGTTTCCACTAATTATTGTTAATTTCTTTTATGGGCCTAGAAGTATTCTGCACAAAGGAACTCACTTATTGTGGTATCAGTGTGACTTTAAATGTTGAAATAGACTTCTGGCCAAGATGGAGGCATAGGTAGACACACTGTGCCTCCTCACACAACCAAAAGAAGGTCAACAACAAATATGAAAACAAAAACAACAGAATTGACAGAAAATCAAACTGTATGGAAATCTGACAACCCAGGACTTAAAGAAGAATCATTCATTCAGACCAGTAGGAGGAGCAGAGACAGGCAGCCGGGAAGATAGGACTTGCAGCAAGGTGGTGGCCAGAGGACTGGGGTGGGCAAGGCTGTGGCTGGTGGGCAATGCCATGGCTGGTGAACACAGCGAGGTGGTGGATTGCTAACTTGGCAGTCCCACATCTGCGTGCAGATAAACTGGGAAGAACAACTGGGGAGCGAGACAGACTGTGCAACCCAGGGTTCCAGTTTGGGGAAATAAAGCCTCAAATCTCTGATTGAAAATACTGGTGGGGCTTGAGGCGGCAGTGGGAGAAACTCCCAGCCTCACAGGAAAGTTCGTTAGAGAGACCCACAGGGTCCTAGAATGTACACAAACCCACCCACCCAGGAATAAGCACCAGAAGGTGCCTTATTTCTCCTGCCTTACTTAAGCCTGAAACAATGCTGGAGGTGGGTGTGGCCCTGTCCTAGTGTTCCCTAGGGTGATCAGGACTAAGGAATAATGCATAAAATCCTATGAAACCTACTTTGCTAATACCCTCAATTTAAATGATAAGGGTCCAAGAATGAAATGAGTTTGTTCCCCAAAATTTTATGGCTCTTTAGCTATCTAACCCTGACTCAAAATAAGCTCTCAGAGTTCTTTGAATGTTATCTATTGCTTGATCATTACTTTCTGACAATGATTGATGAGCTTTACCTATACACCCTGTATTCCTATGCAAATTAAACCCAATAAAAGCCCATTGAAGAACAGGTGCCTGGTCCTTCTCCTTTGAGAGATTGGCCACCTTTTTTCCTCAAGCAGATCATGTCTTGGTAGATTTATTCTCATCCACAGTGGACAGGGGGCTCTGCAGGTGAAGCTCCCCCACAAAGAGGAAGAGCAAGAAATTGAAAACTTATTTGAACAAATAATGGAGGGAAACTTCCCCAATCTGGCAAGGGAAATAGACTTCCAGGAAGTCCAGGAAGCTCAGAGAGTCCCAAAGAAGTTGGACCCAAAGAGGAACACACCAAGGCACATCATAATTACATTACCCAAGATGAAAGATATGGAGAGAATCTTAAAAGCAGCGAGAGAAAAGGAGACAGTTACCCACAAAGGAGTGCCCATAAGACCGTCAGCTAATTTCTCAAAAGAAACCTTGCAGGCAAGAAGGGGCTGGAAAGAAGTATTTGAAGCCATGAAAGGCAAGGACCTACATCCAAGATTACTCTATATAGCAAAGCTTTCATTTAGAATTGAAGGGCAGATAATGTGTTTCTCAGATAAAGTCAAGTTAAAGGAGTTCATCATCACCAAGCCCTTAGTATATGAAATGTTAAAGAGATTTATCTAAGAAAAAGAAGAAAAAAAATATGAACAGTAAAATGACAGCAAACTCACAGATATTAACAACCACACCTAAAACAAAACCAAGCAAACTAAGCCAACAACTAGAACAGGAATAGAACCACAGAAATGGAGATCACATGGAAGGTTATCTCCATTTGAGTAGGGGAGTGGGAGGGGGGAGAGGGGGAAAAGGTACAGAAAATAAGTGGCGTAGATGGTAGGTAGAAAATAGACAGGGGGAGGTTAAGAATAGTATAGGAAATGTAGAAGCCAAAAAATTATTCATATGACCCACAGACATGAACTAAAGGGGGGTAATGTGGGTGGGAGGGGGTGTGCAGGGAGGAGGGGAACAAAGGGGGAACATGGGACAACTGTAATAGCATAATCAATAAACTATATTTTAAAAA
Organism: Glossophaga mutica; assembly: GCA_039655065.1. Taxonomy (NCBI): domain Eukaryota; kingdom Metazoa; phylum Chordata; class Mammalia; order Chiroptera; family Phyllostomidae; genus Glossophaga; species Glossophaga mutica. The sequence goes on from CM077305.1 coordinate 26,080,087, forward strand.
AAGAAAAAATAAATGCTGAAATAATTTTAAATAATCAGGAAGCACTCTATATATTTACATAGGAGAGAGATGTTCATATTATCATTTATGGTTCCCCCCAACCCCCCATTAATTCACTTGAGCTATTTACCATTTACAAAACCACAGGAAAAAAAAATGACTAGAAGAGTTCAATCACTCCCACAGAAAGTATGCCAAGTACCAATCAAATTCCCAGCAGGTAAATTTGCAGAAGACCTGTAAGGGGGTATGTAGAACCTACTGCAGATCAGTTCAATTTTATTCACTACATGGTGCAACTGAATGAGATTAGGCCACATAAACCAGATAACAAATTGGCCCAAAACTTAGGAGTTTAAAATAACACTTTATTATCTCTAACTGCAGACTAAAAATTTGGATACAGTTCAGCTGGGTTGTTCTAGCTCTAGGTCTCCATCAAGCATGATGGAAACTGTATTGCTTTTCATTCCCCAGCTTCAGAAGTCACTAGCGACATTTCTACCACACTCAACTTAAAAATTCAGTCAAAAAAGAGCCAGTCCAGTTTCAAGGAGAAAGAACACAGACCCTGCCTCCTGGTGGGAGTGGTATCAAAACCACATTGTGATGTGAGTATGTAGAATGATAGATATCATTGCAACTATCTTTGAAAAGTATTGTCTTCTATGCATCATATTCCTATGAACCCTGAAGACACAAGTGAGTGAGGAGAAATTACCCTCAACCCTAAGGCCATGGTGTTGGCATGTGTGTGAGAGGAAGATGAAGCAGCCCACGGCATGAGATGGACCTGGGAAGAAGAAAATCACCAAATAGCCAACAGTTATAGATGGGAAGTACAGCAAGTGGATTTCAGAATAGCAGCTTTTTAAAATTGATTATGCTGTTACAGTTGTTCCAATTTTTCCCCCTTTGCCCTACTCTCCCCAGTGCCCTCCATGCCCTCTAGCAGGCCCCGCTCTTTTGTTCATGTCCATGGGTCATGCATATAAGTTCTTTGGCTAGTCCATTTCCTAGACATACTCTCAACATCCCCCTGCCTTTTCTGTAGCTACTAATTTGTGCTTTTTAATCCATTCACCTTTTCCCCCATTCTCCCAGACTCCCCTGTCCACTGGCCACCATCCCAGTGTTCTCTATATTGATGATTTTGTTTCTGTTCTGCTTGTTTGTTTTTTAGATTTAATTTTTGATAGTTATGTATTTATTGCCATTTTAATGTTCATAGTTTTTGTCTTTTTCTTAAAGAAGTCCCTTCAACATTTCATATAATAAGGGTTTGATGATGAACTCCTTCAGCTTTACCTTGTCCATGCAGCACTACACCTGCCCTTAGATTCTAACTGATAGCTTTGCTGGATAGAGTAATCTAGGTGGTAGCTCCTTGCTTTTCATCACTTTGAATCCTTGCCAGTCCCTTCTAGCCTTCACGGTTTCTTTTAATAAATCAGCTGACAGTCTAGTGGGAATTCTTTGGTAGGTAATTAACTGCTTTTCTCTTGTTGCTTTCAGATTTTCTCTTTATCTTTCACCTTTGCCATTTTAATTATGATGTGTCTTGTTGTGGTCCTCTTTACATCCATCTTGTCTGGAAATGTCTGTGCTTCCTGGACTTGTATGTTTATTTCCTTCACCAAATTAGGAAAGTTTTCTTCTGCTATGTTTCAAATAGTTTTCTAATTTCTTGTTCTTTCCCTTGTCCTTCAGTAGAATAACAGCTTAAATATTATTGCCTTTTCCAATAGCAGGGGGTGCAAGATTTCAGTGTTAAGAAGACTCAAAGAGGCTGGAGAAGTCTAGCTTTTTTGTGCTCTTGAAAAAACATGCTGGTGCTTTACTATAAAATCAGAACACATAATAGGGAGAAAATTGTGGAAACTGAATGAAAATTGAGTAGGATGGGTCATTAGAGATAAAGGGAAAGATGCTCAGATCAAAGTGTGGAGGACAATTGAGCCAGGCTATCTCTGAAAGGAAGTTGTCATATTTTGGTACCAAATGCAACAGGATATTGATTATCAAAGACACAGACTAAGGCTAAATATTCTGAATTCAAGAATTTAGCAGCTAATTCCAGGACCCTGGCTGACAAAACATAAAAGAGAATGTAAAGCAGGCAAATGTCAAATAAGCAGAGGCTAAAAAACATGGTGTTTTGACACAAACAGATTCATGAGGAATAATTCCAAAAGCAGTAAGTGATAACTTAGTGATGTTGTTTCTTTTTCTTTTTCCAGTCCTGTGTTTATAAGACATGACCAGGTAAATCAATTACTGGCTGGCAATAACCATCACACTTTTAGCTAGTTGAACTTCACTCATTTCCTTATGCATTTGTTCCTTCATCCATTAATTCAATACTTACTGAGCCCCTGGCATGTACCAGGAACTGTGAGAGGAGCTAGGAATGGAGATTCTGCTTCTTTGCTCACCTGTATCTTACTCATTTGATTCCAAATCTGGCATTATTTTGCATGCTGACTCAGTTCAACTCTAATCTCTTTGATTTTCATATGGTCTCTTATGTTTATTTCTGAGTTTAACTTTCTGTTCTCTGTATTTGCTGTGGATGGGCTAACCACTTTGTCTTCTTGCTTTGCATTGTGAACAGATCTGTATCCCATAGACGTGGATACTGGTGCTCAGGAAAAGTTAGTGTTGTTCTCCTTCCATTAGGATAGAAGAAGTTTTGGGTAGACCCCATGGTGGGTGGGTGGGCATGATATTTTGACATGACAAACCATGATTGGAAGTTTACTAATGTATTGGCCTCAAAGGGGGCAATATTAGCCATAATTCTCATATTTTAATACAGTGATATAACTTAAAGAGCACAGAGAGATGGGTAGTTACTATGTTTCTTACTGTATTTCTCAACATCATGTCTCAAGAAAAGTTGTGTTAAGTCTTAGATTGAAGACAACTCATATTTGATATTTCATTAGCACTAGAAATGTTACTAATCATGATATTCATTAACAAGAGAAATCACCATATACTTTGGTAATCAGATGTATGAGTGATAGAACTGATTATTGATTTCAAATATTAGGAAGCCAGTCTAGGTAATATTCTTGCCTGAAAGTAATACCACTCTACTTTCATAGTAAACTTGGTCTAAAGATGACCAGCAAATAGGACCTACATTCCTTTTAATCAAAAAAGTAATTTTTAATCTGAAAATTGGGATAGATCCATGTTTTGGTGTGATATTGACCTTGAAACACTGATTTTAGCATTAAAAATTGAAAAGAACATGCTGGTAATGAACAGCCTCCATGACAAAAACAATCTCAGAATATCCCTCAAAGAACTGTCAATTTTCAGTGGAACTTAGTGCAATTCTCCTGAAATTCCTATGAATTAATCACAATAAAATGACTTATTGCAGAACCATTTAACACTGCCCTTTTAAAATTTGAAGACTGAAGTTATAGCATAAATAATTGATGTTAAGTTGTTTTTTCAGACATTTAGCTAAAAGGTTTAATTGCTTTGGTAAGGCAGTACCTTTGTGTGTGTGTGTGTGTGTGTGTGTGTGTGTGTGTGTTACTTAAACAGTACCCTACACATAGACAGTGCTTGTCTACTTATAAGTGATGGCAATTAATCATCCATTTAGCTCATTGAGTACACCCACTATTATTTAACACATCTCTGGGAGAAGGAGAAGCAAGATATATAATATAGCCTTGCTTTATAGCATTTGGAATGGGGATTCTATTCATTAAAACATTGATCTAACTCATCCTGAGTCTGGCTAAGGAACAATCCCACTGTATGGGACTTGAGAGAACATAAATAGCGTTGAATAGATACTGAAATTATATAATTTGTCAAAGACATAGTTGTTGATCAATACAGATCATTTACTCTTTTCTTTCGTGAGATGAAGGTGAGTAGAGCTTTGCAAAGCGCTTGTCTGGGACTATGCAAAGCCCTTGGACATATAGCATCTATTTGATCCTCACAGCAATGTTGCTCACTACTTCTTGTTTATTTATAAAATAAAGCTAAGACTGGCAAACTGTAATTTATCCAAGACATGTACAGAACTAGAAACCAAAGCTTCTAAAGTCAATGAAAATAATCTTTTTATAAAAAGGTATTAGTGTTGGATGGCAAATGTTTACATCTGGTTTTGTAATCTGGTTCATGTGTAAGAGGGTAATGTAACCTGATGACCGAGTGGGACCATTTTTTCTGGAATTGACTATCCATACCCTGGAGTATAATTTATACCTGGGGGTATTTATAGCTGGGGATTGATGATAAAAGATGCTATAAACCCCACAAATTGAGTTCTGAGAACTACAAGTGATTGTACCAGCTTCATGACCTGAAAGTTTACAAATGTGTCAGTTGAGAAAGCCAGCCAAACCACCGTCATCATATCTTCATACTCGTTTGCTCTGCTCTCTTGCTCCCACCTCTCATTCTTTGAAGTAGTGCAGTATCTGTGAATGATTACAATTTATATTCATTGAGCACCTACCAGGTTCCAGGCACTGCTCTGATTGCTTTCAAACTCTCTTGTGCCTTCCACTCTCCAAAGGAAGAAAAGCACTAAGGGAATGACATAACATTTTCTAGCAATTATGCAAAGAGAAAAGAAGTATGTAATTTCCTGGCTTGGTGTTTGATATTAGTGAATAATTGATGTGGCCTTTTCTATAAGAGGGTGTGTGCTGCAGAGATTTCAGGAAAAAAAAGTTATGGTGGATCATGGTGGAGAACTACCAGACAGAGATGGGCAGTGTTACTCTCCCACTCTTGAATTTCCAGCTTCTGAGAAAAAAAAATTTAAAAAGTATGCACACACACATATAAATGTATACATATGGATGTGTGAAATGTGTATACACATATATAAATATAAATACATATCAATGTCCCTGAATGTGTGTGTGTGTATGAGTGTATGTGTATATATATATACGTGTGTGTGTATATATATATATACGCACACACACACGCATGCGCAACAAGAAACAGAAAGAAAGAGGTGGAATTTAAGAAATTGTTTCACATGATTGTAGGGGCTGGCGAATATGAAATCTGAGGAGTAAGCCAGAAGACTGGACACTAAAGTAAGAGTTGATGTTTCAGTTTTTAGTCCAAATTTCTCACGGAAGAAGGTTAGAAACTTCAGCGGAGTTTCCATGTTGCAGTCTTGAGGAGAATTTCTTCTTTGTTGGAGAAACCTCAGTCTTTTTCTCTTAAGATTATTTACAGATTAGATGAGGCCCACCCCCATTATGAAGAATAATCTGTTTTGCTCAAAGTCTACTGACTTAACTGTTAATCACATCTAAAGAATACTTTGACAGCAATTGTTTGACAAAACAACTGGTACCATGACCTAGCTAAACTGACACATAAAATGAATCATCACAGATAGGATTGGGGATTTTAGTTTAATAATGATGTCAACACAGATTGGGGCAAAGTGGACAGTGCATCAGAGAGACATACGGTGATGCATCCATCTCAGGGTACTGGCTAGAGAGTACAAGCAGATATTATCTGGGAATAGAAGTGCTTAGATGTTTAGTTTGGATGAGTCTCTCATCAGCAAGCCTAATGGAGCTCTCATGGGTGGAGTTAGTCTTTCACACCGAATCCCTTCTTGACATCTAGTTGGCTCAGCAGGTATGTCTCAGTAGATTCACCACAGACAGCAAGTTCACTTTTGCTTTCAGAGCAAATACCATCCCCAGAGGGAGAAATATAAGAGAGATAGGCCACTTCTCTGAACTATTAGACTTTCGCTTACTTTGGGGATAGATGGGTGGAAGGTTGGGATGTGATAAGGAGAGAGGAATTTAACATCACAGAAAACCCTGAAGTGACTGTTGCTTTAATAGAAAACTTTATTAAGAAAGTTTTATTTTTAAAGAATAGCTTGAAATTACATTAATGGAGCTTTTCCCCCCTCAAAGGCAAGGAGGTAGAGGGCAATAGAGCTTAGCTAAGAGGAAATATAAAATCAATGCACATTTATTTATCCACTACTAATAAGATTTTCCACTAAAATTATGTTAATTGGATAGGAGGTCCTGCAAAATATTAGCTATATGATACAACAACTCTTTATATAATGTCAGGGCTACTCTCTCTATTGTAGAGATGAGGGACCTGAGTTAGAGGAATTATGTAAAACAACCAAAGTAACACCAGCTACTTACTGTGAAGCAGATTTGGGACTTTTACTCAAAAGCATTTGGATTTGAAATTGTTTCTTTTTTTCCATCCTTTGATGCATGTTGCATTTCCCTAAAACTCACTTTAACATAGAGTTACCAGATTAAGAGAATCCTTATAAACGCAATTCAGTTTGAGTCTGCATGATGTCATTGGAAATCAGTTACTGTGTCTATGCATACATTTTATCCTTAGGTTTGACTAATTCTTTTTTTTTTTTCATTTTTAAGAAGATTTTATTTATTTATTTTTAGAGGAAAAGGGAGGGAGAAAGAAAGGAAGAGAAACATCAATGTATGGTTGCCTCTTGTGTGCCCCCTGCTGGGGACCTGGCCTGCAATCCAGGCATGTGCCTTGACTGGAAATTGAATGGGCAACCCTTTGGTTTGCAGGTTGGCACTTAATCCACTGAGCCACACCAGCCATGGCTGACAAATTCTCTTTTTAAGCATTAGCAAACAATTGGATTTGGCCACTATTCAACTAAAATGGTAAATTTCTTTTCTTCTGCAGAGATGGACAAGTCATATTTTGATTATCAAGAGTTGATAGTGTTTGTGTATTTGTATATGCTCAGAGCAATCCTTTAATCCTCTGAGTAGAGCTTTGCAGGGAAAGATTTTGACAGAATGCCCAGTCTCACCCAGTTCTTTTGCTAACAATCCTTTTACACCTTATCTTGTAAAAGGTTTTATCTTTCTGTCCTCCATCTCTTCTGATGGACTAACTTTGATTAACACTGTTCCTCAGGCTTCCTTTTTTTGTTGTTGTTATATAAAAAGAACTCATCACATTCACTTTAGTTTCCCAGGTAAGGAAAATTTGTAGTGTGCCTATATAATTGCTCTGTCCTGAAGCCAACAACAAACCCTTTGAAAAGTATTGAGTTTTTTGTTTCTCTGTCAGGTCCTTGATGTTTATACTCAGTTGCCCAGTAGACTTTTATTCCAAAAGAGACTGAGTTTTCCCAGAAGAAGAAAAAAAAATCTCAAGACTACAACATTAAAAACCCACTGGAGTTTCCAGCCTTTGTCCATGAGGAATGTGGGCTAAAACTAAAACATCAGCTCTTACTTGAGTCTTCGGCCTGCTGGCCGGCTCTACGGATTGCATACTTGTCAGTCCCTACCATCGTGTAAGCCAAATGAGATTAAAAAATGACATTTCTAATTATATGTCTTATTCCTTAATAAAATTGTAGGTTAATAAAAATGCGCATTAGTTATTTAGTACATTTTGCTCGGTATCCTTAGTTTCAGTATTTTGAATTTCCTTGAAACAGAGTAGGTATGCTTATTAATAACTTTTATTCAATGAGTATTTCACATTTACTAAACTATATATCATATAAATCTTCTAAATTAAAATGGTGAATACATTATTGTTCTTTTGATAATCATTATCAGTAGAAGTATGTCTTTCTGGGAAACTCTAAAATTCCACTTTTATGACTGGACAGAAGAATGTTTTAGTAATTTTAGCAAAGAAAAACTGTTAATCTTCTTGTTCACTGGAAGGCATCTCAAATATGAAAGTGAAAAACCAGAATCCAGCCATCTGAAAATGTGTCCGTGCTGTGTCTGGTCGCTCTCCCAACAACCAGTCCCTCCTGACCCATCCCAAGCCCACTTGCCCCGGGGAGGGTCTATGGGGTTTGCCTGAAGCTCCAGCTCCAGGGATGGACACTTAGGAAGCCCATGTCTCCAGGCTACAGGGGTTAGCTAGTAAGTTGGCTTAAATCTAAGGCTTTTTTTTTTTTTCCGGGAAAACCAGCATCTCATCATCTCTGGCCATTATTTAAATTTTTTTTGGCTCTCCATAGCTTTTTGAAGAATGTTCAAACACTTTCCCTCAGCATACAAGGCTTTTTATAAGTCACCCTGTACATTTATCTAGACTCGTTGGTTGCCTCCCCTATCCCCATACCCCTTCTCTCTCTCTCTCTCTCTCTCTCTCTCTCTCTCTCTCCCCCCCCCTCTCTCTCTCACACACACACACACACTCAAATTCTTTTTCAAGATTTCTTTTCACTAAAACTTTTTATAAATGGAACTTTTGCAAGCTTGATGGCTTTGCTCACTGGAGTTCATTGCCTGGAACTCCTGTGTCCTAATAGCCTCTTTCCCTACATGCTAAGGTTTTGTCTTTCTAGACTTGGTCAAGTATCTTCTCCTCTGAGAATATTTCCTGACAGATACAGTCAGGGTTTGGGGTGATCGTATATGCTCCCATGCTTAAGCTTTATAGTGTACCCTAATACTCATCACATCGCATTGCAGTTGTTGGTTTACTATCTGTCCCTAGAGAGCACTATAACCTAGAGAGCATGGACTGTGTCTCAGTCACCAGAATAGAATAATAACAGGAGCATGTACTTTGGAGTGCAATGTGCTTTTATTGCTCAACATTTCCCTGATGTAAAACTATAAGCAAGTTCCTTTACTTTTCTGAGCATTAGCTTTATTTTAAATAGAGCTACTAATATCTATTCTCAGGGAGTTTGTTTATATAGGAACACCACATACAGAATTTTGTAGAAATACCACTTAATATGGTACCTAGCATATATTTTGTTATTCTAAAACATTTAATATATTTTCTGGATAAAAAGAATAACTTCTCATTAGTAAAATGAAAGAATCGAAGTTTGCAGGAAACTTAGATTTAATTCCAATTGAGACGGTGGCTTCTTCAATACCATTCTAGTTATTACCGTTTAAAGAGATGTTCTCTACATCACTAATGGCTCTCTGTGTATAGCTTATACATTAACTCTTGTTCTCCAGGTTTGGATCATCAGGAAATTTGAATGTTATGCCAGCTTTATCCCCATCAAAGGTATTCATAATTTTTAGGGAAAATGAAGGATTTAGATTGTGGTAAGAAAGTGACAGCAGCATAATTTTTAGATTTTGTCAAAACTGTTTCTTAAAATCAAACAGAACCACCAAGGAATATATACCAATATTTAAAATCCTGTAGAGAACGTCTTCAACACGTATAGTTGACAGGACTTCCTGGTGTTTTGGTTATTTATAGCTGCTAAGCAAACCACTTCTAAACTTAGTGGCACAAGATAGCAACCTTTCATTACGTGTCGTGATTTGTGAGTCGCAAATTTGAGTAGTGCTGAGTTTTCTATATCATAAGCCATCAGCAAAATCCACTCAGTGGTGCTTAGTCAATCTGTGGGCTGGTTTGGAGGATCCAATATACCTTCATTCTTGGCAGGGATGGCTAAAAGTTTGGGTTAGCTGGCACTTTTGGTGAAAGACTATGCATGGTCTCTTCAGTGTGGTGACTCAGAGACCCAGGAAAGAATGTTCCAGCAAATAAGGCAGAAGCTTCATAGTCTTTTAATATAAGAACCCAGCACCAGGTGTTACATAAACTTACTCTGTCCTGCTCTGCTGTTTGAAGCTTTCCTGTATTAAAGTGGAGGGTTCATACAGCCTACTTCCGGATGGAAGCAGGTGCAAATAACTTGCAGCTATGTTTTAGAATGAATACAGTCTATTCGTGGCCACACATTATTTATATGTGAAAACTACTCACTCCTTTCCAAGATTTCTCCTCCCCACTGCCACCCCAATTCTCGTCCCATTTGTGGAATCCTTGGCTTCAGACTTGAGGCCAAGGATTCCATCACATAGATTAACTCCAGGCACTAATGAGGCTACTAAGATTTAGTACTTCTAATGGTGAAGACCAATAAAATAAAGGAATAAGTTATCTGCAAGGAATCCAGCTTTTTACTTAGAAATTTGGCAAGTATAGAGAAAGACTTAAGTATATGTCCTGACTTTTCTATAAAAATTATATGTAAGTCTGGCTAAGTGATGTGATTAATTAAAACATTCTTCTTTACAGAACAATGTCTCCAATTAATGTGCAAGGAATGCTTAGATTAGAAAGTCACCATTTTGGCAGTAGCCTTGATTAAGAATGGATAAACCACTTGGTGAAACATTAATGGGAATTTCAGAACAAGGGGTCAGACTTTGCCTAGGTGAAGCTACCAGTTTATCTTAATTTTAGTATGATAGCTAGACATTATATTTTTGTATGATGTAATATGAATTATATAGCAACTCCACACCTAAAATTTGGTGCTACCAACATAAACAAGCTTTTAGAATTCCCATTTATGGAAAATAACAAGTAAACATATACCATAAGGAAGCAAATTGTTTGGCAAATCCACAATATAAAATATTCTAGAGAATAACTGACTCAGTCCCTTTAATGTCATTAATGTGCATACCAAAGGCAGGGAGGGCTACTGCTTTGTACTAATACAGTGGACCCAAACAAATGATAAATATTGTGATTGGTTATTATGTTATTGTTTGCAAGCACATGTTGTTTGTTTCTTGCACAGTTATTATTCCTCATACTTACTCTTTGCCTTATTATTTATGGCTTTGTTGTACAAGTTCCCTCATGTGCTTACTGGGAAATTCATGTTATCTTGATATATTGGTAACGACCTAATTTATTAGTGATTATCAAACAGCAATTGTGTCAGGCACTGAGCTTGGTGTTAGAGAAAAGTTATTAATATAACCAGAAGCAGGTCTGGCTTTAAAGAATGAACCATTTTCTTCTTTTTGTTTGTTTCACTGCTGGGATCTCTGGGTTTCCTGTACAAATGTGTAGTTCAAAACTCATCCAGGGAGATGGCAGGATTGGGAAGACAGGGATATTGTATTCAGGCTTTTTTGCTTCAGCTCTTCTGGGATTTCCTTATTTTTAGGATAGGTTTCTTTTATATTGTAGTCATCTGCTCTGATGGCCTGAGCTTCATCATCAGGCACTTCAAAGTATAAGACAGAAATTTTCTGCTGTTGCAACTTGGGGAATTGATGGGTTCTCTAAGGCTTAAAATTCATAAACCCATAATTCCTACTTACCCAAACAGGTGACTTTCAGGTATAAAGTCTTTTCAAGTTTCTCTTCACTATGGTCAGTTTCTATTGCTTTCAAATTACTGTTTTGAATATTGTTTGTTTTATAATATCTGATTATTAAACTGCCAGACCTCTTTATGTCATTATTGAAAATCCTGCCTTTAAAAACATTCTGAGCCACTTATTTTTTTAATCTCTCTTTTTAAATGATTTTTTAATTTACTCTTGGAGAGAGAGGGGAAGGGAGGAAGAAAGAGAAGGACAGAAACATCAATGTGTGGTTGCCTCTTGTGCACCTCCTACTGGGAACCTGGCCTGCAACCCAGGCATGTGCCCTGGACTGGGAATTGAGCTGGCAACCCTCTGGTGTACAGGCTGGTGCTCAATCCACTGAGCCACACCAGCCAGGGCTGAGCCACTTATTTTAAAGAAATGATAATCAAGCATGAAATCTTATATTTTTAAACACGTTTCTAAATTTTATTTTTGGATTTTTTTGTGGGGGTCAATAAAAGTATTAATTTTAGCTTTGTTTTATATTTTCTTTTTCTTTTCTTTTTTCTTGTTGTTCAATTACTGTTGTCCCCATTTCCCCCTCATTACTATTCCCCTGCCCTATCCACCCCCACCTCCCACATTCAGTTCTCTCCCCCTTGTCTTTGTCTATGTGTCCTTTATATATCCTCCTTGACAACTCTTCCCCTTTTTTCCCCATTATCCCTCTCTCCCTTCGCTTCTGGTTACTGTCTGTTTATTCTTTATTTCCATGTCTCTGGTTCCATTTGGCTTGCTCGTTGGTTTGGTTGATTAGGTTCCACTTACAGGTGAGATCATATGGTATTTGTCTTTCACCACCTGGCTTATTTCACTTAGCAAAATGCTCTCCAGTTCCATCCATGCTGTCATATATGGTAGGATTTCCTTTTTTCCTTCTGCTGCACAGTATTCCAATGCATAAATGTACCAAAGTTTTTTAATCTACTCATTTACTGATGGGCACTTAGGCTGCTTCTAACACTTGGCTATTATAAATTGTGCTGCTATGAACATTGGGATGCATAGGTTCTTTTGAATTGGTGTTTGAGGATTCTTAGGGTATAATCCCAGCAGTGGAATTGCTGGGTCAAAAGGCAGTTAGTTCCATTTGTAGATTTTTAAGGAAATTCCATACTGTTTTTCCACAGTGACCACACCAGTCTGCATTACCACCAACAGCATACTAGGGTTCCCCTTTCTCCATAACCTCACCAGCACTTGTTTGTTGATTTGCTTATGATGGCCACTCTGACCAGTGTGAAGTGGTATCTCATTGTGGTTTTAATTTGCATCTCTCTGATGGTTAGTGATTCTAAGCATCCTTTCACATGTCTCTGGACCCTCTGTATGTCCACCTTGGAGAAATGTCTGTTCAGATCCTTTGCCCATTTTTTAACTAAATTGTTTGTCTTCCTAGTGTGTAGTTATTTGGGTTCTTTATGTATTCTGGAGAATAAACCTTTGTCTGAGGTATCATTGGCAAATATAGTTTCTCATATGGTTGGTTCCCTTTTCATTTTGCTGATGTTTTCTTTAGCCTTGCAGAAGCTTTGTAATTTGAGGTCTTAGATTTTAATCTGAAGAAAGGCTGGGTTGATTAAAGATTTTCACAATTTACTCAGTATTCCAATGCACCCATACATAGATTAAAAATTCTTGTCCAATAGATAAAATTTCTCATCTATTTTTATCACTAATACACATTAATGACAAAATACATCTAATGAGTAGATTAAATATACCCTAAAGAAAGAGAAATACTTAAATACTAAAATTTTTTAATTTATCTGGACTAAATAATGACCTTTTGCATATAGCTAAGTATAAATGCTCTAGGATATTAAAAATGTAACAAGATTTGGGCATGATAATACCCCAATTATAAAATTGTATGTCTGATTATATATCACTCTTTGATCCCTTATCTGAAATCATTGAAACCAGATGTGTTCAAAATTCTGTAGGTTTTAGATTTTTAGAATGCTAATATCATGTTATTTAACACTTCAAAAAGTGCTTGGGGAAGCTCACCATAATCAAGCACATTAATATTTCTGTTGTGAAATGTATAGATAGTACATTCATGGAATAAATGATAAGTATGTATAAGCTCCTTTCAGGACTTATTCAGGATTTGTCACTAAACCCACAGAATTCAGTAGATTCAGATGAATTTTTGCTTTTCTTGTTATAGTTCTAATTAATTTTTAAATGTTTTTATGATCAGACATATTACTCAGATAATCTTAAATATATTCTTGTCATAAAAATTTTATATTGTCATTAGAATCTCTATTAAGAAGATTTTGTATTTAGCCCTGGACAAGTGGCTCAGTTGATGGATGTCTCATCCTATACACCAAAAGATTGTGGGTTTGATTCTGAGTCAGGGCACATATCTAGGTTGTGGATTCAATCCCTGGTTGGGGTGCTTACTGGCAGCAACCAACTGATACTTATCTTTCACATCGAAGTTTCTTTCTCTCTCTTTTTCTTTCTCTTCCTCTCCCTCTAAAATTAATGAACATATCCACTGGTGAGGATTAAAAAAAGATTTTGTATTTAGATTTCATCATTTTTAAATTTAATTGCATTCTGTTTAGATGAGAGGTCAACATTACATAGCAACAAATCATTGCCTTGTTGAGGTCCTGCTTTAAGGAATGAATAAGGGTGATTGATTCATGATTTACACATCAAAACAGCAGGTAAGCATAGTTGGTCACAGGCATGCACCACATACTGGTATAGAACATTTGTTTTACAAAAAGGTCTATGCTGTTGATGTACTTGGAAAGGGTTTGCCTCTTGAATGTCTTTCAGTCTGGTCATTCTGTACTTTTGCTAGTTGTGTCCATTTCTGCATGCACAGTGCAAAGGTAAACTTTCCTGTATTTTTTTATTTGACTCTAACCAACAAATTAAGTTTTTAAGTGTGATTTGACAGTACCTGTTAACTAATTTCCTCATTTTCATAAACTTTTGCTAGGAAATGATGTTTTAACTTTCCCTTCCTTATTCTATTTGCTATTTCAGCAAATTTCTCAGTGCCCTTGGACTTGATTCTCATTCGTCTCTATTCTCTAAATGATTCATCTCCATTATTTGAAGTGGGTAGAGGCCTTATGCATAAAAGAAATAGGCAACCTACAGAATGGGGATAAATATTTGTAAATCATATGTCTGATAAGGAGTTAATATCTAAACTATATAAAAACCCTATGCAACTCAATAGCAACAAAACAAAACAATCTGATTTAAAAATGTGTAGAGGAACTGAATAGTCACATTATTTCTAAAGAAGACACAGAAATGGCCAACAAATAATGTAAAGCAACCCAACATCGCTAATTATTAGGGAAACACAAATCAAAACCACAATCAGATATCTAACAATGAGAGTTATTAGAATGGCTGTCATCAAAACACGAGAGACAAGGTGGTGAGGACGTGGAGTAAAAGGAACCATTGTGTGCTGTTGCTGGGATGTAAGTTGGTGCAGCCACTATGGTAAACAGTATGGAAACTCCTCAAAGTTAAATAGAACTGTAACATGATCCAGAAATTCCACTTTTGTGTATGTATCCAAAGGAAATGAAGTGAGGATCAGGAAAAATATCTGCACCTCCATTTTCACTGCAGCATAATTTACAAAAGACAATATATGGAAACAGCCTAAAATGGATCAATGGATTAAGAAGATATGAGATTCTATGTACAATGGAATATAATTCATCCACGAGAAAGAAGAAAATTCTGCCATTTGTGACACACGGATATACTTTGAAGGCATTATGCTAAATGAAATAGCCAGAGAGAAAAAGATAAATATTGTATAGTATTACATGTGGATGTAAAAAAAAATCAAACATAGAAACAGAAACTAGAAAAGTCGTTTCTAGGGCCCAGGGTGGGAGAGGTTGGAGAAAAATCCAAACTTTTAGTTATAAGGTAGATGCTGTAGATGAGGATCTAATGTAAAATGTGATGACTATAGTTTATAACATTGTACACTGTATTACATAATTAAAATTTACTAATAGAGTAGAACTCGAATGCTCTCACCAAAAATAACAAATAATACATAACTAATTAACGAACTAACTAGGTAGATGTGTTAATTAACTAGATGTTGGAATCCTTTCCCAATGTACACATATATTAAATCATTGTGGTACATACTTTAAATATCTTATGACTTTATCAATTAGATATCAATAAAGCTAAAAATAAAGTGTTTATAACAAACAAAAAAGTTTATTGTAAAAAATTATGTTCACTTAAATTTATAAACTTCTTTAATCAGTTTTCTTTTATTCACTAAGGGTGGGTTGTAATTAGTTACTAATGGCATCACTAATGTATTTCTAATTATCTTAACTAGTTAACAAAGACTATGCATATCTTCATGAAATTAAAATGTCACTCTGACAGATTGTCTTTAAAACCAGCACTGAATCTCACATCTGTTTCCCTGGAGTTTAAATACCTGTCTTACAGGGTCCAGGCACTTGGGGCTCATCTCATTCACTGATATTTCAGTCATGGTTCTTTTTTCTATTACCTAATAAAAGTCCGTCTTTTGGATGGAATATGCATGTTTTCTACTCATTTTACATAAAATTCACTGATTTTCTACAGCTTTAATTTAGAAGAGAAAAAATTTAGCTACACAGGTAATCCAGTCTGTTCCCATAAAAGCATGCATAGCTGAGAAGACTCTTCTTAGAGCTCTGATCATTATTTTCCATAGTAGGAAAATGGACAAGGGTGTGTGCACAGAGTGGTGGATCAGCTAGATTCAATGTCCCAATTTGCCTCATTGGCTTTGCCTATATGCTTGATAATGTTTTGTAGCAATAATGTTAAAATATAAATTATAAAAACTAACAATCTGATTTGCATTGAAATATATAGAAAGCATGTGTCAGATTGTAATTGATTTATTGGTGAAGAAACCAACAGGGTGGTAAGCAGATTCAGAAGAAAATTTGCCATACACATTATGTATCATCACCACAATAAACAATGCTAGAATCAGGTTGCTAGGTAAGATACAAAACTGGTTAATGTCCTGAAGAGCAATAAAATTATAACTGTTATTATTTATTCTAGCATGTGAAAATTATTTGCATTTCCAGCTTCCAAAATAATTTATAACTAATTAAATTTCCACAAGTTTAATATTATGTTGGCCTGATTCATAGTAATCAATTAAGTCAGCCAATGGTACATTAGATGATTAGCTAATACTTGATTGGGCACATTAGACCTGTAATATTCAAAGCACAAACATTTTAGCCCTATTTTCAATTGTTAAAATGTATTTTATTAACAATTATGGTTTTCTATAAATGGTAACCCTCTTTTTAACCCTTCTAAATGTTTTAGAAGCAGAATCGCATTCTACAGAGAACCAAGAAAACCCATGTATCTGTAGTACAGCTTTGGACTGATACATGTAATTGTGTCATAGGGTCTTTCAAACGACCTTTAAAAATATTGACAGATTCATGCATTTTGGACTTACTTATTTTACATTAGCTAGAGTTATAGATAATTGCTTAAGATTTAGTTTAACTTTGGATTTTAAAATCTGAACAGTTTAGGATTCTGGAATATTCTGCTGGGGCTTAGATTGAAATATCAGACATGGTAACATTCCAGAAAAGCTCTATCCGAAAATGAATTATATTCTGGGATTCACACCAGAAAGAAAGAATATCTAGGTTGAAAACAATACAGGCACAGAAAAGCTAGTGTTATACTTCCACCACAGGCATCTGTGTTTCTACCTAATTCTTCAGCTTGAGGGAAGATGATGAAATCTAAGTAAGTGCATAGTGCATGCATTAGAATTATATTCAGGAGTTTTCAGAGTTTTAAAAATATGTACAAGTAAATGTGCCACAGCCTTTTTAAGCACTCATCTATGCACATTAAAATATACAAATGATATATTATAGAATTATACAACTGAAACCTATAAATTTTATTAACCAGTGTTACCCAATAAAGTCAATAAAAATTTAAAAATTAAAATAGGTACAATTAACTATGGGTTATACATATTTCTAAAAAGAGGGAAAATTATGACAAAATTATTGTGGTGGTGAAGAGAGTTTTTGTTCAAGAAATAATATCAAACAAATTATCTAAAATATTGATATAGTCCTGGCTGGTGTGGCTCAGTTTATCGGAGGGTCATCCGGTAACACAAAGATTGTAGGCTCAATCCCCAGTCAGTCTACATACCTAGGGTGTGGGTTTGATCCCCGGTTTGAGCATGTATGGGAGGCAACCAGTATATGCTTCTCTCTCGCATCAGTTTCTCTCTCTCTCTTCCTCTCTCCTTTCCACTCTTCCTAAAAAATAATAAAATAAAATAAAATATATGATATATACATATAAGAGGCAGAAGATAAGACCGAAAAGATAGATGGGACCACAGTTTGTTTTGAAATACCTGTCATGGCCTTTCTAAAACTGGCAAGAAACTGGGAGCAGGTGAAATATTTTGAGCAAGAAAGTGATATATACATAATGGAATACTACACAGCAGAGATAAAGAAGGAACTCCTACCCTTCTTGACAGTGTTCTGAGTATTATGCTAAGTGAAATAAACCAGGTGGTGAAAGACAAATACCATATGATCTCACCTATAAGTGGAACCTAATCAACAAAACAAACAAGCAAGGAACATAGAACCAGAGACATCAAAAGAAAGAACAAACTGGCAGGGACCAGAGGGGGGCGGGGAGAGGGATGACAAAGGAAAGAAGGGGAACGGTTGTCAAGGAACGTGTATAAAGGACCCATGGACGAAGCCAAAAGCGGGTAGGATTGAGAGGTGGGGGTGGGTGGGGCGGGGGAGAGTGGTGGGGAGAAAATGGAATGGAAACAACTGTACTTGAACAACAATGAAAAACAATAAAATAAACATGTTTTTCCATACTCAACATTATTAACAAAAAGAAAGTAATATATACATAAAATTTTTCTTCTGTTTTTATTAAATGAAAAATTAAACTGGCATTTATCAGAAGTTGGTTTAAAGAGTCTGCAGACTGGAGTAAGGAAAAAAATAGCAGACGGCTGCAGTCAGAAACAAGATCAAAGGAGAGCCTGAAACCAGATAGTGGCAAAGAATGGGGAATAGCAATGCTCTTGAGAGCAAGGCGTAATTAAGTGACAATAGTTTTAGGTAGGAGACCCTGTTAGACACATTAAATTAGAGATAATGAATTCCAGTAGAAGGAGATCATAGAGATAAACTGGTTCAAATGCTTTATGGTACAGATGAAAAATCTGAAACTCAGTTTAGGTTTGGAGGTCCAATTGCAGATAAAAATGTATAAGATATCGGCAGGTAGAGACAGTTAAAGCTCTGGACATGATAAAATCATAGAGAAGAATTGTGCAGACAGAGAGTAAAAATAGAATGAAGGGAGATCTTTTGCAAATATCTACATTTTTCAGGCAAAAGAGTAGGAAACCAGAGAAGAAAGAGCAAAGAGTGTTCAATTGTAAGATAAGAAATAAATTGGCATTGTGACTTATGAATGTTGAGTGTTAATAACTGTTTATCATTGAGTATTGTCATATGTCAAAGTCTGAGTAAAGGTCATTGGTTTTTATTCATTAACTCATTCAGTTCTTTATCACTCAAAAAGTATTTATTGGATTATTTGTAATATGTTCAGCCCTTTTATAGATATTTAAGATATAATAATAAAAGGAAAGATGTGATTCAGTTCTTTAAATAACTTACAATTTTGTGGAGAAGAACCAATATTTATCAAATAATCACACACATGAGTATTTGAAACTTCAGTCAGTACTGGGAATAAATGATCAGTGTTCCGTGGGACCAGGCGGTGAAAAACAAATACCATATGAGCTCACCTTTAACAGGAACCTAATCAACAAAACAAACAAAGAAGCATAATATAACCAAAGATACTGAAATTGAGAACAGGCTGACAGTGACCAGAGGGGAGAGGGGAGGGAATTTCAGGGGAAGGGGGGAAGGGTTTGAAGGAACAAATATAAAGGACACAGGGGTGGGTGGAGATGCGAGGGAGGTGGGGAGGGCTGGAAGAGTGGGCTGGGATTGGGGTAAAGGGCAGGAAACTGTACTTGAACAACAATTAAAATAAAAAATAAAAGAAAAAGGGAAAAAAGCCAATGTAAAAGCCATTAAAAAATTCTCTGAAACAATAAAGTGTTTTCTAATACGGTATACAGAGAAATTTGTTCTCATTGGAGAAATGAAACTAGTACAATATTAGAATATTTTTATAGGCAAAGGATCTGTTGAAAGGATGTTGCCAAAGAAATCCCTATCAGAAGACAATCCTAAAAATGGTAAGATGAGATGTAATAAATCCCTCCTCTGGGCTAGATCACCGTAAAACTAAGAATATTTTAAATGTCAAAGGAAACCATTTAAATAAAACTTTGGAAGAGGATATAAGGAGGATAATGGTAATAAAACAAATAAATATATGAATAAATGAATAAAAACAAAATTAAAAAATTCAACAACTGCTAGCATTTCTCTGCTCATTCAGATTATTGTATATTAAATTTTTCAGAAATAAATCATACATTCACCTATGAAGTTTGGAGTTTGAACAACTATTAAATAAAATTACAGCTATTTTATGTATTTTTATTTTTCTGATCTTATAAGCTGTAATAAATTTCTCTTTTAAATATATTTTATTGATTATGCTATTACAGTTGTCCAATTTTTTCTCCCCTTTACTCCCCTCCACCCTGTACCCCCCTCCCACCAGCATTCCCCGCCTTAGTTCATGTCCATGGCTCATACATGTAAGTTCTTTGGCTTCTACATTTCCCACATAATTCTTAACCTCCCCCTGTCTATTTTGTACCTACCAGTTACGCTTCTTATTCCCTGTACCTTTTCCCTCATTCTCACCCCCTCCCCTTCCCTGCTGATAACCTTCCATATGATCTCCATTTCTGTGATTCTGGGTTTTTTTTTTTTTTTGGTTAGGTTCAGTTGTTGATAGTTATGTACTTTTTATTTTGCTAAATTAATTGAAGAAGCTACAATGCACTAGCCCATACTACTGTGACTATAATGTGTCTTGTTTGACTACAATTTCCTGAGAGAAGCTTTTTGAAAATACTAAATTAATTGAAGAATCTTACACATTCACACATCTTGATTCCTAAAATTAAAAAGATGGAAGTTACTCCTAAATTGCATGGAGTTGCACAAAGCAAAAATTCATTATTAGGGCAGTGAGAATGGTAATGTTTTGTCTAATAAACTTAAGTCACTGACTATGACTCTTATACATTTATTGACTCTATAATTTTACATCCTAGAAAATTTTAATTTACATTCCATTACATTGTTGGAAGAATTTCTCATAAAAATAAATGGAAAACAGAAAATAAGAAAAATATTTATTTCACGTCCGTCTTCTCCTGCCTAAATAGTGGGTCCATGAAATGATGACTACTTAGTAACATGTAGAGAGAGCCAGTCTAAAAACTGGTGCAGGGAGCTGGAGATCAGAAGGTCACGGGGAGTCTCAATTTAAAAACCCACCCTATGTCATACGAACTGAAGACATTGCAACAACTGTACAGTCCTGCAGGGGTGTCCAATCCCTGGCCACAGGCCGCATGTGGCTCAGGTTGGCTATGAATGCAGCCCGACACAAACATATAAGTTTACTTAAGGCATCGTGAGATTTTATTTTTGTAATTATGTGTTGCAGTGTATTTAATGTGTGGCCAAGACAACTCTTCTTCTTCCAGTGTGGCCTGGAGACAATAGAAATTTGGACAGCCCTGTACAGGATTTATTTTAGAACCAAATTTATCAGGAAATGATTATTTGGAGGCCCCAGGGAAGGGGAGCACATAAGGATATCTTTAGTAATACAGTGTGAAGAACAATAATTAAGTTTTTATGAATGTGGGATCAGGTAAAGACCTCACCTGAAATCTAAAAATCACCTTAGAGGGATAATCAGGTTGGGGAAGGGGTAGAGAGGAGAAATAGAATGCATGACTGAGTGTATGTACAGATGGATGGGTGACTGTCAACTTTATAATTTCCTGACCCTCCAAAACTTTCCATTGATGACTTGGTTACTCTCAACTGTATTGAATGGCAAAAGCAAACATTTTATTTTAACATGTTAAACAAAGCTTAAAAATGCTCGAGAGACCTGACAAGATACTTATCTCTATCAGTAAGAGACTCAGCTGAAGTCCTGTTTGGTTTTCTTTTTGAGGTTGATTTTTGAGTGAAATTGACCAGGATCCTGAATATTTGTGGGGCTGGCCCCATCAATGGGAAGATCTAATAGTACACATAGCAGCGGTGACTTCTGTGTGACACAATTTCCACCAGCTGCACATTATTGCATAGCTCAGATTATTACCTTCTTTAGTTTATTGCCTACCACTATCAACTACCTGACTCACCGTAGCCTGGACTGATATATGGGACATATCTGTGAGGCTAATATTCTTTCAGAAAATTTGCTAAAGAAAAAATGCACAAGGGGTTTCTATTGTTATAAAATACTGGCATTATGATTCAAAAGTCAAATCTCTAGCACAGAGAGCTAAATGAAATTATTTGTCAAATATTAAGAAGTCATAAAAAATACATGTTTATCATTATATAAATGATGGAGGTACCCAGCCCATTTCATTAGACACCGTGCAGCCATAGACTTAAATTTAAATTTTGGAACTGTGGATGACATTCTGAGATTATATGACTGTTCGTAATCTTAAATATCCTCTCTTTGAAAAAGGTGGTTTCAAATTACTTATTGTAGCTGCTGGTTAAGGTATTGGTCCCTCCTTAAAGGTTTTTGGTGTTTCTTTTCAGGCATTAAAATGATGAGTCAAAGAATAATTTTCAAAAGTTAAAATGTAAACATGACTATCATAGAAGTATTTATAAATAAAGGTAGCAGAACTGTATAGCTGGTTCAAGCATATTTCAGGAACTGTGTATGTACAGACATTTAAAAAGAAAAAAGTTATTAAAATAATATTATTATTCCATAAGACATTCTGACTCCTATATTTTATAGGTTAATATTACATATAACAATAACACTATAACCCAAGGAGTTTTCATTTCTATTCAGAGATAACATTTGCATCTGAGAAAAATCTATTATTTAATAACTAACTGGATACATCTAGGACTCTAATCAGTGGTAAATTGCAAGACACACAAAATCATATTTCCTTAGAAATGAAATTATCCTTGGGTGAATTTTAAAGTACTTTATGTCTGTGTTGTCTTTCCTTTACTTTATTTAAAGTTTTGGTTGCTTAAAAAATGTTTTGATGTGTAAGAAAGTGAAAATAAATTAAAAAAAGAGAATCAACCCAGTGCTATTGTATGCATACATTACTTCTCTGGAGTATCTGCTGGCCAAGGATGTGTTAGGGTGTGAAGCGTGAGCTCATTACTACTGGCCAAAGAATCTCAACTTTGCTTAAGGTTGTTAGGTTGGCAGTATCCAACACACACTGGGAAATTTCAAGTTGACCGCCCCATTTATGTGGAGATCATGCATAATATTATGAACTTGAATGAAAATCTGTAAATCACAGAATTAATGGAATCATTGAAAAATAACTCACATGCAAATTTATCTTTAATACTAGCATGTAATGCTTTTTCCCCCAAATAACTTATTGTTCATCAACTTACATCAAAGTAGTTAGGGTAACTACAACAGTTGTAATAGTGTATTAATTTAGAAGGAACATTCCAGTATACTTCATTGCCTATAAATCAAATTAAATTCTATCTTGAATGAGAAGACTAACAATAAAATAAGATAGATGTGTAAAGTAAGTAGCATGTCGGATGATGATGAAGGAAGGACAAAATAAAGAAGGCAAGTGTGTATAAGAATGCCTCTGACTCCACTTTTGGTATTTGACTGATGCTAGGTTTCAAGCCCCATCACAACCCTTTCCTTCTATGCCACACATCCTTGCGAAAACTGACGTGAAAACCTGGGTGTTGCTTTGGCTCTGGCAGGAAGTTAAAGCCATGGGAGCCCCTGGCCACACCTCTATGCAGGAATGCTCACCAAGCCTCACCCACTAACTGCCTGAATGAAACCCCTAGCCAGCCTCCTTTTCCTGCACTCATATCCCATTTTGACCGGCCTGGCACACTAGCCTTGCTCTCCCCAGTTAACCTCCATTTCTGTGTGGCATTAATCAGTCTTAGCATCAGAAAAAATTGTGTGTGTGTCTAGGAGGACCTAGACTCAAGTACGTCTGATCACACAAGGGGACAGGGAGTATTGTTATTGAGAGAAGGGCTACAGAAGACCTCACTGAAAATAAGCCATTTTAATGAAAACTCAAAGGAAGTAGGAGCATGAATCATGTGGATATTTTGGAGACTATGCCCCCCCCCCCAAAAAAAAGAGAGTAGATTGTGCAAATTCCTGGAGGCAAGGATATGCTGTGAATTTAAGAAACAACAAAAAGGCCAATGAGGCAGGAGTTGGGAGAGTAGGAGTGGATATGACTACAACAATAATTGTTGAAAGAGCAGATCAGGTAAGACTTAATGAGCTGTCTTTAGGATACTTTGGCTTTTTCTATGAGGAAGATGCAAAGGTCCTAGACAACCTTTCAGCAACCTTATGGTTATATAGAATGGGAATATTTGAACTTTACATGTAGCAAAGTCAGTCTGTTGCTGTTTTCAGAATGGACAAATGTTGTGTGTACAGATGATATGAAACACTTGGGAGGCACGAAATGGTAACAAGGTTAGACCTGTGTAGTAGCAGTGGAAGTGGTAAGAGGGGGTCAGATTCTCTCCTGAAGGTGAACCAACAGAATGCCCTCGGTTTGGGTACAGAGTGGGAACAAGACTACAAGGTCTGTGGCCTACACAGATGGACACATGGGTTGGGCATCATACATCTTTTAGTAGGGAAGAGTAGCGAGGTCAAACACAGTAATAGATGAAAATGATATTTGTTATTTCATAGAGGTGAACTTTAGGGACAGTGATCAATGTGACCAAGCAATGAGGGAGGTATTGTGATGTGTGCACAAAGAAAATAAAACATTTTAGGTTCAATTTTTTTATGCTAAGAGAGAGGAATATGGAAAAGAGGAATATGAACCTTTCCAGGTTCAGAAAGGAGACTGCACTTCCAGGCATTGCAATAACTCTCTATGGCAGGGGTGTCAAACTCATTTTCACTGAGGGCCACTCAGCTTGGCGGTTGCCTTCAAAGGGCCAAATGTAGAGCTCCTTGTCCCTAGTTAAGGAGTAGTTACACTTATACAGACCTACAATTACATTTGGCCCTTTGAAGGCAACCACGAGCCTGATGTGGTCCCCGGTGAAAACGAGGTTGACACCCCTGCTCTATGGCCTGAACTCCCAGTGACAGTCATTTCATTCACTCCTGGCCTTAAAAGAAGTTTGTATATTAAACAATACGTCTGGTTTCTTCCCTTTAATTCACCAATTTATAAAGTAAAACAAAGATTTCTGGTGACCAGTCAATTTTCAGTAAACATTCTTCTCAGGTGAGCTGTTGATTAAGTTAATTTGTAGCAAGGCTTGAAGGACATTTTAAATATCTGAATTATTTGTAATAAAACATCAGAGATATACTCACCCTAATGTAATGCAAGATATGCCCCAATTCAATTAAAAATTAGTCACTCTGAGTATGGAATTTCTGAGCTGGAATTTGACTTATCAACAGTGTGCTCTGGCATCTTGTAGGCATGGCTGTGTTCAACATAGAGCAAATCAAAACCTATAGGGATTGTTAGCATAATCTCTATTGAACAGAAGGGCTATAAATGCGGTTTCTGTTATTTAAAATCTCCATGTTAGACTTGGTCATTAGACTACGATTCCTTAGACTATATGGGTGCTCAGAAGATTTTGAATCACTTCCTAATATAGACTGCGGATTCCTCTGCCTGTTGTTTTCAATTAGTCACTGGATTTATTTAGATCCTAGGTACTTTAAAAATGTTTGTTAATGTCCATATTGGTTTCTTGATCACTGTTACCTATTTCTGGTGATGAAAATGTTCTGGAATTGGATAGTGTGGATGATTGTACACTCTCAGTATACTGAAAAACTGAATCGTACAGTCTAAAGGATGAATTTTTGATACATGAATTATATATCAAAAAAGAGTTATGTATATCAAAAAATCTTATTCATACCCACCCTGACATGCTGCTGATAGCCTCTTGAGGAAATGTGCTGATGGCATGGGGTATGTCTCAGGCTTTCTCAAAGCTGTGAGCATGTGGGAATTATCAGACAGTCCTGAATGATGACTCTCATCATGTTAAGCATTAATGCTGGCTGCTCACTTTCTTCTCTACTCTTAGGGTCATAAATAGCTAATAGGTATCCTATATCATCCTAATAGGAGAGTGGTAGCATGATTTACTAGTTTTGATTTCATGGTAGAATAATAAGTACTCAACTTAAAGAGCTGTCCAAAATGATATATGTTTACACCATAATGTCCCCATAAACGTGGTAACACTATTTTGCCATTAAGCTGAAAACAGAATAAAGGAGGTTTTAGTTATTTACTTAAGGTCACATAACAACTTGGTAGTGGAAGATTCATGGATCTTAGTACCATCTTTTTCATGTACATTGGTGAACTTGTTACCAGCTCATTTTATTAAAAAGAAATCTAGCCAGTTATCAAGATATTTCGGTGCAGTTATTGATAGACTGGAGTTTGCAAACTGGTGGCCCCTAGGCCAGACATATGCTTGTTTTCATTTGTGTCTTACAAAACTATAAACATTGGTAAGCATAATGTTAGGTTCTTAATTCAAGCTAATTATACCCATTGTCTATTATCTGCCCATTGCAATACATTTGTTGATTCCTGAGTTGCATGAGCTTAAGGACTCCAGTTTGTTTTGGTCATCTTAAATCTGAATTATCTCTGAGGCTTGTTTATGACACCAACTCAAATGACAATAACAGCCTATGCCAGCATTTGCCTACAGTCTTCTTACTTAAGATAACCAGAACGATTGATTATCAGGACTAATTTAAGTTCTCAGAAGGCTAGCTTTGTTTCATTGTAAGTTGGATAAGATTTTGAGATATTCATCATGGTTTACCAAATATTCTGATCATCCTTGCAATTCCCCCTCCTTGTGGGAAAGTTTATGTTATTGTCCTCTAGAACTCACAAGTGACCACGTGAACTTGCTTTGTCACTTTTTGGCAGAAATTTCGTCATCCTGAACATGGCCTGTCATTTCTCTCTTCTTTCTTCTACTACCATGGGTCATTTCCAAGATACTGAGAATGTTTCCTGACAATTTTGAACAAGTCCCTTCTCTCCTACCATCAAGCCCCTGGCCTGTTTGATTTCTGTTGTGTAAGAGAGTATTTAGCTGTTAAGCTCATTCTTCCTGCCCTTGATGCCTGAATCCCAGCCTCACCTTTGAATTTTTCAAACAGAAGGAGAGAAGATGTAAACAGTCCTTGGAATGGAAAGGAGAAGACATGTCTAGGAGTTGGAAGGCCAACTGGGTGACTAAAGTTTTGCTGACACTTGAACCCCATCTTTAACCCTTCCTAATGGTTAATGGGAGGTAAAACTCATCCCTGAGGCATCTCAAAACCTGTTTCTTCAGCTGTCCTTCCAGACCACTTGCTTCTGATAGTGCATGAACAATGTCTGTATGTATATATAAATGTCAATCCTGTTGCTATTGTTGACTATTAATTTTCCTATAGGCTCATATTTTTCACTCTTATTAAGGCAGCCATTGTGCCGAACTCTGACATATGAATGGAGATACTTCCTCTCCCCATCTATCCAAATTCCCCTGCCCCCACCCCTGACAGGGTGCTCTATCCTTTCCCATTCCTTTTCTTTTCTCACCTCCTTCTGAAGACCCTGCAGAGTTAAAATGCTTTCCCAAATGCCAACCAGTTACACCTTTTTTGTGCTCATTTGATGTTTCTTTTCACTTTCTCTCACATGGGAGAGTTCAATCTCCTCTCTGTAACAGGATTAACAACCCTAGGAGCTAGCTAAGTCATCTCTACTTGATGCTGGAGGTTGAAGCCCCAGGGCAGATGGTCAGGCAGGAAAGATGGAGGTAAAGTGGAGAGAGGAAGTGCCAGCTGATATCCACAAGCACAAGCTGCAGTCCATGAGAGGAGGTTGAAACTTGTATCCTTTCTTTTTGCCTCTGACCTGGGTGGAATAGAAACCCTGTGAAAGTTGGATTCCTTGTCATAAACCTAAACATACACCCTTGGGCCAGGAAGCAGAGAAGCCAAAGTAGGGCCCAGGGGCTGATGGAGTGGTTGCAGCTCCTGCTGTGCCTCACGGCAGTGCTGGGGTTCAGCAGGTCAGCAGCAACAGAGCTGAGCTGAAAATGGCCGTTCCCTCACTCCCACTCTCCAGTGTTGTACAAACGTCTCACTTATGGAGCACTTTCAAAGGAACTTATGGGCGTGGGTAAAAGAAGGTCTACAGTTTTTCATAAGGAGAAAGACATGCAGGTTATGTTTATTATAATAGTTTTATTAGCTCAAATACCACAATGGAATTGTAGACCTAATTTTGCCCGCCCTTGTATAGGCTCAATCAGAGATCGATCCTAAGATATCCAACTTAAAAAATTTGCCTTAGACTATTCTGAGGCTTTGAGTCTGGGTAAGTCGGGAAATGGCAGAAGTTACACACAAAAAAGAGGAAAAACAAGAAAAAAAGTTTGGTTTAGAGATTGGTTGACCGGGATCCAGTATATTGCATTCAAGTTGCCATTAGCCTTAGGTAGCTCTCAGGTATAAAATTTACTGAACTCTAATCCAGAAGTGTCTAAAATATTGTACCTTTATAATGCCTTCTCTGAAATAGATACTATTTCTATTAATTTTATGGGTAAGAAAACACACCATCAGGATTAACAAATTTGTTTTGCTCAAGGTCACAGTGAATAACTAACCGAGCCAGGATTTGAAAACAAGGAAACCTACTCAGGAACCTATGAGTTTTACCATCATGAAACACTGCCTCATGTATGCTGTATATAGCTGGAATTTCTATCTGATCTGTTGCCATGGAAATCAAACAGGCTTGATTTTAACAAACTTCTCTAGCAAATCTTAGAGCTGAAAAATACCAAGCGTAAAGGTGAAGGTGAATTCTTTGTGTCAAATATAATGGTATCACTGGAAATATTATTTTTATCACTTTGAGGTGTGTTTGTTTTCTAAGAAGAGTATTTCACTGAAAAATAAAAGAAAAAATACTGACAGCTAACAGAAAGACATGAGGAAAAACTGAGAAAAACAAAGTAAAAATATGTATCTCAAAACATGCCTGGAAATTTCCTCTTAAAATTTTTCTTAAAAAAAGATTATTTTGTCAATATTGTCTATATTAATTACAGGAATCATCATAATTTTATAATTTATGGTCTGGTTCTGTATTTTTATGTTTCTGTGTACCAACTCATCCCAAATATAGCATCTTATTAACACACACACACACACACACACACACACACATTATTATCAGCAACCTTTCTGGAGGTCAGAAGTCCAAGCTGGTTCAGATGGTCCTTCGTTTCAAGTCTCACAAGACTAGAAACAAAAAGTTTAGGCTGAACTTTGATCTGGAGACAATAAGAAAAAAAAACTGCTTCCAAGATCATTCAGGTCGTTGGCAGAACTGAGTTCCTTGCAATTGTGCATCTGAGGTCTTCATTTCCTTGTTGCCTGTCTGGCCTGGCCAGGAATTGCTGCCAACTTCCATAGAATACTAAATGGTTCTTTCCCATTTCCCCTCCTCCAACCCTAACCCCAATCCGTACCCACCAACTAGTGGGCAACAGCCCTGGTGCTTCTAGTTTCTCTGAATACCTCTTGCGTCCCCAGTCAGAGAAATAGCTGCCTTTAAAGAACTAGCGTGATTAGATTAAACTCACTCGGATAACCTCCTGCTTGTCAAAGGAGGTAAAATAATCATGAGAGTAACGCTGGAGCCTGAAGGTCACAGGAGCCATCTTAAAATTCCACTTACCACAGGTTTTATCGTCTATGACCAGATAGAAGGACTCGAGCTAAGTAGGTTGAGACAAATGAAGACATGTACTTACTGCAACTTATTAAATGAAATATAGCAAGGAAGAGGATTGTACTTAATGTGACCATTAAGTGAAAATTTATCAACTCTCCCCAAGAAGCTTATCAAAATATATGACCTACTTTTTGTAATTTGGTCAGGTACAAAAATGAGTCATTCTTAATTCAGGAAGGTTAAAAAATTCTCAGTGAACTTTGTTCAGATTTCAAGGAATATTCATTTGTAGAGCATTTGCTTTACAATTTTGCCCTGGTTTGCCTCTCATGGAGCCTTTTCTAATATTCTTGAGGTACTTGACCTTGCCATAGAAATATGTTTCTTTAAATACCACACACAGATAATATTGGTGGAAAGCCATGGTTGGAAGGTGGTTAAGATAGAATTTATATGTGTTTGTGTATGTATATGTGTGTGTGTATAAATTCAGTTCTGAAGATGATTGGAATTAAGAGGACATTTTTGAAGAGCCAGGGAATAAGAATCCAGCAGAAAAGTTTGTAGATGATGCTTCACTAAAAAAGATGCCAGCTGTGGGTGACAATACAACGTCCCCTTTCCTTCTTGTATATACATTTTCCTCATCTTTGCATATGGGTCCATGTTCTCCACAACCATCTGGAAAGTAAACCAACCAATGACATTGGTCATTCTATAGAGAAGAGAATTCACAAAATATTTCACTGAGAAGTGGGATTCTATATCTAAATCAGTTTAAGAAGTCCTCCTCACACCCTATTTCTCTTTTTAATCCAGATTCTCATCCTTGTAGCTGATTGGCTAATGGTACAACATAGCTCTTGTAAAGAATCTGTGACCACAAACACAGTCATTATTGTAAGTAGCAGGGCATTCATTTTAAGCATGTTTAAGCACCTAATGATTCCTCTCAAGAGCTCTTGAGAAATTCTTTCAGTGACTGCAACAAGGTGGTTCCATTGAATAATTGCCTCAAGTTTATATTGGACTCTGCTCTACTGAAACTGACCTTGGTTTTATTCTATCTGAATAACACTCTCATTCTCTCTGATCCTTTCTAGATTTAAGTTATTCAAGCTCCTCTACCGTCTTCTCCCAATAATTACTGTTTTCCACTTCTTTAATGTGTACCTCCCAATAATTACTGTTTTCCACTTCTTTAATGTGTACCTCCATTCATTTGAAGATAATTCATTTATCAAGTTACATCATGCCCTATTTCTTTAGATCATCAAGGTTTCTTGTCATAGTTAGAGGAACATGTGATGCATCTAATTAGGAAACATTCCCAATTATGGAAAGGAAAGTACAATAGGCAATTTATTACATAGGCTATATTACATATAAGTCTTTTTGGTTTAAAAGAATATTTTAAATTATTTTCCTAAATCAAGTTTTTAACACTGAAAACTATCACAGTCACATCTATTCATTAATCTAAATATGGGACTTTAAAAAAAGATGACATTTCTTATGACTTCCTGAGAGCTTTCTATGTCTGGTAAAGAAGATATAACCACTCCTTGGTAACAGAGGCTTCTGAACAGCTGGCAGGAATAAGGAAATAACCTGCTGGGAAAAGGCAAGGGTCTGACACTGGGGCAAAGACAGTGTACCTCTCCTAGACTTTCCTGTGCTACATGCTGAGAACTGGAAAGGATCAGAGGTTTTGCTCTCCTTGCAAGTTGTCAAGCAAGTCTGCCGTATTTGAAGGATACTGTCAATTATGTCAGAAGATGTGAGAGTACTGGGTCAGAGACAAGGACTGTTTATTACTCAAAGCAATAGCAGTATCCACAGTATAGCATTTGTACTGGTTCCCTGAGTCACAGTTGGCAGGTGACATGACTGGGCTACATCAGCTGCAGCACAAGAGTGGAGCCATGAGCATAGGGAAGCCAATTTTTTATAATGGGAAATGAAGCTGTCTAACTTTCACCTCAGTGGGAGACATTATCTTTATTACATGGAATAGTAAACAAACCTCCCCTTTGTTCCTGAGGGGCACATTATGTCTATTTTCCAAGGCTTTGGCTGTACAAACACTTTTGAAAAGATAGTCCAGAATGAATGCAGTCAGTGCTCATAAAATGTACAAAAATGTGAGAGACCCATGGAGAATTGTCTTCCAAAAATAATGTTGTTGAGATTGGAAGAGACAAGTATGAACAGCAGCCTAAGGCCTTTTTTGCAAAAGTGCTGATGCAAAGATTCAAGCCAGCCTTGGTCTCATCTGGGCTTCTCACCTTTCCTTCCCTGGACACTTGCCCTCATTGAATATATCAATCTATCAAAAGTCGGATTTCAGAATACCTCTTGAGATTACCCATTTCTTTCCATGAGTGCCTGATTCAAGATATCTTTGTTTCTCCTCTGCACTCTTATAATATGCAAGAGTCTTCTATTTTTTTTTTTTAATTTATTCCTTTCCTGCACCTTTACAGTGTCTCCATGGAGCAGTCACAGTGATCATAGTGATCATTCACAACCTTGAATCACATTATGTAACTTTTTTTGAAAAGCCCTTCAGTAGTTTCTAACTGTAATTAGAAAGAAGTTCAAACTACTTGGCACACGAGACTGAACTAACGTCATTCAACTTCTCTCCTGGTCCTCCCAGGCTTTGGCACTGCTTCTATTTTTCCTGGACTGTTTTTCTGCTGTGTTTTTGCATATCTGGTTCCTGATCATTCAGACCCAGCTCAAAGATTTTCTCTTCTCTCTGTCTTCCACTTTCCCTACCACCTAGGTCACTCTCTACAGTAACTACATACATAACCTATGTAGAAACTCTGTTCACTAGATTTATGTCATGTATCACTATGTATCATCATATTATTTTACTCATATTATTTTCCCCCTCCTTCTTTCATTCCAGCCTTAAAGTAGCTTCTTGAGATCAGGGACTTTGCCTCTTTTGATCAGTTATGTTCTTTGCCCTTAGAGCATTGTCTAATACTGTTTAGAAAATATTTGCTGAACCAATGTAGGACCATAGCATACTTAATTTAGCCAAGGATACAAAGTTTTTAGAACTTCTCTAGGTTCCTGTTTTGTGATTACTTAAGATGGGTGGATATGCTATGTAGCATTGCTCTTGGCAACCTTAGCAGAAGTAGTAGCAATGTATAAATTCTCCAAGTGGCATAAGAATTCTGCACAGGCTTTTGGAAGCCAGCCAAGGAGACTTACCATAGCAATCTGGAAGCATGGTACCCATCAGGAATTGAAGGAAGATCATAGTTAAAAAACCTGGGGAACCTTCCCTTAAAAAAACCCATTAACTTCATCCCTCCTTATCTAATACACATAGGCTTTATTTATTTACCTTTAATAGACTATTTTTAGAACAGTTTTGGGTTTACTACTTTATTGGGCAGGAGACATGGAGATTTCATAGGTTTGTCCTGCTTCAACATATGTTTAGCCTTTGCTGTTATCATCTCCCAACAAAGTGGTACCTTTATTACAAGTGACGGACCTACATTGACACATCACTATTGCCCAGAGCCCATAATTTACATTACGGTTTACTCTTGGTGTTCTACATTTATGGGTTTGGACAAATGCATCCATCATTACAGTATTCGTACAGAGTATTTTCTCTGCTCTGAAAATTCTCTCTGTTCCATCTATTCATCTTTCTCACTGACCCCTGGCAACCACTAATTGATTTAATGTCTCCATTTTTGCCTTTTCTAGAATATATTTGGAATTACGCAGTATGTTGCCTTTCCAGATTGGCATCTTTCACTTAGTAATATGCATCTAACTTTCCTCCATGTCTCTTCATGACTTGGTAACACTTTTTAAAAAATCAATTATAGAATTGTACAATTGAAATCTATTTATTAACCAATAAATAAAATAAAATAAAATAATAAATAGAAAATCAGTGAATAATCATCTAATGTCTGTATGTACCACAGTTTATTTATCTCTTTGCCCATGGAAGAACATCTTGGTTGCTCTCAAGCTTTAGAAATTCCGAATAAAGTTGCTATAAACATCCTTGTGCATGTTTTTGTGTAGACATAAGTTTTCAACTTCTTTGAGTAAATACGAAAAGCATAATTGGTGGATCGTATGGATTGCAGGAGTATGTTTAGATTTATAAGAAACCAGCAAACTGTCTTCCAAATGGCCGTCCCATTTTGCCTTCCTGTGAGCACTGAATGGAGGTTTCTGTTGTTCCACAGCCTCACCCGCGTTTGGCCTTGCCAGTGTTCTGGGCATTATAAGCTTTGACTTTTGTCCCTTTTCCTCTTTTCCTGGTATGGAGGACAGAATTTGGAGGATATGAGGGACAGAAGAGCTATTATATCATTACCTTGCAACTATAGTTGATGGTCTGGAAATAACTGCTTAAATGTTTGCCCACATTTTGATTGTGCGGTTCATGGGTGGCTGCTTTGGATAGCCTGGACCAGCACCCTGTCGCCTCTGGTTTTACATGGCGCAGAAGGCAACAAAAGCCAGCAGCTGGATAATTTTAAAAAGTTTGGATTCTATATTATTTTTTAATGATAAGCTATTAATAAGTTTTATGTCAATAATAGTATTAACAAAGTAACCTTCATAGTTATTTTATAGTTTATTGGAAACTATAGTTACCAGTAGAGTAACTACCAGTATAGTAACTATATTGGTAAATTGGCTTACCAATGTAGTAAATTGATATTTTTGAGTACCAATGCCAAAAATAATCCTGGTAAAATGAATTTTAATTGTTTTTAATAGGCATGAGTTCTACTAACTTAATGTGTACTTAAAAAGGTGTTATTATAACATGATAAAGTAATCTGATATCATAAAAATGCAAAATTGACTTTAAATAAACTATCATTTGTTTTAAACCTGAATCAATTAGGAATTAGAAATCTGATCCAAGAAAATCAACTTCATTGAAATGTGGAAATTTTTCCAGATTCATTGTGGGAAAGAATGAGTCCTGGAGGATATTTCAGATTATTAAATGACTTCACAAGGGAGAGATACCCCAAGTTTATAAAAATTCTTATAACTTTGATATAGGTGATTTGAATGATTTTTTTATATGGTTTTGAGTTTTCCACTGTGTCCTCATGATATTTATTCTTTTGTAACTTATAAAGAAGCCTTGTCTACCCCCTCATCTCTCACCAACTTAGAATTTTTGTCTTCATTAAGAAATTGCCATAGCAAAATCTATAATTAAAAAGTTGACAGGGTTATCATTTCTGGGCACTATAAGGGAGAACCTGACCAATGCCTGGTGGCTGCAGGTAATTCTTGGGGTTCCCTGGCTTGTAGCTGCATAACTCCAACCGCCACCTCTGTTGTTCCATGAGTTCTCTCTCTGTGTGTCTCTATGGGTCCCCTAGGTCTTTTATGAAGACACTCATTGGATTTAGGGCCCACCAAGATAGTCCAGGATGATTTTATCTTAAAATCCTAACCTTAATTACATCTTCAAAGACCCTTAAGTCCAAATAAAGTTACAAACTGAGTTTCTGAGTAGACATGAATTTTGAGGGGCACTATGAAATCTGTTACAGATGACAAAGGAGTGTTTCAGACTGTGTGAGGCAACCGAGTGCTGTAGAAAATTTTCTCACCCCTAGGTGAACTTTAAATTTAAGAAAATACAATTTTTAATAGCATAAAGGTTATGACATACTTCAAGATAAACTTAAAAATTATGTGTAAGACCTCTATAGGAAAAATTTAACTTGAAATGGATTAAGAATGAGTGTGATAAGGAAAAACTTCCTGAAGAAAACCTGGAACAAAGTTGTAGTAACCCTGAGTTAGGCCAGGGTTCTCCGACTGCAAGAAACATGGATTATAAAATAACTGACAAATTAAAACCCTCTACTCTTCAAAAGCCATTGTGTATTACCAGGATGGTAGTAGCATGGAGGAGTAGCATAAAAGAGTTTATTTTGATGATAAAACAATTCTGTATCTTGATTGCAGTAGTGGTGGTTCCACGAATCTACATCTCTCATAAAATTACATACAACTGTACACAAATACTTACCTACATACATATATAAATGAGTTCATATAAATACTAATACAATCTGAATAAACTCTCTAGTTACTTGTATTGTACCAACACTCCTCAGTCAAAAAATGGGCAAAAAATTTGAGCCCTTGACCAAAGGAGAGATAAGTGTGCAGAAAATATCCAACATCATTAATCATTAGGACATTGCGAATTAAAAGCCCAATGATATACTACTATACAACTACTAGGATGGCTAAAATTACAACTGAGAAAAATGAATATTGGTAAAGATGTGGTCCAAATAGAATTCTCATAAATTATGGATGGGAATGCAAAATGGTACCACCACGTTGAAAAATAGTTTTATATTTTCTTATAAAATTAGACAACATATGGTCTAGCAATTCTGCCTCTAGATGTATAGCCAAAAAGAATGACAATATGCGTCCACACATATGTTTAGCACAGCTGTATTAGCAGTAGCCAGAAAATAGAAACAAGCCAGAGGTCCTTTGACAGGTGAATGGATAAACACATTGTAGTACATTGGATGGCGTGCTACACTACAATATAAGGAAACCAAGTAGTGATACATTCAACAGCTGTGCAAAATGGAAGAGGCCAGGTACAAGAGGCATAGTTCAGTATACTGGAGATTTAATTTAATGAAATTAAAAACTGAATGAAACACTATAGAGAATTAATTCTATGCAGCAAAGAGAAAGAAGGAGCTTATACCCTTTGCAATAGCATGGATGGAACTGGACAGCATTATGCTAAATGAAATAAGCCAGGTGGTGAGGGACAAATACCATATGATCTCACCTTTAACTGGAACACAATCAACAAAAGAAAAAAGCAAAAAAAAAAAAAAAAATATATATATATATATATATATATATATATATATATATATATAACCAGAGTCATTGAAATTAAGAACAATCTAACAATAGCTGGAGGGGAAGGGGGAGGGGACAGTGGGAGAAGGGTTTTCAGGAACTCCTATGAAGGACACATGGACAAAACCAAGGGGGGGGGGTGGAAGCAAGGGAGGGAAGTGGGTTTGGAGGGGGAGGGGAGTGGGGGTGGGGAGAAAATACTGACAAATGTAATTGAACAACAATAAAACAATTTTAAAAAAGAAAAAAGAAAAAAAGAGAGAAAAAGCTGTAGGGATAAAGCAGTCAGAGATTGCCCAGGGCAGGGAATGGTTAGAGAAGACTGTTTGAAGTAATGTAACCGTTCTAAATTATTATACAACTATAATGTTGTATAATATCGACATTTGTTAAAAGTCAACAAACTGTGCAGGAAAATAGTGAATTTTATCTTAAGTAAATCAATTCCTACTTTTAATAAAAATGATTTAAAAATTAAGAAGGCAGAGGAGGATTGCTGAATTGGGCCATTTTAAATTTAAATGACCATTCACTATTAAAATGGAAGAAATTGACATGAGTTTGTAAGGAAATAATCCATAGAAAATGAAAATAAATAATAATTCATGAGATTTCTAGATTTCGAAGGTTAATTCTACATTGTGCTTTCTGGCTATGAGAAGCTAATACCTCTTATGAAGAGCTAATGAATCTAACTTTACCCTTACAGTTTTCAGAGTAAAGGCAAAGACCAGATCTTTCCAATTTTACCTCTTTGGTTAAACTTATTTTTGATGCTATTGTGAATTTTACTTTATTTGTTTTCAGATATTTCACAATTAGTGTATAGAAGTGCACTTGATTTTTGTAAGTTGATTTTTATCTTGCCACTTTACTGTATTTGTTTATTAGCTCTAATAGTCTTTGGTTCAGTCTTTAGGGTTTTCTATGTATAAGATCATACCATCTGCAAAAAGATTATTTTGCTACTTTCTTTCCAATGTGCATGCTTTTTATATTTTCTTGTCTAATTGTTCATCTAGGATGTTGAATAGTAGTGGCAAAAGAAGGCATGCTTTTCTTGACCCTGATCTTAGGACAAAGGCTTTAACATTACGCTGTTTAGTACGATGTTAGCTGTGGGCTTGTCATTTATGGTCTTGATTATGTTGCGGTATGTTAGTTCTATACTCAATATATCAAGAGTTTTTATCATGAAAGAATGTATTTTATCAAATGTTTTTCCTGCATCTATTAACATGATCATATAATCCTACAAGAATACATTTTTAGGAATTTCTTTATCAGCACTCCTACTTCTTGGTACCCAATTTCAGTCTTAGTCCATTACAGCTTCTGTGACAAAATACTATAGACTGGACAGTTTGTAAAAAGGAGAAATTTATTTCTCATAATTTTCAGGCCTGGAAGTCCAAGATCAAGGTACCAGTATGGTTGGGTTTTGGTGAACCCAATTTGGAACTCAATTCTAAATACTACATTTGGCATTAGGTTTTAACACATGAATTTGGGTGGAGGCACACACATTTTACCTGTGATCCATAAGGTACCAGAGAACTTGACCAATAGCATGCCCAACTGAACTTCAAATGTATTTGTACAACACTCCACTCAACAGGAGCATCATGATGTTTTTCTCAAGTACACAGGACAGACCACATGTGAGACCACAAATCAATTCTTAACAGATCTATGAAGATGAAAGTGATACCAATTCTGTTTTGTAATCACAATGGCATAAAACTAGAAATCAAGCAAAATAATAACTGGAAAACTTTTGTGAGATGAAAAGTTCCAGAGATCTGTTGCATAACAGTAGCTAATATCACGGTGTTAATACTTAACACTTAAAACTGTTAAGATGGTAAGTTTATTGTATCAGTTTCTACCACAATAAATAAAGCATAAACACTGGCATAGTATGGACTTTCTAAGGAAGATATTTTTTAATTTTTTTATTTCTTGGGAGAATTATTCATTTTGACTGAAATGGTTTACAGTGATTTCATTTTTCTAAAGGACCTAATTCCAAATTTCATTAGTTAATTATTATAAGTTTGCTGATTTGAATTGAAATAAACTGAAGAAAGTAATGGAAAACTAAGAATGTCCTATGATTATTTTAATTGCCAGTAATTTTGAAGCACAGTCTTTTAAAAATTTTTTCTGCTCCTGTTTCTACCTATTTCTTCACTAAAGCAAACAACTCCCACCTCCCCCTCAATACAAACTAACAAAACCACAAAATAATGCAAAATAAATCTGACTTACAAGCATAAATACAGACTTGGACTCCTAATGATTAGTTGGCCTTGGTTTTCAGTGTCATACTATTCTATGGAAGGACAAGCAATAGATTTTGCCTATGTTTGCAAAAAAAAAAAAAAAATTACTCATCTAAAGAACATGTCCCTTTCCAGCTTAATTTTAGATGCTCTTTAAAACTGCAAAGCCAACACATTTTGACTTCAATCTTGTAGTTGTATGGTATGCTTATAAAATTAATATTGTCTTTACAGTTTCTAGTGGTAATATAAAAAAATTAGAAAAATTTCCATAAAGTAGGTTATTATTCTATTTTAATGACATTCTCCTGAAACAGACATTCCCATTATTTATGAATCATTTGTGACACAAATTGCATACCTCCACCAACATTGTGAACTAAATGTGGTGACAATATTAAAATGAATAACAAAAATAAAGATTTGCAAGCTAAGAGAGCGTGTTTAGAGGCCATGTCTATTACTGCAGATGCCATTAAAACAGAAATCTTTCTGTGAGGACAAAAACTACAATAACAAATGTGAGGCAATACTTTAAACATATACCATATAATTTAATTATATTTTGGAGTTTGCTTTAAGCATGGCTTACCTCTGTCATTCTAATGTACAATGTATTTTAATAGATGCATCAATAATACTATTCAATACCAGATTAATTTTTCATTTACTGCTGAGTTTTGCTTTTGTTGGAAATATCAAGATCACAATTTGGCAAAATACATATTTGTATCAATATTTAAGACTATAACTCTGAAACTCATTTTTTTCTTTTAAAATAGCATTTTTTTGGTAAAATACATATTTATTTCAATCTTTCTTGAACCTGTCTATACTTTCAACACACATCTCCATAAGACAATAAATAAAAAGTTTGTGATTTTATAAATAAAGTAGCATTCTTTTTTCTTGATCTTCCACTGTATTTGCTAAGCATA
Source organism: Glossophaga mutica (assembly GCA_039655065.1). NCBI lineage: Eukaryota > Metazoa > Chordata > Mammalia > Chiroptera > Phyllostomidae > Glossophaga > Glossophaga mutica. The sequence goes on from CM077305.1 coordinate 26,119,502, forward strand.
AGAGTTGATTTTCCTATTTTTCAGTTTTCCCATTTTCCACATAATTTTAGTCTTTAATTGTATCCTTCTTTGTCTTCAGATTTGCTGAATTAAATATCTTATTGCAAAATATGAAAACAACACTAGCAATCTAGGCACTTTTAATCTTATGGGAAAACTGGGAAATTATAACCAATTACTCATAACAATTTTATTCAACTTATTTTTCTCTGCAATGTACTGTGAAAATAATAGCACCCAAATTACATACAATGTCAACAATTCAACCCACATGGAAGATATTGCTATGCTCTGGAAATGTAATTTCATATAGTTAACTCTTGGCATCTTGAAATCACTAAACGACTTTCAGGACTCAAATATTACTTTCTAAAGAGAATGAAACTGTCGTCAGTGGAAATCAGGATCTTCCAAGGATTGTGAGGAAAGCATTCCAAGGACCCATGCATGGGACTTTACGGTGTGGCAAGATGATTTATTCAGGTGGAAATAGAAAAATGGAAGTTGCCTCCTGGGTTTCTAATGTCCCATCTTCTTCTGTCTGCCGTGGAAAAAGTCCAACTATGCCCTCAGCAAGGCCAAAACAAAAGCCAGTGTCTGCTTTTTATTAAAGCTTAGTTCTTCTGAGCCCACACAACCTGCTGCAGGAGCCTATGAAAGGATTGGGTAAGTGGATTGAGAAAGAGAGAGAGAGATTCTTTGTTTACCTGGGATTATATTCATTTGGGTGTGAGATGGACAGAGTGCATTTTTAAAATGAATAATCAACTTCTTAAGCTTTTTTGGGCTTTTGATAGATCCACCCTCCCTAGTCCGACTGAAAGACCTCCATGGTCAAGCTCCTCTCCCTGCACTCCTAATAATCAGGTAACCGGAGAGGGGAAGAAAGGAGTGTTAATCTCCTTGGTGGAACAATGCTGTGATCCCCCGGGGTTTGAAGCCTTAGCTTCCTGGTGAAGCAAATACTGCTCTCCAGTTTGTTAAAATCAATGTCTAATTCCCTCATCTCTCCATTTTGTTAATAACTAACTACCTACAGTAGCTAAACTCTGGTTGAACAATGGTGTTGTGCCCAGTATATTTCCTCTGAGGTCTGTCCTAACCCCAGTTAGAGACAATGAGAGGAAACACTGATGATTTTCCAACTGTGCAACTGCCATTATGTTTTTCGCTCTTTTAAACACATGATGACAATAATTTAATCTAATAAGGGTATTGATGATGTGCAAGTGACAAGAAATAGCAGGGTTTTCCTATTGATATGTAGTTATGGTAGACTCAGTTAGACAAATACATGGGAAAGAAATTTAGCTGTATAATGTTTAATATATCTTGGGTTGGAAATTCTAATAAAATAATTCCTACCTTCCCCTCAACCTGAGACACACACTTAGACATTATTGGTCCTACAAACTGGGACTATGGTTTGAAGTCAGCTTGCATGACATGCTAACTCCACCTTATAACTGAGGACATTTGTCTTTGGAAATACTATGGAGTAATTTTTCAGATTCCAGATCAATGTAAAAGCCTGGCCCAAGTATTAGCTCCCTTTTTTCAGTGGAAAGCTATTTCATTTTGAGGTCAGCCAGACCTTCAATTGAGTCCCAGGTACAATATTTACTACCCTTATAATCTTGGGCAATGTATTACAATTGTACAGAGTCTCATTTTCTCTACTAATCAACAAAAGTGGAGTATACAAAACTGACAGGGTAATGTAATTGCTTTATGATATAATGTATAGAAAAGAGAATGGCTCGTACAATATCTTCATGCCATAAATGCTTCATGTCCATTTCCTTTTCTCCTTCACTATCTTGTGTCTAAGTCATGGTTGAGAGGAAGCAGTGGCCATTAAGAGGAAAGCCCATGAGTTAGACAGTGTTTTAATTTTTTCAGGTTGCAAAGATTTAAAGAGGAGCTAAAGTGCAGAGTAAAAGGACTAGAAGAGTCATAGATTGGTGATTTTTACCTGCCTCTGTTGTCACTTACAAATTTAGCCATCATATATTTATAATATCTCTATCTGCATAGTAGCATTGATTGAATTAATATTCACAAAGGTGTCATCCATCCTGAGTATCTTTTGTCTTTTATTAAGTTACTTGAAAAATAAAAGCTGTGTGTTTTATTTTGACCAGTGTTTTTCACTTCTAGTCAAGTAGTGAATCACCCATTTATTGACTGGCTTAATAATGGACTGCTTGGTGGAATTAAAAATAATACTTGTAAAATAATGAGCAGATGGAATTTCTTGTTTTATAACTGTTTGGTAGTTCTACTTGTTCTATTGCATGGGGGAGTTAATGTCTGGTGTCCTTGGTTTACTGGTATGCTTTCCTCAGGAACTTCCCTTTATCCCACACTATTCCACTTTATCACTGGTTTTTAATCTTTCTACCCCTGGAATTTACTCATCTTGGCCACAGTACCTTTTGGACTTCATTGTTTTGAGGGGAAAGATAAAAAATTCTGTAATACATTTTTCTCCCATTAAGATGGTTTAGAATGATAGGTAATTGATGCGGACACCGGCTAGCAGTGTCCGAGTCATTATGGATGAAATAAAACATACACACGGACTACCAAGTCCGGTGGAGGAAAAAGGACGACGGCGTGGCTTTTCTCTCAAGGGGAGCAAAAGCCGTGGCCTCAGCCCTGACAGGCCTTTATTCTATATCTCCTCACATTACAAGATGGTCCTCACTCACTATGCCCAGTTACAACAAAGGGAGCCAATACCCCTAATCACATCACAGAAGAAGGACATTAGCAAATGAAAAGGCAAAAGTGGTTGAGCAGGTTACACTGGTCCCTGCAAGGTTTAGTTTAGCACTTGCTGGGTGAGGGGGTTTTAGCTAGAATCAACCCTCAAAACAGCTTAGGTATATTGCAAATCTGATTACCCACGAGAGAACCTATATGGGGGTGTGGGTCCTGTGCACCCCTGAGTGGGAGCTGGGCCCACAGCACACAGAAGGGTCTGCCACAGTTAATGGGGCAGAGTGGTGAAAGTTAAAGAGTCATAGGGGTAGAAATTTCTAAATGGAGTCCAAAACTATAAGTGCTGAGGATGTTGATTTAATATTGAACATTAATACATTTTCCCTTTTGCTTTCTCTGACCTATTCTGATGAAAACCAATCTTCATTTTATAACTTTTTTTCATGTTTTAGGGAAATATCTTGATGTTCTATGTTTCTCAATGTTTTAGAAATGGGAAATTCTGGATAAATAGAGAACTTTATATAGACATTGATTTATTAGGTTTGCTGATACATAAAAGATCAAAACCTGTTCTTTGAGTGCTTCACCTAAGAACATCACACACTTTCATTACTGAGCAGCTTCACACTTGTCTTCTCAAGTGTCTGACATTGATAGCTTTTCATGAAATAAAGTTGTTAGGATTGAAACCAGTTTAAACAACATGCAGAAATTAGTACTTATTTGATAGAATCATTAAGTAGTCCTGTGAAGAGTAAACTTATATACACAATAAATATAGAAACATCAAATTATAATACTTTTGTAGCTAATATTTTTGTTGAATGTCCCATGTGAAACAGTAATATGTGAAATGATTACAATTTTCTTTGTATTCAGAGAAACATTTTAAGAACCTTCTGAAGGCAGGAGCCCCCCCCCCCCCCCCCTGCACTTTGTAGATAGGCAGTAATTTATCCAGGATCATTTTCATGGAAATAAATGTAAATATCTACTTCACAGTACATTTTTAACCTTGAGACAAAAGAAATAAAATATCTTGGTTCATCATGAGCCTTGGAATTTGCTGGCTTAAGCAACATACATTCTGTCAAATAAAAAGATTTACTTTTAAATGCTATGATAACACCCTTGCAGCACAAAAATGAGGACAAAAAGGTTGGAGCCTTAGAGCTTATGCAGGATATGAGGAATCCTGAAGACATTATTATGAGAAAATGTATATCTTGCCTACCTTCTTTTTCAATAAGCTTAATTGCTGAAACCAAGGCTAATTAGGATCAATAACATCATCTTCTGAACAGCCCAATCTACTCCAAATAAAACAAATATTAATCAGAGAGAAGATTCCAAAGGGATAAAACTCTGTGTTAGGCAGGCTAGGATCATGGGGACACCAAATCTTTGCCAGGGTACAGTATTTGGCTTTGTGTCTGAATGTCGTGTGTAACAACCTGGCTCTTTCTGTTTGTCAGGACTCTGAACATTTGCACTTTAGCACTGCAATTGCTGAACACTGATTTCAAAGAGCTGAAAATATGATGAAAGAAATTATAACAGAACCCAAGAATTGTACATCTTTCTGTCTTGAGTTAAGCTATGCAAGTAGCTCAGAGTGACTGTTACAAGAGTAAGTCATGCCATAGGATGTTATAAGCCCTGTGGTGATATGGGTGGTGCTTTTCCATTTCTTGCAAGACAAAGAAATAAAAGAGCAGACTTATTTTGCACTGTCAGTTTTGTGGAGCTCCCAAACAATTCAATTACCCAGCTAGTATTAAAAGTGACATAATGTAAAGGTCTCAAATTCTGTAAGAGGTAGTCTCAAACCTTCCTAGAGCATTTGGATGGATAAAATTAATTGAAGAGAGAAAAATAAGACCAAGACAAAGAAACAACACTGAACGGGCAGTGTTCTTATTTCATATCCAGGAAACTACATTTTCTCTAGGATGACTGTAACCACACTTTTCTTTCCCTGGAAGCAGCTGTCAAAACCAAGATGGCTTTACCCAACTACAGAAACTAGCTAGTCCGGATCATGCCCACCCTGTCTGCTGCTGCCTATTGTTTTATAAATGTCATTAGCTCAAGTGTCCCAAAGTGTGTGGTCTCTCATTCAATGTGTACATTTTAAGACACTGGTATAAATAAAATAAATAGTTTGAATGGCTTAAGATACAGCTAAGGCAAAGTTGAAGGAAGAAAAAAGGAGATGTGCTTTTCATGGAAACTGAGACAGTGGTTGCAGAAAATAAAGACCATGGCGCTTTAAGTAACAGCCTGCCTACTCTGCACTTCAGTGAAGTGTGGGTACTGGCCGGAACACTTCTCTCTCTATAGATCAGAGCTTCTAGTGTGGACAAGGGGCTGGAAGTGGTCTGCTGAAAACATAAACACAGCTGTAAGAGTAAGAGTTTGGAAACTCAGAGAGAGTTGATATTACTAGGACATCCAACATAGGATCAACAAACATGTTCCTTGAATAAATATAGATGGGTTCAGGTGTTGTTCTTTCCTTGTAAGATGCTTGTAGCACAAACTCTGTAGTTGTTACACACAATAGCAGCTCATGCATGGTATTATCAGGTGAACTTGTCAACTGTAGCTAACAAGTGTATGAAAACTAGAAGCCATTGGTTTTCATCAAAGATATTTCAATTTAACCCAAACTTTGTAGAATAAATGATTGGGAATGACTGCTTATATAGAAGTAAACCTAAAACTTTAAAATACAGAATCACTCACTTTAGTTATATCAAAATTAAATATTGCTTTAAAAATTTTTCTTAACTTTCATCATTATACCTCTGCGAGACTGAATTCTCTAGATTCAATGTTTTTAAAACAAAACAAAAAAAAGAGTTTATCAACATTATCACAGAAATAACTATGCTGTTGATCTAGAATAAATATTTAGGTTAAAAGCAGGAAGCAAGTTCATTTGTCCCCTCAAATATTAATATACATGGTGTTCATTCAAAGGATACATATGTATGAGTTTCATAAGAGGAGATCAGTATTTTATTATAACTTCTGATTAATTATGGTTGTACAATGACAAAAAACAATGTGTAACAGAAAATTTCTCTGTTAACAACCTATATGCACAATTTAATAGAACAAGGTTTATTTTGGTGTTTAATTTTTTCTTCTTTTTCTTTATGGTATGTTTGCTCTACATTTGCCAATTTTTTTCTGATGACACAAGTATTAAACATTTCGGGGGTTTATTACTTGTATTTTTGTCATTTTTATTTATTAGTACCTTATTTATTGCATTTTACAAAACTGTTACTTCACAGTGAAAATTAAAAACAAGGTAAATAACCAGAAATTTTCCTTATGCAAACACCGTTACAGCTGCATGTGCCAGACGGAACTCATATGTGGCAATAGTCTGTCTGACCGAGACAACCAGCAGGCCACCTCAATAGCACCCATTACTCATTTATGTCGCTTCAATCCTCACACCTTTCAGCAAACCAGAACATTCCCAGCATCCACCTCATCTTCTGCTATATGGATTTAACCAATGCATAACTTAAGGGTTTAATTCTCTTGTTTCACTGACAATTGATGTTGAAAAATATTTGATATTTATGAGCCATTTTCCTAGTCAGATTTGGAAAGCTTTGTACAATATAGAGATACTAGGTGCTTGTTATAACAGGGTTTTTCCTACAGGAAAATGAGTTACTCAGAGACAGATTAACCCTTTGGGGTTATTCAGTGCTCCATCCAGCGCATAAAAACCAACAGATCTCTCTGTGCAATGGCAAGGAATGGCTAAGTCTGATGATTTTCCTGCCACCCCAAGCAACCATCTACTACCAGCCTGATAGTACAACTATTGGTATCATGCTGGCTCATAGTGTTGCCCCCAGAATACTGTATTTTCTGCACATATTATCTGGCGAGGGTGAAGAGTCAAAAGGGCCAGCGAATCAGAATAACAATACTGTTGCTCAGAAGGGAAGAAGTGAGTCTGGAGACAATACCACAGAGAAAGGTGTTTTTAAAAGTGGGTTGTTAGAACAAAGCCTACAACATGCTTGTTGCTTGAGGAAAATGAGCTCAGAAAAGTACTTGTACATAGAGTGGGTAAAAATGTGGACTTTATGTGTTTGAATGCTTTTCTTTCTTGCATGTCCTGCTGCCTAATCTTGCTAAGCCTAAAATACCTCAGTTGTGAAATCAGGGAAATGATACACCTCCAAGGTTTGTGAGGATTAAATGATGGCATGCGTATTGGTCATGTTATGAGTTCCAGAAATGTATTATAGAGAGAACTAACATATACTTTACCGCAGATTTTCTCAGGGCAGATAAGGTTCATTCATGAGTCTACTTAAAGGATGTCCATGATTTAGAAATGCTTTTAGTTAGAAGTAACAGGAAACTCAAAATACATTGAATGTTAAGTGGGTAAGCGTTTGTTTTATCCACATAACACTAAATCCATGGGCGCACAATTTCTCACATTAATCCAAATATTTAGCAACATAGTGAGGTGTACAAACACTTTTTATCTCTCTCTTCTGTCATTCCTAGTGTATTGACTTTGCCAGCAGGCTTGTTGTCTCACGGTCTGCAAATGGTATTTACATCTCCAGGGATTTTGTGCAATTGCCAGACAATAAGAAGAGAAAGAGAATAAAAGGCCTTTATCTTTGAAGTCTTTGTCTTTTTATGCATGATGAGGGGCTGTTGAGAAATAATTGTCCATGAACATTTCAGGTTTGCCATGTCTGGGGCTTTTGAACAAAGGATGTGTTTGAATAGCAAAGGCCTTGAAAGCTAAAGACTCTTCTTTCTCATCTGGACACATTTGCCTATATTCTAAAGCATTACATTAGAGAACTTCTCCTACTTTCCCAGACAGGATCTGTTCACATTCCAGAGTAAAGATAAGTCTCTCGCTAGCTCCTGACTGGAGCATGGACACATTGGGTGTCCTGTGTAAGTTCCAACACTCAAAATTTTGGAGTCCCTCTCTTGTAAAACCAGCTGCATATGTGTGTAAACATCTGGTCCCCATTGCTTTGCCCTGAGGGGATGAGGCTGTGGAGAAATGGTGCCAGGTATTTCTTTGGCTTTGGTTTGACATGAGTATTAAATGATATATTTCCCTGGCCTGGAGGACTTGTGATTTCCTGTCAGAGAATGTATATAAAAATGTGGCAGGATAAGTTGTTAGCCTAAAAGGAGGCAAAACCTCAGACTCTGTGTATTTGCAGACTTCACAGGAACAAGTTTCTTCCAAAAAATTTCCCTTATATTTTATTAGAGTAGGAATATAGGCATGATCTTAGACAAATCAATGGCCTCCAAGAATGAGATTTTACAACAAGTTAATCACTTGGTCTTGGGGTAGCATTCTTCCTTCTGTACAAGGTAACTCTACCCACTCTGGAAGTATAATTTTTAAAAAGTGTTTGCGTGTGTGTGTATGGGGTTAGTAACCCATGTAAGGGCAATAGCTGCCACAGCTGCTGAATATTGGGGATCTAGAAGTTCGTTAACAATGTATGTGTGTGTCAATTCTAGACACTAAATTCCCTTGGGTCAAGGAATTGTATCTCATTTATATTAGAATATAATAAAGAGCTTAGTTTAGAGTCTTTTACATGTAGATGCTTAATATAGGTTGACTTAATAATGGATTTACGTTAGCTAATAGTATCCTATTTCTAAAAATAGTAAGTTGTGTTCATTAGTTGAAATACCTAAACTATGTAGCAGAAAGGAAGGGGAAATATATATATATCTAAGTCACTGAGTAAAAACAAGTTTTGTTTTATGCTTGATTGATTCTGGAAGTTTTCTATATACTGGAAAATTGTTCCAGTAAATTACAATAATGCCACTTCATATAACTATTATCTTTCTTTAGTTTCAAGAAAGATAATTCCATTATCTTTCTTGTTTGGATATTCCATTTCTACATGCTACATGGGTGCTTGAATATTGTAACTGTCAAATTCCTACATGATTTATAAACTGGTAGCTAAAATATCAAGGATGTTGTCAAGGAAAATGTTCTATATTCTTTTAAAATATATTTATGGTCAAAATGGAATAAATATGGGGACATGTATTTATTCTTAGTGACTTTCTTGTCAAAATTTATTAAACTCACTTGTCAGGTGAGCACTAATCTCATTTTCTGTGCTGTAAAATCAACCTGGCACTGGAACTTCATGCTGTGTTTTTCTAGTGCTGTGCCCATTTTTGAAATAGTGCCCATTTTTGAAATTTAACGTTATTAGGCAATGTTAGTAATGAAGTAAATGATGCAACATAAGCCAACTCAACTATAATAACTCTGTATAATAAATTGCTGCTTAGAATATGAAATAAAAATTTTAAGTTAATTACAACAAAAGAAATAGAGCAATAGCAAAAGTTATGATTATTTTTCTCTTTCTCATTAATAATAGCAAATATTATAATAGAGTGATAGCTAGAAAAATTTTTGTAATATTATTTAACACAACATGTTAGCCACAGATAGTTTAGATGTGCCATTGAGGTGACACAGCAGGGTACCACTACACAGGGCACAACAGTGCCAGCATTGGATGTGCGAGATAACCGCTGCTCTGGGATAGTTGTCCCTGACTCTGCCTAGAGAATCAACTGATCATTATTTGAATTGGTTCCTGACATACACTTGATTATTAACAAAATGACCAATTTAGCACATGTATAATAATGTGAACTATAAGAGTTCAACTTTTGTCAATCCTTCACAAGAAACCAGTGATCCCAGCAAACTACTTTCCTGTGGTCTCTCCCTGTCTTCATTCACCCTCTCTATTTGGTGTTTCTGAGATGAGAAGACAGGTGCTGCCTTTTTGGACAGTCCTGTATTCCCCGCCAGGAAGCAAACCTCAGACTCACTGACACACTGGTTTACACTTTTAAATAGAGCCATACAAAATAGAGCTGCAAAAATATTTTAGTAATTTCTACATTTACCAATAAAATAAAAAATGACAATTATTGGGTATCTTTTATGAAATATGCCTTTTAAGAAACATTTTTTTGTACTTCATAACCTATAGGTCAACTGATGTTCATTTTTATTTTTATTTTATTTTTTAAAATATATTTTATTGATTATGCTATTACAGTTGTCCCCTGTAGTTCCCCCCCTTTAGTTCATGTCTATGTGTCATAAGTTCTTTAGCTTCTACTTTTCCCACACTATTCTTGCCCTCCCCTGTCTATTTTCTACCTACCATCTATGCTACTTATTCTCTGTACCTTTACCCCCTCTCTCCTCCTCCTACTCCCCTGTTGCTAACCCTCCATGTGATCTCCATTTCTGTGGCTCTGTTCCTGTTCTAGTTTGCTTAGTTTATAGATACTACTTTATTAAGTTCTCACAATGACCCTGTGGAATTGGTGCTATTTTATATATGGTTGATATGCAATATTATATTAGTTTCAGGTATACGCCATAGTTATTTAATATTTACTATATTTTGCTGTGTATAATGCATACTTTTTTACCCGAATTTTTGAGGGGAAAATAAGGATGCACGTTATACATGGGTAGTACTAATTCCATATCTATACAATGTTTTTAATTCTTTTATTTATGCTTATCATTAAAAGTATAACCCTAGAAAGCAATAACAATATCTGTATGCAAAATTATACCCTCAAATACAGAAATCAATGTGTTCCTAAATATAAATAAATAAAAGATTGAATTAAGAAATTCAAACCAAAGATTTTTCCCTGAAAGTTTGGGCTAAAAACATGAATGCGAATTATACACAGCAAAATACAATATGTATATTTCTGAAGTTGTCACCATGATAAGTCTAGTAATCATCTATCACCATACAAAGTTATCCTCTAAGCTCTATATTATATAGGGTTGATATTTTTATGACCATTTTACAAATGATGACAACTGAGGTTTGCAGAAGTTAAGTAATTTGCATAAGTTTCTCCACACATTGGTGAAAATTGTGTAGAGATTCAAATCCAGTTGGTCTTCAATGTCCTTTCCATGAAATAATGATAACTTAACACTAAAATATTTCCAATTGGAGAAAATAGTTATTTGATATATTATCACGCAAGGTAGTATTATTTAGTTCAACGAATACAAGAACATCAAAATTACCCAAACCCTCCAAATTTATGAAGAGAACATTCCAAGAGAAACAGCAGCCACTGTTTCTTAGAAAATGAGGTGTGGAAGCCTGGAATAGTACGTAATACTGGAGAGCAAGGGGGGAAGAAGAAATTGTCTCCAACAATCTTCAAATCGTGGACAACATCTGACACTGACACATGGTTGTGGGACTTAATGTCAGTTGCTCATTACCTAATACATAAGGTGTAATGTATAAACGGTTGGTAGCCATGTCTTCATTAGTGGACAGACTTACTGACCATTTGCTGGATCATACACACGTGGGCCCCTTTATCGAGTGCCAGTCTGGTCATTCTGTGCCACATGTCCCTGGGAAGGCAGAGAGATTTTTGTGAATTTGTCTTTACCCTGATTGGGACTGGCAGCTTATAGTGATGAAATAATGACAGTTCTTTCATGGCAATTAAATTGTGGCTTCTGTGCTGAGGTTGTCATTTCTGGAGATGTTTTTTCTGACATAAACCCTCTATCTAGTAGGAACCAGAAAAGATGTATAAAGTCCCTCACACCTTTGATCACCGTTGACCTGTTATATATTAGAATTGGTGACCTGGAGCTGAAAGGTTTGGTTTTCCCTCACCAATTATCCCCCTGAGCCATCCACCCTCCTATAAACTCATGATTACCAGCCTTCCTTTACCTGTCAGGGGCCTGATTCCAAAGAAAGGTTAAATAGTTTGTTTTCCAGCAACACCCAGAAAGCAGAATATAATTTTATAACATCCATGAAGGGCAATCACAGTTTCACCCATTGAAAAAGAAACAGAACATCAGTACCTCATCACATAAAGAACGCTTGCTGCATTTTGCAAGAAGAGTTGTATTTACCCTCTGGGGTTAGAGAACTGAACACATAACTGTGAGCAACATCTATACACAATTGAGTTGGGCTGCTAATTGACTGGACAGTCAAAATTGTATGCACCCAGGAAAAATGTCAACTTTAATCTATTCAGAATTGCTTCAGAGTAGAATTAAGTACAGAGCAATTTTTATAGAATTAAACCGATCTGTAGGTGTAAATGGAAAACTTTAAAGTGCCAAAAAAGATGGGCAGGTATTTAAGTGAACTTTAAAAATTCCTACTGTGCACTCGGCATTGTTATTGTCTCTCTGATTATCTTATTTAACTGTTATAACAAATTCATGAGATACTTTTGCCTTTCTAAAAAAATTATTCTATAAATGAGGACACTGTTTCAGAAGATGAAATAACCTGTCTATACTCCTTCAATGAGGATGTGGCTGAGTTGAGCTGTAAATTCAGATCTCCTTGGCACCAAATTCTATGATTTTCACTCTTCTAATGCATTGAGGCTATTTATCTTATTTCATATATTCCAGACCTTGCAGGATGCTAAAATCATAACAGAGATATAAGACTTCCTATAACTCTTCACCCAACTCCATTTCTTTCTCAAAGAAAAGGGATGACCACCGTCACAGGCAGCTGTCTCCAGAACTAGTGTGTGGTCCTGGCATTGGAGTCATGTATCACTTGCACCAGAATATTCTGGGGAGTGATTAAAGATGCAGCTTCCTTGGCTGCACACCCGACCTCTGAATCAGTTTCTGGAAGTTGGGTCCTTGACTCTGCATGTTTAACAAGACTCCCAGGGAATACATGTAAAGAAGTTTAAGAACCACTCTCTATGAGACGTGAGAATGTGTTTGACTGTGTGAGGCAGACTTTCCTTGTGTCCACTTGAATATCCTTAACCCTCGTACAAATACCATTATCTCGTGACATTTGTATGTAGCTAGTGCAGCCTCATAGAGGGCTAGGTGAACATCTATTAGGTGTTACTTAAAAGATCACAAAGTATCTTCAAAGTGTATTTAAATATATTTTTAAATGCCAAAATATCTCTGGCCAACAAAGCAGTACATCTCCACACTAGAAAGTTATTTTTATCATCATCATCATCATCATCTATAGTCTTAAAGGTTTCATTCCAAATTATTTGCTCTTGAATAAGATTTGTTTGTGGAGCATTCAAAAACCCAGAACTCTGTGATTCTTCTTTTTAAATGCCCACTCTCATAATGTAGTAAATGGTCAGCCAATTTGGAGAACCGCAGCAAACGTACAAAATAACTGGCATGGTTCACTGCCCCAAAGTGAAGTGGGAAAGGGAAAGGTGAAGGCTTCACACAGGCAGGAACAACAGGCAGCGGGAACACATTAAAGCCAACTTTTGTGTTCTTCGTGGTTCTGCCTTTACAAGATGCATGCTCACATCTGCTCACTGACAGAGGTGAGAAATTCTCCTACTGCTTGTAAGAGAACACACGCACATGCTCTAGGACACGTTTTTTAAAGAAATTTATGGATTCCTCTATACAGAGTAATTTAAATGCAGAACTTAAAAATAAGCTTTCATTTTACAATCAGCTATTCACATGAGCCTAAAGGATTTCCTAAAAGAATCATGCCTTTTGATATCTCGATAGTGATATTGAAAACAATGATGTATAGAATGTAATGTATTGATGCGGAACTTTCTAGCAGTGTCCGAGTCATTATGGATGAAATAAAACCTACACATGGACTACTGAGTCCGGTGGAGGAAAAAGGACGACAGCGTGACTTTTCTCTCAAGGGGAGCAAAAGCCGTGGCCTCAACCATGACAGGCCTTTATTCTGTTTCTCTTCACATTACAAGATGGTCCTTACTCACTATGCCCAGTTACAACAAAGGGAGCCAATGCCCCTAATCACATCACAGAAGAAGGATATTAGCAAATGAAAAGGCAAAAGTGGCTGAGCAGGTTACACTGGTCCCTGCAAGGTTTAGCACTTTTAGGGTTAGGGAGTTTTAGCAAGAAGCAAGTCTCAAAAGCAGCTTAGGTATATTGCAAATCTGATTCCCCATGAGAGAACCTGTCTGTGGGCATGGGTCCTGTGCATCTCAGAGTGGGAGCTGGGCCCACGCCACGCAGAAGGGTCTTCCACAATGTAGAAATAATGTATACATACCTATATATATGTATCTTATATACCTATATACATAATAATTTATGTATCTTATCTATTAACATACATTTATATAATTTATATGAATATGGAATATGTGCTTCCGAACTCATGTAACTAGAAATATTTCTACAATTATTGCTCAAAACTGTTAACTAAAAAACTTAGACATTTCCAAGATTTCTCATTGAGATTCACCCTGAGATTAATTATTGCTTCCTCATCACAGTTCTCTTTATTGTAACTGAGATTTAGAAAAATATTTTCAAATATTTAAATAAACTAATTACTGCATAGTATTCCATTGTGTAAATGTACCACAGTTTTTTGATCCACTCATTTACTGATGGGCACCTAGGTTGCTTCCAGCACCTAGCTATTATAAATTGTGCTGCTATGAGCATTGGGGTGCATAGAAAGAAGAAGCTCTTAGCTTTTGTGACAACATGGGTGGAACTGGAAAGCATTATGCTAAGTAAAATGAACCAGGCAGTGAAAGAGAGATACCATATATCACCTATAAGCAGAACCTAATCAACAAAAGAAACAAGCAAGCAAAATAGAACCAGAGACATTGAAATAAAGAACAAACTGACAGTAACCAGAGGAGAGCGGGGAGAGGGATAATGGGGGATAATAGGGGAAGGGCCACCAAGGAATGTGTATAAAGGACACATGGAAAAAGCCAAAGGAAATAGGTTTGAGGGTGGGAGGTGAGGATTGGTGGGGTGAAAATGTAGACAACTGTACTTGAATAACATAAGAAAATAAATAAAATAAAATTACCTTTAGAACAGTGAAAAAATAATGACAATAAACAAATTATAGTTTTAAAATGATCCAGTAGATTTTTAAATTTGTTTTGTTTTCTTTCTGGGTGATTTAGTATCACTATGCAAAATTATGCAAAAATCAAGCATAGTTGTTTCATAAAATGCTTTACAAAGTTTTTGTGTTTGGCAGGTATTTTCAAAGTTTATTTAGTTTGTATTGGACAGATACTGCATCTCTGCTAAATATATATTGTGATATACGAAACATGTTTTATAAAGGGATAAAGTTCCTGGTTAACAAACATGGAGAAAAGAATTTGGGTAAATTGTTATGTATCCTGGGTATTAATATAGAGGAAGCAAAATGAGGATGTGTATTAGACCCTTTCTAACCCATTTTGTAAGTGCATTATTTTATTGAGTAGAGAATATATGAACCACATATTTCTGCTCTAAAAGAGATGCCAACTGGTTTTTGTGTAGTCAACAAAAGCCAGCATTTTTTATCAGTAACAGCATCTGTGTTACTACGGCTGGACTAAGTTGCACTGTGGTAACACACAGTCCCCGGATCCCTGTGGCCTGAAAGAACCACATTTATTCCTCATTAGCTTTTCACATCTATCATGCGTAGTAGGTGGCTCTGTTCCCTGTCACTTACATTTTCACTCTGGGACTAGGGTAATGGGACCTTCACCATCCACACCTTTGCCAGATTCTGCAGTACAGAGAAAATGAAGCTTGGGGGCTGTGCATTGGCTCACATTAAAAAAAGAAAGAAGCTTGGTTTAGTTATATGTGTTTTCTTCACAACTTGTTGACCAGAATAGGTAATGTGACTCTGCCCAACAAGAAGGGAACCAAGAATTGAATTGTTCTCTGTGCCTAGAAGGGGAAAGATGAAGTATTTTGCAATACTAGGTAGTAAATACATGAAAGAAAATGGTTGAACTTGAGAAACATTAAAACAATTTACAATATTAAAGAACTTTATAGAGAGTAAATTATATGGATATGTACCCATGGTGGATAATGTGCCAAGAATCTGAAAAAAAGAAGTTTTACATTTTGAAAAGCTGCTACCCTTTATCATAAGAGTCAAAACCACATGGCCTGACCCTTATTGCCAAAAAGTTGTTAATTTAACACTTTTAAAATAAGAGTTATGGTTATTTCTAAAACAGAGAATTTAAAATTTTTGTTAAAGTTCTTTCCTTCCACAAATAATCACTGTATAATGTATATATCAAGTATCATTCTTATGTGTCCAAATTCAAGAGTAGAGTATAAAAGTGGGACTTTTTTTTATCTGTATGACACATTCAAAAATTTGTTTTTATGGAATTCAGCTAATTCAGCTAAAAATTATTGGATATTTATGCCTTAAATCATCAGCTTTATATATCCACTTTAACTGAAAAATCACACTCACACAGAACACATATATCTTCATATTTAACTCTATCTCTATTAATTTATCTATTTGTACAGAAAGAAGTAGGAGAGGCGGAAAAGGGAAAAAGGGAGAGAGAGTGAGAAGGACTTAAAAGTTAAGGTAGTGAATACAATAATTTGTAATTCTTCACTGGTATGCTTTTTGACTTTGCACCACTCATTTTTAACATTTTCTCCTTTGTAATGTGGGCGGTTATGGGACTCACATGAGGTACAGTGTTCCGAGGTGCTGGTAGCACTAAAACACCAAGCAAAAATTAGGTTGTAGTAAATGTATAATACTCTAGGAATTCATTACAAAGCTCAAATGGGTGATTGGACAAAAAATAAATTAGCTGTGTTTGCCTTTGACATATAATGAAAATGTCACATAGGAGTTTAAGATATGAGAAATTATGCCCAATCAATAAAAGGACTTTTGCTGGCCCTGCAGGGAGAAAAGACATGTTGACATTTCTCTGAGTTCGTCATTTATCAAGAATTATTTCCTAAATGGAAAATAAAAAAATCTGCATTGGAGAATTAAGTTCATTACCCATTAGTTTTCATATCATTTCTTTAACATACACAACATATAGATCAACATAGCACATTAGTCTTTAAAAATAATCACAACTGAGACTGACGCTCACTTTTTGTTCATCTTGTCAGTTTAATTTTTAAAATGTTTTCCTCTAGAATTATATTTTAAATTTTCTATAGCAATTCCAAATTAGTACCTGACTAGTATAGAATGATCCCGAGTCCAAGTTGAGAATGAAAATATCTACATCTATTTGGCACATAAGCTATCCAGAGGCCAATTCCAAGTTATTATTAAGTAGACAAGATGTTTCTTCCTAGAAAAGGTGGCATTTGATAAGAGCCTTAAAATATGGAATATGAAGAAAAATGAAGGTTAATTATTAAAGGAGGTCTTGACAGTGATAGAGTGAGGAAAATTCTAGAAATTCATTATCATCCAATATGGCAGAGAGATTGAGATTTAAAAAATACAAAAGAACTATATTAAGGTTGAATTCTGTATTCAGGGTTTCAGTCTTCATGGGATTGGCAACAGGGAGCTACAGATCATCGTAGAGAAAGGAGTCACTTGATCACAACTATTCAGTGCTTTGTATATTCCTTAACCAGCATATTTTTAGCTGAATAAGTGAGAGATTATGTTGCTTTTGTTTGTAGATACATATCTGTCATATATCATGAGTCTCTGTTAGTCACAGGACCTATATTTCTGGAAAGAGTAGTCAGTGGAAGAGAAGGCACATGACTCAAGTAAAGTGAATCTAAGTTTTTCCTTGGGAAGGAAATAGGAATTTTCGTATGTTAATATCTCTACCTACACAATCCAAAACAGATGCATTTAGGCTTATGTTAACCATTTCACATACCTTCTCTTTTGTAAATAAACACTGATTATTAATGAAAAATCCCTAGATAGGAAGGAACTTGTTCATGAGTTCAGAACCCAGAAAAGTTTGACAGGGGTTGAATAAGGAGAAAAGACTATTAAGTATCTCTTAAGAAATACTTGTTATATATCATGAGCCCTGTTACATAACAGACTCTGAATTAACTCTTTTTGAATTCTAAATAAATAAAGTATATTCCAATGATTACATGCAAAATGGATTAAGGACAATTCATACAACACTAAAGATCTATTTTAAATAGGAAGGACATAGTGAAATACATATGTCTGTCTACAACTGTGTTAAATACCAAAGCTACTAGATAGATGAGAACTTTTGAATTTAAATCAAATTAAATTTACTTTAATTTTGAATTTAAATTAAATTAAACTTACATTAATATAAAACTCTGCCTCTCACTGACATTAGACAATTTCAAGGGCTCAACAGTCACTTGTGGCTGATGGCTACCACGTGGGAAAGGACAGATACAGATAATTTTCAGCATTGTAGTAAGTTCTATTGGACGGTGTTGGTTGGGAAGAAACTTCAGAGCAAGTCAGTCTTGTAATACAATTCGTTACCTATATCTACTTTTGGTTTAATATATTGTGTCATTTAACCACTATTTTGCTAGACTATGGTATCTTAAGCAAAAAGAAAACATTTTAATTATCTCTAAAAGGCATAGGAAAGAAAAAAAATATTCCAATCAAATGATGCTGGTTTCATCCAGATTAGGAATCACTGGTGTAGAATCACCTGACTGGTGTAACTCAGTTGATTGGGCATTGTTCTGGAAAGTGAAAGGCCACAGGGTGGATTCCCACTCAGGGCATATTCCTGGGTTGCAGGTTGGGGCACTGGTCAGGGGGGCCATGAGAGGCGACCAATTGATGTTTCTCTCTCACTTCGGTGTTTCTCTCCCTCTCTCCCTCCCTTCCCCTCTCTCTAAGGGTAAATAAATAAATTCTTTTAAACAAAGGAATAAGCTCTTAGTGTAAACATATTCTGCACGAATGTCTCATCCTCAATTCCTTTCATGGTACATAAAATTGCATATATTGGAGATACTAAAGATATGCTAAGAAGATTATAGCTGTCCTTTACATTGTGCCAAAAAGTTGCCAGTTCAGAGGAAATGTCAGTTATATTAATACTTATTGAGAGAAACAAAAGAAAACATTGAGTAATGCCAGTAGTATGCTAATTTTTTTCAGCTTTTACTAGCTTTCCTGTTTTTTTTTTTTTTTTAAGAAAATCAGGTAACTAGAGAAAGAAAACGACACACACGTGTGTATGTGTGCAATGTCTGTCTGTCTCGTCAGTGACTTGGCCAGAACAGACAAAGCAATACTGCCATGCTCCTCAGTGATTTGAATACTGAAGTAAAGTCACTATAAGGCTGTATTTGCATTTCAGCAAGGTTACATTTTTTGCAGGATATAATGCGGAAGTCTGCAATTTGGTAGTGTGTGTGATAGGTCTGTAGAGGAAATAAAAAGGATAACAAAATATGAGTTTCAGTGTGTAATCTCTTAAACAAGCATTGTCCCATTTTCTTATGGTCATTTCTAACCCATGTAGAGAGAAGCAAAATTATAACACTGGTTTCAACTTATTTTTTCCACACAATCTGCTTCCAGGTCAAATCTTAACATGCCAGAGTCACCCTCCATCTAATTCGTAAACAAATATCTTTCTTTTCTTTTGCTCAGTGAAAAAGTGAAGGACATATTTGTCTTGCAAAAGTGTATCATTGGAGAATATATTTTGAAATAAAAAATCATAAACAAATTGTAAGTGGCATATCCAGTCTGAAAGGATAATTTGAGAAATTTGAACATTTCTAGCTATCCTGATTAAGATTCCATTTTACTTATTGCCTTTAGAGACAGACACTTAACTCTTATGTTCACACTTAGGACTTGAGAAGCTGTAATTCAATTTCCAAGATGTTTTAGCATAGCAATTTGATAGTGTGTGTGATAGGTTTGTATAGGAAATAAAAAGGATAAGAAAATATGAGTTTCAGTGTGTTATCTCTTAAATAAGCATCATCCCACTTTTTTAATAAAACAATAAATCCATTGTTTTATTAAGTAGACATTTTTGTGGTTCTTTTGTACAGTGTGGTGGACTAATCCAAAAATCACAGAGCCAGTAATTAATAGAGCTGAGAAGCAAACTCTCGTCCATTTGATGTACAGGTATTTACTCTCCATCACTATACCGCTACCACCTGTTTCACTTCATTATGATGATGAAGGGCAGAGAAGTCTGAGTTTCATGGAGACCCTGCTATTTCCTCAATTTGGAGACTTAAACAGTTTTCTAAGACTCAGATTTCTCATCTCAAAAATGGTAAGCATTATAGTATTTACCTCCCAGGGTTACTGAGAAAAGGAGAGAAGAACTATATGGGGTATGATACCCCTTAAGGGATGGCTGGCATGAATGGTCTGCTCTTCTTCACAACCTGCATTTTTGTATGCAGCCTTGTGGTCTCCACAGAAGGTAGTTCCACAGAAAACAGTATAGCAAATGTTAGATGCAGTGAAGATTATGTTCTCTCACTGTTTAGTTTGGTGGAGATACACTGTACAGTTATGGTCATGATTCAAGTCTACTGCTGCATTTGTATTTAAATTTGGCTATTTCTTTATCTTAGTTTGAAAAAGTTATGAACATTAGGAAGACAGTAGCACAAGTAGGAATCGTTAGGGTGTTCTACAATAAACCCAATGTATGTTCAACTGTTTTAGATTTGACTATGTCTATTTGCTCACCAAGTTATTCTGTGGAAAGGAAGGAGGAAAAATAAAGATGAAGCTTTCGTACTGTTGATTAGCTTGATATCAGGTCCTGACTGAAACAACTTCTTAAAGTATACAATGTGTACAAGTATACTTGCCATTTATCAAGCAATTACTACATGCCAGGCACTGTGTGGGCTACCACAACCCTATGAGGTGGATATTTTTATTATTCATTTTACATAAGAGGGAACTGAGTCATAAAAGTTAATGTAATTGCCCAAGTTCACACAGTTAATGAACAGAAAAACAGAGACAAACCTTTTCTTTGGATTCAATGAGATTTAAGATATATTTTGGAAGTGTTGAAAGTTTTGACATAATGAAGGGAAGAGAAAGGTGAGAAATGACAAGACGATTCTTTGGCTGGAACAGCTGAAACTGTAGTTACCATTCCCTGAGATGGGGAAAAATAGAAGGGTGCCCTTTAAAAGGAAGTGAGGCATTCATATTACATTTTAGGTTTTTATAAAATATTAAATGGAATTTAACATAGGAATTTTAGCTATATGACTTCTAAATTTGAAGAAAAGTTCAAGGGTGAGATGACATTAATATCACAAATTCACTTCTATGCAGAGGGCTTCCTGCAGTGACAGAAGAAGCAACTGGTAATAGGGAAGGACTATTATGGAACTTCTTCACCTTTTTGAGTGTGTGACGTATTAGGGACTGATTCGTGTCCCCTCCGCCAATCCATACGTTGAATTCTTCACCCCTAAAGTAACTATTTAGTGGCAACGCCTTTAAGGAGGTATAAAAGTTAAGTGAGGTCATAAACGTGGGGCCCTAATAAGAAAAGGGTGAAACACAAGGGATGAATTTCCAGAGAAAAGGCCATATGAGGACACAGAGAGGACACAGTCATCTGCAAGCCAAGGAAAGAGAAACTCAGGAGAAGCCAACGTGCCTAGATGTTGATCTTGCAGTTTCCAAAGAGAGAGGCATGGATAGAAACTTCCCTCACAGTTCTCAGAAGGAACAGATCCTGAAACAACTTGGTTTCAGCCTTCTGGCCTCCAGCGACATGGGGCAATACATTTCCTTGTTTTTTATTTTTATTTTGCCAACTAGTTTGTGATATTTTATTATGGCAGCCCTGGCAAACTAATACGTGAGGAGAGCCCTCAGTTCAACAGGAGTGAGATAGGAGCAGCCTCAGGGAGGTGGAGGGAAAATTGGCCATGGCTGGTGTCCCTTAAACCAACTCAAAAACAGTGTTTGAAGGAGGGAATGGCCAACTGTGTCAAATGTTGCCGGGAGAACTGAACGAGAGGCACTTCAAAGTTGCTCTCAGCTTGACTAACAGTCAGCAAGCTTTTTCTGAACTCTTGGCCCTTGATCTGCCTTTTCTTAAAGCATTTACTTTAGAAAACTGGTCATAGTAAGTTATTTCTCTTTCCTTTTGAAGTCTAAATCTTTTAAAAAGCTTCTACCCAATGTTGCAACCCAGGAATATCTTCTTCCAGGACCTGAGAACCAACCCTTTCAAACAGAATCACCCGGGTAAAATGGAGCCTCTATCCTGCAGCTTTCGGGGTGACAGCAAACATAGTCTAATGACAGAGAAAGCGTTTGCAACCTTAATGTTCTCAGCACATCCTGCTGATCAACCTTAAGCCTCACTTGCTCCAGTATTTTTCCCACTAGCTCACCCCAGCAATGAAAAACTCCCCCTCCTTTGGTTTTGGTAGACTTGAACTGAGACTTTAGTTTTGGTCTCTCTCCTCTATTGCATTTGACTGACATCATCTGAAGCCGTTTTTGTAAGTTCATGGGGAAATGTTCATTTCTTTTACTTACTAATGCTTTTTCTTTTCTCATACTGTTCTTTTATGCAAATATGCCTGGCTGGGATCTCGATGGACTTTTTAGGCCAGACTAACATGTTCGTGTCAAAGAAGCAAGTGTTTTCAAAGCCCAATGTTCATCTGGGGTTTTGTAAACAAACCATCAAACAGCATTGAAAAATT
Source organism: Glossophaga mutica (assembly GCA_039655065.1). Lineage (NCBI taxonomy): Eukaryota > Metazoa > Chordata > Mammalia > Chiroptera > Phyllostomidae > Glossophaga > Glossophaga mutica. The sequence goes on from CM077305.1 coordinate 26,141,817, forward strand.
ACCTTTGCCATTTAGAAAATTATCTTATAGTTTACTCATAAGTGACTATTACTAATTATGTAAGAATATTTCAATGTAACAAAGTAATAAAATTTAGTTGCTTTCTTATCTTAATATCCTTTCTTGATGTCCTCATCTATTTGAGAATTTTTTTTCTTGTTTCTGGACTGAAATAATGAGATGACTACTTATTAGAAAACTCACCAGAATGTATAAAAATTAATTGTTTACAAACTACCTTTTCTTTTTAGATCTGAAATCCATGCTTTACTTTATCTTATCTTATCAAAAGTAGTACACGAATACTGAAGAAAAGTCTGGAAATACATCGAAACAAAGAAAGGAAATAACACTGCTGTGTAAACCTGGAGACACAGACCAACTGCTGAGACATAGACCAACTGACACAGCCCGAGATGGCCACTGGGCTGCAGAAGCAGGACATGCTTCTGCTCCAAATGCATAATGATGATGGTTGAACTTTGAAAGAGAATATTAAAGAAGACGTACGTATGCTATGCAATTAGTGTAAACATCTTTGTGTAATAGAAATGAAATATTGTAATGGAAAACAGACAAAGCTGATGCTAAGAGGCTACTGGGATTAGAACTACAAGTGAGCAGTGGAAAGTTCGGTCTTCTTGGAAAAATGAGAATAAAACTCCTGGTTGATCAAGTCTCATTACTTGGAACCAGTAGCTGGAGTAGGGCTCCCTCTGTCCAAGGTTACAGTTTATAGTCTATGACATGAGGGAGAAAATAAATAAAATAAGAACTCTAAGCTGGATAAAGCTAATGATGGAATACATGAATAAAATTATATTTAGGAATTAGCTAAGAATCCAGTAAGAAACACACATGTATACATGTCATATATATTATATGTAATAAGTATACATATGTATTAAGAAAGCTAATATTGAGCAACAAAGAAAACAGAAACGGAAAATTTCAAGACTTATATAATTGGAATTTCCAAAGACGTGAAACAATGGCAAAGAATGTATACTTATTCAAACTGAAGAACTTCTTAATTTTTTTTTTTGTAAATGAGAGTTTAGTTAGGAAGTGAATTTCAAATATCATGTTGTTAAAAAAAATCCTTACCTGGACATATTGTATTAAAACCTTAAAACCTTCAAATAAATACCTACCATAGGAAAAACAACAGATCATTTTCTAATTAAACTGACAACAAAATTTTCATCAATAAAAAAGACTTTAGAAGACAGTAGCGTAACATCTCCAAAGGACTCAAAGGATATTAGACACTTATACCAGCTGAACTAGCACTCAGTGGAAGAACACACCAGAGGCATTTCAGAGGTGAAAGGACTGAGACAGATTGTCATTCCTAAAGACTTGGGATTATTACTTTTTCTAAAACAGAACCTTTGCCCATTTCTTTACTTTCTCATTGATTTATATTTCTTTATAATACTTATCACTATAATATATTAGACTATATTTATCTTCCTAGTATATTGTATTACATTATACTATTTTTTCACCTGCTTATTCTTCTAGAATGCAAAATCCCCCAAATCAGGGACTTTATAGATTTAAATTTTTGTTCTATTTTCAGTATCTTGAACAACAGGCACTCAAATATATGTTTTAAATTGTTAAAATGGAACTTACAAGGTAGCTCTGCTTATATGAAACACGTGAAAGAAATCAGATTTCAATTGCATAAGTCCTTCCTTGCCAAAATATCCTTAGAATTACCCTGATTTTATTTTTTAAATTTTCAATTGAATATATTGGGGTGACATTGCTCAGCCTTCCCTTCCCTTTCATTTTCCCCACTTCCCTCTCTCCTCTCCTTGGGGTCAGACCCACGTCACGATCTATAGTTTCCCAGCCTCTCCCGGTACCTCTCCTATTTTCTCTTGCAGGAATCGAAGTTAATACATTTCTTCCATGTTTACTACTCTCCTGACATCTATTTCTCATAGGACTCAGACTGCCACAGGGCGTGTTCTCCACTGCCCTCTTCAGAGGTGGCCTCGGAGGATAATGGAAAGCAAAGGGCCTTCCAGAGTTTAGAATCAAAATGCCAAGGAAAACAGTGACCCAGGGACCTACCCCCTGCCCCCCCCCTGCAAGGGGACCCCCCCCCCCAAGGGGAGCAAACCAGGGGTATGATATGGAACAGCTCCCTTCCTTCAGAAATTTCTGCTCAGGACCAGAAATTTCAGCTGCTCAGGGCCTCATGTTCTTCTCACTTTCTAAATGGGAGTGTATATTGCAGACCCCTGTTCCTGACCCACAGTTTTGTTACAGCATGGGTCAAGGACAAATATCTTGTCTTCTGAGTGCACAGTTACCCGGATCAGGAGGAGCTGGTTCCAACCGGAATTATACACCACACCAGTCAGGAGTCTAGTCAGGAGCTGAAAAACATGCCAGTTATTTTAACAGAGAATTAAATATAAAACGTTGTTATATGTGAAAGTGGAAAGGGAATACTGAAGTATCACACAGAGAGTATCTACAGGAAGCAGCTACTATTTATTTCCCAGGGGTTGGGGATTGAGAGGAAGAGTTAGAATTAAAGAAGAAATGAATTCAGAGCTGGGAGTCAGCCCTCTGACGCGTCAATTTGCAGGAAGAGCCCTCCAAAAAGGAAGGCAAACTCTGGTGGAGTGGCACTTACTTCAGTCAGCTGGGGCACCGTCTCTGATCTGAGGGGGCAAAGTGATGCTCTTTGGGGAATGTTGAAAAATTACAAACTATAATCAGCTGCTGTTACTGGACTAGATGCCACTGATGGACTGAAGCTTTATTACTGGAGTCATTTTATAGGATCAGAAAGCAAACACCATGTTTTTTTTTCTTCTACTAGTTCTCCAGGCTCCTTCTAGAACCATCTGCTGCAAAGCCTGACTGTGAGTCAGCTGGTAAAAAAAAAAAATACAGCTTGCAGCATCTCAGCATCATCAAGCAGAATACAGAAAGGTGGAATTCAAGCTGAGAGACAGGAGCTCACTGATGAGCACCCCCTCCTGATACAGACGTTACTGTACATCACTCAGGGATCCGAGCCTTTGAACTTCATGGCATGCCTGGATGCCATCTTCTCAGTTTTCTCACTCAGAGAGGCACTCAGTGCCCTTTGTTGGTGAAATGAAGAGCGAAGCAAATATTTGTTGACCAGAAGGGACCCTGTGCTGGTCTTTAGGGTTATATACAAAGCATTTCTTTTTCTCTCCTGTTTTTAGCACAAGGTTGGTTCCTTCTCTGACTTCCTGTGATTGCTAAGCCACAAATCCATTTCTAACCAAGGAATTGAGATTGGAATGCTGACTATAATTTCTGGGCTCCTCATTTCAATTTTGATCCAAGGCTTTTGAGAGCGCACTCTTTCCCTTTACACTCAGAATAAATCCCCTGCCCTGAGTTCAAGATAAAAGCTGCCTCATTAGCTTGGATTCTGAGGGACAAAAAGGAGCAGAGTCTCTGTTTAATCATGAAAGCCAAGAAGCATGAGAAAGAAAGCCATATCTGTGCTTAAGCCACAGGAACTTGGGGGTTGTTCATTACTGCAACATACCTAGCCCTTTTCTGACCAATAATATCTATTTATTTCAAAATGGCATCTTACTAAAGTATTATTTCTCTAGTGACACAGCAGATGAATTAAATCTTGTAATGTTTATTTTGAAAATTGTTTATTTCTTTCCCAAAGGGAATGTGAGGTAGCTTATAAAGATGCACCATCAAAAATGCTCTATCATTACTGGTGAATGTCACAAGAGGACGTGCCTGCTGGTGGACCCCTGAGCTGGACTAGGGACTCAGAGGCTCCTCACCCCTCCTCTGTCCATGAAAGGTATGGTCTGCTCACCATTCCCACAGTGGGATCTGTTTCAAGGATGCAACCTTGAGCGAGCAGTGTGTTGTTGAGACCATTTTGACTTTGCATGGGAGTAAAGCCCACTTAAGGCTTCTGTAGAAACTTTGAAGAAACTGATGGCCAGGAGCGGAGATCTGCTGGTCTTGCGGCTGCCCAAGTCAAACCTTGTAAGTGAGGTCCTTGCTTATTAAATCTGCCACCTACTGATTTGGAATGGTCTCCTTTCTTAGTCTCTCCTTGCCCACCTTGTATGGGGGCATTTCAGATTTCAGCAGGAAGCTCCTGAGGATTTGAACCAATGATGGTGCACCTTACATGGAAAACATTGATTTGAACTGTGGAGCTTTATGGATGTCAGAGGCTTTCCCCACTTTAACTTTTAAAGGAAATTGAAATATTTTGTGTTCAGCCAAAAAGATACATTTTTTAATAAAAGCTTAAATATAAATGCATTTAGTATTTATATCCAGAATTCAAAAGCAGTATAAGTGTTAACAGATGATAGTAAAGTGGTCTTAAAACCTTGCCATAATCCAAAATATTTCACAGTGTTAAGCATAGACAACTGAATAATTCATCACTGAAAATAAAATAATTTTCTCTTAAAAATTTAAAGTACATATTTGAAAGAAATAACTATGGCTATAATTTCAAATTAAGTCTTTAAAACAATGAAGAGAGTAGAATAAAAGCTTTGTTGTAAGTCAACCGACAAGGTACCAAGTGGTGGTCTACGTCTTTATTTTCATGATGTTATGCTGGGTATTTTTTATAGTAAATATCATTATAAACTTTTAAAAAGATTGATTATTAATTATTAGGAAAACCTTGTAGACTTGATTTCTTTACATTGTTTTATGTTTCTCAAGTCTCACAATCTATCTGAATTGCTGCAGAGGTCAGTTAACAATGAAAATTAGATTTTTTTAAATTTAATGTTTCCCCCTAGCTTTATTAGGATATAATTGACATGTGACACTGCATAAACTTGGTATGTATGATGTATTGATTTGTTACACTTACGTATTACAAAAGCATTAGCACCGTGCCCATTAGCTAGCACCTCCATCACATCACATAAATACCATTTATTAAGTTTAGTTTAAATTGCAGTCTCTAAGTTCTGGACTCTGAATTGGCACAAATTAAATCATTGTAAATATGTTTTTCCCTTTTTAGTTCAGCCTGATGGCGTGCTCCAAGTGTGAAGATGCAATCGTGATTCCATCTCAGACCCCAGAGGCCAGCACACTTCCACTTCTCCAGCCTCACATTCTCTCGTGCAACTTGGATCCTATCAAGTAAACACTGAGAAAAAAAACCTGAATCTGCCAGATGACAAGATTTGGTTTTATGCTTTTCAGAAGAATGGGCTGCAATAATTCTTTTGCCTAAATCCCGCTTAGATAATGGAGATGTTCTCAGGAATGAAGTGAGAGGTCCCTTCGCAGTCCTGGTATGACGAGTCTGAAATAGGAGTACTATTCCCAGGTATGCCCACGGCAAAATGGTAGCAGAGGCAACATCGATTCTGTAGTACTTAATCTTCAAAGTGTCAAGATTTCCAGTTTGGAAATTACTGAGCTAGATTAATTTAAGATAAATTTATTGATGGCAATTAAGTGGTGACAAGTTTATGGCAAGAATCAGTCTTTGAAGGCAAGGACTCATTTGCTAATGATATTATATTACTTAACATTTGTAGAAGTCTGTTAGATTTTTTAGAAACATTTAGCATTGATTATGTTCTCTTTCCCAGAACACTGAAAGGAGATTATCATCATTTCATATATGGGTTACTCAAACTCACAAAATTTGCAAGAAAATGCCTTGGTCTTCTAACCCAGAAGTGCCTGTTCCCACTACACTAGGCTCATTAGTCTCTACATATCACCCCTTTACAAGGTCCTCATATATTATGGGCATGTGGATAACAATCCATTATGATGAAAAGTGTCATTATTAATTAATCTTACCCAAACCAAAAATTTAGACAGTGGTACAAAATATTTCTCTGCTTGTTTTAACCAGAGTCATTTTCTACCCTGCTATCCTTTTTTTCTGTTAGTGTTTTATTTTCCCATATTGGATTTACCAAGTCTAGTTTTCCTCTTGCCTTACCCTCAGTTCCTGGTTTAGACTTAATCCTGTTGGGGATGCACACAAACCTGTGATCTCTCTGATTCTTTGGGGAGGCAGCGATGAGGGGCACTTTATTTCCTTTAAACTTCAGTCACTTCTATTTTTTACCCTGGTGGAAGGCAGGAAATGGCAGTGACATCCAATCCACTGCAGTAGCATAAAGCTAATGTGCTATTAAGCTAAGAAAGACACTGTTATTTTAACTCTGTTTCATCCAAGTTCCTTTCCCTATAAGGAATAAAAGTGAAAGAAAATCCTTTCTTCCCCTAACCACTTTCCAAGTTTTGTCCTACATCTTATTCCTAATCCACCATCCCCACCTCCCAAAAAAAAAAAAAAAATCTTCAAGTGGTTAGAACTTGCAGCACACAGAGCTAGTAAAATTAGTGTTGAAAGTTTCGGGTTTCTACTAACTAATATATCCCATGTATCTAACCCCCCAGGTTATAAGTTAGCAGTCTCATCTCCATAGAGAAAATGGAATATATTATAATGTCTAATCTTATTGCCAATACGTTCAGGCAGAAAAAGGCATGATGGCAAATCACCCTCTGGCTGCGTAACACATGAATCAGTGAGATGGCCCTAGACAAGATTGAGGAGCTGTACAATGGGATAAAGGCCCAGTACTTTGCCCAACAATCTGAAAGGCAGGTCTGTGAAGAGTGTGCATGACAAATGGTATCTACATAAAGCCCACAGAGAACAGAGAGGTGACTTGAGCATCAGCATTATTACCATTTTAATAACAAATGATACATAGAGAAGGTTGGTTTCAAAAGACACATGGAGGGTCTTTGGAGAACTCACCTGTGGGCCCCATTGGTATGATCTTCCTTTCAAATGCCATCCTAGCCTTTGATTGCCAACTTTGCTTTGACTCTGAGCAGTATCAGTATATAAAAGCATAAAGGTTAGATTTCCATTGGAGGAACATGTAAAGGAAGCTCAGGAGCAAGGCTGAAATTATGAAAGAAAAGCACTCCAATACGTCGAGGGACTGCGGAAACTTGAAGGCACAAAATTAATCAGAGCCCTTTCCCCTTCTCCTCCTTAAAGGCTGCAACAAATAGAGACTAAGGGAAGGCCGCCCTTCACTTCCCCACCTGCTTGCCCTTTATTAGCGTCGCAGTTCTTCACATGCCAGACAGAAGGTTAAGGGGGCCTCGAGTTAAAATGCAAAAGAGCTTTTACCTTGGAAGTATTCCATGGTGAAAAGATTGAAACCCAGCCATGAAGGTAATCTTAAAAATCTTTCAACAGAAGATAAGAGAGTATCCTTGAATTTTCTCTTTTTAGTAGGGTGTAGCAGAATGTAATTAGAGAATTTTAAATTACATCATTCATTTTCAGGACTTACGACTTGATTTTGAGAAATCTACACCATGAAGTGGGATCTGGCCATGGCAGTTTGATGGTAACATCATACCTTTCACTCAGATAAAAAAATGCATGAGATATAATGGTGATAATAATAAAACCTAGCATTTTAAAATGCAGTCTTAAGTCTACATACATTAATACTGTATGTATTTTTGTCACCATTAATGAAATGGAGTAATAGGTCAATTCAATATTAAGAAACATTAAAAGAGTCCTTTGACTAAAAGTAAATAGAGTTTGTCTTTTTAAAATAATGTTAGCTTATGTTAACTCGGCATTTATGCTGTGTTACCTCTATGGTGTCCCTTCATCTATATGAGTATGCCCAGAAGTTGGTCAAATTATTACCCTCCTTTATAAATAAGAAAAATGAAGCAGAAAATTAAGGAATTTGCCTAAAGTCAGACAGCTAGAAACTGAGAGAGGCAGAGTCACCCAGGCAGATGACCCCACAGTCCAGCTCCCTGACCTCTATATTTGGGCAGCTTTTTCACAATGAGATAATGTTTGTCCAGGTACCTCTCATAGACTAGATGCTCAATGGTTGTTCAGTTCCTTTCCTTTCTGAGAAACGTTAGTGGGTAACCATACCCATGAAATCTGACAGTCTGTGGATTCTACTCACAAAAATAATAAGCTAAAAACATTGCATTCAAACGTATAGTTAAATGTAAATGTAAGGATTCATATTTTACTAAGTTATCTTGTTTTATTTGTAAAGCAAAATTTAGTGTGCTTTGCAAAGCAAGGGAGCAGAGATTCAATTTTTATTCCAGAGGTTTTGATATCCTTACTAAGACCTACGTGAGTGATGAATATCCTTTGTGGATCATCGCATTGATAAGTGTGTGGTACCCAGGACAAAACTTTACTTTCATTTGGTGTACACAGTTATTGTTACTACATCAAACAAGATAGGGTCATCAGAACAGGACACGAGAGTCACTGAATTTCACATTTCTGGCCCCTCTGCTCCGATTTTTGGGTGGGGATGGGCTGAAATATGGTTTTAACAAACACTGTCTTCATTTTAATGAGTGCTAATATTTGAAATTCATAATACGCATTAATAAAAAAATAATATGTTCTCTTCCTGGGCCTCAAACCTCCTTAGATCCACCCTGAGACTTCCCCCTTTGAGTTGCTGACACAGGTCTGAGTGTCTCAGGATGCTCCAGTCTAGAAACACTCGGACTGGGATGTGGACCATCGCTGGAAACTGTGCCCAGAGAAGTGCAGAAACCTGCCCAGCTTTACATAGACAGGGAGCCAGAAACTGCGATGCAAAAGAAAACAAATATGTGGCAGTGTTATGGACATTGTAAATCACTGAGGAGATGTGTTATTATTATGGCTGTTACTGTTACAACAACAATTTAGTGGGGGGAAGTCGCCTCCTCATTGTGTACAGATGTAACAGAAATTTCTATTTCTTCTTTGTATGGTGCATTTCATGCAGCAGTTTTTGAGTCATAAAAAGGGAAAATAGTCTTCACTATGATTATGGTAACAATGGAGAAAGCATCTGTGTTACAATGGCAGATGGTTTCAGGAGCCCTGCCACCCCTGACTGCTGTCTACCTTACAATGCCTCACCCTCACCAACCTGCTTGGGAAAGCTCCTTGAGACTGTTTCCTGCTCTGTCAAGCCTACTGAGTATAGTGGGACGAGGAGGCGTGCTGGACCTAGGGGAGTATTCTCATGCGTGAAAAGAGGAGCAGAGCAGTCACGGATGGAAGCAGAAAACAAAGAAATGAAGAGCCGATGAGACGTTTGGCCACCTGATCACAGAGCGCAAAGTCCTGACATCCGCCGCCAGTGCCTGGTGTGTGGGCCCTGCTCCTCCGAGGCTAGTCACTTCTTCACTGGCCCCTTGAAAGTAAATTTCTACTCTTTCACATTCCTGGTCTCCATCTCCATTGTTTACAGTTAGAAAAGCCTACAGATTTCAGTGTCTAACATGGAAATGATGATTATTTTGAAGACACAAGTCTTAGATAATGGGAAGAGATACACAGCCAGTTTTCATAGTGAGAGTTCCATATGAAAGAAGGCATACAAGGTAGATTGAACGACTTTAGGGCCCTGATACTTTCTGTCTCTGCGTTTTTTTCCTTAGCCATGTACTGTTGTTTTTCTTCTCATTAGAGAGGTGGAGACTATTTTCCCATCTCTTGAGTCTGGGCTGGCCCTGTACATTATTTGGCTGAGCAGTCCATGACTGAAGGGATTATGAGGCGTCAAGTCAAGGCTTCCAGAGTCCTTTGTGTGTCTGTTGATGCTCTTACACTTCCTCCATTGGCACGGCTACCCTGCTGGGAGATGAGAGGTCATGTAGGGCAGAGCAGTCACCTGACAGCCACCCAGTCATTCTGTGTGCAAACCCTGCCAAGACTAGCAAAGCCACTTGTCCTAGTCACAGCTGAGTCCATACACATCGGCAGTAAACAGTTATTATTTAGGCTAGCGATATTTTGTATTTTTGGCTATCATTATTGTGGTAATAGATAACTAATCAGCATAAGATGGGTGGGGATTACAATGCAGACTGTGAAAATATTTGCCTATTTGGGGTGGGGTAGAGGGAGGTGTAGATTTATATTTGAAAATTAATTGTACGCCCTCTGGCATAAATATACACAATTAGCTTGTTTAATATCAGTGAAAGTGGATTACATCTAACTTTAATTTAGTGTCCCTGGAGCTTCAAATCTTAAAGCCTTTCTTAAGAAAAATTACATATTATCAGTTAATTATATCTGTTGGGATTTATCACTTCCTTAGGTTCTCACTTCAGTATCAACAAAATATTTTCATTAGGAACTGTTTATCTATTTTCTTCTTAGTCACTTGAGAAGAACCTTTTGGTTTCCATTTTTTTTTCACTGCCATTAAAATCCCCTGCACTCATTTTTTTTTTTTTTTTTTTTGCATATCAGTCAGAGTCCCTGCAGAAAGAAGATGGCACACACCAATGAGGACAGTTTGGAGGGGGTTTAACAAAGGGACCACTTACATAGGTTTGGGTGAACTAACCCACATGCAACGTTCATGACTTAACACTAGAAATACTGGGACTGTTACTACTCTGGGCTGAAGGCACAGGACAGGTAGCTGGTTCCTGCAACCTGAAAGAAGAAAGCCCTTTGTAGAGCCCGCAGGTAGAGAGCTATGAGATTAAAATCTCCAAACTCATTTCTCTCCTTCAATCTGCTTCCTGGAATCTCTGTTAGCCAAAGGCCACATGTGGGCACAGGAGTCCATTGATGTAGTTAAAACAAGGAAGCTTCTGAAGCCAGGGCATGGAAGTATGGAGGTTATCCTGGTGGGGCCAGTGTGAGCATCAGGTCACATGTGCTTCACATGTTTCACTGAAACAGTATCCTGGGTAATACTGTTTTAAACCAAGGGACTCCCTAAACGTCAAAGGGGGTGTGGCAATGAGCCCAGGACCATGGATTTACTGGTTTTATTACACCATCTAAAAGCTACTGAAAATTCACTACATTGTGAAGGCATTGCCGACATAAAAGATTGGAAGGGATGCCTTATATGGATGTGTTACCATCTTCCAAGATGCAGTAAGAATCCTATATCAAAAGCTATTATCCAACTTCCTTTAAAAGTAGAGCTCATGGTTCTGAACTCTAGGTCTGAGTATAGGAGTAAGCACAAATTCCATCACTCCCAGTGATCCACTCGGGAAATTTCAGATCTCTATCTTCAAAAGTTAGTTACTTATCAGGGTGACTAGGAAGTGAGAAAGAGAATATGCTCTCCATATTTTTAAGAATTACCTGATGTTGACTCTATACTGTTTCTAGTTCCTGAAAAGTACAGACAGTTGGGTAAGGGGTATAGAAGGCCAAGTAAATAATGAGCTTTTTCTGAAGTTCACTCTAGTGAGGCTATTTGGTCCCTGGACACATCTATTGCTTATTTTCCAAGTTCTTGAAGGTACAGTTTAGTATAAACACACTTAGAAAAAGCCAAACTTTTATATTGTTTCTCTGACAAATGGAGTGATTGCTATTATAGAACCAGTTGAATGGAAGCCACTAGATCTGCTCCTACCTAGAAAACTAGTTAACCTTTTTCTCCAGGGTCTGCAGAGAGTAGTGTCACTTTCAAGGGCTTAAAACTTGCAAAGATGGTGATCTCTACCAAATTCTCTTTCTAATAACCTGTCTGGTCTGTGCAGTAACACGTGGACCTTGGAGAATGACCACGGATTATCATCGGCTTTATCATGCAGGGACTCCAGTTGCTTATGGTGCTCTAGATGTGTGTGTGTGTTTTACCAGTTTTTGGTACCCAGTATGCAAGGACTGATCTGGAGAACTTTTTTCCCCTCTATGTCTGTTAGTAAAGACTCCCAACAAGAGTGAGTTTCCATTTTCCTGTCCTTTCACTGACCTATCTCAGAGCTTTCCCAACTCTCCAGCCCTCTGCATTCTGTCTGTACTACCTCTCCATTCCAGAAGTCTATTCTAGTCCACTGTAGCAACAGTATGTGATTGGACCTGGTGATCAGGAAGCTGTTTTATTTATTTATTTTTTTTTTAGCTGTTAAATATAGCTATCCCACATACACATACTTTAACACTTTTATAAGATACAGGAAGATAGATAAGCACCAGAGGGTAAGACATAACCTTGGAAATTCTGAGGCCTGCTTCCTCACTTAAATTTTGAGGATTCCAGTTGTTCAAGTGTGTTTTATATCTCTTCCAAGATGAAATACAAGTCGTTGTCTCTGATCTGTCCCAAAGGCAGAAAGAAGAGAAAGATAATGGGGATCTAGAAGTTGTAGGCAGTACAAATAATGCAAAAAGTTGATACTTTTTTTGAATTCCAGAGCACAAGAAGGATGTACAACAGAACCAAACTTCCATGAAAGCTGCTTTACCATTTGGGCCCCATGACTCCAGTCAAATGGAGCTTGGAAATATCTGTGTCAAATAGGGATGCCCTATGGAGCTTTTGGGAACTTTAGGATTTTAGAGAAAAATTATACTATCAAAGTAAAATTACTTTGCAGGTAATATCCTCCTTTTAATGAATAACTTCTGTGTTGTGGTGTGCTGTGTATTTCAGAGAGAGATTAGTTCTTTGATGCAGAAAGCCAGGTCTTGATCCGGAGCTATAGAAATCTGAGCTGCATTTCTTCTGCTGGGGCTTACCAGATATTACAGACAGCATCTTCATCCATGACTGACACATCCAGCAACATCAGATCTACGCAGCCAGATAGGGTAAGTTGTGGGGCAACCTGTACCTCAGCTCGTTCCTGTGCAAACACTTTCTCATTCTGTGTTCCCTTTGAAAGTCTCATCCATTTGTGTTCCTAATAAAAATGCTGGAACTGTATTTAAAAATGCAGTGCATCCTCCCTTCAGAATCTAAAGAGGCCCATCAAGTTTCGTATCACCTTCCTAATGAGTAGAGTGAAGAGGTAAATAACTTGTTCTTAACCTTAATTAGAATATACTGGACCCTTATAATCACCTATTTATGCCAAAAGGTATGCAGGCTCTTACATCTTTCTGGAGTTTTTATTACCCTATGTTATGTATGAGATGTACCTATGGCATTTAACCTGTTTTCTGCTCTCTGTTTAACAGGCATACTTAGAATAATGTTATCAATATTATAGATTAGCGTGACTGAGGAGCATCAAGGCAATTGAGGTTACTATATGATATAACATGACAGATAACAGAAAAGTTGCATGATCCTAGGGAAAAATAATAAATGCACACTGCTAATTTTGCAATGTTAAATGATTTAGATTTTATACTGCGTCAGTTTTCTCTTGCTGTGCAACAAATTGCTACATACTTGGTAGCTTAAAAGAACCACCTGCAGCTGTTATATACCTTCTGTAGGCCTGCAGGTCTACGGCCCAGGATCTGCTCCGCTGGGTTCTCTGCTCAGGGTCTTACACTTAAGGTATTGGCGGGGCTGTGTGATGATCTGGAACACTGGGGAAACACTCATTTCCAGCATCACTCATGCTGTTGGCAGCATCCAGATCTTCTGAGCTGGAAGACCCATCTTCTCATCTTCGGGTTTCCTGTTTCCTTGCCAGCTGGCTCTCAGCCCTTAGAGACCACCCACATTTCTTACCAGATAGTTCCGTGTCTCTCTTCATAGACAGCCATGAAGAATCTCTGCATAGAATTTTAGTGCAGAAGTACTTCAGAAACAACTTTCATCAGTTAAAGGAAGAAATGGAGAAAAGTTTTCACATGCACTTGTGGTGATATTGTGTGACATTTCCTCAAGGAAAACTGGATGCTGCTTCATGATTGGAATGTGCGTGTGTGATACATGAAGGACCTTAATATTCCATTTGAATGAGTACTGTCAACCTTCTCCATGTGATGTCTCAATATGTTTCTAATTAAGATATAATTGACATACATACCACATGAGTTCAGGGTGTGCAACATAACAATTTCATATTTGTAAGTATTGGAAAATGATCACACAATAACTCTAGTTAACATCCATTACCAGGCATAGTTACACATTTTTTTTTTTATGATTAGGACTTTTAAGATCTACTTCCTTAGCAACTTTCAAATATCCAATACACTATTGTTAACCACCGTGACTATGCTGTACATTATGTCCTTATTATTTATTCATTTTGTAACTGGAAGTTTATACAAGTTCTTTATTCTTCAATTCTAAAAATCAAGCAACACTATAGTCTTCGGTGTGTCTGGCATGCCCCTCCTAGCTGTCGCTAGAGCGTCCAGTGATCCAGACGTACTGGTGACCTCACTCAGGCTGCTTGAAACCACAGAAGTAGTTAAGTCACTTTACCTCTCAAAGATAAGTTTTGCCAAGTGGTCTCTGTCAAGTACATTTCCTCCCTCCCACCTTCCCTCCCTTCCTGCCTTCCTTACTTTTATGACCATCTTTTCAGTGTAGAAATAGACATCAGTTTGGCTAAAGCTTGTGTTCTTCCCCTTGCCCCTAAGACCAAACTTGGACGAATAGCATCCTTGTGAGCCAACCTCTAAGGAAGTTGTTTCTGGTCTTTCCAAACCAATGAATCTATTTATTACTATCCAAGTATCTAACTCATTATAATTGAAAGATGAGAAGTATATGTATTTTTCCTTCCAACAAGGGAAAATTAGGCTATACATCACGCCAAAAATCTTTAATATTATCTGGCTGTGACTTACTAGCTGTTGCCTCAGTGTTTGCCGCACAGAAAACTGAGGCATCCCCATTTTGGACCCTTATATAATCATATGGAAAATAGGCAAACATCTTAAAAAGATTCTTTCCAAAATCTACTCCATTATTTCTATCTACAAATAAATTCTGTTTATGATATCTATGTATCTAAGTACTTAATAAATGTTTATTTAATTAACAATTAGTATTTGTATTATAATCATGCCACTGTTAAATGCAGAGAGAAGTACATGTTATAATTTTATTTACTTGTTCAACTCTTTCCTTTTTTTGGCATAACAATTTCTTTACATAATTTTCTATGTACTTATTTTTATTTATATTGCACAAAATCTGCCATGCTCCTGTTTGTGCTTTCCCCGCCCTCAAACATAATAGATAATCTATCAAGCCGAGATTCCCTTGGAGACCTTGCCTTGAAACGTTCTTGGAACATTTCTTAATTACATCTGGACTGTCTTCTCTTTAGGAACGCCTTAAAGAGGTCTCCTGCACCTCCTCTTTGCCACTTTCCTTTATTGCCGCTCTGCAATTGATTTGTACCGTGCCATGTGTGGAAAGTAACTATTTTACATTTAAATGATTCAATCTCTGTTGTTATAAACAGCTTATGAGGCAGCACTTTTTAGAAGGGGCTGAGGAATATATATCTCTATAAAATTTTCTATCAATCCCCCCATTTTCAAACTGATAGCTCATCTACATTTTCCTTGGACCTGAATGCTTTCCAAAGCCAAACCAGGTGGCCTCAGTGGCGGGCTGACCTCTGAATGAACTTCAGGTTTCTTATCTCAAAACGTTTCCATTTTATCACATCGCTGCCTTCCAAATGTTTGCTGAAATCTTTTGTTCACTGATGTTTTGCTCCTATTCATTTTATTTTTGAGGATTTATGTATATTTTTACTTTCATTTTAAAAGAATTTTGAGAGTAAGAAGATAAGTATGTAGGCCTAGCTGCTGTGGTTAGCTAGACATTTTTCTTTAATTTTTATCAGTTATCTTCTAATCTCTACAATGTCTATCTTTAAAGAGGCATCTCTCACTTGGAACCATGAACTTGGGATCATAACCATGCATAATGATCACAGGCTCATGGGATGTGAGTGGTAAGAAAGATCTTACAGATTTCTGGTACAATCCGCTTTTTTCATCTAAGGGTACACAGGCCAATTTCATGCGGATAATAGCAAAGCTCAGAGTAAAACATATTTTCTGACCTGTTCTTTCTATTCTTCATGCTTTTTTTCTCTGATTGAACATTTTTTGAGGACCAGACACTGTACTACACGCTGAGGAGAAAGTTTGGGCAAGAAGTTGTCTGCCTAGGGAGCTCAGTGTCTGCTGGACAGTGGGTCAGTGGTGAAGAGCGACGTTTGGGATTTCCAAAAGCATATCAAACATTATAATTTTGTATTTGAGGAACTTAAAAAGAAATAGTTTCATAATACAAACAACAGAAATAAAGCTTAACACTAATTCTTGTCTGACTGGGGCATGTAAAGTAATAATGTATAACCAGAGTCTACATTATAGCTATCAGGGTACCCTGGCATGGTTAAAAGATGGCTGAGATGTTTAATTTATCATGAGGAAGGCAGATAACGATGTTGAGAAGCAGTGTTATATATAATGTGCAGGTCTTAAAACATCACTCTCGTGTTCTTTTCTTTAAATAGCTTTTGCTTGCTTAATCATCTTGGCTCAGCAAAGAGTTCTTGCTCTGAAATAAAGTTGGTTTTCTAGTTTAAGACATTCTTGGGCGTTTCACATAGTCTTTTCTCAACATTTTTGTAATGGGGTGCTTGTTTTCACCACAGGACTCTCATTACTAATCACAGGTTGTTTGAGTTTCTGGTTGTTACCTTGCAGAACAACTGTCAGCCACAGTCGCTTCTTGTTTCAATAATATCGGTGAGCTATGTTTCCATTCTCTTTGGGAGCTATGTTCCTTCCACTGAACTGTGTTTGAGATGGACTGAGGAAATGGGAAGAGTCTTTAAAAATGGCTTCATATGTAAAGCTTCTCTTTTACTAGAGTACATGGTGCTACAACACTTTCCCCGTGACACCATTGAATATTCCCCAGAGGAAAGTATCTCTAGCTATTGCTACCTATTTATGACATCATGCCTGATGTCAGGTGAGGTACATTAGGGAGACTGTATTAAATTTAGGGTACAAAATATGAACTTTGTGAAAGAATGAGCAAAGATGGCAATGAAAAATAGAGACCATTTTTATTATGAATGGACAGACACTAAATGTTTACTTGCCATTTATTATTTCTATCAGAAAACAGGAAAAGAAAAAAGAATAAACAATTTAACAGTTATTACACTGGTTTGAGCTTTTATTTGTGATTTCTATACTTAGGTTTAAACATTTCATAGTGTCTTTTGTCTCAGTAATTTGATACTGATAATGCAAACACTTTATACCTTTTTTCAAATGCAGTAACATATTTTCAGTCGCATTATATTTTTAATATTGTTAATTGGATTAAAGAAGCACCTAAACTCTATTATATACATTAATTAGGAAATATTCCAAATAACTAATTTCTGTTTTTTAAGACTTTATTTATTTATTTTTTAGAAAGGGGAAGGGAGAAAGAAAGGGAGGAAACATCAATGTATGGTTGCCTCTCGTGTACCACTTACCGGGGACCTGGCCTACAACCCAGGTAATGTGCCCTGACTGGGAATCGAACTGGCAACCCTTTGGTTTGCAGGCCAGCACTCAGTCCACTGGGCCACACCAGCCGGGGCTCAAATAACTAATTTCTGAGAAAACTTTTTGGTACATAGCTTATTTATAAGTTTGGTAGGGTCTATAGTCCTTAAACCTGAGAGAACAATAGGGACAGTAGGAAATCTGTTTGGAACTAAGCACAAGTTCACTTTAATGATTCTCATAAAACATCTATTGTGCTTTATAATTCCTGTATTAATAAGAGCTTGTTTTCCCTATTTACAAAGTCAGGTGATGCATGGTTTGTTAGCATTTCTCTAATTAGTAAGATTGATTTTAAAAACTCATTACAATTTGATTTTAGGAGGTCAAATAAAATTAAAAGCACCTAAGAAATTAAAAATTAAGTACAAATCTTCATCTGAACTGTCTGAGCCATAACAGCTCTCATCAACCATAATGCCAATATTTCTAAACGTAAATGTGATTAATTAAGAAATAAAAAATGTATATGAACTTTTATCTTTCAAGGTAATGCCATGGTAATTAAATTAAAAAAAACTTACTAAATAGTTTTTTAAAAACTATCCTGTGATTAACCTGTTTTTTTTCAGAGTCCATACTGTAAAAAAGCTTTAGAAAATATTGAAGTTAACTTTAACATTAAAAAAGGGCCAGTAATATTCTGCATGCTCTTCTTAAATCAACATGTCTGAATTTTGGGAGACTGAAGCAATCATGTGGTATTCATTTCAAATTTTGTAATATTAACTCCTGCAGAATAACCACCAGAGTCTCAGATGCTGACAGCATCTTCGTGGGTCTGGTTGGTGAGGACTCGTTAATAGACAGGTCAGCGTGATTAATGAACTTCTCATTATCTTAGCAGATACCAGGATTTTAGTCAATATAACTGTCAGATGATCAGAGTGGTACTTCTAAGGTTCATTTATATGAGTGAATAATGTCCATAAATTGTTCATGATATCTGGAAGTTTAATATTATCACAAACTTTTAAAAACAGTTTATATATATTTTAAGCATCAAAAGATTGATAGGCTCTTTGCAAAATAAAAAAAATACTTCTTTAAAATTTGTGAAAGCAGTGGAACAATGTCGTGATCCAATTTCCATCTAAGATGACTTAGAAGTGAAGTCAACACAAAGGGTGAGAATACTTATAAAATTAATTCAGACAGAGCTTTTCGTTATCCCTAAAATTGTGATCTGTTGGCTTGAGACGTTTGCTGTGTTTCGTCTGTCAGCGGGATACTGGTTCCTCCTTCCCTCTTCCCAAACCTGGGGAGGAATCTTCCAGATGGTGGCTGCCTTGCAGTGGCAGCTGAAGAGCACCTGCTAATGGGCAGCAAGAGCAGAAGAAAGGCACAGGGAGCAGGACATCTTATCTGGCTTCCGACAGTGTCATCAGCTTTGCAGCAAGCGGTGACTCCATTCTGCCACTTGCAGTGCCACCAAGTAGCAAACATGGTGTCACTAAGTGTCTCTAAGTAGCAAAAACGGCCCAGCTTATATTAAAAACATTGCATTCAAACACGGCTTTTAAAGCAGTCATAGGCATCACTCCTTCTAGGAATTAAAATTTGTCTCTGACAGAGGTCATTTTTTAAAAAAAGGCATTCCTTAAAAATAACAAACATCAAAACCAACAAGAAGACCCATTTATTTGTAGTTTATGTATTTCTTATAAAGGTGGGGAAAGTTGTTTCAGATAAAGAATGGCTGTCTGTGGAACTTTTTTCACCACATGAAATTATCTTTATCCTCCTTTTAAAGTGTAGCCAGCGTTTCCTCACTTATCCTTTTTTTCCTGCTTTGAAAAGGAAAATCATAGGACCTCAATGCATGTAGGACAGGGTGGCAAAGCATTTCCTGAGATTAGCAGAGATCCAGTTCTTAATATCACTACCTAAGTGGAATTTAGACCATCCTAGAGCTAACGTTTCCCGAATACCTTATAGGTTGTCCATCGAGGACTTTTAAAGTGAGAGTTACAAAAATATTTTAAGCATATAGAACAAGGCAAAATACCAAACTGCTGAGGAGGTGAAGGCAGGTAGCATTTTAAAATGCTTTAAGACTAAAAAGAAAATAAATAAAAAATAAATAAAAGCTATATTAGTTTCCTATTTCTGCTCTGTTGAATCACCACACACTTAGAGGTTTAAAATGATACAAACTTATTATCTTACAGTTCTGGAGGTCAGACATCCACAAGCAGTTTCACTGGGCTAAAATTAAGGTGTTGGCAGGCCTGTATTCCCTTTAATGTTTTCCATTTTTTTCCTACATAAATTGGTGGTCACTTCATTTATGGAGTCTTTAACACAAGTACATTTTTTAATGAACTAAGGTGACTAAAGACACAGCTAAAATCTTGAACAAAACAGAAAAAGAAAGTCCAGTTCAGGTCAATAGTGAAACTCAAAAGCTCCTTCTACTTTAAGACTTCCCCTTTCCTGGGCCAAGTCTACTTCAGGGTAAGGAATGTGCAGGTGGGAGGATACTTAGTTTTAGGCTATTTTTTTAGTACTTGTCCTGCCTTCTTCCCACCATTTGGATACTGTTTTGGACCCCTCCATGGACAGAACACCAGGAGATCTGCAATTAGAGGGAAGGCACAGAAATTTAACTTAAAGTGTGCAACTCGACTCATTATCTGGGCCCCTGGGGCCCCAGTTTGCATGCCTGTGGGTTCTCTGGAGATCCCTTGTCACTGACAAGCCTCTCATCTGACCAGGCAGGAGGCGGTTTGGGAAGTCGGCCCTGTCTGGCCGCAGCAGCAGCAGCAGCAGCAGCAGCAGCAGCAGCAGCAGCAGCAGCAGCAGCAGCAGCAGCAGCAGCAGGAGAGATGGTGGCCTAGGAGCAGCCTGTACTCTCAGTTTGGCACAGAACGAATCTGTGCACTGGAGCCCACAGAGAAGCAGCTGGATTGGCTCATTCTGAGAGGAACCCCTATCCAAATAGGCAACCTAGTGGAAGGCTGGGGGCTGGGAAATTCTAACAATTGAATGAGCCTGTCTCTGGGGACCTGGATCTAAGAGAGAACTGAGAAGCAGGCACCTGAAAAAGATGCCACTTGTCTCCAAAAATTGTCAGGTGAGAGACCTGTATTCCACTTAAGTCCTCTAAGGAGGAAAGGGGCTTTACTGCCTTTTCCGGCTTCTAGAGGCCACCTGCAGTCCTTGGCTTATAGCCCCTTTCTCTGTCCTCAAAGCCAACAGGATAGCATCTTCTAGACTCTAATAATTCTTTCTAATTTTAATTGCTATCCAGATGTCTACATTCCTATTTAGAAAAAGGTACAGATTAATACTAAGAAATATATGCAAATCTCGAACTGTATAATTACTTCTGAGAGGCTGGGGAATATTTTAGCCAGTCCTGGTGCCTTCCATTTACAGGAACCACCCTGAAGTTTCCTCAGGGAGAATGAAGACTTTGTTGTGGGTTTTTCCAGCTGTGTAGGAGAGCAGAAAACAATGTGGCTGACTTGTGTCCCCTCACCCTTGTGACTCTGCTGTTGCCTGACTTCCAGCCCGTGGTCGTTTTCATTTCAAGACGTCCTGTGGTTGTAAAAGAACCCTTTGGTTTGCATGTAGCAGGCTGGATGTGCCATAGTCACAGGTCTCAAGCGATGATTAATAGGAAATAACATATAACTCACCTTCCCTCTCCTCTCCAGAGGGAATAGCTCTGGCCTCCAAAGTTTCTCTATTTAAATTAAACTCCAGGAACCCGTAACAGGAGCTGGCTTTAAAATATACCTTACCTGGTTTGCTCTTTTTCTACACTTATCTGATTTTTCATCCCCACATTGATTATTATTATTATTGTCATTTTGTCTTCCAAATAACTAACATGTGCTTCAAAGCTTGTCTCAGGACTGCTTCTGGGGGAATCCAGAGCCATGACTAGGGCACCACTTCTTCTCTACCTGAGAGGCCCATTTTGCCTGGAATTTTAAATGAAGGGATTGGCGGGTGACTCACGTTGAGGTTCTGGGATATTACTTGAATTAAATACAGACTGTTCTTCCTGGGTTAAGTTAAATACAGACATTTCTTCTTGGGTTAAATTAAATACAGACCTTTCTTCCTGGGTTCAATTCCAACCTTTCGCATTGATCTAAGAGTCAAATCCTTTTTGAATTTTAGGGTTGGAAGGTGGTATAGATATTCTATTTCTGTATGCACATCCCTTTATTTTACACACTAGGAAGTAATGTCCCAGGAAAACCAAGGGTAGGAAGTAGTTAACAAACCAGGATTAACTTAAACATATATAAGCTGATATATAAAATTAGCATCTATTAGGTAGTATTCATATAGCTTTCTCCTTTTTTCTAGTACCTTCAAGGTGATCATGTGTCTGTGTGTGTTTGTGCATTAGTTCTCATTATTTCAAGATCTCGTAGGCCAAAGACTTCAAAATGTCTACCAATTTATTCCCTGGATGCTCATGTCCAATAACTGCACTTTCCAGCTCATCAGACACCCAGCTTTAACACAGCAATGGCTAATCCAGTCATCCGACCCAGCCCACCTCCTCTCATGTTTCCTGCTACTCTTTTTTCCCACATGCATCTAATATCCGTCTCCACTGCCACTGCCAGCCTCCTGATAGGTCTTCTTGATCCCTCTCTTACCCCTTCAATTTGTTCTGCACAAAGCAGCTGGAAAGACATTTCAAGGGGTCAAATTCATGATATTCAATTGCTTAATACCCTTCACTGGTTGTCTGCCGTGCTCTGGGTAAAACATCAAAAATTTTAGCACAGGGATCAAGAGAAGTTTTAGTCTCATTTTTCTTTTAGATAGGTAATATAAAGTATGTGTAATGGATCAAATGCTTTCAAAGAAAGGAATAAGTAAACAGATGAGAGGAGCTAATTGTAAGAGAGAGGTCCTTGAGAAAGCTGGACAGAGGAAAATACAGAGAATACCGATGGATAAAGCTGAGGAAGGTGGTGGGTTTTAACAGGAGTGGAGGTAGAATGTATAGAAAGAGATATTCGGGTAAAAGCCATATGATGGTAAATCCTGGAAAATGATATTTTTGCTCACCTTCAATATTTTGTACTTGCAGTTCCAAATGCCTGAGATACACTCTTCCTTCACCTGGAAAATTCCAACTCCTTTTTTTCGGGTCTCTGAGTCCAATGTACTTTTCCCCAGCAACCTTTCCTGACCTTCAGAATGCTTGTGCCCTCATCCCCGTGGGCACCATGGCCTGTGCTTGTGTGGTTGGTGGCATGGCACTGACTTTCTTGTCATTCCCAGTGTGAGCTCTCTGTCCTATCTGCAAGGGCCACACCCTTTTCACCACTGTATTACCGTGTGTCGCACATGTTACAAGTAAGTGTGCTTGTTGATTGAATTAATACACCAGGAAATAAAAGAAATGTGTGTTCTCACCAGTAAGAAGCATGGTACAGCATTTTTTCTTACAAGATAAAGATTGGCAATGAATGATAGAATAGAGGGGAAGGGGCACATGTAAAAGTGGAGTGACAAAAAATTTTCTGGTGTAACTTGCTTTCCACTGTGGCTTTCAGGTCCATTGCTGATGCTCTGCCTCAGTGCCAAGAAAATCCCATTAGAAAACCTTTTGACTGTAGCAAAATGGGCCTTAGGAGGTGGGGGCAGTTCCTCTTTATACCACCCAGTTTAAAGCTTAATTATGAAAAGCAAATTGTCCTCAGGAAATGCAGCTGAGCTAGTTCAGCTGTCCTAACATGGTCTTTTGACCTCAGTCTCTGTGCAACTGCTTGGAATGTTTTGGTTTTTAATTACCAGGGAGAGAAACGTGTATTTGATGTCGATGAGATTTGCCAAGAACGGCTGTAGACGGCAGAAACCCAGATGTCTCCCAAGTGGTCAATGCAAAGCTTCTGGGCTCATTTTTTTTTTTCTATTTTAAGTGTAGTAATGCCTGCAACTGTTCTGTGATTCCATGTCTGATTCTTCTTCCTTGTCAGAATCTCCACTTACAGCTCCATTCAGAGCTCCCAAGCTAGTGAATGTGTGGGGATTGCTCTGTGGTTTGCTTAGAAGTGGCAGGAATTAGGAAAGCAATTCAAACTCTCTGGTTACTTTTCCTTCCATGCTCAGCTGTCCCCACGTGCACAGCAGTGCGATGTGATTGTGCAGCTCAGGGAACAGTATCACTCACGCACCAGCAGTCTTCAAGTGAGTCGTGTCTCTTACCAGGACCTCATATAACCTTCACATTTTACTCCATACACTGAGTTGTCGCTTACTACCTTTTATATACCAAATGGCTGCAGGTCTACTTATGAAACTAAAAATCCTGAAAAAGTGAACACAGCCAAATGTTGTACCATGAAAACAAGAGAAGGAAATAACCTTTCAGGTCAGTTTCTGTACCTCCTTGTCAAATTACAATGCAGTCCCCAGGAAAATGATGCAATAAATGTGACGTAGTTTGTTACATAATGAATTCAAATGTCTCAAATATTAGAAATACAAAGCACTCTGACAGATGGGGCCCGTTTTACCCATAGTAGCTTACAATACATATTATGCAAAAATAAAGTAGGCAAAACAGAAAAAGAAAATGAGAGTTTGATGGAATTTTGATACAACATCTATGGTATGATTTTCATTTTTTTAAGTTCATTTCTTAACTTTTTTTCCTCAGGGCAATGGATTTTCTTAGCCTTTCTTCGCTTAACTCTGTTTCTCTTCATAACATATATTTAGACTGAGCTAGTGACAGAATTCTGTATAGCTGAGTTCTCTGAAAAAGAGTTCTGACAGCCCCAGAAAAGGCCGCCTGAATGATTCTTCCCTCAGGATATCTCACCATAAAGACTACGGACTCTTCTACTTGCCTCTTTGTTTATTTCTCTTTCCTTCCGGTTAGAAAACATAAGCCAAATAATCATTACTGATAGTTATAATAGAAATAAAAGATTCATGATGTCATGAGGTAGAAGTTTTATGTAGAGCAAAATGAGCACTATGGATTAAATTAATTCGTATACATGTGAAAAACTAAGATGTGGAGTAAGACAGGAAAGACTTCTATTAGCAAGAGAATCAGAGACAGATAATATATGCCACTCTCAGGTACTTTAAATAACAATAATACTTTGACTCAATTATCTAAATATCTTACTGGGAAGTGTTATACTTTGGGACTCACATGATTTGAGTAATCAAAATTGTTTTCTGTTTCCTTAGACTAGCATAGGCTTGGTCTTGTAGAAAGCTTTTTAAAAAACATTATTTATTATGTATTACTCATGGCTGAGGGTGACATTGGTGGTCAAAAGGGCGATTTCTGAGTGAAATTAGAATGGAGAGGAAAAAATTAAGATACTAACTATAGCTCCCTGAATCTCTAGTTCTGACAGATCTGAGATATTTGGTCTACTGCAAAAGTTCCAGAATAAATTTTTATATATGCTTTATTATTTGAGAGGATTTACATTATGCTTACTTAAAATAACTTTAGGGAAAATGTATTCAGGAAGATTTGTAGGACCCAAGACTAGAAGCTTCTAATGATCACAGAGGGGATTAGTTCAACAAATATATTTATACCTAAATAAGGACTTCATAATTTCAAGTAGAATGTGGACACATTTATTTTTATTTAGTGGAGGAGAATTGAGACATAGTTTAGAAATGTGTTGAGTAATAACTGGAATTTTACATTTATTTTATTTTATAAAGTCTTCATTTGAAATTTAAAAAATTACAAAAGCAAAAATAAGTTTTCCTGTGTCTCCTTCCCCTATCTTTCCAAATTTATTTATGGCATGTGAAAATGTATATTTAATATTATTTCTATAAATGAATTATACGGTCCATATTGCTTCCCATCACACACACAAAAAACATTCTTGATAGTGTACAACAATTTGTTTGGGGAGCAATAGAAAACTCCTGTAAACACATTGATTTTCTGCTATAAAAAGAATAAATTACCATTCATTCAATAGACTCCCAATTTTGCCCTTTTCTTCCTCCCGACTTTGAAAATATTATTTCAGATTATTCCTGAGGTTAACTTTAAGACATACATTTATAAAGTTTTATTTTATGAGTTATCATGTGTAACAAATATCTACTATCCACTAATACAAAAAGATGATATTAATGCATGCAGTTTATCTTTCACTTATCTTTTTTCGACCTCTCTGTCTTATTGAATTATTGTAAAAGTTATATAGCATTCTGATCCGTAAGATAAATAGTTTCCTCTGTCCTTTGACTATTAGGTAAATTTAAAAACTGAAAACTTTTTTTTTAAGTGAGTTATAACAGGGAGGCACTCAGTGAGACTGTCTCAGTACACTATCTCAATCTTCAGAAAAGTATTGGTCAAATATCCAAAAACTTGAATACAAGTTAAATGCTTATGGGTGTCTCAAAATTAGCAAGTATAAACTTAACTCTTGATTCCTGTTTTGATAGTTCATTGCCTTGTAGTGAACTGCTCCTAAACTTAGTGTTATAAAACAGCCATTTTATTTCCCTCAGGATCATGTGGATAAAGAATCTGGGAAGGGATGGAATAATGGCTCATCTGTGATTCACATGATACAGTTTTGGTGACTGCGGCTGAAGAACACACTCATCTCTGCTATACATGTCGGGCACCATTGTTCTCTATTGCTCTCTCTCTTCATCTTCATGGCCCGTCATCTTCGTGGTCTGTCCACATGGTTTGGGAGTCCTCACAGCAGGGTGGAGTCATCGTACTTTTCGAAGAATGCTTCAGCTTTCAAGAGTGAGGGTTCCAAGAAACAAAGTGAAAGCTGTCAAAAGAGATTGCCCTTGAGGCGTGACCCCAGAAACTAGGACAGCATCACCTGGACCATATACTATGAGTTCAGTCACAGAGCCCACTTCTCAATAGCATATGTGCCAAGGAATTCTTGGCCACCTCTAATTTGCTGCAATTTTTCATCCTCCCAATCTCCTTCCAGGCTTTCTCCCACGTGAAATCATTGCTCCAGTCACCTTGGTCAAAAACACTGGAAGCAACCTTCACCACTCTCATTCTCTCTCACAGCCCATCTCAGAGCAACCAGTCAGCTATACCTTTAAAATATATTCATAATGTATCTGCTAATTACCACCTGACCACAACT
Source organism: Glossophaga mutica (assembly GCA_039655065.1). Taxonomy (NCBI): domain Eukaryota; kingdom Metazoa; phylum Chordata; class Mammalia; order Chiroptera; family Phyllostomidae; genus Glossophaga; species Glossophaga mutica. The sequence continues at coordinate 26,168,259 of CM077305.1, forward strand.
GTTGTGGTATAAGATGTCAAAATCTGTGTCTTTGACAGTTAAAAAAGTTTCATATTTCTTAACTGTGGTTCTTGGTGTTTGCGTGTAAGGAAAGGGTCACCTGTAGCACCATTTCTGATCATTGTGTGACGCCACAGGAGGTTGATTTGGGACAGAAATATTACAGGAAATGCTAAAGGGAACTATATGAGAAGAAGGAGAAGATCAAAACAATGAATATTAAAACGGTGGTAAATTCACAACTGTCAGTTGAATCCAAATAACGCACTAGGCAAACGAGCAGAACAGGAAGAGAATCACAGATAAGGAGATCATTTGGAGGGATATCAGTTGGGAGGGGGAAGGGGAAAATGGGGGGAAAGGTGCAGAGATTAAGAAGTACAAATTGGTAGGTACAAGACAGCTGGATGTTAGGAACAGTATAGGAAATGGAGAAGCCAAAGAACTTACATGCATGGCCCATGGACATGAACTAGGTGGGGCATTGCTGGAGGGAGTGGGAGTACCGGGTGGAGGGGAGCAAAGGGCAAAAAATGAGACAACTGTAATAACATAATCAATAAAATATATATTTTTAAAAAGAACAGGAACTTAGCCTATTTATTAAATTTGAAAAATTTATAATAGCAAATTAATAGATGCACATTGCTAAAAATTGGAAAGTGTTCATGTGTGTTTGAATATTCTTTCACTTTTTGCTTTTATATCTTATTCCTAAAGTGAATCATTTAAACTTTAAAATTGTGTTTTTAATTCAATTTTTTTGAACAGCTCCATATCACCAAACAATGTGTTCATCCAACAATTTATGAACTAATATTTGGGGGTAGTATTTATGCTGCATAATTTCATTCTATAGTCTCTTATTTGAAAAATTGAAAGCATTATATTTTTATTTACATAACTTTTATTTGTATAATATAGCTGTGAAAATGGATGCCTATAATTTTATTTTCATTATGTCTCAAACTTGTTAAATATATGTATAAGAAAATTACTACATATGATATATAAAGTATACACTCTATCCTTTGTTTTCATTATTTTAATGCATATTCTTTTATATATGCATGATAGACTAATTATAAAAAGAAAGAAAATATATATTTTTCCATTTGTATAAGTATTGCATTGTTTTGGTTCTGTTCTTTTTTCTTAGAAAAGCTATAGTTCTCTGAATATAAAATTGACTTTCTGCATAGGCACAGATTCTGCATATCCTTCTGGGGCTTACTCTTATTTAGTGTGGATTGTAATAAGGATAACTAAAACATCACTAATTTTGTTTGGTTATTGGAGATGCAATAAAGAGGAAGATATAACTTGATACAGGTGCTTTAAATAGAGAGACACACTGTTAGTGTACCCAGATTGGAATGGGTGTATACTCTGTTCACACAATAATTACTAAATAGTAATTATTTAGTAATTATTGTTTTTCTTGAATAATATCGCTTTATACATACAGATTAAGTGATGGTCATAATAAAATTGTTTTTTAGATTATTCCTAAGTTAGGAAAACTCTCAGGTGACTCCATCAAAGTTTTGAGTAGTTTAGTAAGCATCTTCTGCAGGTGTGAAATGTTTTATGTATCTAACACATCCTTCACTATCCAACACATTGGTAATTACTACCATAAACATATGTAATAGACAGGCAGAAAAAATCTGTAAATCTTCTTACATAGTTATCTTATCTTGATAAATAACATTTTGTGAAACCGAACAACAAAAACTTTCACTGAGACCTGTGATGTCGATTTGAAGTTGTTGAGACAGACAGCTCAGTAGCACTGTGTCATGGTGCGGCAGGACAGGGCCGGCTTTTAGTTGCACAGTGATTGAATCCGTAGAAGCGGAGCGACCCACCTTATGCATGAGAGATGTTGATCTTCTGGTCCTGCTGTCCCCACATTTATTGATGTTTGACTGCATCTCATCAACTGTTGGTCCAAGTGGGGATTAGTTTCCGCCGTTACCCGATCACCCCTTTCTGAATAGTTCCGACTAAATCAGGTTTTGCCTTTGTGTTCAGTGGCCTGATTCCTCTCCTTGCGTCTTCACGTACGTGATGTTGATTGCTTACTCCAAGGTCCCCAGCGAGCTTTTCCCACAGTTTACCTAGTCATCCAACATGCCGGGTGTGAGGCCTTAGGGAAAGACTCATACAAATGCACACGCCCCTCATTTTTTTAATGAGTATAGTGTTCCATTTTTTCATTACTAAGTAAAATATTGGTATTGACATTGATATTAAATGCAATGGTTGAGTTTTAACTGTGACTTCCACTAATTTTATGTGTGATTTAAGCTGAGTTGCTCCCCCTAATTTTCACTTTCTTCAACTGTGAAATGAAGTTATAATATCTAAACTTGTCTCATGGTGAAGACTGATAAATATGTATAACATGCTCAAATGTTTTTTACTCTTGTGATTCTTCTTCTTCTACTTATTACTAGAGCTTCTATGAAAACCCTGGGATAATATATTTCCTGGGTCTAGATACAGCAATTCTTAACCATGGTCCATGGCCTGCCAAGGGGGTATGATAGAGTTTAGAATATTTAGAATCTGGTATGGAAAAATAGTCTCTTATTTACACTAATCTGTAAAGATAATTTCCTAACAGGAAATGCAGCATATATTTCTATTAGAATAGCATTGTCCCCCTACAACAAAATGTTGCTGGTTTAATCCCATATCAATTAATATGCCTATGTTTTGGGTTCCATCCCCAGTTGGGGCGCATATGGGAGGCAACCGATTGATGTTTCTCTTTCATCTCTCTCTCTCCTTTCTCTCTAAAGTCAGGAAACATATCCTTGGGTGAGCATTAAATAAAACAAAATCCACTTCATAATTTAATGTTCTTTTTTTATTTAGAAAAAACAACTGTAACTTTCACATTGATCTCTCTTTTAAAAGATAAAATTTAACCTTGCTTTGCCTGTTTTCATTGCACCTCTTGTTATCTAATGTGTCACTAGAAAAGAATGCTGTTACTATGTAATATGTATGTATTTTAAGATGCTTGATGACATTTCTTTAATTTTCTCTGTGACCTTTGTATTTTATTATAATTAATTGAAAGTAGTATTCTGAAAATGGGATATATAGGCTTCACCAGATTTTACAAAAATTTTAGAATCCTTGATACAGAGAATTAGATTTATTTAAAATTTAAAGATTAGTATAGTTTCATCTACTTTGTGCTTAACAGTGTCATGTTTTTGTCTTTTGGTTTTAAAAGACAAATGCAGATTCAAACTTTAATAGTTTTTTCTTTGTTATTTATCTTACATCATTTAGCTTAGGAAGCAAATATTTTTAAAAGTAGAAACAATTTGCTGTATGTAGTATATTTTTTATACTAAACTTTTTATTTATTGACTGACTTCTTGATTTATTTATAATCCTCACCTAAGGATATGTTCATTGATTTTAGAGAGAGAGCAAGGATGAGAGAGACAGAGAGAGAGATCGATTGCCTCCCACATGCATATGTGCCCTGACGGGGGATCAAACTGAACCCAGGCATGTGCTTTGGGAATCAAACCCGTAACCGTTTGGTGCACAGGATGATGCTGATCAACAAAGTGAGCAGCCAGGCTGGGGAGATGCAGTGTTTTCTAATACTAGCATTTAAATTTCTTTTCAATATTTTTTTTATTTTTTCCCTTCCACTGTCATACACCTCCTAACTCATGTTGACTGACACTTTTACGAAGAACCTCCTTTTCAGTACTACCCAGGTGGCAAGACCTTGATTTCTATGATGAGACCAATTTTTTCTACTTTTTCCTTTTGTATTTATTTAGAATGTTTATATATTATTATAATTATTCACTAGAATTATGGAACTATTTCAAATGTAAAATAACTATTACTTTACTGTCAGTGGAAATTTTAAAGATATCATCCATTCTTTTACCAAAGCTGTTTGAAGATTAATTATTCATCATGTATTTTCTGAACCCACAAGGCCTTCCTTGTGACAAGTCTTGCCAAGCAATATAGACAGTTAAGACAATCTCTGCTTTCAAAAAGTTTTCACCTCGATGGGGTGTAATTGCATATGACATATTATCTAACCATGAAAATTAACAATATTAAAAGCTATAGAAAAGGAATAACAGGTTTAAAAGGGTAGGCAAATATTTATATCTGTCTAGTCTTATTAATTTCTTTAGAGGACATGTCTAATTAGAGCCTGGTATTTAGTAAATATATATGTCTATGTGTGTGTGTGTGTGTGTGTGTGTGTATAACATATGAAAATTTCTACATGAAAAAGAAAGGAGTGAGATGGAGAGATGTTCTTCATATCAGAATATAAACTGATAAAACTGATAAATGAACAATGCTAGAAGGGGTATCATTTTACAACTACTGCGATAATTGGTTCTGGCAAAAATCATTAATTGATGTTAAAAATTATTGGAGAAAAAATTTTAGAAATAAGGTAGTCACATTGTGTAAGTGCATCACTTGTCTATTTATACACAAATGGTAAAAGGTAGCTTTGTAGGATGAAACAATAACAGTGAAGTTCAAAATGAAAATAATCTACCATTTATTTGGAATCACTTAATGTTATGAAGATATCTTTGATCCTTAATGAATACATAAATATAATGAACTTACAACCAAATTTCCAGGATAATTATTTTTTAAATAAAACAGTTATATATTTCTAAGATGTATATTGTCTTTCTTTTAACCAATGTAAAAGAAAGGTCTTCAATTGTTTTTCAATTCACTATTGGGAATACATTTTTTGACATTTAACTGTTACCCAGTTAAAGAAGTCCCCTGCTTGCTGAAATATTTTAAAATCATAAATTGACATTTATGCTCTAATATGTATTTTCCTGCATGGACTGAGAAAATCACGTGATTTTCTTCTATAATCTATTATTATAATAAAATATATTTTACGCTTGTTTTTTAAACTCTAATAATTAAATATAAAATTTTAAATATATTCCTGGATTTTTTTAGCTAATACTTAATCCACATACTTGCATCTATATTTATATGTGATTTTTTTTGTTGCCTTTAGTTTTCAAGTTAGTGTCATATTAGCCTATAAAAACAGCTGGGTAGCAAGTTTTATGAGAAAATTTGCATAAGTTGGCTTTTTCTTTAAAATTTGGTGAAACATCTATAAAACTGAGAGTTCAGTATTTTTCAATTCTTTCACACTCAAAAACCATTGGTCTTGTTAACAAATGGAGATGAGAATTCTCAGTTAATTTGAAGGACTGAATTCATACTTAAATTCACAAGGAAAGATCTCAAAAATTCTTATTGACTTTTTAAATAATGTATTAAGTGAGACCTACTTATTTCTTGTCCATAGTGTTCAGGATCTCGTTAGCAACAGAATTATGCAAATTGAGAGAAGTGCAAACAGTGTTACTGAAGGACTCTACTGCTTTAGGGAACTTGTTGAATGTAGTAAGAGAGAAATGACAAAGTGTTATCATTGTAAGTGTCAAGGCTGTTCTTAAAAGAGACATTACTTATGAATAAGTGATTCTGAGTTAAAGTGGATAATTTTGACCATTGTTGTGACTATTATTAAAATGGATTTCATCCCTTGAAGAATCTAATTATTTTACATTGATATTACTAATTGCTCTTCCTATATGGGCACCAATGACATCATCATGCACAACATTGCAGAAGAAGGGATTCAAAAATTGATACTAATGCTTTATTTTGTCAATGGATAACATTATTAAAAATTGTTGATCAAGAGATTTGATGTATTTTAATAAAATGGAAAAAGTAAGTTATGTCATGAAAGTTGCCATTATGTGTTTCGGCAAATCAAACTAGAAAAGTATTTCTTGGAGTTGTTAACAATATACCAGTGCATATTCACCATACCAGCTCAGAATGTTAACACTGAGTTTATTTTTCTTTTTTAAAAAAAATTTATTTATTTATTTTTAGAGAGCGGGAAAGGGAAGGACAGAGAGGGAGAGAAACATCAGTATGGTTGCCTCTCATGCACCCCCTACTTGGCGGCCTGACTTGGCTCACAACCCAGGCATGTGCCCTGACTGGGAATCAAACTGGTGACCCTTTGGTTCACAGCCAGTACTCAGTCCACTGAACCACACCAGCCAGGGCAAGTTTATTTTTCATTAATAAATGTTCAATGGGCAAAAGAATGGTTTAAGTTGGATATGACTATGGTACAATGTAATTGGAATATAGAGTATAACAAAAAAACCTTTATAAACAAATTATGCAAAAAGAAAATGTCAAAAAGAGTATTAATAGGAAATATAAAAGAGTATATAGTATTTAAAAGGGTATGTAATTTAGGTAATTATATGGTACTGTGGAGAGATGGGTTTTAGTATATTACAGTAGACTTACACTCTGTGTGTGTGAAAAGCTGGGAAAGCTCTTGCACTAAAAAAGTCTGAGACTTGGAGATTGAGAAAAATTTCTGCTTTGGTTCCTTATGTAATACAGTGTAGAATGGATAAGGGTCACATATCCTCTTGGGGTGCATGTTGAGGTATATTGGAGTGTCATGAAATGTTGCGAACAACTTTGAAATGGGTAAAAAATTCACTCTTTGGAATAGTAAATTCCTTTTATGCTATCACTACCCTTCATAATTTCGAGCTGTTTTACATCTTTGTAAGTTGTATAAAGCCAATAATAATGCAAATGATTCTTGTCCATAGACATATAAATTAGTTATGTTTATAGAATGCAGTGGGTAGGCTCATTTTGCATCTATCTACACACTCATTTCAGCATTTGTAGTTTCTTTATATGTTTTATTCTTTGGATTCTCCTTTGAGCCAGCTCAAATATAACTCTGTTGCCAGAAAAGTGTGGCTCACAGGCAGCATAAGCCAAGGCATTCCTTTCATTGTTGCATAGGCAACAGAAATGTAATATTCCTGAAATTCTATTTCTTTGGATTTTCTCCCTTTCTATTAATTTTGGATTTTGTTTCTATTACTGGTTTGTTTGCAGATGAAAACTTATCCCCCATTGGTGGCAGCAATAATTGGAAATTTGGTTTTATAGTCTGAACATTTGGTGATCTTTTCACATACATTAATAGATTATAGAGCTCTATTTTTGATGGTGTGAGAGATAACAGAGAATCTGGATTGTTAGACATTTTGATACATACATGGTGTCTGGATGCGGGAAGGGCCACAGAACCACCCTGAGTTGTTGCAGGAGAGGCTGCATTCCCCCAGGTAAGCAAACTAGTGGAGGGTGCGAAAACAGATTTCCCTACCCCTGGGCAGAGATGCCGCAAGAAGAGGCCTTGCACAGAGTCTCTGTAAGGCTGGTGAGGGTGATTGATGGAGGGAAAATCTCTTCTACTCCCTTCTGGAACATGGTTGCAGGGGGAGGTACTAACCTGCCAGTCTAGCCTGGGAAAAGGATGAGATAGGCTGGGGGAACTGGATCCTTCTGGAGTGCATGGAATTTTAGCCAGGAGATTTAAATGAATGGAAGGGAGAAATACGCATATTCTTCTTCCACTTGCTCACCCTGTCTGGGCCGGCTGCGCTGAGGCTGAGTCATGTGTGTTGGGCTGCATCTTAGGGACACATGCTCTGGAGGTAGTCTGCAGGGTACTGTGGTGTCTTCTGCTGCTGCACAGATGGTCCTGGACCACACATCTTTCTTTTCCTCTGGATACACACATGGATGTTCAGGCCAGGGTGCTTGCTGGCCCCTAGGGCTGAGGCAAGCTCAGGTGCTGGGCCCCATGGATGGAGCACTGCAGTGGTTGGTAGCAACCCCAGGCCAGCTCCCAGTGCAAGAAGCTGTGGAGTAGCAATGGTGATACGAGCTGTGTGTGCAGACTCCAGGGAGATGCCTAAAGTCAGAGAACCACGTACTTAGTAGCCTTGACCTCCAGAAGGACAGATAAGAATGAAGAGGGACTTCTGGACTTGGTTTTGGGTTTCAGTCTTTTGGGGGATAAATGAGTTTTTTCTGTTTTGTGGGAGAGAGGAGCTTGGATATAGGAAGTCTCCCATTCCCCTAAATCATGTAACACTTTAACAAACAAACACTTTTTCCTTCCCTACCAACCTTCATCTCTGTAATATATGCCTGTGTTTGATGGTGGGCAGCTGAACCCCACTTTTGCTTAGTAACAATTTGCCTATTTTGAGCTCAATCCAATTAAGATTGGGTAGTCACTGAGAAAGCATATAACTTATTGAGATATGGTGGAAAACAAGTATGCATCCTTATTTTATACTTGATAAAAGTATCAAAATAATTGAAAAAAGTATCAAAATTCATTTCCAGGGAAACTATCTCTATTCGTTAGACACTAGGTAGAAGTCTGTCTCCAGAACCAATTGGCAGCCCTTCCACTACATCTCGTGTGAACACCTTTTAGGCAACACTCATTTCCAGGTTCATCATTCATTCATTCATTCCCATGGGTGGGCAGAGCAGGGTATCTGCAATACATACCAGGCTTTGATTCCTTTTCTATGGACCCTCCCTGCTATGAACTTCCTTTTATTTATTAAGAGACTTGTATTCACCAGTCATGTCCTCTGTGACAATGGACATAGGAACTCAAGGAAAGAGAGATTATAGGTAACCCTCAAAGATCTCAGGGATAAACAAATCATAACCAACCTTTCAATGCTCTGCTTTTTTTCCCCTACTTGTCTCTGACTCTATGGTGAAAAACAAACAAACAAACAAACAAATAATACGAGACTCAGATCCAACTCTGTGTTCTCTTTCAGGAGAAGATACAGACATTCAGTATTTATGATTTTCTATATGGGATTAATGTACTTCTGTGTTCCTCATCCATTGTTCATTTATAAGGGCATAATAATAGTTTCTTCTTTGGAAAATTCAAATAATTTATTTCTCTACAGGACCTTCAATTAATGTCTCAGTAAGTATTCCTCTGCTTAAGAAGGACACAGCATTTCAATCCTTCATGGCAGAGTTAGGACACTCTCCTCTGAGCAGTTGTATTCAGGGGTTCTGCACTGCTCTGCATATCAGCCTAAACTCAAAGACTTAGCTACCCGACCTTGGATGGGAAGAGAACCAGCGTTCAAGGATTGGAACACTTTGTTCTCTTTCGGGCATCCAGAACTCTCTTGGAATCAAATCCAGGACCACCGAATCACTGTGTTTGAAATTAACCTTGGATCCATCCTGCACAAAGATTTGCTTGTCCCCTGGGATGGTGATGTTCTAACGTTCCTTGAGAGCTCATGTGTCTCTCTTTGTCAAGGTAAGTGACATGAGGATGTGGAAGAAGAACAAGAGAAACTAGAGTCCAGCTGCTCTGGGGGCTGGGCCAAGTATTCCTTCTCCTGATCATTTTCACTAACTTTCCAAAGTATTGGTGAAGATAGAGCCCTCTTTAGAAGGCAGAAAAGCATACTGAGGAACCACACAAGAAACTAAAATGTAGTTTCAAAAGTAGAAATACTTCTTCATTGTTCAGAGAGGTGTAATACCTCAGGTAAGTGGGCACTGAAAAACTGAGCTCTGTGCGTGAATCCCAGATGAGCATCGCAGGGTTATGGCACAGTCACAAAGTGTTCCTGAGGGTAGGAGAGGGTCAGAAAGGAGCAGGTGGGCACAGAGCCTCTCCCTGAATCCAGCTGATACTGCTACCCATCCTGGGCCTAGGGTACCACTCACTTTTCCCTCTGCATGGCTGTTTTCCAACCCCTTTGTTTCATCAGACGTTTTTACTCAGTACAACTTCTGTTTATTCCTATAGAAACCAGTGTATGTTGAATTAATGAATCTGTTGTTGCTGTTGGAAATCAGAGCTCTGGGTAGAGCAAGCCACAGAATTGTCCCTTGAGAGAAGTGAAAAATTATTTTACTTGCCCACTGCTTCCTGATTGTCATTGGTTGTAGGCCGCTTCAAATCTCTTGGGTCCCCTGCACTTGTGGCCTGCCCTACAGGGAGGCTGAGCTGGCTCCTGTGCTGAGGAACAGCGCCCATCACTCACGTGGGAATGGTTATGGGGAGTTCTGCTGAGGTACAAGCTGGTCACCACTGCATCGGCTATGATTATCTAGCACATTTCTCTTAAATCTGCCTCTAGATTTAATCCAGATCTGAATCCAGATTGGTGAGAACAGAATTTATGAGTCAGTGGTTTACCCTTCTAGGACTTTTAATTTTTTATTATGACTTTTTCTCTTGAATAAAGGTTTTTGTTTTTATTTATTTTTCTTGTATTCTCTCTTGCTTCAACATTTTATTTTTACTGCGAAAGTACATTTTAAAAAGTACATTGTCTTGGTGCTTGGGCCAGCCATGTGATTAAATTCACTCAATAATACTGTTAAAATTACTTTAAAAATATATACCAACATAAATGGGCTGTTTTTCTTTTCTTCCTTCCTTCCTTCCTTCCTTTCTTTATCTCTTCCTTCCTTCCTTTCTTTATCTCTTCCTTCCTTCCTTTATCTCTTTCTTTCTTTCTTTCTTTCTTTCTTTCTTCTTTCTTTCATTTTTATTGAGTTTATTGGGGTGACATTGCTTAACAAGATGATACAGGTTTCAAGTGTAAACTCAACTAAACATCACCCTGCATTGTGTTCCTAGCACCTGAAGTAAACTCTCTTTAAGTCCTCATTTATTTTCACTTTGCTTCCTTCCACCTCCCCTACCCTCTTGCCTTCTGGCTATCACCATGCTGTTGTCTGTGTCTATGTGCTTCATTTATGTGTGTGTGTGTGTGTATTTTTTTTTTTTTTTGCTTAAGATTCTGTTCTTAGTTTTCCATTCAATAGTAACCAATTTTCAAAAGTAACTTGTGGTATGTTCTTGAGCATGTCTCCAAATCTGTATTTCACGGTTGCACTTTCTCATGGACCAGCTGCTCCTGGGTGGGCGAGGAAATCATGTATTACTGGAAAGTTGTGCTGAGGAGCTCCATCATAATCACATAACCTCTGCTCAGAACTGCTGGCCTTTCTAGTTACCTTAGCTACACTTGCCAGGAACCACATTGATCAAAGTCCTCACATCCATTATTCACTTCTTAAGTTTGTGGCATCTCAACTTCCATCAGTTTAGCTTCCCAGAAAGGTCATTGTGCATGGGGACATCATTTGGAGTAAAAGGGAATAGATTTAGGATACATTGTTTCTAAAAAAAAAAAAAAAACACCTTCCCAAGGAAACTTTTTTTTTTTTTTTTTTTTTTTTTTGCGTGGCCTTTGCTAAAATTTTGCTTTCAAAAAAAATCACTTTTTTTCTCAGCCTTAGAACTATGGCAAATTGTTATATATAAAAGGTCAATACTTCCTCTTTAATTCAAACACTACTATCTCAAGAAAAAAGATTTTATATCATAATTAGTCAGCCTTTAGATGCTTACCTACTATGTGTGTATTATAACAATGTGAGTTACTATGTACTGCTTGCTGCGTAGGCCACAGCTTAAGGACTACCCATTAGCAGAAAATGTTTTTCGAGGATCTGTCTATTCATATTAATGGCTTTTTCTCAACCCTGAAGACCCAAAGTGACTTATCTGTCCTGCTCATTTTCAAGGTCTAGAGTTGATGTGCACATCCATTCCTATTAAAAAGACAAGAGGAATTAGGGCTGAAAATTTGTCTGGAGTTGCTTAGTAACCTATAGTATTAAGTACGGTTTTGAAGAGCAATTTTTTCCACTGCTTTCCTGCAGAATTTTCCTAGGGTGTTATCACGAGTGTGTGTTCGTGATAGTCTTTCCTGTTGGTTAGCTGGGCAACTGCTCTGCTAGCTGCCTGCTGCGCAGCCTTGAACCAAGGAACAGATGAGTCACACAAGGTAACTATGCTATTCACTGCTTTTATTGAATGTATGTTCACTAAAAATACAACATCAACATATGTTGATGTCTTAATCACACTCTAACAATCTAAGAGGCATAACACACATACACACACACAGCGCAATCAATGGGAGATAATGAACCCGAGTCCCAGGTCTAGGAGACAATGAGGTGGGGAAGGGAATTGTCAGCATCTTGCAAGGAAGGATCTCTGGACCCAGATGGGCAGCAAGGCAGGCAAAGTCCTCAGTCCAGCAGGGCAGAGCCTCTGGAGCTTATGTCAAGGGGGATCAGCGTGGCATGGAGCAGCACTCTGGTGTGTGGAGCTCAGCTGTCTCAGCAGTGGTCTGGAACTGGCCTCAGTTATACCTTGAGAGTGGTGTACTCCACCTCCTGGGTCTTTTCAATAAATGTCTTAGAACCCCTGATGGCAAGTGTGGAATTTTCCCAGGAGCTTACCTATGGGTGATCCCCAGAGTAGCTCTGCAGACACAGCTAACTCTTACCATATGTACAGATATCTTAAGTGTGTCTCCTTGCCAGACCTGTCTGCTCTGGCCACGTGGAAAGATATGTCTCCTTGCCAGATGTGTCTGTTTTGACTTAGGTAATTTTCCTCTTAAACCAAAGTGTCTGGCTGACTGACAGCTGTTTTAGTTGACATAAGTGACTCCAGTTTGTTTTATGTACTTATGCTGTTTTAATTAGAGCAATGCCATTTTATTGGTCCTGCTCTCCACAGATGCTTGAGACCTAGCCAGCCTCTCTATATCGGCACAGAAATTCCTCAATGATTATTCATGTGTGCACGTATATAAGCTGGTGAGTCTAACACAAGCAAAATAATCTGCAACATTCTTGCTCACTTATCCTTTCACAGGCGTGTTCTGAGGGGCCTGGGGGATTTTTATATTCCAGAAAGTACTGTTAAGATTTCTCAAGTTCCCTTCTCCCCTCTCGAGACATGCCCTGCAGTTCCCAATATTTCAACGAGAGATGCATTTGTCAAAAGAGAGTTGCTCAGATATCATCTCTACTGTTCCTTGGAAGCAAACAGTGGATAAGCCCGACTGAATAATGAGACATCCTTTTCTCCCTGGAGTCATTAGCAGAATACACTGTTCTTTTTCTCCAGCTCCATGGTTTCTATAGAACAGAACATTTGATGTAAAGTTTCTTCAGCTGTGCACTCTCATATTCAAGCCTGAGGCTGTAGCATTTTTGACTGCTACAATCCAGCTGCTTTTCAGTCTGCTCTCACTAATAACTCTATTACAATATTCCCATCTATTAAACTGAGAGTTTCTTTTTCCCACAGACACTATCAAATTGTCCTCCATCTTTAAGTTCATGCTCGTGCCTTAGTTCTTTTCTCAGAGAGGGCAGACTGTCTATAAGGAGAATTGCAAGTGAAGTTGTTTGCCAACATTATGCACACTGTAGCTAAACAAGAGTGTCTTATCTGCCTTGGTTCGGCTTAAAGCCACCAGATGCACAGCTGGAGTCGTATTCCCTACACCAGGCAGGTGAGTATTGAGGATGTTTGTGGACTAGATTGCTTGCATTGTTTTTGTTTGTTTTGAATGCTGAATTTATTCTTGAGAATTAATGAGGCAAGTAAAGTTCTGACCACAGTTTTTGCGACACACCATGTTCTGAGACTAATTAAACCTTTTTCATTTGCTGAAAATATCAGAAACCTAAAATTGTGTTTTAGAGACACATTCAGTGACATTAAGGGTATGATGAGAGGGATGAAATGTGTTCAAGGTGAGTCAGCATGAGAGAGGGGTCTTTGAGACTTATTCTTGCTAACATAGCTGCTCAGAGCATTTTTATAATTGAAATGGAGGGGTCCTGCTCAAAACACGGTGACCATTGTGAAGGCCACTTAAGCTCATATTAGACTGAAGATAAAAGTGAGATTCCTGAGAACTCTGAGGCTGATGTCCTGTTTGCCCTCTCAGAATAGAGAGTTTTCTGGGGGAGGAAGTGACTCAATATTCTCTCATACTGGAAACATATGACAAGTATGTTTGTTCCTGGAAGCAAACTAGTATATCTAGGAAACATCCTAGGCAAAATGTGTGTAGCAGATGACAGAGTCCCCAGCATGTGGGTATACAGTCAACATCTTAGTAACAAAATTAGGCTCTATTATATATTATAAATTACATTGATATATTATTGGTTGGCCAAAAATTCTGATGCTTTTTTTCTGTGAAATGGAAGACACATTTTTCATTTTCACCAATAACTTTATTGATACAGATATTTTGAGTATGTCAGCTACCTCCTGCTCTTGGCTTCTAGTGGGTGGAGGCCAGGGGTGCTGCTAAACATCTTCCAATGCATTAGACAGCCCCACAGCAAAGAATTATTCGGCCAAAATGTGAGTGGTACCAAGAAACTTCGCAAACTACTTTTGACACATTTGATCAGTCACAGCCCCTTCTCCATACACTGCACACATTTTTTTTTTTGCTTTTCTGTTGTGTTTTTACTTTTCTTAAAATAAGAGAGCATAATATGCTGAAAATGTTGTGTGTTTTCTTCTACCTTCAATGTTAAAATGGCTGCACAAAAATTTACCAATTTAGGTAAGTTTGTAATGCATGTGGATAATGACAGCTGTGACAAAAAAGATCTAACAAAGTTGTTTCAAGAGAAGTTAAAGACTAAGCACTACTAGCGCCATCTTATAGGAAAATACTAGGTGAACTTTTTGGCCAATTCAATATATCATTTAACTCAGACACCAGATAAAAAGTTTCTCTTTTAAGTATATGAGTGTGGTATTTTATGACCCCATAAAAGGAGTTACAGTTAAGAAAGAAAGTTTTAAAGGTTTTAGAATGAAAGCACAGCGAAAGGTCACACAGAGGTGTTGTTTCCTCCCAATTAAGCCAGAAAAAAATCAGCATGATACTATGTCTTTTCAGATTTTCTAGTTGAATTTCATTTGCTTAATGAGTAAAAAATGATAAAGCAACTGATGAAAATTACTAGAGGAAAATTGTTGAAAGTATATAATCAGGTTGAAGGAAATTACATCCTATGGTGAATGCAGGACAGAATTATGGGAAATAGATTCACACAAAAATGAAGTTCCTTCAGAGTTTTGAGGAATATCAAAATCAACTCGTTCAGGGCAAAATGCATGTGGAAGATAAAACTACGTGAGTAAATGAGTGAGTGATCATTTGTTGAATATATAATGAAATAATTCTAAGTGATAAGAAAAGCTTAATTAGAAATATTTTTCTTTTTTAGAGTTTGATAAAATAATGTTGTACCTTATGATTAGTGGTATTCTTAATTTTCTGAAGTAAAAATTTATTTAATGTACCTGTTTGTCTACTTTAGCATAGAATTAACTTGTTCTAAATTTTTTGGCAAGGTTAATTGCCAAAAGGAAAATAATGGGAAGAAAAAGAAGAAAAACCCTGATGTAGCTGAAAACGATTGCAGAAGTAATACTCTGTACTGATTGCATTTCACTTCATATAAGTGGCTCTTAGTCCCAGCCTGTTGTCTCAATATGTAAAGAAATTTTACATTCAGAATTTTACTTTTGATCTGTTATGACAAGTAATAAATTAAAAATTATTTTCAGGGGTGTATTTCATAAGAGGCAAGCAAACCATAAATACCACAATGGGCAAATTAAAAAGACAAGCAAGTCAACATTTGGTATATAAAAACTAATCATAGGAATGCTGATTTATTAGGACAAATGCATATTTGAATCCTTTATAAAGAATTTTGAATATATTTTGGAAAATTTTCCTCAAAAAAATTTTTATTATAATACTAAAAAGAGGTAAATCTTATGTATTCTGAAACCTCCTTCAGGACTCTTTCCCCAATGATGACAAACAAACTAGTTTTTAATTAATTTAACGTTTGTTAATTAAAAACATTAGAACCTCCTCTGTTTTAAAAAGTTACTCAATTTAGTTTGTTGGAGAAAATCATACTCAAAAGAGAGCACCAGCAGTAGGAATAATTACTGTAGTTGTACAAGAAAGATTTAATAAGATGTTAAATTTGGCAGCCTGAAAAAAGCATAAGTTGAACAGGCAAGCCAAGGATGAAATTAATAACAAAGCCAGGGAATTTCAACGCAAACTGCCAAGGTCTATACCAATTATGGTCTCATCATCACTTTTGAGAACACAAAATGTCTACATGAGAGAACAGATGACCCAGCCCAAATTTCTCTCAAACAGCAAAATTAACTACCACAGCTTTTATATACTAGCACAGAAATAGTATTTCTGCTCACTCTATTAATAACTGAATTGCAACTTTAGCTTCTGTTTCCACTTTATTGCATGTTGCTCTAAGAAAATGCAATGAAATAATTATTTTGGATTTTTTTTTTTTTTTTTTTACAAGACAGCAGCATATATTGGCTTTGTTTTTAAGCAGACAGTCTTTGGGTAGGTAGACCATTCTTCCTCCTTAAATTTTAATAATATAAATCTATATAAACTTGTATTCACACTGTACTTTCCAAAGCTAGATCAAATAGAGCAAAAAAAGAAAGAATAGTTTTCCAGTTTTCTTAAGTAGCCAGTGGAGGGTCTAGCCTCCTTTATTGATAGGCACACTTAGCAAGGACTAATCTGAGGATAACGTTACATGAGGGGGTCTCCAGTTTATTAGCCAATTCATTCATTTGCTCATAACTCAGCAAGATTTTCTGAATTTATACTTAAACACCATGCCATGCTTCTTGCAGGAGGTTTCAGGGAGGATGATGAGAGAAAGTTGAATAAATCACCTTCCCTCAAGGACGTTCTAGTTAAGTTGAGTGTGATATACCTGTCAAAAGTTAGTCACAATGCAATATTGTGTTATATCCATTTGTGCCTTCATTTTTATTCTTTCATTTATCTATCCATTCAATTATTCATTTCTCAAACAATTAATGAACACTCTTGTGTTTCAAGCACTGTAGTGAATGCAAAGTTTAATGAATTACAGTCCATTATTCAAAGAGGAAACATTCTGGAGATAAAATTTTGAAATGAATTTAATTAAGGAGATAAAAGAAGGTAGATTGCTTGCATTATTGTTCCAAAAGAGTCACTCATCTTTCCCAAAAAAGAATTATTCAGTCTTGAATATTGTCATAGCTCATTCATGGCTTTCTACTGATGCTGGGGTGGTCCGATGGCACGTGACTGCAAGCGATGAGCTCTGAACCCAAGAGGCAACTGTGAAAGTCACTGTGTATTTCTACCAGCTTTTAGTGTTTTTTCTCTTTCCAGAAAAAATAAAGGTGAGTTTCAATAGGGGCTTGCCCTTCAGTCTGAGTCCTAGAGTAAACGAGAAAATACATGGAAAAGAGTTAGCAACCAATCTTCAGGTGCTTACATAAGAGAGTCAAGAAATGAAATTGTTGTAAGCCTTTGAGATAGTTAACAGCGTAAGACTAATTCCATGCTGTTCAACTTTACCTAACAAATGCTGAAAATTATTTATTGCAAAGGTTCTCAGTAGTCTGGATTTTGAAAATTTTCTACCCAGTCACCAATAGAAAATGATTCTTATTTAAAAGCATGAGAAAATTCAAGGAATTAGTGATAAGAAGGGTATGTTTGGAGAAAAACATGGATTTTGGTGAAATCTAAGTGAAAGAAAATATTAAATGAGAAATTACCCTGAACAGAGAAACAGGAGACATGCTTTGTTTGCCATTCTAAAAAAGTTAGCATGTTTACTCTCAGGAAAATAGGCAATTAAAGGAGGATTTTAAACAGGGGCAAATAATTTTGTATTTTTGAAAATATTTGAGGGCATCGCTACTCAAAATCTTTTGGGGGCACACACACATGTAGAGTGAGAAAGAGAGAGCAAAGAGAAGACAGTGGCTGTGACCAAAGGTTGTGGTTTACTGAGGAAATTTTATGCGAAGCCATTTTAAAATGAGTGGCTTAGTTTGTTTGGACTGCTGTAAACAAAACAAATTCGTATGTCCCCATTTTGCATTTCTGGATGCTGAAAGTCCAAGATCAGGGTGCCAGTGTGGTTAAGTTTTGGTAAAGGCCGCTTCCCACTTAGTATACTGTAGACCTCTCGTTGGGTCCTTATGTGGCAGAAAGGGCAACGGGACCCCATGGAGTCTTCTATTTATAAGTGCACTGATCCTGTTCCCAAGAGTTCTACTCTTGTGACCCAATCACCTCTTAAAGTCTCCAGGAGGCCAGTTTTGTGAAATAAAGCTGAAAGGCAGGTATATGTTTGGGTCATCAAAGACTCATTTATGCCAAACAAGGACATCTGAATTTCATTCACAGACAGTATGGATGACATAGAAATAATTAAAAGTATGGAATGGCAAGAATCAATTTGAATTTTAGAAAAAGTTATCCGTGGAGCATGGATTGCAAGTGGCCAAAGGAAAAAGTTGTTACTAGGGGCACTGCTTAAGGTGTCAGAGTAGCAGTCCAGGTGAGGGCTGCAGCAGAAGCAGTGGCCATGAAGACAGAGACAACTGCGCCCGAGAGATATTTAAGAAGGTGAATTGACAGCATTTGCAGTTATTTGGTGGGAAAAGGGTTGAAATTAAAGTTAACTTCTGGATTTCGTACCAATGTCTCTGTGGATGAGTTTTTTCAACACACCTCAGAGTCCAGGAGATGTTTCAGATGCTCTTTCGGAAGAAGATGATGTGACCAGAGGGCAGGCTTTGCCAGAAGTCAGTACTCCGCTCCACGCGACCCTTCTCTCGCTCCGGGGGCCTGCAAGGCGCCTGCAAGATGGCACCTGCCTACGCTGGGAATTCCTAGGTTTGAATATTTTCTTTTACATTTGTCAGTTTGGGGATCTTATCTTTTGCATTTTCAGTGTGTCAATCTGACAAACACAGATAAGTAGACTGATCTTGAAAGGTTATGTGGGAATTAGAGACTTAATGTATGTGAGAATATTTAAAACTAACTCCCCTCCTCCCCAGGAATATGTGGTTATTACTTACATTAATTTTTCAGAATATTTGATATTTTATTTTACCCTGGAATCTGGAAGTTGGGTATTTGCAGGTAGGAGATGGGCCCAGAAACATATGTAAGAAATTTCGGGGAGGCAAAATATCCTCTCACTGCTGCTTAGGTGACGCTCTTTAATAGATGGGATGACTTGCATTAAAAATATCTGAATGGTGTGCATCACGGAAAATAATTTGCTGAGTTGTCTCGGTAAGTTTTCAAGCTTTGCATACAAATGGAAATTTTCAGATCTTGTTGCAAATAAAAAATAGGGAAACAGTCAAATATTTAAATAAAGTCCTCAAATTGAAACACTTTAGTGGAGTCCTGATCCTGAAAATAAAAGTAAATTTGATACATATACAAGTAATTATAGCTCAGAGAGGTATTCATTTACCCTTAGGAAATATTAAATAGAAAAATACTGAGTTATTTGTATGTGTATAAAATTAGTCATGTTATATCCATGACTTTTGAATTAAATATATCAAGCATAGAGGCCAAGTAATTTAGAAAATTTACACTCTGTGCTTTACAAAAAAATCTGTATAGATGTTGCTCTTTTTAGGTCTTTTCTTTCTAGTAAATCATAACAGCCTCTTTTATGACCACAGCCCATTTATCTGTGCAGGAAGCATCCATAAAACGCATCTGCATAGCATGGATGCTCATCTGATAAGTGCTTCTTTGTGCACTGAATGTTTTCACTTTAATAAATAGAGAGAACAATTTTCCCCCCTGGGTAAAATCTATTCCATAGATTAATATACACCCTTTCATCATTTAAATGGGCTGCAGTTAGAGATCTATGTTTATGATGCTGCTTTGGCACAGTGATAGGTGGGTAATACATATTTGATTCCTTCAAAAGCAACATAGTTGTATTATTCACACCATTGCTTTTAATGAGCTGGCTCTAAGCCATCACCATCACTCCTGACATTTATGTCCCCTTCATGTTGTACCAGAGCCTTGTGGTGACGTAATTGTTGCTTATAGATTAAGTGCCAATGTGAACTGCATTAGCCATGAAAAACCTAATTTATAACTAAAATGGCCAGTTTGAGTATTATCTGGAAAAATATTAGACCTCACAGTTTCAAAATCAATGCTACTTCAGGGCAGATAAAATACATGTTTAATATGTTGCAACTTGGTGAAGATTACGAGGTTGAGTGAAATGCCTCAAAAACAGGGATGAGGGCTGAGCAGCTGAGCAGTATAGGACTTGTAATTTATTTCTTTAATATAGCAGCCATTTATCAGGAGTGTCACAGATATGTGGATTGGGCTTTATTATTGTTTGCACACTGCTCAGCACAAATGAATAATTCAATTCAAGGCAGAGAAAACAGAAGAAATATTAACAGTTATTTAACCTGACCACTTTTATATATCAAGGAACTGCCTTGTCATCAGGCTTTCCAGAGAAAATACAGAACAGCCAGTGAAATTTAAATTTCAGATAAATAACAAGTGTTTTTTTAGCATACACATGTCCCAAACGTGGCAACCTTTATGGTCATTGTATTATTGGTCCCCTGCTGTGTGCTGCACAAGCTGGGTTAAGACAGGGTAAGGAAGACATGATGATGTGCTAAGACCTTGGGTTCCTTTTAATCCTGTGGTGTCATTTACATGAAAACTCATTCATAAGAATTCTACATGAATGTCAGTTCAGGAACCCAGAAACAACTGAGAGAATAAACTGTACACTGTAATTACATCATATTTAAATCAATATTGCTTACATTGATTTGAGTAGTGTTTATTTTTAATAGGTAGGGCCAAATTGAATAATTGATTTCTCAAAAACTTTCTAGAAAATAAGCATGCCTCAAAAAGCCTACTAAGTTAAAGAAGGATATAATGTACTACACTTGAAATTTGTTCTGGAAAGAGTTCGAATTAATTGTAACTTCAGAATACTTCCCATGGCAGCAGTTAAGGAAGGAATGTGTGATGTCAAACAGCTGGCAAAGTTGGCCCATTCAATCACTAGTCAGTGAAAGAGTTCATCAGCCTAATTATTTGCCAACCTAAGTATTTGACCAAATGACTGATACATTTTGTCAGAAGAGCTCATCTGATGATTCTACTGATCCTAATCCTGGAACTGCATTCGAGGACTCAGTGTGTTGTTGCTTAGTACACGTTTGCTGAACACTTCACGTAAAGAAACTAATCACAAGGAGGTTCCACCTGAGGCTCTAGGATGTGCTGGTGCCTGTTAGTTCATCTACGCTGGTAGAACCGGCAGAAACTGGAGGTAAGCTACAGAACAGATATAGAAAAAGGACCCAAATTTCTATAATCTTTCATGCTATGCTGTTTTTGAAGTGTTGCTTTTTGTATGATATTAAATATCATAAACCTGTGATATAACATCTTTGCGATATTTAATATTGCTATTATCACTAATAAGTAGACTCATTAAATTTTGCTTATGGAAACACATGTATTCATGGCACTTATAACAAAAGAATCATTGTTTTAAGCCACTATGATTTACAGGGCTTTTTTTAAACTGAGGCCTAACTCAGCCTCTCATGACTGATATGTCCATAGAGGGGTTGCAGAGTAGAGATGAAAATACCTTGTGTCCAAGTCACTAGTGTGTGTTCCTCACACTGGTCTAATAAGCATTTGTAGGTCAGCAGTTAATTAAGACAAAAACACAAAAATAAAAAAATAAAACCTGAATGATCCATAAACTTAAAGATTTTCTATTTTCAGGAACTTATTTCTGGCAACTCAGCTGTTATCTAATGCGTCGGGTCATCAATTTCACTGCAAATAATGATCTGTTTTATTGCTCTGGGTAGGCGGGGAACAGCCACACGAGGAAATCTGTACTAACGTTTGCCTTCACACTGAGAAACAGAGGTGATTAAGTTGATCTTAACCAGTTCAGGCAAGATGTTTGGGAACTGTCTATAGGACCGAGTGCAATGGACACTTGATTGCCTCATTGGTAAATTGGACTCATTTTTTGAAATAGCCCTTTTTTGTTATAAAAAGTCTCATTTATTTCCTTTTGAAACATTTTATCACTTCTGCTCTTCAACAATTGCCTAATTTCCCATGTTATGGATCCTTAACTACAGAGAGCAGGTCTTATTTGTAGTTGATAAATGTTCTTGTTCTTTTAAAGATTTCTGGACCAAAAACCACAACAGCAAAAGGTATTAAACATATTCCTGTTTGCATTTAATTTAATATACACAAATACCATTTATCATCATTGTATCATCAATTAGTATGTTAAAACACATTTGTCAAAAATGAGACCAATTTATTAAAATGCATACATCTTTAGCATTATACACAAAGAAACAAAACTAGTTTGCAGTAAGTCAATTATTTAACATATCAACCTATTTTTGTGCCAGGTCTTGTTCTAGGTCATGGCATTTTAACAAAGAATGTACCTGGTATCATGATGGAGTACTAACCATGTGAGTTTTTTAAGTAATGTAATTATGGTAGAGTACAAGGAAAGATTTCAATTGAAGATACTGCCAACAGAAAATGTGCTCCAGAAAAGTGTGCTCAGAAGGGCTACTGGGCTGAATAAGAGCATTAATTTTATGGACAGATGTAGAGGGGTGCACAGGAAAAGAATGGGCAAAATGTTAAACATAGTCTTCATTTTTTCCAAAATCCCATTTTAGACCAGACTTCTTCATTTTTTTTCTTTTTACAGATTGTATTTATTTATTTTTAGAAAGAAGGGAAGGGAGGGAGAAAGAGAGGGAGAGAAACATCAATGTGTGGTTGCCTCTCACATGCTCACTACTGGGGACCTGGCCTGCAAACCAAGGCTTGTGCCCTGACTGGGAATTGAACCAGTGACTTTTTTGTTCTCAGGCTGGCACTCAATCCACTGAGCCACACCAGCCTGGGCATATCTTAAACCAAACTTCTTTTTTGAGACAAATAATGAAAGCAGGTTTTGCTTGTTTTTAAAAAATCTTTTCTTTAGGTGCAGGTTTGAAGTGATGGTGGTGATGTTGGTGTTGGTGGTGTGTTTTATGTGTATGGACCTCAAGGACTCGTATAACCCCATTGCTTTGTATTGGTATTTGAGACACAGCTCCTTGCAAACAGCCCAGGGACCAAGCATCTGCAAACCAGGGAAGTCGTCACCAAGTGTCAGGTTGAGCTTGTTAGGGATAAAATCCTCGCAATCTTTTGCCTGTATTATTTTTTAATTAAATTTACTGGAGCGATATTGGTTAATAAAATTATGTAGGTTTCAAGTTCATACAATTCTATGACATATCATCTGCACATTGCATTGTGCCCACCACCAAAACACAAATCTATTTCCATTACCATATATTTGATGCTCTTAACTCCTTTATCCTTTACTACACCTTGTTCCTTCTGGAACCCAAAGGCAAGGGAAGTAAAGACAAAAAGAAATAAATGGGACTATAGCCAACTAAAAAGCTTCTGCACAGCAAAAGAAACCACCAACAAACAAAAAGAAATCAATGGAATGGGAGAAGATATTTGCAAACAATAGCTCTGACAAGGCGTTCATATCCACAATACATAAAGAACTCCTTCAGCTCAACACCAAACAAACAACACAATTAAAAAATGGTCAGAGGACCCAAACAGACACTTCTCTCAAGAAGACAAAAATGGCCAACACCTACGTGAAAAGATATTGAAGTTCACTAGCTTTTAGGGAAGTGCAAATCTTTTGTCTTTCCAATGGCAGTTTACAGAGTGGGCCTAGACGGTAGTGTGCTGCATAAAATACGTCAGACAGAAAAAGACAAATATGGTACGATCTGCCTTACAAGTGGAATATTAAAAAAGACAACGTAAGTGAATAAACAAAACAAAACGGAAACAGAAACGGACCCATAGAGGCATGGAGAACAAGCTGATGATTACCAAAGGGAAGGGTAGGAGAGGGATACAAAAACAAGGAACAGACTACAGGCTGCAGTTTTCTTACACAATAAACTTTATAGCTTATCCCCCAAAGGGAGTGGATAAGAGCATTTTTTAAAAAGGCGAAAAAAACAAGAGTGAGGTGAACAAAAAAAATCTGGTATTTGATATATTGAATAGATACCCAAAATAACAAAAATGTGTTGTTTTTTTCTTTGTGATTAGAACAGGAATAGAGCTTTTGATAGCTTCAGGGGGCTGAGGCAGGGACTTGCTCAGATGCTGGGGGCCTGGCATGGCTGCCTCAGGTATGTTGTGGCTTGAAGATTCCTACTCAAAATACCAAGGTTAAAGTGGACAGAACCCTTAGAAGAGTTTGGTTTAGTTTAAAATCATCTCAGTCTCTGAGATTAAATTGAGATTACTTCAAATTTTTCATACCTTCAACTATCTGATATAAGCATACATAAAATTTTTTTAGAAAAATAAAAACACCATTCTTGGCTAAATATTAGTTCTAGTAACAGCTCTGTAAATAGTGTTTGAACAAAATAAAAAGTAGGCACAAGAAGTGATAAAACTCTGTGAACAAAATCCAGCAGAAACAGCAGATAACAGGGAAAGGTCCACAGGGGCTGCAGACTGTGGTTATGAGACAAAACTTTGGAATAAATACGTTTTCTATGTTCAAGGAGTTAAGACAAGATTGAGAATTTAAGAACAGAACTAGAAACTAAAATAAATAGATAAATACATACACACATACATACATTCTTTCTTAAAATAGGCCATTGCAGAGGGTTAGCAATTTTACCAGAAAATAGCTGATGGTGATTTGTTACCCATAAGTCTAGAGACAGTCATGTTTCTGTATTAGCTGTCTCTCTAATAAATTTCCATAGTTTTATTTCTATCTACTCTCTCTAGTATTCTCATGCTTCATTGTGTCCCCAAGTCTTTAGTGACAACTTTATCACATACCGGCCTCAGCCAAATCCCCAAATTTGTTTTCTGTTTCCTGTTTATGGTGTTGTTGTTATTTTGTCAGAAAGTTTTGATCTTTTCTATGAAGGTCCAAACAGAAAGCATACATTGATTCATTCACTCATGTAACCACTTACGTGTTGTGTCCTGTATCACAGTGAGCCTTTGCGCACAGTACTAGCCACGTGCAGATACTTAGGGAATTTCACTGCCTGCTGATGATGGCAGCTGGGCTCACAATTTGAGTACCAAAGAATCGGAGGACATCAAAGACCCCTTCAGAAATTTTCCTCTGACTATGGTATTATTTATGCCAATGATCGACTTGCTTTTTTAGCCAATCCCTCTTGTGTATGTAATTATTCTCACTCCAAAAAGATACCTAAATGTCAAAGAGAATTCCCGACATAAAACTTTGTAAGTATGGTATTTGGCCAAGTTAAATCAGTTACGGATCTTATGCTAGAGTATACTACTCTCTAATTAAATGATTAAGGTGTTGTAATAAGGAAATTCTGAAGTTATTGTGAGGGGAATAAGTTAGCTTTGTAATTGTTCGGACATAGTAAGTACCATAGCATTTCTTGAAACATTCACTGAAATCCCTATCTCCTATATCATTGCCTTCATGATCACCTAAGTCAGAGATTCTCATCACATTATTATTTCTTGCATTTATCTTACTGTGTTCAGGGCTATAGCATTTGAATGCATGTCAAGGTCTTTACAGACTTATGAGTTAACACTTAAGTCATCTTAATTTTAAATTTGCAACTCTGTTGTTCAAAGTGAATAATTGAATAAAAAACAAGGGGTAAGGGTGAATCAAATCCTTCCTTAAGTTGTATAGTCCGACACACGATAAAGTGTGTGCACAAGAGTACAATTAAGCCTTTTCTCTGTCACTAAAAATATACCTAAAGTTTACTGGGAATGTATATTAGTGAAAGAGTGAGAATAAAATGATGACATTAAAAGAATTTCACACTTTTTTTTTTAAAAGAAGACTGTCGAATCTCGTATTGTTTACATGTAATTCTGTGGTGATCCCTTCAACAAGAGGAATGCTGACTGTTGGGGAGGACTTTTTTTAAAAAAAAACATGAAAATGATTTTGAACATCTCTCTGTTTCTGCTACTTTCCAGTAACAACAGCAAAGCCTCAAGGTAGCTGAAAGACCACTGGGACTTCAGTGGTACTCTGGTGTCTGTGTATTCTCATAGATAAAAACAAATGTCAGTCTGTGTGCGCACAGCACAGAACACCAGGTGGCTATGGCCGCAGGACGATGCTGGAAGGTAGAAGCATAAACAACAAGAGGATTCCACGTACCCCACATAGACCTGTCAGTTCCCATTTATCATGGAATGAAACATACATTTTTGTCCTGGGGCAATTGGTTTAATACACCCTCACTGAGTCCAAATTGTTGTCAGGAAGAGAGCTTTGTCTCCCTTTTTATCATTTGATGAAGTGAAGTCTATTAAGAGGTATTGTAAAGTTCCAAAAGCACCTTTTACTTATCTGAAAGCTATCACTGACTCGGGACT
This sequence comes from Glossophaga mutica, assembly GCA_039655065.1. Taxonomy (NCBI): domain Eukaryota; kingdom Metazoa; phylum Chordata; class Mammalia; order Chiroptera; family Phyllostomidae; genus Glossophaga; species Glossophaga mutica. The sequence goes on from CM077305.1 coordinate 26,194,538, forward strand.
CTTCAGCTCCGCCTTTCTATGAGTGCTGCTACAATTGACTTGTTGGTAGGAAAAAAGACAAAAATACAGGCTTTGTTAGAATTAAGGTTTCTCTTAAAGTGTCCACGCTGTTGATGTCTGCTTGAGCAATTTCTTAGTTTAAAAGGACACTAAATTAAATTAAAACAATTAATTTTGTGCACCCTTTGTTGGCTAGACAGAGTACAGTGAACTGCTGAGAGAACTTCTAAATGCTTCTGGTGATGATGGTGCATGTACAGCCCACAATTAGGTCTTCTTTGTAAACGATCCGATTTTCCTGTTTCTTCAATCTGTGTTCCCCAACCGGACTTTTGACATGCCTTAGCAAGTTTCATGCTTTTTCATGGTGCCCCAGATGCAGTGGACACTTAATAAGTAAATCATAATGAATCGTTTTATAACAGCACAACAGAGGTTTTAAAAAGACTGGAAAGTAGTATGTAATAGCAAGATACAAGTTCTAGTGACTATTGTTCAGTGGTGCTTCTCAAACTTCCCGTGGGTGCAAGACAAGCTTTTTGTTTTGTCCTAATCCATTGCACATGAGAAAATAAATTTTTAAAATCATATAAAATACAACCTGATATTTTCTCATTAGACTTCACAAAGAAATCTAATCTTAAAATTACCGTAAATGTTTTCAAACACTCTCAATTTCTATACTTACTTCACTGCAAACAGGTAACAATTGCGGACCGTCTATGGTCTGTAGACCACACCTGGAGACCCACTGGATTACATCACACGTGACTAGCTTTTATTTATTATTGATAAAGTTGATCATAATTTCATTGGTTTTATATGTATGTTTTCTTCAACTATAAATATGAAATGTGAAGGAAAACATTCCTTAAAAATGTAATAATATTGTGTATGTGCAGTGGTAGTCAGAACTTGTGTTATATTTTGATTTCTGGAAAGAAAATATTTTCTTGCTGAACAGGGTGGACAGCTGGGACTCCACCCTTTTCCAGGAAGACACATGCTGACTCCAAAACTTCCTAGGGATGAGCCTTCCTAGCACCATGGGACCTGGTTATCCAACCAAATGGTTGGTCATCATTGCATCTTTTGGATTGATTTATGACAAAAGGGGGTGTGTGGAAGAAAAGGGGCCCTACATTAACTTGACAAGCTCAGGGTAGTTCTGCCAGGTAGCTTTACAAACTAAGAGAAATTAAAGCTGATTAACTAAAAGCAGTTCCTGGCTGGCAGTCTGTCCTATGCCACTATTTTTCCTTAACAAAGATCAATCATTGCCTTAACTGACAAGCAATGAGCCTGTCTATTGCCTTTTTGCAGCTATGATAATACACGTTTGGAATGTCAAGGTAACTTCTCTTTTCCAAACCCCTTGGGCAAAACCACCAGAGCTGAGACCACAGATCCCCGCATTGTTATTGCAATCTTGTTAATTGTTGACTGTTAACTATCCTTTACACACCTATGTAAAAGAAGTATGTGTCTGTCATTTTACCTTTTATCCAATCTTAGAGGTTCTCTCCACCCCTGCTTTGCTTTTTCCCACCTCCCTAATCTATCACAGCACCCCCTTTGTCTCTTCCTTTGATGTAATGTATAAAATAAGGCGCTAAACTGCCATTCTCCAGAGCATTTCTCAGTCTGTTGAGATTTTGCTTCCTGGCAATTGTCATCAGTTTGACTTAAATAAACTCACAAAAAATTCTCAAAAAGAAAAAAAGAAAGAAAGAATGAAAATTTTTTTCCCCTTCTCCCCTTTTCTTTTGTCTTGATATACACAAATAGTCATACAGAATCAAAACATTGTGACCCCAAAATGGTTTCTTGCTGCCTTTATAGCTGAGAATTCAAGTGCCAGATAAATGTAAACCCTGAGGTCTGACTTTTTAAATACAAATGACAAAATGTTCTCTTACCTATGTCTCTATTGTACAGGCACAGAGCAGTGTGAGGAACTCACAAATGACAGTAAATGCTGAGTGGTAGAGGTGAGAGGAGTTTTGGATACAGCTTGCTTCAAGATGAAAAAGGCAATACTAAACCAAGAAAATGCTCAAAAATGTAGGTTCTTAAATATATCTAGATATCAATACAATCTGTCCTCATTAAATGTGCACGTAGACAATAACTAGAAAATGAGTAATGTTCGAGATTTTGCTGCCTGTATTTTCTTCTATAATTTTCATGGTTTTGAGTCTAATGTTTAAGTCTTTGATTTACTTTTAATTTATTCTTGTGCGTGGTGTAAGAAGGTGGTCTAGTTTCATTTTTCTGCAGCTATCTGCCCAATTTTCCCAACACCATTTATTGAATAAACTACCTTAATTCATTGTATGTGCTTATTTCCTCTATTGAATATTAACTGACTATAAAGGCATGAGTTTATTTCTGGGTTCTCTATTGTGTTCCATTGATCAGTATGTCTGTTTTTATGCCAGTACCATGCTGTTTTGATTACTATGGCTTTACAGTTTAGTTTGATATTAGGCAGTGTGATTCCACCAACTTTGTTCTTTCTCAGGATTGCTGTTGCTTAAGAGGGGCCTTTTGTGGTTCCATATAAATTTTTGAAATATTTGTTTTAGTTCTGTGAAACATGTCACTGGAATCTTGATAGGAATTGCATTGAATCTACAGATTGCTTTGGGTCATATGGACATTTTAATGATGTTAATTCTTCCTATCCATGAATGTGGTATGTGCTTCCACTTATTTGTATCTTTTTCAATTTCTTTCTTCAGTGTCTTATAATTTTATGAGTACAGGTCTTGTACACCCTTGGTTAGGTTAATTCCTAGGTATTTTATCCTTTTCATAACAATTATGAATATATTGTTTTCTTAATTTCCTTTTCTGTTAGTTTGTTATTGGCATATAAAAATGAAATTGCTTTCTGGATGCCAATTTTGTATCCTGCTACTTTGTTGAATTCATTTATTTAGTTCTAGTAGTTTCTTAGTGGAATCTTTGGGGTTTTCTATGTATAGTATCATGTCATCTACAAAGAATGACAGTATTACTTTTCCAATTTGGATGCTTTTTATTTTTTTCTTCTTGTCTAATTGCTGTGGCTAAGACTTCAAATACTATGTTGAATAAGAGAGGTAAAAATGGACATACCTGTCTTGTTCCTGATCTTAAAGGGAACACTTGTAGTTTTTGACTGTTGAGTATGCTGCTGGCAGTGGGTTTGTCATATCTGTTTATAATGTTTAGGACAGTTTCTTCTACTCCCACTTTACTGAGAGTGTTTATCATAAATGGGTGTTGAATTTTATAAATGCTTTTTTTGCATCTATGGATATGATCTTGAGGTTTTTAATACTTCATTTTGTTTAAGTGGTGAATCATATTTATTGATTTGCAAAAGTTAATTTTTTAATATTGCTTATAGCAATGTTTTATCAGATATATCTCCCCAAGCAAGGAAAACAAAAGAAAAAATAAACAATTGGGACTATATCAAACTAATACATTTTTGTACAGCAAAGAAAATTATAAACAAAATAAAAAGACAACGCAAAGAATGGGAGAACATATTCCTTAATAGATCTGATAAGGGGATAAGAACCAATATTTATAAAGAACTTACAAAACTGAACGCCAAAAAAATGAATAATCCTATGAAAAATGGGCAAAGGCTCTGAAGAGACACATCTCCAAAGGGGACATACAGATAGCCAACAGACATATGGAAAGATGCTCATGTTCACTAATCATCAGAAAAATGCGAGTTAAATCCTCAGTGATATCATGGGATATCATCTCACATGAAGCAGAATGGCTATCATCAATAAATCAACAAACAACAAGTGCTGGTGAGGATGTAGAGAAAGGGGAACACTTTTGCCCTGCTGGTGGGAATGTAGATTGGTACAGCCACTGTGGAAAGCAGTATGGAGATACCTCAAAAATTAAAAATGCATCTGCCTTTTGAGTCAACAATTCCACTTTTGGGAATATATCTGAAGGAACTCGAAACATTAATTCAAAAGAACATAAGCACCCCTATGCTCATTGCAGCATTATTTACGCTCACCAAGACATGGAAGCAGCCCAAGTACCTATCGATAGAGGAGTGGATAAAACAACTATGGTACATTTACACAAGGGAATACTACTCTGCTATAAAAAAGAAGAATATTTTACCCTTTGCAACAATATGGATGGACCTGGAGAACATTATGCTAATGAAATAAACTAGTCAGAAAAAGACAAATACTGTATGATTTCACTTATATGTGGAATCTAATGAGCAAATTGAACTAATAAGGAAAATGGGGACAGACTCATAGATGGAGAGAAGGATGACAGCTATTGGGGGGGTGAGGGGATGGAGGGATTGAGCAAAAAAGAAAAAGGACTCATGGACATGGACAACAGTGTGGTGATTGCTGGGGGGAGGGGAGTATCAGGGTACTAAATACTAGAAAAAATACAATAAAGTTTAAATAAAAAATAGCCCTGGCTTGTGTGGCTCAGTGGACTGAGTGCTGGACTATGAACCAAAGGATTGCTGGTTCAATTCCCAGATCAGGGCACATGCTTGGGTTGCAGGCCAGGTTCCCAGCAGTGGGTGTGTGAGAGGCAACCACACATTGATGTTCCTCTCCCTCTCTCTTCCTCCCTCACTTCCCTTCTGTCTAAAAATAAATAAATTCTTTAAAAAATAAAAGCAAAAAATAAATTTATAACAAAAAAGAAAATGAGTGAGGAAAAAACACTTTTAATTCAATTTAATGTGGAATTAAAGGCAAGATTTTTAGATTTCCATTAACAGTATCTGCAATAAAGTAAATAATTCCCTTCCCCCACTTGTTTTGGTCCTGTATGTCTATCATAAATGCAAAGTAGACTAGAGAATTGAAGGTATTTCTTTATAGTGATACATATACAAATCTCTATGTATTTTCTGGGACTTGTTACTGCTCTGAACTTGGACAGGAGGTAGTAATACCAGGTGCCTCTAGCTCTAGACCTGGCTAAACTGGGAGAAATCTAAAGGAGAAGAGAGAAGCCACTAGAGGTCATGAAAGAGTTAAAAGGGACAGATAGATGCTGTGAGGGAGGAGGTGTACAGGCTTTATGATGTATCTACCAAAGTGGAAGACTTGAGCAGTGGTGTAGTAGCTCTCCTTTAGCAGGTGTTGGTCTGTGGACTGGTCACTGGCATGTGGAGGCCACAGGTGGGTAGGCACCAATCCGGAATGCGCAGACATGTGTTGGGGGTTGGAATTATGGACAAGCATGAAGACCGATACAAATTTACGGTTGACTTAGGGAAGGGGATTCCTAATGGAAATCAATGTCAGTCCTCCCCGGGTGAAGCCAGTGGCTGACACATCAGACCCATGGCTGTCTACCCTCACTTTGCATAATAATCAGCCTCTCTGGTGCGGACAAAAACGCCTTAGGAATCTGCTCCCTTCCTCAAATATTGACAGGCCCCGGTGCTTGCTGATGAACACAGTGGGGGGCTGAATGTTGTATGGAAGATGGGTTCTGCAGTCACCTCATGTCTGAGCTTACCACTCCACTGACTGTGGATTCAAACTCATCTTGATTGGATGGATTCATGTGCTTTTCATTTTTAAAAACATTGTATTTGATTATTAGGAATTTCTAACATAGATTGTCTTAGAAATTATACCATTCTCAAATTAATATTTTATTAATAGTACTTTTATCATGTATGAACAGTGATCTTCATGTGGTAAGCAGAAAGACAAATATATGAAGATAGATCCTCTGATTACTTTCATCTTATTAAGTGGTTAGTGAGGCATAGTTCTTCAGTTGTGTAAACTGTCATATCTCATCATTGTAGCCGTTAACAAGAAACATTGACTTTTCTGACTACTGTTTATATTCGTTTTACTTAAAAGACAATTCAGGAATAAGAACCATGCATTCGCAGATAGTGAAATCATGATACTCAAGTGGCTTCAGTGAATTTGTTCCCCTCAGGAAATTTAAATAGGGTTAAAAAATTTGAGGACTCTGTTGTTATTTTATCAAATATCTAGACCAAGGGTCACAAACTCCACCCATGGGACCAATCTGGCTAGTGGCCGATTTTTGTGAGTGGAGTTTCACAGGATTACCACCATGCTCATTTGTCTAAGTGTTTTCTGAGGGTGCATTCACACTACAACGGCAGAGTTGAGTTGAGTAACTGTGACAGAAACTGTGTGAACTGCAAAGACTAAAATATGAACTAAATGGTCTTCTGCGGAAAAGGGTGCCATCCACTGATCCAGTTGATTAATCAAACTTTAGCAAAAGCTCTAGAAGTTTTGAGTAGTATGAATAAAACATTCAGGTTTTTAACTGAATACACACAAATGATACAATTTTATCTTTAGCTGAGCTAAAAGATAGAAATGAAAAAGTATGTGAATCATTGATTCATTTCATCTGCACTGTCAGTAGTATTTCTACACCGTAGAGATTTAATTTTAAAAGCTAACCTGTATTGGAAAATCACAATATGCCAGCCACCGCTTTATGTTCTGCTTTATCTGTCATTTCTTATGTAAACATAGTAACAATGCTATCAGGAACTAATATTATCCCTTACTTTACAGATACATGCCCAGGATGTTAAAGAACTTGTCCGCACAGATAGTGGGGGCAGAGTGAATCTGAACTCAGGAAATCTTGCTCTAGAATTCACATTCTTAACTTTCACACTCCTATTTAGCAACAACAGTGAAAATTTTCTTGATGGAATTTTAATGTTTAAGTCCATTACTATTACCAATTACATGTATTAATGGTAAACTGTATATATTTGCATTTGTTGCCATGTAGCATATTATTTCTGTTCATTATGTAGAGTCATCTTATTAATTTTAGCTATATGTTCCCATGACTAATAATTTCATGGCTAATGCTTTGTGATCTCTGTATGTATGAGAAGTATTACTAGACTGAATTTTAATTTCTCTGCTAACTGTTTGAAATACTGTAATCTAAGAGACGAATTGAGAAGACTTAACTATATAAATAAGCTTGAACATTTTGCTTTGAAGATATTTTCAATGTCTTTCTTTTGAGACATGGGTGGAAAATAGAAAGGGATCTAGGTTGAGGAAATGAAATAAAAAGGTACAATTAAATAAAATAGGTAGGACTTTCTGTAATCATCATGCTGAAAATTATAGGGTTTCTCTCTCTTGTGTAAAGAAATGTTTTACCAAAAGTATTTCTCCAACTTCTCCTTGATAGTTATGCAGTGGCAATGTGATCCAGAATTGAGGTAATTATGGTGTAAATTTAGGCTAAAAATATACATGTACTTCAGGTATTTGGTATGTGAGGCAAAAAGAAACATTTGTGAAATATAAAAACCTCAAAACTCTGTTTTCCTTTTTTTATTGAATATTTTATTGTTCTATTAGAGTTGTCCCAATTTTTCCCCCTTTGCCCTCCTCCACCCACTCCCACAGTCAATCCCCACCCTGTTGTCCATGTCCATGGGTCATTCACACATATTCCTGGCCTATCCCCTTCCCTTTCTTTTCACCCTCATTCCCCTCCCTTCTTCTCCTCTGGTCGCTGTTAGTCTGTTCCTTGTTTTCATGCCTCTGGTTCTATTTTTCTCATTTTTTTCTCATTTGTTGATTAGGTTCCTCTTATAGGTGAGATCATATGGTATTTGTCTTTCACCATCTGGCTTATTTCACTTAGCATAATATTCTCCAGTTTCATCTATGCTGTCATGAGGGGTAGGAGTTCCTTCTTTCTTTCTGCTATGTAGTATTCCATTGTGGTACATTTGTACCACAATTTTTTGATCCACTCATTTACTGATGGGCACTTGTGCTGTTTCCAGCACTTAGTTAGTGCCTGGCTTTAGAACTTGAAACACAATATTTTTTTCCAGTTTAGTGTCATGACATGGTGACATGCTTTCTAGAGCCTTGCACTTCTATAAATTTGAAGCTGAAATACTTTAAACTACTAAAATTATTAAATAACTAGATATTTGACAGTGGTAAAATAGTTTTTAGAAGTTTTCTGAAAAGTTATGACTTAAAAGATAATGTATACACCTAGTCTGAGTGAATAGAAAATCAGAATAACACATCTTAGTCTCTCCTTTCCTTTTTTAAACTTCATTACTAAAAATTTGTTATTACTGAACTTTGTATTTAGTACCATATAAATAATTTATACATCAAAACCTTTAAACAATATGGAAGATAAGAAGTTTTTTTTTTTTTTTTTTTTAAGATTTTTATTTATTTATCTTTAGAGGGGAAGGGTAGGAGAAAGGGAGAGGGAGAGAAATATCAATGTAGGGTTGTCTCTCGTGTGTCCCCTGCTGGGAACTGGCCTGCAACCCAGGCATGTGCCCTGACTGGGAATCGAACCGAGATCCTCTGGTTCGCAGGCCCGTGCTCAATCCACTGAGCTACACCAGCCAGGGCGAGAAGTTTTGATATGAGAAATAACCCACACCCTTCCCACTGAATCCTTGTAAGTCTTCCCAAAGATTTGTGCAAATCCTTCTCACATTTGGAAGTTTGCACATTGTCAGTCCAACAGTGGATTCACGAAGTACTCTACTTTCCAGCTTTCTGGGTCTGTAAGAGGCAAACACTGAGCTCATGTTCCACCAACCAAATGCACACATGGTGAGCTTTGAATGAAAAATGAGCTACCAGAAGAAACAGGTGGTAATGGGAGGCACATCTGGTTTGCTGAACCAGGTGTTGGGAGTGGGGTGGCAGCTGCTGGGAAGAGTCGTCCCTTAGGCAGGGCTTTCTAGAGAGGTAGTGTCTTTGCTATCACCGAGGTGCTGTGGTGTAATTCTCAGAGCTGTTGCTGGATATTCAGCCTAGAGCATTTCTCTCAGCCATCCGTCAGTTCTGTGAGTTCTCCTCAGTTTTATTTTATTATTATTATTGTTATTATCTCTATTAATTTAGAAATAATTAGAGTGAATTTGGGGTGTGCATATAAGGGGCATCCTGAATACTCTGAAACAAACAAACAAACAAAAATAACTAATTAGGGGCTGGAAATAAAATTCCTGGGCCAAAAAGTACAAAGTACCAAGAGTAAGTTCAAAGTGAGTTCATTCATAGTCTTGAAGGCTAGGTGAAGAACCTGTATTCATACTCATTCTCTACTAATCGCATGAACCAGGTAACTCCCCCTTACTTGCTCTAACACCTCCATGCAAAAACAAAAACAAAAACAAAAACAAAACACCTCTCTTTCATTGATGTCTTCAATCTATTGACCCATAGATATCTGATTTTCTGTATTTATTTCTCTCCTTTAGTCAGCTTAGATGCCCTACTCCCTCACTAAAATCACACTTTTGCATGTTCTTCAATTTCTTGCCCATTTTCCCACCGTTGAATGAATCCAGTTATTTGAAGACTTCATACTTAAACTTGTAGTTAAGAATTTCCAGAGAATAATTGTAGTAAGCTTACTGATTTTTATCACTGTATGCTTATAATTCCTAACCTCAAATAGTACAGAAACCATCTAAGTTAATGTCTCTATAGTTAATGTCTTAATTCACTTTGTATCATGACTATGATATCCATTTTTTCCTTCTCTTAGCACCCCATCCAATTCTCTTACTGTTCTTGTCTTACAGACAATTGATTCTATTATATTTCATTAAGAAAATAGATTTTTATATCAGAAAATAACTCATTCCTTTTTCCCTGGTCAAATCAAAATACACCTATATGTTCCACCTGTGCACCCATCTTTCCTTTCCATGCTGAGTGCCTTCTCTTACTAGAGGAAAGCACCTCCCGGAAAGACTGAGGTTCCTTGCCTTCTAGCTTTCTCCAGGACTTCACTTCTTTGGTTATTACAATTTTCTACACCATCAACCTCTTTTTTTCTTAATGTCTCTATCACATCAAATACACCATGTTCATAACTTTTACAAAAGTCCACTCATCTTCATTTATTTCTTCAGCTACTGCATCATTGCTTGGCTACATTTAAGATCTTTTTTTTTTTTTTTTGTCAAATGAATTACCAAGTCATCTGATCTCTATTTCCCCATGAAAAATGCTACATGAGCATCTCATGGAACCCAAGGGTGGTGAAGGAAGCCAGGTGACATGACAGGCTGGCTCTGAGAACTAGAAAACTATCAGAGACCAGAATTTCTCTCGCTTGATATCTTGTTTTTTTTTTTTTTTTTTTTTTTTTTGTGGTCTTTTTATGTTTGTTTCTTTATTTACATATGTTTAAATCTTTCTTCTGGATCTATAAAACAGAAATGAGGAAATTCTTGAAAATATTTTTGTCTATTAAAATAGGTAAAACATTTGGTTTAGCCTTTTAAAAAAAGTCTATATTGTAGATAAACATTATGCCTGAAGGTTTTTGGAATAGGATTTGCGTGTTTTCTTTGAATGTGTCTCTATGCAAAGCCTGACCAGATAAAGGCCAGGTATAGTTATTTATATCTTCAAAAGACTAGCTTTTGCTTTCAATTTTCCAGAACGCTCTTTTTATGGATTTTCATATAATGTATAAACAAGAACAGTTAAGGGCTGAGTGGGAAATATACAATATATTTCATTGAAGTGAGACATAAAACAGTGTTCAATTACAAAGAGTTTTATCACCAAGATGGTAAGTTAGATAAAAACATTTCACAAAGATAGCCTGATCATCTTTGCTTCTAAGTTGATTCTTTCATTGTTGATAAATACCCTTTAATAGATCTTCTAATGTTATGTTTCAATATACAGACTCTGTGTCTAGAAAATATGTGGATTCAAATTCTTGCTTTGCCACTTACAAGAAATACTGCCTTAGGGAAGTCACTTAACCCATTCATGCTTCAATTCATTCATCAGTAAAATGGAACTCTAAGAATTATATATGTCTAGGAGAGAACTGGCTGATAAATACTAATATTATTTGTCACCATTTATCTGAAAATATTTATTATGACTTTCTATTAATTCATACCTTGCATGGGTATAAAATTTTAGATTAGCAGGATGTTTCTATCAGGGTATTATGAAGATAATATAATAAGCTTTTCTGAAATTTTCATTACTAATGAGAAGTCTGTCACTAGTCAGCAGGAAGTATCTTTTTTCCTCTGGTGGCTTTTATGATTTTCTTTCTTTTAAAAAAGATATATACGTTGTGTGATTCAATATGGTGATAAGGTTAATAACATCATATTTGGTCCTTTTTTCATGTGGTACGAAAATTTAACATGAACGCTCTTAAATTTTTAAGTGTAAAACAAGATGTTGTTCACCGTTATCACTATGCTGCACAGCAGATCTCTAGAACTTGTTCATGTTGCATAACTGAAAGTTTGAATACCCACTGAGCAACAGTTTACCCGGCAACCACCACTCTACCCACTGCTTCTGGGGGTTTAACTCCTTTAGATTCCTCGTGAAAGTGAGATTGTGTAGTATCTGTCCTTCTGTGACTGGCCTATTTCACTTATCTTAATGTTCTTCATTAAGATAATGTCTCAAAAAGTAGGGTTTCCTTCTCTTTTATAAGGCCCAATAATATCACATTTTATGTATATACATATTTTCTTTGTTCATTCATCTGTTAATGGAAATCTGGGTTGTTTCTATGTCTTGACTATTGTGAACAGTGAGGAAAAGAACATGGCAGTGCAAATATTTCTTTGAGAACCTAATTTCAATGCTTTTGGAAATATACCTAGACATGTAATTTCTGGATTATATCATAGTTCTATTTTTATTTTTTTGATAACTTTTCATTCTGTTTTCCATAGGCTCTAACAAGATCCTTCATTGTTTATTGCATGATATTTAATAACATTATTGCAAAAACATAATTTTTCTTCTTTTTTCATTTCTAAGGCCCTATTATCTGCTGAAGATTGTGGTCAGTGTCAATTACAAAAAGATGGATAAGATTATCTGAAACTTTGAGAAACATATCATTTTATGAAGAAGGAACATGCATAGGTGATTATCATGCTCTATATACTTGGTAAATTGTATAAGTACTAGCAGCCTGGACACTACACCATAAGAAAATAAAGGAGGTAGTGAGAAATGTTGCCTAGGACAGTTGTGGAAGATCTGACATGGCAGGATTTAAAATTTTATTGTATCTTCTCTATCGAGTACTTCTCTTTTTAAGATTCTGGATGACACGGAAAAGGCTCATAAACACTTCTGCCACCTGCTGAAGTGTTTTGCTTGTCACTAGAATAAAGCACTTGTGTGATTGTTGGAGTTGTGAGCTGATCTGACTGTCTTCTCATGGAACAACTTTTCACTTGAAAAATTAATACATTATGGTTATTCTCACCCAAGTGTTTGACAGATGTTTTCTGATAAACGAACAAGGTGAGACTGCCACTTCAAGGAACATAACTGGTAGTATTTGAGGCCAATGATATAACTGACTTTCAAGGAGTAATTTTGGAAAATGCGTGTTTATCACCATAGATTTTTCAAAATTTAGGACTTTTCTGATGAGATTACCAATGCTGTTGACAGATATGTTTTTTGATATTGCATAATGAAATGTGTTAACGTATGGATGATATACGTAACTGTAGGAACCAATATTTTCTAAATGACTGATGCATAATGTTAGCAAAACCTCACAGAGTAAAAGGTTTTAAATACAAAAGTGAAAAAAAAGGACCTACTTTGAAACCACAAACTAATTATAATGTAGTAGAGAATAAAAGCTTAGTTGATGCACATTCAGATTTCATATTGTAATCAGTATTGTGAGTATTGGCGTGGTAACTGGAAAGAACAGCCACAATTTGGGCTCGTCAGTAATTAAAGGGATTGCACAAAGTATATTGCTCTTCTCGATATACAGTTCTGTTGTTATTTTGGTTAACATATAATAAGATTATTGTTATTTTTAAACTAACTAATAAATACTTAAAATTCTCAGTTTTCTTACTTAAGGCAGCAAATATTGATATACGTACATTTAAGAATTCTTCATGGTCCTCAATAATTTTAAAAATTATTGTATAAGATCTCTGATACCAAAATAGTTAAAAATATGATGCTTTCCAAGACATTGCATACAAGGATTTGTTGGAAAGACTACTAGTTCCTCCATTCCTATTAATTATGTAAACTCACTGAAACTGGAAACCATCCAACTACGTTAAAAATAATTCTTAAAAACTAATATAACCTAAGGTTGTAACTGTGTTTTTTGCTTTTTTATGGATAGCCATAGAAATATCTGCAATATCTTGGATTCTGGACTGTGTCAAGTTGTATGGTTCTGTGATAAATTTTATTGCAAAATTTTCAGGTCAATATTCACTGACATTTAAGTGACTTATTTGTTGATGTGATGTTATATGAAAGTAAGAAAAGTGGTACATTTTAACATATGATTTCTGGTTTTAAGATAATATTCTTACCTATGTTAGAAATGTAATGAAGATTTGGTAACAGGTCAACAAAGTTTAGTAAAGAATACATGAAAATGCAGAAAAGTAAGCAAACTAGTTTGGCATGAAAAATAGTATTTTTTCTCTGAATCTTATTTGAGATTCACAACAAAGAGCAACAGTTTATAAAATATATGTAATGAATCAAGTTGGATATTATACCAGTAAATTCAGAAATGAAAAAACATTTTGAAAAGATAAATACATAAATTGATCAATTGGTTCAGCATAGAAATTGCATAAATTATTAGAGGCTGATATAGCAATATGCAGAACAATTCTTTCAATCCAAAATATTTGGTTAGTAAAATGAAGAAATAAATCATTCTACATTAAAGAATATATAGTAATTTTCTTCTGCTGTCATGGAAAAATAACAAAAATATATATATTGCAAGCATGACAATAACATTTCCTTAAAAAGAATCATTTTTCAGAGACTAAAATTATAATTGATTTTAAAAAATCTACCAGGCAGACTCAGAGTGAAAATGTAGAAGGAGGCAATCATGATGGATGGCTATGATGTGCCTTCCATTAAATCTGTATTTGATATAACAGAGATAAAAGTGGACATTTCTCTTCCTAATATTGTTTAGTTTTATATTTTCATTTTACCTATCGCTTGTGCAGTGCACACTAATTTGTGTGTTCAAGGGGAAACTTTGTATCTGGGTTTCAATGGGAAAAGATTATACCTTTTCTATTTTTAGCACATTTCATGTAGCAGCATGTCTCCTAGCCTGCAAAGAAAAAAACTGTGGTGAGCTGGATGGGTGATGGTTATATCTATGTCCTCCAGCGAAAAACCACTAGGAACACTAGAATACTTGGTTTATTACAAAAGGAAGCTAGGAAAAGCACACACCATGGAAAATGGTGTGGTCATCTCAGTGAGAAAGTATTAGCAGGATGTGAGCTTTTGTTAGATGATTTGGAGAGTTTTTTTTTTTTCTTGAAGAAACCTTTATTCTACATGTTGAAAATTGAGTACAATAAAAAAATACATCAAGCATTTCTAGTTGTAGAATAAAAAAGTACAACTGCTTAAAGGCTCATTAAGAATGATTTGGAGAGGTTTTAAAGAAGTAGCACTTTGCTTTGGTGATTGAGTTTCTTAATAGATGTTATCTAGAAAAAAGGAAGATGAGGTTGAGACCCAAACTGTAATTAATAAGCAAAGAGCAGCCAGCACCAGGAGATGCTTGGTCATTTTGTCATGATGTTCTTGCTTTGTCTGTGTTCAGTCATCATTATGGAAAGGTCACAGTCTTCCTGACCCATCGTGGTCACAAAGTGGTCTTGTTTGATATTGACATTCTGTGACGTTGTTTATGTTCAAGAGGAGAACACTGACACCTGCCTGTGGGTCCCAGGGAGGCTTGCGGCAACAGCAAGACCTGGCTGACTTATAGATCCAATTTTTTATTTTTTTTATTTATTTTTTTTTTAAGAATTTTTTTTTCCTTTTTAGATTTTTATTTATTTATCTTTAGAGGGGAAGGGAAGGAGAGAGGGAGAGAAACATCAATGCGGTTGCCTCCTGCATGTCCCCCGCCGGGAACCGGCCCGGCAACCCAGGCATGTGCCCTGACTGGGAATCGAACCGCGATCTTTCGGTTCGCAGGCCCGCGCTCAATCCACTGAGCCACACCAGCCAGGGCTAGATCCAATTTTTTAAATAACAAAATGTATGAATAGCCATTGACTGTATTCTACTTAATTCAGTTTTTGTCCCCCCCCTTTTTTTTTTAAAAAGTTCAACTACACTGGAAATTCTTAACTTACAATTTTTGTCTTTATCTCCTTCTTGTAGAGCTAGCTTTTTCAGATAGCATGGGTTTGGGATATGAAAAAATGGATCAGTGAAGGATACTTTCAACTTTCCATGAGACATTAAGGCAGTGAATAATTAGGGTCTAAGGCTAGTAAATTAAAGATTTCATAGAGGTGTCAATAAATTCTTGGCTGGCATTTAATTAACAAAGGGCAGAAGTTTTACACAGACAGTGATTCTAAGAAAGAGCTGCCACATTGTTGGATATGGTAGAAACTATGGCTACAACTGAGCATTCAAAGGAGGGAGCAGAAGGTTTCAGGGCCACTGAGCTTGACCATTCACTAGTCCAGCCCTTCCTAACAATAGCCCATCCTTCCATCTGCCATCACTGTGCTCTTGAGGGACAGACTTATGATTCAAAAGGAAGATACATCTCCCTAGGCAGCTAACATCTGTGTTGTTGGAAACTTTTTGGAATATCTTATTCATGTGGGAATGAATATTGATTTCACTGCTTTTAGCAAAGCAGACTATTCCCCACACTCCACACTCCTTCTCTTCAACCAGGGATTATCATACAACAGTGGTAAGTTCTCTTATCAAAATAGCTGGGGTTTAGGAGCATTAATCTTTGTAATTCTGCTGTTAATGTTAACATTAGTGCATTTTGTTCTTCCATTCTAGGCAACAAGGACTTTTTAATCATTCTCTAATAGAAACAAGCAAGTTTATGCATTTGCTTGTTTAGCAAATATTTTTGAGTGCCTGCTTGGCCCTCCCTAAGTAATGGGGATAAAGAGGTGATCTGACAGAGATTCCTTCTCCTAGGGAATCTAGATCAACTTTAGAGTGAAGTTATTTCTTTTTCATAAAAAAGAACAGCAAAAATCAACTTCCATAACAGATTTCTAAAATATAGATTTTTAAAGTATATTTTATTGATTATACGATTACAGTCGTCTCATTTTCCCCCCTTTGCCGCCCTCTATCTGGTATTCTCCTTCCTTTCAGCAATCTTCCTGCCCCCTGAGTTCATGTCTATGGGTGTAATTTCTTTGGCTTCTCCATTTCCCACACTATTCTTAACCTTCCCCTGTGTATTTTGTACCCACCATTTGTGCTTCCTAATCCCTGCACCTTTCCCCCATTCTCAACCCTACCCCCTGCAGCTGATTACCTTCCAACTGATCTCCATACCTATGATTCTGTTCCTGTTCTGGTTGTTCTCTAAATTCAAGCACAGAGAGTCCCCAGACAAGTTAGACCAAAAGAGGACTAGACCTAGTCACATCCTAATTAAAATGCCAAAGGTTAAAGGTAAAGAGAGACTCTTAAAAGCAGTAAGAGAAAAGCAGAGAGTTACCTACAAAAGAGTCCCCATGAGATTATCAGCTGATTTCTCAAAAGAAACCTTGCAGGCAAGAGGGACTGGTAAGAAGTATTCAAAGTCATGAAAGGCCTACAACCTAGATGACTCTATCCATCAAAGCTGTCATTTAGAATGGAAGGGCAGATAAAGTGCTTCTGAGACAAGGTAAAGGCAAAGGAGTTCATCATCACCAATCCATTATTACATGGAATGTTAAAGGGACTTATTTAAGAAAAAGAAGATCAAAACCATGAACATTTACAGGTAACAAATTTACAGCTATCAACAACTGAATCTAAAATGTAGATTTAAAGCAAAACAGTAGATATGAAATTAGATCTCCCATTACATTATAGTGGGTAACTATATTCCTCAGAACTCATCAGGAATAAGTAGGTATAAGAAAGAATAAATTAAAAGTTAAAGTAAAAATTAATTAGACCTATGTTTGTCCTTTTAATTCAGCTTTTGTATTCTAGTTAAATTTTTAAGTCATAATGATTATAAAACTTATGTTACATCCCAACTAAAACTAAGGTCTTGATTTTGAGATTTGCTCAGTTTAATCAGAACATTTGAATTAAGGCAATATAGTTTTTAAGTTTGGGATTCGTTTGAGAAGGTTTGCTAACTTGGATAATTTTTTACAGTCACAGTACAAAAGTTATTATCAAGATACATAATCGAAAGTGAAGGATAAACATTTTTTACTATAGAAAGATCGACAATATGCTCAGTGATACCAGGGCTACTTTTCTTCTTTTGTATTTAACCTTGAGTAAACACTCACACATACTTTGAAAAGTTTCTCAGGATTTGAGGCCTGTCACTGAGAAGTACAATTTGAACTCTTGTATTTTACAGCTGGCTGGCATCTGAAACATTTCCTCTCAAGCTTGGGGCTACAATGGAATCTCTGGGTTTTTCAATAAGTTAGAGGAGAAAAATGTAGGCAGGAAACTCTGGCAATGGTTAAATTTGGTTAGAAGACCAAAAGCAACAGAAGCAGACTTGGTTCATTTTATGTTTGCTTATTGATTTTGAAATTATTTCTTCTCATTAGGTTTTCCAATATTTTGATTCAGAAAAGGAAACGTATGTAATATATATCAGTTTTAAATTATCGACATGTGATGGATATTCATGGACTCTCAATTTATCCCAGGAACTAAAATATGTCCAATGTGTGAAGGAGGTCTTGATTATTCAGGCAAGACAAGATTAAATTTATTAAGTAGTAGGGACCTCAATACAAGTTTATGAAAAAAAGAGAAGGACATGCTGACTGACTTTTCAAGCAAGATTAATACTAATGGGCTCAACTGGTAATAAGAACATATGCCAATTTAAGGGCTGTGCAGCCATGAAAACAACATTTTGAGGATGTCTTGATAATCTGTATTTTTTCACAGGTGTATCTGTTCTAACCTTAAAAATTTCACACTGCATTACTTGTATAATCTTCACTTTGCTGCACTAGCAAATATTTGTGGAGATAGAATATAACAAATAGCCCATAAGTAAAAGAAATCCAACATATTGCAGTCATTATCAGTCCCTGGATGTGAATTTTCTGGATTTGGACTTGCCAAAGACTTCTCTGGTAATGATTTTTCTTTGTGGTGGGGTGTAGTAAAAAAGTTCTTTTTTCTGTTCAGTGTTTGACTATATTATATTTCCCCCTTTTTGTTAAACAAATAAATACTTTCTTGGATATAAGGTATTGATTTTCTAGTTTACCTAATGTCAGTTACCTATATTGCAGATGGTTAGCATCTTTACGCATTTGAAATTGCTACACATTTAGCAGTAGAGGCAAAACAAATACACGCAGAAATATTGAAGACAATAGTTTCTTTTCACTCAGGGAGAAGCATTATTTTCTCATTACCCCCTGTTGGGTTCTTTTCTAGCCAGGTTTGGTATTGATTACAGCCTTCATGAGCTGCTTACCCATATGTTTATATGATCAGCTTCATTAGCTGTTGCGTTCTTAGTTCTCTGTGAGCTTTTATATCTATAACTACTATCTGGGAATTTCCCTGATGGGTGCTGATAACAGCTATTAAGTAAGTCACAAAAGACTTCAAGGTTAAAACAAATTTGCCCCATCTCTGACTAATATTTTACTTCAACATTTTCCGTACTACCCACTTTCCTGCCTCATTTGATATAGTTTGTTATACATTCTTCTGACTACCCCAATTAACTGCAAACTTAGGCTCAAGGGTCATGCAGCCTGTTTCTGCATCATCGGCTTTGTCTAGACAGTGACTGCCAATTGGACATGAGTCAACACAATTTGCTTGAATAAATTAATGGTTTCCTTCTATATAATGAGGTTTGTTTCTGTGCAATGAGGTTTGTTAAAGAAAAGACCTAGTGTTCTGTCTTGTGGTATCTGTCTTCCCACAGTATCCTGTGCATTGTGGTCACTAAGTAAATAGTGATTCGAAGTGGGAAATTTTACTGCAGTCTTGCCTTATAAATGAGCAGTCACTGATATCTGTATGATTTTGAGAAGTTAGGTCTTTCCTCCAAAATATTTTTTTTCCTTTTCTACTATAAATCTGGAACTTGGACTTGATGGATCATGAGACTGTCTTTCAAATACAAAACTGTAAGGAACAGAACCTCCCTTTAGTGGAGCTAAATAGGGACTCAATTCGGCATTTTCTTTACATCCTATTTGTTCAGTTTTGTCAAGAGAGGGCAGGAGGGGATCAAAAACGAATTTGTATTTCATTGTGTCAGAATAGCTTCGAGGCAAAGGAGTAATATGGATTATAGATAAGAGCTGTTAAGCAGGCTGAATGAGATAAGTTATTAACAAAATGACTGATCAATATCAAATTTAGAGAAAAGTTCTTGGGAGTTAGCTGAGGACTGTCTTGGTGTTCCTTCGGGAATGAGGCGTTCATTCTCATGGTGACGGCTTCCATCTCAGCACCTCTCTAGGGACTGCTCCAGCTGAAGGAAGCTGCTTCGCCCCAGCGTATGCCTGCTTTTTGAGGGCAACATGTATTCAACAAATCGATGTAGATGTAAAGAGGCTTGGCTTCTTTGTCTCTTTTGAATCAATGCCAGGAACTTCTCAGCTCCAGAGCCTCCCATAATATCTGGTTGATGCCTCTGCTTCAGCTTCATCACAGTTCAATCCTTCTATCTGTCCATTCTTGCTCTTCTCATCCTTCTTTTAGAAGCCACTTGCATGCAAACTTCAAATGACTCAGCATTTGTTTTGTGGGAATCTTAAGACAGTTGTTGCCAGATGTTGACATAGAAAGCTGACTAAAATGGGGGTTTCAAATGAGACTACACAGTGACTGGCTGGCAGTACAAAAGTTATTTTCTTTCTCTGGAAGGTGGAGCCGTGGTCATGGCATGTAGCTGCAGCACAAATGTTCATCCTTCACTGGTGGCAAACTGGGATGGAATGTCAGTGGGAGAAATGTGCTGGTGTGTATTCCATACCCCGTGTTTGATGGGATTGGAGGAAGTAGCGATTATATTAAATAAGATGGCTGTTTCTGGGGATCATTAATGCATTCAGCAAAGACAAGCAAGGGTTGAAGGTGAATAACTCCTATATAAGACAAATCATGAAGGACAGAGTCAGCACTGCAGCATGTAAACTCTTAACTCCTACAGTCAGAGAACAGCAGAAGATGAGGATCCCACTCAGGTCTTATTCATGAGAGTGGCAGAGCTCTGGGGATGGTTGAACCTCCATTTGAATATCTGGTATGCCAAAGTCTGGACCTTGGTTGTGCAGGGGTGAGAAGCTTATACTTGGAAAAGCAGAACTATCTGAATAAATGCCCTCAAATCCGAGAGTCCCTGGATTCCCCTGAACCTTTATGCTCTGAAGAAGTAGTCCAGTCCTTCCTGTGAGAGGCTAACAGTTCTCTCTTTCTTTAAGGGACTACAGAGGATTCTGCCTTATAAGACCACACTTGTCTGATTTAGATGATATTTAGATAAAATTTTGGACTTTAGATTTTAGAGTTGCATATAGAATGAGTTATGACCTTTGGGGCTGTGGGGCTGGAATAAATGTGTTTTGAATATGATAGGGTGTGGATTTGGGGGGACCAGGAGGAGAATGCTATGGACTAAATATTTGTGTGCCCCCCAAATTTATGTGTTTAAGCCCTAAGGCCCAGTGTGACTGTATTTGGATATAGGGCCTCTAAGGAAGTAAATAAGGATAAATAAAGTAGTCAAGAGTGGGCCCGAATCCAATGGCATTAATGTCCTTATAAGAAGAGATGCAAGAGAGCTCACTTTCTTTACCATGTGAGGACACAGCAAGAAGGCAGCCATGTGCAAGCCAGCAAAAGAACTCTCAACAGGAATCTAACTCTGCTATCTGTTTGATTTTAGATTTTTCAGTCTCCAGGTCTGTGAGAATATATGCTTCTTTTGTTTAAACAACCTAGTCTATAGTATTTTGTTGTGTCAGCCCATCAGACAAAGCCATGTTTCAAGGATGAATATTCCCAATGGCACACTTGGGAATTTGTGCTTCCCCCCGCTCCCAAGAAACTGTTAACTTCTGCAGATCTGATTCTAAGTGGGGAAATGCTTCCATCTGGGGGTGCAAGGGCAGTCCCACTAAATTTAAAGCTATGGCTGCTACCTCGCTACTTTTGGCTCTTTGTCCCAAGGGATTCACAGACAAGGAAAGGAGGCTCCTTCCTGATAAGCCTAATTGAATAAAAGCTTCTGTTGTAGAATGGGAGCAGGGAAGGAAGTATTTAGCACCCTGATAATCCATGGGGTGCCTATAGTACTCCCTTGTTCAATAATCACTAGAAATGATTAAGATATTAGCTATACCACAAGAAAAACAAACTCAACAGGGGCACAGAGCCCTTGGAGATGACAGGCTAGTTCATCACATAAGTCCCCAAAGCCCAAGAGAAGGATGTGGGAAATATAACATGGATAGCAGCTGCCTTGGTAGTGTATATAGTTGACTCTCTAATCTTTCTCATGTAAGTTTTTCTAGAAGAGAACAGCCAGAATCTCTGGGAAGCTATTTTCAGATAGGTGGAACTCACCTTGGGTGGCCAGAGTGAATACTGTGGTGTGCCATTGAGAGCCCTTTTTAGATCAGTGCAACAATTATAGCAACTGCAGGGAGTATTAGCCCTGACTCTTCATGGTTAAGTCCCTATCTAGGAATTGACCTTGGCCAAAGAAAGTCTCTTACTCAGGAGGGCATCTTATGTTCAATAGAAGATCATGAAGAGGATACACAAAAGTCTAGCCCTTTCGATTCAACTGAGAAAATCTGAAGGGCCTTTCAGATTCAGATCTCAGCATAGATGACCTGAAGACTTTGCTACAAATGTGATGTAACTTGGCTTCTCCATCTGCTCAATCTTGTTTCCTTTACCCATCACAAGTGCTCTTCCATAGACTATCCCTAATAAAACTCCACAATCTCAGTGTCTTGTGGTCTTTTTCCTGTGAAACATGACCTACAGCAACACCAATGGTGAAAACCAGTGCTGTGAGGGAAGTATAAGCCTCAGGGGCTGAGAAAAAGCAAGTATGGCATTTAGAAAAGAAGATAAATTATAAGATGCTGGCTTCCTGCGGGGTTCTATTGAAGATATATTTTGCTTTTGCCCTATGCATTCTTGTTCTGGGAGCCAGGTTGATAAAATTATCTTTGTCGGAGACATTGACCATCTTGTAGAGAAAAAGTAATGGGGAACTGTTTCTGGCTCTTAAAGATCCTCCCTCAAAAGAATGGCCAATTCTTACACTGAAGTAACATTGTCCCAAACTTGCCATATAGACATGCTTGAGTACAACAGAGTGGTGGTCTCTTGAGGAGGGGTGTCATGGAATGGGGTTACTGAACATGGGGGAGCGATAATTTGGACTGTTATAGGGACTAAAGCAGGAAAGACAAGACAGAGCCTGTTTAAGAGAATCTGGGCACAAGAAGGAGATGGGATCTCACAGAAAAGGCAGAAACTATGAACAATGTGAAGGCTTTTAACTCTTAGTCAGAGGTTATATTTTAAAATTATGTGGTACCAGTATATGTTCTATTTTTTTATTTTTTTCTTGTATAGTTGGTTTATTTCCCTTAGTCCTTGTTTTAATCTTATTTAGTGCTTCTTTTTAATTATCAACATTGGACCATGTTAATAATTTTTAAACAACAAGGAGGAGGTCCATGTGGTTTCACTTTTGTCAAGCCAATTGTAAATGCTAAATATTTAATTTAATTTTTTAAAATTTTATTTTAATTGTTGTTCTTGTACAGTTTTCTATCTTTTACTACCATGCCAGCCCACCGCCCCAGCCCTCCCCATCCATCCCATTTTGATCCCCCTAGTTTTTGTCCATGTGTCCTTTATACTTGTTGCTCTAAACCCTTCCCCTTTTCCCCTGAAATTCCCTCCCCTCTCCTCTCTGGTCACTGTCAAACTGTTCTCAATTTCAGTGTCTTTTGTTATATTATGCTTGTTTGTTTGTTTTGTTGATTAGGTTCCTGTTAAAGATGAGATCATATGGTATTTGTCTTTCACTGCCTGGCTTATTTCGCTTATCATAATCCTTTCCAGTTCCATCCATGCTGTTGCAAAGGGTAGGAGCTCCTTTTTTCTTTCTGCTGCATAGAATTCCATTGTGTAAATGTATCATAATTTTTTGATCCATTCATTTACTGATGGGCACCTAGGTTGCTTCCAACACTTGGCTATTGTAAATTGTGCTGCTATAAACATTGGGGTGCATAGGTTCTTTTGGACTGGTGTTTCAGGGTTCTTAGGATATAATCCTAGCAGTGGAATTGCTGGGTCAAAAGGCAGACCCATTTTTAGTTTTCTTAAAAAATGTCATACTGTTTTCCATAGTGGTTGTGCCAGTCTGCAATCCCACCAACAGTGCCCTAGGGTCCCCTTTTCTCCACAACCTCTCCAGCACTTGTTATTTGTTGCTTTGTTTATGATGGCCATTCTGACTGATGTGAAGTGGTATCTCATTGTGGTTTTAATTTGCATCTCTCTGATAGCTAGCGATACTGAGCATCTTTTCATGTGTCTCTGGATTCTCTGTATGTCCTCCTTGGAGAAATGTCTGTTCTAGTCCTTTGCCCATTTTTTATTTGGGTTGCTTGTCTTAGAGTGGAGTCATGTAAGATCTTTATATATTTTGGAGATTAAACCCTTGTCTGAGGTATCATTGGCAAATATGTTTTCCCATACAGTTGGTTTTCTTTTTATTTTAATACTGTTTTCTTTAGTGTGCAGAAGCTTTTTATTTTGATGAGATCCCATTTGTTTTTTCTTTCCTTTATATCCTTGCTCTAGGGGACATATCAGTAAAAATGTTGCTGCTTGAAATATCTGAGATTTTCCTGCCTGTGTTCTCCTCTAGGACTTTAATGGTGTCACAGCTTATATTTAAATCTTTTATCCACCTTGAATTTATTTTTGTGCATGGTGTAAGTTGGTGCTTAAATTTCTTTTTTTTTTGCACACAGCTGTCCAGTTTTCCCAACACCACTTGTTGAAGAGGCTATTTTTACTCCATTTTATGTTGCTGCCCACTTTGTCAAATACTAATTGACCGTAGAGACTTAGGTTTATTTCTGGGCTCTCTGTTCTGTTCCCCTGGTCCATGTGCCTGTTTTTATGCCAGTACCAGGCTGTTTTGATTACAGTGGCCTTGTAATACAGTTTGGTATCAAGTATTGTGATCCCTCCTACTTTGCTCTTCTTTCTCAAAATTGCAGCAGCTATTTGGGGTTGTTTATGGTTCCATATAAATTTTTGAAGTGTTTGTTCTATGTCTGTGAAATATGCCATTGGTACTTTAATAGGTATTGCATTGAATCTGTAAATTGCTTTGGGTAGTATGGACATTTTGATGATGTTAATTCTTCCAATCCATGAACACGGTATATGTTTTAGATAAGACTTAACAGCATATATTATGGAGCCTGGGTGGTCAGATTTGTTGGCTCCCATTATGCAAAAACTGGCTAATGTGCATCTATAGGTCTCTTAACTGCTAGTGTGCATCTGAACAGAGAGATGGTGGTTGCCATACAGAGGAGGGATGCTAGCATGCTATGGAGTAGGTCACTGTGCTCACGTTGTGGCTCTAAGTCTGAGCTCAGGGTCAAGATGTGCATCGCCCCCTTTTTAACATGAGTTTTCCTGCAGGAATATTCAATAGATATCTGTATAAACAAAGTTAGTATGTTGAGCTATGTTACCAAAAATGTTTAACATATTTTTAGGCAGATAATGTTGCTGTTTCATAAAAATATAATTTTGTTCATACTATTTGATTTGGGTCACTGGATATATTCTGTAACTGCTGAATAGGAGAAATAAAACAAATAGAATGAGTTACAAGCTCAAAATATGTTTTTTTCAATCTTTAACAACTGTAATTTAATCTAAAAATGGTATTCCAACTACGTAGAAGTGTGAGAAGGTTTAATAAAAGATTTAGAGTTGGATATGAAAATAAATGTTTATTGAGTTTTTTGCAATATGTTATCTTTTCAGTTTCTGTCTCTTGGGTCTGTATTGATTATCAAGGCCTTGTACCAAATTTTATACATTTACATATGCCTAGAAAAATCTTCCAAATTTTGTTGGAAAATTTACTTTAATGTATTCAGAAAAAGAAAACATAAAATTGTGATACTAATTTTTTAATGAAAGAGAACCTTCTGTAGATATAAAGAAGGCAGGTGTTCCATGCACATGGATTAGAAAAGCCTCCTCAAACCTAATTTTGATTTCATGAATGTTATTTGGAAAGATCCCAGAATAAAAGAAATAAAATCGGATGTTTCATGAATGTGAAGAGCTAAGAAATGAATTCGAAAGGAGACTAGCAATTTAACTGAAGCCATCTAGGTAAAAACTAAAGAATGTTATAAATATTTAGGTATGCCCACACATCTGATAAAATTGAACATGGTAATCTTCATCAAAGTGACTCTTGGTATGTCAGGGTCAAAAAAGATGGGAGATAGAAGTGTTGATAGATATCATCTGGTCCAGCATTCCTAGCTCAGCAATGAAGAATTTGTTACTATGTCACACGCTGTGGTTGAGCAGCATAAGGTTTAATTTCCCTGACTATTAGTTAGAATATCCTCATTATTTTCTCAGTTTCATCTCTATTGCACATTTTTTGTTAAATGCTTGCATTTTGAATTAGTACAGTGTTTTTAGTGACATAATAATAAGAAACTCTGAGGGCTTGTTTAGTATTGCCCTGGATGGACTCATGGAACCAAGGGTAGGGCGAGCCAACTTCTTAAAGGATTAAGGGCAGGGCCAGAAAAGGGTCATCAGGCAAAACCTCTTCATCCTTCTCCCTTAACTCTCCACTTCTGGGCATTTGCTCCATTCGTCTCTCTCCACAGATTGGCTTTCTCTACTCCTCATTGCCACCATGCTCGAGAATTAAGCCATTTGCAGCCATGGCAGTGAGTGGCTGTCCCAGACCTACAATTTATGGCAGCCACCAGTCACAGTCTCTGTAATGCACTCAAGTGTCCCTGACTAACATTTCAGCAAGAAAAGAGGGGATCTGACTTATTTGTTCAGGTCTAGTTTGTTCTTTTGGTCCCATCAGTTGTGGGAAAAATAGAAGGGACATCAGCTTTGGTTAAGGGGGGTTTCTTTAAAAAATGGGCTGGAAAGATATCCCAGAAATTACCTGATAGAACTCACTTTCCCTGTGTAACTAAGTGTCCTGCTGTGTGCCAGGCCATAGAGGTGAGCAAAAGAGTCAATGTTCCCGGCTCCACGGAGCTTGCATTCTAACTCGGATGGCACTGAGGTGGGTGCTGAGGGGTGTGCACATGTAAACAGGACACACTCTGATTTCGAAGAGTTGGCAGTTTAGTGATTTATATGAAAGTAGGAACTCAAGTCTAGGATGCTACCCGTTGAAGAGATTAAATATCCATTATAATTTCCCCCTTTATGATGTTACTAAAATAAATCTATCCACCTATTTGAGTACCTACCAAGTAGCATTCTAGGCACTTCATGTGATACAGAGAAAGAATAATGCAGGTCCTACTGACGAGAAGAGTAAGCATTGCTAAGGAAATAATTGACACTGAGAACAACTATACAGTTTAAATGTATGTGATTTAATTTCTGCTAGAAGCCATAAATGCAAAAGGCACTTGTAGAAATGACAATGTTTCTGTAAGTTAGGATCACCAAGGAAAACTGTCTCAGACATGTGAACTGTCAGGGATTTGTATTTGGACTGAAATTGAATATGACAATCATTTTGAGTTCTATAATTTATAATCTTCTCTAGTGACCCATTAAGAAGTGGTATTTTTTCCCACTGGTACTAATAGAAATACACTGATACATGTATAATTAATCACGAGTAAATATGAACTGTAAAGATTAGGATGAGAAATGGATGAGAAACATAGCAGACCTAAGATTTCAGGATTTGTGATATTCTAGTTCAGTCAATATTTATCCCAGAGAGATTTATTATCCGATGTAAATCAGATTTATATCAAATTTACTGATGGGTTCAGGCGATTTACAAAAGGCAGGGGATGGAGATTACTGTGACTGGTTAGTAGTGAGTTACCACTTATAAAGGAAGAAGTAAATATTTTCCCATTGAATAGTTGAGTGTTGCCTGTGGGTGTTACACAGATTAGGGTAAGACCTAGTAAGGCCAGTAGTATTTGGAGACCTTCTAAGTAAAAGTGCTGAGATTAAAGGTAAACAGATAAAGAGTAAAATGGGGAAACTATGAGTCCATAGTTTTGCAAACAGCTTATATATGATAATTTATTGAAAACAAACTCCACAAGAACTTAGTCTTTATAAAACTTCGTTTAGAAAAATGTCAAATTCTCAATGCAGAAAATTGAGCACAAATCTCCTTACGTTGGAAGCAGGCTTTCTAATAATTAATATGATCATTCAGAAAAGAAGCAACTTTTCCATAAGAATATGATTCATTTATGCTGGAAACTACTGGAGGAAAATGTTTTACTTTTATTTTTTCTGATGTAGGAGCCAGGAGGAAAATGAACAGTGATTCTAATGTGGTTGTGAAAGGTTATTCTACCTGCACCTCACCCTCCATTCTCTCACCCTCCAAATACACCACTGTCTTCAAATCATGCATGATATTCTCTTTTGGATTATGTTTTATAATTGTCATTTTGGGGAGATTTATATTGCCCCAAGACCAAACTTCAGAACTAGGAATTTCCTGTTGTCATTGCAGTGTGTAATGTTTTAGAGTAGGTGATTTGGTCTTTATCAACTACATTTTCTTTTTCTTTTTTACCTGGAAACATTGGCTTCTCTGCAGCATCCCCGGTGGAGAAACCAACACCATTGTTTATGTTTCTCCGTGTGGGAAATGCTGTACACACCTTGTACAGCATTTGTGACAAGAGAAGGATATTGCTACGGAAGTGTAAGGTTTAGAGCCAATGGAACATGAATCCCAGAATTAGTTGGCAAACATAGTTGATAACAGAGAAATTGTACAAAAGAATCATAAGATCACTGAAGTACTTAAAGTCTAGCCTTGAGTTCTGAGAAAGACTTTGGTGGGTGTGTTGTTGAATGGTTTCTGCTGAGACCGATCTGGTCAGATGAAAGTGTTGAGTCTCACACACAGAATGATACAATTTCCTTGCTTTCTTTGCACAGCCTGAACAGAGCTATTAGTGTATTACAAAAAACAACAAATCAATTTTAATGACAAACACACTCAATAAAGAAGGCTTGGCTATCTTTTAGTAAGGTCTCCCTCTTAATCTAGAAACCTTAAGAAGTTTCTTCACTGAAAGTTTCATGGGTAGGTTTCCAACTAGATGATCTACCATTCTTTTCCCCTAAAGACACACACACACACACACACACACACACACACACATCCCATGTGCACATACACAAATTCGAACAGTACAAACACATGCACCTCTATATACACGCACCCCACATGCATACATATGCTGCATGCATACTGCTGATTCATCTTTTAAAACTGAAGTCTCACTGTAATGAAAGTCAGGATCTTCTATGCATTACGGGACCAGATAAAGCTGAAACCTTACGATATTCCATAGCAACCAGCACAGAGTATTACCGAAAATCCTAGGAAAAGCTGCAGTTTATACCCCAGCCTAGCACATCTCCTGTAGCCCTTGACACATATAGCCGTCTAAGCGCTCTCCTCTGCATAGGCTTGGGTCCTACCTGGCATGGGGTTTACTCAGAGTCCTCCCCAATGCTGTGGGTCAGCGGAAGTTCTCCCAATGGCTACATTCTGGTCTTGGGTGAGGAAAGATCTTCTAATTGTCAAATCCAGCAGATGGGTTTTACCCTTTTAATTACCTAAACTCTCTGCAGAATTTGACAAAATTGTCTACAAGCCTCCTCAAAATGTCTCTGCTGCTTTCTTTCTAAATCTTCTGCTTATCATCACTGAAAGACTGACCCTGTGGCTTCTTGTGCCAGTCGACCTATGTCTGAAACTTGCTCTATTATTCCTTCCTAGCACCCCACATTATAGATAACTTATTATACCTCTCCGTCTCAATTTATTCATCAAGTAAACATCAAAAATGATACTTATGATGTAAGTGTGATGTAGTGATAATTAAATGAATAATATATGTAAAGTACCTAGTTTAATTATGGGTTCCTTATAAGAATTAGAAATCTTTTTTTCCTAGTCCACAGGGCCTATGGCATAGGCTATTTTACGGTTTTATTAAATCAGAGGATTGCCTTCCAGGTAACTTTTTGGAAATCAGACTTCATAGTTGCCTACTTTGGGGACAAATAGAAAGGAATGCATTTACCATGACGTTCTATGGACTCAAGAGGACTAGAGGGTGTGAATGGCACATATGATTATTGTCTTCCCCAGGCAATTGTGTATTGAATATTGGTTGGCTACCTGTGGCAAACAGATCCTAAATCCAGCCTCTTGGCCTGGTTATTTATTCCTTTCCAAATATTGCAGCCTGTAAGTAACACTTTCTGATCATTAATTACTTTGACTGAAGTGTGAATTTCATGCCTAATTATCGCTTCAAAAGGAAGGCTCAGCATTCTGTGTCACTGTTACTTTGCTCCCTGGTAAGCCAAGTGCCAGGCTCATGCAGTTGGAAGTGTTCTGATTGGCTGGAATGACTAGTCATTTAACTCGCAGTGAGATGCTCTTCTATTAAATTCATCGCAGGGATTCTCGCCATCACTACATATACAGACAAGTGCTGTTCTAAATTAACTCCCCAGCCAACTCTTCAGCCAAATAATAAATGATTTAAAACTATGAGCTTAAAATAACCTCTGTAGCTGCTTGCACTTGCTGCTGCAGCTTTGAAGAAATGCATTCTGTGTTTAACATGGCATGATTTCAGTCATTTAAGCAGAAATATATGGTTTTCTTAATTCCAGTTTTCTTGTACTTTCCACCTGGTTTATTTCAATTAAACCTAATATGGTAGTAATGCCTTCCCCCTTTTTTTCTTTTAATGCACAGTTAGAATGTGCAAATCTTACCTTCCTTCCACCTATATTTCCTATCTGAGATAACTTGTCTGTTAACTTTTCTCCAACTCACTATCCAAACTCAACTTTTTCCTTTTTATTAAGAACATAATTTAATAATTTCTCACAAGTGCACCCAGAACTAAAGCAGTGACCATTGTATGAAATAAATCTTCAGTATTTTCAACCAATTAACGAAATTATAATAAATACTTCTACTGCCTGGTGTTCCACACATCTTGTAAACTAGGACATTGTGTACCTTAACATAAATCCATAAACCCAAGAACTTCTATCAGCTTTATGAAAAAGAAGTGCAAATTAGACAACAAATCAAATGGCTTTATTATAATGATAAATATAGACTGAAAGACTTGTGCAGATTCCACAAAATAATTTTTGATTAATGATGAAAATCAAATCTGCATTCTATAGACCTAGTAAAGAATACTAAAATAACCTGAAGAGATCAAGTATTCATATTATTAACATGATAGAAGATTGAGAAATTCTCATAAAAATTTAAACTTTAAATTTTTCTGTATAGAACTAGAGAAAGAATTTGGAAATACTTTGTGTTTGACAAAAAGGCAAAGATATTATACAAAACAATGAAGTGATATGTAAAGAAAAGTTTACTTTTTGAAGTATTTTATTATTTTTATGACTGCTTTAATTATAAGTTCCTTTTATTCTCTTTACTATTCTGGAGAGTAACACTCAGGTGATACTCATTTTTCGAATCCACATTTTTTCAAAATTCTATGTGACAAAATCATAAGTACAAATTAGGCACATTTGCTGCAGAATGAAATATGATGTTTGTCTTGAGTAGAAGTGCTTGTTCAGTTGTGTTTTCAGCTATCCTAGCTGCTTTTGCTATGAAACACATTTTTATTTTAAACAGTGATTGATGTAGAATATCATTTTCATTTCAAAGGACTTGCAGGCCCACCAATTATTTAAACTTGGGTATTTGAAAGATATTTTCTTGAAATTATCAACAAAGTACAATTACCACTTCAAGGACAGCAACTGACAGTATTTGTTGCCAGTGATTATAATGGACATTTCAAGTGAACATTAGAATTTTTGAAAACATGATTTCATCACCATGAGCTTGAGAGATGGCTGATTCTTAAAGATTTTTCTGATGGGATCATTGGTGATATTAACAAGTATGGTCTTAATATCATATAACGAAATGTGTGAACATTTCAGTTATCTGTATAGTTCAGTGAACCAGTATATTCCAAATGACCAAAAAAAAATATGTTACAAAGTTATACATGAGTAAATGTTCCATTCAGATTTCAAGAAATGAATTTCAATGTAATAAGGTACAAAAAATATAACTTTCAAATTCATATTCTATTTTGCAGTGAGACTTTAAAAAACCATTTGTGAAACATTGTTATAGAAGTGAAGAGGAATATCCACAATTGCCTAAAAACTATTTTTAAATCTTTTTCCAGCTACATGCATGTGGGAGGCAAAAACATGAAACACACACAAGCAGGTGTGAAAACCCTCTTGTAGTCTGTTAAGCCAGATGTGAAAGAATGTGAAGAATGCGCAAAAGTGTGAAATGATTGCCCTCTTCCTTCTCTTTTGTTTTGAGAGTGGGTCTAGTAAAACATAGTAATTTTTAATAAATATATTTGTATTAACATGAAATATATTATTTTTAATTTTTATTTTTCAATATTATAGTTTTATTGTATTTTTCCATTATCATTTAGTCCTTTTATACCTCCCTCTCCCCCACACTCAACACACTTTTATCCACATCCATGAGTCCTTTTTCCTTTTTGCTCAATCCCTCCATCCCCTAACCTCCCCCACAATGAATTAGTAAATAAATATTATTAAATTTCTCAATTTTAATTTTGATTATGGTATTTATCAATATACGTAACACACATAAACAAAAGCCCTTTTAGGTATTTAATGATCAATATCTTTTTGCTTTAATTCGTCCCTTTATTTTGGCTTCAAAACACATACATACAGCACAAATGCAAACATAAAAATACTTAACACACACAAATGATCAGACATTTTCTAGCTCCTCCTACCATTTCAGAATGGGAGCACTGGCCTTTGCCTTAGGGCTTCCAGGCTAAAATAACTGGTGTCTTCTTTATTTGGCTCATTTTTAAAAATGTAATCCACAATCTTTATGCTACTCCCAGTAAATAAAGGCTATTTGAAGTTTCATAGTACTATTTCTGAACCTTATTCACTACTTTTCTGTTATTAATAGGCTTCAATATGCTGTACTGTTATAAAGTGTCCCTGAGACCAAAAAGAAAGTTTTAGAACAGATGATCTGGGCAACTTGTATTTGTCACTGAATATCCCACTTGGGAGAATGGCTCCCCCTGCACCTGGGTTGCACAGCCTTGGGCAGGCTGGCTTTGCTCAGCACCCACTGTAAGAACAAGCACCTGGGAGAGTTTAGGAGAAGAGGTGTGTAGGCAGCTTCTGCCAAAGGGAATTATTCACATGATCAGGAGGACTTGGAAAACAGAGCAGTGTTTTAATACAAGTAAAACATTTGGCCATTTGGTGGGACAGAAATAACACCGTATCTCATGCTATTGATGATATCAGAAGGAGGACACAGAATGTCCTCGTCCACCATCTTTTTGCAGGAGAGACTGAGGAATGCAGACACAGGGTTTTGTTCCTCCATGCCCTCAACTGTCCACGTAACTGTTTAATAAGGTTTTCAAAACTTCCTCCCAGGTGTGAATATTTTTAACTTTCTTTCTGTTGAGTAATTCCAAGTTTTATAGCATGACTTAAAGCATTGCTTTATTTATTTATTTTTAATTTTTTATTGTTGTTTAAGTACAGTTGTCTCCATTTCCCTGCCCCCACCCCCCCATCCCAGCCATCCCCACCTCACAGCCTTGAGGACACATGGACAAAGCCAAAGGGGGGGTGAAACATTGTTTATCACTTCAACATATTTTTTAACATCTTGATATAAATTTTTCTATAATAATTTCTAAGGACCTTAATCAGTGTTTGACAATTTTTTATATATTTTTATTTTTTCCTTTTTTAAAAACTTTTTTATTGTGTTGTTCAAGTACAGTTGTCTTCATTTCCTCACCCTACTCTCTCCCCACCCCAGCCATCCCTATTTCCCACCCTTGATCCTAGCCCCTTTGGTTTTGTCCATGTGTCCTTTATAAATGTTCCTGAAAACCCTTCCCCCCTCCCTCGCATTATCCCCTCCTACCTCCCCTCTGGTTACTTTCAATTTGTTCTTAATTTCAATGTCTCTGGTTATATTTTGCTTGCTTGCTTATTTTGTTGATTAGGTTCTACTTATAAGTGAGATAGTATGGTATTTGTCTTTTATCACCTGGCTTATTTCACTTAATATGATAGTCTCCAGTTCCATCCATGCTGTCTCAGAGGGTAGGAGCTTCTTCTTTCTTTCTGCTGTGTAGAATTCCATTGTGTAAATGTACCATAATTTTTTGATCTATTCATTTACTGATAGGCACTTGAGTTGCTTCCAGCACCTGACTATTGTAAATTGTGCTGCTATGAACATTGGGGTGCATAGGTTCTTTTGGATTGGTGTTTCAGGGTTCTTAGAGAGTAATCCCAGCAGTGGAGTTGCCGGGTCAAAAAACAGTTCCATTTTTAGTTTTCTAAGGAAATTCCATACTGTTTTCCACAGTGGCTGCACCAGTCTGCATTCCCACCAACAACGCACTAGGGTTCTATTTCCCCACATCCTCTCCAAGTGTTTGATAAATTTAATGTCTTTCCTCTAATCAACATCTTAGTAAAATCTGTGCATTTAGCAACAGGGAGTGTTGCTAAAACATCTAGTCTAAGATATAGTTATATTTAATATAATTAATTGTGATCATAATATATGTAATATATTGTATGATATATCATAGTTAATATATAAGTATATGTTATATGTTATATATATATTTATAACATAATATATATTCTATTTTATTATATACCATATAGTTAACCATAATATAGTGAACTGAAGTAGATCACCCTTGCTCCACAATTATTTGTGATTTTTCACCTAAAACCATCTTATACATTTAAGAGGAATTAAACACGTGGGTGGCAGATTTTCAAGCTGCACTTCCTGCCAGCATGAGTGCTTTCTGTGCTTATTAGGGAAATCAGCTGAAGGTTTAGAGGTCTCTACTAAGAGGAGGGGAAACAATAACACTTTCAGTAGCAAACACAGTAAAAACAATAATGCATATATCATTATGAAAGAAGACTGAAGTAAATGAAATGACTTAAAAGTGTAAAGCTTTGTTCTTTAAGGCAATACTCATTGAAGGTCATGGCATGACAGGTCACAGACAATTAGTACAAAAGGTTGAAAGTGGCACATAGGAAGCCCCTTGTCTGGATTGAAGAGAAAGAGGGTAAAGTTGTAGGTGTGAGGATAGGAGGTCAGAGAGGATGCTGAATTGTGTCTGGTGGCAATTCTTTTTAAATGAATAGGAAGAGAGCAGAAATAAAAATAGGAAAGAAACTTGGAGGGCCTTGAGGACAGAAGTGATATTAGGCATACATTGCAAAAGTAGCACTTTTGCTGCTGAGCTGAGACCAGACTTTTAGTTAAAGAACTTGTTTTAAGCACAATGCTTGCAAATTATTCATCATCAGAAGAATCTCCATAGACCTCTTCATGCATTGATACCTCCATTTCCTAAATGCTTATGGAATATTTACTCTTTTTTCCTAGCATCATTGTAAGTTGAAGATACACTGAGGGACTGGAGATCCCCTACTCTTAATGTGATATCATCTAATAGAGCAGCAGTGAGACAGATAATATCAGTAGAAACTGCTAAGAGTTGGACACATTATATGTCATCTTTATTATAAGAAAATGGATATGAGAAGTTCCATTGTGTGTACACTGTATGCTTCAAGGCTTTCAAAGTTGTGCTAATTGGATTGGTTTTATACAGTAAATGTATTTTGTAAAGTATAAAATCTATTTTTTCCAAGTTTTTTAAATGGGACACTTATTCATATCAAAATGAACCACAAGAGAGACACTTTTTTCTCTGAGATGTTGTGATGACCTGTGTGCTCAAAGGAAGTGAACTGTTTCAGGAATATGTTGGTTCTAAAACCAAAGGTCCTTTAGGCATCAGAAAGATGTGAAATTTCAGACAAACATATTTACTGTCATTGCCAACTCTGGTTGGATCCTTGTCAAGATGTAATTGCTGTTAATGAAAAAAGTCAATGTGATTTCTAATCACTTGCCTCATAAATTAATAATGCTTAGAGTTAACATTTTTATAGATTTTCCATGGCTTTTTCTTTGTTTCCTGTAACTATAACACTTAAAATGGTAAATTATAAATGGTTGGCATTTCCTTTGCAAGTAAGGTTTACACCGAGAAATTCTCTCAGAAAAATCACAACATCTGAAGAAGTAAAGATGTTTTCTAGCAGCAGAGCAAGGCAACTGATTGGAGATTTTCCTTTTTTAATTAAACATTTTCAACAATGGATAAAAGGTCATTGTAAGTGTTATAAGGCAAGTCCTTGTACACCTGGAGATTAAGAGCTAAACTTCTCAGCATCCCCAGGGTTGGTGTGAGCAGCACTGATGAGGGCATTTGGAAACCAGGAGTGCAGGCATCCACTAGCTGCGTATTTGACTTCTCTCCGTCAAGGTTTCTAATCTCTCTAATGAAGAGCCTGGATATCATGATGTCTAAGGTCTCTTACAGGCCACAGCTGAAACTTTAATGCTTTCTTATTCTTTTGGTTTTTGTTAAAGAGTATGGCCTATCTATAATATTTGGAAACAACCATGCAGTATAGTTGAAGTGATATGGGAATTTCAACCCAGCAAATCTGTTTTGAGTATTTTTACATAAACAGCACAAAAGTGAGTGAAACACAGGTTCTGCTTTCTGCAAGTCCAATATAAGACCAGTTAAGCAAAATACATTATAGCACTTGTACATATAAAATATGCTGGGGTATTAAATTCCGTTTTGAAAATCACTTATTCTGGGTGGTCTTCGTTGACTGACACATTAGTCTAGGGTCCTACTATGTTAATAATAAAACTACAATAATAATGCCTATTATTTACTGAATACTAGATATTATTCTAAGTACTCTATAGCTAATAATGCATTGAATTTTCAGAAAAGTTCTATGAAATTTTGCTACCATTATCATGAAAATATGGAAAATGTGAGACAAATAATTTAAGTGCTTCCCCAAATTCACAAACCTACTGAGCAGCTTGACTCTCAAGCATTCTTCTCCAAAGTACTTTTGACTGTGATTTTATGTATATGTGTGTGTGTGTATATATATATATGTGTGTGTGTGTGTGTGTGTGTGTATTTATGACAGTGAATTTTTATATATGTATTTATGACTGTGAAAAATATATATATTTACACTGCTCTTCAGTCTCATAATTCAAGGAAATAGTAATATCAATGGATTAGAGTAATTATTTTTAGCATGAGTGTTGCATAAGAATTAGAAGTTCTAGAATCCTGTTTGTGAACTTTTAAGTACATAAAAATATAGGATGTACTATAGAATAACTCTTTATAAAGTTTATTAATTATAGTTTTGCTACTCCAATTCTAGAGCAATTTTAATTTAGTATCCACCATTTCCATATTCTTAATGAAAATAAATCTTTCCTGGACGGGAGACCCAGTAAAAATGTGTTTAGAATGTTTTCCTCCTTGGTTAATGCACTTTTACCATACTCCATTAGCTTCAAATGGAGCGTAAGTTAAAGTAGCAGACACTTTGTTCCCTCAGACTT
This sequence comes from Glossophaga mutica, assembly GCA_039655065.1. NCBI lineage: Eukaryota > Metazoa > Chordata > Mammalia > Chiroptera > Phyllostomidae > Glossophaga > Glossophaga mutica. Next base: position 26,231,516 of record CM077305.1, read on the forward strand.
GGAAGCTCATTATTAAAAAAAAAATTGCAATAAAGATTGATCCAGGATATGAAAGACAATGTTCTGAGAAGCTTGTAGCCAATAAATGGCACTTCAAAGAGCCTTTTCCATGAAGTTTTGTAAAATACATAAATAAAATAAATAAAGAAATATGTCACACATTTTTGTTTACCTAGTGGTTGTATTATTACATGGTTAATATTATATCTCCACTAGACTATGATAAATTTTTATATATAGGCAAATAAATCAAGCAATGTTTCTGACAGAAATAAACCTAATTGACGCATTTGAGCTCAGATTTGAATCTGATATTTCATCATGCAGAACCAATATAATAAAATTTTCTTTGAGGAGCTGAGGAACTTCACTAATTTAAACCTCTATATTAACAACAATATCAATACTATGATATCAATGTAATGTATTATATACATTTAGACTACAGTTATGGTAACTGGATTTTAAAAATTATATCTGTAAAGTAATATATTCCAAGAAAACACTTTTTATCCTTCAGAAAACAATTCAGTAATTTGTAGCTAATTGAATGAAATTCAGTGCTATATGTAAAGAGGGAGAAAATAACGTTAGAATGCTTAAGATGACATTTTCCTTGCTTCATGGTTCATTATGGATGAATCGAAATTGTTTTAAATAATACCAAATGACAGATGCATTGATAATACTGGAGGATTTAAGAATCATAAGGCAAGGCTTTATTCTAAATCTTCAGGTAATGTAATAAATACCACTATCTAGGATCTTAAAACTTCAGCAGATTGAAATAATTTCATGGGGATTTACTGCCTTGTAACTGCAAAAGTGAAATATTAGTTTCACTGTTTATCAGTACATATTTATCTTCTAGATATGTGTTTTAAAATATTTTGTCTTCTCCCAAATACAGGTATTATTAATTAACTAAATGAAACCACACCTGCATTCTGAATTCTCATAGTGTGAAAAGAAACCACTAATTAAAATGGCAGGGAGAAATTTGAAAACTATGTGCAAATAAAGTCCATGAATAATGATGACTGTCAAGGAAACATATTGCTGGAAAGATGTCAAACAAGATGAATGAGCTGAGACTTTTCCTGTCTGAAATGAAGGATCTTACTCTACAGCTTGAATTCTAATAGCAACAACAGTTTATGCATCATTGGTTACTCTGTAAAAAGTGTTAGATATAGACCATTAACTTTAGCTTCTGGTTGATGGGGCATTAAATATGAAGCTTCAGAAACAACAGGACAGTATCCACAGAAGTGGACCACGATGGAGCTAATAAGACCACTTGTACTCATGCTAATACACACTTACAATAAAGGTGATGCTTAGACCAAAGAAGGGCAGAGACTCAGTGGGAGTGGGGCCATAACATAGCTGATTAGATCAGCTTCATTCATGTTGATGAACCCTTCCAAAATAAAAATAAAAACAAGAATCGAATTTTACATAGAGCAGCAGGCAGACCAGAGCAACGTCCTTTTTAGGAAGACGAGATCTCTGGAAGTAATCATATTCTTCAGAGGTGAACATTGGTTAAAATTTTCACTGTAAGTAATTTATTTCTTGAGTCAAGGCACAAGCTTATCTAGGAAAATCTTCACAAATCTTCCTGGACAAATTTTTAAAAACTTTGGAAAGAGCAATATACTTAACTTTTTCTAATTCGGTGGACACTGGTCTAAGAGAATGGCCAATCTTCCATAAACCTTGGGTGGCAGATTCTCTTTAGTGGCAAACCAGCTGGTCAGTGATTACTCAGTCCGGAGCTTTGGGCTGTGACATGGGCACTTGGTAAGGGGAGAACTTATCCACTGTGACAGAATGTGAATACAAGTGTAAATTTTAAAAATAACATATATAATCCTACTCATATGAAATATCAAGATTAGGCAAATTCACAGAGACAGAAGTTGTGTTAGAGGCTACCAGGGGCTAACAAGGAGGGAAATGAGGTGCTATTGCTTAGTGGCTGCAGAGTTTCTGTTTGGTTGATAAAAAATTCGGAAATAGATAGTGATGATGGTTGCATAACAGCCTGAATATAATACATGCTGCTAAAATTTATACTTAAGCATGTATATAATGGTAAGTTTTATGCTACATACGTCTTACCACAATAAAATAAAAATGGAGGTAGAATGGGCATTGAAGACAGACTGTGTTCTGCATGATTTGGCCTGCGGTCAGTCTTAGCTGACCTCATCTTACAGTTCTATTCTAAACACCCATGTCTGCAAAACTTGGCTGAGGCTTCTCTTCTTTCTAGGTCCTGGCAATACACAGGTGCATCTCATTCTTGCTTTTTGGGATTTCATAGTCATGTAAATTATTACGATATATAAAACAAACATAACCCTATAATTTAACATTTGAGATACTGCCTTAGGTTGTAACATCTACATGTTATTTAACTTAGTAGACTAAGAATGTGAAGTATTTTAAACAGATCTATGCCACTGTAAGTTAAACATTTAGTCTATAAGCAAATCTTTCTATTCCTCCGACTTCCACAATTTATATCTTTCCATTTTCAATGTTATTAAAACATTTTATAGACTATTAAATGTCTTGATATACCTTATTCATATAATCCAAGAAAATCATTTGTATGTAATACTTCTTTCAGTATTTCATTATTGCAATACCTCAATTTCCACCCTATTTCCTGGTAATAGATCCTGATTCTGCATACATATTTCACAAAGACAATTATGTCTCAGAAGAAATTCAATTTGTATGTTATCTACACATGGAAACTGAAATAGAAAACTGAAGACACCGTCTGCATAAGTTAGTATCTTCCATAGTTTCACTAGAAACATATAGATATTTGATTTTAAAGTAAAAATGTGTGTGCTTCTATTTTGCCTTTTTATTATTGTTTGGGAAATCACTACATTCTTTTTTTTTTTTAAGATTTTTATTTATTTATCTTTAGAGGGGAAGGGAAGGAGAGAGGGAGAGAAACATCAATGTGCGGTTGCCTCTTGTATGTCCCCTGACGGGAACTGGCCTGGCAACCCAGGCATGTGCCCTGACTGGGAATCGAACCGCGATCCTTCGGTTCGCAGGCCCGCGCTCAATCCACTGAGCTACACCAGCCAGGGCTGAAAATCACTACATTCTTAAAACACATTTTCGTGTATGATATATTCCAAATTAATTGGCATACTGAATTTTTTATGTATGTGAAAATGAAAAAGAATAAGTTAAATAGAATATGTACATTTTCTCTTGTCCTTAATATCCTAATGCACTAAGTAACACCTATCAGGTAATTTAGCTATGGTTCAAATTTAATTTTATATATATACACAAATATATGTTAACATACATGTCTACACACAGAGAAAAAACAGAAGACAATTTATAAGATATTTCAATAATCAGAAACATCATATTCTATTATTTACTGAAATATTAAATGAATTAAATTCTGTTCACTTTTGAGATTTGAATTTTTTACTTTATTAAATTGTTCCATTACCATTTACTTCCCTTAAACCCCCAGCCCCCCAACAATCACCATACTGTTGTCCATATCCATGAGTTCTTTTTCCAAGATGTGAATTTTTGGTGACCCATTTAAGCTGATTCAGTGTCTCAAATATATATTTTCAAAAATACATTGATAATTGAGCCCCAAATAATCTGGGCTTATATGCTTGCCTCATTTTCATTTCACTCTAATAAAAGCTATAGTTTATTGAGGTTTTTAAAATCTGTCCCCATACTTTGTGCGGACTAAACACATGTAAATGAAAATGAACCATCGGCTAAAGCCAAAGCCCCCATCTCTAAATACATGGGAAGAAGGATTTTTATTCCACCCTGACATTGTACTGAACAGTCCCCTGAGGCCCGTGTGTGCATTATTATAGTGCTGCTGCAGGGCACGCTGGCACCCTCCCTCATTATTTGGAAGTAAATTCTAGACTCTGAATAAAGAGAGATTTCCCTGTGGTTTAGTGTAGGAAGATCTCAAGGGGAAAATGGGACTGTCCCTGTGACCTTTTTATACCCCTGGGAAATGATCCTATCCCTTGCATGGCCAACCTTTGCCTTCTCTGGCATTCACAACTCTATCTTTATGAACAAACACTTAGCAGATACACCAACATTATAAAAGCTCCAGTGGGGTGAGCTAGATATAGTTTATTTTAATCTGCCCTTTTGCTGCTCAAAATTTCAGCTTCAGCAGAACTCAGTGAGGATTATCCTCAGATCATTAAAATGGGCTTATCTAGATTAAAATATTCAAATACCAGAGCCCTCGCTGAAATAATACTGCAGTAACACACACACACACATACACACACACACAATCCAATCCTTTATATACCTTTGAGCAAAGTGTTCTACTTTGTTCTCATCTAGGCTCCAAGAATCTTGCCTGAGCTCAGTCATATTCTCAATAAGCACCTCTGATGGTTGGTTTTATGTGTTAACTTGACTGGGCTAAGGGAGGCCCAGAGAGCCAGTAAAACATTATTCCTGTGTGTGTCTGTTATCATGTCTTAGGAAGAGATTAGAATTTGAATCAGCAGACCAAGTAAAGAAGAGCATGTTCACTAATGTGGGTAGTCATTATCCAATCCATTGAGGGCCTAAATAGAATAAACAAGGGAAGGAAGGGTAGATCTGCCATCTCTACTTGAGTGGAGACTTCCACCTTTTCCTGCTCCCTGAGGTACTCCTGGTTGTGGGGCTTTCAGACTCAGAGCAGATTTACACCGTGGCTCCCAGATTCTCAGGCCTTTGAACTCAGGCCGAATCACACCACTGGCTCTCCTGGCACTCCAGCTTTCAGATGGGGGACTTCTCAGCCTTCATGACCGCATGAACAATGAACCAAACATGTATATAAATACATGCATACATGTATGTATTTATTATCTGTTTTCTACAGAATCCTGACTAATCCAGCACCAAAAACATGGGAGGCAACTACAAATTTTTTTCAAACTAATAATAGCAACAGGAATAGCAACAGGGTAGGACTTAGCTTGGGCTGCTATTAAAGAAAATACCACAGACTGAGTGACTTAAATAAAAATTTGCAGTTCCAAAAGCTGAAAAGCCCAAGATCAAGATGCCAGTAACTCTGGTTCTTGGTGAAGATTTTCTTTCTGGCCAACAGGTGCTCACTTCCCGCTGTGTGCTTGCCTGGAGTCTTCTTGGTCTGTGTCTCTCCTTCTTCTTCGTCCTCCTGGTTGTTCTCCTCCTCCTCCTTCTTTTGCTTCTTGAAAGGGCACTAATAGCATCCTGAGGATCCCATCTTAATAACTAATTTAAAGCTACTTAACTCCTCATAGGCCCCACCCCCGAATATTATCCCATCGGGAGTTAACAGGCTTCAACATATGAATTTTTTGAGGGAGGCACAGACATTTAGCCCATAATGGGGCACTAAACTACCCACCCTTTTGTTGGTATCTCTCTGTCTCTTTCTCTCTTTCTCTACTTTCTACTTTGCATAAGAATGACTGGACTCTCACAAATAACTTACCTGGAGGGAATTTTGAGAATCATGAAAAGAAGACGAGACAAACTTTTAGAATCAGCAATGTACACTAAGTAAATTACAACATGCAGCTTGACAATTATTTAAGCCCCCATCATTTCTTAAAATTGCACTACAGTTTTGAGATATCAAAATTTTAGATTTTGTTTATTTCTCAATGGCCTCAGTTTAGAATTGCTGTTATTGCAATACCATTGAAGTTATCAGTGTGGATTATACTGATGATGATTCAGTGATGTGCAGACCTGGTGATTCAATCTAAATTGAAATCACAATCTCACTTCTTAAAAGAAACATTAAATGTAGGTTAATGTGTTCCATTCACTCCAGAATTATTTCTAGGCTTCTGAGCAAACCAACCATCAAAATAAGTATCCTTTGTTGTTCAGTGTATAAGCAACATCAATTGACTGATTTTCAAAAAAAGAGGTTTCATTTTTTAAAAACAATGCCATAATTACACATATAGACACTTACAAAACATCAGATAGTATTTGTGTGCCTGTGTTAAACTAAATACATAAAGTCTGTATTGAAAGAGCTAGATTGTCTCCGTTAAAATGGTAGGAAATAATTTATATAGAATAGTTTGCATTGTAGGTAAAGATGAGTAATGCCATTTAGAAAATAGGATCCCCAAAGAGCCAGATAGAGAACATGTACTACTCAAGCATTGCACTTACTCCGGAGAGAATGTTGTTGCACTGCCTCATACTGTTAACAAGCCAGAGCTCCTCATGATGTCAAGAGAGGGAGAATGAGCAACATCTGGGTTCACTCAGTATCTGCATGAAGTCAGACAAGTTACTTTGATCTTTCCAAGCCTGAATTTTCTATTTTGTAATATACGAAAGAATACCTCTTTATACTGAGGCGTGTTTTGAGCATCAAGGGAAAGAAATACAGAGAAGTCTAGTTATAAAAGTATTTGAATTAAATAATATTGATTGCTATTATTTACTTTCAAGAATACCTTTAAACTCCTTGGTCCTCTGTTTAAGGTCTTTGTTAACTTAACCAACTAATGTTTATCGAGCATTTCCTGTGTGCCCAGAACAATGGCTCTGCCAACTTTCATCTCCAGTCTTTATATCCAAATATTCTGGCCCTCATAATCAGAGAATTCATATGTCTGCATATTATTCTTTAAAAATAGAAGGAAAATGCTCTTTCTGCAATGCTATGTTTGTCTTATAAGAAGTGAACCATATACTCTGTCCCCTTGAGCTCTTGCCCTTGTAATACCCTTTAATCTCTTCCCATCATGGCCTCTTATGATACACATTCCATCTCAGATCTCTGTTGAATCCATTTTTTGCTTATTATCAGTCATTACTGCACACAGGGATCAGTTGAAGAGTTTCTTAAAAAATGCAGAATCAATATGTCAATCCTCATGGACTCTTGAGTAGTTCAGCTAGGGGTGTCCAACCCAGAGTCCACGGGTTGAATGCAGCCCAGGATGGCTATGAATGAGGCCCAATACAAAAATTGTAAATTTACTTAAACTCCCTTGTTTTCATTTTTCCTCAATTTCGTTAGTGTTTGCGTATTTAATGTGTGGCCCAAGACAACTCTTCTTCTTCCAGTGTGGGCCAGAGACACCAAAAGGTTGCACACCCCTGGTGGGGTATATGCTAGAAGAATACATCATTAGTAAGCACCACAGATGATTCTGTACAATTAGGCTGAAGGTTATACTTCAAAAAATATTTTTAAATCATTTCAGGACCTACACTTTCCCCCCAAATTGTAACTCCCTTGAGAGGAGGACTCATATCACAATATTTTCTTACACCTCAAAATGTCTAGAAGAAAGCTAAACGTGAGTCTCCAATACCAAGATGTCACATATCAAAAAGAGAATAAATAAATACTTGAAAGGATGTGCAGAAAAGAGAACCCTTGAACACTGTTGGAGGGAATATAAAATGGTATATACCATTTTTACCACTAGTCACTTTTACCACTAGTCACAAAAAATAAGTTTTTCAAAAATTCTATTAAATTTGTTAGGGTGACCCTGGGTAAGAAAGTTATACAGGTCCAAGTATACGGTTCTATAATATGTCATCTGTTTATTGCATCATGTGTTCACCACCCAGAGTCAAGTCTGCCGTCACCTTATATGTGAGTCCCTTGACCCTTTTCTACTCAGTGCCCAGACCCCTCCTTTCCCTCCGGTAACCACCATTACAGTTGTCTGTGCCTTGTGAGTTTTTGTTTGCTTGTCTTGTTTGTTTGTTGCTTTCAGTTTTGTATGTTACACGTGAGTAAAATCATCGCTGTTGACTTTTTCCACTTGACTTACTTTCACTAATGTGAAATTATTTAGATTAATTTCTGAACAGCAAAAAGGCCATCACCGAAATAAAAAGGCAATCAGCTGAATGGGAGAAGATATTGGTAGACCACCACCTCAGATAAGGGGTTAATATACAAAATATATAAAGAACTCTTATAACTCAACAACAACAACAAAAAAACAAAGAATCCAATTAAAAAATGAGCGCAGGGCCTGAACAGATGCCTCTCTCAAGAAATATGATTTTTAAGCTCTCATCCTATTGGAATCTTACTATGTCAATCTTTGCAAATGAAAGTAATCTAATGACTTTTTCCTTTGGGAAGTAACAAAAGGTGATAAGTAAAATGCCTTCTCTCCACTCTTATTTGATTATCACATTGTAGCCTCTGTTCCCCAACCTTTACTAAACCACCCCAAAAAACTTAGCATGGGGATTCCAGACCAAGGTGTAAGTGCTGCTTGTGCCAGTCTTGGAGGACAATGACATAAGGAGGCTGCTCGGGACAGCAGGAGGCTTCTTGGGTCATGCCCTTTGTATAGGTCACCATACCGAAACCTGCAATAGCCTAAATTTCTCTTAGCCTCTGGTGAAAACAAAAAAAAATTTCCCAAAAAATGTTGGTTGGAAGTTTTGCTTAAAAGAACCAGCGGCTCTTAATGCTATAGTAGGTAATTTGGGTAGGAGAAATTGCTGATTTCTTCTTAGTGGGCTTGGGTTTTGTACTGTTGCACACTGTACAGGGTATAGTAGTAGAAGTGAAAGTGATCAGGGCCTCATAGCTCCATTCCCAAGACAGACTGGGGAATTATTTATGGAAACAAGTCTTGATCCCTGGTTTCCTATAGGTTGTCTTCTGCTATTAAATAAAAGGTAAAAATAAATTTTGCATAGAGGTTTTATTCTGGAAATTTAGCTATTTAGATATTTAAATAAAAACAAAATAAGAATGGTAGAGTGATGTGGTAACTTTTTGTGCTTGATTGAATTTGTTAGTATAATGCTATATTTTGTAATTTCATTTCCTTTAGCTGATAAAGTTAAAGCTATTGATAAATATACTACATATTAGCAACTAGCATTGCATTTGCAAAAATGGAAAAATCCTTATAAATATGGTATAATTTTCACAAAGCTTAAGGGCACAGGTCAGAACATATTTGCCCAGATTTAGTAGTGTCCATTTTCCTTTGAATTGATAATAAAATATAACAGATTTTTGGAATTAATCTTTTATAATAAAGAAAACTAATCAAGACAAATTTTCTATTGTTTTTAAAAATGAATTTAGCTTTGTCTAAATTTTTTTAATATTCTAGGCAAAATAGAATTTCCTATTTAGTTTTTATGCTTATATTTTTCATTATCTCAATGTGGCATTTTTTCATTTCTTAAAGTAAAGAGAAGACAATACATGCAAAATATTGAGTTTAAATGAAAATGGTAGATTGAATGTAATAGAAGGAGGTTGGTAAAGTTATTTGCCACAGATTCATTAAATAAGTTCATGAAAACTGAAGAAGTAGAGATCCTATAATTTATGAATTATAGGAAGTCACAGATGTGATTGTTCAGGTAGTTCATTAAATTTGACCTTACATATCAGTTCATAGTCAAAGTATAGGCATAATACCTTTACAAAAATGTAATACCAATCATACTGAATATTTCTTCTTTACATATATTCTAATTGCATCATTGAAAGCTTAGAAAACTGAAAATTAAAATATGAAATTTTACATTGTTTTGAAATTCTGGAAGCTACTACTCAGTTTTTAAAAAAATCTTTCTAGAAACGGGCTGCCAGTGTCATTCCGTCATATACCTAGAGAAAACTTGTCTTTGCTTTTAACATCAGTCCTGTTTTCTTCACATGTAAGAAATGAAGTTAACAGATCTATTCATGTATTTGTATCTTAATGCACTTCTCAAACCGATTAATGCTAAAAGTTCCTGGGAATCTTGGAATTTCATTATAATGGCAACAGAATTCCCACATCTACCTGGCAATAGGTCTACTGAATCAGCAGGTCTGTTCTTCAGAAATTGGTCCATAGGGGCCAGAAATGATGAATGCTCCCTCTAATGTCCTGAAACTTAGGAGAGAAGAATTCCTTTATTTGTTTTACCCAAAGTGCCTATGTATTCTTTGAAATTCTCTCAATTATTCTGGTACACAATAGTCTCATAAATCAAATACCCAGAGTAATCCAAGATATTCCATTTAATTTGACACATAATCCCCCAAGACAGTGTTATGGGGTAGCTTTTTGTGTTCATTTAAAGCAAGTTTTCTCATTGTCAATTTAGAAGTTTAATTCCTCTGAATATTTTCAGTAGTTTCTGGACCTGAAAGTGAATCATCTCAGGATTTTGCTTCTATGGCTGCTTTGTAAAAGTCAGACTCAAAAACCTTTGGACTCACTCTCTTTTGCCTGGCTTCTTTCTACCCAGAGGTCCTTATAGTGGCCCATTTTCTTGGAGCTGGTTCTGTTAAATCTTTTACTCAGCCATGCAGGTCAGAGCCTTTATCTAGTTAGGTGATTACTGAGGTTCTTAGGGCTGATAGGTAACCTGGGCATGAATATCTATCTGAGCTTAGTGATGACATTTTTTCCCCTAGTTCTATGGCTTCAATTATGATCACACTTCCCAAGACCACAGAGAACTGAGACATTCATTAATCAGATATCAAAGAGACATAAGCATAAAACAGGCTCCTCCTGTGATGTGAATTATTAAAATCTTTTCTAATTACTCGAAGATGTTTTGATGTTGTTATTGTGTTCTCTAACAATTACATTCAAGGCACTGAGAGGTATGAACACGAACAATTTTCCTAAAATTGCTGTGCTGTGATGAATCATGACTGCGTATGTCATAATCATCAGTTACCTGTGAGAACATGCAGTGTCTGGTAAAGTGGTACTTCGCTTCCTACACTTCCACTGTCTCCCCTCTAAATGGAAGCATTTGTTCAGCCAGTTACACACTCCGGGTCTCTGATTGTGTTACTCCTAAAAGGTAACAGAATTGAGTTTGCACTATGAAAGTGAATTTCTTCTTTTTATCTGTCACATTACGTAGTACATGATATGAGTAAGAGGACAATCTGTGATCTAAATGATGAATATTCGAGTTAAATTTAACACATTTGTGGCACAAGTTTCAAGAAGCGACTGGCATAAAATGACTTATTCTAAAAGTACAGCATGAGCTAACTCTATCTTTCTCTGTCTCTCTCACTTTCTCTCTCTTTCTTTCTTTGACTAATTAGCAAAGAAAAGGATGGAATCATTTGCTCCTGGAGAGACAAAACTAAGAGTAAAGATTTGCATGAAACCGCATATGATTGAGAATGATCTTTAAATGAAGAGATGGTCCCAGAGAGTCTACTGTAAGCACTGCCTGTGAATCTAGGTTCCAAATGATATTTTAAAATCACAATATATTTGATTTTCATTTTTTCTGGCACTCATCCGATTTCAGAAATCTTCTTCAAAAATAACTTCCCTTAAAAATCCCTGCAATAAAAAGAAACTTTCTGATAAATTTTTGTAATTTATTATTTTTATTGAATTTATATAATTTACTATTTTAAGTTAATACAAATATAAAATCAATGTATTACTTAAATTATCACTTTTTGACAATTATACATTTCATCTCAGTTGTCACTGGGCAAATATGCCATATTAATTTCAAAAAATAAAAGTAAATATATGAATATCTTAGTATGGGAATAAAAGTTAAAACTAAAATTCATTTTTGTAATTATGTGATAGAATATCCCCATTTTAAAATAAGAATCCCCAAGGAATTAAGCGTTTTGCTCCAGTTACCTGTTATAGACAAAGGACTTCCAATTCCAAGTCAAAACACTGCTGGAAGTCCAAGGCTTACGTTCAGAAGTGCGATCATTTAATCACTCTAGTTCTGTTACTATTATACAAGTTTTTTCAATAATGAACATATAACCTATGAAGTATTCTAGAATGTTAGTTGTTTCTTCTATGTCATGATATTCTTACAGCTAGAATCTACCTACTAAAAACCCTATCACTGTCTGTAGTATTACTGTGTTTGTCACATATGCTGTTATTTCTGTATGAGTCTATGTTTGAGTTTTCTCTTCTATGATCATGCGTTAAGCTTTAAGTATATTCCAAAGTGTTTTTCACATGAACTGTTAGACTTCTATAGAAACTGCTTCCTTGTCTTTGTTATATTTTAAAACAGGGCCTCATTTGAGCTTCTATGGAACTACACAAGTTGAATTGTATAGTGTTTTATTTTTAACTCAAAATTAGGCTTTTTCAATTCATCCAAGTTGATTACTATAGCTGTGATCCATGCATGATTGTGGCTATGTATTTTGCCATGTGACTGTACCACAAATCATTTATTTTATTTTGATGAACATCTTGGTTGGTTCTTGTTGGTGCTATGGTAAAAACGATGCTCTGAACTCGTCAGCGCATGCCTTCTTGGGTGTATTTTCATGGTTTGCAACCACAAAGGTGTGATTGGAATAATATTCTATTGAATAAATATTTTACTTGGTATGCATTTTAATTTTAAGTAATTTTAAAAATAGGCATTTTACTGAGTATGAACAATGGGTTGTCTCCAACTTTGGTTGTTACATTTAGTGAAGCTTGAATATTCTTGTACATGTCTTTTGTTGAACAAATACGTGCATTTTTGTTGAGTTTATAAATAGGAATGCTGGGACATAGGAAATGCATGTATTTGGATTTAATAGATATTGTCAATGATTTGTTTTACAAAATAGTTTGACCTATTTGCCCTCTTATTTGCAGAAAATGTGAATTTTTCTGCAGCATTCACATTGACAGTTATCTGTCATTTTCATTTTAACCATTCCAGGATGTGTGCATTTGTCTCCTATTGTGTTTTTTTTTTTTAAATGTATTTTTCCTTGATTATTAATGAAAGGAATTACTTTTGAATAGATTTTGAATTTCTATAATTTTGAATTTATTTTGAATTATCTATATTGTAACGTGCCTGTTTATTTTCTTGCCCATTTTTCTTTTGTCTTTCTCTCACTTAATGGTTTGTACAATATTAAACTATATTTTAGATATGAATTTCTTATTACTTATGCATGTTATAAATCACCATTCTCATTTTATGATATTCAATTCTTTATTAATGATGTCCTTTGATGAACTTTTTATTCATTCTGAGAAAATTTTAAATTAATGTCTATGAAAAAAATGAAGACATTACTTATTATAAGAGTAGTCAACTGTGCTTTTTCCCAACTTGTTACAGATTATGGTCTGTCTGGACAATGTCCAGCCATTGTTAATACAATGAGAATGACTTTCATGACACCAATGTAACCTGGCAGCAAGGAGAGTGGCCTGGAATGCCCATGTGTGAACAATGGCGATTTTACTATACTAGTCAGTGAGGGTGGTAGACACTGTTGAGTGAGCATGTGGATTGTGTGGCTGTGCTTTAAAAAATGATTGAATGAGTAGAGCAACAAATCTGCATCAAATTTTGTGTTAAGCTTGAACATCCTCCACGGAAACTATTCGGATGATTCAGAAGGCTGCAGTGATGGGCAACGGGTGATTGGCAGCTTTATCATGATAACACACCTGCTCATGCATCATGTCTTATGCAGCAATTTTGGCAAAACATCAAATCACCCAGGTGACTCAGGCCCCCTGCAGCCCAGATTTGGTGCTCTGCACTTCTGGCTTTTCCCAAAACTAAAATCACCTTTGAATGGGAAGAGATTTCAGACCATTGCTGAGATTCAGGAAATTCAGTGGGCCAGCTGATGATGATTGGGAGAACTCTGTGAGGTCCCAAAGCTGCCTAATTTGAAATGGACTAAGGCCTGCATTGTCTTATGTACAGGGTTTCTTGTATCTTGCACCTTCTTCAATAAATGTCTCTATTTTTTATATTACATATAGTAAATGGCTGGATACTTTCTGGGCAAACCTTGTATCATATATATGTATATATATACATATATATGATATATGATATCATATATATGATACTATATATGTGATACCATATATATATAATGACTCTGTAGCCTAAATGTGAAGACTCATCTTTACTTAAAGTCTCTTCATACTATGTCATTTTCAAAAGTAGAGATTACTTTCAAATTCTTATCTTAAATATGCACAGCATTTTTGTCCTTTAGTAAGGATCAATAGAAAAAAACATATGTAGTTTATATACATATAATTTTACAGCTTAATTAATACTAGAGAATATCATGCGTGGTTTAATAAATGCCTGATACTTTGACTTTCATCAAGAACATATTTTGCTCCTGGGAAATTCTTAATCATTCGCCTACACGGTTCTTAAATATTAGAACCAGGGGGGAAATCTGCCATATCGAAGGCATGGATTTTGTTGAAGAACATTTAAATAGTTAAGAATATACAATAATACAATGGAAAATATGACAAATTGAAAACTGGAATATTGGCACAGATGTAAGAGCATGGATGAGATTCATAACATGAAGAGTCAAATTAAAATGATGATAAAACAGTTACCTGATGCAAATTTGGGCCAAGATAAATTTATCTTTCAGAAGGCTGGAGGATTTTTAAGTACATTTCAGGAAGTCATTTTTTTCTCAAGCAAACATTGAAGTAATTTTTACTTCCTTTAGAGAAACAGTTTATTGCTGGACTGTAGTATGGTTGGTAAGGAACATAGGTGTAGTTTTCTCCTTCCCTGAGATAGCATCATGGCAAGTGAATGGAAGGGTGCCAATAATGTCTAGGATTCATGAATTCTTGCCTCTGATGAGTAAATGCTTCTATTATCCTAGACTCATCACTTTTTTTTTATCTTTTATCCTCATACTAAGCGATTCAGGATTCTAATCACACTTGCCTATTTCACTGAAGCAACATAAGATTAATAGCCAAATTCTGCCTAAAGCTCCAGGGGAAAAATTAATAAAAAGAAGTTGCCAAAAATGTTGCACTGTCCATTTTTTAAAATATCAGAATATCTAGTAAGTTCTTCCACATATTTTCATCTGTCAAAACTTACTCATCTTTCAAGTCTATGGAAGAAGTAATTTTATGCTTTTTTTTTTTTTTTGTGAAGTTTTCCCTTGTCTCGGTCAGAATAAATCAATAAACTTTTTCTCAATACTCTCCAAAACTTTGTTTTTACCTTTGTTGCAAAACTGCTCCCAGGCTTTGTGTGCTGCCGTTGTATAAGTGTCTGTGTACAAACCCATTTATTTTATACTTTCAAGGCTTGCTATTAAATAAATAAGAAATACCAAAACAATATAGGTTACATTTAGGAAAACTCTAATTTTATTGATTGTTTTATAAACCCCATGAACTAAATAAATGAAGGTATTTCTTGTTTTTGCATTATCAGGGATGCCTCCCTAACCTAAGTGTACACCAAAGTGGAGTGAACTAGGTTGAAGGAAACATCAAGTAGAAAATAAACAAAAGTGAAGGTGAAATAAGAGCAACCATTGTTTGTGATCGAGGTGACAAAGATGGCCACTTGTAGACATCACCGGGGGAGTGATGATATTTCACTAAGTTCATTCGTCATTTCCTTACTACCTTGCAAGATTGAGACTGGCAAAAATAATAATTAGACAAAATTAGATTTGTAAAAATATGAAAATAAGTTCATGTAAATAATGATTCAAAGTCGTATCCAAGACTTATTCTCCTGTTATTATTGATACTTTATAAGAGTGATAAAATTCATCTTTCCTAATGTTAACATTTGCTGCCCCACCAAATCATTATTTTAGAGCATGGAAGTTCCTTTTTCTCCAAATAAATCTCTTTCAATTTTGTATACACCCCTTATCTTTTTTCCCAGGGATCTTTCCTGATACAGTGAAAGATTACTTACTGTCGGATGGTGATGGGAACAGTACTCTTGAGGGAGGGAGAGAAAGAGTGGGAGGGAGAGAGAGTGAGAGAGAGAGAGAGATATGTTTCATCTGAATATAAATGAACATGTATAAAGAAAAAACAAACTGTATGATTTTCACAGGTAAAATGGACTTAAAGTACTGAAAATTAAAACTAAAATAATTTGGAAGAAAAAGAACAAATGAAATCAAGTTAAATATATTTGTAATAATTGTTTTATTTTTAAAAAAGATGTTATGTTACTCCTAAGGGACTTTTCATAAATATTAAAATAAAATTAATTTTATCATTTTTTTTGTTTTTTACAATTTAAAATAATATTTATCTTGTACACATAGGATGTTACATATAACATCTTTAATTTTGCTTTCATTAGTATTGTATTTTAAATAGTACCCAAAATGTCATCCATTCTGAGGTATATTTCTATTAAATGGTGAGAATATGTGTTTACTTATCTATACTTGTACTTTGATTTTATTTTGACTACTAATATGGGTTTTTATATTAATGAATTAGTTATCAATATTGAAACTCTTCTAATGCTAGGAAGTTCTCTAACCCATGACCTTGGTCATATTAGGGCAACATTTTCTATGTTCAAATAATTTATATTTATTTAGTTATTTAATTGTAATTCATTCATTAATTTATTTATCCACATTCACTAAATGCCAATTATATGTCAGTGAATGAGGAGAGACAAGGTTTTTTCTTAAATATAGATTAATTTTGGTTGGGTGTGAAAATTTTTAGCTATAAACAAATAGAAAGAAAATATAAATTATTGCTCTTTAGAAAATGAAAGTAAGGCTATGGACTGGGGTCTGATCGAGTGGCTACTTTAGACTGAAAGTCAGGTAAGTCCCTCTGAGAAAGAGATTCAAGTACAAGAAGGTGCCAGTCCACAGGAACGTGAGAGGGAAGAGCTAAGGCAGAATTGATTTTATACTTTTAAAGAATAGCCAAAAGACCCATTTACTCTAATGACTGTGGACCAGGGAAAGATACTATGCAGTGAGATGGGAGATATGTATGCTGGGGCCCATTTAGGTAGAGACTGTAGGTTAGAGCAAAAGGTTAGAAATCACTGTGAGTCTTGGGGGAGATACTGCACCTCCTACTCAGATGTACGGCATGGCTTGGCTCATCAGTCTATAACACTGTTGTTCAAAATAGTCTCCCAGCTTGATTTTCATTAATATCTCAAGAGGTAGAATTACCTTTAGTAATTTTGATATTTTTAGTGTCTTTTGATATTTCTCCTCCAGTTATGAATTAGAATAATTTATACATGTCTGGCATCTTGTGTGTCTTGGATATATTCACATACAGCCCTTGGTATGATCGTCACTAACATCCCTGCATAGTATGCTGAGAGGTAACAAATAGAACACTGATTAACAGGGAGACTTTGGGGTTAAACTACATTCCAGTTTTGTTATTCAGTAACTGCAACATTAGAAAAATGACTTAACTTCTCTCTGCTTCTTATGCTTCATCCATGTACATTTTTTAAAATTTTACTTTTTATTTGAATACTCATTTAGCTAATTTACTGAAAGTTCTTAAGAGTATTCATTGCCCCATTATTCACGATAGCCAAGATGTGAAAACAACCTAAGAGTTGTTCCACAAATAATTGGATAATGATGTGGCAATATACAATAGAATACTACTTGGCCATAAAAATGATGAAATATTCTCATTTGCAACAACAGGAATAGATATTGAGAGTATCATGTTAAATGAACAAAGTCAGACAAAATAGGATAAGAACCAGATGACTTTACTCATAAAACAGAAAGTAACAAATGAACAAACAAAAAACTCATAGGCACAGGCAATGGTATGGTGGTTACAGCAGAGGAATGGCAGTGGGGGGACGAATAAGGGGGTCAAGGGGGTGGAGCACATGGTGATGGAAGGAGACTAGACTTTAGGTGGCGATCAGGCAACACAATATACAGATGATGTATTATAGAATTGTACACCTGAAGCTTATATAATGTTAATATTAACTATGTTACTGCAATAAATGTAATTTTTTTAAAAAAAGAATATGTCTGGTATTTTCTAATTATATTAACTATTATTATGATGTACAGTAGAGGTCTTGCCAAAATTGTGGGTTCCCTCATATGTTATTATAATGTTATTATAAGTAAATGGCACTTTGATCTTTCTGGGCCTTGGTTTCTTCCTTCCTCGTGAAATGGTGTAAATATCTCCACTAAGTCTACATGGTCTCCTGAGAGTTTAGTGACATCTGTAAAATACATTCCTGACAAGGCAATTGTGGTTCCAAGTAAACGATTTCAGTGACTCCCTTTCCCACACTGAAGAGGTGGGACTATATTTAGAGAGATGTAATGAATTCCCAAACTTTGTCACACCAACAAATAAGAGGTGACTTCACCTAGCACTTCAGATTTGACTTTGATGATTCCCTTCGCTGGCATGGCCCATATCAGAATGGTCAGTAATGCATCAGTACAGAAAATGTGAACTGGAGCAGGTCTTTGAGAAAATGACCAGTTTGAGTAAGTTGAACTACAACAGGTTTCATTCCCTATTAGCATTTATTGTTATTTTAGGATTTTACCATCTCTTCACCTATATATTGAGTGCAAGAGGAAAGCACATTGAAAAATACCCACTGATGGTGGTTTTCTACTTTTATTAGAAGGCACTAGGATACATAATTATTACGTGGCCCTCAAATGTTTTAACATAAAGATTGTCTTAAGTTATCAACATAGCCTTATTGTATGAATACAGATAATTATTTCTTTCTTATGTTTAGCCTTACCTGAGATTTTGAGTGACATTTAATTTTACTTTCAGAGTTGATTTTTCATAAATGTAATCAAGTTTTTTTAAATTTAATTATGTTGTTTATTTATCGCAATAGCACTTAAGAAAATGAAGAAACCATGACCTGGTAATTATGTGATATTAATTTGGGGATATTACAAAGAACATGCCTCTGGGCGTATCTGAACCCAGACTCCCAGCTCTCCCATGACAGAGCTACAGGAAGTCATTATCATGTTTTAATTTATTTCCTTATACTCTCGCTGTGCTGACCTTTGCCATTTTGCTTTTAAATCTAGTCTTCTCTCCTAACCAGCTATATATTTTTACCAAGTAACTGATGACAGACACTGAAAAATAATTTGTAGGGTCAGAGGATGGGAGAATCATCCATCTCTTTTTCTGCTTCAGGGGGTGTTTCTAGAAATAGTTGGATCTCCTCTGTGGTTCTTATTTCTACCCAAAGCCCTGGATCCAAGGCTTGGGCAACTAACTCCACCTCCTCCTCACAGCTAGTAGTAGTGTGCTATTTCTCATTACTAGATTGCTTCACCATCTGGCCTTTAGCTATTCAACTTTTTAATTCCTTTGTAACTGTTTCACTCTGATGAAATATCTTAGCTGGGCTCTGTTTTTTTTTCTAACTGATATACCTGCTTACTAACACCCCAGAGTTAATATTGTGTAACAAACATCTTTGTATTTGGCATGATACAAACCTAAAACCATATTGGTTTGGAATAATTGTATTTTGAACAAAAATAAACCTTTCCAATTATTGATAAAAATTCCATGACTTGACCTTGCAGCACAAAATTATCTAGTTAACATAAGTATAAAAGTGCCTTAGCTTTTAAGGGTAGCCGGAAATTATTTTTTTACTTTGTTCTTCAAGAATCTAAGTCCACTCAAATCGTCAGTGTTTTTAAAATTGAGATTGTTGTTTTCACTAGTTTCTTTGAGGTGCTTCATCTGGTATCCTCTAGCAGACAAAGAGTGTTTAATTCAGTGTCCCTAGACGACTAAAAATATGTCTACTGAATATGAAGGGATAAGATTACCTTCTAGAAAATCAATGCAATCTGGATCTCTTCCCTTTAGGGGCAAACAACTCAATGTATCAATAAGTTATGGGACTGTTATTCATCAGGGCTCCACAACTGATGACCGTAAAGAGAACCCCTAACCTAAGGTTTCAGGAGAGGTTAAACCGTAGTCATGTATCCTGATCAATAAGGTAGGAAGTCATGCAAAAATATCTGAATTACAGTACTAAATTTTTTTGATGCTTTAAATAATGACCTTTCAGTATTTCAGAAAGTCAACTGGTAAATAATAATAGCTTGCATTTATTATATGTTGGTTATGCTATGGACAAATTATAAGCATGGCAATGCATATTAAACATTACAACATTCCTGAAAGATAAGTGCACTTATTACCTATGTTACAAATGAGAAACTGAAGCTCACAGTTAAGTGGCATGCTCAATTTCACTTAGCTGGTAAATGGCAAGCTCATCCTAGAAATCATGTGATTAACTTCTTTAATGCGTTCTCTCTCAGTGTCCTAGTATGTTGTTTAGAGACACAGCTAAAGCTGGAAAATTTCAGCTCATGCTAGGTACCAAAAAAGGAAGTGTTGAAGAGTAATTTGGGGTTAGCATCCAACCTCTAGTGCCTCTACTACTGTTTGAAAACAGTTTGCATAATTGGTTCCGTCTTTATGGGTTTGCCTGTTTATTCCTACATATAGATGGGTATTAGATTCACTTGGAGTAAATTTCGCTATGCTATTTCTAATATCCATCCAATGGCTTATGGGATTCCTTGGTTTAATGGGATTAAAATGTCTGAAGTAAGACCAAGGCATCTGTATTTTTTTAAAGTGCCCATTATGTGTTGACAAGACTTAGATCCAATGCAGTGCACTTTGAAGTTTTTGAGGGCAGAGACTGTGTCTAAAACTGGCCCTTGTATAAAAATAAATAAATAAAATAAAAGCTTTCAGTAAAGGCTTGTTAAATGTGGCAAGTGAACAGGTCTTCAGGATATATGTAAGGGTTTGGCATCACAGATGAGGCAAGAGAGATGATTCTGTAACTATTCCCTTCAGGAACCCAGCTCAGCGCTAGCAAAGATAATCCATTGAAAGCTCTCACAGAAGGATATTGGTAGCACCTGATAAAATTTTTAAGCATTTCTAAGAGCATAGAGGAGAAACCATCAAGACAGGAATAAATGTATGATCTAAGAGTGAATTAGAACTAATAATGGAGCTGACCTCAGTGGTTAAGAAAATGAGTCATGCTACCGCCGGTAGTGGGAGAATAGACAGGAACGATGACCAAAGGCTAAGGCAGGGAGGGACTCTATTCATGTCTGGATAATGGAGAACCAAGGAAACCAAGGGCTGGTCATGCACCAATCTCCAGCCTGTGAACTTTAAGTTCTGTTTCTAAATTTATCTAAGATATGTGGATGTGGGGAGGGCCTCTTCCAGCATCTTTCCATTAAGTCGTAGGTAGTCAACAATAGTTCCTAGTAAGATGATATCTGAGACAATGCAGGAGAATTAGGAATCTTTGTATGTAAACAAAGGGCAGAGCTGCCCCAATAGCTTTTGTTAAACAATGCTCTGATTTTATCGATGATTTTCAAAATGCAAAACATTTGTTCTGTATTTCTATTTGATTCTTGAATTACATATAATAAAATTGGTTAAAGACAGTGTTAGTTGTGGGTCATAGGGTTAGAGAAAATTACATTTCTTCAATATTCATTTTATGCTCTTCAAATAATAGAGGTTCAGTGGAGTTTTCTTCCCTGAAGGTTCAATTATTTATATATTCCACACATTAGTAGCTAAAAGTGTAAGTTCAGCTTTTTATTTTATGGCACTGTTAGATTGGATGCTTTAATAGAGAAAATATATAAATGTGTAAGAAAATATCAGTTTCAAAACTGGCAAATGGTGCTTTTCTGCCCTTTTAATGTGCATTCTGTAGATCAATCTGAAATTCCTGCGTACCCAAAATTATGACATAAATTCAGAATTAGATTGTTGGAAATGATGACACAGTTAACATTGATCCAGCTACAGTTTATTTTATAGAAGAAGCATTTGAATATTTTAAATGTTCTCTCATGATAGTGGTCACCTTAAATCTAACTAAACTGACATGAAATTCTTTCTAATTGGAGTGAATGCTATATTTTCTTTATGCTCTTAGAAATGAAGTACTTGTTCATCAATTCCTGAATTTGAGAAAATTCACTTAGTAAATCATTGAATATTTAATCTGAGAATTCACTAACATGATTAATTTGACCTTCATTCTCAGAGTCCAGAAGGCTGACCCTTGACCCCTTGTAGTCTCCTGATTTGTCTAGTAATGGTATATGTTTTTTCTCATGTAAATTTTTAATCTTTGCCATTATACATAGAATTTGAAAAATTCTAAATGTTTCATTTTTTAAATAAAATTTAAAAATGGACTACAAAGATGGTGTTCTAAATTTTTTAAATACTTTTTGAAGCATAATGCAATACTTTGGGTAATGGAATAAGGAAACTGAAAGATAATTTGTGTTAGTATTTCATCATCTCTGTAAACTATTTCATCCTTTTAAAGTTACTATGCTTATTCTCTTATTATTTTGTATCACAGTTATATATACTTATGAGTAATGATAAATTATAATAAAATGTTCCAAAACATAGGAAAACAATGTTACTGATACCCTATAAAATATGCAATGTACATAAAAATCAAGTGTAATGGATTTATATTATACTTTCCAAGGAAAAATGACATTTAATTTTAAAAAACAAGTCATTTTTCTTATTTTTTCCTTTAATTACTTCTGACAAAGATCAAAAGCCTTAAAATAACAATATTCAAACATAGTTGGAACTGCTAAAAAAAAAAAAGGAAAGAAAAAACCTTCCATAAATAAGTTGGTACCAGTAGACCCTGATGTTGTATGGAGTATTAATGAAGTCACAAATAACCTCCTCCTTCAACATTACCTTCACGTTTTATAGCTCATTGATGCCACTGTGGGTTAGAGTTTGGAGATATTTTCTTTTCTACATCATAATTTAAAACACCATCAATTTTCCCTTCAGCGTGTAAAAATAAAACCCCATTATTGATAACTGCATAGTTGTAACCTAGTAGTTAGATGCAAATTCTGATTACCACAATATGAACATGAAAGATAATTTTCTTCTTTTTCAGCAGAAGAGTCAAAAAGAAAAATAGGGTTCTTAGCTTTTCATGTAAGAGGTGTCTTACAGAACATGATTATACTAAAGGAAAACAGTAAAATAGACCTACACATCTTTCCCTCTCTTATCAGGTAATCTGTAAAAAGTATTGCCTTAGAATAAATAGAAAAAAAGGAAAATCTTAAAAACATATAATCACAAATAGTTTTGCAGGTTTGTATCAAATATTCATACAACTTGGTTACTGTGAAGAACCTGAAAGCCAAAATTTAATTTCCTGTGTGCCAAGTAATCTTCCAAATGCCTGACAAGGAGCAAAAGCAAACACGCTCTGTAGAAACTCAATTTCAAACCTGGCCTCAAATAATTCCCATGGAAAAGTTCCATAAATTTAAATGCGCCACCGCAAATCACAAAACTGTAAGAGAAGAGACAACATTATCGAGGACCAGCAAATAAAGTAGAAAACAGAATGAGATCCATAACAATAACATATTAGAATTACCAAGTGAAATATCAAATTATCCTGTTAAAATGCTTAAAGAAATAATAGTTACTGAAAGTATGCTTATAATAAGAGACTACATAAAAACAAGTAGATTTGAAAGGAACCTAAAGATAAAACTAAACGAGAAATCAATAGTAACTGGACAGGATTCACAGCAGAATAGGGACATCTGAAGACAACAACATTGATGAGTAGAGGTAAATCCAAATAAATTATACAAATACAACACCGAGAAGTAAAAGACATAAAATATTTCAAAAAATTGAAAATCAACATGACAGGAAATACCACATATGTAATTAATGTTTCCCAAGAAATGGAGAGAGAGTGAGGAAGAGGCAAAGTTAGATGAGGGACTGATTATTTAAGGGAATATACATGTTTCCAGAAACTCAGGAATAATAAGCAGGATAAGAAAAAAGAACACTTCGCCTAAGTATACCACAGTAAAAATCCAGATCATCAATGAGAGAACTAAACTTTTAAAAGTTTCTAGAACTGAAAGAATATTTTCAAAGACATGAGAATTATCCTGAGAACTGACTTCTCAACAACAAAAAAATATCTTAATGTACTTAGAAGATGAACAAAAAAAGAAAAAAGAAATCAGAGCTCTATATCAACTGAAAACATACATCACAGATTAGAACAATATTAGGGCATTTTGTACCAATGAAAATTTTGACTGTTTACCGCCACAACAGACCCTTTCTAAGGAAAATCATATAAAATAATTGGATTACTAAAAGTAATATTGAGACAATGGCTTTATGTATATATTCTTTTTTCATTGGAAACTTTCTTTTATTTTTATCATTTCTTTTACCCATATTTTCTTTTCTAATCTCTGAAGGTTTTACAGTTCATTACCATTTTATTTACTTTCTAAAATGGATATGGTTTCTATAGTTCTTCATACCCACATACAATAGAAAACTGATATTGACAATGTATTATCTTCCACATTTTACAAATATTGAAACATTTCAGAATTTGAACACAACATATGTCTGAAAACAAAGGTCTATTTAAAATATAAATACTGGTCAGTCTGTCATGGAAAAAGAATCACCTTGGAAATCAGAAATTTAGGAAGCAATCTTTCTTTTCATCTTTGGTATTCTCAGCATGCTGACAGTGCCTTGGAACTAAACTCACGCTTCCCACTCTTCTCTCTCCATTATCTTTAATGTACTCGTAATCCAGAAAAGAAGAAACAAATCTTGCATTAATCATTTCTAATTGCAATGACAGAGCAAACCTTAGGGAGGGAAGTGTAACTATATATAGATTTGGTGATATGAGAGCAGAATTGACTCATCCCTTCGCTCCTACTTGCAGGGTTCCAAAATTTCTCACACTCAGGTGACATATTAGAAGAAATATATGCATTTACTACACAGCTTCAACCAGTGAGTGTTTGCCATCTATAATTATTTAAAAATCCCGACTGTAATTTTTATTTCTATATTATTTTAGATTTTATTTATTTATATTTAGAGAGAGGGGAAGAGAGGGAAAAAGAGAGGGAGAGAAGCATCAGTGTGAGAGAGAAATGTTGATCAGTTGCCTCTTGTACACACCCAGACAAGGGGCTGAACGTTCAACTCAAGCACGTGCTCTGACCAGGTGTCTGATCTGCGAACTTTCACTTAGTGGGACAATGTGCAACCAACCGAGCCACACCAGTCAGGGCTGACTCTAATTTTTAAATTGTAACATGGACTGTGAGTGACTTTTAGTGACTCACAAATATGTTATGGGAAGTTATGTTTTTTATTTTTTATATTTATGCTTAGAATCTCTATAGTATGTAAATTTACACATGTAAAAACTGTAGCAAAATTATCTCTCACTCTTTTTGATGTTTTAGCTCTTTTTGAGATATTTAAAAATGGTTAGATTGCAAAGACTCTAAAAATCTCCTGGAAAAAATAGGAATTAAACATTAAAAGAGGATCAAATTATTTTGATACACAAACAAAATTTTATAATGCTCTGTAGATAGAGACAGCAAGAGAATAATGAATATTGAAGAGAATGATTAAAACTGGGAATAATGAAATAGAACTTAGTAAAAAGAAGTATAGGATCTGAATAATAAATAATCTTTAATCATAAATTATATAAAGAGAGATAAGTTCTTCTATAAGAACTGCAAATGAAACAAGTGGTGACCAGAGGTAAACTTTTAGAAGAATGAAAATATTCAACGTCATGATGAAAATGTTTTGCTCAGCCCATCTGCTTTATGTTTTACTTCTTCATTTATTCTAAAATCAGCTTTAAAGGAATGTATCAGAATTTCAAAATTACCAAATTACTATAGCATACAGTTTAATAATTAGTCTTGTATCTTTGGGTACCACTTTTGTGCCCTCTATGCACTGTGTCCTACATGAGATGCTCCCAGTGAACCAGCTAAATAAATAAATAAATACATAAAATGTGTTAGCAAGTTATTAATTTCTGTTAACACAAATGAGAATGTTGTGTATACTATAGACAATGAAACTTCTATAAACGTATATAGTAGTTTCATTTGTTATATATAAGTATACATCTTACATATATTTATCTATATTTGTTATTTTAAGAAAACAGGTTTTCCACCGACAACAATATAAAAATATGCCCAGATGTCTTATTTCTTTTACTGTAATGGTGATTTTATTTACTCTAATGTCTACGAAAGCATCACAATATCATCCAAGATTTGGATATTTCTTTCTTTAAAAAACAAAACAAAACTGTCTTCCACACCTGGGACCAGCCATCTATGCTTGTCAGAAACAATACAAGGGAACTCTCCTAACCACTGGGAACAGGTCTATCCACAGGACCATTGGGAATACTGCTCAGGAAGCAGCTGCTCTGCTTAAATCTATTTGGCGCTACAAGCCACATGCAAGAAGTTCTCTTGAAAGTCGCGCTTCCATAATTTATTTTTTAAAAGATTTTATTTATTTATTTTTAGAGAGAAGGGAAGTGAGAGAGAAAGAGAGGGAGAGAAACATCCATGTGTGGTAGCCCCTCCCATGCCCCCTACTGGGGACCTGGCCTGTAACCCTGGCATGTGCCCTGATTGGGAATTGAACTGGTGACCCTTTTCTTCGTAGTCTGGTGCTCAATCCACTGAGCCACACCAGCCAGGCATAATTTATTTTCAAATAAGCTTTTTGATTTGATTATAAAATTGCAGTGTGATATTTTCAATTCAAAAATTACCATCAGTTATAGAAGTTATGAATTTGCAACTACAAATTCCAAGCATTAAGAGAGGCTGTGATCTGGGTTGTATATTTAATCTCTCCCAGAAGTGAATGTTTCCCCTTTTACTAAAAACGGAAGAAGATTTCGTCAAAGATATGAAACTGAAAGTCCTAGCTCCTTGCGGCAAGATGTTTGATCCTGACTCAAGTATCACCTAAGATCAAAATAAATTTGATATTTTTGTAGGTGTGTATTTTAAATATCATTCAAAATTCAAATGATCTTTTTTCTAGGTAAAATTTGAATATATTTAAAATGACATGATTGATTAATGTTAGCATGTGAATAGGAAGTGGAGAAGCAACAAAATTGGTAGATTATTTTCCCACAAAAAATGGTACCCAAAGATACAAGACTTATTATTAAACTGTATGCTTTATTAATTTAGTAATTTTGGGATTCTGATATATTCCTTTAAAGCTGATTGTAGAATAATGGGGAGAGATGTTGGAAGTCCCATGATCATTGACAAACTACTTTCACAATTATCATGTATATGTAACAAACACATATTTGTTATATGTTCAAATACAAAAGAGAAAAATATTTTTTTATTTTAAATTATTTTATTTTTTTATTGTTGTTCAAGCACAGTTGTCTTCATTTTCACCCCACCACACCTTCCTGCCCCACCCATCCTCATCTCCTACCCTTGAACCTCCCCGCTTCGGCTTTGTCCATGTGTCCTTTATACATGTTCCTCGATGGCCCTTCCCTTGTTATCCCCTATTATCCTTCTCCCCTCTCCTCTCTGATTACTGTCAGTTTGTTCTGTATTTCAATGTTTCTGGTTATATTTTGCTTGCTTGTTTTGTTGATTAGGTTTCACTTACGGGTGAGATCATACGGTATTTGTCTTTCACTACCTGGCTTATTTTACTTTGCATAATGCTCTCTAGTACCACCCTTTGCTGTGGCAAGGATAGGAGATCCTTCTTTCTTTCTGCTGCATAGTATTCCATTTTGTAAATGTGTACCATAGTTTTTTTATCCACACATTTACTGATGGGCACTTGGGTTGCTTCCAGCACTTGGCTGTTGTAAATTGTGCTGCTATGAACATTGGGGTGCTTAGGTTCTTTTTAATTGGTGTTTCAGTATCCTTAGGATATGATCCCAACAGTGGTATTGCTGGGTCAAAAGGAAGTTCCATTTTTAGTTTTCTGAGGAAATTCTATACTGTTTTCCACAGTGGTTGCACCAGTCTGCATTCCCACAAGCAGTGTACTAGGGTTCCCTTTTCTCCTCATCCTCTCCAACACTTGTTTATTGATTTGTTTATAATAGCCATTCTGACTGGTGTGAGGTGGTATCTCATTGTGGTTTTAATTTGCATTTCTCTGATGGCCAGTGATGCTGAGCATCTTTTCATATGTCTCTGGGCCCTCTGTATGTCCGCCTTGGAGAAGTGTCTGTTCAAGTCTTTTGCCCATTTTTAAATTGGGTTGTTTGTCTTCCTGGAGTGGGGCTGTGTGAGTTCTTTATATATTTTGAAAATCAGACCTTTGTCTGAGGTATCATTTGCAAATATGTTTTCCCATATGGTTGGTTCTCTTTTCATTTCAATGTTGTTTTCTTTAGCCATGCAGAAGCTTTTTATTTTGATGAGATCCCATTTGTTTTTACTTTCCTTTATGTCCCTTGCTCTAGTGGACATAGTGGTAAAAATATTGCTGTGAGGGATAGCTGAGATTTTTGTGCCTATACATGTGCTCCTCTAGGGCTTTTATGGTGTCACACATATATTTAAGTCTTTTACCCACCTTGAGTTTATTTTTGTGTATGATGTAAGTTGGTGATTGAGTTTCATGTTTTTGCATGTAGCTGTCCAGATCTCCAAAGACCGTTTGTTGAAGAATCTATTTTTACTGTATTTTCTGCTTCTGTCCCTTTTGTTGAATATTAATTGACTATAGAGACAGGTTTATTTCTGGGCCAGGAAATCAAACTTATATCTTAATGATCCTTTATGTCTTTTCATTTTTTATTCTAAATATTTTCAAAATTGAATTTTACAAATTTTTGCACCCACAATCCAAAAAATAAAAAGCTAAAAGAAGCAAAAATTGTCTTTAGGTTAAAATAATCTGCATACTACTGAGACACATCTCAGGGTGGCTTATTCTGAAAATCCACAAAATTGATAGCTAACATGCATTTCAGTGATTTTTATGTGGTATAGCAATTTTCATACATTTTTTCCTTTATTTTTCAGAAGTCGAAGAGACACATACTATTTTAATCTGTTTTACACACGAGGAACTGCATCATGGGTAAGTTAAATAACCTGATCAAAATTGAAAAGCAGTATATGGATTCAACCCTACACAAATACTGCTCTTTAAAAGTGAAATGTATGGAAGTTAAAGATATTAACTCCTATTGCATTCACTTACAAATATAAGGTAAGAAGATCAAGTCCCTTGCTTTTAGTATGTTCTGAATCTGATAATGGCATTCTCTTATTTTTCATAAACTTGTAGAAACCTGACAGAGTGTCCAGGCCAAATCACTGGAGAAGGCAGGGGGTTGGGAGAAAACCCGGAGGGGGCATTGAAAGTTATAAGTGGCTTGCCTGCCTGTGAAGGGATGGGCTGCCAGAAAAGGGAGATTGCCCCAAACACAACTTTAAACAATTGTAGCTGTAAACAAACCAGCATGTGTTGCCCTGACAACCAAGCACCCTGTGCCTCTTCAGCAGGAAGTGCTCCAGGGAGAAGAGGACTGCCTCAGGCAGAGTCACTAGCAGTGCCTCTAGCAGGAGTAGGGGCAGAGAGGCAGAGCTGCACTCTCCAGAGGACACCTGAAAGGGCCTGGGAGGCGCCAAAAGAGCGATCAACGGAGCTTGTGACACAGGTTGCAGAGAGCCTGTGTGAGGTGTGGGGGTTGGATGCCCTGCTCCCTTAACGCAATATGGTACCTGGAAGAGGCAAATATGTCTGACATCAGCCCTCATTGGTTGAAAAGGCGGAAACTCCCACTGGCTTCGGTGCATGTGGGATTATAGGAGAGGACTTTTAAATAGAAGGTGGACAGAAGCCGCTACCTGCTCTCGATTTGCCCCATAGGGGCAGGAATGGCAGACCCGGGGATCTCTTGGGGCTTAGGCCACGCTAGGTTGGAAGCCAGCGCCCTGCCGGCAGGGTCCCATGCTGGGATGTGTGCCCTTGTGGAGCACGGCACACAGGTCCTGAACTGCTTCCTCTCCCTTGCCCTGAGAGCAGTTCATGGACACTGAGAGTGGCACCGAAGACGAGAGCTGCTGTGAGGTGATGATGACTCTGGCAGCAGAGAGAGAGGGGGTTGCTGGATTTGTGGGGACAGAGACCGGGTCCAGGAACAACCTTAGGCTACAGATGAGCAATGATGAGAAACTTCTGGACCTGGATTTGGGCTTTAATCTCCGTGGGGGTAGCTGGTTTTCCATGCTTTGCGAGAGAGGTCGGCTCAGTAGGCCTCAGCAGGAGTGCTTCCAGCCTCCTCAGCTCGGAGCCCTGATCGTAAAAACCTGTTTCCTTCCCCACGAATCCTTGTTATGTGTAGGCGGTGACAAGCTTCTGGATCCCTTGCTGCCTAGTTACAGCTTCAATACATCCGTTATGATTATGTGTAATACTTTCTAAAAAGTTTAATAAGAAGTTAAAAACACTCATAAAGAATCCTTTTAAAGTCATTTTAATGTCTTTTCCTTACTTTATTTATGTTTACATAAATCTTAGTCACTTTAATAAGTTTTTTTAAATCAACTAGACTATGCCAAATGTTTCAAAGTGGTCATTATTGATAGCTATATTTTAATTTTTTACCCTTATTCAATGTATTTCTTAAAATTTGATTAAATAATATAATGGCAAAAGAATATTTAATGCTCACCAAATATCCACATATCCCTCTGCATACCACAACTGACCCTGCAGTCTGTTTGGTACTCTGCGACCAGGTCTGGGCAATGAGTTTTAGGGTGTGGTGTGTCAACTCCTGTTGGAATAATCAAAGATCTATTTGTTTTTCATATTCTCTCTTACTCTGCCCCCCCCAAACATTAAAAATACATTTTGAAAAGACAACACAAATGACATGTTGGCAACTTGTGATATCTTGGTGGAAGTGGCTGAGATACCTTACTGAAAATGTCACACAACATACAGCAGACATTGCACAGATAAGCAATGAACTTTTGTGGTAAACCACAGATTTCGGGGTTAGTTTGTTCCCAGAGCAATCCCCAGCTTACCCTGACTGATAGAAAAGAATTAGGAGCTAACACAATTGACTCTTGGTAACCAAAATAATTCACCTGGTGAGAACAGATGTGCGTGAAAATACTTCAGAGTACCCAATTAAGAGAAAATCTCAGCATACCTGGGCATCAGTCAGAATGTTTTGTAGAAGAAATAACTACATTGATTACAAAAGTTTTATTGTGTGTCTGAGTGTATATATCACTAATTTAAATGGCTTTCCCAAGCATTATACATTTACAAAATTTAATCTTTTAAATCCAGAATATTTAAAACATCTTAATTGATCTACTAGTATATATTTCCCATATATTTTATAGGCAAATTTCCTTTATTCTCTTCACATAATGACATTTTAAATTATGTTTTTCACATATCAAAAAAATATTTTGAGGAGCCAGAGGTGAGTAGGAGGAATCACACCGTTTACTATCTAGCCCAGCTGCGTGAGGTTTTCATGACTGTTTGCAAAGCCCTAATGGTTTTATTATATCCCCTACAGCAGTGAATTAAGTACTAAGAATGAATAAAGGCAACAATAACACATTTTAATAAAGTACATTAATTAACATATGTTGGATGTTAACTAATCTCTTATTCTGTCAGAAGCTTTATCAGCCAGAGGGCAGTAAAATGTATGAAGTGAGCTCATTGTACTTCTGACACAAGAGCTTGTTTGGAGAAGACAGGCAGTGACTCACAGGCCATGTTAACACATTAATTTCTAAATTGAAATTATTCAAGCAGAGTAAGCTTTCATTTACTTATTAAAGGGGTGTTTCTCACCTTATTACAATTTAATGTATGATCAGTAAAAGCAGAATTATAACTGCCATATATCAACAAACTCTGGAGACTTCTACTTAATTAATGTGCATCATAAGTCAATACAACTTAGCTCCTAGAATTCAGGCACCATAGTAGAATACCTGCTGGTTAACATTTGCTGTGGAAGTGGTAATGTGCTAGTTATGACTTCGGTAAGGAGTATTGCTGATTGACTGCACAAGTGGAGTGAATAATAATTCTACCTGGTAACAATATGACAAGTGATTCAATTAAGACATTGCCAGTGAAAATCAATCACTCTTAATTGAAAAATATTTGCAAAATTCTAAAGATGAAGATGTTATAGTTAAGCAATTTATCTTTTTTTTTGTATTCTATTGTCACAACTACATAGGAACTTCATTTCTTTAATATGGCTTCTTCCTTAATTCAAGCTAGCGTTACCCAGCCTAATAACAGCACCTTGACCTACTGTACACCCTTAGCCATTAGGCCCCAGCACATCAGATTCAGGTCAAACTGTCTGAAGAATGAAGCCTCCATTTTGTTGATCAAGGGAACAGAGCTTCAGTCAGGTTGACTGACAACATCTGGACCTCAGTTGCCGGTTCCCGAACAGAGCACACCCTCATGAAACTAGATAGCACGTGCCACAGCTTACGTCAGGATCCGATACCATGATGTTTCTCCCTATCCTGTCCCCAACCAATTAATAACTCTGATAATTATCCTGATTAATTATTTTCTCAATCTGTCTCCAAGTGCACCATCAGGGGTACCTGTCTCTGGGCTTGGTGCCATTTTCTTAATTTAATAAAACCCTCTACTTTCTTTGCTGCAAACTCCTGTTGGCATCTTTTTCTTTCCTCATGGAATTTATTGGGGTGACACTGGTTAATAAAAGTATATTGCTTTCAGGTGTACAATTCTGTAATAAATCATCTGTATGTTGCATTGTGTGTTCAGCACCCCGAGTCAAGTCTCCTTCCACCCCCCTTTCCCTCTGGTAATCAACACATCTGTGTCTAAGAGGGTTTTAATGTAATTGTTGTGTGTTTTTGGTTTTTTGCTTAATCTAATGAACACAATTAAACAAAACAGACTCATAGATACAGAGAAGAGACTTCGGCTGCCAGAAGGGAGGGAATTGGGGTCCTGGGTGGAAAAAGTGAAGCGATTCAGCAAACACACACACACACACACACACACACACACACACACACTCCTGTTAGAGTCTTATTGGACTTGAATGCATGCAGGCAAACAAAGTTTTGTAACAAGATTTGAAGGATTCACAATTCTTAACATGGTTACAGACAAATAGTAGGTATGCTATAAATGGATTGCAGGATGCATAAAGATTTAAATAAATTACAGATGCCAGAATTTGTTTTCTTCTTTATAATTCTACAACTCAAGGACCTCCATTTATTGGTAATATAGAAGGCCTATGTCTGTGGAAAGTAAGTGAATTCTGTTATTGTATTTTCAAAAAGGATTATTACAAGACAATACAATGTTTTCCACTCAGTAGACTTACACCAAGCTTTTTGTAATTTTAGTTCTTTAAGTCAAACATTACATGGGGTTTATATTTCTTTTATCCCCTTAAAACAGGATTCCTGAACACACATGAGGAGGGACCCCAAGAAAATCAGAATTATCTTCTGGAGGGCAGACCCCTCCTACCACAGGCTTCCCCCACTAGGTGAGTGTTTTAAGAACCCATCTGTATCAGTGTACTGCCCAGCGCTGTTGAGAGAGGCTGTGTTTGGTTTCAGTGAATTTATTTTGAAGAATTTTTCAACACGTTTGGTCATTTCATGATGGATGATTTACGAGCACACAGGCCTACACCGCACTAAGTGTTCAGCAGTTTTTGACAAAAAATGGCATGACCCCTGTGCCCCACCCTCTCTATTCACCTGATCTCACCCCAACCAACTTTTTTTGGTATCCCTTGATGAAGAGTCCTCAAAGGGAAACATTTTGCTGAGGTGGAAGAGGAAATGAAAAATGGCAAAAGCACTAAAAGGCATCAAAATCAACGAGTTCAAAACCTGTTTTGAGCAGTGGAAGAAACTTCTTGGTAGGTTATTGCATCAAATGGAGAGTATTGAAGGTGACTGAACTTTAAACATGTAAGAATAAATACCCAATATTTTATAAATAGATTCTGGTTTTAGGGGTCCCCCCTTGTATATCATATTAATTTTTCTACAGCTTATTAAAAACAGTTTGTTTCTTTTTTCAAGTTTCAAGATTTTGTTTTATGTGAAGAACATTAGAAATTGGAGAAGTGATGTGTTCACTAGGCAAATTACGGGTTTCACACCACTAAGATGAGCGGGCTGGGGACACTGGGATTTGGATCCATTTTCCACCTCCTTCTGCTTTGCTCACATTTTGCTTTCCCACAAATAACAGAGGACACAAACACAAAGAAAACAAAGAACACCCAGCAGGGTCCACCTTGGATGGCGCTGCACCCAGCCCTTCCCTCTCCCCAGGCTACCCAGGGCTAGGCTGGCGCAGCGGCTCCACAGCCCCTACTGCAAGCGAAGGGCACTGTGCTCCCTCCTTAGATGGGATGGACTGAAATTAATAAATTATTCATAGTTTATTAATCAAGAACGTTACGTTAAATCTTATGCAGAAGTAATATTACAAGGACAGAAATCAGATCGCTGTGCCAGGTGCTAGGATCTGGGGGGAAGAGACTGACTACAAAAGGACAAGAGGTGACTCTACACATGACGGAAATATTCTGTGTCTTTATAATGGTGGTGCTGTTTGTACCACTACATCAAAACTGTGTGACGATTCTCCCGTGCACCTAAATACCTTTACTGGATCTAAATCATACTTCAAGAAACCTGAAAATATATTATGCAAAAGTTTGCTGGTTATGTTTTGTAGTCACAAAGCATTAGCTACTGTTGGTAAAATCTGTGGATGGAACGTTGGTTTTCTGCCTGTAGATAGCATGGGACTTGCAACTTCCAACGCTGTCAGGTATTTCTCGACACAATTTCTCCTTTCCTCACGGCATAGATTTGGCTTTCCCTACTGCTTTCCTTGACTAAGAGATGCAACTTCTTAAAAATCTACCTGGCACAGGGAAAAAGTCTCATGGGACACCATACTTGTGGTTCAAATCTCAGCCTCAATGAGCGTTAACTAGGTGAAGGTGGGCAACTTAACTCTCTATGCCTGTGTATATTTATGTTTAAAATATTGAGTTTTACAGTTTAGATGAATAAATGTTTAGAATAGTGATAGAATTCAATGTCATGGAAACTTTAGTTATTACTTACTGCGTTGCCAGTATTATTATTACTGTTTGAAGTGACCTGTTAAATGCCTGGACTTACTAACCTGACCTGTGACTTTGGAGTAGACAGATCACTTACAAAGTCTCTAAAGTGAGGTGCCAGTGAAAAAGTCTTCGTGACAATTATTCTAGAGTCCCAGTCACTAGCTGGTGGAGTTAGCTTTTATAAACTCCCTCTGTCATAGGTGAAGGCTCCAAGTGCCCTAAAATGTTTTTCACTTCTGACTCTTATGAAAGAAGAAACTGTGACATTTTATTCTTTTTCTCTTCTAATATTTCTAAGGCAATTCAATTTCATTGTTTAAAATCTAACGGTCTACACAGAAAATTATCTTATTATTAATAATGAGTTAAAGTTTCAAAAAGTCTATTGGTATTCATTGGAATATTTAATTCTGGAAGTTTTCTTTAGAAAGGGAGAAGGCAGACAAAGAACTGGATTTTGACATATTTTTATGCTTCCTTCCCAAGTGGCTGTCTTTGAAGTGATATGACAATTTGCTCTGGTGGCATTGCTTGGCTCACTTTTGTAGAACTTAACTCTTAAATCAATACCAGGAAAAAAAGATGGGTTTAATAGAGAAATACAGAAATATTAGAAAGTTATATAATAAATTTTAAATATACCAAAGTTACACTGCGTAAATTGTGTGACAATCCTACTGTTGTCACTTAATACACATCATTAATATATGCAAATTTCCAGATCACATTAAAGATATGGATAAGCACATATAAGTATTAACAAACCCAAGGAATATGGGAAGAATATACTTTGTTTAGAATTAAATAATTCATCACTATGAGACCTGCGAATGACTAGAATATAACTTTATAACAAAATTCCATGAAACACTAAATCTCATTAGTTCTCATCCAGATCAGCACACTTTGTCTCTCATTGGACAAAGTGAGAAAGGAAAGATTGCTTATTGTTTTGGTGCTGCTCCTGGATGAGGATGCTCCTGGAGTTCTTCTGGTGCCCTTTCCAGTCCATGCCCTATTCGCTAGATGCTGCTGAGGGTTTGCTAATAACTACTCACAGCCACCTCCTTTCTCAGAGAGGTGCCCTGGTCAAACAACACCTGCCTCACCAGCTGGAGGAGACCATCTCCAGCTCTGCCCTCCACCCTCAACCCTCCACCCTCCACAGACCACAGCCAAAGACACAGAGTGAAGGGACAGGTCCTCCATTCACAGAGAGGCCTGTTTTCTGGTACAATTCAAGCTTTGGAACTTCCAATTGTATCAGGCTGATTCTTGCCTAAGTGTTTTTTATTCACTATTGGGGTGTTCACCCTCCTCCTCTTCTACAAACATATGATAATTTTCTCATTACCTTTTTAAAAATTGATTTCTTGCCTAAATGTCGCTAGAGAACATTGTTGTCATTATTTGAAATTTGTTGACACAGACATTTGTGGCCAAAACAATGAAATGAGCATTTTTGCATGTAAATACTACATTTGGATTTGAAACATATTCTGATTTTTTTGATATAATGTTCAATATATATTTATTATGCCAAGTTTTAGTGCTGTAGTTCACATATTTTGTTTCTTTGTTTTTTGGTTTTACCAATGTGGAAAACATTTATAATATTCAAATAGGTAAAAATATTCTTTTTAATTTTATTTTTCAATTACAGTTTTCATTCAATATTATTTTGTGTTTCAGGGATACTGCATAGTAGTTAGACAATCAAATACTTTATAAAGTGTTCCCCTAATAAACCCAGTACCTACCTGGTACCATACATAGTTATTGCAATTATTATTGACTATATTCCCTATGCTATAATTTACATCCCCATGACTATTCTGTAACTACCAATTTGTACTAAATCCCTTCACCTCTTTCATCCAGTCCTCCAATCCTGCTCCTCTCTGGCAACCATCAGTCTTTTCTCTTAATCTATGAGTTTGTTTCTATTTTGTTTATTCATTTATTCTGTACTTCGGATTCTACATATAAATGAAATCATAGTTACTTGTCTTTGTCTAGTTTACTTCACTTAGCATAATACCCTCTAAGTCCGTTCAGGCAGTTGCAAATGGAAAGATTTCATGCTTTTTTATGGCCAAGTAATATCCCATTGTATATCCGTTAGGTACCACAGCTTTTTTGAACCACCCATCTAGTAATGGGCACTTTGGTTGCTTCCATATCTTGGCTATTGTAAATAATGCTGCAGTGAATGTATCTTTGTGAATTAGTGTTTCCAGTTACTATGGATATATATCTAGAAGTGGAGTCACTGGATCATAAGGCAGTTCTGTATTTAATTTTTTGGAGAAACTCCACACTGTTTTCCGCAGAGGCTGCACCAATCTGCATTCAAACCAACAGTGCTTGAGGTTTCTTTTTCTCTTTATGCTGGCCAAAACTTGATGTTTATTGATTTATTGATGATAGCCACTTTGACAGGTGTGAGATGATATTTCATTGTGGTTTTAATTTGCATTTTTCTGACATCAGTGATGTTGAAAATCATTTCATATGCCTATTAGCCACCTGTAGGTCTTCTTAAGAGAGAGATTTATTTTGCTACTTGTTTTTTAGTAATGTCCCATTAGGATTCTGAAATGTTTTTCTTTTTCATTTCAATTTTTTTTACTTTATATGGCTTGGAATTATGTTATTAGATAAATACAAATAGCAATACTAAATATTTTTTATTATTTTAAATGTTTTTATTTTTGTAATATTTTCCCCTTAAATCCAGTTACTTATATTAATATAATCATACTGACTTTATTTAGTATTCTCAATGTATATTTGTTCTATGCTTTCTCTATGAAGCATTTTTTATCCATGTATGTTATATCTGAATCTTGAAAACAAAATGTAATTAGATTATCTTTTAATCCAGTCTGATAATCTTTCAATTTTAACTATTTGGTTTGTATCTATTTAACATAATTACTGCTGTGTTTAGTTTTAACTATCTTATGTATCTTATTTCATTATCTAATTATTTATTGATTACCTTATTATATCATTATTTTATATTATTTATACTTTGTCCTCATGACTAATTATTTATCTCTCTATTATTTTACTGCTAAGTCAACTGAATTTTTTTCTTCTCACAGTAATTTTTTTATTTTAATTGTTGATCCTGTACAGTTTTCTGTCTTTTACTCCCATCCCAGTCCACCAACCTAGCCCTCCCCCTTCCCTCCCATTTCCACCCCCCCAGTTTTTGTCCTATCTTTTATACTTGTTTATTATTCTGTTTTTCTCTCAGAAAACCTTGTAATACCTTAAGCTTATTCAATCTCTCCTGCAGTATGAAATATTTTTCTGAGTTTTAATGTTTCATATGTTAATGCAATATTATTATAATTATTCATAGTTCATATATTTAAGGTTAATTTTGATTTACTTAAGCTCATACCAGTTTTGCCTTGATTCCATCACCACACAGATCACTCTGGCCTACTGTCTTGCTTATTTTTTGCCTCGTACTCCAATAGCAAAAAGTCATTTTAATTAGTTGTTTAACTGCAATGTACGTGTGTGGTGGTGCCAAAATTGTTAAATAATGCCCCCACAGAAAATGATGACAAGAACTAGACTGATAGTTTCTTTTGCTTTTAGTCTTATAGACTGCACTCATTTTCAAACTTAGGTAAACACATTTCTCCCCAACCCACTTTGCTTGGTCACATGCTAAAGTCCATCCTGGAATCCCTCCCCTCCTACATTTTATATATAAAATTGGGA
The DNA here is from genome assembly GCA_039655065.1 of Glossophaga mutica. NCBI lineage: Eukaryota > Metazoa > Chordata > Mammalia > Chiroptera > Phyllostomidae > Glossophaga > Glossophaga mutica. The sequence goes on from CM077305.1 coordinate 26,270,222, forward strand.
TCGGACAGGCCTTATGGGTTTTGACAAATGTGTAGTGTGGTGTATCTGAATGTACAGTGTTAGAATAGTTTTACTGCCCTAAATTTTTTTCTCTGCTTCACCCATTCAACCCTTCAGAATTGCTGGCAACTGTCAATTTTTTATTGTTTTGATAACTTTGGCTTTTCAAGAATGCCATAAAATTGAAATCACATAGTATGTAGCATTTTCAGACTGGCTATTTTCACTTAGCAATATTCATTTAAGGTTCATTCATGTCTTTTTGTGGCCTGATATCTCATTCCCTTTTACCACTGAATACTATCACATTGTATGTATGTGCCACAGTTTGTCTTCTATAAAAGGACATCTGATTGTTTTCAGTAGTTGGCCATTATGGAAAAAGCTTCTATAAACATTAGCATGTAGGTTTTTGTGGGGACAGAACTTTTAAATTAGCTTGGCAAATATTTAATAGCATGAATGGAGAATTTTCTGGTAAACCTATTGTTAGCTTTGCAAAAAAGACCTGCCAAACTGTCTTGCAAAGTGTCTGTGCCATTATGCATTCCCACCAGCAATGAATAAGATTTCTGATTTCTCTACCAGCAATTTCTATTTTTAGTTTTTGAATTTTAGCCTACTAAGTGAAGGAAAAAAACTTTTATAGCACCAATAATTTTTAAATTTTGATATACAGAGAGAAAATATTTTTATATTTTGGTCAAAGAGTTTTTTCCTTTTTTTAAAGGTTTCTTTTACTTATTTTTAGAGAGGAGAAGGGGACACAATGGCCTCTTTCACACCCCCAACCCTGGAGACCTGGCCCACAACCCACCTGCAACCTTTTGGTAAACAGGCCAGCACCAATCCACTGAGCCATGCTAGCCAGGGCCAAAGAGTTTCTTTGTATATTGTCTTTTATTTGTTTCAATGCATCGGTGAAGTTGCTAGTTACTTTATTTTAATATTTTCCATAATACTATTAATAAAATTGCAATGTATTGAAATTACATAGATTAACTGTGATTTATACCTTTGGCGTTACCATTTTTTTTTTAATTTTTATTTTCATTGTTGATCTTGTACAGTTTTCTGTCTTTTATTCTCACCCGAACCCGCCACCCCAGCCCTCCCCACCTCCCTCCCATTTCCACCCCCCCTCATAGTTTTTGTCCATGTGTCCTTTATACTTGTTCCTGTAAATCCTTCCCCTTTTCCCCTGAAATTCCCTCCCCTCTCCCCTCTGGTGACTTTCAGCATGTTCCCAATTTCCATGTCTTTGGTTATATTATGGTGTTACCATTTTTTATCCTGCAACTCTAACAGCAACTAGCTTAATTTTGACTGCTTCTGGGTTAAAAAATAAACCCTTTCCAGTTTGTATGTATCAACTTTATTATTCAGTTCTGTTCTCAAAATCTGCTGTATAGGATATCACATACCTGCCAGAAACTGAAGAGAGAAAATGTAAAAGAACAATGGCAAGATCAGAGAAGCCTTTCTATAGACAGAAACTTTAAGATATCAGCCTTTCCTGGGTCTTATCTTTCTGCTTTATGACAATTTATGAAAGATGAAAGCCATGAGCACTTATTTAATTCACATGCTCTATCTTTGTCTGAAGAGTTTCTGGATAATTTGACATATCAGGTGCAGATACAGAGATGAAGAGATTTAAACAAGAGTGCATGTGCCACACATGGTCTATTTAAATCTGATGTGTGCTTTTCAAATAGTGATACTGCATATTTATCAAGATGCAGAATTGGTATTTTTGGTAAAAAGAAATACAGGAAGAAAAATCTTTCTTTCTTTTTTCCTAGACCCTTACTTATAAGAAAAAAATATTTATTATGACTATTTTATAAGTAATAGTAATATTATCAATAACTAGAACCATTATACAAATGTAATGTTATAAAACAACTGTAATGCTATCATATGATATAAAATTATTATTAATAGCATTAATAATAAGATTAATAGTAGGTATTTACTGCTACTAATACTGCCAGTGCAATATTTTATGAAAATACCATTGTGGATTTGTTGCATTCTTATACTTTAGTCAAGGAATTTGAAATACATCATGAGCCAAATACTTGAATTGTCAAGCTAAGGCCTGCAAGCTGAGGTCCAGGGAAGGATCCCTTCTTTCCCCCATAATCCTTCCGGAACTGACTCAGAGAGCATTAGAGGGTGTGGTTTTCATACTGCAGACCCTGCAGACTTCTCAGGCAAGCCTCCATTGCTAGTGTGCCATTACTGGTCTCAATTTCACTTCCCTTCAGTGACCCGGACATCCTGTAATATTTTCCCTGGGGAGATTTGGGCCATCAGAGTCCAGGATCTTTTCAGTGAGGGTTACATGGAGTTAGGGGTTCTCCTACCAGTGGAGGAGCGGAGAACAACAGGAGTCTGAGCTCAGAGCACAGTTTCACATGAATGAGTGGAGTGTGTGTGTGTGTGTGTGTGTGTGTGTGTGTGTGGACATGCGCAGTACAATTCTAAAATTATGCACTAAATAGTCTTTCATACATATCATGGGTAATTGAATTGTGGCTCATTTTCTTAAACACTCTTTCTCTATGGAAACTAATTTGAAATCAGCAAAAGCTAGGTTATAAAAATAATTGCTTAAATCCTGTGATGGTACAGGTGTTAGGTTGTTTGTTTTGACACTCATGGTGTTTACTTTATGAGAGTATAAGCATATCTTTTTTCCCTAGTCCAGGAAAGCTTTGGCAAGTACAGTCGTGTGCGGGCTTAACGACAGAGATGTGGTCTGAGAAAAGTGTTGTTGAGTGATTTCACTGATGTGCGAACATCACAGAATACACTCACGCAAACCTAGATGTTTGTGTAGACCTACACACCTAGGCTATGTGGTATTTATATACTGTCATATATGTGGCCTGTTGTTGACCAAAACATTATCATGCTTAATGTTTTACAAATTTTCATATTTTATAAGAATATACATAATGCATTGTGAATTAGTGCAAAGAAGCAGTGAATTTTTGAAAATAACAAAATTATGATATGAAATAAAAAGCCTATAAACATGCAATTTTCACAAATGAAAAAATTATTTAAAAAATCCTCACTTATAAATGTAAGTTTCTTTATGCTTTCATTTCCTTTATTCTTTTTCTACAGTTACTAATAGTTAAAACTTTTATTCATATACTCCTGCACCTGTATTTTTAGAAATAATTAAATAAATTTTTATATTGCTATTATTCAGCTTTATAACTTTTATAGTAGCTCTAGAGTATCCCATCTAATACCAAAATTTCTTCAGCAACATATGTCATCACCAATTCCTTTGCTGATTGCATTTTTTCTGACATCCAGAATTCTTGTGGAAACACCTGACATCTGAAAAGTAAATCTGAGTGAAATTTGTTAATTCCTTAGGCTTTTGTCTCTTTCTGTTACGTTTCTTTATATCTCCATGCAAACCGTTCTCTGGCTGTATTATTTGTTCATCACAGAACCAACCCTTTACCCCACTGCAAACCCAGTCCAACATGTTTGCTTTATGTCTTGACATGTAGATATGTATTTGTGTGTGTATATATGCAAGTTTATTTTTTGTATTTTTTAAAACTGACAGCAATGTTTTCTTTTGTGCTTCATTCTGTTTTTAAAACATATTTTTTCAAAATATTTTATTAACTTCAATGTTACTATGTTCCAATACAGTTCATTTTTTCTAGCTGCTTCATGAAATTCATAGTGTGCTTTCACTATAACTTGGTTATATGTTTCCTAAGTCAGCTCCCTGTTACCCTTCATAAGGTCATGGTGAATGTTGTGTGCATGACGCTTAGTGGATTTATGAGAAAAATTTTCCGAAATTTACTTATATTAGGGGGCAAAAGATAATTAAATTAAGTCAAAATTCTACATTGTTTTTAGTCTAAAGAGTCCTTTTCCTATCATACTGTTTCCCTTAGTGTGTGTTTCCCATATTATTTTTATCTTTATATATTAAAAAAACTGAATAAACAATGGCTACATAATATGCAGAGGTAGAGATACAGAGAAAGATCACAGTTCAAAATAGGTATACATTTTATAAGAGAAATTGCAGCTTAGAATGAGTACTACCTGCTCTTGTTCAGAGCAAAGTGAGGCGTTAGCATTAGGACATGTAAGTCATCCCTCAGCCTGCATGGGCAAACGGCTCAGTCTGAAGTCTAAATGGTTCGTAGGGGCACATGAGTATTTTACCCGAATCCATTTGTAGAGTAGTCTTAAATTACCACCTCCACCATTAAAGTGACAGGGCGTCTAGTCTACAGTGCCATGTGTCTGCATATCTTCCTATTTCCAAACTGTCTTTCCAATACTATTCCAAAGTGTCTTTGGCAAAATTGAGATGAGTTAGATGAGCTTTTTAAAGTTAAGATGTAATTTATATATAACATTGTGTAAAAGTTCAAGCTGTACAATATGTTGATTTGATACATTTTTATATTGCAATATGATTACTAGGGTAACATTAGCTAACACCTCTACCAGGTCACGTAATTACAATTTCTTTTTTGTGGTGAGAACATTTAAGTTCTAGTGTTAGCAACTTTAAAATCCGTAATACAGTATTTTACATTGTTAAGAGGTTTTTAGTCTTTTCTTTGATCTACTATTCTGATTACCTTAGCATTGTTCTTGTCATCACTGTTCATTCTGGTTGTTAACACTCACAGGGCATGCCTCCTGATGACTCACCCTCCATAGTGAAAATCTTCAGAGGTTAGCATTTGTCTCTGCATCCTTGTGAGCACTGTAAATAGCATCCTATGTCTTGAAGGGTCTATTACAAAGGTTAACCCCTTTAGGACAAAGTAATTTCCCCCTCAATATTATCTTTATTCTTTTTGCCCCCCAAATAAGACACATATGGAATTTGAACTAGTCAAACTCCTGTTCTTTCTTTACCGAATTATCTATCGATGGACACTTTGGTTGTTTCTATGGCTTGGGCACTTGGGTAATGCTGCAGTGAACACTGTGGTATGTTTGGGAATAAATGTTTTAAAATTTGGGGGGTGAATACCCAGAAGAGGAACCATTGGGTCATATGGTAACTCTAATCTTAGTTTTTTTGAGGAACCCCCATATTGTTTTCCATAGTGGCTGTCCCAGTTCGCATTCCCACCAGCAGTCCTCGGATAGATGATTGTATAAAGAACGTGTGGCACATACAATGTGGAGCAAAAGTAGGTTGCCAGTTGTCCATATGAACATTTGACATATATACATACACACACACACAATGGAACACTACTCAGCCATGAGAAAAGATGAAATACTGCCATTTTCAACAACACAGATGGATTTCAAGAAAATCATGCTCAGTGAAATAATTAAGACAGAAAAAGTCAAGAACATATGATTTCCCTCACATGTAGAATATAAAACTAAAAGAATCAAATGAACCAACAAGAAAAATAAACGCAAACTGATGAACACAGACAGCAGCGTGGTGGTTACCAGAGGGAAGGGGGCGGGGGTAGCACTGGGTGCAGGGGTCCGATACGTGGTGACAGAGGATTTGGCCGTGGGCAGTGGGCCTGCAGTGTAGCATAGGCAGATGAGGCATTATAGAATTGCACCCTTGAATACCACATAATTTTATTAACAAAAGTCACTCCAAAATTAATTTAAAAATAAAACAAACAGTCCAAATCATGGAAGCCAAGAATGAGATGGTACTCGCCGTACCTGAGAATGATAGGGAGGTGTTGGTCAAGGTGCGCAGCGCTCCAGCGCTGCAGGATGTGCAGGTTCTGGGAAGCTAAGGTACGACAATGTGCGTGTCGTCAATGTTCCTGTATTGTGAAATTTCACCAAGAGAGAAGGTCTGGAGTGTCGCAGATAAAAAAGATAATGTTCACTCTCTGAGGACATGATTACGGTGATTATTTCACAATGTATATGTATGTATATAAAATCATCAAATTGTGTACCTTATATATAATTTCTACTTGTCAAAAAATAAATACTTCATACTAATCTAGGGAAAAAGAGAAAGTATAGATAGCGATGAAAGCTGAGTCTGGATACTGTGCCAAATTGATACTATTACTATTAAAAATTGGTAAGAAGATCTATATTCAGAAAAATTTTATCCATAGAAAATTTATATTGAGATTAATACTTCAAATAAATAATAGTTGAATGTGATCAGAGTTTTCTACAACGTCTAAAGAGTGAAGCACTGCTTGCATGTACAAATATTTTAATGTCTAATATGACTGGTGTGGAGGATGGTAACAAAGAGTTGCAAGCCCTTTGTGAGGTCCCAGAAGCGGAGGGGTGCGGACTCACACATTGTGTTTCAGCCTGGACCCTTGAGGCTTGAATCTGGCCTCGCACAGAACTGTTAGCCCTTGCTGCAGGTGGGCACCCTCGCGAAGGCGAACCAAAACGACGAGAATCACGGCTCCAAAGGTATGTCTTCTTTCTACTGTGTCTTAGATAACTACAGGTGTGTGTGCATGTGTGTACACACACACACTCTGCCTCACCTTAAACTACCCTGTATATTTGTACTTCGGTTATACTAAAACAATTGTTCGCCCAAATTATTCAATTTAAAGTGATTCTTATGTAGCCAGAGGGTTTTGACATGTAGGGATTGGACAGGTGTGATCACTTTTCTTTCTTTTTAGCAAGGAATGCTTTGGAGGAGGGGGAGGGGGAGGGGTAGGAAGAGGGGGAGGGGGAGGGAGAGAGTGTACTAAGTAAAAAAAATCAAATAGGAAAAATATGTCCTGTTTACATGAGAAACAGCATATATACTCCTGTCTTTTTCTGCATGAAGTGCAGGTACAGGCTTCTCCCCAGTACAGTAAACATCTGGACAGAACATTGAAACATTCTGGAAATTATGCCTGGAGACTTTTGGGTTGCGCCCATCAGTTTATTTTAAGCCGACAGTTAGATACCTGCCTCCACATCAGGGCTGGTGTCCATCCGCCTTCCTAGCGAGTGCTCATGTCTCCTCCATCTCATTCCAACCTCCTTTCTGAAAATTGTTCAAACACGTTTGCTCCAAGGTGGTTTGCACCTTCCCTCAATTCTTGAGGAACTTTCTACGAATGTTCTTTTAATGTTATGGTTTGCCCATGCTACTGTGTATTATATTTCTGTTTTTACATATTCAGCTTAGCCCTCCAAATAGCCAATACAAAGATTGTGTTTATGTCACTGTATATCTAGAGCTTATCCAGGGACGGACTCATAATAGGAACTAAAACATATCGAAGGAAGTAGACTTTTTTTTTTTGCTATTGGAGGATAATAATCTTCCATTTTAAAAATAAGAAAACTATAATCCAGGATATGTAAGTAAAGTGAGTTGCCTGAAAAAATATATATGCATGTGAGAGCTTAGAAAACATAGTGTTCTTCCAGAGAGTGATCTAAAATAACTCGTGTAGTCCTAGGCATGAAACATTTGGATTTAAACCATACTTGTAAGAATGCACAACTTTTCCATGTGTTATATGTTATTTTCAAAGATGCTCATTGAGACAGTTTGGCTGTCCGTGGCTGCAGAACCGCTAAGCACTGCCCTTTGCAATACCTAAGCACAAATCCAGCATCTTCATGTGTCTGTGGACCACATTTTCAAAGCCTGTCACTGAAGTTCATCTCTTCACAGCTTACACCAGCTGCTGACCTTGGTTTGATTAGATGGGCTAACTGTGCTAGAACCAACAGCTGTTCCCTTACCCCTGATTTCAAGGTTATTCCATGGCTTTGAAATCATGTTGCCATGGGTACTCTGCAGTTACTTTTGCTCCAGAGAGAGCACTTCGGTTCTCCTCAGTCTCACTGTGTATTTTGTCAATGTAAGGTTGTTACTCAAAAGCCGCTCTGATGCTGAGGATGAGTCTATCATTGTTCCTGTTTCTAAAGAAAGCAACAATAGAAAACAAAACCTAGAACTTCAAGTGTTTTTCAGAGTAGTCAGTCACTCAGAAATTCTCATCTCACTAATCATGTTCTCTTTGGGGAGAATATGAGTTATATTTTGAAGGTGGATCGTAACTAAGAGATAAAACATGGACCTTCCTGGTTCCTAGAATCCTCATTCCTTTTTCTCCACTATGTGAGCAGAATAACTCAATTCTGAAACCTGTTTTTCAAATTTATATTTGGCTTGTCTAATAGAGAGGTTTGGAGGAATCTAAAAAGTTATGGCCCCACAATCTGATTATAAATGAATATTTTAATTTTGTTAGCATTGCTCAGATTTTATGTTCAATTTCTCACATTTTGTTCTGTCCATCTGCAAATGGAAGAATTTTCTTGCAGCCCCAGTTCTAAGCAATAAAGATTTGATTATAAATTCTTGCTTAACATTTGGGCTGTCACTATCTGGTTAAATGTTTTGGTGATACCGCCAATCTGCTTGCTTAGATCCCTGTGGTAGGCTATCGCCTGGTCGGTGCCCAAGGTGTCACACCTCCTAGGGTTCACGTCTTTCTGAAGTAGGGTTCCCGCTGACTCTGCCAATAAGATGTGTGCAAGTGTGGCGCGGACAAAGCTTGGTAAATGCTTACACATTGGGATTCGTGTCCTTTTTGAATGTTGGCTATGTTGTGAGGAAGCCAGAGATAACCACTTAAGGAAAGCCTGGACTCTCCAAACAAGCAAATTTGAGATCATGTATAAAGATTAAATTTATAAGGACAAACAGGGTGATTATCACAAAATACAGATAAGTGGTTACAGGTAAGGATTTCGGAATGTGTGATGAGGTGTTATCAGGAAGGGCAAAAAGAGTTGTCAAAAGTACAAGTAACCTTTTATCTTAAGCAATGCGTTCTTCAAATTTTCTTTATTTATATTTTATTTTCTGTTCTTTTAATTACATTTATTGGGATGACATTGGTTAATAAAATTATATAGCTTTCGAATGTACAATTCTATGATGCATCTTCGATATATTGCACTGTGCGTTCACCACCAAACTCAAATTTCCTTCAGTCACCAGACGTTTGGCCCCACACTTCACCACACACTCACTCCTATTCCCTTTGGTAACCACCACCCTATATCTGTGTCTCTGTGTCTGTGAGTCTTTGTTTGTTTGTCTTGTTTTTTCATGTATTGGCATCAGGTTTATATTCCAAATATGAGTGAAAGCATATGGTTCTTGACTTTTTCAGTCTGACTTATTTCACTGAGCATGATATTGTAAGGTCCATCCATCCATCTTGGCACAAATGGCAGTATTTCATCTTTTCTTATAGCCGAGTAGTATTCCACTGCCTATATGTACCACATCCTCCTTATCCAATCATCTACTAGGGACAGTTTCTTGTATGCCACATTTCACATTGCAGAAGATCTGATGATTTACCGTAATATAACAGCACAAAGATTAGTGTTAGAGGCAGGCCTAATGCAACTAAATTTTGCATAAGTATAATACAGCTTATCTAGATTTTCCCACACATAATTTCTTCTAATTCTCCAGTAGAGCAGCTCAGCGGTGAAGGTTTTATTTTTATCATGCTTGTAGACATTTTGTGGAATTATGTAGGTGGATTTAATTGCCCAAGGTGAAAAGCAACTGATGGAGAAGGACCCAAACCCGCTATTGTACCAAGACAGGTTCTTCCTTGATACCAGGTTTATTCTTATTTTTTTCTGGCATTATTTTCAGTAGGTCCCCTTTCTGATGATAAGGATGACAATGTCGATTCTGTACTAAACATTTCAAGTATGGTGAGGGTTTCTTATAACACAGTTAGTTGTAAACTTATAAAAATATTACATTTTTTTCCTAGTCATTACGAAAAAATGCTTCAGTTCTTATGTATGGAGTCTGTCTTCAAAGATGGATGCATTGTTACCATTTCATTGGTGAATAAAAGTCATGTATTTCATTTACTGAAGAAAGCTTATTTTGAAAGCAACATTCTGTTATCCTCAACAAAGATTTATTTATAGAATAATGCTCTGAACCTTACCACTTTCTAAGAGTTTTGGAAACATTTTGAAACTACAAAGTACATTCACTAATATTAAAACCTCGGAAGGTCTTGAGTTACAGCCTGCTTGTTTTAGAAGACAATGCAGCTTTTCAGTCTCCAGGCACTTCATTCGATTCAACACATGCATTTTGCCAGAATCCTACCGATCCCCTGGCATGAAAGGTGTGTGCTGATTTTGTGAGCGACTGCAGATGCTGTTGACATTTTGTCTATTTTCCTGCATAGAGTTTGCTAATGGTAGCAGCAGATTATTCATTCTTGTCAAACAATGTTGCAAAAATGTATTAAGACCAAGAATGATAGTGCAATGTCACCGGTGAAGCACAGAAATCCAGTAGAAAGGGTTGAGGCTATGTTTTCTCCTGGGCTTTTGTTTCTGAATGGATGTTTGTGGGCATCTGTGTTGTCTCTAACAGAATGAGAAAAGTCAATTTCCTCTAATTTAGATTGTTTTTTTCTCTTTCCGTCTAATACTTCTCACTTTCCACCTTCAGTACTTCTGTATTTCTCCAGTACTCTAAAAACCATGAAATAATCTTGATGTCTAATATACTAAATAATATGCACCCTGTTAGACATGCTATGAACTCAAAGCAACTTTGAACTTAAAAAAAAAGACTTTATTTTTAAGAGAAGTTTAGGTTTATAGCAAATTTAACAGAAAATACAGAGATTTCCCATTTATCTCTTGCCCACACATATGCACAGCCTTCCCCATTATCAACATTCCCACCAACTGGTATATTTGTTAAAACTGATGGACTTATTTATATTGGCACATTATGATCACTCCAACTCCACAGTTTGCATTAGGGTTCATTCTTGGTGTGGTACATACTGTGAGTTTAGACAAATGTGTAATGAATGACGTGAATCCACCATTATAACATCATACAGAGTCCTTTCACTGCCCTAAAAGTCCTGTGCTCCCTCCACCTGTTCACCTGCCCCGCACGGCCTCTGGTCTTGGATTTTGCCACTGTCTCCAGTTTTGCCTTTCTAGAATGTCCTGTAGTTATCATATACAGCCTTTTCAGTTTGGCTTCTTTCACTTAGTAACATGCATTTAAGGTTTCTCTGTGTCATTTCACGTTTTGGTAGCTCAGTCTTTTCAGAGCTCAGTGATACTGTTGCCTAGATGGGCCAGTTGCTCTATCCATTTGCCTGCTGAAGATCAGCTTGGTTGCTTCCAAATTTTGGCAATTGTGAATAAAGCTGCTACTTCTATAAACTTTTAAGTGTGTGCTTTTTTGAGTGTATTTAAGTTTTCAACTCCTTTAGGTAAATACCCAATTGTCAGATTTTATGGTAAGAGTATGCTTAGCTTTGCAAGAAACTGCTACTGTCTTCTGAAGAGGCTGTACCATTTTGCATTCCCACCGGTGGGAGAATGAGTGTCCCTGGTGCTCCATATCCTTGCTAATGACTGGTGGTGTTGGGGTTCCAGATTTGGGTGCATCGAAATTTTGAAAAAAACATAATTTATTTAAAGTAACCCATGTACTCTTAAGCAAATAAATCATCATGAAATAAAATGATAGTGATAACCTTGGGGTAAGATATAGTAAAATGGACTAAATTATTTTAATGCATGAAAACACATGAATAATTATGATCTTGTATACACCCTTTGAATAAAAACTCTTCCTTGAAGAGCTACCAGTAAAAGTCAAAAGATTTCAAAATTAGTTTGCTCTTGAAAAATCTGTATATTTACATTTATTTACATCTTACCCTTGAGAAAATTTGCTTGACTACAAAAATAAAAAAGCAAGATATATACCATGCGTTTCTTTAAAAATGTTTCTTTATTGATTTTACTGAACACTTATAGTAAGATACTAATGGCTTTTCTAAAATATCAGCTCAATTCTGTGTACTAACATATACATGTTTTGAGATAATCGATCTACCATTTCTTAATTTTGGTTTATTATGATTTTTCAGCCTGAAAATGGACTATAAGGCACTAATGACCACCAGTCACCATTAAGCTATTAGTATTTCAGGCTGAGTCACTATGAATTGATTGGTAAAATACTGTTACGAGTTGTGTTAAAAATACTGGTTCATTAGGTGAAAGCGTGTTTATGGTAAATGCTTTCTAATAGGCTATTTAGGAGTGATGGCCATTGGAATGGATGTAGCGCCTCCACTCAGTCTTCTGTGTAGGTGTGTATATCCTTTACTGAAAGCATCAAAACCTCTGGTGCCAGTGCCAGGCCTGAAATGGACAGCTATGAACTCCAGGGTAAGAGTAATAATTAATGGGGGGAACTGTAATTGTGGAGAGGTGATATTTCTTTCCTTTTTACATTGAAATAAGTTATTATATTTGGGTTATTGGTGTTTACTAACTGAAAAGTTTAGTGTGTATTTGTCATCTTCTCAATTTAAATATTGTTAGAGCTACATGGAGTCTGTCTGAAATTATTAGAGAATACAAAGCAAAAGAACATGAAAACATAATATGAAGGCAAACTTTATTTAGAAGTTATAGAAAAAAGTGTTTCTTCAATGATTACACGTATCTTTCCTACTGAAAGGCTTAGAGAAAGTAATGGTTTTAAATTTATTCTCTCCTCTTCCTTGCAGACATTAGAATGACAGGTTCCTAGAATAAATTAATAGATATTGAAGAGCTTTCTTAATGGCCAGTACATAACTGCATATTTGGGTGCCTCTAGAAAAACGTTTTGAAATAAAGCATCACGATAATTGATAACTAGCACTGCGTGGTCTCTGATGGATGCATCTGTTTGCTTTTGCTTCCACTGGGCAGTAATATCTGACTAGCTGCCAGTTCTGGATCCGTGATTTTTGACAGTTTGGTATCTTTGGAGATAAATTATTAAAGGGAGTAATAAACAACAAAAAGTTAGCATTTTTTAAGAATAGTAAACATTTCTCTATCTTAAGATGCATTGTAAGATAGATGATGACAAGCTCATATTCACTTTGGACATGATGGTTTTCATTGTATCACATTTTGAAATGATGTTGACACACGGCCAGCTCTACGATACAAACACTGGGGACTTCCAATTTCTGCAGATGAGATCAAAAGTTCTTTTGTATATACTGTATCATCCATCTCCAAACTTCAGGAAAAAATCTCTGGACTCTTACTGGTGCACAGAATAGTATATGAACATTTGTTGCCTTACTGTATCATTTCAATAAACCTGATTTTAATGTGTTTATTAACCTTTAACAATACTATATGAATAGAAGTAATCATTTCATATCCAAATCAACATAATTTGGTAAATAAATTGTGGCACTTGTGATATACTTTTCAAAGATAGTTGATAATTTTAATTATTTTGAATCTGTTTCTGAACCCAGACAGGTGATTTTAAAAATTCTTAACACACTTAAAATTCTTGGAAGTAACACTGTTAACAAACAGCCTTCACTATGAGTTTTTCCAGGATCAAAATTCAATCACTGTCTACACATCAAGAAAAACACCATATCTTATGAAGTCACCTGCTCAAATAACTTTTATGAATCAACTCACTATACTTAAAAATGAACATTATTTCATAATTACACAGAGGGTCAAATTAGAAATATTCAAGGGTGTGGTGACCCACAATTAAACAGACATGACCCACATATGGTGCATGTGGCTATTATCAGATCCTTCCCCAAGAGTAGGAGCACATTAGACTAAAGAGAGAACAGATGAGGTGGGGAGAGGTGCTACTATGAAAGAGGAAATGTGGTCAGTTGCCCATGCAGAAGACAAGAGCAGTAGATAGCAAAGTCAAATGTAGAATACGGTATTTGAGAACAAGTGTGATAGACACAAGGATGACAGGTGGAGTGTCAGCTAGAAGTAGTTAGCGGCTGTTCCCCACGGGGGTGACATTGCTTTCCTGAGACCTTCTCTATCGTCTGAGTGACCTGTGGACACAGCAGCTGAGTATATATCCAGGGAACAAGAGAAAAATGTTCGTGCTCAGTTTTTCTGATGTTCGGAATCGAAAACAATATTACTTTTTCTGATCTTCTTAACTGATTTGCATTATTCTAAGGGAAGTAAATGAATCATAACTAATTGTCTTAAGGTATCCAGCCCCTGTTTACCCTGCTTGTGCTTCTGAACTGTTGCGCATGCACCAGACCTATTTTCGTGACCATTGCTGAGGCAACAGGTGGTGTAGTTTAACATAGAAATGAATGCAGTGAAGAAATCCCCCGAGTTAATAAAATGCTTGAAATTAATACTTATATTTTGGAAAGATAATTTTAAAATTAGATGTTTTATAATTGTTTTTTTTTTTTTCAAAAAAGAGAGGAACAAACAGAAAGTTTGTGGAGAAAAAGGTCATGCCAGAATCGGGTTTCAAAGCTCTATACCCAGTTACCACCTTGTTCCCTGCATGTCTTCCCCTCAACAGCTAATGGTGTTGTTGTGGTTTGACCTGTAGACACGTAGGCAAAATCTTTCTACTGAGTATCACAGTATAAAGATAGAAACTACTTACTTATGTAGTAAGCGGTATCTGGTTATTCTTCAAACATCTACATTGTATCTAACTACAATTACAGCTTCAAGATAATCATCCAAATCAGTCATTATCAGCTTTTGTCTCTCGAGAGGAGCAACCACGATTCAGGTAGGCCCTACCAGTATTGCACTGGTACATCTGACGATGGGTTTAATTGAACTCTACTCCATTTGGCATACTCTCATGTTATTGCCATGGTGCTAGATGGCTACCTAATATCTTGTCTGGGCCTTCTTATCTTCTTGACTCCCTGCAGGTTGGATTTAGGTCTTCATCAATTGAGGGTGGTCTAGGTTAATATACTCTTACATTTCCAAGTGCATGTTCTAAGATTTGAAAAAAGTTCTGGTAATAAATTATGTATAACTTTAGCCAAAACTCTGCTGAGTGATGGTCTGGACATCAATCTTACGCATTTTTACCAGGTACACCACTCAGTGTGCCAATTGTGTTGAGTGCATTAAATCTGTGTCTTGTCCTCTGTGCCGTAATTAAATATAGCATTCAACAAATGCTTTGTAGAATGAGGAGTATTGTATTTTAGAGCAGAATATTTATTTAAAAAGGTGACTTAAACTTAATTGTTTTATTGTTTTATTCTTTCACAGCATGACATAGGTAAGATTGAGTTCATATTGACCACAGAAACAAAGAGGGGTTTAAAGAGAAATGAATGACACAGAAAAGAAAGAGCTGGAAATAACACTTAATGAAAAGCTAAATAATATAATCAACAGACACACAAATTATGCTGGATAAGATAATCACTCAGCTTAATGCAGGCAGTCAATCCTGTAAAAGGACTAAAAATGAGGTGAATAAATGAACATTTTATTTAAAAAATCAACCATTGGCTCTGGTCAAGGTAGTAGCATACACACACACACACATATACATATATACACACACACACACCTATATATACATACATATCAACACATATATATATACATATTTAGAAGAAAACTTGATAATGTTGCCCAAGAATTAATTTAATACAGTTGCAAATCATGATTGTTGTTGGTGCTTTATAGTCATGTGCAAGATCTCAAATGTTAAGGTGATAATAGTTAAAGACTGTTATTCCAATTAGCATTCATTTTTAGGGTCTAATTTCCATGAAAGTAGTGTTTTATGTCCTTCTTGTTCTGGCTAGGGCCTAGAACCAAAGCTAGTAGAAGTTGCATTCATTATTTATATTTTCATAAAGTTTAGATTAAAAGTTTTATGATGACATAAATATTAAGTTAAATTGAAATTAGACAAGCAAGTATGCCTGTCTATTTATGTGTTTTACTAAGGTAAATATTAGTAGAGAATATATATATATATACACATAAAATTAAAGACTGCCTTGTGTTGCTTTTATTTGATAATCAAATTATTGAAAGTATACAAACTACTATATAGTATCTGAAGACAAGTTTTTAAAAATTATTACTGTAAAAACTGAGGCTATAACTTGATTTAACCTCCCAAATATTTTGTTAGGCAGTTAATTGTCATTATTTGTACTTTATTATAAATGATTTACTATGTGATTGGCTTAAAATACATATATTCTTCATCTTGTTTTCTAAATAAAAAGTATCATACTTAAATGGTCTTATATTACATATGAAAGGCATGTTTATGATATTATTTCTAAATCATTTATAGCATGCATTGCTATGTTTCCATTCGACAGGTCTTCTAGAAAAGAAATATCTATTATAGGTACTGATCTGAGAACACTGGAGTTCTACATATACCATCTTTTCCTAAGTGTTTAATGTCGTGTGAAAATTTATATCTTGTCTCTCTACTGGAGTATTTCTGGCATCTGATAATGCAAACTATGTTCTATAATATCTATGAAAAAAATTACAGGAGTACTTCCTTACTCCATTATTAACCAAAACAAGTACCAGCATCATCTAACTAATCCAATATGGTACTATTGCCAGGATTTCTAATTAGCTAGGCATAGTATCATAATGTGATTATCAGTGTAGAGGAACACCGCAGAATTCACCCACAGTGAGGCATAGTAAATGAGGATTGAAAACACCTGGGTTTAAATCACACCTCCGCTAATTGCTACTTATGGAAATTATAAAAATGAACTTCTCCAGGCATCATCATGCATGTATGACAGGATGGGGGTAACATTACGACATTTTTAATTGCTCTGAAAATTGTGGAAATCATACAAATGCAAAAAAATAATGGTATAATAGTTTTATTAACATCTTACGTTTCAAAGGTATATAATTAAGATGGCGAGGAAAAATGAAAATAAGAAAATAAAGCAGGTCTTAGGAAGAAGCAATAAAGTAAAAAAGAAGAAATAAATGAAAATATTAAAAATAGAATCCTGTATAAATACAAATAAACAAAGATGAGATATAAAATAAAAACAATATTTGGAAAGAAAACTTATAGATGAAAAAGAAGGTAAGAGAAAAAGAGAAGGAATAGAAGGGAAAGAAGAGACAAAAAAAAAGAAAAGGAATTGAAGGAAGAGATGGAACAAGGAACGAAACTGAATGTCCCATTTCTTGCACTCCCCTGCACAGAAACCCTCCAGTCTCACCAATAGCTAATGTATAGGGTATTGGAGCCTTATTTAAATAGACCACCTCTTGGGCACTTTGTGTTTGTTGTGTTTCACCTCTTGGGCACTTGTGTTTGTTAGCCTCTCTGTTTTAATTTTAATAGACAAAGAAAAAGAACATTATCATATTCACTTTTGAATCCATATCTTCTAATTAGATTTCAGTTAGATTCCAGATACTATTTTATGATTAAAATTGAATATTTTTGCCAATAAAAAGTCTAAACAAACAAAGCGAAAGACATGCAGCGAGCACCTCATGACATGACAATAATGAATGATATGTGGGATCATGATTTCTCATAAAGCCCCAGTTTTTCAAGGCAATTTCTGTATTAGCAGAGCTGGTAAACACTGGCAAATCCTGGCAAAAAAAAAAAAAAAAAAAAAAAAAACCCAAAACTCCAACATGCTCCAGAATCAAAATTATTTTATCGTAAGTTTCCAGAGACTCAGACTTGGAATAGCTTGCCTTTCAGAGTGATCATGTTGTTTTTAATATTAGTGACATTGCTTTCACCTTAAATTTCTGCCTTTAGCAGAAGAAGAGTCAATCATTAAATTGTCAATAAAATGCTTCCAGGTGACAATAATTTCTCTAAAGCTGTCTAAGTTAAAAGCCCCAGACAAGAGCTCCCCACCCCAAATTTAAATTTGACGGCACATTAAATTTTGCTGTATAAAATGGCACATGATTTACATATGCCAACTTTTGAGAACTCATAACTGGAAGATGAAAACTTTCTTTCCCTTTATACCCAAGACCCTAGTCACTTTTGACCAGATGGGAACTCAGACTCTAGTGATAAGGTTGTGAGTCCATCAGGTCTACTCATGGCTTGTACTGAATGCACTCTGCTCCTTGCAAATACTCTCGAATAAGAATGAGTTTCATGAGTCTTCTGCCACAACGGTTACCCCAAATGAGTTAGTCTCTCCTCTGTTATGATACTTTTCATGCATGGTCCCCACTTACAAAAACAGGGGGGAAATGTCTGTGAACCTCTAGACTGCAAATTGGTGGTTCTTCAACTTGTACATTGTCTCACACTTTTTAATCATCGGCTCTTCAAGTTTCTCTGTTTGGTGCCATTGTTGATTTTGCTCTTCATCTAAATTACTTCCATTCTAGATACTTCATTCCTGTTCCTGCTTTACACCTCTTCATGCAGTTTTACATCTGCGATTCTGCACAATGTTTCTGTGGTTAAAATAATTTGCCCCCTGCACCATGCCCATTATTCTGTGGCATCTGCAGCAGGATGATGTAGCACTGACATCAGCAGATTAATAATATTAACACTTGGATGCCCAGTTTTAGTTCCAGTTATGAAGAATTTGCAAGTTCCTCACTCTCATCCCTACAACAAGCAAAGGATGGACAAAAGGAAAGTCAATGACTTATCTTGGACCCCTCCGAAAACTTAGGTCCGGGAAACTGCAATCTGTTAATCTAGAGAGACGTACTGATATCTGCTTACCTGGAAAAGAAGCTGCTGAATACAAATCCAGAAGGGATACTGCAAGGGGAATTTAGATGAATGGCTTGAGGCAGAGTGAGCATGTGAGAGATTCCTGAGAACTGCATTCTTCAGGTGGGCCCCCACATTGTGGGAACCTCACCTGCAGAAACCTCTTGAGTGTCTCACTGTGAATATCTAAGAAAGATCACCTCATGCATCTGAAAGGGGAGGGAGAAGAGCAAACTCATCGTGAAAAAGCGGCAGAGTCTTCTCCATAGTGGAAGTCTAACAGTCCTAGAGGAAAGATTTGAGGTAGTTTGATCCTACTTGTAGGAAGGGCATTCTCCTTACCCCAGCCCCTTCTAGCATTCCTGTCTCATCTAAGGGAAAACAACGTCACCACAAACAATTAGAAAAATTAACAGGTACAATAACTTGGCATTGGGAACGCCAAGACCAGGAGGGAAATAGATAGTAGAGAAAAAGCTATACCAAGACATGTGTACCAATGAAGGACACAACCGCATAGCAGCAGCCCACTGAAAGTCAAGGTCACCCCTCCACAGCAGGTTAGACATAAACTAATGGTCAACCCATGAACTGACAAGTCTTGGGTTAGTTGCTGCTAGCCGTTCGTGATATGTGTGCCGTGGTGCTGTCATAAGGTGCCCGGCGTGGCTGCCTGAGGGACACTCTTCCAACCGGGAAAAGTGTCATGACCCACCACCTCCTCTTGAAGACAGGGGCTGCATTCGTGTTTTCATGGATTCCCAAGTACCTCTAATTAAAGTTGCTCCAAAAATATTTATTGAGTGTAAGGATAAATAAATGACAATTTAATATTCCAGTAAACTACTTGAAAAACCAAAAGAAACTGGTTAATCAGTCTATCATGACACGCTATTAATGCCTGGCATGATGATGAGGCTGTCTTGTCCTGTTAAGTCCTGACATATATATTTTTAAAAATTTTTGATCAGGAGCATTATTCTCAAAGCACACTTATACATAATTTCTTCTGGAACCATGTCAAGACTTAGGAGAACAAGACAGTCTCAACATCCACTGAATTCTAGAAGTCTAGAGTACTGATGGGAAGAAGAAGAAAAACCAAACAGGAAGTTTCCTATCCCAGAAAACTCACCACTCAACCCTCCATTCAGGTAGCACTGAGGTTCTATTTTACATTCTCCAGGGACTCGGTATTTTGTCCACCAGGGAATGGTGCTTTCTACAATAATTTTCCAATTTTCTACAACAAAAACTCAGAAGAAACAGACATGCCCCGAAGATTAGAGTAAAATATAAATTAATAGCAACTATCTTCATAAATAAGTTCATGGCTTATTTACTTAGTGTGTAGATAACAGTTTAATCTATTTAGACTATTCAAAATTAAACGTTCTCATTCACTTTAATTTTAAATATGAAAATATCATTTCCTTCTCCCCTTTTCACACTATGTATAATCTTTTTTTCTGGTTAATTTACCTATGTGTAAACATTGATTTCCTCTTTATTTTTAATTCTTTTAATCTGCTTAACATCTATCACTCCACATCTCCATTTTCATAGTTTCTGTGGAAACCACAATCAGTTTTAGCAAGTCCTGTTTGTCAAACTCTAATTGTTTTTATTCTTTCATTCTCTGATATCTTTTCCCCCTAATATCACCTGTTACACAGTTCTTTGTTTTTCTTTCTTTCAGCCTGTCCATCCTATTGTTTACAGACCCTTTGCCCACAGTCTACAAGATCCGGTGATGAAAAGCTACATTATAATTTGCATGAATTCCTTTCAAGACTTGCTTACA
This sequence comes from Glossophaga mutica, assembly GCA_039655065.1. NCBI lineage: Eukaryota > Metazoa > Chordata > Mammalia > Chiroptera > Phyllostomidae > Glossophaga > Glossophaga mutica. The sequence continues at coordinate 26,290,618 of CM077305.1, forward strand.
AACATGGCAGTTTGCCTAGCTGCTGTCACAAGTGCTACATTAATATTTCTTCTCATTAATTTCACATTGGGTTGAAGAGAGTTACTTGTAATCTACAGAACAAGTCCATGTTTACATCCTGTAGTAAAACAATAAAAATTAACAAGAGTCCTGTTTAAACAATTCATTAGGCCCTAAGTATATCATTCCATCATGGTTAGGTGTTCAGTCTGGTACACACACACACACACACACACACACACACACACACACACACACAAATGACTCAAAAATAACAAGTTATTTTTCAGGCTGTGTGATAATTGCATCAGAATAAGTAAGTATTTCAAAGCTACACTGAAAGTAACTGATTATTGTTACTGTTCCTCTCCCTTCACCCTACTCAGGAATTTGTGTCTATTGAGTATGTAGGAGATGGTAAGTTTATTATATAGTTTTGTTTAACCACTACTTGAAATAAAATGAGTATCAGTTTCTTTAGAGTCTATACACTAAAGGATCTTTGGATCTTTTGATATGATAGGATATATGATATAATTTATGATATGATATACTCTCATGTTCGTAACTAGGACTGAAAAGAGTCTAGAAATGTAGACTTGTAATGAGTACACTAGGAAAACAAACAAGCAGTCTATAGGGTTTTGTTGAAAGTTGAGTCACAAAGGGATGACACTAATAGTCAATTGCAGAGCATGCATAACACATCCTGATGCACTTGAAAACCCCTGGGCCTAATCCACATCCTCGTTGCCACACAGCTGGAAGCTCTGGTGACAGCAGCAGCTGTCCCTGAAGGGTCTGCTGCAAGTGGGGAAATAACCTCCAAGGGTTCTCAAAATTGCACTGGCCTCAAACGCACAATAAATGCAATGAATTTTTATTATCAACTGCCTACCCAAGATAGTTGTCTTTAAAGCCAGATAATACAGATAAAATTATTTTATATAATGTAAAATCACACAATTTTGGGAAAAAACTTCTCAGAACTTTCCATAAGTATTTGATTCATGTACCATAACAAAGAATAGACTCCTATATTATGATTTTGTCACATTATTTTATATTTAATTATTTTGTGTCTGATTCTCCTTCTTGATTCTGAACAAAAGACAAAAGCCTGGAACAGATTTGATAAATGGGACCTGTGTTACAGATGCCTGCTAAATTTAATCAAATTTATTTTTAATATAATTCTGAGTTTTTCATCATGTTCAATTTCAAAGGCTTTTGGTACAGAATTCTTTTAAGATAGATACTTTTTAGGCTGCTCTTATTTCTGTCAGAAGCAGATATTTATTGGAACATCAAACTTGATTTATAGATTAAGGATTGCCTTGGATCCTCTCTGTCCCCAGGGTTTATGTTTATGAAATTCATTTAGAATGCTGTGTAAAGTGCATTCCTCTTGGTCCCGAAGTTATGGCAACATGAGCACAAAATGTCAATCTGTAAATATATTTTGAGGAAGTAGCTATAAAATACATAGGCATTCAAAATATGTTACAATGTTTTAATATTAAAATATTTTAAATATGTCTAGGTTAATTTAACTTTGAAATGCAAGACTGTTGCTACAAAAATGTTTGCTAAATTCCAACGTGTTTCTGGTGGCACACAACCTTCCTTGGTCGTAATGTACTATTTTATTCCTCTTCTAAAAGTGCAGTCATAATTTCTTATTTTTTTTGTCTTTCAAAGCAGACATCAAGTTAAATGGGCATGCATTGATTCTGTACGGGACAATTGCCATGAAATCTGGAGAGAACAAAAATAAGTTTCTAATCTTTTAAAATTTATTATTGTTCAGTTACGGTTGTCCCACCTTTTTCCCCAGTGCTCACCCCACTCCGCTCCTCACCCACTCCCATGGTTGGTCCCCCCCATTGTCTGTGCCCATGAGTCCTCCCTTTATTCATGTTCCTTTGCTTGCCCCTTCTCTGTCTTTCCTCCCTTATCCTCCTCTCCCCTCCCCTCTGGTCTCACTTTTTTCCTTAAAGCAATAAGTGCTTTGCATTTCCTAAACTGCAAAAGATGGAGAACATCTCACACCCCTGGCTCCACACCCTCTACCATGTTTTTGTGAAGACATAATTTGACTAGCCGTAGCATGAATGAAGCAGGTTCTTTTTAAAAATAGTATTAGGCATATAGATTGTCAGAACATAGATGATCACATTTACTTTACAGTATAATATTCATTTCCAGAACCTGAAAGAGTTAATTGATTCCTTTACTAGTGCACCCCCAACTCATGCAGATAAATCACTATTTTCTGAGTTCTCTTCTAGCATTTTCTCCCTTCCAAACCATTCAACATTGTACCCTCTTACAGTTCTAAGAACAAGATTATTAGTGAACATCTTAATTGCTAAGCATGGTCAATGGTTTATATTTTATATTGTGTGTCACTTTAGATGCCTCTTATGCAATCTGCCCACCATTCTCTTGCTTTACAGAACCTCAGTTCTCTTGGACACTGTGGCTCGCCACATTTTGCTTAGACTTCTGCCTTTCTGGTGGGTCCATTTCTATCCAACTTCCAGGCTCCCAATTCCTTTGCTAATATTTTTGTACAGGTTTTTGAGATATGACTTACATTTAACATTATATACAGTTAAGGTATACAATGTGGTGATTTGATACACATACCTATTATAAAATGATCACCACAATAAGGTTATTTAATGCCTTCATTACCTTATAGTTGTTGTTTTTTAATAGTAAGAACATTTAAGATTTATTCTCTTAGCAACCTTCAACTATATAATGCATTATTGTTAACTATGGTCTGGAGTCCTGGAATTTATTCACCTTATAACTGGAAGTTTGTATCCTCTGACTAACATCTCTTCACTCTCCTGACTCACCTGCCCCACCACAGCCCAGTTCTGCTGTGTGTTTCTACGAGTTCAACTTTTTTTAAATGTTGGTTTTCCATAAGATTTGATTCTCAGTCCATTTTATTGTCATTTTGGAAGTTACCCCTAGTTGATATTACTTATTCCCATTATTCCAATTATCATCCCGTAATGAGGAGTATATAATGTGTTTCAGAGACTAGACCCTGCTGCAGATCACCTGGGTTCAAATCTCAGCACCATTAATTACAAATTAGTGAGCTTGGGCAAGTCACTTCATTCTTTTCATCTCAGTTTTATCATCTAACGTATGAAAATCCAAAAATACTATTTCACCTCATACAGCCATTATGGAGATTAAATGAGATTACTATACACAAGATACTTAGAACAGTGCTTGGTATCTGACAATTGTTCCTTGGTGTTAATATTATATCCGTTTTGATAACTCCCATGTCTCTATTCTTAGCTTGGATAATTCTCTTAAACCCCAGACCCTTATGTGCAGCTACTTGCCCACATAAATTCTGTGATGTTATACAAGCTCACCAAGGTTATATATCTAGTGCTGTACATCATACATTATCTGGGAAACACAAAATAAACAACAATGAGGTTTCACTGCACACCGCTTAGAATGGCCAAAATCCAGAACACTGATAATACTAAATGCTAACAAGAATGTGAAGCAAAAGAAAGTTTCATTCATTGCTAGTGAGAATGCAAAATGGGACAGCCACTTTGGAAGACAGTCTAGTGGTTTCTTATAAAATTAAGCATACTCTTACTATATAATCCAGCAATTTGGTATTCAGTTAAAGGAGTTAAAAACTTATGTTCATACAAAATTTGCACACAAATGCTTATAGCAAATTTATTTATATGTCAAAACCTGGAAACAACCAAGATGTCCTTCAGTAGGTGAATGGATAATAAACTGTAGTACACCCAGAAAATATATTATTCAGTACTAAAAAGACAAGCAATATAAAAACATGCAGTAACATAGATTTTTCTCATTTTTTTCACTTAATTTTTCATCATTGTCTTTTATTTAATAAGGGAAATCATGACCCACATAAGAGAGACACAAAGTCTTGACTAACCCCATCTTCATGCATGAAACTGATGCAGTAGAAAAGCATTCCATTATTAACTTGTAACTTTCACTGCCACTGGTACTCTCAGTAAAAGAAAATATCAATTAACATAAGATAGGGTTACTATCTAATCATTTTATCTTTTCCACACTATTGACAATAATCCTGGCAAGTGCTTTTGAAAGAGTTTCATGGGCACAATTCTCCTGTCTTATAAAAGGAGTAATTGCCCTTTACAAATTTCCTCCTGGGAGACTTGGTGAGAGTGTGCTGCACAGTTGCAAGTAGTACATCCATTTGTACACTCCCGCTTTGCTGAGCTTCTTGACTCTTGTTAGAGGATGCTAGGGAATTTCCAGCATCTCAACCTCATTGCTTAAAGCCCACCATGGAGCTAATACATTAATAACCAACCAAGAAATGTATTAGAGACACACCCAAGTACTTGAACTAATACATTAAATTATGAATCCTGGATGAATGTACACATATAAATAAATTCATTAGATTTAATTTCATATTTGGTCCTTCTAGGTTTAACACTTACAATCTAATCTCAAATATATCCGGGACCCTGCTGATATGATTTGTCAATATTCTAAAATTTCTTTGGTGTTTATCGTGTTTCTCATAACATGACTAGAACTTGAAATTGGTCATATGGGCCATGGAAGAGTTTAACCTCATTTAAGGCTTGCATATAAAGTGATGGTAACTGGTGTTAAGAATAGGCATTACTCTGGAGGTACCTGTCCCAAAGGAATCATCTGAAGATACATATGTAAGGGAAGACTACCGGATAAACGTATAGGAAAAGATCTGCCTCCACTTTCAAGAAAATTACATTGATATTTTAGGTTTCAAAATAGTTTTTCTAAGTTTGTTCAAATATTCATCTTTCATAAATCATGTCTCTCCCCTTTGACTCACAGCCTACACTTCAACCTAAAAAATGTTAGAAGTGTTCAACTAGAATTCAACTAGAATTATAACTCTGAAACCCAAACTTTGAGCCTGCTTTATAGCCATATCTGTTCAGCAGATAAATAAACTAAGGAACCATCCATTGAATCTCTCTCATTCTCCATCTGTGCTTTGATTTGGGAGGTCAAAGACATGAAGTTTAGCTGATACTGAATCTCTCCTTTATTCCCAGAGCAGCTAGCCCAGCTGAAAATTGTACTGTTAACCTACACTGCGTGTAGCTAGCACTGCCACAGGAACTTTCTCAGTGTTGAGCACCAAACCCTAAACTAAAAGCCAGTTTCCCAATTATTTCAAGAATAGTAGTTATCCACACTCTGACCAGATATGTGAGCAATCCAACCCCAGAATGTCATCGAAAGCATTCATTTTCTGGTGCAAGTAATGGTGCAATCGGGGTCTAAACACAGTATCAAAGGCATATTGATCTCAGATTTTATATAGATTTTGATAAAAAGCTTATTTATTGAAGTTTAATGAACTTTAGAAAACCAAAAGGGATGTTGAGGCACAAAAGACCAGTAATGAGCGGCATGACCACCTGTCACAAACCCAGAAATTCAAGGGAAAGAGCTCAGTGAGAGCAGGATCAATGGGTAAGAGACTGCTTATCAGGACCTGTATTTATGAGGAGTGATTCTCAACATTGGAACTATTGCTATCTTGGGTCAGGTGATTCTTTGTTTTGTGGGGTTGTTTTATGGGTAGTAGGATGTTTAGCAGTATCTTTGGCCTCTATTAGACAAGTAGCATCTCAATTGTGACAAATAAACCCCCAAACATTGTCAGTTGTCCTCTTTACTAGGGAACCACTAGTCATAAAGGAATTCGATATATATGGTCTGGCACAAGTAATGCCCCTTTTTATTACAAAATCATAAGCATGTAATTCTATAATAAGCAATATCACACTCGAGCACACCATATGACATTTTAGGTGACATGTTCAAATTAAAACTATAAATCATTACACCCATATTATTACCCTACCAACCACACTCAAGCAGGCCTTACTCCTGCTGGACCTTGTATGTGTGTGTATATATGATATTTGTAGTTTTGTGTGTGTATATATAAAATAAAGGTATGTATTTATATATTATTTTCTGTATATATAATATTTTTTTTAGATTTTATTTATTTATCTTTAGAGGGGAAGGGAAGGAGAGAGGGAGAGAAACATCAATGTGCGGTTGCCTCTTGTATGTCCCCTGCTGGGAACTGGCCTGGCAACCCAGGCATGTGCCCTGACTGGGAATCGAACCGTGATCCTTTGGTTCGCAGGCCCGCGCTCAATCCACTGAGCTACACCAGCCAGGGCCTGTATATATAATATTTTGACATCCCAAATAAAAAATACAAACCCCTTCCTGGTTAGAGAGAGAGAGAGACTGACCCTCCTGGGCCTGGCCAGAACTAATCCTTCGATGTGCAAGCTAACAGGTCCAGCTCTGCATTTTCTCTGTCTGTCTCCTACACCCCAGAAGACAATGGCCCTCTACGTTAATTATTCTGGGACAAGGTACCAGGAAGCTGTAAAACATCTAGATAGCTCAGAACCTGCCAAAATTATTGAAACTAACAGTGCTAAGATGTCCTGCTTTGCCTTGCCTTTCACTCAGAAACCCCCATAAAGGCTGTGGCCTAGGCCTGCCCCTTGCTTCTGCCATCTGCCTCCTGATCACTCTGGTGTTTTCCAGGTGACCCTGGGTGGTGTGCTCTGCCTCCCATTTCTACAACCTGTGAGCCTAATAACCTTTGTTGTTTTTTTTTTTTTTTTTTCCTGAACCTTTCCTGTGTCTCTTCCTGTGGTCACACATTACTGGCCATCTCATAAAAGAACACAAAACAGCAATATTTTCATAAGCAGAATATAGTAGCAAACAAAGGAAAGAGGGAAAAATTTCCCTACTCATCTTTCTTCCACTTTGTCATTTCCTATTCCTGCCATTCCCAGAGGCTGAGGGAGCCCAGATAGTGCAGTCTTGGGGTGTGACGTCATAGAATTGGTCATTTTGCTGTTGTTGGACGAGATGGAAAAGAAGACATGATTATCTTTAGTAGGACATAGAATCTATTGAATCCCCTGTTAAAGACTAAATTATAGGTATTTTTATTACGTAAATTTTAATATTTTTTGTAACCACGTATGGACATTCTTGGCAGTCACATATCTTGGTTAACTCAACTTTGTCTTCAATTATTCACATTAGCGTTTTAGGAAGGTGATGTGTTGGTCAAAATAGAGTCCTAAACCTTATGAGTATTTAATGATGAAATATTTTTATGCTTACACAACTTGTCTAATACTGTCTATCCAGGGACTCTGCCTGTCACAGTCACTCAGGAATCCAGGGTGATGGAGCTGACGTTTCATCATGTGTTTCCATCATCATTGTGGTAAGCCGTGCAGTGACGGTTAAGGCTTCTGCTCGGAAATAATGCACATCACTCTGGCTAATGTTTCATTAGCTAATAATTAACACCTTCCTACATAGCGCCAATGCAGGTGGAGGTGTGCAATCATGCCATGTGCTTAAGGAACAAATTGAAATACTTTCAAACAATTCTAATAATTTATCACAGAGAATGTAATTTATTTGGTTTTGACTCACCTTACAAATAAATTATTTTGCATTTCTTCACAGTTTTCTCCCTAAAAATTTCCTGAAGATATTAGGCAAAATGGAGTCTTAACTTTGTAAATTTTATATTATTATGAAAGAAACCCTCATCTGATCTCTGTTTGTCATAAATATTCGGGCGTGAAATATAAGGTCAAATTAAAAGCCACTGTATAGCCTTACATTGATGGTGGCTTGACAAATAGCATATGATTTCATTTGTATATGGAATCCAGAAACAAAATAAACAAACAAAATTGAAACAGACTCATACATACATAGATAAGACTGATGTTTGCCAGAGGGGAAGGGTGAGTTGGGAGATTGGGTATAAAAGAAGAGGAAATTAAGAAGTATACAGAATAGTTACAAAATAGTCATGGGGGTGTAAAGTAGGGCATAGGGAACATAGTCAAAAGCATTGCAATAACTATGTACAATGCCAGGAGGTCCTGGAAATATTGGGGTGAACAGTTTTTAAAGTATATGACTGTCTAACCACTATACTGTACACCTGAAACTGATACCAAATATTGTTAAATGTGAACAGTAATTGAAAAATAAAATGGAAAACAAAGCCACTGTGTGGATGCTGGATTTCTGTGGGTGCCTACGCCAGCACAGCAACTACCATCACTCGAGGAAGCGGATGTGCCCTCCAAGTGCTCTGGCACCCAGTCTTGCTTCCTATTCAGGCCCCTCTAGGCCAGGCAGTATGACTGAGCTATACCTTCTTCGGATGTATCTCGGTCGTTCTGAGCTTTCGGAAGAAAACAAACAGCAACACAAAAAACTGGGTGACTACTCTCTCATTAACATGATTCTTGCTGTACCACACTTGGCTAAAATATTGAAATTCCTGGCATGTCAAATTATCTTTTGATAATTTCATTGGACATCAAGAGAAAAAAAGATATTTAGAGATAAAAGCCTATGTCACCATCTCACCAAAATTCTAGATTTTGAATGATAGCATTCAGGACCCCGTATACAGAGGACAGAGCTGACTCACCATTAGTACAGACAATGATGAGCAGAATCTGAACTTTACAAAAACCAGCAAAATAAGAGGAGACCTTAAAACTGAGGCGTGTTGATTTTTATTACACTTTATCTCATTTTTTATGGGGTTGGGTATGGTCCATTGAATGTGTGAATGAAAAATACCGAAGCACTCACTGAAGGTGAATATGCCACTGAGGTACAAAATAGGTGAAGATACATTTCAGGTATAGGAAAAATAAATAGATTCTACAGTTTAATATGTTCAAATGCCATAATACAAGAAATGCATATCCATGGAAAAGTCAAAATGAGTACCAATACACATATTAAATGAACTAAAGCTCACCATCAATTAACTGAATTGAAAAGATTGTAGATGATACTTAATCCATTATATTACAAAGATGTAAAGTGAGTTAAAAAATGACAAATATTGGCAAAGTTTTGTGAAAGTTCACATCTCATAGAGTGTTGGTGAGTGTATACATGAACATTGTCTTTTTTCTAAGGTAAATTTGAGATTTTATTAAAAAATTAAATGCATAAAAATTTTCTAGAATAAATTTCTATGATAGAAATTCATCTTCTAAAATACTTATATATGTATTAAGGTATGTGCTCAAGGACTGGTGCTATTACTAGAAATTAATGTCCATTCCCATGTAAGGGATAATTATAGTAGAAGCATATTACTTAAGAACAGAAAGTGGTAATAAAAAGATAAAGGAGTAAAATATGTGCTGGGTCTAATGAACCTCCAAAATTCTAGCAACCTGTGAGAAGAGGCTACGAGAAGCTAAGGAGAGAGGACTTTTTTATGTATGTGTTTCTTGGCACAAAAACAACGCATGCTGCATGCACCTTACAATTATTGCTGTTTGTCATTCTCCCTTGTTGTGAAAGAAAAATATATGACTGCTTCATATTTGTAAGCAAGCATAGATGCTTGTAAGGGTGAATGAAGTTCAATGCCCCTTCAAGATGGGATGCAACTAATCCATCTTCACATCGTAAATTTCAGTTGCCTGGTAGTAGAGCTGAACTTTCCACTCTTGAATTAAAGTTGAATGAATTAAGGTCTTTGTGTGACACCAAAGAATAATATACACACTGAACTGGAATTTCAATGTGTTTTTCAAGAAGCTGAACATAGGGCTCATTGGTAAGACTTTTAGAAAGTAATTATGTATGGGTTTAAAATTAAGATTTAATGAAATGAGAATATTTGATATTGTAATTAGTGACATGGAATTCAAGACCAAATCAAGGGGGATTGTGACTTGTTTATTCCAACAAATTTGCCTGATTAGACTACATCTATCATAATAACTTTTAATTTTTGTGTGCAAGTGTTTGTAAAATGATAAAATTACTTATTTCATGGCTTTTTTCTTTTTAATTCTCTTATTAATTTAGATTCAAATTTGAGTATCTAAATAACAGTCTAGATAATAGTTTGATATTGTGAAGTTTGTAATATTGTGATATTCTGAATTTGATACTGTGAATTTTGATTTAAAATATAGTTTACATTATAAGACTAAGTCTTCTAGTGTGGAATTATCTCTTAACAAAGTCAATATCATAAGCTCATATCTCCACAAGTTTAGACATAAAAAGTAATTTTTTCTAAAGCTCTACTGCTTGATTATGTAGAAAACACCTAAACTATACTAGTAATATGTTAACATTTTGAGGACTATACCATGTTCTCTACTTCACTTTTAAATTAGCATCATGAAATATAATTTGTGGGGGAAGAAACATTCTGAGTGAATAAATGTGAAGGCTGGTGCTTAAGCTCCATTTCTGCAGATTCCTGTATCTATGTTCTCTCCAATGTCATCTGTGATAAACTAATGGAATTCATGCCATAATCCCTAACTCTTTAATAAAATGTCAATATGTGCATTAAGAGGAGGTTAGACTTGATCATTTGATAACCTTAATAATATTATATGTCATATAATGGACCAAGGGAAGTCTTATGTCTATTCACAAATGAATAAATTCATTCAGTCTTAAGTTCAATGCATCTTAATTGAGGAGCTATCACCTGCCAAGCTTTACTGCATTTAACGGGTGTAATGTTGAACATGATAGAGATAGTCTCTGTTCATGGACCTTAGAGTCAAAAGAGATAAAAGGAACATATACTATATAAAACAATTTTGTTGCACCCCGCCATGTGCCTTTGGCTCACCAGTATTCAAGGCATCTCTGTTGGACAATTTTATTTACTTTGCAAGTTTTCCACATTAACCATGGGGCAATGTTATTTTGCTTCCCCAGGGCTATCTCCAAAATTACTGATAGCTGGGCACTCATGCACATTCACAAGTGTTCATAGCAGCACGATTTATAATAGCCAAGTGTTGGAAACAGCCTAAGTGCCCATCAGTAAATGAGTGGATCAAAGAACTGTGGTGCATGTACACAATGGAATACTATGCAGCAGAAAGAAAGAAGGAACTCCTACCTTTCACAACAGCATGGATGGAACTGGAGAGCATTATGCTAAATGAAATAAGCCAGGCAATGAAAGACAAGTCAGGCGGTGAAAGATCATACCATATGATCTCACCTATAGGTGGAACCTAATCAACAAAGCAAAGAAGCAAGCAAAGTATAAACAGAAACATTGAAGTAAAGAATAAGCTGAGAGTAACCAGAGGTGAGGGGAGAGGGGGATAATGGGGAGAGAACACGTATAGGAACATGTACAAAGAACATGTATAAAGGACTCACAGACAAAGACAACAGGGCAAGGGAGGATTGAATGTAGAAGGTGGATGTGGGTAGAAGGTGGTTGTGGGGAGGGTGGGAGAGAGTAATGGGGGGAAATGGGGACAACTGTAATTGAACAACAACAAAAAATAAAATCAATTTGTAAAAAAAAAAAAAAAAGAACACAGGGAATTTTATGTTCCCAATGGCAGTTTTCAATCAGAGGAATGCAGATGTGAGTAGATAAGTGTCCAGTAGAGGGAGCCCAGAATACAAAATGATGGAAGAACTTATTAAATGTTCACTAAAGATGGTGGCTTGGGCAACATACTACAATGGTGGGCGCTCTAACTTTTGGAGTGCTGTGACCAAAGAACTAATACGTGGCACTGTGTTGCCAATAGCTAGAATAAGCAGCTCCAGTACCCTAAGTGGAAATGGGATTAGACCTGCTCACCATTACTCAGTTACCCACTTATATAACATGCATTTTCAGTCCTCTAACCCTGAAATTCTCGCTGTTGTCCTGATTACTAGGGCTTGTATAGGAGCATGTCTCTGTGGGGGATACAGTAAGTGATCTTCATAAATCATGCTAAGACCACCACCTTGTCCTTTTGAACTTCTCATGTCTTTCATCTACAGGGGCAATCCTGGGTCCTTTATACAATGGAAGCAAGGAAGTATAGGTCTGAGCTTCAGTGAATTGATTTGGAGAGTCCAAATACTTCCATTTCCCTTGATAATACAGCCTCATAAGAGCTTAGACCCTTCAGAAATAAAAATAATAATTTTATATTCAATGAGAATAGAAACTTGTATCTTTTCACAACCATATTGAACAGCACAGCTTTAGGGGATCTAGTATGATCGGTCCTGGTTGTCCACAGCAGCAAAAATTATTAATGAAGACAGTGACAATTAATTAATTGGCTGGATGAGGAGATACCCAGATATCCACTTAAGCATTATTTCTTGGTGTGACTGTGGAAGTATTTCTGGAAGAGATTAACAGTTGTATTGGTAGACTGGATAAAGCGTGGTGCTCTCCCATATGGGCAGGCATCATCCAATTTCTTCAGGGCCTGACCAGAACAAAAAGGTAGAGGGGGTTTGAATTATCCTCTGTGTGACTGTTTCCCAGATAGGATATCAGTCTTCACTTGCACTCAGTGCTCCTGATTTTCAAACTTTTCAAACTTGGATGGGAATCTATACCATCAGCTTGCTTGTCCTCCAGTCTTCTATATATATTTCCTATTGATCCTGGTTTTTCTGGAGAACTCTGAATAATACAAAGCCTTAAATGGCTTGACTCTTTTCCCTGGCTTTTTAGAAAAAAAGATGCCCCCATTTTTGCATTGGGGTTCTTGTCTGGCAGTTCTTCAAAAGATTAAAATTCATCAAAGTTAAATTTTGTTTGGATGTACTGTGCAAACTAAGCAATTCCATTTATAAGTATGTGTATTTAAGAGAACTGGAAACATAAGGCAACACATAAACATCTATATGAAGGTTCATAGCATCACAATTCATCTTAGCCAAAAAGTGAAAACAACCCAAAGCCCATCGACCAATGAATGACTAAATAAAAGGTGGTATCTTCGTAGAATACAACAGCATTCATCAATAACAAAGGGGGCAGTATTGACATGTACTACAACCTGAGTGAATCTTGAAAACATTCTAAATGAAAGAAGCCTGTGGCAACAGATTGTATAAATGATCTTTGATTTCATGTATATCAAGAATTCCGAATAGGCATGTTTATAGAAACTGAGAGCAAATTAGTGGTTGTCTAGGACACTTTAACGTGAAATGGCTGTTAGTAAGTATAGGGTTTAATTCGGGGGTAATGAAGATATCCTAAATTTGATTGTGATGATGGTTATATAATTCTGAGAATATAATAATTGCATACATTAAGAGGATAAATATTATGGTATGTGAATTTTACCTCCATAAACCTATGAAATATAGCAAAAACTTAAGAAAATCTAATTAAATGTGAGCAGGAATTAAAACAATAATTATTGTTAATAAGACAAACTGTATAATACTTAAGTAAATGGAAGTATGTATCACTTTAATGGGCTATAATGCTCAATATTGTAAGGATGTCAGTTCTCCCTAAAGTAATCTCCAGATTCCTATTGCCCAAAACAAAATACCAGGTATTTTAATATTTGGTAGAAATGGATACATGTATTCTGTAATCTACATAGAAAGCAGAGAGATACCACCCAAATGCAATAACCAAAAAAGAATATGAAGTTGAAAGTCTCACATGAAGACATATTCAATAACTAGAGGAGCTGAAATAGTGGGCATTAAATAAGACAAGTGTACACTGTAACAGAACAGAGGAATCATAAACAGACAAGGATGCAAAAAGAAATCAGTTTGGCTTTAAATCAAATTTTAAGAAAAATGGTAGAACTTTGAGAAGAAAACACATACAATCTTTATTTTAGAATAGGCAAATGTTTCTTAAAGAGTGTACAAAAGCACTAATACTAATACTAAGAAGAAATGATAAATCTGACTTAAAAGTAGGAAATTTTGCATCAAAGTTTAGTGTTAAGAGATTAAAAGACAGTTCTCACAGGAGAATAAAAATGTATAATACAGACATAATTTAAAAACAAACAATTCACGCCCAGACTATATAATATTAATAGGAAAAAATCCTAGCCAAAGCAACAGAAATAGGGCAAACAGACTTGAATAAACACTGTAAAATAAAAGATATGCAAATGAACAATAAGTCATGAAAAATTGCTCAGTTTTATAAATCACTAAGAATTGAAGATCACAATGACTAAAATTAAAAATATGAAAAAAACAAGTGTTGTCAAAAAATGTGGAGTCCTTACCTTCTTATGGAGTGTTGATGAAAATATCCACTAGAATAGTCAATTCAGAAATAATTGATTTCTGCTAAATCTGACCTTATAACTGCCATCTAACTGGACAGCTCCATTTGTAAGAAACTATCAACCAAGTATACATTCACAAAACCATGATTTTAATGTAATAGTAACTTGACTCTTGTTAGCTAAAACCTAGAAATTACCCATATGTTCCTGGAGAGGAAAAGGAATACAAAAAGCTGTAATATATTTAGAGACTGAATTACTATGGTACAGTTAGAGGAGACAGAATGAGTTTAGTTGAGTACAATTAGTACAATTGTGGTATGGAGATTTTTCAGTCTTAAAGGAAGGTCAAATGGTAAATGTGGGACATAACTTTCTAGATATTCACTCGCTATAAGTTTTGATGTTTCTAAGTTCTTCATGATACATGAGGATTGAATGTTTAAAAGAATGATATATTTTGCTACAAGCAAGTCAGTATACGAAAGGGGAGAGAAGATCAGGAAATTGAGCCATGATCCATTCGGCCATGTATGTTAGTAAAGAAAGAACTTACCAGTGTAACTTAACAAAATTTAGCATTTTAAGTTGAATTGAGTACAATTATCTACATCTATGTGCAATCACAAGGGTGATTCGCACAAACGCAATGCGAGTGGTGATTAGCAGACACACAAATAAAACTAATGTCTGCTGTTCCACACCTCTGTAGTGGTTCTTCTTGGGGGGTGTGCTCGGAAAGGTGCACAGACGGAGTTTCTGGGGTGTTGGTAAAGCACTGTGCCTGGGTGTGCATGCTGGTTACATAGGTGTATTCACTGAGATCATCAGGTTTTGAATCCAGACATCATCAGAATTTGGCTCTGTAAAATCAGAATTATTTTTAGCTTTCCCAAGAATTCTGATGTAGACAAAAAGGAAATGAACCCATTTCCATTCAAAGATGGGGATTAACGACAAAAATAAAACAGCTGCATGTTTTTACCTCGAGTAGCCACTGTTCGAGATTGTTGCTATGTGCTTTATATCCGTGATCACCTTTGTCACTCATTTCAACCTGAAAAGACATACATTATTGTTCCCGTTAGTAATAAGAAAACAGAAACATGGATTGTATACAGTACCAACCTCAGGTTTCAGTGACAAGCAATTATCAAGGTTAGATTTGAAATCTAATGCCTTCTTAAGCTGAATGTTGTTTTATCTGAATATCATCACTACCAGCTAAATGGATATCCAAACAGCACACAAATAAACAAAACATAGAATTTGAAATAAAACTTTTGTCTTTGTTTCTCTTCAGGGGTAGAGTTTGAAAAAGTATAGGTCAATGTAAAATCAACTTCCTTTTTGACATAAGAGTTGAAGAGTATGTTATAAACATTAAAAAAATAAAATATTACTTTCATCTTTATCTACTCTGCCAGTACTCATCTGTGGTGCTTTTGGGGACTCTTCTGATTTTTTGTAACAAATGGGAAAGGAAACAAATATAGCAAGTTTTTACAAAACTCTGAATACAAGTGAAAATATGAAGCTATGTACAGAAAAAACTCTTTTATCCTTTGCTTTTTTTTTTTCAATCTTTTATTTGCTTTGCCTATTAATAAAGAAAGAACTTGCCGGTGTAACTTAACAAAGTTTAGCATTTTAAGTCAAAAGAGCAGTTTTACAAATGAAGATGTCTTTGCTCTAAGTTGTTATATCTCTGGCAACATCTTCATTTGTAAAACTGCTCTTTTGACTTAAAATGCTAAATTTTGTTGTTACACTGGCAAGTTCTTTCTTTACTAACATACATGGTCGAATGGATCATGGCTCAATTTCCTGATCCTTTCCCCCCTTTTGTATACTGACTGGCTTGTAGCAAAATACATCATTCTTTTAAACATTCAATCCTCATGTATCATGAAGAACTTAGAAACATTGAAACTTATAGTGAGTGGATATGTAGAAAGTTATGTATTGCATTGACCATTTGACCTTCATTTATGACTGAAAAATCTCCATGCCACAACCATCCATCCATCCAAACAGACATACACACCTGAAAGTAGGGACCCTGCCATTTTGATTTAGTTTTTATTTTATATACCCCCAATTATGCTACATTTTCACTTTTCAGCATGAATTGTTAGATCAACATGATCTAGGAGGGGAAACAATTATTTGCTAAATGAATTAAAAGAGATTTCATGAAAGATAACAAATGTAAGCCCAGCATCCAGATTCTGGGATCATAATTATATGAGAAAGGTTATTTCCATCTTCTAAAGAATGAAAAGCCCAGAAATATCCTCCCTTCTGTATAAACAATAGGCATGAAATCATATTTCTACATGAATATGGAAAAAACAGCTTTTATCTTCATAAAAGAAAATAAACAACTCTTCAGATTTTCCCCTTCAGTTCTCTTTGTTTTTTACACAAATAGTCACATCCTCTTTTTGACTAAATAATTTCCCCATCATATTCTTCCAGAGACAGGTTAAAAGAAAATATAGTCCAAGAACATTAAGACACAACAAAAAGCCTTTTCCTTCTGCCTTATTTAAAACTCTCTCAAAGACCTGAACTTTTCTCATTATTAAAAATGGCAGTGCCCTTGTAAGTTGCTTGAGCTGATTCAAAACACAGGTTTGTTAGTCCAAAGTATAGTATTAGAAATTAAAGTCCTTATCGACACATTTTATTTTATATTAGTAATTACAATTATTTGAATTTATCTCATTTTCACCCCCGTATCGCATCCTTAAGTAGTATGATTTTTTAGAATTTGTTGTTTTTTTTATTCCCTAGGAAATTAGGAGCTAGCAGTGTGATGACAAATATATACAATATACTCATACATAAAATGTCACTTTATACATTCATTTACTTATAAGTACTCTATCCCCACCCTCCATTCTGCTAGATGTGGAGCGGAAAAAATCTAGTTCAGTAAAATCACTCCATCCCACTAACTTAGTGTGTTTCCGATGGCTTGGTTTTCAGATTTCCTTTTGCCACCCGTCTCTGGGCAAGGGAGCAGTTAGCATCACTGGACTTGGATATAGTTCTAACATCTGCTCTTGCTGCTCCTGTTACAAGTTCACTCAAATGCCACCGCAGTGACCTTCCTGGTCAGTTTGCCTGTCAGCACCTTCAACAGTCCTTAGGTCCCTTTCATAGGGTTGGGGAAAGGCAGCTCCTGGATATCTTCCCACCTACATGGAACCCAAGGAAAATTTCTACTACTCCACATCAGGCTCATCTTCTGTCATATTTGGCCAGGTTCCTGGCCCATTTGACTCCCTATAGCTGTTTAGAGTAGAAAGTACACATTGTACACATGTGAATGGGAGATAGGGTGGACAGAAAGGAGGGCTCTCAGGCCCTCACCACCTTAGTTTTTTGATTCACCTTCGACCTAACTTATCTACACCATCTTTGACCAGAGCTGGAAAACCTTCATTAGCCTGCTTTCTTTCTTTCTTCCTTTCTTCCTCCCCCCTCTTCCTTCCTTCCTTCAGTCCTTCCTTCCTTACTTACTCCCTCCCTCCCTCCCTCCCTCCCTCTCTCCCTCCCTCCCTCTCTCCTCCTTCCCCCACCTTCTCCTCCTCTTCCTCCTTCTTTAATACCGTGTTTCTCTCCCTGTTACAATGTTCTGTTTTAGTTTGGCATGTTGTATCTTTTACATCTTCAAAGACACATTTTCTCTATCTCGTTCCCTGGCGTATAATGTGGAATTGCTGCTCAGGTGTCTGGCTCAAGGTGATTAGAAATAAATATATCTGTTTAACATTTTCAATATTGCCTTCCAAACACAATTTTGGATTGAATTCCATGGACATCTTAAAATGGGACTGAAATTTTCTTTACTTGTTATTCACTATGATTTGGGATGATGCCAAAACAGTTTTTCAGGATCCAATTCTGTAATTCTGATATTATTTTCCCTAATTCTACTACAGGAAGGATTATTAGGAACAACTGATTTGGTATTCTAAAACCGTGTTTGATGATAGGAGTGAATTCCAGCCACTTTAGGAGGTATTCTATTTCCATGAGGAGAAAGAGTAAGTTTCTCTTCACTAAGGCACAGCTGATTTTAGCACTTTTTTATTCTAAAACCGATTCACATATGTGTGCAGAACATTGATGAATTCTGTAACCTGGTAAGCAAGAGATGTCTGCTCTATATGAGTCAGACCAAACATCTGGTCAATGTAGCAAAAAACAAAGCTATGATTAGAGAAGGTTTTCCTTAGATTTTATAACATACCTGAATCAGAAAAGATTAATTGTCTCAGCCCTTTGAAGTTACACTTTTAATGCATCTTTCATTTATGTAACTATGCCTTAAAAATTATTGCAGTTTTTCCAATATCATTTCTCCCACTGATACTCCCCTCCTCCCTGTCCCCTCAATCACCACCTTGTCCATGACCTTGAGTCTCTTTTCCTTTCTGCTCCATCTCTCTGCCCCCTAAACCCCTCTCCTAGCTGTCATCTGGCTCCATGAGTCTCTCTCTATTTTGCTTGTTAGTTCAGTTTGTTTTGCCTTATTTCTATTGCAAATGCTCCTTGTCTTGCTGCATTAAAATGAAAAGCATCATTTACTCTTTTTTTCTTAATGAGCACACATAAGTAAACATTAATTTCAAATAAAACATCTAAAATATTATGTAATGTAAATAAATGAAATTCTTAAATGTTACACTTACGGAAAATTAAAAATCAGCAGGCTAAACAAATCAAATTTTAACAACTCCATATTATTGAAAGTGGATGTTTCCCTTTCCTAATGAAATCTAGTAACTTAGAATTATCTTCTGAGAAAGAGACAAGTTGTTAATAAAGGCTTACTTTTTCCTGGATTAAAAACACCTTCAAGGTTGTAAAATCAATACAACAAGCAAGCTGCTATTATCTTCCCTTGAGTTGATGGGAAACCAGCCAGCAGGATGGAATAACAATGGCATCTATTTACATGGTCACAGAGGTAGGAATTGATTCAGTTTGCCATTGGTGAAATCAGATATTTAAATGACTAGAATATTAAATTTTTTTGGCAATCACGAAGAAAACTATACTCATAACTTTGTTATATTGAACTGGATGAAGTACAGCCTAGTCTCCAAGAATCCTGTCACTTAAGTCTCAACTCCACCCTGTAAAGCTGCCAGATGGGTTGACCAGATCCCCAGACTCATGAATCACCTGGATACCATTGACAGGAAAGCCAGTGCATGCCATTCTTATCAGCTGTAATATTGGCTCAAGTCCTGAGTTATTTATTACTGTCCTTACAACACTGAGCTTTTCATTAGAAAAATATCATGGCATGATTTTGAGAGCTGAAACAACTTAAAATTTTAAATGTAAAATAATTGTTGAAAGTATAACAAATACAGAAAACCATAGGAAAGAAAATAAAGCTACCTTTTATTGCCACTATATAGTGTTATGGGCTTTTTTGGCACTTTGTTACATTCCAGATCATCATTTTTTCCCATGTGTGTGTTCTTTCCTTCACTCTTCCCTTCCTTCCTTCTATCACTCCTTCCACTGCTTGATTCCAAACTTAAGACCATAGTCAAATGTTTTATTCTTTTTGTCACACCACTTAACATTAAATTTAAAAAAATCCCTTATGTCATTTATTCATTAAAAATATGTAAAGTTCCTACAGAAATGACTGTTTAAAAGTATTTTTGACATTAAAAATTAATTTTGGCCTTTTGTTTTTAATCATTTAAAATATGTATACTGCCTGGCATACCAGTTTTCTAACTTCTGGAGGTATATGTTGTAACTTTGTAATTATTAAAGTTAATATGGGGGGGTTGGTATCACTTACTATTCATTTTAATTTTCATGGATTCTAATTCCACATTTTCATTGAATTTCTGTTGGAAATGGGACTCTATGAGTCACTAGGAAGGATGAAACATGTTATCTAACTGAAAATGTGTTTTACCCTATCATGGAAAATTGTGCAAAAATTATTTTACTCCATTAGAGTTATATGACTAAGTGATGCCTTAAACTTCATACATACTCTTTGGAAGCTGAAGGAGTCAGTGAGCTGTCTTCATCCCTTTCAAGTGCAAAGGAATGACTTCTACTTTGAAAGTTAACATTAGGTTTGATGTTCTGCAAATCTAAATTTTCTTCAGACCAGCAAAGAAGCAGATCAGGATTGTGGCAGACTTAGAACACTACCAGTGAAGTATTGCAGAATCGTGAATTTCACCTCTACTAGTTGTGAAATGTATGATTTCTAAACTTTGAAATTTGAATCTCACTCTATGAAGAAATGAAGATAACAGGATTAGTTGAACATGTACTTTAAAGGGCTTTAAATATGACTACAAATACAATAAAGCACATAATCCTGTACTAGTCTAGATTGAGAATACCAAGCCTCTATTTTATCACTTGAACAATTAGTTAATTGGGTTGACCGATGACAACAATGTCTATGATTTTCATCATCTAGGTCAAGTAGCATCACTCCCTAAACCATACTCAGTATGTTAATGAACCAGAAAGCCACTCTCACTCAAAAACTACTACCTGAACAGGTCGCTGTTCCCAAAACTTGCTCTGAAATTAGGAGTATTATCTAATAAGTCTCTTTAATATGTAGTATATAAATAGATATTTATAGGAAAATATGAATCAATTTAGGTTTTTCTCCTTTAGGAAAAATTGCAAATAAATATTGGGTTGGCCAAAAAGTCCATTTATAAAAAAAGTCCATAAAATAAAAGATACATTTTCATTTTCACCAATACCATTATTTATTGGGATATTTTGAGTGCATTGGATATTTCCCATATGGTATAATATTGATTGTTCTTTTTAAAAAAATTATTTAGCCATTGTATTTTATTTTATTTTATTTTAATTTTATTTTAATTGTTGTTCTAGTATAGTTTTCTGTCTTTTACTCCCAACCCAGCCCACCGCTCCAGCCCTCCCCATTTCCACCCCCGCTAGTTTTTGTCCATGTGTCCTTTATACTTGTTCCTGTAAACCCTTCCCCTTTTTCCCCTGAAATTCCCTCTCCTCTCCCCTCTGGTGACTGTCAGCCTGTTCTCAATTTCAGTGTCTTTGGTTATATTTTGCTTGTTTGTTTGTTTTGTTGATTAGGTTCCTGTTAAACATGAGATCATATGGTATTTGTCTTTCACTGCCTGGCTTATTTCACTTAGCATAATGCTCTCCAGTTCCATCCATGCTGTTGCAAAGGGTAGGAGCTCCTTCTTTCTTTCTGCTGCATAGAATTCCATTGTGTAAATGTACCATAGTTTCTTGATCCATTCATTTACTGATGGTCACCTAGGTTGCTTTCAACACTTGGCTATTATAAATTGTGCTGCTATGAACATTGGGGTGCATGATTGTTCTCAATTTATGTCTTGATTTAATCACTATCAATTTCAACAGATCTACCCAACTGTGGATCCAGAAATCTTCAGCATGAAAATCTGCAAACTGCTTTTGACACTTTTGATCAGTCATAGCACCTTCTCCAAACACTGCACAAATCTTTTCTTGCTTTTTAGTTTTGCTTTTAGCTTCTTGAAATAATAAAGCATAATATGACAAAATGTTGTATATTTTCTTCCATCTTCAATATTAAAATTGCTACAAAAACTCACCAACTTTTATGTGTTTTTAAATACATGGTGATATGACAGCTGTCACAACACAATCTAACAAAATTGTTTCTTATGAAGTTAAAAACAGGTAAGTGCTACTAGAAGCATCTTACAAGGAAAAACCCAACTTTTTTATCAACTCAATATTTTTGAAACAATTCAAAATTGTAAAGGGTTAAAGTGAAGTTAAGAAGTTGAGTTGTGGATTTATAGGAGGATCTATAAGAGTTGGAGGAATGAATTACCTAGTCATAATTAGTTAAATAAATAATTGAATAAAACCTCTAAGAGTTGGACAAGACTAGTTCATTTAATTGGAACCCAATTGTGCCTATTTTCATGTAAAGCAATTTCAAGGATAACATAACCATGAAATGAAATGATTGACTTTTTTATGCTCGATATGGTCACTGGAGTTGCTTTAATAGAGATGTAGAGAATTAAGGTGAATCATGCCGATAAAATTGCTGCAAATAGTTAAGTCTATCAGGCATAGCTGTTTGGAGATTCGATGTAGACATACTGTGAACATGTTTAGTAGTAGGCTCTAGGGAAATCCAATAACAGATAAGGGTTTGACAAACTATAGTCCGAAGTAGGCTAAACACCCCTGCCACCTGTGTTTTTTTTAATCAATAACTTTACTGGAAAATAGCCATGCTCAGTTTTTTATTATCATCTATTGTTCCTTTCATATAACAATAGCATGGTTGTATAGTTGTACCAGAGACTATGTGGTGAAAAAAAATGAAAAAAATACTTACTATCTGGCCTTTTACAGAGAAAGTTCACCAATTCTTGCTATTGATCATTCCTTGCACCAGAAAAAATTGTGAAAAACTTTGAAGTGGGCAAAAGGTAACTGGGTGTCTTTTCCACAGACTCTTAATTAAGAAAAATCATATTGTTCTGGGAAATTTTAAAAAGAAAAATACATAAAATTTTTTTATTTATCTATTTATAGGTTAAGTTCAAAATAATTTTCAGGATTTTGAGTCTTTATATTTCCTTTTCTGTGAATTTAAACAAAATAGCAGAAACAAAGTGCCTTACAACAGAAGACGGTTCTTAAACTTCATTTAATTTATGGAACACTAAATGGACGGTTTAGTGTTCTCTTTGATCAACTTCACTTGTAATAGTGCCTGGTTATCCTTGACTAGTATAGATATACTATTATTTGAAAGGCAGTGCGAGTTTAAAAATTTGAGTTAGCCTGAATCTCAATTTTTCAGCCCATTTAGTGCACATTTACAGAAAACATTCACTATGTCCCCCTCCTTTTAATCTGTGGTCATATGAAATTGATGGTAATAAATGATCCATGCTTCTGCCAGTATAAAAAAATAAAAGAAAGGAATTAAGGACCTACATTAAGTGTATATATTTATACAAGATACTAACAGTTTAAAATGCTATACATTCAAATTATATATATCAGCATGGGTTAGACTTTTATCAACTCATTTTTAATGAAAGTTTAAACTATGCATCGGTACTATCACGTTAGTTTTTTTAGGCTGCCATAACGAAATATGGCAGACCAAGTGTCTTAAAGCACAGAAATTATTTTCTCAGAGTTCCGGAGGCTGCAAGTCTGAGATTAAGCTATCCACAGGGTTGTTTTTTCTGAGGCTTCTCAGTGCATAATGAGGCTTCTGAGGCTTCTCTTAGTGCATAATGGCCTTCTTTTCCCTGTGTTTTCCTCTGTACATGCAGTGTCCCAATTTCTTCCCTTTTTGAAGAACATCTTTCATGTTGAATTAGTACCCACTATAATGACCTAATTAAACCATAAGCACCTATTCAAAGACACCATCTGAGTCACATTCTAAGGTACTGGGGATGAGGACTTCAACATCTAAACTTTGCAGGGACACAATTCAGCCCCTAACAACTACCTATATGAAAACTCTTATTAACCGAACCTAAAAACAATTACACAGAGATGGAAAAGAAGATAAAAAGAACACACAGAGAAAAGGACTTCAGTAAGACCTACTTTCTGTTTATCAAAATAAATGTCACATGAGCACTATACCAATCACTGTTAATGTTAACTCTCTTTTCAGATCAATTTCTTTATCAGTGCTGGATAAAGTGGGAAACTCCAAATAATGAGAATTATTATTCTCATTAGAAAAGCTGCATATATGTAATAATAAACACAACACAGACACTATACGTAGAATAACATGGAAGCAGAATCAAAATGGAGATAATTTAGATTTTGAATTGGACATCTTCAACAGCCATTTCAAAGATGACACTCCTCTTGTCATTGTCACTTTGGTTGATGGAATGAATGGATGTTACACTACCTGTAGCCTGTGCCTTAACTTTTGGTCTGACAACATAGTTCATTTTTTGAAATAAGTTTACATTTTTTTTGGAACCAGGCCATTTAGAAATATTACTTTCATCATTTCCAGGAACACGGAAGGAGCTGTTTTGTCTTTGAATATGATGACTTCTTAAGAGAATTTGCAATGGGCATATAACATGTACGTTTTGAAATTAAGTTTCTAAAATAAAAACCTCAGACATTTCTAAAGTTGTAGATTATGCAACTTATGCTTCACTATGTGAATAATGCAGGACTTTAATTGGAACTGTTTTATACTATTGTTAGGCTGTAGTTAGACACTTTGTCACTGAGGTTCCTGTTGTTTGTGTACATAGTAGACCAGGAGCTTTGGATGTTCAAAAATTTCCTTTGATTTCAGAGAAAAAAAACTTTTTAAAGATTTTATTTATTTATGTTTAGAGAGATGGAAAAGGAGGGAGAACAAGAGGGAAAGAAACATCAGTGTGTAAGAGAGATAGCCACCAGTTGCCTCTTGCATGCTCCCAACAGGGTCCGCAGCCCAGGCATGTGCCCCGCCTGGGAATCGAACCTAAACCTTTTAGTTCACTGGGTGGCACTCAATCAACCTAACCTCACCAACCAGGGCTGATTTCAAAGAAAAAATTTTAACTTGAGTTATTGTCAATTGACTTTTTGGATTTTTGTCATTTTTAAAGCATCATCATAATTTGTTGTTTTAGTCCAAGATACCACTTTTTTTTGTGGCATTTTACAGAAGTCATATTTTAGGGTGAGGAAAAACAGAGAAGCTGTGATCAGTCTTGGTTAAAGGAAAATTAGGCAATGTGTTACACATATTTAAATTATATATTTCAAAACAAAGAGGAATTCATTAGAGCTTCATGTAGTATTCAATTTTATATTTATGGCAGAAAATAACAATGGTGTGTTTTTTCCATGTCATTGAGAAGGAATCGCAGTATAAATCACTATGGTACCAGGGGACATGATTAAACAAAATCTTAGAGACACAGAAAGATTTTTTAAGTGTCTTATTGTGGATTTTATGTAAAAGTAGCTTTCACTGTTATATTGCTGACTTCCTTTTGACTTGAGACCAGTATTTCTTTCTTCTTGATTTTGTGCTCATGTAAACAGCCATAAGCTTTTTGAAAACTTATAAAGCAAAATTTTCTTTAATATGCATTATTATGGCAAGTGTAGGGTGGGTTGAATTTTCTTCTTTCTTATGCAAAAGTAGCATACATTATGTGGCTGAAATTATCACCTCTTCAGAATTTTCAGCAGTTTCTTAGGCATTCTGAATATAAATTCAATAAAATACATTTTCCTTTCTGTGTGAGTTTATAGGTTAAAAAAACACACAAACACTAAAATTCCAATGGGCGAATCAAGTAGAAGTGAAAGGAATAAAGATGAAATACAGTTCATTGTGATTGGTTGTATAAAAATAAATGGCTGAAGAGATGAAAATCAAAAGCAATTTCAGTTGTGTGTAAGAGAAGGCATTGTTAACATTTTCTTTATAATTCAGTTTCTGAGGGGGAATAATAGGACAACTAGTGACGACATCAATACTTTTCCCCTAATGTAAACAGAGTTGATATAAAACATTTTAGACCACAATCATATATATATATATTTTTACCATAGGCATTTATATAATTAAAGATTTGACCTGTTTCCCAAACCCTGTAAAATTACTGACTCAATTGGTTTTAATTTTTCTCCCAGCTTTATTGAGATATAGTGGACATGACATCGTATAAGTTGAAGTTATACAATACGTTGACCTGAAATACTTATTACGAAATGATTATTCCCATAGCATTAGCTAACTGCTGCCTCTCGTCATATGGCTGGCATTTCTTTTTGGTGGTAAGAGCATTGAGACCTACTTTCTTAGCGATTTCAAGTATATAATACAGAATTATTAACTATAGTCACCATGTTGCACATTATATTCCCCCAAACTTACTCATCTTATGACCGGAAGTCTGTATTCTTTCGTAAACATCTTCCATTTCCCTTCACTCCCCCCTGCCCCCTGGTAACTGCCACTCTACCTCTGTCTCTATGAGTTCAGCTGTTTCAATTCCACATATAAATGATATCTCAGTATTTTTCTTTGTCATTGTTGTTTTACTTTTTAAAGCTGTGTTGTATTTCAATATATTACTGATTTTAAAGTTGCTTAAATTGTTTATAATGGCATGCATTCTTATTTTTGAAAAATGAACATGTATTTTGACATCATTAAAACATAGTTTGTTATCCTGGAGAGAATATTGAGAAGTTTGGTACATTCGCTGTTAGGCATAGATAGCACACACTTTCGGAATAATCATGAATGTTCTAGTAAAAATGAGACAGGACTGATGTAGAGCCTTGAAAATTTTTGAATGTACAACATATGCTTGCAGAGAGAATTTGTGCCTTAATAAATAGCAGAGTATTCAGGGAAGCTTTATTTTGGTATTTCTTCTCTCAAAAATTAATACAAAAATAATATAAATATAATTCATCAACATGACAGTAACTTTCACTTTATAGAAATAATGTTTTTAATAACAATCTTTAAATAACAGGTAAAGCAATTTGTACAGCAAGGTAGAAATTAAAAGTCACTGAAACGATGTATTTTGTTTTCATTAGAATGTAAATGGACACTATGACATTTCTTTTCTATATTTCCAAATAAAAAATGAATTCTATAAGGCCTTCGGCTATTGTTAAAAAGTTATGAATAATAACTTAGTCTAAGCCTCACTGATGTGTGCCCACAAAGAAAATCAACCGTTACAAAACTTAAGTGCATACTACTCTTAAACCAGGCATGCGTCTTACACTTCTGTAGCATACAATGAATATCAGCGATTAGAAGAGACTTTTAATCTGACTCTTTGCCCCACAATGGGAGATACTCCTCCGTCTCTATTACGTTTCCACAGCAGTCTGCTGATGTTTTGGAGTCTCCATTAAAAAGCTCCACGTGTGTGCGTTGCTTGCTTTTTCTAAATGTGTGGTCCCAGCATCGACTTCTTCTTTCTTTTTTAGTAACAAAACCTTAATTTTATTTGGAATGAAATGTAAGAAAAAGAGAAGGAAGGATCCAAGATGGTGGTGGAATAGGTGGTTGTTACACTCACCTGCTTCCAGGACCAAGGGTCGTCCAGGAACATTTATAAAGGACCCATGGGCAAAGACAGTGGGGGCAGGGGAGGTGGGATTGAATATGGGAGGTGGGGGTGGTGGGGCCAGGGGAGAGTGGTAGTGGGGGGAATGGGGCCAACTGTAGTTGAACAACAGTAAAAAATTATTTAAAATATGTAAAAAAAAAAAGAATTGCCCTGGCTGGTGTAGCTCAGTGGATTGAGCGCGGGCCTGCGAACCGAAGGATCGCGGTTCGATTCCCAGTCAGGGCACATGCCTGGGTTGCCAGGCCAGTTCCCAGCAGGGGACATACAAGAGGCAACCACACATTGATGTTTCTCTCCCTCTCTCCTTCCCTTCCCCTCTAAAGATAAATAAATAAAATCTAAAAGAAAAAAAAGTACTTAAAAGAAATTATTTAAAAAAAAAGAATTTACATCAAAGGTATATACTAAAAAAATCACACAATAAAAAAAAGAAAACAGATGCAATTTAAAGACTATTTTCAAAGCTAGCTTCAATTAGCATTGCCAGTAACATGTGTGTGAAAAGCATTGCCTGAAATTTTTAGGGAAATAGATCCTGAAGTGGGGCTGACTCAGTTGGGAGATGTACTTTTTCCTGACCCAGTCCTCCCTCCCACCGTCAGGAATGTGAGCACAGAGGTCACCTGCAGCTAATCCTGGAGCAAATAATAAACGGCCATGGGACCATCCTAACAGCTGTGGACTACTCTCAAAACATTGATTTTTGTCACGATTGTCTGTTGCTGATATAATATTTCCTGTATGTCAGCCAGGCAATTGCTCGACTAGCTGCCTGCTGAGCAGCCTGGCACCAAGCAATACACAAGGTAACTATGCTATTCACTTAGCTTTTATTGAATGCAGGTTTACACAAAGTAGAACATCAACATACATTAATATCCTACCCACCCTTTAACAATCTGAAAAGAATGTAATATACACAACATATACATAGCAATCAATGGGGGATAATGAACTCGAGTCCAAGAGTCTCAGTCTGCAGGTCCGGGAGACAGCACGGTGGGCAAGGGAGTTGTCAGAGTCTTGCAAGGAGGGATCTCTGGAGCCAGGTGGGCAGCAGGGCAGGTGAAGTCCTCAGTCGAGCAGGGCAGAGCCTCTGACGACCAATGCCAAGGGAGATCAGTGTGGCCTGGAGCAGCACCCTGGTGTGTGGAGCTCAGCTGTCTCAGCAGTGGTCCAGCTGAGTTACACCTTGAAAGTGGTGTACTCCACCCTTCTGGGTCTTTTTGATAAATGTCTTGGCGCCCCTGATGGCAAGTGTGGAATTTGCCCAAGAGCTGATGGGTGGTGCATGGCCGTTCTGCTTGACACCCCTGCTCAGAAGTGGGGAATTTCCCTAGGGGCCTACAGGTAGTCCCACTTTGCAGACTGGACTATTCTGATCACATGAGCAAATATCTTAAGTGTGCCTCCTTGCCAGACCTGTCTGCTCTGACCACATATGTAGGCAGATATATCTTCTTGCCAGATGTGTTTACTCTGACTTAGGTAATTTTCCTCTTGAACCAAAGTGTCATGGCTGACTGACAGCCATTTTAGTTGGCATAAGTGACCCCACTATGTTTTATAGACTTTATGCTCTCTTCATCGGACCAATGCCACTTTATTAGTCCTGCTCTCCACAATTTTGTGTGAGAAACAGAAGAAATATCTCCATATGCTAAAAACAGCTTTATCTTAGCATTCTCTAAGCAGCAGCCAAATGCAGCAGCTCTTAAGTGACGCAGTCGCACAGCTTTCCCTCGGCACGGAGCAGGCCAGGCGAGCGGAGCCTGGGAATATCTGATTTCACAGACTGCATCTTGGCCAGTGCAGGTTTCACTCTCCTGCTTACAGTCAGACCGTTGTGCTGAAACATCACACATTATTTAACGGTACTGAGGGTATTTCTCCACACCTATGTTTTTAATTGAAGTTTATTAAATATTCTAGAAATGAAAAATCTGGTCTTTCATTTTCTCAGTGGAGGTTGTGAGGAGCGCGTCGGAAAATAACTAACAGTTAACTGGGTAAACCTCACCCTGTTGCAGCAGTAAAGTTGAGCAAACGGCGGCCGGTCGACCCTTACGATTCGGGCAGGAGCCAAAATTAGGACCCCGCCAGAATCTGCCCGCCAACGGTAACCCGAACCAATGGGAAGCCCCTGCTTTGTTTCAGTGGGCCAATAGCTAACAGCCACATCTGCTTCTGGCCCCCATAAAAACCCTAGTCTGTGAGAGCCAGGCGCAACTCTCATCTGCAGCCTCTCTGGCACAGTGTCTCCCGTGGACACTTCGAGAGTTCGCCCCTGCGCAGGTTAAAACTTTTGGCCAATAAAATAACACCTTTGAATCCTGAAAGTTTCCGAACATCTGTTTCTCGCGTCGGTGAATGCAACAGAGGTCACATTCTATTTTATCTTATTTGTTTATGGGCAAAATGTCAATAAAGGAAGACATCTTATTACCTTTCTATTAGATTAATTATTGATTGTTCATATTTCAAATATTTACATAGATCTTCATAAGGTTTTAATTCAGAATTGCTATTATTTTAACAGATACATGGAAGAACTGGTTCATCATCAATAAGAGAAATATTGTAGACATTTAGTAATGTATTTCTGTAACACTAGAGATTTGTTTACTAGAAAAGATTTTGTTAAGCATAAAAATAAAGAAATAATCTTGAAATGATAGTATATTTTAATACTGTATCAGTGAACAATGGTTGCAATTTGTTTTATTTTCAAGAAAACACCTGGATGGATTATGTTTGTATTTCTACAACAAGGGGACTATTAATAAATCTTTGCTCTTCTTCACACCACAAATAAAATAGAATTAGTTGCACAAATATGAAGCGTCTAAAGAGCAAAGTAGTATCTGGTGATCAGATGCTCTTTCTGTTTCTGTCACTTATGAATAACCCTACAAAACAAAATTTCCCAGGAATGCAGATATGTGGAAGCAAAAGGAAGACTTTCAGAACAATCAAGTGCCCCATGGAGGCTCCATTCTTCTTGCCTCATCCACTCTATTAGGGGTGCTGGTCCAGACTCAATGGTTCTTATTTTCCTTTGTGACTGAATTCTGGATGTCATTATGCAAATAAAGGTGTCTGGAGCTCTGGGTACTCGGTGAATGACCCAATGTGACATCACCGCTGTGAAAGACCACTGGGCAGACGTGGCTGGATATCCAATTCTATTTCCACACTGCTTCTCTTTGGCCTGGCTCCACCTTAGAGACTGAAATACCTAAATACTTGCTTTCTCATCCTCCTTAGTAGAGAGAGAGGTCGTAGGACAGAGTTATGGACAATGATTTATAATACATATTTTACTGAAAGTTTCTGTAAAAACATTGTATTTCTAGGCAGAAAAAATACATGTGGTTTGTGTCAATATCCACCCCTCCTGCCCTGATGGCCAGATCTACTGCATCAAAATTTGATGGTCTCAGCACGAAAACTGTCAGAGTATAAAAATAGAAGTATTTTGACCTTTCAGTCCTCCAGTGAGTTACTGCACAGTATTCAATTGCTGCTGCCCTTCCAAACATTTTTTAAGTGAGCACAATAAATTTGAGCCACTAGCATTTAAATATTCTGTTACATGCCGCCAAAATGCATTTCAAACTTCTACTTACCAATTTTCCTTCTCAGAGTGATTAGTTTCCTAGGGCTGCTGTGTGAAAGTACCCCGGAATAGGTGGCTTAGACAACATAAATTTATGGTCTCACAGTTCAGGAGGCTGAAAGTCTGAAATCAAGCTGTCAACAGGGCTGATTTCTTCTAAGGGTGGTGACAGACTCTCTGTCCTATTCTTTCTTAGCCTCAAGTAGCTTTGGGTGTTCCTTGGCTTGTTGATAGTATTTTCCCTCTCCTTTCTTCCACATATTCAAATTTTCCTTTTTATGAGGAAACTGATCATTTAGATTAGGGTTCATCCTAATGACCTCATCTTAAGTTTCCCAACTGCAAATATCCTATTTCCCAATGAGGTCACAGTCACAAGTTGTAGGACTTAGGAGTTCAACATCCTTTGGTGGGACACAATTTAACCCGTAACATTGGGACCCAACATTATAAAATATTTTACACTGTAAATTGATTTTAGATTATTTAGTGAATCAAATTTATGGGTGTATAGTATATGTCTTTCTCTTTTTGCATTAACCTGTGTCTCGGAGTTCAGCTTCTCTGGAGGCTGATACCCTATATCAATGGTGCACAAAGATCTTGCTTTTTGGACATTATTTTGATTCAACCTTAGAACTTTCTCTTGTTGAATAGGCCTTTAAGTGGCTATTCTCTCTCAGATTGGCATTTAGATTCTCTCAAAGTTCTCTTATATTTTAGATCTCACTAACACTCAGGCAATAGGTTTTCCAGGTTGACCATTTTTTTCTTATATAATTACCTATGTGCATGTCTATGAAAATAAAATTAAATGACATGAAAAAAATGAATATTCAGTACTGGGTCATTTCTTCTATCAATAAGTTTAGGGTCATATTAAAATAATTTGAACTAATACCAATGAATATTTAAATCAATATGCTACATTATTCTATATGAAAGAAGGCAATGTTTTAATAGCACAAGGTGGTTCCCATGTATACTAATAATATATTTTAAGTCATGTCATTGAAATATTTTTATATTCAATGAATACATGGCACACAACTTATGTGTAATGTGAGGAAATAAAGAAAACAAAGCTTTTTAAAGAAGAGTTTAAGACTTTTCATATTTTTATGTGTGTAATTAATGGAATATCTCATACATTATATACTGGTGCATGTGTCTTTTTGAACACCATTAACACTGGTAAATTTCCTGTTCTGGTATACATTCCACTGTTTAAGATTTTGAGATATCACCTAATGTGTTTCAAATGCACATAGTTCTCACATTTCTCTACTTTTGAGGTTTGTAATCTTTGCTTTGATCCAACCACTGAGGAACTTTTGGTGTAGTTGGTTTTTGAATGAATGAGACCAAATATAAACCTATGTTCATGTCATTAATTTTCTGCATAACACTAGAATTAATGAATTAATTAGTATATGGAAAAATAAATAGCCTTCTATTTCTTATATACACCAACAACCTAATTTATATACTTTGTCACATTTGTTGAGAACTACAAAATACATATGTTGTCTTATGGATATAAATCCATCATACTTAACTGATTATTTTATTTTTCTTAAAAAGAAGAAGGGAAAAAATAATTTAGCAAAGAGATTTGCCCCAGAAATTTAAGGTTACTTTAATATTTATTATCAATCAATCTAATTGACTATATTAGCAGTTGGGAACTGACTGGGGCATGATAAGATTGAAGATGTTAAAATTTATTTATCACTTGATGTTCAGAATCCACTATAGTGATGAAGCATTTTGATTTTCTGGAAAAAGCATAAGCTCTGGTATAATTTCCAATAATTTTCATGAAAACTGCATTTTCCTTCCTTTTAGTGGTTGCCTTAATATATAGTTGCTCATAACTTTATGGAAATTTGGGGCAAGTGTACATTCTTGTGAGATATTAAGTGACTCATTCTCAGTGTGTTTGTCCTCACCTTTACTCAGTGAAGTCTGGAATTTTCAATTGATTTAACTGCAAAGTTTCTTTAGGGCCAATGAGTCTCCATTCGGTATGAGTCAAGTCTCAATTCAGATTTCTACTTGCCAGACCTAGAGTTCTACTGTTATCTAATATGCCTTGAGTAGGCCTATTGATGTCAGATCATTTCTTTTCTTCCAGGGACCTGACAATAAATTTGTTATTGTCAGAGGTCACTGAGGGTCAGATTGTTCCAATTAGCAGTCTAGACCCTCTTCCTATTTTAGTGACCACTCTCACTTAGCCTCTGCCAGATCCTGTTAAAATTTGACCTCCTACACCCTGGAATACAATTTTGCTCATTAAAGTAAATGAGCCCATTTCAAAGCCAGCACCCCCAAGCCACATTCCTAGTTGTAAACAGAATAACCATTGTAAAACTTTTCAATGTATCAGTTCTGTCTTGAAACAGCCTCAATATGACCCCATGGGCCCGACCTCTGGAGAAGGGTCACGTTACAGTCTTTCCTGTAAGTCTGGGTGCACCTCCGGCTCTGGGGAAGTATCGTATTTTGCCGTGTATAATGTGCTCTCTTGTATACTGAGCACCCACATTTTTGGCCCAAACTTTCAGGAGAAAAATCTTTCATTTTAACTTTTTAATTCAATTATTTATTTATTTATATTTAGAAACAAAACCAATTATCATATTCCAGGGTATTATTTGGCACACAGATATCATTATTGCTTTCTAGAGTTACACTATTAACACAGATGCATAAATAAAGGAATTAAAAGCATTTATACAGATATAGAATTAGTACTATCCATGTATATCAATGTATAATCTTTATTCTTCCCTCAAAAATTTGGGCAAAAAAGTGCTCTTTCTACACAGCAAAATATAGCAGGTCGCCAAGCCTACACCCCTCTGCAGCAAGGAACGAGGAGCGAGCTATAAGCGCTGTTGTTCAGACTCAGCTTTTATTAAATGCTCGGTCACACGAGATAGAACACAAACATTACGTTAATATCCTAGGCTGTATAATGTGACACACAGTTAATATGCAATGATCAGTGGGGATCAGCGACCCTGAGTTTCAGAGTCTCAGTCCCGGGTCTGTGAGACATTGCAGCACGTGGCGGGTGGTCAGTGTCTCACAAGGAAGATCTCCACTGCCCAGATTCAAGGCCTAAGGCTGCGGGGTGGAAGGATGAGTGGGTGTCTCGGTCTGAGCGGAGCGGTGCCTTAGGCAGCGGGGAAGTTCTGGAGCTTAGTTCAGGAGAGCTTCCAGCCGCACGTAGCCCAGAGTAGCACGATCTGCTACTGGGAGAGTTACTGTCTCAGCAGTGGTCTGACGTCCACTCCAATTACAAAGGAAAACTTGGCACTCAAACCAGCTGGGAGATTGCCGGCTCAGAGCCAAGAGCCCCTCAGGGGCCTGTCAGTAGGTGTGCTCCCTCTGTAGACACATCTGTGTGCAGGTATCGTGGGTGTGCCATCCTGCCGGGCAGTTGGCGGGGCACCTGGTGTGACTTAGGTAGTTTCCTTCTACAATCAAAGTGCCATGGCTGACGAGCAGTTGACATGAGGGGCTCCATTTTGTTCTATACACCTGATGCTGTCTTGCCTGGACCAAGGCCACTGTGTTTGTTCTTCTCTCCACAGTGCCTCAGTTCCTCATTGAGAGAAGTGGCTTTGGGTCCCCATACACGAAATGTTAGGGGTAGAGAGTAAGTACATACATACATAATGTTATTTGTGAAATTCCCACCTATCTAATACTGGGTATTATTTTATTACATTGCTCCAATACTTTTCTCACTTAATTTCAAGGGGTTTTGAAGCAAGTAAAATTTATAATTGTTTCAGCATTCTTGACTGTAGTGAAGTCAGGGAGCAGTTTCAAGACATTTTTAAACTGCTCAGGCAATTGATCAATGCTAGGAGTCAAGGATCTGCTGTTGTCAGCCGATTCCTAGAACACAAGGCAGAGAAGGGTCAGGGTAGGGAAGGGCGCTTTCATGGGTACACTGTCCGATGGTCCTT
This sequence comes from Glossophaga mutica, assembly GCA_039655065.1. Classification (NCBI taxonomy): domain Eukaryota; kingdom Metazoa; phylum Chordata; class Mammalia; order Chiroptera; family Phyllostomidae; genus Glossophaga; species Glossophaga mutica. The sequence continues at coordinate 26,325,584 of CM077305.1, forward strand.
ATGGAGGGTGGGTTCCATGGTAGGCAGTCTCACATCTGCTCATGCTCAGCTCTTAGAAGTTTGTTGAAAGCCGTTTTGATTTCTCCCCTATTAGCTTGGGTCCCGGCAGTGGTTCCTACCCGTGGTCTCCCTGCGTGGAGCCAGATATGGCACTGGTTTCTCCTCGCAAGGTCCTTTCTTACATTTTGGCCAATTTGAAGCTGGCTCTTTGATGGCTTAATGAAAATGATAATTATAATGTCTGATTTTTTTGTTGTTGTCAGTTTCTTATCAGAATCACAGGCTGTAGCTCTGATGTCTACATTTTAATTTCTCCAGAGGCTATTGCGATGTTCATTTCTGGTCTCTGGAGAATGTCTAATTAGAAATCATGAGTTAAATCACTCCATGAATCCAAAGTCCACTGTGATGTCCTTGCTTTCCCTGGACCAGTGGTTGATAAAGAAGCTCCTGCTCCCCTAACCTTGTATCAAGTGATGAAAAAATGACACTGTGTCTGGGGAGATGCTGTTTGTTTAAAGGGTGCTCATGTGGGATTTATTTTCAAACAAAAACAAGTGACATAAATGGGTTGTTAAAAGTTTTAAGATTGTATTTACATTGAAAATAAATACTGTCTACATATTTATAGCTCATTAACCTTGGGTAGGCAAGTACCCAGGGCGCTTTAGGAGGGCTTAGAGCTGGCATTGCGTTGGTAGCTGCACAGCCGCACTCAGCGTATATTTACTTTCCAATGGATTCTGGCTTTTGCACCTTTTAATAATACTTAGATTTCCACATTTTTGACTATTGCAGAAGTCCTTTAATTAAGATTTATTTTTCTGTTGCCACCTATATTAAATGGAGAAACATGGTCCAAAGACAGCTAACACTTCTGTTCTCTGTTTAATTCAAATTGTGGTAGGACTTTTCATGCTTTGTCTGGAGAACACGCTTCTGTGTCCCCTTTCCCCAATGTGGCCTCATTTCCTCCATTAATTTCTTTATCTCAGTGCTGCTGCCACATCCACTTCAAAAGATAATTCCCCGGAGGAGCTGGGAGTCTGCCTGCCTCTCTGGAAGACAATGCCTCATTTAGAAATCTGGTCAGATGCCTCAGCACAGCACCAGTGATTGAAAACCTGCCATCTGGAGATACGGTTCGAATTAAGTTCTGTGAGCTTAAGCAAGGAGGTCCTCTGGTCACAAATCAGGCCAATCACACTCACCAAATACCTTTCTACAATTAGTACTTAGGCTCTTTTCCTTTGATTTTTCCTGGGAAGTGGTAGCCAGAATTATATTAGGGTAAATGCACTGAGCAAAAGTGTTCCTGTTACAAAAAGGCTAAGATTTTACATTTCTAGACTACATTAATTAATTGGCAATAGAGAAAGTCAAAAGTATGCCAACATTTTAATGACTAGTCAAATATTTTTGAAAAACCCAAAATGGCATGGGGTTCACATGTATATTAAAACAGGAGAAAATATTCTGCCACCAAATTCTGGCAATAATACTACCAAATAATGGATTAGTAGGAATTTTGTTTACAATAAAAGACAAATTTAAGGAGATACAAAATAGACTCTTTTTTTTTCTGATTAAGAGACAGTTCTTACCTAAATCTAAACAGTTTTGGATTTACAGAATATTTGAGTATATGATACAGAGAGTTTCTCTATATTACTCATTCCTCACAAATTCAGCTGTTATTTACACCTTGCATTACTGTAGTATATTTGTTACAATTAATAAACCAAAAATTGATGTATTATTATTGATAAGTTATAGATTGTAGTAAATTTTTTGTGTTATATAGCTATTCATTTTGACAAATTCATAGCATTATATATCCAATTTTACAGTATCGAAATAGCTTATGTTTTTTTCCCTATATGAGCTTTGGTAGTTTGTATCTTTTAAGAAATTGGTCCATTTCATCTAAGTCATCAAATTTGTGATCATAGAATTTTTCATAATATCCCCTTATTATCCTTTTAATGTCTATAAGATAACCTCTTTAATTTCTGAAATTGGTAATTTGTGTCTATTTATTTCTTGTTAACTTAGCTAAGATTTATAAATGTTTATTGACCTTTAAAAGAACTAGGTTTTGGTTTTATTAATTTTTCACAATTGTTTTTCTGGTTTTAGTTGGTTACATTGTTCGTATCTGTTTTACATTGGTTTCTGCTCTTTTTCTTTTTACATTTACTTCTACTTGCTTTACTTTTATATTGCTCTTCATTTTCTTCATTTTGCAGTTTCCTAAGGTAGAAACATGTATTACTGATATTGTTTCTTCTTTTGGTGGCCCTGAGTCCTGGGGCTGTGCCCTGCGGAAGTGTTTCTTTGCCTTTCCCCCAGCCTGTGCTGGAGCAAAACCTGCAGTGGACTGCAGTTGTTTCATTGTCCCTGCCTTTGGGCTAATGAGTTTCAGTTTGCCTTCCAGGGCCCATCTTTGTTGTAAAGAGCACTTTGGGCATATTTCAATCTGGTTACTTTTCCCCTCCTTGCCCCAAACTCAGGAGGATTTTTCTGCAATCCTTACTGTCAGAACTCAGTAGAGCTCCAGTAGGTAAAACCTATGATCGTATGGGGGCCTCCTAGCACAGGCACATTGGGGATTTTCAGCTCTCAAACTAATCCACTCTCAGCCTCCAGCAGTTCATTAAAAGTGCCTTTTAAGTGTTTCTCCCATCACCTTAGCAGGTTCTGCTTGCAGTAAGCTGACTTTAGCTGTGATTTTTGGTATTTACTCCCCTCTCCAAAACTCATGTGGCAGCTTGCCCTGCTACTGCAGTTTTCTGATAGATTTTTAAAATGTATTCTTAATATATTCATCTTTTTTACTTTTCATGAAGATGGAAGTGATGGCTTCTATACTTTTGTTCACAACAGAATTGAAACAAAAACACCACAAACATAACTCTATAGTTTCCCCACATCCAAGACAACAAGTTATTCTTAAAACTATGTCTCTTCCTAATTTTGAAATTAGGCTCTGCTATTTCAAATTTAAAAATTTAAATTGTATTAGCTTCAAATGCTACTGAAACTAATGACCATATTCTAGAGGCACATCTATCATTCTAAAGTCAAAAGTCCAAAATCATTCTCATTAGGCTAAAGTCAAGGTGTTGGCAAAATTAGTTCCTTCTGGATGCTTGAGGTGAGACTCATGTCTTTGCCTTTTCTGGTTTTTAGAAGTCACCATATTCTATGGCTCATAGCCTCTTTCTCCATGTTCAAAGCCAACTGTGCAACATCTTCTCTCCTTACGATTTCTGTCAACATCCTCGATCTTTTCCTGACTGTGACCGTCACTGTCTCTCTTATGAAGTCCCTTTGTGATTTAACTGAACCAAGTTTATAACTTGGATATGCCAAGATGATCTTTTAAACTCAAGATCCTTATTCCCATCTTCAGAGTCCCCTTTTTCCTGTGTGGTAATACAGTCGCTGGTTCTGGAATCAAGATATGAAGAGATTTTGGGGGCCATTATGTAGTCTGAAATAACAACCAACTATTTTCAAATAAGATACATTTCCTGTGGTTGTTATCAATACTTCTAAATTTGTAGCACTTTATTTTACCTATTTGTCTTTGACATTAATGCAACTGGAAAAGAACAACAACAGGGTTTAGGCTGCCTGTCACCACAAAACCCAAACTCGTGAGGCAGATTCTAGTGAAAAAAGAAAGAGGTTTATTCAGGTGCTGCCCAATCTAGGAAAATGGTGAACTCTTTTCTCCTCAGCAAGACCAAGACAAAAACCAGTGTCCAGAGTTCCTGCTTCAATTTAAAGTGCCGTCCTCAGGAGGCAGCTAAACTGTCATAGCCCTGATCCAGGTTGTGTAGCTTGTTCTTGGATGCTGTTCATTTCAGGCTCTCTCCTAGAGTCTACCTGTGCAGCCCGCATGACCTTGGGCCTTGGGCTGTGCAGCCCGCATGACCTTGGGCCTTGGGCTGTGCAGCTGCCAGGACCACAGAGTCACGTACTTCCAGGAAAAAGCATTCGAATGCAGCAGTGAGTGCGTCACACAGTCAGCAAGAGAGCACAGGAGGCTCCCTCCTGGTGGGCCTGGGCCAGGTGACCGTGGAGAGAACAGGCCATGTGGCCCATGGGAGCACAGGAAAATACACCGCATGAGACCAGATCACGAGAAAGAGAGCCTCATAAGCCACCACACATTCCTTTGTTGCCCTGGGATATTAGCTTGGGTGTGGGACAGACCACTTGCCTTTACCCACTTAGGTTATGTCCACCACCCATCAATCCCTTCTTTTCCCAAGCTAGATTGACAGCCTCTTTGGTCCAGCACTTCCCCTGCACCATTTTGATTTTAGTGTATTTGCCTGCCCTTTCCTGGCCACATCCCCAACTGGGTAGGAGGAAAGGGCTTTTTTATATCCAATTATCTTGCTAGCTTTTCACGTGCTTAAGGTAAGAACCTCCCACTGATGCCATCTTGGCCAATGGGGGAGACTCCTCTGGTGCTCCAGACAGACTATCTACTGATAACAATAATTTTGAATATTATATAGCCTGTAAGCAGAAAGATAAAATCATTTGTATAAAAAATTCCCATTTAAATTTTGGCATACTATTTTATATATGCCACATTTAAAATTCACAGTATATATTTGAGTTCAAAACTGTTAGCATTGTTGAGTGAGTAGAAACAAGTTTAGGTAAATATTATTTTTATTAATAGATTAGATGTTCATAAATTTTATAAGTTTTTAAAGTTAGAGATTTTCATCAGAATACTTGTAGAATCGTTTACATTAGTAGTACCTGGGTTTTAGTATGCCTTGTGAAATAAAGACATATGTTCAGCATTTCCTTTATATGAAGTATTTACTCTAAGTTTTTCTTACTTTAAATGGTAAATTTTTTATTTGTATTATGTAAGTAGATACTAATATATCTGTATTTCTTTCTAAATAGAAAGCTGTTGTTTTTATATGTAAGTAATCATTAGCCATGTGAGTAAGGAAGCAATTGTTTTCCAGATAAATAGAATGGCAAAAAACAAAAACAAAAACAAAAAATTAACAAACGAAGCCCAAAACAAACAATGAAAGAGTGTCCTGCAGAAATGCAGGCAGTTCCATTTCCCAAGAATGAAGTGGAAGAGGAAAAATAGCTAAGACAAAGGAAATTGGACTTTTCAGAAGGGACTATGATTGCTAATCAAAATAATTTTCCTAGTATGTATTTTTATTGAAGTACATTTGATAACAAGGTTTAAATTTAATGTGTATAGCATATTAATTTGAAACATTTATATATTGTACCAAGATTGCTATTGTAATGCTAATTAACACCTTTATCACTTTACATAATTACCGTGTTTTTTTTTTTTTTAGTGGTTGGAATAATTAAGTTCTAGTTTCTTAACAAGTTTGATGATTATGACACTGTAGTGTTGTCTGCCTTCCTTGTACTGGACACTGTATCTCCTTATACACATACTATGATGTCTCCATTCAACAATGAACACTTAAACTGTTTCCATATCTTGGCTATTGTGAAATAATGCTGCAATGACCACTGGTATAAATATACATCTTCAAAGTCCTGATTTTATATCCAGTCTTGAAAATGAAGAGGGAGATCTAAGTACTGTGTATACGATTTGCAGCATAGCCCATTTCCCGCCCAAGGCTATGGAGACAGAAAGCTGGCTCTCCTCCTATCTTTAAATACTAGTTCACTATACATTTAGTGGTGACAAGGAAGGTGAAAAGAAGTAGTTCTCTTAGATTTAATCCAATAGCTCTATTTTTGAGTTTTTGAGACACCGCCATACTGCTTCCACAGACTCACACTCTCACTAGTAGTGTACAACGTTTCCTTTCCTCCCCATCCTTGGCAACATTGGTTATCTCTTGTCTTTTCTATAATAGCCATACCAACAGATGTGAGGTGGCATCTCACTGGGTTTTAGTTTTTATTTCCCTGATGATTAGAGATGTTGAGCACATTTTGGTTATTTTAAATAGGCATATAACATTCGCTGTTAGAAATAAGGTTGTGGAACTCATAGGATATCAGGAAAATGTGCTACTTACATACTTAGACAAGCTTAAGAATAAGGGATTTCTAAATATAGTGAGCAAGTATATACAATGTGGAAAAAATAGAGGAGAGAATGCATCCATTTGGGTTGGGGATGGGTAGGAAGAGACTGAAAAAAAAAGAATCAGAAAAGGAACCATTGGAAAGGAAGAAGAAAATAATAAGTGCAATTGATTATCAGGGAAAAGGTTAAGAGATACAAGGCAGTCAGTATGATGAAATAGCACAGAGTGGTTAGAAAAGGTAGGGCCTATAATTTCCCAAGGAATGTTGAGATTCAGGATATGCTTTGAGACTTAGTCAAGAGAATCCAGTGAGAGTGTGGACTGGGAGTCACACGGCAGTGGAAACATGAGTGATGAGTTGTTGCGGACCATTCAGCCTGGTCTCAAGAGTTGTAACCCTTGTCCCATGGTGGGCTGAGTAAGACCCAAGGGACCCGCTTCATCTGGGTCTGTTCTGTCAAGAGGACGTGAGCTACTAAGGAGACAAAGCTTATCTCCCTGGCAGGAGTGCTGCTTCTGCCTCATCCATCTCTGGCCCCAATGCTTAGTTGGTTAGTCAATGACGGGTAAGACTTCTCACGGGAGGGGCAACCTAAGCCAGATACGATCACTTGGGAGGCCCTTATGGAAGGACTCAGGGGGCTGCAGCAAAGAGGAGGTGATGGACCCTCGCCCCCTGGCTATTCTGACATAGCCCGAGTCCCCATTTCTGTCTGGGAGATCTCTTGCTTATCTCTTGCTTCCTGGGCCTAATCAGCTTAAAGCCTGAAACTATGTTGGTGAGCAGGTGCAGCCCTGTGCCGGCTGGAACGGTTCCCCAGGCTATCTATCTGGCATAAGAAAGAATTCCTAAAGTACTATGAAACCTGCTTTGTTTGCTAAGAGTGCTCTCATTTAAATGATAAGGGTCTGAGGAGGAAATGGGTATGTCTCCCAAAGTTTTACAACCCCCTTTCCTGACAGACACTGACTCAGATTAAGCCCTCAGATTTCTTTAAAATGTTAAACCTGTATTCTTGTGTATTTGAACCCAATAAAAGCCCAGTGAGGAAGGGGCTCTGGGTCATTCTTCTTTGAGAGTCTGACCACCTCTCCTCCCCAAGCAGATCATGTCTTGGTAGTTTTATTTTCATCTGTGATGGAGGGATGGGGCTCTGCGGGCGGAGCCCCCCCACAGTGAGTAATGAATGTGTAAAATCAAAACTTCTATTTTATATTTAGACGCTTTTTCATGAAGAGAAGGAAATTGCTTTAACTCTGTGGAACATGGAGAAAAATCTTCATGAATATTGCAGTGACTGATTGTATTTATATTTGACTATGTTAAAGGATAAAGAGTTAAACTAGGGCCCTGGCTGGTGTGGCTCAATGGATGGAGCACTGGCCTTTGATCCAAAGGGTTGCTGGTTTGATTACCAGTCAGGGCACATGCCTGGGTTGCAGGCCAGGTCCCCAGTGTGGGGTGTGTGAGAGTCATCCACACATTGATGTTTCTCTCCTTCTCTCTCTCTCTCTCTCTCTCCTGTCCCCTCTCTCTAAAATAAATAAATAAAATCTTAAAAAAAGAGAGTTTAACTAGGATGGGAAAAGGTCCCTGGACAAATGTTAAGGGAAGAAAGGTGGAGCACAAGTCGAGGACTTGGTCTTGCATAAAAGTGGCTAACTTCCCTTGAGATTATAAAGATTCAAGAGACTGATTAACCAATATGGATATCTTTTTCTTTGAGGAAAGAAGGACAGTAACATTATTCATCTTGGATGATTGTCTTCACTTTCACTGTCAAATACAGAAGTACATCTAAACTGTAACAGTGGTTTTGAAGGAATGCCGAATGTTCAGATAAACGGCGTTGACAATGAAGAGGGAGATCTAAGTACTGTGTATATGATTTGCAGCATAGCCCATTTCCCGCCCAAGGCTACGAAGACAGAGAGCTGGCTTTCCTCCTATCTTTAAATACTAGTTCACTATACAGTTAGCAGTGACAAGGAAGGTGAAAAGAAGTAGTTCTCTTAGATGTAATCCAACAAAAACCAAGTTAACTGGCACCTTATATGCCACCTATAAATTTTCCCCTGAATGACTCACCCTTCAATCTTGCTATATGTGTGATTTTTAAAATTTGAAATTTGTTTAATTTTCACAAGTACTTTCATGTTTAATAAGAAAGACATATTTCATAAGCTCTAACTAGGTATTTATATTATTATACTTTTAAATTGTATTCTTTGGGAGTTAAGCAGATTTTAAACCATCCAATGATTTCCCATATTACGTAGAGAAAAAAATCAGATCATATAATGGCAGAAAATTGCTACATTAACTCATCTTTACCTGGCCCTTGCAACCTTGAACCCAGACCCCAGCTCTCTTTTCTAGTGGAGTGCTTGGGGCACTGGAATAACTAATGAGAACGTGATGTGTGCATCTATCCCGACTTCTTCTATAACATCATGGTAGTAGTTTGAAATTAATCATGGTAGACACCAAAAATATTTTTTTTGAGACTCAGCTTGCCTTACTTTCTTTAAACCACACTGGAGTTTTAGTGATTCTTGCTATTATAGGCAACCTCTCATATCAGGACATTTGCATCTCCTGTGTTCTTTGTTGTTTGCTTTTTCCTGAAATTTCATAAGACTCCTCTTTGTACCTTCAGGTCTTGCCCACAGGTCACCACCTCAGTCAAACCTTCCCTGTTTGTAATTTTAATGCTCTTGTGCCGCCTCCACCATCGAACACACACACAGTCTACAACCCATTCTCCTGCATTTTCTTTCATTATCTCTGTAGCATTTATGACCATCTAATACACTGGATTTTTTAATTAATTCTGTGCATTGCTTGCTCTAATGCACCTAATATGTATTTACACTGTTTTGAACATAGTTCACAGAAAAGTACCTCTCAGTAATTGCTTGTTGAATGAATTAACAATACTGTTGACACCTTTAAGTATATTTAACAAGATTTTTGATCATATTTTTGTTTTTTAATATTTATTAAGAATACTAAGATGCTATTGTACTTTTTATCTCTAGTTATTTTAATTATTATTATCACTTTGCAATAAAATCAGAAAGATTTTTAAATCATAAAATAATTTATGCATCATGCAAGAAATTAGTTTAGGCCAAAGTTTGTACTTACTCATTTAAATTATGATGTAATGACTTAAAATACATTTAAGTCAGATAAGTGCAGAAAATTCTGTTTAATGTTTTATAAAATATATTTTCTATTTTCTCACTGCTCATCAGTGAGGCTGTGTGTAGTGTTATCAAGGCGTGTGGCAGGGGCCCAGCCCGCTGCGTCTGTGTGTTCATCGCTGCACTTCCGTGATCGGCGTCCGTGGTCAGCAGTGGTCAGTTCCACTATCATGCAAGTGCTCAACACGTAAATTTAGAGCAGGTGCTTACTGTCAGGAATCCATGCAAAACCATTTCCTTGGAGAACTATATCAGTTGTGGGACACAACATATTTCAAATATGCTTCTTTACTTGCATCCATTTTCCTAAATTATATTACACTTTTTCTTTCCATGACCAGGAATTAGAAACCAAAACTTACTTGAAAGCAATCTTCTGCTTGTTTCAGTAATAATGAATTGAATCAGTGCCATTCAGTATTTGAATAACTTTTTGAAACTGGAGTGTAAGAGGAGACAAGTCTGTGCCTAACTGGATTATCTTCCAAAGTTTGGCAGTATTAACATAAACAAGCAAGCAAGCAAGCAAACAAACAAACAAATAAACAAGGGTGATGATCTGAAAGCAGTAAACGAGCAGAGGCACTATGAGCAGAGGAAAGGGACACAGCAGTGTGGATAAAAAGAACCAGTCTGATTCCACATTGAACTTGCTCTCTAAACAGTCAATTTGGTCTCATTTTAATTAATACTTGATTGAAGTCGTTCACAAGTAAAAATGAATTTAATTACCTGAAGGTGTGAACTTCATTTTGATGTGTTCTATTTAAAATGTTTAATTTTTAAAAATTATCTTCAATCTCTCAGCTTAAGGCCCTCGTTTACCCAGTCTATAGTATGACACCAAATTGCCACCATGGTTGTAAACACACACGCACACAGACACACTGCTGTTTAGTGGGCTTTGACCACCTCCATTTTTTCCTCATGGTCTCTTTGCAGCAATGCTCAAGACATTTACAAATTTGTTTCAAACTCTTTCACAAACTCAGTTCTTTTCTCTCTCAATTTTTCCACTCTTTCTTTTGCCACACCAGGAGCAAAAGAAGAATAGAGAAACAAAGAAGAAGGCTCCGAGCATTTTGAAAACATGTTCTGCTTTCTCACAATTCACAGTTCTGCAAGTAGTCCTTCTTGGAATCTCAGTTCTTCTTTTCTCCACCTTTCAAACTATACTTTAAAAAAAAAAAAAAAAAGCAGATCAGATATCCTTTGGAAAGCTTTTTCTCATTCTGACCCTCCCCAAAGTTAAACCACTATATTGCTATTTCCGATGAAATTTTGTCTTGTGGACAAATAAAAGGAGTTCTGTGGAAAGTAACCTCACAGGTGATCCTGTGAGGATCACAAATTCCTCTGATCACAAATTCCTAACTGGTTGTAGTGGGTCGTCATGCCCCAGGCCTGTAACTTCTCTAGTGAGAGGTTTTAAGCCAGCCCTGTCCTTTGCTTTTGTGCATCTAGGTTAACGCACCTTTGAAATATCAGAAGCAACACCCCTCCAAGGGGTTCTAACGTAAAAGAGCACTCTCTCCTTGTCAGCTGTGTTGTGCTACAATCCCTGTCCTGCTTTCCCCAATCGTCTCTGCTCTCCCCTTACTCAGCGTTCAGGGTGATATACCTACCCAGGAACAGGCTCTCTGGAATTGTTTTCCCTTGTTGAATTGATTGAATACTTCTGTTTTTCTAAAGTCGCTGTGGTATTTTCAGTGTTATTTTGAGAAATTAGATTACCTAGTTGGAAAAAGGACAATTTAATCTTGTTATTGAGGTTTTATTTTTAAACATTTATTTTTCTACGTAATTTTGCCAAAACTGCCATATGTACAACTACGGGATTTGATTTTCTTAAGTTTTGTTTAATTCCATAACGTCAGCCTTTTTCTCCAAAATTTACGTATCAGTGTTCTCTCTTCTAGTCAACTAAACTTTAGCTAAATAAGACCATTCAACTTCATCTCTTCATATTATTTTAACTTCGAATCACTATATTTCTTTCAGTGAAAACCATGTCATATATATTTTACCTTCTTTTCTTCTGTCTGCCGATTGTGCCAGTGTTGTGATTTACACATCCCTACCACTCACTGCGGCCTGTGTTCTCCACCCTTTTAGCAAGTGTGTTCTCCATTCTTCTTCAATCATCAGGTTCCAGGGCTACATCCTTGCACTTTAATTACTTTAAGATAAAATCAGACAATAAATAGGAATCACTTTATTGTAGAACAAAAATGAAGAAATATTGGCAACTTTTCTCTTTCAATTAAATTCTTCTAGTATACCTGATATGGAGCAAATCGGGACATTCTGTTCATTAACTTTTTACCCATTATGTCTCATATCTTGCTTATATGATTAGATTTTGTTATCTAATACTTGTGATCTTTAAACAATATCAGTATGACAATTTTCTAGTATATTTTATCCAAGTAAATCTGGCAACTGTATTACTGACCAGCTTTAGGAAAAAATGCAAGTGAACAGGTCATGGTCACTCTGATTTGTAACATCCAGAAGATCTAAGTGAAATAAGCCAGGAGGTGAAAGTCAAATACCATATGATCTCATCTACAAGTAGAAACTAATCCACAAAACAAACAAGTAAGCAAAATAGAACTGGAGTCATGGAAATAAAGAATAAACTAACAGTGACCAGAAGGGAGGGGTGAGAGGGATAATGGGGAACGAAGGGGAAGGGACAAGGCAAGGAACATGAATAGAGGACTCAGGGGCGCGGACAATGGGGGGTAGAACTGACTGTGTAAGGCATGATAGGGGACTGGGCATGAGTGAGCAGTGGGGAAAAAGGCAGGACAACTGTAACTGAACAACAATAAAAAAGCTAAATAAATGTCTATATTTGAAAAGAAAAAAGACCTCTCCTACCACACACCAAACTTACTCAGTTTCCCTGTTCTGCACTCATTCCAATATTCAGAAACAAATATTTCAGTATTTGTTTTTCCTTTCTCTCCTCTGTTCTCAGCAACTAATTTTACATTCCATAGTCCAGCAATATAAAAACCATAAGTGTTTTCTTGAATTTTGTAATATTAACCTAAGCTTCCACAGCATGTATATGTATATGTATATGTATATGTATATATATGTATATGTATACACACACATACACATATATCTGCTTCAGCATCCTAATTACAAAGTTGTTCCTTCTACTATGTAAATCAGTATTTTTCCTCTACTCTGAATTTAAAAAGTATCTGCTCTTTTCAGATATTCTCATAACATTGCATATCAACTTGTTACAGAGAGATCTGATGAGGTCACTGGGGAGGATTAGGAAGGGCCATAGGAGGAGGTTGCCCTAGGCAACGGTAAACAGTCTAGGACAAGACTGGCTGAGAAGCTGAATGCCTCCGAAGTACACGGAATTATGGGCCAGAAGATTAAAAATAACAGGAGGGCAGAAAATGGCTCTAGGGCTCTCCCTCCTCCTGGAGGATGCCAGGATGACGGTGCTGCAGCTGCCTGAACACAGTATTTAGAAGGAACTCCGGGAGCAGCCTAGGATCGGGCTGGCCTGGCAGAGGGTGGCAGGGTTATTCTTCTTTAGGTGTTGGGTGTTCTGGAGGGGAGGGGCTCTGAGGCAGAATATTGCTATTTTTTTAAATTGTGTAGCTTTTGTATCTTATGTTGTGTTTTAGTTTATAAACTAATCTTATAGAAATAATGTAATTTACAACTAACTGGGGAAATAACTGGGGGACTTAGAAGATAAGCGTATAGCCTTGATTGATAGGCTTAAGTGACTAATGCAGCTGTTATTCCAAAATTGTGTAGCTTTTAAAGAAAGACTCTTCTTTTATCATCACCTTTGCCTCTGGAAGTTTGCCTAGAGGGTGGTGGTGGGCAGCAGGACCCCACTTGTTGTTCAGTCACAAACGTATTCCAGTGCTCTCAAGCTCCTCATTTTGTTGGCCTGTTTTCACCACCATTTAAATACTCAGTTCTCTCCCACAGAGGACAACTATCCCTGGTCTCTTCTACTCCCGGCCATCAACCTGCTCTCCCCACCCTCTGGGTTTCCTTTGATATCATTCAAGTGGAAATATTTTCATTTATTGTATCTTTAATTATATCTCCTTGTATATAAAAATGCTACTGCTTTTTGTATATTAGTTTGTATCTGTTGACTCTGCCTAATTCATTTGTCAGATCTGCTCAGCCATGTGGTGGATTTCTTACTCTTCCTATGTGTACAGTGATGCTGTCTGTGAGAAGAGACAATTTTCCTTCTTTCTTTTCAAATTCCATGCCTTTTAGTATTTTTTTCCCTTTCCTCCTTAAAACAGCGAGGGCCTCCAGTAGGATGTGACACGGACGTGTTGAGAATGGGCACCCATGTCTTGTTTGCTCATCATGGAGGGTGCAATTATTTCACAGCTGGACTGCAGTGAGGTGAGGCTGTACACTTTTCTCTGGGAATGGCTTTATGTTGTTTTTGGCTGTTGCCAAAGTCGAAGGCTATGGTATTTATGATACATTAAATATCAAAATTCTTCTCGTATCACAAGGCTAGTTTTATCTTTGATGGCTTTCACCTAACATAATTGACTAGACAGCACAGGTTAGCTAACCAGAGGGACATAAGCCAAAATCTTCACCCATATCTTGGTGGTCCAACCTACAGACAGTGTTTCAGTGTCTATGGGCATAAAAAGGACCTTTTCCCTAACTACCTCTCAAACCCACAATGCTGCCGACACTCTCATTTCCTTGCTTCACCATATATGTGCCTGTAAATGAAAGTATTATGTGAATACGCTCCATGGAGTCTTCTGAGGTGTTTAAAATGACCAAATTGGAGAAATCTTTCCTCTATCTTATGGAAAAAGAATTTCATTTTTCACCATTAAGTACAATGTTAGTTGCTGTTACTTTTTTTATCAGGTTGAGGAATTTTCCTTATCTTTCTAGTTTCATATTCAGTCTTTTTAAAAAAAGTTGTCATCTTTTGAAATAATCATATTCCCCCTAACTCTACTGTTATAATGAAATGCATTATTTGATTTTTCAAATGTTAACTCACCTTGCTTTACTATGATACACCTATCTTGGTCATTATATAGTATATTTCTATATTGCTTAAGTCAGTTTGCTAATATTTTGTTAAGGATGTTTTCATCTAATACTGATTGGTGATAATGGCTGTGGGTTTCGTTTATTGGTTTGTTTGCTTGTTTTCTTGCTGAGTTATGTGCAAATTATTTGAAAGATTTGGTTTTTATTGTTATGTTGGCCCTGTAAAACAAGTTAGGACAAGTTTGTTCCTTTTTTATTTTCTGTAAGATTAGTGCTATTTTGTCCTTTAATGTTTACTAGAATTCAACACTGAAACCATGTGAGCTTGGTGTTTTCTCAAAGGCAGAACATTTTAATAGGTATAGGCTACTCACATGCTCTGTAAAGGCCCATTAGGTCTGGGTGGTTAATAATGTTTTAAGCGTCTTCCATAGTTTCACTGTTCTTTTTGGACTACTGGTTCTATCAATAAATTAGATGGTTGTTAAAATATCTAATTGAATTGGTGGAAAATTTTCAATTTCTTATTTTAATTTTGTTAAATATTATTTGAAGTATTTAGAAGTCATTATTAAGGGCATACACACATGTTTTTTATGTCATTCTAAGTAATTCACCTTGACATCATTATGCTTCATCTGTTTTTTATCTCTGGGAATATTTATGGTCTGGAAGTACATTTTATCTGACATTGGCTTGGCAACTCTAGTCCCATTATGCTTACAGATTTTATATTACATCTCTGTGGCAGATAGAGTTTAAGAATCTACACTTTTGTGAAAGTACCTTTCCTTAGAACCCTTGCTTCTTAGCAATAGATTACATGAGGTACGACTGTATGCACATAATTAATACGAGTAGCATCCATCTTGCTAGAGTTTCTCTCTCTTTCCACTTGCTGGCTTTGAAGAAGCCTTGAATCCTACAACTGCAAGAAAAAAAATATGGTACCAACAGCCATGTTCTTGAGAAAGCAGATTCTTCCCTACTGGAGACTTCATATGAGATCCCATTTCTGTATTTGGCCCTATGAGCACAGCTTTGTGAGACACAAAGCAGGACACCTAGGTAAGTGAGATGCACCTGAACTTCTGGCCCACAAAAGCTATGAGATAATATATGTGTTGCAATACAAGGCTATATTTGTGGAAATTGTGACACAGAGATAGAAAATGAACACATTAGCCCATTGTTTTTGTTCAACATATCTGTGTCTGCACATTTTTGGTGATCTGTAGATAGCAAAGAGTTGGAGCTTGTCTTGTTTTCAATTATGAAGCATTTCTTAAGTGGTGACTTGGGGATACATGTTTCTTCTTAGTTGTTCAGCAATCTCAAAATAAGAGTTCTAAGGTTTCATTGGCAGGGAAAGAGGGGGATGAAAGAGAAACTGGATTTTAATTGCTTCTACTTAAAAGTGACACATTTCAAATCTGTACAGCCATAAGTAGCCATGTGAATATGGGGATTGCAGGGAATATAAAGCCACATGTATATAAAAATGCTTAACAGGGAACCAGTGGGAATAATATTAGGAGTATCAATTTCTAAAATTTTATTGTGTATATATGGAAGTTTTAGTGGATATAATTAAGCAATAAAGAAAAATTATAATTACTGCAAATAAAAGAATAATATAAACTTTAAACCTAAGAGGTTATCATTTGAAAATGAGTGGTTCATATGAGAGGAAAGCAAATTAATGCCTTCACAATGATAATTTGCTCAATCTTCTCCTTTTTTTACATCCAATCAGGATGCACTGTAATCCACATTAATCCAGTTAAACCAGTTTTGTCCAGTTGTTCATTCTCTTGGTTTCAGTAGTAACATATAGATATATCTTTATATCTTTATACATCTTCTTTAATTGTGTATTCACTATACACACACTAAATATGTAATCTTGGTTTTATTTTTTTATTTATCACATCTTTTGGATTGTTTATTTTATACAATTTATTTTTTATATTGTATATTTTCAACCTCCAAATTTTGGAGTCTCCCTGAACTCAAACATGGACTCTGTTCTTCTTTCCCTATAATATTGCTACATGATCTTACCCACTCTTGCAGCTTTAAATGCCATCTAAAAGTAAGTAGTCTTGAAATTGATACTTCACAATTGAAGCCTTTACCCTGGAAGCACTTAGGATTTCCTCTTTACTATTACTGTTCAGAATTTCACCGAAATGTCTCTTGGTATGAGTTTTTATCTATCTATCTATCTGTCTATCATCTATCTATCTATCTATCTATCTATCTATCTATCTATCTATCTATCATCTTACTGCTCAGTAACACAAGACATTCAAAGCGTATGAACACTCCTTTTTCCAGAGTTAAAAAAATTATTGTATTTTTAAATAAAATTGCTCTTCTCCATCAACTGTGTTCTTTAAATTTAAAAGTGCTATTGTAATACAAATGGTAAAGTATACATTTTAAAAATTTTATAATGTCTTCTATTTTTTTCATAATGTTTACACAAGATCCTATTCTGTTTTTGAGGTATATGTTTTCTTGGATCTGGTGAAGCTGGTTGAAATAATTGTGTGTGTGTGTGTATGTGTGTGTGTGTGGCCTGATAACAGCAAGTGTTGGCAGCTGATATTTGGGGGTAGAAGACTCTGTTATGTATTATGAATAACTACTATAGATTTCATCCAAAGCTCATCCAAGATTGCTTAATCTTTTTTCCAAACAAGTTATTTTTTATGTATTGATATTAGAGAAAGAAAGGGAGAGAGAGAAAGAGAGAGATCAGTTTGTTGTTCCACTTATTGATGCTTTCATTGGTTGATTCTTGTATGTGCCTTGACTGGGGATCAAACTGCAATCTTGACACATCAGGATGCTCTAACCAACAGAGCTACTTGGCCAGGGCCCAAAGAGGTTATTTCAATAAATCAGAGTGATGAATGGAATTTCACATCAGAGAGTAAAGTGAATTACTTGGCTAGATTCTCCACAGTGTGTGAGGTCCTAGATCAGGCAATGGAGCTTGACATTCTCACAACTGTAGGTATAGTAGTGTTTTCCTCTGGCTTTGGAAGACATTCCTGTAATACCTTCCTAAATAGAACTGCCCTTCCTTTATTTTAGTTTTCATTTGCTTTCATGAGACATTCTAGATTTCCCTCATATTTCTGCTATGATTGTCTTCCAGGTTCCAATACTTTAATATGATGCCTAGTGACAATGAATAACACAGATTTGTGACTGCTTAGTGTCTGTCTGGAAATACTGGGACTTCTTTTCACAAGCATTGATGATTATATACAAAACTAGTGCTGTGGTTACTCCCACAAGTGAATTGTACATACTACAGCCTTGAAGTAAGAATGATGTACCCAATATCCCTTTGCTGCATATGTCCTCCAGGCAATACTATTTATCTTGGGTTTGTATTATATCATGCTGGTGAGATATTTGCTTTCTTGCAGTATGCTGCAAGAAAAAGTAGAAACTACTTCAAACAGGAACTACTTTATGACTTCCTTAAATATTTTTACTTGACAGCATTCTCAACAAAGGTCAAAACAGTTCTTGTAGCCTCAACATTGTTAATTAAAGCAATACATTAAAAATTGTGGTTTTATATAACAAAAAATTAAAAAATATTTACTTGGCATGAATACAATACATCATTTATCAAAGGAGTATGCTTTTGTAAAAAAAGTCTCTAATATATTAACAATAAACTTCTATAAAATGGGTACCAGGAGAGAATATAATGTTGAAAAAATGACTTTGCTTTGTGCCAAAGAGAAAATCAAACAATTTTCATACATATGGCATACAATAAAAGCCAGAAAATGTCCAAATTCTATCATTTCCTGCAATACATGTAAACAACATCTGTGGGTTCCACTTTGCAATTGCCAAAAAAATTGATGATGATGATCAGTTAATCATGTCTTTGCTGGGGAAAGAATTCATAGGCTGAATATCATAGAAGACAACAAAGTGTTTAGATCTGTTTATCTCAAAAACATCACTGATTAAATATCCATGCATTTAAAAATAAATATAAGTATAAACCAACTTGTTTAAAATACTACACATTATCAGCAGTATACCTGAACTTAACTTCATGTAGAGTATTATATGATCACTGATAAAATATCCAAAGGTCTTAAGACATGAGTGTCTTCATGGTAACAGAAGAAAGGAAGGAAAAAATACCAAGAATCATTAGACTCATGAATGATCCTGCGAAAATAGAGGCTTAGACTGAGATAATACCTGTGTTCTAATCTTTGCCCTCTTTGACTATTTCTTTCTCATGGCTGGTCCTCAATTCCTATAATTACTGATTGGCAGAGATGACCTTACAGATCCCTTCCTCTCTAATGTTCTACGATTTTCAGATTTCATAGCAATCTTCTGAATGATTAATATAACCAGAAGTAGTAATTAGCAATTGTGCTATGGGTGATGGTATTTGTCTTACATTATCAGATCTTAACAAGAACTTCCCTATGTTAAAATTGTAGCTCTTGGCGTTTGTACATTATAACACTATGCCCACCTAACTGAAGGCACCAAGTTCAGAAGGGGGGAAGAGACACATGACCTGTTTAGTACTCCAAAAGTCAAAACAGAGTCTCACAGTTTTAGCAATATTTGAAATAATAATAAACCAGGTCAAGAATTTTCAAGTTTGAATATGTAAGCATTTTAAAACCATTCAATCTAAAATGGAACCATCTCTCCATTTTGAAATAGGTAAGGCTCAGACTTGGAACATGAAAATTCTTAATTAAAAAGATGTCACTTTCCACATTAATCAATAAATAGAGTATTATATACAGTGATGAGGAAGAATTGATTAATGAGATGTGAAGTTCCCAGTAAGGAAAATGCTTTACTTCAGGTCTCACTGTAATTTCCTAACTGTTAATTGAAATATTAATCTTTTAAAAATTTTAATTGTTGTTCAAGTACAATTTTCTGCCTTTTACCTCACCCCATCCCATCCCCTAGCCCTCCCCACCTCCCTCCCATTTCCACCCCCACTTTGTTATTGTCCATGTGTCCTTTATACTTGTTCCTGCAAACCGTTCACCCTTTCCCCCTGAAATTCCCTCCCTTCTCCCCTCTGGTCACTGTCAGCCTATTCTCAATTTCAGTGTCTTTGGTTATATTTTCCTTGTTTGTTTGTTTTATTGATTAGATTCCTGTTAAAGGTGAGAAAAGAAGGCCTCACAGAGGTAGGTCTCTTAGAGCTTTAAAGAATAAATCAAATAGCTTTGGGACATATAAATATAAGATTAACATTATGTGTTATATGGTCCATATTGCTTTATGCAAAGTTACTATATTCTTTGTTAGCTATAGCCTCTGTTAAGCCATCTGTTCATGTTAAATTGGACAACTTTCAATATAGTAAAAAGACATACTAATATTTGTTTCACCTAGGTACATGTTATTTTTATTTCTTATTGAAATATATTTTACATATAACATTGCATAAGTTAAATATGTACATCTTGATTTGATACATTTACATATTGTAATATCATTGCCATATTACCTCTGTCATATCACATCATTACCATTTCTTTCTTTGTGTGGTGGGTGTAATTACTGTCTAGTTTCTTAACAAGTATGAAGATTGTAATATAGTACTCTTGTCTATATTCGTAAAATTTGTATGGAACCACAACAGATTTTAAATAGCCAAAGTATCTGGAGAAATAAAATCAAAGCTGGAGGTGTGATACTTCCTGATATGAAGCTATACTACAAAGCTATAGTAATTAAAATAATATGGCATGGCCATAAAAAAATAGACACCTAGACCAAATGGAACAGAATAGAGAGCTAAGAATTAAAGCCCCACACATATGGTCAACTAATATTCAACAAGGGAGCCAAGAACACACAATTGGGAAAGATAGTCTCTTCAACAAAGGATAGTATCTTCAACAAGCCATGTTTGAAAATTGAATAAACACATGAAGGGAAATTAAATTAGACTGCTATTTTACACCACTCACAAACATTAACTAGTGATAGATCAAGACTTAAAACATGACCTGAAACCATAAAAGTCCTAGAAGAAAACAGGGAAAAATCTTGACACTGGAGTTAACAGTGATTTTTTTGGATATAACACTAAAAGCATAAACAACAAAAATAAAAAAAAAAAACATGTTGGGGGTATATCAAACTCACCCAGGAACATAACAAAAAGAAATTTCCAAAAATCCACCATTATCATTAAAATACTTTATTAAGTTTGTAGGAATACCAACTATTACTGGGCAGTTTTCAGGTAAAATATGCTCAACA
The DNA here is from genome assembly GCA_039655065.1 of Glossophaga mutica. Lineage (NCBI taxonomy): Eukaryota > Metazoa > Chordata > Mammalia > Chiroptera > Phyllostomidae > Glossophaga > Glossophaga mutica. The sequence goes on from CM077305.1 coordinate 26,346,217, forward strand.
TTAATATCAATGCTAAGCATTCTGTTTGCAATTCTGATTAGATCTGTCCAGTAGTAGAACATCAGAAAGACTATATTAATAGACATATGAAAGAATGTTCAACATCCCTAATCATCAGAGAAATGCAAATTAAATCCTCAATGGGATAGCTTCTCACACCTGTCAGAATGGCTACCATCAATAAATCAACAAACAACAAGTGCTGGTGAGGATGTGGCGATAGGGGAACCCTTTTGTACTATTGGTGGGAGTGCAGATTAGCACAGCCACTGTGGAAAGCAGTATGGAGATACCTCAAAAAGCTAAAATATTTCTTTCAAAGAAAACATGGCGGTAGTGATAGTATGTCATTTATGAAGCTAGTGTTCATAACGAGGCACGCAGAGCTAGTAGCAGAAGAGGAGACAACGCGAAGCACTGTTCATTTTCCTAGCTGTGGACGCCAAGCGTGTGACAGAGCGCAGTGGTTGTCAGCTTACATGCTCATCTACAGCTGCACGCAGATGGGTGAGTGAGCCTAGCTGAGCCTAAATTTTCTGCAGCTGATGCATAGACCGATGAGCATTAATGCATGCTTCTCGTTTATGCCATTGAGTGTTGCAGTGCCAACATCTGGTAGCAATAATAATGACAAAAATAATTCATATGAATCCATACTTTAATTTTGACTTTCTCAAGGTCATATACTAATAGTACACAAAGACATCAGTGTCCAGAAAAACTAAATCAAATGCACAATTCAATAAAGCTCCCAAAATATTTATGATGTCTGTATAACTATGCTTAGAGTTTATAATCTCTATATCATATTAACTGGTTTAAAATGGCAAGATTCTTTTTTTAATCCTTGCTTTTTGTTGGTGGTAATTTTCTCAAATTGAGCCATGCCTCCCACTCCTCTTCAAATGGGAAAATACATAAAGCCTTCTGTGACTTTTCATTGCTGAGATATCAAAGTTTATTGGCATACTGTGTGAGACTCTTCGCAAAGTATCCTGAACTAACCTTAGCAGTCTCACCTACCATTAAGCCCTAGGCATCCTGGTCATGGTGCATGAGTGTATGACTCCTGAATGAACTATACTCATTTTTCTCTATGATTCATCATGCTTCTGTACTGATAAGCATAGGAAATATAGTCATTAACATTGTAATAACTATGCATGGTGTTGGTGGGACCTGAAAATAATGAAGAGACCACTTTGTAAAGTGTATGATTGTCTAACCACTAAGCTGTACACCTGAAACTAGAACAAAATTATATTGAATGTAAATGGGAAATGAAAAAACAAGTTCAAATGCATGTTGTTCAAGCCAAAAACAAACCAAAACTCCTCTAAGGAAATAGTGCTTATTTCTAAGATCAAGGGCAGGGTTGTGTGTGCAAGATCAAAAGGACAGACCTTGAAATGGGAGGAGCTGAAAGAAAGAAGAAAGTCCCATTGTGAGCTGGGCTTGTCCTCCCCCCTTCCCCTTCCTTGCTCTTCCCTCCCTCCCCCTCCCTTTCCCTTTTCTTCCTCTCTCTCTCTCTCTCTCTCTCTCTCTCTCTCTCTCTCTCTCTCTGTCTCCCTCTCTCTCAGTTTTGGAAATTCATGGGAAGAGAAAGAGAAGGGGGGAGAAATATGACTTGTATCATACAAGACAGATGAGAGGGAAGTTGAATACATTTTTGATATTTTTTAAGATATTGGAGTAATTAAATATTTAAACTGCTTTCTAGTAGGAGAAAAAAGAAATAAGGTTAATTGATGGTAAATAAAGGAAAATGTAATTACATTTTTATGATACAAGAATAAAAATTACAATAAACACAGATTGCCATCTCAGAAAAAAAATCAATTTAATCAACTCTTTGGAAGTAATTTCTTATAATCTATTTTATGATAACTACTACTCTCAGTCTTCATAATGTTTTAAAAATATTTTAAAAATAAACGATTTTGTTTTACTTTGCTGAACTTTGGTTTAGTTATGAATATAGTGTAAAAATTTTTGTTTATTTTTAAACCTATTTTTATTTTCTACTAGTCTCAAATGTCTTACAGGAGTGGTCAAACTTAATATGAAATGTAGTTACAGACATATAGTAAAAAATAGAAAAAATAAAATAGACATTTCAGTACAAATAACTAAGGATTATTTTTTATTAATTTATTCATTCAATAAATTTCTGCTGAAAGTTTTCCATCCATGCATGTATCTAATATATGTGTGCCTACCATTTGGAGGCCTAAAGGTGGACGAATAAGATTTGTTCTATGTCTTTAAGGAGTACTCTTTTGTAAGTGAAATCATTGTGACCTAAAGCACTGTAAATATAAAGGAAATATTTGATTTAAAGAGAAAGACTGATAAGTACTTAAGTAACAAAATCAGAGTACCAAATGTTATGAAACTATGGATAAAGTGCTGAGACACCTTTAGGATGAAGAGTGTAGCAGTAATTTACATGGACGGCATGGCTCTTGGTGACCAAATAAAAAAAAAGAATTATTTTCCAGTAGTAAATTTTATGCACAAACACAATTAAAGATTCTCCTGTTTTCAGTACCTGGAAGCTTTTACTAAGTTTGTAGGGGATTCTTTTATGTGTTCTTATACTTCAAGGCAACCATTGATGTTGAGACTGAAGTTTCCTATAGTAAATCAGGGATGAAAAGTTACGATATGAAAAAAATACAGAAAATGCCATGCTAATTGTGAAGTTAGAGAATTCTTAATTTTAAATAAATTATGTATGAGTTTTTATATGCATTAACACTAATTTCTATGCTCTCTATGGAACTCCACTAACAATAGATGAAATTTCTTGTTGTTATACACACTCCAAAAATGGTACTTTTAGTATTTTTGATTTTACCTTTCTGATGGCTTTGTAAACTAATGTGGTTTTAAATTTCATTTTTTTGATGATGAATTTGTTGAACATCTTTGCATATGCTTATTGGTCATTTGTATATTTTAATGACTTGAGTTTGCTTTGATATCATTAGTTTATTTGTATATGTTAAATGACAGCTTTTTTTAGACATAAGCTGTGCGTATATTTTCCCACAGAATGTGGTTTTCCCACTTATTTTCTGCAGTGTGACTTTTCATGAGTTTCTTCTAGCCAGAAGAAAAATCATTTTATGGCTTCATATTATGGCTTAAATTTTGAATTTAGGTTATGGTTCATTTTCATGTATGGTGTGAGATAGAATTTCATATGAATGTCATCTTTTTACAAAATATATTTTTAAGAAACTTCCTTTTTCCTTTTGAGCTGCATTGGAAACTTTTCCAAATGTCAAGTGGTAAATATAGCTCTATTTCTGTGTTCTTTGTTTTTTAATCCATTTTTTAATCTTTATGTCAATGTTGTATTATCTTGATTAGTACGGATTTATCTTAATTATTGAAGTCAGATAGTAGAATATGTTGATCAACCGTGTCAAGTTCTTAGTTTTCAAGATTGCTTTTTAAATTTTACATCTTTCGGGTTTCCATTCATGTAGCAGGACCAATTTGACAATTTCTGAAAAAGAAATAACTGCTGTGTTTATTACTGGGATTGTGTTCATTCTGAAGATTATTCGGGGGAAAATTATATTTTACAGCCATCTTTCCAAAGCATTAGAACATAGCACACGTCTTCTTTGATTTAGCTTTTCTTTAATTTCCCTAAGCAATGTTCTATAGTTTCCACTGTAGGCAACTTATACCTTTTTAAAGTTTATTTATGTGTAACATATTATTTGATGCTATATTTAATGTATGCACAGCTTAAGCTGTGCCCTTCACTCTGATTCTGGACTTTAACCAAATGGGCAGAAGCAAACATACTTCAAGCAAAGACTTGCAAAACACCCCAATTCTGTTGGAATCCTGCTATTGTATGAAGAAGACTGGGGCGTTATGGTGAAACATTCACTGAGGAGTTTGCTGCTTTGCTACAATGTTGTTCCTCTAGACACCCTTGACACATACCAGAACATAGCCCCTAAGGATTTGACCTCTTGGATTCTTCCAGAAGAGACTCTCTCCAGTCTACATTCTGAGAAATGAAAGTGGAATCCAAAGTTGCCTCTTCTCTGCTCAATTGGAGGGAGAAACCCTCAGTTTTTCAAAACTTCCCAGTATTATGTGTGAGTTCATTCACCAGTGCCCCCAATATCTTTCCTTGCTTTCTCTTGTATATCCACTCTGTGTTCTGTCAAATAGCTGTGTTCTCTGGTTCTTCACCTGTACTATGAGGAAATAATTTGTGTATTAGTTCAACTTTGAAATATTTCTTTTTTTGACCCAATTCTCTCTCTGCTCATCTCTCTCTGTCTCCCTCTCTCTCTTCAGTTAGTGGCTGAGACAATTTCCTTCTCACATTTTTCTTCATGATTCCACATCTGTGCAATTAAGGGTCCTATGGTCAGCCATTCCTGCCTGGAAACATCTTGACCCATTTTTACCCACACATTTTATCTCTATGTCATTTTTGTTTATCTCAGAGAATGGCATGATTCTTTTTTATACTTTTCTGTATGAATTTTATTTTTTCAATTTAATCCTCAAGCAACAGAGCTGGAAGACTTGTCAGGTACACTTTCTGAAATGAACATATAATAAATAACTGTATGTTATATCTATTTGCTCACCCACTCTAAGTTTCTCCCACTTGAAGATGAACTCCACAGATGCTTCACAGGGTCCGCAATGTCTGGAATGGGACTCTCATGGGGCAAATGTTCAAAGTATAGTATTGAATAAATAAATGAATGGAAGATACTAAAAAACAAAACAGCTGGGGTACTTAATAGTAATATATAAGATATATATATTACTCAATACATTTAATGTTGGTTTTTAGTCTTTTCTATTTGACAATTTTTACTGAAACAAAGGAGTTTTCTAAGAGAAAAATGTAGTCACGTACAAATATTTTTGTAATTCATGAATAAATATAAAATTATAATACTTTAATGAAAACATTATTTGGGCACTTATATAAATATAGGTTTGTGGTCAAACAGACTAGAATGGAAACATGTACTCTATATTCATCACTATTTTCTGGAAAGATGGCTGCATTCTAGGAAGTTTTTGTCACTTATCTCGTCTTCCCGTCAGGGCACCTGTCAGCACTCCTCGAGCTCCCCTCTGCCCTCCTGACCAGTATCTGATCGTTAGCTAGTTCTTTACATTACAGTTCTGCCATATCTTTCTCCACTCCCTTAGGTCCACAACATGAAGGATTTCTGTTTCCTTCTTTGCCCCGGTAAGTAGAACATTAATTATTATTGTTCATGATAGTAAAAAGTTAACAGGTAGAACTAGTTTAATCTAAATCTATAATTAAATTATTTGTTATATGGTCAGAATCTGTAACAACAATTTTTAAGGAATAGATGATGCAAGTGCAAAGGTAAACAGTGTCACATTTCAGCTTACAGATTTCTACTTCCCCTTTTTATACAGCTATTTTAATAAGGACAACACTTCTGTTTCTCTTCCGTGAGGCAGTGTGTTTGAACAATCTCTACCCTCTCAACAACATGTAATAGAATTTCTGCTTTCAGTACCCTTAAGCAAAGCGATTATCCATGTTGGGAAAGCAGCATGTTAGCATTTTTGATGTAATCCTTGTATTGTATTTTACTTAGAGGCATTTTCTTGTGTGGTATTTTCGGCAATTACAAGCAGGGGATAAAAACCGTGGGATGACCAGAAGCAGTGTCACTGCTGCGGATCTGCCTGTGGAGCGAGATGGACAATTTCCCTTCTGACAAGGTTGTCATGCAGCATCAGCAAAATGACCTAACGTTGTTATTTTATTAGCGCGATGTAAAACCAGATAGACATTGAAAACAAGTATTCACAGTTGCCATGTCCTCTTTGAAATGTTCATTCCTTGATGGTTATGTAGTAGGTTATGTCGTCACTAATTTACTAGTCGTGGATTTTTTTCTTTCATGGATTGCTACTTTGTTACAATTTCAGGTAATTTTTCTGCCATTGAATCAAAATGTAATATTCACCAAGTATTTGATTAACATATCAAGGACTCTGTATTCTGTTTTCCAATGGTAACAGCATTACTACTGTTAAGTAAGCAAATGGTTGTCTGTAAAGATTTTTATAATTACTATAGCAGTTAATACTTACTTATTCTATAGCATACAATGTAGTATAAATTTTCTGGCTTAGCACTGACGCTGACATTTCTTTTATTTCAGGCATTTGTCCAATAAATAAAGGACACTGTACGTTGATCATGTGGGTGGCTATAAGATTTAAAAGTAATGTTGCAGCTGTGAGAAAATAAAATTTAAATTACTTTATCTATAATTCAATCAAATAAGTTAAAACTTTACCTCCAATGTTATCACAAATTTTTAAAGTGACACAAACAGGGAAAAAGGTAAAGTTGAAAGCATCTAAGTTCTTCAATAGTCTAATTGTATTGTTTTAATCTATTTATAAGAAATTATCTGCCTTTTTTTGTTAACAACAAATATTGCTTACATAATAATAACAATAAAATAAAGCAACTAAGCTAATTAGTATGGATATAGAAATTATGAAATCATAAGGAAAGGAGTGGAAATTATCATTCATTATAGCCTTTTGAGAAAAACTGTCATTAAAATTCTTAAAAATTCCATATTTGAGGAAATTATGGAAAAGTTTGTAGAATCTCACAGATTATAAAGTGAATTTAAGCTAATATAAATTAGTTCTCAACTAGCATTACATATGCATTAAACTTTTTAAGATTATAAATTTATTCATTTATTCAATATGGTCCAAAACACTGTCCAACATTGGGATATACCTATGAGCCAAGTAGGAAAGGATCCCTGATATCTTGGAGTTTGTATTCTAGCAGGGGAAACAGAGAATAAACAATCAACATAATACATTTTAACTTACATAGTGTCTGAAAAACTGATTAAGTGCTATGGAAGGAAAAAAAATAAAAGTAGAGCCAGAGAGAAAGTAGAAACAAAAGCATCAACTGAAGAGGCAAGACCTCATTGAAAATACGAAGGTGAGTGTTAACTAGCAGGTACCTGGGCGCAGGGAATGTGAGGCCCTAGGAACAGCTAAAGCAGAGTAGTCGGAAAGGATGAGGACTGGCGGGACTTGAAGAGAAGAAAAGGAGACAATATAAAAACTATGATAAAACAAGGACTGTTCAAATAAGATATTGAGATGACCTAGGAAACAGCATATTTGTTTGTTTCTGTCAAAAGGGGGTGTGTGTGTGTGTGTATTTCCCTCATGAATAGAGGGAAAAAATAGCAAATAAGGATGGCAAAATCAGAGGAAAGGCACAGGACAGGCATTGAGTCTTCTCAGAGTATAGTTCATGATTAATACTATATTAAATATTTTAAACCAATTATTAAAGGAGAAAAATTATAGAAAATATTTTAGTAGTTTAAAATATTGAATAAATTGTAAAACTATAAAATGTTTTAATTAAAACATAGTTGGCATACAATATCGTATTAGTTCTTGCCATACAATATAGTGATTTAACTTTTATACTCCATACGATGCCATCATATGTGTACTAAACATCTGTCACCAGGCAAAGTTATCACAACATTAGCTATATTTCCTTTGTTGTGCACCACATCCCTGTGGCTTATTTTATAACTGAAAGTTTGTACCTCTTAACCCCCTTCACCTTTTTCACCCACCTCTCCCACTGAAATTGTAAAATATTTTAAGTCTTAAACAAAACCTTAAATACTGAAGCTACAGGTGTCAACCACATTAGAAGCACTTAAAGACGTGGAAGAGAAAATCAAAGAAAACACATTGGACAATACTTATAAAGCAGAATATCTTTATGATAAAAAAACAGAAGCAGTGTTATAAAAAACTATTTTTTAAAAAAATAAAAGGGAGGAAAGAAGAAGGAAGGACAAAGTTGAGGAAAGAAAAGGTGACAGACGGGGTGGGGGAGAAAGAGAGAGAGAGACAGAGAGAGAGAGAGAGAGAGAGAGAGAGAGAGAGAGAGAGAGAGAGAGACAACAGACAAATGTACAACAACTTATTCCCCCCATGTACTAAAAGGAATAAGGCTAGAAGTTAGCTAGCCGTGCATTGTAGACAGCTCAGAGCACTGAAATATGCACGTGTGGAGTGTGTAAGTGTACGTTCCTGTATGTGTGCAAGGCTGACTGATGCAAACTCAATGTCAAAAAAATCAAGGAAATGTAAAGGGTACCTCACAGGTTATCATGGAATTTTTTTCCCCACATATAGATCAATCAAGATGGATATAAAACTTTATTCATCTTTTTTTAATTGACTATTTTTTGAATTTGATTAACAAATAAAGAAATCATATGGCCAAGAGTCCCTGATGAATTTCTGGGTTTTTTAGCAGGCAAAAATGTATTATGGTGGGAGATTACATAACAATAAGAACAGAAAACAAATTCTAGATATACAGAGCCAGAGGACATACCAACTGATCAGTTTGAGACTATTCCCCAATGCTCCTGACTTGGTGAGAATTGATAGACTGCACAAACCATATTTTTATGCTGAAAACTTGAATGTCAAAAGCATGACTCCTTTGGTTAATGTTAGTTGGTGACATGATGATTGTGTGGTTTGAAATCATTCCAGAAATGTTTGATAAGACATGACTCTGCTCTGTTCTCCACACAAATAGCTATTAGAGTTCAACAACTATACATACCTAATAAATACATATATATGAGGTCTTTCTGGAAAATGCTCAGCTATTGGTAATATAATGAGAATTGTTTGGGTAACATGGATGTAACCTGGCAGTCAAGGAGAGTAGGCAGGAATACCCATGTGTGAACAATGACAAATTCACTATACTACTAGTCAGTAGGGGCGGTAGATGCCATTGAGTGAACATGTGTGCTGTGTAGCCATCACATTCAAAATGACTGAGCCAGTAGAGCAACGAATCTAGGTGAAATTTCACATTAAGATTAAAAATTTCTCCATGGAAACTATTGGTATGATTCAGAAGGCCACAGCTATGGGGAGCTGGTGACTGGCAGCTTCATCACAACAATACGCCTGCTTATGCATCATGTCTCACGTAGAGTTTTTTGGTGAAACATCAAATCACCCAGGTGACTCAATTCCCCCTACAGCCCAGATTTGATGCCCTGAGACTTCTGGCTTTTCCAAAAACTAAAATCATCTTTGGAAGGGAAGAGATTTCCCTCCACAGGTTTGAGAGTTACTCATGTACCAGTTAAGAAGAAAGATGACATATAGATGTAAATAGAGAAAGTGAAGAGAGTTCGATATATAGGAGATAAGAAGCAGAGATAGATTTATAATTAGCTTTCAATTTGACATGGATGAGCCATGGTACACAGGCTAGAAAAAAGGTCAGACTTAAGATGATATTTCAAGGTCAAACTTGTGGTCATGAATATCAAATAGTATGAGGAGTTAAGAATGACCAGGAATGGGTGATATTAATTCATTACTTTCATCATAAGAGTTTATTGAATAGGCACAAAGACATAGAGCTGTTTGTTGTCTAATATGGGTAATAGTTGAAGAGAATTTTTAAAAAGTCATGCACACTGACTCAGAGAGGCAGAAAAATCTTCAGAAGGGAGTTTCCAATCCATCCAAAGGAAAAACCAAAGGTAACTGATGGAGCACTATCCAGAGGAGGTGGGTGGGAAAGGTTTTATTTTATCCAAAAGAGATTTCCTCAATGTGTGAAATGAATTCCATGGAAGTGAAAGATAAATGGTCTTTCTCATCTATGAGAGCTTGAAAATTTGGTTTATTGGGTATAAACCACATTTCCACCATAAATTTAGTTTATTGGGCAGACAGCTATGTGCCCCATTGTTCAAACTCTAACATAAAAACCACGTATTAAGAACATGTCAAGGAGAAAACCAATTATGCTGTATTGAAAGCAAATGAACTGTGAAGCTGGTCCAAAAGTAGAAAGGAAAAGTGACAAAGAATATGAATGTAAAAAAAGGTGAGAATGTTCAGGAATATACGGCATAATGGTTGATTCATTCATCTCAGTTGCCTATTTAAAACACTTAAATTTATGTTGGCCCAAGAGTGGTTTAATTTTAAATAATTGCATTTTATTTCAACATTAGAAAAATTCTGTTTTACCTCTAAGTCCCGGGGAGCCCCATGACGAAATATTAGATTTGACTATTTGTCTGCTTCTCTTTCTTTCTCTTCTTCACTCTCTCTCTCTCTCTCTCTCTCTCTCTCTCTCTCTCTCTTTTTTTACTCCTCTCCCCTTTTATTTTTTCTTTAAGGTCAGCGAATTATGCAAAGAGCATAACTTTATAATTTTATCACTTTATCTTATTTTTTTAATTTTTAAAGCTATTCATAATACTAACTCTTAGGTAATTCAGATAACCTAGTATGTTACTAATCAAGATGCAGGCTCAAAACACCACACACTGAATTGAAGAAAGATTTTGATCACTTTCTGCTTTTAGAGAAGTAAAGGGAAAAGCAGTTCTATTTATAATTTTTTTTAAAGAAAATGTCATTACATTTTCATCATGGCTTAAAAAATTTACATTGTCATCAACAGTGCACATAGATTTTCTTTCCTTTACATCCTTGCCAATATTTATTCTTATTTTTCTGATACAGTCATTCTAACAAGTGTGACATCTAGTCGTGGTTTTGATTTTCTTTTCCCTAGTAATTAGTGATACTGAGTATGTTTTCTTATACCTGTTCACTATTTTTAAAAATCTTTATGGGTGCTTTATTTCAGCATTTGGAAAAATGTCTATTTAGTACCTTTGCCCATTTTTAATCAGATTGTGTTTTTGATATTGAGTTATATGAATTCTTTATATATTTAGGATATTAATCCCTCATTGAATATAGGTTTGTAAATATGTTCTCCCATTCAGTAAGTTGCCTTTCCATTTTGTTGATGTTTCTTGTTTCTTATACTGTACATAAGCTTGTTAGTTTGAGGTAGACCTTCTGATTTGTTTTTCTGATTTGTGCTTTTGATGTCATCTTCAGGACATTGCTGCTAAACCAAAGTCAGAAAATTTTTCTGTTTATTTTCTTCTAGGAGATTTATAGTTTTGGGTTTTATGTTTAAGTGTTTGACACATTGTGAGTTCATTTTGTAAGTGGTATGAGATAGGGGTCCAATTTCATACTCTGCATGTTACAACCACAAGAGTTTGATGGGAAGTCTTTCCCACAGGCAAGCCTCAGATGAGTCCCCAGTCCTGACCAACCTCTTGCCTGGAGTTTTGTGAGAGATCCTGAAATAAAGACTTTAGCTCAGCTATCCTTGGGTTCCTGAGCCTCACACATTCTCAGATAATGTGTTATTTTATACAGTCAAGCTTGTGGCAATTTGTTATGTAACAAAAGATACAGATTTTGGTACCTGGAAGTGAGGTGCTGCTCTAATAAATACATAAAACTAAGGGAGTGGCTTTGGAATAGGGCATTGGATGCAAGTTGGGAAATTTTTGAATAGCATACAATTGTAAGTCAAAACTTTGAGGACATTGCCAGCAATGGCTCAAAAGAAGTGAGGAATATTTTATTAGAAAATGGAGTAAGAGGACCTTGGCTGCACTGTCTTGTAAACCAGAGAGTCATGGGTTTGATTCCTGGCTGGGGTACATGCCTGGGTTGCTGGTTCAGTTCCCTGTTGGGGAACATACAAAAGGCAGCCATTGATGTTTCTTTCTGACATCAATTGTTTCTCTCTCTCTCCTTCCTATCCCCCATCTTTAAAGATCAAATAAGCATGTCCTTAGATGAGGATTTAGAAAAACGGAGTAAGGGGGATCTTTGCCTGCACCAGGAGAACTTAGTGAAATTCTCTTCAGCCATTGTGTGGAAAGCAGAACACATCTTATGTATGAACTTGGTTATTCTTCTAGGAAAGTCTCCAGGCAAAATGTTGGAGATGCTATCTCATTTATTCTTTCTGTTTATAGTAAAATGTAAGAGGAGAAAGATAATTTGAGGAAAGAACTATTACAAAGAATTTTTTTTATATTTTTGAAAATTCTGAGCTTTTCCAGATGAAAAGATGCTAAAATTAAGAGATCGTTTCTAAGAACTGTCAGGAAAGGGTTACCTTTAGTAAAACTTGGTATGGAAAAACACTGAGGGTGTGACCATGTGACCATGTGACCTTCTTCTAAAACCTCAAAAGTTCAATTAAGAATTTTGTCACAAAACTGGTTCTTTAAAGAGACAGGTTTTGTCTCAGATTCTCTCAAACTAGTAACAATGCTCTAGGAAGTATAATCACTTTGCCTGTATTTCTCGCAGTATCTAATCTTAGAGAGAGGAATCTTGAGGGAATCTGTGGATATACCTTTTCTCTAATGAAGTAAACTCCTGTGAAATCCACAGAATATCCACTCCGTTTTTTTTTTCCTTTTTTTAAATATATTTTATTGATTATGCTATTACAGTTGTCCCATTTCTCCCCCATCATTCCCCTCCACCCTACCCACCCTCTCCCACCCACCTTCCCCCCTTTAGTTCATGTCCATGGGTCATAAGTTTTCTAGCTTCTACATTTCCCATACTATTCTTGCCCTCCCCCTGTCTATTTTCTAACCACCGTCTATGCTACTCATTCTCTGTACCTTTTCCCCCTCTCTCCTCCTCCCACGCCCCTGTTGCTAACCCTCCATATGATCTCCATTTCTGTGGTTCTGTTCCTGTTCTAGCTGTTTGCTTAGTTTGCTTTTGTTTTAGGTGTGGTTCTTGATAGCTATGAGTTTGTTGTCTTTTCACTGTCATAGTTTTATCTTCTTTTTCTTAGATAAGTCCCTTTAACATTTCATATAATAAGGGCTTGGTGATGATGAACTCCTTGAACTTGACCTTATCTGAGAAGCACTTTATCTTCCCTTCCATTCTAAATGACAGCTTTGCTGGGTAGAGCAATTTTGGATGTAGGTCCCTGCCTTTCAAGACTTCAAATATTTCTTTCCAGCCCCTTCTTGCCTGTAAGGTCTCTTTTGAGAAATCAGCTGACAGTCTGATGGGAACTCCTTTGTAGGTGACTGTCCCCTTATCCCTTGCTGCTTCTAGAATTCTCTGCTTCATTTTAATCTTGGCTAATGTAATTACGATGTGCCTTGGTGTATTCCTCCTTGGGTCCAACTTCTTTGGGACTCTCTGAGCTTCCACGCCGTTTTTAAGAGAATTAATTGTGCAAAAACACTGCCAGCTTAGACTGAAGGGAACAGGGAGAGTGGACAAGGAAAAGAGGCTTCCAGGCTTCTGAAACCCTACAGGTAGGAAGCAGGTTGATAAAACTACTTAGCCAGCAACATGTGCTAACTTTCCTAGAAGAGGGATTATGACTGGGAGCTGGAATAAAGCACACAGCAATGAGAGGCAGAGCCATTGAGAATTATTCCCAGGCTTCGAAAGTTAGTAAAGAAATGGACATTTCCCTGACTCCATTTTGAAATCACCAGTGAATGCACCTGTGAATTCTGCGTACCTTTACTGTAATGTTTTTGAACAGAAATCTCAGCACACCTGTTATCCTGACTATTCTACCACTTACGTGGATGGGTGTGGAGCAGATTTGTCTCTTTAATGTTATAGATGGGCAGACTGAGAAGAACGCCACCCAGCAGCCTCATCCTCACCTGGACCTGATTAGATGAGGAGTCTCTAAACTTAGAACAGATAGTTTAATGGGATGGGACCCTTGGAGACCTTGGGAGAAGTAAGTGCGTTTTTGCCGAGGGAAGGAGGACATGGATCACTGGGATCCACAAATTGACTCTGACACAGAGACTCTACCATGGTCCACATCCCTCCCTCTTCATGTTCCCAACCCTGTGCAATCCTCTCCCGTAAGTGGGGGCAGAACCTGTGAATTGTTCTAACAGAAAATGGCAAACAATGAGATGTCACTTCCGTAAGCTATTTAACCTCTCCACACCTCAGTTTCTTCATTCGTTGATTGTGAACGATTATCAGGATGATTTAATAAACACGAATGGTGGAACATTATAAGTAAACTTTCCAGACTTTGCAAGGTACACATGATTACGTATTCAATAAAATTAGCTGGTTCATTCACTTAAACAATATCTGTCCTATCCTCTCACTCCCCATTCCCTGGTAACCACCAATTTTTTGCTGTTTTTATGAGTTTAGCTTTTTTAGGTTCTCTATATAAGTGATACAGTACTTGTCTTTCTGACTGACATATTTCACTTTGCGTAACATGCACAAGGTCCATCCGTGTTGTCACATATGGGAAGATGTTCATATTTCCAATGGCTCAATAATACTCTCACATCTTTTTTACCCATTCACCTATTGAAAAGGACTTTGTTTCCATCTTGGCTATTATAAATAATGTAAATAATGCTGCAACAAACATGAGAGTGCAGATATTTCTTTGATATCCTGTTTTCATTTCCTTTGGGTATACACTCAGAAGTTGGATTTCTGGTTCTATGGTAGCTCTATTTTTAAGTTTTTGAGGAACCTTCATATTTTTTCTGTTGTGGTAGAGCCAATTTACATTTCCACCAAACCCTGAGGAATCTAATGCACAGTATCATACATACAGACAATATTGTTTTATAATCATTAAACTTGCTAAGAGACTTAAATTTAATGACTCCTACTAGTAAAAAGAAAGTATAGTTATGTAGAGTGATAGAAGAGCTAATTATTGTTGTAATAACAATAATATTGTAATATAAATGTATCAAATTAACATGCTATACACCTTAAATTTACACATTGTTATATGTCAATATACGTTAAGTAAAGGGAAGATTAGCTGGTATTGTTTTTAAGGTTGATGCTGCTATTATTATTATCATTATTATTATTTTAAGTTATATGCCATGCTAGACAGATTAAAATATAAACAGAAAACCATAATTAAATAGGCATATTACAAGTGTCATGAGAGAAGCATAGCTAAATTTAGCAGAATAATTTTGGCAGCAATTTGTGGTATTAGAACAAGATTCCAAGAAAAGTTACCATTGTGCCAGATGTAGTGGAATGAACTTCACTGAGAAACATGTTAGCATAAGGGGTGGGTGTTTCACTGAAATGCTGTGGAGAGCGGTAGTCCATTGTTGGAGGTACAAAAAGGTGTATGTAGGGACATCTGCAGAAATTGTACTGGAAATCTGGTTTCCAGAAAACTAGAGAGAAGTCCTGAAAAGCAGGTGCAGGGTATGGATGGTTATTTTTATTTTAAAAAAAGGAGTGTGTAATTTCTTTAGTTCCACAGGAAAATCAAAGTAATCTGTAAATGATTACATCTAGTAATTTGAAGGGAGGATCAAGTTTTCTATCCTTGCACACCTCTTTTTTTAGCAGTCTCAGCACTGTATTTTAATTTTGGAGTCTTCCATGTTTTTTAATAAATGGTGAGTGACAATGCTTTCTTTTCTTTATATCCCAAGGGTGAAATTGGGATGTAAATGAAATTGTTTGGCTCTGAGGACTCCTTTGCAATAATAGTTAATGTTGAATTTAATTAGTATGCTCTGTTTTGAGCATAACTATAAAGGGTGAGCATGATGCTTTGGACTACTCAGTCAATCTGCAATAGCGTCCAGCACACTAGAAGAAAAATCCACCTGCATTATTTAGGGAAATGAAAGAAGTAGCAGAGAATTAGAAGATGAGAGATATGTGCAGAGGACCAGTAGACAACACAAGACTCAATGCCCATGTGTTTGTCCACGTACCCAAAGGCCGGTGCTGGTTAACACTGTCAGAGAAGATGGTCAGTTCGAATTGGCCTGAACATACTGGATTGGGGCTGAATCTAGTTGCACATAAAAAATTTACAATGTTAGTGAAGACACTGATTAAGTTAAGACAACAAGTTAATAAATAGAAAGAAATGGGATGGAACAACATGTGTCAACCTGCCAAAATGTATAGCATAGTATAGCATTCAAAACAGCATAGCTATTTATCAAAGAAAAACAATTGACGTAAATGACCCAATTAGCCTCTCTTTAATTTAGAAGATAAAGCTAGGTTTAGCATCTGGTCTATCAATTTCCTAATCTATTGATTGTACCAAGTCATTTTTTTCATGGCTACTAAAATAATCCATGGAAATTAGGGTTAGCATCTGCTCTGTCAATTTCCTCATCTGTGGATTATACCAAGTCATTTTTCTCATGGTTACTAAACACATCGTTAGAGGCACTGAGTTAAAGACAGTGATTCCTTGAATATTATGAAGGGTTGTGTTCCTGTGGAACTAATTTTACCTGATTTCCCAATGTCCTCATTGTATGTTACCATCATACATCACCATATGTAAAATCCTAGAAAGAGATTTTATTTTTTATGAATATGACCTGCAGGCAGTATTGACTTATCACAGCAAACTTTCAACTTCTGCTTCATGAACTTAATTTCATTTTGTTTTTTGCCCAAGTTGCCCTTGCTTAATACTCACTCTCTTCCAATTGGCTTGTATTATCATTCTTGTCAAGTACTTCACCTGAAACAACCTTTTGTTTTTCTCTTTAAATTTTCATGATTACTTCTTGCTCACTATATTAATAATGCATATGAGTGTGGTAATTTTAGCATCCTTGAATGTTACAGTGAATCAGACTATTGAGGGTTTCTTGTGTGTATTGGCCAATTGTGACTATTTTATCCTTTCTTCAATTTATGAAATGACAAACCTGAAAGACGCTGACATGTGTCACTTAGTGTGATGGTGCTCCAAAGCATATTTTACTTATTTAATGCAATCTTCTGAGAAGTAAAGCAGTAACAGCTTTAACATGTTTAAAATAGCAGATATCAACAGGAAAATTACTGTATATTCTCACATGATCTGATTATATGTAAGCTCAAAACTGTAGAACAATATCTTTGATTATTACATTTGTTACTTAAGATCATTTCTTTATTGTGATTATCACTGAAAACAAATCAATTATGTAGTAAAATAAATATAAGAACCTCTGTAATATTTAACATTTTTGAAATAATTTGGATTTCCAAGTAATGATGCCAATATGTAGGTTTTTTCTTTCTTAGATTCTATTCTCTATATCATCTTAGGTTCTGAGTTTTGTGATCATAGCAACCACCAAAGAACCTAGCAACAGCTGTTCTTAATTATGAAGAGATACGAGGCAAGGACACCACTTCTAAAAGTTGGCTAACTTGGGTAACATTAGCATATCTCAAGACAGAAAATTTCCACTGCCACTGGTGGAAATCAAGATTCTGATTTTTGGTTGTCAATTACTATGCCCAGTCCTCTTTCTTATGAGCTGATAGTCTAATGCAGACTCTCCCTGAGCCTTCACCATCGCTAGTAGTTCTGGGAATTGACAAGTTTTTTTTTTTTTTTAATTCTCATATATACTGGAAGTGGTCTTTTTTCAATTTTCCCAGTTCTCTCCTCTCATCTTATAAAGGCCTGTGAAACCTGCGCAACCAATTTTGTGCTCAGTAATGCACCAGTTCCTGAGGAAATTCTCACTAAGGCAACAAGATTATCCATAGCAGTGGCCTCTGAGTCAGAAGCTGTGAGATGGATTTAGCACTCCTCCTTACTGTGGCACCTAAGGACAGTCACCTAACTCACAAGTGCAGATACACTTCAGTCGCCCACATAAACAAAAAAAAATAAACATACAAAAAACACTAAAGTAGGAAAATGAGATTATAAACTTCTTGATAGGATCCACACTTTATTCTTTTTTCTTATCCCATTCTAGACCAGAAAGGTACATCATTAATTGTTAAAGTGAGTGATCCACTCTTATTTTGACTCCACAATGATACAGTCACTGTAAAAATACAATGCTATATGTACATTCTACAACATCAGATAATGTATTTTACCACAGTAGGGTTAATTTGGGGTTTTAAGTAGAAAACATTCAAATTATGCACCTGATTTTTTAAAAAATTCCATAAGTATACACTTAGTCTCAAAAACACATATGCATCATTCATCGTGTGGCATTTTGTTTGCTAAATTTTATGTAACCTTGGCTTTTTCATGCTTTGTTTGTTACATGTAGCTTTCAAACAAGTAACTTAAAACTTACTAGTTTAACATATAACCCTTTTATTATATCTTGTGGTTTCATGAAGGCTTGGCCAGATGATTCTTTAGTTCAATATGGTGTTGGTGGGATCACCCAACAACTGAATTGTGCTGAAAAGTCAAAGGTGCCTGGCATTTGGGCGGGGATAGCTGAAAATTTGTATCTTTTTCATCACTCTTAATGTCCATGTAGTCTTAGTTTTCTCTACATGGCCCTGCAGCAGAACAGCTGAATTTTATAAAGGAGGGCTCAGCTGCCAGAGTCCAGGGCAGAGCTATTGATTCTGTTTATCCTATTTGTCAAAGCTGTCACAGGATCAAAGACAGAGGAAGTAGAATAACTTCTCAATGGGAATCATGTCAAAGATTCTGTGGCCATTTTTGACCATCACATATATCTCTCTTAACTTTCTTTACCATTATGGCAAAATTAAGTCAACTTTCTAGTGTATGTTTTTCCCTCCCAAAGTATTTAAACTTGAAATTTGGCATTGCAATTGTAACATTTAGCATCTGTAAATGTGAGTGATATAACTTTAGAATAGATGGAAATATTATCAGTCAGAGATGTATGTCCAAGCTGCTCTTCTGTGGCAGACGCTTCTGCGTGGCATGGCGTGGGCCCAGCTACCACTTGGGGATGCACAGGACCCACGCCCACAGGTTCTCTCGTGGGTAATCAGATTTGCAATATACCTAGTCTGCTTTTGAGACTTGCTTCTTGCTAAAACCCTCTCACCCTGCAAGTGCAGGGACCAGTGTAACCGGCTCAACCACTTTTGCCTTTTCGTTTCATTTGCTAATATCCTTCTTCTGTGATATGATTAGGGGCATTGGCTCCTTTTGTTGTAACCTGGCATAGTGAGTGAGGACCATCTTGTAATGTGAAGAGATATAGAATAAAGGCCTGTCATGGCAGAGGCCGTGGTTTTTGTCCCCCCTTGAGAGAAAAGCCACACTGTCGTCCTTTTTCCTCCACCGGACTTGGTAGTCTGTGTGTATGTTTTTATTTCATCCATAATGACTCGGACACTGCTAGCTGGTGTCCGCATCACTCTTCTCCAAGCTGGAACCTATAACAAGTTTCCACACTTGTGTGTGTTTATGTATGATAGGTATCAACAAGAGAATATGGCTTCCTTGCTTTGTTTTCTTATCTATAATCATAAACTTTGCACTTCTAATTTCTTGAATTACCATTCAACCTGGCATGCTAATATGGTATCATATATATTGTCAAAACTTAAGTTTAAATGTTGGGTCCAGAACAAATATTTTAGTATTCTCTACTCTTTAATGACAAATTTGTCTGAATTCTAAAACCTCTACATCTTATTCGTACGCATAAATCAGGGTGCCAAAACTGTATGTTGCAGTTTCAAAATCTCACCATTAGTATAATTATATAGATGGGTACACAAATTATTTGCTAAAAATGGAAAATAAGGTGTCTATTACTTAGTGTATGCTACATACCAGGATTAGTGCTGGAAATTTGATATCTCATAGTCACTGTAAGTCTATAAATTAAAACTGCTCTGCCCTGGCTGGTGTAGCTCAGTGGAGTGCCCGTGGGCCTGAGAAGCACAGGGTCACCAATTCGATTCCCAGTCAGGGCACATGTCTAGGTTTTGGGCCAGGTCACCAGTAAGGGATGTATAAGAGGCAACCACACATTAATGTTTCTCTCCCTCTCTTTCTCCTTCCCTTCCCTCTGTCTAAAAATAAATAAATAAAATATTAAAAAAAAATTTTAAACTTCTCTGTTACCATTTTCTAGTTAAATAAATGAAGCCATCCTGAGATTTACCTAATTGTCATATGTATCTGTTTGTTCTCATTATCCTTTACCTGCTGGGGAACAATCACAAACCATTTTATCATGTGTTGCAAAACATATCCAGCCACCAAGTCAATCAAACAACTTCACTGCGGAGGAATTAGTATGTGAGGGATTGAGGTTAGCATTATTCCAGCTGGCCATGTGGCTACTTAAAAATTAAGGATTCCTTTACAATGAAATAAGGAGAGAATGGATATTAGTGCATAATTAGCTTTCTATAACACAAACATATTGAAAGTAGAAGTATAATTTTGACAAATATAGACAAAGGCAAACCCGAAGAACCATACACGAAGAGAAGACCAGTTTAATTCAGTCCAATATGCCAGTAATAAAGGAGGAATTCTTGAATTTGCATAAGTAGATTAATTCAAGTCAGACAAATTTCAGGATCTCTAGAGGACTTTAATTTGTTCTTTCTCTAGCTGACCTAGGTTAAAGTTCTTAATAAAATATGCACTTGCCAATCCACACCCTACCAAAGGGTTAGTATAGCTACAGGGTGGAAACATACACTGAGACAAGGCACTGGCTCTAATCTTTGTGTCTTGTTTGAAATTTGCATGAAATTTAGGAATATAGGATTGGATTTAGGTCCAGCTGACCCTCGGTGTCCTCACAATGACCTGGAAATGGGAATCTGCAGAAAGAAGGAACTGCATGAGATATTAAATGCACACTGTTTGAGCTGGTTTCTGCAGGTACAATAGAGATGTTCAATACACATAGTCAGTTCAAGAGGAGGTGGGTAGGGAGCGCTACTCATAGAAAAGATACCATCAGAATAGAATGCGCACTCAAAATGAACAGTCCTGGTTGGAATTTTTATGAGGTCAGTATATGCTTGATTTGTTATAGGGCTAACTTCAGGAATTGAGGTTTGATTGCTGGGCCCTGAGGAAATGTGGAAGCATACATTTCTAAGAGTAGTGCAGAAGACTTGTCAGGAGGAGAAAAAGAAGATTCACGTCCTGTAATATAGGGATTAAATAATTTTTCTGCAGGATTTGGCCAAGAACTTGGGGTAAGTGGGAGTAAGATCAGAAAGACAAGAAAGAATTCTTACTGAATTTTGGAAGATAAAGCTCAGCATGCTTTTCTCTTTGGCAGTGAGAGGGAAGAGATAGTAGTTAACTTAGCTGGAGTAGGAGCTGCAGGACTGAGAAAAACATGTATCCTAAAGGAGATCCTCAGCTTTAACTCACAGAAAGCATGATTCCAGGAGCAGTAGGGAGTTTCAAATGATTGGCACAAATAGCCACCTAATCATCTTTCACAGCTTCTGCCGTACGTGTCACTGTTCTGATTGCTTCCTCTTCACCCCATTGGTGAGACAGGGATTCCTCCTCACCCCAGGTAGTACAAGATGTCCTCACACATGACACTGAACAGCACACAAATGATAGTGGCAGCAGTTGACTAGTCACACACACTCACAGCCCAGGCCCACATGCTGTTTCCCTCAGGAACGCAGAACAAGAATTTATGGGGGCAGTGGTAGCACAACAAGAGGATGAAGTATTTCTGGTTCCTACAAGGATGCAGTTGGCTTGTCGAAATAATTTTCTGGGGCTTTTCTTTCTTTCTTTCTTTTTTTTTTTTTTTTGCCTTCCAAGTTTCTGGAAGTGACATTTTTCTAACCAGTTTGCTTCTAATTAAGGCAAAAGATTATTTTACACTCTATGAAATTTCTTAGACACATGCCACTATTTCCAAAGCTAATACTGAATGTTTTAAGTTTTCATAAAAAAGTAACACCCCACTTCTAATAACTGTCTATTATTTAAGCATGCTTATTGTGAAATGAACCACTTAAATGTTTAGTATCTGAGGATATGTAAGTATTTAAACTTCATTCATGAGTTGTGGATTCTGGGCTAGGCTAGCTTTCAGGGTATAGACCACTGGTTCTGGGCTCTGTGGTCAGGTCTGCCCCACATATCTTTCACTCTAGTTGGTCAGCAATTAATTATAGCATTATGTTCTTCCATGATGTAATGGCATTAGCACGACTAGGCAAGTGA
The DNA here is from genome assembly GCA_039655065.1 of Glossophaga mutica. Taxonomy (NCBI): domain Eukaryota; kingdom Metazoa; phylum Chordata; class Mammalia; order Chiroptera; family Phyllostomidae; genus Glossophaga; species Glossophaga mutica. The sequence goes on from CM077305.1 coordinate 26,368,160, forward strand.
ACACCCACGATGCCTCTTTAGAGCTTAGTTGAGGAACTATCACATTGTCACTGCTTCCCACAGTCTATTGACCAAAAACCTCTTTGACAATATCTTTATTAATGGAACAGAACTACGCAATCTACCTGTAGTGGGAAGACCTGTAATTCGCAAGAAAAAGGAGTGCATATTTAATTCCAATATATGGAAGGCATAGAGAATGACAACAAATAATTCAACATGTCATCATAATCCTGAGAATTAATTTGAAATGTTTAAATTTTCATAGGAGAATGGGGTGACTGCCACACAGTAATGTTTGCATGCCTGAGAGCATGGAGGAAACTAGATTTTAATACTAAAAAGAATTCTAACAAAGACAAAGGGTGAGACTCTCATCAAATACAATATATAAAGTGTATGGGGGAAGAAAATAGATTCAAGAAACTGTGTTTAAATTGAGGAAACTAGTGATTTCAAATAAAAGCATGAACAGCAGTTTTCATCTATCATCTGCCTTTCACTATCTTTTTATGTATATGGGACCCTATTTACAATACTGCTCCCCCAGGATTTGGGCTGCTCGAGATCATCCCAGAGCAGTTTGCAAACTTGACACTATTGTCATTCCTCGTTCTATTCTCATCTCTCCTACAACTTCCTCATGCTTCCTTGAGGTGGGAGGACTGCCTGCGCATTATGGAATGTTTAACAACACTCCTAGCCTCTACTCACTAGATGCTAGATGTGTCCTCTCGGCCTGATAATAAAAGACATCTCTACATGTTATCGATTTCCACTCAGGGGGCAAACATGATGGTCAAATATAAGTAAACGATATATTTCTTTATATAAAACATATATATCCATGTTTTTTATATCTAAAACATATATGCACACATACGTATGTGTACACACTTATGTATTCACACAATACTTATATATGTGTGTTTATGTAGCTATATAGACATGCACACACATAAACAAATACAAATGTTGTGACATTTATGTGTGTAGGCTGAACTAAAAATTTGTCATTGGTATTGCTTTTTGTCATGATGGTGATGTTATTTTTTTACCATTGAGGTGTTTTATAAGTCAGAAGAAGATATGGTAAATAGGAATATTTCTTTAGGAAAGAATATTAATCAAATATAAGCTTGACATTGATTAATTATGGATAATAAATTTGAAGTATTCAAATACGCCTCCAAAATATGAAACAATAGAATTGAAATATCTAAAAGAATCATTAAAATCTTGTTTTCCATAACCCATATACTATACCCATCAAAAGAGAAGTGGACTATTACAAATTAAATATAAGAGATATTCAATATAGACATTCAATACATCACTCATTTCTAGGGAGTGTAGGCTTCAGATAAGTTACTGACTTTGAAATGTATGAATATTGATGAAAGAAGGTGAGAGGCTTAGCCAAAGAACATATATGCCTGACCCATAGACACTGACAACCGTGTGGTGATGGTCTGAGGGAGTTGGGGGAGGCTGGGTGGAAGAGGACAAAGGGGGAAAAATTGGGAAAACTGTGAAAGCATAAAAAATAAAGTATAATTACAAAAAGAAATGTATACTTTTAGAATAATTCATCAATAGGTAACTAAAAATAAGTTTATGAGAAACACCATACATATTACTAAATGAACTTTTAAATGTACATAAGATATAACTGGTTGAATTAAAATAAAAGTATACTTTAAGCTCTTAACAAGGATTAAATAGTAGCTAGAGACTATCAGATATTAAACACTAAAGTTTAGTGGATATCTCTTTATTAGTCAGTGTTTTCAGACAAACAAACCAGTATCTATACAATAGAAAGAGCTCTGTTATAAGGAATTTGCTGGCATATTATGGCCACTGAAAAGTCTCCAGATCTGTGCTTGGCTAGCTGGAGACCCAGGAGGGCTATGGTGTGGCTCCAGTGTGAGTCAGCACGAACAGGAGAGCTGACGCCGCAGCTGCAGCCAAAGGCCTTGAGGATCCAGACCCAGGAAGAGCCAAAGTTCTAGTCCGAAGGCAGAAAAAACCCATAATTCAGCTCAAAGGTAGACATAATTATAATCATATAATCATATATTATATTGAAATATTTATGAACAACTTAAAGTGTTCCTTTAAATTTTGGTTTTCTAGATCAGTTAGAAAATAAACATTGAATGTTTGAAAACTAAATTGAAAATTAAATATAGTATTGAGCCTTTAAACTACACAAGGCATTCGGGAGTTTTTGTAATGTCAAGCAATGTGGAAACAGCACTAACTCTAGAAAAAAAACTGAACTTACTACAACACTTAGATTTGCTTTTCATGTTAGGATAGTAATTCATTGCAACAAAGCCTAAACAGTTACTCATTAAACTACAAATGCATGCATATACTTTAATCCAAGTATGTACTGATCAACATACCTTCCTTTTTATGTCATACAAACTATTTAAATTATTTTGTTATAGAAAGCAGATCTTCAGAATTTTTCTATCTGAGATCACTTTCTAAGTTGGGAAGTAATTAAATCATTCTACCTGTATGATGTGTTTACATTTATCCTACCTTTAAACATAACATAACATTCTGCAAACGATGCTAATGAATTAAGCATTTGCACCTGCGTACTATTGTCAAGGAAATGAATGTGTACCCCGAGGCTGTCTGCAATAACAAATGCCTTATTTACAAATTATGCTGTCACAAACAATTGTAAACAGTCTTCTAGAATTGAATGTTACAGTGACCAGCTTTTCAATTATCAAGTACACTTTTGGTAAGATCATAATTCAAAGGAAATACTTGCATCTGTCTGACCTGTCATGCAGGTGACAGCAGATTAGTTCATTTCTAGTGCAAGATGGTTAATGTCTTTGTCAGACCAGGACGTGACATGGGTCCTTTCATGTCTACAAAGTAGTGCTAGAGTATGCTGATGAATGATGGGCAGAGGCAGGCAGCTGTTTTGAAAACAGGTGTTTGATATGTAGGTATATCTGCATAGATATATGTTATATATCTGTGTATATCTATATACGAAGGGAAACTATTCAAATTATATTCAATTATTTTAAATGTAGTATCTCAGATGTAAAGACCACAATTCACATTATGCAAATTATACTTCTGCATTTTCAAGCATTGCAAAATCAGATAAGGTGCTATTAATAAAGTAGAGTGTTCAGATTTAATTTATATGTAAAATAAACCTCCTTCCCCAGGTCAATGTAATATTATTAAACATTATTTATAAGCAATGGTGTGAATTTTACAAATGTTTACAGATAAATTTCTGAGCACATAATTTATTTTTGATTTAATATTAAGGGGATTGTAAGTATATGAGACAATTTGGATTATTTTAAGAATATAGTGAAAATAATATGTACATAATAAAATAAATTTTAAAAGGCCAATTTGGGGCTATGGTAAAAAAAAGCAAATGAAATTGATTATGCAAGAATATGACTATACTTAAAATTGAAAAATTGTTAAGATGGTACATGTTTTTTTTATTTTATTTTAATTGTTGTTCCTGTACAGTTTTCTGTCTTTTACTCCCCCCCAGCCCACCGCCCCAGACCTCCCCACATCCTTCCCATTTCCACCCCACTAGTTTTTGTCAATGTGTCTTTTATTCTTGTTGCTCTAAACCCTTCCCCTTTTCCCCGGAAATTCCCTCCCCTCTCCCCTCTGGTGACTGTCAGCCTGTTCTCAATTTCAGTATCTTTGGTTATATTATGCTTGTTTGTTCATTTTGTTGATTAGGTTCCTGTTAAAGGTGAGATCATATGGTACATGTTTTTACCGCAAGTAAACAATTTTTTTCTTTTCTATTGCCTTATTGGGATGACATTGATTAACAAGATTATGCAAATTTCAAGTGTACAATTCTATGCTGCATTTCCGTATATCGCATTGTGTGTCCACCACCCAAAACCAATCATCTCCCACCACCATATGTTTGACCCCCTTTACCCTTGCCTATGCCCGCTTTCTTCTGGTAACCTCCATACTGTTGTCTGTGCCTATGAGTTTTTGTTATTTTGCTTACTCATTTCTTTCAGTTTTATATTTCACACATGAGCGAAAAGTTTTTGTCTTTGCTTTTTTAAGAAGAGGGACAGAGAGACAAAGAGAAAGAAGAAGAAAGACCAGACACGTGAACTGGAGGAGGCAATGTGATTACGGAGGTGGAGGGTCTAGAGTTGATTACCGAGATAGGCCGAAAGCCAGGTCCGCAGACCTAGTCAAGCTCCCGAAATCATGCAGAGAGGAGGTGAGTCAGCTGACCCCACACGGCAGGCAGACTGGACTCGGCACGCAGCCCCCAGTACGGTGACAACTTCAGCCCTCAGACAGTGTTGCAGCAGTTGCTCTCCTCGTCCAAATATATAAGATGGGGAATTCCTGGGAGACATTATAAAACTAATAACAAATGAAGACTCTGCTTAGAACCAGAATATTATCTTTAATAAAATGAAGATGATTAATCCAGCCTTCTACATTATTATAAATCGTACCTAGGTAATAATTCATTCCTATTGAATCTCTAAGAGAGTATTAGTCCAATAATTATTTTAGTGGTGTCAGTTTTCTAGCCTTCTTAGATCTGAACTGAAACTGGTTCATTCAGAAATGTGTAAATCTAGATAAGACCACTTCGATATTGCCAAACATCACCATTTGTTATACAGAATAAAAATGAAATTAAAAATAATGCACTACTATGTTGAATTCATTTATGGGGCAATCTCTAGAGATATTCAGGAAGAGTGCATGATTTGAGTTGTATTTTGAATCATGTTGCCCGTCTGTTCACTGTACTTTGAGTTTGCATTAATATTGTTGCATGGAAAAAGGCTATGAAGATAGGACAACAATTAATATTGGGTGCTTTATGATATGTCCAAAGCATATTGAGAGGATTGCCAGTTTCTAAAGAAATACCAGGCATTCTGTATCACAGTTTATAAAAACATAATTAATGAAACCATGAAAGGAAACAGGCTAAACTAAAGGCAACACTTTTAAAATGAGTTAATGCCACATGAGTTATCACAACGTATGAAGCTTGGATTAGTTTCACCATTACTATATGTTTCATTATTGGAGACTTACAAGTTCTATGTGCATTTCTTCAGGAAAAGGGGGAAATATTGTTACTTATTTCCAAATATTCTTATAAGAATCACATGTCATATATCCTTTATTCTTTCTTTAAGTATGTACGAAACCACAATACCTGTCATTTGAAATACATATGTATATATAACTCTTTACAGAATATTTTTTATAGTAGCACAGAACTCAAAACAGCTGAAATTTATGTTTACATGTTAATAGAGATATTAAATTGTGGTATAGCATTACAATGAGATCTTTTTTACTTATGAATAAAAATGAGTGAATTACATACACATAACAGCAAGGGTTAATCTTCAAAACTGTGTACTGAGGAAAATAAGGCATTCACAAAAGAGAATATACAATATAATTCATTTATATAAAGTTTCTTAAAAGGCAAAAATACTTTGATTATAGAATCAATTTATTGGTTACTTGGGTTGGGGTGAGAATGATTGGTTGCAAAGCTCATGACGGAGATTGATGGGTGATAAAAATGTTATTGATATTGGCTGGGATGCTGTTTACTTAAGTGTATATATTTGTCAAAAAATTTTAAATTGTACCCTTAAATGTGTACACTTTAATTAAATTGTTCCTCAATCAGTTGATTTAGAAAAACATTGACAAATTGACAAAACCAAGTGTTGTCAAAGATGTGGAGCAACTGGACATCTCATACATGCTGCTGGGAGCTTAAATTGGTACAGACGTTGGAAAATGGTTTGTCATATGCACTGATGTTAAACATATTCATACTTTATGGCCCAGAAATTGTAATTCTTGGCATATATAACTCTGGCACCATAACTGGACAAAGATGACACCAAAAAGAAAACTACAGGCCAGTATCTCAGGTGAAGATTTTTAAATGGTTATTATGTACCAGTTACCAATGCTAAGTGGTGGGCCTTAAACAAAATACAAAAGTTACTGAAGAGAATGTTGCTAGCAAGAGGAAAAGCTAAAGGTCTATACCTATACTACTTTAAATTTCTAAGTCTTCTTTTTTTTAATATCACTATTGTCTAGGTATGAGCTCCCTTCGTCTGTACTTTCAGAAGTTCTCTCTCATGACAAGTTGCATTTGTGTATCTGCCTTGACTTCAGTGACAGAATAGTTAATCTAAACTGAAAATTGGTTGGGAAAATATGTCATGTAAGGCCTAAGAACCACAATTTTGGACTCAAAGACATTTCATAACAATTTTATTTGCAATAGATGATCTTCCTTTCACACTCTAAGGTTTTATTTTTTATCATTTCACAACTGTTCTTATCAACATTCTATATGATTATTACATGTTACTGTGTAGGATGGTAATTCCTTGAATCATTTTGATTGTGGGCAGAATCCAAATTTACATCCATCTAAATATTCAACTATTTTTTGTTTATATATTCCATTAATGTACCTTTTAGCCAAGCTTGTAGATTGATAAATATTCTGAATGCAACCTTTCTTTTTACACTGTATCTACACTAGAACTGGGCTACATAGTTTTGACAGTTATAGTAAAAGTATAGAGTTGAGGCTGATTGTTAACAGTAATGATTATATCAATTACGTCAGTAAGAGAAGACTTTTAAAGCTTTAATCTGGAAAGAGAACTGCCAAAAATGGTCCTCAAGGTATCAGGCAACTACTCAGACACAGGTAATGGTATTCACCACCAAAACCAGTTTAAAAATTTGAATGTGACTATCAAGAATAAAGGAAATTAATATTAAGTAATATATTCACTAGAATTATTCTGGGTTCCTATAACTTTTCAAGTTCTCCCTTTATTTTTTTTACAGAATAATGTTTTGAAAGAATAGAGCATAATTTTTTTTAAAGTGATTAGGTGAGCATTTATTATAAGAGAAACAGTGATTCTCGAAATGGAGAAAAGTCAGTTTGGGAATGTTACCAGGAAGACTTGAGTCAAGGGGCTCCTTGGTTCCCCTCCTCGGTTCTTGCTTTGCTTGCAAGAGAAGAATTCAGGCAAGAGACAAATATGTATCACGTAAATGAGGTAGCACATTTATTTATGAATGAATTTATTTATTTATGAATTTATTTATGAAACACACATGAGCACGAAACTATAGGCAGACACCCAGCTATTCTGAATACCCTCTGTGACTAGTCAGAATGCCCTATATAGAGAGGAAATAAAGTTCTTAATACGTTTGTTAGTAAGTTTGTTTTGTACGCTTGAGTACCTGGCTATAAGTGGGCACTCAGCTAATCTGAATGTGCTGACCATTGGGGTTCAGGGGTTATATACTGCAGTCAGCTTTCAGGTTCCCCCTCCTCTCCCTTCTAGACCTTGGGATCAATACAAAGTTTTGAAGTTTTTCTTTCTCAGCTAGTGGAGACGATACATACAGAATTCTTTTTTAAGGGCTCCCCTCCTCCTGCGTTATTCTAGTTTTGGCTATCATGTCTTGCTTGTGATGTTCGGGATGCCTGGCAATCTTGTCTGACCAGGCTCGGGACTGCTGAGTTAATTGGTGAGACATGCCCCTTTTGTTTCCAGCCTCTTGTTTTAAGTTCTTTGTTAGATCGTAATAGTGAGGACGTGTGGCTTTATTTTCCCTCCGGCCTCTCATTCCTAGCTGCTGCCCAACAGGACCATACTCAGGTTCTAGGAACAAAAGAGAAGAGGAAGTTTAGATGCAGTTAAGATTTTTTCCCTCTGATGACTGTCCTACTCTAATCCTCCAAGTAGTCACTTGGATTTTTTTTTTAATTACATATTTTCAATTGTTTTAATAACAGTGAACTTATTCAAAGCAAAAATTTACTGGTATAGCTTTACTACCATCATATGAAGAACTCTTTCAATGCTGGGCCACAGCAGATTCAGCAGAACACCTTAATAAGTTGATAATCAAAACATTTACATCAGGAACCTAATTTGGATAAATGATGGAAAGCAAAAATTAATCTGCTAAAAATAGTAAGAGCCAGATTAGGTGTTAAGGATGATGGATGCATAGTACAGAAAAAGTGAATGTAGAAGATTAGGTTAATTAAGGGTTTAATAGAAACAAGTGCCAGCAAAAACAAACCAACAAACCCAATTCTGTAAAATTTTTAATATTTAGTTTAAGTTATTGATTGTGTTATGATGAACCCCAAAATCTCTGCTACTCCAAAACCTCACTGCATACGTAAGTGGTGTGTTCAAAAACGTGGATGAAAGGAAAACACTAGAAAGAGTAATATTCGATAATCTATTAATTTGAATAATTTTGGGCTCCTGTAGTAACTTCTTTAATTCTTCCTCTTAATTACTGCAAAGTGACATAAAAAGAGTCCACATTCCATGAAGCCAATAAAGTAACAGAATCCAGAGGCCTAACAGTTTATCATAATTAATAAAAGGGAGTAACCTTTCTGAGGATCCTTTTGGATGATTAATTGTTGGAGACTGAACTATTACATCTGAACACTAAAGAGAGTGATTTCCCCTAAAGCAGATGTCTCCAGGCACCAAAAATGTGGGTTATACATAAATGCTCACACACACACAATGACGTGTTTCTCGATATATGTTACTAGAATAGCACAACTACCTTGCTCATCAGTACAAACAACATTTAAAAAGAGGATTTATCTGAGTTTTTAATACAAAGAGGAGCCCAAAAATGGTATGAAGAAAAATCAAGGATGACGAATTATTTGGTCCTTTACAACCTTACAAGTTAAAGTATGGTCTGCAGAGCAGCAACACAGGCATCAACTAGGAACTTGTAGAAAACATGCAACCTCCTTCTAGGACCCCAGACCCTGAATCATAATCAGAAATTTATGAACATACCCAGGTGACTCAAATGCTCATTGAAGATTCAAAAGCAACACTCACTTTAGTTGTCTATTATGGAGTAACAAGCCATCTCGAAGTTTAATAGCTCAACATACAATACATTGTATTGTTTTTCATAATGTTTTGTGTTGATTCATCCTTCTGCTGGACTCCTTTGGTGTTTTGTATGCACATGCAGTCCTTAGGCTGAAATGTGAAAGGGCATCACTTATGAGTCTGTACTTAGTGGGTATAACCGGAAGTGTAGGATCATGTGAGCTCTCTCTCTCTCTCCCCCCCCATTTCCTCCCCTCCCTGCAGTATCTTGGGCTTCTTTTCAAATTCATTTTTTTTTCATGACCAGAGATAACATTAAAATTTATGTGCATGGAATGAGAACACTTTCATTCATCTTTGTAGTCATAA